>OU342737.1:43246226-45746226 GCA_910589765.1 Avena atlantica
ATGTATCTTTTTATTAACACAAGATAAGAATTTCATCTCGATGAAAGACTTAGGCAAAACCCAAATATTAGGCATCAATAGACGCTAATATGGTTGTGCCAGAAGTACATAGATAAGATATTGAATGAGTTCAATATAGAAACTACAAGAAAGGTTCTTGTCGCACAGAAAGGATTGAATGAGTTCAATGTTGATGATATATTCAAGTGTATTGACATTTGGTAAAGTGAAACAAATAATCAAGTATAGATTGATACTTGATGTATGAAATCACAAAGAGTATTTATATCAATCATATTGTGATATGTACAAATCCAGATATGTCCTATGCTCTAAATGTTGTGAGCATATACCAGAATGATTCGTAAGATGATCATTGGACAATAGTAAGGATATTCTTATGATCTTTTGGAAGAACTAAGAGTATAATATTTGTAGAAGTGACAAATAGATGGTTAGTTCATTGTAAAAGTACTACATTGATACTAGTTTTGTCACAAAGTACAAATTTAGTTTATCTCAATCTAAACTAAGGGTGGCACAATATAATGGAAAGTTAGTTCCATAATGGATTTGGATGAGTTCCAAAGTTAAGACATTGTGACAGATACTACAACAAAAGGCTAAGTATATGACTGCTACTATAGCAGCTAAAGAGGGCATTTGTGTCAAGTAGTTTGTTATCAAACTAGGTGTAGTTCACAGCGGGATAATACTATGAAGATATATTGTGCGACAATATTATCAACATGTTTTAACCCCAAAGAGCTAAAGGTCACACCGAAAGACCAAATCTATACAAAGCCATCTCATTAGAGAATGAGTGATGCGTAGAGACGCAAAGACATGCAATTACACACGGACCTGGAAGTGTCAGATCCGTAGATCAGTTGACCACTAGAAATCGTGTACATACAACACCGGAAAGCCATAGGTGTTATATACACAAAGGTTTGAAACTAGATTATTGACTCTAGTGCAAGTGGGAGACTGTTGGAGATATGCCCAAGAGGCAATAATAAAGTGGGTTATTATCATATCTTCATACTTATGATAAATGTTTACATACCATGCTATAATTGTATTAACCGGAAACATTAATACTTGTGTGATTTGTAAACTAAAATAAGAGTCCCTAGTAAAGCCTCTTGTTAAACTAGCTTGTTGGTTAATATATGATCATGGTTTCCCGATCATGAACATAGAGATGTTATTAACAACAGGGTCATATCATTAGGAGAATGATGTGATGGACATACTCCTATAGATAAGCGTAGCATAAAGATCAAGTCATTTTAAATAGTTCAATTGCTATATGCTTTCTGATACATAGTAACCTAATTCCTTCGACCATGAGATCATGCATATCACCTTTGCCGGATGGATGCTTTGATGACATCAAACACCACACCGTAACTGGGTGGCTATAAAGGTGGCATTGAGTGTTCGGAAAGTATTGGTTGAAACACATGGATCAAGAGTGGGATTTGTCCATCCATATGACGGATAGATATACTCTGGGCCCTCTCGGTGTAATGTCATCCAATTAGCTTGCAAACATGTGACTGTCTCACAAGGGATCACATATCACGGGAACGAAAAAAGAGTACTTATCGGTAACGAGGTTGAACTAGGTATGCAGAGATACCGACGATCATAACCTCGGATAAGTAAAGTATCGTGAGACAAAGGGAAATTGGTATCGTATGTAAGTGGTTCATTCGATCGCAAAAGTAATCGTAGAAATATGTGGGAGCCATATGAATTTCCAGATTCCTCTATTGGTTATTGTTCGGAGAAGTGTCTCGATCATGTCCGCATAATTCACGTACCGTAGGGAGACACACTTAAGGATTCGACGTTGTTTGAGTAGTTATGGTATTATGAGAAAGAGACCGAATGTTGTTCGGAGTCTCGGATGGGATCCGGGATATCACGAGGTGATCCGGAATGGTCCGGAGAATAAGATTCATATAAGGAAAGTCCCGTTTCGGAGTTGCGGAATGATTCCGGTGTTTTCATCGGGAATGTTCTAGAAGGTTCCGGAATGTCCGGCACTCCGGGGGGGAGGGGTACATGAATGTGTCATTACATATTGGAATGATTGCATCATGTACTAAGTGTTCTTGCTGTCCCAAATAAAGTATTAAATTGAATCCTAAAACAGAAAAGTCAAATGTCCAGTTTGAAAGTCAAACGGCTAAAACAAGAAACTGTGGGAAACAAGCAAGAGGAGTTGGAAACCAACTTGGAGGAGGAGTTCCTCTCCTCCAAGCCGGCGGCCAGCCCTAGGCCGAGTTGGGGAGGGACTCCCTCCCTCCCCTGGCGCGCCAAGCCCCTCCACCCATAAAAGGAGGGGCAGGCCTCCTCCTCTAGACACACAAGTTCCTATCTTCTACCTCCGGTTTAGAGCCGTTTTGGTTTAGAGCTTCTAATTGCTTTAGCCTTCGGTTTAGAGCCTTCTAATTGGTTTAGAGCCTTCTAATTGGTGTGTCTAATTACTATACCACTAATAGCCTCTCTCATACTCCACCATACTCGCACCGGCTTAAGGCGAAGCCCTGCGGGATCTCCCCTCTACTTCCGGTACCACGCCGTTGTGCTGTCGGAATCGCGAGGAGAGTGCTACAACCTCCGCTGCCTGCTGGAACAAGGGAGAGGAAGGTCTTAGTCGAGTACCGAACGTGTGACCGACTGCGGGAGCGCTGCCGGAACGCAGCGCCGGAAGGATCGTCTACGCGATCTTGAGATCGGAAAGAGTACGACTACATCACCCACGAGAATCTGCTCTCGTTAACCGTTTTGGAATCTTCGAGGGTAAGTTATTCCATCGACTCGTTGCTACAATCTAGTAGATAGATCTTGGCTTGTTTGTTTGTATGCGATAGAAAATTTTTGTTTTCCATGCTACGAACCCCTACAAACAATGACTTAAAGAGTCAAGAATACAGATATACAATACAAAGATCCAAATCACCTTTAAAACGATACAGCGTCCGAGTACGGACAAGATGCAAATGGGGCTAAGAGCCCTGAAGAATAACCAATGGCGTCCATAACCCTGCCCGGGCCAAGCCGGAAGGGTAATCCTGCTAACGACGTCGATCTCAAAACCTGCTTAAACAAAAGGGGTGCCGACAAAGGGCAAAGGAAAAAGAGAGCGGTCAATACTGAGGCCAGTACACGGCGAGACTAGAATTCGGCGGTCCTCTCCTACATAGGTATGGTGTACTGAAGCGGCAGCGCAGCGTGCACTAAACAACCTATAGAGACTCAATACAACTGGCGGCTATCAGATAGGGATGAGAAAGACCTATTCGGATCCAACCTGAAACTATCACCAAGCATACCCATCCTGGTATTTCCCCCTCGAGACCAAACGAGAAAGTCAACCGAGGAACTCACACAATTAGCAGTTTTATTCATTTCGTTATAGTTGCGGCAATTACTAGTCAGATATAGATAGCATGAGTCATCCTGATATAATAAGCAGTGGGCAGTTTTAGTTAACCATTCCGTTGTAGTTGTAGTACTTACTAGTCAGATACATATAGCATGAGGCATCCCAAAACCCAGCAGTGGTTGGTACTTTTATTTAGCCATTCCGTTGTATTTGCAATACTTACTAGTCAGATACAATGGTAACAGGTGACAACCCAAACCAGCAATTGTTGGCACTTTTATTTAGCCATTCCATTATAGTGAAGCTGATTACTAGTAATTATAAAGTCAGATTTATAGCACTACTTTAGTTATAGTTGTCTATGATCGAGATACTGTGCTCCAAGTCGTCCATAACCGCGGACACGGCTTTCAGAAAGTTTTACCCTGCAGGGGGGCACAAATAGCAACACACGCACGATCAACCTCGGAAAAACCAAATAAAAACCCAACGAGGCATCACGACAAAGAAATCACAAGATTCATATAATATTTCAGGGGGCCATCACACCAAGCTACCCGCTACGAAGTTGGCCGGCTCCGAGACGGACCCAGAGGTTTGTGACGATGGCTGTAAACGACTGGGAACCCGAAAGTGTGATTGGTCTTGTCGATACCGCGAAAACGTGGCACGGGGTTCCAAAACAGTACAGGCGCTCCACGCGCAATCATAAATAAAGCAGTAAAGCATGGCATAAGTAATAAAGCCCCAAACTACTTTGTGGCCCCAAGAAATAAGATATGACTCAAGCTCATGCTAAGGGGATTCACGGGCCCACATGCAGATAGTGCGAATATTCAAGGAACAGGTATCAAGTACTCGGGGTCCTACGGGACACAAGTGGACGGTTAAAAACCAAATAACATCTATTGCCCACCTGTGCCTCTGCATTATTTACTTACTTCAATTTTAATTATTAAACGATAATTAAAGCCATGATCATCTCCAACATTAAACATGCGGCATTACTCCAACAACTGTGGAAGATCGATGGCGCGATGCATCACCTGCGCAAGCAACTACGACTCGCAAGGCCGTCTATCTACCAAACAACAGGTAATAGGATGTGTCCATGGAAATATAAAGTTGCAGGGAAGTATAACGGGGTATGGAATCTATAGCATCGCAACACAGATAGCAATAGATCAACAGGAGGAAGTAAAGACTAGAAATGTAAAATAGGTAGAAATTGGGAGAATGCTCGCCTGAAAAACATTGCCGAAGGTTTATCCGAAGATCGGGTCGACACTTGCATCAAATCATCGGCCTAATCCGTGAAGAAGCAAAGCACTAGAAGAAACAACGATGCACTATTTAATACTACGGAAGAAGATCGGGCATGATGCATGTATGATGTGTGGCATGGCAAGGATACGATGCAATTAGGCAATATTAAGCGGGGCCGAAGTCCCGACAATTATTTAAGTGGTTCAAGCTATTTAGATACCCCACAAATTAACGGTTGTATTAACAAGGCAAAATATATCACTGGTTCGCTACACAATTTTAAATGGGACCAATATTAGACTAGAAAAGCCCGCATATGGCCTCCATATTTAATTTAGGTGAATCTTCCAAATAGCCCTAAACTCCCACAAACATGTATGCATGCATGACCAATTTAATATGCAACAAGTATATATTATATATTATAAAAGTATAGGGGTCTCGGGAAAAGGGGTCACACATTAGGGGTCTCGACGATCTTGGGGGTTCGGGGGTTCGGTTCAGTCCCGCCGGGATCGGTCTTGGGAAGGTCTTGGTGTCCCGTGTTGCAGATCTTATCAGCGTTCCTTCGAGATATGATGTGGATGTTAGAGCATGCTCACGGCAGGGATACCTCTCGACTTCTTCATAACTCCGGCATCGAGAAGCTGGCAGTCGCCTGGGACAAGAATAGCACTGCCCACCACCACAAGCAGTACCCAGGGAAGAACCGACAAACAAGGAGCTTGACTCCGGAAGGGCCACGCGGGCACGCCTGCTCAACAAGGGGTACACAAGATCACAAGGCGCTGACGAGATATTATTCTATGAATATATCAGGCAGAAGTAGCAACCGTGTGCGACCATAGGACACCGAGGAGGATTCGCGGAAAAACCAACATCGAGGAGCAGGGTCGTTGCAGGGAGGAAACGCGGCCTGGCCGGGACAGGGCTCATGGGCGGCGGAGAGGTTGCCGGAGCGATGCAGAGAGGCGCGAGGCTCGCTGGGCGACACGAGGCGGCAGCAGACGAGCGCCTGCGGGCAGGGCCAGCGTGGCGGTTGAGGTCGGGACAGAGGAGCGGTTCGGCGGCAGTGGCCTGCGAGACGGCGACGCGCGGCAGCCGGGTGGAGGTTGAAGAGGGCCAGGGGAGGGGTACCCCGATGCGGTGGCGTCCCTGGCGGCGAGGCGCTGCAGGGCCGGGAGGAGAGGCGCCGACGGGCTTAGGGATGCACGCGGAACGGAGGCGAGGATCGTGCGAGGTTCGGTCGGAGAAGAGGAAACCGCGGGCGATGGCGGCGAGCTCCGCTCGGTCAGCGACAAGAACGGGCTCCAGAGCTCTGATCGAAGCAGAGGCGGCCCATGGTAGCGGCTTGCCGACGAGCAGGGATAGGCGCGGGACTGGACGCGGACGAGGCCGGCGGCGAGGAGGCCGCGAGGTCGGCCTGGCTCGGGGGTGCACGGGGTGAAGACGAGGAGGGCCCCCTGGCGGCGGCGGTCGCCGAGGGAGGTAGGAGGAGGGATCGATCGGAGGGGAGCATCGGGTTGGGGAGGGAGGAGTTCGTGGGGATGCGAGAGATGGTGGGTAGGCCCCTTGGGAAACGCGTGCGAGCATGGGCAGTTCGATCGGGGGAAGGCGGGCCCGTACGCGTCGTGTGTTGGCTGGGTCGGGGCGGGTCACGTCGGGTGTGGTGGGTGTGCGGTAGGAGCATGCGATGTGTGCGTGCGAGTGTGTTGTGTGTCTGGCGGCGCCAGGGAGTGGGGGAGTGGGTTGGAAGAGGGAGGCTAGGGTTTGGTGGGAGGGAATTTAGGGTTAGGTTTGGAGGTGGCCGGCTAGGCTAATCGGGGTGGCAGGTGACCTGGCTTTCGGGCCGGGCTGCCTCCCCCGATCAAAACAGTTTGTTTAATTTTTTTTTAAAAAAGATTTATTTAGTTTTAAAATTTCTTTGTAAATAGTTTTAGACAAATAAAGCCGAACGGACCGATGGTTTTGATTTGAAATAAAGAGGGGCTATTTGTAGAAAATAAAATAAGGCTTTTGGGAAATAGTTTTAGAAGAAATATGTATGATGAAATGATGATGCACAAAGTAAAAACATCAAGCAATTTTCTAGTAGTGGTTTTACCCGGGGTGCTACATCAGCTGTATCTTCTTCCTCTCGCATAAAGCCGGATGTGCAGGTCGTGGCTGTTATCCTCGTAGCGTGCATATTAATTGATAATTCGTAGAGAATATACAACATATGGGTGGGAACCCTCAACGTCCCATGATAGTTCTGACATCTAACGGTTTGTACAAACCATTGCCGTAATTCTTTATGTGGGCATGGTGTACACCAAGGAGGCTTGCGAGGTCGTGAAGGGGGCAGCGATTGGCTTGAATCATTTTCTGGGCCACACATCATGGAATTGTGGACGGGAATAAGCTGTCTGGTTGTGCAACAAAGAGTTGATCTAATGGGTAAAGTAACACACCTCTGCAGAGTGTAAGAACTTTAACTTGTTACTCCCTGTTTCGGGAATGAGCTGTGAACACGGCGGGAAAGGAACTTCATAAAAGTTCTGATAAACCCGTGAAGGCTGACGGACATAGTTTTTCAGAAGAAAAACAACTATTAAAAAAATATTTATGAAAACTTGTATTGCCTACGACCTACTGTCTGCTGCTGTAGTTATAGTGCATCAAGCGGTGTGTGCTTTTAGAAGAGAGTTGGGTGGTCTTAAAGGATGGACGTTGATGTCCTGTGATAGCGCATCATTAATGGAAGCAAGGCGGTTGATCCTCAATGCCATCTTTGTGTCCAGGATTTCATGATAGTTCTAGAAGCAAACATAATAAAACTAGCAAACAAATTATAAGCACATCGTATATATTTCAGCGACGGACAGGGTATTCAGCTAAGTAATTCTTTTTTATAACTAATACCTAGTTATTATAATAGTACGGTATAGTTTAATAAACCTTAGAAACTATTGCACTTTGATGAAGAAAGCACACGATTCAACCAGATAGGGGGTAAACACGCAATCACATCCGGCAGCTTGTAGGAGGGGAAAGGCTTGAGGAAACGGTATATTTACAGATTTTTTTTTCCGTATGTGTATAAGAAGGACTGCACGGGTAGGTGAATTGGATTGGCGGGTCCACTATTCGGCCGGAGTCAAACGGCAACTGTAGGAGTATTTGGAAAGGACGGGTCTAGTCTAGCTGTGATCTCTCCCGATTGCGTCCGATCCGTTACTGGTTCGATTCGACGGCCGGAACCGTACAGGCACCGATCGAACGGAGAGTCCGGCGGCTCGCCGATACTCTACTATAGTCTGAGTCGGACTCGTGGACCGATCGATCGTTGCGCCTCTCTCTCCGGCACCGCGTCGTCCATATAAGAGAACCCAGCGCCGCCAAACACCTCAACGCGCGATTCGTTGGATCGACGCCATGGATCCCAGCGCCGCCACGAACCACTCGACCCGCGACGCCGACGAGCTCGCGTCCTTCCTCGTGGACTCGATGCGCCTCGGCGAGCCCTTGCTGGGGCGAGAACACCAGCAGGAGCAGTACCGCGTGGAGATGTTGCAGCAGCAGCTGCAGCACAGGCAACCGGCGCTGGCCCCAGCACCGCCGCGAGAGCAGCAGCTGGGCCAGCACGACGCGCCAATTTTCGCGGCGCCGCCGGCGGCGCTCCAGTTCAGGATGAACCCGATGATGCAAGGGCTCCAGACCACGCGGCAGTTCTGGCTGCCTTCGCAGCCCTACTACTCGTACTCTGCGTACGCCTCACCGATCGGTTCACCGACCCGCGCCGGGTACGCCTCACCGATCGGTTCATCGAGCCGCGCCAGCCACGCCTCGCGTATCGGCGCCGCCGACAGTAGCGCGTTGGGAGGCTACGTCCCCACGCAGGGCGGCATACAGTACCGATCCGTCGCTTCTTCCTCCTCGACGGCGAGCCAGTACCAGCACCGCCATGCCGACGACGACGACGACGACGACGAGCCGGATTACGGCAGTAGCTTCCGCGAGAGAATGAGAGCGATCCAGGCCGCTCAGGCCCAAGCGGCGCCGCTGAGGGAGCGGCAGTGCCGGACGCTGGAGGAGACCCGGTCGGCGCTGCTGAGCGGCGTCCCGATGGAGCTGCAGCTGGTGACGTTCCCCGACTCGGCCACACACGTAGTGCACCTCCTCCTCCCCCACGAGGACGAGGACGCGGAGGACTACGAGCAGATCCTGGAGAGCGTGCTTCTAGGGGTGACGCGGCGCGTGCACGACTTCATCGACAACAAGGAGGGGCACGAGGTGGTGGTGGCGCTGCTCCGCGCCTGCGCCGGGCGGCACGCCGAGGTGGCTGCCATCGTCCACGCCGCCGTGGCGCGCAGGCCCAACGGGAAGCACAGGCTGCTGCGACAAACCAAGGACGATTACTGGTAACGCCACCTACCCATTGCTTGCTTGCTCATTAATACTACTCCGCCGGAGTCCGGCCGTCCGGCCGTACCATCACCGCTAGCTAATTTGGTCTGCGCACTGCAATGCGCGTTAATTAATCTGCAGGGAGAATTGTGTGAAGGAGCTTCTGACGGCGGCGTCGCCATACCCTGACCTTGGCGCGATGCTGGTGGACCGTCTCCTGTGCGAAGGGTTGCTGGATCACGACAGAGCGGACCAATTGCTCCACCACTGCTTTGCCACCACGCGCTACCAGGATACCGTGGTAAGCTAAACTTAACCTAAATTGCCCAGTCATGCTTGCGCTCGTGACCTGACCTGACCTGACCATCCGATCCGGCCTCGATCTTGTTGATATATATAGGTTGTGGTACAGTGCGCTCTGGAGAAGATCGACAAGATGCTGGAGACGTCGTCGGGGTCCAAGTGCCTTGTGGAGTGCTACGACAAGGCGAGAGGCCACCAGCTCCGCGCCTTCCGCGACATCCTCTTGGCCCGCGCCTCGGAGATCGCCATGGGCAAGTTCAGCAACTACTTCATGCAGCACGTCCTGGAGCACGGCGACGGCGAGACGAGGCAGCTCCTGGTGGAGCGGCTGATGGCGGACGTGGTGCAGCTGTCGCTCCACCCCATCGGGAGCTACGTGGTGGAGGCCTGCTACCAGAAGGCGGGGCTGCTCCCCCTCGTGCTCGCCGCCTTCCTGCGCCTCGACAACGTCTACCTCGTCGAGCTCGTGCAGGGGATGTGCGCCAACTACGTCGTCCACAAGCTGCTCGACACCGCCATTGAAGTAAGTTACTACGCACCCTGCTCTGCTGCAGCCTGAATTAATTATCTCCAACACGGTGCGTACGTGTGCCTCTTTTTCTCTCTCTAAAAAACCCATGTGCGTGCGTGCGTGCGTGTGCAGAGCTTCCCTGGTGAGACGATGGCGCTGGCGAGGCGGATCGACGGCCTGCTCCCGGAGGTCAGGAAGAAGCAGTACGCCAAGACGGTGGTCACGGTCGTCAGGAAACTCTTGACCCGTTACGGCCGGATGTATGGCTGACGATCATCCGCCGGCACCTGGTTTCTTGCTGCTGGCCTATATATACACGCTCGATCGCTTCACCACGCCGTATACCTCTGTACTGTACAAGTACTAGGATTCTGTAGAAGGCCGGGCTGCTTTCGTCTGTGATGTGTTTTGTTTTCCTATTGTGTGTTCGGTCAGTTGGTTTGTTAGGTGTATGTGTGCTTGTAACTTCTAGTGTTTGATCAGTTACGTGTATGTGTGCACTGTAACAAGTGCTGCTGCTCTCTCTTGTGTTACTTTTGTACTACGACCTATAGACGATGTGCATGGCACCATTTACTCGTTTTGTGTCCAGAACAACATGCGTCTTTGTAATATTTTTCTTTTTTATAAAAGGTTAAACAAGTCTCCCCGTCTAGGATGTACAGAAACCAATAAGAAAAGGGTCCCAGACATCATCATTATTTGATAGTAAGTTGGATTCAACCCATATTTCCCCTCCTCCAAGTTCTTTTTTTCTTGTTGTGTTGTTGGGTTGGACCTTGTGTTGTTGGGCTGAGATTTCAGCCATGTGGAAGACTTGTATGCTACAAAGAAAGAAGGTGATAGCTAGCAGACACCGTAAAAGAGTCCCTGCTAGTGGTGATTTATCGCCGACGTGATCTCAACTAGTCTACGTGTTATTCACTGACTCTGATCTAGATCCCGGTTGTTTGTTTGGGCTGACAAAGGGGTGGATGGTGTGCTTTCCCGGCCTTGACATCACTGGTGATCTAGGTTTAGCGACGGGGTTCTGCAGTCGGTCTTTTGTGGCACTTTATGGTGGTAAATTCCGGTGTAGGGTCGGGATCTTTGAGGATGGAAGGAGATGTGGCACTCGCAAGAGCGCTGCAGAATCTGGAGTCGCGGGAGGGTGAGTTGGATGATGTTTTCATAGACGAGGGTGCGTTGGCAGACATGAAGAATCAAGCGAGGTGGTTAGCGGTGGCTAGGGTTAATACCCGAAAGGGATTTAGCGCAGAGGATCTGTTCTAGCCGCTAAGGCATGTATGGGGAATTGCTCATGATCTAGAGTTGCGTGAAGTGGATGATAATTTATTCACTTTTAAGTTTTTTCTACCTTGGAGATTGGAACAAGGTGATGAATCAAGGGGCTTGGCTTTTTCGCAAACTTGTGGTGGTTATTGCTGAGTGTGATAGGATGGTTGATCCAAAGACGGGGCAAAAATTTATGATAATCAGTGAGATCCTGACGAGGACACGGAGATTTTTAGAGGCTACTTTTAGCCACGAACGACGTGAAGCAAATATAGATGCACATCAATTGGCTCGAACAACAACTAGTCTAGCTGTAGGGAGGCAGGCTTTTTATTTCACCCGCTGAGCAATTCTTCAATATCCAACGAGGGGTCTTCAAAAAAACTCCTTGCTCAACTTAATATTGGAGATCAGAAACTACTCAGCAAACTTAATATCTACCGAAAATACTCATGGAATCAAACACGTACCTCGTCAAATTGCGAACTCTCCGCCGCATCCGTGGTTGCTGCGGCCTCGGTGACCCACGCCGGTGAATGGGACCTGGTCAAATCGTGAGAGCCGGATGGGGGAAATTAATCCTATGAGACCCGGTCTATTATCATGAATAGACCCACCTCAATGCATAACTGTTGCTCAATTTAAAAAAAGCTAGAAAGGGGAGGGTATCTTATAAGATTTATGCGGGGAGTGGAAAGTGGTGAGCAAAATCGACGGCGGGGCTTCCACGAGGAAAAGAGGCACCAACGATTTGGGACGATTTTTCACACCGGAACTGACCAAAAAAACATAATAAAAACAGTTATTTTACACACCGGATCGTGAAAAGGAGCAAAATCTGATCGGGACGATTTTTCACACCGGAACTGACAAAAAAAAACAGTTATTTTACGGTTTCACCGGAGGAGACTTTGCTCGCGAACTCAGTGTTTTTACAGCTTTCTCACGGTTTCTCAGAACCCTTTGGCTTGTTTGGATCAACATAATAGTGTACTGCGCAATATTCTTAGTACTCCTCAGATACCCCGGTTTCTAAGAAATATTTTGGGTAGTGCGGAGTATAACGAAATACGTTTACATTCTGAAAAGTACCACGGTTTCTAAGATAAGTACTTATCTGAAATCTAAAATATGTACTGGGACAAAAAAAACACATAATAATTACAGGAAATCTTTAATTACTCACGGCACAAGTGTGCTGGGGGTGAACCCCAAAACTGCAGCTATAGCACTAAGGGTCTGAGGTCACCAATAGATGTTTCGCACATTTAGCATCTAAACAGTACTTGGGTAGAAACCCACGCTTGAAGTTAGTGCACCGGTATCAGCGACAGCCAGCATTATCTATGGATTATAGTTCGACATATTGGACAAAGAATAGCTGTAAGATGAACCCTTCTTATCTGATGCCCGAGAGACCGACGCGAGGGGGTCTTCAGAATAGAGCTTTGACCTTGACGATGTGCTCGCACCTGGAACATTCAAACCACTTGGTCTGATCGAAGCCAGATTATAGAAGTCTGCCACACCGCTGTACTGAGTCTGAACAGATGGCGCAAGAAGCGCCTGATTCTGGATACCAGCAGGCCGCTGGTTCCCAGCAGGAAACAATGGGTTATGAGTGATACCTGCAAGTATGTTATGGCTTGAAGCAACTTGGTACTGATTTGGAACTCCAACTGTGGGTATGCTCTGCCTTGACATGGGCTGTTGACTCGATGTTTCAACCGAACGGGTGTTCTGGCCTGAGGAACCCTTTACAACATTCACTGGAAGCTGCCGCCTCTTGCTGGAGACTAGAATGTTCTTACTAACTTCATGAGCAGCAGCAGCTGCTGCGCTGGCTGCTCGCTTCTTACTAACTTCGTGAGCAGCTGCAGCTGCAGCAGCAATGCTGAATACCCGCTTTCTCTCAGCACTTTGCAGATCCAATTGTGTCATTCGGTTGTTAGCTTCTTCCAGAATAGGCAGCTCTTCTAGCTTCTGTTCTTTAATGAACTTCTGTAATGCTCCGAGCAAAGTACGCTCTTTTGCATCACCTGCATCCTGGCGAAGCATTTTAAGAAACAACTGTTCATCCAAACTTAAACACATTGTGTTCATAATGGATGATACTGCAGAAGAGCTGTACCTGAGAAGAGGAACCATCTCCCCTGATGCGGATCAAGCTCCCAGCATTTTTAGCATCATTCATGTACGACCTCAGAACAGGCAATAAAGGATATTTGTGCACTAAATTAAGAGCTTGGATAAATTTGACAGCTTCTAGCTGTTTGCCTTTGTTTATCATTGTCTGAATGAGAACTGGTGCAAAGAAAAAATGCTATATTTAGATTAATGTTCTCATTATGTCAGCTAATAGAACTAACAAACATCAGAGGTGGAACAGACAATGGTATGCAATTGACTCTTAAAACGTAAAGCTCACACCAGAAGGCTACACAATAGAACGAATTAGCAAAATCACAGTGGACATAGGCCAAACAAAATGACCATATATAATTAAATCTTCTCAGGCACATTTATAAAAGGGAGAATATCTCATTAATGTCACATGATGCTGAGCAGAGCTGTCAAAGATAACCATTGCCTCCCAAGAGGATATGTCTAGAGTTAAAACTATGGGGTGCAAAAGTTTCATTCTAGGGAGAAAGGAAGAAAAATCAAAAGAAACGATGAAGTTAACTACAATTCTGAATTAAGCACAGAGTTAAGACATTGCCAAGTGCCTAGGGAGCAAAAGAGGAAAAAAAGGAAAGAAACAATTATGCAGTGTCCTAAGAGTTAACAGAATTATACAGGCAACGGAAGTCACATAACAGATGAAGAAATATATTACTAAACTAGACAACAAGCAAAGCAAGTGTCATAAGATTGTTAAACCGAGAAATTAGAAGCAGCTAGCAAGCTGAAATAAACTGCCCAATTATTAAACAGCCATTAGGTCATGACACAGGTATAGAGACAGCAATTCAGAGTATTGCAGATTGCTTATATGCCAACCAGTCCTGAAAGTTGGGTTTTTGTTCTACAAATGTATCATCACAGACTTTGCAGGTCACAGAATACAGGCAGACTTTAACATACAAGGTTGATGCAGGCAGTCTTTAAAATACAAGGCTGATGCAGGCAGTCTTTAACATACAAGGCTGATGCAAGCAGTCTTTTTAACATACAAATTTGGGATATATAGCATGGAGTTACGTACATCACAATTGAAGAATGACAGCATCTTATAAGTTTTTCCTAGACCTAAAGTAGTATAGCCTAAATCAGGAGTGGCCTTGCAGAAAGCAAATAGCATGCCAGTGAAACATGATGCAGCAAAATGTACAGGAAACAGCTACGGCACAAAGAACAATAAAAGAATATAGCAATATAGACATCAAAAGAATATGGACACTGAAATGGATCCAACAATTCCCGGAAGATGGTGAAACACATGGATTACCATAAACGGGTACACCAATATAGAAATAAAGCTACAGCATGAGAACAAAAGATACTCCCTCCGTTCACCAATGTTAGACCTTTTAGCCTTTTTTGGAAATGCATGTATCTAGACATGTTTATTGTTTAGATTCATCCATTTTAGTCCGAATCTGATCTACTTTGAAATATCTAGAAAGTCTTACATTAGTGAACGGAGGGAGTATATATAATCAAATACACGAATTTACGGAGCAAGGGCAGACGAGAAATGAAGAGCTACCCTAGGCACTACACAGAATATACCTACTAAGAACAATAACACATCGTGACAGAACTGCTGTATAACTGTTGGGTTCAAATGAACTCAAAGGAATTCCCTAGCTTCGCCAACAAAAGGAACCAACCAGCACAAACACAGTGATGATAATTCCCTCAAGACAAGCACAATGATGATCATTATAGCACTCAGAGTTCAGGCCAGGTAGTTACTTGTAATTTTTCTAAACCTAGGAAAATGTATCTTACTGGGAATTTGCTTGTCGAGGTCGAGGCCAAGGCCGAGGAAGATCTCGACTGCGCGCTCCCGGCTCGAGATCGACACGACCAAATCGAGCACCTCATCAGTGCCACCAACATCCGGCACCAACCCAAACACCCCGACGAGAAGCAGAAAGGCGATCGTCTCATTCTTAAACACCATCTGCGCCTCAATCCTTTTGCTCCGCTTCCAGTCCGCCGCGACAGCCCTGGCCTCCTCGCGCGCCTCGGGCGACGGCTTCACGCCGAGCGCGCGGACGCGGTCGAGGAGTTCGATGAGAAGGCGGCAGGACACCTTGGCGTCCCCATTCTTCTCGCCCTCCCCCGGCGGCGCGCGGCAGAATCCCGCGGCCGCGGCGAGCACCAGGAGACCCGGGTCGGGGGCCACCAGGAGGGCGGCGTCGAGGGCGCGGGCGGGGTCCCGGAGCTCTTCCCTGTGATCTATAAGGTACGCGCGGATTCCGGGCCCGTCCATCCCGGAGCAGAGCAGATCGAGCTGGGAGAAGCCTTCGAGTTGGGAGGCGAGGGCGGAGTCGACGCTGGTGGCGTCCAAGTAGAGGGAGCGCCATGCGGAGGTGAAGGCGGAGAGGGCGGTGGAGTAGGTATGGAGGGAGGCGACGGCGTCGAGGACAGAGGGGTTCGCCTCTCTCTCGGCGCCCATGGCTGCAGCGGCGGAAACCCTCGGCTCTGCTACGGTGGCCGGTGGGGGAGGTGGAAGAAGCAGGCAGGCAGAGGCCCATGTTGAGTAACAGGCCGAGTCATATACTACAAGCCTACTGTCCGAGACAAATAGGCCCGTGCCCATCTATATGTAGCGCAAGGTCTCCAAACTTTCCTTCTTTTAATTTCTTTTCTTTCCCTCTCCTCGAAAAGGAAAGCTTCCATACAAAATCATCCCTTCAAAAGGAAAATTCCATGAAATGCATGCCAAAAAAATTACAATTCTTGATGTACGCTTATGTCTTGCTTTATAAAGAAAACAACCACATTCTACAAGAGGTTAAGATCAAGTCGAGAAATAAAAACGAGTATGGCAGGACAATATCACAATCATGTCCAACTAGAATAAGAAAGTAATGCTAGGACGTAGATATATGGCGCGCTGCCACCAGGATATCATCATGCTAGCCGGTATCTATCCCAATGCCTAGAGAACATGGTGCCACTATTGCTAGACTTCTTTTAGTGTGTAGATTCACCACTAAGTTGAGTGAATCTATATACTAAAACAATTCTAGATACATTTTCTTTACAAAGCTAAAACATCTTATATTTTGAAACGGAGGGAGTACTCCCTAAGTTGTAAGAAGGCACGCAGCCATCTGATTTAGAATAATCCATTAGATCTAGATCACCATGGCAAACTCTAACTAGAAGAAGCGCCTCCTACTAGTGTAGTTCGCCTGGGCTTCCAGGAACTCGTCAAGGTCTAGGGTCTTCCACTCATACCCTAGATCATCACAGACAAAGCTCCATAAAAAGCTCGCAGCAGGACAGATAAACGCTTTGTCACCTCAAAACCAGAGGGGAGGCGATCCGGAGCAACTACCTACAAAAAATCCTAGAGCTTTCCGTAATGGGGAGATCCAGTTAGGTTCGTCTCTCTAAAAAGGGTATGGTATGTGGACCAAATGTGAAGATACTGAGGGAGAAAGGTGCCAGGAAACACTATCTGACGTTCTAGATAACGACCGTGGGAGGCTCACTGGTAGCTCAATCCATGCTATGGTTTCCTCCAAGCCAAAAAATTGTCAGAATGAAATGTTTGAAGTCCCATTTTAGGCCACCGAGGCAACACGCAGGGTTGGCTTTGAGCAAATTGCGAAGAGGACTGGGAAGTCATAATAGATCGGGCTCCTTTTGAGCCGCGTGTGTGAAACCACAAGGTTTTATAGGGAAACCAAAATCCCAGGCTTATTAATTAGCTGATGGCATTGCTAGCTTGCTAAAAGAAGGAACCAACAATATGGAAGTGAATTTTTATGACCGGGGATCAGTGTTTTCTGTATTTAATTTTTTCAACAAACTAGTTTTATGGAATTTGAGAAAATACAATATATATTGCGTGCAGATTATGTATATTCATTCTATGTTGATTTGTAGCCAGTATATAGAAAATGAGATTTGAATATATATATATATATATATATATATATATATATATAATTTTAATGTGCTTGAAGTTTTCCGTTCTTTGGTGCACATGCAAGGAGAATGAAAATCATTGATAAAACTTGAAATCAATATATAATACTTGGTCATCCGCATGTGATTTTTTTTATATTTTTTTCTCACGAGCATTATGCTCCCGGACTGTATTGGGCTTTACCTCTATCAGTTTGCCAAGTCGGCCCAATGCAAGGGCACGATGTATGAGTGTGACTTCATATATGCCTTTTTCCCCCTCAAGTGACGTTAGAAAAAACATCTATATACTGCCTATATGTGTTTCTTTGTCCTTCTTGGCATATGCCATTTTTAAAGCAGGACCATGTTCACTTAATTTTCCCATAACCTAATGTTTCTGCGTAATCCGTTTGTTCTAGAAAGGATGACGCTTTGGACATAGTATGTAGGTGGTCTCTAATATACTCCAAATTGACACCGTCATGTTTTATATGAATATAGTAAGTATGTAGGATCTAATACTATTGTGACATTAAAAGAAAATCTAGTAGTGTTGGCTTGGCATGACCAAACTAATAAACAATTCTAAGATAAATAGTAGATAATACACATCAAAACTAGATGAGTTTGGTTTCACGTGTTCTACAGCTCGTAGGAGCTCAACTTTTTAAGAAATGGCACGGAATATCTTTTGGTTCTCCTTTTTCTTTTCTTTTTAAAAAGGAGGAAAGGTGAAGTAATGTTGTACAGACAGTGGCTTTAAGCAGGAGCGGCTAGCTAGACGCACACACGCGGAGCGGTACTTGAGGAGTTTGTCGACGTTTTTTTTTTTTGAACGGGGGAGGGGTCCGGAAGGACCCCAATGCTGCTTATATTATAAGAGGTGGAGTACAACTTACAAAAAGGACCAGAAAGAAATAGAAAATTACACACAGGTCCTGAATTTTTTCAAAGGAGATCCTAGAACAGAGAGAGCAAACGCAATCAAGTCCAGAGCATCTCCAAGCTCCTCCTCCACCACAAAGCATAGGGAATTAGGGATTCCGCGAATTCGGTGCTACTAGATCATACTGTAGGTTCATGTAGCAAACAATAAGAGCAAGTCTAAGGGTACCCTTAAAACGCTTGGGTCCTTAAATTTTCGGCAAATATACGGGCCGGTTGCCGGGCCGTCGAGCTAACAGGGCATGTAAACGGTCCGGCCTGTAAACGAAATTCGGGCTTGTGAAAGGCCCGTTGCAGTCCCTATTCCTACCGGCCAGGCGAGCGCAGACGGGTCAGAACCCGTGTCCCTCCGCCGCAAACCCTAACCGCCGCCATGTTTCCGCGCGTACTTCGGAGAGAAATTCCTCCCATTTCCGCGCGCGAGAGAGATGGCGAGCAGGAGAGGGAGTTGCGGACTCGGCGGCAGCCGTGCTAGGGGGAGGAGGAGGAGGGAGTGGCCGTCGCGCACCCGTCAGCGGCGACGACGAGGAGCGACGCCGCATCCGCTCCGTCGGGGCCAAGAAGAACGCCTGCAGGCGCTGGACGAACTGGAGGCTGACCCCCTAGCTTGTCTGGCCCCCTACGCCGTCGGCGCATGCACCGTGCCGGCCCCGCGCCGTGAGCTTGTGGAGGCATCTTCCTCCGCGAGCTCGTCCGTCGCGTCTTCTCTCCCGCGCCGTGGAGATGAGGAGGAGGAGGCGTCTGTCCGTGCAGCGCTCGCTGCGTCCCTCGCCGAGCTCGAGGCCAAGAAGCGGCGCGAGGAGGAGGAGCTATCCGCCGCCATCGCCGTTGTCGAGCTCTCCAAGAAGTAGGAGGAGCATGCCCTGGCATCCGTCGACAACATGGACGTCGACGTGATCGTCCTCGACGAGTAGAAGCTCACCGACGACGGCAGGCGGCGACTGAAAGCTCGTCGCCGACTACGAGCTCGCGTTTTGGACATACGAGGATGCGGTGGCGTCCTCCGCAAGCTCGGCCACTACTAAATTTTTTTAGTTGTAATTTTGCAATATGTATGTGCTAGATGATGAACGCGGACACGATCTTCCCTCGTCAATTTAAATTCCAGTTCAAATCGTAATTTAAAGGTTAGATTTACGGGCTCTATTCTTCGCCGACGGGTTTGAAAGCCTAGATCGCGAATACAGGCACCCTGCAGTCGCGATTCAAGGGTCGGCGTCTTAGGATAATGACGTTAGACTTGCTCTAAATGCAATACTCTTTTCACTCTAGGAATGGAATCGGAGTAGTATAGCGGTAGTATTATACACAGTGTGCATGTACTTACCGCTACAGTATCTAACCTGATGATGCGAAAAAGGACTGGACTCTGAGCCGTCCAGACACACTAGCTAGCGGCCGGCAGACACAAATATTTTGGGATGACGATATCCGACGGCGCCTGTCCCAGCCACAGAATTTCGAATGGTACAAATACATACCTGGCTATACATAGGTGTCCGTCGGTAGATCGCGTCCGTGCGTGCACGTGAAACGTGAGACGAAAAAAACACTGTCTGTGTCTGTCGCGGGACCACCGACCGATTGGGACATGCCACGCCAGGAGGACCGTACCGGCGGCACCCTATCTGAAAATGTCGACCTGCCTATTTCGAGTGAGTGTGTGTCTGACAATTCCCATTCATGCATATGCCAGCGGGCAGCAGGGCCGGGTCGGTTGGACCAGCACACTTGCGCTGCTGCATCCATGCGGCGGCCAGAGATTATTTCATGGAATTCGCAAAAAAAAAAAGATTATTTCATGGATGGGACCCCGCATGAAACCCCCCTAGATGTCTCTAAGTTCTACTCCACTGAAATAAGTGTCGATTTTAGATACGCATGTATATCTAGTACTGTAGAATCTAGACGACGCGTATCGTCTACACAAATCCACGGAATTTATTTCTAAACAAAGAAAATACGAAATTATGTATCGTGTATTTCTCCATTTTTAGATTTTTTTGTGGGTACCATTTTTAGATCTGACACAAGCCACGGATGGTAAAAAAAAATGTTTCTAAAAAAAATACCATACTTGGAAATATGATTTTTGCAAGTTCCAAAAGATGAGTTTTCTAGAGTATTGTGGTTTTAAACAGTCGCTCTCGAAATCAAAGGCGACATTTGTGTCTTTGTCCCTTGTTTCGTCTAGTTCTCTACTCGCACGTGATATTCGATCTGCACAAACAACATAACATGCATCATGGCCTACAGCAGATTGATAGCTAGGTTGTGTGGCTGACAAGCAAGAAGCCTCGATCAAACCTCTTGGAGGTTAGGGTATTCAAAACACACTGAACAGAGATTTGAATCGAATCAAAAGATTGAAAAGTCAGTATGTTGTTATCCACCAGCCCGATGATGAAGTGTATGGTCTCAAATGTAGGTGCTCTTTGACTAAACATTGATAGCCACCTTAAAATCACATCCGAAAATCAAAGAAAAAATCAATCTATGACTCCATTTCCATTAATGGATAGGCATAAACCAATTCAGAGCTATGGCTCCATTTCGTTCTACTTATAGGCATGCTTGACCGAACGAACTCATTCTCTGGTTCTATTCTAGTACTTGTAACTCAATAAGTGATTTCTCTTATAAGAAAAACATTGACATGAAAGAATAAGGACAACATAGCTGGTCGTAATAGATCGACTTCAAAGTGTCATTACAAGCTCCATGTTTTAGGATTTGGTTTCCACACCTATAGTTGAGTTTCCTTCACCGCCAAATAAATACGCTATCAAAACATGGTTTATAATGAGCCTACTAACATCCATTTGTATTCTAGATATTGATTTTATATTATCTTCTACAAAGGTTGTGCAGCCGTTGGCCAGATCTACTTGCATATGCACTCGCCACGTGATGTCCACTGGGGACTCGTGAAGCATTTCCTGAGATACATTCGTGGCGCATCCGAACATGGTCTTGTTCTCCGAGCTTCACCCTTCATGGATATTGTTGCGTACTTCGATGTGGATTAGGTTGGTTGCCCTGACACCTCGGTGTTCTACGTCCGGGTTTGCATCTATCTTGGTGGCAGCTTGATCTCATGATCCTGTAAACGGCAATCTGCTACTATGTCTCGTTCAAATGCTGAAGTGGAGTATCGACATGTTGCTAACATTGTTGGTGAGTGTTGCTGGTTGGGGGAGAGCTTCATTGTTCTGTTGACAAAGCCACTATTGTGTTCCGCGACAATGTCTTAGCGGTCTACCTTTCCGCCAACCCTGTTCATCATTGCTAGACTAAACACATCAAACTAGACATCCATTTTATCGTGAGAAGGTTGCTCTTGGACAATTCCATACGACTCAGCAGCTTGCTGATATCATGACAAAAGGACACCCTAAAACTAGCTAGTTTTGAGACGTTTCGGTCTAGCTTCGGCATAATCTCTGATGACTGCTTCGACTACGGGTGATGTTTGAAACGTGTAGATCTTGCTTTTGTATACGATTGAATCGTTCTAGCTACCCTATCTCTCCACGCGTGTATTCTGTTATACCTACCGTGAAAGAGATCTAGAGCTCTATTAGTGTACTTGTAATGTGTCAATCAATAGAGAATTGCGTTGAGCAAATTCTGCTAACCTACGTGCATCAATCATCCGTGCACGAATATGACTGTGCGTACAGTGTGTATGACAGATCCATGTGAGCCATTGCTGTCGTGCTACACGACGTTCGCTGCGGCGACGAGAGATTATTTGATGGATGGGATCCCGTAGGAAAACCCTAAATGTCTCTAAGTTCTACTCCATTGAAATATATAAGTGTCGCTTTTAGATACGCATGTATATCTAGAATCTAAATGTCTAGACAAATCTACGGCATTTATTTCTAAACAAAGAAAAAACTAAATTATGTATCGTGTATTTCTACATTTTATGTGTAGTGTATTTTTCCATTTTTAGATTTTTTTTGTGGGTACCATTTTCAGATCTGACACAAGCCACATATGGTCAAAAAACGTTTCTATAAAAATACCATACTTGGAAATATGATTTTTGCTAAGTTCCAAAAGATGAGTTTTCTAGAGTTTTAAAAATTGCTCTCAGAATCAAAGGCGACATTTGTGTCTTTGTCCCTTGTTTCGTCTAGTTCTCTACTCGCACGTGATATTCGATCTGCACAAACAACAAAACATGCATCATGGCTCACGGTAGATCAATAGCTAAGTTGTGTGGATGACGAGCAAGCCTCGATCGAACCTCTTGGAGGTTAGGGTATTGAAAACACATTGAACCAAGATTTGAATCGAATCAAAAGATCAAAAAGTCGGTATGTTCTTGTCCACCGGCCCGATGACGAAAGTGTATGGTCTCAAATGTAAGGGTCTTAACATTGATAGCCACCTAAAAGGCACACCGGAAAATTAAAAAAGGAATTTCCATCTATGACTCTGTTTCCATTAATGGATAGACACAAACCAATTCAGAGCTATGGCTCCATTTCATTCTACCTATCGGCATGCTTGACCGAACGGACTCATTCTTCGGTTATGTTCTAGTAGTCGTAATTCAACAAGTGATTTGTCTTAAAAGAAAATCGTTGACTTGGAAAAATAAGAACAACATAGTTGTTCGTGATAGATCGACTTCAAAGTGTCATTACAAGCTCCATGTTTTAGGATTTGGTTTCCACGCCTATAGTTGAGTTTCCTTCACTGCCAAATAAATACACTATCAAAACATGTTTATGATGCGCCTACTAACATTCATTTTGCATTCTAGATATTGATTTTATATAATCTTCTACAAAGGTTTTGATGCCGTCAGCCAGATATGTTTGCATATGCACTCGCCACATGATGTTCACTGGGGACTCGTGAAGTGTTTGCTGAGATACATTTGTGGCACATCCGAACGTGGTCTTGTTCTCCGAGCTTCACCTTCCATGGATATTGTTGTGTACTTTGATGTGGATTAGGTTGGTTGCCCTCACATTCGGTGTTCTACATCCAGGTTTTGCATCTATATTGGTGGCTGGTTGATCTCATTCAAGTGCTAAAGCGGAGTATCTGTCTATTGCTAACACCGTTGCTGAGTGTTGCTGGTTGCGACACCGCCAACTCCTTAGGGAGCTCATTGTTATGTAGACAAATCCACTATCGTGTTTAACGATAATGTCTAACCGGTCTACCTTTATGCCAACCATGTTCATTATCGCCGGACTAAACACATTAAACAAGGCATCCATTTTGTTCATGAGAAGATGGATCTTGGTTGTTTCCGTGTCGTTAACGTTCGTACGACTGAGCAGCTTGTTGATATCATGACAAAGGACCCCGCCCTAGAGCTAGTTTTGAGATGTTTCGGTCTAGCTTCGGCACCATCTCTGATGATGCTTCGACCGTCGGTGGTGTTAGAAACCGTGTACTCCCTCCGTTTAGAAATATAAGATGTTTTAGGTTTGTGAAGTAGATGTATCTAGACATCTTTTAATGTATAGGTTCAAATGAATCTAGACACTAAAACGTGAATAGATACACTTTTTTCACAAACCTAAAACATCTTATATTTTTAAACGGAGGGAGTAGATCTTTTCTTTGTATTTGATTGTAATCGTTCTAGCTACCCTATCTCTCCACGCGTATATTTACCTTTTGTGGAAAAGATCCAGAGGTCGGTTAGTCCTTGTACTGTGTCAATCAATAGAATGTCGTTGAGCAAATTAAATTCTGCTAACCTACATGCATCAATCAATCATCCGTGCACGAATATGACTGTGCGTACAGTGTGTATGACAGATCCATGTGAGCCATTGCTGTCGTGCTACACGAGGTGGACCGGCTGGATTGGATCGGATCGAGCGCCCATGGACGCGATCACGCGACGTCGCAGCAATGAGATTATGTAGGCCCTGGTGCACCATGCAAGATATGGTATGGTTCCCCACGCCCTCATCTCTTTGTCTAGCCATTTTAGCACCCGTGACAAATAATTGCATTACCCAGTTTTGGAAATATTGATCCTGAAAACCTGATCCAAATCAAGTCTATTTCCAAGAAGGACACGCAACATATAAATAAATAAATAAATATGGAAAATGGTTCAGTATTTCTGGGCGTATGTGCTTCCACGTACAATACACCACATTGATAAATCGATCGTACCTCTTTACCGTTTTTACTATACTTCGTTACAAAATACTCCTAGATACACCCAAAAAATAATAATTTGAGTATATGTACTTTATACTATGTACAGATTTACTGCTTTTCTGTACCTAAAAATCTATAGTAGGAAAACGAATTACCCCGATAATATATATTTTTGCATGGTACTTGTATGCAGTATGTTAGAATGATTAATGAGACATTAATTAAGAATGGTAAATACTGTTAGATTAAATTTGGAAAAGATCGTTTAGTAGATATAATATATTTTTATACGAGTGTAAATTTTTATTAAATTTGGAAAAGATCGTTCCAAGGTAATATTCGAGATTTCGGACTCACGCGAGTTAGCAACATGTTCAAGTAGATTTATTTCGACGTGCATAAACCGCGTTAATTAGTCGTAGGTGTAGATAATATGATCGATTACTTGTGGTTAGCTGCCCATATCCGAATCCTCTGTCATGCTCAAGACTCGTGTCTTTTATTGAATTATTAGTAGAGAAAATAATAAAAAGGTTGCTGTTCAACTATTCAAGCTAGGTGCGCGCGCGCCATTCGGAAAAGTGTGGTGACTGCTGTCTTTTCACCACTCTTTTGTAAGCATCGATCCGTGGGCGTGGACGGCGTTTCAAAGGACCCACACCACACGATACGATCGAGCGTGTGTGGCTTTTGTTTTAATAAGACATGTCTGTGCTTAATTAGAAGATGCCCAATTTACGCACCACCTGTATACCAGTTTTAGTAAAGCAAACGTGTCTTAAAACTGGAACCAGAAAAGGCTTCAGTGAAGCTAGCAACCACTGTACATGCACATGCTACATGTCTGCAGGCCCTACATGTCCGCATGTATCCCCTTTGATTCATACTCCCCCCGTTTGAAAATATAAGATGTTTTAGGTTTGTGAGTGAGATGTATCTAGACATCTTTTAGTGTTTAGATTCATTTGAACCTATACACTAAAAGTTGTCTAGATACATCTTTTTTATAAACCTAAAACATCTTATATTTCTAAACGGAGGGAGTACTAACTACTACTATAGTATACTGTTATCTTCTGGTTATAGTAATAAAGCACGTGCATGTGGGTGGTCCGCGCTGCAGCGTGCATGAAATTATACTACACAGCGAGAAAAGGATGCCATCGTAGATGCTCTAGCGACAAAGAAAAGAGAGAAGATCATATCCGATGGCTTGTCGGGGACGTGTTACATGACACTATAGAGTTCTCTAGAACAATTAATCTGTTCCACGATCTAGATCAAACCGACTTCGTCAACTCGTAACACAAGTTTGTAATCTCTCTCTCCGTGCGTATATAATAGTATCAATCAATCAATGAGTGCACGTTTTGCAGCCCGATCATACCTTGTTACAACTGGAACTAGGAAGATTTCAGTGAAGCTGGCAACAGTATATGCACATGACTGCTACTCCCTCGGTTTCAAATTATAAGAGGTTTTAGTTTTTGTTAAAACACATGTTCTAGAAGTCTTTCGGTGTGTAGGTCCGGATCAAAATAAGTGAATTCAGTTCACAGTTTATCAATATATTCACCAAATAAAGTACTGCCTACTACTCCCTTAGTTTCAAATTATGGTTTTAGTCTTTTGTTAAAGCACGTGTATCTGGACGTTTTATAGTGTGTAGGTCCGAAACAAAATGAGTGAATCCAGTTCATAGTTTGTCGATATATTCACCAAGTATTGTCGGCGCCATTGTTTCTGGAGTTTTGATCCAGTCTTCACCGCCGGTTAGATGACTGTTCTAGAACAATCTGAACGTCGGTTACCTAATCTAGATCAAACCAGCCTTGTCACCGTGTAACACAAGTTTGTAATCTGTGTATATATAAGTCAGTCAATGAGAGCCTAGGCGTGCACGTTTTACAACCGGAACTAGAAAGTCTTGAGTGAAGCTAGGAACAGTATATGCACATGCATGCTACATGTTAGATCGTCAATCAAGTCTGTAGGCCCTACATGTCTGTGTATCTAGCTGGGTCCGCTTTGATTCATACCACACCATTATCTTTTGGATATAGTACAATATGCTCCAGATCCAGCGCCGCAGGAAAATATACAGCGAGAAAAAAAGGTGCCATCGTACATGCTCGGTGAGAAAAAAAAAGGAAAAATAATAATATCTGAGTGGCTCAGGCTGTATTGATTGAATGCGAGAGGTACTACGTACACAAAATTCTATGCTATAGAATATAGCAACAAATATCTCTGACAATACTAGTATAGTAGAATTGCAAAAGGAGCTAGCTAGGTGGCTAGCTAGCTTGCTCTGCTGGTGCGTAGACGAACTCTACACCACACGAGATGTCTCTCGTGCACATATAGCTACGTGTACGCATGTATCTCGACGCGACGACGTCTTAGTGCTATATAAACAGGGTTAGTACTGTGTGAGAAGCGGGGAGAGACGGTGTGTACGTCCAGATCCAGCTAGCCTATCCCACCGACGGGAGGAGACATGACGCCCACCACAGCCGCTGCCCTGGTGCTAGCACTGACACTGGCACACTATGCCAGCCTCGCCGCCGCCGCCGCCGCCGGCCCCAGGGTCATCATCGTCGGCGCCGGCATGTCCGGTATGTCTTCAACTAGCCAGTGCACTTAAGCTTCCACACACTAGCTAGTAGGAGTAGAAACACGGAGGAGGTATATGATGGGTTATATATGCATCATGATCATGGTTGCAGGGATCTCGGCGGGGAAGCGGCTGTCGGAGGCCGGGATAACGGACCTGGTGATCCTGGAGGCGACGGACCACATCGGCGGGAGGATGCACAAGACCAACTTCGCCGGCATCAACGTGGAGATGGGCGCAAACTGGGTGGAGGGCGTCAACGGCGGCAAGATGAACCCCATCTGGCCCATCGTCAACGAGACGCTCAAGCTCAGGAACTTCCGCTCCGACTTCGACGACCTCGCAAACAACATCTACAAGGAGAAGTATGAATTACCACGAAACTGAACGCACACGCACATGCAATTAACTCATGCATATACATGGGAAATAACGTACTACTATGCTATATTATGCTTAATTGACTTCACCGATATATATGCTAGTAGCTTAGCTAGCTTAAATTTCACAAAAAAACAGAAGTAGGCGGTACTAATTACTACTCTCTCTGTTTCAAAATATAAAATGTTTTAGCTATATGAAGAAAATGTATCTAGACTTATTTTAATATGTAGGTTCAACCTAAATCTAGACTAAAATAAGTCTAAATTCATTTCTTTCACAAAATTAAAATATCTTATATTTTAAAATGGAGGGAGTAGCATACATGGGAGTATTGTGTTTGAAGTTTTTCTTCAAGAGTTCCGGGCTCCGTCTGGAACAAATGAAAGACACAATTTTTTTTTCCAAGATAGGATTCTTCTAGGGAAAACTCGTTTGATTCTGTTTTGAACAAATGAATAACTATCTTGCATTTCTTTGAAATCCATAGGTAATAGGCCATTCTGTAGTATTTTCTTTGAGGAAATCAAACAAGAAATCTTATCTCATTTCTCTCACTCTTTGTGTCAGTTATACCTAATGACTATCTGACGAACGTTCTTCTCTCTCTTTGTCTATCTCTCTCTGCATGTGGCATCCAAATGATACATTTGAAGTCTTCGTGTGGTTTTGGTTACTGTACGGATCCAAGAAATTTAAGATCTCAATTTTTGTTTTTAAGTTCCTACTATTTTAGTTCATACTTTTCAAACCAGGCTTCAAACTCTTGCACACATAACGTCTCAAATAGTAACTTCAACAGGAACCAGACCACAGCATATGTCGGTGTGAATAGAGGTGTCATAGTCAATCGCAAGTACACACTTATATATATATACATCAATTTTGCACATGTAATGTTTCCCGGTTTCTTTTGAACTTATAAGTGAGAAAAATGAAATAGAAAAATGATTAGTTATGAATATATGCGTTTGTAGCCATGTTTCCGTGTGATGAAGCTCGTGTGTACATTTTGTGCTACTAGTCTTGTAAAAGCTTAAAAACTAGAAATGCAATTTGGCTTCCAAGAGCATATGCTCCTCCATGCGAAAAACTAATTTGAAGGGTAACAAAATAATATGAAATAAATTAGACATGTATATGTTTGTGTCAAATGGTTCTTTGTAATTTTTTACGAATAAAACACAAATATTGCGAACTGTGCTAAAAAAGACAAGTTCCGTGCCAAATTTGTTGCTTGTTTAGCTTTGTAATTTTATTGGGGAAACACAAATGTTGAGTTTTTGCATGAAAATGTGCACAAACACAAACCACCGTAACAAAAAAAGTAAATTTCAGATTTTCATATTTCTTTTGAATCATTGGAGAATCGGGGTTTTGTCTCCCTTTCAAAAAACAACTAGGTGCTTGACCATGCATGTACACCACCACTACACTTAAGAAAATCATATTTGAACTTTTTGTAAAATACTAAAGAAAATCACACACGTATATATTGAGTTGAAACTTATGCATGTAAAGTAATAGTATAACCATTTGCTAATTTATTTAAAAATAGAATGTTATTGTTTAACTTTCAAAACTTATGCTTTACTTTACAAGTTTTTAGTTGATTTTTAGTAAATGCACGTGCCTAAATT
Source organism: Avena atlantica (assembly GCA_910589765.1). Lineage (NCBI taxonomy): Eukaryota > Viridiplantae > Streptophyta > Magnoliopsida > Poales > Poaceae > Avena > Avena atlantica. The sequence continues at coordinate 43,275,203 of OU342737.1, forward strand.
GCAAACTCACAGTTTATATTTTCAGAATAGACTTCCAAGGTTCCAAAAATTCTTCTTCTTAAAACAGGCGCTTTTGTCCTGCTTTATAAATAAAAGCAACAATGTTCATATAACATTGCCGAATAAGTGTAGCCCGTAGGTAAAGAAAAATGAGAAAGAACAGTCGGGGCACCGGCACAAGCCCAAACAAACATAAAGGAAAAAAAAGGTGATATACGTCCTTAAGGGAGTTAGAACCATCGGCCAAAGACAAGTGGCGTGCTGTCACTAGTAGGTGCTCAAAAATACGGCTCTAACCGCATTATAAATTACAAATATACCAAACCTGCTTACCTAAATGACGTACCCACGCCAAAATTTAACGATCGTATTTTTTCGAATCGAATTTACTAATCGTTAGCACGTGCACATTTTGTGATGTTGGCGTTTATAAAACTTGCTTTTTTTTACAGGGGTGGCGTGTACGACCGAGCGTACGCGCAGAAGAGGATCGACCGGTCGGACGAAGTGGAGGAGAACGGCGCAAAACTGTCGGCCAAACTGCACCCCAGCGGCCGGGATGACATGTCCATCCTCGCCATGCAACGCCTCAACGACCAGTACGTGGGGAAGGCCCAACAAACAATTCCGAAAGCCTGGCCTATTTAGTGTAGTATCTGTACTGATCTGGGCCGCGTTTATGATCTGCCCAGCCTGCCGAACGGGCCGTCGTCGCCGGTGGACATGGTCCTGGACTACTTCAAGTACGACTACGAGTTCGCGGAGCCGCCGCGGGTGACCAGCCTGCAGAACGTGGTCCCGCTCGCCACCTTCGAGGACTTCGGCGACGACGTCTACTTCGTCGCCGACCAGCGCGGCTACGAGGCCGTCGTCTACTATCTCGCCGGCCAGTACCTCAAGGCCGACAAGTCCGGCGCCATCGTCGACCCGCGGCTGCAGCTCAACAAGGTGGTGCGGGAGATCTCCTACTCCGGGAGCGGCGTCACCGTGAAGACGGAGGACGGCAAGGTGTACAAGGCGGACTACGTCATGGTCTCCGCCAGCGTCGGGGTCCTGCAGTCCGACCTCATTCAGTTCAAGCCGCAGCTGCCTGTCAGTTCTAGCTTCTTCTCTGTTTCGGTTTCTCATGTCACTTTCTTCATCATCATCAGTCATCAGTAACTGAACTCTGAACATTTCGTGCTGATATTTCAGAACTGGAAGGTTCTGGCGATCTACCAATTCGACATGGCCGTGTACACCAAGATCTTCGTCAAGTTCCCCAAGAAGTTCTGGCCCGAGGGGAAAGGCAGGGAGTTCTTCCTCTACGCGAGCAGCAGGAGAGGCTACTACGGAGTATGGCAGGTATACACTGATAGCAGCTCCTAACGATTTTGTAACAGCTTCAAAGCTTTAACGACGGTGTTAAACAAACGTCCTTGTGCTTACTCAGGAGTTCGAGGCACAGTACCCAGACGCCAACGTCCTCCTGGTCACCGTCACCGACGAGGAGTCGAGGCGGATCGAGCAGCAGTCGGACAACCAGACCAAGGCGGAGATCGTGGAGGTGCTGAGGGACATGTTCCCCGGCGCCGACGTCCCCGACGCCACGGACATCCTCGTGCCGCGGTGGTGGTCCGACAGGTTCTACAGGGGCACCTTCTCCAACTGGCCCATCGGCGTCAACCGCTACGAATACGACCAGCTCAGGGTAATGCACAAGTCCCACACTCGTGGTTCTGAATTGCTCATGTCAATCTGAAACCTCATGTGATCTTATTTTATCTGTTCTTTCTTTCCCCTGTGCTAGGCGCCGGTTGGAAGGGTTTACTTCACCGGGGAGCACACCAGCGAGCACTACAATGGCTATGTCCATGGAGCTTATCTTGCAGGTATGTATGACCATGTCTCCTTTATTTGCCTGATACTACTGTACTTGAGTTTGAAATGATTTGCTCGGCATTGCGGTAATGAAATATTATGGTGCTAATTCTTTGCTTATCTATCTTTTTTTTGCCAGGTATTGACTCTGCAGATATTCTGATCAACTGTGCTCAGAAGAAGATGTGCAAATACCACGTCCCGGGCAAGTATGAGTAGAGGTTGCAGAGGTAATCTCTATTGATAGACTGTTTCACACTGCGTGCTGGCAATGTCGTCCAACCACCTGATCATTATTCCAGGACATGCCATAGTGACCAATAATCATTGTATTGATTTTATTTTTCACTGCAGGCATTTCAAACGTAAATGTATGACGCCGGTTCTAATCAAATTGAATCGATGTCTGCGTCCATGATGAGAAGTAATAAGCTGTCCAGCGCAACTTCTCCGGAGAGTCGTCGTGTGTCAGTCACAACAGAGCCATTTGTTCGTGTTAAATCAATTGTCCAGATTGTTACTTTGTCTTAATTTGTTGTCTAAAGTTCTGTTGTAACTTGATGTATCGGTGGGAACTTCATATTCTCTTAAATTGAATAAAATCCTTGTGGATGTGATTTCGTACCATGTACTCTGTTACTCGTATCCTAAGCGCATCTCTAACCGATCCCCACAACTTTAAAGAGTAAACAGACTCCTTAAACTTAGAGGAGTAAAAATGTTCTTCTAAAGAAAAGTGGTTTCTAACCAAACCCCTATATTTAGAGGAGTAAAGGCGTTTTTTTTTCTTATTTGCAATGCAATAGGTCCATACATACTCATATATAATCATAGATTAGTAGTTAAATACATACCGATACACACAATACATATTGATACAATCGGTACATAGAGAATACATACCGATACAAACCGGTACAAACCGTCACAAACCAAACTATTCGAGTTATGCCATCTGAACGACATTAGGACGTATAACAAGAATGTGCCATCTATTCAAGATCGAGTTAATCAAACTACCTTCTCCTCTTGTCTTTTTATTAAAATTCTCATTATTTTTCCCCAAAATTGTTGAAAAGGTTGACAAACACCACTCTCTATTTTACTTCATTTGTAACAAAAATCAAGTAAAATCAAGTAAGTCATGATTTCTTCTACTTCATTTTACATAAATAAAAGAAGAAGAAAAATCACCTTTTCCCCCCACATGTGTTGGTTGCGGCCTGTGGTGCCGGCGATCCATCTCTGGTCGGAGCTTCCACGGAGACCGGCCCTGCATCCTCCAACTCCGGCCAGAGATCCCGCACACTGACCCAACTATTGTAGGTGGCGATACCGGTAGTGCCAACCCTAGGCCGTGTGGGATCTGCGGTTAGCGAGGAGAAGGGGGCGAACTTAAACGCGACATCGGTGGTGGCCGGCCTCCGGGGAGCCGACGGCGGGTTGCCGTGTTCACTGAAGGCGACGCCGGCTTTGTGTTGCGTCGAATTGACCCTGAAGATTTGGAACAAGTTACCGATGCAATACACCAAAACGAAGCTAGCCATATCGTTCTTTGTCTGTATCGTGGCTCCCCAAGGTAGCATTTCACTTAGCCCTCACCTACTATCGACTGACTTAGAGGTTTGTCCTTCCACTCATCCTTTTCTTTTCTTGTGCCTCTTGTCATTCACCGATATTAGGTTCTTCTTGTAAAACGAGTACGGGAGACAAGAGAACATCCCATTTAGAAATAAATCAATACATGTTCGACCAAAGTGCATATCCTTCTCATTCTAAGGTGTGTGGGTTGCGAGGCTACACCTCCGTCGCTAGACAATAGAGATGAGGAGTAGAGATGGCGGAGTAAACCTTGCTTGGAGGTGGCGCGCCATGAGTATCTCCAGGGCAGGCACGAGAGAGACGCCGCAATTGGTTCATTGGCATATACCGAGTTGCTTCTAGGTCAAGAGATAAGTCAAGCGACGAGAGTGTATACCGATCAATAGTGTTTACCGAATACCGACCATTTTGCTTTTGTGATTGGAGCAACGATTTTGGTCCAAATTGGGATTTTGCTTCATTCGTTGGAGTGGGTGTTGAGGATAACATTAGAGAGTAGGCTTTAGTTTATTTTTGGAGTGGTGTTCTGGTTAATCATGCTAGGTGCAGTGTGATCTAGCCATTTTAATCTCATATGCCTTTTATAAAAATCTGGCAGGTATCTTGCGTGCCTTCAGGAAAAAACTATTTTTTCTGTATAATGGTCTTTTGGTACTTGAGTACTCCCTCCGACCTATATTAGTTGACTCAAATTTGTCTAGATTTGAATAAATCTTGACACGATTTAGCATATATGTTCATCTTAATTTTGACAAATCCAAGTCAACTAATATGAGCTAGAAGGAGTACTATTTTTTGTCTGAAATGCTCTTGTTTGACTTTTTTTTTGACATTGTGCTCTTGTTTGATGTTACATAGACAATTTTGAGAAAGACTCCTTCTAATTTATCGAAATACCATGTGTATTCGCAAAATAAAAATGAAAATATCATGGGTAGTTCAGGGAGTACTCTAGTCGAAGAGACGAGACCGAAAAGGTAGCTCAAGACTCAAGTGTGAGATGACCTTCTTAAGCCACAAGTAAGGAACAAAGAGAAAAAAGAGCTCCCCATACCAACGATACTCCGTACTCTCTCCCCTGCCGCCGGGATGCCAGAGGACGTGCAGATGAGCGAGCCGCAGCCGGCCGTTGCCCCCGCAGCTGCGGCGGCGGCGGCGCCGGCGCCGGAGCCGGCCCCTTCCACCCTCCAGAGTAAGCGCCTCCCTCCTTCCTTAAAACCCTAGGTCTCCCCTCCCCGCGCCGCAAAATCCCTCAGATTTGTCTTCATTTGCTCACGCCCCAGATCTGAAGGAGATCGCCTCGGTGATCGAGGTTGGGTCGCTGTCCAAGGAGGTCCGCCGGATCTCCCGCGCCGTCCGCCTCACCATCGCCCTACGCCGCCGCCTCGCCGCTGGCGACGTGTCAGCCTTCCTCGCCTTCGCCCTCCCCGCCTCCAGCGACGCATACGCCCGACTAACCTCCCTCCTCCCCAAGGTAGAGTTCTGGGAAACAGCCGTTGCTTCCATATATGTTACTCATGCTGCCTACATACAGTTCGTTGCCATGCAGAATTTACAATTCCATGCCGTGGTGGTTTCCCTATGAAACTCGGAGCTCTATCCTAGCTTCATTTGTGCATATTTACTTGCATAGCGACCGAACTGATCAGGGATCCAGGGTGCCATCACAAGTTTTGAGCAACATGAGTTTGGTCATGACTAGTTTTCAACTGCCGTTGCTTCCATTACGTTGCTTTTACTTACTGCATATGGTGGCGGTGTTGGAAAATTAGCAATTCCATGTTAACTCTAGTGGTTTTCAAACTAAGAATTCTATCTTGTTTCATTTTCGCACATGTACAATGGACACATACTTGCACGGTGTGTGTACTGATCAGGGATCCAGGGTACCAAAACCTTTCTTAACTTTCCTACTGGGTACTGGGTGAACAAATTTGTTACTCTGAAATTTTGATTTCAAATCGAGGCTTGGTAATTCCAGACTGGTCTGGAATTTTTGGCTAAACTGGACTCTGGTACTGACGATGGTAACTGTAATATGGAGGTGTGCTTCGGTGTCCCCCCTCCTCCCCAACTTAGGAAATTGAAAACACAAGAAGGGTCAGGATTGACCGATACTCCTTCGGTACGGAGGGCATGAAGGGGTATCGCCCAATCCTGGTCATCCTTGTGTTTTCAGTTTTCTAAGTTTCGTATGAGGGGGAAGACACTGGAGCAAAACTCATAAGTATGTGATTTTAATTGGCTCACTGCATAATTTGACTGTTTGACAGCTTGTGATGGCATACATGATTTATTCCCACTAGTATTTATTCTTCTAAATAATCATGCGATTACGTTTGTTTTTTTGTTTTACCTTCAGTTAGTTCTTTTGTTTCCATCTGTGTATAAATTTTCAACAGTATCATGTTTCTTGTATCATGTGCTCGAAGTATGCCTAGATACATTGGAAATATGTTCCTGGAGTTGCCGCAGCATGGTTTATTTTGCAAATCTGCGTGTAACTATTATGCTGATACCCATGAAACTTATCACCAGGCCGGTGCCACTTTGGTTTCAAGCGGGATCCTGCCAATACCCTGCTTCTAGTTCAATTGAGAACTTATAGTTCAAAATTTGAACAAATAAAAATCCTCCAATGACCTAGAAGCATGATATAGGCGGGATTCGGGATTCTGCTTGCATACCTGCACTTGTCATCTACTCCCTCCGTTTCAAAATATAAGATGTTTTAGGTTTATGAAGAGAATTTATCTAGACTTGTTTTAGTATGTAGATTCACTCCAAACATGAGTGAACCTATATACTAAAAGTAGTCTAGATACATTTGTTTCACAAAGCTAAAACATCTTATATTTTGAAACGGAGGGAGTATGAGATAACTCGATTTTTATTTAAGATAGCTTAATTGATCAGCCTCTTTATGTGAGGAACCAAAGATGCTCTCCAATTCTGGGCAAATTTAGACTAATTTCAACCTGCTTCATAATTTAGAAAACAAAACATTTGAAGCTAGATTTGCTCTTTTCTTAATATTATCCTGTTACTCAGAATTCCTTTATCCTGTGTTGATATATCATTACTTTCTTAGGAAGATGAAACGGAGATGGATGTTGATGCGACGGCTCCAGCAACTCAGATTTCTATCAAGCAAGGCCTTCCTGAGATTGAAATATATTGCTCTCTGCTTGTCCTGATTTTCCTCATTGATCAGAAGAAATATGATGAGGTATGTCTACTATATAGTGATATATTTTGTATAGCATATGCAGCGTATAATTACTACTCCCTTTGATCCATATTAATTGTCGCTGAATTGGATGCATCTAGCACTAAAACATGTCTAGATACATCCATTTCAATGACAATTAATATGGATCGGAGGGAGTAAAGTATATTTGTACATGTAAGGTTGGGTGCTTGAGTTTATGGAGTTACTTTACTGTGGACCTTAAAATATTCTCAAAAAAGTCATAGATGTTGCTTCATATTGTACCGTGAGCACCTAGAAAAATCATGCAAAAGTATGACCAAATATGCCCTACACAAGAAAGGCAAAAGTAACTTATTTTTTCCCAGTGTAACAACCGCCTGTCATTTTTACAGGACACATTTGATTGTATGTTTGCATGAAATTCTGTAGGTGCAACATTATGCACATCCATGATTTATAATTGGCTAGAACCTAAACTCAAGCTCAAGCACCCGTCCTCACATGTACATTTTCTTTTTCCTATTATTAATTTGAAGTTCTCCATTTGTCTGTCTCTAGGCTAAATCATGTGCAACTGCAAGCATTGCTCGTCTGAAGACCCTGAACAGGAGAACTGTTGATGTTTTGGCTTCTAGGCTGTACTTCTATTATTCGTATGTGCATGAACTCACCAACAGCCTTGCTGAAATTCGTGGGTATGCCAACTTGTACATCTCACTTTTCACTGCTAAGCTAACTTACCCCCCCCCCCCCCCCCCCCCCCCCCCCCCCCCCCCACACACACACACACACCACACACACACACCACACACACGCACACACAAGTAGTTTCTTAATTTTCCATTCACCCTATTTTTAATCATTCCATCCTACATTTTCTTCTTTCTGCAGGAATCTCCTTGGGTTACATAGAATGGCGACTTTACATCATGATGAGCTTGGTCAGGTAGTTCTATTTTCCTGGTTCGCACTGATTAAGTGCTATGCCGAAATTATGCTAATTTGTGGAAATGCATTGGATTTTCATGATTGCAGGAAACTCTGCTCAACCTGCTTCTTCGCAATTACCTCCACTATAACTTGTATGACCAGGCAGAAAAACTGAGGTCAAAGGCACCACGTTTTGAAGCGCATTCCAACCAGCAAGTAATTCATCAGCTTCTTCCAATCATTATCTGCAGTTTCTGAACGTATTATGTTTCGGATGCATTGCACAATTACAAGTAAATTGTGTGAAACTATTTTTGTTGTTTTTAAAATGACTTACTGTTAATGGTAGCTTTGTGATGATTAAAGTATGAGATTTTTCTGCAATCTAACTGATTTTATTGGTGTGTTTGAACATATGTTTAACTTTTTGAATTGCAGTTCTGCCGGTATCTCTTCTACTTGGGAAAGATCAGAACGATTCAGCTGGAGTACACCGATGCTAAAGAAAGCCTCCTGCAAGCTGCTCGGAAGGCACCGCTGGCAGCTCGTGGCTTTCGTATTCAGTGCAATAAATGGGCTATCATAGTAAGGCTGCTTCTTGGTGAGATCCCTGAGAGAACCGTTTTCATGCAGAAAGGAATGAAGGAAGCGTTGACACCATATTTTGAGCTTACAAATGTAAGTTCCAGTCTTCCCTTAATATTACTCCCTCATTTCGGAAGGTGTCACAGATTTGTCTAGGTACGTATGCGTTTTAATGTGTATATACATGTGTATCTAAACAAATCTGCGGCACTTGTTTCCGAACGGAGGAAGTATATGTTACTTTACTGGAAAGCTCTAACCATAACATTTAAATTATTGGTCTCTAGGCTGTCAGGATTGGGGATTTGGAATTGTTTAGAGCTGTTGCAGCCAAATTTGCAAGCACTTTCAGTGCAGACAGGACTCACAATTTGATTGTGAGGCTGCGCCACAATGTGATTCGAACTGGACTAAGGAACATCAGCATTTCATACTCGCGTATCTCCCTTGCTGATATTGCCAAGAAGCTAAGGCTAGACTCTGTCAATCCTGTTGCCGATGCGGAGTGCATCGTATCCAAGGCCATAAGAGATGGTGCAATTGATGCCACCATAGACCATTCAAATGGCTGGATGGTATCGAAAGAAACTGGTGATGTCTACTCGACGAATGAACCCCAGGCTGCATTCAACTCCAGGATTGCATTCTGCCTCAACATGCATAATGAAGCGGTCAAGGCAATGCGGTTTCCCCCGAATTCTCACAAGGAAAAGGAGAGCGCTGAGAAGCGCCGAGAAAGACTCCAGCAGGAGGAAGAGCTGGCAAAACACATGGCCGAGGAGGATGACGATGATTTTTAAGTTGATCGCTTTCTTTTTGAATTGTTGATTTTGTATCTTTTGTAATTCTGTGTTGATCAGCACTTTATTGGACCCCAGATGTGTCTAGAGTTTATCTCTCTTTTGTCATCATCAAAAAACTGATTTCGAGGATCACTGTACCATGCAAAGTGACTTTTGGTATGTCTGCTTCCTGACTGATATATTTGTTCTCTTTATTTATCTTTTTCTTTCTTGGTTATTTGTGATTGTGTAGTGATAGAGTGCCAACCTTTGTGTTGTGATTGTGTAGCGATAGAGTTCCAACCTTTGTGATTTTGTAGTGATAGGTTTCCTGATGCATTTGACTGACGTAAATCCTTGTCAAGATGAATGCATTTCACACGTTTGATCAGTACCATAAAGTTACGTCAGTGCAATAGTAGCACTGTGTTACACAAGCTGAATGTACAGCTCTGATGAAATTGCTATGAAATCTGAATCCTTCAACAAGCATAACAGCATTAGCAATACTAAAGTGTGTAGTGAGTTTATACTGTGGCAACAGAGTATGTACAGGCCCTAGCTTGCGGCAGAACATTAGAAGAATGCCCTGCTTCCATAGAAGACCCTTGAGCCCTTCGACGGTGACGTGCTGTCAGTCGAGGGACTACCGCTGTTCTCGACGACATCCAGCGGGAGCTTCATCTTCGCAAGGGAGTCGGTGAACTGCTTCATGCTCTTCATGTACATGTCAACTATGTCCTGCTGGACAACTGATTCCCCAGGCTGGAGGTTGACGCTGATCACTGCAGGCTGGACAACCTCATCCCTGTTGGCTGGCGGCGCTTCAGAAGAATCAGCCTCGCCATCGGTAACACCCTGGCTCTTCTCCCTCTGGCTTTCACCGGAGGAAGCCCCGGCGATGGTGGTCTCGGACGGCTCAGAGACTGACCCTGGCGTCGCGGAATGGCCAGCGGAGGAGCCTGTGGTTGAGACACAACTTAGAGGGCTTTCGTCTGGATATCCCTGAAGATTGTCTGGAGATATCTCAGCACCAGGTACAGCTGCATCATCATGATGCTGCAGTACCTTGCGATCCTCAGCTTCGACTGTACCCTCCGAGCATTCCAGGGTTCCCATCTCGAAATACCTGGAGACCATCATCTGATTCTCGCTGGCCATATTCAAGTCCAGGAACTCAATCTTTCCAATCTCACAAGGATCCAAGCTGTCATTTCTTCCAGAATCCGTCACAGCAGATGCCGACTTCTTCCCCGGCGGCGAGATTTCGATGACATCCGGAGAACTGCCAACATAAGACAAGGACATGCGCACGAAGCCGGCTGGTGTGTGGAACAGGTCAGTGGACGACAATGAGAACTCCTGGGCCAGCAGCTTTCCATCAGCCACCAGGATGTCTGCCAGAGGGACAAGGGCGAAGCCGAGAAGCTGGTCCTCGAGGTAGTTCCTCACCCTGCTCAGCATCCAGACCTCGCACTTGAGCGAAGCCTCCACGGTGCGCACGTCGAGCTTCAGACCCTCGTCGAACACCGGGTTGCGCCCAGCGCCGTTGATCACCTTGGTCGAGCATGACACGGCTGGATCGCTTGTCAGGCACAGCTTTGCGTACACGTCCTGCTTGTGGTAGATGCAGACGTTGTTGATGTCGCGCGCATCATGGACAAAGATATCGAGGTAGCCTATGGAGTCGTCTCGGCCAGTGAAAGTCTTGGTAGTGAAGTCGCTGAGTCTTTGAGTGATGGCACCGTTGTTCGGCACCGATGGATCGGACATAGGGCCAGTTTGGTATGCTGCCATTGCAGGTGTTCCAAGACTGCACATAGCACAAACAAGGAAATATTTTCCTCAGTGATAATATGAGAAATACTACTAGCTGAAGCATGACTGCAGATTTCATCTGAAGTTAAGCGGAATAGGAAAAAAAAAACAGTGATGCTAAAACAACCTGCTTTAAATAAGAAGGAATCTTCATTTTACGGGTTGCAAAACAGATGTAATCATGCTGAATTACAAGGGAAGGTACTTCAGTGACAGACCAAGAGGATTAGTACAAGGTAGAAATGAACCCTGACAAATTTGTTCACAGGAAGGCAACTGAGGGCCAGGGAATTCAGACTTACTACTATCTAAAGAGCTGTTCGCTCAAAGATCTCCAACTGCCGCAAAATCAAAAGCTTTGGTGGTCTGAAGGAACTTATTTTCTCTGAAGCAAGAAGACCACGCGAGATTACGTCAGAGTTCAGTCCAGGGTTTAAAGTCGTTCACCGATTCACCACAGCGTCTAGACGATGATTTACATGGCACATACTGCAAGTATTAAGCAAATCGTACACTAAAATTGGCAGCAAGAACAACAGTTGTGCATAGATTAAATCATTCCATGCTACAAATGCTGAGATTTAGGCGCAAACAGCAATGGCATGCTCAATTCTGGTAAAGGAACAGCCGACATCTTAGGCAAGCATACGAAATAGCACAGATAACCCTGGCCCTTCCAAGAGTGCGTACTACCCAAACAAGTACTACTACTAGGTGATCCATGCCCAAATCAAGAACAGACAGAGCTAACACATACTACAAGAAACAGGAGTTTGGTTGACCTCGGAACAGCCGAACAGGTGCTGGTCCCTGGTGGCGTGCTCGAGCATGAGCAAATAGGGAGCGGAAGATTGTCAGTTCTACACTGGAAATCACGGGCAGGATGGTGGTATTACCTTCTTCGCCGAAGATCAATGGGGCGATCCGAGGTATGACGCGCTCGGGGACTATTGGGGGAGTTGTAAACTGGGCGGCAGGTTTGAGAATGTACGGGATCAGGGGAGGGGAAAGGCAAATTATAGGAGAGCGCTACTTTTGCAGCGAGGTCATCTTACTTTCCGGGAAACACATCATTAGGCATTTGCTGGCACTACCTATTTTAATTGGCATTTGTTGGCACTGCCTTTGTTTAACTGGCATTTGGTGGCACTTTAGAGTTTAGATTAGATAGACTGGAGAATAATAAAGTACTTGCATGTTAGAGGTCATCTATCTCTAGTGGACTCCACTCAATCCATCGTTAGTGGCAAAGAGTTCGTGGCAACTCAACTCATCGTTAGTTGTAACTTTCTAAATGTAAAAAAAACAATGAAAATGAAAGTATAAGGTACGGATAAGTTTACATTTTTTCCCTCCAAAAAAGAGTTCAAGAAAATTTTGTAGCTAGGAAACCCATCCCTTCGAAATTGGAATTTGTATAAAGTACTCAAGCATACTGCTATCGGAAACGGAAATCCCATAAGAGTTGGATAATCCGGTAAAAGACAACATGTGGCTGTAGAGGAAATTAAACCAAACTTTGGCCGGCTTCCAAAAAAATCGAACGAATATACTATTCTCTCGTGGAAATAGTTACAGATTTACCATTTTTTCCTGTAAAATAAATAAATTGAGTTATATCCTGGACAGTTACAATTGTGTTATTTTCAGGCATTCCAGGATCTTTGTTCAAAAGTGCCTTGGGAAACCGCTGGAGAGAAAAACTGCTGACGGTCAGCTATGGATGAAATCGTGCGCAGCCCCTACGGCCGGCGAAGTCTCCGAGACTACGACCACTCCAAACGACAAGGACAACCAGTTCGTCGCAATCACCGGTTTCACCAGCTGAAGAGAACACTGGTAGACGTCTGTTCTAAGTTTTCAAGCGAATTAACTAGTAGTAGCAGTAACATTTTTTTATATCGAAGCGTGGTCTCAGACGAAACCTAAGGGCATCGGGAGACCCAACCAGTCCGAGTGTGTTTTAATTGGTCCGCGCCAACGCGTGGAACGTCCGCGGTGGGACGATATATCCGGATTAACTCTGGTTGAACCGACTCATCTGTAACCTAAATCTGATGTCTCGATGGATTTGTTCGGACATACACGGATGCTGTCCAGTAGCAGACTGATCCAATTGTTGTCAGACAATGAGCCTTCTTTTTTCTCTCCTCTCCCTTGGGCTGGTCTGTCCGATTTTATCCGTTTAGGTCGCGTTGCTGGAAGCGGCTGGACGGACAGACCAGATCACGACCTAAAAACATCGATGGCTCGACTCAAATGGACTAAAACGAACCCTTGATCCGTTTGGGTCGCTCGTTTGGGTTTCCTGGTGAAGATGGCCTAAATGAGCGAATGCCACCATATCTCATTTTTGCACTTTTTTATTCTTCAGAACAATCATCATAGGGATTCACTCCTCAGAGTGCACGGTAGAAATTCGATTGGATGCGAGGAGAAAAATAAACTAACGGGTGTTCAATTCAGCGAACTATACATGCTTTTTAAAAATCAAGGTTTAGTCAATACATTTCCGTTTCAACAAAGTAGCCCAAAGCATCTTACCCAAAGGGATTCCTAGGTTCCGGTCGTACCGAATAGTGGAAGTGGAAGAATGAGATATGTCAACATAGCGCAAAACATGTTATCATTGTACCACACACAATGTCCAAATGTTAAAGTCACAGATTTGCAGACACAGGTCTCCCACTCACCGTGTGAACGTGCTCGCTCGGTGGTTTAGTCAAAAAAGTGCCGAGGACGGATAAACGATCCCTATACCCTGGTTGGTGCATTAGCCAAGGTAAGCACATACATCAGCAAGGCACCTGATTATCTGAACTGACAAAACCATCACCATCATTTGGCTAAGGAAGGCCAGCAAATTGCAAATGAAGCTTGTTTTTAACTCATCCCAAAGGCCATTAACTACCGAAGAGTGCTCCCTCTCTACGACGCCGAGAGCAAGTACAATAAACTGATGTAAGCAGACTATGAGAAATTAAATAATACTCCCTCCGTTTGGAAATATAAGATGTTTTAGATTTGTGAAGGAGATGTATCTAGACACCTTTTAGTGTATAGGTTCAAAAGTTGTCTAGATACATCTCCTTCACAAAAATAAAACATCTTATATTTCTAAACGGAGGGAGTATATCTTAGTCTAGTTGGAGAAAAGATGAGAGAAAAGATGACTTGGTTCTTGGCTAAGAGCCAGCTGCAGCGTGTGCTCCTAGGCATCATGTGAGAGTGAAAAGTGAGCCATGATACTAATAAATTACTATAATTTATGTTTATCTATTGTATAAGCTGGTTATTAGTTTGACTATAAGCGACCTGGATATTTCTTATAGCCAACATCTGGCTCTATATTGCCCTTGCTTTGATGTAGCTGCAAGGTTGCAACTAGTAGCAGTATGATTAATTCAGCGTCTTGGTCAAGACACACTTTTGGTTTTGCGAAACAGGTGCAACCCCAAACGTGGCATGTCTTCTCCTAGTTTCTAGCAGTATGGACTCGGACATGACTGATGCGTTTGGTAGGTTGCCTCCCCTCCAAGCATGTCGAGTATGTAAGATTTTGTGTTGTTTGGTTGCTCATGCTCAGGAGAGGGGGGTCCGTGTCCTGTCCCACACCATCTGTAAAGCATTCTGGAGGTTGCCCAGTGGTAAGGCCTAAACTGGTCGTTCCCGTGGAGCCATGCCCCGAAGCTACAAAATGGAGTGTGCGGCATCCGCGATCGCGGGGGTGGGGTGGGTGGGGGTTGGGGGGGTAGGAGATTGCCCACTATTTCGCAGCAAGAGTAGCCTCACCTGCCATTGTCGCTTACCTTTGTGTGCCGTCCCTCCCAAAAAAACCATTCTTCCTCTTGCGACCCCCCATGGCGGCGGCTGGAACGAAGATTTATCGTTGCAGCCGCTTCCTCCAACTCTTACAGCTGAGCGAAGACAAGAACTATCGTTGTGCATCTCCCTCCCTCTCCTCGACTTTCTACACCCTAGGATGCCATGGCGGAGGTAAATCACTGTCAATCCCTCTCCCCTATTGTTTCAAGTCGGTCTGCAATCTCGATTTATGAAGAACTCATGGTAGAACCACCTCATTAGGTCGACCGACACTTATCCATCAGGCAGCTGCGCTTATATCTTTCATTCAGACCTGGATCTTGCCATTGCACAAGAGAGATGTTAGGCATGCAACCTGTCCTCGACTGATATACTGTCCTATGCTAACCCGAGATCAGGAGAGGATGACAAATCTGAACTGCATCTATAACTTTAACGATTTAGAGGCTCTACAGATGCTCAAGATGAAAATACCCCCTTCTTTGCACTCATAAGAAGGGGTTGTTGTAAGAAAGCATCCACACCTTCGTCGAAGAGCAACTTTGTATGTTCCTTCATGTGGTTGGTCATAATCAAAGGTCTAGGGTCATCCACAACACAACACATTCAGAAGAAGCATGGGGACATTGCCACACTATTTAAAATGGGTGTTGTATGCAATTGGGGACCTCAGACAAGAGATGATCAAGTCGCCAACTGGTTCAACACCTCCCAAGATGGGCAACAACACAAGGTGGTGGCCATATTTCAAGGTGATCACTTGTATTGTATTTTTGTTGCATCAAACGTCTCTATTGTCCACAAACATGATTCTATCATGCTCCTGTAACAAGATTGTATTAGTGAAATCGATGGTACTCATGTCAGTGCTAGGTTTCCAAGATCACAAGCTATAGCTTACAGGTGCCAGAATGTGCTTGTTGCCTGTGATTTCGAGATGAGGTTCAGATATGTGCTAGCTGGTTTGGAAGGATCAGCCCATGATGCAACCATCCTTGCTGACAGCATGTCTAGACCTGATGGGATCAATATCCCTCATGGGAAGTTCTACCTAGGAGATGCTGGCTATGGTTTTCGCCCTGAGATTCTTCCACCTTTTAGGTCTACTAGGTATCATCTGAACGAGTTCACTCAAAGGAATAGGCCCCAAAATGCCAAGGAGCTATTCAATATCAGGGCACTCTAGCCTTAGGGTCAACATTTAGAGGGAATTCACTACTTTGAAGAACAAAAGTTGTTCCTTCCTTTCCCCACCCAGGTAAAGCTAGTGATGTCATGTTGTATTCTGCACAACTGGATCCTGGGATATGGCCTTGATGATTTTTCCCGGATGAGGCAAGTGTAATTCCTGATGACAATGCAATGGGCATGGTGTCGAGCCATCCGAGAATGAAGCTTGGAAGAACAAGAGAATGGAGTGGGCAATGGCTATGTGGAATGACATAGGTCCCAGAAACTGAGAAGAGGAATAATAATAATAATAATAATAATGATGATGATAAGAAGAAGAAGACGAAAAAGAAGATTTATGATCCTACATGATGTACATATGTAAAACTTCTCGTTTATTCATAGTAGCTAGGGGTGAACTGATGAACTGCCATTCATTTTAGTTAGGTTGTGATGATGAACTGCTTGTGACGATGAACTATCTCAAATGGTGAGTACTACCATTGGATGGTCATATGAGGGTAAGATCATCCATGAAAAGAAGAGGCGAGCAGAAACCTAAGTGGGAGACAACCAAACACACACATGCCATTCACATTTATGCTTTGTGCTTGCAAGCAAGTTACCAAATGGGTTGTAGAAAGCGACCCATTTATCCGATCCAGCCTACCAAACGGGCTGCACAACATGGCCCAGAGGTTGTTTCCTGTTGGCCCCGCTGGCCTTGGCACTGCCAGGACGAGTCATGCAACCGGCCTAGTCTACCAAACGCGTTTGAAAAGGACGCACACCCGTGCACACACGCACCGATAAGACTATGTTTAGTAGCTTCGTTGTTTTAAAGCCAAAGTATTAAAAAACATGGTATGGTCTACTTAACAACATAATTTTTAGGTACTACGGTTTATTAATACTTTGATCTGTTTGGTTACAATAGAATATCATAGTTTTGAAACTATTATATTCTAAATACAGTACAGAGCTATTTTTGTCTTATTAAAGAAAGAGGTCTGGGCCTATTTTTTTAAAAAACTATGGTTTTGTTAAAACTGAACTTTCTCATGCCCAGGCGTAATAATTCCATGGTTTTAGAATAATTTTGTTTTACAAAAAATCAAGCTGCCAAACAGAGCCCCAGTGTTTATAAAGCCATATTTTTTTGAAAAAAGAGGTCCAGACCTGAGCGACAAACTAGCTCTTTTTGTGATTCCTGTGTACGTACAGTTGCTCTTGTACGCATATCTTCATGACGTGTTTTCTTCACGAATGCTCATTTAGGTACAGTACAAAAAATCACCACATTTGAGGCTAGGGTTTCAAAAGACCACCAAAAAATTTAAAAGTTTCAGATTGCACCGTTTTTGGGGCGCGCGGTTACAGCCAACACTGATCTGGGTCTGATGCCACGCTAACGACAAACTGACCGGTGGGTCCCAGTCGTCAGGCTTACGGTCGTTAACGGCGTTGTCTGAACCATCAAAACGGTCGGGCCCTCCTCTTCTCTCCCCAGCTGCCTCACTCATCTGCTTCCTCTTAGCCTGACCGCCGCCGTCGCTGGTGACCGCGCCACCATCGCCGACGACTGCTTCCGTCGCTGCTCCGCAGATCATGCCGAGCTAGAACGACAGTGGAAGCTCCTCCGCCGACTCTCTCCCGTTTGACCATATGAGTGCCTTCCTCCTCTTTTAATTTTGGGTTTGGATCCAGATTTGGGAATTTTTGGAAAATCGTCGATTTGAGCCTCATGTTTTCCTGGATTTATCAGATTTGTAGTTCACTGTGTTCGACTACGCACCAGACATGCTCCATGACGCTGAATTTGCCGGCATTGACCATAAAGCTCATTTTGTTTGCGCTGCTCACAAATTGAAGCCACGCAGGTGTGTTGCGTTTCAGGGCAGTGATACAGGGAGGAAGTTCTACATGTGTGCTATAGAAAATGTAAGTGTTGAGATCCCTTTTTTCTTCAATAGGTCCTTGTAGGTGATTTGATTTCCTCACAGTGTGATCATGTGTTCATTTAGTTTCAGTTAACTAACAGGTACAGTGGTATAGAAATAATAGTATGTTTATTTAGAGCAACATTGATAGTGTTCACTTAGCAGATATTTTAGAGCAACATTGATAGTTAACTAGCAGTTTACTGAATATTTTAATGATTTCTAGCAGTTTACTGAATATCCACTTAGCAGATGATGATTTCTAGCAGTTTACTGAATATTTTGATATAGGGTGCTCATTTAGCAGATATGTGATGTAGTGTTCACTTAGCAGATATTTCTAGCAGTTTACTGAACATTGATAGTGTGCTCATTTAATAAAGATAGTGTTCTCATTTAGAAATGATAGTATCCTCATGAACATGTATGTTGTAATCATAGACATATATTTTAGCTCTGTTTTTACATAATCTGCAATTTTTTAGTATATTATAATCATAAACCATAGACAGTATGTTGTAATATAAAATATTTAATGTACAGAAGGTACTGAGTTGTGGATTTCAAAGCTGGATTGATCCAGAGTGGAATGACAGCTTGAAGCATGCATTGACTAAGTTGTGGGCAATGTACAATGAGAGTAATAACTCAAGAATTCAAGAGAGGTATGAGAGCAGTAAAATGTTGAAGGATCTAACTGAAGAGAAGGAAAAATTGGAAAAGAAACATGCAACCCTGCTAGAGGAAGGTAATAGGTGGATAGATGAGACTCAGAGGAAGTGGATAGCTCAGACTGAGAAGAAAGCCATAGAAGAAAACTATGCTAAGATAATGAGTGGGCAACATGATGCTGAGGATGGAGAAGCACATAGCTGCATTGAAGAATGAAGTACAAGTGCTGAAGAATGCTAAGGAGGAACTGAAGAATTTGCTCAAATCACAGGCAGAAGTATTCAAGGTGAAACAGCAGAAGTGGGATGTGGAAAGAGCTAATCTGAAGGATGAAAAAAAAAGGTTAGAGTACTCAATGCATTACCTTTTCAAGGTCAATGGTGTTAACAAGGACAGGGTCAAGAGAATCAAGGCAATTTATGAGGAGGAGGAGTGATGGTGTGTTTAGGTAGATGTATGAGTCTGTTTAGTTGGAATATTTGTGTAATGAGTCTGTTTAGTTGGAACCCTCCATGTGTTGAACCCTTAATTTGTTTAGTTGAACCCTCCATGTGTTGAACCATTAATTTTGTGTGAAGATGTTCTCCTATTTGTGTAAAAATCTATAATGCTTTGTGGTAATAGATACAATGTTATAATGATCTATATAATTTAATATAATGACAACATCTACACAACAAGCATTTCAAATAGTTGGCCATTGTCTTAGACTCACAATAGAAAACAAACACAACATTTGTTCAAATAGTTATACATCATCTCACACCACACAAACGGATTGTTCTCAAAAGCACACAAACTGATTGTTCTCAGAAGCACATGGACAAACAAATTTTTCTACAAAGCATACAAACAGATTGTACCAGCATGGCACACAAACAAATTGTTCTACAAAGCACACAAACAGATAATTCATATCATCCCTTTCTTGATGTCCTTCAGTGTGATCTTGTCAATGTTGCTTGCAGTGAGGTAACCAACCATCTTGGAGTTAGCCTTTCTTGCTCTTACTGGCCTTCCAGTAGTACCACTAGGTCCAGTAGTACCACTAGGTCCAGTATGTGCTGGTGCTGGCCTTGGAGCTTTGAAAGCATGTCCTGGAGCTGAAGATACTGCTCTCTTCTTCCTAGCTGGAGCATGTCCTGGAGCTGGAGCATGTCCTGGAGCTGGAGCATGTACTGGAGAAGCATGTCCTGGAGCTCCATCTCCAGGTCTTTCCCTCCTTGCAGATTGTGGAGCTGGTCCTGGAGCTGGAGCATGTACTGGAGAAGCATGTCCTGCAGCTGGAGCTACAGGTCTTTCCCTCCTTGCAGATTGTGGAGTTGGTCCTAGAGCTGGTCCTGGAGCTGGAGTTTGTGGATCTTCAGAGAGGGTTGCCCTATTTTCCTGCACAAATAAATCACAGAAAAGGTTGACCACAACTAGTGTATCTGTGCCCAAGCAACTAGTGGAAAATAGACAACAATAAAATAGATAAGAGGTAAACCTGATGTTGGTTTTTCCTAATCTGCAGTGATGGCTTCAGAGCTTGACCACAACTAGTGTATCTGTGCCCAAGCAAACCACAGTTGCTGCAACTGATAGTTGCCATTCTAGAGGACTGTGGTGGCTCTGGAACTTCAAACTTGCCCTTCCTTCTCTTTGTTTGATTTCTTCCCAATGATACCTTGAAGACTAGTGGATCAATATCAGGTGTATCAGTTTTTGTCCAGCAATCCTCACCTGGCACTGGGTAAATGACTGGATTGTATGCCTGCATGTACATTGGTTTTTTGAAGAAATCTAGAACAAAGTCTTCAGGATGCTGGAATGACTTGTAGATGGCTGATATGGCATGATGACAAGGGACTCCAGTCATATCACATCTCTTGCATCCACATGTCCTGGCAGTTAAACTGACAGCATAAGATTTCTCACCATGACTAACTTCCCACAAGCCATCAACAGACCTACTAGATCTATACATTCTTGCCCATTTCTTGCTTTCTTCTAGCATTTTTGAATAAGTTGGTGTGATGTCCCACCTTGCCTTGGCACCTCCTGTTCTCTTAGCATCATGTCTGACCATTACTTTCTTCCTGATACCATCAAACATGGTCTTCACTGGTTTTCCTCTAATATCTAGTATCCATCTATTGAAAACTTCACTCAAGTTGTTGACAACTAAATCAGTTTTGCAGTTATAATCCATGGCATATCTAGCCCAAGATGAAACTGGCATTTTCATTAGCCACTCCCAAGCTTCTACACTCTCTTCTTTCATGTTAGCCATAGCAACATCAAAGCCATTTTGTGTGTAAGAATGGCTGGCTGCATACATGTATTTTTTCAGCTCCTCACCTCTAAACCCAGCAGTTTGAAAGTTTGCATAGATGTGCCTTAAAAAATATCTTTGAGGGCAGTTAGGAAATACTGTGTTTATTGCATTAAGTAGGCCCTACACAATTACAGAGAAGTTTATTGCATTAAGTAAAACAAGAGGAACCAACTGATTATGCAAGAGGAAACACTAACCTTCTGCCTATCAGATATTATTGTATAATATCCAAACTTTCCTTGTTCACCCCCAATTGCATACTTCAGTTGTGTGAGAAACCAACTCCATGAAGCTGTCTCCTCCTTGTCAACCAAGCCAAAAGCAAGAGGAAATATGTTGTTGTTCCCATCTCTTGCAGTGGCACAAAGGATCTGATGGCCTGTGGTTAGCTTCACAAAGCAACCATCCAGACCTGCAAAGAAACAATAACACCGAGGTAATATTATGGCTTGCTGGTCACAACAACTATGCAACAATAAAAATGTACCTAAAAATGGTCTGCAGCCATTAAGAAAACCTTGTATGCATCCACCTAGACAGTAGAACATCCCATGGAATCTAGGGTTGGTGCTGGGATGCTCTACAACAAATTTGGTACTCCCTCCGGTCCATATTAATTGACTTGGCTTTATCAAATTTTGGATGAACCTATATACTAAATAGTGTCTAGATTCATTCAAATTTTGACAAATCCAAGTCAATTAATATGGGTCGGAGGGAGTAGTAACAATGCATCTTGAGCCAGAGTTGGTGTCAATAACTGTCTGCAGGTAGTCTCTGAGCCTCCTGTACTGTCCAACCTGATCACCAAGCACTGCCTGCAATGCTTTCTTCTTTGCCCTATATGCCATCATCTTGTGCACATCTACACCATATTTATCCTTAGTTGTCTCCATCACTGCCTCAATGCCTGTCCTTGGATCTACTCTCACACTGGGCTCACACACTTGTGCTAGCCACTTGCATGTGACCTTGCATTGTTCACCAGATGAGGCACATGTGTGGTCAAAGTCTACCTTTTTTAGGCAGAAAGTCTTCTCATTTTTTATTTGTGCACCAACCATTAAAAATGGACATTTCTCCTGAGCACAATGTACTATAACTCTGTCTTTGCAATTTCTGTGGTACCTAAAGTTCCTTAGTTGTGCAACATGCAGTGTCTGCACTGCTCTTCTGAACTGATACACATCTAAGAAACACATTTTCCAACAGAGCCCTTCTTCTGGGTGAATCCTGTTTTCATCATACCACACCCTTGGCTCCTTCTTGGCCCTGCTTTTTCTTCCTTTTGGTTGAATACAAGAAGGTGTCTCAAACCCATCATCATCTTCTGGATCCAAATCTACATCTGGCCCTTCATCATCAGAAGGAATATAATCTGCTGGTAGCCTTTTCTTTGGCTGGCTGCAATGACTTCTCTCAGTTGGCCCCTTCCTACCTGGTTCTTTCTTCTTCCCAGAAGTTGTATCCAGTTTATAGTCTGTCAGTTCTGTCAGTTCACATGCATTGTCTTCATCTTCACAGTCTAACACATGGAAAAGATCATCTGCCTCTTGATGTGCATCAGAAACTGAATCCCACTCCCACCTCTTCCTCTTCTTGAAATTATCCATGGTCTGGTTCAGATCATCATCATCTGATTCAGTTACATCATGGTTCAGCTCATCATCATCTTCCTCTCATTATAAAATCCCTAACTTGCTTGCCCTTCTCCTTAGCTCTGCATTGCTAATGCTGTTCTTCATCCATATTGTTGCTCTGCTGTGTCAACATGTACATGAACTCTGGATCTTTAGTTAACTGTGTGCACTGTTGGCTTGGCAAAATTACTCCTTCATTATCCACTGTGTACACAACAGGGTTTCCAATATCTGAAATTGGAATTTGTTCTTCTACTGAGGCACTATTTACATTTGGTGGCAGTGTGCTTCCTCTACTGATTACAGCTAAAGTAACTTGTTTTTCATTCTCATACTGTGTAACCATCTGCTGAACCTTGCTCATTCCATCCAATAACTCCATGCCAGCAATTCCTCTACCCTTCTCTCTAACATAATACATGCAATCATTAATTCCATAGCCCTCTCCCTCAATTAAAGCTAACAGATTCATGTAGGTGATGTCTGATTCACCTATGTCGCGCTCAATATTGTCCTGACCATCTAGATTTATCCTTACATCCCATATGTCATCATCCAAACTACAAAATTGAAATAACACCCAAATTATTTGCAACAGAAAAACATAGCCTAAATCACAAAGAGAAATAACAGATAAAAGACAAAGGGAAAGAGGGGGATAACTTACTCGAGGCCGTCGCCGAATGCACTTGTCCAACGGCTACTCTGCGTCGGGTTCGCCTTCTGTGGCATCCCGCCAAACCACTACTAGAAAATCGCGTTGTTTTTGTGCATTGCATCGTCATCATCATGCATTTGTTTGTCCGAAACTATTTTCGATAAGCCTATTTTTGTTTTCTAAAAATACCCTTCTCTTATTTCAAAATAAGTCTTATAAGTATTTGTTAAATTAATTGCCTAAAAATTATTTGCTAAAAATATTTAACACAAAACAACACCATAAATATTGTACAAAATAATAAAACCCAAACCCTAAATCTATTCCCACCCGAACCTAGTATACCCACCTATCCTAGCCTGCCACCTCGCCCTGCCCTCCACCTCACCCCACCACCGCCACCTCATCAATCCTTGATCCACCCTCTCCCTTTGGCCCCACCTCCCCTGGCCCAAGCACACACGCACACCAGACAGCAGCCTGGCCCCACCCCACTCTCCCTGGGCCCCACCCCAACCCACAGAGCAGCCCCACTCTCCACTCACCCCCCGTCCAGACCCCACCTGGCCCCACCCCTGGCCCCGTGCCACCAACCCCCGCTCCCTCCTTCCTCCTCTCTGCCCAACCCGCTCCCGCACCCCGACGCGCTCCCTTCCTTCTCCCTCCCCTCCGTCCACCGCCTTTGCCCTCCCCTTCCGCCGCCGGCGACCACCCCCCCGCTCTCTCCTTCCTCTCTCTCCCTCTTCCGCTCCCCCTCCGCCCGACCCCGCTCCTTCTCCTCCTCCGGCGAGCCGCCGCCGCCAGCGGGCTCCTCCGCGACCCCCGCTCGCCCGCACCTCTCCATCTCCCCGACGCTCTGCTCGCAGTCGCCGCCATCCTCCTCTCCCCACCTTCCTCGCCACCGCTCTCCACCTCCCCGTCGCCGGGGCTCCACCCGAGTCCGCGGTCACCGCCACGCCCTCCCCCTCTGCGGCCGCCTCTCCGCCAGCCCGCCGCGCTCTCCTCCGGTCGCCGCCCGCCAGCGCCCTCGGCCTCGCCGGTCCCGCGCCGACTCCCTCTGGCCGGCCCCCCCTGCAACCCCCTCCGCCATCCACGCCATGGCCGCTGCCCTCCTCCTCGACTGCGGCCGCGCCGCCCGCGTTGTCGCCGTCCTCGCCGTTCCTCCGCATCCACCGCCTTCCCTGCCGCCTTGGGAGCCCGCAGGCCCGCCAGCACGCCCCGCGGCCGCCTTCCTCATCCCTCTGCCAGCCGCCCTCCGGCCGTCTCCAGCGGCCGCGGCCCCTGCCTTCTCGTCGCCCCGGGTCCTGTCACCGCCTCCGGCCGTGCAGCAACCTCCGTCCAGCAACCGTGGTACAGGCGCCCCTGCAGGACCCTTCGTTCTGCCCCTGTGAAGTTGTTGTTTTTAGTGCTAGCACTTAGCACGACTCTTGTTCAAGTTCCAATCATCTCAGGTCATGTGCCGACGTGTGTTCTCTGTTTGCAGTTTTTTTTGTTGTTGTCTTTGTTCGTACCCCGTGATCTGATGGGTGTGGGACAACTGACCAAAGAACTTACAAGACCGAGCTGACGAAGATGCTACGGGAATCCTCTCAACGCAAGATCTCCTTCCCGAGCCGAGTTCTCCTTTTCGGATTGGCAAGATCCTCTCCCCGGACCCAAAGACGTCGAGACCCTAACCCTAAAGAACGATCACGGATCCTTGAAGACCGATCACGGCGTCCTCCTCCCTCTCGGATCCGAAGACGCCAAGACCCTGGACCCCAAGATCTCCGCCGTGAGACGACAAGACCATCGACACGACCCGACGACCGCGGATGCGACAGGATCGTCTTCGGAACGCCAAGCACTTCCCTCGGACGCCAAAACCCGAACCGGAAGGACGCCAAGATCGCCACAAGTACGACAAGTTCTACTTCCGAACGACAAGACCGGCCGATCCGTGGACCCGACAAGATCGACCGCTTGGAACCAAGATCTCCGGCACGTCACGAAAAGTTCTCCGTCTTGTATCCGCTCCCGCCGATCCCGTCGAACCCTGAACCCTGAGACCGAACCCCGAACCCCTCGGAGCCCAAGATCGCCGAACCCTAATGTGTGACCCTGATTCGAGCCCCTATTTTTATAAATGCTATATATAAAACTTGTTGCATATTAATTGTTCATCTCGCATGCATATCATGTGGGTTGGGGCATTAGGCCGATTCACTGCATAATTAAATATGGGGCCATATGCGGGCAAATCTAGTCTCATATTGGCCTCATTTAAATTTGTGTAGCGAACCGGTGATATATTCTGCCTTGTTAAACAACATTTAAATTGCGGGGGGTTCTAAATAACTTGAACCGTTTAATTAGATGTCGGGACCCCGGTTCCGCTTAATATGATCTAATTGCATCGCATCTTTGCCATGTCATGCATCATACATGCATCATGCCCGATCTTCTGCCGTAGTATTAAATATTGCACCCGGTGTTTATTCTAGTGTTTTGGTTCTTCGCGGATAAGGCCGTTGAGTTGATGCGAGTGTCGACCCGATCTTCGAATGAACCTTCGGCAATGTTTTCAGGCGAGCATCTCCCCCTTTCTACCTATCTTACTTTAATAGTATTTATTCCCTCCTGTTGATCTATTGCTATCTGTGTTGCGATGCTCTAGTTTGCGTACCCGTGATATCCCGTGCAGCCTTATATTGCCTTGGACACCTCCTATTACCTGTTGTTTGGTAGATAGTTGGACCTGCGCGTCGTAGTCGCTTACTCAAGTGCTGTTGCGTGTCGCCAAGTACCACAGTTGTTGGAGTATTGCCGCATGTTTATTTGTTGGAGATGGTCAAGACTTTAATTACTGTCTAAACAACTAAAATTGAAGTAGGTAAGCAGAGGCACAGGTGGGCAATAGATGTTATTTGGTTGTTAACCGTCCACTTGTGTCCCGTAGGACCCCGAGTACTTGATACCTGTTCCTTGAATATTCGCGCTATCCACATCCGGAAGGCTTATGGGACCCCCCTGAGCCAGATCTTGATTCCGTCTTATTTCTTGAGGCCACAAACTAGTTTGAGGTTTTATTTACTATCCTGTACTTATGCCATGCTTTACGGCTTTATTTAATATTGTGCGAGGAGCACCTGTACTGTTTAGGATCGTGGCACGATTCCGCGGTATCGACAAGCCTAGTCACACTTTTGGGTTCCCTGTCGTTTACAGCCGTCCCCACAACCTTGAGTCCGTCTCGGAGCCGGCCGGCTTCGTTGCGGGTCTACTTTCAGGGGTGGCCCCCTGAAATATTTATGAATCTTGTGATTGCTTTGTCGTGAAGGCCTCGTTGGGTTTTGATTTGGTTTTTCCGAGGTTGATCGAGTGTGTGTTGCTATTTGTGCACCCCGGCCGGGTAAAACTTTCTGAAAGCCATGTCCGCGGTTATGGACGACTTGGAGCACAGTATCTCGATCATAGACAACTATAACTAAAGTAGTGCTATAAATTTGACTTTATAATGACTAGTAATCAGCTTCACTATAATGGAATGGCTAAATAAAACTGCAAACAATTGCTTGCTTGGGTTGTCGTTTGCGACCATTGTACCTGACTAGTAAATATTGCAACTACAACGGAATGGCTAAATAAAAGTACCAACAACTGCTGGATTTTTGGGTTATCTCATGCTATTTGTATCTGATTAGTAAGTGTTGCAACTATAACGGAATGGTTAACTAAAATTTCCCACTGCTTATTATATCAGGATGACTATCTATACCTGACTAGTAATTGGTGCAACGATAACTGAATAAATGAAACTGCCAACTGTGTGAGTTTCTCGGTCGACTTCCTCGTTTGGTCTCGAGGGGGAACACCAGGATGGGTTTGTCTGATGGTAGAATCATGTTGGTTCCGAACAGGTCTTTCTTATCCCTCTCTGATAGCCGCCAGTTGTATCGAGTCTCTATAAATTGTTTAGTGCATGCTGCTGCTGCCGCTTCAGTCCACCATACCTATGTAGGCGAGGACCGCCGAATTCTAGCCTCGCCGTGTACTGGCCTCAGTACTGACGCTCCTCTTTTTCCTTTGCCCTTTGTCGGCACCCCTTTTGTTTAAGCAGGTTTTGAGATCGACGTCGTTAGCAGGGTTACCCTTCCGGCTTGGCCTGGGCAGGGTTATGGACGCCATTGGTTATTCTTCAGGGCCCTTAGCCCCATTTGCATCTTGTCCGTAGCTGGGCGCTCTATTGTTTTCAAGGTGATTTGGATCTTTGTTTTGTATATCGGTATTCTTGACTCATGGAATCGTGTTGTATATATATATCTGTTCTGTGGGTCCCATCGAGGACTGTTGTGTAATGTTATTACTTCGTTTTCCACCCGCACAAAAGTGCCCGGTGGGCACCTTTGAATCGTTTCTATGCGGGTTTGGCGGGAAGCGCTAAAACTTGCATAGGGTCGATTCTGAGGGTGTTACACCTTCCACACATCGGCCACGGCAACGGCGGCCGCCTTCTCCGGCGAATAGAACACAGCTGCCACGGGGTTCGAGCTCCCGCAGCAATCCTCGACGTTGGATCCTTCCATGCTGCCGGCGTCGTCTCTGGGTCCGGCGCCATCTCTGGGTCCGGCGCCACCGGGGGGATCCGCCGCCGCCATGCCTTCTGTGCGCGCGAGAGAGAGCAGCTGCGAGTAACTGACTGGGTCGAACCGTGTCGGGGCGTGCTGTTAGGGTTCGGACAGTGCCGTTAACGGCCGTCCACGCCCAGCCGTCTGAAAGCGCCACGTAAGCCTGAC
This sequence comes from Avena atlantica, assembly GCA_910589765.1. Taxonomy (NCBI): domain Eukaryota; kingdom Viridiplantae; phylum Streptophyta; class Magnoliopsida; order Poales; family Poaceae; genus Avena; species Avena atlantica. Next base: position 43,302,991 of record OU342737.1, read on the forward strand.
GACTGGGATCCACCGGTCAGTTTCGTCGTTAGCGTGGCATCAAACCCAGATCAGTGTTGGCTGCAACCGCGCGCCCCAAAAATGGTGCAATCTGAAACTTTTAAATTTTTTGGTGGTCTTTTGAAACCCTAGCTCAAATGTGGTGGTTTTTGTAATTTTCTCCATTTAGGTACAATGAAACAGCCAAAATGGAACAACAACTTATACTAGATGAGTTCCTGTGTATATATATGTAGATCAAGAAATAGGACAAAATAGAACATCTGTGTGACAAGCAGTACTACGGCAGTGAAGGTAATTCACGCTCACCATCCGACAAATTCATAAGCACCGGCTGTCCCTGGTCCGGTGACCCGCACCCATTTAAATTACTTCATGGCCGTGTCTGTACTCTGCACTGCACTGCAGCAGCGACCGACTGTGTCGAATCCAAAGCCAAGCCACACCTGCGTGTGCGTGGACGCCGTCGCAAAACAGAGGAGAGGCTAGAATGCGGCGGCCCTGTCCTTGACGACGACGTCCTCGACCTCCCTCCTCATGAGCTTCTCCTCCTGCTGCCTCCTGCAGAAGACCACCCACGCGTTCACCTCCAGCGCCACGCACACGCCGATGAGTGTGGCGAGCGCCATGCAGTATCCGAGCTTCCAGTAGGAGGCGCCGAGCCCCATGACCTCGAAGCCCTGGAAGACGTTGACCACCCCGATGACGACGCAGCCGTACCCCAGCAGGTGGTGGTACGACTTCCAGTACTTGCGGTACCGGTTGGTGGTCTTGGGCCGGAAGAAGACCGCCAGCGTCTGCAGGCTCCCCGCGGTCGCCGCCGCGATGCCCAGCCCGCGGTGGAGCTTGTAGGTGACCCCGGGCGACGCCGCCCCCATCGCGATCCCCAGCGCGAACCCGGCCGCGCCCAGCAAGTACCCGGCCGCCTGCGTGGCCGCGTGCGCGTAGAACCACGCCGCCGGGCCCGCCGACGCGCAGGGCCGGAGGTACCGCGCCAGCGCCGCGCCGATGGGCAGGAGGAGGCCCCAGGAGAGCGCGTTGAGGGAGCCGTGCGCCCACTGCAGCCTCGCGGAGGCGATCGGGGAGGACTCCGTGGCCGTGGTGAGGATGTCCACGGTGGCGTGCGACGCCAGGTCGGAGGCGTCCGTGGGGTGGATGGTCGGGGAGTAGCCCTGCACGTAGAGGCCCCGGTTCCAGACCAGGTGCAGCGTGGTGCGGTTCGGGGAGAGGCGGATGGTGGCGGCGATGGTCACGGACGCGCCGTCGCGGACGGTGCGCGCGGGGGCGATGAGGGCGGCCGAGGAGGCCAGCAGCGGGATGTCGAGCGGGCGGGACACCAGGGGCTTGGCCTGGAGCTTCACGTCCGGGGAGAGCACGAAGGGGAGCGCCAGGAGCGCGCCCGTGGACGGGTCGGAGAAGGCCGCGATCACGCGCGCGCCGGCCATGGCAGGGGCGTCCTGGTTCACGCCCCACGCCACCCAGCCCGACGGCGAGATGAAGGAGCCCGTGAAGGCCGCGTCCAGCGTCGCGTTGCGCGCGTCGTAGGTCCACGCCAGCGTCGCGCCCTGCGTCGGCAGCGCGATGCACTTGGCGTACGACTTCACCGGCGTCCACGTCGTGCACCGCCCGGGCGGCCCGGCCGCCGCCACTGCGCCGTCCCACGACAGACCGAGCAGCAGCAGTAGCAGCAACACACCCAGGAGAAGCCTCATACTGCTGACCTTCCCCCGCATTATCGATCGTGTCTCTTGCTTGGATCGGCTCAGCTGTGTCCTACAATGACTGGTGCGAAGCTAACAGAGAGAGTAGCGGTGGTGTGTCAGCAACGTTTTAGCGTGTGCTGTGTTGAGCTTGGTTCTGCGTTTTAGTGGGGTTTTAGTGGGGCGTTTTGGCGGGTGAGAACGAGTGATCGTGATGATGGCTGTGAACGGTGCTCCCGTTTGTTGGTTGTGTTTTTTTTTTGTTTCGATCGATGATGGGTTCTTGGCTTCGAAGGCAAGGGAGGGACTCCGAAAACAAGTCTGAAATATTCTGTTGCGATCTGTGTGGTGCCCAACTTTGGCCCCATCTTGCACTTCACTGAGGTGGTAGGTGTACAAGGCTGTGACTCTATGTTAACGGTGGCTGATCCCCACAAAGAGAACCATCTTGCAACCGGCGGCGGCCCCTTCTCCTCCCGCCCACACCACAACCTCCTCCCCCGGTCCTTCCCCCTCCGCTGCTGCCGGCGGGTGCCGCCGGGCGTTGTCCGTGCAGTGCTGTGGAAGGCCGGTTGCGGGTGCCCCTTCCTCTACCCGGCGCGGGGAGGCTCGGCATGGGCGAGCTCCATATAGTGGCGGTGAACCTCGGTAGGCAGCGCTATTGTGATGGCCTAGATGGCGGCGGGGCGAGTGTGCTGCTGATTAGCGGCGGCAACGACAGGACCGGGCTTAGTCGACGGCGCCAAACCCTAGATCTAGGTCCTTTGGACCCGATATGGGTTAGGGCGGGCTAGCTCAAGCTCAGGTCGCTGCCATGGTTGGTGTGGGCGAACTTCTCATAGGGGGAGTGACGACGCCGCTGCGTCTGCTGTAGCACGGCGGCGGAAGCTTCACGTGCCTGCTCCGAGCCCGGCCATCCCTAGTTGTCCTGGTATGCTTCTGCGGCTACATCCAGTTTTCTACTACTGTGGCGGTGGAGGTTGGTCCCTCCCATGTGGCAGCGGTGCCGCTGCCCCATGTTTTCAACAGGTTCTTCTCGGTCTGCCCAACATCGCAGTGTTTTGCCATGGTGAGGTGTTGATGATGACTGCAAGACCATTTTGGCGCATGTTGGCGGACGGCAAGTTTGGTGCAGTGCAATGATTGGATGGGGTTGTGGTTCTTTGGGGGTAGGAAGAAATCCTTATCGGCTAGGCCAGCTCCAATATGGTGACAACTACGGGTGACGCCATCCTTCTTGAAAGGCGCCGGATGTACCCTCTTCCCACTCCCCTACGTGTACCGGGAGAAATCATAGGAGAAGTCCAGACAACAGTATTGTTGTCATCGTCACACTCCTTCTTGAAGGTGTTACTTGGTACACGGCAATTTGGAGGCATAGGATCGTGGTGAGACTTCTCCGGCGGATGCAGCGGTTGCAAGTCATCGTCGCTTGTCGATCCAGCACTATTGTGAATTAGTTTCTCTTTCTTTCTTTTGTATTTTCTTTTAGGGCTTCTTTGGTGCTGTTGGCCCAGCAATATATTCAAAATTTGTATCATGTGATTGTGATTGCTATATTAATATAGCGGGACAAAAGCCTAACATAAAGTACAAACTAGCAATACTAATGAGTACATACTTGCATACTGTACGGGCCAGCTTAACTGAAAAAAATATCTGAGAGAGGAATTATCAAAGCTGCGCGACTAAATTAATCAGCGGTGCTACTCGATAGGTTAGGTGTGGCCTGATCCCAGGAGCGGACAGACCGATCGCTAAGTGGAAGATTTGGTGGCTGCACCTGCTGATGTGATACGATGAAATGTTTGATGTGAACTTTGCTGGGTGCCGTTGTAGTTATATATGATCATAATCATGACGATGATGATGATGGTCCTAGCTTAGCATAGCATGCTCGTTATTGGCTTTGAAGGCACGGCTCCGAACGAGAATGGTGTGATTCTGGTTGGGAAAGCGGAGAAACAGGTAGATGATCATGATCGGAGAAAGCGGCATGCATGGGCGCGCACGCCATATCCATGCACGCATGCTTCCAGGAAAGCAAGCGAACGATATGTATCAAGAAGGATTAGTGGAGTGCCAGCGTGTCACTTAGATAGGCGTGCTTAATTCGTAGTGCGCCGTATGAAAAGCGTGTGTCGGCAGGAGCCTCATGACACATACATACCCAGGATAATTTCATCTACTCCCTCCAACCCATATTACTTGACTTGGATTTCTCAAAATTTGGATGAACCTATATAACTAATAGTGTCTAGATTTATCCAAATCTAGACAAATTTGAGTCAACTAATATGGATCGGAGAAAATACTTACTACTAAATCAGCGACAGCAAAGGAAATACTATAATAATTGATTTTAATGTTAACGGGAAGCAAATGTTTCAAGTGCGGTAGCACCCCGTTAGTCTGCTTGTCTGGTCTGCGCGACAATTATATTGACGCTAATCGGCGAGCAAACAGTTTCACCATCTATACTTGTCTTCTCATGTTTGGAACGATTTTTGGTTTACCATCCCAACATCTTCGACCCTTCTCTTTCGGAGTAAACAGCGATATAATTGCTTTTGCACAGAATAACTCATTTGAACGAAACAGAGTAGACAGAATAACTCACTAAACTTGGTAGTGGAATCCTACTCTTGCAGAGGGCTGAGCTAGGCATATGGACGCAAAAACATAAATAAAGGCATAGAAGTTCTCTCGCGGAGGCGAGAATATTCTTTTGTTGTCCACGTTGCCTTCTTACTCCCCGTCTCATAGTCAGCAAGCCAGCACTATTCAAGAAAGTTTATCCGTGGGTAGACACTACGGCATTGGTTTCCTCCAATATCTTACTCTATTTTGTTCCCATTAATCTCTTCTGAACCTATATTTAGACAGTGGGGTGGCTTCCTGCTACTGCTGCTAGCTACGCTAATAAAACTGGGCAATAGGTGGCCTTGCCATGTCTCTATTTATATACCGCTTCATCCACATTTTCTCAAGGCTAATCTATCCAATCATTTCACCTCCCCCATCTCAATACGCGTGATTTCCTAGTCATGCGCTACCGATGCGTCCAACACAAACAGGAAGAGCACTATACTTGTGAGAATTTCGCACGGCCTTAGAACTCTTCATTGGAGTGGTTTTCCATTTTGCATAACAAGCACATTGCTAATCAGCCATCCGTAGTCAGAAAATCCGCCTTGGATTCCAAGTGTTGCAAGTGATTTAAACTATAAGAGTGTTAAAAGGATGGCCATAAAAAATTCCAAAAATCCTTTTAAACTACCCAAGTAGAATTCTATGCAGTATCCACATTTTTCTGAAAGATTCAACCCTTTTGCTATGAATGGACTCAACTATTTTGGCACGTTTTCAAATCAATCAAAGAATATGAAAAAGAAACAAAAGAATTGTGCATGGAGACCTTTTATGTGTATTAGTTTCCAGGAAAAACAAACTTGTAATATGTTAATATATTTTAAAAAATGTACTGCAAATGGGTTACCACCATGTATGGCTTCTACCCAAATTATCATGATACATATACCTAGGATGATTTCATCTACAACACAATAATTCAGTTTACTGTTAAGGGGAGCAATGTTTTAAGTGCGGTAGCACATGGAATACTGAGGTCCGCATAGGGTGCAGTGGTAACCTGTAAGAGCAACTTTAACAGATCCCATATAACTGAAACCATAAAACCACAAGTTCCGTGCATGAACTTGCGGTTTTCAATTTAAAACTTGCCTGGACACAGAATACAAATCGTAAGCAAACTGAACTTTTTGACAATTAGCAAAAGATGCCTCGTGGCAAAATTCAGACGAGGAAGACAGTGAACTGATCATATATAGAGTCAATTGGAGGTCTCTCTACGTCATATTATACACAAAATTAACAGATGCCACTAACCCTAACCTTAAGAGACAAAATTTGGCCTGGATCCCTCACTGGAGCCTGCGGGTTGCGGCGGCGTGGTACTCACTCCTCGTCGGAGTCGATGGTGATGACCTCCCGCGCGACGAGCTCGAGATTGATTCAGCGCGTCGCTGACTCCTACTCTGTTTCCTGTAGCGTCGCTACCGCTTGGATGGTTGCGTGCCTCCGCGGCCGATGCCTTGAGCATGATGCTCGTGGAAGCCTCTAGCGCGCTGTCGTCATCGACGAAATCGGTCGGGACTAGGACACGCACGCCGCGGTCCTCCTCCTCCTCTACTGCCTCCTCCTCTGTCCACGGCTCCTCCTCCTCCTCCTCCTCCTGGACTAGCGTTGAGGTGTGTGTCTACCACTCTCCTCTCCGTGAGCTCCCTGCCTCCATATCGTCGTCGATGAAGTTCCACCAGCGGAGAGAGGCTGGTTGCATTGCGCCCCTGTTCGTCCACCTTCATGACGCACATTTCTTCGTGTCTTGCGACGCCACGCGAGCCCGCCGCTACTCCTTGTTGAAGCTCATGGCGGCGGCGGTTCTATGGTCCGGCGCGGGTGTGTATCAGCCCACCCGACCGCCCCAACCCCGATTGATGGTGTCCTCGGCATGTACGCGTTGCTCATTGGAAGCATCTGCCGCCGATAGTGGCTTTAGGTGACTAGAGCACAGTGGATTTGACACTAGCGAGGGTGGATAAGGCGAGGGTTCCAGCCGGATTTTGACCCGTATCCTCCCTGCATGCTGTACATATACTGTGTGCGTGGGCTGATCTGCGGTGCACTGAATTACATGCCCGTTCCGAAGTTCAGTTTTTGTTCAGGGCCTAAATTTTGCTCTCAAACTAAAAAATGCACAGAATTTTTTGTTTGGATTGTGACCGATGGTTATCATACCAAAATTTTGGCATTGACTACTAGTATGGGCTGGCGTTTGGATTGAAGCCCAACCATCAAAGCCACGCCAAAATTTTGGTTGCCACGGCTAATTCTACGCCCACGCGCTGGCGAATCATGGGCGGACGAATCGTTCGCCAAAATATTGGTGCGCCAATGATTTGGCGTGGCGGGTATGGGCGTAAACCAAACAGGCCCTTAGTCTACCAATCTAGGGAGACAACCGCGTGACACACGCGTGTGGCTCCGGAACGATCCAATCCCCCACCGAAAAACGACATCACCAGGCCTTCCCGGCTGCCACCGTCGCCGAGGTGGGGCGGCGCCTTGGCCGACGAAGACGGTGAGGATGAGTACGGGCCCCTACTATTTATCCTCTTCGCACGGAGAGGTGTAGTAGATGGGGCGTGCGGGGCTTGGCGCGGCGTTCAGCGGGGCAGCAAGATGCGGTGGTCAAATGACGGTCTAGGACAATGGTACACTGAGGGGTGGGCGGCGGCTGGCGGTTGTCCGGGCCCGTGTGCCAAAGGGCTACGGCTGATGCGCCCCCGCCATGGCCGTCACTTTCCTACATGGTCGCCAATCTTCTTCGCCACAGTACCGTTCGTCGACTACCATCCTACCACGCTAAGCCTAAAAGAACTGTAACCCCCACAATAAGACACCCTTGGACATCTATTTAATTTATATGCATCACTAAAAAAGTGTTACAACCAACAACTAAGCAATCTAAAACACTATACAAACGTGTTAAAAGGCGGCACGGAAAAGCGCGCATATCCATCTAGTATAGTTATATCTGCTTGTTCATCCAAAGTTTCTCGAGGCCAACCTACCCACTTCTTTCACCCGATCACCCCGCGCATCATCAAGCATGAAAGAGTGACACACATTTTCTGATTTTTCATGCATAGCGGAGACGCCGATGGTAATCTAGTTTGCATTGTCCGTGTTGACTTCTTATTCGCGATGCCAAAATCAGCAGATGGGTATTACTACTAGGAAAATGGCTATAGGTAATCAGCACATTTGTGGCTCACATGGTTGAAGTGCCCCACGGCTAAAACAGGCATGGCTCACCTATGGAAAGTGCCTTACTAGTAACTAGAACAACCGTGGTGCACATGATCATAGTGCGCCACATATATGTGTGGGCCAGGGCCCTGTTGGCCGCATCCGTAGCGCACATAGGGTAGGTGCGCTATGCTTGTTGGTGTTATCCATGGCGCACGTTGGGGGGGTGCGCTACGCCTAAGCGCATGCCCCTCTGCTCTGTAAAACGGGCAGACACATCTGTGGCGCACTATGGCATGTGCGCCACGAATGTTACTAATCCCTGTGGCGCACTGGGGCCGAGTGCGCGACGGATGTGGCGACCTTTTTTTTGGCAGCTCCACTTTGTGCACATGTATGATCATCCACCACCCCACACTTCACTTTCCCCTTCTTCTTCCTCCTTAGATCTAGTCGGGATCCTTCTCCTTCCCACCTCAATTTCTTCACTCATTCACCATTTTTAGCATGTAGAACTTGCCCTGGATGTTACATAAGTAATAGAGGAAGCTCTCCGGTCTCTCATCTCCTTCTCCGGTCACGCGCGCATCTCTCCTTTCCATCTTCTCGCGATTGGTCTCTCATCTCGGTAAGATGTCCATGTAAGGATGTGTTCATGTGTATATGAATGATATGCTCATATGTATGTAGATGATCGATGCTCATGATGTGTGTATGGAGAGGATCGATGGTCATATGTGTGTGTATATGGAGAGTACACGCGCTATCTAGCGGGAGTTAGGACGAGGAACCGGATGAAGACCTACACCTTTGTCGCGGTGTTCATGCTTATCTTCTTTGGTTGTTTATCTCGCGTTTGTGCCTAGCTAGTTTAGATGTCTAGGCGAGCTTCCGAGCTCTAACTTGTTCAATCGACACATGTATTCGCATGTCACCAACTACTTTGTAACTTGATCGAAACAATGTATAACTTATGTACTCATGTATGAGACTTATCTATATGTATTTGTTTCAATCTTGTTTTGCGAATTGTGTATTTATATATATAACTGTATATCTTATATCTGTGTGTATATCTATGTGTATATATGCTATATAATCTGTATTGTATATCATCTGGCCCTGAAATTAAAAAAAAGACACCCCTGGCGCACATGGCACAACTTCTGTGGCACACAGTGCCTAAAGCGCACCTGCGCAGGCTTGTGGCGCACTGACAGATGCGCCACAGAAAATAAGTCTTGTAGCACACCTGGACAAGTATCCGTGGAGCACTGGCATGTGCGTCACACCTATCTCTGCACATGCGTCGCGCATCAGGCTTGCGCTGCGGCTAGATGACTTTTCCACGTGCGCCACTAACTGCTGTTTTTCTAGTAGTGGTACTCAGGATTATTTTGGACGTCTTCATGTATCTGCCACATGGCGCTATCAGTTTCCTCCCACATCACAGTCAACTTTGCTTCCGTTCATTACATTTGAACTTGCGTTAGCACGGTGGCTATTATAACTTTCCTGCTAGCTATACTAGTAGCTACGAATGGACTCTTCCTGTTCTTCCTATGCTAAGATGGCTAGTCGGCTAAGCAGGTGGACTTGCCATTGCCCTATTTATGCCCATCTATGGTTTCTTAAGACGATGCTACCCGCTTCTTTCACCTTCTTCATGTCAATACACGCATGAGCAGCTAACAAGTTTAGAGCATCTCCAGCAGGCGCGCTATTTTAGAGCACTGGAAAAGTGGGATAGCGCGCGTGCTATCCTGTTTGCGCGCTGTATTTTAGCGTGACCTCCGCCGGATGCTCTAAAATGCAGCGCGCCGCTCGTCCGCGCCCCCACCAGGCGCTGCATTTTAGCGCGCGCAAACACAAATCCAACACTTGCACATATTCAACAAGATCAAACAAACACCAAAAAATGAACAATAAAATGTCTACATAATTTATTACAATAGTTTTGATAGATATAAAGTTTGATAGGACAACACACTACATCAAGACATAGTTTTACAACAATACAACAATGTAGACAAATACAACAATGGCACTAGTGGCCTCCATACCATTGCCACCACTCCTCCATGAGATTATTTTGGAGTTCATCATGTGCGTCATTGGACCGGATTGCATGATAAGAGGCCATGAACCGTGCAATCCTATGTTGTGATCGTTGAACTTGTACGGGCACACCCATCAAGTCGTAGTTGGCGGTTTGTTCTACATCTTTCCCACGGTCATCCTTTATAATCATGTTATGCATGATGACACAAGCATTCATGATATACCAAAGGCACTCTTGGTCCCAAAATCTAGCCGGTCCTCTCACAATAGCAAATTGGGCTTGCAAAATCCCAAATGCTCTCTCCACATCTTTCCTAGCTGCCGCTTGCGCTGCGTGAAAGTTGGTTTCTTTCTTACCTTTGGGCTTGTGGACCGGCTTCACAAATGTTTGCCACCTTGGGTAGATGCCATCGGCAAGATAGTAGCCATATTTATACTTACGGCCATTTTTTTCAAACTCCACTTGTGGACCTTCACGCAACGCGATCCTTGTCATGAGAAGAGACCGTTGGATGACATTGATGTCATTGCAAGAGCCAGGCATACCAAAAAATGCATGCCAAATCCAAGTCTCCTGGTCAGCCACCGCTTCAAGGATTATAGTGGCATCCTTTTTGTGCCCTTTGAATTGTCCATGCCATGCCGCAGGACAATTCTTCCAACTCCAATGCATGCAATCAATGGACCCAAGCATTCCGGGAAATCCTCGAGCCGCATTCGCCTCCAAGAGCCTAGCCGTGTCCTGGGCATTGGGGGCTCTCAAATATTTGGCGCCATACACTTGCACAATGGCCACAACAAACCTCTTGACGCACATGATAGCGGTGCTCTCACTCATGGCCAAGTGGTCATCAACAAGATCCGCCGGTATACCATATACCAACATCCTCAAAGCGGCGGTCACCTTCTGATAGGTGCTATGCCCGAGCTCTCCAGCGGCATTCCTCCTCTGCACAAAGTATGTATCATACTTGGCCACCTCCTCGGCGATTTTCTTGAACAAATCCCTGCTCATTCGGAAACGACGACAAAAGTAGCTCTCGGGAAATCTTGCATCGTCATTGAAATACATCCGCATCAATTTGTTGTGGCCTTCAATCCGTTCTCTCCATAATTTCTGCCTACCAAAAACCTAGCCACCTATCTTCGGCTTCTTGGTGGCTCGCCAAGCCAATACCATGGAAATGGCCTCATCTTCATCCATATCGAACTCCTCATCATCGGAGTCATCATAGGATGAACTCATCTACACACATATGCAAAAATTGAAGCAAGTACCAACTAAAAATTCACAAATATTTGAGCGCGGGCGCGGCGGAACGAACCTTGCGCGTGCGCCAAGTAGCCTCCCGGCTCGAGGAAGACATGGGCGCCGATGAGCTTGAGCGCCGCGGAAATCCGGCCGCTCCGCGCCGCGGCCGCAGCGCTGCTCGGCGGGGGAGGGGTAGGTGGAGCGCGGGCAGGCGAGGGGGCGGCACTGGGAGGCGAGCGGAGCGCGTGCTCGGAGTTGGCGGCGGCGGCGACGGGGTTGGTGAGCGCGAGCTGTGGAAGAGGAGAGAGTGAGGAGCGCGGGGGATTTTTCAGAGCAGTTGGTGGTCTTCGCGCGCGTCGCAGCGATAGCGCGCGCTGTAGCTGGAGCTGCAAATTTGACGCTCGGGATAGCGCAAAGTCCATCGCCGCGCTAACTATTGGGCGCGCTCTCTATTTTAGAGCACCTGCTGGGGGAGGTTTACAGCGTGCGCGCTGCAAAAAAGCAGTTATTTTAGTACTGCGCTATTATAGCGCGCCTGCTGGAGATGCTCTTAGTCATCAGGTTGTTATGCACACAACTAAAACAGCGAGAGCACCCCACCTACATGAGAGTTTGAGACCCTGGTGCACAAACTCAGAGGTTTTGTCTACTCACCTTGAGCATATTTGTGGTATGATTACGTAATGTATAATACGCCTTGGATATCGATGAAAAGTAGAGCATTGCGATTATTTACCCTCTCTCTCTCTCTCGTGGCCGAAGCAATTGACCTCTTGGTCCGATGGCCGACTGTTCCGTGCACAGTTGGTCGAAGTGGCTCACCAAGATTATTTTTATTTTTGGCGAGGAACCTAGGATATTTTCATCCGTAGGAACAATAATAATGAAAAGATTAGAATTGGTTTTACTATAAGTGTTGAGCAAAGTTAAATGTGCTAGATTTGTCTAGAGAGTGTGGCCTCGTAAGGAAACAATGTGAACGCTTAAAATAAACTTAACACATGTGGTTTTTAAGGCATTTCACATTAGGTGTTTCTTAGCATGGTATCCTAGGCACTATTCTTATGTGAGAGAGATATGAAGTTTTTGTATCTTAGCAAAGATACAACTCTTGTATATTCTCATAGACATAAAACTTGGTCCAAATCACACATGCGTGAGTCTAAAATCATTAAATGCAACATCCTTAAGGCTAGTCATAGTGAAAAGTATCATACACTAGTAGAGATATTTTCTCCTAACATGGATGACAGCGTGACCTGCGAATAGATCTACCATAGCTCGAGGCCGTTTTTTATTACCATGTTTTTTAGTACTGGAACTTTTGTTTTTGTAACTAGGTGTGTGGTTGATCGGCTGTGTGCATCCTAGCTATGCAGAGGCCGGGTGTAAACATTATTAGTAATAAAGCGTCCATTTCCAAAAAAAAGTCATAGTGAAAAGTATCATACACTAGTATCATGCATATGATACTAATGTATGTTATTAACCACATAATGCATGGTATCATATAGTAGTATCATAGTTTTATCATGTTTAGTTGTTTGTAGAATCCCAATGCAAATATGTGTTCAAGATCTATTTTTCATTTTTTTGGCAAAAAAAGTTTTTATTTTTAATAGTTTTATATGTTATAATACTGTATCATAGCATGATACCATTCTCATCTCTCTCATAATTAGTGTGCCATATCAGCTTTTTTGTATGCATGAACTGCATGATACAACCTATCATACTCCTACTATGAGCATCTTAAGAAACAACATCTAAGAAACAATACATTGCGATAGTTGTATCTTTAATTTTAATTGCTCTCATGAAAACATGTTAAGATACAACCCATTATGAAAAACAGGATAGTCTTGTAAAGATGGTTTATATGATTGCATTCTCCAGGCATGCCTCTTTCTCGCCACCTCGGAGTCTGCACCATGGTTGTTTTGACCATCAATAACGACATGTATCACACATTGAATGTGAGTAGACCTTTGTTAGTTTGTTGTGGCAACAATGAGACGAACTAATATTTGTGGTGAATCCCTTGACATGCATTACAATAGGAACCCGTAAGTATCTTGCAAATCCAACTCTATTAATCACATTCCTTCACATGTACTCCTACATGCAATCACATTCAAGTAATGATCCTTAATTTCATCACAAGTCATGACTAGTCAGGATGTCATCTTCTCTAGCGGACACTACAACACTAGTTTCCTCAAACATCAAGATGTATTTAGTTCCCATCGATTTTGTTTGAACTAGCATTGTAGCTAACTCATGTATTTTTGTTTCTTTTTTACTACTTACCAATTTGGCTAACAAGTCGACTTGCTACAGCTTTGTTTATATACTAACACATCCATGTTTTCATAAAGAGAATCCATCATTTCTTTCGCCTCCCTCATATTAATATGCATGAGCAACCAATATTTTTTTAGTCACCCAGTTACAATGCACGTGGTCACAAAACAGAGAAAACAACCCATTTGCATGATATTTCGATTGCTTTGGAACTTGGTATTTGAATAGTTTCAGCGTATTCACTAAATGAGCGCCCACTTATCATGTTTATGTGATGCGAAATCAAAATCCGTCCTCCATGTCATTTGGCGCACCAAGTGTTTGAGTCACTCATGGACGTCATATGATGGTTGCATGGACGGAGAGAGGGGTTATCCTCGCCGTGAGCGACCAAACTCGCCGAGCTTCCTCTCTCAAATCCCTTCTGGTCTGTCCTAGGTGGTTTCCTTCGCTACCCTTGTGTGCAGAAACTAGTGTTAAAGTATATTCCATGTATAGTATCTTGATTTGATCCGTGTATATCTCGGCTTTTAGGATTAATTGGTCCTTGCTATGCGAGCCTTGTATATGTGATACATAATCAATACAAGATGATCATCCTGGTATGTGGCATTTTCCTCAAATCTCTCTCATTCGCATTGATGATGAGGTGGGTGCCTCATTGTTGTGGTGGATGCGAGGAGGTGCAATGACGTCGTGCACGTTGGTTTTCAAGTGGATTGTGGCTCCAATTGCTTAGAGTATGGCATTCTTGTCAAGAGTCGGTTTTATGCCATTATATTTATGGTCATGTTACCTATTCATGAACCAAAAGACTTCATAATATTTTTTTGTTTCCGTATATGCATACTGGTTTACAACATTTTCCTAGCATAATAAAATCATTCATAGAAGTTGTTTTGAACGATTGTATTGGTTCAGGTCTTAAATAAAGGAGGCATTTATAAAACAGAGCATCATGTTCCAATTTCTTCAATTGAAACAAACAAGAAAATATTTACAATGTCCCTACACTAACATAAGTTTAATGGTATTTTACTCAGCCGAACGTGTAGAAGCAACTCTGCTTTTGCACGAGCAGGTCAGCTCCAGTAGAACTATAACACTCTGGCCCAAATGGAATATGCACAGCACTTTCATACCTTTCTTCTGTTATTTTCCCTAATGCACATAGTGCGAATAAGAAGAAAAGATGAACTCTAGGAATGAGTCTCGTTAATGTCCTAATTCTGTTGCAATCTGTGTGTTGGCTTGTTGCTCCTCACCTCATAATCAACAAACCATGGCTATTCTTGCTGTAATTCTTTCGCCAAGACGGATCGATGTCAGTTTCCTCTAACATCGCAATGTATTTTTCTTCCCATTAGTTTATTCTCTACTTGTATTAGCACATTAGCAGAATTTCTACCGCTTAGTGATGTGCCTGCATTCCTAGGTGATCTGTGCTTATATACAGACTCAATCTTCTCGACTCATTTGTTTCACATCACTTCCTCTATGTCGATACGCATGACCAAGTAACACTTTCTGTGATTCGCAAAAAAAAAAAACTTTCCGTAGTCGTTCAGTTGCCAGAACAAAGCAGATCACCATCTCAAAGGTATCCATCACAGAAAGAGCATCCCTTCTGCATGAAATTAACACGGCATTGGTGTTCCGCCTTCGAGAGCATCTTTTGCACAATCTTCTGTACCACACTTACGTAATTTATGAAATACGTCTTCGATGTCAAATGGCGTATTAGTTCTGGGGCTTTTCAGGCCGAAGTGGTTGGGCTCATTGTTCCGTGGACTGTCCAAGTGGAAACCCCTCAATTTCAATGGCGTCGGCGGCCGCTGGGGGCGTGGACGGGGAGGACGACGAAGGGATGGCGCGGAAGGGGAGCTGGTACGCGGTGGGGGAGCGTGCGGTGCTGGTGCCGTACCTGCGGGAGCACGTGCCGCGGTACCACGAGTGGATGCAGGACCCGGCGCTGCTGGAGGCCACCGCGTCGGAGCCCCTCTCCCTCGCCCAGGAGTTCCAAGTCCACCGCTCCTGGACCCTCGACCCTCTCAGTTCGGTTCCTCCCCCCCTCGCTGTTTCATATCCTGCTGCGAGTGTGCCTCGATTTGGTGGTTAGATGAGTAGGTGACATACTGTGATTGATTCAGTGATATTTGCTCGTTTGCAGAACATACTTTCATAGTCCTGGATAAGGAGTTGATCCAGGGAGAGTTCGTAGTCGGGAACCCACACACTGAAGGTTTGCTTGCTACTCTCTTCCGCACGTTGCCCTGTACTGTTTTAACCTGCTTAGCTCAGTCTATTATCATGAATTGGGGATCAAGGGATACATAAATTCTGGTACCATTTCGGTTGCAATTTTGCTTACATGATTTGAGGTGGATGTGGCTCTGTTGTAAGCGTTCAGTGACTGAAACTCAAGGATGTTCAGAATATCAGCAGAAAACCATGTCATTTATGTACCTTTAATTCTTCTCTATGGTAAAATGAGATGAAATGTGTATGCTCATTATTGAGTGGGTTTTCTCCAAAGAAGAAAAGATAGGGAAATGTGTTTTTAACGTTCGATAAATGTAATGAGCCAACAGTAGCGTGTTGGACTTACGCAACGGTGGCGGGAGGAGGAGGGGCCAGCGGTGGGAGGAGACCTCATCTGTCAAGTGGGGTGGATAGCACCCAGATCTGTCGATGAAGAGGTGGGTTGGGGAGGTGGAATGCCGCGGCTACAGCCTAGTCCTTCAGTTTTATGCCAGATTACTAGAACATAGAGGTGAAAAGATAATGCATGTCCAACCAATCCTGTGGTGCTCTACTGAAAGCACTTATCTTCAGCTGGCAGAGATTAGTTAAATCTGTGTTGATTTCATATTCAACAGCTTGTTAGGTCCTCATTTCAAAAAAAAAAAAACAGCTTGTTAGGTCCTGCTAGTACTGATACTCTGCCTAATCCATTGCAGCTATGGTTGGTGATGTAAACATTTATATGAATGATTCTGATGATTTGGAACTTGCTGAGATAGAAATTATGATAGCTGAACAAAAGAGGTACCGTATATCTATTTCAGTACCAGTATAGTATTTCTTCTCATCAGCTTAGATATATGTTCTATATTTGATGGGAAAATACACATATATTTTTTCCATTCTGATAGCAAATAGGCTTTGATACTCCACTATAGGCACCACCTTGAACTCTGTATGTCCTGAGTATTTGTGTTAGCTTAACTAGTGGCAATAGACGTGACTGAACTTATTATCCTTTAAATTGTCAGAAGTGTGACACTTCTCCATCTGCAGCTGTTGAAAATTTTATTCATATGCTAGTACTATTTAACCTATGTATTGTCCTAACGCTCATGATCCTCAAAGATCTTGACATGATCTCAATGTTATAATGCAATTAAATTGTTATGGAACAAGACAACACACAAACATAGTTGCTTAACCTCTAATTTTATTAATTGATATGCATGTATAATATAGAGTTTAAAAGATTGTTTTGAAATAAGATGGTAGTAGACTGGTGGTGGTTATGTCACTCATGGTTCCATTGCTCTGTGCTGCAGTCGTGGAAAGGGACTTGGTCAAGAAGTAACCTTATTGATGATGGCCTTTGCAGTGGAGAAATACAAAATTCACACTTTCAGAGCCAAAATCAGTGACTCGAATACTGCATCGCTTAAGCTCTTCAGGAAATTGGTGAGCAGATGAACACTATGTTCTTTCTCCTTTTCCTCATTCGTTTCTGATTGCCAGATCAAAATTACATGTCTGTGATCTGAACTCAGGGCTTCAAGGATGTTTCCTATAGTGCAGCTTTTAAGGAGGTACTTATCTCGACACTTCCACTTCTGCATACAATATCTTATCACAGTACAGAATTTTTTTGGTTTAGATTTTATGTTTCCTCCATAACTTGTCTGGTACAAAAATGTTCAGTTAATTATCCCAAGCAGCCTTTTGTATTGCTTTTTTTTTTGGAAAGGAGCATATATTAATATCAAAAGATAAGCCTTTTTTATTGCTAGCAACATGATAATCTTATTGTATCGTCATGTTTTAGAAGATGTCGACGCCACTCCAAGTAATGCCAGACATATAAGTTACATCTATGTGCTCTCAACTTGCGACCATTTGCAAACCTATTAGTTGTACTGCAACAGCAGTAGTTTATACCACTGCCTCTGCATCTTTCATTGCTCGAGCTGATCATGTCTTTCTCTCAGGTGACACTGGAGGCACCTGCAGCTGAACTCCCTTTGAGCTCTCCTCTGACCATAGGAAGTTGGTGACATCTGATCATGCGTACCACCAAAGCTGTGTCTTGCAGTAGACATGCATCAATGGTCCGGTTTTCATCGACTGGTAGAAGCTAATTGTGTGCTGTTGGCATGCTAAGCTGATGAATACTGTCTTCATCTTCAAACAACTCATTAGGACGATTGCGTATAGTAGGTATAGCAATAACAGGAAGCACCCTGTGTTGGGTTATTATTATTACTGGGTTGCTGAGTAGTTGATGGCGCCTGTGTCTGAAGCAAAATGTTGCAAGTTCAGATCACATTTCCATTGAGGCACTTGTAACGAGTTGCAGTAATCTGCAGGAACTTTAGGGGGTATATGCATCTCTAATGACACGGAACGCTTAGTTCTAAAGCAGTTCACAATGCTCTCTGCATGCTGTCTTCAGATCTCATATTGCCCAGAGGGTGAATTTCTTTTGGGGAGTACAAGGACACCCACAATTTCGCATGCTATAAATATTGTTGGACACGCATGATTGAGTGCGCAAAATAAATAGTTTCTACTTGTAGTGAACAAGTTACAAACTCATAAGTTCGAAAATAAAATAAAAAGAAGTTGCAAGACTTTCCCTACAAAACAAGCTAGCACCTTCTGGAATTTTTTTTGCAACAATGCTACAGTGGCGTAAAAAATTCTAAGCAGGTGAGGCCGTGAGGGTATGCTGAAATGGAATGCCCGTGTCTCCGTGGATGCTCAGCACTTGCCTAATTTTTTTAGGGAATCAACACTTGCCTAATTAAAGTACACCCTCTGGAACGGGCTTTGATTGGGCTAGTTTTATTGATCGGGCTTGTAAAGCCAGCCGGCCCATCCACCCGGAGGAGCTGACAGTGGGACCCTTTTACCAGAGTCTGGACTCTGGAGTCTCCGTCGAACAGTACGCTCCAACCCTGGGCTTGGGCAAACCCAAACGGAGACGATAACGAAAACTCGAGAGGGGAGCAGAGATGGCGGCGAGGAGCGAGAACGAGTCGGACGGCGACGAGGGCACCAATCCCGGGGAGGGAGGCGCGTCCGCGTCTCCGCCGTTTCTAGCTGCCGCCCCAGTCGTATGCGTCACGCGTTCCGCCGGTGACTTCGCCGGCGGCGCTTTCGTCGGATCTATCTTTGGATATGGTAATCACCAATTCTCCCTTTCATCCTTTCTCGGATTACTCTATTTTTCGATGATAAGAGGAAATTTCTTTCCTGGTAGTCTCGATAAGAGGAAATTTCTTTTCCTTAGGTTTTGCGCCTAGTTCCTGCCAGAATCCAAGAGTATCGAGTTGTTACATTTGATACAATTTCGTTTATTAATTTAATCTGCAAATCTTCGGGTCTATTTAATATTGAATTTATGTCATTATTGTGTTAGCATCATGGAAGCTCAACTGGTCTACATGTCTCAGTTAGCACCAGTTAGGCTGTGATACTCTGTTAACTTCCTCACATAAAATCCTTACATCCCATGTTGGACTCTTTTTGCAGGACAAGGTTTGCTAACTAAGAAGGGTTTGAAGGGCTCACTTGGCAATGCAGGGTCTTCTGCCAAAGTTAGTGTTCATGTTTGTGTGCATATTCTTAGCAAGGAAGTTGCCTTATACTATTCCAGACAGCTTGCTCATAACATTAAAATTTCCTGGATTAGAGTTTCGCAGTTCTTTCTGGCGTCCAGAGTTTGGTTTTGTGCTTGTTGAGAAGGCTGCGTGGGAAAGATGACAGTAAGTGTATTTTTTAGTGGCCAGATAGTATTTGTTAACACCTTGAGAGCTGGATACATAGCATGAACTGACATGTTCCTTTGGCAGTTATCAATTCTGGCATTGCTGGTTGTTGCACCGGTCTTGCTTTGAGCTTTCCAGGTACATTCACTTTGAACTAACAACATTTTGACAGCTTACTACTGTACTTGGTATTGTTTGGTAAAGTGAGGAGAAGAGGGGATATCCTGTGATATTGCATAAGACTGAAAATAGTGTTAGTTGCAAGCAATTTATGGCTGTAATAATTTTCTGCTGATCAAATTTCTTGTTATTGGATACCTAAAAACCGCTCTCTTGCAAAAGGTTTTGAACAATGAGCCTCCTCGTCAATTTGCGTTAAAGAATCCGTCATTGTTTTACATGACACAGAAGAAGCAAAACAAAAGCGAAAAATCAAAGTAGCTCCACAGCTACTTATTACATCTTGCCGGAACACCCTCAGTCTTACTGCACTCAAACCTCGCAGCACCTAGAAACATCATCAACATAGCTTATGGAACTTTAGTTTGTCAGCCTCCCTACCACAGGCGCCCAGCCATTTCTCTTGCTATTTGTATTGCCTAAAAAGGCCATCTCTGTTAAACAATTGTGCTACTAAACTGTTCCCTTTGCAACACGCACTTTAGATCATGTTATCATTACTTCATTAAGACAATGATCTGTTACCTAACAGTTTAAGTTATCCATTGAGTGATCATTATTATTCCAGGTGTGTTCCAGTTCATGATGTGTATTTAATATCATACTTATTTCGAGAATTAGAGTATGAAAATAAAGTCTGAGTTGCTTCATATATTTATTGTGGATTTTCAGAGCAGTTAGTTTACAAGAAGTTCTGTATCATGTACATGGTTTTAAAGGCGTTGCCTAGGCATCCGGGCGCCCCTCCTACGCCTTGCAAAATTGGCCGCCTTAGGCGCCTAGGGCGTCGCCTAGGCGTCAAAGCGCCTCTAGGTCGCCTTAAGACGCCTTAACGCCTTAAAAACCATGATCATGTATAATAAATTCACTAGATCAGTAGCCTTATATTCTGTACATATTATGCATCATTTCGTTTAGATTTGCGCAGTTTATTCAGGGTAATTTAGTGATGCTGATAAGTATGCAGTACCAAGGAAAGGAAGTATGGCTAAGCTGGTGATATGCTTAAATATGTTGTTATGCATACCACACACCTGAGGAGTATGGCTAAGCTGGTGTTGTGCTAATGACATTGTTATGCATAATACGCATGTTTTCATTGTTCATGCTGCATCTCTCTGTTGCTTTACACACGTGCTTTGGGCCTTGGCAGTCATACGAACTCTTGGTGACAGCCTTCAGTTTGATGCATAATATATACTTTTGTCATGATCATTTGTGCATGTCCTACCCCTGGCTAATTTTTTTAATCCGTTATTATAAATATTGACCACTATCTCTTGTTAATTGTTGGAATTTTGGTTGTATAGTTTTCTTACATGCTTGTTTCTCTTAATCTAGGTACGCCTCAAGCGCTGCTCCAGAACTGCGCCACCTTCGCGGCGTTCTCATGCATCATGGAGGGGCTCAACAAGCAGCAGACTGCAATGGCGCACACTCTCGGCGGGAACGCTCTGGCCTTTGCCGCGCACGGCGACAACAAAGGCGGGGTCCTCCCCCCTTTCACACTGCCACCGATCCTCGATGCTTCAGACGCTCTAGCTTCGTGCTGCAAGGCCCTGGTAAAGCCTAGGCACTAGGAAACATGATTAGGAGTGGGACAAGAAGAGATATGCTCAGGAAAACCTAGCTAGCTCCGGTATTTTCCTAGCGTATTGTAAATTTTGCTTTCGGATAATGTCGAAGATGATCTAGATTGTTTTGCTTTGTGGCCGGGTGTTTTCTTGTTGGTGGGGGCGTTTTGTGGCGTGGCGCGTGCTTGATGCTGTCATGGATAAGATTTTGTTGGCCTGGCTGATAAAAACCTTGAAAATTCGTCTTGATGGACTATAGGTTTTACACTTGCGTTTTGCATCTGATGAGGTTCATGGATATGGTTCTGTTGCCATTGCCAGTTATTCACTTATTGATGCGTTCGTACTTCCTAGCAAGTGCTGACTGTTTTACCGACAGCAGCACGCATGCACCATCAGGCACCAGCACCAGCACCATCAGCTTGATTGAACCGCCGTTTGCTACATTTCAACGCGGAGATTCCACAACGGTGAGGGTGTCCCCGGCTTATCCAACAGACGTGGATGTCTTAAGATTTGTGTCCAACATCTTACATCTACAACCTTGCACTTGTACACTTTCCTCCCCTATAGTCTCGAAAGTGTGCATGTACATCTTATTCCCTCGATTCTCTCTCGTCACAGCTCGTCCTATCTTATCCTCTTCCTGCAACCACCACCGTCACATGATCTTCACGTTCTCCCCCAGCTACACGCCGGCGCCGCCCCGGTCCCCCGCGGCCTCGGCCTTGACCTCCCCGTCTGCTCCTCATCTTCCTGGCGCTTGCGGACAGTCTGCATCTCAATCTGATTCCTTCGCCTGTGGCTTTCGGCCCCGTCCATGGCCGCCACGGGCGAGCCTGGTCGGTGCTCCTTCTCGAGATGGCACAGTGGCGCCGACTGTGGCAGCTATCTCAGAGCTTGTGGAGGGATGGTGCTACTGTTGTCCTACAATGGAGAATTGAGCATGCCGCCATGAGCGAGAGCTCTGTTTTTCAGATCTCCTGATGTCTAAATTATTTAGTTGGGTTTTCAGATCTGTATTTCTAGAATCTTTATTATATTCTGTCGTACAAAAAACCGTTTTGTTAGGCATGATATGGTGGAAAATAGATGTTGTGAAAAATGGCTAACGAAATAATCTGCACTAATGATAATGGTTAAATAGTCAGCAGACTAGAGATGTTTTTGTACTGAACAGGAAACTATACTAGAGGGGTTCATTGAAGTTTACACAAATCGCTGCACAGATCTCAAAGCACAAATGAACGTGCTGGATAAGGCCGGAACGCCCACGTATATGTAGACTAGTATTTTTGTGTTTGCTACTGATGGAACTCCGGACACGATTGGCGACCTCTGATCGGCATGCCAGGCACGCCGGCATTGCAGCGTTGACAACTGGGCTGGGCTGAGTTGAAAACAGACATGAGGAGCACTTTCTGGAGAAAATGGTTCAGTGTGACGATTCATCACCGGAAAGTAAGGACGAAGGTGGCAGGACGAATGGCATGGCACGGCGTTGTACGGACGGCCCTAACAAGGGTGTTGCATTGCACCTTTCCATCAATCCCAGGGTTTTTGCCACGCAACTGCATGGGTGTGCTGCAGTTGCAAATGTGTTTATTTACGTGTGAAATTCTTCAGGTGACTGCGACCGCGACTGCGACCAAATGTGTTCCGCGAAACAGACATGCGTCCGGTAGAAATTAAACACGTGGTGGTCATCTCATCTCCAGGCACGATGTCAACACGGAGAACGGTTACTTCTTGTTCCTTCCAAATGTGAAGGAGTATATTAAGATCTATGCGAACTTACGGCGGTCGGCCGAGGTTGTTATTTGTGATGTTTCCGAGGGTCAAAACTCAAAAATGGCAGAACTCGTCAACTCTGAACTACTGAAGCTTCGACCAACGTACGTGCCCGAGCTATCACGTCGCCCTGTATTACAGATGCCACATCATCGCTGTTGTCACCATGGGCCATGGCGCAAGGATCACTTGCGCCACATTGTTCCCGCGGAAATGCTGGACTTACGGAACTGAGGCTACGGAAGAATCTTACGTACAGATGTGGTGCAAACTGATTGGTGCTACAAATAGCCCATCTATCTACCTCACGTCCTCAACCAGCACACTGCACACTTGCACCTCCTCCTCCCAGCTCGGAGCCGAAACGAGGCAACGCAACACGACTCCACGGACCACGCGTGCGCTCTACTACCATGGCGCGCCAAGGCCACACCGCGTCGCTCCTCGTAGCCGTAGCCGCCACCGTGCTGCTGCTCGCGGCCGGCACCGCAACGGCACAGGGCTGCGCGAACGCGACGTTCCCGGCGGGCCGGTCGTTCGAGCGGTGCAACGCCCTGCCCGTGCTCGGGGCGAGCCTGTACTGGACGTACCACGCGGCGAACGGCACCACCGAGCTCGCGTTCCGCGCGCCGTCGCCCCGCGGCGGGTGGGTCGCCTGGGGCATCAACACCGCCGGCGGCGTCGGCATGGCCGGCAGCAGCGTTTTCGTCGCCTCGCATGACGGCGGCGGCGCGGTATCCGTGCTCTCCACCGTCCTGGAGAGCACGTCGCCTAGCCTGACCAACGGCACCCTCGGGTTCGACGTGCCGGTGCCGCCCACCGCCGAGTACGCGAGCGGCGCCTACACGATCTACGTCACGGTGGCGCTGCCCAACAACTCCACGACGCAGAACACGGTGTGGCAGGCCGGGCCGAGCAGCGGCGGCGGCTCCATCCTGCCGCACCCGATGACAGGGACGAGTTTGCAGAGCGTCAAGAAGCAGGACTTCCTGTCCGGCTAGAGCACCTCTCGGACTTCATGGCCGGTGTCATGGTCAAATATACCGCATGTTATATTTATCGAGCGTGCTACTTGTTTTATCGAATAAAAGTGTACATTTTGGACGCTTAGCCTTGCACAGTACATATATAAAGGCAGACTTCTTTTGGTCTTAGACTGGCTTATAGTTCGCGTCGCACCGGAGGAGTCCAAAAGAAGTGTCTACTTTTAACCAGTTTTTTCCTACTGTTATTTTTTCTTATAGTGCAATTTTGCGGTCCCGAGACCTACTTGAGCTTCCTGCAAAGAACCAAAGTGGGAAACTGAAGTACCTGTAACATTCATGGAAGTTGCACCAGAAATGTCACCGCAGGCCTAAAGTTTTCCGCTAATTTTTTCCCGAGCTGGCCCTCACGCGAGTCGTTCCCGAGCAACTCCTCTTCTCTATCGACCATGGGTACGCGCCGCCACCTAGGGTTTCCTCGTCGCCGCCGCCCCATCTCCCAGTCGCCGTCGCTCATGCCCGATGCCAGCAGATCCGCTAGCCCGCCGCGAGCACCCCGGTCCGCTGCCGAGACTTCCCGTCGCCAGGCCACCCGTCCCCGATCCCCGCCGACAAGACGCATTCTGAGCTGCTCGTGCGAGTCTTCTCTCGAGCATGAGTGACCTTCTCTCTCAGCCATGGAGACGTGCGCCGCCACCTAGGGTTCCCAGCCGCATCTGCTTTGCCCAGCCACCGCTGCATCTTCCTTGCCCCGTCGCTTATGATAGATTTGAGTGTTGGAGGTTCATATGGTGTAAAATAGCACTTACTCACATAATAGATTGAGGGAAAACATAGACATTACATAGATCATACGCCCAAATCACATAAACCCAAAAGAAGTGTACAAGCAGTTTCTTGAAGCTTATCCCCACCAAAATCCATAAGATTGCTTCTTCATAAGCAAAAGCCCAAAAGAAGTCACCCATAGACTCCCTCTATTCTGAAATAATTGAGATTGTACTTTTGTGCTAAATCAAACCTCTCTATGTTTGACTAAATTTGTAGAAAAATGTGTTAGTTTCTAAAAGTCAGTATGAAATATATCGTACACTCTCCGATTCATATTTATTGTTGCTGAATCAGATGTATCTAGCATTAAAACATATCTAGATACATCTGATTCAACGTTGATTAATATGAATCGGATGGAGTAGTATAATAAAACCAATTTGATGTTTGAGGTATTATTGTTCAATTTAGAGAGGAGCTCGGCATGTCTCAACACATACAGCCTACCAAACAAACTCTCGGTTTAATATCTTTCAACACATACGGACTACCAAACATCTCAGTCCAACTTGTATAAGGCCAGCATGTCTCAAGTGGGAAAGTCATTTCAAAGTGACACGGGCTACCGAACACACCGTTAGATAACAACACGAGTCGTTCAAGAGATATGACAACCCAAGAGTGTGATGATCAGGAACAAAATTACTTACGAGACATGTCATGTCGTCGAACAAACTATTCCGAGGACCAGCAAAATGGAACAAGAGAAGGACGTAAAACAAACCAGACATGACATTGCCGTCGCCGGCTCGCCACGTTCACTATTTTTAGAGGCCTCACCCTCACTGATTTTCTTATAGAGAGAAGCGTCCCATACTCTCATTGTTCCCCTGACATTTTTACACTCGGCACCACGCTCATGTTTTTTTTTTTCGAAATGGGAAATGACACCGGCGACTGTATCCTAGGATACACACAACCTTTATTACTCCCTCCGATCCATATTACTTGTCACAAAAATGAATGTATCTAGACATGTTTTAGTGCTAAATACATCCAATCCAGTGATAATTAATATGGATCGAAGGGAGTATTAAGTTAAAAAACGTAGCACAAGACGGCACCACGCTCATGTAGAGGAAGGAGGAAAAGAGGAGCCCAGCCAGTGCCACTGGACAAGCGCGCTATGTCAATGGGTGAGTGTACTAACATGCTGAAGTTTCACCGAAAGTGGCAGCAGCAGGACGAATGCCCCGTCACGTCGTGTACGCACGGTCGTAACAGCGCATTGCACCTGTTTCCCAGTTTTTTGGCCACGCAACTGCGTGCGTGTGTAGCAGTTGCAAATGTGTTTAACGGAACGTGCAGAATTCTTCAGGTGACTTCAACATCACGCTGCGACCAAATGCGTTCGGTGGCACAATGTCAATACGACCATTTCCCCGCGCAATGTCAATCTGGATTTACTCGGTCACCCATTTCCTTCTAGGCTAAAACCGTGATTCAGTGGCAATCTCTTGTCCAAGTGTCTTGCTATTGTGAAGTAAGATTGAACAAGTACGGCGGAGGCTATTACTTGTGATGTTTTCAATATGGGATGTTATCCGGGCCACACATTTGGTGACTGGTTAGTCAGACACCATCACTTGGACGCTAAATTCGGACGGAATGTGCAGTGCCAGCTCGGCATACCAAACACAATTTTATGGCACATTTTCCAAGTTCAAAGCTCAGAAAATTTAGAATGCACATGCAGAGCCCAAATGCAAGTCTGGCTAGCCATGCACGACAAACTGCTCACGGTTGATAACCTTGCTACTAGGGGATGGACCCATAACCCTATTTGTGTGCTTTCTCGACAAGCTCATGAGACAATGGTACACCTTTGCAAAGACTTCCCATTCACCATAGCAATGTGAGACCTCAATCAAGCAAACAATACTACTACAGGAGGGAGCTCTCGTCACGAGTACACCTCCGTCTCGGAGTGGTGGGACAATATGATGATGGAAAAGGCCACAAAAGAGAAACAAAGAATCAGTGGTCGTTTTCTTTAGTCATATGGAACGCGTGGAAAGAAAGGAGCATGCAGATCTTCCCTAATTGTCGGCTAACTTATATCGAAGTGGCTGATATTGCCAAGGAGGACATCTGACAACGTGCTCGTGCCTTCACGGCCATTGGGCCTGCCATCCCAGCTAAGCCTGATTAGGCCATGTTTTTGTATATGTATGATGCTTTTGATATATTTACATCTTAATTAAAACATGCCACTCTCTATGTCTGGATTTCGTTATTCCTCCTATCTTTAATGAAAAGGCAGAGCCGGTTGCTCAAAAGAAAAAATATTTCCAAGAGCTCGACATTGCAGAATTCGTCAACTCCGTAGACATCCCATTTCATCCACACAAAAAAAGTCTCTGCAGCTCCCAACCGTAGACGGACCTCCAACGTATACGTGCCCCAGATATCACGTCGCCCTGTTACAAATAGCTACCTTCACGGCTCCATCACACATTGCATTTGCATCTCCGGCTACCTCGGAGCCGACACGAGCCAACTCAGCCAAGGACTCCACGTACGTGCGCGCGCTCTTAGCTAGCTAGTAGTAGTACCATGGCGCGGCCAGGCCACATGGGGTGGCTCCTCCTCGTAGCCACTGCCGCGCTTCTGCTCGCGGCTGGCGCGACGGCGCAGGACTGCGCGAACGCGACGTTCCCGGCGGGCCGGTCGTTCGAGCGGTGTAGCACCCTGCCGGTGCTCGGGGCCAGCCTGTACTGGACGTACCACCCCGCGAACGGCACCGCCGAGCTCGCGTTCCGCGCGCCGTCGGCCAGCGACGGGTGGGTGGCCTGGGGCATCAACACCGGCGGCACCGGCATGGTCGGCAGCAGCGTCTTCGTCGCCTCGCAGGACGGCAGCAGCGGCGCCGTGTCCGTGCTCATGACCGTCCTGCAGAGCACGTCGCCTAGCCTGGCCAACGGCACGTTCAGCTTCCGCGTGCCGGTGCCGCCCACCGCCGAGTACGCCGGCGGCGCGTACACGATCTACACGACGGTGGCACTGCCAAAGAACTCCACGGTGCAGAACACCGTGTGGCAGGCCGGGCCGCTGAGCGGTGGGTCCATATTGCCGCACCCCATGTCGGGGCCGAATGTGCGCAGCGTCAAGAATCAGGACTTCCTGTCCGGCTAGAGCACCCGCCGAGGCCGAGGTCTCTCCACCGTCCACGCCACCATGCTGCACGGTCCCGATGCCTATGTTTATACGCAAATGTGGCCAGTGTCATGGTCAACTATACCGGACGTTATATTTGTCGTTCTAGTACGTACTAGTTTTACCGAATAAAAGTGTAGATATTGGACGCTTAGCCTTGTACATATGTATACTCCCTCCATTCTAAAATAATAATTGGGATTCTAGCTTTGTGCTAAATCAAACCTCTCTATGCATGTTTGACGAACTTTATAGGAATATGTGTTAATTTCTATAACTTCAGTTCGATACAGTACGAAATATATTGTAGTACAATAAACTAATTTGGTGTTGTAGATGTTGAGGTATTAGTCTACAAACTTGGTCAAATTAAAGTAATTTGACTTAGGACAAATGTAAATCTTGAATTATGTTGGAACGGAGGGTGTATACCACCAAGACTTGCGGGTTTTAACGAAAGCCTCAGCCAAAGCCCACTTCAATAACTAGGGTACAAACAAGCCCAAAGGCCAAAGTCCAAAACGTTGGCCCGATGCGGCGCATCGATTCGATCGGCTAGTTCCGTGCGCCCTCAGGGTCGTGTCCTCGCGCCGGCCGGTTTTCCACCCCAACAAGCCGCGTCTCCTGCAACCCGCACGCGCGCGCACGGAGGCGGATGCCAGATCGAACGATGCTCGATCCCGTGGCGGAGGCATCATTCCTCGTGCTGTAAAATGCTTAGAGCCGCCACCTTTATCCCCGCCACCAGTGACGAAGAACCAGTGACATACAGTACTATCGAGTAGCTAGCCTGGATCGAAGCATCAAGCATTGCGAGAACCAGCAAGGGGGCCGATAAGATATTTGTTCACATCACCTGTCAAACTTTGAGCTTTTGTTCCCCGTTCCTTTGTCTGCGTGTGTGAATCAAAAGCATCCGGCCGGCCGGCCAGCCAGCCAGCCCCCCATCGAGTCTGGGTTCGTGTACGTCTTCAGACCGAAGGCAACGCAAAGCAATCGCTCCGTGGCAAATGGCAAATCAAGCTCGTCTTACCGCCGTAACACGGTACCCCCTGGCTGGTCTTGCGAAGCATCGACTTCGTGACGATAACACGGCAGAGATCGTTTGACGGCCGATGTTAGATCAGATTCAGAATCATGGAGCGAGGTGTTTTGATTCTGGGAGGATGACGAGTCGTCATGCAGAGCACGGCTGAACAACCTGTTAGGTTGCAGGTGTTGATTCTGGAATGAGTATGACGTTCCTCGAGAAGGTGATCACCTTTTAGGTCACATATAACTTGCCTTCCAAATGATAACTACGATCGATACGGCAGTGGAAACTATCTCTGCAGAAAATCTAGTTTAGTCGAGGTTCGTTAGGGGTTAGGTAAACGAACTGCTCCTTTTTTGCGGCAACAAGGACGGTCAAGCGGCCACGCCCACACTAGAAAATAGCAAAACATAGTACAAATACAGGCGCACCCGAAAGCAACACTCGACATATTTGGTCGCAGTCGCTTGCAAATTTAAAATGGAAGTACAGGCGGCCAGGTAATGAACGTTAGCTAGCGTGTTGTTTCGCCCCTTCAGTTGCAACTGATTTATGATATAAATCAAATGCTCCCTCCGCTCCAAAATACATGTCGTGGTTTTACTAAAACCCTACGATAAGTATTTTAGAGCGGAAAGAGTATGTCATTTGGGTCAAGGTTTAACAGAATATAGCCGTGAAACGAGCCACTTATCCGAAGACCTAACTACCAACATGCAGTCTCTGTGTTTGCGGGAACCTTCAGGCAAATATGCTCTTACCTATGAACAATATTTTTTTTCTTTTTAAAACCAAGGGTAAACTTTGCATGGTCCATTACTTATGAAAGGAGTTTGTTTAGTTTAGTTTAGTTTACAACACAAACGAGCACAAATGCTCAGAATGAAAATTCTACTCTCCCGGCATAATTGAACTCAAGTGTTCGCCTCCGCCGCGTACTCCGAAGCTTAGAATCCACTTTGATCTTGGCGACAACTGAAGTCGGCATGGTGGAGAAACTGTAGAAGACTCTAGCATTTCACTTGTTCGGAATCTCCCAGGAAGTGAGCATGATGAGGGAGGCCAAGGATTTTCTTCTAGCGCCATGGAGGATGGTGACGAACTCACAGCACTCCCTTGACCAAATCAAAGGATGACCAAGATGCCATGTCCATCGTGGAGAGCCCGATTCATGAATAATGTTTGACATACAGTATAAGCTAATCAGTATCATGCAATCCTTCCGTTACAAAATATAATGCACATAAGTATAAGTGCAGTCAACATCATAAAACTCAAACTACTAAGAATATGCAAAAGCATATGGGCTGCACATGTATACAAATATCATTGTATTTTCTCGAAAAAATCTCTGATGCCACACGTCATCTTACTAATTATGTACACATAGCATAATTGAAAATGGTAGTTACTATTGCACATTAGAGGCTGTGAAAAATGTTACATTTTGGATGGAAGAGAGTATTTGCCTCGGCATATCACATGTATCTGCTTTGTGTGTTATTATTGTTGAATGGAATTCATATTAGATAAGCTTCTAAAGATAATAAAAAATTTGGAAGATGCTAGCTAATACATATTTGTGGATTTGCTTTATCTCCTAGTGAAAGCGCCCTTAATCTAGCCCCAGCCTTTAGTGGCAAGATGGGTAGCTTCTACTTTCATGCGTCATATATATCCTTATTGAGGGTGTTGCTTTGAATCTTTATTCGGAAACAATAATAGTGAACCCACCCTTTGGTGGAAATCAACAACATCGGTGCACAATTGGCAATCCTTTTGTGAATATATTGTCTTGGAATGTCGTATTCTTAGCTGGGTCTAGTGTTGTTCAGCCCACGAATTTGTTCCGGCTATAGTTTAGTGGTAGTTAATGGAGAAATTGGCTGCCACGAGATCATGGTTATGTTGGGTTTGTTTTCTACTCTTTTGTTAGTTGTTTCATTCGATCTTGATGCTCATAACCGTTAGCAATAGAACTCGACTGTGCATCCTAGATTATCGAGGACTGATGGCTTGACCCTTAAAATCAAAAGATATTTTGCATAAGGGTTCTAGAATAATCTAGTTACTATGCTTCATGTCAACAAACGAAATATCTAGAACTAGATATTTACACGTTTTTAAAAGATATTTACATGTCAAATGTTGTAGATAAATTTCCATGGATAATTAGAAACATCTAGACTTGATTTTATAGAAGAAAATTTAATGGAGTAGATAATCCAGATTATGGAGATTAGATGGGAGAATTTTTTCACTAATTCAATGTTGTTATATTCTTGATATGGGTTCTCTGCCGTCCTATCTATAATCAGCTTATGGAGCAAAGTAAGGATCTGCTAAGTCCATCATGGTCCTAGGTATGCCCCCCAAAATTCTATAAGTTAACATAGCTAGGTAGCTACTAAGAACTGTGTATTTATAAAGGTCGTATTGTGGTGGTATCCTATAGTGTAAGAGTGTGGCCTCACACTAGTGCGTGTGTGTGTATCGTTGTATAGTATGTGTAGGAGGGTCACCAAAAGTTCTCTTCACAGATGCTACAAATGTATATAGAATATAAATTTAAATCAAAACCAAAATTTTACGATAGTTGAAGGATGACGACCTTCACTTAACAAGGACACGTATGGCAAACTCATGGAGTTTTAGATGAGTGGTTTGCTCATCTTGCATGTGTTACAAAAGATATTTATAGGGTGGCTTAAGAGAGAAATACCTAATTACTTGGAAATAATTCTAAGGCATGATATTACCATTCAATTTGGTAGTGAAATGTTCACTATATATGCACATGATTTTAGAAATTAAAATTTAAATTAAAAAACTAAGTACTAATACGTGTTGCTATAGATGTTACAAACAAGTTTATAAAGTTCCTAGTGCAATAGGGTAACTGCAAAATGAAATTGAAGACTGATAAAACTTTATATCCATATGAATATTGAATTGTATATGCATATGTATGTAGAAACTAAACAATAATATGCATATAATATTTCATGGAAAATTGCAAGAGTATTTTGTGCCACAAGCATAAGTTTAATGGTTCATAATTTACATTTTTGTAGCACCAAAAAATTATTTTCCATGAGAAAAAATTCTTTATTTTTTCCATAATTCTTAGATTGTCGAGTATTTGCACAAATACACATTGCTTTTTATATTTTTGTAGTGATTAAATTACATTGTTCTTCACATGGCACACTACTTCAGAAAAACCTATAGTAGGCTCGCAGTTGCATATGTTTGTGAAAAGAGTAAACTCTAGTTTTTGTATGCTCTAGTTTGATTTTTTTTACACTAATTACCATATTTAACAATTTTTCTTCTATACTATCCCATTTAGCAAAAAAAATATCACTTTTTTTTACCCTTTTTAAAAGTTGGAGGGCCGTCTCGGGGTTGTTTCCATACCTAAATAGGCACGGTAGCTGACTCGTGACTTGATTTCTACACACAGTCCTTGGTGTATATGCACACTATTTTGATGCAACAATCTAACTGAAATCTATTCTCACAAGTAATTACCCCTATGCCGTATTTCTTGCAAGGTCTCAAGATTACTTGAGTATATGTGATTATAATACCACTCGTTTGTTGAATCTAAATCAACTTGGGCACATCGTACACTGACATGTGTGGTAATGGGTGTTGCGATTATTTCCCACAAGGTTGTAGTTATGGACAAAAAAATTAAGTTCAAGGCTTTCTTCGGGTGTAAAAAAATTAGAGGAACTTGCAGACTGCACCCACATGACAAATCACATGTAAAATCTTAGGGATCGTCAAATTTGACAATATTTTCACTAAAGGGTGTAATACGGATGAAAAAATATTAATGGGAGCAATTACAGTCAAAATTACCCATCTAGGGGGTAAAAACTGGAATTTACTCTTATCAAAACTTCTAGAGAAAACAGGGACGGACCTAGAACAAAAAAGACCCGGTGTCACTGTCTTAGTTCTACATTGTTTTCACCTAGAGTTTGGGGTGTCACACACTACAGTCTACAAATGAATAAAATACAAGAAGAAAACCATGTTTTACTGGGTGTCATGTGACCCCTGAGAGCATAACCTAGGTCCGCCCCTAAGAGAAAACACGCTTTTCACATGAAATTTTCATAATTAGGTTGTATGCGAATAAATGTTTATTATTTATGGTCAACACATACTTCGATTATCTGCAATGTATTTGTCTACACAAAACTTGTGGAAAAATAACCGCGTTATGATTATAGTACATTGTCTTCTAAGGACAACTGCTAGTAACATATAATTGATGTCCTTTTGGTTCTCCGGTGGTAGTTCTATGATGGCCATATGTAAACATTTCGGTCATTTATCACATACTGTTATTGACTACATGTGAAGTGGTATAATCTCGGGTTCTTGCACGTTGTGGCTTACATATGAAATTTAAAACAAGTACATGGCTCAAGAACTAGTTCATCCGATTCAAATCTTTAAGACATGAAAAAATCTTCAAGATGCATGGTAATAATAGTTATGTATTGTGAAAACGTATTCTATTATGAATCTAGTAAATATCAAAAGAGGTATTTAAGATGCTATAGATTTTTTTTACAGATTATTGAACATTGATATGTTTCACTGGTAAAGTTTAAAAATGACGTAAATTTTGGATCAGATGCAGTCAAGCTTTAGGGGCCTGCGGCAGCCTTCAAGCAAAACATTCCTCTTAAGTAATGTTTGTCATCGGTATTATGTATTATTTGCCTTAGTTGATGACCAGGCATCACATGTATCATTTATTTTTGGCTGTTGTTGAACAAAACACATGTATCTTTGAACAATTAGCAAGGACGAAGTCAAAGCACAGCAATTGGTTCTTAGTACTACTAGTATAATCAAACTTGAGTATGATATAGTTTAGTGAGATATATGTGTTCCTACTACGCACCTTCGTTCGTCCACACGGTCGTTAGTCAGACTGAGCAACAGGGAAAACTGTATTAGAATCAATGTCTGTACTGTCTGAAGAGATCTATACGAGTAGGATAATCTTCGGCCGGCCGCTCCCTTTTGTAGTAATGTTTAATTGTTCTGGCAGGTTGATGTCATTAATGAACGCTGCGTACGTGCGTGCGTGAGGAATTAGTCCGATTGCTTGGTCCTTCAAGTGACACGCGCTTTGCTACATGGAGGGGTCCGTTGCATACCTCATCGTTCCTATTTTTTTTCGCGAAAATGCAAAAGTTTACGTTTTAATTTATTGATAGAAAAAAGAGTATTGTACATATACAAAGGCTCACTTAGAACGAACACCTCATACAACTCTACCCACTAGATCTACGGGGCAGCGGGGATCGAGGCACTCAGGCCAATCGCTTCAGCAGCAGCCCAAGCCCTAGCCTCAGAACGAATTGTATCCAGAAGACCACCCAGGTTAGGTGCCGCGTTGTCGAACACTACCACATTCCTCATCTTCCAAATCCACCATGTCGTCAGCATGATGAGCGAGGAAGTGCCCTTGCGAAGAGCTCGGGGGGTGGATCTCGACGCCTGCAACCACCACCAGTCCATGAAGTCGTCTTCCCCATCCGGTAGTTGAGCCGTGGATTGGGCCCATGAGAGCACCTCATGCCAGGTCCCCTTGGAGAAGGGACATCCAACGAGGAGATGAGTCATGGTCTCAGCCGATTGGTCACATAGGGGACAACGCGGAGGGTGGGCGAGGCCCCGTCTCGCCAGCCGCTCAGCCGTCCAACAGCGGTCATGGCATGCCAGCCAGATGAAGAACTTCACCCGCGGGGGCGCCCAGGCTTGCCAGGAACGCGAGGCGATGGATTCCTGGAATTGAAACTCGTAACAAGATTTGGCCGAGTACTGGGCGTCACTGGTCCATCTCTACAGCAAGGTGTCTGGCTCGTCCACCAGCGCGTAATCATGCAGCTGGGCCCAGAGTTGGACGTACTGCCACAGGGCAAGCGGGCTGAGCGCCCCCTGTATGTCGGCAATCCAGTGGCGCCCCACCAGAGCCTCCCTCATAGTGCGGCGCTCCCTAGCGCGCTTGGGGATCAGCGCGAGGAGTTCGGGCGCTAACTCACCGATGGTCTTCCCCTTTAACCATATGTCCATCCAGAATAGAGCTATGGCTCCATCACCCACCTACACTAGTAGAGGCGTCGAACACTTGGTGTTCATTCTTGGAGAAGTGCATGTCCAAACCGCGCCAGGGTCGCAGCCTCCTCCAGATCCAACGAATCCTCAGACTGATCGCCATGTGAGAAAGGTCGGGAACCCCCAAGCTGCCGAAGCATTTTGGTCTGCTCACCCTGTCCCAGTTCACATGGCAGTGGCCACCATTCGCATTTGCCCTCTCAGCCCACAGGAAGCTCCTCACTATCCACTGGATCTGCTTGAGTGTCTGCTTGTTGAGCCCTAGCACAATGACATGCCTTCCAGGTAGGAAGTCTATTCGCGATGCTATCCACCAGGGGGTGGAGGGCAGCCGCGGACACCCGTCGTAGCGACAGGGGGGGGGGGGGTCCCCAGGTACCTGACGGGGAACATCGCCACCTAGCACTCCATGATCGCCACCGCTTGGAGTGTGACCTCAGTCGAGCATGCGATCGGCGAGACCAAACATTTGGCGTAGTTGGTGTGTAATCTGGATGCCTCCCTGAAGAGGCCCAACAACGTGCGAATTGTGTGCAGCTTTGCCTCATCTGCGTGACATAAGATCACCATGTTGTCCACATAGAGGGAGACCGAGATCACCAGCCCACGCGCAACAATCTGCTTCAGCATGCCGTACTCAACCGCCTTGGACATCACCCTGTTGAGCGTGTTGATGAATAACACGAACAACATTGGTGAAAGGGGACCGCCCTGTCTCAGGCCCCTCCGGTGCCAGATTGGGGGGGCTGGCTCGCCATTGAGCATCACCCTGGTGCTTGCAGTCGAAAGTTGGATGGCCACCAACTCCCTGAAGCGGGGGCCAAACCCTAATTTCCGCATCACCTCGAACAACAACGCCCAGGAGACCGAGTTGAATGCTTTAGCTATATCGAGCTTTAGCATGATTCGGGGCTACTTTAACATGTGCAGATGGTGTGCCGTCTGCTGAACCAACATGAAGTTATCATGAATGTAGCGCTTCTGAATGAAGGCGCGTTGGTTCAGATCAATCAAACCCCCAAGTCTTGGGGCTAGCCTGGTGGCCAACAACTTCGCCCCAAGCTTGGCGAAGATGTGGATTAGACTAATCGGCCTAAACTCACCCAGTGAGAATGCGTCGCTCTGCTTGGGCAGCAGTATGATCAGGGCCTGGTTTAGGCCCTAGAAACCGCGCCCGTTCATGTAGTGAAACTTGTCCAAGACGGCCATAAAGTCAGCCTTCACCACACCCAGCAGCTCTGTAGAAATCCAGCAGTGAACCCGTCAGGGTCCGATGCCTTGAAAAACAAAACTGTAACGATATTAAATTATCAGATGTCACGTGCTGCTTTTCTGAAAACCCTGAAATTGCTGTGATTTCCAGCTATTTGGATACGCAGATTCATGGTTCGGTGCCAACTGTTCTTTTCAGAATTCTACTCCATTTCGAGTTTCAGTGTTTGGAAGTTCAGTATTACAAGACAGATCCCACCAGAGCGTATGTCCGTTTCACAGGAGCGTTCCCGCTAAACCATCGCAGTGTTTGTTTCTGTCCCTCCTCAACTCTTTTCCACTTCTGGTCCACTGTTGAACGTGTCGTTGGAGGTTTTCACAGCGGTCTCTAGAATAGACGTTTTGTTTATTCAATTCACAGCTATTTATATATGCAGCCAAAATATAGAAGATTTTGACTGCGAGATTACGTGACCAGACTGTCACATGTCCTAACATTTTCTCCTAAAGTTTCATTGGACAGCCGTCGCAATTCGAAGAGAGAAGAGCAAGGACGCGTGTAGAGAGTAGTTGGTGGTAAAGATCGCCAAATGAACATCGAGATCGAGTACTTTTACCTGGTGGCGGTTGACAGTTTGACACTTGCACTTGAGCGTGCCTTAGTTGCATCGAATGGCGAAAATGACCGATAAGATGAGTTGTTCAAAAGAGCTCAATTACGGTGACGAGGTGCATCATCAATTAATCAAAGCGCCTTGCCTGAAAAGGAATTCCAAGTGGCTTTGGTAGTACTGTAGTACTATCTGAGCTGCAGTACAGACCTAGTAGTACGGAGTAGTACTTCATTCTGAACGAGAGTACACGTGTACCAAGGGCAATCCTGATCCAAGTGCTGGCCCAACGCAAGCCCTGAGGTTTCGGCGTGTCACTGATCTAAACCCTCGAGTCCGCAGCCTCAACGCATGCAGATCTCATGCCTAACAGGCGGCGGCTCAGACCAAAATCCTCCAGATCTCAGCCGGCTCATCGCTGGTCCCTCTCCTTCCACTTGCCGGTCCGACCTCCGACGGTAGGAATGAGGGGTTCCTCTTCTGTTCATTTAATAGTTAGGGTTAGGGTTTGTTTGCTCAGGTGCGTCGTTTGAGTGATGGAAGCCGCGCATGGGCAAATACAACTGTCTCAAATCTACTCGCACCATGACGATGTCCTTTAAGACAAAGCCTCGAAGTTGATGGCAATGTGTGCTAGTCGGTCCTTTAGATTGACGGCTTGGTCTTCTCGCCGTTTATAGATCTGGCAAAATCTGTTTCTCGTTGTGTCGCTGTCGCTCATCGTTATCCGCTATGACGATGGCGGTCGGGACGAGGTGGTTTTTCTGGAGCAAGGATGTTGGTCTGAAGGTGATGGATCTACCGTTCTTCTCCTACTTCATCAACGAGAGGCGGCGAATCTTGGTCCAAGACAGCATGGGGACGCCCCCAGGTCGATGTGCCACAACGACATTGTGCCTCGCTGCGTGCAGCAGACATGTTCGTCGACCCACAAAGCCTCGTTGGCGATGGTGTTTTTTTGATGGAGGTTCGACGGCTTTTTCGACATTCGTCTCGACGGCGCTGGAGTTTGACGACGGCCGCTAGATTTGATGGTTGCATGAAAAAAACTAAGGATCGTTTTATATATCTTGATCTATTTGGTGGTTCACGCAGGAGCCGTCGAAATGGAGGTACGACTGGGTCGTCGCTGCGCCGATCCTCCAGACTTGTATAGCAAGCTCGCCAGATGTCACCGTCTACAGTTCCGGCAATACGTACATACGCACACGGTCTTCTGATATACTACAAGTTGTATACACTATCCTAACCCAGTATTTGCACGCAGTCAGTCAAAAGTCGACCCAAAACCAAAAGCCAGCAAAATTCATGCTGAAATATCAGGCCTATAGTACAGTACAGTACAATACAGATCTCCCACCAGGTTTCGCGAACAAGGTACCAGTAGCAGTACCGATAACTTGGTGAGGCTGGTCTCCGCCGACCGTACGTGTGACGAACAAGTCAGCCGCCGCGATCGACTGATCGAGTGTCGGACAAGCGCGTGCGTGGCAGGTCTCCATATGGCACGCGTACTACTGGAGTAGAGTACGTCCTAGGGCAAAAACGTAGCGGTGAAAAACTCTCATCTTTTTTACGAGTAGGAGGTATGGCTGGCAGGTGAAAAGTGAAGAAACCTCTCGATCGACCGCTCCCGTGGCCAGCAAGTGTCGTGTGCCCTTTTCTACTTGGATTTGGGGGACGAATCCGTCGACAACGACGACGAGCATGCCCCCGACCCGACCCGGCCAGGCATATTGCTAATTAAACAATTGGAAAGAACACGCATGCGGTATTGCCTGTAGCAGAGGAAAAGGATGGCGGGAGGGGGAAGGAAGGAAGGAAGCGGATGAAGGTACTACGTTGACCGGGCAGGGATGACACGGTGCGCAGCCTCGAACTTGCTGCTGCTGCGGCTGCGGCTCTACCTAATCCGCTATCCAGTCCTCAACAACTCTCGGAAACTCGGCCGCAGGTAACTTGGCCACGACCCACTAAACCTGGAAAGAAAGTTAAAAAGGTTAGTACGTCTCGCTAAAATTGTCTATTGTTGTTGTGCTCTGACGGAGCGATTCTTCTGTGCTCCTCTACATGGTCCAGGAGTACCCGGTCTTCGAGGAAGTAGATAAATCTCTCGTGAAATAAAAATTAAATTAAACGATCACAATTAAGAAACGAAGTCGGGTGAAACGAGCTGAAATTTCTTCGGCCTTACCACACCATCCATATGTGATGTTCTACAATCTAGCGGTATGTATGTATGTATGTATCTGTTCGTATAGCAGGCAATCATTTTTGTGATGGGTGACTTCACTCGGCCTAGCTACCGTTTGAGGAAACGGTCGACTACCGGCCTAGAAGTTCCAACTGAAACTTGTCCCGAAATGAACTGTACCTCGGTTATATATTTCATACGTACAAAAATAAATAACCGCGTTCCTCGGTTATTCAGCAGCGACCGTGTCGCGCAGACGCGGCACTAAAAATACCCATATCGACCTGGAAGCTTCCTCCCTCACGGCAGGCAAACCTCCCCCAACAACCGCGCGCCTCGCCCTCACGTCGCCATTACATATACCTCCTCCTCCTCCTCTCACCACCTGCATCCATCATCACCTCCGGCTCCATTCAATCTCGCACCTTGCTCAATAGAGCTCAAATAAGCTATCCTCAACACACAGGACTCCTTCTACCGTACCATGGCGCGGCCAGGCCACTGCCGGGCGGCGGCGTCAGCGTGGCTCCCACTCCTCGTGCTGCTGCTCGCGGCCGCCGGATCCGCGACGGCGCAGAACTGCCTCTCGGCCACCTTCACGGGCGGCCGCACGTACCTCAAGTGCAACCAGCTCCCCGTGCTCGGCGCCAGCCTGCACTGGACGTACCACGCCGAGAACGGCACCGCCGACATCGCCTTCCGGGCGCAGTCGGGCAGCAGCGGCTGGGTCGGCTGGGGCATCAACCCGACCACGCAGGGCATGCAGGGAAGCAACGTCTTCGTCGCCTCGCAGGACGCCAGCGGCGTCGTCTCCGTGCTGACAACCGTGCTGGAGGACACGACGCCCACCCTCACCAACGGCCCCCTCACCTTCCCCGTGCCCGTCCCGGCCAGCGCCGAGTACGCGGACAACGCCTACACCATCTACGCCACCGTGGGGCTGCCCAACAACTCCACCTCGCAGAACACCGTGTGGCAGGCCGGGCAGAGCAGCGGCGGCACCATCCTGCCGCACCCCACCACGGGGCAGAACATGCTCGGCGTACAGAACCTCGACTTCCTCTCCGGCACCGGAACCGCCGGCTCCAACTCCAGGCTGCACCGCCGTAACGTGAGTTCCTCCTTCTCCCTCCACCCTGCCTCCAGCTTGCTTAATTTCAGATTTTCTTCCCTCGAAAAAAAATCATTAAACAGAGAGAAATGAATAGTAGTAGTAGTAGCTCTTTGGATTTCTTGAACGGTTCAACGCTAGATTGTCCCGGCCGGTTCGCTGTCGGATCATCTAGATGTTAGGTAAGCTATGTGACAAGTGTACAGGACGGCAACGTTGAGTTTTCTAGATGTCATGATCGATTGTTTTCAGTAGCTGGAGATGACCGCGAAATTATATTGTGATGGCTGTTCGACTTGTCTATTAAGGATATTGGGCATGCGTATGACACATAAAACCTGCTGCCCAAAGGAAATGCTGCGATTGGTGTTTGGTGACAGGGATGATGACGATAAACTTATCTCCTTTTTGATCATGCTTACCTAGACTGAATAAGATGGTCAAACCCAACTCGGAGAAGCAACATATATCCTTTTGCCAAGGGTGGCTGCACCTGCACCAAACCTTTGAATTTTCACCAACGCAACTGAGCTATTATATAACACTAATCCAGTTAGCCGCCTTGAACTGTTCAATCTAGTGACGACCGATGTTGACCTGGATTTTGGTCACACTTTCATCATTTCCCTGTACTAGTTAGTATCTAATCAACCATGTTGCTTTACAACAGATCCACGGTGTGCTGAACGCTGTTGGCTGGGGCATCCTGATCCCCATGGGCGCCATGATCGCGCGCTACCTCCGCGTCTTCGAGGCCGCCGACCCGGCGTGGTTCTACGCCCACATCGCCTGCCAGATCTCCGGCTACGCCCTCGGCGTCGGCGGCTGGGGCCTCGGCCTCAAGCTCGGCAGCGAGTCCGTCGGCCTCACCTACCAGCCCCACCGCAACATCGGCATCGCCATCTTCGCCCTCGCCACCCTCCAGGTTCGTAAACACTGAAAAATGCTCTGCTCCCTGCAACTTTCTCACTCACTGTTCCAACTTCCATTGCCATGGAAAGGAGCTGACCTGACAGGACCGATCTTGTACGTGTTTGATCATCAGGTGTTCGCTCTGTTCCTGAGGCCCGACAAGAAGAACAAGTACAGGGTGTACTGGAACGTGTACCACCACTCCGTCGGCTACTCCGTCATCGTCCTCGCCATCGTCAACATCTTCAAGGGCCTCAACATCCTCAAGCCGGCCACCGGCTGGAAGACGGGCTACATCGTCGTCATCGCCATGCTCGGCGCCATCGCGCTCGTCCTCGAGGCCATCACCTGGGCCATCGTCCTGCGGCGGCGCAAGCGCAACCAGTCCTACGGCAACGGGACCAACGGCACCGGCCTGCAGCTATAATTAATCGGATCGTTAACTCGTGTGACGTGCGCGTTGCTTTGCGCTGCGCCACGCGTGCGTCTAGTTTTGCTGCTGCTGCGATGTGTTGTTTATGTCTTTGAGCTCTGTTCCATGTTTTTTTTATCTTCGCTTACTGCTTCTGTACGTAGTAGATATTTTTTCTCCTTCTTCTTTAGTGACATTGTACACATTCTTTGTCCGCATTCATGTATGATTACTTTTATTTATATGCATAGTGTATGATCTTGGTTTGATTTGGCTCCCCGTAATTTCTTGAAATACATCGATTGGTTTCACAAACACATTGCTAAATGCATTGATTTTATCATGGACGAGATAACGTAAGTAGACATTGATAGTCTTTCGGGCAACATCCTCAACATAGTCTACTAGAGGGGCGTCATCGCTCATCAGATATATCAGGACCATTTCTTCTTGTCTTGCTTTCTCTTCCATTTGAGAACATCGTTGTCTCCGGGTTTGCGACTGAAAACAATGGTTTAAGAGAAACTCCAGTCATGTTCCCTACATTTACTCATGTTATCGCCGGAAGCGCAAAATCAATCATAGACAAGCAATCACAACACGGCACGAGATTTGGTAACATAGTTCAACAATCAACACCTACATATGTGGAGCATACTTAACGGGCGCTCCTCCTTGTGTATATCATAGTGTTGTCGACGACAAGCCTGCCGAGGTCCTATAGACATCGGATTGCAAACGTCATGCCAGTCCGGCAGCCCTTGCCACGGGCGCTGAGAAGCCCCCGAAAACTAATTTTATGTCTAACCTACAACCTACGTATAATTTGTATCATCTACTCATGGCGTATCGATATTAGTCCAGTTTACGAGTGTTAAACTCTAACACATAACTCCAGCTAATTCCAAGTCTAACTATAGCACAACTCATATCTTAACAACTCGCTAAAATCCCAAGTATGGACGCTACCTATCTAGAGGAGGTGTTTCTTTTTTTGCGAAGCGGGGACGCGGGGGAGCGAGGAGGGGGTGATACAACCATTCTATTTGTTTCCGAAATGGGGGATAAGCGTCCTGGCCTCTGTATCAATCGATGCACACAACCCATTTAAAATAAGTTGTATTTGGTAATATTACAATTGAAGGATCAGCGATAGTTGATATGAAAATCAACCCGTGAATAATAAAGAGCA
Source organism: Avena atlantica (assembly GCA_910589765.1). NCBI lineage: Eukaryota > Viridiplantae > Streptophyta > Magnoliopsida > Poales > Poaceae > Avena > Avena atlantica. The sequence goes on from OU342737.1 coordinate 43,345,493, forward strand.
ACAAGAAATTATACATCCTGAAGTTGACTAATATGCTGCCAACCGGCCTGACTGAAGATATCATGAGCGACCATCAGGAGACGATTGTATCCATTAACCATATCATATCGCTAGTCCAACAGTACAAGGAATGCTCAAAGCTGCACCCAATATAACATCATATGAATAACTGCAAAAAAATTAAAAGTCCACTTCTTGTTAAAAATTATATCATTCCTGCTCTCCAAGTAGACCAACGTAAAGTTGAAACACATATATGTATTCTAGCTTTTGTAGTGGCATCTAAACCATCCAACCAATTCTCAAACATATTTGCAAAAGTGATTGGTGAGGCAAGATCATAAGTAATATTAACAATACGCCATTGAAGACGCGCAAAGGGACATGATATAAACAAATTCTCAATCGATTACTACGAACCACAAAAACAACACTTAGTACACCCAGCCCAATTTCGTTTAGCAAGATTGTCTTTTGTGAGTAACACCTTATTATAAAGGAACCATGTTCTCTATAAAATATCCTCCTTGATCCTTTTACAAAAAGAGAACAAGAAAAATAGCATACGACTAGGACTCACATTGAGGTCGGCGGGCTCCAACGAGGTCTATTGGGTCCAAAAATGACTTGGACCAGTGCTGGCGACGAGAATTTCATGTCTCTTTGTGAGCTCTGGCAAACATTGAGGAAGCCAGTGAACCTCCTGCAGTAGACGCCGACGATGGTCAGTGTTGGGAAAGAAATGTCATGGCCTTCATGGATTTAGGGAGTGCAAGGGCCTCTCTACTCTCTCCCTCTGACTAGAAGGAAAATAGGATGGATACTGCTATGATTCTAACCTTTGCATTGGAATAACATGGTAGTATGGAACTGGACAATGATAGAAAGTTTAGGTCCTATTGTGATTTTACCTTTACGTTGTTACCTCACCAGGGATAAATGAATGCATGTACTACTATTGCCTAGTGACAATATTAAGTAAGCTCGTATCTTTTGAGGTGGTATATTGTGCAATCAACATCATGTCATAAAAGCAAAGGCAATGCTATGTTTATCTTAAATCTAGTTTGTGGAGGGTTATCTATTAGAGGAGTATTAGTGGGATGTGTTGCATCATCTCAATCGTAGGGTGTGATGCCCATATGAATACTTATTAAATACTTTATGAAGTTACATCAATATTATCATTTATTTGGAGTTGCTTTGATCCCACCATGTTTATGAAAGTAGACAAGTGAAACTCTGAACCCCTATCCTTTTTAGTCATAAGAAAAACATCTTACTTGCATTTACATACCATTTTATTTTCAGCACTCATTTATTCTGAAAATACAAAAATATCTTTCACACCTTGCATTTAGTTCGTTCGTATAGTTTGCATAACTACCAACAATACTGAAAGTGTAAGATGGTTAACTTAGATGGGGTGAATAGGTTTCTACAAAATTCTTTATAATATTTTGCAAGTTTTAAGCTTTGTAGAATATAAGTGAGCCTAAATGCAAACTAGGTGAGGCAACCTAGATGATGAACAAGATACTTTAAGCTCAAAGACTAGGTAAACAACACAAGTAAGAGATTGGTTAAGAAATAACTGAAGCACGCGGAGACGAAGATGTATTCCCGTGTTTACCACCTTTGGGAAGGGGCTACGTCACGTTGGAGAGGTGTGAGGTTCCACGAAGGATTCCTCACGCGCCACAAAGGCTCACCTTTTTCTCCGAGCCTATCCCACGAAGGAATAGCTCACTTACTCGTGATAGAGTTTAAGGTAGTCTCTAAACCGTCACAAACTTTCCACGGAGCAAATCACAAGCCGAATGCCTCTGGGCGACCCTAGCCGCCTAGGTTTTCCCACAAACCCAAGAGTAACAAGTTAACTCGATGAACTCAAGGAGGAATGAACTTTGGCTTGGTGGAAACGTAGATCGGGACCTCCTCTTCCTTTCTACCAAAGGGATTTGGATTTGGTTGGGTAGAATGGGGAGAGAGAGAGAGAGCTTCAAGAAATGTATGTTTTACTGAAATGCCTAGCCTCTCAATAGAGAAGAAAGGGGTATATATAGTATGGGGAGAAAAAGAGTCGTTTGGGGGTTCCTACGACACAACCGGTAATAAGTCCAGTCGGACCGAGCTGCTCGCCGGAAATTCCCGCGACAGCTCCGGCGAACCGGACCACACGCCGGAAGTTTCGGCAGCGACCGGAATTCTCGGCGAGCAGCCGAAAGTGCTTCCAGTAAGCCATTTCGGTGCTTACCAAGAATGTTCGGCGGCGACCGGAAATTCTGGCGACAGCACCGGCGGTGCCGACACTTCTGCCGATTTCACAGTAACCCCTTTTGACTCATTTTTCAAGGCTATTTTCTCTCTCTCTCTCTCTCTCTCTCTCTCTCTCTCTCTCTCTCTCTCTCTCTCTCTCTTCGAACGGGTGTGTGGCGGTGGATGATGAGAAGTATATTTGGTGTAGAACAACCCCAAAGAGCGCATCGAGATCACCCCTCTTAATTGTGCGGTGTTTCCTATTTGACTCAAGAGAAAATAATAAATAACACCACCAGCTCTTCATGTAGGAACGAATGGGGGGGGGTCACCCATCGCCTTTCACCAACAACCTGCGGACTCTCACCTGTAGAGAAGCTAATAGAAACATTAGTCCTCTCTCTAGCTTCGATGTCATAGTTAACCAAAACACTAGATAAGGGCTATTTGTCCTTTCAAGTACTATACAAGAATCCTACATATCATTTAGTTTACTTCTTGTATTGCATTTAGTTTAATTTACTTGCTACACATTTACTTTAGTAATCATATTTAGTTACTATTTTTATTCTAATTTAAAACCTTGTCTCTAACAACCATTTGTTGTAGTCGAGGACACAAGACAACACTTTTTTTGCTTTTCAAGATTGTTTGAAGAGGATAAAAGAGAGTTCCATTCTTATTTTTCCAAGAGTTTGATATAAACACTCGAGTCACCCTTGTGTAAAAAAATACCCTTACTACATCACTATGTGCTTGGAGTCCTAACGAATTGGTGTCCATGTAGTTTGGTGCCATCAATCATTCGCATACTAGACTATTGACACCCCAACCTGAACTAGATGGGAGATGAGTTTATTGACCCGTCCATCTTATTCGCACATGCAACTAAGATTGCTAACATTTCAACCACTGTTTTGAATAGGATTGGTGATAAAGGGTATTCTTGTCTCAAAACTTTCTTTTGTCTAAAAATGATGACCTACGTCATCATTAACCTTAATGCTATTGTTACCCTGACTCATGAACTGATATATCCAATGGCACCATTTTAGATCAAAATCTTTCATTCACAACACTTGTATGAACTTTTTTCGAAATGGGGAACTGAGCCCCGGCCTCTGCATCAATAGATGCACACGGCCATTTTATTGCATAATTCAGAAGGTTCTATTTATTACAATCATGGATCAGCAGTGGTTGAGACAAGTATCAACCAAAGAAAAAGAAAAAGCAACAAGTAGCTATCCATTTTGCAAACGGCTAGTGTGTTGCCACCCAATAGCCTAGAAATAGAAGTCCTGAGCGACCGGTCGCATCCAGTATGCATGTGCTCCCGCTGATCCAGTGCGTCACCAATATGCGAGCTTTGTTTTTCTTACCAGCCCCATTTAGCTAATTACCAAACATACTCAAAACATTGGAGGATGGAGATATATTGTAAGCAAAGTAAACCATACGCCAAATTATACAAGAAAAAGGACAAGTAATAAATAAACGATCAATGGATTCCAATGAATCACAGAAGCAACATTTTTGGCTTCCATTCCAATTTCGTTTGGCAAGGTTATCCTTTATTAATAAAATTTTATTTTTGAGGAACCATATGAAAAAAATATTTTTAGAGTAATTTTTAGTTGAACTTTATCGTACGCTTTCTTGAAATCAATTTTTAGAAGTACACCATCCATCTTCTTCCTATAAAGTTCATGAATGGTTTCATGGAGAATTAAAACTCCTAAAGTATGATGTCCTTTGAGTTGGTCGAATTATTGTATGCGCCACATCAGGTATATGATTTTTTCCACTTTAAAAAAGATATTAAAGCTTACATTCAGTTGACATATGGGTCTATATTTTTAAACCTGGATTCCTTATTTGGGAGAAGAACAGTAGTACCAAAGTTTAAATGAAATAGAGGCAAGCCCCTTACTGGAACTTTTAAAACATATTCATTAAATCTTGTTTAAGGATGTCCTAATTTTTTTGATAGAACTCCGCTCGGAATCCTTCTAGTTCCGGTACTTTATTCTTTTACATTTGCACAATAGCTTCATACATTTCCTCCTCTGTAAAGTCCACTGTAAGAATCACACTCTCTTGTCGAGATATTTGTGCGACATTTGCATTTTCCGTTTCTAACAAGGAGAAATATTTATGAGCATGTGATCCAAACAATCTCTTATAGAATTCTGTAATGTAATTTAAGATTTTATTGGCCAACTCTTGTTCTTTCATACTGCTCTAGCTGAAAGATTTTCTTTCTCACGTGTTTATAATTTGCAATTAGGCGAAAGTATTTTGTGTTTTCACCGCCTTGCTGAGGAATATAGAGTGCTCGGCGACCTCCAGCTAACACCAACTTTAATCTAATACAACATGTGCGATTAGCAATCGTAGGCTACAGTGTTTATGATGTGTAACCTTGTGATGTTCTAACGGGGCAGACGTGTTGTTGCCAAGTTGAACACGCCAATGATGGATCGCTGCATTCGAGGGTGGTGTGTCGAGAGCAAACGGCGTATGCAAGCATGATGTACAGCTGACGGTTTTTTAAAACAGAAAACACGTGACGTAGGTGAGCCTTTTTTTTTATTTGTCGAGTTTTTCTTTTGAGGGGGTATAAAAAGAAGTTCAGTTCACCGGTGAACTTTGGGCCTCGTGAATAATAACCCTTTTCGACTGAGAGATTTGATCCAACATACACCACGGATTTATTTTTCGTACCTACCAGTTTATTGTCTTCAGGCCCAAATTCAGGATCTCGATTAAGAACTGTATATACATGGGCATAGCTATTCACATAATCACACCCCTGTACGGTTTTGATCCGTTGGCATATTACGAGGCTGGTTGGATTCTGTGAACTTGGGTACCCACATACATGGATCCTGGACATGCTAATATGGATCCTGGAGTGGAGGTAGGAGTTGCGCGAGGCATGGCCCATATGGGTGCGAGTGGTGGCACTCGGCCACTGGCCGGGCCAACGCACGGCGGTGAAGCAGGTGATGCGTCGCTGCGATCCAGCCTAGTCTGAAGATATGGGCTTCCAAGCGCCGTACTCAGTGCAGTACATCAGGAAACTCTTTTCTTTTTCTTGTAATCTGGCCCTACTCCCTAGATTCGGTGTCATCTTCCATGAGTCCATAGCAAGCACTCAGCGGTCACAACTGACATAAAGTTTTCAACTCTTAAAATAGGTAAAATGTGACACAAATTTTATTAAACAGGGTAAGCAAGAGAAATTTCTACTAAATGGGATAAATGGTGTCACAGATAATAAAGTAAAGGATAAAAAAATGAAATTCACTCGGTCTGAAAATATGGGCGTCCCACCGTACTCAGTGGAGTTGGGCAAGATCAGAGGAATCAAACAGGGCACTAACACTAATAAGGGCATCTCAAACGGGCGGTCCATTTTTATCGGTTTGGATCGAGCCACCGGCACTTTTTGGTCATAGTTTGTTCTGTTCGATCAGCCGTGTCCAGCAACATGACCCAAATTGTCCTATATTTTGTTTGGCTAGCCCAAGAAAGAGACGATTCAGTCCAAGAAAGAAGACAAAATGGCCCATTGAGTGAGTGTAAACTGGACCAGTATGCTACAACAGCCTGAATAGGCCATCGTCCGCGTCTGTCCGGACAAACCCATCTGTAATTCAAATTTAATGTCAGAATAAACCGCGCGTCCAATGTGTCGGCTTGGTATGTGAAGTCTGCACTAAGACAAGTTCACAAATGGGCCACAAGATGGTCGTCGTCGTGCAATCTGGCCTTTGATTAGGCCAGCTTCCGTGAGCCCATCTTAATTCCTACATCAGGAAATTCTTTCTTTTTCTTGTGAATTATCTAGTACTTCCTCCGGTGGAATTAGCTTTCTCATATTTATTTAGATACGGATATAGCTAGTTATTTTTGTATAATCTAGACAAATATAAGACAACTAATTTATGGCTTGTTTATTTTCTCCGGTATTTTTATCCCCAAATCTTTTGGGGATATGCGGGGATTTGGTGTTTACCCAATACTCTCCAATCCTCTCAAATACCTTTCCTCAAATATACTATCGGAGAGTTTTTGTTACAATTGCGACAAGAAGATAACGAAGAACGAAACGAAAAAACACAGCAAGAGGACACAGATTTAACGTGGAAAAACCTCTCCAACAAAGAGAGGAAAAACCACGGGCGCCAGCCAGCGAAACTTCTCTATAGCGAGGAGTGTTTACAAACGCCGGGGATTTCGCAGATGCAACTCATCCCAACCGGCGGCTTACAAGGGGTTTATATATCGGTGGAAACCTAGGTCTTCGACGATCCGTACCGTACCGCGGGGGGCTAAGCGTCCCTGTTGGACACGGTGTGGGGCCGAGTGTAACGAGTCTGAAGTTGGCCTATACTTTGTAGAATTTGGATCAACATACAACAGTTTTTATTTAGCCAAAAAATCATTAGCATGGAGGGAATTTGTGGGGATATTCCGGCATTATTCTTTTCAAACCCGGACTAGTAAACGATATATCGGAAAAGTTTCGGGATACAAAATAATCTTCTCCCATCCCCTCAAATACCCTGGAATTAAACAAAGTTCTTGAAGATGAAGGGAGTATGAAGGTGTACGAATTCAAGGGCATCAGTCCGTGACAGCAACTTTGCACGGCCGGATTCCGGAAGCATGACACACGGACGGGTTACATTGAAGGTTGAACCGAGTAAATTCAGCCTGAACGAACCGTTCAAGCAGTTCCGCCCATTCCGAGGGTTACGTTCAAGTTTCATGCCCGTACGTCCTCGACGTCGATACGGAACCGGCGGCCGGTTCGGATTTCACGCACGCACGACCTAGCTAGGTTCATACAGTACATTCATTCACCCACGCGCGTACGTACGGTACGGTGTACCCAGTCCGGCAGCAATTAATCCCTTTCCAGCACGTTCGAGTCAATTCAAATGCTGGGCTTGCGATCATCGCACACCGTGCCGTACGCCTTCCTTTCCTTTCCTTTCTTTCACGAACGAGACCGCGCAGTACGACAACGCCCATGCTTGATGCTTGTGTGTCCACGGCCGGGAATGGAGGAAGAGACGTACAGCTGCAGGAAAAGCTAGCTAGCGCATCGGTCTGGCACGTGGGAGTTTCATTTTACGTACAGTACCTCTAACAGTACTGTGACCATGAAACTTGGCGATCGAGTCAAACAGCTGGTTAATTCTGTACCACCACGCTTCGGTTCCACGGAATTGATCTACTCCACTCTTTAACCGTCTCCTCCTCTCCTCGTGGATTACGTACCGGAGAAATTCACTGCCCTGCTTCCACCTTTAGTCACCGAGATGTCCCTGTTCCAAGTACATACTGACAGCTAGTAGTAGATGAGTGTCTCGTCTGCAGATGAGCGTGGTGGTTCCGTCGGATTGCATGCACTGCATGTACGTATCTCGTTCACGTGGGCCTTTGGAAAATACCGAGAATATATAAATCACCTGGATAGTTCCAGCGAATTGCGTCGTCCGACGATGGATGGGTTTGACGTCATTTGTGCAATGCATGTGAGCACACCGACCAATTGCAAGCCAGCTCTGTACAAGCATTGCATGCATGCATGAATCCCTTTCCCTTGCGGGTTGATTTCACAAGTCCATTTCTTGCAAAATATCTGAGGTTCCTAGTGCAAAATTGAAGAACTTGTCTATAATTTTTTATCTTTTAGGGTCCTCTGTGTAATTTATATCTTCCAGAAAAAAACACTACTCCAATAATGGCACCCGTGCATGTAATGCGGGTTACATTTCGGGGTAGGCAAAAAAGTAAAACCGGATAAACCATCCAAACCGGTTGATTTGGTGCTAGTTTATTATTTTTCACAAACTAAATACTAACTCCCAAACTAGCTAGTTAAAAAGAATGAACTAACCCAAACTGGTAAAACCGGTTTTGCCTACCGCCCCGCTAGTTACGTTGGACTTGGAGAGTACACATTCAGCTTAATTAGATTGATGAACCGACGTGTTTGAGCCCCGTCCTAGACGTCGATCGAGAAGGGTTCAAGTTTCAGGCAGCATGAGCTACTAGGATTGATTCACTCACGTCACGTGTACTGTACGTACTAGCCCAGTCCATTTCCAGCACGTACGTTGGATCAAATAGCGCGCTCGATCGTTAGCTAGCCAGCGAGTAATTTTCCGCGTGAATTCACGCGCGCGGGTTTAGCTAGCTAGCTAGGTTGCGACCGTAACTGGACAAGGACAAGACGCCTTTCGGATTTCCTTTTTTTCTTTCTTTCAACAGTCAAAGCGGAATCAAGGAAAACTTCAGTTCCGTACGTACGTGGGGGTTAACTTCTGAAGAAATGCACTTATCAAATTAACTTGGCTAGTCAAACAGATAACTCTATAGCTAGCTCTTACCATTCCAAGGAAAACTTCAGTTCCGTACGTGGGCGCATGCATGGACTGTCTGAGTGTTCAGTTCCGTGGGAGGAAGCGCATCGATCGATCTGGCGTGAGAAATGAAACCTTTACCGGTCGATCAGTCACCATGAAACTTGGCTAGTCAAATACTAGATAACTACTCATAGCTCTTACCATGCATGAAGTACTGAAGACATGCACTTGCCTAACTTGGCTAGTCATAACCATTTATTCCAGCTCTAGTCACCAATATATGCCCCTTTCCCAAGCACAGGGTCACCCACAGTCGACGATGGGGATTTGGGGAACGTACGTACGTACTGATAGATGGATGAGCTGAGTCAGGTTCATTCAGACTTTGATCGACCCGGCGCATGCATGGACTGTCTTTTTCAAACTTTGCCTCGTCTCATCTCATCTCATCTCATTAAATAAAGAAAAAGAGTTTTACATAAATCACAAACACAAAAGCGATATAATTAATGTCGACCGTCGAGCACTGCGTGCATGTCCATATCTGTGCCAGTGACACCGACAACCTGTATACCATTTATGCATGTCCCGCAAACATAACGAGCACGTATCCATCTCGTTCACGTGGTCCTTTGGAAAGAACCCAGAAAAATTCGGTCACCTGGAACACACACTGGCGAACCCTAGACAGTTAGACGAGCCCGACAGGACAGAAGTGTAAACTTCGCCGCGTCGCAACTTGGAAGTTGCCCGCACGGTCCAAGTTTTGATAGTCTGATACGTTCACGATTGGAACTTGGACCACTACACAGAGAGGCACTATTTATTAGCTAGACATGCATACATATACATGCATCGGATACCTTTGCGCGTTCATTTCACAATCGCACGTTGTACTTGCGGCGTACTATACGTAGATTTGCCAGGAAACTCAGCGTGCGTATGCAACTTAGGTGAAGCTAGAAACTTCGTGCACATTTCCAAGGATAGTATTATGCTTTCATTGTTCTTTTTTTCTTACTAAGTACTTTATTTCATAATATATTGAAGATTTTTTCACTGTAGTCAGATAAAAAACGTGTCATAAAATCTCGACAGCGCTATTGCCGGAGAATGAGTTTGGAATTTTGCCTTTTTGGATAAAGAGCGCTTTTTATTACTAAAATAAGGCATCGTGAATATATAATTTAAATAGCTTGCATCCAGTCTTTGCATGGCTAAGATAAGATGCACACACCGAAAAAACAAAAAATAAAAATGTTTACATATGCGAAAAACAAAGACCACGAGCTTGTGTGATGCCCATGATGCGTGATAAAAATATCCATCACTAATGGAAAAAGGGTCATCCGTTCGCGACCCCTCAGAGCATTAGTCCCGGTTGCGCCACCAACCGGGTATAATGCTGGCACGCGTCCCGGTTGGAGCGGGCACGGGGCCAGGGGGCATGCGTCCCGGTTGGTAAGGGGGAATACGTCCCGGTTGGAGCCACCAACCGGGACTAAAGATTTGGCCACAGCCACGTGGCGTGGCACGCACCTTTATTCCCGGTTGCTGGCTCCAACCGGGACGTATTCTCCTGCCCTCATAAATGCAACGCCCTAGCCCCCTCTGCCTCCACTCTGTTTTTTTGAATGGTGGAAGGTGTGAGGGGTGTGCTAGTTTTTTCTCTTCTATGCATGCATTGAAGGTGTTTGATGAAATGTTTGAGTGAATAATCCCGTTGAATTTCTCATAGAACAAAAATTAAGAAGGTGTCCGAGACGCACTTGAGCTTTCTCCTCTTTATTTCCCTCGATCGAGGTTAGCAACCTTATCTTTTCTAGGTCATTGATACAATTCATGTGTCGGTGTGAATTGGTTATTTCACTATTTATGATGTCCTATTTTTTGATAAACTTACTTATATGATGCAGATGAACGGTCGGGAATGGATGTACGGTGACCGGCGCGTAGCCGGGTATATCAAAGGCGTGGATAAATTTGTCGATGTGGCTACGGCAAACAAAGAGAATGGATTTATACGTTGTCCATGTGTTCAATGTCGGAACAACAAGGAGTACTCTTCCTCGAAAATCATTCGCTGCCACCTGATTATGAAAGGTTTCATGCCCAACTATAATTGTTGGACCAAGCACGGGGAAAGAGGGGTTATGATGGAAGATGGTGAAGAAGAAGATGATGATAACAACTATCGTCATATGTTTTCTGAATACAGTGATACTGCAATGGAAGACAATGGAGAGGAAAGAGGTGAAGAACGGGCATCAGATGAGCCGGCTGATGAACTTGGTAGGGTCATTTCTGATGCAAAGCGAGACTGTGAAACAGAAAATGAGAAGTTGAAGTTAGAGGGCATGTTAGAAGATCACAAGAAATTGTTGTACCCAAATTGTGAAGATGGCAGCACAAAGCTCGGTACCACACTGGAATTGTTGCGATGGAAGGCAGAGTGTGGTCTAACTGACTCCTCATTTGAAAAGATGCTGAAAATAATGAAGCCGAAGTTTCCAAAACATAACGAACTTCCCGAGAGTACCTACGAAGCAAAGAAGACTCTCTGTCCTCTGGGATTAGATATGCAAAAGATACATGCATGTATTAATGACTGCATCCTTTACCGCGGTAAGGAGTATGAGAATTTAGATAAATGCCTGGTATGCAATGCGTTGCGGTATAAGATCAGACGAGATGACCCTGGTGATGTTGAGGGAGAGCCCCTCCGGAAGAGGGTTCCTGCTAAGGTTATGTGGTATGCTCCTATAATACCAAGGTTGAAACGCATGTTCAGAAACAAAGAGCATGTCAGGTTGTTGCGCTGGCACAAAGAAGACCATAAGAAAGACGAGAAGTTGAGACACCCTGCTGATGGGTCACAGTGGAGAAAAATCGAGAGAGACTTCCCAGACTTTGCAGGTGACGCAAGGAACTTATGGTTTGGTCTAAGTACGGATGACATGAATCCTTTTGGGGAGCAGAGCTGCAGTCACAGCACCTGGTCCGTGACTCTATGTATCTACAACCTGCCTCCTTGGTTGTGCATGAAGCGTAAGTTCATTATGATGCCAGTGCTCATCCAAGGCCCGAAGCAACCGGGCAACGACATTGATGTGTACCTTAGGCCATTAGTTGAAGAACTCTTACAGTTGTGGGTCAAACCAGGTGTACGTGCGTGGGATGAGAACAAACAGGAGCCATTTGATCTACGAGGGTTGTTATTCATAACCATCAATGATTGACCTGCTCTTAGTAACCTTTCAGGACAGACAAACAAGGAATATAAGGCATGCACCCACTGTTTAGATAAGACCGAAGGTACATATTTGCATAAATGCAAGAAGGTTGTGTACCTGGCGAATCGACGATTTCTTCCGACCAATCATCCCGTAAGAAAGAAAGGCAAGCATTTCAAAGGTGAGGCAGATCACCGGAAGAAGCCTAAACTCCCTGCTGGTGATGATGTATTTGGTATGGTCAAGGACATAGAAGTAATCTTTGGAATGGGTCCCGGCGGTCAATCAGTTCCGAACGACGTCGCTACAGGACACGCACCCATGTGGAAGAAGAAATCTATATTTTGGGAGCTGCCATATTGGAAAGTCCTGCGTGTCCGCTCTTCAATCGACGTGATGCACGTGACGAAGAATCTTTGCGTGAACCTGCTAGGATTCCTAGGCGTGTATGGGAAGACAAAAGATACACCTGAAGCACGGGAGGACAAACAAATTATGAAAGACCCAAAGAACATGCATACACATAACAAGACGGATAAAGGGCGTCACTTAAGTCGTGCCAGCTATGCTCTTACCAAAGAAGAGAAGGAAATCTTTTTTGAAGTCCTTTACAGTATCAAGGTGCTGTCGGGCTTCTCATCTAATATAAAGGGGATAATAAATATGGCAGAGAAAAAGTACCAAAACCTGAAGTCTCATGACTGTCACGTGATTATGACGCAGTTGCTTCCGATTGCATTGAGGGGGCTTCTACCGGAAAATGTTCGAGTACCCATTATGAAGCTGTGTGCATTCCTCAATGCAATATCTCAGAAGGTAATCAATCCAGATATTCTGCCAAGGTTACAGAAGTATGTGGTACAATGTCTTGTTAGTTTTGAATTGGTGTTCCCACCATCCTTCTTCAATATTATGACGCATCTCCTGGTTCATCTAGTGGAAGAGATTGCCATTCTCGGTCCGGTATTTCTGCACAATATGTTCCCCTTTGAGAGGTTCATGGGAGTCTTAAAGAAATATGTTCATAACCGTGCTAGACCAGAAGGAAGCATATCCAAGGGATATGGAATAGAGGAGGTCATTGAGTTTTGTGTTGACTTTATTCCTGACCTTAAGCCGATTGGTGTTTCTGACTCGCGGCATGAGGGAAGACTAAGTGGAAAAGGCACGCTGGGAAAGAAAGCAATGATATGTAGGGACGGGGATTCTTTCACTAAAGCACACTACACAGTTCTACATAATTCCACCTTGGCAGCTCCGTATATCGAGGAACACAAGAATATTGTACGCTCCAAAAACCTGGGGAAGCCTGAATCATGGATTACAGATGAACACATAAAGTATTTCGGTGGTTGGATGCGGACACATCTCTTGAATGACACCACTGTTGGAGATCAGCTATACTTGTTGGCCGCGTCACCATCTTCTACTGTATTGCATTTCCAAGGGTACGAAATAAATGGGAATACATTCTACATGATCGCCCAAGATAAAAAGAGCACCAACCAAAATAGTGGTGTCCTCTTTGATGCAATAGACGAGAATGGACAAAAGGACACATATTATGGTTACATAGAGGATATATGGGAACTAGACTATGGAGTCTCTTTTAAGGTCCCTTTGTTTCGCTGCAAATGGGTCAACCTGAATGGGGAAGGGGTAAAGATAGACCAGTTGTACGGAATGACAACAGTGGATCTCAACAATCTTGGTTATAGAGATGAACCATTCGTCCTAGCCATTGATGTGTCTCAGGTTTTCTATGTGAAGGACATGTCCTCCAGACCGGAAAAAAGAAAAAATATGCAAACGAATACATCATATGATGATCCAAAGCGTCACATAGTTCTTTTAGGGAAAAGAAACATCGTGGGAATCGAGGACAAGACAGACATGTCAGAAGATTATAATAAGTTTGATGAAATTCCGCCCTTCACAGTGAAAACCGACCCAAGCATTCCGTTAAGTAAAGAAGATGCTCCATGGTTACGTCTGAAGCGATCATAAGGAAGGACATATGCCAAGAAGTTCATGCTCATATTATGTAACTCTAGTTCATGTCTTTCGCGGTTTGTGGCTTGACCGAAGGATATCTTTCGCGGTTTGTGGCCTTTAGTCCCGGTTTTGTAGTCTCAGTTTTTAATATTAATAAATGTCTTGAGTGTTAGTCCCGTTTTGTGGCTGGACCGGGACTATGAAGAAGTTGTCCCGATTCGTACTTACCATTAAGATCTGATCTCCAAACGCGTGCAGTCACATATTAGGGAGTGCCTCTATGACCAGTTTCTTGGAGATGCCGGAGGACTGGGATCCGGCGGCATCTCCCTGAAACTGGTCGTAGTGGTGTCCCTACTCTCGAAAACCATCTTGCAGCTTGTAACTTCTCTAACTAGATCAATACGCCTCAGAGCTAACTAATTTCACATATTAGGGAGTGCCTCTATGACCAGTTTCTCGGAGATGTCGGAGGACTGGGCTCCGTCGGCATCTCCCTGAAACTGGCCGCAGTGGTGTCCCAGCTCTCGAAAACCATCTTGCAGCTTGTAACTTCTCTAACTAGATCAATACGCCTCAGAGCTAACTAATTTCACATATTAGGGAGTGCCTCTATGACCAGTTTCTCGGAGATGCTGGAGGACTGGGCTTCGTCGGCATCTCCCTGAAACTGGCCGCAGTGGTGTCCCTGCTCTCGAAAACCATCTTGGAGATGCCTCAAACTGGCTGGAGGACTGGACTCGCAAGGATGCCTATTTATAGTACAATCAGCTCGGCATAGTGTCGACACATACGAAATAATGTCAACACTCACCCCTATCATTAGTGCTGACTCGTGTTTTGTCCCGGTTGGTGTCTCCAACCGGGACTACAGGTTGATATTTAGTCCCGGTTGGTGACACCATCCGGGACAAGGTACACGCCGCACGACATAATGTCGACATAATGTTGTGCCCATATTATGCATGTGTCGCACGACATAATGCCCCGGTTGGTGACACCATCCTTTTTGTCGCATGGAAAAGCCCTTTTCCATTTTCCGAGCGCAAAAAACGGGCCGTTTTGTGAAGTAACCACCAAAATGCCGTTTCAGAATGCTACCATCCCATTTTCATAAAATACTAGACCACCTTACATGGACTATCTCCCAACAGGTACATCTCAAACCTTTTTGTCCATCCCGGGTAAAAAGGACAAATGTCTGCCGAATCGGTAGGAAATGGGTCCGGTTTGTACTACAGGTACATGATCTATTGCCCGTGATTTTTTGAAAAAATCATTTTTAGACTCGCAATATGTGGTTTCTTTAGAGATCCAATGCAATTTCTAACGATGCTCGTCCCCTATCTTTATGCACACCGGTTCAACCATAGTTAGAAATTCAGATAATTCAAAACGGGCATAATAAATTCAAAAAAAATCCGAACAATGAAAATCCTTCGCGTGGTGTCATATTATGTTACATAGTTGAAAGGAAAAATACCAGACTTGGTATATTGATCATGTTTCAAAAAAACCTTCACAAAATAACCTATCATGTTCGAGGTTTCATGGCTTTCGGTCCAAATGACCGATGTTATGTGTTGAATCACGGCATAGTTTGTGATGTTGTGCCCATATTATGCATGTGTGTGGACATTGGTATGGAGAACAATGTTGCAGGAGGAAGTTTTCCTTTTTGTCGGACGGAAAAGCCCTTTTCCATTTTCCGAGCGCAAAAAACGGGTCGTTTTGTGAAGTAACCACCAAAATGCCGTTTCAGAATGCTACCGTCCCATTTTCCTAAAATACTAGACCACCTTACATGGACTATCTTCCAACAGGGACATCTCAAACCTTTTTGTCCATCCCGGGTAAAAAGGACAAATGTTTGCCGAATCAGTAGGAAGTGGGTCCGGGTTGTACTACAGGTACATGATCCATCGCCCGTGATTTTTTGAAAAAATCATTTTTAGACTCGCAATATGTGGTTTCTTTAGAGATCCAATGCAAGTTCTAACGATGCTCGTCCCCTATCTTCATGCACACCGGTTCAACCATAGTTAGAAATTCAGATAATTCAAAACGGGCATAATAAATTCAAAAAAAATCTGAACAATGAAAATCCTTCGCGTGGTGTCATATTATGTTACATAGTTGAAAGGAAAAAATACCAGACTTGGTATATTGATCATGTTTCGAAAAAACCTTGACAAAATGACCTATCATGTTTGAGGTTTCATGGCTTTCGATCCAAATGACCGATGTTATGTGCTGAAACACGGCATAGTTTGTGATGTTGTGCCCATATTATGCATGTGTGTGGAAATTGGTATGTAGAACAATGTTGCAGGAGGAAGTTTTCCTTTTTGTCGCACAGAAAAGCCCTTTCCATTTTCCGAGCGCAAAAAACGGGTCGTTTTGTGAAGTAACCACCAAAATGTTGTTTCAGAATGATACCGTCCCATTTTCCTAAAATACTAGACCACCTTACATGGACTATCTCCCAACAGGGGCATCTCAAACCTTTTCGTCCATCCCGAGTAAAAAGGACAAATGTCCGTCGAATCGGTAGGAAGTGGGTCCGGTTTGTACTACAGGTACATGATCTATCGCCCGTGATTTTTTGAAAAAATCATTTTTAGACTCGCAATATGTGGTTTCTTCAGATATCCAATGCAAGTTCTAACGATGCTTGTCCCCTATCTTCATGCACACCGGTTCAACCATAGTTAGAAATTCAGATAATTCAAAACGGGCTTAATAAATTTTAAAAAAATCCGAACAATGAAAATCCTTCGCGTGGTGTCATATTATGTTACATAGTTGAAAGGAAAAATACTAGACTTGGTATATTGATCATGTTTCGAAAAAACCTTCACAAAATGACCTATCATGTTCGAGGTTTCATGGCTTTCGGTCCAAATGACCGATGTTATGTGCTGAATCACGACATAGTTTATGATGTTGTTCCCATATTATGCATGTGTGTGGACATTGGTATGGATAACAATGTTGCAGGAGGAAGTTTTCCTTTTTGTCGCACGGAAAAGCCCTTTTCCATTTTCCGAGCGCAAAAAACGGGTCGTTTTGTGAAGTAACCACCAAAATGCCGTTTCAGAATGCTACCGTCCCATTTTGCTAAAATACTAGACCACCTTACATGGACTATCTCCCAACCGGTACATCTCAAACCTTTTCTTCCATCCCGGGTAAAAAGGACAAATGTCTCCCGAATCGGTAGGAAGTGGGTCCGGTTTGTACTACAGGTACATGATCTATCGCCCGTGATTTTTTGAAAAAATCATTTTTAGACTCGCAATATGTGGTTTCTTCAGAGATCCAATGCAAGTTCTAACGATGCTCGTCCCCTATTTTTCATCTTTAGTCCCGGTTGGTGACACCATCCGGGACAAGGTACACTCCGCACGACATAATGTCGACACGCCATTTTTCCCGTCATTTTTTTTCCCGTCATTTTTCTTCCCGCCAGTTCTTCCCTATATATATATATATATGTAGGGTTGGCCTCCATTGTCATTGCACATCTCTAGACTCATATCTGCAACCTCATCACTCTTTTCCATGGCTTCCACCGTAGCACTAACTCCCAGGGAGGCGGAGGCGCTTTGCGCCTCAAACTACCCCTGCCCGCCGGGCTACTGTGTCCCCGTCAGCTGGATGCTGAGCGCCGGAGGCGTGCCGGTTCCTCCTGTCCCTCTAGGTGTGGCGTGTCGGATGGCCATCACGAACCACTACTACTTCGAGCTCACGCCGGAGCAGCGGAGGAATCCCAGATGGCATCCCGACTATTTCCCGACTTGGGAAGCCTTCTTCGTGGATCGGCGTGAGAGGGCACTCGCCAGGCACGAGGAGGAGGGCCCACCTCCTCTGAACTTTAACGAGGCCGGCCGTCGGCTGTGGTGGCGCGCCCGGACTCTCCAGAGCGTCATGGCCTACGACACGGCCGCCGACTCTAGCCCCCGCCTGCGCTACCCTCAAGTTCAGCCCACTCATACTCAACCTTCAAGGTTCAACTACGGCGACCCCGACGACGATAGCGACGACGGCCGCGGCGAGTACGGCGACTACAGTGGCGAGTATTACAGGTGTAGGCAGGAGCATGACTGAATTATTCCAACATTGCAAAACAAGTCCGGCCGATTGTGGCTTAATCTGGCCATGTATCTTAATTTTCAGTTCTTCTATGTAACTTTGTGTTAGTTGTGTTATGTACTTTAATTCCAGTTCTATCCTAATCAAATTTTCTTTCCGCCCATTATTTTCCGTCCTCTTTTTTCTGCCCATTAAAAACAGAAAATGGTTTTGAATTACTTATAAGTTAATTCATTTTTAATTGTAAATGGTTCATATTTTAAATGGCTACATTAATTATTTTTTAAAACAGAAAATGGTTTTGAATTATTTATTCAAATCCAAACACTTTTTGTGTTTAAAGTTTTTCTAAATTCCAAATTAATATTTAAAAAATATAAGTTAATTCATTTTTAATTTTAAATGGTTACATTAATTATTTTTTAAAAATAGAAAATGGTTTTGGATTATTTATTCAAATCCATACACTTTTTATGTTTAAAGTTTTTCTAAATTCCAAAATTAATATTTAAAAAATATAAGTTAATTCATTTTTAATTTTAAATGGTTACATTAATTATTTTTTTAAAATAGAAAATGGTTTTGGATTATTTATTCAAATTCATACATTTTTTATGTTTAAAGTTTTTCTAAATTCCAAATTAATATTTAAAAAATATAAGTTAATTCATTATTAATTTTAAATGGTTACATTAATTATTTTTTAAAAATAGAAAATGTTTTGGATTATTTATTCAAATCCATACACTTTTTATGTTTAAATTTTTCTAAATTCCAAATTAATATTTAAAAAATATAAGTTATTTCATTATTAATTTTAAATGGTTTATAGTTTAAATGGTTACATTAATTATGTTTCAAAACAGAAAATGGTTTCGAATTAGTTATTCAAATTCAAACACTTTTTATGTTTAAAGTTTTTCTAAATTCCAAAGTAATTATCATTTAAAAAATATTACAAATTTAAACCCCAAAATAAAAAATAAGGCGGGAACTGAGAGAAAATACCTGAAAAAATTTGAAAACAGGGGAATACGTCTCGGTTGGAGCCACCAACCAGGACTAAAGACCCCCCTGCGCGCGCGCCCCTTCAGCTGCTGAAAATTGGAGTATACGTCCTGGTTGGTGGCTCCAACCGGGACGTATGCCCTTTTAGTCCCGGTTGGAGCCACCAACCGGGACGTATACTCCCTCCCCTTTATATAACTTCTCTTTTTCTTCTCTGCTTCTCTGTTTCATCGACGACGTCGCAAGGCTGCCCGCGCACTGCCTTCGTCGTCGTCAACGCCTCCGCCTCCGGCCGCCACCGCCGCGTGCTCCCCGACGACCGCCGCCACGCGCTCCCCGACGACCGCCGCCCGTGTCTCTTCCCGCCGACGACCGCGCCGCCCGCGCCCTTCCCCCACCGCCGCGCGCTCCCCGACGACCGCCGCCCGCGTCTCTTCCCGCCGACGACCGCGCCGCCCGCGCCCTTCCCCCACCGCCGCGCGTCAGGTACGCCCCTCCCTGCCTCTGTCCTCCCCTCCCTCTGATGCTTCTGGTGGGCGGCGGCTGCTGCTAGTAGGTGCTAGCTGCTGCATGGTGGGCTTCGGGTGGTGGGCGGCGGCTGCTGCTGGTGGGCTTCGATCGGGTGGTGGGCGGCGGCTTCGGGTGATGTACAACGCGGTCGCTAACGAGGAACGCTAGTATTAGATTCCGGACAGTTTGGCCATATTTCCAGCAGATTCCGTGAAAAAGTGTAGCGTCGACGAAAAAAGAAACGCCAGACGCTACGTCTCTATCTCTTGCAGCAAACGGTTTTAATGAACAGCAAACACTACATATTTAGCGCCTTGGTTAGCGGTTTCCGTTGGAGGATGGGGCGTTTGGGTACGTTTTCTTTTTCGTACGTATTAATTTTCATCGCTTATGAGGCTACCTAAACGCTTGGCGTAATACATGCCCTTAGAGCGGGTCTACGGGTCTGCGGGTATGGGTTTGCCACCCCCATACCCGCCCCATTAAACTTGGAGGGTCTAACTTTTTACCAAACTCTCCCCATTTAAGGCGGGTATCCATCGGGTTTGTGGGTTTCGGGGCCCCATTGCCATCCCTAATCGCATCCTTATCATCGGACTATCCTCGTTTGCTATAGGAGTATCACATTTACTCAATGATAGATTTATACTCCCTCATGTCGGGTTTGTAAGGCTCGGGAAAAGGGGATGTAGGTGGCCGGTTCCGCAGGACATGGGAGGCGTGCAGGGACGCTTGGGGCAGGTGTATTGTGGCAAGAGAGAGGCAGAAGCTCTGTTTGCTCGGGGAAGGTGAGGAGAGGAGGGAGGAGGCGGCGCCGGTGGGAGTTCCCCTGTTCGCTCACGCGTGGGCGAGACATGGGCGAAGGGGTCGCACGGTCAAAACCATTTTGTTCGACGTAGGAAAGCTCGGTCTGGCTCGGTCGCGCGTAAATCTTCCCATGAAATTGCATGCCCCTTAGGTGCATGTGGGTTCGACGATGTGCCTTCGCCAGGGCATTCCGAACCCTCTTAAATCGATTCCAATATGGTATTTTGTTAGTATCTAGTGGTACCTATCTGCTGGATAGTTTCCCTTTTGTAGCCTTATACTCATGTTCCCCTCTCATATGCATCCGAGGTTTCTCCGAACTAGGTTTTACACCCCTCGGAACTCCGGAATATTGATTTTAGTTGATTTTAGCTAGAGTTACCTATCTACTACACGGTTTCCTTTTTGTATCTAGGTTTAGGGTTTCTCTTCATTTTTATTATTGTGTATGTATATATTAGGGTTTCTCTGAATTAGGGTTTATATCTCTCAACACCGTACCTAACTTTCTCCTTTAGCCGCTTTGACTTATTCGTTTTTCCACCTATGCAGAAAATATGGACCCACACGTCAGAGACGAAGAAAAGGAAGAGTTGATCCAAGGTGTGATCCGTGGGGAAGATAATTTAGACGTATCAACGTTTCTGAACAACTCCGGTGAGGGTGATCCTCTTTTTACCGGAATAGACGACTTGTTTGAGGTTGAAGGTGTTGCCTTCCGCGAGGGAGAAGGCGATGCCTTGTGTAATCGAGAAGACGACCGCTCCGGCGAGGTGCATGTAATATAATTAATTCATTAATTAATCATCTGCTATCTATATAGAAATAGTAGCGACGATCTTTCTTCTTTTAGCCCTCCGGATCGAAGGAATCTACTGAAAAGGCCAGACGAGGCCCAACCAAAAAGTTGCAAGACCATGAGAGGTTCAGGATCGAAGATGTCGCTGAAGACGGCAAACCGACGGCTCCCAAAGTTGTCGCAACCAAATTTGTGGCACAATGCGGAGTAATCGTTAGGGACTTAATCCCTATCACCATTAGAAATTGGAATAGGCCTACTAATGCGGATGAAGAGGGAACATGTTTATTTGTCCCTAACCACGCCAAAGATTTGCTGTGGAAGAGGCTCATGGTTAATTTCAAACTACCGAAGATAGAGCTGGATCCAAATGCGGAGGATCCAGTTGAGGACGCCTTACAACATGGGAGAGCCATGGAGGCTAAGGTCAGGGAGTGGGCTTTGAAGAAGATGGCCCAGTGTTTCACCAACTGGAAGAAAAGATTGCACCTTGACTATGTCATGAAAGAGAAGACTCCCGATTTCAAGAATATTCAGTTTGAGAAGATAAAACCATTCTGGGCTGAGTTTGTGAAATACAAGAAATCAGAAAAAGCTAAGAAAATGTCTGAAACGAATAAGCTGAATGCTGCTAACAAGAAGTATCACCATACTATGGGGCAAGGTGGCTACAGGGCTGGCATTCCTAAGTGGGAGAAACTTGAGAATGAACTGCGTGCTAAAAAGATCACCCCAGAGACAGACGATTGGGTAGAACGTGGAAGGAATTGGTTTTACGGGCATGGGGGCACGTTGGACTCGGAAGGGAGGTGTATATATAACATAAGACATAAAGAAGACCCCTTGCCAACCGAAAGGATGAGAAAAGCAGTAAAGGCTGTTAAAGATGGGGACTTCATTCCCGATAGAGAGAATGATGAGCTCACACTCGCCCTTGGAAATAAGGAACATGATGGACGAACACGAGGCACAAGAGGCTCCCAACCATGGAGGACTGGGTTTCCCAAAGAGAGGAAGAAATATCCTGATAGAAGTCGTCAGAGGAGAAAGGACAGGGAGGAAGTTGAAGCAAATAGTCAGAAAGAGCGAATGCGTTTAATTGAAGAACGATTAAAGCAACAACAAGATGAAATTAACGCACTTAAAGAGCAAAGTACTACCGGCCCATCTCAGCAGCACACTGCATTCGATGCTACCGGCCTATCGAATAATCGAAAAAGCAGTGTGGCTTCCACCGAGGTCCCGGGTGATGACAATGGCGATGACGATGATGCACCAACGATGACTCCTGTTGGCTACCCAGTGGATGATATCACAGAGATAACACACTGCGAGCTACATGTCAAAGTTGTGAATATATCAATGAAGGTGGAGGTCGGCTATGCCTTACCAATTGGACCCACACCAACTTACCACTGTCGTCCGGTTCCAGAGGGCTACGTTGTTGTTGGCGTGGATGAAATCATGCCCACCTTTGAGGTTTTGGATCTTCACTACCCGCAGGTGAAGGGGATGTGACTGTACTGGGAGACGCAAAAAACGTCACCATTCTATGGCCGAAGGAATGTATCGTGCTTCGAAATCACACGCCAAGGCCATCTTCGCCGCCGCCTCACCCGTCTCCAGCGAGGTCGTCGCCGCCGCGGCAGCCGTCTTCATCGCCTCACCCGGCTACGTCGCCTCACCAATCTCCGGCGCAGCCATCGCCAGCGCCTCAGGATAAAAAGCGTAAGCGTAACGCTACTCTGCGTCGTGGTAAGCGATCGCCGAAACGTAAACAAGAGCCTCTTCCAAAAGTACCAAAGGTTCCTCCCAAGAGAGCTTATGACTGTACTGAAGAGGAGACTGCGGCGATCGTTGATGCAGAAACGACAGCGTTTTTCGCTAAGTTGAGGCGGCCGAAAGAGCCAGAGTTCCCCAGCACCAAAGAAGAAAAAGCCAAAGTGTTGAAAATGCTAAAGACTCTTCATCAACCCGAGCCAAAGCTGTCATCAGACTATGAGCGTTCTATTCTCAAGTCACATGCGGCACAAAAGGCCTCGAAGAGTAGTACTGATGCAAGCGAGAAATATGTTGCCCAGCTCGGAGAACAAGCAAAACAGACTTGCGCCCCTCTCAAGGTGATTTTCCAAACCAATGTGGGGTCGAGCAAATATGGGGCCGAAGAGCAGTATGATCCAGAGGTAGTTGCACAATACGGAGAAGCTGCCGCTGCTCAAGGTATGAGTATTGCCCAGTACTTATCCCAGTTAGAGTTCTTCGCCGTGAGTGAAGTAGCATACAAATACCAGTACGACAAACCTCTCGTCAAACCTGAGGAGGTAAACAATCTTCCAACAAAAATGCGAAGATTGCATAACTGCTACATGCATGCCACAAGGGCCGAGGCTAACTGGATAGTGCTGAGGGTTACAAAAAAGCATCATGGGAAAGAAAAGGATGACATGATATCCATTGAATTTGATGAACTATTTCAATTATTCAATCAAGACGTCTTGGACAAATCGATCATCAGTGCCTATTGTCTGTAAGTACTAATTCTGTAATTAATTTAGTCTCCAGCTATCTCACTTTGTTTATTGCATATATATAATCATACTGTAATATGCAGAATGAAGATTCTCGAATGCAGCAGAGGACAAATCTATGACATTGGCTTCATTGACCCATATTGGGTTCATGAAGCTAATATTAAAATAAGCCCCCAGGATACGGAGGATAATATAGTACACGCGTTAAGGTTTCAAGAAACCAGAAGAGAAATACTATTTCCTTACAACTTCGAGTGAGTGTTATTGTCTTGTATACACTTTCTATTTCGCTTACTCGATGTTAAGTATATAATTGATTAGTTATGCATTTGCAGCTTCCACTATATTCTGTTAATCATTCAACTTGACAAAGGGCGTGTACTAGTCATGGACTTGAAACATAAACCCCTTGAGACGTGGAAGGACATGCAGATGCTTCTCCAGCGGTAATTTTAATCATTACGACACTATATCGGCAACGTTCATGAATTATATGATATCAAGTACTTAATAACTTATTTTATTCATTTTCTACGTCGGGCAGCGCTTGAAAACGGTTCACCAACAAGGCTAGGGGTGTTTGGAAAGAGGAGCTTACATTTCATCCACTAAATGTAAACACCACTAGCTATATCCGCGCATCTCTTTGATTCTAGTTTTGATACAGTTATTATCATTTTTGATTATTATTTTGATTGAACTCTATTATCGTAAAGTGCCTGACGCAGGGACCAGGTAACAATCTATGTGGATACTATATTTGCGAGTTCATCCGGGAGACGTGCGATGAGAAGGGCAGAAATTTAGAGCAACTCCACGTACGTAAACAATTTCTATAGTTTTTAATTACAATCAAATTGTGTTTAGTTTCATTCATATAGGCTGACTTCTTTTTTAAATCAGATCGAACGTCTACGGGACGGTCTTCTGCCAAAGGATCGCGTACGAGCAATTCTGGAGGAATTGGCGGGATTCTTGGATGCAGAAGTCCTAGACCCAAAAGGGGAATACTATTCGGCTATGTATAGACAATAGGAATTGTAAAAATAGCAACTTTGAAGAATTGGCCGGTAGCATCGAATAGCAACTTTTGTATGTAGTGCATGAACTCGATCCGTGTATTGAATGTAATATTGTCATGATATTCATGATGTAATATAAGGTTCCTTCATTGATAAGTGCAAATCACTAAATAAACAATAAAACAACCTAAATGAATTTTCTGCCGCGGCACAAAAAGTGGCGAAAATGTTGTCGCGGCAACAAAGTGTGTCAAAATGAATTCTCTGCCGCGGCAGAGAAATGAGCCAAATCTCTGCCGCGGCAGAAGGTTATTAGTCCCGGCTGCCACTGCCACGTGTGCACCCTTTTGTCCCGGTTGGTGAGGCAACCGGGACTAAAGGTTAGGGCTTTAGTCACGATTGCCCCGTCCCGGTTGGGCAACCGGGACTAAAGCCCCGTACTAACCGGGACCTATAGCACCGTTTCCACCAGTGCATCGTTGTATTCTCTAACCATATAGACACCTCTGTAAACATATCGGGAGTATCTACTCGTTGTAGAGACAACCACGAATGGTGTAAATGGGTACGCCGTAGATGGCCTGCATAAGATGGAAAATAACATTAAAAATCTAGTCATTTCTGCATAGCTAAACCGGCCATATTACAAAAAACATCCCACCTTAATAAAAATCTAAACTTGTGACCAATATCACGTAACTAGTTGTCAAATATGTTCGCAACACTAAGTGGCGGATACGAGTTTAAAACTATTGAGATGACTCACCATATAGAACAAACAAATTAGCAATGGAAGAATAAGGTGTTTGATTGTGTCATCATGATGATAAAACAAAAAAATTGTGCTCGCATAACAGTTGGGTTTTACAAGATTATATTTGGTAAGGGTTACTCATTTGGGCAGATATCGCACATTTTTAAAAATATATTGGTATATTTAGTTTTCAAATTTTCTTGTTATCATTAACTACTAGTTCTGCCTGAACGAGCGCTCCATACATGGAGTCCACAAAAAACATTACATTCTCGTGCATATTTCACCGCAATTTATCAGTCCTTTGCGATAGTTGAACCATTGTGAATGCTCTAGAAGACCATTCTATGTCGTAAGCATGAGACAGATTAGATATCATCTGAAAGTTACATTGGTGGAGATGACTTGCTTAGTGTTTGACCTTTTAGGGCCATCGTCATCTCTTTTCTGAGCTCCTCAATTGCAAACAAGACTTGCTTAAAATCGCAAAAATATTGTCTATGTGGATCTCCTAAGTGTGGTGTGGATCACTCTAAATCTCTCATTATGACATACTAGGGTTGAAAACGGTAAAGAAATATTACATTCGTTTCTGAAGAAAAGGAAATGGAGTGCTAAAAACATAAACGAACACGATATTTGCGAAAAAGGAACGGAATATTCTAATCGAAATGGAAAAGAAAACGGGGGAGTCATTTTCGGCGGAAACAGAAACATAAGGAAGTTACGGATAAAAAATACAAAAAAAAATCTGAAAATATAACCAGCCATGCCTATGTATGAAGTAGTACTTTGTGTCGGTGATTTTCCTTGCTCTTGTTGGATCAAAAATTATATACAGGGTCTACATAATTTACTAATCAAGTGGGTATCATAGCGTATATGTGAAACTATTTATGTGAACTTATATGCTTGTTGAAGCGTTGAATTATGTATGTTACTTTATGTTTAATTATGCTTGTCAAAGTTGTGAGCTATTACTTAAATGTTATGTGTTTCTTTTCGCGTACATACCAAGATACCATGCCACTATTATATTCTGACAAATATGGAGGCGGCAATTTGGCTCATAGGTGCAAATGCACCCATTATGAGAAAATATATTTTGAAATGTCAAAAAAAATAATAAAAAAATTACATATACATTCGAACATTTTATGTTAGTTCACAAGTTTTCAGGATGAAAGAACATTTTATGTGTTATATATAAAAAGACAAAAAAATGTCATGTGAATAGTCGTATTCCTCTGACACATTTTGTCTTTTTATACACGACACATAAAATGTTCTTTCATCCCAAAAACTTGTGAACCAACATAAAATGTTCTAATGTATATGAAGAATTTTTTTTGAATTTTTTAACATTTAGAAATATGTTTTCTCATAATAGGTGCATTTACACCTGCGAGCCGAAGTGAATATCCAGACAAATGTCCCTTTTTATTGTATACATACCATATCCGTTTCATATTCATCTCCGGCGATTTCCAATTCGATGTTCATATCCAGAGTTTTTATTTTTGTTTCTGACTCTGGCGAGACAAGAGGAAACGATAACGCATGTTTCCATTCGTTTCCCTACGACCTACAACATGAACAGACATAGAAATTTATTATTCCACACAACTGTAGATACTATCTTACAATAAACCTCTCTCCCTAAATCTTTTGACAAGTTCAAAGAAGGGGGCTCTTTTCATCCAAGTATTTGGATAGCCTCTACATTGTTTGAGTTGCATACGTAGTTCAGATTTTCATTCCTCCCATGAACCCGGACTAGCATAGGACCATTTTCATTCCGAGGAGGTACTTGACTCGGGTCTTGGAATAAGTTGACACGGGTGGCGTTAGTTGACTCCGTTGGAGGACTCGATAGAATATCTCGATGTAGTTGACGTTCTTGCAAAAACCATAAAGAATTTTGAAGTACTTGCATCTTGTAAAGAATATTATACTTTGGGCTTGTTATAACATTTTCTTGTGCAATTGAATTGACACTTTTGCATTGTTTTGTAAGGCCTTTTCGTTATCCTGACACCCTTAGTCTTGGTATCTTGCCAACCTGTCAGTTGGGCTGTAACTAGACTAGAGTTTTCAAGGATTCGACGCTCAGGCAGAATTAGCTACTCGGAAATCGCATACTGGATACTCGAGTGCGCGGATTTAATGGCACTTAGGTTACTCGAAGAAGGCACATCCCCCGAGTATATCAAGTGCGATTAAAAAAAGAAAAAAATCAATTCTGCGGGATAGGAAAATCATGTTTTGCATATTTTTTACTTTCAAGGACCTGTACAAACTTAGATCGAAGGACCTGGGATCCTTTCTAATTTGTTTCACCAAAATAAAGACAAAGAACACTTGGAACTGTCGTGGAGCAACACGAAGCCCAAGGTGGAGCCCACAACACGGCCAAGAAGGCATGTCGTGTTGTGGGGCCCACCTGGCGCCTCGAGGTTTAGATGTTGTCGATCTTTGCATCCCTAGACTTCTCATGACTTACAACCATCTATATATGCACCCATAGGCAGACGCAACGTCCATGCAGCCCGGGCTTTGGACCCGGCCGACATGCCTAATTATTGTTTATTAAAGGTAAAAATTAGTAAAATTAGCCTCTAAATTAAGAGTTTGCCTAGGCTTTGGAAATTTTTTGGGTTCGCCACTGTAAACACCCCTTGGTGATTTCGCGATAGGGAAGCGGCAAGAGACTAAACATACATACCACAGAAAAAGAAACAAGAGCTTCTAAGATTGGAAGGGGAAACGGTAACAGAGTGGCCCACGATTCCATCTCAGCCTTCTCTAACTTGATTAACATCGTATCCATGATGAAGAGGGATTATTACACCCCCGTACTATGGTTTTTCACAATAGCGCTACCTCTCTATCTATCTCGTGCTATCATTGCTTTAGAACCATATGAGTTTTCCTACATGATTATATTCACATATATAATTCATTCGTGGTACATCTTTTGCTTTATTGAGATGAGTACATAAGGTTGCAATTTTTGGTATATGTTTGTTGTATTTGTAGATGCGTATTACTACCTGTTCATGTATACAAGTTCAGTGCAAAGACGTGGGAGGGGGAACGTGTGTTAGATGGAGTAACTAGTAGTAGCAACTGAATAGCGACAAAAAATGTGGGACCTACTAACGATTTTACACTTCCGTTGTTACCTAACAAGGGATAATTGAATTCATGTTCTACTATCATATAGTGACAACATGGTTACATGGATCAACTCTTTTGTTAGAGGTAGCATATTTGTTATTCAACATCATGTCCAAGAACTATAAGTAATACGAGTGACAGAAAATGTGGGACCTACTAACGATTTTAGACTTATGTTGATACCTAACAAGGGATAATTGAATTCATGTGCTACTACCATCTAGTGACAACATGGATCAACTTTTTGCTGGAGATATGCCCTAGAGGCAATAATAAATGTAGTTATTATTATATCTTTGTGTTTATGATAAATGTTTACATTCATGCTATAATAGTATTAGCCAGAAACATTAATACTTGTGTGATTTGTAAACTAAATTAGAGTCTCTAGTAAAGCCTCTTTATAATACTAGCTTGTTGATTAATAGATGATCATGGTTTCTTGATCATGAACATTTGAGATGTTGTTAATAACAAGGTCATATCACAAGGTCATATCACTATAGATAAGCGTACCATAAAGATCAAGTCATTTTAATAGTTCAATTGCTATAAGCTTTCTGATACATAGTAGCCTAATTCCATCGACCATGAGATCATGCTTATCACCATCACCGGAAGGATGCTTTGATGATATCAAACACCACACCGTAACTGGGTGGCTATAAAGGTGGCATTGAGTGTTCGGAAAGTATGGGTTGAGACACATGGATAAAGAGTGGGATTTGTCCATCCATATGACGGATAGATATACTCTGGGACCTCTCGGTGGAATGTCATCCAATTAGCTTGCAAGCATGTGACTGGCTCACAAGGGATCACATACCACGGGAACGAGAAAAGAGTACTTATCAGTAACGAGGTTAAACTAGGTATGCAGAGATACCGACGATCAAAACCTCGGATAAGTAAACTATCGTGAGACAAAGGGAAATTGGTATCGTATGTAAGTGGTTCATTCGATCGCAAAGTAATCATAGAAATATGTGGGGATCCATATGAATTTCCAGATTCCTCTATTGGTTATTGATCGAAGAAGTGTCTCGATCATGTATGCATAATTCACGAACCGTAGGAAGACACACTTAAGGATTCGATGTTGTTGAGTAGTTATGGAATGATGAGAAAGAGACTGAATGTTGTTTGGAGTCTCGGATGGGATCCGGGATATCACGAGGAGATCCGGAATGGTCCGGATAATAAGATTCATATAAGGAAAGTCCTGTTTCGGAGTTGGGGAATGATTCCATTGTTTTCATCAGGAATGTTCTAGAAGGGTCTGGAAGGTCCGGCACTCCGGAGGGGAAGGGTACATGAATGTGTCATAACAATATGGAATGGTTGCATCATGTACTAGGTCACTTGGCTGGGCAAAATAAAGGGAGAAATAAAATCCTAGTTTGAAAGTCAAACGCCAATTTGAAAAGGTCAAACGGCAAGTTTGCTTGGTGGAGGGAGAGTAGGAAACCTACTTGGGGAGGAGGTCCTCTCCCTCCACCCGCCGGCCAAGGAGGCCGACTTGGGGGAGGACTCCCTCCTCCCAAGCCGCGCCCTCCCACCTATATAAGGAGGGGCAGGGCTGCCCCTCTTCCCTACACCCAACACACCCCAAAACCCTAGCCCTAGCCGCCGGCCACCTCCAAGTCGCCGCCGCCTCCTAGGGTTCCTCCAACCCGCCGAGTTTGGGCTTCCCCAAGCCCTAGCTGCCGGCCAAGCTCCCCCCCTTGGTGCCTCTAAACCCTAGATCACCAAGGCCTCTCTCATACTCCACCATACTCGCTCCGGATTAAGGCGAAGCCCTGCGAGATCTCCCCTCTACTTCCGGTACCACGCCGTCGTGCTGCCGGAATCGCGAGTGGAGTGCTACAACCTCCGCTGCCTGCTGGAACAAGGGAGAGTAAGGTTTTCATCGAGTACCGAACGTGTGACCGACTGCGGAAGCGCTGCCGGAACGCCGCGCCGGAAGGATCTTCTAGACGATCTTGAGATCGGCAAGAGTACGACTACATCACCCACGAGAATCTGCTCTCGTTAACCGCTTTGGAATCTTCGAGGGTGTGTTCCTCTATCGACTCGTTGCTACAATCTAGTAGATAGATCTTGGCTTGTTTGTTTGCATGCGGTAGAAATTTTTTGTTTTCCATGCTACGAACCCCAGCACTTTTTGTTAGAGGTAGCATATTTGTTATTCAACATCATGTCAAAGAACTAAAAGTAATACGTTGTTTATCTTAAATCTAGTTTGTGGAGTTTTCTCTTACTATAGGAGTGTTAGAAAGATGTGTTGCATAATATTTATTAGAGGACGTGATATGCCCATATGAATGAGTATCAAATACTACATATAAAGTTGGATCAATTATCTTGTTTTGAAAGGTTGCTTTCCATGCCACCATGTTTATGAGAGAGTAGACAAGTAAACCCATGAACCTTGGTCCATTTTTAATTATAAGAAACACCTTTTACTTGCATTTAGATCACTTTTAATTTTGTGCAATTATTTAATCAGAAAATATAAAAACAATTTTACTTCTTGTATTCACCATTTAAAACCCTAAAACAACACTACCATTACAATGGCATATAGTTTTAGTTTACTTCTATTGCTTGTATATAGCTTTAGTTTACTTTATTGTTATTTACATTTTAATTTTCAATTCTAATTAATATTTTATGCTTGACAACCACCTTGGTAGAGTTGGTGACACAAGACAAGTTGCTCTGTTTTGCAGGTTGCTAGAAAAGAGATAGGAAAAGGTTCTATTATTTCCCCAAGTGTTCGATATTAAACCCCGAGTTATCCTTGTGAGGAAAACACCCTTGCTACATTAGTTTATGCTTGGAGTCCCAGGAAATTAGTATCCACGTAATTTGGCGCCTCCAATTGGCACAAATAGACATAGATTTACCTAGATTTAGACCCCTTGGTACAAAGGGTGGAGAACCCTATTACTTTTCGAGCTAATCTCCTATGCATCCTGGAATCCAGTTTTTACCTCTTATAGGTCAACGAAGCATCCTTATGTGGGCTTACATTCCTTGCTCAATGCAGGCTATATGGAGGCCCCATGTGTAGACATGCGGCCGCCCCATATATCATCGACTGTTGCCTTGACGGTGTGGTCCACCACCCATCATCAACCGCATCTCATGGGCAGCTTCATGTGTGTCTCCTACTCTATGATATCACACTCATATAGTGAAATTCGAGTGTAGCTATCATTTAGTGGCCATTGTAGAATTTTTAGAAGATAGAACTTGTTTTTAATTATCTTTTCTTAATTAGTGACCTTAGTTGTGTACTTTTAGGTTATTTTGATTTACAGAAGGTATAGAAAAGCAACCTTAACAACTAGCAACAAGGCTAAACGTGAAGGGTGGGCTATAAAAAATCAATGTATCATTATGGAAACCTTATCAATCGTCATAGCCTAGGCTACTTTTGTATTTCGCTATTCGTACCGGGTGGACCAAGAAAGATTTTCTAAGATGTGTGTGTGTGTAGGGGGTGTCATGATTTATTCCGACACTAAGAGAATTTGTGTATTTTTTCTAAAATTATAAATGAATTTAATTGGGATTGGAGAAATTGAGTGAGGGGCTCAACATGGGTTCACCCTGGGTCGTGTGATAATGCTAGCATTCCTGACAATGATAAACCTTCATCTAGATCTTGTTAGATCCATTTACTTTTGGCACTACTTGTACTTGTGCAATTTGGCTTGTTTAGTTGGTAAAATTGGAGAAAATTTACCCTGTTTGAATAAAAAAAAATTCTAGGTATACAAGGAGAAAACATAATAATGCAATAATGGGTATAAGCATCAGCGAGGGCTTTTCCCCTTTTTCGAGAAATACAGGGAGCAAACAATGGTAACCATGTTCCAGTGTCCAGACAAACGTGACCTAATCCTAATGCCTGGTTGGCATAGCTAGTGAAATGACAAGAACTCAACATGCTGGTAATGCTAAACAAACAACAACACGGTAGAGCAGGTGCACCGTTTACACATACGTGTACAATTTGTAGTGTGAATGCAGAATGAGTTGACAAGAACGATGACTTGTTTATCAGTTGGTCATACACGAGTGAGCTCACAATAATTAGGTTTGGAGTTATGATTAAATCTCTTGATTGCATCAGCGAGAAGATCGATTCCTGCTGCTACAATTTAGGAAAGAAGACTTTGTGACAAGAAACGATTTAGGCAAGAAGACAGAAGATGGCCAGGCACAATTCAACTATGTACTATATATTATCAACACTACACTACACATAGATACATATGTATGCAATATCAATGGAAGTTGAACCAGGACATGTATGTTATTAGGTTAATGCATCTTGTTCCCATGGACTTGTCAACAACCAATAGCAAGCTGCTACTTGTAAATTTATTTTAGAGATACTACATTTTCCGGTGGAGGAGCAAAAGGTTGTAACTTGACTTCTCTGGCTCTCAGGAGTTCTCCCTTGTTTCATTCATTTTCTTAAAAGAACGCATTTGCTGTGCGGAGGCCTCCCTGGAGATATTGTTCTTTTCGAGGTTAGGTTAGGACTTAGCAATAGATACAAGATTTACAATCCTTGTTTCATTGACCTTATGGTGATTTATATATCCATTTCCAAAAAAAAAAGGGTGACTTATATAGAGGAAATAAAGTATAATTGATATAAGATCTGCGTATCAAACCTAGAGAGGAAAAGAGAGCATCACGCACCTAAAGAAAATATGAGGCTAGAGCAGTAGTGTACCATCACCATCTGGAACTTATACATCTAACATCTCCATGTTGGTAAAATAAGCAGTATATGTCTTAAGAGTTGAATAGGAACAAAACATAGGTCCAACTAATCCCTCTTTTTATAGTTCAAAAAAAAAATCCCTCTTTTTAGGGTCCAAGTAATCCCTAACATGGCCTGTTCAACAAATCTAGTTCAGTACGGTTGCACAACTAACTAATGGCAAGACTTGTTCAGAGCTTCACGAGTGGTCAACACAGAAAAATGGCACTGCAGATGCAAAAGCAGCTCACCACACAATCAAAGCTTGCATGCCGTACCGGCAAAAAAGAAAGGAATCACCCACGTGGAATGGCCGTGAAAAATCCCCGAATAGTCCAGGTACTTGCTTGCAGGAAACTAGCACATGGATATATATGTCCTATACTCTGCATGCGGACATCACATCCAACGAATATCGTGTGCCACACATGTACCTTGACAGCTATGGTACGCTAGAGAGTGAGAAAAAAAGAGAGGTTTGTCGACGAAATTCCACTTTGTCATAGATGTACCTATTGTTTAAATACACAATTTCAAATGTCAAAAATTCCGGAAAAAAATTCCCCGTTTTTTCAAACGAAAGTCATAATTATTCCACTCAAAGGGGGACTTAGAAATACATAAAAAAAATACTTCCTCTACTTCATAATTCTTGTTGTGGTTTTAGTTTAAGTTTGTACTAAAACCGCGTCATGAATTATGAAACGGATGGAGTACAAGTGTTATGGAAAACCATTAAATTAGGTAAGTGAAAGTTACAAATTTATTTCTATTTATTTCGGAACACACATTTTCACTATTTTTCCTGTAATATTTATGAGTTATTTTTTGAAATCTCTTGTTCCTTCTATCTTTTACTTTAACTTTTTATTTTAGTTATTTACCTTGTAGAAATCTTGTACTCCCTCCGTTCACAAATAACCGACTTGAGTTTGTCTAGATACGAATGTATCTATACACTGAAACGTGTCTAGATGCATTCAAATTTAGACAAACTTAAGTCAGTTATTTCTGGACAAAGGGAGCAAATTATTTTCAAATTTGTTTCTAATATGTATAAATTTATAGAAAATCCCCCTACCTCCACTTTCTCTTTGGATTACTAAATTTTTTCAATTTAATTTTAGAATCCATATTTTTAATAATTTTCCTAGAAATGCTTTTTCTTTTTTAGAGTTGTGCTTCTTGTTTACTTTATGGTCATTCTTCCAAAAAATTAAAATCATTTCATATTTATTTCAATTTTGGAGATTTTTAATTCATTTTCCTAACCCCCTTATGAATTTTTTTGGTAAACAACAATTGATTTGGTTGTTCCATTTTCCTGATTTTGTCATTTGTAGAAGAACTATCGATCTTGTGTGCAAAACTGTTGCCAAGTCACTATTGAAACCGCTTTCAATTGCATAAAAGACCGCGGTATTGACAATAGACCTTGGTATTGTAAGTTGACGTATCAAACATAGACTTTGGCAAGAAAAATATTTTTTTATTATTTTGCGATAAAAGAACTTACTCTTTGCATAGTTAACTAGCTATTTTTTGTTTGAAACTTTCACCTCTAAGATAAGAAAAAATCAAGATCTAAATTGTTACCACATTCAGACCCTTGGATTGCTTTATGCTTTATTTATAAAACGGGTTGCGGAAGACTGTTTCGAGAATGACGAATAGCCTGCCAGGAAAGTCACATACCACGCGCTGTCATAGGTCCACGTGGAACGTATTGGAGCAGTGCAGGTGTGGACACAAAGAACCAAGATTTTCCAAGGGGGACAAAACCTTGCCTAGACGAAGACTGGCTAAAACAGCTAGGGGAGATGGAATCTATTTTGAACTGAAATCAGCAGCTTGCTTCCGACCGTGGACAGCATTTTTTGAAAGTGGACCAGCCGGTGGCAAGCTACTAGCTACTTTTCAACGCCTTGTGCTAGCTCTTGCCAACTTCGGTGAAGTGTGCTCTCCAGCATTATAAATACAGGCCAGGAGCTCCATCGTGTCTTGCATCCAACTCCGAGAGCAACAACCTTGCTAGCCAGCAACCTCGATCACATTTTCTTGATTGCATCAAGAGTCCATCAGTAGTCCAAGCCTCCAAGATCGATCATGCCGACAAGTTTGATCTCCAAGTATGTATATATACCCCATGCATAAAATCACTCTGTTCGTTGTGTGCATGCATGGACCATTGAAGATCCATCCGGCGTGTTAATTTCATGCAATCTGATCAGTTGTGTTTAATTGCTGTTTCCCCTTCTGTTTGATTCATACATATGCAGGGTCTTGGAGAAGGCTGTCCTTCCACTGGATGTTGTTGCACCAGGTGCAAAGATTGGAACAGGTACTGTGTTAATAATGTTCTCTGATCTTGTTACATTAGTTAATCTTCTTTGATCCCATGCATCTTTCTGCATGCTAACACCACTGCTGCAATTCAGCTTCTCGGACGAGCGTGCGTCGCAATCCAAACATGGAGAAGCTTCGTAACGGGTACTTGTTCCCTGAGGTATACGTCATACATACTAGTACCACACTTGGGATTCACTGACCTTTTTTGAGTATATAATCTTCAATCTAGACGCACTGACCAATTGTTCATCATTTTGTGTGGTTCAGATTAGCATGAGACGCGAGGCACACCAGAAGAAGTACCCGGACGCGAAGGTCATCAGCCTGGGCATCGGTGACACAACTGAACCCATACCAAGCATCATCACATCAGCCATGTCCGAGGTACATATATATCTTTCTCCTCCAATCCGAAGCAATGCTAGCTGTTTCAGTTTCCTTTTAGTCTTGAACATGGCGCCGACGTGAGGTCGATCGATCATCGGGTTTTTAATTACATACAGTACTAGTATTATCAAATCTGCACAAGATGCTCTTGTCCTAAATTAAAGTCCTCCAACGCTGCAGTTCTAGCCAACTACAACGCGGAGACCTGATTAATTAGTTGAGTCTGTTTCATGCGCAAATACCAAATAATTGCGCAGATACTTCTGATGGTCTGTATACACGACTGAAATGGTTCTGTTGTCATGCAATGCAAGAACTTGGCTAGGTTTTAGCGGCACACTTGCAACCGCCGAGACCTCACCAACTACACTAATTAACGAGGTGGTCAGTCACTGGTCGCACATGGTCAGGGTTCAAACCAACAAGTTGCTCTACTTCTCATCAGCAGTCCTCTCCGAATGTACCAGCCGATTTCTCGGATTTTATGCGTACTGTTCCATGTACATACATGGATAGAAGAACTTTCGCGCGCCCATGTAGCGGAGAAGAAGAAGATCACGCGTCATCGTACGTACGTAACAGCGAGCAACAAGTGCCATCATCGCGCGCCTGGAAACTTCTGACTAGCTAGCTCCAAGAGACACGTGTAAACTTTCCTTCTTTCTTTCTTTCTTTCTTTGTCAAGCCACTCATGCACGCATCTTGCTGTTTTGAGATCGACCCCTGCTCGCTCGCTCGCCCACATCATGCCTCATTTTCTTTCTCCATGATCTGCCACAAACGTACTACTCCCTGTATAGTACAACAGGATAAGAAAGATTAAATTAGCAGGATATATAACAGTAGGATAAGGTGTCTGCCACTCCACGTGCATGCTTCTGTATCTAGCTTAGACTTGTCTAAGCTAGCTCATCTTGCGATCGATCGATCGATCGATGCAGCTAGCCGCGTCTACTGGAAATGTATTCATTTTTGGGTTGGCGACTTGGCGTACAGCTCCTGGCCAATCTAAAACAAGTACACTGAAAAGAAAGTGCTTTCAGATCACGTCATTAGCTCTTGCATGGTGACGTGGTGTGCTGACATCACCGGACCAAAAGCGCGACGACCGCGACCCGATGGAAGGAAAAAAAAATCTAATATTTGCTTCTGCTGCTTGACTTTGATTTGATGTGGCTGGCTAGCGCAAGTCAAGCACAACAACAGGCTTCGATCTAGAACTGGTTCCAGTATAGCAGCCACGCATGATCGTGCTTG
This sequence comes from Avena atlantica, assembly GCA_910589765.1. Taxonomy (NCBI): domain Eukaryota; kingdom Viridiplantae; phylum Streptophyta; class Magnoliopsida; order Poales; family Poaceae; genus Avena; species Avena atlantica. The sequence continues at coordinate 43,382,851 of OU342737.1, forward strand.
TGGTAAATAAAAATATTTATGGCTTACAAAATATTATTCTCTTATTTTTTGCAGTACGCGCTTGGACTGTCAACTCCTGAAGGGTACCAGGGGTATGGCCCGGAGCAAGGTCAGAAGGTAACTAGCTAATTTTCCTGTTGATCGTCCAAACATCCTCTACAATCTGCAGTCTTGGTTTATCTTCTTGAGTAATGCGCTTCACGAAATATATCCGTGGTTTGCAGAGTCTGAGGAAGGCCATCGCTGAGAAAGTGTACCCAAACATGGGGATACGAGACACCGAGGTGTTCATTTCTGACGGAGCGCAGTGCGACATTGCGCGCCTTCAGGTTCTTGAAAAATCACTGCTGCTTGCTTCCACGAACGAGGCGTTCAAATCCAGTTAGTAACTCTTTTCGTGTTTCTTTGCAGATGCTGTTCGGGCGAGACGTGACCATTGCCGTCCAGGATCCCACATTCCCGGTACGACCCACCTTAGATTGTCATCAGATTGTGAAATAATGTCAGACTGTCAGCGGTTTACTGAACTTGCGTGGTGTGTGCGTGGTGCAGGGGTACGTGGACAGCGGCGTGATCATGGGGCAGACGGGCGGCGCGGACGAGTCATCCGGCGGCCGGTACTCCCGGATCGAGTACATGCGGTGCGCGCCGGAGAACGCCTTCTTCCCGGACCTGGCCACGGTGCCGCGGACCGACGTGATCTTCTTCTGCTCGCCCAACAACCCGACGGGCCACGCGGCGTCGCGCGAGCAGCTGCGGCAGCTGGTGGACTTCGCGCGCGGGAACGGCTCCATCGTGGTCTTCGACTCCGCCTACGCCTCCTACGTCTCGGCCGACGGCGACAAGCCGAGGTCCATCTACGAGGTCCCGGGCGCGCGGGAGGTGGCCATCGAGATCTCCTCCTTCTCCAAGTTCGCCGGGTTCACGGGCGTCCGGCTGGGGTGGGCCGTCGTGCCCGACGAGCTGCTCTACGCCGACGGCACCCGCGTGGCGCGGGACTTCGACCGCGTCGTGTGCACTTCCTTCAACGGGGCCTCCAGCGTGGCGCAGGTGGGCGGGCTGGCGTGCCTGGCGACGGAGGAGGGGCGGGAGGCGGTGCGGCGCGTGGTGGGCAAGTACAAGGAGAACACGCGGGTGCTGGTGGACACCTTCAGGGCGCTGGGCAAGGAGGTGTACGGCGGCGACGACTCGCCGTACGTCTGGGTTAGGTTCCCGGGGCAGCGGTCGTGGGAGGTGTTCGCGGAGATACTGGAGAAGACGCACGTCATCACCGTGCCGGGGAGCGGGTTTGGCCCCGGCGGCGAGGGGTTCATCAGGGTCAGCGCCTTCAACAGCAGGGAGAGGGTCGTCGAGGCCTGCGCCAGGCTCACCAGCTTCCTCGCCTAGATCCATCCTTCCTACTACGTCTCCTGATTTACTCATTCATCTATATACGTACGTTCAATAATAACTCTGCAACATACGCCAACTCGCCAAGTATATATACTGGCTCGTACTGATCATCAATCAATCAAGAACATTAATGTATGGATCGATCTATATATGGAACAGCAATGGAAACATAGATCGCTTGATTACATAATCATGCTATATCCTCCGTTCTACTGCAAGTATAAACACTTACATACTAGTATGAAGCAAGCACTACCAAGTATGCAAAGATTGTCTTAAGATCCACGACCAAAGCCTCGAAACACTTGGCTCTTATTTTGATTGGGCACACAGATACCCGCCTGTGTCGTGCCGCATAAAGTTCACTTCCCTCAGATATAACTTAGCAATACCTTCTCTTACTCGGTTTCACTTTCCTCTTCTTCTTCTTCGTCTTCGTCTTCGCTGAGGTTCAGGTGGTTCATGTTCTCCTCCAGAGGCGGCAGGCCGTCGTCAGAATCATCATCCGATCCTTCCTCTGTGCTTCGGTGTGATTTATCTGCCGCTGTGTACGAAGCAAAATCAATAACCACAGAAAAAAATCTTAGTGTGGTTTACTTGTGCCAACATTCAGATGCTCCGAGACGTGATGTGATTGCTACCGTTTTCAAGTGACTTGGGAACGCTTGTGGCACTTGCTAACCAGGAGTTCTGCACGCTGATTATCTCGGTGCCATTCTCACACTTGGAGTATGCTTTCAGCAGATCTCTGCACGTTATTCACAAGGGTGAGGGTGTGAAAACCTGACCTGAACCCATTATACACACAAAACATGCTTGTATGAAGAATCCATAATGTAAAGGAAGATAGCGCTGCAAATATGAGTATTATTATATTCAAAGACAATTGAATGCCCTAAACACGTAATATGCCGTCTTCCAAAGTTCACTGGATAAAGTTAAACGCAGCATAGTGCCTTATGTAGGAAAGCCTGGATTATCGTGGCAACCTCACTGATTGTTATTGATTATTAGGTCAGCAGCTCACAGGTATAGCATAAACTAATTTGCTTGACTTAGGTAACAGTCATTGGGATTTGTGTGTTACCGAAATGAAATGTACATTTCACATGTATCTAATTGCTTACCCTATCTACATAGTCTTCAAGTTCACTACAAGCCTATATGTGATACTAAAAAATATTTACAGGACAGACCTGTTAAGTGATAAGAATGAGTGACCCCACTTGAATTTCGCAAGCAGCAGTTCTCCGGTATCTTTCTCCCCACTGCAAAATATAGTTTAACATGAGCTCACACCCTGGTAGGAAATAGCTAGCACTATCCTGAACTACAAATTCACATGCTGGATATGTCATGCCACAAATTCAGATCGATAAGTTTAGCTTGAACACTTGGGAGAAACTTTTGGCACTATACTAGTTTCTCAAAATCAAAATGCGCAATTACGTCATCTCTACATCAAAAGCCTAGAAGCTGTATATATTCCATAATAAAGACTTATATATCAATGCACTATGATGGTGCATGATGAAATTCAAAGTACCTACTGGTAAATTTTCTTTATCTATACATCAACAGCTTAAAAACACTTCACAGATGGGGCTAGAAAATTTACCATATTATTAAGGCTGCTGATAATGCTTCCACACATGACAGCTGACATGGGCGGCCATAATTCACAGGGTTTGCTGCTACCAACCATGGTACTGCAAACAGTTGAATGAACATAATGAATCCACGTAAATTTACAAGAGGTAAATCCTTGCGAGAGGAACGAATTAATGATAATATTGGAAAAGGAAAGCCCGGTAATTATAAACTCTATCTAAGCATGCTGAATTTATATCTAAAATCTAAGAGCAGGGAGAGTCCAGAACTTTTGACTAACCAGAATGTGCGACTCAATGACAAATTTAGAAATAATAACTAGTTTGGAGTTACAGGAATCTTTTAATGGAACCATCTTATTGGTAATCTACGGCTAGTTCCATGTAGAACTAGTAGGAGAAAGTAATCGCACATTTCTAAATCATAATGGACACCAATGATGCACTTCCTTGCTGAATTTACTAAAATGCAATGATCTTACATAGACGAGGAGCACCACAACGGAGTTTCACAAAAGGGACATCATCTAGACGTGCCCAAGAACAATCAACCACGGCCAATCCTTTTCTCTGCACGATAGGATGGTCTTCCTTGGATACACAATGTGTCCCAACAGGGCTGAAAGCAAAAAAAGGGGGAAAATAATCAGTGGGAGTAGCATATGTATCTCAAAGGCCAACTATATATGACCATCTCAGTTTGTTTCATAAAATTATACAGGACAATCAAACTGAGAAAAAACACAAAAACGCAGCTTCACCACAATTTCACATGATGCCATATCTCATATATTACCTGAGAACGACACCACCAAAACCATTTGTTACTCGCAACTCCTGCAAGACAATAACAACCTTATTAGACAAATAATATATCTTAAATCGCAGAGGCAGTGTCAGGAGTTTGACCAAAAGCATGTCGCAAGAGAATAATTTACCAAAAGTCTAGAGAAATCATCTTGGAAATATTGGATGTACATGACTATATACATACATGCACACATAGTATGTGTAGTTTATTTTTAAATATTTTCAATTTTAGCATGTACCTTGGTTTTGACTTTTGAGAGGAGGGAAAGAGTTCTGAATTTCAGGTGTAGCAGACCAAGTAGTGCCTTACCTTTAAAAGCCCAAATCTTGAAAGCTTACGACCGGTGCATCTTTTAGCATCGCACTGCCCAAAGTCCTGTAGATATTATACAGAAAGCACAGGATCTTACACACACTGTCAATGGGCAATAAGAACACTTGAAATCATCACACCTACCCACATTGCAAGCTGAATTTTGGGGCTACTAGGTTCCTCTTCGGTGCTGTCTGTATAGAAAATCAAAATAGTGAGGTTTAAGGAACAGTGTAAAGCGATCTCATGAATCTGATGTGTCTCAATGTGGTTTTGTATATATGCTATATACTTGTGAATCTGTATTCAAGATGAACTATAGTCTAGTGAGCTACTAAATTCCTGTAAACTGTAACCTTCGGTGACTGTTCACGGAAAACTTCGTTTCACGAGTCACACTGAACACATACGTGAGTGGGATACATTTGTCTAAATACATCTGAATCTCCCACAATACACAATCCTAGCATGTTTAGAGCGAAAAATGTCAAAAACAACCAGGAAATTTCAAGGAAACTGTACCTTCCTGCCTTGGAAGTGACGTCCCAGGAGAATCATCGCTGAAATTGAAGATATAAGAAGGTTATTTTACTCCCGTTTTGTAAGAATAAAAGTGCAGGTGTTAGAATCCCAATTCTCAAGTTCGGTTGAAGTACATATCCTCGGTGCATAACTGAAATCAGGTAAACGCGAGCGAAACCTAGTTTAGGCAGAGTCTGCAAGTGCAGCCTGCTGAAAAGCCTCGTCAATTCAAACAAACTTTACTCCCTTGAGTGGAACCCTAAAAGATGGAAAACCATCTAGCGCTCGGAAGAAGTCGAGTTACCACGAGGCTTCTTCTTGCTTGGTGCGGCGTGAAGAGGAGGACGAGGAGGAAGATCCACGCCCGCGCCTATTGCGGTTGTATCCCATCCTGGAAGACTTGGCAGCGGCGAATCCCTCGTCGGGCGGCGGGGGCGGCGGCGGTTGTTCGGTTCGGGAGAGGAAGCCCTGAGAGTACGGCAGTGGAGTCCACTGTAAGCACAGGTTGGGCCCCGGGTTGGGCGGCTGCGAGTGGGCCGCGCAAGTTTCTCACCTATCAACGCCAACGGGAGTTGAGTTTTTTCGGTTTATTTGTAAATTTTTTTAGAAAAGAGTATATATTAATATCATAAGATATCAGTTATAACCAGCCTCTGCAACAACGCATGCCCTAGCGGTCCTACGGATGCACACAGCCTAGAAAAATTTAAACAAGAAAAGTCCCGCTACAGAGAACTAATTCTCAAAGCAACAATACTGACACCATCCGAACAACACCAATAGTCTCCACTCCAATAACAATGCCTTCAAGAAGGAAACGGTGTCAAGCGTCATCGTTGCCCGATCAAAGATTATAGGTTTTCACCCTGAAGAAAGTCCTTGCTCACAAAACAATACGGTCAACAAGGTCATTGTCAGACACAACCAGTTAAGGCCAGACTTTGGATTTTCACCCTCCAAGATAAGACTGGAAACTCCCCTTATGTTGTCTTCCCGCACCAACAGTCGCTGCAATGAGTCCCAGATCACACAGTCAGATCTCTGTCGCCACAAGAATAAAAATCACCATCGCTATCCTCATATTTCCGCTTTACTAACATTCTCCGCATCTAACTTCACCATGGCTCTAAGAATGGCACTTGGTGGGAACAAACAGCAGAGCTTCGCAACGCTCCCGCTGAAACCAAACGGCCAGAAAAACAAGGTGCGCACGACCGAATACCTTCCGATCCAGCAATCTCCAGGCATGATACGCCCATGGGAGTTCGCGGCGGAGCCTTCCGAAACCCGCCTCTCTAGACCAGATCAACGAGGGCAGACATCAAGCATATCTTCGTCTTCGTGCGAAAGAAACCAAAGGACCACCACCATTATTAGATCCGACACAGCGATCCCCACACCGCCGGCCGGTTTTTGGAGAACGGATCGAGCATGCAACTAGGGTTAGAGAGCCGATCTAGGTCTTCCAATAGAATCCCATCGCCGGCACCTCCTCCACCAGATCGCCCCACTCCGCCGCCTTGGAGGAACGAACAAGCCGCCAGCACGGGGGACAGGCGGCCGCTGCGCGCCAGCACTCTGGACGGGCCTCCATGACATCGCCCTCCATGTTGCCTCATGCTGTCGTGCCACCTTCCCCGCACCGCCGCTGCCTTCCCCGCCTCTCCACGCTCCACCCTCACTACTGATGGCGCCCACACCTGTCGTGGGACGCTTCGTTGGAAACCACAAGAGGAAGGTGTGATGAGCATAGCAGCAAGTTTTCCCTCAGTAGAGATCGAGGTTATCGAACCAGGAGGAGGAAGGAAATGTCTCAAAGGTGTTGCAAGCTACATGGAAACCTGCACAACACAAACTCAAGACTTTGCCCCAACGAATTAGTGAGGTTGTCAAGCTCACCGGTTTGCTGTAACAAAGGATTAACTGTATGGTGTGGAAGGTGATGAATGGTTTGCAGCAAGTAAACAGTGGAAGATGTATCAATGGTAAAGGTTGGACCGGGGTCCAAAGTTCACTAGAGGTGCTCTCCTTAGATAAACAGCATGGCATGCAGGGTAAACAAATTACATCAGGACAATTGACAGGAACTGAGCAAGGCATAACAATGCAATACTAGACAAAAAGATCATATGAGATTCGATTGGGAAATACACCAATATACATAGACCGCAATCCAACTGCATCTATGACTAGTAGTCCACCTTCAGGTTATCATCCGAACCCCCTCTAGTATTAAGTTGCAAGCAACAGACAACTGCTTTAAGCAAACTGTGTAAGGTAAACAATCCACTTGTTCTATGAACAAGAGACCGTTGTTTTCTCCCTAGTAGCAACAACACATCTACAACCGAAGAGATTTCTATCACTTTCCTTGGAAACTAGAGGCATGAACCCATTATCGAGCATAAATACCCCCTCTTGGAGTCACTAGCAACTGCTTGGCCAAGATAGCGACTAACAACGGAGAGCATGCAAGATCACAAACAACAGAGACATGATAGTATCAAATAGACAAAACCATTAATCAATCTGACATAGTAATCTCAATATCCATCGGATCCCCGCAAACACAACATGCATGATCACAAATAGATTAGATCATGATCATGAACGGAGCTCACAAGATCTATACATGAAAGCACAAGGAGGAGATACAACCATCTAGCTACTACATGGAACCGTAGTCCAAGGTGGAACTACTCACGCTTCATACCGGAGAAGAAGGCCTCTGGGATGATCTCCCCTCTGGCAGGGTGCGTGGAAGAACTTCAGATCCCCCCGATCTAGGGACGATGGTGGCAGCGGCTACAAAAGGTTTCGTGGAGTTTTTGATCGGGTGCCTAGGGTTTTTGTATCGGGGGTTTCTTATAGGCGAAGAGGCGTGGCAGGGGGGGCACACCCTGCCCAGGTGCGGGCTGGGGTCTGGACGCCCTGTGGCGCCCCTCCGTCTCGTCTTCTAGATTCGTGTCGCCCACGGTAAAATATTGACTTTGGCTTTTGTCCCGTCCAATTCCGAGAATATTGATTTTCTGCCTTTCTAGAACCAAAAACAGAAGAAAACAGGCAACTGGCACTGTGTCAACTTGTTAATAGGTTAGTTCTAGAAAAGATATAAAAACACCTCAAAGTGTAAACAAAGCAAAGCAAAGTAGATATTGAACAAGCATGGAGCATCAAAAGTTATAGATACGTTTTTGACGTATCAAGCATCCCCAAGTTGAACTCCTGCTCGTCCTCGAGTAGGTATGTGATAAAAGAATAATTTTTAAGGTGACATGCACCATCAAAACCAAGATCAAACCATTTGCAAGCATTGAAAGCTGGATCAAAGAACTCTAAACATGTGCATGAAAGATGGAGTTCTAACAATAAGACAAAGTAACTATGGATGCAACATGAAAGGCTGCAAACAAAGATCATGAATAACATGCATTGAAAAACGTTTGTTTGTTTCACATACAGAAAACATGGCTAGTGGCAATCAGCTTGTCCCTCATAGAGTAACAAATAGATGCATAGGACACCTTCAAAGTTCATAAGAGTGACTAGATACAAATAGCACAATAACAAGTAATATCACAATATGCATCAATCAATAAATTTCGGGACACTGCACATAGGATGGCAACTATGCTCTCTTAATGGTGCCTAAAGGTAGAAGGTGGAGACTCAATATAATAGTGGAAGAAGGGCCCTTCATAAAGGGAAGCAGGGATTTCAAGTTTCAAAAAGATCTTCCAAAAATTATGGTACTTGTTAGCTTTCAGCCCTCATTGCCCCTATCATAAGCATCTTGAAGTGATTAAGGTTAAAGTGAACAAACTATGGAGTATATGCTTGACAAAGTATAAGTTGGTAATCTCAAGTCCCTTGAATACGAGGGCCACACATCATGCTACTCAACTTCAGTCACTTGTAAGTTCTTTTCATAGTAAGTACATGTGTATCATAGAGAACCGCCAACGGGGTACCCCTTGCACATGGTATAGGAGCTATACCATAACCAAAATTTCACGGCAAGCAGACAATGAGCATCTCAGCGATCTTTTTATTTACTATATGCATAGCTTTTATTGAGGAGGCTTCATAGATAGCTCATTATGGTGATGCTACAAGTTTCCACCATGATTAGCCATGGCTTAGGCTAGCGGCCCAGACGTTTCTCTAACACAAAATACATAACTCCATGGACTTACAAGCTCCCTCTTTATTTCACACTGGTGACATCCATAGACAAAATAGCATGATATCAACCGTGTACAAAGTACAAGTGCAATGTTGAAAATGTTCCCCATGACAGCATGGTTTTGCTAATTCCAACGTATAAGTGCAAGCATATACAACATAGATGACACAATGGTTCAAGTTTATTAGGGGCAAAGAATATAAAGTGTGCCATCAAGTTTGTAAGGGATTTAATCATTAAGTTTTCACATAACAAAACACTTTTTATTTGGAAGATAGCTGAAAACAAGAATATACTTGGAATGGTGTAACACACCATGCATAGGAGTTTATAGTGGACACTTTGGAATAACTTGGTTTCTTGGGAGTTGGAAGCATGAGTAGATCTTACTCATACACGTGTAGGCTAGCAAAAGACTGGGAGCAACCAACTAAGAGAGCAATAATGGCCATAATCATGCAGAGCGACAAAGCATTACTAATCAAAGCATAGAGTAGTACTACAAGTCAAGGAATAAACGATCATAGAGGCTATTGTGACTTGTTCATAGTCATAAAATGGTGTGAGCATGTGCCAAGTCAACACAAACAAAGAATCAAAGGAGAATACCACAATACTATGCTTTTGCATGATAAAACAACGCATAATTTCTTGATGGCACACTAAGTAGTCCCAATTGTTTGGAACAAGACATGTGGTACATCGGAAACGTATCTATAATTTTTGATGCTCATGCTTGTTTTGTATCTACTTTGCTTTGCTTTGTCTATACTTTGAGGTGTTTTTATATCTTTTTTGGGACTAACCTATTAACAAGTTGTCACAGTGTCAGTTGCCTGTTTTCTTCTGTTTTTGGTTCCATAAAGGCAGAAAATCAATATTCTCGGAATTAGACGGGACAAAAGCCAAAGTATTTATTTTTCCCGGAGCAACACGGAACCACAAAGCAGAGCCAGAGGGGGGCCACAGGGTGGCCACACCCTCCTAGGCGCAGGCAAGACCTAGAGGCGCCCACAGGGGGTGTGGGCCCCCTGGACCCCACCGACCTTAATTCCTGCGCCTATAAGAAGCCTCCGACCCAAAAACCCTAAATCATCCAGAAGAAATCCACGAAAACTTCCGTAGCGCCGCCGCCACTGAAGGGGAGATTCGGGGGACAGAAAGTCCTTGTTTCGGCACCCTGCCGGGATGGGGAAGTGCCCCTGGAGCCATCTCCATCGATCTCCATCGCCATCTTCATCACCATTGTTGATTTTCCCTGATGAGGAGGGAGTAGTTCTTCCTCAGGGCTAAGGGCTTGTAACATCCCAAAAATATAAATCAACGATCATCAAACTCTAATCACTAAAATTAGGGTTAACAAAAACTTTCATTAATTAAAATCATATGAATGCATGTGTAAATGAAATGATTTGACAAATACATGAATGGACTTGTGTGATTAGTCTAAATAGCAAGAAATTGTTTAAAGGTGAAAACAACATCATATAAAACATTTCCATGCAGAAACAAAACAAAAGAAAATAAAAAACAAAGCAAATAAAGCAAATGGTCATTTTTACCAATCTTGCTCACTAGGTCACTTTGAGTGTTTCTAGTCCAAGATTTCAAACAGAAACTTTCCCAATTCTTTTCACCCCTTGATAGAACTAGTAAAAGTGAATCAAGGCCCACCTTTCAAACTTACAGAAACATTTGGCAACCCCATTTAAATCACAATTCAAAACTGAATGTTATTCATATGTGAAGATCATCCATTTTCAAAATCCAACTAAACCAATGCCCCTTGACAAATCCAACCAACCAGATATCCCTAGCATGTGCCTAGCAAACCCACAAAGTTTGAATTCAAAATTCAAATTTAAAGTTCTTGCGGCCATTTCATCAAACACCTTGCAGATTCAAATCAAACCAACAACAAACACTATAGTGTGCAATAAAATTGGCCTAACTTGTTCCCTCTCTGGTTGCAACCAGCCCTTAGTAGATCATCTAGCCCCTTTAACTCTCCTTAGCAACACTGTGAGCTTGCCATTGCCATCAATGGTGAGAAGGCCGAGCCTTACCATGCCACCCTAGTGTGGACAGCAAGCTAGAGGAAGAACTAGTCGTGCCAACCTTGTCTGGCATGCTGCCCATGCTTCACCGCCCCCTCTAGACCAGCCCTAGCTCGAAGACAGAGACATGAACCACCGGAAACGTCGTGCTCGCGTCACTGTCGACCATGCCAACGCGCACCACCGTGCACGCGCCGTTCCCACTCAACCCGACCACCTCGAGCCCTTGCCGCCCGCCATCATGAACCCCACCGTCCCAGGAGACCACTAGACATGCTCGTTTCCTCGCCCATACCCCGTAGCCGCCGCACGCCGCGAAGTTCGCCGTCGGTACCGCGCAGAGCATCGCGCGTTCCAGAACAAAATCCCACCGCCCTACGCCTCGCCTTTAAGCCAGCAACGATTGCCAGGAGACCGTGCATCGTCCCCTACCCTCAGCCATGCCGCTAGCAGCCCGTAGCCATGTCGCCATCGTCGCCTGCCCATCCCTCTCGGTCTCGCCGTCGAGCCTATAAAAGGAGGGCACCCCCAGCCGTTTGCAGCACACCACTCCACTCCCCTCACCTCACTGATCGTCCCACACCTCTAGACGAAGCACGGGGAGCAGCAGCTCGCCGGAATTGTATCGGAGCAGGCCGCCTCTGGAGGAGAAGGGCGTCGCTGATTGCGACCACCCCCGGAGCTGCCTCGACCGTCCTTGAGCTCGCCGTTGACCACCAGTCCGTTTGCCCGCCTCATCGTCGTCTCTGTAGCCCTGGTACGCCCCCTATGCACCCCCACCGAGCCGCTAGGGTTAGAGCTCGCCGGTGACATGTCCGTCGTCGACGACAATCCACAGCCATTGATCCCCACTCTAATCCAACGACCCACACCGCCCCGTACCACTTCGCGCGTTATGAGCCACTGACCGGTGGATCCCCCTGTCAGCTGAGCCCCGAGCTGCGGAGTGACACTGGGTCGGCCCGTTAGCAGCTCCTACATGACCCAACAATTCAAATTAATCTTAATTCTTTTAATTTCAAGCATAGTTCTATACCTATATTCAAAAATCAACCCAGCTCGATTCACTGAACCAAAATGCATGAAACCAATTTTGTTAGAAAGGTACTGAAATGCTTAATCCAAGCCCGTTGGATTCAAATCATTTGGATCTATGGATCAACCATGGTAAAAATAACAAGGCGGAAGCTTTTCTGCATTCAAACATTTTTCAAAATTCAACCATAAAAGCTTTTAAGTTGATTCCAAATGATCACATGATCACTCCAAATGACTAATCAAATTTTTTTACTATCTTAAACCAAAGATTATTAGAGATTTTTAGCACCTAAAATTGAATTTTATCCAGAATTGTGACACCTATGACTTCTATCATAGTTCTACGATGGTATTTTCATACCTCTACTTCAAGATAATTTACTAAGTTTTTGTCATATTTATACTTATATCATGGTTTCGGAACTAATCTCACCATGATCTTATTATGTTTTACCTGTACATCATGATTTAAGAGTTAATCTAGCCATGATGACTTTGTTTCACATTACACTATCATTAATCCTATCATAACTCCACTTCATCGTAGAATTCTCAAGTGAATCCCACATGATTACTACTCATTACATCAACACTTATCCTAATGATATTCATCATATGGTCTTTGGTTATCAACTGACACTAGGATTTTACTGTTCTTCCCTAAATTCTAGGATTAGGCTACACCATTAAGACTACTTCAATTGATGGCTTACACTTTCCTACAGTATCTTGGTGGTTTATGTCTCCCTCGGAGGACACTAAAGAGCACTATACTTGAGAAAATATAAATAATTACTCCTAAGAAAGAATGACTTAAACATCTGACTTAGGTGTGGCAAGATTATCCTCAAGTGGATACTCATCACAAGTCATAAGATCATTTGGTTTAGATAAGATGGCTCCTATAGTCACTATCCAACCTACAAATCTTCCTAAAAGGGTTTCAATCCTAAGGTCAAAACATATGCTCTGATACCAACTGCGGTGACCCAACATACCACTACATGATGTAGTACACTATAGCTGTTGACATAACACCAATGAAACACCGTTCACTAGTATTACATCCCTCAGAGTAGTACAACAGAAACATAGCAGGTCCAAGACATGACTATAGGTTACAACTCAACTCTTTACACAAGATCTAGAGAACACTCTAGGTTAAAGAGTGAGAAAGAAACTTCTTACAAAGAATAATCAGAAATAAACAACTCATCACTATTATGCTAATAAAATTAGCATCTAACTATTTGGCTTGTATTGCTGCTATAGCAGTACTCTACAGAAATAGGTTCTATGGCTAGAGATTATATTCTTATCTAATCAATAACTTCGTCTTCACTTGAGTTGATGTATATGTTGACTTTCTTGACTTTATTGAATAACTTTAGCTTCTAGTGATGATTCCTGGAGCATAACTTGATGTAGACGCCGTCTATACTAGCTTTAGAACCTAGCAAGGGTTAAGAAGATACGTTGAGTACGAGCGTACTCAGCAAGTTCACTAGAAAAGGAGTGTTTGATGCACTATAACTAAAGCCACAAACCATAGGTCGTAGGCAATACAAATTTTCGTAAACATTTCATCAAAGGTTTCTTTTATTCTGAAAAGCTATGTCCGTCAGCCTTCACTGGTTTACCAGAACTTTCATGGAGTTCCTTTCCCGCCGCGTTCGCAGATCCTTCCCGGACCACGGAGTAACAAGTTACAGTTCTTACACTCTGCAGAGGTGCGTTACTTTACCCATGAGATATCTTAGCTTTGTTACACATCCGAATTGCAGGTTCGTTCACACTTCCTTGGTGTGAGGCCCAGACTAAGAACCAAGTCAATCGCTGCCTTCTCCGCGACCCCGCATGTCTCCTTAGTGTACGCCAGCCCACCTATTGAATTACGACAATTGGCAGTACAGACCGTTCAGATGCCGGAACTATCGTGGGACGTTGAGGGCTTCCACCCATATGTTGCATATCCTCTATGAATTATCATATAATATGCACGCTACGAGTGATAACAGCCATGACCCGCACATCTGGCTCCATGCGAGAGGGAAAACATACATCTGACTTCTCCGTCCCATTCCAAATCTCATGGTCAACGCGTAATATACGGCACAAGATCACTGGCGATATTGGTTGTTAAGTCCTAGATATTATGTTCCTTTACCACCAGAACTCTTATAGTAGGTTATTACCTCATGGTAACCAACCTATAATCACATTATTATGAAAATAGTGTTTTTTGACCCTTTTCAAATGCAGGTGATGACAACACTGGATTTGTAAAATACTTTACAGAAAATAATCAAAGGACATGAGCAAGTGTGAACTTGCCTTTTGTGATTGCAAGATTATGCACTCACGGTTTTCAAGACAATATAAGATCCAATAGCTAAAATATGCATCATTTGTCCGGTAAGGACTAATGTTTAAAGAAGGAAGATGCTTTTATGCATAAGTAATGTAGTGCAAGTTGATAAACGCAAATCCCGAGGATAACGTTGTTCTAGGGCTTGGATCTGAAAAGGGTTTCCTTGGAATGTGTTGTCCTTTTAGATTAAGTTTCACACTTGTGCTTCTTATTAAGGCTTGTGAGTATGTGTGAAACAATATGTACACATAATGGCATACAACAATAAGATATACTAATGAGATGTGCTACTCAAGGACTGCTTATATGTGAATTATTTTATCTTCAAGTTTTACCTTGCAAGTGATGACATTTATAATGAACTAAAGTGTTAACAATCCTAGGTATATAAGTAAAGCTTAGTGTAATGTGATTATTATTAATTGTCATTTGATGTTGTTTGTGTTTGAATAGTTTGGATTTGAGATGCTTTATACTTAATTATAATAGACCAAAGTTAACTATAAAGCATATAATAAAGTATTTAGTACCATACTTAAAGCTTTGCAAACTAAAAGTAACTTTAAGAATGTAGATAGACTTAGGGTGTATTACTTATGATATTTGTATCTTGTTCACTTTATATTGTTTCCTTATAGTTACTTAAGAATGGCATTACTTCTATTGGGTGGTGGTTCTTTACATTATAAATGTATTAAGGGATTTATCTTCCAATAAGGGTGTGGTTAAGGTTTGTGAATAAGTAAACAATATTATTTACTACTTATGAATTCACTATGGTGTTTTGATTTGTTTATAAACTTGTGGTTAAAGTAAAGGAAGGGTTTTTATCTCATTAGAATTATTCTCAGAGATTTTAGATTGGATAAGGATCCTTTTATAGAATAATCTACATTAATGGTTGAGAGATAATTTAATAAAATTGTATTTAAAGTGTGTTAATTCATTTTAAATGCACACAACCAATATTTAAGACTAATACTATTTATTAGACTCAATTGACTAATTTTTAGAATTATTAACAAATTTTATTTACCTTTATATGAATTATTTATTAAGGAAATAAGTTTATATTTAAGTTATTAAAGTTGTTTAACTTTTTATTTAACTCAAAAGTGGAATATCACATTTTTAACATGTAGTTATTATTTTTGTGATCATTTTGGTATATTACATTTATTTTTGTGATTTATAAATAATAAGATATGATTTTAATAAGGTTTATTACTTTATAAAGACTTAATTAATAACAAATATTTAATTAGGTGGAATAATAATGCATGATTATAGTTTTAAATTATAATTCTTATTTTTCTAAGATTTTTGTTATTTTATTTATATTTCTAACATTTACCATTATTAAAATATGAATTATCAAAGTTTTATTATTTATAAAACTTTTATTCATATTTTTTTAAATAATCATCATAATAATATTTTATAATAGTTTTAAGTTGTAGATTTTATTTTTCTAAACATTTTCATATATTATATGTATTTTTCTGATTAATATTTGAATTCATATTGTGTTTATCAATTTTTTTTCTAAACATCTAATACTTCTCTTACCGAGGCAAGACCTACCCAAGGTCACTGACAAGTGGGGTCAGTACCACGTTGGATGCCACATGGGCACAGACCAAGTCAAACATGCTGACTGGGATGAGGTGGCGTGTGCATGATGCAACGATGACGTCACAGAGGATGATCCTCTCAGATCGAAGCTCGATCGAGGGATTGAGTGCATGCGCGCGACCGAGGTTGGGCTTGCTGGAAAGATACGGCGACGACAAACCTAATATTGGCGACGCAGCTAGTTTTTGGTCATCGGAGTGCAGTGCACGACGGCAACTGGCGGCGCTGCACAACAACTCGCGGTGGTGGCTTAGATTAGGAAGCAATCAAACCAACAGAGAGGAGTACTGTGCTCAGTGACTCACCAGGAGCGCGAAGAAGAGCTCGGTGAGGTGAATCGTGGCTGGAATCGAGATGGACGACGGCGGCCGGACTTCGGGAATGAGGTCTCAATCCGAGCGTCTGGGAGCTCCCCGGATTGCGTGCTTCAGCAAGAATAACAAGGACGACATGGCGGTTCTTGTGGTGGTTTCAAGCAAGCAAGAGGAGGTACGGAGCGACGGCGACAAGAGTCTCCGGCGAGCTAGGGTTTGGCTTTAGAGGCAGACATAGTGGAAAAGGAAGGGAATGGAGATAAGGACGAGCGAGATGGCGTCGTGTCCTTATACCCTTCATATGACGTCAGCTTCGCGAATCGTGGCGACCCCGGCAGATGGCGGAGCTCGAGCCAGGCAGCTGCTTCGTTTGCGAATCCTTCTGGCGAGAGGAAGAAGAAAGTAAGAAACGAAGGCGTATTGGGCCGGAATGGGCTGCTGTTGGGTCGTGGCTAAGTGAGTGGAGGAGGAAAGGTGTTGCTGCTGTGCGGTGGATAGATAGAAAGAGAAATGAGCTGCGGCCTGGTTGCAGTTTTTTCTTTACTGTTTTATTTTCAGATTTGTGTATTACACATTTGTTTCAAATTTCTTTTAGAGATTTTATTTATTAAATAGTTGCATCAAGGATGAATGACATTAAAGTCATTTTATGATCTTTTATTAATTAATGTTGTATTTCTTTATTTTGTTTATATAGATTATTCTAATATTTGTGAAGAGACTTTGTTATTAATTTTCTTTCCATAATAAGCCATGGATTTATTTTAGGATATTTACTTATTTGTTTATAAAACTTAATTTTAGTTAGCTTATAGTTTAGAGGGAAGAATTTTATATAATGATCCCATATTATTATTTAATGCATGATATCTGAAGGATTTAATATGGTTAATATCATTCTCATAGATTTAGGAAATAACAAGGTATATATATTTCATTATAACTAACAAAAGGGTTAGGGTTTAAATTACAATTGCTTACCCTAGGGTTTAGGGTTCTCAATATATTTGTATTCTGTTGTTGATATGAATAAAGATTAATGGCTAAACACATTGTCTTTATGTTTGTGATTTTTAATAATATCACCACTTAAAGTAAAATAGTGGAATTGTTCTCTAGGCTAACTTATGAGACATAATTGATAAAGGTAGTTTTTAAGCACCTAGGATAATGATGGTTGAGAATGTCCAAGGTGTGCTGAAGTGATTGATGTAGGAAATTATTCCTATCAACATTGTGGAAACAAGATGATTGATCTAACAGATGGGATGGATGTTAAGCTTGATTATAGATTTAGGGTTTAATGTTTACCCAGAATTCCTATCTTCCATAATTCACAATCCTGGACTTCTAATTAAGGAATTCGTTTCCTAGATATACTACTTCTTCATATCTATCATCATGTGTTAACATGATGAGCTTTACTTCACAAAATATTCTTATCCATTTTTTATTCTTCTAAATCCATTTATAATTCTAATGAGCTTGACACTAAAGCTTTCATAATATTCTCATACTCTTCCTTAATCATCCTTCACTAATATCACTTCAATAGATGTATTCATCAAATCCTACTTCACTTCAAGTGCTTAGTATTTCCAAAGAGGAAACTACTACTTTTATAATCCAATGTTACTCTAGCATCATCTTATTCATACTATCTTGTCTCTTCTTAACTCCAGTATCTAACATTCCAACCTCACATTATATTAATGTGACTTGTAATGACTAATCTAAGATAATATATCTATACTATGGTTCAATCATGTTTTATCCACCAATGTCACTTATACTTGGTATAAGCATTCAATATTGGTGAGTAAGGCATGATTATTATAATCCTTTGATCCTCTATGGTTCAGGTTTCCAGCTGGCTAAACAAGGCTTACATCCATACAACATTACATTTGTATTATAATTATCTTCCATTTAGCTTTATTGGATTAAGAGATATAATTCATTGACTATACCTACTTGATCCAATAGGACTACTCCTGGCAACTTATCTGCAGACTCCATCCTTGTAATCTTCTTTGTTACCATATTGATTTGATTTCCTCCAATCACTCCCATCCTATAGATAACATCTAAAACTAGCATCACTATTTACCTCTTCTGACTTCTTTCTTTATAAGCCTCAAGTGAACGCTATAATAAGGACAAGAGTTGATAGGTCAAGGATTGATAGGTTAAGAATTGGTGAATCAATAGTTGATTACTCAATATTGATGAACAACAAATATAAGGATATGATTCAATAGAGATTTTAAGGATTGATATGGAAAGAAAGTTATATGGTGAATGATCTTGACTTTGATTTCTTTCCTACTCAATCTCACTAGAGAGTTAAAGTTAGGTATTTCCATGATACTCATCGTATAAGTAGATGAGATTAAGATATAGTTGTTACATTCTTATTATTTGTGTTATACTTATAATTTGGTATTCATGAGTGATTATAATGAATACTATGATATGATCACTTAAGGATCAAATGTAAATCACTAAGTAATCTATTAGGTTTTAATTTTATTACATTTGATCTACCCTTAGATCAAATCATGTTTACCCAAAATAAGGTTTTAGCAAATATCATATTGAAACTTATCGCAGTCAACTTGATGATCTACTTCAATTCCATCAAGTTAAGAGACGCTTCAATCACTTTGACAAGTTTTTATTTAAAAGCGCGAAAATTATTCAGATTTTCTATGCATGAATGCAATGCACACATCTCTGTTCAGCTTATTTCTAAGCTCTAATGCTGGGATGTTATAGACTCTCCTCCTTAAAATAAACTTCGTTCTCGAAGTTCGCACTTCTCACGTTTCGGAGTAAGGAATTGTCTTGTAATGATTATAATATGTCTCAACTCCATGTTAACCCCAATGGGAATAATTGTAATATCCCATATCCAGATCTTTTCCTTGAATCCTTATCATACTTGTCAATCTTTAACTGGGTGTCTCCAATACTCCAAAGCCCTCCTACTATTCCACTGTAGGGATAAGTCTTTATTATAAACTCCTTAATTAGTGGTCTTTTCTTTAGTTCATTTTCCTAAGTAGGTAATCTATTCCAATTCCTTTACTTGATCGTCGAACTTCCTTACTATATTATACAAAGTCTAGGAAGTTTCACTAAAATAGGTTTTAAACTTTATTAGTCAATAGTGTGGTCAAAAGACTAATCTTTAATTTGTCATTGTATGAGTTGTACTGGTAATCCTTCTGAATACTGGTTTTGAACACATTTAGTCCAAACCCATTGGAATTTCTTGTTCCCCTATACTTGTCCAATTGGATGTGATTATTCACCCTTAAGGACCACTTAAGAGTTGTTTCCTCTAGACTTAGTCTATTAAGATTAATCTATTTTATCACCCCTAAGCTCTTGTCTTAGCAAGCTTTAGATTATGTTTTCATTATTACCTTAAGTACTTCTTCAACATCCATTTAATAATTGCCTTAAGTTTGAGTACTACTACCTTGAAGTACACTTCGATCTTTCATCCAAACATACTTCCGAAAATACTTCAATAATATTGACTCCTTTTAACCTTATGAAAATAAGCTTAATTTTATCATAAGTTAGTACTTCTTCTTCAACCTTTACTTGGAATTCAGATAACAGTACTTTTGTTTACTGTTTACTCTCCCCCTTAGGGTTTACTAATGGTCTCTAAACTGCCTATAAAGTAACCATTGGCTTTATAACTAGACTAGTAAAATGCCCGTGCGTTGCTACGGGCTAATAAAACAATTTAACTTTTTTCACACCTAACAACTCTCTAGGTTTATCAAAATATGGCAATAATAAGGTCACTATCTTGCCATTGGGTGCATTTGCAAACGCCTACACCTCCCAGAAGCGATAACAGAGTAGCTATATGGATCAGTAAAGAGAAAATAACAATACAAGTATGACCCGTTCAAAAAAAACAATACAAGTATGACCTAGGATCATTGTATATACAAATTTAAGTGGGAAACCGAATTCATGAAATTTCACATTTATTTTAGGATGGAGGGAGTACAATAAATTTCACATTTCATGGTCCACTTACATGACAACAAAATTCCGGTAATATGGTTCACCTCTTCAACGATGAAACAATATGATATTTGATAAGCATCCCCTCTCTTAATAGGTAGACGTCTAAAACAAATATTGAAAGTTCATCCTGATCAAGATTCTCCAAACACTTATACAAAATCAATTTCAGTATAAACAACAACAACTGAATCATCGTTCTTGGATATCAATGTTAAAATATCACTGTTTAGCATACAAATAATTTGTCACATTCCAACTGCTACTGAAATAACTTGTCACTTCCTAGCATTACAAACATACATTGATCTGCAACATTTGAAACACATGGTTTAGCTTACTGGAAATTTTAGTATTCTATTTTAAAAGTATACTCACAATGAGATAACAATGAGGAGATGGAGAGGAGCGCGCTCCGTTTGAAAATATAAGATGTTTTAGGTTAGTGAAGCTAATGTATCTGACAACTTTTAGTGTATAGGTTCAAATGAATCTACATACTAAATAGTGTCTACATACATTTACTTCACAAATCTAAAACATCTTATATTTCTAAACAGAGGGAGTAGTCCCGTACAAAGACGTGTATGCAGTGGCGCTGGCCGCCCTGCTGGTCTTTCTCGCTGCTGCTACCAGTCTTCTTCCCGGTGAATCGAATCAGCCCCTTGCGCATTGCGATAGAACTTTTTCTTACTCTGGTGAAGTTTGCCAGAGACGGTAGCATGTCCCTGTAATTTAATTTCTCTGGTAGAGAGCCCATTGCAGGCCAAAGCCACCAAATAGATTGATTCAGAGATGAAGTTACAGCCAGCAGAGCACCTTTCACGGGAGTATGCCTGAGATTAATGGGGGCAGTGTGCTTAATTAAGGAACCGATGGAGACAAATAGATAAGAGCTTGGTTTTGAGAAGGAGGATGAGGGGATTACCGACCGTGGTAGAGGCTGGTCGGTCATTGTCCTGGTCCACCTCCTACGGCAGCTGGTCGTTGTAGTCAAGCTCCCATGGTGGGATAGGATGGCTGATGAAGGAAGATGGTAGGGAGGCAGGGTTAGGAGCGGTCGGCAGATTTCTCGGGTCATGGGATTGGGCTCTTTGGGATTGGGGATTGGGAGATATCCTTGGACGCGGTTTAGCGTAATAAAAGGAAGGGATAAATTGACTTATGGTTGGCGCGGTGGGTAAATATTTTTAAATTGTTAGGGGTAAACCTTTTTAAAAAAGTGTTAGACCAGAATAAACACTTCGTCATTTATTATTAGGTATAGATATAGATAACATTGGTGTGGATATTTATACCCAAGGTCCTCAACTAAATCTGAGTGACATCAGAAGGCCATTTTTCTTTTGCAGAAGATAACTTAATACCTTTTTATCTCATTATCTAGTTAAACTTGTAACTACTTAACTTTATTTTATAAAAATAATTAGTACATTAGTTTATCCTTCTTCCGACCGAAAAAGGTGACCCAAATTCGTCTAGATTCGCATGTACCTATACACTAAAATGCGTCTAAATACATATAAATATAGATAGATCCGTGTCACTTATTTCCGGTAAGAGAGTAGTACATTCTAAAGGAATATGTACATATGAGATCAAGCTATGTGCTACACGGACTAATCAGTTCCCCCGACAAACTGTATTCTACAAATGTTATTAAATCCTCCTTAACAAAATTAATTATTTTGTGAAGTCCCTGGAAATTATAGCAGCTACAAAATGACCTTATTAATGCCATCTATTTGTTATTTCAGTAGACCATGTGTTATATAGTAAATGAACAAAAAAGGAAAGAAATAGTGAATATACAGTTAATATAATAGGCACTATCATTGGGTTGTAGATCAGCTATATATAATTTATTCAGGATTACAAGACTCGTCTCTGCAAGAAAATCTCGCGGGCTATCTTCACCTTCTAATTTATGCACATATTTCAAAATCAGAACCAAATAGAACATAGCACATCAGCAATGTTTCAAGAAACTAAGAAGTTAAGAGGACACCCTTAATGGTGGAGTGCTTCTCCTAATGCCATATTTAGTAAGAAGCTTTGTAAATACAAATTGATCAACTGATTCAGTTTCTAGAATAACTTAATGTTATGGTTGAGGAAAAAAATTGTTGCTTAGAGTCAATTCAAGTGTTATAAAATTCGCATTGTTTTGTTATGGTTCCTGCCTTATTTTGCAAGACCGAAAGCTTTTGAACATCACAAAAGCTAAAATGTTGCAGATTGCTGGTGTGTACCATACCTTGGAGTGCATGTTGCAGTGAAACCAGAAGCGGGTGTACTTGCGCCAGACCAGGGTATTCCCTAGTATTCAAGTGAATACCAATGTTTTTTCCAACACAAGGCAAAAGAGTTATGATTTTAGCAAAATAAAGATGTTTTTTATAAAATGAAAGTTAGCCAAATGAATACCAGGTTGGAAATTCATGGAGCCGCCACTGACTTGCACATAGGCGTCAGCTCATCTTTGAAGTATGCTGCATCTCCTTGTCGGGCAAACTAAAGTAGAGGATCTCAAGGCAGCCAACCTCAACGGGCACGCTGATGTCCATCTCCTTACCGAAGTGTCACAGCATCACGATTGTTGGGGCTGCTAGTGGCACCAATGACCATTTCCTGCATGACCAGAGCCCGTCCATGAGCATGAGAAGCTGTGACACGGCACGGCGATACGTATTTTTGGGGTTGGGCACGATGACGTCGATCTCATCCATGGAGATGATGAACTACTTACTCTCATCTGCTTGTGCGAACAGCTTGCACAAGTTGCAGCCCGTATGCCGGCCATGCACACTGCCTGGCACAAGCGCGTCCGGCGTAGGCCACCACCAACGTGTATGTGTACCTGTCCGGCGCCTGCATCCACGCCGTGGAGTCCCCAGCACGCAAGGCCCCCCAGGAGGGGACCTTTCTCGGGGAGCTTTTGAAATTGAGAAGATTTGTTGCCCGGAGGCAGCGAAAGTTGGATCTCTCATTCTGCGCATCGAGGATGGCTGACGCTTCCCTTGTGCCGACGATGGGTCACCACGAACGATCTGCCACCTAAGTAAATTTGTAGATATGATCATGGTGTTCTGGTAGCGATTCCGGGTGTTCAAAAAAGGAAAATCACATGACCATAACAGTGTCGACATGTGATGCATCAGCTTGTTCAGTCTGGCTCCCTGCAGCTCCATGGTTCACCCATGATGAAGAAGTGCTTGCCCAGTTGAAAGTCTGCATGTCTGAAAACATCTAAAACATAGAGCAATGTTAAATCACTAAAATAGAAAACAACAAGGAAAATGAAGTTGCACATTGTTCAATAGTTCAAAACACTAACCAAGTGGACATGCATGCACTCGCTTGCCACTGGATGTTGGGGACTCCGGGCATGTTCTGACCAATGGATTATAAACCACACCTGTTGGGCACTGTTGCAGGTGCCCGTACAGAACCAATATTTTTAATCTGCTAGTGTACTCAAATAGATTCCCAATATTTTTCAATGGAAACATCAATTAGGAAAAAAATGCAGGATGCAAGAAAATCCATGCAGGAAAGAACAAGTAAAACTACTAAACCAATCCAGTTTGAAACCCTAACATTGAACATATTCTGTGATCACAAAATATAATTTATATTAACCGAATTAGGAAATGTATTCTTTACACTAAATAAAGTCTAAAGGACATAGCTCTAAGCAGTTTACTCTCCAAAATCATGGGAAATATAGTAGCCAAATCAAATGATCAAGTTCTATGATAATTCACAAAATATAGCACACTCCAAACCGCATATACTTGATTAAGAAAATATGCCAATAAATTATTTTGGTTAACTGCACACATCATAAGATCTCATAATTCAAACTTGATTGCCGCAGCGAAGAACATATCATACGAATTACTATCTTGAACATAAAAAGCAGAATGCTTACTTATTTTGTCCAATACCAGGCCATTTTGTCAAATACTCCAATTTGCTGACTATAGAATGCTTACTTATTACTCACATTTTCCCTCCTTTTAGTTAAATCTCATGTAGTATCAAATACATCCAAAGAAATACAAAATGCTGACTATAGAATGCATCAAAAGAACAAAAGAGGAGATGTTGTATACCACGGACATTCGGAAACACCTATAGGAACCAAACCCATAATAAACCACCTCAAGGCTCAATGCTGATGAGCTCGATTGCGATCTTTCACCATGACCATTTCCTTTCCCTCCATGTCCGCGGAACATAGCTAACACTGAATTGGTTTATTAGATACATGATTGAATTTGAGTCTTTATAGGTTCAATCCGGAATAGACATGATCATGACAAAACCAAAGTATGGCATACGTTATGGATTCAAAGAGTCAAATTATTGCTGCCAAAATTAAGCAAAAATCTAAAAGAGCTATGCCATATTGGCAGGACATCACAAACAAACTCATACACCAAAAAAATTGAACATGCATCATCGCGTTTACCTGCAAGGGCCACATTAGTAGTACTGACCCACTCACCAACCAAACCTTCCAAGCACAGAAACACGAAAAGCAATCAAAGATGTGAACAATAGTTTGCATGGTCTGTTTGGAATACAGAGCTTGATGGAGCGAGCGGGTCTGCACTGCCTTTGAGCAGCGGTGGCGGCGCATCGCCTCAATTTTACAAAATATAGTTTGGCAGATCCGACCCAAAAAGGAGATGACATGAGAATACCATGAACTTCTGGACAAGGGCGGAAGGGGAACTGACGGGTGATTGAAGGACGCTTAGGCGGAGATTGATGCGGGCGGATCAACTAGAATTGATACGGTCCGACATCCTCGCCCGCGGGGTCCAGCCCGTGACGGGGCGGACGGGCACAGGGGGCGGGTTGATCGAACCCCCTGGTCGTCTGTGCAGGATGCGTCGTCAAGCCTCGAGCCCTGAACTACACCATAGTTAGTCCAGCGGCGCTATGGCGGCCACATCGCCGCAGACATTGCTAGAGATGGAGCATGAGTTGTCAGTCTTCGTCCTCCGTTCGATGGATCCAAGTGGTTGCCATGGCAGGCTCAGAGAGGAACGGTAGGGCGCGGTGAGGGATGGTGTGGGGCGCGGTGGATGGGATCCGGAGCCATGTGCGGGGTGCCGATAGGAGGGAGTTTTGTTTAGGCGTGGGTGGAAGAAGACGCGTTTGGCAGGTTTCGAGGAAGCGTTCGCAGTTTGCGGGTAGAATCTAGTGTCGGGCGGAAGAGAGGGTCGGACAAAACGGAACGACGTCGTAGGATTCCTGGCAGAAAACAGAACCTCTTTGTATTTTTTAGATAGTTGCAGAATGTATGGCTTTGACTAGCTTAGTCTCTATCTAGTTATGGTCTTATGAAATATTGTACGGTGTATCCACACAATTGTGGATCTCCGAAGTGAATCTTTCGGCATTACTTGTCTTACTTACTATTCGGACATTTTCGCTTTGATGCACCTGACTTCGCGAAGCGTTTTAGAAACCTGTCGCTTAATATTTTACACTCCTTTAGGTCTTACTTAGCTTAGGCCAAGTTTTATGCTATTTATGCAACCATTAAGATGATCTGGTTAACTATGTCAATCAACTACCAGTTGCGGACAAGATACCAACTGTGGATTAATTACCACTCTAGATCAAACACCAGCTGCGGATCATTCTACGTGGTAGGTATTACCCTACGGCTTCCAACATCCTTATGGCATTCTCTCTGATCTGTCAGAGCTTGAATAACATTTTTCTCCAAAACTTCGTATTTGCATTTATTCATGATGCTTCCATGAACTTGGTACAATTACTTTTATTAACTTCTTAGCAACATACCTACTTTGAATGAACTTTAAGTTTATTACTTCGTGTTGTTTCATACTTCTTCTACACTAATCTTCCTTCTTATTGTTGTTTAGTAATTATATGAACTTGATCCATGCTTCAAATTGCGTTGATACTCCTTATATTTGGCTTTAACCTTCAGGTAAGTCTTCATCTCGGTCTTTGAAAACCGTCACTCCCTTACACGAATTCCCATTCCTATCTAGGTCTATAACACCAAGTAATAACTGGATGTTGCAACATGCATTTGCACATCAAGTCAAACTTCATGTACATATCTAGTCAATCAAGAAGATCCAAGAAAAATCAAGAAATCCAAATGTGGTACATATAACACATAATATTCTAAGCCCGGAATATAGTAGTTGAGTATAATATCTCTATCTCTAGAATTCAGGCTTAGTTGTGTAGTATATGGCACCTTCTCGTATAGGTTTTCATTGTGATACTTAGCACATAGAGTCAAACTATTCTTTGTCTCATTATTTACCCAAATTCCTCAATTGCAATAGGATAATCTTAAGCAAAGTGGTCTCAAATTTGGTTTTGACTAACTTTTGTCTCCCCTTTAGAATGATTCATATAACCAACCTATCATTATTTAGTAAACTAACCTAACATGATCACTCCAAATGACTAATCAGATTTTTTTACTATCTTAAACCAAAGATTATTAGAGATTTTTAGCACCTAAAATTGAATTTTATCCAGAATTATGACACCTACGACTTCTATCATAGTTCTACGATGGTATTTTCATACCTCTACTTCAAGATAATTTACTAAGTTTTGTCATATTTATACTTATATCATGGTTTCGAAGCTAATCTCACCATGATCTTATTATGTTTTACCTGTACATCATTATTTAAGAGTTAATCTAGCCATGATGACTTTGTTTCACATTACACTATCATTAATCCTATCATAACTCCACTTCATCACGTAGAATTCTCGAGTGAATCCCACATGATTACTACTCATTACATCAACACTTATCCTAATGATATTCATCATATGGTCTCTGGTTATCAACTAACACTAGGATTTTACTGTTTTTCCCTAAATTCTAGGATTAGGCTACACCATTAAGACTACTTCAATTGATGGCTTACACTTTCCTACAGTATCTTGGTGGTTTATGTCTCCCTCGGAGGACACTAAAGAGCACTATACTTGAGAAAAGATAAATAATTACTCCTAAGAAAGAATGACTTAAACATCTGACTTAGGTGTGACAAGATTATCCTCAAGTGGATACTCATCACAAGTCATAAGATCATTTGGTTTAGATAAGATGGCTCCTATAGTCACTATCCAACCTACAGATCTTCCTAAAAGGGTTTCAATCCTAAGGTCAAAGCATATGCTCTGATACCAACCGCTGTGACCCAGCATACCACTTCATGATGTAGTACACTATAGTCGTTGCCATAACACCAATGAAACATTGTTCACTAGTATTACATCCCTTAGAGTAGTACAATAGAAACATAGCAGGTCCAAGACATGACTATAGGTTATAACTCAACTCTTTACACAAGATCCAGAGAACACTCTAGGTTAAAGAGTGGGAAAGAAACTTATTACAAAGAAGAATTAGAAATAAACAACTCATCACTATTATGTTAATAAAATTAACATCTAACTATTTGGCTTGTATTGCTGGTATAGCAGTACTCTACAGAAATAGGTTCTATGGCTAGAGATTATATTCTTATCTAATCAATAACTTCGTCTTCACTTGAGTTGATGTATATGTTGACTTTATTGACTTCATTGAAGAACTTTAGCTTCTAGTGATGATTCCTGGAGCATAACTTGATGTAGACGCCGTCTATACTGGCTTTAGAACCTAGCAAGGGTTAAGAAGATACGTTGAGTACGAGCGTACTCAGCAAGTTCACTAGAAAAGGAGTGTTTGATGCACTATAACTACAGCCACAGACCATAGGTCGTAGGCAATACAAATTTTCGTAAACATTTCATCAAAGGTTTCTTTTATTCTGAAAAGCTATGTCCGTCAGCCTTTGTCGTGGGAATGGTCACGGCAGATGCTGCAATCGGCAGCGAGTAGTAGAACGAGGGGCAAGGGAGGCCAGCCATCTGCGATGCGAGATGAGGGCGGAGACATGGGGTTTTACCCAGGTTCGGCCCCCCGGAGGGTAAAGACCTACTCCTGCTAGATTGTATTATGATGGTGGTACAATGGGCGAGCTCGGCGGCTAGGCAGTGAGTCGCTTGGGTGTATGATGGAACGTATCTCTACACGCCCCGCAGGGAGGTTTATATAGGCTCACCTCCCCTAGGGTTTACATATCTCAACCGAATCAGTTCAGGTTTCGGTGCTTGTTTAACCTAATCCGACTGGGCCTATCTACTCGCCTGGGCCTTCAGCTTCCAGTCGCTTGGATCCACGCCGGGCCTTGATCCAGTCGTCGCCTTGCAGGCCCACTCGCCAGTTACTGGGCCAGTCGGAAACGTCCTGCTGGGTATACCCCGGTAGGTACATCCCCATCAGTAGTCCCCGAGGCCGTCGTTGATTGGGCGTAGGTGGCTGCTGGCAGTCGGAGTATACGGATTCAGAGTAGACATCCAGTCGAATCGTCGGCGGGCTCCTGTATAAAGGAGAAAACTAGTCATCCTGATCGCAGCTTTGGCGAGTCGAGTCAGCGAAAACACTGTCATAGTGATCGGGTCGGCGAACCGAGTGGCTGAAGTTGGACCGTTAAACGTGGTCAAACTAGTCGTTGGGGTAATCCAACGGTAACTTTTGGCGTAATCACCGCGTAGTAACGACTCCCTGATTTGGCGGGTAACAACCGCTATATAAGGGGAATGGCAGGCGATCAGAGAACCATCTTCTCGCCATTTCCCTCTGATTGCACGCACTATCGCCTTCCTTCGCATCGCGATCCAGCCGACCCGAAATCCTCCGACCCCCCCCCCCCACAAATCCTTCCGCCATGGCCCTCTCCACCGAACCTTGGGGTAGATCTAAGTGTACGAGGGCGCAACTGGCTTCCTTTGAGGAGGCCGGGATCCTGCGCGCCGGCTGCTGGCGCATCCCCGCTGCCGGAGAGGTGACCCCGAACCCGTGCGAGGGGGAATTCATCTGCTTCACCAGCCACCTAGAATGAGGGCTAGGATTCCCCACGTCCCTCTTCTTCCGGCGCTTCTGCGCCTACTACGGGATCCAACCGTCGGACCTGGGTCCACACAGCATCGAGCAGCTCGCCATCTTCGTGGCGTTCTGCGAGTGCTACTTGGGCTGCCGGCCCTACTTCCCTCTATGGCAAGATCTGTTCCACGGACGGATCAGCCGCGAGGAAGCGGGCGGCCCAATGCTTGCCGCGGGCGGCCTAACATTCCAGCTGAAGTCAAAGGCTTCGTTCCTTGACTTAATGCTGCCTGCCAAGGCGGCGAGCGACTGGAAGAAGTCTTGGTTCTACGTTGCCGAGGCGACCCCGGAGGGCGAGACGGCGATCCCACGATACTCCGCCAACCGGTCCGAACCACGCCGACTTCAAGTCAGCAAGCTCCCCAGCGACCAGCGGATGGTCATGGACTAAATGCTTCAAACCATCCGCGGTCTGAAGAAGAAGGGCCTCCAGACGATCAACCTATACAACTGCTGGCTCAGGCGGCGGCTCGTCCCTCTGGCTCGGTGCGACCACTACATGTACCAGTACACGGGCCGGGAGGACTCGATGAAGTCCTGCCTCGCCGAGTGGAAGCTCGAGGACTACACCCCAACACTGAAGAAGATCACCCAGGCGGTGTACCTGGACGCAAAGGCTGGGGTCGCCCCCTACACCGCAAATCATCCAGCCCCAACGGTAAGTCACCTCGCATCATTCGCAGTCGCAGTTTTTGCAGTCGCGGTCGTTCTAATTCCATTTTGTGTTCATTGCAGCTATTCCAAGTGGTGGAAGGATGGCTCTCGCCTTCAGACGACGAGAATTCAAGCTCGTCCGTCCAGGACATGGGCGAATCGCCTCCCACCAAGGGCGACACCGGGAGCGACGAGAGCAACGGCGACGACGAGTCCGAGGAGGAGGTCGCCCCACTAGTCCGCAAGACCGGCGGGCAGCGTCAGCGTGAGCTTGAGGCGAGCAAAAGCCTCGAGCGCCATGATGACGATGACGAACTTACGGAGACCACCTCGTGCCGCCAGGCTACTCCGTCGAAGAAGAAGAAGGATAAGGAGGCAAAGGCTCCTCCAAAGAAAAAGACGAAGCCGATGAGGCCGGCCTCGCCACCGCATTCGGCGAGCAGCTCCGACGTTCCCAGCCCGGCCAAGGACGAGGCGCAGCCGACGGCAGCCGCGCTGGACACGGCCGCTGTCGAGGTGCCACTGGCCTCGATGCCTCCGCCATTCGCCGCAGTCTCCGGGCTAGGGGCCGCTCCGGCCACGGCGGCTTCACCTCGCAGGGAAGCTCCTGTCGAAGATGTCCCAGAAGCTCCCGTTGCAGCCTCGACGACGAAGAAGCCGTCTGTGTCTTGGGCACACGACGTCCTGGATATGGACCTCAGCCGCCGACTGGGCCCCGAACTAGAGAAGCCGGCCGGCATCCGCACGGGGCTACGCTTCATTCCGGTCGCCAAGTGAGTTCGCTCACCTACTTTTGTCTTTCATAGCAGCTTGAATTATATCGCTCACATGATCGATTTACAGGACCGGAGCGAAGAAGATAGGCCACCCGACCGTGTCTAAGGTGCCACCCGTCGTCAGCGAGGAGGATCCTTCCCGCAAGAGGAAGGCGGACGAAGCCGTCGTCCCAGCGGATGGCGCCAAGAAGGCCAAGGGCGACGATGTCGTCACGATCTCCGACGACACGGCGGTCGCGCCGAATGAACCCGCAATGGAGGCGGCCGTACCCACGAAGGAGGGTGCTCCCTCACCTGGGGTGACCGAGCCGGTCTCCTTTGGTGCCGGTGCATCCATCGCCATGTTCCCGTGCTTCATGGCCAGATCGGCTACAGCGAGTGGGACCTCGCCCTTGAGCCGTGCACCTGGGGTCGCTGACGCAGAGGTCGAGCAGCGTCGTGGGCACACGCCGTCTCTCCTTGCATTCGTGGATGCGATACAACTTCACGGCATGCTTGGCGCAGCCATCCAGGTATGTCCAGTCCCCGAGGATCAGGCCGGTGAGTTGCAGCGGTCTGATTCTTTTAGTGTCTTGTTGTTATTTTTCGCGTCCAGTCCCCGAGTGCGCACTCGCTGAATTTCAGCGGGTGGGCACTTAGGATTTGTTGATCGCCAGTCCCCGAGTGCGCACTCGCTGAATTTCAGTGGGTGGGCACTTAGGATTTCGCTTTGGTTAACTGTTTGGATTGTGTGCAGGGTCTATAACGTGAGTCAGCTGACCGATTGATAGCGAAACACCACGAGGAGAAGGAACTGGCCACCGTCCAAGAGGCGAATAAGGGTCTTCAGGCAGTTGCTGCGAAGGCAGAGGAGGCTCGCCAGGGAATTGTCCCCGCGGGTGAGTTGGCGACGGCCCCACTGTCCAGGGGCGCCCATCGCCGTCGACCCTGGCGGGGGCCGGGCGCTTCCTCCTGGTGGCGCGTTCTCGCAGATCGCGCGCTCGGCATGCGGGCCGGGTCGTTTTCATCGTCGAAGTTCAGGGCGCGCCCCTGGACAGTGGGGTTCAGGCGCGACCTGATTCGCTGCTGGTGCTAGCGCGATAGCTCCTGCGCCGTCACTTGCTCGAGGCGAAATTTTTTGCGCTCGGCTTGCTCCTTGCGCACTGCCTCCGCCAGCTTCAGGCGGAGTTCCTCGACCTCCGTTGCCATGGCATTAGGAGGGATCGGGTGGAGAAGGGATCCTCCGGCGGATCGGTGCCGGTTGCCATGTAGGTCGCGGCGTGGCGACCGGTCCCGTCGCGGAGGTCGGCGGAATTTTCCGACCCGGAGTCGAAGTCGAAGATCCCAAGGATGGAGGGGTCCTCGAAGTCTCCTATGTTGGAGACCTGGGTAATGGAGCCCGCGGGTGAAGCCGCGGTGATGGATTCGGCGAATGACGCCGGGGTCGCCGAGTCGGCGTCGTTGTTGAGGGCCGCGTCTTCTGCGGCCGCTGACTTTTCGGCCACGTTGTTGTGGGCCGAGTTGTACTCGGAGGCGAGGCGATGGATCGTGCGGATCTGGCTCTCGGAGAGCCGATCGCACGGCGGCGACTCGCGGATGCGAGCCGGGTCCTCCGAGACGATGATGTCGGTGAGGCCGGCGAAGAGGCTGATCGTGCGGACCGGCAGGATCACGCTGTGCGTGACGGGTCGCGCCGTTGGGACGTAGCTGCTCGGCAAGATTTGGAGCATCTCGCCGATCGCTATCATGCGGCCGGTGGCGACCGTCTCGTTGATGGGCAGATTGGATCTCGCCGCGGAACACCGCCCAGACCGGCCAGGCCCCACGGTGGGCGCCACTGTCGTGGGAATGGTCACGGCAGATGCTGCAATCGGCAGTGAGTAGTAGAACGAGGGGCAAGGGCGGCCAGCCATCTGTGGTGCGAGATGAGCGCGGAGACACAGGGTTTTACCCAGGTTCGCCCCCCCGAAGGGTAAAGACCTACTCCTGCTAGATTGTATTATGATGATGGTACAATGGGCGAGCTCGGCGGCTAGGCAACGAGTCGCTTGGGTGTATGATGGAACGTATCTCTACACGTCCCGCAGGGAGGTTTATATAGTCTCACCTCCCCTAGGGTTTACATATCTCAACCGAATCATTTAAGGCTTCGGTGCTTGTTTAACCTAATCCGATTGGGCCTATCTACTCGCCTGGGCCTTCAGCTTCCAGTCGCTTGGATCCACGCCGGGCCTTGATCCAGTCGCCGCCTTGCAGGCCCACTCGCCATTTACTGGGCCAGTCGGAAACGTCCTGCTGGGTATACCCCGGTAGGTACATCCCCATCAGCCTTCACGGGTTTACCAGAACATTCATGGAGTTCCTTTCCCGCCACGTTCGCAGCTCCTTCCCGGACCACGGAGTAACAAGTTACAGTTCTTACACTCTGCAGAGGTGCGTTACTTTACCCATGAGAGATCTTAGCTTTATTGCACATCCGAATTGCAGGTTCGTTCACACTTCCTTGGTGTGAGGCCCAGACTAAGATCCAAGCCAATCACTGCCTTCTTTGCGACCCCGCATGTCTCCTTAGTGTACGTCACCCCACCTATTAAATTATGGCAATTGGCAGTACAAACCGTTCAGATGCCGGAACTATCATGCGACGTTGAGGGCTCCCACCCATATGCTGCATATCCTCTACGAATTACCATATAATATGCACGCTATGAGTTATAATAGCCACGACCTACACATCCGGCTCCATGCGAGAGGGAAAAGATACAACTGACTTCTCCATCCCATTCCAAATCTCATGGTCAACGTGTAATATACGGCGTAAGAATCACTGGCGACATTGGTTGTTAAGTCCTATATATTATGTTCCTTTACCACCGGAACTCTTATAGTAGGTTATTACCTCATGGTAACCAACCTATAATCACATTATTATGAAAATAGTTTTTTCTGACCCTTTTCAAATGCAGGTGATGACAACACTGGATTTGGAAAATATTTTATAGAAAATAATCAAAGGACATGAGCAAGTATGAACTTGCCTTTTGTGATTGCAAGATTATGCACTCACGGTCTTCAAGACAATATAAGATCCAATAGCTGAAATCTGCATCATTGGTCCGGTAAGGACTAATGTTTAAAGAAGCAAGATGCTTTTATGCATAAGTAATGTAATGCAAGTTGATAAATGCGAATCCCGAGGATAACGTTGTTCTAGGTTTTCGATACTGAGAAGGGTTTCCTTGGAATGTGTTGTCCTTTTAGATTAAGTTTCACACTCGTGCTTCTTATTAAGGCTTGTGAGTATGTGTGAAACAATATGTACACATAATGGCATACAACAATAAGATATACTAATGATATGTGCTACTCAATGACTGCTTTTATGTGAATTATCTTATCTTCAAGTTTTACCTTGCAAGTGATGACATTTATAATGAACTAAAGTGTTAACAATCCTAGGTATATAAGTAAAGCTTAGTGTAATGTGATTATTATTAATTGTCATTTGATGTTGTTTGTGTTTGAATAGTTTGGATTTGAGATGCTTTATACTTAATTATAACAGACCAAAGTTAACTATAAAACATATAATAAAGTATTTAGTACCATACTTAAAGCTTTGCAAACTAAAAGTAACTTTAAGAATGTAGATAGACTTAGGGTGTATTACTTATGATATTTGTATCTTGTTCACTTTATATTGTTTCCTTAGAGTTACTTAACAATGGCATTACTTCTATTGGGTAGTGGTTTCTTTACATTATAAATGTATTAAGGGATTTATCTTCCAATAAGGGTGTGGTTAAGGTTTGTGAATAAGTAAACAATATTATTTACTACTTATGAATTCACTATGGTGTTTTGATTTGTTTATAAACTTGTGGTTAAAGTAAAGTAAGGGTTTTTATCTCATTATAATTATTCTCAGAGATTTTAGATTGGATAAGGATCCTTTTATAAAATAATCTACATTAATGGTTGAGAGATAATTTAATAAAATTGTATTTAAAGTGTGTTAATTCATTTTGAATGCACACAACCAATATTTAAGACTAATACTATTTATTAGACTCAATTGACTAATTTTTAGAATAATTAACAAATTTTATTTACCTTTATATGAATTATTTATTAAGGAAATAAGTTTATATTTAAGTTATTAAAGTTGTTTAACTTTTGATTTAAATCAAAATTGGAATATCACATTTTTAACATGTAGTTATTATTTTTGTGATCATTTTGGTATATTACATTTATTTTTGTGATTTATAAATAATAAGATATGATTTTAATAAGGTTTATTACTTTATAAAGACTTAATTAATAACAAATATTTAATTAGGTGGAATAATAATGCATGATTATAGTTTTAAAATATAATTCTTATTTTTCTCAGATTTGTGGTATTTTATTTATATTTTTAACATTTACCATTATTAAAATATGAATTATCAAAGTTTTATTACTTATAAAACTTTTATTTAATAATATTTATTTAAATAATCATCATAATAATATTTGATAATAGTTTTAGTTTGTAGATTTTATTTTTCTAAACATTTTCATATATTATATGTATTTTTATGATTTATAAAACAAAAGATATCAAATTTACAAGATTTAATCATTTTATTTCATTTTTGAAACATTAATATTTGAATTCATATTGTGTTTATCAATTTTTTTCTAAACAGCTAATACTTTTCTTACCGAGGCAAGACCTACCCAAGGTCACTGACCAGTGGGGTCAGTACCACGTTGATTGCCACAAGGGCACAGACCAAGCCAAACGTGCTGACTGGGCTGAGGTCGCGTGTGCATGATGCAGCAATGTTGTCACAGAGGATGATCCTCTCAGATCGAAGCCCGATCGAGGGATTGAGTGCATGCACGCGGCTAAGGTTGGGCTTGCTGGAAAGAGGCGGCGACGGCGAACCTAATAGTGGGAGCGCAGCTAGTTTTTGGTCATCGGAGTGCAGTGCACGACGACAACTGGCGACGGTGCACAATAACTCGAGGTGGTGGCTTAGTTTAGGAAGCAATCGAACCAATAGAGAGGAGTAGTGTGCTCAGTGACTCACCAGGAGCGCGAAGAAGAGCTCTGTGAGGTGAATCATGGCCGGAATCGAGATGGACGACGACGGTCGGACTTCGGGAATGAGGTCTCAATCCGAGCGTCTGGGACCTCCCCGGATTGCGTGCTTCAGCAAGAATAACGAGGACGACATGGCGGTTCTTGTGGTGGTTTCAGGCAAGCAAGAGGAGCTACGGAGCGACGACGACAAGAGTCTCTGGCGAGCTAGGGTTTGGCTTCAGAGGCAGACAAAGAGGAAATGAAGGGAATGGAGAGAAGGACGAGCGAGATGGCGTCGTGTCCTTCTTATCCCCTTCATATGACGTCATCTTTGGCACAAATCGTGGCGACCCCGCCGGATCTCGAGCCAGGAAGCTGCTTCGTCGGTGAATCCTTCTAGCGAGAGGAAGAAGAAAGCAAGAAAAGAACGAAGGGGTACTGGCCAGAATGGGCTGCTGTTGGGCCGTGTCGAAGTGAGTGGAGGAGGAAAGGTGTTGCTGCTGTGCGGTGGATAGATAGAAAGAGAAATGGGCTGCGGTGTGGTTGCAGTTTTTTCTTTACTGTTTCCTTTTTTCTTTTCTGTTTTATTTTCAGATTTGTGTATTACACATTTGTTTCAAATTTCTTTTAGAGATTTTATTTATTAAATAGTTGCAGCAAGGATGAATGACATTAAAGTCATTTTATGATCTTTTATTAATTAATGTTGTATTTCTTTATTTTGTTTATATAGATTATTCTAATATTTGGTAAGAGACTTTGTTATTAATTTTCTTTCCATAATAAGCCATGGATTTATTTTAGGATATTTAATTATTTGTTTATAAAACTTAATTTTGGTTAGCTTATAGTTTAGAGGGAAGAATTTTATATAATTATCCCATATTATTATTTAATGCATGATATCCTAAGGATTTAATATGGTTAATATCATTCTCATAGATTTAGGAAATAACAAGGTATATATATTTCATTATAACTAACAAAAGGGTTAGGGTTTAAATTACAATTGCTTACCCTAGGGTTTAGGGTTCTCAATATATTTGTATTCTGTTGTTGATATGAATAAAGATTAATGGCTAAACACATTGTCTTTATGTTTGTGATTTTTAATAATATCACCACTTAAAGTAAAATAGTGGAATTGTTCTCTAGGCTAACTTATGAGACAGAATTGATAAAGGTAGTTTTTAAGCACCTAGGATAATGATGGTTGAGAATGTCCAAGGTGTGCTAAAATGATTGATGTAGGAAATTATTCCTATCAACCATTGTGGAAACAAGATGATTGATCTAACAGATGGGATGGATGTTAAGCTTGATTATAGATTTAGGGTTTAATGTTTACTCAGAATTCCTATCTTCCATAATTCACAATCCTGGACTTCTAATTAAGGAATTCGTTTCCTAGATATACTACTTCTTCATATCTATCATCATGTGTTAACATGATGAGCTTTACTTCACAAAATATTCTTATCCATTTTTTATTCTTCTAAATCCATTTATAATTCTAATGAGCTTGACACTAAAGCTTTCATAATCTTCTCATACTCTTCCTTAATCATCCTTCACTAATATCACTTCAATAGATGTATTCATCAAATCCTACTTCACTTCAAGTGCTTAGTATTTCCAAAGAGGAAACTACTACTTTTATAATCCAATGTTACTCTAGCATCATCTTATTCATACTATCTTGTCTCTTCTTAACTCCAGTATCTAACATTCCAACCTCACATTATATTAATGTGACTTGTAATGACTAATCTAAGATAATATATCTATACTATGGTTCAATCATGTTTTATCCACCAATGTCACTTATACTTGGTATAAGCATTCAATATTGGTGAGTAAGGCATGATTATTATAATCCTTTGATCCTCTATGGTTCAGGTTTCCAGATGGCTAAACAAGGCTTCCATCCATACAACATTACAGTTGCATTATAATTATCTTACATTTAGCTTTATTGGATTAAGATATATAATTCATTGACTATACTTACTTGATCCAATAGGACTACTCCTGGTAACTTATCTTCAGACTTCATCCTTGTAATCTTCTTTGTTACCATATTGATTTGATTTCCTCCAATCACTCCCATCCTATAGATAACATCTAAAACTAGCATCACTATTTACCTCTTTTGACTTCTTTCTTTATAAGCCTCAAGTGAATGCTATAATAAGGACAAGAGTTGATAGGTAAAGGATTGATAGGTTAAGAATTGGTGAATCAATAGTTGATTATTCAGTATTGATGAACAACAAATATAAGGATAGGATTCAATATAGATGATAAGGATTGATATGGAAATAAAGATATATGGTGAATGATCTTGACTTTGATTTCTTTCCTACTCAATCTCACTAGAGAGTTAAAGTTAGGTATTTCCATGATACTCATGGTATAAGTAGATGAGATTAAGATATAGTTGTTACATTCTTATTATTTGTGTTATACTTATAAATTGGTATTCATGAGTGATTATAATGAATACTATGATATGATCACAT
Organism: Avena atlantica; assembly: GCA_910589765.1. Classification (NCBI taxonomy): domain Eukaryota; kingdom Viridiplantae; phylum Streptophyta; class Magnoliopsida; order Poales; family Poaceae; genus Avena; species Avena atlantica. The sequence continues at coordinate 43,421,173 of OU342737.1, forward strand.
AAGGATCAAATGTAAATCACTAAGTAATCTATTAGGGTTTAATTTTATTACATTTGATCTACCCTTAGATCAAATCATGTTTATCCAAAATAAGGTTTTAGCAAAGATCATATTGAAACTTATCGCAGTCAACTTGATGATCTACTTCAATTCCATCAAGTTAAGAGACGCTTCAATCACTTTGACAAGTTTTTATTTAAAAGTGCGAAAATTATTCAGATTTTCTATGCATGAATGCAATGCACACATCTCTGTTCAGCTTATTTCTAAGCTCTAATCATGAGATCCCTATTTGGGTAAGACCTTATGTATGGTTTGTAATGGATGATGTACTGTGATATCCAAATCTGTTATGTCTCGCAAAAATGGTAATCCTGGTATTGCGATGTATGGGATAACAGGCATCTGGTGACGAGGTTTAATCTCATCAATGCCCATTGTTATGGACTTGGGTTTTGGAGAAGATGGGGATGCTGGAGATCGTGGAACGGTTAGCAAACAAGCAACACGGGGACACAAGGTTTACCCAGGTTCAGGCCCTCGGAGGGAAAACCCTACTCCTGCTTGTCTGCTCTTGATTACGGCAGAACCGAAGGTTACAGGGGTGCGCAGATGCAATCTGGCGTGGAGGTGTGTATGCGAAAGTATGAGGGAGATTGTAAGAGAGCTCTAGATCTTTAGATCTATGATGGAGGTGGAGATCGTAGATCTATCTATTGGGGGGTTATGGCGTCTATATGTCGTGCCCTCCTCGTTGGACCCTCCTAGCCTTTATATATGGGGAGGCTAGGTCTCGGGTGCCAATACGATTTGGTTACAAGTTGTATTCAAACTATAGTCTTGAGCTTTCCTTGTCTTGTGTGCTTGGGAGTCCGTGTCCATATGGCTTCGTACCAGCCGAACCGTCATAGGCGTCCTGGACCCTGGCAGGTCGTCGAGTGGGCCTTCCGTCGGGTTGGACCAAGTAAGCTAACATCGGATACCCGTAGGGTATAACCATGTCAGTAGCCCCTGAGTGTTCAGTCGAATCGTAGATTCGGCTGAGGACTCTTCAATCTTTCGGGTGCAGCTATCTCTGTTTGCCAGAGAATGATTTGAGTGTGTAGGGATTGTTGATGCGTGCACCTGACTCTCCAGACGGATCAGGGTCAGTTAATTGTCTTAGTACAAAACAACACGATCTTCTTCAGGTTCGAGTCCCTCGACTCGAGCCTGGAACATATGCTGGCGTAATTCGACTCAGGCCTCGGAGTACTTATAGGAGTGGAATTCCAGTGATTTTTAAACGATGTACCCAACGCGTCCGTCGGGATTTTTCATCGTGCCTGCTGGCACGGATTCTCACTAGCAGAGCGCAGTCGTGTGCGTTGCCAGGCCATCAGATGATATCTGTAGGTCTTATCTTTGTGTGCAGACACAACATCCGATTTTTTATCACCACGGAGGTGTTTAGGGTGGCCAAGGAGGATGTTACTCACTTAGTATTGATTGGGGCAGAGTTGCCGAAAAGTTTTGGCATACTGATCTGTAGGATCGCAGTCGAAGAATTCATAGGGTGCGCGACCAGCGCTCCCTATGGGAGTAGCCCCCGAGTGTCTGTTTGAGTCGTAGACTTGAGCAGAGACTTTAATTCAGCCGTTGTTAGCTTCAGGTCCGTAGGACACAATTTTTTCGGATGCTTGAATCAATCCTCCCTATGGGAGTAGCCCCCGAGTCCGTAGTGGAGTCGTAGACTCGGCGTAGGACTCGAAGATCTTGTGTGTGCGCGACCAGCGCTCTAGTTTGGAGTAGCCCCCGAGTGTTTGGCGGAGTCGTAGACTCGGGCAGAGACTCGAGTCTTGTATCTTGTAGACGCAGTCGACAATCTCGCGGGCATACCGCTAACCCAGAAGTACATCGGGTGCGCGACCAGAGCTCCTGATAGGAGTAGCCCCCGAGTGTCTAGTCGAGTCACAGACTCGAGTGGATACTCATGCGAGGATAAACCACTGACCCGGAAGTGCATCGCGTAAGGATCCAGGAGTCAACGTAGCGGAGTGATGCGGCTCTTTAGCCAGAAGGACTCGACGTTGCGGATGAAGTCGACACCGTTTCTTCTGTTGGGTACGCGGTCAGCGCCGCTTTTGTCGATGATTGATGTGGTCATCCGAGGAATGCTTCGACTCGGGTCTTGGCGTCTGTTGACATGACTGGCGATGGTCGACTCCGTTGGAGGACCCGATAGAATAGCTCGGCGCATTTGACATCCTTGTAAGCTGCAGAAAAACATGACGAATTTTGAAGTACTTGTATTGTGGCGCCCCGCAAAAACCACTACTAGAAAATCGCGGTGTTTTTGTGCATTGCATCATCATGACCGCATGCTCATGTCATCATGCCACATTGCATTTGAGCATCGTCATCATCCTGCATTGGTTTTTGTCTAAACTATTTTCGAAACGCCTAGTTTTGTTTTCTAAATATCCCCGTCTTTTATTTCAAATCAAACCCTCGGTCCGCCTGGATCTTTTGTTTGCCTAAACTATTTTACCAAAAGAATATTTAAAACTAAACAAAATAAATAAAACGTTTTTGTCCGGGGAGACAGTCCGGCCGGTCAGGCCAGAGGCCCAACCGGACCAGACCATCTACCACCCGGCCCAACACACCTAGCAAACCCTAAACCTAATCCTAGCCCTACATCTAACCAAACCCTAATCCCTAGCCTACCCAATCCCCACCCAGCGCCACACACCACCCCTACCTACCCAATCTGCCGCTGCCACTCTCCCTGGCACACACCCAGACGCACTCGCCAACCCACCCCGTCCACTTCCCCTCGCCTGGCCCACCCGCAGACACACGATCCCCACCCTGCGACTTGGTCGCACACTCCCTCTCGACCATGTTCTCCCGCACGACGCGCCCGACCCTCCCGCTCGCCTGCTCCTCCCTCTCCCCTCTCCGGCTGCGCCGCCTCCTTCCTTTGCGCCTGGCGTCGGCGGTCCCTCGATCTCGATCCGCCGCCTCCCTCTCTCTGCACGGGAGCCGCCGCATCCGCCTCCTCTACTCCCGCCGGCGTGCTCCTGAGACCTGTTGAGCCTGAGTCCGCCGCCTCCCCTTGCGCAAGACCGCCTCCCAGCTGCCGTCGCCGCCAGAAGCTCCGTCGCCCTCGTCCCCTTCATCCACCACCGGATGCTCTATCCGCTGACCGTCTTCAGGCGCGCGCTGACGCTCGCCATGGCGCGTCGTTCCGCCTCTGCTTCCCCCGCGGGCAGCAGCGCCCGTTGCCGCCCTCTCATGGCACGCGCGTGGCCGCACGTCCGCCGGCGACCTCGCCGACTCCGTCCGCCTCCACCTCAAGCTCCGCCTCAGTGCTCCTCCGTATCCCTCCACCTGCGCGCCTCCCGGGCCCGGCGCCGTGTGCCTCGCGACCCTCCTGCTTGAGCACATCCTTGTCCCTATCGGCATGCCCTGCCTCCACCCTCTTCAACAGCAGCAGCTATGGTCCGTGTCCTCTACCCTCGGTCGAAGACCCGCAGCAGTCTAGCTCACTCCATGGCTTTGTTTTGAGTGCTCCTTGCGTGATGTGGTGCTGATTCTTGACGAAGTGGACCGGGGTGTTGACAGATGGTGTCGTGGTGTCGTGGGGGCTCAAGATCTTCTCTGAAGAAAGTATATGAGGTACCTGGTACAAAACAAGCTCGCCACCGACCACCGACGTCGCCTTCACGGATGACAAGCTCTCCATCACGGATTCCAAGATGCCTCACCCCGAGTTCTTCTACCTAGAGTGCTAAGACCCCGTTCCCGGAGGCGAAGCCTGAACCCCCAAGATCGCCAAACCCCTGATATCCGTGATCGTCCTGCCAAGGCCAACACCGACAACGGAACCAATACCCCAAGGTCTCCTTCCCGGACGCCAAGTTCGCCGAGAACCCGAAGGCCAAGGTCACCGACGCGGAACGACAAGACCTCCTTTCCGCACCGATGCCGACGACGTCGCACGCCAAGTTCTTCTTCCCGAACGCCAAGACCGACCCGATACGAGGACCCGACAAGATCTTCGTGACGACAAGATCGGCACCGACCAGGGCGGATCCGATGTGCCCCCGATGCCAACCAAGTTCTTCTTCTCGGATGCGACAAGATCGACTTCCGTTGTCCGAGACCGATCCCGGCGAGACCGAACCCTGTCGACCCCGAACCAAGATCGGCGAGCCCCCTATGTGTGACCCCTCCGAGCCCCAAGTTCGCTGAACCCCAAAGTGTGACCCTCTTTTCCGTGACCTATATTTTATAAATAATATTACTTGTTGCATATAAAATTGTTCATGCATGCATACTTGTCTGTGGTTTGGGGGCCTTATGCCGATTCACCATATAATTAAATATGGAGACCATATGCGGGCTATTCTAGTCTTAGTTGGTCTCCATTTAAATCTGTGTAGCGAACCGATGCTATGTTTTGCCATGTTAATACCACATTTAAAATGTGGGGTATCTAAACAACATGAACCATGTAAGAAATTGTCGGGACCCCGGTTCCGCTTAATATGGCCTAATTGCATCGCACCTTTGCCATGTCATACATCATACATGCATCATGCCCGATTTTCTACCGTAGTATTAAATAGTCCAACCGGTGTTTCTTCTAGTGCTTTGCTTCTTCACGGATTAGGCCGATGAGTTGATGTGAGCTTCGCCCCGATCTTCGGATGAAACTTCGGCAATGTTTTTCAGGCGAGCATCCCTTCCCCTTCTACCTATTTTGCATTTATAGTCTTTACTCCCTCTTGTTGATCTATTGCTATCTGTGTTGCGATGCTCTAGTTTCCGTACCCGTGATATCCCTTGCGGCCTTATATTGCCTTGGACACATCCTATTACCTGTTGTTTGGTAGATAGTTGGACTTGCGCGTCGTAGTCGCTTGCTCAAGTGCTGTTGCGTGTCGTCCAGTACCACAGTTGTTGGAGTATTGCCGCATGTTTAATGTTATAGGTGATCATGGCTTTAAATACTGTTTAATAACTAAAATTGAAGTAGGTAAATGCAGAGGCACCGGTGGGTAATATATAATATTTGGATTTTAACCGCTCACTGGTGTCCCGTAGGACCCCGAGTTCTTGACACCTGTTCCGAGATCGAGCGCGCTAACCACAGGTGGGGTGTATGGGCACCCCCATCGATTTAGTACCTGATTCCAAGTACTGTACTGGGGGCCACAATTAGTTTGGGGCTTTATTACTATCCTGTACTTATGCCATGCTTTACTGCTTTATTTACGATTGTGCGAGGAGCACCTGTACTGTTTAGGTCCGTGACACGTTTTCGTTGTATCGACAAGCACAGTGATCTTTTCGGGTTCCCAGTCGTTTACAGCCGTCTACACAAACCCTGAGTTCGTCTCGGAGACCGGCCGACTTTGTTGCGGGTAGCTTAGTGGGGTGGCCCCCCGTGCTTGCTTTGGGTCTGGGAAACGTCGTGTCCGAAACCCCGTCGACATACCGTTGGGTGTATGTTTTGTGATCTTGTACCTACCTGATCTGACGACAAGGGTGTAGGTGCGTGTGGGAACTTTGGTGCACCCCTGCAGGGTTAAATCTTTTCGAGAAGCCGTGTCCATGGTTATGGACGACTTGGAGCACAGTTCTCGATCATAGACAACTATAACTAAAGTTTATTGTTATAATTTGACTTGTATCTGATATGACTAGTAATCAGCTTCACTGCAACGGAATTGCTAAATAAAAGTACCAACAACTGCTGGGTTTGGGGATATCTCATGCTAATTGTAACTGACTAGTAAGTGATGCAACTACAACGGAATGGTTAACTAAAAGTAACTTCGGCAATGTTTTTCAGGCGAGCATCCCTTCCCCTTCTACCTATTTTGCATTTATAGTCTTTACTCCCTCTTGTTGATCTATTGCTATCTGTGTTGCGATGCTCTAGTTTCCGTACCCGTGATATCCCTTGCGGCCTTATATTGCCTTAGACACATCCTATTACCTGTTGTTTGGTAGATAGTTGGACTTGCGCGTCGTAGTCGCTTGCTCAAGTGCTGTTGCATGTCGTCCAGTACCACAATTGTTGGAGTATTGCCGCATGTTTAATGTTATAGGTGATCATGGCTTTAAATACTGTTTAATAACTAAAATTGAAGTAGGTAAATGCAGAGGCACCGATGGGTAATATATAATATTTGGATTTTAACCGCTCACTGGTGTCCCGTAGGACCCCGAGTTCTTGACACCTGTTCCGAGATCGAGCGCGCTAACCACAGGTGGGGTGTATGGGCACCCCCATCGATTTAGTACCTGATTCCAAGTACTGTACTAGGGGCCACAATTAGTTTGGGGCTTTATTACTATCCTGTACTTATGCCATGCTTTACTGCTTTATTTACGATTGTGCGAGGAGCACCTGTACTGTTTAGGTCCGTGACACGTTTTCGTTGTATCGACAAGCACAGTGATCTTTTCGGGTTCCCAGTCGTTTACAGCCGTCTACACAAACCCTGAGTTCGTCTCGGAGACCGGCCGACTTTGTTGCGGGTAGCTTAGTGGGGTGGCCCCCCGTGCTTGCTTTGGGTCTGGGAAACGTCGTGTCCGAAACCCCGTCGACATACCGTTGGGTGTATGTTTTGTGATCTTGTACCTACCTGATCTGACGACAAGGGTGTAGGTGCGTGTGGGAACTTTGGTGCACCCCTGCAGGGTTAAATCTTTTCGAGAAGCCGTGTCCATGGTTATGGACGACTTGGAGCACAGTTCTCGATCATAGACAACTATAACTAAAGTTTATTGTTATAATTTGACTTGTATCTGATATGACTAGTAATCAGCTTCACTGCAACGGAATTGCTAAATAAAAGTACCAACAACTGCTGGGTTTGGGGATATCTCATGCTAATTGTAACTGACTAGTAAGTGATGCAACTACAACGGAATGGTTAACTAAAAGTAACTTCGGCAATGTTTTTCAGGCGAGCATCCCTTCCCCTTCTACCTATTTTGCATTTATAGTCTTTACTCCCTCTTGTTGATCTATTGCTATCTGTGTTGCGATGCTCTAGTTTCCGTACCCGTGATATCCCTTGCGGCCTTATATTGCCTTAGACACATCCTATTACCTGTTGTTTGGTAGATAGTTGGACTTGCGCGTCGTAGTCGCTTGCTCAAGTGCTGTTGCATGTCGTCCAGTACCACAATTGTTGGAGTATTGCCGCATGTTTAATGTTATAGGTGATCATGGCTTTAAATATTGTTTAATAACTACAATTGAAGTAGGTAAATGCAGAGGCACCGATGGGTAATATATAATATTTGGATTTTAACCGCTCACTGGTGTCCCGTAGGACCCCGAGTTCTTGACACCTGTTCCGAGATCGAGCGCGCTAACCACAGGTGGGGTGTATGGGCACCCCCATCGATTTAGTACCTGATTCCAAGTACTGTACTAGGGGCCACAATTAGTTTGGGGCTTTATTACTATCCTGTACTTATGCCATGCTTTACTGCTTTATTTACGATTGTGCGAGGAGCACCTGTACTGTTTAGGTCCGTGACACGTTTTCGTTGTATCGACAAGCACAGTGATCTTTTCGGGTTCCCAGTCGTTTACAGCCGTCTACACAAACCCTGAGTTCGTCTCGGAGACCGGCCGACTTTGTTGCGGGTAGCTTAGTGGGGTGGCCCCCCGTGCTTGCTTTGGGTCTGGGAAACGTCGTGTCCGAAACCCCGTCGACATACCGTTGGGTGTATGTTTTGTGATCTTGTACCTACCTGATCTGACGACAAGGGTGTAGGTGCGTGTGGGAACTTTGGTGCACCCCTGCAGGGTTAAATCTTTTCGAGAAGCCGTGTCCATGGTTATGGACGAGTTGGAGCACAGTTCTCGATCATAGACAACTATAACTAAAGTTTATTGTTATAATTTGACTTGTATCTGATATGACTAGTAATCAGCTTCACTGCAACGGAATGGCTAAATAAAAGTACCAACAACTGCTGGGTTTGGGGATATCTCATGCTAATTGTAACTGACTAGTAAGTGATGCAACTACAACGGAATGGTTAACTAAAAGTGCCAACTGCTTATTCTATCAGGATGACTATCTATATTTGACTAGTAATTGCCGCAACTATAACGGAATGAATAAAACTGCCAACGGTGTGAGTTCCTCGGTTGACTTCCTCGTTTGGTCTCGAGGGGAAAACACCAGGATGGGTATGTTTGGTGGTAGTATCAGGTTGGTTCCGAATAGGTCTTTCGTACCCCTCTCTGATAGCCGCTAGTTGTATCGAGTCTCTATAGGTTGTTTAGTGCATGCTGCGCTGCCGCTTCAGTCCACCATACCTATGTAGGCGATGACCGCCGAATTCTAGCCTCGCCATGTACTGGCCTCAGTACTGATCGCTCTCTCTTTTTCCTTTGCCCTTTGTCGGCACCCCTTTTGTTTAAGCAGGTTTTGAGATCGACGTCGTTAGCAGGGTTACCCTTCCGGCTTGGCCTGGGCAGGGTTATGGACGCCTTTGGTTATTCTTCAGGGCTCTTAGCTCAATTTGCATCTTGTCCGTACTCGGACGCTGTATCGTTTTCCAGGTGATTTGGATCTTTGTATTGTATATCTGTATTCTTGACTCATTGAGTCGCTGTTGTATATATATGTTTTGTGGGTTCCATCGAGGACTATTGTGTAATGATATTACTTCGTTTTCCACCCGCACGAAAGTGCCTGGTGGGCACCTTTGAATCGTTTCTATGCGGGTTTGGCGGGTTTCGCTAAAACTTGCATAGGGCCGATTCTGAGGGTGTTACAGAGTGGTATCAGATCTCAGCAGTTGCGATACCCCACAAGTCCAGCCTGTAGGATAACCTAGCTAACGGCCGAAGTAGAGTGTCAAAACTATTTTTGAAAAATTGGTTGGATAGTTCTTATTAGGTCTGATTTTACTCCTTACCCCTATGCTGCTCTCCTCTCACCTCTGCGTGTTTTGAATCCGCTCTCTTCTCTCTCTTCGAGTCCAGGATTTCTCGTGGATGGGTTCCATCGTACCTTCAGGGTTTCGCTTCCTCCTTTGGTAACGGTGTTGCTACATCTGGTCTTCATGCTATCCGAGGAATCCTTCGTCTGGTGGACTTCTCTTTGTTCCTTCTTGTGCCTTCCGGTGTTTTCTGACGCGACGACATCATCTACGCCAGATCCGATGCAGAGTCTGCATCACTCCTTTGTTTCTGAACCTCGATTGTCGAGATCTTCAGTCTGATTCCGAGAATGGTTGCACGCTTTTCTACTGATTGTGCAGAGTAATAGTTTGGGTGCGTGATGGATTGGCCCCCATGCCGACTACTCACTCTATTCGCTTGTGTACATTGAAGTGGATGAGAATGCATCGGTTCCCTCTTTCCATCGATGCTAGAGGTGGCTTTATTTGTTGATACCTCTACCTTCGACCTTTTGTTCCCGGAGTGTTCTCTCGACGATCACGGACAACGACCTCTTGTTAGTGGTGTCGCGAGGATCTACACGATGCGAGAAGATTCAGATCGCCGCCCTTCTTCCCGGTACCATGAGGCGAATCTCGAGGGCGAGATCCATTGTTAGTGGTGTCGAATTGTGGCGCCCCGCAAAAACCACTACTAGAAAATCGCGGTGTTTTTGTGCATTGCATCATCATGACCGCATGCTCATGTCATCATGCCACATTGCATTTGAGCATCGTCATCATCCTGCATGGTTTTTGTCTAAACTATTTTCGAAACGTCTAGTTTTGTTTTCTAAATATCCCCGTCTTTTATTTCAAATCAAACCCTCGGTCCGCCTGGATCTTTTGTTTGCCTAAACTATTTTACCAAAAGAATATTTAAAACTAAACAAAATAAATAAAACGTTTTTGTCCGGGGAGACAGTCCGGTCGGTCAGGCCAGGGGCCCAACCGGACCAGACCATCTACCACCCGGCCCAACACACCTAGCAAACCCTAAACCTAATACTAGCCCTACATCTAACCAAACCCTAATCCCTAGCCTACCCAATCCCCACCCAGCGCCACACACCACCCCTACCTACCCAATCTGCCGCCGCCACTCTCCCTGGCACACACCCAGACGCACTCGCCAACCCACCCCGTCCACTTCCCCTCGCCTGGCCCACCCGCAGACACACGATCCCCACCCTGCGACTTGGTCGCACGCTCCCTCTCGACCACGTTCTCCCGCACGACGCTCCCGACCCTCCCGCTCGCCTGCTCCTCCCTCTCCCCTCTCCGGCCGCGCCGCCTCCTTCCTTTGCGCCTGGCGTTGGCGGTCCCTCGATCTCCATCCGCCGCCTCCCTCTCTCTGCATGGGAGCCGCCGCATCCGCCTCCTCTACTCCCGCCGGCGTGCTCCTGAGCCCTGTCGAGCCTGAGTCCGCCGCCTCCCCTTGCGCAAGACCGCCTCCCAGCTGCCGTCGCTGCCAGAAGCTCCGTCGCCCTCGTCCCCTTCATCCACCACCGGATGCTCTATCCGCTGACCGTCTTCAGGCGCGCGCTGACGCTCGCCATGGCGCGTCGTTCCGCCTCTGCTTCCCCCGCGGGCAGCAGCGCCCGTTGCCGCCATCTCATGGCACGCGCGTGGCCGCACGTCCGCCGGCGACCTTGCCGACTCCGTCCGCCTCCACCTCAAGCTCCGCCTCAGTGCTCCTCTGTATCCCTCCACCTGCGCGCCTCCCGGGCCCGGCGCCGTGTGCCTCGCGACCCTCCTGCTTGAGCACATCCTTGTCCCTGTCGGCATGCCCTGCCTCCACCCTCTTCAACAACAGCAGCTATGGTCCGTGTCCTTTACCCTCGGTCGAAGACCCGCAGCAGTCTAGCTCACTCCATGGCTTTGTTTTGAGTGCTCCTTGCGTGATGTGGTGCTGATGCTTGCCGAAGTGGTGACCGGGGTGTTGACAGATGGTGTCGTGGTGTCGTGGGGGCTCAAGATCTTCTCTGAAGAAAGGATACGAGGTACCTGGTATAGAACAAGCTCGCCACAGACCACCGACGTCGCCTTCACGGATGACAAGCTCTCCATCACGGATTCCAAGATGCCTCACCCCGAGTTCTTCTACCTAGAGTGCTAAGACCCCGTTCCCGGAGGCGAAGCCTAAACCCCCAAGATCGCCAAACCCCTGATATCCGTGATCGTCCTGCCAAGCCCAACACCGACAACGGAACCAATACCCCAAGGTCTCCTTCCCGGACGCCAAGTTCGCCGAGAACCCGAAGGCCAAGGTCACCGACGCGGAACGACAAGACCTCCTTCCCGCACCGATGACGACGACGTCGCACGCCAAGTTCTTCTTCCCGAACGCCAAGACCGACCCGATACGAGGACCCGACAAGATCTTCGTGACGACAAGATCGGCACCGACCAGGGCGGATCCGATGTGCCCCCGACGCCAACCAAGTTCTTCTTCTCGGATGCGACAAGATCGACTTCCGTTGTCCGAGACCGATCCCGGCGAGACCGAACCCTGTCGACCCCGAACCAAGATCGGCGAGCCCCCTATGTGTGACCCCTCCGAGCCCCAAGTTCGCCGAACCCCAAAGTGTGACCCTCTTTTCTGTGACCTATATTTTATAAATAATATTACTTGTTGCATATAAAATTGTTCATGCATGCATACTTGTCTGTGGTTTGGGGGCCTTATGCCGATTCACCATATAATTAAATATGGAGACCATATGCGGGCTATTCTAGTCTTAGTTGGTCTCCATTTAAATCTGTGTAGCGAACCGATGCTATGTTTTGCCATGTTAATACCACATTTAAAATGTGGGGTATCTAAACAACATGAACCATGTAAGAAATTGTCGGGACCCCGGTTCCGCTTAATATGGCCTAATTGCATCGCACCTTTGCCATGTCATACATCATACATGCATCATGCCCGATTTTCTACCGTAGTATTAAATAGTCCAACCGGTGTTTCTTCTAGTGCTTTGCTTCTTCATGGATTAGGCCGATGAGTTGATGTGAGCTTCTCCCCGATCTTCGGATGAAACTTCGGCAATGTTTTTCAGGCGAGCATCCCTTCCCCTTCTACCTATTTTGCATTTATAGTCTTTACTCCCTCCTGTTGATCTATTGCTATCTGTGTTGCGATGCTCTAGTTTCCGTACCCGTGATATCCCTTGCGGCCTTATATTGCCTTGGACACATCCTATTACCTGTTGTTTGGTAGATAGTTGGACTTGCGCGTCGTAGTCGCTTGCTCAAGTGCTGTTGCGTGTCGTCCAGTACCACAGTTGTTGGAGTATTGCCGCATGTTTAATGTTATAGGTGATCATGGCTTTAAATATTGTTTAATAACTAAAATTGAAGTAGGTAAATGCAGAGGCACCGGTGGGTAATAGACAATATTTGGATTTTAACCGCTCACTGGTGTCCCGTAGGACCCCGAGTTCTTGACACCTGTTCCGAGATCGAGCGCGCTATCCACAGGTGGGGTGTATGGGCACCCCCATCGATTTAGTACCTGATTCCAAGTATTGTACTGGGGGCCACAATTAGTTTGGGGCTTTATTACTATCTTGTACTTATGCCATGCTTTACTGCTTTATTTACGATTGTGCGAGGAGCACCTGTACTGTTTAGGTCCGTGACACGTTTTCGCTGTATCGACAAGCCCAGTCATGTTTTCGGGTTCCCAGTCGTTTACAGCCGTCTACACAAACCCTGAGTCCGTCTCGGAGACCGGTCGACTTCGTTGCGGGTAGCTTAGTGGGGTGCCCCCCCGTGCTTGCTTTGGGTCTGGGAAACTTCGTGTCCGAAACCCCGTCGACATACCGTTGGGTGTATGTTTTGTGATCTTGTACCTACCTGATCTAACGACAAGGGTGTAGGTGCGTGTGGGAACTTTGGTGCACCCCTGCAGGGTTAAATCTTTTCGAGAAGCCGTGTCCGCGGTTATGGACGACTTGGAGCACAGTTCTCGATCATAGACAACTATAACTAAAGTTTATTGTTATAATTTGACTTGTATCCGATATGACTAGTAATCAGCTTCATTGCAACGGAATGGCTAAATAAAAGTACCAACAACTGCTGGGTTTGGGGATATCTCATGCTAATTGTAACTGACTAGTAAGTGATGCAACTACAACGGAATAGTTAACTAAAAGTGCCCACTGCTTATTCTATTAGGATGACTATCTATATTTGACTAGTAATTGCCGCAACTATAACGGAATGAATAAAACTGCCAACGGTGTGAGTTCCTCGGTTGACTTCCTCGTTTGGTCTCGAGGGGAAAACACCAGGATGGGTATGTTTGGTGGTAGTATCAGGTTGGTTCCGAATAGGTCTTTCGTACCCCTCTCTGATAGCCGCTAGTTGTATCGAGTCTCTATAGGTTGTTTAGTGCATGCTGCGCTGCCGCTTCAGTCCACCATACCTATGTAGGCGAGGACCGCCGAATTCTAGCCTCGCCGTGTACTGGCCTCAGTACTGACCGCTCTCTCTTTTTCCTTTGCCCTTTGTCGGCACCCCTTTTATTTAAGCAGGTTTTGAGATCGACGTCGTTAGCAGGGTTACCCTTCCGGCTTGGCCTGGGCAGGGTTATGGACGCCTTTGGTTATTCTTCAGGGCTCTTAGCTCAATTTGCATCTTGTCCATACTCGGACGCTGTATCGTTTTCCAGGTGATTTGGATCTTTGTATTGTATATCTGTATTCTTGACTCATTGAGTCGTTGTTGTATATATATGTTTTGTGGGTTCCATCGAGGACTATTGTGTAATGATATTACTTCGTTTTCCACCCGCACGAAAGTGCCTGGTGGGCACCTTTGAATCGTTTCTATGCGGGTTTGGCGGGTTTCGCTAAAACTTGCATAGGGCCGATTCTGAGGGTGTTACATGTATCTTGAATATTTGCCTTTCGGCTTGTCCAGTAAGATTCTGGTGCCGATCGAGTCGACACTTTTGCACTGTATGCTAGGCCTTTTTGTTAGCCTGATTACCCTTAGTCTCAGTACCTTGCCGAGGCACTCGGAGTTCAAGGATTCGACGATCAGGCAGAATCATCTACTCAGGCTGTCGCATTCGAGGTGCTCGAGTGCGTGGAGCCGATGGCACATTAGGTTACTCGAAGAGGGTGCAGCCCCCGAGTGTTTCGAGTGCGATTAAAGTAAGAAATAAAATCAACTCTGAATAGTGAACTTAGCTTCGTTGGTTGTTGACGAGGTGAAACGGGTCGTGAGAGCCAATGCAACCGGAGGGTCATGGTCTCGAGAGCCATTGTGACTGGCAGGTCACAGGAGGCGATGCAACCTGCGGATCGCGGGCATCAAAGTAGTGGACGAAGATGATGCGACCACGGACGAAGTCGACGCGGTAGCGGGTCACGCGGCAGACTTAATCGACGCGGTGGGGTCGGCATGATGGCGAGTTGTCGAAGTCAAAGGATGTGGAGGGTCACCTTAGTCGAAGACATGGTGGGTCACCGCATCCGAAGACCGTGGCGGGTCGTCGAAGTTGAAGAAGACCCTGGGCAGCCGGAGCCGAAGACCGCGGAGGGTCGCCAAAGCAGAGGGAGCCCCCGAGCCCCCGAGTCGTTGGAGCCGAAGATCACATCGGGTCGAAGACCCCGGCGGGTCGCCGAAGAGAAGTCAGCGCAGCTGAAGACCGTAGCGGGTCGCCGCAGCCGAAAACCGCAACAGGCCGATGGTCGCGAGTCGTGCGGACAAGTGGGCGCAGCCCCCGAGCGTGGAGTTGATGTGGTCGAGGTGGCGTCCATGAGCCAATGCGGCGGACCGGAGTCAACGCGGCAGCGATTCGCCGAGGCCGACGGTGTAGCAGTTTGTTGCAATCGAAGATCGCAGAAGGTCGACGTAGTCGAAAAGTGCGGCAGGTCGACGGGGCCGAAGACATGGCGGATCGCCAGAGTAAAAGACCATAGCGGGTTATCGACGGAAGGGAGTCGACGTTGCACAATATTGATGCTCGGATCTTCTCCTCTCGATTGCAAATTCTGATCGAACACGGCGATCCGACAATTTGCTAGATGTGCCGCGAAAGGTCGGCGCCACAAGCATCTGGATCCCATCTTTTTACGGCGTTGTTGGTGGCCGCGTACTAGGGATGTCATCGACGTAGCACAGACCATAATTTGATTTTCGGCAGGTCCTCCGTACACATCGTTGCATTGCAGTATTTTCCTTGGTAGTCGATTCCAATGATATTGCTCCTTTTCGCTTTGGTGACCTGATTCCTATTTTTATGTGCCGCATCAACAAAAATTTAATGGTTGATTGCTTCTCGTGAAGGAGCAATAAAGGACACGCTCCACAAGGTTGGATCATACTGCACGTGGTGCTTTTCTACCGATCGATCCTGATGGAAGTAAGCCTTTGCCTGGCTGCTCCTCAATCTGACGTGTAACTATCCTCATACAAATTTCTCTCGTCATCGGAACTTGGTCCACGCTGGATTTACGTACGTGCAGGTAGCACTGTTGGTTGAACATGAGGTTGCTCCTGATCGGGCTGTACATCAAACAGGGGGAATTACTGCTACCACGGAGAACAACTGGTATATCGCTGATCAATCGATCTTTCGCGTCAATATGACATATAAACTTGCACGCTGTGAGCAGTCTAGACACCGAGCTCCTATGTAGATCTTGACGCCGAAGAGATTTAGAGCCAGATGCGATCTGATCGGTGGCGGCCAGGGATCCCGCTGGGATCTTGATTTCGGGCATAGCTTTTCTCCATGGATGAGTCGTAGATAGCAGGTGATGAGACCGTCACGATCGCACAATCAGCGCCCCCAGTTCCCACAGACGGCGCCAATTGACGAGGTTTAATCTCATCAATGCCCATTGTTATGGACTTGGGTTTTGGAGAAGATGGGGATGCTGGAGATCGTGGAACGGTTAGCAAACAAGCAACACGGGGACACAAGGTTTACCCAGGTTCAGGCCCCCGGAGGGAAAACCTACTCCTGCTTGTCTGCTCTTGATTACGGCGAAACCGAAGGTTACAGGGGTGCGCAGATGCAATCTGGCGTGGAGATGTGTATGCGAAAGTATGAGGGAGATTGTAAGAGAGCTCTAGATCTAAAGATCTATCATGGAGGTGGAGATCGTAGATCTATCTATTGGGGGGTTATGGCGTCTATATGTCGTTCCCTCCTCGTTGGACCCTCCTAGCCTTTATATATGGGGAGGCTAGGTCTCGGGTGCCAATACGATTTGGTTACAAGTTGTATTCAAACTCTAGTCTTGAGCTTTCCTTGTCTTGTGCGCTTGGGAGTCCGTGTCCATATGGCTTCGTACCAGCCGAATTGTCATAGGCGTCCTGGACCCTGGCAGGTCGTCGAGTGGGCCTTCCGTCGGGTTGGACCAGGTAGGCTAACATCGGATACCCGTAGGGTATAACCATGTCATCTAGGATTAAAAATCCGGGTGTTGATAGGGCTCTACCGGTAGCTATGTGTTCATCTCTCTCTATGCATGATCTTGTGGTCATGAGCTTTGTAATCAAGTAGATCTATCTTGCTACTCAAGTGCTTCATTAGATCTATGCTCTCCCCATGTGTGTGAAAGTGACAGCATGCACGCCATGGTGGCACTTAGGTTTGAGTCTGCATAAATACTCTTTGTGCTTTAATAGATCTATGCTTTTCCCCACGTGTGTGAAAGTGACAGCGTGCATACCGTGTGTGGCACTTTGGCTAGATTGAATATTTGTTATGAGTTATATTTGGAGTTGGATGTCTCTATGAAATTGTGGTGTTTGTTGGAACCATCTAGCGCACAAGGTGACAGTGTGGGGTTTTCTAGATTGGGGAAGGCGGACTTTGAGGTGTGCTGTTAAAGCCCTACCATGGATTAGAGTGTCCAACCGAAGAGTAGTTAAGAGTAGTATCATGAAGAGAGGATATTTATATGAGAGAGTGTTCACTAGTGAAAGTATGACCCCTAGGGCTTGTTTCTAAGCATTGAAACACCGTTTGCTACTAGATCTGTTGCATGTTTGCTTGCTTCCATCAGTTTGCCTTTAGTCTGTTCCTCCACGCCATCAGCTATTTTCTGGCACTGTTACCCCACGTTAACAACAAGTCAGAAGCTCTTTTTCTGACACCGTTACCACTTGTATTTCACTATCTCTTCGCCGAACTAGTGCACCTATACACCTGACAAGTGTATTGGGTGTGTTGGGGACATAAGAGACTTCATGTATCTTGATTGCAGGATTGCTTGAGAGGGAATACCTTTGACCACTTCCTCCCTGAGTTTGATAAACCTTGGGTGATCCAGTTAAGGGAAACTTACTGTTGTTCTACAAACCTCTACACTTGGAGTCCCAACAACTGTCTACAAGAATAGAAGTGCGTATACATCAAGCTCTTTTCTGGCGACGTTGCCGGGGAGGTAAAGTAAAAGGTACTCACATCCTCCGGTGTGAGTGCTCGAAGTTATTTCCTTTAGATTCTGCAATTTTGTCTTTTTGTTTCTTGTTTTCACTAGTTAGGCTTAATGGAAAACCATTAAAAATTAGAGAGAATTATAGTGTTTATCTTGAGTTAGGACATGAAGTGTTTGAAGAGAAAATTAAAAAACCTATGGAGCTTTATTTGCATGCTAATAGCAATGTTATTAATATGAATTTTTTGAACACCATTGTTACTAATGGTATGGAAACGTCTAAGGCTAAGCTTGGGGAAGCTAGTTTTTATGAGAAGGATCTTTTTAGTTCCCTAGATTGAGGGAAGAAAATTTGCTCTTATGATACTTTATCTCCCATATGTGGTAATTCTAATGATACTTGTGATATTTTAAATCCACATACTGAAAGTGTCCCTTTTAAAATACCTATTGAAATTGTTGAACGTGTTATGAATAACTGCTATTTTGGATATGGAATTGTCCATCCTAGAGATCATTTACTCTTTATACATGAATTATGCGAGTTGTTCAAGTGTGCAGGTATTTCAATGGACCAAGGTAATAGTAAGCTATTCCCTTTCTCACTTAGGGACAAAGCAAGGGAGTGGTATGAGCTACTAGATGATCCTCATCATTTGGAGTGGAAGGAACTTGAATCTCTCTTTTACTCTAAATTTTATCTTCCTTATGAAATTCATAAAGATAGGAACTATATTTATAATTTTCATCCTCATGAGGGAGAAAGTATTGCCGAAGCTTGGGGGAGATTGAAGTCACTAATGCTCAAATGTCCCATTCATGAGCTCCCCAGTAATACTATTATCGATAATTTTTATGCAAGGCTTTGAGGACATTACAAGGACTATCTAGATACCTGTTGAGAGGGATCCTTCACAAGTAAGAAGGTCAAATCTAAGTGGGATCTTCTTGAAACAATTCAAAGCAATACTAATGATTGGGATAACGACAAAGGTAAAGAACCAGGTATAAACTATGAGTATGATTGCATTAAGTCTTTCGCTGAAACTACTGATTTTCAAGAGCTTAGTGCTAAATATGGTCTTGATCCTCAAATTCTTGTTAGATACTATAGAGCATTTGCTTCCCATATTAATGATCCTAAAGAAAAATGGGACATGTATCATGAACCTTTTAAAGACACTTGCATGAAAAATGAAAATGTTATTAATGATTGCAATAAACATGCTCAAACTTCTGAAAGTATTATTTCTTATAAGCATGTTAATTTTTCTGGTATGCATAGACCTTGTGAGAATAATCAAATAGAATAAGAATATTGTATCACCCACTGGAATGAAAAAACCAGAACGTGGTATAAGGCTCTAAATGATCTTGGTAAAAAAATGTGCCCTCTACCCTTTTATTTGTGAACTCTATTGTGAAGTGGGTCATTTCAATTTTCAATGCTCGGGCCATATGAGTACTGCAAGCTTGTATTGTGATAACGCGATCACTTATAATCAACATGATGAACTTACATTGTTTTTGGGGTGTGAAGAGTTATCAAGAAAAACTTCTTTGGTAGACATGAGTGCTTTTGGTATGAATTGTGTCCTGCATGAGTGTCATCTTTATTGTGTTGATAATTGCCATGCGAATACTTACATACAAAATCTTATAAAAGATGATATTTTACCAAAATATGACAGGACTGATATGAGTTTTGTTCTTATTAATAAAAAGGAGGAATCCTCCAAAGTTTCTTCTATTGTCTCTAACAATAAACCAGGGTATGTGGAGAAGCTTCCTTTCAAGCCTCTCCCTCCTAAAGAGAAGAAGAAGAAGAAGAAGAAGAAGAAGAAGAGGAGGAGGAGGAGGAGGAGTAAAAGGAGAGAGGAAACGGTGTCTTCCTCTAATCATGTTGCTCCTATCATAGTTTTTGCTGATGATTCTGAACTAGATGATGTTCCTATGCCTGTTACCTATAGTAGTGATCATGATTGGGAAAAGCACACCACTTTTGATATTGAAAATCTCTTTGGTACCAATTCTAAAAATGATGATATTAATAATTATTGTGCTATTAGTGTTATCCATGTTCCTTCCAATGATGACATGTTTACAAATGAACACACTTGGGAAGATAGCTATTATATTGCTTATGATGATACTATACCTCCAATATATGATGATTACAATGATGACTATGATATTTTCAGTCCACCTACTATCGAGGAGAAAATTTATTGTGATTACAATATGCCTCCTATATTTGATGATTATGGTGATGAGAATAGTAATGATAGCTATTTTGTTGAATTTGCTCCCACTACAATTAATAAGAATGACTTTGCTTATGTGGAGAGTAATAATCATTTTATGCATGTGGCTCATGATAAGAATGTTTTATGTGATAGTTATATTGTTAATTTTATCCATGATGCTACTGAAATTTATTATGAGAGAGGGAAACATGGTTTTATGTATCTCAACAATATTAAGTTTCCCCTCTTTATGTTGAAATTTTTGAAGTTGCACTTGTTTTACTTTCCTATGCTTGTTGCTTTGTGCTTTCATGACTTGTTTCTTTACAAGATCCTATGCATAGGAAGTGGGTTAGACTTAAATGTGTTTTGAATTTGCTTCTCGATGCTCTCTTTACTTCAATTCATATTTCTTATGTGACCATCTTCTCAAACTATCAAGCCTAACTTAAAGGCGTTAAAGAAAAGTACTTGTTGGGAGATAACCCAAGAGTTTTCTTGAGTCTTGGAAGTTATTACCTCAGTAATGACCTCTCCTTATCCTTTTTGTTTGTTTTTTTGTGCCAAGAATGACCTCTTATGAGAGGGAAGTAAGATTTGTTGTTGTCCCGAAACAGATTTTTGTCCTCCACCATAAAAATTCGTGAGGAGTCTCTGTAACTCGGATTGAGCTAAACATTTACGAATAAATCCCCCAATATGTTAGTTAACTTTCGTTAGTTCAACACTTTGTGATTTGAGCAACATAAGATGTTCGAAAAAATTGGTTTCTACCTGCTGGTCTGTTTTGACAGATTTCTGCCATTATTTGCATTTTCTTCTTATTGATTTCTTTTTGAGTTCTCTTTTGGGGAATTGAGATTTCTGAAGGAGTTACTACAGTAGCTTGTGTTTTTTAGTGAAAAGTATTGTTGTTCCAAAGCTTTGCCAGAGGTATAATCTCTTTTGAATACACTAATGTTGCTAATGAAGATTGTGTGAAGTTTTGTATGAAGGAAAATTTTCAAGTGTAGAGAAAGAATGATGTAATGAGATGAAGAATGGACAAAATCTCAAGCTTGGGGATGCCATCCCATGTCACCCCATTAAATATTCAAGCGGTACAAGCGTCAAAGCTTGGGGATGCCCAAGGCATCCCCTTCTTCATCAATAAAAATCTCAAGTCTTTCTAGACACTTCGTTTTTATTGTTTCATGCATTGTCATGTTGTTCTTGGAGTGTCTTAGTTTTTGTTTTTGGTTTTCAGTTGCTTAGTTTGCTTGAGTAAGTTGGTTGGTTACACCACACTTCTTTTGGAGAGACACACTTTATTTTCATTGCCTAGAACACTCTAGTTATCATTCTTATTGTCTTGTGAGTGTTCTCTTTTGCTAGCACTGTGTTTAGCCTTAGTTTTCTTGTGCTTATTGCTTAGAACTTTTTGGTTGTTATTTGTGGATTTGTGAGACAAGCTCACTGATATTTGTTGATTATTATCTTTGTGAGCTGTTTCAAATAAGTTGTTTGGTGTTGGAAAGAGTAGAAAGCTTCATGCTTATAGTGGTACAAAAGGGAAGCTTGTTTTGACTATGACTTAGACTTTATCATGTCATGATAGATGTTGTTTTGACCTTATGCTTAGTGATTACTGTTGTAGCATGACTTGTTCCAAACAATTAGGATTGCTTAATATGCCTTGAAGGAATCATGCGTTGTTTTAGCATACAAAAGCATAGTATTGTGGTATTCTCCTTTGATGCTTTGCTTGGGTTGACTTGGCACATGCTCACACCATGTTATGACTATGAACAAGTCACCATAGCCTCTATGATCATTTAGTCCTTAACTTGTAGTACCACTCTATGCTTTGATTAGTAATGCTTTGTTGCACTGCATGATTATAGTCATTATTGCTCTCTTATTTGGTTGCTCCCAGTCTTTTGCTAGCCTCCACTTGTATGAGTAAGTTCTACTCATGCTTCCAACTCCCAAGAAACCAAGTTATTCCAAAGTGTACACTATAAATTCCTATGCATGGTGTGTTACACCATTCCAAGTATATTCTTGTTTTCAGCTATCTTCCAATTAAAAACTATTTTGTTATGTGAAAACTTAGTGATTAAAGCCCTCACAAACTTAATGACACTTTATATTCTTTGCCCCTAAAAAACTTGAACCACTGTGTCACCTATGTTTTATATGCTTGCACTTATACGTTGGAATTAGCAGAATCGTGCTGTCGCGGGGAACGTTTTCAACATTGCACTTGTACTTTGTACTCAATTGATATCATGCTCTTTTGTCTATGGATGTCACCTGTGTGAAATAAAGAGGGAACTTGTAAGTCCATGGAGTTTGTATCCTGTGTTAGAGAAACACCTGGGCCGCTAGCCTAAGCCATGCCTAATCATGGTGCAAACTTGGAGCATCACCATAGTGACATCTATGAAGCATTCTTCTTATAAAAAAGGAGACACGTTGAGAAAAGAGGAAAGAGAGGAAAAAATCACCATATTCCCATGGTAAATAAGAAGATTGTTGAGATGCTCATTGTCTGCTTGCCTTGTCATTTTAGTTATGGGAAAGCTCCTGTACCATGTGCAAGGGGTACCCCGTTGGCGGTTCTCAATGATATGCAAATATTTACAATGACAAGAATTTACAGGTGACTAAAGTTGAGTAGCATGAGGTGTGGCCCTCGTATTCAAGGGACTTGAGATTGCCAACTTATACTTCGTGAAGCATATACTCCATCTTTGTTCACTTTAACCTTAATCACTTCAAGATGCTTATGATAGGGGCAATGAGGGCTGAAAGCTAACAAGTACCATAATTTTTGGAACCTATTTTTGAAACTTGAAATCCCTGCTTTCTTTATAAAAGGCCTTTCTTCCACCACTATTGAGTCTCCACCTTATACCTTTAGGCACCATTAAGAGAGCATAGTTGTCATTCTGTGTGTAGTGTCCCAAAACTTATTGATTAATGCATATTGTGATATTACTTGTTCTTGTGCTATTTGTATCTAGTCACTCTTATGAACTTTGAAGGTGTCTTGTGCATCTATTTGCTACTCCATGAGGGACAAGCTGAATGCCACTATGCCATGTTTTCTGTATGTGAAACAAACAAACGTCTTTGATGACCCACAAGTATAGGGGGTGTATCGTAGTACTTTCGATAAATAGGAATGTCAATCCCAGCGATGAGCAGAAGGTGCTGAACAGTGGTGTGGAACAGTAAATCCCTGTGAATACTTAGCAAACGGATTTTTAGTGGTTTTCTGACAAGGCAACAAAACAAAGAGCAAGTAACAGAAGTAACGAACAAACGGAGCAAGTGCCCAATCCTTTCTTAGCAAAGGACAAGCCGGTGGAAATACTTATAAGGACCAAACGTTCTCGAGGACACATGAGAATTTTGTCAAGTGCTTTCACTTCAAATAGTTGAGTACTCTTCTTTGGTGTTTGTAAGTGTTGTGTGGGTGAACCTGTGCTAACATACCACCCTTCCTAGGACTAATACATACTTGTGATTAACCCCCCTGCAAACATCCGTAACTATAGGGAAGTAATTAAGATATAAATCTAACCACAACCTTAAACTCTGAGATCCTACGCTCCCTTGTGCAACGGTGTCCTAACGGGGGCTTAGGTTTCTATCACTCCGGCAACCCCACAATTAGTATCCAAATACACAATGCATTCCCCTAGGCCCGTAAATGGTGAAGTATCATGTAGTCGACCTTCACATGACACCACTAGAACAATAACACCACAACTTAAATACTAAACCATTGAATAATAACTCAACACAAATTCACTACTAACAACATGACTTCTCCCATGTCCTTAAGAACTAAACGAACTACTCACAAGTCATCATATGGATCAAGATAAAAGATGATATGGTAATGGATAACAATCTGGACATAAACAATAAACAATAATCCAATGGTTCCACTCACAAGCATCAACTACAATAGTAATCAACACTGGGAAAGTTTCCCCTAAGAACTAAAGCAATATCCAACACAATTGTTACAGCGGGACGGAGTGGTGATGATGGTGCTGGTGGAGATGATGGTGTGGATGATGATTATCCCGATGAAGCCTAGCCTGATGACGGTGTTGATGGCGACTGTCTCCCCTCTCCGAGAAGGAATTCCCTCGGCAGAAATCTGTGTGTCGGAGAGATATTTCTCTCTCTCTCGGTGTTTTCCGCCCCCAGAGGCGGCGGAAATCTATCTGTGGTCGCTCTCCGAGCCTTAGGGTTTCGAAGGGAACATATAGGCGAAGGGGCGGAGTCAGAGGCCAGGCAGGTGGGCCACACCTTCCCTATGCGTGGGGTCAGGTGGGCCCGCGCCTAGGAGGGTGTGGGCCCCCTGAGGCCCCACTTCGTCCCTCCTTCTGGCTTCCTTCGTCTTCTGGTAAAATAATATGTTTCCATATTTTTCTGGTATTTTTCTGATCTTTGCGAAATTGCACCGAAACACCTTATTTTCCATCAGAATCCAGACTCCGGCAGTCCATCCTCCAAGAATCATCCAACATGCATAAACAGATGAAAAGCCATAAGTAGTACCTCATAATAAGACAAATATCAATGAATATAGGTAAATTATTATATAGAATGGTGATGAAAATTGGGCGTATCAACTCCCCCAAGCTTAGACTTCTCTTGTCCCCAAGCGAAAACTGAGCTCAGTAAACATGTCCACAGGTTTATGGAGTTAAGTGTCGATAAAAGAATATGAACAAGAAGCATCACACTTACCATTGCACAACTCATAGAAGAAAGCAACTCACCATTATATAACTTAGATTGCAACCAAGTACAGAAGTCACAATAGAGATGCATAAAGATAAATCATAATTGGAATTGGCAAAGTTTTGTTCTTGGTCAGAGAACACCTGGTAAACAGTTTCACGAAAGCTTTTTGTAGAAGTTTCAAAACAGGAACACTCTTTGCTCAAAAAGGTCTTTCACAAGTGAAGGCTTTCAAAGTAATACTCAATTGTGCAAACAAGCAAGATGAAGAACATGATTGAATAAATCACCATATGAATGCTTTAAACACAACAACTCAAATGCTTGCTAGAGATAGAGAGGAAGTAGGTTTACTGACTCAACTTGGAAGTGGAAGAAAGGTCCCTTCTTAGATGGTAGCAGGGATTACAAGTCATAAAGAGCTTCCAAAAGATTATGGTACTTACTAGCTTTGAGCCCTCATTGCCCCTATCATAAGCATATTGAGATGATTAAGGTTAAAGTGAACAAAGATGGAGTATATGCTTCACGAAATATAAGTTGGCAATCTCATGTCCCTTGAATATGAGGGCCACTCCTCATGCATACTCAACTTTCGGCCCAGTTAAGTTCTTGTCATTGTAAGTATTTGCATATCATTGAGAACCGCCAACGGGTTACCCCTTGCACATGGTACAGGAGCTTTCCCATAACCAAAATGACAAGGCAAGCACACAATGAGCATCTCAGCAATCTTTTTATTTACTAGGTGTATAGCTTTTTATTGAGGATGCTTCATAGATGACTCACTATGGTGATGCTGCAAGTTTACACCATGATTAAGCATGTCTTAGGCTAGCGGCTCAGGCATTTCTCTAACACAGGATACAAACTCCATGGACTTACAAGTTCCCTCTTTATTTCACACCGTTGACATCCATAGACAAAAGAGCACGATATCAACTATGTACAGAGTACAAGTGCAATGTTGAAAATGTTCCCCGTGACAGCACGGTTCTGCTAATTCTAACGTATAGATGCAAGAATATACAACTTCGATGTTCACAATGGTTCAAGTCTATCGGGGGCAAGGAAATAAGGTGTGCCATCAAGTTCATGAGAGCTTTACTAACTAGTTTTCTCATAACAAAATACTTTTTAATTCGAAAGGTAGATGAAGCTTGAGAATTTGCTTGGAATAGCAAAAGCTACGAAGTAGATATGGTGGACACAAGTGGCAAAAGTTTTGGGTTCAAAGGGTTTTGGAAACATGAGAAGTATGCCTTCTTAAAACAGGTTTTTGGCTAGCAAGGCTGGGTAGCAAGCAAGAGAGTTGAAAGAAACAAGCAAACATACAAGTAATAAAGCCAAACATGCAATCTTCATTGAAGACACAAAAGAATCTTAAATAAAGAATACTCAGCTTATGAGCCAACAAGAAAGAAAACAAATGATACCAAATACCTATAAGCTTTTT
This sequence comes from Avena atlantica, assembly GCA_910589765.1. Lineage (NCBI taxonomy): Eukaryota > Viridiplantae > Streptophyta > Magnoliopsida > Poales > Poaceae > Avena > Avena atlantica. The sequence continues at coordinate 43,447,005 of OU342737.1, forward strand.
CTTTCTTTCTTTTTCTTTCAAACTAAAGCCACTGACCAGAACTCGGTTTGCCAAAACCAATTTAGATCCACTTGATGATCCCAAAGTGGTGCCAATACTGATCAACAAGGTCATCATATAATAGAGATTGCAAACTAAAATAAGAAGTGCAAAAAGTAAAAGATGAGACTTCTCATTAATATTCAATAGAGGCACTCACACCAAGGGATACATAGATAATCAACTAAAGGATATATACTTCCACATGCAAACCAAACTATAAGATAACCTCTCTACCACAAATATGAATCCAGTAAAAAGGTAAAAGATAAAAGATAATGGTGGTGATACCGAGGCACTCTCCCAAGCTTGGAACAAGCCAAGGGGATGCCAAACCTGATGATGAATTACTCCTTCAGTGGTGGTGGTGTTCTCTTGTCATGGGTCAGGAAATCTTCCAGCATCTTACGAAGACTATTATTTTCCTCTTGAAGCATATCCACCTTCATCCTCAAAGCACGGTACTTATCACAAAACTCGTTGGTGGTTCGAAGGGCTTCCGCTGCCTCAGGGCAGTATACGAGTTCTGGACCGAAGGCTATGATTCCCTGCATGTGACGAGAACAAGCATCCGCAGTGTTAATTGCTCCTACAAAAGTAGGTTTCCTTCCCCTTGCTCCTGCGGCGGTTTGTTCTTCCAACTCTATCTCCACGGGCTTCTTGCCTTTGTCGTTGGCGGAGGCCATGGTGCTCTAAACTTGAGAAGATTTCCTGACAGAAACAGATCGAAAAACGAAAACACGATGCATGAACCTCGGGGGATCCGGGGGGTATATATTATGAAGTTTCAATGCATAAGGAAGGTTTTGACACGGAAACGAGGCGGAGTCGGATTTCAAGGGGGGAACACCCCCCTCAGGCGCGACCAGGCTGGGCCCGCGCCTGGGGTGGGTTTCTCCACCTCGGGCTCCATTTCCTCTTCAGTTTCGTCTCGTAACTTCCCTTATATATTAAAAACATCAAAAAAATACAAAAAGATTGGGGTTTCACGAACCTTCTGTTTTCACCACTTTTACCTATTCAAAGACGAACTCTGCAGATTCCTTCTCTCTTTCTCCTGAGAATTTCATTCATACAAAACTCTTGCACAAACTCAATGACAACATTAGTGTAAGCAAAAACAATAAACCTTTGGTAAATACTTCAACTGAAAACCCATCAAAACAAAAGCTTCTGTAAGAGGCAAATGCGAATGATGGCAGAAATCTGTCAAAACAGACCAGCAGGTAAAGATCGATTTTTCCGAAGACCTTCTATTGCTCAAAAAAAGTGCAGAACTGATGAAAGTTGGGTAACAACTTGGAGAACAAGCTCAGAAAAATGCAGCTCCATCCGAAGTACTGATCTTCCTCACGAGTTTTTACAATGCAGCACAAAAATCTGTCCCTGGACAGCCACTTTTCACAACTCCTCTACTTCACAAAAGTAGTTGAACTTGACACAAAAACCAAAACAAAAAGGATAAGGAGCGGTTATTACTGAGGTAATAACTTCCACGACTCAACCAAACTCTTGGGTTATCTCCCAACAAGTACTTTTCTTTAATGCCTTTATGTTAGGCTTGAAACTTCCAAAGATGCTCACAAAGGAGATATATATATCTGAAACGAAAGAGAGCATCAAGAAGCAAATAACCAACACACTTGAGCCTAACCCACTTCCTATGCATGGGGGTATCATGAGAAAATGAATTGTTGAAACAAAAGGCCACAAGCATAGGAAGACAAAACAAATGCAACTTTAAAGCTTTCAACATAAAACGGGGAAACTTAACATCATTGAGATGCATAAAACCATGTTTCCCTCTCTCAAAATAACTTTCAGTAGCACTTTGAATAAAGTTGACAATATAACTGTCACTGGAAACAACTTTATCATCAGAATAAGCATACTTACAGTCACCAAAAAGAGGTCCAAGGTCATAGACTGGATCAATAGAAGCAAGTTGTTCCATCCTGAAATCTTTATTAGGCAAGCTGTTTTCACAAGGAGCTTTAGAAAATTTGGAAAAGTTAAACTCATAAGAATCTCCATCAAATTTAGTTAAAACTTTTTCCTTCTTACAATCAATAATAGCTCCACAAATATTCAAGAAAGGTCTACCAAAAATGATAGTAAATTTTTTGCTAGCTGCTGAATTAAGCACAAGAAAATCAGCAGGATACTTAATCTTACCACAAAGAACCTCCACATCTCTTATAATACCAATGGGGCAAATGGTCTCCTTGTTAGCTAGGTGAATAAACACATCAATGTCCTCAAGCTCACAAGGACCAATCTCATGCATAATTTCCCTGTAAAGCTCATAAGGAATAACACTAGAACTAGCACCAATATCACATAAACCATAGTAGCAATGATCACCAATTTTAACAGAAAGCACATGAACACTAGCTTTTCTAGCCTTACTAGGATGAGAAATAATATTAGAAGCGTCTTCACAGAAGACAATGTTCTCATCCTCTATATTTCTAGTGACAGTGTCTTTCACAATAGCTACCACAGGTTCATCACTCAAATGCTTACCAGGCTCCTCAGTTTTCATTGTACCTTTGTTTTTTGCACTAATAATCATAGAATACTCCTTTACCTTAGCTGGGAAAGGCATTTTCTCAACATGAGGTTTAGGCACAATATGATTAGTAGTACAAACTTGAGTACTTCTAACAGGAACATGACTAACAACATCTTTATACGGAGCATGGTACTTATTCCACTTCTTTTTGGGAATTTCAACGTAAGAGGCAAAGGCTTTAAAACAGTTGGCAATACTTTGGGAATCAAGCCCAAACTCATTACTAATATCACGGAAGTCCTCAGCTCCCATAAAAGATTTAATGCATTCATAATCATAGTTTATACCTGACTTTCTTCCTTTGTAATTCTCCCAAGCTTCAGTGTTCTCTTGAATACGATCTAGAAGATCCCATTTAGCTTCTTCCTTCATACGTGTGAATGATCCAGCACAAGACGCATCTAGTAAATCTTTATCATGAAGAGAAAGCCGAGCATAAAAGTTATTGAGAATAATATTGTTAGGGAGTTCATGAATAGGACATTTAATCATTAGTAACTTCAATCTCCCCAAGCTTGAGTTCTACTCTCTCCATCAAGAGGCCAAAAGTTATATATAATATTTCTATCCTTATAAATCTCACTGGGAGGATAAAATTTAGAGTAAAAGAGAGATGTCATCTCCTCCCATTCCATGGATTGTCCATTCTTCAACAGCTTATACCATTCTTCAGCTCTCCCTTTCAATTATATGGAGAGTAACTTATTTTTCACCTGCTCAGTAGTGGTACCTGCACACTTAAACAACCCGCATAATTCATGGATAAAAAGCAAGTGATCACTGGGATGGACAGTTCCATCCCCAAAATAATAATTATCCATAACACGATTAACAATACTTGTAGGTATCTTAAAAGGATTTATCTCAATAGGAGGTGGTTCATCTACTACCCTAGCAGTGGTAGTAGTTTTACCAAACAGAAAACCAAGTGGGTTATCCATATTGGAAACAAAGTAACAAGCAGTAACAAGAGAAATACTCACAGTGAAAGTTTCCTTTACTAGTTCCACTCTTCAATAGCGCTTCACTCCCCGGCAACGGCGCCAGCAAATAGTCTTGATGACCCACAAGTATAGGGTGTGTATCGTACTCCCTCTGTTTAGAAATATAAGATGTTTTAGGTTTGTGAAGGAGATGTATCTAGACATATTTTAGTGTATAGGTTCAAATGAATCTAGACACTAAAATATGTCTAGATACATCTCCTTCACAAACCTAAAACATCTTATATTTCCAAACGGAGGGAGTAGTACTTTCGATAAATAGGAGTGGCGATCCCAACGAGAGCAGAAGGTGCTAAACAGTGGTGTGGAGCAGGAAATCCATGTGAATACTTAGCAAACGGATTTTTAGTGGTTTTCTGATAAGGCAACAAAACAAAGAGTAAGTAACAGAAGTAACGAACAAACGGAGCAAGTGTCCCAATCATTTCTTAGCAAAGGACAATCCGGTGGAAATACTTATAAGGACCAAACGTTCTCGAGGACACATGGGAATTCTGTCAAGTGCTTTCGCTTCAAATAGCTGAGTACTCTTCTTTGGTGTTTGTAAGTGTTGTGTGGGTGAACCTGTGCTAACATACCGCCCTTCCTAGGACTAATACATACTTGTGATTAAACCCCCTGCAAACATCCGTAACCACAGGAAAGTAATTAAGATATAAATCTAACCACAGCCTTAAACTCTGAGATCCTACGCTCCCTTGTGCAAAGGTGTCCTAACGGGGGGTCAGGTTTCTGTCACTCCGGCAACCCCACAATTAGTATCCAAATACACAATGCATTCTCCTAGTCCCATAAATGGTGAGGTATCATGTAGTCGACGTTCACATGAAACCACTAGAAGAATAGCACCACAACTTAAATAGAAAACCATCGAATAATAACTCAACACAAATTCACTACTAACAACATGACTTCTCCCATGTCCTCAAGAACTAAACGAACTACTCACAAGACATCATATGGATCAAGATCAGAGATGATATGGTAATGGATAAAAATATGGACATAAACAATAATACAATGGTTCCACTCACAAGAATCAACTACAATAGTAATCAATACCGGGAAAGTTTCCCCTAAGAACTAAAGAAATATCCAACACAATTGTTACAGCGGGACGGAGTGGTGATGATGGTGTTGGTGGAGATGATGGTGTGGATGATGATGATGATCCCGATGAATCCTAGCTTGATGACGGTGTTGATGGCGACGATCTCCCCTCTTCAGGAAGGAATTCCCCCGACAGAAATCTGTCTGCTGGAGAGATCTTTCTCTCTCAGTGTTTTTCGCCCCTAGAGGCGGCGGAAATCTATATGTGGCCGCTCTCCGAGCCTTAGGATTTCGAAGGGAAGATATAGGCGAAGGGGCGGAGAGTGGGCCACACCTGCCCTAGGCGCGGGGTCAGGTGGGCCCGCGCCTAGGAGGGTGTGGGCCCCCTGAGGCCCCACTTCGTCCCTCCTTCTGGCTTCCTTCGTCTTCTGGTAATATAATATGTTTCCATAATTTTTCTGGTATTTTTCTGATCTTTTCGGAATTGCACCGAAACGCCTTCTTTTCCATCAGAATCCAGACTCCGGAAGCCCATCCTCCAAGAATCATCCAACATGCATAAACAAATGAAAAGCCATAAGTAATACCTCATAATAAGACAAATATCAATGAATAGAGGTAAATTATGATATAGAATGGTGATGCAAATTGGGCGTATCAGTCTTTCAATGCATTGTTATTCATGATCTTTGTTTGTAGCCTTTCATGTTGCATGCATAGTTACTATGTCCTATTGTTAGAACTCCATCTTTCATGCTCATGTTTAGAGTTCTTTAATCCCAGCTTTCAATGCTTGCAAATGGTTGGATCTTTATTGTGAGGGTGCATGTCACCTCAAAAATTATTAGTTTATCACTTACCTACTCGAGGACGAGCAGGAGTTAAGCTTGGGTATGCTTGATACGTCGGAAAAGTATCTATAATTTTTTATGCTCCATGCTTGTTTTGTATCTACTTTTCTTTGCTTTGTCTATACTTTGAGGTGTTTTTATATCTTTTCTGGAACTAACCTATTAACAAGTTTCCACAGTGCAGTTGTCTGTTTTTGGTTCTAAAAAGGCAGAAAATCAATATTCTCGGAATTAGACGGGACAAAAGCCGAAGTCATTATTTTTCCCGCAGCAACACGGAACCACGAAGCAGAGCCGGAGGGGGGCCACAGGGTGGCCGCACCCCCCTAGGCGCGGGTAAGCCCTGGAGGCGCCCACAGGGGGTGTGGGCCCCCTAGACCCCCACCGACCTTGATTCCTGCGCCTATAAGAAGCCTCCAACCCAAAAACCCTAAATCATCCAGAAGAAATCCACGAAATCCTCCGTAGCGCCGCCGCCACTAGAGGGGAGATTCGGGGGACAAAAAGTCTCTATTCCGGCACCTTGCCGGGACGGGGAAGTGCCCCCGGATCCATCTCCATCGATATCCATTGCCATCTTCATCACCATTGCTAATTCCCATGATGAGGAGGGAGTAGTTCTTCCTCAGGGCTAAGGGCTCTACCGGTAGCTATGTCTTCATCTCTCTCTATGCATGATCTTGTGGTCATGAGCTTTGTAAAAGTAGATCTACCTTGTGTAACATCCCAGCATTAGAGCTTAGAAATAAGCTGAACCCAGATGTGTGCATTGCATTCATGCGTAGAAAATCCGAATAATTTCCGCGCTTTTAAACAAAACTTGGCAAAGTGATTGAAGCTTCTCTCAACTTGATGGAATTGAAGTAGATCATCCAGTTGACTGTGATAAGTTTAAATATGACCTTTGCTAGAACCTTATTTGGGTAAACATGATTTGATCCAAGGGTAGATCAAATATAATAAAATGCTACTCATAATACATTGCTTAATTAATTAATATATTATCCTTAAGGGATTCTATCATCATATTCAGCACCACAATTCATAAGTGCCAAGTTAAGATTACAAACTGAAGCAATATAAATGTAATGACTAACCTTGACCTATCTTATTCTTATCTATTCTTACTATGAGTTTCATAGTAATACCTAACTTTAACTCTTTAATGAGTCTGAGTTGGAAAGAGACTAAGTCAAGATCATTCACCATATATCTTTCTTTCCATATCAATCCTTATCATCTCTATTGAATCCTATCCTTATAATTGTTGTTCATCAATACTGAGTAATCAACTATTGATTCACCAATTCTTAACCTATCAGTTCTTGACCTATCAACTCTTGTTCTTATTACAACATTCATTTAAGGCTTATAAAGAAAGAAGTAAGAAGAGGAAAATAGTGATGCTAGTTTCAGATGTCATCTATTGGATATGAATGATTGAAAAGAATCCAATCAATAGGATAATTGATGGAGTTAAATCCCTCCTAGATAAATAGAAGAATTATTTATATTACCCAATCATATGGTAGTAAAGAAGATTACAAGGATGAAGCCTGAAGATAGTTACCAGGAGTAGTCCTATTGGATCAAGTAGGTATAGTCAATGAATTATATCTCTTAATCCAATAGAGCTAAACAGAAGATAATTATAATAGAAACTGCAATGTTGTATTGATGAAGCCTTGATTATCCAATTGGAAACCTAAACCATAAAGGATCAAAAGATTATAATAATCATGCCTTATTCACCAAGATTGAATACTTATATCATGTATAAGTGACATTGGTGGATAGAACATTAGTGAACCCTAGTCTAAATATATTATCCTAGGTTAACAATTAAAAGTCACAATAATATAATGTAAGATTGGTGTATGAGTTACTAGAGTAAATATAAGGCAATATGATTCAATTAAAGCAAGTATAGCATGGAGTTATGGAAGTAGTGTTATTTATTTTAAAGGATAATAAGCCTTAGAGAAAGGTAGTTGGATACTTACATCTGATGGAGGAATATTAGTGATGGATGATTAAGGAAGATTATGAGTGGAGTTTGAAGGAACTACTTGTTGGATGGAAGGTTATCAACAGTAGAGTAGTGGATATAATCCAGAATGAATATAAGGAAACTATAAAAGCTTCAATGTCAAGCTCATTAGATTTATCAATGAGTTTAGAAGAATAATAGGCAAATAAGAATATTTTTGTGAAGTAAAGCTCATCATGTTAACAATGAAGATAGTTAGGCAGAATTAGTATATCTAGGAAAGGAATTCCTTAAAGAAATCCAGGAGTGTGAGTTATGGAAAGATAGTGTCACACAACTTGGTGTTCTCAGCAGAGTTCATTTTGGCAAAGGTGGGCAAGCCAAAAACAACAACAACATCTAGACCAGGAACTATTTTTTTTGTATTTTTGATAAGAGAAAGCAAACCAAACTAAACTATTTTTTGGAGATTTTGATAAAAATAGGCAAACAAAACCAAGCAAACTAAAAACAAAGAAAAGAGAAAGGTTGAGGAGGACTCTCCTTGTGAAGACGTCCTTAGCTTCCCCAACAATGGCGCCAGAAAATCCTTAATGGTGCCCAACATTGTCGTGAGATGCTTCGTTGGAAACCCCGAGAGGAAGGTGTGATGAGCACAGAAGCAAGTTTTACCTCAGTAGAGATCGAGGTTATCGAACCAGAAGGAGAAAGGAAACGTATCAAATGTGTTGCAAGCAACGTGGAAACCTGCACAACACAAACTCAAGACTTTGCCCCAACGAATCAGTGAGGTTGCCAAGCTCACCGGTTTGCTATAACAAAGGATTAACTGTATGGTGTGAAAGGTGATGAATGGTTTGCAGCAAGTAAATAATGGAAGATGTATCAATGGTAAAGATTGGAGAAGGGTCCATAGTCACTAGAGGTGCTCTCCTTAGATAAACAACATGGCATGAAGGGTAAACAAATTACAGGAGGACAATTGACATGAACTGAGTAAGGCATAACAGTGCAGTACTAGACAAAAAGATCCTATGAGATTCGATTAGGAAATACAACAATATACATAGACCGCCATCCAACTACATCTATGACTAGTAGTACACCTTCAGGTTATCAACCGACCCCCCTCCAATATTAAGTTACAAGCAACAGACAACTGCTTTAAGCAAAGTGTGTAAGGTAAACAATCCACTTGTTCCATGAACAAGAGACAGTTGTTTTCTCCCTAGTGGCAACATCACATCTATAACCGAAGATATTTCTGTCACTTCCCTTGGAAACTAGATGCATGAACCCACTATCGAGCATAAATACCCCCTCTTGGAGTCACTAGCAACTACTTGGCCAAGATAGCTACTAACAACAGAGAGCATGCAAGATCACAAACAACACAGACATGATAGTATCAATAAGACAAAACCATTAATCAATCTGACATAGTAATCTCAATATCCATCGGATCCCCGTAAACACAACATGCATGATTACAAATAGATTAGATCTTGATCATGAACGGAGCTCACAAGATCTATACATGAAAGCACAATGAGGAGATACAACCATCTAGCTACTACATGGACCCGTAGTCCAAGGTGAAACTACTCATGCTTCATACCGAAGAAGAAGGCATCCGGGATGATCTCCCCTCTGACAGGGTGCCGGAAAGAACTTCAGATCCCCCGATCTAGGGACGATGGTGGTGACGGCTACAGAAGGTTTCATGGAGTTTTTGATCGGGTGCCTAGGGTTTCTGTATCGGGGGCTTCTTATAGGTGAAGAGGCGAGGCAGGGGGACCGCCAGGGGGGCGCACCCTGCCCAGGCGCGGGATGGGCCCACCCGCGCCTAGGGGGGTCTGGCCGCCCTGTGGCGCCCCTCCGCATCGTCTTCTCGATTCGTGTCGCCCGTGGTAAAATATTGACTTTGGCTTTTGTCCCGTCCAATTCCGAGAATATTGGTTTTTTGCCTTTCTCGAACCAAAAACAGAAGAAAACAGGCAACTGACACTGTGGCAACTTGTTAATAAGTTAGTTTCAAAAAAGATATAAAAACACCTCAATGTATAGACAAAGCAAAGCAAAACAGATATTAAACAAGCATAGAGTATAAAAAAATTATAGATACGTTTCCGACATATCAACTACCCCTGTGACGATCCGCCTCTGCGCGAAGGGGCCCCATCGGGGGAGCGCCTCCCTCGCCCAAACTATCATGTTTGGGACAAATTCTCCAATCTACTTTTTTGACATTGATTATACTATACTATATACTACTACCTTCGTTTCTATAAATAAAGAAAAAGTTGAGCAACAATATCTTTATTATATTATATACATGCATCGTTCGACTTATATTGAAAAACACTTACTAATGATGCTAATTTTATATCATTATATATATATTGAAAGTAATTTTTAGTAAAAAAAAACGCAAAACAAGAACAACTTATTTTTTGAAACTGAGAAATTATATATTAATGCTCGTTGGTTGGATTTGAGCCATGTGAGTGCTCCGCTTAATGTACATTTTCTTCCAATCCACATGGCAGTACTACCGTGCGTTTTTTACTTTCCTTTTTTTTGGTTTTTAGCTTCTCCTTTTAGACTCTTTGACACTAATTTCGGTCGACAGTAATTTTCCTGCGGTAGCCCATGTATGAAACTGTTAATTATTAATATCTACCTATCACAGTGCGCCACATCATTGTTTTGCTTTCATTTCTTTTGCAATGATTTGTTACCATTCCTTCTTATTTTTTAACAGTGATTTTCCGCCGCAACTTTTCGGCTTTATTTTTCGACCGTAACTACTCTACGTTCATAACATTCCTTTCGTCGTTCACAAATTCACCAAGGAAGTGAAACATCACTATAAGCTTCTCATCTAAATCAGTTGCAAATCCATAGGAGATCGACCCCGAGAATCCAATCCTCTATCAAGTCATAACGGTAATTTACCAACTGTAGCAAAATCAAATACAAAAGATAATTACTTTCGTTAGCCATAAAAGGATGGACGTATGCTGATGAGTATATATTCTTGTAAATGAAGCTTTGTTTCTCATAATTATATTTAAGGTATATTCTTATTGCGGTTCATGATCTGGTTATTGTTCTTACTGATTTTGTAAATTTAAAGATGTATTCCGGGTGATTTACAAGGAAAGGAAATCCTTGATCTTCCAGTTATGTAAATAATGTTGCATGAGACAAATTTTATTGTGTGCCTTCTGCACATTTTTGTTCTAAGTTTTAGGAAGCATTTTGTGAAAGTGTATATTTATTTTGGTTATCCCCCTTGCTATACTTGTTGGCATGTATAGTTGTCCGCCGTGGCTTAAACTAATTCAGACAGTGATCATGTTGTTGTTGCAATATATATGATCCATAGCCTATAAGTGATGATCCAGTAATAATAATAACTATATATATATAACAAATGTATGCTCTCCATGTTTACCTAGTTGTTGTAACCATCATGCTGAATGATTTTTTATTTAGCTCATATAATGTTGTCTAGCAATCTAAAGTAGAGTAGCAATTTACAAGTAATGTATAGAGTAATTGCTACCGTGGATGATACCCGGGTCAGGCTCCCCACAGCCAAATTTCTGATTTGTGGCATATTTTTGCTTTTTCATGTAAACTTTGACTATTTATTACAATATGTGTACCCAATTGTCTATAAGAAGCAAAAAGTGTCGCGTCGACATTGACCAACACTGTCCCTTCTGGCGGTGGATACCATTTGAGGTTGGATGTAGTGGACTCACACCTGTGTGCAGAGACATGCTTATAAAGGTGCGGAATGATCATGTCAACATATGCTTTCACCTTATTCACCGTGACCGACTCGGGATGTAGTGGACCTTCACCCTCACGAGCCTTGTTCCGCGCGTCCAATTTATGCCACATTGCTACAATGACCATAGTAACCTCAATTTTGGAGCACCGATCAAGGAAGTCCAGTGCCCAGGTTCTTGGAGATGTGAAAGACTAGTGCCTCAGATGGGCCTCAAAAATATCATTTCGCCTGCTGCCAAACCTCACCAGCAAACTGCAAAAGAGGAGTGCATGCTCGACCGTCTCAAGTTGGTTACAGAAAATACACAAAGGTGACGCTGAAATGCGTCGCTTTTGCGGTCATTGGCCACACAACGGGAAGTCATGGACAAAGCGCCATAGCATGATCATTTTCCTAGGAGCTTTAGTAACCCAAAGCGTCTTCCATTGCACCAAAAAAATTGAAAGATCTAAAAGAAAGAATTGCAGTGTGAGGAAGGCCCTTGAAAACAGTTTTTGGGTTGACCAAATTAACTCCCAACAAGGGTTTGAGATGGAGCACATACAACAATTTCTCACTCTATGGGAGTGCTCTCTCACGTCAATCTTTTCCAAAACACCACCAATAGTAGTCCGTGGAAGTTCACAAAAGATGGCAAGTACTCTGCTTCATCGGCTTACAAGATGCAATTTGAAGGGTTAATCTCAACCACCCTCAATGCTTCGACTTGAAAGGTTTGGGCTCCTCCAAAGTGCAAGATAGGATATGAACGACAGATAGGATACACCGAAGAGGGTGGCAAAATTGCGGAAATTTCCCCTTATGCAACCAAGTACAAGAATCGTCGGCTCACTTTTTCTACAAATGTAGATTCACGATTCAAATATGGAAGGAGGTCCTTGCTTGGTGCGGTGTCCAAGATCTTTCACCGGAACTTTGGGTGGATGAGCCATCCGTCAACATTTGGTGGACCAAAGTAGCACTATAAAAAGGGGAAGCAAGGAAGGCGATGGCGTCTATGATCATGCTCGTCTCTTGGGAAATTTGGAAGGAAAAAATGCTAGAGTTTTCCGGAAAATTTGCATATTTGCCACACTTTTTTTGCTGAAATTTGCATATTTTTCCTATGACCACCCCATGTCAGTGACACACAAAATTGCAAATATGCAACTTACAAAATAAAAACGGGGCAAATATGCAAATCCCCTGCCATTTGTCTTCCCCATGGAACTTATCATTGCTAGAATCAAAGATGAAGGCTTGGAGTGCAGCCGGAGCCAAATTCTTGATTAATGTAATACCAAGAGAGAAAAAGTCCTAGGGCTTGTCCAAGGCACACGACTCTATAACTTCTTCTATATTAATAAAAGGACAATTTTTTGTCTCATTTAAAAAACAAATAAACAGGGCGTTTGGTAACTTTAGGGAAGAGGAATAGGAATTGAGAGGAAGGAGTTAGTTAGGGGATTAGGCTTGGGAGGTTGATTATTGCCCCATGTTTGGTGTGTGTTGGGAATTACTAGTGGGAATTGAACTGAAGAAAAATAAAAGAACAAATCAATGGTGAAAAGAGAAAATGAAAAGCAAACGGTATTAGATTTGGACGGGTCTATGAAAGGAAGAGGTGGTGGGATCATAAATTATTTGCACGGTCAAATGTGATGCATGTAGAAGAAATAAGTTAGCCCATCATATGGAATGATTTTGCATGAAATTTTCCAACAATTCGATGGAGAAAGAACAAGCCTACTGCCTACATGACCTTTCTTCACATTTGACGCCAAATCTGTAGATCCTAAGGTAGGTAGAAATAATGGTGCCGCTGTTGAGGTATCATCTATCGAGGATTTTCCAACGTATTAACAATGATTTTTGCCTGATTTTTTCTGCCTTCAATTGCGGAACGAGGGCAACAAACAAAACATTTTTTTCCTTTCCACCAATTCCCTCTCCACTTCTGAATTACCAGGTCCCCATAGGGAAGAGATACGAGGGAGTTGGACCCCTTAATTCCCCTTCCCTCTCTCTTCTCAAGTCCCATTTAAGGATGACAATTTTTGTCGTGGTGGTGGCACGGCAGATGCCATGGGTAGGCTAAAGTATGGGGCTAATGGATGCTAGAGGGATCTGGGGAGGGAAGTTGTAGTTGATTCTACACACAAAAGACTAAGGTAAAGATCTTTATTTCTCCTTCCTTGGGCTACAAGTGCCCCTTGAGCTGTGTACAAGTAGAGAGGGAGAACTTTACCAGCCTAACGGTACTAAATGAGCTGATGCCCTTCTCAGAGTCCAAGCCTCTCCTTATAAAGGAGAACCTAGGGCTCCTCTAGGGCTGACGTGGCAAGCATATTCGAGGAATATGCTTGTCCCAATATAGTAACTCGGTGGCCTCCTTTCCGTGTCGCCCCTCTAACGACGGCAAGGTTCCAGAGGACCCCACCTACACACCTCGGGCTTCAGGATTGTCACCTCTGTGACCTCTTTCTGCCCCTCTGTCGCTCTGCGCCTTATCCTTTGTGCTTGGCTCTGCTTAGATTCTCCCTAGCCTGCGACTAGAGTTTGACTATTGGCATCTCCTTCTCCTGCAAGCTTCATATCATTCGGCCTCGTCTCGCATAACTCGGATTGGCCTTTACCTGCATTAAGATTATTCAGGTTGACCCGGCCGACTTACGCAGTATCCCGGACGGGTAATGCCTTGCTATTATTATAAGGGTTCTGCCCTTTCACACCTCGGTCGACCTTTACAGGATTCGGCCGATTTAGAGTGTAACTCGGAAACTGGACGGAGAATCTCCTTTCGTCTTTCCCCCGTCCTTACCCTATCCAGGGTCACCTCCCCAACATTAGTCCCCGAAGCTGGTATGTCCCTGCCTATAACTTTGGCCGGGCCGTATCAGTTTCACGATATTTGTTTCCCATTGTTTCCGAGTAATCTTTTTCTCGTTCGAGGTATCTACGTTTCTTCTCGCGTACGCCTCGTCCTACGTGTCATACTCATCATTGTTTCTCTAGTTTTTCGTTCCTCTACAGTGTCCACTGATAGGCTACAATAATTACTACGCCTGTCGCGTCGACGCTGCGACGCCTCGCGTACCGTTTTCGTCAGGGATCTTGACTTTCTCTATCATCGTGTGGTCGTTGGTGCGGCTCCACTTAGCAACGTGCGATCGTGTCGCGTACACGATCTACACAGATAACCGCCACACCCACGATCCCACTACTTCTCAAGCGGTGCAATTATAAAGAGGGGCACGGGGCTAGGGGATTCACTTTCCCCCTCCGCTTACTGGTGCCCTTCTTCTTCCTCTCGCCTCCGCGCCCGTTCATGCCTCCGCCGCCGTGCGCCCATCTGGGTCTTTGACGGCAAGGCTTCCGCCGCACTGCTCCGTCGACCTTGTCCCTGTTCGCTTGCTCCGGCGTCGTCGCCGGTGAGTTTATCCAGTCTTAACGCCTAGGCTTTCCTCTAGACACCTCTGCTTTTCTTTAGTTCTGGCGCGGTGGTTCCTTCTCTGCTTCGTCGCCGTTTTCGTGTAGAACCACGACGGGGCCTTGCAGTTCTAGGTTTCCCTCCGCCGTTATTTCTTCCTCCGTAAGTTCTTCCGACGACCTCATGTGGAGCTCCGTCAGCGGTGAGCTCATTGAGGACGACAATACCGCGTCTGGGCCCGAGCGGGGCTCGTGGCAGGGCTCTTCCGTCACCCGCCGAGAGGTTGAGTGGCTAATCCGAACTCCCCGGATTCTTGCCGAGGTAGCATGTCGCTTACCCGGCAGCGAATCATCTCCAGTTCTTAGGGAGGGCGAGTACGTCGTCTTCATGTCACATTTCGCTCGCGGGTTTGGTCTCCCCCTCAGCAATTTCGCTAGGGAATTCCTTGATTACTTCGGCCTGCAGCCGCATCATCTGCCTGCTAATGCCATTGCCTCTCTTTCTGCCTTCATCTCTGCCTCGGAGGGATACTTCGGCCTATGGCCGTCTGTGCATGTTTGGTCAAAGTTTTTCCAGATTCGATCCAACGTCGTCCCAGACAAATCTCTTCAACCCTCCGAGAAGTTGCTTACCCAATGTGGTGCCGCGTCAATCACACCTCAGAGGAAATCCGAATTTCCTTGCGTTGCAGGTTTAGAATCATGCAAGAAGTGGCATAAGTCGTTCTTTTATGTCAAGAACTCTGGGAATGAGGATAGGATTCGGCTCCCTGCTTTTTCCATTGGCACTCCTTCCAAGAAGAACTGGACCTATAATCCGAGGAAGAGTCATGCTCTGGCCGAGGCTTTTGAGATTCGGCTGAAGGAAATGATCCGCTCCGGGCTACGCGGCGAGGATCTGATGACTACCTTCGTCAGCAGCCAGATCTACCCATTCCAGAAACGCACACAAGCTCTGCTATATGAGCGGTCCTCTTGATCCCAACCGAGTCTCGACGGTGGAGCTGGACAATTATCTTATCTTCAAGCGCGTCTGGGCTATCTTTAAGACGGAGATGCCGGAGGACTGGGCCTGGGGATTGAAGTCGTTCACCCGCGAGCATCCCCCTCCCAGAGTAAGTTCTTTCAATCATGTTTTACCTTTTAATCGCATCTGTGTTTTCTCTTGTTAATTTTTCTCTTTCTTGTCCTGCAGAGGTTTGAAGAGCAGAAGGTTGAGGATGCCGAGGTTCTGTCCCTCCCGTGGCCCGCGGATCGGAACACTCCGGACAGCGGGGAGCCGAACTCGGAAGAGTTCGTTCCCAAGTCGGATCTTGCTCCGGCTCGCGCCCGCGGCAAGACCCTGGCCCATGAGGAGGAAGGTGATTCGGACGAGGTTCAAGTTATTGAGGTAGTTGCCGCAATGCCAATTTCTTATGCATTTCCGGCCTCTACTTTCTCAGCTAATCCGGTCGGTCAGGCTCACAACGCCGAGCCTCTCGCCTCCCTACCTCCTATTACTTCGGGGAAACGTAGCGCTCCAGCCGGTGCCTCGGACGCCGTTACCAAGAAACGGATAAAGAGATCTGCCCCGCACCCCCTAAGCGTAAAACTATGCCCGGGGTTACTGGGTGAGTTGCTTTTTATTTGTATTTCTTGTTTCTCTCTTTCTGCCTTTTGACCTGATCTTTTTGCCTCCGCAGGGCTCCTCTTTCTGTTAAGCCTAGTGGCCCCAGTATGACGAGTCACACGACTCGGCCGCCTTCTCCTCCGCCTCCTGAAGACACTATAATTCCTAGTCCTGCTCATATTGACTCTCCTCCTGCTCCGAATCAGATGCCATCTCGCCAGGATGCGCCTGAGATCTCTCCTGTTGATGCCGGTATAACTCGGCCCGTAGATATTTCCACTGAGTCTGTTGTCTCCTCCGTGAATCCTGAAATTTCCCCTGAGGTGCTTTTGTCCCCCACAACCCTTACTGCGACTCCGATTCCAGCTGAGGATACCAATATCTCGGCGCCCTCAGAAACCGTAATCCCTCCGTCCCCTAAAGAAATCATCCCAAGTGTCGAGGTAACGGCTCCTGCTGATGCCTCTTCTAAGGCGAGAAAGGTCGTTACCACCAAGCCTTCCTCATCTCAAAAAGGACCTGCCAGCTCTTCTCATCCTACAATTGCTGATGCGCTGCGCAAGGGGATTTCATCTGCCAAGATACTGTTACCCCGGTTGCTCATACACAGCTCGCTCTCCACAAGAGTCCCGCGGCGACGGTGGCTACCCAACACGCCCGAGGAGAAGTCCTGACTCGAACAGAGAGTGGGAATAGCCTCGGCTCGTTGGTCGAGTATGCCAACAATTGGAACGCTGCTGATCAGCTCGAGGGCAATCCAAGCAGCCAGCCGTTTCAACTCTCCGACATCAGTAGTCGCCTACATCGGGCTGCCAAGATTGTTCTTGACAGCGACAAGATGAATGAGGTAATTGCCTTTATGCCATTATATATACTCTAGTCCCCGAAGCTTGCAATCAAATAACTTGTTATTCGTTTGGAAGTTCTATTATGTTTTGCCTGATTCAGTTTTGTCTTAGTGTTTAAATAACCATCCACCTAGATCCGAGTTAAGTTTTGCTTGACTCGGATCTGTCTTAGCTTCGAATATCCAGCCACCTAGATCCGAGTTAAGTTTTGCTTGACTCGGATCTGCCTGAGCTTCGAATATCCAGCCACCTAGATCCTAGTTAAGTTTTGCTTGACTCGGATCTGCCTTGAGCTTCGATTATCCAGCCACCTAGATCCGAGTTAAGTTTTGCTTGACTCGGATCTGTCTGAGCTTCGAATATCTAGCCACCTAGATATGAGTTAAGTTTTGCTTGACTCGGATCTGCCTTGAGCTTCAAATATCCAGCCACCTAGATCCGAGTTAAGTTTTGCTTGACTCGAATCTGCCTGAGCTTCGAATATCTTATTGCTTTTTGTTTTGTTGTTTTAGGTTGCGCATGACCGGCGGACCGCCGAATTCCAAAGGCTGCTCTTTGCACATAAAAAATTGCAAGATAAATATGATAGGGTCATTCCTGTGGCGAAGAAAACTGGCCAATTAACAAACTTTTGCATTATCCCTAAAGTTCTTATTGTTTTGGATGTGAGGTGCTAACTTATTTTACTGGTGAATAGGTAATATCAACAATCTTAATATCCGTCTTGGGAAAAAGGTCAAGGCCCTGGAAGGTTCGTTACTCTTCTTTATTCTACATATATCAATTTGAAATGTGCACCGAGTTTCTTTTAACCCTTTTGGCTTCGGTATAGCCGAGTTACAAACTTTTACAGCTTCACACCAAGAATGCATACCCATGCCTGATATGATGCTGCATTTTTTAGAACAAGCCGCCACTCACTCGGCGCAGCTGAAAGATAAAGATGACGAGATAGCTCGCTTGCGCGCCGAGGTGGAGTCCCTCAAGCTTTCTCAAAAATCTGAGTTGGAAAAAGTCGACCAGGAGTTCTCCGAGGAGAAGAATCGGCTAGCTCTACAATTGCAGAAAAATAAAGAACTTCTCGAGACTGCCGAACTGAAGACCCAGGGGATGAGCGAGGATATCAATCGCTTTGAGAAAACCAAGGGTGACTGGGCTAAAGATCTTCAGATAATGCTGAGCAATATTCACCGTAAGCTTCTGGCCGTGGCCGGGTTATCTTTTTTCCTTGCTTACTATTGACCGATGCACTTTCGTTTTGCGCAGACCATTTTCCAGAAGCTAAGCCCGTGAGCTCGAAAGCGGTGATTAATGCTTGTGTGCGCCGAGGTGTTCCTATCGATGCGAGCCTAGAATACTCGATGGAAGATTTCTTGGTTGCCGTTGGCGCTGCCGTCGGTCCGATGAAGATTATGGGAAGGGACTTGGTGCAAGCAGCCATTCGGGCCTACCATGTTCTCTGGCCAAATACTTCTGGGACTCCTGATATTGATGAAATCAAGATACTGGTGGAAAGATTGATGGCATCCCAGAACCAGTTGAATCTTTGGAGGGAATCCGCTGGACGAGTTGGTGCTGATATGGCACTTACAGTCGTTATGTCATGGTACGAGGATATTTCCCTTGATACCTTGATAAATTTGCGCACTGGCTCCCGCTGGGTTGAGGATCCAGACTTCGTCGCTCTCCGCCAAGCTCGTGCCTACCAGCTCATTGAGTATGCGGACGTGCATAACTGGATTGAAGGGCCGAGTTTCCTTCCTGACCCGACAGAGGAGGTCGAACTTGAAGATGCCTCTGAAGATGATTCAGCCAACCCAGACGAAGCTGATGGCGACTCGGATACTTCTGGTGGTTCCAGCTCGAGCTCGGATGGCAATGGTGACGCGCGATCCTCCTCCAAAGGTACTGGGCATTCCACACTCAAGCTGATGTTTCTCAACAGCCCCGAGCTTCCCCCGAAGTCGCTCCTGGTTCTGTGGAGGGCGAAGCAACTTCGGTTGAGGTGTTGTCTACCTCGGAGCGCCCAGCTCCTGATCAAGTCGCTGCCCCTTAAAAAATTCTAAGTCGTTTCTTATCCCCGGTATGTCGGGCGTATGATGTGTGTCAGATACTTGTCCGACTTTCTGTGTGGTATGAACCTTTTTTGCCTTTTGCCGCTGAGGCACACATGTTTGTGATCTTTATTACTTTGTTTAAACTAATCTTGTTTGTTTTAATCTTTGCTTTTGTGGCCTTTAATTTCTTAAGTTCGGATTGTGTGTTTTTCCTTTGTCGTACGGTAGTCCGGCATCTAATATTGCTTGATCCTGATGAATTTGTTAATCTCGAAGCCTATATCTGGGGAGAACGAAATAACATCGTTCTGGGTGCCGCAGTTCGATACCCATTTCTGTAACGAAGGACAATTGTGGGGCAATCCTCTAATCACTGTTCTAAAAATGGAGACTCAACACATTGCTAAAAGTGCGAAATAATATTGGCCGATTTTCGAGTTATTGTTGGAGGTGTCGAGGTATAATACATAACCCAAACTCAAAAACAAAATATGGCAGTCCCCGTGTCATTGCTCAAGGTGCCGAGGTTTAATTCTTATCCAAAACTCAGAAGCAATGTAGGGCAGTCCCCGAGTTACTGCTCGAAGTGCCGAGGTGTGATACGTAACCCGAAATCAAAAACAACGTAGGGCAGTCCCCGAGCCACTGCTCTAGGTGCTGAGGTTTAATACATAACCCAAACTCAAAAACAACATAAGGCAGTCCCCGAGCCACTGCTCTAGGTGTCGAGGTTTAATACATAACCCAAACTCAAAAACAACATAAGGCAGTCCCCGAGCCACTGCTCTAGGTGCCGAGGTTTAATACATAACCCAAACTCAAAAACAACATAAAACAGTTCCCGAGCCACTGCTCTAGGTGCCGAGGTTTGATACATAACTGATATTTTGTCCTGGAGCGTTTCTTTACAACTTGTCATAGACGACTCCTACGAGTAAAATGGATGAAGTAAAGCTACATTCCATGGTCTTTTCGATTCTTCGCCGGCTTTGTCTGCTTTGTTCTTTTCTGGTGACTGAGCATCAATTAGGTAATACACATCATTGTGCAATGCTTTGCTCACGATGAACGGTCCTTCCCACGGGGGCGATAGTTTGTGCATACCGGCCGTACGTTGCACTAACCGAAGAACCAAATCTCCTTCTTTAAACACTCTTGGATTTACTTTCTTGCTGTGATATATCCGCAAGTCCTGCTGATAAATAGCTGATCTTGATAGTGCCAACTCCCTGTCTTCCTCTAGCAGATCGACATCATCTTGCCGAGCTATTTCATTTACCTCAGCGGTTGTATACTGGGTAACCCTTGGCGAGTCATGTGTTATGTCGGATGGAAGCACGGCTTCTGCCCCATATACTAGAAAAAATGGTGTATACCCTGTTGATCTGTTTGGGGTAGTTCTGAGGCTCCATAGTACTGCTGGTAGTTCCTCAATCCAACACCCTGCCGACCTTTGCAGTGGTTCGACGAATCGTGGTTTTATTCCTGACAGTACTAGTCCATTAGATCTTTCTACTTGCCCATTAGATGCTGCGTGAGCCACCGAGGAGAAATCTAGTCTTATGTGTTTTTCTTGACAAAATCTAGCGAAGGCTCCTTCAGCAAAGTTCATACCATTGTCTGTAATAACACTCTATGGGTAACCATATCTCAAGATAATATCTTTGAGGAATTTTACCGCTGTTAGCCCATCACATTTCTTTATTGGTTTTACTTCGATCCATTTTGTGAATTTGTCGACCATGACTAAAATGTGGGTCATCCCGCCTTGGGTCGACTTGAATGGTCCCACCATATCTAAGCACCATACCAAAAATGGCCAAGTAATTGGTATCGTTTTTAACTCGGACGATGGCATATGTATCTTGCTTGCATATCTCTGGCAACCATTACATTTTTCGACCAGTTCTTTGGCCTCTTTCAACGCTGTCGGCCAATAAAACCCATGCCTGAATGCTTTGGCCACTAAAGCTCTGGACGAGGCATGATGCCCGCATTCTCCTTGGTATATATCTAGGAGGATCTCCTGGCCTTCCGCCGAGTTCACACATCTTTGCAACACGCTTGTGACGCTCCTTTTATACAGCTCATTGTTTATGATTGTATAAGCTTTAACTCTTCTCAGTGTCTGTCTTGCCAGTACTTCGTCATTCGGCAAAATCACATCTTTGAGGAAAGAAAATATAGGTTGCGCCGATGTTGGTATGATTTTTTCTGGGGTAATCTCGCTATCTATTTCCATGTTTTCCACCGACATAATTACCTCGGATTTCCCCATATCCGTCCTTGCATCTGCCGGGTTCATTTTTGGAAATTCCGGGTTACATTCCTTGTCAACTTCCATCGGCACACTATCTTCTCTTGATTTTGCCGGAATAAAAATGGACTCGGTCTCTGGTGATGGTGTTATTGATGGTTTCCTTAGGTGCTCTAGGGCGATACCTGGAGGAATCGATTGTCTGGTTGATCCGAGTTTTGACAATGTGTCTGCGACGTCATTTTCCGCCCGAGGTACATGATGAAATTCACATCCATCGAAGTATCCACTGAGTTTTTGCACATGAAATCTATATAAGGCCATATTGGCATCTAACACATCCCAATTGCCTGAGACTTGTTGTACTACTAGATCTGAGTCTCCGTAGCATAAGATTCGGCGTATGCCAATCTCTTTCGCCACCTTCAATCCATGGACCAGTGCTTAATATTCGGCTACATTGTTTGATGCGGCGAAGTGTATTTGTAACACATATCTCAGCTGATCTCTTTTTGGCGAGGTTAACACTATTCCTGCCCCTAAACCATTTCTTAGTTTGGAGCCGTCGAAGTGCATCGTCCAATAATTCGGATCTGGTAATGGTGGCTCATACTGTACCTCGGCCCAATCTACGAAGAAGTCGGCCACAACCTGAGATTTGATCGCATCTCGCCTATCGAATTGCGGAGCATAGGGTGACAATTCAATTGCCCATTTTGCTATTCGGCCACTTGCATCTTTGTTGCTCAATATGTCGGCTATGGGCGCTTCACAGATCACTTTGATGGGGTGCTCTTCGAAGTAATGTTTAAGTTTCTTTGCTGACATGTATACCCCATATGCCATCTTCTGATAATGTGGGTAATTTTGTTTTGAGGCTGATAGTACCTCGCTTAGATGATATACCGGCCTTTGCACTGATTTATTATCTTCGATTCGCTCCACCACGATCACAGCGCTTACCACTCTATTCGTGGCGGCTATGTAAAGTAACATAGGCTCTTTCGATAATGGAGAAGCCAGGATTGACGTTGTGACCAACATCTTTTTCAATTCATGAAACACATTGTCTGCTTGTGGTGTCCAAATGAATTTATCAGATTTCTTCATCAATTGATAAAGTGGTAATGCTTTCTCTCCCAGCCGACATACAAATCGGCTAAACGAGGCCAAGCAACCTGTGAACTTCTGTACGTCATTTAGACATCTCGGCAATTCCATCCTTTCTACTGCTCTTATCTTAGTTGGGTTGGCCTCTATGCCTCGGCTAGATACGAGAAAACCGAGTAGTTTTCCAGCCGGCACACCGAAAGTGCATTTTTCCGGGTTAAGCTTCATTCGGAACCTTCTCAGGTTCGCGAAAGTCTGCCGGATATCATCCAGTAGTGTTTTGCTCTCTTTGGTTTTGATAACCACATCATCTACATATACTTGTACATTCTTTCCTATTTGGTCATGCAGACATTTTTGCATACATCTCTGATATGTTGCCCCCGTGTTACGCAGGCCTAATGGCATGGTACAATAGCAATAAGCCCCGTACGGGGTAATAAACGCAGTCTTTATTTGATCGGCCGGATTTAACGGTATCTGGTAAAAACCAGAATACGCGTCTACAAATGATAATAGTTCACAACCAGCGGTCGAATGAATGACTTGGTCTATTCTAGGTAAAGGAAAAGGATCTTTTGGACACGCCTTGTTCAAGTTCGTGTAATCAATACACATTCACCATACAATGGCTACATTCGGATCATCCTTCTTCTTTTCTACGAGCACTGGGTTCGATAACCAATTCGGATACAACACCTCCATGATGAACCCGGCTGCAAGGAGCCGAGCTATTTCATCCCTATTATTTTTCTCCTGTCTTCGGCGAAGCGGCGGAGAGGTTGCTTCCCCGGCCTTGCTCCTGGCCTTACATTCAGAGAGTGCTCAACCAACTCCCTCGGCACACCTTGCAGATCCTGAGTTGACCATGCAAAGGTATCCTGATTCTCACGGAGGAAGTTGGTGAGCTCACTTTCCTATTTAGCATCTAGGCCGGCACCAATGGTGACGGTGCGCTCTAGGAACTGCTCATCTATCTGGAACTTTTTTGTTTCTTTAGTCGGCTGGAAAGAGACACTTCCATGCGGATTGGCCAATGCCAGCATATTCGGTTGTGCCGACTGAGCGAGGGCTGCTACCTCCTGAATCCTTCTTTTTCTCTTGCTATTACCAATGACTCGGCCAGGTTTGATCCGGCTGAATCACATTCCATTGACTTCCTGTAATCCCCTGCTACTGTTATCACCCCTTGCGGCCCGGGTAACTTCATTTTCAAGTAAGCTATGTGGCAGCTGTCCATGAATTTGGCCAACGCCGTCCGTCCGAGTAGAGCATGATAACAACTCTCTAGGTCCACCACTTCAAACTCCAAATTTTTTGCCCTGCAGTTATCTCTTGTGCCGAATAATACATCCACTCGAACCTTTCCAATGGGTTCGCATGAAAGTCCTGGTACTATCCCATGGAATGTGGTCCTCGTGGATTGCAGCATATTCTGCGATATGCCGAGTTTATGCATTGTATCTTTGTACATGATATTGATACTGCTTCCGTTGTCAATGAGCACTTTTGAAAATTTCACATTAATGCTTGGTCCGACAAATGTCGGATCTAGCACGAGTGCGTACGACCCTGGATTCGGCATTATTCTGGGGTGATCCTTTATGCTCCAAGTTATTTCCTGATCTGACCAAGGCATATATCTTGGTACTGCCGGCATAACTGCATTTACTTCCATATGCCGGCGTTGCACACTTTGCCTGTCTTGCTGTTCTGTTGTGAACACGCAATATGATTGATGATGTTCTCTGTAATCATTGCGTCCACTACCTCCTGGGTTCGTCCTTCTATCCGGACCCTGATTTATCACTTGGTGCACAACATCCCTCCGGTCCGAGTTATCATACCTCGGGGGAGGAGGTGGTAACATTAGTTGTTGTGCGTTTGCTCCAGTCAACTATGGCTGATGCTGCTGATGTGCCTGGAGGGACGTTGCTTGCACGCCTACGGGGTTACCCATTGCATTTTCCATCCAGGCACACTGGCGAGTTGTATGATTGGCCGGCCTGGCCGGATTTGACGTGTGAAATTTACACGGCTGATCTAACATAGACTCAAACGTGTACTTCGGCCTCTCCTGCCATTGCTTCTTTTGCTCTGGTGTCCACTGTCTTTTCCCTTCATTCCTTGGTGTCCATTGCTGAGGACCATTCTTTTGTCGCTGATTGTTTCCGTGACTCGGCTGATCTTGCACTACTGCTGCCACCTGAGTTGAACCATATCTATAATCCGGTCTTTCTTCTCTTCTTCTTCCTCTAAAATCATTGCGCCTGGATGACCCGGCCACATCTCTTGCATATTGATCTTGATGTTCCCGATGATCTGCTGACATTAATTCTGGTTGCGTCGGATCTCCCAAACGCATAGGAATCTGCTATCCTGATGGTTTCTGCTGAAGTGGTTGGCATATCTCTTTGCAGTCGCTGCCATAATACACTAGCATAGCGGCATCCTTGAGCGAACCAAGCTATTGCCTGTGATTCTATAACTCCCTCACACGAATTTCTCTACCACCGAGTCAAGAATTCTCTGTCTGTCTCATTCGGCCTTTGCTTGCACATGGCTAGCTGCTGCAGCCTGTTTGGCCTCTTGTAAGTACTGGTGAAGTTGCTAACGAACATTTCTTCAAAATACAACCAACATTTGATGCTGCCTGCTAGCAGGTTATTCAGCCATACTCTAGCTGATCCTTCCAACATTTGCGGGACATATCATACTGCCCATCGTAAGTTTCCACCAGCTATTTTTACAGCAACGGCATAATCGATTAGCCAATACTGTGGTTTGGTACTCCCATTATATGTTTTTGTGCCTCTTGCCAGCTGAAAGTTCGGCACAGGCGGCTCGCCCATGATCCGAGGTCCGAAGCATGCCGGACCTGGTGGACCCTGTTCTTCTAGTAGTTCGGACCGGTATAGCCGGTCCAGCTTCACTCTGGCGTCAATTGACGGCAAATCTCTGTACAGAACTCTTTCCTGCATTCCATAGTGGTTATTTCCACCATGAATCGCATACTCCATCTCGGAATAACCATCATTATACCTCTCATTCACCTGATTGTGGCGAACTGGTCTCACTTCTCTTTCCTGCCGAGGTTCATGTCTCGGCTGCGGGTTGGGTGGCGGTTCTCTCCTTCCTTCGACCGGGATATTGTTCTCGTGATTCCCTCTTCCGAGTTCTCCTCTTCTGAGATCTCCATTGCCTCGGTTTCCGCTGCCTTTCTCGGCACGGTCGGGGTTTCTCTCACCACTATTACCTCGGCTTCCATTGCCTCTATTCTCATTTGCTTTTCCGGCTATCGCCGGATCATATGGAACAATTTGCTTATTTCTCTTTCCCGAAGTTACCGCTTTGTCTTTTCGTGCATTGTTTCTGGGCGAAGATGCTGCTGCCATAGATAAGGCAGGTGCTGCACCAGCCGAGTGAACCATTCGCAAGGCACCTGGCCTTGCCGGGTCTGCCCTGAGCATTTCTTCATTCTGCTGGTTCGCAATGCGTACCAACTCATTCACTCTTTCTTGCTGTTTCTGCCGGGCTTCGCCGGTCAATCCTTCTAACTCTAATGCAACGGCATTTGCTGCCCTCAGGTTCTTTGCCGGGGTACTGTACCTCGGCAAGCCTAGATCAACTGATTCTGCCTTATGAGCATCATGCTCCTTGTTGATATTATCTATGAGGTTCTTTCCTCTTAATCTCAACTCGTCAACCCGCTCGGGGGGCGACGTCAAGCTTGTTTGCCCTGACATATTCTCGCAGGGTCCTGTTTAAGGACTCCCGCAAGGCCGACACCTTTTTTGCCTCTACCAGCACTTTCTGCCTGGTCTCTTCTAACTCTGCCTGAGCATTAGCCGGATCAAGTATCGGCGCTACAGGTGTAGTCATATTATCTATAGTTGCCTGGAGAATGTTTTTGGGTTTTTCCAGAGGTGGCCCTCTTACCCTTGGTGCCTTTGGGGTTGTCTCCTGCGCCTCGGCCTGGTTGACCGCTGAAGGAATTACCTCGGTGGGCTGTGGAGCTGTCTGCTTGGGAGCCACCTGCACACCCGTCGTCGGATCCCTGCTTGATCCGGCGCCCGCTGCTCCTGCCTGCGCCCCGGCTGCGACCATCACCTCGACGTTGCTGACAGGGCGCACTCCGCGCGGACTGTTTGTGGCGCTAAGGGGAGGTTCTCCTGCAACAACAACCTGGTGAGGATAAACGCCGGAGACGTCGACACCGACGTAGATCTGGTGCATGCCCAAGTTGATGAAGACGCCATTGCGCGGAGGAGTTTTTCCCTTGAAGCTGCATGCGTTGTCGCTGACGTAGTCACATAGATCAAGTCTCCGGACTAAGACAGAGACAATGCGCTCGCCAGTGTTGATGAAGTTTCCCGTCCGGATCATGACTCCAGCTAGCACCGCTGCTGGCCCCATGGTGGGCGCCAACTGTCGTGGTGGTGGCACGGCAGATGCCATGGGTAGGCTAAAGTATGTGGCCAATGGATGCTAGAGGGATCTGGGGTGGGAAGTTGTAGTTGATTATACACACAAAAGACTAAGATAAAGATCTTTATTTCTCCTTCCTTGGACTACAAGTGCTCCTTGAGCTGTGTACAAGTAGAGAGGGAGAACTTTACCAGCCTAACGGTACTAAATGAGCCGATGCCCTTCTCAGAGTCCAAGCCTCTCCTTATAAAGGAGAACCTAGGGCTCCTCTAGGGCTGACGTGGCAAGCATATTCGAGGAATATGCTTGTCCCAATATAGTAACTCGGCGGCCTCCTTTCCGTGTCACCCCTCTAACGACGGCAATGTTCCAGAGGACCCCACCTGCACACCTCGGGCTTCAGGACTATCACCTCCGTGACCTCCTTCTGCCCCTCTGTCGCTCTGCGCCTTGTCCTTTGTGCTTGGCTCTGCTCAGATTCTCCCTAGCCTGTGACTAGAGTTTGACTATTGGCATCTCCTTCTCCTGCAAGCTTCATATCATTCGAACTCGTCTCGCATAACTCGGCTTGGCCTTTACCTGCATTAAGATTATTCGGATTGACCCGGCCGACTTACGCAGTATCCCGGCCGGGTAATGCCTTGCTATTATTATAAGGGTTCTACCCTTTCACACCTCGACCAACCTTTACAGGATTCGGCTGATTTAGAGTGTAACTCGGAAACTGGACGGGGAATCTCCTTTCGTCTTTCCCCCGTCCTTACCCTATCCGGGGTCACATCCCCAACAATTTTACTTACAAGTACGGGTACCCTGGGTACCGTACCTGCATGGTTAGAGTATGGGCATACTTTTATACGCATGGGTAATATCTATACCCTGCCCGTTAAGTTATGGGTATGGGTACGGGTATAGAGTTGTACCCGTGGGTATACCCATACTCGACTAACTTGTAAAACTTACCTGTAGAGTTTTAACCTATGCGACCGAGTAGTCTAGGGGCAAATATGAGATCGTGATTTCTAAACTTTGATAATTGTTATATACCCGTCTACCTATTATCAAGTAGAGATACTTATTTTTTGTCAAGTATAATATTGATTAATGTAAAATTGTGAATAACTTGTGTATTATTGAATCTACCCGTCGGGTATCCAATGAGTACGGGTACCCATTGGGTATGAGCATGGGTAAAGATTTATACCCCGTGGATATGAGTATGGATAAAGTTTCTATCTATTGACTAATCGGGTATGGTTATAATATTGCTCTATCCTGCTCATACATTGTCCATTGTCATTCTTAGTCTCATTCCTCCCACCCCCAATCATACAGGTGACTAAGAGTCCCATGCATGCTCAATTCACATTCCCTAAAAGCAACTCCAACAGAAGTCGTAAAAACCTGTCAATATAGCGCGCGCGGCTATTTTTTCGCCTCTAGCATACGCGCTAAATTTCTAGGCGCGCGATTTTTTTTGGCCCGCGTCAGATTGCCCCCGCGCGCCCCAAATTTGCTGCCTGGCCGCCAGCGCGCTATCTCTCTTGCTCACGCGCGAACGCCCAACCGCCGTTGAAACTTCCCCCGCGCTCGCGCCGCCATTCCTACCTCGCCTCCGCGCGCACGCCGCCGCCTCGACCTTCCGACGATGGAGCCATCCTTACCGCAATACTCGATCCCTGGCACCGTCGCCGCCGGCGTGAGCTCTGCCGCCGTCGCAAACCCTAACCCTACCGCCGCTGCTGTAGCAAGCTCCAGCACGTGCCATCTCCAGTTCGTACCACCGCGCCCGAACTCGAGCGCCACCTTCCTGCCTCCGCCGACCGCCCCCGCGACGGGAAAAAAGTGGAACACCAGCAAGCGCCCGACAGCGGTCGCGACGGCCGACGCCCAAAAGCCGGGCAAGAAGGTGGCAACGCGCCAACGCAACAAACCTCCTGCAGCGTCACGCGCACAGGCGCCAGCGCAAGCTCCCCGGCCGCCGCTTTGGCGGGGGTTGACAAAATCAATCCAAGTGGCACGGCAGGTGATGATAGGGTAAGTTCTTCATTGGATGATTCTATCTCATGTTTATACGAACAATCCACCTTCTATTAATGCTGATGGCTATGGCATGACCTCCGTGATGAACAATGCACCCGGTGGGAATATTGATGGTTATGGAGATTTATCTCGTGCCAACACCACCCACACCACCGTCCAAGACTCTTAAGGAGAAGAAATGCAAAATGGAAATGATAATGTCAATGACTATGATGATGTTGACAAATGATGTGCCGACATTTGTGTGAAATTATCATTTGCATTTGAATTATGTCATAATTTTATGTTGAACTTGGTTGTATAAAATTGATGACTCTTGAGCCATTTTTGGTTCCATTTTATTTTGATTTGTTTGATCTTGTTGACGCATATATGCACTGCGAAAGCTGTTTATACCGGCGCCGCGCGCTGAATTTTGGCGCGTCTGCTGAAAAAACGATTTTAACTCTATTTTTATGTATTATTTTAACGCTTCTAAAAAAGAAGCATGTAGCGATTTTCACGCGCGGATTTTTATTCTGTTGGAGTTGCTCTAACGCTAATTTCCCCAAACAAACACAGTGGAAGCGTCTTCCATCGTTTAGCATCATTCAGATTAGCTGAAGAGTAGCCCAAAGCGTCTTCGATGCACCCTCTAAAGTGGAGCTGGGCCAGACGGGCCGGGCCGGGCATTCTCTTCAGAAGAAATGGATAATCTCGACCGTCGAAGCCTCCCGCATCCGTCCGTCCATGCTGCCGTATCCCCTCTTCCTCTCTGTCTCATATCAGGTGGACGCCGGCAGCCCGGAAACCCTAGCTAAACCCCGCTCCCAATCCCCATTCGCGCGCGACCCCAACCCCGAGACAGAACCGGCGAGCGGCGGCGGGGGCAGCGGCGGCGAGGATGAGGAAGAAGGTGGACGAGCGCATCCGCACGCTGATCGAGAATGGCGTGCGGCAGCGGCAGCGCTCCATGTTCATCATCGTCGGCGACAAGTCGCGCGACCAGATCGTCAACCTCAACTACATGCTCGCCAAGTCCCGCGTCAAGTCGCGCCCCTCCGTCCTGTGGTGCTACCGCAACAAGCTGGAGATCAGCAGCCACAGGAAGAAGCGCGCCAAACAGCTCAAGAAGCTCATGCAGCGGGGGCTCATGGACCCGGAGAAGGCCGACCCCTTCTCCCTCTTCCTGGAGACGTCAGACATCACCTACTGCCAGTACAAGGACTCTGAGAGGGTTCTCGGCAACACATTTGGCATGTGCATACTGCAGGTATAGCTCCAACTTGCAATTTCATTGTTTTGCCGTGATGTTGCTATCAGTGGCGGACCCAGGATTTGGGAACGACCGGGGCTATATATCAGCCAAAGCACACTAAAAATGCGTAAGTTGAGTTTTGACACGAAACATAAGATCAATGTTTAACCAAATGACAAACAAAAGAATAAAAGTTTGGTGGCATAATAGCATAATTAATCAAGACGCATTTTTAATACCTAATAAATATCGAAGATTTTCTCTGGTTCTAGCCTGCCATTTCCTCAATCAATAATAGGAGAAGAACCGGAACCTGCAAAGATACAAAAAATCATAAAATATTATTGATGAATACATGATACTTAAGTTGTACCGTTAAGAAAGTAACTTACCACTAGCTACACGTGGTGTTTTTTTCTTACGATGACTTCACACTTCCAATACAATCCAAAATTTTATCATCTTCAATGCTTGCAAATATGTCTCTCAATATAGCATAACATACTCTGATTCTTGGCAAATTATGAAGCTGATGGAAAATAAGATGATACATGTCTTGATGAATAAGTTATTCGATCTCTTTGTCCCCTTCATCTCTACATAATCAGATTGGACAAAAACAATTAAGCCCAAATTGGGCACAACTAAGCATAACTGTAGCAGTTCAACAATCAAAGAATTAACCCTTCTTGTCTTCTCACATTCAGAGTTCAAACTCTGTATTAGAAAGTACAAAAAAAATTACCTATGAACTAATGAACAGACTATGGATGCACATGGCGGGTAAAAGACTGGCCAGTTGGAGCCTTGAACACGATGATCCGGGCAAAGATTGGCAAGCGTCGGTGGCCGGTGTGGTGATCGGGTGAGGAGGTTAACAACCACGCCGGCGCGCAGGCGTAGCGAGTCAGCGTCTTGGCGTGGTCTAGAAGAGCGAACAATGTGGCTGCGCGGGCAAGTCTCCGTGGCGGCGGCCGCCGGGCACGATAGGGTTAAGGAATTGAGGCGTCGTTTACTCATTTAAATCGCGAACAGTTTTTTCTCTCTGCTAAGGAAAAGCACACGAACAGTTTACTTGTTTGGACTTTGGATCCCGTTGCAGGCTTTGGTTACATTTTTCAGAATAGTCGCTAGCTTTGGTAAACAGCCCGGGTTATTCCGGCCCAGAGAGACGGGCTGGGCAGCATGGAGTCTGAAATTTCTCAGGAATTTACAAGGGAGATACCTGTACCTCGTGGCCCAGACCGGGGCTGTAGCCTGGGCTGCCCGGGGCCCAGGCCGCCCCTGGTTGCTATGATAAATTGTCTGAAATTCTATGTTTATTCATGCAGGACTTCGAGGCGCTGACACCGAACCTTCTGGCCAGAACCATTGAGACCGTTGAGGGAGGCGGTTTGATCATCCTGCTGCTCTCTTCGCTCTCCTCGCTAACCAGTCTCTATACCATGGTCATGGTGAGCTCATTTCTCTCTTGCAAGTCCCCTCACTTTTGTTTCCGAGCAAACAAGCATGATTTTGGATTCAAGGCTGAGCTAAAGCAAACGAACTTGGGTGCTAACAGGATGTCCACGAAAGGTTCCGAACGGAGTCTCATACTACCGCAGCCACAAGGTTCAACGAGCGGTTCTTACTGTCCATAGCATCATGCAAAGCATGTATTGTGATGGATGACGAACTCAACATTTTGCCTATATCATCTCACATGAAATTTATACAACCAGTTACAAATAATGAGGTATGCATCTTTTTCTTATGCCCTTTGAAGCTTTGCTTTTAAAATTATGCATCTCTTGAAGATTCTGGTTGTGCCAATTTGGTTATCTAATTCCTTTTTGACATGCATATTATACCATGTGTTTAGGATTCCGAGGGTTTGTCAGAAAGGGAACGAGAGTTGAAAGACCTAAAAGATCAATTCCGTGAAGACTTCCCAGTTGGCCCTTTGATTGGGAAGTGCTGCACGATGGATCAGGTGCAATTTACATACCTCATACACTGTCTGTGTTTTCCTTTGGACATAAAAAAACTGCTGGTCCCTACCATAAACTGAAAATGGAAAAATATTCACAGGGTAAAGCTGTCATCAATTTCCTGGACTCTATTTTGGACAAGTCCCTTAGGAGCACGGTTGCCTTACTCGCTGCTCGTGGACGTGGAAAATCGGCTGCCCTTGGTCTTGCTATTGCTGGAGCCGTCGCAGCTGGGTAAAGCCCAACTCAGTAGTGTTATTTATGTATTCATCATGTGCTCCTTTCATTAAGGCTAATGCTTTGGCTTTCCAGGTATTCAAATATCTTTGTCACCGCTCCAAGTCCGGAGAACCTTAATACACTATTTGATTTCGTCTGCAAAGGAATAAATGCATTGGAGTACAAGGTGTCTGTTTGTTATATTGTTTTATTGTTGAAGTTTAAACTTATGTTATGTTGTTGAGAAATGCATGCTTTATTTTCCCCTTTTAGGAGCATTTGCATTATGATGTAGTCAAGAGTGCTGATCCAAATCTCAGGAAAGCAACAATACAAATAAACATCCATAAGCAACACCGTCAAACAATCCAGGTAATAAGAATATTTGCTTGCGAACATATTTTGCTACCGTCAAATATCACTTTGCTTAGTATCAGTGAACTGGTTCAAAAATTTCTCATGTTTGCAGTATATGAAACCACATGATCATGGAAAGCTTTCTCAAGTTGAACTTCTTGTCATTGATGAAGCTGCTGCTATTCCATTACCGATTGTTAAGTCCTTGCTTGGTCCATACCTTGTTTTCCTGTCTTCCACTGTCAACGGGTATGTTTGCCTTTAGTCACTAATGCTCTAGAATCACAATTCATGAGGGTGATTGTTCTGTATATTTTCCTGTTGAAGGTATGAAGGAACAGGTCGATCCCTGTCTTTAAAGCTCCTGCAGCAGTTAGAATCCCAAAGCCAGCCATCAGCTTCGAGTGATGGACCCAATTCCAGTACGAGTCATCTTACTTTCATCTAAAATAGTTGTCTACATTTTGAGAGAACCTTCCGAGTATTTGCATCTTTTACACGTGTTTGTGCTTTATTTTGGCTTCTAGGTAGGCTATTTAAGAAAATCGAATTGAATGAATCCATCAGATATGCATCTGGTGATCCTATTGAGACCTGGCTTAATGAGTT
Source organism: Avena atlantica (assembly GCA_910589765.1). NCBI lineage: Eukaryota > Viridiplantae > Streptophyta > Magnoliopsida > Poales > Poaceae > Avena > Avena atlantica. The sequence continues at coordinate 43,480,471 of OU342737.1, forward strand.
ACTATGTTTGGATCTTGCAAACTCCATTCCAAATATCAGTAGGTGAGTATGATCTGATTTATGGCTGTGCTGTATTTTTCTTTTCTTATATTGTTGCATGCTTAGCAAGCAAGTCTGTGGTTTTGTAGGCTACCTCATCCAGAAAAATGTGATCTGTATTATGTCAACCGGGACACACTTTTCTCATATCACAAGGAGAGTGAGGTATTCTTACAGGTATGAACTAATAATGTTCTGTTTTCCTTGTAAATTTATATATTTGGTTTAAATATGATACTGAAATATGGGTGCTTTACATGTCCACTAATGGATATTTATTCTGTGTACTTAATATTTCAGCGGATGATGGCACTTTATGTTGCTTCTCACTACAAAAATTCACCAAATGACTTGCAATTAATGGCTGATGCACCAGCTCATCACCTTTTTGTACTGCTTGGTATGGAGCAAATTGATTTGCCGGCACACCATTTTAATATGATGACACTATTATATAGTACTAACTTGTATTCTTTATTTGTTAGGCCCGGTTAATGAGTCCGAAAACCAGCTCCCTGATATTTTGTGTGTGATTCAGGTTTGGATACTCTATCCTGATTATCTTGTGGAGGATCTTAAATTTTGAATTTTTCTCCAGATGATAGGGTGGTTTATTAATTGCACGGTGACTGAACTACATGAAACAATCGTACATACATGAAATACATGCTAATGCCAGGCACAAATAAGACATAGAAGATATTCTTTGTTATTTACCTACCACATTTGAGCTTTGTTGCCAGTGGATATCATGCGTTTGGGCAAAACATCCTATCCTAGTTTCTAGTTAACCAAACTGAAATTTTGCTATTTGCTATCTGTTGAAGTGTAAAATCGCTCCCTGCTACATATAAATAGAGCTTATTGTATAAAGTTACTCTGTTTTGTTACTTCATTGGAGTGTGCTCAAACTACAGGGGTGCAATTAACGTCAATAACTTATGTCTAGTACAGTTGTTCAGTGGTCATTGTATGCTGCAGGTGCACAACATGCTGTATGTATGAGTTAGAAAATTCTGGTCGAATTTGGGAATATGACCTGATCACTCTTTTATCTTAGTTGCAAATTTTATTTTTTAATATCGTTTCCTACTACTTCAGTTTAACCTCCATCTGTGTTACACGTGCTCTTTAGGACACCTTATCGTTTTAAAAACCATGGTTATATTACTCAAAAACTGCCTTTATTTTCTGATAATCTTATAGTTCTATGGAAAAAACGTGTTTCTGTTTTATACTTGAACTAATTCGTTTTATCCTACGGGTTAAACTCACTAGTTAAGCTATGTTGATTGCTATTCCTTCCGCCTTCATGACGTGGACAGTTTCCTTCTGTCGACACCATTCGAAGTTCATCTAGGAATTTGAGATTAGAATCTTACTAGATAGCTTATACACTCATTCACCACATTTTAAGTTGCTAGAGCCTGTTTGAAATGTTCAGGTCTGCCTGGAAGGACAAATATCTCGAAAATCAGCTATTAGAAGCCTAAATGAGGGTCATGCACCTTCTGGTGATCAAATACCATGGAAGTTTTGTGAACAGTTTCAAGATAATGTTTTTCCCAGTCTTTCAGGAGCTCGGATAGTACGGATTGCTGTTCATCCAAGTGCCCTAAGGGTCAGTATTTTGCCTCAATTAAATGTGATTCTACCTATGTTAACATCACTCTGTGTTCTAAATTCTCTCTTTTTTTAATAACGCAGCTTGGGTATGGTTCAGCTGCCGTCAACATTCTAACAAGGTTATACATTATTCTTTTTTTATTACTACATCTAGGGCTCTATCAGTTGAGGCTCTTACGTTTTTCTTAAGCCTAAAATTTGACAATTAGTTAGGCGTATGATAAGACAGGGGAACTTGCAATATCTTAGTTGTACCGCCCTGGAACATGACTGCTAGGCCCATGGAGGGGCAGGGAGGTATGGGCAATGTCAAACTTCGACGAGGGCAATGAGGCAAAAGATGCTGCCTGTAAGGGAAGATGACTGTGTCCAAAGGCTGCAATCCTATATTTCCTTCGGAGGCGAATGTAGATAAAGCTGCAGGCATGGCTTGCCATCGTTCAGTGAAGCACGACCTCTAGCAGTCTTGTGGTGGTGACCCATGCCGTGAAGGCAGTACCAGCTACGAAAGTGCGGCATTGCACAATTCAGTAGGTGTTGGGCATGGATGGGTCTGGCCTATGTTACGTCGGTGTACACTGACCAGATACTTCAAATACACCAGGATGTATATACTGCATGTGTTTGGAGATATTCGCACTTCCTAAGAAAACAAAATAAATGCCAATGCTTATGGGATACTCTCCCATACCCACCCAATGCATATATAACCCTATGGAGGCACCATTAGGCCTCTTGCACATTATTTATAGTTGACAGTGAAATAACTTACAATAGAGTGCATATCAAGCTGGTAATAGCATTTGCATAAATTTGTGTTGTTTGGAGTTGTACTGAACAAGAGGCATGCCTGAAGTATTTTGCTTATTTCTATCTCTGCAATATCATACCCTAATTTACTCTTTAGTAGTTATTTCATGTAAATCTTATGCTATGCTCAACCTCTGTCAAATATATTAGTCTTAACCTATTCCTATTTTATTGACAATTACATTTGATTTGATTGGTTCCATAGGTACTATACAGGAAGCATGACAGATTTTAAAGATGAGGAGGAAGTTGAAGAGCCTGCAGTAAAAATTAGTGAAGCTGCAGAGAAGGTTCATTTTAACAACTGTGTTTTTTTGGTTCTTTTTTCATATCTTAGTGCGGTAGCATGAAGTTCCTTTATTGTAATCTTGGAATCATATATATATTTACTGTCCCATACTTGTGAATTTGTGCAAGTTCTACTTTATTTCATCATGTAAGAATGATTAGGTCCTTTTTCGATGTATGTATGGCTTGTGCCTCTCCTCACTTGTGTACCATCCAATTTTGTATATGTTCTTGCAGGCTTCTCTGCTAGAAGAGAGCATACAGCCTAGGGCAAATCTTCCACCTCTCCTTGTTAATCTTAGGGATCGTCGCCCTGAAAAGCTCCATTACCTGGGTGTATCTTTTGGGTTGACACAGGAGCTTTTCCGATTTTGGCGCAAGCACGACTTTTTTCCGTTCTATGTGGGCCAGATTCCAGTAATGATCTGATCTGATTTGTTATTTCATGAGGTTAATTGTTCTCACCCTTTGCCATGCTTTTATCACGGGCATTAATTAGCTGTTTCTGTTTCATAGAGTGCTGTTACTGGAGAGCATACCTGTATGGCCCTGAGTCCCCTAAATAGTGATGACATCAAAGTGGGTGATGATAAAATCAAGTCTGGATTTTTGGAACCATTTTATCAAGGTATACCTGAATGTTCTTTTATATTTTGTAGTGATCGGTGTTTTGAACTGAAGCTGCCTGAGTTGTAACTGTATAAGTTAGAGTGAATAGAAAATGCTATGTTGTTTTTTGCCTTAGCTGATAGATGCACAAGGTAGTATTGCTTCTTTTGTTTTACAGCATGCTTCTGCTTTAGAAACATGCTTTTGGTGCTCTAGCTAACTTTATAAGTAATATGTCCAGATTTCAGACAAAGGTTCAGGCGGCTTTTGGGAACATCTTTCCGGCATCTCAACTTTAAGCTTGCAATTAGGTATGTTAAGCCTTCATATTACTCTCTTAGCAAAAGACAAGTGCTTCTCTAATATATTTTTTGTCATGTTTTTAGTGTTTTGGCTTCCAAAATAGATTTTTCACATCACGAGCCTTCAGAAAATGATACCAGTTCGACACTGAAGTTACTGAGAGATGTATTATCCCCACATGACATGAAGCGGCTAGAAGCATATTCCAACAACTTGGTCGATTATCATCTGGTAAGAATCTGGTGAAACAATATATGAAGGCTGTCTATTTTGAATGCAGTTGTCATAATACGTTTCTTTTTAATTGTTGTAAAATCTCTACTACCTCTTGATATTGACCTCACTCATCACCTGTGCTGCAGATCATTCTTGCCATGTGCTTAGTTGTAGTTACTACATATGTCACTTTTGCAATCTAGCTGTAAACATTTTTTAGGTTTTATGTTTTTATCTGAGGTTATTGTCTTCTTTGCTTCCCGCTTGGTCTTTTTTATCTCCTGAAATGCATCTTTCCAAAGAAACTTGAAATCTTCATTGGCTGCCAACATTCCTGTATGCAGAGTAAACCTCCTCCTACATATATAGCTATACATGGTAGAAACCTTTCCAATTTAAATATTTTTATTTTGTAGATTTTGGATCTTGTCCCTATCCTGGCACATGAGTACTTTTCAGAGAAGCTTCCTGTTACATTACATGGCGCCCAAGCTTCAGTCTTGTTCTGTATGGGTCTGCAGGACAAGGACATAAGCGCTACAAAGGTTAGCTCAAGTTGATAACACGTAAACACATTTTTCTGAATTTTTCATCAAACTGTCTGGTAATTCTCTTATTTTCTCTGTTAACAGGAAGAGCTTGGCATAGAAAGGGAGCAAGTTCTATCTAACTTCATAAAAACAATGAAGAAGCTATATGGTTACCTTCACAATACCGCCGGAAAAGAAATTGAAGCAACCTTACCGCGACTTAAGGAGGTAAGCAAAAAATCTTGTTCTCTTGTCAGTTTAATGTGTGCCTGTAATATCTCTGCCAAAAAAATGTTCGCACCTCATAATTCCTTTTTGGATTTTGGTTTGGTGCCATGTTATATTGTTGAGCATGCAAGCAAGGTTCATGGTTTATTCACACGGAAAATTGAGCATGGCTATTACTTTGGAATAGTTTCTAGCTACTTCATTTCGTGCTATATTTTTGTTTTATTCAGATTGGAATGGCCCCACTTAGCAGATCAATGGATGAAGACCTTGATGAAGCAGCTGAGGAAGTGAAGGTGAGATTTGAGAGATACATCACCTCGTCTTTGAATTGTGATGCAGAGTGGCTAGTAAATGTTTCTTTTGTCACACACAATTTCTCCCCTGTGTGTTACTCTGCCTTTGGTAACCTTTGCTCATAATACAGGAGAAAAGAAGAGCTGCAGATGAAGCTACTGTGGACCCAAAGTTACTGCAAAAGTATGCGATTAACAACGATGACTTTGAGATTGAGAAGGCTCTGCAGACTGACAAGATGTCTGCAAGCGGTGTTATCAGTGTAAAATCCAATAGGACAAATGCCGACAAGAAAGAGAAGCACAGGGAAAAGGAAAAATCTAAAAGGAAAGGAACAGATGGTAGTAGATCCGAGTCAAAGAAAAAGAGGACTTGAAGCTCTCCACAAGAGGAACTGTTCCCCAGAAAAGAAAACCCTTTTAGCAGCCAGAAATTGAAAAAAAACTCGATCATCTATCTGAAGAGAATGGGTAGAAGAGAGCAGAGGTTGTGCCTAAGCTCCATTACAGGCTATAATTTTGTAGATCGACGATAAACGCAATAGTGTGCCCTGTAAAAGGTCTCCAAAAAACCCTGTGGCACTATAACGCCTCAATTTTGATACTGCATCATCATTTGTTCTAATGGAATACAGTTTTGCTTTCTCGTGACTGTATAATTTGTTTTGTTGGGAAAATTTGTGGATTAAGTGACTGGACGTTTTATGCTTGAAAACACCACCATGTTTGAAGATCCTGAAGGAAACGTTGGTGCTCAAGACCCTTCCAGAAAGTTAGGGCTGGCACTTGATCCCTGTTCCGTGACACCGAGTGCAACTGCATAGGTCCACCTTTTTTGCTGGTCGGTGTTGTGGAAACTTTTTTTTTTGGCGACCGATGGGGGTATTTTCTCTGGCCACGCACAGGACGCACTTGGATTCTAGAGTTTAAAGTATACAGTCACCATTCACAGCAACAATTACATAGCCTGCGCCTGTTCACAAATGCATCCGTCAAAAACCCACAACGGCAACAACAATCTACAGGCAAGGTTACTCGCACACATTGCAGTAGGTGATACCAACACAAGGGAGGGAGAACAGCTCTATAATCTCACTATGAAACTCATGGCAAGAATGATGAGCACGAAAAAGGAGCAACCAATGAAGAAGTTCTCTGGATGGCACTGTCATTACATCTCACACAAATGCATTAGAACTTAAAAGTAAGCAACTGAAATTTAGTACTAAAAACAGTGCACCGAATAGCATGCAGCTCAAATGTTAAAGATTTATGAACAGCCAACACATACTTGTCCTGTGTTCGTTCAAAAAAAAAATACCTGACCACTGGTTCAGAAAAATGTTAAGGCATGCTTAGGGTAGGAGTCAGGAAGCATACTAGACCAGGTCACATTTAATACAGATAGAATATTCTCATGGCTGTTGAAATTGTTTCTGAGATAAATCAAGGAGGGTCATTGGTTAAATTCACTAGATATACATAGAGCTAAACTTTGAAGGCTGCGTTTTTTACATATGTAACACTTTCAACTCACTGTTACAAGTATTTTTTACAAGGCTGTATTTAATGTTTTAAGAAGTAATAAGTAATTGAGCAATTGGGTATAACGAGGAGCTACCATGTGTTTTTCATCCCATTTAACCGAGGGGCTAATTTACTCTCCTTTTCCTCGTCAAGGGGTTTGAGATTACTTATACTTCTGTCTAAGATATATTCTGCGGCATGTTTCCTCCCAGCCATTCCCCTTCAAGAAACAGAGCTAATTTGGATTCAACTGCGGGATAAACTTCTTACTGGAATATTTTGTTTTAAAGGTCATACTATGTGTTTCTTGGAGGTGTGTGATTGCAGCACATTCACAGTGAAAAGAAGGGGGAAATGCTTACTGGTTCATGAACTGAAACCCACACTACATTGGTGACAGAGACAGCATCAGTGTGATTTGTGAAATGACTAAGTCCAAGCAGCCCCTTTAGCTGCTGCAATCCCATCACAATGGCAGATCCTTCCATGAATCCAACAACTGTGGCATGTGGCAGAAAATCCACGAGAAAACCCAATGACTATCTCTCTAGAGGTCCCCATTACTGCATACACAAGAGGGAGCACAACACTTGTATCTACCATGAAAGAAAGACAGTATATTCAGATCAGAAGGACATCAAATGTTTACAAATATATGTGAAATGTACTTTCATTTACAAAGACCATACGGAGGACCAGTTTTGCCAGAGTTGCATGCCCAATGCTCTACATTATCAAGCCAATAAGATATTTAGAAATCTCTCCAGATTTTCAGATTGGTCGTGATCAGTGATGCATGGATAGTAGCAACTTTATCTGTTTCTGAAATGTAAAACAAGAATTTATATGTAGAATTCTAAGACTTGCAAGAGTAAGGCCAGCCATGAGGTCACTTCGGAAGGAATTGAGGCTGTAGCCTTTCCACCAGTTAAATATTTGAAACAGACCTTGCAGAACTGACATTGTGCACAACAATAATGTGAAGCACTTGTCTGCACCTCGGCAGTGGGACACCTTCCTCAAAATGCCAGTGAGGTCATTCCATAGGCTCGGGGCCTCAGGCCCGTGCAGCACTAGATCTGCAAAACCTGCCCCTTTGGTCACAGATGGATCACCTGCCATAGGATGAGGATTCATGCTTTGTTCTGAAGTGTTTGGGTGAACTCCCTGAGGGAACTGTAAAGTTTCCATCACATCATAGTGGTGCCTCCAAGATTTCTGGTCAGGCAGCACAAGTCAGCTTCAATATTTGGTGCTTCAGGTGAATTTGACTGATGTATGCCGGCCATACAAGGTGTTACTTATAGTGCTCTTGGTTTATGGTGGGTACTGTTGAAGAAAGAAGCCAGCACATTCTAGGGTCATGTTCCTACTTTCTCTTCGTCTATGCTGGATAACGCTGAAGAAAAAATTCTAAGACTGTCCACACCACAGAGGTCAGAACTCGAAATATTGATGCGTAAAGCGAGAATTGTCCTGCCACACTTCTGCAAAGGAGAATCAGGTAGCACTAGAAGACCAAACAGAATAAGAACAAACAAAAGTAGCCTTGGCCTATCAGCTAAAACTCACATTGATTCCCAGCTAAGGAAATGCTAAGTGCTGTCAGCAGTGAAGCTCAATGCATGAATACCAAAGGATAATTGCATAAAAGGATAAATAGTCCAATCTTATATGGAAATATTTCCTAGAAAAGAGTGAATTGTTGAACTTTGGAGAACTATCATGAACCGTGTCAACACACAGCTGATTCTCATTTACCTTTGATTTCAACCAACATTCTGTCAGGCAAACAAATTAGAATAGCTGTAATCATAGGGTGAAAATAGCAGAAATTATATTGTCGGCTATAGCAACATGACAGCTGACTTATCACTTGTGACTCTAATCTTGTGGGTGTTCCAATCAGTACCATACAGACAGTAAGTGCTGAATCTGCATAAAGATGATTCCATGTGGTTGCGAGTGCCCTGACCACATGTCAGCAAATTCAGTGATCAACCATTGTTTTGATATAAGTTGGCCTGCCAATAATATGTGTGAAAAGAAACAAATGACACCCGCATGCCCAACTGACCACATCTTTTGCCTCACACACTATCAGTCCTTTTTCCAGAGGGGGCAGAAGAAGAATTACACCCAAAATGTAACCCAGATCTGGAAGCATAGCAAGATACTGCACAGACAGACCATATATAAACGCCAAAATAGTTCAGCTGAAGTGTTGGGTATGAAATGGTGCAAGTTGATGGTGGCGTGAGCACTTACTATGCCGCGAAGATTGGCAAGAATAACTTGACAAGAGTCAACTTCAAAAGATGGTGTGAGCACTTATTATGGCATGAAAAAGATTGGCAAGCTTGACATGTTCCTATCAGGACTTAGATGGATCCAAGAGTCAACTGGAAAAATGGAGGCGAGAAGCAACGTACAAAATGAAATGAGAGGCAATCATTTGTATTTATATCTCTGTTTTCTGGAAAGCGACCGGACAACATGGCTGGTTTCATTATGAACATGAGGAAACTCACTCCAACGATTGCGGAACTATGGGACTTATGGTGACTGCTTGTGAAGACCACATATTACGCCATTTTTTAGGATTTCAAAAGTGGTTGCATTTTTGTGTGTGCTAAGAACTGTACATATTGCTCGCTGAATGAGTAGGCCTGATTTGAGATTCACTCCACGATCCACTCCACTCACTGTTCATTCCAACAACCGCACTAGCTGTATGCGTAATCAAGAAAATACGAGGATTCCTACGAGCGCGTCCTTTTAGCAAGACAACAAAATTGCAACAATGGCGTAGATGGAAACAGACCTGGAGGCGGATGCTGACTCTCTTCCTCCGTATGCGTTGCAGGGTAGTCGCCCTTTTGCCGCCCCCCTCTTGGTTCGCTGCCCGCCACCGACTGCTTCGCACGCCGCAGCAAGGACGGGGCAGGCGCCGGCGGCGCGTGGCCGGCGCTGGCAGTGCGGTGCAAGGGCACGCACACGTCAACGGCGGCGAAGGGGACATTGGTGTATTGGTGGGCCGGTTTGGAGGCCCAGAGAAAACGAACGAAACAACGTCATATCCGTCCGGGCCGAACGTCGCTTGAAAGGGTTAAGGCCTAAGGGTTGGTTTGGTTGGACTTGGACCCAGCATACAGCAGAAGCTGGCCCGGTAGCTTGAATACCCAAGGCCGTCATGAGCGAATGAAGCCGAGGCCGAGCGAGGACGGCGGGGTCCAGGAGCACGGCGGTGGCGGCGGCGAAGAAAACATCCCATCGTCGCCTCGTCTTCTCGCCGGTAGACGAGGAGACGGAAGCGGTACCACCTTACCAGTGAGCAACAGCTCTTCATCCTCCTCTTGCGATTTGCGCTTTATACTACCCCCTGTGTTGGTTTAGAGACCCTACCTGCAGGAGGCATGGTGTTGAAACTTGAATTCCTTTGCCCTTAACTCTCCTGTCAAATTACTAGTTAAAGAGTTGGATCCCCACCAAGCTAGAATTTTCTCGGAGAATTTGATAAATAGTAGCTGCTCCCCTCTAGTTGCAACAAAACCTGTTAGCATGTGATTTTGGGAGGCTGTGATTTGATTAATATGCGAAATTTGGATTGGTGAAGATAACATGCGCATGTGCCATAACTATACATCCATATTTTCTATTCGTATAGCTTTCATAAATTTATACTGAAGGCTATGAGGAAGTCAAAGAAAACATCAATAATTTTCAATTGGAGACAGTTGTTCTACTGATATGCAAGTATAATTTGAGAGCCACCTGGGGACATAATTCCAAATTTGGCAAGTGTAGGACAGTAGGAGGATCACAGTCTGGCAAGCGATTGGTCTAGTAACCTATTTGAAACACAGCACGCGAATACTCTGTATTATCTGAAGATTTCTTCCATGCGTTGTAGGAGTACATTTGTACTGTCTTGTGAGACCTGACAATACTGCAACACACACTCAGCTTCTAAGTATAACTAAGTGGCTACAGTCAAAAAAAGATGACTGCATGACACTTCAGTTAATGTGTCTGATTACTATGCAATGCAAACATATATTTACCGCGACGGTTACAATGTTTACTGTTTGTGAGCATTTGATTAGCTGTAAACCATGTACACTGGATACAAATCCACACCACATGGTGTTATTTCTACTAGAATACACTCAACATTCCATAGCACTGCCCTTATGAGCAGTTAGGCACCCTTCAACTGCTTCACTCACTGTCAGGAAAATCCATTCTTCTCCTACTCTGTCAACAACGTGTCCCAGTTTCATCTTCTGAATTGCTTGCCATCCTGGACCAGCAATAGCCATCTGCAGATAATTATATTCAACAAAATAGTCAGAATTTTATAGTAAGTAAACCGGGAATACTTGACAACACATCAGTATGCTTATCGGTTAATCACTTCACCTGTATGCCCATAGACAGCAGGTCCTGGTGTATTTCTTCCAACCCCACAAGTCCTGAAGTGTCGATGTTAACCACATCTGCAGACCAGAAGCATGAATCAGACATGGGTTGCAGTATTCAGCATCACTTTAGTAACCATAACCTTCTTTGTAGAAACTTACTTGACATGTCAAGGACAACTGACTGCACCCTTTCCCTGGCCTTTTCATTAGATGTCTCCACCTCTGCCATTACCCATTCCATGATCCTGAATTAACAACACCCATCTGAGCATTCACGTTGAAATTTTACATAATGTGAGGTTAACTTTGTGGGATGATTAGTACCTTTCTTTGATGAAAGTTGCATTGATGAAGCACAGGAAGGATGTATCTATCCGTATGACTTGTATAGCTGGTGTTCGGCATGCCACGGGGTATTGCCTGACGCTACAAAATATGTTTGTTCCTTGTAGCCTGCCTAGAACCTCTACCTGAGGCCGGATTGACTGTATGATGATCTTTGCAAAGGAGATGGCAAGCTGCAACAATCAGCCGTAAGCAAGTCAGTGAACTGAAAGACATTTGTGCATGCATATATTAGATAATTCAGAGGAAGGTATATCAGTCATCTTACTGCAACTCCAAGGCCAATCTCCACGGACCCAAAGAGCACTCCAATGAACGCACCGAGACATATGAGGAAATCCATCTTGTCAACTTTCCATATGCTCCAAGCTTCCCTGATGTCAATCAGTCCGGGAAGCGCTGACAGGATGATGGACGCTAGCACCGCCATCGGCGTGTAGTAGAGGAGCTTCATGAACAACTCCAAGGCAATAAACACCGTGATGGCCATGACGATGTTGGAAACCGTTGATCTGGCACCTGCGCTGAAATTGACGGCGGTTCGGGAGAATGAACCTGCAAAAGTCTGTCAGACACATTGCCCAGCATATTTTGTTTCTTTCCAGAACATTACAGGGATCAGTCAGAGTGATCACCTGTTGCAACATAGCATGAGGACATAGAGCCAGCAATATTTGAGCATCCCATCGCTATCATTTCCTTGTTTCCGTCAAGCTTGTACCCTCTTATCGAGGCGAAAGATCGTCCAACGGCGATGGCTTCCTGTAACAGCAGAGCTTGTTCTGTCAGTTCAAGTCTGCGTTTCTATAGCGCAAATACCTGCTGGATTGTGTATAACTATAGTTACCGTGAGTGCGATGACAGCGCAGATGATGGCTATCTTGGCGCATTCCGTGGTGTAGGGCCCGTTCAGCTGTATCTGCTTGACCGAGCTTGGGTTCAGGCCGGCATGCACTTCGCGGATGATCTTCACGCCGTGCTTGTCGGCTCTTGTGGCATAGACTGCGGCGGTGGACAGAACGACCGAGAGCAATGGTGAAATTGCGGATAGCCAGAAGAGCTTCTTGTACCTCCTCCCCTGGGATTTTCACCATGAATTCATGTTAGCGACAGAAGTACACGAAAACCCGTGTTTTCGACGCTAGAGAGAAGAGAGTTTTGCGTCTTCTTACGATGAACCGTGTGGCGAGGATGAATATGAGAAACGAGCATCCAATGAAGAAGTTGCCCGGGTGCCACTGCAATGAGACAAGGCAACGACAGTCAGACAGTGCCAATGGCCAGACATTGTGGAAAGGTACGCCCTATCATTGCCGAAATATTGGTTTCCAAAACACTAAACAGTGGGCAGACATGTGGTCATGTCCCTCCTCCACTGAAGCCTGGTGCCGTACTGTCAAGGTGCATACTCTTATACAGTCTGTCTAATTGTCTTTAGCTCTAGACTTCTTCTACCTGTGCTCGTGATATCTCTTATCTTTTGTGCTGGGAGTCAAACTGTAACTAAGTACTATGATCACTTACCTTGAGAGAAATATTATTTAAACATTTTAGTTGATCTAAACGCTGAATTCCTAGCCAGATGTAGGTACTGATTGAAATATTTTCTTCTTCTTGGCGATAACTCCAAGAGTGGCTGGTTTCAGGTTATGACAGAAGAAAAAACCCAACAGAAGAAAGGGCTGCGTTATATATGGTGCTTGTAGTATTCTGCGTCACGGGGAGACTTGGGAAATTAAGATCTGCTTTGTCCCTTCCCTAGTTCCTACCCATATGCAATCATGCCTAGTTTTTTATTGCAGAGAAAACACAAGAAATCAGGATGCCTTGGTCAGCACAAATTTGGTTCGCTTATACACTGTATGTTAACTTTGTTCAGTTCAGTTAATTATTCGTTAATTAATCTTGTTACGGTGTCGTGCTATGGACTCACGGGGTCATGTAGCGCAGAGAAGACGGCCTTGGCGACGGAGACGACGTCGGTGCTGTTGGTGAACCTGCTGAGCCCGAGCAGTCCCTTGAGCTGCTGCAGGCCGATGACGATGGCGGCGCCGCCCATGAACCCGACGATGGCGGCGTGCGACAGGAAGTCCACCAGGAAGCCCATCCTGAAGAGGCCGAAGGAGACCTGGAAGATGCCGGCGAGGAAGGTGACGGTGAACACCAGCGTCCGGTACGTGACCGGGTCCGTGGCCGGGTCGACGATCTTCTGCACCATGGACGACAGCAGCAGGGACACCACGGCGACGGGCCCGATGGCGATCTCCCTCGACGTCCCCATCACCGCGTAGATCAGCGGCGGGACAACGCTCGTGTCTGCATGTCACGTACGTGTAGCACCAAGGATTCAGAACAGTGAGAAACAGAACACATGGCGATGCAAATTATTTCGGCGAGTTGTGATGCTTACAAAGACCGTACTGCGGATCCAGCTTGGCCAGATTGGCGTATCCAATGCTCTGCAAAACGGTAGCCAAGCCATGTCCAAGCATGTCAGATACGGAAAAGACTTTTGTTCTAGGCAAAAATTAATTAGTGTTCGTTCTTGCAGTTAACACCCAGCTACTGAGGTTTTTGGCATGACAGACTTGGTTAATTTGGGCAAGGAAATTTCTTGTCATCACTGAACAAGTGATCCATAGATGCAGGACAAATTAAAAGCTGTTTCTGGAACATGTTAGCTGACTATTATTACGAGGAAGAAGAAACCGAAGCAAGTACGTAAGCTAGCACCACAGGTAGCTAGCAGTCAGCGGTGCTACGTATGTATGTTACCTGTGGGATGCCGAGGCTGGCAAGTGTAAGGCCAGCCATGACGTCGCTCCGGAAGGACTTGAGAGTGTAAGTCTTCCCCCACTGCAGCACCGGGAACACGGCCTGGAGCGCCGTCAGGGCCCAAGCGCACCGGCCAGAACCGCCGCCGTCGCCGCTGGTCCTCCGTGGGCGGAAAGCCTTGCCGACGACCCCGACGAGCTCCTCGCGCAGGCTCGGCGGGTCGGGGCTGTTGAGGACGAGGCCGGCCGTCGTCGCCGGCCGCCTGCTGGATACATCGAATGCCGACACGGTGGTGACCGGCATCTCGACGGCTGCTGCCATGGACGACTCCATCACAGACAGCCGTGGTAGTAACTGAAGTGTTTGGGGGAACTCCTATCTCCTCCTTGGACTTAAAAGGGGCCTGTCGTCGTTGATGCTCGGACGACTAGCTAGTAGCTGTTGTTGGATGGGGAATCTCTGGAGGAGGTGAAGTGACACGATCGACGATCACAGCGGGACGACTGGGTGGTAGATTTCGCTCTCGATCGTGTAAGCATCGATCACCAGGGACGAGTAGTCATGGTCTCGTGGATAGGATGGTGAGATATGATTCTTGGGAGCAAGTAGAGGACATCCATGCGCTCGCGCGGGAATGAATGAGGCCGCTGCAGCCTGCCCTCCAAGAGGAAGAAATTCTCTCTCGGAGGTGCACATGTGCCGCGGAGCAAATTGACGTGCTCTGGGTGCTATTTATGGGTGTGTGCGGTAGTGGTGCCATGGACAACGCACACAAACCTGGCCACATGCATCTTTCTCGGTGGAAGCGGCCGGCACTTACAGTGATTCCTCGATGATTGGCTCTGCTGCTGCTGCTGCTAGTGCATCTTATTAGTAGTACTACAGGTACACAGCTTCTTATTTGTAACAGTACAAACCAGTGTTAGGGAGTATAAATGTCTTCTTTCCAAATCGGAAAATGGTTAATTATATGCATTAAATCTAAGATTCAAAGAAATGGCATTACTAAAAGCCAGTAGGATAAATGCCATCGCAATTTCTCGGAGTTTTTTTACCCTCAAAAGAAATTCTCACGGTATTCCATGATACCATCCTAGTACTCCCTCCGACCCAAATTAGTTGAGTAAATTAATCGGTTGTAATGCAATGGTTATTGGTGCTAGGTGGATACTGTAATTTGTATCATTTACGATAATAAATGAGTACTATACTACTTCCTCCGTTTCGGTTTACAAGTCCTGCACGTAGTTCTATATCGCCAAATTGAGCAACTTAGTATGATGTATATATTAGAAAAAATATATCACCGGAAACTTTAAACTTTGTATTTTCCAATGATATAATTTTTATATTATATAATCCAAATTATATAGGTCAAATTGATAACCTAGATATACGCGTAGGCCTTGTAAACCGAAACGGAGGGAGTATCATCTCCCTCCTCTAGATAAGAGAGATAATTGGTGCTTTACTGTTTATTTTCACTATTTAGATTTGTTTAATAACAATGATATAATCAAGTATTCTTTCTCTCTTATGCCAAAATTGCAATTAACTGCGTGCTCTTACACTTTATTAGTATTTTTAATTTGTACACATGTGATTAGTATATCTGATTTGTATGCATATTACACTTTATTAGCAATACTGGTGATTTGGCGTAGAATTAATGCACTACTACAATTAAGTAGTGCACTTCTGGAAGAATGATTAATGCACAATGCAAGAATAATAGGAGAATACTCCAATTAATGTGCATGTGATTTTTATGAGTATGTGAATAATTGGAGTACATCGTGATTATAGTAGTATTTATGATTAATGTGCATGTGATTTTTATGAGTATGTGAATAATTGGAGTACATCGTGATTATAGTAGTATTTATGATTAATGTGCATGTGATTTTTATGAGTATGTGAATAATTGGAGTACATCGTGATTATAGTAGTATTTATGATTAATGTGCATGTGATTTTTATGCATGTTACACTTTGTTACTACCATTTGGTGATTTGGCATAGAATTAATGCACTATGATAATTAATTATGCACTTTTGGAAGAATAGTTAATGCACAGTGCAAATACAGAAAAAAAAATGAAGGATATCAGCGATATAAGTTGCTAATTAGTGTGACATATGGTGGCTTAGATCCTAATGATACAAGGAGGGTGAGATATAGGAGAGGGACATGAGCAGGTTCTCCAACAACCATAATTACCACCAAAATGCCCCTACCTCACAAGTCCACCACTGGCGCTCGTTGCTCCTCCAATCGTGGAACATTATTTAGTTTAGATCTAGTTAGAGAATCCACATCTAATAAGCTACTCCTACAATATCTATTCCACACATTCCTAGAGATATATTCTTATATAACACAAATGGTGATTAGTTTAGAGTAAATTTCATGTTTGCATCTTTAAAGATGGCTTTGCTGACAACGAGTACCCTGTTTAAGATGCCTCTCAAAACGGAAGTGCCTTACATACGGCTTTTTCTTGTCCGACACTTATGACTCGACAAGGCTAAACTGAACTCTCTTAATTCCTCTTATGCTGGGATAACTAAGGGCATCGATGCATGTATGTTGAGTGTCTGATTGCGAGGCCTACAAGTGTTAGGCGGAAAATATTGTATATATGGCATCACTCTTTTCACTACTAGAAATCTACTATTTCCCGACAGTGTTGAATAATAGCCGACAGTCCATCGGGACTGTCAGGAATTACTTGAATGGCCAACCGTTTTGCAAATACCCTACAGTTGAAGTCAACTACACGCCTATGACCAGTAATAGCCGACAGCCACATGTAATAGCCGAGGGGTCTAAAAACACACACGCTTATACTATAAGATGGCCGACGGGGTACCAATATTTGAGAGTCAACATTGTGCACACATTTATTTTCCATAATACCCGACGGTATCAATAAATAACCGAGGGGGTACTACAAAACCCATGGTTATCGTGTGCAATACCTGACAGTGAATCGGTCACACACGGTTATTAGTTTGAAATATACTTGAGGGGAGAAGTGTCACTCCTGTGCAGGGTGCAAAATAGGGTGTGCGTGTGTGGCATGGGCCGTGAGTCGGGTGGGCCAAGTTGGGCCGGGTGTGGTCTGCTGATATAACAGCCACCGTTGTACTAGAACAGATATGACGAAAATGAATGAACTATCTCTATCGTGATCTTCTTCCTCTCCAAGCTTCTCTCCTCCTGATCCCCTTTCCAGGAACCCTAGCCACCATCTCCACAGCTGGGAAGCGGGACATAACACTTTGGTATCAGAGCTCGGTGCGATTCCGGCGCGCTTCGCGACTCGACGCCACCCAGTAACATCGACCAATCAGTTGCAATTTTTTTTTTGGAAATTTGCTGTAAATCCGAGATTGGCGTTTGGGTGGTACAGAGGAAGCTGCGACGGCTCCCTCACGAGTTTCTACTCCGTCTGCTCAGAGCCGGTTCATCCTGGAGGCGATGGAGGAGTTTCAGAAGGCGATGCTGGCGCGTTTTGACGCACTCGATGTGAAGTTCGATGCTCTGGGGAAGGTGCAGAATCATCTGGATGAGATCGAGGGCAAGATGAACAAGCAGGCGGAATCTCTGGAACAGATGCAAGTGAAGGTGAACTTGACGATGGAGACCTTGGGGAAAGTGCAAGCGGAGCAGAATCGTGCTAGTGGCATCCTGAAGAGTCCACCGGTGCCGCCGTTGTCGATTCCGGAGCGCGAGGTGTCAGCTCTATGGGGAAATCAGCCAGAGCGCCGCTCTGATTACCGGCCTCCCTTGCCGCTCATCACCAGTAGCACCGCTCCGAAGGTAACAATGCCTCCACCTACTCCTACTCCAGTGTATGATGATACTGGGGGACCGAGCTCTAGTCGGGGGGATCGTGACGAAGGCAGACGTAGTTGGATGCCCATAATGGATTTTCCTCGGTTTGATGGCACATATGTGAGAATTTGGGTGGATACCTGCAACACGTTTTTCCCGTTATACAACATTGCCGAAGGTTTCAAGGTGTCGGCAGCCACCATGTACATGAAGGACAGTGCTGCTCATTGGTACCAGGCTTACAAGTTGGAAAATCCATGGCACAATTGGTCGACCTTCTCCGTGGATGTAGTACAGGAATTTGAAGGAAATGCTCAGAGGGATAAGATTCGGGAGTTACTAACCCTAAAACAAACAGGGTCAGTGGAAGAGTATAAAAAGCAGTTTGATAAGCTGGTGTATCAGATACGATTGTATGATCCTAATATGGGAGGGTTGATGTTGGTCCAGCGCTTTATTTTGGGCTTGAAAGAGGAGCTGAGGGCAGCAGTTGAGGTGCAGTTGCCCAACACTGTGGCAGGGGCAGCTTCCTTTGCTATGATCCAGGAGGCAGTACTGGAAAGAAGTAAGCACAATACTACTAGAGCATATGTAAAAAAGAGTGGGTTCACTTCAACTAAGGATGACACTGGCAACATCATCACCTACCAGAACAAGTTTGACAAAGGAGAATTGTGGAAGGCCAAGCAGTTGAAGGATTATATAAGAGCAAATGGGTTATGCTACAAATGTGGAGAAAAGTATGCCCCTGGTCATCAGTGTGCAATTCCAGTGGTAGCTCAAGTGAAGGCCATGGAAGGCACCGAAATTCTCTCTGATGACATGCTGGACACCTTGGTGGCAAATGAGGTGGATGCTGGGGAAGATTGTTATGTATCTCTCAATGCTCTGTCTGGTTCTGCCAAACCAGGAACAATTCAGTTTAGAGCATTGGTGGGTGACCAGGTCCTGTTACTCTTGTTAGACTCTGGCAGCTCTCACAGTTTTGTGGATAAATCCTTGGTGGAGAGACTTCAGTGTGCTGTGTCACCTATTGACTCACTCAAAGTCAAGGTAGCAAGTGGGGAATTTCTCTACTGTGACACTATGGTGCCTGACATGCAGTGGTGGTTGCAAGGGCAAACTTTTGTGCATGACATGAGAGTTCTAGCATTGGGGGGATATGATGGCATCCTTGGTATGGATTGGCTAGCCAAGTGGGGCTTGATGAATTGTAACTGGGAACAAAAGTGGGTGGAGTTCACTTACAAACAACAATTGGTTAGGCTGCAGGGCTTGTCTTCTTGTGCATCCTCTGAACTCTCAGTTTTATCTGTGGAACAGTTGGCTAAATGCATTAAGGGAAATGACATCTGGGCAGTGGCTGAATTGTCCATGGTGAATGATGTGCCTCAGATTTCCACGGATGTTCCTGCCCTTATTCAGGATATGCTCAGGGAGTACTCTGACATTTTCCAAGAGCCAACATCTTTGCCTCCACACAGAGAGTTTGATCATGCTATTCATTTGATGCCTAGGACTCAACCTGTCAATTGCAGGCCATACAGGTACTCACCTCTGCAAAAGGATGAAATAGAAAGGCAGGTCCATGAAATGTTGAAAAATGGCACCATAATTGCTAGTGTCAGTCCTTATGCTTCTCATGTGTTGTTGGTGAAGAAAAAAGATGGAAGCTGGAGATTCTGTATTGATTACAGAAGGTTAAATGCAATGACAATCAAGAGCAAGTTTCCAATACCTGTTGTGGATAAATTGCTTGATGAGTTGTCTGGCACTAAATTATTCTCCAAACTGGATCTGAGAGCAGGGTATCATCAAATTCGAATGCTACCTGTGTATGAGGAGAAAACAGCTTTCAAAACACACAGTGGCCAGTATCAATTCAGAGTGATGCCATTTGGGATCACCAATGCTCCTGCTACTTTTTAGTGTGTCATGAACTCTGTCTTTGCATCGTTTGTCAGAAAATTTGTCTTGGTATTTATGGATGACATTTTGGTTTACAGCAAGACTATGCAGGAGCATGTTCAACATTTGCACCAAGTGTTTCAGGTTCTCAGAGAGCATAAGCTGTATGCAAAAATGAGTAAGTGTTCGTTTGCTCAAACTCAGTTGGAGTACTTGGGTCACATTATTTCTAACAAAGGGGTGGCGACTGATCCTGCCAAAACTGAGGTCATGAAAGCTTGGCCTACTCCAACTAATGTCACTGAACTCAGGGGTTTTCTGGGTCTCACTGGTTACTACAGGAATTTTGTGAAAGGGTATGGAGTGATAGCTAAACCATTGACCGTGCTGTTACAGAAACAATCCTTTCTTTGGACTCAGGAAGCTCAGGCAGCTTTTCAGCAATTAAAACAAGCCATGACTGAAACACCAGTATTGGCTTTACCTGATTTCAGCCAATCCTTTTGGATTGAAACAGATGCATGTGCAACAGGAATTGGAGCGGTGTTAGTCCAAGCAGGACACCCAATTGCATATTATAGCAAAGCTTTGAGTGTCAATAACAAGAAGCTCTCTATTTATGAAAAGGAGTTCTTGGCTATCATGATGGCAGTGGACAAGTGGAGGTATTACTTGGCCAGAGGACCTTTTGTGATTAAGACTGATCACCAGAGCTTGTGTCACTTGGAGGATCAGACTTTGCACACTGACCTCCAGAAGAAAGCCATGACTAGATTGGTGGGCCTGAATTTTTCTTTTCAATACAAGAAAGGTGAGGATAATACAGTAGGTGATGCCTTATCCAGAGTGGGTCATGCTTTCTCCTTGTATGCTGTGTCAGCTGGGGTGCCTGTCTGGATTCAGGAAGTCTTAAATTCTTATGCAGTGGACCCCAAAGCTCAAGCCTTACTCCAAGAATTAGTTGTGGTGGGTAAAAACACTAAAGGCTATGAGTTACAGCAAGGACTCTTGAAGTTCCATGGGAAGGTGTGTATTGGTGCTAATATGGGGTTGCAAACAAAGCTGATCAAAGCCTTTCATGACAGTGCTTTGGGAGGCCATTCTGGGATTCAGACAACCTACCAGCGCATTATCAAGATGTTTTCTCGGTCAGGTTTAAAAGCAGCAGTGCAGGAGTTTGTGCAGCAATGCATTGTCTGTCAACAAGCTAAACATGAACATTGCAAACCACCAGGCCTGTTGCAACCGTTGAGCATTCCCAAAGGAGCCTGGCAGGAGATCTCAATGGATTTCATAGAGGGCTTGCCGAAATCTTGTGGCTATGATGTGATCTTGGTCATTGTGGATCGATTTACTAAGTATGCTCATTTCATTCCTTTGAAACATCCTTACTCAGCTCAGTCAGTGGCAAAAGCAGTGTTCAATAATGTGGTGAAGCTGCATAGTATGCCTATCTCCATTGTTTTTGACAGAGACAGGGTGTTCACTAGTCATTTCTGGAAGGAGTTGTTTGGAATGTTTGATACAAAGATCCAAATGAGCAGTGCTTATCATCCCCAGACGGATGGCCAGACAGAGAGAGTGAATCGGTCCTTAGAGATGTATCTGAGGTGTGCTGCTAATGCTGATCCCAAGAAATGGTACAACTGGTTGCCATTAGCTGAGTTTTGGTATAATACATCCCATCATTCAGCAATTGACTGTTCACCATTCAAAGCTCTCTACAAGGAGGATCCTCATTATGGTATGCTTCCTGATCTGCTTACTACTGCCAATACTGAAGTCAAAGATTTTTTGGCAGAACGGCAGTCTGCTTCGGCTTTACTGAAGTACCATTTGGAGAAAGCTCAGTTGCGTATGAAGCATTATGCAGATCAAAATCGCACACCAAGGGAATTCTAGGTGGGCGACTCAGTATTTTTGAAACTGCAGCCTTATGTGCAGAGGTCAGTGGTTTCCCGGGTGTTTCCGAAGCTGTCCTACAAGTTTTATGGGCCATACAAAATCTTGGCTTGTGTTGGGCCTGTGGCTTACAAGCTGGAACTGCGGACATCTAGTCTGATTCACCCAGTCTTCCATGTGTCCCAATTGAAACCATTCAGACCTGATTTCACAACAGCATCGAATGAGCTGCCAGTTCAGGTGCACTTGGATGTCCAGGATGTGGAGCCTGAGGCTATTCTGGAGCGTCGGCTATGCAAGAAAGGTAATGCTGCCCATACTCAAATCAAAGTCAAGTGGACGAATCTACCACCCGAAGCTGCTACTTGGGAAGATTATGATGTGCTTCGTGCTCGTTTTCCTCATGCACCACCTTGGGGGCAAGTTGGTTCTTGAGGGGGAGGTAGTGTCACTCCTGTGCAGGGTGCAGAATAGGGCGTTCGTGTGTGGCATGGGCCGTGAGTCGGGTGGGCCAAGTTGAGCCGGGTGTGGTCTGCTGATATAACAACCACTGTTGTACTGAAACGGATATGACGAAAATGAATGAACTATCTCTGTCGTGATCTTCTTCCTCTCCAAGCTTCTCTCCTCCTGATCCCCTTTCCAGGAACCCTAGCCACCATCTCCACAGCTGGGAAGCGGGACGTAACAAGAAGTTGACTCTAGGTTATTTCTCTTTGTGTCTGACCGTGATGTACCAGCACTCAGATTATCTAACTAGATAGTAGACGGCATGCATAAAATATCAAGAGTGACACACGTCCATTGAAGCAATATTACTTTTGTTTACTTCTAATAATTATAGGAACCGTACTAGAAATAGATACAATATTGTATGACCAACTTTATGCCTATATCACAATGTTTGTACAACACTCTTTAGCAATTCATGTTGTAGCATTGATTAATATGCATTGTACCTCTCTTTGTGCCCACCACTTAACTTGATTGTACCGTAGCTGAAAGAAGACGACAATACGTAGTAGTGGTGGAAGGTGTTCATTGATGAGGATGGCCGCTAGGGGCTAGCTAACCTAATGAAGGAGATGGTTTATTGAGGCGGATTTCTCGTCCATATTTAGAAATTAAGTATGGCTGTCGCAATGGTTGAGAAGTAGTTAAGGGACACTCGTTAATGATGGTTTTGTTTATATTGGATTAAAGGAAGTTGTGAACATAGTGTAAAGCAAAACTGATGAAAAATGTTCCGTGGTGTTTAAACTTCATAGTTTTTCGTTAAATTATACAATGCTTCCTCGTAGATGCATGAGCTACAAAGTTACATTCCAAATTTCATGAAACCGTCTCAAACTTTGACCATGGTCTTAAATTTGATTTTTTCATACATTTTATGGATAGGAGGTACAAAGATTCAAGAATTCTTAAATATTTCCTTGCACTTAGAGGTGTTTTTCTTTGATATATGTATTCCAAATTTGAATTAGATGTAGTAAGTATCTACAAATTTATTTAATACCTAGATAATAGCAAATGATTTCATAAATTGCCTAAATTTGGCACAAATAATATAATGTAGTATGTTACATGTTGAATATGTTTGGAGCACCTTAGATAAAATATTTTATGAATTTACTACAAACGTTACCTTAACCTTGTATTTAAAAAAACAAAAATTATTTCACGACAAGATATGGAACATGGTGGTATTTTTGTTTAAATTGGTGTAAAAGGAAGTTATAAACAAAATCTAAAGCAAAACGGATGAAAAATGTTTTGTGGTGTTTAAACTTCATGGTTTGTCGTTAAATGCTATGATGCTTCCTCGGAGATGCATGAGTTATAAAGTTAGCAATGTAGATTCCAAATTTCTTGAAGCAATCTCAAATTTTGACAACGGTCCTAAATTTGAATTTTCATATATTTTTCGGACATGAGCTAGAAAGATACATGAGTACTTAAATATTATTTTCGTTTAGTTATTTATAGATACATGTAGTTCAAGATTTAAATTATGAGTCTGTATTACTATTAAAAAGAATTTGGTGTTGGTAGGTCATACTTTGACGCTTTGACATCTACCCTGCCTAGGCGAAGGTCAAGGTAAGCCTGTGTATTTCCGGTTTGGGCTGGATTCTGTCAATTCCTCAAACCAATCTGTTTGCCACAGTTTTATTTGGATTGGTCTGATTTAGACAATTTAAACATGAAGTGATTTGTCGGGCCAGTGCGTTCTGGTTAAAATGTGTAATTGGTTTTACACCGTTCAAATACTCAAAGAGATTGCGATGTAGAAATGGATAGAAACGTCGTTATCTAGACTCCCGGTCTATCCAGGCGCTCGGCGGACACGGCATCACGTAGAAGCCCTGCCTCCTCCTCACACAATGACTCATGCCTACGAGCCATCACCACTCGCCTATGATGCCGCCGAGGAGAGGGTGCATTTGCTAGCGATCCTCCATCGATCGCTCGCAGCACGGTCGCCATCTTGTTCGCAGCTTCATTATAGGCGCTCTCAGGTTCCATCGCGCTCTAGGGACGATGTGGGAGGCCGGAGCATTGTGTGCTATGCAGAACGAATTCGATGGTTTCCTTATGTCGAACCCCCGTCCCAACCTAGCTAACCGATTTTTTTTCGCGGGTTTAAACCGAAAACCAACTAACCCAGCAGGGTCAACCCAAACAAAAAATTAGGCCCGGAGCAAAATAAAAATAAATATGTTTTATACTAAATTGTTATACTTATATAAACTTATGTTTCCTACTCTAGCATTAATAAGTACAATTTTATTTAGTTAGATGCCATAATTAACCACATAAAAATGTTTGTGAAAATTAGTTATATTATTCTTTGTCATTAAGTTGTAATGTATCGCTCAACCATTTTCTTGTGCTAAATTTAAATTATGTATTTTAATACAAAAATCTTAAAGTAATTTTCCACTATGGAGTAAATTATGTAGTAGATGCACAAGTGTTTTTCTGCGGGAGGGGGGGGGGGAGATGCACAAGAGTTTTTCTATGTGTATGTATGTATATCGATGTATAATATCATTAAATATCAATATAAAAATATTTAAAACATAAGCTTGAAAAAATATCATAACTATGGTTGGTTCTAGTTATTAGAATTTATCTTACAATTCTCTTACCAAAATTTTATACAATATTTCATTTATTTATAAAATTTTGAAAGATTCCCACAAACCTAAAGCTTCCGAAAATCTTAGGTATGGAGATAGAATTTAAAAATTACTACGTTGTTATAGATAAATTTTCAAAACAAATAGAGAATTTTCTATCAAATTTGAACTTTAAGAAAATAAATATAATAGAATAATAGCATCTGAGTACATTGGAACATACTTTTGAAAATAAATAAAAATATCTTGTGTCTAGATATTAGGTAGAAACATAGCATTGTGAATTTTTATAAGAGATATGACTATGAATGACCTGTGCAAAAATCTTGGAATGAGTTGTCATACAAAAGGCTAAGTAATTATGAGTTTTTTTTTCATTTTTAGATTTTTTGTACAATTTCTCATGTTTGTTTGTGCCTTGAACCTTTTGATATCCACCTAGGTAGTCAAAACTTAGGGAAATACTTCCAAGTCAAGAATAAACAAGAAATAGTGAACTCATTTCAAGGTTTCATGTGTTCTATTTAATTAGAATTAATAAGTAACAACACATGTTATCTCCAAATGAGGGAGCTGAGTTGAAGAATTAAATACGAACATTTAGAAATTGACTGAATTAAGCAAGATACACTAGCCTATCACCCTAGCAATACAGTACATGGGTCATGGCCCTGACACTTGGGGCTTAGGACGGCCTCCCCTTTTGCCCCATGTTGTGGACTGACCATGTAACCTAGGATAAACTGTTGATATGGTGCGGTGCGGTTTAGGCTCGCAGTTTAGCCTGTTTGACACCAAACTAATCTATCAATTGAATTTTGGCAGATTTCGCTTGGGGTTAACTGAACCCAACTCCACAATGCAGATCTCTAGTCTCCTAGATCTGCTGGTCACACACAACTATTGGGTACTGCAAAGTGTAAGGGATTTTTTTAACAAAAAAAAATTATCAATCAAGAAGAAGTTTTAAAGAAGTCTTACATACCAAGCTTGACAAAAAACGCTAAGACCAAATACACAAGCCTACTCCCACGGTATTACATTAAGCTTTTGCCGGTAAAGCACCACATTGGCACGGCATCTTTAATTTTTGCAACTAGCATATTGGAGGTTATCGAATGGTTGTGGAAGACACGGGCGTTCGTTTCCTTCCAAACTTCTCATCATGGTCTCAACATGACAAGTGAAGAGATAGCCTTTCTAGATTGACCCCTCTTATGGATACCTTCAATCAATTTTGTTTTGGTTCCGCCTTGTTGTAAGTTTTTGCCTCTTCCTGACGTACTCTTCCATTGAAAATGACGTGTGTTTTGATGCGTGTTTGAGAAAAACAGAACCTCACACACAATGCCGTATTGGACACATAACAGTTTTCGATAGAGGCGCGCGGGGGAGAAGTTTCACATCATCTGTAGCCACCAGACCGCCAGAAGAATGTCGACCGGCCAGCACTGTTGGTTGCTACAGCAGGTGATATATGTGGCCTAGATAAGATAAGCATCAAACAGATGATAGATAGATGGTGATAAGGCCAGTCGTGGCGTGGAGTGTGCATGCTCTTTTTTTAATACACTCCAGTATTTCCCTAGTTTACATTGATCGGTATTATTAACTAGCACTACTAATTCTGGTGTTCAACTTGGCCATGCATGCGCGTATACAAGTTTATTTATTCATGCTCAACCTGCCACTGGATTGTGTCACTGGTGACGGCAGAATTTTGCAGACGTACGTAGATAGTACAAGGTGGTTGCTCAGGAACCACAGAAAAAATTAGCTCGCAGTCACGAGGAAGGTGCACGGCAGGCAGCGAGCGAGCGCAATTGCGCCACGGTTCTAACCAATGATTAACCCAGCGAAACATCAAGCTAGAGTCTCGTACGTTGAATCATCGACGTCACCTCGCCGGTGGCAACTGCCAATTCGCAAGAGAATTATGCGCTCCGACCGGTTGTGTAAGAAGCCGCAGGAACTTGCATTGCCTGCCTGCCTGCAGCCGCGGCCGTCGTCGAACCTTTTCCATGGTTTAGTGGACTAGCCACCACACGAAGCAGCAGCCAAGCACTCGTACGTGCTCTTACACGCTTCGGTTGATCGTCGGCCTTCTTTTCTTTTCGCATACTTACTGCAACTTCTCACTACTGTAAACGAGGCCTTTGATTGAGGTCGAAAATGGACTTTAACATCGGTTCTTAAAGGGGGTGCCCGTACCAGGGTGATTCATAGAGAAAAAGAAGCACCCCTTTAACACCGGTTCAAGCCACGAACCGGTGTTAAAGGCAAGCCACGAACCGGTGTTAAAGGAGGGGCCTTTAACACCGGTTCATGGCTTGAACCGGTGTTAGGGGGGGGGGGGGGAGGGGGGCTATATAACACACCGCAGCCCACACCCCTCTCTTCCATTTTTTCACTCTCTCATTTTGGAGCCTAGCAAGAGGGTGAGAGGTGTCCTAGTTTGTGTTTTTTTCCTATGCACAAGAGGTGTTCGGTGAAATGCCCGAGAGCTCGAAATAAGTTTTCTCGTTGCTCTTTCCTTCTCGGTCGAGGTCGGCAACTTTATCCTTTCATGTGTCATTGATGTACTATATATAAATGGTCATCTCCCTATTTTTTTTGATATACTATATATTAATGCAGATGAACCGACAATGGATGTACGGTGACCGACGCACTTCCGAGTACATTACGGGCCTCCAAAATTTCATCGTTGTGGCTAATGCAAACCATGGTCACAATGGTTTTATGTGATGTCCGTGTATTCACTGTCAGAACAAGAAAGACTACTCAAATACCAGAACCATTCACGTCCACCTGCTTCGATCCGGTTTCATGCCCAGCTACAATAGTTGGACCAAGCACGGAGAAAAAAGGGGTTGTGATGGAAGACAACAAAGAAGAAGAGGATGATGACAACTATCATAATATGTATCCTGAATATGATGATACCGCAACGGGGGTAGATAATGAAGATCAAGACGCAGTAGATGGGCCCGCTGATGACGATCTTGGTCGGGCCATTACTGATGCAAAGGAAGAATGTGAAACTGAAAAGGAGAAGGAGAAGCTGGAGCAGATGTTAAAGGATCACAAAACATTGTTCTACCCAACTTGCGAAGATGGCCATAAAAAGCTAGGTACCACACTGGATTTGCTGCAATGGAAGGCAGAGAACGGTGTGACTGACAGCGCATTTTCAAAGTTATTGGTAAAAATGAAGAATCTGCTTCCAAGAAATAATGAGTTGCCCGACAGTACATACCAAACAAAGAAGATTGTCTGCCATCTAGGATAAGACGTGCAGAAGATACCTACTTGCATTAATGACTGCATCCTCTACCGCGGTGAGAAGTATGAGAATTTGGATGCATGCCCGGTATGCACTGCACTTCGGTATAAGATCAGACGAGACGATCCTGGCGATGTTGAGGGCGAGGCCCCTAGGAAGAAGGTTCCTGCCAAGGTTATGTGGTATGCTCCTATAATACCACGGTTAAAACGTCTCTTCAGAAATAAAGAGCATGCCAAGTTGTTGCGATGGCACATGAAATACCGTAAGAAAGACGCGATGTTGAGACACCCCGCTGATGGGTCACAGTGGAGAAAAGTCGAGCGAGAGTACCCAGACTTCGCACGTGACGCAAGGAACTTAAGGTTTGGTCTAAGTACAGATGGCATGAATCCTTTTGGTGAGCAGAGCTGCAGTCACAGCACCTGGCTTGTGACTCTATGTATCTATAACCTTCCTCCTTGGTTGTGCATGAAGATAAAGTTTATTATGATGCCAGTGCTCATCCAAGGCCCGAGGCAACCCGTCAACGACATTGATGTGTACCTAAGGCCATTAGTTGAAGAACTTTTACATCTATGGGCCAAACCAGGTGTACGTATGTGGGATGAGAACAAAGGGGAGCCATTTGATCTATGAGCGTTGCTTTTCGTAACCATCAATGATTGGCCTGCTCTTAGTAACATTTCAGGGCAGACAAACAAGGGATACAATGCATGCACACACTGTTTAGATGAGACTGAAAGTGTATATTTGGATAAATGTAAGAAGATTGTGTATCTAGGGTATCGTCGATTTCTTTCGAACCTGCATCCAGTAAGAAAGAAAGGCAAGCATTTAAAATGTCTGGCAGAACCCCGGAGGAAGCCTGTCCTCCGTACCGGTGAGGAGGTATTTGATATGGTCAAGGACCTAGAAGTAATCTTTGGAAAAGGTACTAGCAGTCTATCTGTTCCGAATGACGATGTCGGACACGCGCCCATGTGGAAGAAGCAATCTATATTTTGGGACCTACCCTATTGGAAAGTCTTAGAGGTCCGCTCTTCAATCAACGTGATGCACGTGACAAAGAATGTTTGCGTGAACCTGCTAGGCTTCCTAGGAGTGTATGGGAAGACAAAATATACACCGGAAGCACGGCAGAACCAGCAACGTATGAAAGACCATGAAAAGCCTATGCATCCTGAGAACGAGAAGGGTAAATGATGCCACTTAACTCCTGCCAGCTACGCTCTTACCAAAGCAGAGAAGTAAATCTTTTTTGAATGCCTGAGCAGTATCAAGGTCCCGTATGGATTCTCGTCGAATATAGAAGGAATAATAAATATGGCAGAGAAAAAAATCTAAAATCTAAAGTCTCATGACTGCCACGTGATTATCACGCAATTGCTTTCGATTGCATTGAGGGGGCTTCTACCTAAAAATGTTCGAGTACCCATTGTGAAGCTATGTGCATTCCTCAATGCAATATCTTAGAAGGTAATCGATCCAAAAGCTTACCAGGGTTACAAACATATGTGGCCCAATGTCTTGTTAGCTTTGAGTTGGTGTTTCCATCATCCTTCTTCAATATTATGACGCATCTCCTGGTTCGCCTAGTAGAAGAAATTGCCATTCTCGGTCCTGTATTTCTACACAATATGTTCCCCTTTGAGAGGTACTGGGAGTCTTAAAGAAATATGTTCATAACCGTGCCAGGCCAGAAGGAAGCATCTCCAAGGGCTATGTAACAGAGGAGGTCAATGAGTTGTGTGTTGATTTTATTCCTGACCTTAAGGCGATTGGTGTTCCAGAATCACGACAAGAGGGGAGACTGCATGGAAAAGGCACCCTAGGATGTAAAGCAATGATATGTAGGGACGAGCATTCTCTCAATCAAGCACACTACACGTTTTTACAAAGATCTATCTTGGTTGCCCCGCATATCAATGAACACAAGAATTTAATACGTCTCAAACACTCGGGACAGTCTGATGAATGGATTATAAGTGAACACATGGCGAGTTTTGGTGGCTGGCTGCAAAGACTTCTTACGAATAACACCACTATTCGGAATCAGCTGTACTTGTTGGCCAGGACACCATCTTCGACTGTACGTACTTTCCAAGGGTACGAGATAAATGGGAATATATTTTACACGATAGGCCAAGATAAAAAGAGCACCAACCAAAACAGTGGTGCCCGCTTCGATGCAGCGGAAGACAATGGGAAAAAGACCACGTATTATGGGTTCATAGAGGAGATATGGGAACTTGACTATGGACCTAATTTTAAGGTCCCCTTGTTTCGGTGCAAATGGGTCAAGATACCAGGAGGAGGGGTTGAGGTAGACAGGAAGTACGGAATGACAACAGTGGATCTCAACAATCTTATGAAGGTAGACAAGAACTTAGACGAACCATTCGTCCTAGCCAATGATGTGGCTCAGGTTTTCTATGTGAAGGACATGTCTACCAAACCGAAAAAAAGAAAAAAAAAATAAGCAAACAGATACATCACACGATGAGCCAAAGCATCACATAGTTCTTTCAGGGAAAAGAAACATCGTGGGAGTGGAGGACAAGATAGACATGTCAGAAGATTATAATAAGTTTGATAAAATTCCGCCCTTCAGAGTGAAGACTGACCCAACCATCCTGTTAAACGGTGCTGATACTCCATGATTACGGCCGACGCGATCATAAGATTGACTATATGTATTAATTGAGCCATTTTTGGCACACATATGTATCTCAACATGGAAATCAATGTCATATTTCTTCTGTTAACAGTATATGTATTAAATGAGCCATTTTTCTTCCTGCCATTTCTTTCCGATATTTTTCTTCCCGCCAGTTCTTCCCTCCAGTTATCTTCCTGCCATTATTTCTCACTATATATATGTAGGGTTGGCCTCCATTGTTATTGCACATCTCTAGACTCATATCTGCAACCTCATCACTCTTTCCCATGGCTTCCACTGTCGCACTAAATCCCAGGGAGGCGGAGGCGCTTTGCGCCTCGAACTACCCCTGCCCGCCGGGCTACTGTGTCCCCGTCGGCTGGACGCTGAGCGCCGGAGGCGTGCCGGTTCCTCCTGTCCCTCTAGGTGTGGCGCGCCGAATGACCATCACGAATCACTACTACTTCGAGCTCACAACGGAGCAACGGAGGAATCCCAGATGGCATCCCGACTATTTCCCGACTTGGGAAGCCTTCTTCGGGGATCAGCGTGAGAGGGCGCTCGCCAGGCACGAGGAGGACGGCCCACCTCCTCCGAACTTCAACGAGGCCGGCCGTCGACTATGGTGGCGCGGCCGGACTCTCCAGAGCGTCATGGCCTACGACACTGCCGCCAATTCTAACCCATGTCTGCGCTACCCTCAATCCAGCCCACGCGTACTCAGCCTTTAAGGTTCAATTACGGCGACCCCGGCGATAACAGCGACGACAGCCGCAACGAGTACGACGACTATAGTGGCGAGTATTACAGGTGTAGGCAGGAGCATGACTGAATCACTCCAACATTCCAAAACAAGTTTGGCCTATTGTGACTTAATCTGGCCATGTATCTTAATTTTCAGTTCTTTTATGTATCTTAATTTTCAGTCGTGCTTTATGTAACTTACTGTTAGTTGCATTATGTACTTTAATTCCAGTTCTATCATAATAAAAATATCAAACTTGGTATATTGATTATGTCTCAAAAAAACCTTCACAAAATGACCTATCTCATTCGAGGTTTCTTGGCTTTCGGGTCAAATGACCAATGTTATGGCTAGAATCAAGGCATAGTTTGTGATAATATGGCCATATTATGCATACATGTGCATCATGGAATGACAAACAATGTTGCAAGAGGAAGTTTTCCTTTTTGTTGCACCAAAAAGGCATTTTTCATTTTTCGAGCATAAAAAACGGACGTTTTTTTGAAGCAACCACCAAATGGCTAATTCAAAAAACTACCACCACATTTTACAAAAATACTAGACCACCTTATATGGATAATGTACCAACAGGGGGATCTGAAACCTTTCCGTCCACCTCTGGTGAAATAGGCAAATTCCTGCCGAATCGATAGGAAGTGGGTCAAATATGAACTACAGGTACATGATACGATGCTCCTGTTTTTTTACAAAAATCATTTTTAGGTTCACAATATGCTATTTTATCAAAAATCTAATGCAAGTTTAGAGAGTCTTAGCCCCGAGCTAAGAATCTTCATGCCCGTTGTTCGACAAAGTTTGACGATAGTTTAAAACGGGGATAAAAAATTAAAAAACAATCGAAACAATGCGAAACCTTCGCATGGTGTTATATTATGTGACATAGTTAGAAGGAAAAATATCAAACTTGGTATATTGATTATGTCTCAAAAAAACCTTTACAAAATGACCTCTCATTCGAGGTTTCTTAGCTTTCGGGTCAAATGACCAATGTTATGGCTAGAATCAAGGCATAGTTTGTGATAATATGGCCATATTGTGCATACATATGCATCATGGGATGGCAAACAATATTGCAAGAGGAAGTTTTCCTTTTTGTCGTACCAAAAAGGTATTTTCCATTTTCCGAGCATAAAAAATGGACGGTTTTGTGAGGCAGAATGCACATAAATGACCCAAATTTAAAAGGAATTCACAAAATAAACTCTTGAAGAAACTATTTTACTCCACTATCCCATTTGTGTAGCGTCTAACGGAAAGACTTCACACTACATAGTATAGCGCCTATGTCAAAGGCGTTACACCCCTTGCCAGCGTTACACGCGGGTCCCAGAGATCACTCCAGTAGCGCCTCGGCGTAAGACGTTACGTAACATATAGGCGCTACACTAATGTTTATATGTGGGGTGTGTCTATACTAAACAAAAGGTTGCCTTAGCTTGGATGGTTTAGCTCTTTGGTCTTGATCTGCTAGATCGTGGGTTCAACTCCTACATCCCACTTTTTTTTCTAAGCTCTATTTTTATGTCAAAGCTGCTAAACATTCTTGAACATCCATGGGTAGGTTGTCAAGAAACAGATTTTTTTCTCTTACTCGATAAATGAATTTGTCTTATCTCCATCGGAGTGTAGAAGATTGTAGCTGACAGAAAAAGCAAAACTTATGCACTTCGTAGCGAAACTT
Source organism: Avena atlantica (assembly GCA_910589765.1). Classification (NCBI taxonomy): domain Eukaryota; kingdom Viridiplantae; phylum Streptophyta; class Magnoliopsida; order Poales; family Poaceae; genus Avena; species Avena atlantica. The sequence goes on from OU342737.1 coordinate 43,513,676, forward strand.
TGCAAAAGCATGTTGAACAACCGTGACAAACAACATTGGAAGTTGGGATTATAGCGGACATGCAAAACAAAACTGATGTAGTTGAGCAGTCGTAGATGTACGGTGGTCTCATGTAGCAAATGATACAAAAGCATGCTGAACCGTAGCGAACAGTCGATAATCCCCGCGAGTAGTAAGCAGTATCTTTTTATTTTTTTACACAAGCGAGTAGTAACAGTTGACAATCCGCACATTAGTATGACCGAACACTCTCTTCTTCCTTAATCGGTTCATGTTTGGTCGACTTAAAATGTTGCATTGTCCAAATATTAGAGTTAATATTGTTGGGACACGTGCATGTCTTTTGTTTAACGGTGTGGCGGCTAAAACAATAGAAGATCAATGCATATTCCTTGGCTGAAATCACATACTCATTGCAAAATCTAAATATTAGAAGAGATTTATAATCTGAATGCCAAAATAATAATGCATAGTTTCATACGTGTTGTTTGGATGTTCAAGAATGTTTAACAGTTTTGCCATAAAAATGGAGCTTAGAAAAATTAAAACAATAATAGGTGGGATGTAGGAGTTGAACCCACGATCTACTAGATTAAGACCAAAGAGCTAAACCATTCAAGCCAAGGCAACCTTTTGTATAATTTTGATACGCCCCGTATATAAACATTAGTATAGCGCCTATCTGTTAGGCACTACACTTCGTTACCTAACGTTTTACACCGAGGTACTACTGGAGCGATCTCTGGGACCCACGTGCCACGCTGGCAAGGGGTGTAGCGCCTTTGACATAGGCGCTACACTGTATAGTGTGAAACCTTTCTGTTAGGCGCTATACAAAGGGTTAGTGGAGTAAAATAGTTTCATCGAGAGTTCAGTTTGTGAATTCCTTTCAAACTTGGGTCATTTGTGTGCATTCTGCCGTTTTGTGAAGCAACCACCAAATGACTAATTTAAAAAAACTACCACCACATTTTACAAAAATACTAGACCACCTTATATGCACAATGTACCAACAGGGGGATCTGAAACCTTTCCGTCCACCTCTGGTGAAAAAGACAAATTCCTGCCGAATCGATATGAAGTGGGTCAGATATAAACTACATGTACATGATACGATGCTCATAGATGTATTACTGATATTTGTGTGATAATATTATTGTTTTAAAAACTATGGATCCACTCAGTAGAAACCTTGAAGAGGAAGAAATAATGGAGAACATGATCCACGAGGACACCTCACAATATCTGAACTTGGAGGGACATGATGACAGCTCAAGTAGTCATGGAGAAGATGACGACTCCGGTGAACGCACTTTAGTGATTGCAAAGTCCGTCGAGGTATATGCATGGATTAAGCCTCTGCTGACTTGCACCGATTGATTTGTATATATATTTATATGTATTAATTAACGCTTCTTTCTTCTTTTAGCCCTCCGGATCGACCAGCCAGCAACAATCTTCTTCTACGAAAAAGAGCAAGCGAGGCGCGAGCCATCAGTTGAAAGATTGTGCAAAGTTCACGATCGAAGCAGTCCGTGTTGATGACAGGCCGATGGAGCCCAAGAAGGCCGCAAACAAATTTGTACGTCAGGCTAGAGTTCTTGTTAGGGACCAAATCCTAATCATAATTGAATATTGGAATAAGCCAAACAAGGGCGACGGTACCTTTGTCGATGAAAGATCCAAAGAAACGCTTTGGAATTCGCTTTTGGTAAATTTCACCCTTCCGCCAGAGGAGGATGAAAACAAACCAGTTATAAAGGAAAAGGTCAAAGAGTGGACTCTAAAGAAGATGGCTGACGCTTTTCGCAGCTGGAAGACAAAATTGAACAAATTTGTCAGATTTTGAAGACGCATATTATGCGAAGATAAGACCTCACTGGCCCGAATTTGTGGCATACAAGGAAGGTGCTATAGCTACAAAGAGGTCAGAAACCAATACGCTAAATGCCCCGAAGAAGGAATATCACCAGAGGATGGGTCAGGTGGCTATATATCTCAGAGGCCTAAGTGGGAGGAAGCTGAGAAGGCCCTGCGCGATAGAGGGATCACACCCCAGACACATGGGTGGAACCTACATGCAAAGACTTGGTTCTACGGAATCGGGACAAGGTTGGACCCAGAAATGGGATTGTGTATCTTCCCAACCCTCCTTGCCAAACCCGTCACTGAACTCATCACGGCATACGAGGAAACATCCTCCAGGACCTTCCATCCCGACAGAGAGAATGACCAGCTCACACGCGCCATCGGTAAAAAAGAACACCCTGGACTTGCACGAGGCACAGGGGGTATGACGTGGAAGGATCGGTTTGCCGAGTGGGGCGACTCTTATAGATGGCGCGGAGAAAATAAAAAGAGCGTACAAAGCGGATGACACAGATAGAACATGCACTTGTGGCGCTGCAGGCGCAAGTGAATGCACAAAAGAGCCAACAAGCTACCGACCCATCTCAGCGGCACGAAGATCCTACATTGGAAGCTGCTGGCGGCCCAGACTCTGCGCGGAAAAGCAGCGTGGCTTTCACAGAGAACGTGCAGCCCACACTTGAAATGGCGGGTCCTCGATACCCCGTGGATGAGATCACGGAGAGCGAACACGCTGAGATGCATGTGAGATTAATGGGCTTATCCATTAAGGTGGCTGTCGGCTATGCCTTACCTCCTGTAGTTGGTGGAACTTACCACTACCGACCGATTCCAAATGGCTATGCTATTGTCGGGGTGGATGAGGTTGTGAAGGAATATGAGGAAGCATAGCTTTACCATGCTACAGGTGAAGGGGAAACTCAACTCAAATTTGCAGTGAAAACAACCATTCTTTGGAAGAAGGAACACATCGTGCTTCCAAATTGGAGGCCACTGGCACCCCCGCCGTCTCCGCAGCGTCAGCAGTCTGAGCCGCCTCAGCCGTCTCCAAGTCATCAGAATACTCCCCTGTCGTCTCCGGCGCTTCAGCCATCTCATGCGCGGTAGCCATCTCCGGCGCGCCAGCCATATCCTATGCGCCAGACATCTCTGGCGCGCCAGCCATCTCCTACGCGTCAGCCATCTCAGGCGCTTCAGCCATCTCCTCAGCATAAGCGAAAGAGCACTGCCATGAAGAGCATCACTAGTACTGTCACGAAGAAATCCGCAGGAAACCGTACGCCAAAGAGTTCAAGAAACTATGTCCTGCAGCCTTCCGCCAAGCCATTGCCGGTTTTACCGTTAAATCGCAGCGACAAGGAGACCAATAGGATCTCGGAAGAAGATTTCAAGAAATTCTTTGCACCTAGACGGGCCGAGCCAAAGGATAAACTAGATCCGGCGTTGGTGGAGAAGTTTTACAATAATCTTTTGAAACCTGAAACCCCACTTGTGCCGGACTACGAGCGCCAGATTATGAAGGGGGATGCAAGGCGGAGGGAGTCTGAAAGTAGCAGTCATGCGGCACCCCAGAAAATAGTTCCCATGCTCGGAGAGCAGGAAAACCAATCATGCGCCCCGCTCCAAGTGTTCGACACACGGAACACTCCTCCCGTAAATGATTACGAGGCAGAGCTACAAAGAAAGGACAATGAGATGGGGATGACTTACATTGCATACTTGAACATCATGGGAGACAAGTGGTACCTTGATTTTTGGAAGACGAGAAATGAAGAATGGATCACGGCGCATATAAGAGATCAGTTTTTCTTGTGCAGAGACGACGAGATCGCCTTCAACATTCAAGACTTGCATTTTCTATTCAATCAGAAGGAACTCGACAAAGCTTCCATCAACCTTTATTGTGTGTAAGTACTATTTCTGTAATTTCTATCTCATATCATTTAATTCATTAATTTCATGTATATATATATGCTCACCATATATGTATATACTATTATGCAGGAAAAAGGTTATGGAATGTATGAAAGGAGACCCTTTTGACATTGGGTTCGTTGACCCAAATAGAGTTCATGAACAAGTGGTACAACACAGACCCGGGCAAACAGAAGATTTCTTGCTAAAGTATTTACTGAGACAACAAACAAAAAGGGAAATACTATTGCCTTACAACTTCTCGTGAGTACTGTTACGCTCTCTTGTACACATTCTGTTTCGGCTTACACGATGTTAAATATAATTGATGATGAGTTATGCTTGCGCAGGTTCCACTTTATTCTGCTAGTCATTCAACCTGATTCAGGAAAAGTCCTTGTCATGGACTCGTTACGAAAAGACCAAGAGCTATGTGCAGACTTTAAAGAGATGCTCCAGAGGTAATTTCAATCATATTATCGCACTAGATCGGCAACTTTTGTGACAACAAGTAATTAATTACTCTTTTATCCATTTTCTTTGCTGGACAGGGTTTGGAAAAGGTTCACGGGCAGGGCCGTGGGTGAATGGTCAGAAGAACTAAAATTTGTAGACCAAAATGTAAGTAATACTAGCTAGCTAGGTCTGCGTATCTCTTTGATTCTGCTTCCAATTCCATTATATCATGCTTTATTGATTATTATTTTGATTGAACTCTCTATTCTCGTAAAGTGTGCGCATCAGGGACCCGACAATAACTTATGTGGATACTATGTTTGAGAGTTTATTCGCAACACGATATGTGCGACGGGCCAAGCCGCACTAGAACAACTTAGAGTAAGTAAACAAAATATACAACATTATTTTATTACCATCAATTGTGTTGAGTTTTATTCTTATATATATATATTGACCCCATTCTTCATATATATTTAGATCGAACGGATGCGGGACCAACTCCTACCATTTGACCACATACGAGCCATTCAAGAGGAATTGGCGGGGTTCATACTTGATGAGGTCGTCACGCCTGGCGGAGAACTCTTTAGATATCCAAAATAATGAACGTTGTATATATGCTTGAACGTGTTTGTCTTGTACTTGATGCTTCAACGTTTACGGAGAATACCACACAATGACGATGTTTGTGTATAATAATAGTTGCTTAATTATTCATGTACTCGTATGTACCAACGACGATGTATGTGTATACCGCTCCCGATCGATTCCCCCCTCCCCGTCCCCGCCGCGCCACAGAAATACGCCCAGAATGGGGCGGCGGCAGAACTCTGCCGCGACAGAGATTTAGGCCGTTTTCCTGCCGTGGCAGAGATTTATCTCTTTTTTCTGTCGCGACACGAACCGATGTTAAAGGGGGGGTGAGCGCTGCGGCAGCCCCACGTGCGCCACCCTTTAACACCGGTTCGTATAAGAACCGATGTTAAAGGGGGGCTCTAACACCGACCCCCCAACAGCGGTTCCAAAACCGGTGTTAGAGGCCTCTAAGAACCGGTGTTAGAGGCCTCGTTTCCACCTGTGTTCTCCATAAACTAGCCATTTTGTAGGGGGGGGGGAATATAGCGTCGCTTTTGCATGAAAAACTTTAGTGTGCTAATGCCATGTTCCTGAACTCTGAACTTTTCAACAGCATGGCGCGCAGGTCCCATTAGTTTGTACTCCGCACACTACAGGAAATGATTGGTATGCCGAGGTCTTATTGCCGTCGGCATAGCCAGGAAAATCCTCGGCGTACGCTACGCCGACGGCTGCCCTCGGTGTACCGTCCTCAGCGGACCTCTCCCTCAGTGGAGCAGCTGCGGCCGTCGGTGTAGGAAAGCACTATCGGCGTAGATCAACGCCGACGGCCAGACGGCGCCCGTCGGCGTAGGGACCGTCGGCGAACGTCGACAGCGCCGTCACACGGCCAACTAACGGCGCGTCTGCTACGCTGACGGCCTCACCCTCGGCGTACGTTCGCCACGTGGAGGCAGCGGGGCGGCCTGGCGCAGCTGCTACGCCGACGACCTCACCCTCGGCGTATCCTAGGTGCTATGCCGACGGCCGTACCCTCGGTGTAAGTTCGCCACATGGAGGCAGCAGGGCGGCCTGGCGTAGATGCTACGCCGACGGCCTCACCCTCGGCGTACCCATAGCAACAGCGGTCGGCGTAGCCGTGACCTGCTACGCCGAGGGCAAGGCCGTCGGCGTAGGACCAGCCCAGTTTTTTTTGTTTCAGCTCACAGCAATGCTCATATCACACATGCATGGTCACAACAATTCCCACCTTTATTTCACAGTAGTAATCATTCAAACATGCATGGTCATGTCATACATTATTCAAACATGGTCATATCATACATTGTTCATACATCATCCATACATCGTTCATACATCATCCATACATCGTTCATACATCATCACACATGCCTACAACTCTGGAGGAGACGGGGTGTACCCGAGATCTCCCCTGGTGAAAAGTGGCGACCTCTGGCGAGGGTTGCGTCCAGTAGAAGCAGCAGAAGATCCACCTGGCGAGGGAGTAGGAGAAGTGTGAAGCTCGGGAGAACCACCGGCAGAATGGCCAAAAGAAGGGCCATTGTCATGAAGCGGTGTGATCTGACGTCCATACGGCGAGGCGTGGCCAAAGTGCCGGTTCCTAGAAGATCCCGTTCCCTACATGTTGCCTACATGTTAGCAACTTGCGAGGCAAAGTAAAGCGATAACCAGTGGATTAGCAAAGAACTTACCGGTGTCGCTGCGTAGTATGTCCTAGCGAAGCTATCTTTCGATGGCAAAAATGGCGTCGGCCCTGGCATGGGAGGCACGGGCCCTAAATCTCTATTCTGTCCAGTTTGAATATTCACCAACATGGCCTGCAAGATAGTTTAGATGTCAGCCCGTAATACAACAAACGGAGGGAAGTGGTAGCCCGGCGTAGCTCTATCTTGTTTTGTGTTTGTTTAGGTCATAGGATGATGTAAAACCATGTTGGTTCACAAGTTGGGGCACTGTCCTACCCGGTTTCACCTAAACAGGGAGATTTCCGCTTATACACGTCGAGAACCTTCGCTTCTAGGTTAGAGCACATGCATGCGAGGGGGGACACATGCAAGCACCTATACCAACCTTGCACCACACTCACACACATATGCTAGGGACACATGCAAGTTTTCATCTGATTCCGACGTTCTCGTGGCCTTCCTCCGGCGAAACACTGATCTGTGCACACTCGGATCGTCTACCCCCCTAGACGTTCCTCTGACAGGGGTAACCCGGCGTAGCTCTATCTTGTTTTGTTTTTGTTTAGGTCATAGGATGATGTAAAACCATGTTGGTTCACAAGTTGGGGCACTATCCTACCCGGTTTCACCTAAACGGGGAGATTCCCCCTTATACACGCCGAGAACCTTCGCTTCTAGGTTAGAGCGCATGCATGCGAGGGGGGGACACATGCAAGCACCTATATCAACCTTGCACCACACTCACACACATATGCTAGGGACACATGCAAGTTTTCATCTGATTCCGACATTCTAGTGGTCTTCCTTCGGCGAAACCCTGATCTGTGCACACTCGGATCGTCTACCCCCTAGACGTTCCTCTGACAGTGGTAGCCTGGCGTAGCTCTCTCTTGTTTTGTGTTTGTTTAGGTCATAGGATGATGTAAAACCATGTTGGTTTACAAGTTGGGGCACTATCCTACCCGGTTTCACCTAAACGGAGAGATTCCCCCTTATACGGGTCCTGAAACTTCGCTTCTAGGTTAGAGCGCATGCATGCGAGGGGGGACACATGCAAGCACCTATACCAACCTTGCACCACACTCACACACATATGCTAGGGACACATGCAAGTTTTCATCTGATTTCGACGTTCTCGTGGCCTTCCTCCGGCGAAACCCTGATCTGTGCACACTCGGATCGTCTACCCCCCTAGACGTTCCTCTGACTTGGTACATGCTATATCTACAAGAGAAACTACCTAAACTGCTATTCAGAACCACATGCGATAATAACACTTACAAATATATAGAAATTTCTCGGGGTGTGAGAAGATTTGCAACGACATTTCATGTGGGCGTGGAGACTGCTATTCAGAGGGTACGAAATCATCCAATTGATAAAAATAGAACATAAATAATTGATACAAATATAAAATAAGTTTGCAAGTAGAAAGAAAAAATACAGAGGCTACGCCGAGGGTCACCGTCGGCGTACGTGATTGGTACGCCGAGGGTCACCGTCGGCGTACTAGGGATGGCGCTATGCCGAGGGTGGCCCTCGACGTAATGGTAGGAACCGTTAGCGCGCCGTCCGCGTTGGCCGGTATGTTCCACGCGTCCCCTGGCTACGCCGAGGGCCTCGCGATGCCGAGGGTGACTGTCGGCGTCGGGTCGCCTACGCCGAGGGCTGGAGACGTGGGCTGGCCTAGCCCGGTCCTACGCCGACGGCCCCGACATTTGTCTGTCGGCGTAGCAAGCGGCCGTCGGCGCATCTGGCCATTCTTGTAGTGGCGCCACCTGGGTAAAACAATTCCGGTATTCATACTTACACTCATGAATGTGTCTTTAGCACAAGTTTGATTAGATTCTTTGGTTTATATTCCATCGACGTCATGCTAACATGTGGTTGAAGTACATACTTTGTGTTTTTCGTTAAAAAAGGTAATACATACTTTGCGTGGGTGCGGGTGTGGGTGACGTGTGCAGAGCTTACCAATGGTAAAAAAAACTACCCCATTTCATAATATAAGGCATAGTGCTTTATAATTCCTTTGATTAACAGTTACTCTATTGCTCCTTCTGTTCTATAATTCTTGTCGTGACTTTAGTTTAAATTTGGGCTGCAATCATGAGAAGAATTATGGAACGGAGGGGAGGAGTATATATAATTTATGCCACATGAGACTATAGTCATACCAAGTACATTTGTCACTCTGAATATGCAGATGGTATGATGTTATGCCATATAAATGTATACTAACAGAACAATGATTGGTTAAATTCATGTCTTAAAAATCCTAATTTAATGATAAAATATTCATGCTCAGTTATATACAACACAACTCCAGATTTTATTAAATTCAAGGAATACATTTACATGGAATATTTTTACGTTGTGTTCCTAGATCATACAATAACAGTTCAGATAGATAGAGCAAAAAAAAGTGGTTTTATTTAGATTCCCTATTTTCGAAATCCATATACTAATTTCTTTCATAATGAGCAGAAAAACAAGATGGCTTAGGATTATAAAACAGAGGGAGTGGGGAATTATACTTAGGTCGGTTATATGTGTAGGTCCTGCTATGACGTGTGGTGATCCCTTCCGTGTCCTTTGGATAGAACATGAGGCCATGGACATAATTAATGGAGCATTAGTGCTCCAATAATTGTGCGCCTGTCTTAATTTTCTCTTCTTCCTCTATCATTCAAGCATTCATATTCTGACCTTGGAGAACAAAGGCAGGAACCATGCCCCTCCTTTAATAGAAGCAGGAAGGCGTTGCTTTATTAGTCATCAGGGAAATCAAGATCCTCCTCAATGGAGAATGTTCAAAGTAGTACTCCCTCCGTTTCAAAATATAAGATGTTTTAGTTTTGTGTTTTAGTATATAGATATATTTTCTTCATAAACCTAAAACATCTTATATTTTGAAACGGAGAGAGTAGTTTTCTTACTGGAAACATGATGGTGACAATTTATTTACCCACTAGTAGAATGGAAGGTTGTTCTTATAGCGTGTATGGTTCTCCTTTTCCGTTTACACTGATTCAGTACTTGTGGTTCTCAAAGAGTCGAGGAATAGTTTGCTAACTTTAAAGTTGACGTCCTTGTGGTTTTCAATTGGCTATGGGAAGGAATTATCGTTGTATGCTTTGCCATTTGCATAATCTCAAGAAGAATTTATCCTACAAGAAAATCAATTATGTATTTATATTCTATGAGAGATTTGTCAAGAATACTATTATATGAGAGATAGACCCGGACCACATGCTCTTTTGGATGTTGCCGTTGAAAAATGAAGAGTAAAATCTGCACGTTGCCGTTGAAAAATGTACTATATTTTATATTCTACATAACATTGGGATTTAAATTCACGGGTATTCAACTAGTCTTGTTAAAAATGCTTAAATTCAGATTTTCAATGCCAAATTTGGTCAAGTCTATAACTACAAACCCCTCCCTCCCTCCCCCCTCTCACCGTTACCTTTATTCGTTTAGTCGTAAGGAGTATGCCTAAAATAATATATTGATTTCTATGTAGCTAAGCATTTTGCAGAATCATGGTATTGGATTTTCCCCTATATAGTTTAGTTAGCGGTGCGTTCACTTCAAAGGGCTTGCCATTGTTGAGCTCAAACCGTACTTTTTTCCATTTCTTGCAAGTCTCAATTTTGGTGAAGACATGCATGAAAGAAAAGTTCTTCTCTCCGTTTTTGGTCTTGTACAAGCTCATGATGGCCTTTAACTACCAAAACACGCAAGCATGAAAGAAGTGACCGTTGCAAAACAAATGAAGAAGTTGAGTAGGTTTCTCACTTCATCGTCTTGATTTTGGACGAATGTTTTTATTTTGCGGATGGTATCCATGGCAGCGTGGAAGAACACTAGTAGAAAACGGGATATCCGTTCGCGCCCCTAACAGCATTAGTCCCGGTTGCGCCACGAACCAGGACTAATGCTGGCACGCGTCCCAGTTCGAGCGGACACGGTGGCCGAAGGCATGCATCCCGGTTCGTAAGCGGTCATGCGTCCCGGTTTGTGTTCACTTCATCGTCTTGATTTTGGACGAATGTTTTTATTTTGCGGATGGTATCCATGGCAGCGTGGAAGAACACTAGTAGAAAACGGGATATCCGTTCGCGCCCCTAACAACATTAGTCTCGGTTGCGCCACGAACCAGGACTAATGCTGGCACGCGTCCCAGTTCGAGCGGACACGATGGCCGAAGGCATACATCCCGGTTCGTAAGGGGTCATGCGTCCCGGTTTGTAACACAAACCGGGACTAAAGGTTGGGCGTCAGCCACGTGGCGTGGCACATACCTTTAGTCCCGGTTTGTGTTACAAACCGTGACGTATGATCCCGCCCTCTATAAATACGACGCCCCAGCCCTCTGCCTCCCCTCTGTTTTTTTTTGGTGGAAGGTGTGAGAGGTGTGCTAGTTTATTTTTTTTCCTATGCATGCATTCAAGGTGTTTGATGAAATGTTTGAGTGAATTATCCCGTTCAATTTCTCACAGAACAAAAATATAGAAGGTGTCCGAGACACACTTGAGCTTTGTCCTCTTTATTTCCCTCGATCGAGGTTAGCAATCTTATCTTGACTCTGTCATTGATACAATGCATGTGTCGATGTGAATTGGTCATTTTACTATTTATGATGTCCCGTTTTTGATAAACTTAATTATATGATGCAGATGAACGGTCGGAAATGGATGTACGGTGACCGGCATGTACCCGGGTACATTAAAGGCGTGGATAAATTTATCGATGTGGCTACGGCAAACAAAGAGAATGGTTTTATACGTTGTCCATGTGTTTAATGTCGGAACAACAAGGATTACTCTTCCTCGAAAACCATTCGCGACCACCTGGTTATGAAAGGTTTCATTCCCAACTATAATTGCTGGACTAAGCACGGGGAAAGATGGGTTATGATGGAAGACGGTGAAGAAGAAGATGATGATAACAACTATCATCATATGTTTCTTGAATATAGTGATACTGCAATGGAATACAATGAAGAGGAAGGAGGTGAAGAACGGGCATCAGATGAGCCCGCTGATGAACTTGGTAGGGTCATTTCAGATGCAAAGAGAGACTGTGAAACAGAAAATGAGAAGTTGAAGTTAGAGGGCATGTTAGAAGATCACAAGAAATTGTTGTACCCAAATTGTAAAGATGGCAGCACAAAGCTCGGTACCACACTGGAATTGCTGCGATGGAAGGCAGAGTGTGGTCTAACTGACTCCTCATTTGAAAAGATGCTGAAAATAATGAAACCAAAGTTTCCAAAGCATAACGAACTTCCCGAGAGTACGTACGAAGCAAAGAAGACTCTCTGTCCTCTAGGATTAGATGTGCAGAAGATACATGCATGCATTAATGACTGCATCCTCTACCGCGGTAAGGAGTATGAGAATTTAGATAAATGCCCGGTATGCAATGCATTGCGGTATAAGATCATACGAGATGACCCTGGTGATGTTGAGGGAGAGTCCCTCCGGAAGAGGGTTCCTGCTAAGGTTATGTGGTATGCTCCTATAATATCAAGGTTGAAACGCATGTTCAGAAACAAAGAGCATGTCAGGTTGTTGCGATGGCACAAAGAAGACCGTAAGAAAGACGGGAAGTTGAGACACCCTGCTGATGGGTCACAATGGAGAATATTCGAGAGAAACTTTCCGGACTTTGCAGGTGACGCAAGGAACTTATGGTTTGGTCTAAGTACGGATGGCATGAATCCTTTTGGGTAGCAGAGTTGCAGTCACAGCACCTGGCCCGTGACTCTATGTATCTACAACCTTCCTCCTTGGTTGTGCATGAAGCGTAAGTTCATTATGATGCCAGTGCTCATCCAAGGCCCGAAGCAACCCGGGCAACAACATTGATGTGTATCTTAGGCCATTAGTTGAAGAACTCTTACAGCTGTGGGGCAAACCAGGTGTACATGCATGGGATGAGAACAAACAGGAGCCATTTGACCTACGAGGGTTGCTTTTCGTAACCATCAATGATTGGCCTGCTCTTAGTAACCTTTCAGGACAGACAAACAAGGGATATAAGGCATGCATGCACTGTTTAAATAAGACTGAAGGTACATATTTGCATAAATGCAAGAAGGTTGTGTACCTGGCGAATCGATGATTTATTCCGACCAAGCATCCCGTAAGAAAGAAAGGCAAGCATTTCAAAGGTGAGGCAGATCACCAGAAGAAGCCTGAACTCCCTGCTGGTGATGATGTATTTGGTATGGTCAAGGACATAGAAGTAATCTTTGGAAAGGGTCCTGGCGGTCAATCAGTTCTGAACGACGTCGCTACAGGACACGCACCCATGTGGAAGAAGAAATCTATATTTTGGGAGCTGCCATATTGAAAAGTCCTACGTGTCCGCTCTTCAATGGACGTGATGCACGTGACGAAGAATCTTTGCGTGAACCTGCTAGGATTCCTAGGCGTGTATGTGAAGACAAAAGATACACCAGAAGCACGGGAGGACCAACAAATTATGAAAGACCCAAAGAACATGCATACACAGAACAAGACGGATAAAGGGCGTCACTTAAGTCGTGCCAGCTATGCTCTTACCAAAGCAGAGAAGAAAATCTTTTTTGAAGTTCTTTACAATATCAACGTGTCGTCTGGCTTCTCATCTAATATAAAGGGGATAATAAATATGGCAGAGAAAAAGTTCCAAAACCTGAAGGCTCATGACTGTCACGTGATTATGACGCAGTTTCTTCCGATTGCATTGAGGGGGCTTCTACCGGAAAATGTCCGAGTACCCATTGTGAAGCTGTGTGCATTCCTCAATGCAATATCTCAGAAGGTAATCAATCCAGATATTCTGCCAAGGTTACAGAAGGATGTGGTACAATGTCTTGTTAGTTTTGAGTTGGTGTTCCCACCATCCTTCTTCAATATTATGACGCATCTCTTGGTTCACCTAGTGGAAGATTTTGCCATTCTCGGTCCTGTATTTCTGCACAATATGTTTCCCTTTGAGAGGTTCATGGGAGTCTTAAATAAATATGTTCATAACCGTGCTAAACCAGAAGGAAGCATCTCCAAGGGATATGGAACAGAGGAGGTCATTGAGTTTTTTGTTGACTTTATTCCTGACCTTAAGCCGGTTGATGTTTCTAACTCGCGGCATGAGGGAAGACTAAGTGGAAAAGGCACGCTGGGAAAGAAAGCAATGATATGTAGGGACGGGGATTCTTTCACTAAAGCACACTACACAGTTCTACATAATTCCACCTTCGCAACTCCGTATATCGAGGAACACAAGAATATTGTATGCTCCAAAAATCATGGATTACAGATGAACACATGAAGTCTTTCGGTGGTTGTATGCGGACACATCTCTTGAATGACACCACTGTTGGAGATCAGCATACTTGTTGGCCGCGTCACCATCTTCTACTATATTGAATTTCCAAGGGTACAGAATAAATGAGAATACATTCTACACGATCGCCCAAGATAAAAAGAGCACCAACCAATACAGTGGTGTCCGCTTTGATGCAACGGACGAGAATGGGCAAAAGGACACATACTATGGTTACATAGAGGAGATATGGGAACTTGACTATGGAGTCTCTTTTAAGGTCCCTTTGTTTCGCTGCAAATGGGTCAACCTTAATGGGGAGGGGGTAAAGATAGACCAGTTGTACAGAATGACAATAGTGGACCTCAACAATCTTGGTTATAGAGATGAACCATTCGTCCTAGCCAATGATGTGTCTCAGGTTTTCTATGTGAAGGACATGTCCTCTAGACCGAAAAAAATAAAAAAAATATGCAAACGAATACATCATATGATGAGCCAAAGCGTCACATAGTTCTTTCAGGGAAAAGAAACATCGTGGGAATCAAGGACAAGACAGACATGTCAGAAGATTATAATAAGTTTGATGAAATTCCGCCCTTCACAGTGAAAACTGACCCAAGCTTTATGTTAAGTAAAGAAGATGCTCCATGGTTACGTCTGAAGCGATCATAACGAAGGACATATGCCAAGAAGTTCATGCTCATATTGTGTACCTCTAGTTCATGTCTGGCCGGTCGGCTGCACATTGTGAACCTAAATGTCATGAGACATGATAGCTCATTTTGTGAAGGATATCTTATGATGTTTGCAATTTTCCAAGTTTAATAAATGTATTGAGTGTTAGTCCTGGTTTGTGGCTTGACCGGGACTATATATAGGGGGCCTTTAGTCCCGGTTTTGTAGTCTCGATTTTTAATATTAATAAATGGCTTGAGTGTTAGTCCTGTTTTGTGGCTAGACCGGGACTAAAGGGGGCCTTTAGTCCCGATTCGTAGAATGACTTTTCCGAACTATGAAGAAGTTGTCCTGATTCGTACTTACCATTAAGATCTGATCTCCAAACGCGTGTGGTCAAATATTAGGGAGTGCCTCTATGACTAGTTTGTTGGAGATGCCGGAGGACTGGGCTCCGACGGCATCTCCCTCAAACTGGTCGTAGTGGTGTCCCTTCTCTCGCACACTATCTTGCATCTTGTAACTTCTCTAACTAGATCAATACACCTGGGAGCTAACTAATTTCACATATTAGAGAGTGCCTCTATGACCAGTTTTTTGGAGATGCCGGAGGACTAGGATTCGGCGGCATCTCCCTGAAACTGGTCGTAGTGGTGTCCCTGCTCTCGCACACCATCTTGCAGCTTGTAACTTCTCTAACTAGATCAATACACCTGGGAGCTAACTAATTTCACATATTAGGGAGTGCCTCTATGACCAGTTTCTTGGAGATGCCGGAGGACTGGGATCCGGCGGCATCTCCCTGAAACTAGTCGTAGTGGTGCCCCTGCTCTCGAAAACCATATTGGAGATGCCTCAATCTGGCTGGAGGACTGGACTCACAAGAATGCCTATTTATAGTACAAGCATCTCAGCATAGTGTCGACACTTTACGACATAATGCTGACACTCACACCTATTATTAGTGTTGACTCGTGTTTTGTCCCGGTTGGAGAAGTGTTTTGTCCCGGTTGGTGTCTCCAACCGGGACTAAAGGTTCATCTCCATGCACGCCGGTTCGACCATAGTTAGAAATTCAAAAAATTCAAAACGGGCATAAGAAATTCAAAAAAAGTCCGAACAATGTAAATCCTTCGTGTGGTGTCATATTATGTGACATAGTTGCAAGGAAAAATACCAGACTTGGTATATTGATCATGTCTCGAAAAAACCTTCACAAAATGACCTATCATGTTCGAGGTTTCATGTCTTTCGGTCCAAATGACCGATGTTGTGTGCTAAAACACGGCATAGTTTGTGATGTTGTGCCCATATTATGCATGCATGTGGACATTGGTATGGATAACAATGTTGCAGGAGGAAGTTTTCCTTTTCGTCGCACGGAAAAGCCATTTTCCATTTTCCGAGCACAAAAAACGGGTCGTTTTGTGAAGTAACCACCAAAATGCTGTTTTAGAATGCTACCGTCCTATTTTTATAAAATACTAGACCACCTTACATGGACTATCTTCCAACCAGGACATCTCAAACCTTTTCGTCCATCCCGGGTAAAAAGGATAAATGTCTGCCGAATCGGTAGGAAGTGGGTCCGGTTTGTACTACAGGTACATGATCTAACGCCCGTGATTTTTTGAAAAAATCATTTTTAGACTCACAATATGTGGTTTCTTCAGAGATCCAATGCAAGTTCTAATGATGCTCCTACCCTATCTTCATGCACGCCGGTTCAACCAAGTTTCTTCCCGCCATTTTTTCCCGCCATTTTTCTTCCCGCCATTTCTTCCCGCAATTTCTTCCCGCATTTCTTCTCGCAGTTTTTTCCCGACATTTCTTCCCACAGTTTTCTTCCCGCCATTTCTCAGTACATATATGTAGGATTGGCCTCCATTGTCGTTGCACATCTCTAGACTCATTTCTGCAACCTCATCACTCTTTCCCATGGCTTCCACCATACGACTAACCCCCAGGGAGGCGGAGGCGGTTTGCGCCTCGAACTACCCCTGCCCGCCGGGCTACTGCGTCCCCGTCGGCTGGATGCTGAGCTCCGGAGGCGTGTCGGTTCCTCCTATCCCTCTAGGTGTGGCGCGTCAGATGGCCATCACGAACCACTACTACATCGAGCTCACGCCGGAGCAGCGAAGGAATACAAAACTGGCATCCCGACTATTTCATGACTTGGGAAGCCTTCTTTGGGGATCAGCGTGAGAGGGCGTTCGCCAGGCACGAGGAGGACGGCCCACCTCCTCCGAACTTCAACAAGGCCGACCGTCGACTGTGGTGGCGCGACCGGACTCTCCAGAGCGTCATGGCCTATGACACGACCGCCGACTCTAACCCTCGCCTGCGCTACCCTCAAGTCCAGCCCACTCGTACTCAGCCTTCAAGGTTCAACTACGGCGACCCCGACGACGACAACGACGACGGCCGCGACGAGTACTACGACTACAGTGGCGAGTATTACAGGTGTAGGCAGGAGCATGACTGAATCACTCCAATATTGCGAAACAAGTTCGGTCGATTGTGACTTAATCTGGCCATGTATCTTAATTTTTAGTTCTTCTATGTATCTTAATCTCCAGTCGTTCTTTATGTAACTTAGTGTTAGTTGCGTTATGTACTTTAATTCCAGTTCTATCATAATAAAATTTTCTTCCCGCCCATTATTTTCCGTCCTTTTCTTCACGCCCATTAATATATAAAAAATATAAGTTAATTCAGATCCAAATTAAAAATAGAAAATGGTTTTGAATTAGTTATTCAAATCCAAACACTTTTTATATTTAAAGTTTTTCTAAATTCCAAATTAATATTCAAAAAATATAAGTTAATTCATTTTTAATTTTAAATGGTTACATTAATTATTTTTAAAAACAGAAAATGGTTTTGAATTAGTTATTCAAATCCAAACACTTTTTATGTTTAAATTTTTTCTAAATTCCAAATTAATATTCAAAAAATATAAGTTAATTAATTTTTAATTTTAGATGAATACAATAATTATTTTTAAAAACAAAAAATGGTTTTGAATTAGTTATTCAAATCCAAACACTTTTTATGTCTAAAGTTTTTCTAAATTCCAAATTAATATTCAAAAAATATAAGTTAATTCATTTTTTATTTTAAATGGTTACATTAATTATTTTTAAAAACAGAAAATGGTTTTGAATTAGTTATTCAAATCCAAACACTTTTTATTGTTTAAAGTTTTTCCAAATTCCAAATTAATATTAAAAAATATAAGTTAATTCATTTTTAATTTCAAATGGTTACATTAATTATTTTTAAAAAAAGAAAATGGTTTTGAATTAGTTATTCAAATCCAAACACTTTTTATGTTTAAAGTTTTTCTAAATTCCAAATTAATATTCAAAAATATAAGTTAATTCATTTTTAATTTTAAATGGTTCATAGTTTAAATGGTTACATTAATTATTTTTAAAAACAGAAAATGGTTTTGAAATAGTTATTCAAATTCAAACACTTTTTATGTTTAAAGTTTTTCTAAATTCCAAAATAATTATCATTTAAAAAACATTAAAAATTTAAACCCCAAAATAAAAAATAAGACGGGAACAGAGAGAATATTCCTGAATTTTTTTTGAAAACAGGGTCATACGCCCCGGTTGGAGCCACCAACCGGGACTAAAGTCCCCTGCGCGTGCTCCTTGGGCTGATGAAAAAAAAGTGAAGTATACGTCCCGGTTGGTGGCTCCAACCGGAATGTATGACCCTTTAGTCCCGGTTGGAGCCAATAACCGGGACGTATACTCCCCCCTTTATAACTTGCGCGCCTCTTCTTCTTCCCCATCTCTCTTCTCTGCTTTCATCGACGACGACGCCCCCCATCCCCATGACGCCGACAGGCTGCCCGTGCCCGCCGTCGTCGTCAGCGCCGCCACCTTCGCCTCCGCGCCGCCGCCTCCGTCCTCCGTCTGTGGCGCGCGCCCTCTATCTCCGTCTCCGACCACGCGCCCTCGGCCGTCTCTGTCTTCCTCGCCACACGTGCTCCGGCCGCCGCGCGCTCTGGTCGCCACTGCCGTCCGTCTCCAGAACCGGCCCGCCGCCTCTCCCTCTCCTTCCCCGACCGCCGCACGCGTCCACCGCTGGTACCACCCGAGAGAGGGCTCTTTAGTACTGTGTATATATGCATGCATGTATATGCATATGTAGATGTATATTTTTTTTGACATGTGTAGATGTATTTAGAATTTAGGTGTGTGTATGCATATATTATTTTATGAGGTGTATGTATATATTATTTTAGGTGTATATTATTCTAGGTGTATGTATATATTATTTAGATTTTAGGTGTATAGTTGTTAGATGATTTAGGTGTATATTTAGATGATGTAGATCCTGACACGCGCGCACGCACTAGTGATGATTTTTAGTTGATGATTATTTTAGTTGATATTATCCCGACGCGCGCGCTCATGGAGAGGTCGTCGGCCGGCCCGCCGTCACCTCTGTCTGCCGTCGTGCATCGTCGTGCGTTCTCTTCCTCTTTCTCCCCCTTGTGTGCGTTCTCTCCCTCTCTGGCCAAACCCTAGGCATCCTCAGTAGACGGCCGTCGCCGCCGTTCCCGGCCTCCCCTCGACCATCTGGTGGTGCCAGCAGCTCCGCCTCGGTCCCCTGTTTCGTCCCACTAAAGGAATCAAGCCCCGACCCCGACAAAGCTCGCCGCCATCGATTAGCTAGCCTCCGGCCTTGCCTGGATTCCACGACCCCACGTCGAGCACCGTGGTGAGCTTCTAGTGCTTAGGGCGCACCCTCCGTTTACCTCCTAGATCTTCGTAGCCGCCGCGTGCCGTTCGTCTGTGAGCTCTGTCGCCGCCGCTCGTCACAGGCCTCGCTTCGGTGACCCTAAAGGGGCGGCGCCGCCACTATGTGGTTCCCCTCGTCACGCTCTTTCCAGCGCACCCCTCCGCGCGTGTTGGAAGAACATCGATACCCCTCATATACATGTGAGTTTGACGTGAGTTTGACGTTGCACCTTTGCCAGGGCATTCCGAACCCTCTTAAATCGACATGCATTATGGTTACTGCGTAGTATCTAATCTAACATGTCATACATATTGTTTGTGCATTGCATTATGCCATGTCTTGAATTGTCGCCTTTATTTCTGGTATTGGTTCTTCGCGATAGGATCCGAGCCAGAGGGAAAGCGTAGCCTCTCATTCTGAACCTATTACAAAGTATCTACTTTATCGCTATGATGCATATGATTCCAATGTGGTCTTTTGTCAGTAGCTAGAGTTACCTATCTACTACATAGTTTCCTTTTTGTAGCTAGGTTTAGGGTTTCTCTTCATTTTTATTATTGTGTATGTATATATTAGGGTTTCTCCGAATTAGGGTTTATATCTCTCAACACCCTAGCTAACATTCTCCCTTAGCCGCTTTGACTTATCCGTTTTTCTACCTATGCAGAAAATATGGACCCACACGACAGAGACGAAGAAAAGAAAGAGTTGATCCAAGGTGTGATCCATGGGGAAGAAAATTTAGATGTATCGACGTTTCTGAACAACTCCGGTGAGGGTGATCCTCTTTTTGCCGGAAGAGACGACTTGTTTGAGGTTGAAGGTGATGCCTTTCGCGAGGGAGAAGGAGATGCCTTGTATGATCGAGAAGACGACCGCTCCGGCGAGGTGCATGTAATATAATTAATTCATTAATTAATCATATGCTATCTATATAGAAATAGTAACGATGATCTTTCTTCTTTTAGCCCTCTGGATCGAACAAATCTACTGAAAAGAGCGGACGAGGCCCAACCAAAAAGTTGGATGACCATGAGAGGTTCAGGATCAAAGATATCGGTGAATACGGCAAACCAACGGCTCCCGTTGTTGTCGCAAACAAATTTGTGGCACAATGCGGAGTAATCGTTAGGGACTTCGTCCCGGTCACCATTCGAAATTGGAATAGGCCTGCTGATGCGTAAGAAGAGGGAACATGTTTATATCTCCCTAACATGGCCAAAGATTTACTGTGGAAGAGGCTCATGCTTAATTTCAAACTACCAAAGATAGATCTGGATCCAAATGCGGAGGATCTAGTTGAGTACGCCTTAGAACATGTGAAAGCCATGGAGATGAAGGTCAGGGAGTAGGCTATGAAGAAGATGGCCCAGTGTTTCACCAACTGGAAGAAAATATTGCACCTTGACTATGTCGTGAAAGAGAAGACTCTGGATTTCGAGAAGATTCAGTTTCAGAAGATAAAACCATTCTGGGCTGAGTTTGTGAATTACAAGACATCAGAAAAAGCTAAGAAAATGTCTACAACGAATAAGCTGAATGCTGCTAACAAGAAGTATCACCATACTATGGGGCAAGGTGGCTACAGGGCTGGCATTCCTAAGTGGATGAAACTTGAGGATGAACCGCGTGCTAAAAAGATCATCCTAGAGACAGACGATTGGATTGAACGTGCAAAGAATTGGTTCTACGGGCATGGGGGCACGTTGGACTCGGAAGGGAAGTGTATATATAACATACGACATAAATAAGACCCCTTGCCAATCGAGAAGATTATAAAAGCAGTAAATGTTGTTAAAGATGGGAACTTCATTCCCGATAGAGAGAATGATGAGCTCACACTCGCCCTTGGAAATAAGGAACATGATGGACGAACACGAGGCAAATAGGCTCCAAACCATGGAGCACTGGGTTCCCCGAAGAGAGGAAGAAATATCCTGATAGAAGTCGTAAGAGGAGAAAGGACAAGGCGGAAGTTGAAAAAGATATTCAGAAAGAGCGAATGCGTATAATTGAAGAACGAATAAAGCAACAACAAGATCAAATTAACGCACTTAGCCAGCAAGGTACTACCGGCCCATCTCAGCAGCACATGGTGGTAGAACCTGCATTTGATGCTACCGGCCTATCGAATAATCGAAAAAGCAGTGTGGCTTTGTGGCATCCCGCAAAACCACTACTAGAAAATCGCGTTGAATTTGTGCATTGCATCGTCATCATCATGCATTGTTTGCATAAAACTATTTTTCGCAAGCCCGTTTTGTTTTCCAAACGCCCCATCTTTATTCAAACGCCAAACCCCGGGTGCTGCCGGATATTTTGTTTGTCTAAAAACTATTCGCAAAGTTCTTTTCAAGTTAAATAAAAGCTTGAATTATTTTTGGTGGGGCAGTCGAACGGTCCGAACCGACCGAACGACCGCCCCAGAAAACTAAATCGGTCCGCTCTAATCCTAAACCTACCAGATATTCTACCCACACCCCCTGGCCACCTCACTCCCACCTATCCTAGGCCGCCACATCACCCTGCCTCTCCCCTCTACCAATCCCACCCTGCCACATCACCCCCTCCCCCTCTTTCCTCTCTCTCCTCTCAACCCAGCCCCACACCACCCTGGGACCCACACCACACACCACACAGCCTCCCTCCCACCAGATCCCACCTCCCCCCACGTCAGCCACACCCAACCGCCGGCGCCCCTGGCCCGCGCGGGACCCACCCCGTGGCCCCGCTTGCCCCAACCCTCTCTCTCCTCCCTCCCTGGTTCTTCTCCCACCGACGCTCCTGCCTCCCACCACCTCGCCGCTCCGCCCCTTCCCCCTTCTCCCCTGCCCGCGTGCGCCGCCGCCGCCCCGGCCGGCCACCGCCGGACCCCGCTCCGCCCTGCCGTACCCCCGCACCGCCGCCGAGCTCCGCGCAACCTCGCCCCCAGGCGCCCCCCCCCGGCGCGCCGCTGCGGCCCCCTCTCGCCACCTCGCTCGCCGTCCACGCTCCACCGCGTCTTCCTCCTCGCTCCCGCAGCGCCCCGCCGCCCGCGCTCGAGGCCGCCGTCGCCGGACCCGCTCTCCCCGCTCCCGTCCGCCAGTCGTCACCCCGCGCCGCCCTCACACCTCCGAGCTTCGCCGCCGCCTGAGCCCCGGCGCTCCGCCCGCCGGTCGCCGCCGTCGCCATCGTCTCCGCCACCGCAGGCCCGAGCTCCATCTCTCTGCCCCGCGCGCGCGCAGGCCCGCCGCCGCGGCCGCAGCTCCCACCGCTCCTGGCCCGGCTCGCCCCGCCGCGTCCGGTCGCGCCTGGCCCACTCGCCCGCCGACGACGACCCCTGCCCTCCTCCACACCTCGCCGCGTCCCTGGCCGCCCCGACCGCCTGTGGGCCCCGCGCCTCCGTGTGGTCTCTCTGCCGTGTCGCTCGGGTGGGCCTTGTTTGCGCGCGGGCCCCGTAGGTGCTTTGTGCATACCAAGTTCTGCAGTGGCTCTCGCGCCCAGGGTTCTTCTCGACAAGATCGTCATCGAAAGAGGAGCCGCAAGCCCAAGACCATCGAGAGGGAACCGGGTACCTCGGACCAAGAACGTTGTCATGGAACACAAAGGCCTTCCGAGGAGCATGTACCGTGTGCCGAGGCCGAATCAAGATCTTCCCCGACGCCGAAGATGCCTACCCGGGACGGACCCGAAGACCACCGACAAGACCTCCGTCCTGGACTCCAAGATCTGCCTCCCGGACATCGAGCCACAAGATCTTCCGTATACATGACCGGCAAGATCGACCCCGTGTGACCGGCAAGATCTGCCCGACGCCAAGACCTACCCCTGAGTCCGAGAACGACCTCGCCAAACCCGAAACCCTGAGACCGACCCCGAACCCCGGAACCCAAGATCGTCGAGCCCCTCTGATGTGTGACCCCTTTTCCTCGAACCCTATTTTATAACATATCAATTTGTTGCACATTTAATTGTCATACTTGCATGCATCTTGTCATGTGGTTTGGGGGCCTTATGCCGATTCACCTAATAATTAAATATGGGGCCCACATGCGGGCAAATCTAGCCTTATATTGGCCTCATTTAAATTGGTGTAGCGAACCCGGTACTATCTTTTGCCATGCTAAAACAACATTTAAATGGCGGGGTAGTTAAACAACATGAACCACCTATTAATTGTCGGGACCCCGGTTCCGCTCAATATGACCTAATTGCATCGCACCTTTGCCATGCCATACATCATACATGCATCATGCCGATCTTCTGCCGTTGTATTAAATATTGCATCCGGTGTTTCTTCTAGTGTTTTGCTTCTTCGCGGATAAGGCCGTTGAGTTGATGTGAGCTTCGCCCCGATCTTCGGTTGAACCTTCGACAATGTTTTCAGGCGAGCATCTCCCCCTTTCTACCTATCTTACTTTTATAGTATTTACTCCCCTCCTGTTGATCTATTGCTATCTGTGTTGCGATGCTTTAGTTTCCGTACCTGTGATATTACCGTGCAGCCCTATATTGCCTTGGACACATCCTATTACCTGTTGTTTGGTAGATAGTTGGACTTGCGCGTCCTAGTCGCTTGCTCAAGTGCTGTTGCGTTTCGTCTAGTGCCGCAGTTGATGATGTATTGCCGCATGTTGTTGTTGGAGATGATCATAGTTTTACTTTTCGTTCACTTTATTTTCTGTTTAACAACTAAAATTGAAATAAGCAGAGGCATCGGTGGGTGATAGAAAATATTTGGTTTCCGAACGCCCACTTGTGTCCCGTAAGACCCCGAGTACTTGATACCTGTTCCTTGATTTATCGCGCTATCCACATATGGGGAATTATGGGCCCCCCTTAGCCAGAGCTTGATTCCGTCTTATTTCTTGGGGCCACAAACTAGTTTGAGGTTTTATTTACGATCCTGTACTTATGCCATGTTTTACTGCTTTATTTATGATTGTGCGACAGATAGCACCTGTACTGTTTAGGATCGGGACACGATTCCGCGGTGTCGACAAGCCCCGTTTGGGGTTCCCAGTCGTTCACAGCCGTCTACCCAGACCTTGAGTCCGTCTCGGAGCTAGCTTACTTCGTTGCGGGTAGCTTAATGGGGTGGCCCCCTGAAATATTTCTAAATCTTGTGATTGCTCTGTCGTGAAGACCTCGTTGGGTTTTGATTTGGTTTTTCCGAGGTTGATCGTGTGTGTGTTGCTATTTGTGCACCCCGGCCGGGTTAAAACTTTCTGAAAGCCGTGTCCGCGGTTATGGACGACTTGGAGCACAGTATCTCGATCATAGACAAGCATAACTAAAGTTTATTGCTATAAATTTGAATTTATAATGACTAGTAATCAGCTTCACTATAACGGAATGGCTAATTAATACTGTCCACAACTGCTTGTTTGGCGTGTCGCTTGCGACCATTGTACCTGACTAGTAAGTATTGCAACTACAACGGAATGGCTGAATAAAAGTACCAACAACTGCTGGGTTTTGGGTTTATATCATGTCATCTGTATATGATTAGTAAGTGTTGCAACTATAACGGAATGGTTAACTAAAAGTGCCCACTGCCTACTTTATCAGGATGATAATCTATACTTGACTAGTAATTGCTGCAACGATAACCGAATAAATAAAACTGTCAACTGTGTGAGTTCCTCGGTTGACTTCCTCGTTTGGTATCGAGGGGGAAACACCAGGATGGGTATGTTTGGTGTTAGCTTCAGGTTGGATCCGGATAGGTCATTCTTACCCCTCTCTGATAACCGCCAGTTGTTTCGAGTCTCTATAGGTTGTTCAGTGCATGCTGCCGCTGCCGCTCAGTCCACCATACCTATGTAGGCGAGGACCGCCGAATTCTAGCCTCGCCGTGTACTGGCCTCAGTACTGACGCTCCTCTTTTTTTTCTTTGCCCTTTGTCGGCACCCCTTTTGTTTAAGCAGGTTTGAGATCGACGTCGTTAGCAGGGTTACCCTTCCGGCTTGGCCTGGGCAGGGTTATGGACGCCATTGGTTATTCTTCAGGGCTCTTAGCCCCATTTGCATCTTGTCCGTAGTCGGACGCTCGATCATTTTCAAGGTGATTTGGATCTTCGTACATTATATTTGTATTCTTGACTCATGGAGTCGCCGTTATATATATATATCTGTTCTGTGGGTCCCATCGAGGACTGTTGTGTAATGTTATTGCTTCGTTTTCCACCCGCACGAAAGTGCCTGGTGGGCACCTTTGAATCGTTTCTATGCGGGTTTGGCGAATTTTGCTCAAACTTGCATAGGTCCGATTCTGAGGGTGTTACAGAGTGGTATCAGAGCTCAGCAGTTGCGATACCCCACAAGTCCAGCCTGTAGGATAACCTAGCTAACGGCCGAAGTAGAGTGTCAAAACTATCTTTGCAAAAATCGGTTGGATAGTTCTGATTAGGTCTGATTTTACTCCTTACCCCTCTGCTATTCTCCTCTTACCTCTACGTGTTTTGAATCCGCTCTCGTCTCTTTCTTCGAGTCCAGGAATTCTCGTGGTTGGGTTCCGTCGTACCTTCAGGGTTTCGCTTCCTCCTTTGATAACGGTGCTCTACCATCCGGTGTTCATGCTGCCGAGGAATCCTTCGTCTGTGGTACCATTCTTTGTTCTTGTTTGTGCCTTCCGGAGTTTTCCGACGCGACGACATCCTCTATGCCAGATCCGATGCAGAGTCTGCATCACTCCCTTGATCCGAACCTCGTTTGTCGAGATCTCCAGTCTGAATCCTGAGAGTTGGTTGCATAATCTGTCTATTCGTGTACATAGTAATGCTTTGAGTGCGGGATGGAGTCGCGACCATACCACTACTCTTATCATTCGCTTATGTACATTGAATGGGGGATCGATGCAATTTTACTCCTTCCATGGAAATTAGAGGTGGCCTTACCTTTAACTTCGTCCGTTGTTTATCCGGAGTGTTGACGAACGGGATCAACGACCTTTTGTTAGTGGTGTCGCGAGGATCTACACGAAACGAGAAGACGCAGAACGCCGACCTTCCTTCCGGTGCCATGAGGCGGATCTCGAGGGCGAGATCCCTTGTTAGTGGTGTCGAATTGTGGCATCCCGCAAAACCACTACTAGAAAATCGCGTTGAATTTGTGCATTGCATCGTCATCATCATGCATTGTTTGCATAAAACTATTTTTCGCAAGCCCGTTTTGTTTTCCAAATGCCCCATCTTTATTCAAACGCCAAACCCCGGGTGCTGCCGGATATTTTGTTTGTCTAAAAACTATTCGCAAAGTTCTTTTCAAGTTAAATAAAAGCTTGAATTATTTTTGGTGGGGCAGTCGAACGGTCCGAACCGACCGAACGACCGCCCCAGAAAACTAAATCGGTCCGCTCTAATCCTAAACCTACCAGATATTCTACCCACACCCCCTGGCCACCTCACTCCCACCTATCCTAGGCCGCCACATCACCCTGCCTCTCCCCTCTACCAATCCCACCCTGCCACATCACCCCCTCCCCCTCTTTCCTCTCTCTCCTCTCAACCCAGCCCCACACCACCCTGGGACCCACACCACACCCACACAGCCTCCCTCCCACCAGATCCCACCTCCCCCCACGTCAGCCACACCCAACCGCCGGCGCCCCTGGCCCGCGCGGGACCCACCCCGTGGCCCCGCTTGCCCCAACCCTCTCTCTCCTCCCTCCCTGGTTCTTCTCCCACCGACGCTCCTGCCTCCCACCACCTCGCCGCTCCGCCCCTTCCCCCTTCTCCCCTGCCCGCGTGCGCCGCCGCCGCCCCGGCCGGCCACCGCCGGACCCCGCTCCGCCCCGCCGTACCCCCGCACCGCCGCCGAGCTCCGCGCAACCTCGCCCCCAGGCGCCCCCCCCCCCCGGCGCGCCGCTGCGGCCCCCTCTCGCCACCTCGCTCGCCGTCCATGCTCCACCGCGTCTTCCTCCTCGCTCCCGCAGCGCCCCGCCGCCCGCGCTCGAGGCGCCGCCGCCGTCGCCGGACCCGCTCTCCCCGCTCCCGTCCGCCAGTCGTCACCCCGCGCCGCCCCTCACCTCCGAGCTTCGCCGCCGCCTGAGCCCCGGCGCTCCGCCCGCCGGTCGCCGCCGTCGCCATCGTCTCCGCCACCGCAGGCCCGAGCTCCATCTCTCTGCCCCGCGCGCGCGCAGGCCCGCCGCCGCGGCCGCAGCTCCCACCGCTCCTGGCCCGGCTCGCCCCGCCGCGTCCGGACGCGCCTGGCCCACTCGCCCGCCGACGACGACCCCTGCCCTCCTCCACACCTCGCCGTGTCCCTGGCCGCCCCGACAGCCTGTGGGCCCCGCGCCTCCGTGTGGTCTCTCTGCCGTGTCGCTCGGGTGGGCCTTGTTTGCGTGCGGGCCCCGCAGGTGCTTTGTGCATACCAAGTTCTGCAGTGGCTCTCGCGCCCAGGGTTCTTCTCGAAAAGATCGTCATCGAAAGAGGAGCCGCAAGCCCAAGACCATCGAGAGGGAACCGGGTACCTCGGACCAAGAACGTTGTCATGGAACGCAAAGGCCTTCCGAGGAGCATGTACCGTGTGCCGAGGCCGAATCAAGATCTTCCCCGACGCCGAAGATGCCTACCCGGGACGGACCCGAAGACCACCGACAAGACCTCCGTCCTGGACTCCAAGATCTGCCTCCCGGACATCGAGCCACAAGATCTTCCGTATACATGACCGGCAAGATCGACCCCGTGTGACCGGCAAGATCTGCCCGACGCCAAGACCTACCCCTGAGTCCGAGAACGACCTCGCCAAACCCGAAACCCTGAGACCGACCCCGAACCCCGGAACCCAAGATCGTCGAGCCCCTCTGATGTGTGACCCCTTTTCCTCGAACCCTATTTTATAACATATCAATTTGTTGCACATTTAATTGTCATACTTGCATGCATCTTGTCATGTGGTTTGGGGGCCTTATGCCGATTCACCTAATAATTAAATATGGGGCCCACATGCGGGCAAATCTAGCCTTATATTGGCCTCATTTAAATTGGTGTAGCGAACCCGGTACTATCTTTTGCCATGCTAAAACAACATTTAAATGGCGGGGTAGTTAAACAACATGAACCACCTATTAATTGTCGGGACCCCGGTTCCGCTCAATATGACCTAATTGCATCGCACCTTTGCCATGCCATACATCATACATGCATCATGCCGATCTTCTGCCGTTGTATTAAATATTGCATCCGGTGTTTCTTCTAGTGTTTTGCTTCTTCGCGGATAAGGCCGTTGAGTTGATGTGAGCTTCGCCCCGATCTTCGGTTGAACCTTCGACAATGTTTTCAGGCGAGCATCTCCCCCTTTCTACCTATCTTACTTTTATAGTATTTAATCCCCTCCTGTTGATCTATTGCTATCTGTGTTGCGATGCTTTAGTTTCCGTACCTGTGATATACCGAGCAGCCCTATATTGCCTTGGACACATCCTATTACCTGTTGTTTGGTAGATAGTTGGACTTGCGCGTCGTAGTCGCTTGCTCAAGTGCTGTTGCGTTTCGTCCAGTGCCGCAGTTGATGATGTATTGCCGCATGTTGTTGTTGGAGATGATCATAGTTTTACTTTTCGTTCACTTTATTTTCTGTTTAACAACTAAAATTGAAATAAGCAGAGGCATCGTTGGGTGATAGAAAATATTTGGTTTCCGAACGCCCACTTGTGTCCCGTAAGACCCCGAGTACTTGATACATGTTCCTTGATTTATCGCTCTATCCACATATGGGGAATTATGGGCCCCCCTTAGCCAGAGCTTGATTCCGTCTTATTTCTTGGGGCCACAAACTAGTTTGAGGTTTTATTTACGATCCTGTACTTATGCCATGTTTTACTGCTTTATTTACGATTGTGCGATAGATAGCACCTGTACTGTTTAGGATCGGGACACGATTCCGCGGTGTCGACAAGCCCCGTTTGGGGTTCCCAGTCGTTCACAGCCGTCTACCCAGACCTTGAGTCCGTCTCGGAGCTAGCTTACTTCGTTGCGGGTAGCTTAATGGGGTGGCCCCCTGAAATATTTCTGAATCTTGTGATTGCTCTGTCGTGAAGACCTCGTTGGGTTTTGATTTGGTTTTTCCGAGGTTGATCGTGTGTGTGTTGCTATTTGTGCACCCCGGCCGGGTTAAAACTTTCTGAAAGCCGTGTCCGCGGTTATGGACGACTTGGAGCACAGTATCTCGATCATAGACAAGCATAACTAAAGTTTATTGCTATAAATTTGACTTTATAATGACTAGTAATCAGCTTCACTATAACGGAATGGCTAATTAATACTGTCCACAACTGCTTGTTTGGCGTGTCGCTTGCGACCATTGTACCTGACTAGTAAGTATTGCAACTACAACGGAATGGCTGAATAAAAGTACCAACAACTGCTGGGTTTTGGGTTTATATCATGTCATCTGTATATGATTAGTAAGTGTTGCAACTATAACGGAATGGTTAACTAAAAGTGCCCACTGCCTACTTTATCAGGATGATAATCTATAGGAAATAGAATGAAATGGTTAACTAAGAATGAGAGAGTGAAAAAGCGGAGTAATAAACAAGGAGTGGCTTGCTATTTATGATGACGAAGAGCTGGTACAAGCCACCTTCAGGAATGACCACCTTCTATCTTGGTAAGCAGAGTTGGTTCTGACTCCAATAAGTCATCAATAATTAGCAGCATGTCAAGGAAAGCGATAACCGAATAAATAAAACTGCCAACTGTGTGAGTTCCTCGGTTGACTTCCTCGTTTGGTATCGAGGGGGAAACACCAGGATGGGTATGTTTGGTGTTAGCTTTAGGTTGGATCCGGATAGGTCATTCTTACCCCTCTCTGATAACCGCCAGTTGTTTCGAGTCTCTATAGGTTGTTCAGTGCATGCTGCCGCTGCCGCTCAGTCCACCATACCTATGTAGGCGAGGACCGCCGAATTCTAGCCTCGCCGTGTACTGGCCTCAGTACTGACGCTCCTCTTTTTTTCTTTGCCCTTTGTCGGCACCCCTTTTGTTTAAGCAGGTTTGAGATCGACGCAGTTAGCAGGGTTACCCTTCCGGCTTGGCCTGGGCAGGGTTATGGACGCCATTGGTTATTCTTCAGGGCTCTTAGCCCCATTTGCATCTTGTCCGTAGTCGGACGCTCGATCATTTTCAAGGTGATTTGGATCTTCGTACATTATATTTGTATTCTTGACTCATGGAGTCGCCGTTATATATATATATCTGTTCTGTGGGTCCCATCGAGGACTGTTGTGTAATGTTATTGCTTCGTTTTCCACCCGCACGAAAGTGCCTGGTGGGCACCTTTGAATCGTTTCTATGCGGGTTTGGCGAATTTTGCTCAAACTTGCATAGGTCCGGTTCTGAGGGTGTTACAGGCTTCCACCGAGGTCTCGGGTGATGACAATGACGATGGTGCGCCGACGATGGCTCCTGTTGGCTACCCAGTGGATGATATCACACAGATGACACACTGCGAGCTACATGTCAAAGTTGTGAACATATCAATGAAGGTGGCGGTCGGCTATGCCTTACCAATTGGACCCACACCAACTTACCATTATCGTCCGATTCCATAGGGATACGCTACTGTCGGGGTGGATGAAATCATGCCCACCTTTCAAGGTTTGAAGCTTGTCTACCCTTCAGGTGACGGGGATGTGACTGAACTGGGAGAAGCAACAAACGTCGCCATTCTATGGCCAAAGGAATGTATCGTGCTTCCAAATCACACGCCAAGGCCATCTTCGCCGCCGCCTCACCCGTCTCCAGTGAGGTCGTTGACGCTGTGGCATCCGTCTTCGTCGCCTCACCCGTCTCCATCGCCTCACCAATCTCCGGCGCAGCCATCGCCACGGCAGCCATCGTCGGCGCCTCAGGATAAAAAGTTTAATCGTACCACCGCTACTATGCGTAGTGGTAAGCGATCGCCGAAACATAAACAGGAGCCTCTTCCAAAAGTACCAAAGGTTCCTCCCAAGAGAGCTTATGACTGTACTGAAGAGGAGACTACGGCTATCATTGATACGGAAACGACAATATTTTTCGCTAAGCTGAGGCGGCCGAAAGAGCCAGAGTTCCCCAGCACCAAAGAAGAAAAATCCCGAGTGTTCAAAATGCTAGAGACTCTTCATCAACCCGAGCCAAAGCTGTCATCAGACTATGAGCGTTCTAATCTCAAGTCACATGCGGCACAACAAGCCTCGAAGAGCAGTACTGATGCAAGCGGGAAATCTGTTGGCTAGCTCGAAGAACAAGAAAAACAGTCTTGCATCTCTTTGATTCTAGTTTTGATACCGTTATTATCATGCTTGATTATTATTTTGATTGAACTATGTTCTTGTAAAGTGCCTGACGCAGGGACCAGGGAACAATTTATGTAGATACTATGTTTGCGAGTTCATCCGTCAGACGTGCTGTGAGAAGGGGAGAAATTTAGAGCAACTTAACGTACGTAAACAATTTCTATAGTTTTTAATTACCATCAAATTGTGTTTAGTTTCATCATATAGGTTGACTCCTTTTTTAAATCAAATCGAACGTCTACGGGACGGTCTTCTGCCAAAGGATTGCGTACGAGCAATTCAGGAGGAATTGGCGGGATTCTTGGATGCAGAAGTCCTAAACCCAAAAGGAGAATACTATTCGGGTGTGTATATCCAATATGGATTGTACAAAGAGCTTATTTTGTGTGTAGTGCATGAACTCCGTGTATCGAATGTAATATGTTCGACACTTGGATCTATATTGTCATGATGATCTTGTGTAATATAATGGTTCCTTCCTTGATGAGTGCAAAACACTAAATAAAAAATAAAACAACATAAAAGAATTCTCTGCCGCGGCACAAAAGTGGTCAAAATGCTGCCGCAGCAAAAAAAAGGTTGCCAAAATGAATTCTCTGCCGTGGCAGAGAAATGTGCCAAATCTCTGCCGCGGCAGAGGGTTATTTGTCCCGGTTCGTGTTACGAACCAGGACGGTTGCTCCTCCCCCCTCGCACTCAGCAGCAGCCATGTGTACGCCTTTTTGTCCCGGTTGGTGGGGCAACCGGGACTAAAGGTTGGGGCTTCAGTCCCGATTGCCCCGTCCCGGTTGGGAAACCGGGACTAAAGCCCCTTACCAACCGGGACACATAGGGCGGTTTCTACTAGTGGAAGTTGCAAACCTTTTGAATCGCCGCCCGCCTACGAGACAAAGTGTTTTGGTTGCGGATCATGTGGGTCTTCGAATACTCGCCGAAGAGCTTGTGCTCTTCGAATTCGAGGTATATTCTCCTCCGATATGCCGCGTCGGTCGGTATTGGTGATAGGATCAAGGTTTATGGCTTTCCAAGCGCAGTCCAAGCATTGGTCCTCCGCATTCTTCCACCGGACCCCCTTTCTGCCAGCGTGCCTCTTCTTCTCCGGCTTTCCCTTAGCATCAAGATCGGCCACTTCTTCTTCCTCGTCCACCTCACCCTCCCCTTCTTCATCCTCATACTCATACTCGTATTCATCTTCCTCACCATTCTCGACCCGGGGTAGTAGCCGCCCTCGCCACGGATCAGGGCATTCAAGGCGCTCGCAGCTTGGCTCTCGTCCATTTCATTGACCACCTCGCGAGCATCCTGGCCGCCAAATAGATTACAACTGGACTAGAAAGTCACTCCGTCGGCCGTGTCGAACAATAGTGCCCCCCACGCATGGTCCGCGAACTATCATGGGCGGCCTAGTTGAGGTTGATGTGGGTGCGGGCTGCATCGTTAGTGACGTTGGGAGAGAATAGTCATGCATTGTCCACTGGGTGGAAGAGCTTGTTGTCACGGGAGAAGAAAACCGAGACCGAGGACGTGGAGGCATCCCAAGACTCCCGCTGACGACAACAGCGAGATACTACGGCGAGTGCTGCTGCTCCCCTGCATGCCACCAGATTGGCTTTGGATGTATGGCATCACTGACTCCTCCTGCACCGCCGTCTTATTCCTCTACAGGGTGCGGTCACGGCGTCCGTTCCGGTCGGCGGTGTACCGCCCTCGAATCCAAGATCCTCTGGCATGTCGTTCGGTTTCACGGTGAGGCGCTTCTTGGGTGGATTCTGGAGCTGTGGCATCGTGACAGCGATGGGCGGGGACACACGGAGTGGCGGCGGCGGGGATGGCGACGGCTAGAGTCCGGAATGGGCGGGAAGAAGAAGCGACTGCACAGGAGCAGGAGGAGGAAAATGGAAAGATGTGGGGAAATGGAATTGGGATGTAGTGCACGACTTATGTTGCTGACGAGAGGGCCTGGCAACGCCAACCCATCCTCTAGTTGTCTGAAGTGACAAGGATGTGCCCAATAGATTGGAAGGCAGCCCAATCTACGGGCATTGGTTGGAGGCCTCTGGTGTGGACCGTTTTTTAGCGTCCAACCTAATTCGGTTGGAGACTGGATTGAGGGACGCCGGTAGATATGCTCTTAGGGAGCCAATCCGGATGGAAATACCATCAACCCCGTCCTCATGGACGGAGTGATTTTTATTGGGTGAAGTTACGAGGATAGGTCGTGAGCAACACAAAGATGAAGATTGTGTACTACGAGGAGATAAGCGACATCTAGAATGAGATTAAAGCGCTGTAATCACAATCGGCAAATATGCCCTTTGGTCGCATAGGAATGATAATCCTTCGAGATGCTGCATCACAAAGATGAAGATTGTAGTATGAGGAGATAAGTGATACAACCGATTTATCACAATATGAAAGCGAACCCTCCCTTAATTATCTACGCATATATTCACCACGCAAAGCGTGTCTATGTATACTACTTCCTCCGTCTTAAAATAGATGTCTCAAATTTGTCAAAATTTAGATGAATCTAGACACTATTTAGTATATAGATCCATCCAAAATTTAAAAAACCAAAGACACTATTCTTGGACGGAGGGAGTAGTACTAGTCTGCACTTGTTGCAAAGTTGAACCGAAGGGCCACTGATACTAATCTCTATAGTATAGTGCAGCTAGAAGCCTGAAATAATGCAGCATCTTCCCATTTTCAATCTTTCCCTCTTCTTGCAATAGAAAAGTATCAAGATATGTTCCATCTCTAGAGAATGAAATTGTTATACCACTAATAATCAAAGCGAGTCAATGAAACTTAGTACAGTTTTATTGGAGGGAGAGCGAGGAACTGCGACCTGGCTTGCACTAATCAAGAATGCACGGCTGCTAATCACGTATAGCTAGCTCGGATCCACGCTGAAAGCTTATCCAGTGTGTCACTTGACAAGGTGCCAGCAAACAGAAATAGTACATAATACAATCTCTACGCATAGATTAGGCCAATAATTTCTTCAGAATAAGCATGTGCTCCACATCAGAGAGCTAACCTCCCGATCACATGGACTAATTATACTTGCTTGATTGTTTCCATTTGTGCTTCCATGTTGATTAATTGGTCCTGAAAGTCAAACCAGGAATGCAAAGTCCAATCTCTATTGCTTATCGATAGGGGATAAGGGTATCGACGCCGTCCATCGTCGTTATATACGGGAGCATATACTCTTTGATAATAAGCGTGGACAGTGGACGTGCACACATGAGGAATTTAGTACTCCCTCCAACCCATATTAGTTGATTCTAATTTAAATGATCTATCGCAAAAACTTGTCTAGATACATCCAAATTGAAGTCAACTAATATGGGTCGGAGGGAGTATCTAAACATGCAAGTTGAAAACCTAAGGTCTGGTCTTGATTGGTTGTATCTGACAATGATTTTGTTTTATATGTGTGGATTTTTTAGGGTGAAAACCTATGGTGTTTGATCAGGATGATGACGGCGCTTGAGCACTGTTCACTTTTTGGAGGCATCGTTTTTGGAGTCGTTGAATTTCTGGTGTTGTTTTGATTGTTTTATCCGCCGTTTTAAGTAACTGACGTTGTAGTGGGACTTTTTTTAATGTAATTTTTTTGTTGGCTATGTATGCCTATAATGCTAATAGGATATTGCATTGTTATAATGACTAAATAAAATTGATATCTCTTAATATTAATATATGCTCCTTTAAAAAAACAGAGAGCGAGACTGTTGCTCTATCTAGCTAACTCGGGCGTCAAATCGTGTGAGATGCGCAATTAAC
This sequence comes from Avena atlantica, assembly GCA_910589765.1. Lineage (NCBI taxonomy): Eukaryota > Viridiplantae > Streptophyta > Magnoliopsida > Poales > Poaceae > Avena > Avena atlantica. Next base: position 43,549,015 of record OU342737.1, read on the forward strand.
CATGTGTGGATTGACGCTCTCCGACCATAGCTAAAACACTTTGGCTCGGTGTCTTCCTCTCGTCTAAACAAACTTATGAAACTGAAGACACATGAACGGGCCAGGATTGACCGGCATTGGAAAGAGTGTGAGACGTTGCTCATGATGAAAATGATGCATGCTGACGTGACAGACACGTATACGCGGCAACCAAGCACGCACGGCCTACACACAGTCGCCTGCGCGCGCGCGCGGAGCTATCCCGTACGTCATTCTTTGCGCTTTCCATCTGAGGGATGGGCGTTCGTGCGACGGCACCGGCACCGGCACCACCGTGGGAGGAGGACGTACGGGACCAGCGGTGGCCGCGACGCGACGGGTTTAGTCAGCGCCTATTACGTCTGTGCGTGCGTGGAGCGGAGGAGTGGGGCCGTGGGGGACTGGGGGCGAGCGAGTCATAGGTACGTATCGCCCGAGACCAAGAAGATCACTCGAACATTTCCGCGGTGCACGCATACTTTATGCAGTCTGCTTGCTGGGGTCAACATATGAATGAGGTGGAATATATTGGATTCGACGAGCGTGTACGTACGTTGTTTTCTGAATGAATGGCTAGATGGCACGTTATTGGTTCGTCGGTACTTGGTTTGGTAGCACTTCCCTAAAAAAAACTACAGGATCGGCCATCAAATGATATGCCATTTATCGCCACCTCCTGGCGACAACGAAGGGCCACATTTCTCTCTTTTTTGCGGGTTACATATCTCATTATTTTTCTCTACAACGGAAGCTAACCTTTTCTTTTGTTCTTATATATGACTGGCATACGCGTCACTCCCAGCCCGTTTTGCAAATACTCCCTTCGTTTTAAAATATAAGATATTTTAGGTTTGTGAAGCAAATGTATCTAGACTTCTTTTAGCGTGTAGATTTACTCCAAACATGAGTGAACCTACATACTAAAAGAAGTCTAGATACATTTCATTCATAAATCTAAAACGTCTTATATTATAAAACAGAGGGAATAGGAACTACTAGTTTTCCTTTCTTGGCGGGCGAGCATTTTTTTTAGCTCGGCAAGGGTAGAGAGTTGCTGATGAAAATTAGTAGGTGGTCTCGGCCCATTAAGGAAACAAAGAGAAAGAAGTATCCAACTATGAAATAATAAATTCTCCAAAAAATGTTACGAAGTATGAAAGACTTTCTTATCTTGGGGCGGTTGTGAGGAGACGGCTATTGGAAGCCTTTCAGATGACAAAAAATAGGTTCAAGAGCTCTCTACGCATTAGGTTTATGTCTAACGACCATTTTGGATATTGCACATAAGATATAGAGATGTTGAGCCTCTCATCGAGCCACCACTAGGTGGGGTGAAAAATATAGGTTAGCCTCCATTGAAAAGAGAGAACAAAACCAAGAGAGAAAGGAAAAAAAAGGAAGCCCAAGAAATAGCATGATATTAAGCATCGGGTGTTCCCCCACAAAGTTGTGAAGGCTAGATCCAACTACCTTATCTCCTTTAAATTGTGCTTACACCATCTTCGGTCAGACTATTTCAATCCTTAACTCATGTGCCCAAAATATTGTTGTTGGCATCCAAGATTTGTGATATCTTTATATATTATATGTTCTAGTACTTTTTAGAGAAGAACTTGTTTTATCCCATATTTATAATAAAAAGAATAATTTTTGAGGTGACATGCACCCTCAAAATAAAGATCCAACCATTTGCAAGCATTGAAAGCTAGGATCAAAGAACTCTAAACATGTGCATGAAAGATGGAGTTCTAACAATAGGACATAGTAACTATGCATGCAACATGAAAAGCTACAAATAAAGATCATGAATAACATGCATTCAAAAACGTTTGTTTGTATTACATACAGAAAACATAGCATAGTGGCAATCAGCTTGTCCCTCATAGAGTAGCAATATAGATGCAAAGGACACCTTCAAAGTTCACAAGGATGACTAGAAACAAATAGCACAAGAACAAGTAATAACACAATATGCATCGATTAATAAGCTTTGGAACACTGCACACAACAGAATGACAACTATGCTCTCTTAATGGTGCATAAAGGTAGAAAGTGGAGACTCAAATAATGATGGAAGAAATGTATTTTTATAAAGGAATCAGGGATTACAAGTTTCAAAAAAAGCTTCCAAAAATTATGGTACTTGTTAGCTTTTAGCCCTCATTGCCCCTATCATAAGCATCTTGAAGTGGTTAAGGTTAAAGTGGCAAAGCTGGAGTATATGCTTGACGAAGTATAAGTTGGCAATCTCAAGTCCCTTGAATACGAGGGTCACACCTCATGCATACTCAACTTTGGGTCCAAGTAAGTTCTTGTCATTGTAAGTATTTGCATATCATTGAGAACCGCCAACGGGGTACCCCTTGCACATGGTACAGGAGCTTTCCCATAACCAAAATGACAAGGCAAGCAGACAATGAGCATCTCAGCAATATTTTTATTTACCATATGCATAACTTTTTATTGAGGATGCTTCATAGATAGCTCATTATGGTGATGCTGCAAGTTTCCACCATGATTAGGCATGGTTTAGGCTAGCGTCCCAAGTGAAAGAACATTTCTTAATCCCTAGTATTTTGTGTGTTAGATAACAATACCAAGGATCATTTAATGTGTGTTGAAGTGTTGCAGCTCAGAACTCTGCCTTTGGGGGCGGATAATCCGGCCCCACCAGGGGCGGATAATCCGCCCCTCCCTCTGCCCAAGCAAGCGCAAGCCCCAGAAGGGGGGGCGGAATATTGGCCGGACTTTCTGGCCTGGTCGGATAATCCGCCCCTCCTGCTCATCGCCAAGGCGCAAGCCCCAGAGAGGGGGCGGAGTTTTGGCCGGACTTTCCGGCCTTGCCGGATAATCCGCCCCTCAGGGGGGCCGGATTATCCGCCCCCAGGATCTTCTCCAAGTTTCTCCAAGGCGCAAGCCCCAGAGAGGGGGCGGAGTTTCCCCCGGAGAATCCGCCCTTGGGGCGGAGTTTTCCCAGGGGGCGGATAATCCGCCCCAAGTGGGGGGCGGATAATCCGCCCCTAAAGTTGTGCAACGGCCAGATCTGGGGAGGGGGTATTTAAGCCAGCCATCCCCCTCCTGCCAGAACTCTTGATTCATCTCGAAAAAGAACATATCAGATCTAAAAACTTCATACAAGAGTGCTCCACCTAGATCCACCCAAAGGCCCCATCCCTTGGGGAATCGAAGGAGGAGAACTCGATCTTCATCATCAGCAATCAAGCGCTTCATCTCCTCTCCATTCGTTTGGAGAACCTCCGATCTAGTATTTCTTGCAAATATCTAGATCCTCGTTTTTGTTTATATTGATAAACCTTGTTTTTGTGACAGCTTGTTGTCATCCCGGGAGCCCCCAATTCGGTTGTGGGTGTGTGCCCCGATAGTGTTGTAGAAGGCACCGGTTCCCGCCTCGAAGGGATCCAATAGTGGAGAAGGTGGATCAGGCCTCTCGTAGCGAGATCCATCGGAGAATAGGGTGAGGCCTATTATGGCGTGGTGGTCTTAGAACCGCCCACCCCTCCAACGCAGATGTACTTCCCTTAACAAGGAAGGAACTGCGGTAAAACAAATCCCTGTGTCTCCGCGTGCTCCACTACGGTTCCCTCGCTCCTCTTTTACGTGCTTAGTAGTTATGGTTACATATAGGGAAATTCTCGTAGTTGCATATCTAGAGAATTTACTTTGTGTCAAGCCTAAAATTGAAAAAGAATTAAAAATTGGTTAGCACCTATTCACCCCCCCTCTAGGTGCCCATACGATCCATTTCACCAAGCGTTTCTCTAACACAGGATACAAACTCCATGGACTTACAAGTTCCCTCTTTATTTCACACCGGTTACATCCATAGACAAAATAGCATGATATCAACTGAGTACAAAGTACAAGTGCAATGTTGAAAATGTTTCCCGTGACAGCACGGTTCTGCTAATTCCAACTTATAAGTGCAAGTATATACAACAAAGTTGTCACAATGGTTCAAGTTTATTAGGGGCAAAGAATATAAAGTGTGCCATCAAGTTTGTGAGGGCCTTAATCACTAAGTTTTCACATAACAAAATAGTTTTTAATTGGAAGATAGATGAAAACAATAATATACTTGAAATGGTGTAACACACCATGCATAGGAGTTTATAGTGGACACTTTGGAATAACTTGGTTTTTGAGAGTTGGAAGCATGAGTAGAACTTACTCATACAAGTGGAGGCTAGCAAAAGACTGGGAGCAACCAACTAAGAGAGCAATAATGGCTATAATCATGAAGTGCAACAAAGCATACTAATCAAAGTATAGAGCGGTACTACAAGTCAAGGACTAAACGATCATAGTGGCTAATGGTGACTTGTCATAGTCATAACATGTGCCAAGTCAATCCAAGCAAAGCATCAAAGTAGAATACCATAATACTATGCTTTTGCATGCTAAAACAACGCATAATTTCTTCAAGGCACACTAAGCAATCCCAATTGTTTGGAACAAGACATGTACAACCATAATCACTAAGCATAATGCTAAAACAACATCTAGCATGTCATGCTAAAGTCTAAATCATAGTCAATGCAAGCTCTTCTTGCACTTATAAGCAAGAACTTACTACTCCTTTCCAACACCAAGCAACTTATTTGCAAAACAACACAGCGAGAACGGGGGTCCAAACTACTTTATTCAAGCAAACTAAACAACCTAAGCAAAGCAAACAAAAACTAAGACGCTCCAAGAATAACATAACTGTGCATGAAACAATAAAAACGAAGTGTCTAGACAGACCTGAGCTTTTTATTGATGAAGAAGGGGATGTCTTGGGCATCCCCAAGCTTTGACGCTTGTACCTCTTGGATATTTCTTGGGGTGACACCATGGTGGCATCCCCAAGATTTAGCTTTTTTCCATTCTTCATCTCATTGCATCATTCTCTCTCTACACCTGAAATTTTTCCTTCATACAAAACTTCACACAATCTTCATTAGCAACATTAGTGTATTCAAACGATATTATACATCTGGCAAAGATTTAAAACAGCAAGGCTTTTCACTAAAAACACAATCTACTGTAGTAACTCCTTCAAAAATATCAATTCACCTAAAGAGAACTCAAAAAGGAATCAATAAGAAGCTAATGCAAATAATGGCAGAAATCTGTCAAAACAGGCCAGTAGGTAGAAACTGATTTTTTCGAACATCTTCGGTTGCTCAAATAAAAAAGTGTTGAACTAACGAAAGTTAGATAACATATTGGGAGATTTATTCGTAAAAGTTGAGCTCAATCTGAGTTACAGAGACTCCTCACGATTTTGTTTGGTGGAGGACAGAAATCTGTTTCGGGACAGCAACTTCCCAAATCTTACTTTCATCTCATTAGAGGTCATTCTTGGCATAAAAAGCAAACAAAAAGGATAAAAAGAGGTCATTACTGAAGTAATAACTTCCAAGACTCAAGGAAACTCTTGGGTTATCTCCCAACAAGTACTTTTCTTTAACGTCTTTAAGTTAGGCACAAGAAGCAAGAAGAATCAAGTATTTTCAAATGAAGAAGCATTAACATCAAACCTTGCTTTCAAAGAGGGAGAAAAGAGCAACTTCTCTCTTCTAATTGGGAAGTGTTCAATACCTTTATTTAATGGAAAATGATATTTAATGGTGCCTTCTTTCATATTAATGATGGCACCAACTGTTAGAAAAGGTCTTCCCAAAGTAATAGAACAAGAAGCATTGTATTCAATATCTAAAACATAGAAATCCACAGGGACATAAGCATTGTTAACCATGATGAGAACATCATTAATACTCCCCATGAGTTTCTTCTTAACATTATCATTGAGTGGGACATCCAAATAACAATCTTCCAATGGTGGCAAATCAAGCATTTCATAAATCTTTCTAGGCATAATAGAGACACTAGAACCAAGATCACATGAAGCTTTGAGGTCAAAGTCATTCACTTACATATTAATAATGGGTTCCCAACTATCTTCTACTTTCCTAGGAATAGAATATTTGTGTTTTAGCTTCTCTTCCTTAATCTTAACAAGAGCATCTGTAATATGTTTGGTAAAGGCAACATGCATATCACTAGCATCAGGACTTCTAGCAATCTTTTGCAAGAACATAATCACTTCAGAAATATTGCGAACATCAATATCAAAGTCAAACTTGGCATCACTAGTAGTAGGCTCAATAGGCTTAGGCATAGTAGGAGGAGGAATAGGGACTACTTGTGGTTTAGTGGTGATGGTGCACACACTATTGTTTCTATCAATTTCAGCTTCCCTTTCCCACTTAGCATGAAGTTGAGCTAACAGCCTAACATTTTTATCAATAGTAACTTGTATGGCATGAGAAGTAGCAAAGGTATTTTCCATGGCTTCAGGTTTATCATCCATTTTATTAATCAAGGAGGACTGAGCTTCATACAAAGAGGATATATTTTTCTCAACGGTTAAAAGCTTTTCCTCTATAGTCTTATTGAAAGTGGTTTGTTTACTAATAAAGTCTTTGAGCATGACTTCAAGTTCAGAGGGGGCACTTCTAGCATTATTGTAAGAGTTTCCATAGGAATTGCCATTATTAGGAGGATAAGGCCTATAATTGTTGTTGCTACAAAAATTGTTCCTATAAGCATTGTTGTTGAAATTGTTGTTTCCAATGAATTTCACATCAACTTGCTCTTCTTGATCAACCAAAGAGGCTAAGGGAACACTATTAGGATCTAAAGGAACTTTCCCATTAACAAGTATAGCCATAATAACATCAATCTTTTCACTCAAAGAGGAAGTTTCCTCAACAGAATTTACCTTCTTACCATGTGGAGCTCTCTCAACATGCCATTCAGAATTGTTAACCATCATATTATCAAGGAGCCTTGTTGCAGCACCCAAAGTGAGGCCCATAAAGGTACCTCCAACAGCTGAATCCAACAGATTTCTTGAGGAGAAGTTCAAACCTGCATAAAAAGTCTGGATAATCATCCAAACAGTGAGTCCATGAGTAGGGCAAATTTTTAACCAAAGATTTCATTCTTTCCCAAGCTGGAGCAACATGTTCACTATCAAGTTGTTTAAATTTCATAATATCACTTCTCATAGATATAGTCTTAGCAGGAGGATAGTACTTTCCAATAAAAGCATCTTTGCACTTAGTCCAAGAATCAATACTATTTTTAGGCAAAAAAGCAACCATTCTTTAGATTTTCCACTCAAGGAGAAAGGAAAAGGCTTAAGCTTAATAATATCTCCATCTACATCCTTATATTTTTGAATCTCTCAAAGTTCAACAAAGCTATTAATATGGGCAGCAGGATTATCAGAACCAGCACTAGAAAATTACTCTCTCATCACAAGATTTAACAAAGAAGGCTTAACTTCATAAAAGGTAGCATCGGGAGAATGGCGGAGCGGTTAGTTATCATGAATGGCAGAGCGGTAAGTTGGAGGAGCTCCAAACAACCTGTGGTGGCGGGATCAACAACGGAGGCCGAATATGTTGCTGCTTCGGAAGCGGCTTAGGAAGCAGTTTGGATGAAGGAGTTCATATCCGAACTAGGAGTGGTTGCAAACGCGTTGGACCCAATGGTGATCTATTGTGACAACAATGGTGTCATTGCCAATGCCAAATAGCCAAGGTCTCACAAGCATTCCAAGCATATTACGTGCCGGTTTCACTCCATCCGCGAGCATGTCAAGGATGGAGATATAAAGATTTGTAAAGTACACACGGATCTCAATGTAGCAGATCCGTTGAGTAAAACTCTCCCTAGAGCTAAACATGATCAACACCAGAACTAAATGGGTGTTAGATTTATCACTATGTAACTAGATTATTGTCTCTAGTGCAAGTGGGAGACTGAAGGGAATATGCCCTGAGAGGCAATAATAAAGTGTTTATTATGTGTATTCCAAGTATATGATAGATGTTTATTTTGCATGCTATAATTGTATTAATATGGAAATGTTAATACATGTGTGTTTAATAAACAAACAGAAAGTTCCTAGTTATGCCTCTCTCATAAACTAGCTCGTTGATTAACAAGATGATCAAGGTTTCCTGATCATAGACATTGGATGTTGTTAATAACGGGATCACAACATTAGTGTAATGGTGTGATGGACATTCATCCGAAGTATAGCATTATGATCAAAGTCATTGAGTTTATATTGCTATAACAACTTACAAAGTGATCCTAATCCTTAGACCATGAGATCATGTCAATCACTAACACCGGAAGAGTTTCTTGATAACATCAAACGTCACACCGTAACAGGGTGATTATAAAGATGGATTCAGAACTAATAAAGTGTTATGTTGAGGCCCATGGATCGAGAGTGGAATTTGTTCATCCCGATGACGGATAGATATACTCTAGGCCCTCTCGGTGATATCACATTGGTTAGCTTGCAAGCAAGTGATTTGATCACTAGAATGTTATATCACGGGAACGAGAAAAGAGTGCATGTCAGTAACGAGATCAAACTAGGTATGGAGATACCGATGATCGAATCTCGGACATGTAATATATCGTGAAACAAAGGGATTAAGATACTAGCGTAAAAGGTTCCGACGATCACAAGAAAGTCATCGTTGAATGTGTGGGAGTCAGTATGGGTCTCCAGATCCCGCTTATGATTATTGATCCGAGAGGGGTCTCGATCATGTCCGCATTATTCAAGAACCGTAGGGTGACACACTTAAGAGACACCGACATCCAATTGGAGCAAAAGTTTCATGCCGAAAGAATGAACAAGCGCAGAAATTTATTTCACTAGATACCGAAACAGGTTTTTGGGTGAAATTGCATAAAGTGGTTATGCATGTGAAATATAATTATAGCAAGGGGTTATTTGTGAATGTTTGTCATTAAAGTAATTGACAAAATTCTGAATAAAATAAAAGAGTTTTATTTAATGAGAGTATGCATTAAATTTGGTGGAAATTTAATGGCATGTTTGAGTGGGATTTTGAGTGGAGGGATTTGAATGGATTTTTGTGAGTGGAGTGTCCACCCACATGAAGAGGGGAGGGCAAGGGGTCAGCCCCCATGCACCGGCCACCCCCTTGGGGTTCCCCCCTCTCCTATAAAAGGCACCCCTCTCCTCACTTCTCACTCACACCTCCTCGTGAAGGATCTCTCTCCCCCTCTAGAATTTATCCCCCATGGTCTCGGACTAGCGAGATACATGTTCGCGGTGGCTATTCGGGAAGAAAGAGTTGTGCTTCCGCTGCATCGCTGGAGCGAGGAGACGGAGGTTGCTCGGTGCCTCGAACGTGTGTGCGAGCACGAATGCGCTGCTGATTTGCGGCGCTAGGACTTCCTCTAGATCTTGAGATCGACAAGAGATCGTCTACATCAACCACGAGTCGAACTCATTAAGCTGTGTCGGTATTCAAGGGTATGTTCTCTACGGATATACATCTGCCCGTTGTTTGTATCTATTAGATAGATCTTGGTACATAGTTCACATCGTAGGAAATTTTTTGTTTTCTATGTTGCGAACCCTACAGTGGTATCAGAGCCGGATCTATGCGTAGATGCTTTACACGGGTAGTACACATATGAGTATGTGGGCGATGATGATCATGTTGTTGCTTCTTAGTTGTAATTTTGGATATTGGTGGGATAGTGGGATGAAGCGACCCGGACAAACTTTACATGTCCTCGCACATGAGACATGTTCCACGCTTGACATGCAACTAGTTTGCATAAGTGGCTAGCGGGTGTTTGTCTCTCCTACTATAGTCAATATCTATTTTGCAACGGGTTGTTAACAATTTGGTTATCCTCATTGTGGTTCATGTTCGTAGGTAAGAACGGTTCTATCTTGAAAGCCTTAAGCCACGTAAAACTTGCAATGGATAAATTAGAGACGTCTAGTTTAGATTGTTGCTGGGCTAGTGTTATGATATGGTGATGTTGTAAGTAGAAGTATGAGATGATACTCTTACAACACACATAGCGTGTAAACTCCATAGTCCTTGGATTTACACATAAAGGTATGATAGTGATCATACCACGATGCACATGATAGAGATCATATGCGAGAACCATATCATTTCACTAATAAACATGTGATGTTTGATAGCATCTTATATTGCTTGTTTAGCGCTTTGTTAGCATAATAAGATGATCCCTCATTTAAATATAAAGATAATAATGTGTTCTTCCTTTAGTATGCACCGATTATGTTTTCGTCGCTCCAAGACATCACGTGATGATCGGGTGTTCTTGGATCCACGATCATATTTCGGGTGTAAAACAGTTACACACGCGAATACTAAGGTTCTAACTTGATGAGCCTAGCATGTATAGACATAGCCTCGGGTGTTAAGCATGAGTCATATAGTGGATATGATGCCCATTTGATGCTCGCCTTTGAAGCTACACTGACTCAAGTGATGATCGGACTTGGTGTAGTGGATTTGGTTCATGCAATCACCAAAAAGGCACGAGGGATGTCGTTTTTGAGTGGGAGTTCATTCGTAATATGGATTAGTTGAACTCAATCTATCATAAACTTAGTCTAAACTTTACAAATTTTGTTGTAGATGGCACCACCTGCTTTTAATTTCAATGTGTTCATGGAGAAAGAGAAACTTGCAACAAACGGTAGCAACTTTACCGAATGGGCCATGAATTTGAGGATTCTCCTCTCTGCTTCACAAAAACAATATGTGCTAGAAGCGCCGCTAGGCCCCCCACCTTTTGAGGATGCCCCTGACGAGGAGAAGAATGTCTATCAGACTCGTCAGGAGGACCACAACTTAGTTCATTGTGGCATATTGTATGGGATAGAGCCGGAACTTCGAAAGTGTTTCGAAAACAGCAATGCATTTGATACAATGGGTGAGTTGAAAATGATTTTCGACACACATGCTGCTGTAGAGAGCTACAACGCTTCAGAAAAGTTCTTTAGCTGCATGATGGAAGAGCACAACTCTGTTAGTGAGCATGTACTCAAGATGTTGGGTTACGCCGATAAGCTTGTGTCCTTGGGAATAACGATTCCCATTAACTTAGGCATCCATCGTGTTTTGCAGTCTCTGCCACCTAGCTATAAGAGCTTCGTGATGAACTATAATATGCAAGGCATGAAGAAGTCTCTCCCCGAGCTTCTGTCAATGCTTAAAACTGCAGAAGTGGAGATCAAAAAGGAACATCAAGTGTTGATGATCAATAGGAACACTGGTTTCAAGAAAGAAAAGAAGGGAAAACGGAAGGGAAGTAAGGGCGGCAAGCCGGTTGCCGTGCCTGAAAAGAAACGCCGAGTTGGACCTAAGTCTGATACCGAGTGCTACTATTGTAAGGGGACTGGCCACTGGAAGCGCAACTGCCCCAAGTATTTGGCAGACAAGAAGGCCGGCAAGGCAAACAAAGGTATATATGATATACATGTTATTGATGTGTACTTGACTAGTGCTCGTAGTAGCACCTGGGTATTTGATACCGGTTCAGTTGCTAATATATGTAACTTGAATCAGGGGCTTTGGAACAAGCGACCGCTAGCAAGGGGTGAGGTCAAGATGCGTGTCGGCAATGGATCAAGCGTTGATGTGATCGCCGTCAGAACGCTGCCTCTCCATTTGCCGTCGGGATTAGTTATGAACTTGAATAATTGTTATCTGGTGCCTGCACTGAGCATGATCATTGTATCTGGATCGTGTTTGATGCGAAGTGGTTATTCATTTAAATCTGAGAACAATGGTTGTTCTAGTTATATGAATGAAATCTTTTATGGTCATGCACCGATGATGAATGGTTTATTTATATTAGATCTCGATGATAATGTTACACATATTCATAATGTTGATGCTAAAAGGATTAAACTTAATGATGATATATCCGCATATATGTGGCACTGCCGTCTAGGTCATATTGGCATTAAACGCATGAAGAAGCTCCATTCGGATGGACTTTTGGAATCACTGTATTTTGAATCATTTGATACATGTGAGCCATGCCTTATGGGCAAGATGACTAGAACGCCATTTTCCGGTTCAATGGAATGGGCGACAAATTTATTGGAAATCATACATTCTGATGTATGTGGTCCAATGAGTGTGTCAGCGCGAGGTGGATATCGTTATTTTGTTACTTTCATGGATGATTTGAGCAGATACGGTTATATCTACTTGATGAAACACAAGTCTGAAACCTTTGAAAAGTTCAAGGAATTTCAGAATGAAGTGGAAAATCATCGTAATAGAAAGATCAAATTTCTACGGTCCGACCGTGGAGGTGAGTATCTAAGTTACGATTTTAGCACCCACATGAAAGAGTGTGGAATTGTTTCACAACTCACACCTGCCGGAACACCATAGAGAAATGGTGTGTCGGAATGTCGTGATCGTACTTTATTAGATATGGTTCGATCTATGATGTCTCTGAGGGACTTGTCGTTGTCATTATGGGGTTATGCACTAGAAACTGCTGCATTCACTTTAAATCGGGCACCATCGAAATCCGTTGAAAAGACACCGTATGAATTGTGGTTTGGAAACAAACCTAAGTTGTCATTTCTTAAAGTTTGGGGATGCGATGTTTATGTGAAGAAACTTCAACCGGATAAACTCGAACCCGAAGCGGAAAAATGCGTCTTCATAGGATACCCTAAGGAAACTATTGGGTCTTCCTTCTATCACAGATCCTAGGGCAAAGTTTTTGTTGACAAGAATGGATCCTTTCTAGAGAAAGAGTTTCTCGCGAAAGGTGTGAGTAGTCGAAAGGTAGAACTCGAAGAGGTTATTGAACCTTCTCTTCAAAGTATGGCGAGTAGCACAGCGCCGAAAGTCGTTCCGGAGTTGGCTCCACCAGTTGAAGAGGGAACTAATGATAATGATCATGAAACTCCAAAAGAGAATACTACCGAACCTCGCAGGTCTAGCAGGACGCGTGCAACTCCCGAGATGTACGGAAATCCTGTCATGAATTTCATGGTTGATGAAAATGATGACCCTGCGACGTATGAAGAAGCGATGATGAGCCCGGATTCCAACAAATGGTTAGAAGCCATGAAATCCGAGATGGAATCCATGTATGAAAATCAAGTTTGGAAGTTGGTGGAATTACCTCACGACCGAAAGGCCGTGGAGAACAAATGGATTTTCAAAAGGAAAACTGATGATGATGGTAATGTGACCATCTATAAAGCTCGACTTGTAGCAAAGGGGTTTCGACAAATTCAAGGAGTTGACTACGATGAGACATTCTCTCCTGTAGCGATGCTAAAGTCAGTTAGTATTATGTTAGCAATTGCTGCATATTTCGATTATGAGATATGGCAGATGGATGTCAAAACCACGTTTCTCAATGGTAATATTGAAGAAGAGTTGTATATGATACAACCAAAGGGTTTTGTCGATCCTAAGGATGCTAACAAGGTGTGCAAGCTTCAGCGATCCATCTATGGATTGAAGCAAGCATCACGAAGTTAGGATCTCCGCTTGATGAGGTGATCAAAGAGTTTGGATTTGTCCAAACTTATGGAGAAGCTTGTATTTACAAGAAAGTGAGTGGGAGCAGTGTGGCATTTCTGATATTATATGTGGATGACATATTATTGATCGGGAATGATATAGATCTTTTAAACAGTGTTAAAAGTTATCTAAATAGCAAATTTTCAATGAAGGGCCTAGGTGAAGCGTCATACACATTAGGCATAAAGATCTATAGAGATAGATCTAAGCGCCTAATAGGGCTATCGCAAAGTACATACCTTGATAAGATTTTAAAGAAGTTTAAAATGGACGGAAGTAAGAAGGGGTTCTTACCTATGTTGCAAGGTAAGACATTGAGTAAGACTCAAAGTCCGGCTTCGGCGGAAGAAAGAGAGATAATGGACAAAGTCCCCTATGCTTCAGCCATAGGCTCTATAATGTACGTCATGCTATGTACAAGACCGGATGTGGCACATGCTATTAGTTTGACTAGTAGGTACCAATCGGATCCAGGTTCGGAACACTGGATAGCGGTCAAGAATATCCTTAAGTACTTACGAAGAACTAAGGATATGTTTCTTGTATACGGAGGTGAAGAAGAGCTCGTCGCTAAGTGTTATGTTGTCGCTAGCTTTGACACCGATCCGGATGACTCTAAGTCTCAATCCGGATATGTATTTATCATTAATGGCGGAGCGGTTAGTTGGAGGAGCTCCAAACAACCTGTGGTGGCGGGATCAACAACGGAGGCCAAATATGTTGCTGCTTCGGAAGCGGCTCAGGAAGCAGTTTGGATGAAGGAGTTCATATCCGAACTAGGAGTGTTTGCAAACACGTTGGACCCAATGGTGATCTATTGTGACAACAATGGTGTCATTGCCAATGCCAATAGCCAAGGTCTCACAAGCATTCCAAGCATATTACGTGCCGGTTTCACTCCATCCGCGAGCATGTCAAGGATGGAGATATAAAGATTTGTAAAGTACACACGGATCTCAATGTAGCAGATTCGTTGACTAAAACTCTCCCTAGAGCAAAACATGATCAACACCAGAACTAAATGGGTGTCAGATTTATCACTATGTAACTATATTATTGTCTCTAGTGCAAGTGGGAGACTGAAGAGAATATGCCCTGAGAGGCAATAATAAAGTGTTTATTATGTGTATTCCAAGTATATGATATATGTTTATTTTGCATGATATAATTGTATTAATACGGAAATGTTAATACATGTGTGTTTAATAAACAAACAAAAAGTTCCTAGTTATGCCTCTCTCATAAACTAGCACATTGATTAACAAGATGATCAAGGTTTCCTGATCATAGACATTGGATGTTGTTAATAACAGGATCACAACATTAGTGTAATGGTGTGATGGACATTCATCCGAAGTATAGCATTAAGATCAAAGTCATTGAGTTTATATTGCTATAACAACTTACGAAGTGATCCTAATCCTTAGACCATGAGATCATGTCAATCACTAACACCGAAAGAGTTTCTTGATAACATCAAACGTCACACCGTAACAAGGTGATTATAAAGATGGATTCAGAACTAATAAAGTGTTATGTTGAGGCCCATGGATCGAGAGTGGAATTTGTTCATCCCGATGACGGATAGATATACTATGGGACCTCTCGGTGATATCACATTGGTTAGCTTGCAAGCAAGTGATTTGATCACTAGAATGTTATATCACGGGAACGAGAAAAGAGTGCATGTCAGTAACAAGATCAAACTAGGTATGGAGATACCGATGATCGAATCTCGGACATGTAATATATCGTGAAACAAAGGGATTAAGATACTAGCGTAAAAGGTTCCGATGATCACAAGAAAGTCATCGTTGAATGTGTGGGAGTCAGTATGGGTCTCCAGATCCCGCTTCTGATTATTGATCCGAGAGGGGTCTCGATCATGTCCGCATTATTCAAGAACCGTAGGGTGACACACTTAAGAGACACCGACATCCAATTGGAGCAAAAGTTTCATGCCGAAAGAATGAACAAGCGCAGGAATTTATTTCACTAGATACCGAAACAGCTTTTCGGGTGAAATTGCATAAAGTGGTTATGCATGTGAAATAGAATTCTAGCAAGGGGTTATTTGTTAATGTTTGTAATTAAAGTAATTTGCAAAATTCTGAATAAAATAAAAGAGTTTTATTTAATGAGAGTATGCATTAAATTTGGTGGAAATTTAATGGCATGTTTGAGTGGTATTTTGAGTGGAGGGATTTGAATGGATTTTTGTGAGTGGAGTGTCCACCCACATGAAGAGGGGAGGGCAAGGGGGCAGCCCCCATCCGCCGGCCACCCCCTTGGGGTCCCCCCCCTCTCCTATAAAAGGCACCCCTCTCCTCACTTCTCACTCACACCTCCTCGTGAAGGATCTCTCTCCCCCTCTAGAATTTATCCCCCATGGTCTCGGAATAGCGAGATACATGTTTCCGGTGGCTATTCGGCAAGAAAGAGTTGTGCTTCTGCTCGCTGGAGCGAGGAGGCGGAGGTTGATCGGTGCCTCGAACGTGTGTGCGAGCACGGATGCGCTGCTGATTTGCGGCGCTAGGACTTCCTCTCGATCTTGAGATCGGCAAGAGATCGTCTACATCAACCACGAGTCGAACTCGTTAAGCTTTGTCGGTTTTCAAGGGTATGTTCTCTACGTATATACATGCGCCCGTTGTTAGTATCTATTAGATAGATCTTGGTACATAGTTCAGCTGCGAACCCTACAACTACTTGGCCAAGATAGCTACTTGGTACATAGTTCATGCATTGTTTGTCTGTAGTATTTTGAAAAGCCTAGTTTTGATTATACAAATATCCCCTCTTTAATTTAAAAGGCAAAACCCCGAGCGTATCGGATATTTTGTTTCCCTAAAAACTATTTTGCAAAGTGACTTTGTTTTAATTTGAACAGAACCAAACAAACACACACATGTAAAACAGCCCAACCTGAATCCTAAAACCACCCAATCCTAATCTACCCACCAACCAAATCGTGCCACCTCCCCCTCTCACCCAAAACCTACCCACCTGCCACCTCATCCATCCAGCCCCCTTTCCCCTCTCCTTTTCTCACCCTGGCCCTCTCTACCCTCTCTCTCTGCCAACCGGGACCCAACCAACACACCACCCCTGGCCCCAGCCGGCCACCCCCCCTACACGCGCCTCCCACACGCCTGCACGCGCCCTACACACGCCTCCCACACGCCGGCACGCGCCCTGCACGCGCCCTCCACACGCCTCTCCCCGTGTGGCCCCCTGACACCCTGGCCCCACCGCGTGGCCCCCTGTCCCCCCGACCCCACCTATCCCTGACCCAGCATGGCCCCAGACCCCGTCCCTCACGCACGCGCCTCTCTCCCCTCCCCTCTCTCTCCCACGCGTCCACCGCCGCCGCTCACCACGCCCTCTCTCCTTCCCCTCCGGCGGACCCCCGCTCGCCGGCCAAGCTCCTCTCCGCGCCGCCCGCGCCGCCGGCGAGCCCCCTCCGGCAAGCCGCCTCGCCCGCATCCTCCCTCTCGCCTCGCCGCCTCCCGCTGCAACCGCCGTCCCCGCCGCCCGAGGCCGCGCCGGCCCGCCTCTGCGGCCCCTCGCCGCCTCCACGACGCCCGCCGCCGACCGCCTCCCCCACCGCTCTCGCCCTCCCCTCTCCCTCGCCCACCAACCGCGCCGCTCGACCCCCGCCTCGCCGTCGCCTCTCCCCGGCGCTCCACCAGCCGCCCTCCGCGTCCCCAGCTCGCCGCGGCCCTCTCCCGAGCCTCCCCTTGTGCCGCGCCCGTCTGGCAGGAGCTCCGCCGCCCCGTCCATGGCGCGCCGCGCTCCCTCTGGGCCGCCTGCACCCTCTTCTCTCGGTGGGGCCCCGGCTCGGCCGGACCTGAACGCCCTAGTGACCCGACCGCAGTCGCCCGGAACCGCGTCGGCCGTCCCCGTGAATCGCCCATGGCGCGCCTCGTGCATCATGGCCTAAGGAGCCGTGTGTGGTAGCCCAAGTCGCCGTCCGAGCGCGGTACAAGCAGCGCCAACTCCGTACAACAGGTGATGAGGATGTGAAATGTCACCGCAAGACCGGGCGCCGACAAGACCGACTACTGACGATGCGACCCGAGGAAGTCGCCATTGATGACAAAGTCGGGACGACAAGGCCTCATTCCCGGAGCCGAAGGCGGAACCTTCAAGATCCGAAGACCCCAAGTTCTACTACAAGGACACGAAGAACTCCTTCTGGGATTCGATGACCCGAAGACCGACCCGATACACGGACCCGACAAGACCCTCGCAACGGCAAGATCAACCCCGTGGGACCCGGCAAGATCTGCCCGACGACAAGAACGACAGCGACCAGGAGAGTCCGATGCGCCCCCGGCGCCGAACCAAGTCCTGCTTCCCGGATGCCGAGGTCACCGACACAGGACAACAAGATCTACCCCCGCTATCCGAGACCGCTTCCGTCGAACCCCGAACCCCAGATCCGTCGAACCCTGAGACCGACCCCGAACCCCGGAACCCCAAGTCCGTCGAGACCCCTCAATGTGTGAACCTCTTCCCGGAACCCTATTTTATAACATGATACAACTTGTCGCATAATAATTGTCTTGCATGCATACATTCATGTGGTTTGGGGGCCTTATGCCGATTCACCTTATAATTAAATATGGGGCCCATATGCGGGCAAATCCAGTCTCATATTGGCCTCATTTAACCTTGTGTAGCGAACCGGTGATATATTCTGCCTTGTTAATTCAACATTTAAATTGCGGGGGTTCCAAATAACTTGAACCATCTAATTAATTGTCGGGACCCCGGTTCCGCTTAATATGACCTAATTGCATCGCACCTTTGCCATGCCATGCATCATACCTGCATCATGCCCGATCTTCTACCGTTGTATTAAATAGTGCATCCGGTGTTTATTCTAGTGTTTTGCTTCTTCGCGGATAAGGCCGATGAGTTGATGTGAGCTTCGCCCCGATCTTCGGTTGAACCTTCGATAATGTTTTCAGGCGAGCATCTCCCCCTTTCTACCTATCTTACTTTTATAGTATTTATTCCCTCTTGTTGATCTATTGCTATCTGTGTTGCGATGCTTTAGTATCCGTACCTGTGATATACCGTGCAGCCCTATATTGCCTTGGACACATCCTATTTCCTGTTGTTTGGTAGATAGTTGGACTTGCGCGTCGTAGGCGCTTGCTCAAATGCTGTTGCGCGTCGTTCAGTGCCACAATTGTTGAAGTATTGCCACATGTTGATGTTGGAGATGATCATAGTTTTACTTATCGTTCACTTTAATTCCTGTTTAACAACTAAAATTGACGTAAGTAAGCAGAGGCATCGGTGGGTGATAGACAACATTTGGTTTCCGAACGCCCACTTGTGTCCCGTAGGACCCCGAGTACTTGATACATGTTCCTTGATTTATCGCGCTATCCACATATGGGGAGTATGGGCCCCCCTTAGCCAGAGCTTGATTCCGTCTTATTTCTTGGGGCCACAACTAGTTTGAGGTTTTATTTACGATCCTGTACTTATGCCATGCTACTGCTTTATTTAAATTGTGCGACAGATAGCACACTGTACTGTTTAGGTAAGCGGAGTGATTACGCGGTATCGACACCCCGAGTTTTCGGGTTCCCAGTCGCTTACAGCCATTGGCGCTAACCTTGAGTCCGTCTCGGAGCTTGCTTACTTCGTTGCGGGTCTACTCAATGGGGTGGCCCCCTGAAATATTTCTGAATCTTGTGATTGCTCTGTCGTGAAGACCTCGTTGGGTTTTGTTTTGGTTTTTCCGAGGTTGATCGTGTGTGTGTTGCTATTTGTGCACCCCGGCCGGGTTAAAACTTTCTGAAAGCCGTGTCCGCGGTTATGGACGACTTGGAGCACAGTATCTCGACCATAGACAAGCATAACTAAAGTTTATCGCTATAAATTTGACTTTATAATGACTAGTAATCAGCTTCACTATAATGGAATGGCTAATTAATACTGCCCACAATTGCTTGTTTGGAGTGTCGCTTGTGACCATTATACTTGACTAGTAAGTATTGCAACCACAACGGAATGGCTAAATAAAAGTACCAACAACTGCTGGGTTTTGGGTCATCTCATGCTATCTGTATCTGATTATTAATTGTTGCAACTATGACCGTATGGTTAACTAAAAATGGCACACTGCTTATTTTATCAGGATGATTATCTATACCTGACTAGTAATTGCTGCAACGATAACCGAATAAATAAAACTGTCAACTGTGTGAGTTCCTTGGTTGACTTCCTCGATCGGTGTCGAGGGGGAAACGCCAGGATGGGTTTGATTGGTGGTAGTACCAGGTTGGTTCCGAATAGGTCTTTCTCACCCCTCTCTGATAGCCGCCAGTTGTATCGAGTCTCTATAGGTTGTTTAGTGCATGCTGACGCTGCCGCTCAGTCCACCATACCTATGTAGGCGAGGACCGCCGAATTCTAGCCTCGCCGTGTACTGGCCTCAGTACTGACGCTCCTTCTTTTTCCTTTGCCCTTTGTCGGCACCCCTTTTGTTTAAGCAGGTTTTGAGATCGATGTCGTTAGCAGGGTTACCCTTCCGGCTTGGCCTGGGCAGGGTTATGGACGCCATTGGTTATTCTTCAGGGCTCTTAGCCCCATTTGCATCTTGTCCGTAGCTGGGCTCTCTATCGTTTTCAAGGTGAATTGGATCTTTGTATATTATATCTGTATTCTTGACTCTTTGAGTCGCTGCTGTATATATATATCTGTCCTGTGGTTCCCATCGAGGACTGTTGTGTAATGTTATTACTTCGTTTTCCACCCGCACGAAAGTGCCTGGTGGGCACCTTTGAATCGTTTCTATGCGGGTTTGGCGGGTTCCGCTAAAACTTGCATAGGTCCGATTATGAGGGTGTTACAGGCTCCCTCCTAGAGACACACAAGATCCTCTCCTCCAAACCCTAGTACCAAGCCGCCGCCGCCTCCATAGCCGCCGCCGGACCTAGGGCACACGCCGCCGCCGCCTGGGTGAAACCCTAGCCGCCGGCCTAGCCCCCTCCTCGGCGTGTCTAAACTCTAGATCGTCGAGGGACTCTCTCATACTCCACCATACTCACTCCGGCTTAAGGCGAAGCCCTGCGAGATCTCCCCTCTACTTCCGGTACCACGCCGTTGTGCTGCTGGAATCGCGAGGAGAGTGCTACAACCTCTGCTGCCTGCTGGAACAAGGGAGAGGAAGGTCTTCGTCGAGTACCGAACGTGTGACCGACTGCGGGAGCGCTGCCGGAACGCAGCGCCGGAAGGATCGTCTACGGATCTTGAGATCGGGAAGAGTACGACTACATCACCCACGAGAATCCGCTCTCGTTAAACACTTTGGAATCTTCGAGGGTGAGTTATTCCATCGACTCGTTGCTACAATCTAGTAGATAGATCTTGGCTTGTTTGTTTGTATGCGATAGAAATTTTTTGTTTTCCATGCTACGAATCCCTACATATCATCCACAAAGGCTCAACGTCCTAGAGGAAGAAGAGGCTCGGGTTGCCATCGCACCCGAGCACGGAGTGGCTCCATTCGCCATGAATAACAACAACATATAGCGACCACCAGTTGGGAACTCCACAAATTACATCTTCTAGCGCACGGAGCAACATCCATACGCAAACCCCTTGCCGAGCTCCAGAACCACGCAGTTCAAGCCCCTGTAGTTCCTCCTGTCTATCCCCATGACTACAAGGAAGAATACACAGGACCCCAACATCTGCAAACATCGAAAATACGCCTTATAAGACCCAAATTGTTGATGCATATGATGGCGCACCACGGTGCCCCTCCTCCTCGCTGCCATGGCCAGGCGGGAGAGGCTCCACAGGCCCGTGCTTCGCACCGCTACGCTTCTCCTCCTAGATGCCACGGCCGGCCAGGAAAAGTAGAGCAGCACAACACCCTCACACCATAGGAAAGCGAGCGACTTTATTTAAGGATATGGCGGTCACCCTTGCAGTACCCTTATCCAACCAAAGGATCTCGAGCACCAGAAAGTCAACCCCTAGGATCCAGATTGGGCCACCTCAATCTGGAGCTCCCCATCCCCACTACTAGCAAACAAGAAAGAAAACTAATACACATATGTGTTTTCAACCGAATATACAGACAAATGTGTTATCGACGGAAGAGACAATACACATATGCACGTGATATAAATATAGTTGTCTCCCAAATTGCCATTTCTCATCAGAAAAGGCACAGTACGAGAGGGGAGAGAGAGGCACACGCGAGGCGGCAGCTAAAACCCATCTAGGGTTTCTTTTCTCCGCCGGCGACATCACTGGTCTATCCCGTCTCCGGCGTCTTAGGGTCTTAGAGGCGTGGTGGACCACGGCCCCTCGCCGACAAGAGGTCTCATGTTTTGTTTAGACAATTTTTAGTGTCTTCTTTAGAATGTTGAAGCAGTGGCTAGGGTGTAAAGTCAGAATAAGGTCCTCCCATCCTATCCTCACTCTAGTGGTGCGTCTAGCATCGACGGAGGACGCGTGGAGTCGTGTGTCCGGTAGATCTCCTGAGATCCGATCATTTTTCGAATTTGTTGGTGTGGTTTGAGGTCGGTCTCTTCCGATCTACAATTGTCATCTTCGGCGATGGTTGTCGCTCTTATGTGCTGGTTGTTTGGGTCCTTAGCACGACGATTTGTCGTTCGTCTACTACAACAAGCTCTACTACGATAAGTTTTTTTTTGCAATTCGTCCAATTTTTAATAAATCCAAGTAAACTAATATAGGTCGCAGAGAGTAGTATTCTTTTTTTTGCAATTTCTCGTTCCTAATACTCCCCCCGATTCATATTACTTGTCATTGAAATGGATGTATCTAGCACTAAAACATGTCTAGATACATCCATTTTAGCGACAAGTAATATGGATCGGAGGGAGTAGTTATGGTTCTTCAAAACCGATTTGACCCCTTGAACTAAAACACTATTAGCGGAGTCAACGTGGCCAAACAGGTGGTTCCTCTTGATCCCCTTTTCTATCCTTGTGTTGCCTTCGACACAGATTCGTTGAACCTGGACGCAATTTGACTTTCTCTCTCTTCGGCATTCTTTCCACTTGTTAATCCTCTTCCTCACTTAAATAGTGAGGGAGCTGTCGTCCATCACCTGACCCACAATCGCGTCCATATTCCAATCAACCCCCACCATCCAATTCGGAAGGTACAGTAGTAGAACACCAGTGGGCCCCAGAAAAGCAAGGGCAGGAAAAGGTCTGGAGAGCTCGACGGAAGTGCTCGTCAGGAACTTCCTCAGAGTAAGAAAAAGAATTTGTTTTCGATTCGATCTCCTTCCTTTTCCCCCTGTTTTACTTTTGAAACCGCTAGCAGGCAAAAGGGCAGCAGAAAGGCCTTTTCTGTAACTTACGGAAGTGATAAAGGGTTTAGACGTTTAGTCAGTCCCCGCCTTTGTTTATTCTCATTTCTTGATCTGTTCATTCAGTCGATTGCTTCTTACGGCCTTGTTGGTTCCATCGATCGATCCCAGTTCCCAGATGCTTTCTGAATGTTGAACAAGCAATTCTTTGATCTAGGTTTTCATGATAGGAGGATCACAGAGAACTGTGGATTTTTTTTTCACCTTCTGATGAAGGTTTCAGTTGCGTGTACCCTTAGATTTACCCTAGGTTTTAACCCATGAAATGAATGTGTTAACTGTTATTTCCATGCGACACTCGATCTCTACAGGGCACTCACTGATGAACATCTGGATAGATGCTCCTAGCCTCCTACTACCCTGTACATTGGGTCATTGGCATGGAAAGTTAGAGGAACTGTAGAACATGAGGTAGGCAAGGTTGTTATGCAAGCCTAGTGATGAGAGCCACCGAGAGTGCACGGAATCAAATCTGTTAGGCAGGCAGTAGGTTGGTGCATATGCTGTGCATTTCAGGGCCGTCCAACCTTGTCGCCTCATCGCATTCGCATATAGTACTGTACTTGCAGTCTAAATCACATTAAGATGCTTTTTCATGGCTTCTTTGACCAGGTTTATGGAATTGGCGGGCCATTTGCTTACCTACATACAGAACATAAATAGTGTAGTTAATTGATCCATATGATTTTGCAGCGACTAACTGTCGATTTGCGGTCTGAACTAGTTGGCCTGTCTGCCGTAGATCATGTTCTGATGTTCATAATTAGAATTAACAACTGCATTATTGGGCCCTGACTAGTCCTGTAGAGGCGGAGACGACCTGGTATAAGACTTAAATGTGCCGTAAGTAGTGGAGCTTCTCCCTAACTACGGTTAAGAAAATTCATATACAGTAGTATAGTTCCTTTGATCAGCTATGGAAAAGATGAGTACATAACTGCATAATTAAGCATGTAAAGCTGTAGGTCAGGTAACTAGCTAGGTTACGTTTTCATCGGCCGATGTACGTTTTCATCGACCGATGAGAGCAACTGAGAGCCCCAGAATTCCACAAAGCTTTGCAGTTGGAGTTCATTTAATTTTTGGATGTCAAAATTTCAGAGATTGCCTCCCTTTAGGTCATGTTTTTAGATTGATTGCAGTTTGGCGGCATATTTAACCCAAGGTGTGGTGTGAATGACTGGACAGAATTTCAGCTAGAGAAACTGCCAACATTTCAGAAAACTGCAACTTGATGAAAATTGTCAGTATAATATTCAGTTTGCCCATGTAGCGAACTTATTTTGTACTAGTACTAACATCCAATTTTCTCAAAGTCCACGCCCTGGCCCATGTGTTTTCTTCAGTCACATTCAACCGGGGAGAGAGCCGAAACAGTTCTGATTGTTCCTTCCGTCACCTGTCATCCGCACATTATTTCAACTATGGCTGTGTATGCAGAATGATTTACATCTTCGGCAAGTGATGAGCTGTGTGGAATAACCTATTCATTTGGGTAGGCATTTCCCTGTGCTCTGTTGAATGTGGTGCGATTTTCGACGCAGATTCGTAGTTTGCAGCTTAGCCTAGCATCTCTTGGCCCTTTTAAAATTGAGGGGTTGACCTTGATCCTAGCCGGAGCTCCTCTCATCTCTCTATATATTGGACATTCTCTAGCTTCTTATCAATCCAACGAAGAAGCAAGCAGGCCTTTGTCTTCCTGGGCCAACTGCATCCTTCTTCGTGTAGGTTTTCCTTCCCTTCCTGTGATCACACATTAGAAAGCCACTGATCGATGAGCGGTGGATTCTATTGTGTGCTTTCCATTCTTGTTCTTGTTCTTGCATAAGTTTCAAATTCCTTTGGCTCTCAAGTAAAACATTGCATGTCTTTGTTTCTTACTGCAAATTATTGCATTCAGCTCAGAGCTCTGATCACCTAGGTTGGGCCATGCATGCAGCTGGTCATGCATGTTCATGCGGGTGCTTCTGCTAGCTTCGTGATAGCTTTTGGCCTTCTGAATAGAGTTTGATCAATATGCTCACTGCTTATTTTGCAGATAGAAGTGTCCTTCTGCACCTAGGAGCTAGCGTGCAACATCGTCGACAATGCCTCGCACCGTCTCCGATGGCGGCGAAGAATTGCCCGGTGATGACATCTCCAGCCGGACAGGATCGCACCGCCGCGCCGACAACACCCACGGCGGCTACAAAGTCGGGTTCCCGCCCAACAAGGGCGCCTTTGCCGAGTTTTCTGACGGGGTGAAGGAGACCTTCTTCTCTGATGACCCGCTGCGGGCGTTCAAGGACCAGCCCAAGTCCAAGAAGCTGTGGCTCGGCCTGCAGCACGTCTTCCCGATTCTTGACTGGGGCAGGGGCTACAACTTTGGCAAGTTCAAGGGGGACCTCATCGCCGGGCTGACCATCGCCAGCCTCTGCATACCTCAGGACATCGGCTACGCCAAGCTTGCTAACCTGAAACCACAGTATGGACTGTGTAAGTGCATATATACACGCGCACACAGGCGTGACCTTTCCTTCTTGTTGTGATTAAAATTTTGCTTCAGTGGCTACAACTGATGATAAGAAACTTTACTTTGCAGATAGTAGTTTTGTCCCGCCTTTGATATACGCCCTGATGGGCAGTTCCAGGGACATAGCCATCGGTCCAGTGGCGGTCGTGTCCCTCTTGCTCGGCACTCTCCTCCAAGAGGAGATAGACCCAGTCAAGAATCCGGTAGAGTACACCAGCCTGGCTTTCACCGCGACATTCTTCGCGGGTGTCACCCAGTTCGCGCTCGGATTCTTCAGGTATTACCTCAGATTCCCTGGTGACTGTTAACCAACTTGGTTATGATGGATGATGAATGGTAGCTTATGACCGGACTTTGCTGCAGGCTAGGGTTTATCATAGAGTTCTTGTCTCATGCCGCCATCGTCGGTTTCATGGCGGGTGCCGCCGTCACCATTGCCCTTCAGCAGCTCAAGGGCTTCCTTGGCATCGCGGTCTTCACCAAGAAGTCTGACATCATATCAGTAATGAAATCAGTCTGGGGGAATGTTCACCACGGTGTAAGAAAAATATAGTACCTTGTTTTTTCCCCTACTTCTCCGATGAAAACCAATATTACAGAGAACTTACTCTTGCTTTGTTGATTCAGTGGAACTGGCAGACGATATTGATCGCATCATCGTTCCTGGCATTCCTTCTGGCAGCTAAGTACATCGTAAGATAAAAATACTATATGTTCACAATTCCGTCTCATTTCTCCTTGACTATTTGTATTGATCACGCCATCTCATTGGGATAATTCAGGCTAAGAAGAATAAAAAGCTCTTCTGGGTTTCTGCAATTGCCCCGCTAATTTCGGTGATCATATCCACCTTGTGCGTGTTCCTCACTCGTGCAGACAAGCAAGGCGTCGCAATTGTAAGTCAGACTTGACTACCTGCAATTTCTGTCATCAATTAGTCAAGGATAACAATGTGGATCTGTCATTGATCAATTGCAGGTCAGGCACATAGACCAAGGCATCAATCCAAATTCATTTCATCGCATATATTTCAGTGGCCCAAACTTGATGATAGGATTCAGAATTGGGGTAGTAGCTGGAATGGTCGCCCTAACGGTAACAAAAACTTCACTACCTATTTTGAGCTTCATATTTTTAGCATGGGAAATAATTTCTAGGATATCCACCAATGTTCTAAAAGTGATGGAATTTTTTTATCAGGAAGCTATTGCAATTGGAAGAACATTTGCTGCCATGAAGGACTATCAAATAGATGGTAACAAAGAAATGGTGGCTCTAGGAACCATGAACATTGTAGGTTCATTTACTTCATGCTATGTAGCAACAGGTAACCACTAACTCCATCGAAAATATCTACCTAGCCCATAAAAGTATACCATTCTACTTAGTACTGACAAAAGTTGTTTGTTTTAGGTTCTTTCTCACGATCAGCAGTGAATTACATGGCTGGCTGCCGTACAGCAATATCCAATGTTGTTATGGCAATTGTAGTAATGCTCACACTGTTGTGGATCACTCCACTGTTTAAGTACACACCCAATGCCATCCTAGCTTCCATCATCATAAACGCAGTGCTTGGACTGATTGATTTTGAGGCAGCCTACCTTCTCTGGAAGGTTGATAAAATGGACTTTCTGGCATGCCTAGGAGCATTCTTCGGGGTTATATTTGCATCAGTGGAGTACGGCTTGCTCATTGCGGTGCGGGTTATTACTACTTTTTTCCTGTATTTCCAACTGAATACCCACCCTTGTAATTGGCTGATGATTGGTGAACTTTTATGGAATAGGTTGCAATATCTCTTGGCAAGATTATTCTTCAAGTAACACGGCCGAGAACAGCTTTACTTGGTAACCTTCCAAGAACATTGATCTATAGGAATGTTGAACAATACCCAGAAGCTACCAAGGTGCCCGGGGTTCTGATTGTAAGAGTGGACTCGGCCATCTACTTTACAAACTCCAACTATGTTAAAGAGAGGTAAAGTTCTTATACTGAAGACATAGATGCCTATTTTTCAGCGACTGGTGTGATTACTAGTACATAAGTCAGATAGAAGAAAACAATGATTCCCTTGCTACCATAGATTTTAAAAAATAACCATGCTTCACTTGATTAACTATTTTCAGAATCCTGAGATGGCTGAGGGATGAGGAAGAACAACAGCAGGAACAGAAGTTGTCCAAAACGGAGTTTCTGATTGTTGAGCTATCTCGTAAGAACGCAATGTGTTTATGACATTTTTAGAATGCAACAATTATTTATTGAATTTATTGCTAATAGTTCAAAACACTGACCTATAAGTCTTCAACAGCGGTAACTGATATTGACACAAGCGGAATCCATGCCTTGGAGGAATTGCTAAAAGCACTTGAAAAGCGCAAAATTCAGGTAAATAACGAGGACTAGAACTTCAACTCTACAGCTACTAGCTGATACCTCAAGAATTAATGTTAATGGACGAAGCACTTGACTAAAAAAAAAATCCTTGTGTACCACTTACACTACAGCTGATCCTCGCCAATCCTGGGCCAACAGTGATCCAGAAGCTGCGAGCGTCGAAATTCACTGAGCTCATCGGTGACGACAAGATATTCCTGTCGGTCGGCGAGGCGGTTAAGAAGTTAGCTCCAAAGGCCGAGAACGTCTGAAGAGTGAAGAAGATGCATCGAGAGATGTAAAGGCAGAGCAAAGAGAGATGTTGAGGTGTGATTTTAATAGAGCACAGGAGTAAAGGGCGTTGTTTGTGCAGAAGGTAAATAATGGAGGTGCGTGGAGTTGGATCTCGTCAGATTCGCAAGGTGTGGTCGGCAAAAAAGGAGAAGATGGTGGTGCCCTAGCTGGACATCTACATCTACATCTACATCAGTGTGCGTGTCCGTGGTGTGTGTATTGGCAAGCAATTGGCTATTGGTAGAGGGTTTATATCATGATGATCCATTCTTGGTTTTTGCAGCTTATGGATCTGCAGGACGTACTTCCTCTGTTTCAAATTATAAAATGTTTTGGTAGGCTAAAATAAGCCATCAAAACTTCCTATAACTCGGAACGGAGGTAGTATATGTTAGTGTTTTGTACTTTACAGCCTTTTTCCACTGCTTTTGTAATTTGTAAGGCTTTTATAGTGTATAAAAATGTTTTGCAACTTGGCTCAGTGTTACAGTGCATTTGATTGTGGACTGGAGCCTGCTGGAACTAATGTGTGAGCAATTGATGGTTTTCAGTACTATAGCCTGGGTAACATGGATTGCTTGCTTGTGTCGTTGTGTGTTTCAGCTTTGGGGTATTAATTCAAACACATGGTGTGCATGGCATATTTTACTGGCCAGCCATGAATGAGTGAACTGTCGACTGAGTGCTCTCTGAATCCCTGGTAGAAAAGCCCACAGGCTATACAGCTATCCTTGCTCGTACTGCTCGCTTTGCTTTACCAATCACCACGGCAGCGAATTACAGAGGCAGGTACCTAATGCTCACCGTTTTGATCGGGGTTAGCCGCCGCTCCATCAATCCTCGCCGCCGTCCTTGTTTCCGGTGCTACACCGCTAGGAAGAGGCAGCCGCGGATGTCTCGGAATGACGAGACAGCACCGGCTGGCTAGTGGCTGCCGCTCTTCCAAGCTGCCGCGCACCTGCGCCGCCTCCTTGGCTGCACGCCTGCCTCTGGTGCCAATTTCTATAACTAGGAGAAATGCCATTACACAAACTGAAGCTAGAGATATGTCGCTCCAACTTTCTTATACCTTTATGTATGCCATTATCTTCACTTCAAAGAGAAAAACGGTTCATAAAATACATGTATTGCATTGTGTACATCAGTATTTATCATACTACCCCTGTTTTGAACTTTTGGCAGCATTTTGGCCTTCTCCATACGGCAAAAAAATTCAAATTTTGGCCGAAATTTAAACTTCTCAGAAAATCTAAAAAAATTACAGAAAATAAAAAACGGTAATATAAGCCTACTGTTCTAATTTCAGCCATTTCTTGGCAGTTTTTGACTTCGAAACTGACATTTTAATGCATGTCCAGGAACTTGAGAAATTTTGGCCAAAAATTTGAACTTCTCAAAAAAAAATCTGAAAAAATTATAGAACATCAAAAACACTAATATGAGTATACTGTTCTAATATGAGCCATTTCTGAGCACATATGGGCCATTAAACTGATGTGCAGAGATCTGTCCAGAAACTTTGACACAAAAATTCGACAACATTTCCTCAGAATTTATCATACATTAACAAGCACAATAGTTCACAGAATAGGTTCATAAGTATGACTGAATAAACAGGTTCACAAGTACGTTTCAATAGAGGTCCATAGCAAATAGTTCACATAATAGTACCAAAAGCAATTTAAAGGACATAAGTTCACAATTGAATCACGGCTGAATCAATCGATTAGCCACCAAGCCAGTAAACAAGGCTTCTCTTTATACCAGATGTAGGCTGCACTGCTGGAGGTGGAGATGGAGGTGGAGGTGGAGGTAAAACAGGTGCAAATGGAACATTTTTCTTGGCCTTTCCCCCTTTAGACGAGGTCTTTTTCATCGGGTTGTTTTTCTTGGTCTTCTTCCTGGCCTTTTCTTGTGATGGAGCTTTCTTTACAGGAGTTTTCTTCTTGTCCTTCTCTTGTGTTGTAGCTATCTTCACAGGTATCTTCTTCTTAGCAGGTGTGTTGGGCTTTTGTGGAGTTCTTCTAGCCTTTTTTCTGCATTGGAAACAAACAGTTTAGATTGAGTAATGAAGACTAGGTTAAGTGCAACATTTTACCTTATAAGGTTGATAAGGATTTCATCATCTGATGCATCACCATCCATTGTAGGAGTTGTTTCATCATCTTTCTTCCTACATCAAGAACAAGATAGATCAGTTATGTATAAGTTTTAAAAAGAGGATCTCAAAACAGAATTAACTACCGAATCACCTTTTTGTTGTCGGTGTAGATGGATCTGGTACACTATCATGTATGTCATCATCTACAGCCACATACTTAGGATCAGGAATTTTGCATGTCTTTTCCATATGCCTAGGTTCCTTGCATCTCTTACACTTGACTATTTTCCTTCCAGGTTCTAGCCATCCTCTTATTCTTTGAACTCTTGGCCTACAAGCCACTGCCTCTGTAAAGGAGGGTGCAACTTGAATCCCAAATCCACATGTGTCCACTTTGACTTATCTGTCGTGGTAGGAATTCTCCTAGCATATGTTGTCTTGAACTTCTTCACTAAATAGTAATCATTCACATATGTCTGAATCTCAGCACCATGACATACTCCTCAACTATGTCAAATGGGTCAGTTTCTATAACAGCGGCAGATGGCGCCACTTGTGCATATTGCTTTAATGGCGAGGTTGAATTAGATGTTGCAGCCTTACTAGGAGTTAGAGGGCATCCTTGGAAACCCACTCGTAG
Organism: Avena atlantica; assembly: GCA_910589765.1. Classification (NCBI taxonomy): domain Eukaryota; kingdom Viridiplantae; phylum Streptophyta; class Magnoliopsida; order Poales; family Poaceae; genus Avena; species Avena atlantica. Next base: position 43,579,798 of record OU342737.1, read on the forward strand.
CACCTCATTATCAGGAATTGTAGGCTCAGGCACATAGTCACCATTGTTAATCATAGGCACAAGAGTTCTAGAACAAGAGTTATCAAGCACAACAATGGCAAGTGCACGCTTCCTCTCTGGTCTGTATATGTCAAACATCAATTGAAATTGGTCATTTTTAGTTAGTCTAACATCTTGCGACATGATCGTGTTAAAATACCAAACGGCCATACTCGGACCCCTGCCAACTCTAAACTCTGTATTTAATCCATCCATGAGCACATCCATGGTGAAATATGTAGGGTTCACAGCATAGAAAATAAAAAATTCCTACGATGGGAACAACTATGTACCAAGATCTATCTACTAGATACAAACAACGGGCGGATGTATATCCGTAGAGAACATACCCTTGAAGACCGACAAAGCTTAACGAGTTAAACTCGTGGTTGATGTAGACGATCTCTTGCCGATCTCAAGATCGAGAGGAAGTCCTTAGCATCACAACTTAGCGGCGCATTCGTGCTCGCACACACGTCCGAGGCACCGAGCAACCTCCGCCTCCTCGCTCCAGCGATGCAGCGGAAGCACAACTCTTTCTTGCCGAATAGCCACCGGGAACATGTATATCGCTAGTCCGAGACCATGGAGGATAAATACTAGAGGGGGAGAGAGATCCTTCACGAGGAGGTGTGAGTGAGAAGTGAGGAGGGGGTGCCTTTTATAGGAGGAGGGGGGCACCCAAGGGGGTGGCCGCCGGCCATGGGGACTGCCCCCTCCCCTCCTTCATTCATGTGGGTGGACACTCCACTCACAAAAATCCCTTCAATTCCCTCCACTCAAAATCCCCATTAAATTTCCACCAAATTTAATGCAAACTCTCATTAAATAAAACTCCTTTTATTTATTCAGAATTTTGTGAATTACTTTAATGACAAACATTCACATATAACCCCTTGCTAGTATTTCATTTCACATGCAAAAACACTTTCTGCAATTTCACCCGAAAACCTGTTTGGTATCTAGTGAAATAAATTCCTGCGCTTGTTATTCTTTCCGGCATAAAACTTTTGCTCCAATTGGATGTCAGTATCTCTTAAGTATGTGTGTGTCACCCTACGGTTCGCGAATAATGCGGACATGATCGAGACACCTCTCAGATCAATAATCAGAAGCGGTATCTGGAGACCCATGCTGACTCCCACACATTCAGCGATGACTTTCTTGTGATCGTCGGAACCTTTTACGCTAGTATCTTAATCCCTTTGTTTCACAATATATTACATGTCCGAGATTCGATTATCGGTATCTCCATACCTAGTTTGATCTCGTTACTGACATGCACTCTTTTCTTGTTCCCGTGATATAACATTCTAGTGATCAAATCACTTGCTTGCAAGCTAACCAATGTGATATCACCGAGAGGGCCCAGAGTATATCTATCCGTCAAACGGGATGAACAAATTCCACTCTCGATCCATGGGCCTCAACATAAAACTTTATTAGTTCTGAACTCATCTTTATAATAACCCTGTTACGGTGTGACGTTTGATGTTATCAATAAACTCTTCCGGTGTTAGTGATTGACATGATCTCATGGTCTAAGGATTAGGATCACTTCGTAAGTGGTTATAGCAATATAAACTCAATGACTTTGATCGTAATGTTATACTTCGGATGAATGTTCATCACACAATTACACTAATGTTGTGATCTTGTTATTAACAACATCCGATGTCCATGATCAGGAAATCTTGATCATCTTGTTAATCAATGAGCTAGTTTATGAGAGAGGCATAACTAGGAACTTTCTGTTTGTTTATTAAACACACATGTATTAACGTTTTCGTATTAATACAATTATAGCATGCAAAATAAACATCTATCATATACTTGGAATATACATAATAAACACTTTATTATTGCCTCTCAGGGCATATTCCCTTCAGTCTCCCACTTGCACTAGAGACAATAATCTAGTTAGATAGTGATGAATCTAACACCCATGGAGTTTTGGTGTTGATCATGTTTTGCTCTAGGGAGAGTTTTAGTCAACGGATCTGCTACATTGAGATCCGTGTGTACTTTACAAATCTTTATATCTCCATCCTTGACATGCTTGCGGATGGAGTGAAACCGGCGCTTAATATACTTGGAATTCTTGTGAGACCTTGGTTCTTTCGCATTGGCAATGGCACCATTGTTGTCACAATAGATCACCATTGAGTCCAACGCGCTCGCAACCACACCTAGTTCGGATATGAACTCCTTCATCCAAACCACTTCCTGAGCCTCTTCCGAAGTAGCAACATATTCGGCCTCCGTTGTTGATCCCGCCAACACGGGTTGTTTGGAACTCCTCCAACTAACCGCTCCGCCATTCATGAGAAATACGTATCCGTATTGAGACTTAGAGTCATCCGGATCGGTGTCAAAGCTTGCCTTAACATAACACTTAGCGACGAGCTCTTCTTCACCTCCGTACACAAGAAACATATCCTTAGTTCTTCGCAAGTACTTAAGGATATTCTTGATCGCTATCCAGTGTTCCGAACCTGGATCCGATTGGTACCTACTAGTCAAACTAATAGCATGTGCCACATCCAGTCTTGTACATAGCATGGCATACATTATAGAGCCTATGGCTGAAGCATAGGGGACTTTGTCCATTATCTCTCTTTCTTCCGCCGTAGCCGGACTTTGAGTCTTACTCAATGTCTTTCCTTGCAACATAGGTAAGAACCCCTTCTTACTTCCGTCTATTTTAAACTTCTTTAAAACCTTATCAAGGTATGTACTTTGCGATAGCCCTATTAGGCGCCTAGATCTATCTATATATATCTTTATGCCTAATATGTATGACGCTTCACCTAGGTCCTTCATTGAAAATTTGCTGTTTAGATAACTTTTAACACTGTTTAAAAGATCTATATCATTTCCGATCAATAATATGTCATCCACATATAATATCAGAAATGCCACATTGCTTCCACTCACTTTCTTGTAAATACAAGCCTCTCCATAAGTTTGGACAAATCCAAACTCTTTGATCACCTCATCAAAGCGGAGATTCCAACTTCGTGATGCTTGCTTCAGTCCATACATGGATCGCTGAAGCTTGCACACCTTATTAGCATCCTTAGGATCGACAAAACCCTTTGGTTGTATCATATACAACTCTTCTTCAATATTACCATTGAGAAACGCGGTTTTGACATCCATTTGCCATATCTCATAATCGAAATATGCAGAAATTGCTAACATAATCCTAACTGACTTTAGCATCGCTACGGGAGAGAATGTCTCATCGTAGTCAACTCCTTGAATTTGTCGAAACCCCTTTGCGACAAGTCGAGCTTTATAGAGGGTTACATTACCATCAGCATCAGTTTTCCTTTTGAAAATCCATTTATTCTCCACGGCCTTTCGGTCGTGAGGTAAGTCCACCAAGTTCCAAACTTGATTTTCATACATGGATTCCATCTCAGATTTCATGACTTCTAACCATTTGTTGGAATCCGGGTTCATCATCGCTTCTTCATACGTCGCAGGGTCATCAATTTCATCAACCATGAAATTCATAACAGGGTTTCCGTACAGCTCGAGATCCGCACGCGTCCTGCTATACCTGCGAGGTTTGGTTATACTCTCTTTTGGAGTTTCATGATCATTATCATTAGTTCATTCTTCAACTGGTGAAGCCAACTCCAACTTCCGGCGCTGCGCTACTCGCCATACTTTAAAGAGAAGGTTCAATAACCTCTTCGAGTTTTACCTTCCGACTACTCAGACCTTTCGCGAGAAACTCTTTCTCTAGAAAGGATCCATTCTTGGCAACAAAAACCTTGCCCTCGGATCGGTGATAGAAGGAATACCCAATAGTTTCCTTAGGGTATCCTATGAAGACGCATTTTTCTGCTTTGGGTTCAAGTTTATCTGGTTGAAGTTTCTTCACATAAACATTGCATCCCCAAACTTTAAGAAATGACAGCTTAGGTTTGTTTCCAAACCACAATGCATATGGTGTCTTTTCAACGGATTTTGATGATGCCCAATTTAAAGTGAATGCAGCAGTTTCTAGTGCATAACCCCAAAATGACAACGGCGAGTCCGTTAGAGACATCATAGATCGAACCATATCCAATAAAGTACGATTATGACGTTTCGACACACCATTTTGCTGTGGTGTTCCGGCAGGTGTGAGTTGTGAAACAATTCCACACTCTTTCATATGAGTGCTAAACTCATAACTTAGATACTCTCCTCCACGGTCGGACCGTAGAAATTTGATCTTTCTATTACGATGATTTTCCACTTTACTCTGAAATTCCTTGAACTTTTTAAAGGTTTCAGACTTGTGTTTCATCAAGTAGATATAACCGTATCTACTCAAATCATCCGTGAAAGTAACAAAATAACGATATCCACCTCGCGCCGACACACTCATTGGACCACATACATCAAAATGTATGATTTCCAATAAATCTGTCGCCCGTTCCATTGAACCGGAAAACGGCGTTCTAGTCATCTTGCCCATAAGGCATGGCTCACATGTATCAACTGATTCAAAATCAAGTGATTCCAAAAGTCCATTCGAATGGAGCTTCTTCATGCGTTTAACGCCAATATGACCTAGACGACAGTGCCACATATATGCGGATATATCATCATTAAGTTTAATCCTTTTAGCATCAACATTATGAATATGTGTAACACTATCATCGAGATCTAACAAAAATAAACCATTCATCATCGGTGCATGACCATAAAATATTTCATTCATATAAATAGAACAACCATTGTTCTGGGCTTTAAATGAATAACCACTTCGCATCAAACACGATCCAGATACAATGTTCATGCTCAGTGCTGGCACCAGATAACAATTATTCAAGTTTATTACTAATCTCGATGGCAAGTGGAGAGGCAGCGTTCCAACGGAGATCACATCAACACTTGATCCATTGCTGACATGCATCTTGACCTCACCCCTTGCTAGCGGTCGCTTGTTCCGCAGCCCCTGATTCGAGTTACAAATATTAGCAACAGAACCGGTATCAAATACCCAGGTGCTACTGCGAGCACTAGTCAAGTACACATCAATAACATGTATATCATATATACCTTTGTTTGACTTGTCGGACTTCTTGTCTGCCAAATACTTGGGGCAGTTGCGCTTCTAGTGGACAGTCCCCTTACAATAGTAGCACTTGATATCAGACTTAGGGCCAACTCGGGGTTTCTTTTCAGGCACGACAACCGGCTTGCCGCCCTTACTTCCCTTCTGTTTACCCTTCTTGTCTTTCTTGAAACCAGTGTTCTTATTGATCATTAACACTTGATGTTTCTTCTTGATTTCCACTTCTGCAGTTTTAAGCATTGACAGAAGATTGGGGAGAGACTTCTTCATGCCTTACATATTATAGTTCATCACGAAGCTCTTATAGCTAGGTGGCAGAGACTGCAGAACACGATGGATGCCTAAGTCAATGACAATCGATATTCCCAAGGACACAAGCTTATCGACGTAAACCGACATCTTGAGTACATGCTCACTTACGGAGCTGTGCTCTTCCATCAAGCAGCTAAAGAACTTTTCTGAAGCATTGTAGCTCTCTACAGCAGAATGTGTGTCGAAAATAATTTTCAACTCACCCATTGTATCAAATGCATTGTTGTTTTTGAAACGCTTTCGAAGTTCCGGCTCTAGCCCATACAATATGCCGCAATGAACTAAGTTGTGGTCCTCCTGACGAGTCTGATAGACATTCTTCTCCTCGTCAGGGGCATCATCGAACGGTGGGGGGCCTAGCGGCGCTTCTAACACATATTGCTTTTGTGTAGCAGAGAGGAGAATCCTCAAATTCATGGCCCATTCGGTAAAGTTGCTACCGTTTGTTGCAAGTTTCTCTTTCTCCATGAACACATTGAAATTAAAAGCAGGTGGTACCATCTACAACAGAATTTGTAAAGTTTAGACTAAGTTTATGATAGATTGAGTTCAACAAATCCACATTAAGAATGAACTCCCACTCAAAAACGACATCCCTCATGCCTTTTTGGTGATTACATGAACCAAATCCACTACACCAAGTCCGATCATCATGTGAGTCGGTGTAGCTTCAAAGGCGAGCATCAAATGGGCATCATATCTACTATATGACTCATGCTTAACCTTTCGGTCCATGTTCCGAGGCCATGTCTGTACATGCTAGGCTCGCCAAGTAAGAACCTTAGTATTCGCGTGTGTAACTGTCTTACACCCAAAATATGGTCGTGGATCCAAGAACAGCCGATCATCACGTGATGTCTTGGAGCGACGAAAAGATAATAGGTGCATACTAAAGGAAGAACACATTCTTATCTTGATATTTAAATGAGGGATCATCTTATTATGCTAATAAAATGCCAAACAAGCAATATAAGATGCTATCAAACATCACATGTTTATAAGTGAAATGATATGGTTCACGCATATGATCTCTATCATGTGCACCGTGGTATGATCACTATCATACCTCTATGTGTAAGGCCAAGGTCTATGGAACTTACACGTTATGTGTGTTGTCAAAGTATCATCTCATACTTCTACTTACAACATTACCATATCATAACACTAGCCCAGCAACAATATAAACTAGACGCCTCTGATGTCTACGCACTTCTATTCTTGTAGACAATTGTTGGGCCTCCAAGTGTAGAGGTTTGTAGAGCAGCAGCAAGTTTCCCTTAAGTGGATCATCCAAGGTTTATCGAACTCAGGGAGGAAGTGGTCAAAGGTATTCTCTCTTAAGCAATCCTGCAATCAAGATACAAGAAGTCTCTTGTGTCCCCAACACACCCAATACACTTTTCAGGTGTATAGGTGCACTAGTTCGGCGAAGAGATAGTGAAATACAAGTGGTAACGGTGCCAGAAAATAACTTCTGACTTGTTGTTGACATGGGGTAATGGTGCCAGAAAAGAGCTGATGGCGTGGAGGAAAGGTAAAAGCCCAAAACCTCCCCAGCAAACGAAACAAAGATGGAAGCAAGCAAACATGCAATAGATCTAGTAGCAAACGGTGTTTCAATGCTTAGAAACAAGGCCTAGGGGTCATACTTTCACTAGTGAACACTCTCTCATATAAATATCCTCTTTTCATGATACTACTCTTAACTACTCCCCGGTTGGACACTCTAATCCATGGCAGGGCTATAACAGCACACCTCAAAGTCCGCCTTCCCCAATCTAGATAACCCCACACTGTCACCTTGAGCGCTAGATGCTTCCAACAAACACCACAATTTCATAGATACATCCAACTCCAAATATAACTCATAACAAATATTCAATCTAGCCAAAGTGCCACACACGGTATGCCCGCTGTCACTTTCACACACATGGGGAAAAACATAGATCTATTAAAGCACAAAGAGTATTTATGTAGACTCAAGCCTAAGTGCCACCATGGCGTGCACGCTGTCACTTTCACACACATGGGGAGAGCAGAGATCTAATGAAGCACTTGAGTAGCAAGGTAGATCTATTTTATTACAAAGCTCATGACCACAAGATCATGCATAGAGAGAGAGATGAACACATAGCTACCGGTAGAGCCCTTATCCTTGAGGAAGAACTACTCCCTCCTTGTGGCATCCCGCAAAACCACTACTAGAAAATCGCGTTGAATTTGTGCATTGCATCGTCATCATCATGCAATGTTTGCCAAAACTATTTTCGCAACACCCGATTTGTTTTCTAAAAACGCCCCCTCTAACTTCCATGGATCAAAATCCGGGTCGCCGGAATATTTTGTTTTGCCCGATATCGGTTTGCAAAAGCTTTGTTTAAAATAAATAAAATTATTTATTATTTTAGTGGGGGCAGTCGAACGGGCCAACTCGACCCGAACGACCACCCCCAGTTCAAACAATCGGTCCAACCCTCTATTCCTAAAGCTACCCACTATCCTACCCACACCCCCTGGCCACCTCACTCCACCCAATCAGAACATGCCACCTCACTCTCACCCTCCCCCCTAACCAATCTAAAACTGCCACATCACCCAACCCCCTCTCTCCCTTCCCTCTCTCTCCTCTCTCTCTCACCCTCCCCACCACTCAACCCACACCTCCCTGCACGCGGGCCCCGCCCCAGCACGCACCCAACCGCCCACCTGCCCACCCCACGACCCACTCGACGCACGCACGCCAGCGGCCAGCCCCACCACTCACCCGACCCTGGGCCCCACTCCTCCGACCCACGCGGCCACGCTCCTCTCCCTCTCCCTGGTTCTTCCCCAACCGCCCGACCCGCGCGCCTTCCCCCTGCTCCGGCCGCCCCGCCAGCGGGCTGCGCCGCCGCCTCCCTCAAGCCGCCGCCGCCGCCAGTTCCCTTCTCCCCCTCACTCTCCTTCCCCACCGTCTCCTTCCCCGCACCCTCTGCCCGCCTAGTCCCGCCAGGCGCCCGCGGCCTCCTCCGCCCCTCGCCGTCCCGAACCTCACCGCCCCGCAGCGACCATCCTCCCGCCAGCGCGCCGCTCCTCCGCCTACCACCCCGTCGCCCCGCCAGCTTGCCGTCTGCCTCCCGCGCGCAGCGCAGCTCGCCCGGCCGCTCCCTCTCCCCAGCGGCGCGCCAGCGACCCCCGACCTCCGCCGCGCTCTGCCTCCACCCTCGTCGTGCTTCGCCCCGCCGTCGGCCTCCCCTACCTCTGCTCCGGCAGGCCCCGGCGAGCCGCCTTCCGCCTCGAGTCCCGCCGTCTGCCCCCTTGCGCCGCCGGCCGTCGCCGGGCCTCTCCTTCGCCGTCTAGCTCGACCCCGCCCACCCCGGCAGCTGGCCACCACCGGCTCCGCCCTGGAGTTCCCCGCCGGTAACCATGGACGCCGTACCGACCTTCGCCTCCTCTGCCTCGCCTCGGTCAAGATGCTCCATCTGTGGCGTTTGGCGGACCAAGTCTCGACACCCCCGTCCCCATGTGGCCATGACACCAACAAGTGCACGAACACCGAAGCCGACCAAGTTCGCCTCGAGGAGCCGCAGGAACCCGAGGATCCATCGACAAGACCTCCGACGCGGAACCCCGACACCGCCAACCTCGACATGTGACGCCAAGGTCTTTTTCCTCGGAACCACCAAGTTCTCCATTTCGGCGCCGAACCCGACGACCGCCAAGTTCGCCACAACACGGCAAGCACTTCACCGCGAGACACCGAGGATGCCGACATGGAACCTAGGACCGACAAGTACTTCCGCTCGGATCGCGAGACCGTTCCGCGAACCTGAGACCCCGGACCCGAAGAGCACATGTGCGACAAGTCCTCTTTTTCCGGATGCGGAGACGAGAACCCGAACGTCAAGAGCGCCGATGCGAATACGCCAAGTTCATCTACCCCGGACACCGTGCGACAAGATCTACTTCACGGATCCGAAGACCCTGGTACCCGATCCGCTCAAGTCCGCCATTGACGGCAAGATCGACACCGACCAGGGCGAGTCCGATGCCCCGACGCCAGACCAAGTACTTCCTCCCGGAACGACAAGATCTCCGCGTGAGACGACAAGACCGACAACATGGCCCGACCACCGCGGATGCGACTAGATCTACTTCTGTTGTCCGAGACCGAATCCGTCGAACCCCGAACCCCCAGATCCGGACCCTGAGACCGACCCCGAACCTCGGAACCCAAGACCGTCGCGACCCCTAATGTGTGAACCTTTCCTCGAGCCCTATTTTATAAATGCTAAATATAACAACTTGTTGCATATTAACTGCCATACTTGCATGCATAATCATGTGGTTTGGGGGCTTTATGCCGATTCACCTAATAATTAAATATGGGGCCCAAATGCGGGCAAATCTAGTCTCATGTTGGCCCCATTTAAACTTGTATAGCGGACCCGTATTATCTTTTGCCATGTAATACAACATTTAAATTGCGGGGGTTCTAAACAACTTGAACCATATATTAATTGTCGGGACCCCGGTTCCGTTTAATACTGTCTAATTGCATTGCCCCTTTGCCATGTCATGCATCATACATGCATCATGCCGATCTTCTGCCGTTGTATTAAATAGTGCATCCGGTGTTCCTTCTAGTGTTTTGCTTCTTCGCGGATAAGGCCGTTGAGTTGATGCGAGTGTCGACCCGATCTTCGGTTGAACCTTCGACAATGTTTTCAGGCGAGCATCTCCCCCTTTCTACCTATCTTACTTTTATAGTATTTACTTCCCTCCTGTTGATCTATTGCTATCCGTGTTGCGATGTTTTAGTTTCCGTACCCGTGATCTACCGTGCAGCCCTATATTGCCTTGGACACATCCTATTACCTGTTGTTTGGTAGCTAGTTGGACTTGCGCGTCGTAGTCGCTTGCTCAAGTGCTGTTGCGTGTCGTCAAATGCCACAGTTGTTGGAGCCTTGCCGCATGTTGATGATGGAGATGATTCTAGTTTTACTTATCATCACTTTAATTCCTGTTTAACAACTAAAATTGAAATAAGCAGAGGCATCGGTGGGTGATAGAAAATATTTGGTTTCCGAACGCCCACTTGTGTCCCGTAGGACCCCGAGTACTTGATACCTGTTCCTTGTTTTATCGCGCTATCCACATATGGGGAGTATGGGCCCCCCCTTAGCCAGAGCTTGATTCCGTCTTATTTCTTGGGGCCACAAACTAGTTTGAGGTTTTATTTACGATCCTGTACTTATGCCATGCTTTACTGCTTTATTTACGATTGTGCGACAGATAGCACACTGTACTGTTTAGGTAAGCGGAGTGATTACGCGGTATCGACACCCCGAGTTTTCGGGTTCCCAGTCGCTTACAGCCATTGGCGCTAACCTTGAGTCCGTCTCGGAGCTTGCTTACTCCGTTGCGGGATCTACTCAAAGGGGTGGCCCCCTGAAATATTTCTGAATCTTGTGATTGCTCTGTCGTGAAGACCTCGTTGGGTTTTGATTTGGTTTTTCCGAGGTTGATCGTGTGTGTGTTGCTATTTGTGCACCCCGGCTGGGTTAAAACTTTCTGAAAGCCGTGTCCGCGGATATGGACGACTTGGAGCACAGTATCTCGATCATAGACAAGCATAACTAAAGTTTATTGCTATAAATTTGACTATATAATGACTAGTAATCGGCTTCACTATAACGGAATGGCTGATTAATACTGCCCACAATTGCTTGTTTGGAGTGTCGCTTGCGACCATTGTACCTGACTAGTAAGTATTGCAACTACAACGGAATGGCTGAATAAAAGTACCAACAACTGCTGGGTTTTGGGTTTATCTCATGCTATCTGTACCTGATTAGTAATTGTTGCAACTATAACGGAATGGTTAACTAAAAGTGCCCACTGCTTATTTTATCAGGATGATTATCTATACCTGACTAGTAATTGCTGCAACGATAACTGAATAACTAAAACTGCCAACTGTGTGAGTTCCTCGGTTGACTTCCTCGAACGGTGTCGAGGGGGAAACGCCAGGATGGGTTTGATTGGTGGTAGTATGAGGTTGGTTCCGAATAGGTCTTTCTTACCCCTCTCTGATTGCCGCCAGTTGTATCGAGTCTCTATAGGTTGTTCAGTGTATGTTGCCGCTGCCGCTCAGTCCACCATACCTATGTAGGCGAGGACCGCCGAATTCTAGTCTAGCCGTGTACTGGCCTCAGTACTGACGCTCCTCTTTTTCCTTTGCCTTTGTCGGCACCCCTTTTGTTTAAGCAGGTTTTGAGATCGACGTCGTTAGCAGGGTTACCCTTCCGGCTTGGCCTGGGCAGGGTTATGGACGCCATTGGTTATTCTTCAGGGCTCTTAGCCCCATTTGCATCTTGTCCGTAGCTGGACGCTCTATCGTTTTCAAGGTGATTTGGATCTTTGTATATTATATCTGTATTCTTGACTCATGGAGTCGCTGTTATATATATCTGTTTTGTGGGTCCCATCGAGGACTGTTGTGTAATGTTATTACTTCGTTTTCCATCCGCACGAAAGTGCCTGGTGGGCACCTTTGAATCGTTTCTATGCGGGTTTGGCGAATTTTGCTCAAACTTGCATAGGTCCGATTCTGAGGGTGTTACACTCCTCATCATGGGAATCAACAATGGTGATGAAGATGGCGATGGAGATTGATGGAGATGGCACCGATGGCACTTCCTCGTCCCGGCAGGGTGCTGGAACAGAGACTTTCTGTCCCCCGAATCTCCCCTTCGGTGGCGGCAGCGCAACAGAGGTTTTCGTGGATTTCTTATGGATGCCCTAGGGTTTTTGGGTCGGATGCTTCTTATAGGCGCAGGAATCAAGGTCGGTGGGGGTCCAGGGGGGCCACACACCCCGTGGGCGCCCCCAGGGCTTGCCCGCGCCTAGGGGGTGCGGCCACCCTGTGGACCCCCTTCGGCTCTGCTTCGTAGTTATCTGTTGCTCCAGGGAAAATAATAACTTTGGCTTTTGTCCCGTCCAATTCTGAGAATATTGATTTTCTGCCTTTCTGGAACCAAAAACAGAAGAAAACAGGCAACTGGCACTATGGAAACTTGTTAATAGGTTAGTTCCAGAAAAGATATAAAAACGCCTCAAAGTGTAGACAAATCAAAGCAAAGTAGATATTAAACAAGCATGGAACATCAAAAATTATAGATACGTTTCCGACGTATCAACATCCCCAAGCTTAACTCCTGCTCGTCCTCAAGTAGGTAAGTGATAAAAGAATAATTTTTGAGGTGACATGCACCCTCACAATAAAGATCCAACTATTTGCAAGCATTGAAAGCTGGGATCAAAGAACTCTAAACATGTGCATGAAAGATGGAGTTCTAACAATAGGACATAGTAACTATGCATGCAACACGAAAGGCTACAAACAAAGATCATGAATAACATGCATTGAAAAACGTTTGTTTGTTTCACATTCATGACCCACATGTATAGGGGATCGCAACAGTCTTCGCGGGTAGTATTACCCAATTTATTGATTCGACACAAGGGGAGCCAAAGAATACTTGCAAACCTTAACAACTTAGTTGTCAGTTCAGCTGCACCTGTAAATAGTTCTTGCTCATGGAAGTTTATCAGTAGCAATAGTTTGTAGTAGCAACATCAATAGCAATAGTGAAACAGCAACAGTAACGGTAACAGTAGGATTCGAGTGCGGTAGTCATAGGTATGGATGGACGGGCGTTGCATGGACGAGTCTAAACATGTAAGATCTAGGGTGTTGCAGATAAATAATAACAAGCATCCAAGTACTAAACAATCCCAGGCATGTGCTCCAAATATAGTCATACGTGCTCGCAATGAGAACTTGCACATCTTCTGTCCAGCTAGTCCGTGGCAGCAGGGCCTCTAGGAAACTAGTGGCAATTAAGGTGATCCTTTTAATAGAGCACCGGAGAAAAGCATTAACACTCCATGAACACATGTGATCCTCAAACCATAGCCATCCCCTCCGGTTGTCCCAATTATTGTCACTTTGGGGCCTTTGGATCCGGACAATGATATGTGTACACAACTTGCAGATAAGATCACAAACAATACTATCATAACGATTCAATAATAAGTTCAGATCTGAGATCATGGCACTCGGGCCCTAGTGACAAGCATTAAGCACGACAAGTTGCAACAAAGTCATATAGCACTAATAGAGATACTAGGCACTATGCCCTAACAGATCTTATTCGATTACATGATAGAACTCATCCAATCCCTACCATCTCCAAGCCTACAATGGGGGATTACTCACTCATGGATGAGGGAAACATCGGTGGTTGATGGAGATGCGTTGGTGATGACGATGGGGATGATCCTCTCCAAATTCCCTGTCTCGGCAGGGTGCCAGAACGGAGTTTCTGGATCCGAATCTTGTTTTTTGGTGGCGGTGGCGGAGCGGAACTCTTTCTGGAAAACTATCAACCCCTCCCTCTGTTTTTAGGTCAGAAGGCAACTTGTAGGCGCAGAGGGAGGCCGAGGAGCTGCCTGGGGTGGCCAAACCTCCCCCAGGCGCGGGGTCAGTGGGCCCCCGCCTGGGGTGGGTCTGCCCTCCCAGGCCTCCTCTCTGTCTCCCCTTCTGGCTTCGTGGATATTTTGGTGAGAAATAGTTTTTGGCATATTTTCCTGGATTTTTCCTGATAGTTCATTTTCTGCACAAAAACAAGACACCAAGGTAATTCTGCTAAAAACAACGTCAGTCCATGTTAGTTGTATCCAAATCACACAAGTTTAGTGGAAAAACAATAGCAAAGTGTTCGAGAAAGTAGATACATTTTGGACGTATCACACATACAGAAAACATAACATAGTGGCAATCAGCTTGTCCCTTATAGAGTAGCAACAACAACAGCAACAGTGAAACAGCAGCAGTAGCAACAGTAACGGTAATGGTAGGATTCGAGTGCGGTAGGCATAGGTATGGATGGACGGGCGTTGCATGGACGAGTCTAAACATGTAACTAAAAGATCTAGGGTATTGCAGATAAATAATAACAAGCATCCAAGTACTAAACAATCCTAGGCATGTGCTCCAAATATAGTCATACGTGCTCGCAATGAGAACTTGCACAACATCTTCTGTCCAGCTAGCCCGTGGCAGCGGAGCCTCTAGGGAACTACTGGCAATTAAGGTGCTCCTTTTAATAGAGCACCGGAGCAAAGCGTTAACACTCCGTGAACACATGTGATCCTCACACCATAGCCATCCCCTCCGGTTGTCCCAATTATTATCACTTTGGGTCCTTTAGATCCAGACAATGATATGTGTACACAACTTGCAGATAAGATCACAAACAATACTATCATAATGATTCAATAATAAGTTCATATATGAGATCATGGCACTCGGGCCCTAGTGACAAGCATTAAGCACGACAAGTTGCAACAAAGTCAAATAACACTAATAGAGATACTAGGCACTATGACCTAACAGATCTTATTCGATTACATGATAGAACTCATCCAATCCCTACCATCCCCAAGCCTACAGTGAGGGATTACTCACTCATGGATGAGGGAAACATCGGTGGTTGATGGAGATGCGTTGGTGATGACGATGGCGATGAACCTCTCCAAATTCCCCGTCTCGGCAGGGTGCCAGAACGGAGTTTCTAGATCCGAATCTTGGTTTCTGGTGGCGGCGGCGGAGCGGAACTCTTTCTGGAAAACTATCAAACCCCCCTCTGTTTTTAGGTCAGAAGGCAACTTATAGGCATAGAGGGAGGCCGAGGAGCTGCCTGAGGTGGCCAAACCTCCCCCAGGCGCGGGGTCAGTGGGCCCGCGCCTAGGGTGGGTCTGGGCCCCCGAGGCCTCCTCTCTGTCTCCCCTTCTGGCTCTGTGGATCTTCTGGTGAGAAATAGTTTTTGGCATATTTTCTGGGATTTTTACTGATAGTTCATTTTCTGCACAAAAACAAGACACCAAGGTAATTCTGCTGAAAACAACGTCAGTCCGTGTTAGTTGTATCCAAATCACACAAGTTTAGAGGAAAAACAATAGCAAAGTGTTCGAGAAAGTAGATACGTTTTGGACGTATCAACTCCCCCAAGCTTAGCTTATTGCTTGTCCTCAAGCAATTCAGTTGAAAACCGAGTGCGATAAAAGAACTTTCACGAACACTTTGCTTCATATGATGTATATATTCTCAGCACAGGAGTAGATGCTTAGACAATTCACAATAAAGAGCATGAAACTAAGTCTACTCATTAGTTATTGCAAGCTATAAAGAGAAACCAACTCAATGATAATAAGTAGCATGAAACATAAACATAAGCAACATTGCAATGCTCATAATAAGTATGATAGAGTGGTATCTCGCTTGCCTTGGTTTGAAGAGCACAATATAAATGCTAAGGCACCTCTGAAGTTCATATGAATACTAGAGATAAACATATCAGAGATACAAGCATCAAAGTCATGACATAATTAACTAAGTTTTGGAACAAACACAAGAATGACAACTATGCTCTCAAAAAGGTGCTGATAGAATAAGTGGTGACTCAACAAAATTGTGAAAACGGTTTTGTGAAGTTTTGAAAGGCTTCCCAATGCTGAAAGGAAGGTACTCATTAGCTCTGAGCTCTCATTGCCCCTATCATAGGCATCTTCATGTGGTTAAGGTGAAAGTGAGGTCCACTCTGAATCATATGCTTGACAAACCATAGACTGGAAATCCCATGTCCCTTGAGTACGAGGGTCGCTCCGCATGCTACTCAACTTTGGTCACCTGAAAGTTCTTGTCATTGTAAATACATGCATATCATCGAGAACCGCCAACGGGGTACCCCTTGCACATTGTACAGGAGCTTTCCCATAACCAAAATGACAAGGCAAGCAGACAATGAGCATCTCAGCAATCTTTTTATTTACCATATGCATAGTTTTTTTATTGAGGAAGCTTCATAGATGCTTATTATGGTGATGCTGCAAGTTTCCACCATGATTAAGCATAGCTTAGGCTAGCGGCCCAGGCGTTTCTCTAACACAATGTATAAACTCCATGAACTAACAACTTCCCCTTTTATTTTACATCATCGACATCCATAAACAAAAGAGCAAGGAATTAACTGGATGAGATATCCAAAAAGTGTTGAAAGCGTTCCCCGTGACAGCATGGTTCTGCTGACTCCCAGTATATAATTAGCAAGCATATAACTTTCATGGACTAGTCACAATGGTTTAGGATTATTAAGCGCAAAGAATATAAAGTGTGCCATCAAGTTCGTGAGAGCTTTACTAACTAACTTTCTCAAAACAGACAAACATTTTATTTTGGAAGAAAACACGGCATATGGAATATGCACTGAAATAGCAAATGGTGCTAATAGGTAGGTATGGTGGACACAGCTGGCAATATTGGTTTTGGGGAGTTGGAAACACAGGTAGAGCACGTACATAGTGCAATTAAAGGCTAGCAATAGAGAGGGAGCGACAAACGAGAGAGCAATAGCTGTCATAATCATGCTTGCAACAAAACATGACTAATTATGATAATCATGCTTGCCACAATGTCATACGAAGTATGAATAAAACAATGCAAGCAAACATTCATATGACATGCTACAAACTATTAGCAAGCTGGAGCTAATCATAGACAATAAATAACTACTAAGCATCCATAATGACATACACCTTACACAAACAGGCTAAGCATTCTCACAATGATGAGTATATGTACAAAAAAGCAAACAAAAAGGATAAGGAGAGGTCATTACTAAAGTAATAACTTCCAAGACTCAAGGAAACTCTTGGGCTATCTCCCAACAAGTACTTTTCTTTAACGCCTTTAAGTTAGGAACGACGAAGAGCAAGGATTGGAAAGGAGAAAAATAAAAGTGACCAAGTATAACCACTGTGAAAGCATTGTTTTGTTCATTAAAATCCTTTTGTTAACAAGGTTTATCTGTTGGAGATATGCCCTAGAGGCAATAATAAATGTAGTTATTATTATATCTTTGTGTTTATGATAAATGTTTACATTCATGCTATAACAGTATTAACAAGGAAACATTAATAACTGTGTGATTTGTAAACTAAATTAGAGTCCCTAGTAAAGCCTCTTCATAATACTAGCTTGTTGGTTAATAAATGATTATGGTTTCCCTATCATGAACATTGAGATGTTATTACCAACAAGATCATATCGTTAGGAGAATGGTATGATGGACATACTCCTATAGATAAGCGTACCATAAAGATCAAGTCATTTTAATAGTTCAATTGCTATATGCTTTCTGATACATAGTAACCTAATTCCTTCGACCATGAGATCATGCTTATCACCATCACCGGAAGGATGCTTTGATGACATCAAACACCACACGGTAACTGGGTGGTTATAAAGGTGGCATTGAGTGTTCGGAAAGTATGGGTTGAGACACATGGATCAAGAGTGGGATTTGTCCATCCATATGACGGATAGATATACTCTGGGCCCTCTCGGTGGAATGTCATCCAATTGGCTTGCAAGCATGTGACTGGCTCACAAGGGATCACATATCACGGGAACGAGAAAAGAGTACTTATCAGTAACGAGGTTGAACTAGGTATGCAGAGATACCGACGATCAAAACCTCGGATAAGTAAACTATCGTGAGACAAAGGGAAATTGGTATCGTATGTAAGTGGTTCATTCGATCGCAAAGTAAACGTAGAAATATGTGGGAACCATATGAATTTCCAGATTCCTCTATTGGTTATTGTTCGGAGAAGTGTCTCGATCATGTCCGCATAATTCACGAACCGTAGGGAGACACACTTAAGGATTCGATGTTGTTGAGTAGTTATGGAATGATGAGTAAGAGACCGAATGTTGTTCGGATTCTCGGATGGGATCCGGGATATCACGAGGAGATCCAGAATGGTCCGGAGAATAAGATTCATATAAGGAAAGTCCTGTTTCGGAGTTGGAGAATGATTCCGGTGATTTCATTGGGAATGTTCTAGAAGGGTCCGGAAGGTCCGACACTCCGGAGGGGAAGGGTACATGAATGTGTCATAACAATGTGGAATGGTTGGATCATGTACTAGGTGTCATCGCTGAGCAAAATAGAGGGATAAATCAAATCCTAGTTTGAAAATTCAAACGCCAATTTGAAAAGTCAAACGACAGTTTTGCTTGGTGGAGGGAGAGTAGGAAACCTACTTGGGGAGGAGTTCCTCTCCCTCCACCCGCCGGCCAAGGAGGCCGACTTGGGGGAGGACTCTCCTCCCCTGGCCGGCGCCCTCCCACCTATAAAAGGAGGGGCAGGGGTGCCCCTCTAGACCTACACCTCTCTCCTCTAAACCCTAGCCCTAGTCGTCAGCCTCCACCAAGTCGTCGCCGCCCCTAGGGTTTGCCTAGCCGCCGAGTTGGGGCTCTCCCCTTGCCCTAGCCGCCGGCCTAGCTCTATCTCCTTGGTGCCTCTAAACCCTAGATTGCCAAGGCCTCTCTCATAGTCCACCATACTCGCTCCGGCTTAAGGCGAAGCCCTGCGAGATCTCCCCTCTACTTCCGGTACCACGCCGTCGTGCTGCCGGAATCGCGAGGAGAGTGCTACAACCTCCGCTGCCTGCTGGAACAAGGGAGAGGAAGGTCTTCATCGAGTACCGAACGTGTGACCGATTGCGGGAGAGCTGCCGGAACGCAGCGCCGGAAGGATCGTCTACACGATCTTGAGATCGGCAAGAGTATGACTACATCACCCACGAGAATCTGCTCTCGTTAAACACTTTGGAATCTTCGAGGGTGAGTTATTCTATCGACTCATTGCTACAATCTAGTAGATATATCTTGGCTTGTTTGTTTGTATGCGGTAGAATTTTTTTGTTTTCCATGCTACGAACCCCTACAGTGGTATCAGAGCCAGGTCTATATGTAGATGTATTGCACGAGTAGAACACAATGGTCATTGTGGGCGGTGGTGCTTTTATTATCAATTGCTTCTTGTGTACTTTGCATCTTGCGGTATGATGGGATGAAGCGGCCCGGGCTAACCTTACATGACATCGTTCATGAGACTTGCTCCACGCTCAACATGCAACTTTTATTGCATAAGTGGCTTTGCGGGTGTCTGTCTCTCCCATTATAGTATAGATCCAATTTACAACGGGCACTTGATAGTTCAAACATCAACATTGTGGTTCTTGTTCGTAAGTTAGAGCGACACTTATTGAAAGCCCCAAACCACGTAAAACATGCAAAGAAATTAGAGGCGTCTAACTTTGTTTTGCAGGGGTGTGCTGTGATGTGATATGGCCATGATTGTGATTATATTTGATGTATGCAATGTTCCTTATTGTAAGTTGGCAACCGGCAGGAGCCATATGGTTGTCTTTAATTTCTGTTAAGACCCGCGTGTCTATTCAAAGTAGTTGTAATAGTTGAAGCTGGTGGACGACAATCATGGAGCGGCGTCATTGACCTTGATGTAATGCCGGTGATGATGGAGATCATGTTCGTGCTTGAAGATGGAGATCGGAAGCACAAAGAAGAAAGGCCATATCATATCACATATTATGAATTGCATGTGATGTTAATCCTTTATGCATCTTGTATTGCTTAGTTAACGACGGTAGCATTATAAGATGATCCCTCATGCACATAAATTTCAAGTTCTAAAGTGTTCATCCTTAGTAAGCACCGTTGCTAAAGCTTGTTGTTTCGAAGCACCACGTGATGATCGGGTGTGTTAGATTCTGCAAGTGTATACAACGTGAGCAAGCCAGATTTGCTCATGCGGAAGCTAAGGTTTGATCTTGACGAGCCTAGCATGTACAAACATGGTCTCGGAACACGGATCACCGAAAGGTAAAGCATGAATCATATATTAGATATGATGAACATGTCGATTATTCGCCATTGAAGCTATATCAACTCTCGTGACGATCGGTTTTGATGTGGTGGATTTGGTTCGTGTGATCACTAAAACAATGTGAGGGATATTGTTTTGAGTGGGAGTTCACCTAGATTAATTTAACTATTAATTAGAACTCAATTTGTCATAAACTTAGTCTAAACTATTGCAAATATGTTTTAGATCAATGGCGGCCCCTACCATCAATTTTAATGCGTTCCTAGAGAAAGAAAAGTTGAAAAAAAATGGAAGAAACTTCGCGGATTGGTTCCGCAATTTGAGGATTGTCCTCAATGCTGGTAATTTGACCTATGTGCTGGATGCACCGTTGGGTGACCCGCCTGCGTCTGATGCTACCGATGAAGTAAAGAATGTTTACCTTGCTCGGAAGAATCAGTACTCCACAGTTCAGTGTGCTATCTTGTATGGTTTGGAATCGGAGCTTCAGAAAAGGTTTGAGAACTCAGACCCACATGATATTGTCCGTGAACTCAAATTGATATTTGAGACTCACGCGGCAGTTGAGAGTTATGAGGCTTCTGAAAAGTTCTTTAACTGCAAGATGGAAGAGGGCAGCTCCGTCAGTGAGCATGTGCTTAAGATGTCTGGGCACGCAAACAAACTCCAAAGCTTGGGTATAGTGATTCCTAATGCTTTGGGGATTTATCGTGTCCTCCAATCACTACCACCAAGTTACAAGAACTTTGTGATGAACTACAATATGCAAAGCATGAACAAGAAGTTGCCAGAACTCTTCTCCATGTTAAAATCTGCAGAAGTGGAGATCAAGAAAGAGTACCAAGTGTTGATGGTCAATAAGACCACCAAATTCAAGAAAGGCAAGTCTAAGCAAAAGGGACACTTCAAGAAGGGTGATAAGAAAGTTGCCGCACCGACGAAGAAGACCAAGGCTGGACCTAAGCCTGATACTGAGTGCTTTTACTGCAAGGGAGAAGGTCACTGGAAGCGGAATCTCCCAAAGTACTTGGCGGATTTGAAGAACGGCAACATCAAGAAGAAAGGTATATCCGATATACATGTTATTGATGTGTATCTCACTAGTACTCGTAGTAGTGCCCGAGTATTTGATACTGGTTCGGTTGCTCATATTTGTAACTCGAAACAGGTGTTGCAGAATAAACGGAAGCTAGCGAAGAATGAGGTGACGATGCGCGTTGGAAATGGATCAAAGGTTGATGTGATCGCGGTCTGCACGCTACCTCTTCATCTACCATCGGGATTAGTTTTATACTTAAATAATTGTTATTTGGTGCATGCGTTAAGCATGAACATTATATCGGGATCTTGTTTATTGCGAGACGGTTGCTTGTTGAAGTCCGAGAATAATGGTTGTTCGATTTATATGAGTATTATGTTTTATGCACATGCACCTTTGATAGATGGTCTATTCTTATTGAATCTCGATAGTGGAAATACACATATTAATAACATTGAAGCTAAACGTTTGAAATTTAGCAATAACTCGACCTATATGTGGCACTGTCGTCTTGGTCACATTGGAGTGAAGCATATGAAGAAACTCCATTCAGATGGACTTCTTGAATCACTTGATTTCGAATCACTTGAGAGATGCGAAGCATGTCTGATGGGTAAAATGACTAAGACTCCATTTTCTGGTATGATGGAGCGAGCTACGGACTTGTTGGAAATCATACATACCGATGTGTGTGGTCCAATGAGTGTAGCATCGCGTGGTGGTTATCATTATGTTCTTACCTTCACGGATGACTTGAGTAGATATGGGTATATCTATTTCATGAAACATAAGTCCGAAACTTTCGAGAAGTTTAAGGAATTTCAAAGTGAGGTGGAGAATCAACGTAACAAGAAGATTAAATTTCTACGTTCTGATCATGGAGGTGAATATCTAAGTTACGAGTTTGGCGAGCATTTGAAGAAATGCGGAATACTTTCACAATTGACACCGCCGGGAACACCACAGCGTAATGGTGTGTCCGAACATCGTAATTGAACTCTCTTAGATATGGTTCGTTCTATGATGTCACTTACAGATTTACCGCTATCATTTTGGGGTTATGCATTAGAAACAGCCGCATTCACTTTAAATAGGGCACCATATAAATCCGTTGAAACGACACCGTATGAATTATGGTTTGGGAAGAAACCTAAATTGTCGTTCCTTAAAGTTTGGGGTTGCGAAGCCTATGTAAAGAAGTTACAGCCGGACAAGCTTGAACCCAAAGCGGAAAAATGCGTCTTCATAGGATACCCAAAGGAAACTATTGGGTATACCTTCTATCATAGATCTGAAGGCAAAATCTTCGTTTCCAAGAATGGATCCTTTCTAGAGAAGGAATTTCTCTCGAAAGAAGTGACTGGAAGGAAAGTAGAACTTGACGAGGTTGTCGAACCTTCTCTTGAACTTGCGAGTAGCGCAACACCGGAAGAAGTTCCTGTGGTGCCTGCACCAATAAGAGAGGAAGATAATGATGATGATCATGAAACTTCGGTTGAAGTTGCTACAGAGCCTCGCAGGTCAAAGAGAACTCGTACCACTCCTGATTGGTATGATCCCATTATGAGTGTCATGTTGGTGGACAACACCGATGACCCTGCGACATATGAGGAAGCGATGATGAGCCCAGATTCCAATAAATGGCAAGAAGCCATGAAATCCGAGATTGGATCCATGTATGAAAACCAAGTATGGACTTTGGTGGACTTACCGGATGGCCGGAAGGCTGTCGAGAACAAATGGATTTTCAAGAAGAAAACAGATGTTGATGGTAATGTTACTGTCTATAAAGCTTGACTTGTCGCAAAAGGGTTTCGACAAATTCAAGGAGTTGACTACGATGAGACTTTCTCACCAGTAGCGAAGCTAAAGTCTATGAGGATTTTGTTAGCAGTCGCTGCATATTACGATTATGAGATATGGCAGATGGATGTCAAAACAGCATTCCTCAATGGAGACATTGATGAAGAGTTGTATATGATGCGACCCAAAGGTTTTGTCGATCCTAAAGATGCTAACAAGGTATGCAAACTTCAACGGTCCATATATTGATTAAATCAAGCATCCCGAAGTTGGAATCAACGTTTTGATAAGGTAATCAAAAGTTTTGGTTTTATACAAACTTATGGAGAAGCTTGTATTTACAAGAAAGTGAGTGGGAGCTCTGTAGCATTCTTAATACTATATGTAGATGACATATTGTTGATTGGGAATGATGTAGACCTTCTTAATAGTGTCAAGGAATATTTGAATAATAGTTTTTCAATGAAAGATCTTGGCAAAGCAGCTTACATATTCGGCATAAATATTTATAGAGATAGATCGAGACGCCTAATATCATTGTCACAAAGTACATATTTGGACAAAGTTCTAAAGAGGTTTGGAATGGAAGATAGCAAGAAAGGGTTCTTGCCCATGTTGCCCAATACAACCTTGAGTAAAACTCAAAGTCCAGCAACGGCAGAAGATAGAGAAAGGATGAGTAACACTCCCTATGCCTCAGCCATAGGATCTCTAATGTATGCTATGCTATGTACTAGACCCGACATTGCATATGCTGTTAGTTTAACTAGCAGATATCAAAGTGATCCAGGAGTGGATCATTGGACAGCGGTAAAAAACATCCTTAAGTACTTGAGAAGAACTAAGGATATGGTTCTTTCTTATGGAGGTGATGAACAACTCGTTGTTAATGGTTACACCGATGCTAGTTGGAACACCTATCCGGATGATTCTAAATCTCAATCTGGATACGTATTTACTTTGAATGGTGCAGCAGTTAGCTGGAGGAGTGCAAAGAAAGCGTTGTGGCGAGATCTTCAACTGAATCAGAATACATAGCTGCTTCGGAGGCTTCACAAGAAGCGATGTGGATGAAGGAGTTCATCACAGAGCTCGGTGTGGTTCTAAGTGCGCTGGACCCAATGTCTATCTACTGTGATAACATGGGCACCATAGCCAATGCGCAAGAACCAAGGTCACACAAGAACACATCAAGCTACGTTTTCACGCTATTCGAGAACATGTCCAAGATGGTGACATAAAGATTTGCAAAGTACACAAAGATCAGAATGTGGCGGATCCGTTGACTAAACCTCTCCCGAGGGCAAAACATGACCAACACCAAACTGCCATGGGTGATCGGTATATTACCATGTAATCTAGATTAGTTGACTCTAGTGCAAGTGGGAGACTGTTGGAGATATGCCCCAGAGGCAATAATAAATGTAGTTATTATTATATCTTTGTGTTTATGATAAATGTTTACATTCATGCTATAACAGTATTAACAAGGAAACATTAATACTTGTGTGATTTGTAAACTAAATTAGAGTCCCTAGTAAAGCCTCTTCATAATACTAGCTTGTTGGTTAATAAATGATTGTGGTTTCCCTATCATGAACATTGAGATGTTATTAACAACAAGATCATATCGTTAGGAGAATGGTATGATGGACATACTCCTATAGATAAGCGTAGCATAAAGATCAAGTCATTTTAATAGTTCAATTGCAATATGCTTTCTGATACATAGTAACCTAATTCCTTCGACCATGAGATCATGCTTATCACCATCACCGGAAGGATGCTTTGATGACATCAAACACCACACCATAACTGGGTGGTTATAAAGGTGGCATTGAGTGTTCGGAAAGTATGGGTTGAGACACATGGATCAAGAGTGGGATTTGTCCATCCATATGACGGATAGATATACTCTGGGCCCTCTCGGTGGAATGTCATCCAATTGGCTTGCAAGCATGTGACTGGCTCACAAGGGATCACATATCACGGGAACGAGAAAAGAGTACTTATCAGTAACGAGGTTGAACTAGGTATGCAGAGATACCGACGATCAAAACCTCGGATAAGTAAACTATCGTGAGACAAAGGGAAATTGGTATCGTATGTAAGTGGTTCATTCGATTGCAAAGTAATCGTAGAAATATGTGGGAGCCATATGAATTTCCAGATTCCTCTATTGGTTATTTTTTGGAGAAGTGTCTCGATCATGTCCGCATAATTCACGAACCGTAGGGAGACACACTTAAGGATTCGATGTTGTTGAGTAGTTATGGAATGATGAGTAAGAGACCGAATGTTGTCCGGAGTCTCGGATGGGATCTGGGATATCACGAGGAGATCCGGAATGGTCCGGAGAATAAGATTCATATAAGGAAAGTCCTGTTTCAGAGTTGGAGAATGATTCCGGTGTTTTCATCGGGAATGTTCTAGAAGGGTCCGGAAGGTCCGGCACTCCAGAGGGGAAGGGTACATGAATGTGTCATAACAATGTGGAATGGTTCATCATGTACTAGGTTCAACGCTGAGCAAAATAAAGGGATAAATCAAATCCTAGTTTGAAAAGTCAAACATCAGTTTTGCTTGGTGGAGGGAGAGTAGGAAACCTACTTGGGGAGGAGTTCCTCTCCCTCCACCCTCCGGCCAAGGAGGCCGACTTGGGGGAGAACTCTGCTCCCCTGGCCGGCGCCCTCCCACCTATAAAAGGAGGGGCAAGGGTGCCTCTCTAGACCTACACCTCTCTCCTCTAAACCCTAGCCCTAGCCGCCGGCCTCCACCAAGTCGCCGCCGCCCCTAGGGTTTGCCTAGCCACCGAGTTGGGGCTCTCCCCTTTCCCTAGCCGCCGGCCTAGCTCTCTCTCCTTGGTGCCTCTAAACCCTAGATCGCCAAGGCCTCTCTCATAGTCCACCATACTCGCTCCGGCTTAAGGCGAAGCCCTGCGAGATCTCCCCTCTACTTCCGGTACCACGCCGGCGTGCTGCCGGAATCGCGAGGAGAGTGCTACAACCTCCGCTGCCTGCTGGAACAAGGGAGAGGAAGGTCTTCATCGAGTACCGAACGTGTGACCGACTGCGGGAGCACTGCCGAAACGCAGCGCCGGAAGGATCGTCTACACGATCTTGAAATCGGCAAGAGTACGACTACATCACCCACGAGAATCTGCTCTCGTTAAACACTTTGGAATCTTCGAGGGTGAGTTATTCTATCGACTCGTTGCTACAATCTAGTATATAGATCTTGTCTTGTTTGTTTGTATGCGGTAGAAATTTTTTGTTTTCCATGCTACGAACCCCTACATTATCAAGTGTTGTTAGCAAAACAATCTTATATTACGCAAAACTTTGTAATCCACAAGATGATTATGTTACCTCATACTTGATAGCAATGCTCCCAATCATAATAGTTTCAAAATTTTCTTGTGGAATGGGACAATATATTTCTCCAAACTTAATGCCTTCAATGTTTTCAATGGAATTCAGGCAATAGCTCTTAACAACCTTCTTGGGAAATAGACAGTGTGCTCTTTGTCATTAATGTTGAATTTTACTTTCCCTTGATTGCAATTGATGATAGCACCTGCAGTACTAAGAAAAGGTCTCCCAAGAATAATAGACATATTATCATCTTCAGGCATTTCAAGCACAACAAAATCAGTTAAGACCATGCAATTATGAGCAACTTGAACAGGAACATCCTCACATATACCAACAGGAATAGTAGTTAACTTATCAACCATTTGCAAAGAAATATCAGTTGGTATCAAATTTTCTAGCTGGAGTCTCTTATAGAGAGAAAAAGGCATAACACTAACTCCAGCTCCCAAATTACATAAAGCAGTTCTAACATAATTATTCTTAATGGAGCAAGGAATAGTTGGTATACCTGGATCACCAAGTTTCTTTGGAATCTTACCATTGAAGGAATAATTAGCAAGCAGAGTGGAAATCTCCTCATTAGGAATCTTCCTTTCATTAGAGACAATATCCTTCGTATACTTTGAATAAGGAGGCAACTTAATAGCATCGGTCAAAGGAATTTGCAAGAATAAAGGTTTCATCCACTCACAAAACTTGTTGTAGTGTTCCTCCTCCTTTGGCTTGTGTTTCTTACCTAGAAAAGGCATAGGTTTTTGTACCCAAGGTTCTCTCTATTTACCATGTTTATTAGCAATAAAATCTTCCTTTGTGTACCTAGTGTTCTTACTGTGCTTCTCAGGTTCTTCCTCACCTTACTCCTTATCAGGAGACTCATTTTTATCATTACCACTCTCAGTTTCAACATCAGAGACAAATATATTATTAGGATCTACAGCAGGTTCAAGTGATTCCTCAACTATCTTATGTTTCTTTTTCTTTCTCTTACGAGGACTACCACTATATTCACCTTGTTGAGAATCCTGCTCAATTCTTTTAGGGTGTCCTTCAGGATATAAAGGATCTTGAGTAGCTATACCACTCCTGGTTATAATTCCATAAGCATGTTTATCTCCTAAAGCATTAACTAGCACATCCTTTTGTACCTTAGCAAGTTGATCAAGTTGAGTTTGAACCATTTGAAAGTGTTTACAAAGCATTTGAATATCATTAGAAGTTATTTCCACAATATCTTTCAACTCATGGATAGCTCTAGGGTTTTCCAATAAATGATTCTGAACTTGTTTATTAAAATGGCCTTGTTTAACAATAAAAATGGCAAGTTCCTCTAAACATTGATCAGGAGGCTTACCATAAGGAATATCACCTTTATCAAAGTGTTGGAGAGAGTGTACCTCAATAGTAGATGAGTGGGGAATTGGCTTACATAATTCTTCTATAGGAGGTATATTATTCACATCTTCAGCTCTAATACCTTTCTCCTTTAGACACTTTTTAGCTTCCTTCAGCACTTCATCATTTAATGCAATAACTCCCCTCTTCTTTGTTGTTGGTGTTGGAACTGGTTCAGGAACAACTAGTTCAGGAGTAATAGGCTCAGGTGTATTCAGCCCAGTTGAAGTCCAATCATCATAATTCTTGCTTATCTTGTTCATTAATTCTTTAGCATCTGTAGGAGTCATTTTCCTGAAAACACAATCAACAAAGCTATCTAGGTAGGTCCTAGAATCATCAGTTAGTCCATTATAATAAATATCAAGAAGCTCATTCTGAGGTAATGGATATCCAGGATATGCACGAATCAAGGAACATGATCTTTTCCATGACTCAGGCAATTTCTCTTCTTCTCCCTGTTTAAAATCAAAAAGTCTCTGCAAAGCAGCATGTCTAGCACTAGGAGGAAAATATTTATGGAATAAATAAGCAATCAAGCAATCAGGGCTATAAATGGAACCAGGAGGTAATCTATTAAACCAAGCCCTAGCTTCTCCTTTTAGTGAAAAAGGGAAGATCTTAGCAACAAAGTACTTGCACATTTTAAAATCATCACAGAACAAAGCACTCATAGTAGAAAGCTCATTCATATGAGCCACAACACTCTCATTTTCAGTACCACAAAAAGGTTCTTTCTCAACAATATCTAAATAAGAAAAATCAAGAGAGAAATCATAATATTTATCTTTAATATCTATGGGAGAGGTTGCAAACTTGGGATCATAGGACTTCTTAGGAATAATAGTACGTCTAGCAATGAGACTCTTAATAGCACTAGCACCATGTGTGTTTCGACACTCTTCAACAAATTCATCAGTGAGCTCTATGTAACCATCATTAATATCATAACTCTCACTAGACTTAGGTGAGCTAACAGGTGTAACAATGTATTCACTAGGAGTTTCGGTATTTCCTAGACTAGCCATAGTAGCATCTAGAAAAGGACCTAATGAACCACTCGCATCAAGCACAGTAGAAGTAACATCATGAGTATCAAAAGCAGTTTCAGACTCAGCAGTAGTAGTAGTGTGCGTAGCATGTGTATGTGGTGGTGGTGTAACAAGCTTACTTATAACAGACGGTGAATCAAGAGCAGCAGAGGTGTTTAGGATTGTACCTGTTCTTGTAGTGGATGGTAAAATAGGGAACTTTCCATCACGAGACTTCCCCATGATGAAAGGAGTAGCAGTGAATAATAATAGATCCAAGTGAACTTACAAATAAAGCTATGCTCCCCGGCAACGGCGCCAGAAAATAGTCTTGATGACCCACAAGTATAGGGGATTGCAACAGTCTTCGCAAGTAGTATTACCCAATTTATTGATTCGACACAAGGGGAGCCAAAGAATATTTGCAAGCCTTAACAACTGAGTTATCAGTTCAGTTGTACCTGGAAATAGTTCTTGCTCACAGAAGTTTATTAGTAGCAACAGTTTGTAGTAGCAACAGCAGCAGTAGCAACAGTAACGGTAACAGTAGGATTCGAGTGCGGTAGGCATAGGGATGGATGGACGGGCGTTGCATGGACGAGTCTAAACATGTAACTTCAAGATCTAGGGCGTTGCAGATAAATAATAACAAGCATCCAAGTACTAAACAATCCCAGGCATGTGCTCCAAATATAGTCATACGTGCTCGCAATGAGAACTTGCACAACATCTTCTGTCCAGCTAGTCCGTGGTAGCGGGGCCTCTAGGGAACTACTGGCAATTAAGGTGCTCCTTTTAATAGAGCACCAGAGGAAAGCATTAACACTCCATGAACACATGTGATCCTCACACCATAGCCATCCCCTCCGGTTGTCCCAATTATTGTCACTTTGGGGCCTTTGGATCCGGACAATGATATGTGTACACAACTTGCAGATAAGATCACAAACAATACTATCATAATAATTCAATAATAAGTTCAGATCTGAGATCATGGCACTCGGGGCCTAGTGACAAGCATTAAGCACGACAAGTTGCAACAAAGTCATATAGCACCAATAGAGATACTAGTCACTATGTCCTAACAGATCTTATTCGATTACATGATAGAACTCATCCAATCCCTACCATCTCCAAGCCTACATCGGGGGATTACTAACTCATGGATGAGGGAAACATCGATGGTTGATGGAGATGCGTTGGTGATGACGATGGGGATGATCCTCTCCAAATTCCCCGTCCCGGCAGGGTGCCAGAACGGAGTTTCTGGATCCGAATCTTGGTTTTTGGTGGCGGTGGCGGAGCGGAACTCTTTCTGGAAAACTATCAAACCCCCCTTTTTTTTGGTCAGAAGGCAACCTATAGGCGCGGAGGGAGGCCGAGGAGCTGTCTAGGGTGGCCAAACCTCCCCCACGCGTGGGGTCAGTGGGCCTGCTGCCCCCCCAGGCCTCCTCTCTGTCTCCCCTTCTAGCTCCGTGGATATTATGGTGAGAAATAGTTTTTGGCATATTTTTCGGGATTTTTCCTGATAGTTCATTTTATGCACAAAAACAAGACACCAAGGTAATTCTGCTGAAAACAACGTCAGTCCATGTTAGTTGTATCCAAATCACACAAGTTTAGAGGAAAAACAATAGCGAAGTGTTCGAGAAAGTAGATACGTTTGGACGTATCACATATACAGAAAACATAACATAGTGGCAATCAGCTTGTCCCTCATAGAGTAGCAAATATATGCATAGGACACCTTCAAAGTTCACAAGGGTGACTAGAAACAAATAGCACAAGAACAAGTAATATCACAATATGCATCAATTAATAAGCTTTGGAACACTGCACACAGAATGACAACTATGCTCTCTTAATGGTGCCTAAAGGTAGAAGGTGGAGACTCAATAATGGTGGAAGAAAGGCCTTTTTGTAAAGGAAGCAGGGATTACAAGTTTCAAAAAGAGCTTCCAAAAATTATGGTACTTGTCAGCTTTCAGCCCTCATTGCCCCTATCATAAGCATCTTGAAGTGATTAAGGTTAAAGTGGCAAAGGTGGAGTATATGCTTGATGAAGTATAAGTTGGCAATTTCAAGTCCCTTGAATATGAGGGCCACACCTCATGCATACTCAACTTTGGGCACATGTAAGTTCTTGTCATTGTAAGTATTTGCATATCATTGAGAACCGTCAACGGGGTACCCCTTGCACATTGTACAGGAGCTTTCCCATAACCAAAATGACAAGGCAAGCAGACAATGAGCATCTCAGTAATATTTTTATTTATTATATGCATAGCTTTTTATTGAGGATGCTTGATAGATAGCTCATTATGGTGATGCTGCAAGTTTCCACCATGATTAGGCATGGCTTAGGCTAGCGGCCCAGGCGTTTCTATAACACGGAATACTTACTCCATGGACTTACAAGTTCCATCTTTATTTCACACCGGTGACATCCATAGACAAAAGAGCATGATATCAACTGAGTACAAAATACAAGTGCAATGTTGAAAACGTTCCCTGTGACAGCACGATTCTGCTAATTCCAACTTATAAGTGCAAGCATATACAACAAAGTTATCACAATGGTTCAAGTTTATTAGGGGAAAATAATAAAGTGTGCCATCAAGTTCGTGAGGGCTTTAATCACTAAGTTTTTATATAACAAAGTAGTTTTTAATTGGAAGATAGTTGAAAACAAGAATATACTTGGAATGGTGTAACACACCATGCATAGGAATTTATAGTGGACACTTTGGAAAAACTTGGTTTCTTGGGAGTTGGAGGCATAAGTAGAACTTACTCATACAAGTGGAGGCTAGCAAAAGACTGGGAGCAACCAACTAAGAGAGCAATAATGGCCAAAATCATGCAGTGCAACAAAGCATACTAATCAAAGCAAAGAGTGGTACTACAAGTCAAGGACTAAATGGTCATAGAGGCTAATGGTGACTTGTGAGAGTCATAACATGTTGTAAGCATGTGCCAAGTCAACCCAACCAAACATCAAAGGAGAATACCACAATACTATGCTTTTGCATGCTAAAACAACGCATAATTTCTTCAAGGCACACTAAGAAATCCTAATTGTTTGGAACAAGACATGCTACCGAAATAATCACTAAGAATCATGCCAAAACAACACCTAGAATGTCATGCTAAAGTCTAAGTCACAGTCAATGCAAGCTCCTCTTGCACTTCAAGCAAGAACTTACTACTCCTTTCCAACACCAAGCAAACTTATTTGCAAAACAACACAACGGGAACGGGGGTCCAAACTACTTAAGAAAACTAAACAAACTAAGCAAAGCAAACGAAAACTAAGACGCTCCAAGAACAACACAACTGTGCATGAACATAAAAACGAAGTGTCTAGACAGACCTGAGCTTTTTATTGATGAAGAAGGGGATGCCTTGGGCATCCCCAAGCTTTGACGCTTGTACCTCTTGGATATTTATTGGGGTGACACCATGGTGGCATCCCAAAGCTTGAGCTTTTGTCCTTTCTTCATCTCATTGCATCATTCTCTCTTTACACCTGAAATTTTTCCTTCATACAAAACTTCACACAATCTTCATTAGCAACATTAGTGTATTCGAAAGATATTAGACCACTGGCGGAGCTTTGAAACAACAAGACTTTTCACTAAAAACACAAGCTACTGTAGTAAATCCTTCAAAAAGCTCAATTTACCTGAAGAGAACTCAAAAAGGAATCAATAAGAAGCAAATGCAAATAATGGCAGAAATCTGTCAAAACAGACCAGCAGGTAGAAACTGATTTTTTCGAACATCTTTTGTTGCTCAAATCAAAAATTATTGGACTAACGAAAGTTAGCTAACATACTGGGGGATTATTCGTAAATTTTGAGCTCAATCTGAGTTACAGAGCCTCCTCACGATTTTTTTTGGTGGAGGACGGAAATCTGTTTCAGGACAGCAACTCCCCAAATCTTACTTACCTCTCATTAGAGGTCATTCTTGGCACAAAAAGCAAACAAAAAGGATAAGGAGAGGTCATTACTGAAGTACTAACTTCCAAGACTCAAGGAAACTCTTGGATTATCTCCCAACAAGTACTTTACTTTAACGCCTTTAAGTTAGGCACTGATAGTTTGAGAAGATGCTCTCATAAGAAATATGAATTGAAATAAAAGATAGCATCAAGAAGCAAATTCAAAACACATTTAAGTCTAACACACTTCCTATGCATAGGAATCTTGTAAAGAAACAAATCATGAAAGCACAAAACAACAAGCATAGGAAAGCAAAACAAGTGCAACTTCAGAACTTTCAACATAAAGAGGGAAAACTTAATATTATTGAGATGCATAAAACCATGTTTCCCTCTCTCATAATAACTTTCAGTAGCAAAATG
Organism: Avena atlantica; assembly: GCA_910589765.1. Taxonomy (NCBI): domain Eukaryota; kingdom Viridiplantae; phylum Streptophyta; class Magnoliopsida; order Poales; family Poaceae; genus Avena; species Avena atlantica. Next base: position 43,613,038 of record OU342737.1, read on the forward strand.
AATAAAGTTAACAATATATCTATCACATAAAATATTCTTATCATGATCCACATGCATAAAATAATTATTACTCTCCACATAAGCATAGTCATCCTTATTAATTGTAGTGGGAGAAAATTCAACAACATAGCTATCACTATTATTCTCATTACCATAATCATCAAATATAGGAGGCATATTGTAATCTCAATTAATTTCCTCCTCGATAGTAGGTGGACTGAAAATGTCATACTCATCATTGTAATCATCATATATTGGAGGTTTGGTATCATCATAAGCAATAGAATAGCCATCTTCCCAAGTGTGTTTGGAAGGAACATGGATAGCACTAATAACACAACAATTATTAATATCATCATTTTCAGAATTGGTACCAAAGAGATTTTCAATATCAAAAGTACTGTGCTTTTCCCAATCATGATCACTACTATAGGTAACAGGCATAGGAACATCATCTAGTTCAGACTCATCAACAAAAACTATAATAGGAGCAACATGCTTAGGGGAAGATACCGTTTCCTCTCTCCTTTTACTCCTCTTCTTCTTCTCCTCCTCTTTAGGAGGGAGAGGCTTGAAAGGAAGCTTCTCCACATACCCTAGTTTATTGTTAGAGACAATAGAAGAAACTTTGGAGGATTCCTCCTTTTCATTAATAAGATCAAAACTCATATCAGTCCTGTCATATTTTGGTAAAATATCATCTTTTATAAGATTTTGTATGTAAGTATTCGCGTGGCAATTATCAACATAATAAAGATGACACCCATGCAGGACGCAATTCATACCAAAAGCACTCATGTCCACCAAAGAAGTTTTTCTTGATAACTCTTCACACCCCAAAAACAATGTAAGTTCATCATGTTGATTATCAGTGATCACGTTATAACAATACAAGATTCAGTACTCATATGGCCCGAGCATTGAAAATTGAAATGACCCACTTCAAAGCAAGGTTCACAAATAAAAGGATAGAGGGCATCGACTCTTTTACCAAGATCATCTAGAGCCTTATACCACTTTCTAGTTTTTTCATTCCAGTGGGTGATACAATATTCTTCTTGTATTTGATTCTTCTCACAAGGTCTATGCATACCATAAAAATTAACATTCTTATAAGAAATAGTAATTTCAGAAGTTTGAGCATGTTTATTGCAATCATTAATAACATTTTCATTTTCCATGCAATTGTCTTTAAAAGGTTCATGATACATGTCCCATTTTTTAGGAGCATTAATATGGGAACCAAAGGCTCTATAGTATCTAACAAGAATTTGAGGATCAAGACCATATTTAGCACTAAGCTCTTGAAAATCAGCAGTTCCAGCGAAAGACTTAATGTAATCATACTCATAGTTTATACCTGGTTCTTTACCTTTGTTGTTATCCCAATCTTTGGTATTGCTTTGAATTGTTTCAAGAAGATCCCACTTAGCTTTGACCTTCTTACTTGTGAAGTATCCCTCTGAACAGGTATCTAGATAGTCCTTGTAATGTCCTGAAAGCCTTGCATAAAAATTATTAATAACAATATTACTGGGGAGCTCATGAATGGGACATTTGAGCATTAGTGACTTCAATCTCCACCAAGCTTGGGCAATACTTTCTCCCTCATGAGGATGAAAATTATAAATATAATTTCTATCTTTATGAATTTCATGAGGAGGATAAAATTTAGAATAAAAGAGAGATTCAAGTTCCTTCCACTCCAAATGATGAGGATCATCTAGTAGCTCATACCACTCTCTTGCTTTGTCCCTAAGTGAGAAAGGGAATAGCTTCCTCTTAACTTGGTCCATTGAAATACCTGCACACTTGAACAACTCGCATAATTCATGTATAAAGAGTAAATGATCACTAGGATGGACAGTTCCATCTCCAAAATAGGAGTTATTCATAACACGTTCAACAATTTCAATAGGTATTTTAAAAGGGACACTTTCAGTGTGTGGATTTAAAATATCACAAGTATCATTAGAATTACCACATATGTGAGATAAAGTATCATAAGAGCAAATTTTCTTCCCTAAAGCTAGGGAACTAAAAATATCTTTCTCATAAAAACTAGCTTCCCCAAGCTTAGACATTTCCATACCATTAGTAACAATGGTGTTCAAAAAATTCATACTAATAACATTGCTATTAGCATGCAAATAAAGTTCCATAGGTTTTTTAATTTTCTCTTCAAACACTTCATGTCCTAACTCAAGATGGATACTATAAAGCTCTCTAATTTTGTTGTTGTTTTCCATTAAGCCTAACTAGTGAAAACAAGAAACAAAAAGACAAAATTGCAGAATCTAAAGGAAATAACTTCGAGCACTCACACCGGAGGATGTGAGTACCTTTTACCTTACCTCCCCGGCAACGGCGCCAGAAAAGATCTTGATGTCTACGCACTTCTATTCTTGTAGACAGTTGTTAGGCCTCCAAGTGCAAAGGTTTGTAGAGCAGCAGCAAGTTTCCCTTAAGTGGATCACCCAAGGTTTATCGAACTCAGGGAGGAAGTGTTCAAAGGTATTCTCCCTTAAGCAATCCTGCAATCAAGATACAAGAAGTCTCTTGTGTCCCCAACACACCCAATACACTTTTCAGGTGTATAGGTGCACTAGTTCGGCGAAGAGATAGTGAAATACAAGTCGTAAACGGTGCCAAAAAATAGCTTCTGACTTGTTGTTTACGTGGGGTAACGGTGCCAGAAAAGAGCTGATGGCGTGGAGGAAAAGTAAAATCCCAAAACCTCCCCGACAAATGGAACAAAGATGGAAGTAAGCAAATATGCAACAGATCTAGTAGCAAACGGTGTTTCAATGCTTAGAAATAAGGCCTAGGGATCATACTTTCACTATTAAACACTCTCTCATATAAATATCCTCTCTTCATGATACTACTCTTAACTACTCTCCGATTGGACACTCTAATCCATGGGTAGGGCTATAACAGCACACCTCAAAGTCCGCCTTCCCCAATCTAGATAACCCCACACTGTCACCTTGAGCGCTAGATGCTTCCAACAAACACCACAATTTCATAGAGACATCCAACTCCAAATATAACTCATAACAAATATTCAATCTAGCCAAAGTGCCACACACGGTATGCCCACTGTCACTTTCACACACATGGGGAAAAGCATAGATCTATTAAAGCACAAAGAGTATTTATGTAGACTCAAGCCTAAGTGCCACCATGGCGTGCACGCTGTCACTTTCACACGCATGGGGAGAGCAGAGATCCAATGAAGCACTTGAGTAGCAAGGTATATATACTTGATTACAAAGCTCATGACCACAAGATCATGCATAGAGAGAGATGAATACATAGCTACCGGTAGAGCCCTTAGTCCTGAGGAAGAACTACTCCCTCCTCATCATGGGAATCAGCAATGGTGATGAAGATGGTGATGGAGATCGATGGAGATGGCTCCAGGGGCACTTTCCCGTCCCGGCAGGGTGCCGGAACAGAGACTTTCTGTCCCCCGAATATCCCCTTCGGTGGCGGCGGCGCAATAGAGGTTTTCGTGGATTTCTTCTGGATGCCCTAGGGTTTTTGGGTCGGATGCTTCTTATAGGCGCAGGAATCAAGGTCGGTGGGGGTCCAGGGGGCCCACACCCCCTGTGGGCGCCCCCAGGGCTTGCCCGCGACTAGGGGGTGCGGCCACCCTGTGGCCCCCCTCCGGCTCTGCTTCGTGGTTCTGTGTTGCTCCGGGAAAAATAATAAATTTGGCTTTTGTCCCGTCCAATTCCGAGAATATTGATTTTCTGCCTTTCTGGAACCAAAAACAGAAGAAAACAGGCAACTGACACTGTGGCAACTTGTTAATAGGTTAGTTCCATAAAAGATATAAAAACACCTCAAAGTTTAGACAAAGCAAAGTAGATATTAAACAAGCATGGAACATAAAAAATTATAGATACGTTTCCGACGTATCAGCATCTAATTTATCCTTTGCAAGTTTTACGTGACTTATGGCTTTTTAAGATAGAACCGTTCTTACCTACAAACATGAACCACACCAAGAATAACCGAATTGTTGACAACTCGTTGCAAATTAGATATTGACTATAGTAGAAGAGACAGACACCCGCCAGCCACTTATGCAAACTAGTTGTATGTCAAGCGTGGAACACGTCTTATATGCGAGGACATGTAAAGTTTGTCCGGGCCGCTTTATCCCACTATGCCACCAATATCCAAAATACAACTTTGAAGCAATAACATGATCATCATCGCCCACATACTCATATGTGTACTACCCGTGTAAAGCATCTACGCATAGATCTGACTCTGATACCACTGTAGGGTTTGCAGCATAGAAAACAAAAAATTTCCTACGATGGGAACAACTATGTACCAAGATCTATCTACTAGATAAAAACAACGGGCGGATGTATATCCGTATAGAACATACCCTTGAAGACCGACAAAGCTTAACGAGTTAAACTCGTGGTTGATGTAGACGATCTCTTGCCGATCTCAAGATCGAGAGGAAGTCCTTAGCACCGCAACTTAGTGGCGCATCTGTGCTCGCACACACGTCCGAGGCACCGAGAAACCTCTGCCTCCTCGCTTCAGCGATGCAGCGGAAACACAACTCTTTCTTGCCGAATAGCCACCGGGAACATGTATCTCGCTAGTCCAAGACCATGGGGGATAAATAGTAGAGGGGGGAGAGATCCTTCACGAGGAGGTGTGAGTGAGAAGTGAGGAGGGGGTGCCTTTTATAGGAGGAGGGGGCACCCAAGGGGGTGGCCGCCGGCCATGGGGGATGCCCCTCCCCTCCTTCATTCATGTGGGTGGACACTCCACTCACAAAAATCCCTTCAATTCCCTCCACTCAAAATCCCACTCAAAATTCCCATTAAATTTTCACCAAATTTAATGCAAACTCTCATTAAATAAAACTCCTTTTATTTATTCAGAATTTTTTCAATTACTTTAATGACAAACATTCACATATAACCCTTTGCTAGTATTTCATTTCACATGCAAAAACACTTTCTGCAATTTCACCCAAAAACTTGTTTTGGTATCTAGTGAAATAAATTCCTGCGCTTGTTATTCTTTCCGGCATGAAACTTTTGCTCCAATTGGATGTCGGTGTCTCTTAAGTGTGTCACCCTACGGTTCGCGAATAATGCGTACATGATTGAGACACCTCTCAGATCAATAATCAGAAGCGGGATCTGGAGACCCATACTGACTCCCACACATTCAACGATGACTTTCTTGTGATCGTCGGAACCTTTTACGCTAGTATCTTAATCCCTTTGTTTCACGATATATTACATGTCCGAGATTCGATCATCGGTATCTCCATACCTAGTTTGATCTCGTTACTGACATGCACTCTTTTCTCGTTCCCGTGATATAACATTCTAGTGATCAAATCACTTGCTTCAAGCTAACCAATATTATATCACTGAGAGGGCCCAGAGTATATCTATCCGTCATCGGGATAAACAAATTCCACTATCGATCCATGGGCCTCAACATAACACTTTATTAGTTCTGAACGCATCTTTATAATCACCCTGTTACGGTGTGACACTTGATGTTATCAAGAAACTCTTTCAGTGTTAGTGATTGACATGATCTCATTGTCTAAGGATTATGATCACTTTGTAAGTTGTTATAGCAATATAAACTCAATGACTTTGATCGTAATGCTATACTTCGGATGAATGTTCATCACACCATTACACTAATGTTGTGATCTCGTTATTAACAATATCCAATGTCCATGATCAGGAAACCTTGATCATCTTGTTAATCAATGAGCTAGTTTATAAGCGAGGCATAACTAGGAACTTTTTGTTTGTTTATTAAACACACATGTATTAACGTTTCCGTATTAATACAATTATAACATGCAAAATAAACATCTATCATATACTTGGAATATACATAATAAACACTTATTATTGCCTCTCAGGACATATTGCCTTCAAAATAATTGGAGTTTACATTCCATCTAATCGTTTTCCCCTTTACATAAGATTTTCCTACTGTTCGGTTCCTTCAGCACAAACCCTTGAACAACAAGGTATATGCTAAAAGTATTTGTCAATTTGATTCTGCAAATTCATGACAAATTGTAACCAACAGAGAGTCAATTCAAGCCTACAACTATTTGTACATTCAAGAACAACAGAGACAGAGAGAGAAGTGAGATACTCACTCGTATGGTGACTCTAGGGTCGGCGACTCCGTTGACGGGCACTCTGTCGTCGACTTCATCCTGCTGCACCACCAGCAATCGCTCGCCTCCTCCAGCAACCTCCCTCTAGCCGCCGCCGCTCGCCTCCCTACACTCCTCCAGCCACCGGCTAGTTAGGGTTCGTATCACAGAGTGAGTCGTGCCTCGTGCGAGCAGGGATATGGGTTGATCGGGAGAAGTAAAAAACTGTTCAGATAACCATCTATACATTTGTATATATACCGTATATGTTTTTGTATTGGAAATAATGGCATACATAGAGATATGGGAAAGTTGGAGTGACATATCTCCAACTTTAGTTTTTGTAATGGCATTTCTCCAAATTATGGAAATTAGAGTGGCATAGATCCAATTAACCCATTTTTTTATCAAGTTGCGCCTAATCGCATAGCGGTCTTGATCTACTTCCTAGAGTTGCCAGGACCATAAAGGAACTATTCCATCATAAATTTATCTAACATCTCAGAGAATCGTTTGTACTCAAACAATCAGCCTCGTTGGTTTTACACCGTTATTTTGTGGTCACCTTGGCCGCCATGGCAAGAAGTTGGGACGAGAATTCATTTTCGGAGAAGATCTATCAACACACAGCGAGCATGTTTAGCCCCACTCTCCTCTCTGATTCGAGACACGGGGGTCATATTCTAATATTTGTCTTGTTGGGGACACAACCAAAGGTGTCGCCGAGAGACTTTGTCGTAGATGGTGACCAATTTGTTATAGTATGGAATCAATTTAATTTTGAAGTGTGTGTTCCACCAGCGAATTCTTCGTCTCCAACTCTACCACGACTCTGCTCGCATCTCTTAGTTTCGAGTGTTGTGGAACTCTCTAAATATATATCATATATATCGATTGAATATATAGTACTATTTGTATCATTCGAACACGCTAAAGTTTTTATAATTTGAACGCAATAAATTTTGATCCAAATCAGTGTCTAAAAAGCAGTCTAAATTTGCACATATAAAAGTGCTTGCCGACCAAGTCGACATATAGCACCTCCGCGCGGGTCTCTCGAATTTGCACAAAAACCTAATAACCCTAAGGTGCCGAGTGGGATTCCTTCAAAATTCTACTTCTAGTTCATTTGCCAAATTATAGTTCAAATTGCATTTTTTAAGAATTAATAAATTGCAATTAACTTTTTTTTTGAGGAAAATAAATTGCAATTAACTTTTTTTTTAGAATATAAATTGCAATTAACTAGAAGGGGAATTGTTGCCGTGCGGCGTTAGGTTAAGCCCTGACGGGCCAGGCGTTGCTCAGAATCTGGGCCTTGGATATTGCCTGAACAGCATGAACAGAACACTTTCCTTTTAGGCTTTGTTCGGTTCATCCACTTCCCTAGTGGATTGGGGTGGTTTGGAAGGGATTAGAGGGGATTTTAGCTTAGATGGGATTTAATCCCCCTCGATCCCTGCCAATCCCACTGAATTCTAATGAAACCGAACAGGCCCTTAAGAATCATTGGCCCACTACAGCCCATCTCTCTTTCTCTCGTTCAACCTTTGTTCTTCCTCGTGGAGCTCCCACGCTCCGCTGGAAATCCCTTGGCCACCGCCTCCCTCACATGGCCGCATCTCCCTTCTCCCTTCTCGCATGACGCGATGAGATCCCCTGCCTCCAATTCGTCCTCCTCCCATGGCGCCGCTTGCCCCTCGGCTGCGCCCCCTCTCCCTCCTCCCACGCGTCGCCGCCGCCCACCTCAGACCGCTCCTCCCTCCCTTCCTCTCCGCCTTCTCCTCCTCCGTAGACAACGAGTGCGGCCCGGGACCCGAAAGGCCGCTGCCCCAAGTCTCCGGGGCGGGGAAGCGGCCTCCCCTCAGCGAGACTGGAGCAGTGCGACAGGCTCGGCGGCGGAAGGAGAAGAAAAAGATCGAGCGCGCGCACGCGGCTCTGTCGCAGCCCGATTGGGAACGCAGCGCCTCGCTCGCCGCTCTCACGCCCGCGCAGGCCGCCTCCGTGGCGACCTCGCACCCGGACCCCGTCAGGGCGCTCGACCTACTGCTCTTCCTCGCGCGGGAGCATTCCCACAAATACCTTCCGGACACCTTCGCCACGCTCGCCATTCGCCTCGTGGAGGCCCGCAAGTACCCCGCCGCCGTCGGGTGCGCCCGCATCCACATGATCAAGTCCTGCAACACCGAGGCAGATATGACTCGATGCATGGATGACTTGGATACGACCACTCGGAGAGGGCCCAGGATGGGTCTCTTGGGGTATGGCACCCTGCTGATCCAGCTGAGCAGCCTCGGCATGACGGCCACCCTCATGGACAGGTACCGCCGGCTTCTCGGAGAGGGCCTGAAGCCGGATTTACTTATCTACAACAGCGTGATCAATGCCTTGTGCAAGGACGGTAATGTTAAGGATGCACAGTCGGTCATGGATAAGGTGTCTGAGTCAGGGATGAAGCCCGACGTGTTCACCTACACGTCCATGATTCTTGGGTATTGTAAGAACAATGACTTGGATTCAGCACGCGAGATTTTCAGTCGAATGGATAGAGCGGGGTGTGAGCCTAATGCCGCAACATACTCGACCATGATCAACGGGCTCTGCAATAGTGGGAGGGTGAATGAGGCGCTGGGTTTGATCGGCGAGATGACACGGCGTGGTGTTCTGCCGACAGCCTATACTTATACTTCCCCTATTGTTGCATTATGTGACATGGGGCGCACTGAGGATGCCTGGAGGCTGTTTGTCGATATGAAAAAGAAGGGATGCAGGCCAAACGTGTACACGTACACGTCGCTTATAAGTGGGCAGCATGTGCCGAGGGTGGCCATTGGTCTGTTTCATAGGATGGCAAGAGATGGCGTGCTCCCCGGTACAGTGACTTATAATGCTTTGATTAATGTTCTGGTGGAGGATAGGAAATTGGATTCTGCGCTTATCATCTGTAATGTGATGCAGAGACATGGCTGTCCACCCAACACCAGGACATACGATGAATTGATCAAGGGCTACTGCAAAGTTGGTGATACCGACAAGGCAATGTCAATGCTGATCAATCTGTTGAAGGGAAGGCCTAGAGCTACACTTGTGACATACAACACCATCATTAATGGATACTGTAACTCAGGAAATACTAGTGCTGCTCTTAGGATTCTAGAGCTTATGGAGGCTAATGGTTGTGAACCTGATGAGTGGTCTTATACTGATCTGATCTGTGGTTTTTGCAAGAGAAGCGAAATGGAATCGGCTTCTCGGTTGTTCAATGAAATGGTGGATCGTGGGTTACTCCCAAATGAAGTTACCTACACCGCACTCATAAGTGGCTACTGCAAGGATGAGAAATTGGCCTGTGCAGAAGAAATGTTAGAGCACATGAAGGAAAGTGGCTGCAGACCAAATGTTCAGACTTACAATGTTATAATCCATGCTCTAACTAAGCAGAATAATTTTTCTGCTGCGGAGAAACTATGTGAAGTGATGCTTGAAGAAAAGATATCTCCGGATGTAGTCACTTACAGTACTATGATTGATGGGTTGTGCAAAAATGGTGCCACATCTTTGGCCCTTGAAATGCTCAACAGGATGGCTGAACATAGCTGTTTACCTAATTTGCATACTTACAGTTCTCTTATCCAAGCTCTGGGTCAAGAAGGTAGGGTACAGGAAGCTGAGGAACTGTTTTCAGATTTACTGAGGCAAGGGCATACTCCAGATGAAGTTGCTTATGTCAAGATGATTGATGTTTATATAATGTCAGGAAAAGTTGATCGTGCCTTTGATTACTTGGGCAAAATGATAAATGCTGGATGCCAGCCAACCTTGTGGACATATGATGTTTTGATCAAAGGCTTGCAGAATGAGTACCTGATGGTGGACCAGAAACTTGTGGCCTTGCCTGATGCAGTCTCAAACTGTAGTTTTGATAACCAAGCCATTAACAAATATGCCATTTCAGTCTTATCTTCGAAGTTAGCAGAACTGGATGTTGGGCTATCTCGACAGTTGTATGATACATTGTTGTCTGGATTAAGCAGAAGTGGGAGATGGTTTGAGGCAGATATGCTGTACAGAAGCATGGTTGGTCAGGGTTTATGTCCGAATCTGGAGGCATATAATTATTTTATTATTTCACTATTGAAAGCCCTGAAAGTTGACCTGGCTATGGGTGTATTCAGACATATGTCTGCTCAAGGTCATGAACTCCATCTTGTTGGTTATAAAGCACTAATATGTGCTTTATGCCAGTTTCACAGAAGGAAAGAAGCCCAGTTTATTTTTGAAGACATGCTATTGAGGACTTCCAATCCTGACAATATTGCATGGACCATCCTCATCGATGGACTGCTTGGGGCCGGATACAAAGACATGTGTATGGAATTCCTGCACATCATGGAAAGGAATCATCGCAAGCCTAGTTTCCGTACATACACCATTTTAGCAAGGGAACTATTGAAAGAGTAGCCTTCACTAGAAACAGCTGGACTTGATGCACTGCAGCAATTCAGAGAATTTCTTGCAATATGATGTGCCAGATGGCTAGAGGGGCCTCTTCATTCTTTGTGGTCTTCCCCATTGTTATCTATTTCCAAGGCTTTGGTATTATGCTTCCAGTGATACCAAAGAATGTCTGTGGGTAGCAAATTTCAAATCCAGTTTAGCTGTTACCTCTGCCCATTATTTTGCACTCTACACTCCAACATCTATTGAAATCACAGGTACAGACTTCAATTCCACTGTTTTATTTACAGTTTCCTATATCCACTAATTGTCTTGTGAAGTTGTGACCCTATTGTTTTGTATGTATATGGTTACAATTATTTACTTTCCCAATGTGCTTATGACGTAGCATCTGGTGGATCTTGTATCATCTTACAAGAATACAGTATGGTATAGATAACCCAGAAGATTTATGTAAAACCCTAAATAATTACTAAGTTAAGTACTCAGGATGTAACTAGCTTAAAAAAACCGGACCAGAAAATTTCGTTTATAGTTGAGTGAGATTTATAGTTTACTAGGTTTAACTATACTACTGGTGAGATCATGCCGGCTGGGGAGCAGTGTAGATCAAACTGCAGTTATGGTAATAACCATATATGTGTGAATTCTAATTGTCATGCATTTCATACGTGCAAAATAAATTGGAACTCAAATGAATCTGAAAACAATTACACTATGAAACAAATAAAAAGGGTAGAAGATTGCAAGTGGATAAATTCCACTATTTAATCATCACTTTTGTTGCTTGAGTGCTGAATGTTTGGAAATATCAACTTGGGGACTCGAAGGGACAGCCTGGATGTGGGAGATGAGCGCTCGAGACCATAAGGTTACTGGAATTATTAATTTCTATAGAATAATGTTTTTGAGAAAAGCTATTTTTCAGTATAAGTGGTTCCGTCGGTATAGTCCGCTAACTCGCATAAATAGTTGCTAGGGAAAATGGACACTGAATGTGGAATCAAACTAATTTAATATTGAAGAATTTATGTAAATAAATTATTTTTTAAAGAAATTGGCTGAATTTCATAGTAAAAATCATTTTACCAATACACCTTTTAGTAGTGAGATCATTATTTATATCCTTGTTTGGTGAAGCTAGGAATTAAATTGTTAGTAGTATGCCATACTACTCGTACATAGAAATATCCTGTCGTTTTACCATGCACTGTAGCAGTCCAAACTGCTAGTCTTTTTGCCTTTCAACCTAAGGACAATCCCACCGTCTTAGGAAATTTACGATAGCAGATGTCAGGCTGCGGAGCAGCCACCACAGCTATCTAAACCACGTACCGGTCTGTGTAATCCCCTGGAAGAGGAAGCTGGCAACAAGCCTATCCATATACCCACCGCAGCAGTTCTTTCGCCACTGTAGAAATTCCCACCGAAGGGCAGCTCTGTGCCATAGCCATGACCTACGAAACCAAGCACCAGAGAAGACAAGGAGGAAGGGGAGATTAGGAAACCAAGATTCTAATTCTCATCACGGTAGGAAATCTCCACAAGAACTTGATCTAGGTGCCACGGCTGTACTTAGAAGTGGAATAATCAGGGGAGAGGGGAAGCAGAGAGATTACAAGGGGGCGAGAACCACCACCGAGGTTACTGCAGGACAACTCCATGGCCATCAGTTGGTGGAGTCAAGCGGCAAGCAGTGCTTGGTGGAGGTGAAGGACCAAGAGCAGCAGGAGGTGCATCGCTGGGTGCCGCAACACTGTGTTCATCACCGGAGAACGCCAAACCTGAGCCCAAGCCTCTCTGCTGTCCACACTAACGCCGGTGAGGAAAACATTGCACATTGCACGGAGTTTTGGAGGCAACAATCTTATTCCTCAACCAGATTTAGACGTCTCTAAATCTCCAACCAATAAGGTAAGGGTACCCAGAATCTGTATTCAATAATCTTGGCTTGCTTCTGTGCTTGTGTGCTTAGTGCAATGAAGCAGTGACACAAATTCGATCAGGAACATAAGAAGTCGGTCCAGAAATCTTGTCATAGAAAACCACAACAAAGACACATCTCTGAACTTAGAAACTGCAACCGTACATCTACAGAGTTACAGTAGACACTTGCTCCTGGAAGTCTAAAACTGTAATGTTGCTGTCCCGTAAATCAATACCATGCTTGCTTGTTTAAGTTTGGAGCGTAGGTAATAGTTAGGGCTGAACCACATGATCAGGTTCAGGTCATTCTATCTAGTAGACCATAACAGATGCACACCTTTGATATATACTATGCAGATATTCCTGAAGAGACAAATTCACCTTTAAGAGTACTACCTGCTTTGCACATATATTTGATATATTTGATTGTTGATTGTACAAGTTTACATGCATAACTCTGAATATTAAAGACCTTATTTCTGGTACATACAACGTGTGTGGTGTTGCTCTTTTTATAAGTACTTTGTTTGCATTCTTGTGTAAATAGGTCAAATTGAGAAATTAACGGAATCCGTTACTTCTGGATCAGTAATAATCATACATCAAAGCATTATTTTCAGAAATAGCATGTGTACTTCAATGCCGCAAAACTGACTCAACCTGATCATTATCTTTTAGAGAAACACGTGTACTCTAGCATATCTTCAGATTTCCAGTAGAAGAACTAAACCCCAGGAAACCATCAGGTTACACCTAAGATAGATAAGCAAGCTCGGCTGGTGATTGAGAATTGGTTATTACACTTTGGTTTCAGTGTGCTAGTTACTGAAGTCTAAAGACTTAACTCATTTTATAGATGAGACCACTTAAGGCAATTGAAAAAGGACCAACTTAGTGACTTCACTATGCGGGTTCAGAATTTAGAGTTGTGTACTATGACCAAATAATCGCAAGTACCACTTCAGTTGAGCCTCTTTAGAACCAAGATAAACCAAAAAATGGTTCAGATTTTAATTCAATACTTTCGGACCATGAACACAAATACAATGACTATATACTAGAATTGGTAGCTCCAAGTTTACCAACTAGCATCATTTCGCTGCAACCTGTAGAACTGGAACAGCAAAGTAATACTTCACCGTTATTAGGGTGTCAAGTGGGATCCCGCCAAAGTCCCACTTTTAGTTAAAAATTTGAACTATATTTTGACAAATGAACTAGAAGTTGGACTCAGCAAAAATTTGAACTAGATTTTGACAAATGAACTAGAAGTTGGACTCAGGTGGGATCCCACTTGACACCTTAACCGTGATCAATATAACATAGATGCTTGGTTTAGTGACAAGAGCTAACTAGCAGGTTATTTCATCTACCTAACAATAGCATTTAGCTGGACCAGTAGAACAACTCATGCTCTCTGACATCCAACTATTTTCCGAGGAAGCTAAGTCTGCTGTATTCATTTGAACTGAATCATGTTCTCTAGCTAAGATAAATTGTTTTGAGATAAATAGAGAGATATCATGTGGTTGCCAGCATATAAATCATATCTTTACAAGTATATATCTAAAAATCAATTATTCTGCACTTTTCCAAAATGTATAGCTACAGCTAACTCAAGACTGAATCACAATGATAAATAACTGCTTGATGCCAGATCACAGTCAGTACTACAATAATTTTCTGGAAGTAAATATCATCTATCATCAGAAGTAACTCATGTTAGGTTTGTTTCGTGCCTGATGTAACATGTTATGCAAGAGAAAACTGATAACCAAGTGAACTGAGTTAATCATCAATACTTTTGATGTCAGTCAAGTAGATATGTAAAGCATGCATGCATCATACTGTGATGTGCAGTTTGGCTTTAGTCTTGATTGGACTTCATTCGTATTTCCAGTTCGGATCCTCTTTGGAGTTCTTGCCCGTCGACATTTACCTTCACTGATTTTGAATGCGCTTCCAGGTATGTCAGGCAATTCCAGTTCTTTGTTCATGTCCGTTGATTCTTTTTATCAAAGTACCTGCAATCTACCTTTTTGTGATATCATCTGCATCAAAGGAAAAATATATCTTATAAATAATATAACATGGAACATGTTGATTGACTGATGGAGCTGTTGGTGAACTATTATGGTTGGTAGTTTCAACCCTGTGTGGAGGCTGGCAAGCCATTGGAAGGTGTTCTTTTTTTTCTTCAAACAAGTGGCAATTGAGTTTCTTACACCTGCTTATTTTTCCTGCATGTGGATCATTGTAATTTGTATATAGCATCTTCAAAATGTACTGATTGATCCCCTTTGAAGCGAAACATAGGCACTACAGAAATGCGGTTGACCTTTTATGTATGTGCATCTATTTGTAACGTGGTACACTGGTTCTGGAATATATAAATATTATTTGGAAGGATGAAAGTACACTATCTGGATATGTTTGGCAAGATCTCTTGAAGAAAGATGTTCATGAGATGAGACAGATTGTAATGTCTGAGCGACATTAGTTTTTGTACTTAGTGTATCTAGTACTTTGGTTTAGAATATGTTCAGAAAATCTTTTTTTCTGCAGTTTGATCTTATAGAGTTTTTCCTATTGCATTCTTTTAAGCTCCAGGCATTTGTTGGGGGCATCTATCTACCATTCAGGATACAGACTCCTCGCAAAAAAAAAAAACCAAAAAAAAGGACATGACTACAAATGTTAAATGTGCTGATATATCACCAGTATTGATTTTGCGCGTCCATAACCACTCTGCTTATTTTTGCCAATTCAGCAGGAACAACAAATCTTTATGCCAGGTCACCATGAGTCAGAAGCACAGGGAGGTGAACAGATACATCATCACTACCACTACATTTGGTGGCTGATTGACCCTCTCTAGCTGATTTGATGGAAGCAATTGGTTCAGAAACTGATATTATGCTTGCTGTTACAGCATAACCCAATACTTTGAGTCGAGAAAGAAAGGGCAACCGAAGGTTGTTTTGGGCTATTATGGTTTCAGTTGTAGAACCTAAAGTCAGTTTGCGTGGAAACTTGTAGCAGAATGTGCATGTGTTTCAAGGCCAGGATGGTGGTATGTACCATGTCCAGTTGCAGCCGTGGCCTGCCATCCATCCTCGATTGAACATGAGTGACGTTATTGAGTTCCTAGCCGTGGTCCAGGTTGCACAATTCATACAGTACTTGTTTCGCATCAGATATGGGCTCTGCAGTCTGCTTGGCGAGGAACACAATCTTCTACGTTCAGTCTAATTTGTGCACTGCTGGCAGGGGATTTTGTTGAGGCGCCTGGGGGGAGGCCATGCAAAGTATAACTAGATTTTGTTGAGGCGCTTGCAGGATCCTCTTGAGGTTTGAAAACCGGGAAATTGCTGCTGAAACTTAACAGTAAGGGGGTCTATATCTTGGTCTTTCTGGTTTTCCGGTGGTTTTGGATAGAGATGCAAGTGGGTTTTCCGGTGGTTCTGGAAACATAGAAACTCTCACTGCTCGGCCCCAAGAAAAGAATAGATGAGCCGACTACCAGCGAAGAATGCAGCCAATGGAGGTAACCCGGTTTGCATGAAAATGAATTCTTAGAAATGCATCTAATTGATAAGATATCATTATTCTCTGAACAAGGATTTAGAAAATAAAGCTAAGGAATCAAATGCTGACAGCGAAGCGTGCCAGTTACAGCTTCTGCTTAATAGTCACCGTAAGCTTTTTCATGGCTCCAAGGCACATGAGTTCCAGGAAAGTGAGTAGTAGTACATTGAACAGCGGAACTAGCCCTGACTATCCCTGCGCCGTCGTACTACCCATCTGCTGCACTAGCCTTTTCAGTTCACCCTGGCTTTGCTCCGCTTGACTGCACAGGAACGAACACGCACGGGTTCAATTACGAGCGGGTGCAGATCCTCGTGACCAGCATTGAAAGAGGGGGGGAAGGAAAGCCTGTAGAACATCTGAAGCTTGTGCCGTGGTCCTCCTCCCGCGTCTCTCTGGCCAGTCAGTCCAATATTACGCATACGATGAGGCAGGAAAAAGGCAAGCGAGGAATGATGAACGCTGCAGCAGCGCAGCGCACGCTCTCTTCGCTCGCTGAAAATCTATCTGCCGCGCAGCCATTGGCCCAGCCGCGGCGGGCGTCACGTGGGCCGTCTGCCGCTGCGCTGCTCCGGTAACCTACCACGTACCCGCTCTTCGTCACAGGCTCTGTTTGTTTGTTTGTTTGTTTGTTTCCACGACACCGGTCAATATCTAGGAGTGTACTACACTACCACAAGCGACACGAAAACGACGAAGACGGCTAGGCCACATGGTTCGAGGATTCTATGCTCCTCTGCGCTCTACAAAAGTATTTCTCGATCCTAGTAAAAAAATACTCTCCATGTTCTTCATCTCATCGGTCTGCTGTACCCTGTACCTCCCCCAGCATGATTCAGATAAATTATACTGTTTTTGCGATTTGATTAAACTTTCTGGCTTTGTTTCACCCTGTATTCAATTCTAAAACTATTCATTCCATGTCGGCTTGAAATTGATGAGGTCACGGTTTGGGCACGCCATATTGAATACCCTGGCCAGTTCAACTGGCCACTTCGGTCACACGCCCTGTCCGTGATCTGCTTCAGTTCCTGACCAAGAGCCTGTACATTCTTAAAGTGTCATGGCAGACTGCGGGTAGGCCGTGCGTGATGCATGTGATGTCTCGAGCTCCTTGCCATATTGCAAGTTAAGAATGGGCGCAGGAGTACTAACGAACACCTTAATTAAGCTAAGTAATGTTCGTGCAGATGCGTCATACGGAGTATATTATTTGAAACAAGATATCATCTTTTATCCCCTCTGTACAGTACATTCGCTTCTGTTATACTCTGTAGTCTCTATATTTTCAAATGGAGTCGTTGGTTACCCTGGTTCAGTACGTAGCGTTGGTGGTCAATATTCTTGGAAATATGTAAATATATCTACTTAGAAAAAACCCCATGTGTTGGTTTTACTCGAAAAATAAGGTGCTTTTACAGTTTGATGGTTGTGATTTCACATGGCTTTGTACAACTTCGCTGTATGTGTATCCTAATAATAGAATAATGTCTAGTTGTATTTTGAGAGATGTGTCAACATCGACCGTCTACTAGACATGCTATAATTAACAAACAACATGCGCCTTGAAGATTCAGATATGTAGAGTCTTACTATGTGTCTAGTAGACCTCAAAGTAACCCCACGAAATTAAGTCCGGAGCTTACAAGCAGCCGTACAAAGTAACGAAAGAACCGGCAGAGACGCCATACACATACGTAGATATTACAGATGAAGCGAGGTATCCACGTCTACATCACCCCTATAGCCTGCAGAATTCTGCAACATTCTCGGCGCGTCCCCCCACGCCACCGCTGGGACGGGCTGCGACGCCTGGACGACGATGCCGCCGTTGCCTCCGTACCCCGCCGGGCCGTGCAGGGGCCTGGACGGCCGGACCAGGTCCGGGTGCAAGAACCACCTCGGCCGCTCGTCGCCGCTGGCGGCCGCCGCCTGCAGGCCATGGCTGAGAGGCGCCGGCGTGGCCAGCGGGGACTCGGCGCGATCACGGTCGGCAGCAGCGTCGCCGGGGTGGTGGTGCACCCTCTGCAGCTCTCTCCCCTCCCTCATCTCCTTCACCCTCTGCAGGTTCCTGAACCTCTCCTGGAGGAGAGCGATGGAGGAGGTGTGGATGATCGAGGGGGAGGCCTCATTGCCGCCCTGCCTTCTCATCGGCGACCGACCGAGACTCTTGCTTGCTACAAGTGCTTCTTGTTGCAGAAAAAAAGGACTAGTAGTGGCTTAATAACTTACTAATAGAGAGAGAGAGAGAGAGAGAGAGAGAGAGCTAGCTAGGTAGAGTAGGTCAGTGCGCGATGGTGTTTGGTTGGAGCTAAGCTAGCAGGCTGCGAATGGAGCGATCACTGGGTGAGGAGAGGGTGGAGGGAGGGAGGCGGGGGTATATATATGTAAGGGGGGAGAGGAGGCATATGTATCGTGTCCTCTTGCAGCTAGCACTCATGATTCATACTGATCGCATGTGTTTCTGTGCCAACTCAACGGATCCAATCCAAGCGAGAGTGAGCCCACACTTAATTTGTGTGTTGTTGGCAGTTGAAGCAATTTGGGAGGAAAGGGAATCAGGGCGAGGGGTGGAAAGTCCAAGAGGGAAAATGCCTTGGAGGGTAGGGCGTGGTGCATGGAGTGTGGTAGTGGCGTAGTGGTAGGGAGAGAGGAGGGGGAGGGTTTGGTGATTGGATGTGAGGTGCCACTTTTTAAAGTTTGGGCGTGGAGAGTAAGGCCGCGGAGGTAGTACAAAGGGGGCCGTGGAAGGTAGCGCTTGGCGCGGGATCGACGAGGGGAATATGGTCATATAGGATTTCGTGGTGGTCTTTGTCCTCTAACCCTTGCCCCGGAACTGATGAGTCGACCCAAATAAACCGGTGGGGGCCTTTCCTCTTTTTTCTTTCTTTTTCCGATCGATGGAGAGAGGGCCGGGGTTGCTCGCTCTCGCTGGCGCTCTCCTTGTCGCCGCCCGCCTTGTTGCCCAATGTTTATCGTTGCCTTGTTTCATGTCATGGCCGATATCTCCGATTGGGACGGGAGCTACCTAGCTTATAGCTTATAGCTTAGCTGATGATCGGTCACCAAAGCATATACTAGTTATTAAGGCGATCATCGATGCATGGCGGCCGGTGTCAACACCGTACCGTTCCAACTCCGGTTCTTGAAGCCAGCATGTATAGCTTGGGGTTTTGCGTAGCGGTGGAGCTGCGTGTGTGTCGTCGTCGTCGTCGTGGTCGAGCTCACTTTGATGGTTTCTGTTGTTCGGTTGCTGGGCGTGCGCCCAAGGACGGGTTAGTGCTCCAACCAATCAACCTGCCAGATGAAGCGTTAAGGGTCGGTATAAACATTACCACAGGCCTAACTAGCTACTAGCCTTTCTGGTTGCGGATTCTGTTCTTTACTCGCTGCAGTTGCGCCGTGTTGGAGCAAGTTCAGGCTTTCCGGGGGGAGTAGGTTTAAGTAACCTGACTAATCTGCGGCGCTGGTTTTAAAATGAGATCAGGTACTTTGTCTCAAAAAAAAAAATGAGATCAGGTATGCGAGAGTCGTAGGCCCAAATCATATGTTACGCCAAGAGGGAGAAAACAAGCAGCAAAACAGTGCGAGCTAAGGTCCATCCGCGCGCGCATGATGACTGCTGCTAGCTCTCTCTATTTATTTAGTTATTATATATACTCTGTCTCTTGACTGAATCAAAAGGCTCCAAACATCATTACTTATTGTATACCATATATTGTGCAAACCTTTGTAGGACAAGCAAAGGTTTTTTTTTTTTGTGTGTTCTGAACTTCTGATTGCCCTGTGGGCGCGGGCGTACATGTGTGTGCATGTGTCGATGTTTAGGTACTGTGCGTGTTTCCTTTCCGTTGTTTGCCGGAAAAGGACTGGCGGTCCTGTCACAGCTTACTTGATCCATCTCACTTATGTTATGATGCGTCATCGATCATCGATTGCATTGGCAAATCGTACAATAATTAATTACACATATGCAGACTAATATATGTACGACGTCATATGTCAAGGTCCTAATCGATGCTTTGAGTCTGATTATTGACAGGATCCAGGGCGTGGGGTCTTGATTCAATCATATGGTCAGTGTAGCTTGTATATATCACTTGATGGTGTAGCTAGGGAGATGTGTGTTCAGAACTGCATTGAGTTGTACAAATTGATCAGAACTGCATGCTCGCCTAAAAGAATCGATTATATTTGCATCACATATATATCAGGAATGATCAAATAGATAGTTACCTACTACTCCAGCATGACATTTTTAGGACCTCACATTAATTTAAGGTGGACATAGTAACACACCGCAAGAGACACTTCCATGATGATGGAGGGCAAGCTTCTCCACGATGCTTATCTAGCGGTGGTGCACGCATGTGTGGGTTGGGATTCTCTACCTCCATCCGGAGGTACATCGGCTCTTCCTCCTCGACAAGGACATAATCATCATTGATGCCCGAGGCCTTCATGAGGGTGGGGTCGTAGTGATCAATCACGATATCTAGCTCCCTTGTCAAATGATGGTCTTCGAAGAGCAGTTTGGGGGAGACCCCTTGTCTCTAGTGTACCTTATTTCACCCAACTTCGTGGCTTCGCATATTGGAATGTAGGGAAAGGGAAGATGGAGAGGAACTAGTAGTTGCACCACTCCTCTCGTGGGGGTGTCAATGGTCGCTAGAGAGACAACGCGTGGGTAGCCAAGATTTTCCCCAACAAGTTCCTACTCATTGTCATTGATGGAAGTGGTGATGTCTTGAATGTCATATGACGATATTTGATCATATCCAGCATGCCCCCTTTATTTTGAGTCCCTCAAAATGTTATAGGGACGGATTTGCACCATCCCATTTCATAGTGGCATAGAGATTATTATATTTGCCATGAGGGTTTGATATTAGTTTTACAATTATTGCCCATTGGGGGTAGATTTCATCTACAAGGTAATATCCCATTTTGTACTTCTGCTGCTTGATCTAAAACTTAATCAGAGGTATCTCTCCATGGGATAATATCGAAAACAATGGTGAGCGGTGCAATACATTTCTATCATACCAAATTAAGCATGCAAAATCCACAACTCCTAGTTAGCAACGACTTCAAGAATGATGGTAGACTCATGGACATGTCCGGTGAATTGTCCATGCCATGATGCTAGGCAATCATTCGACCTCCGATGCAAACATATATTTGGACCATAAACCATGATATCTTAAATACATAGTTACCGACTACTCCAAAATGACATTTTTTAGAATCTCAGACTACTTTAAGGTGGATAGACCAATACTTTGAGGATCATGACACAATGCTGACCATGTGAGAGAGAGATGCCTCCACGATGATAGAGGGCGAGCTTATACATGGTGCTTGTCTAGCAGTGCATGCCTATGCAGATTGGGGGTAATTTAAGTAGGCATCTTCTTAATATAGCACCCAATAAACTTGGTAGGACTAATAGCCTACCGTATGGATTTTATCAGTTTTTTAGGAATTTATCGAACATGATTTAAAATAAAGTATTTTCCATTTCCATGCTAGGAAATAGGACGTCTAAAGATAAAAATATTGAATTATATTTCTCTTACACCAAAAGTTCCTGAGGCCAGTGTCATTTAAAATTTTATGTCAGTATGTTTGATGAATGTTAATTAATTAATATCGATAAAGGTTTTAGTAAGCACACTTGGTGCTATTATTCACGAAGAAGTGGGAGATACTCAAACTTACTTTCTAAGATCTAGATACATTATGGAAGAATAGTATGTTTGCACTAGATTATTCATGAGATTCATCATAAAAAAATATTAGTATTGTTTCTATTTATTTTGAGAAATAATATGTCAAAATTAAGTGGTATTTTTTATATCAGGTGATGTGGGCTAAAAGGTTTTGAACATAATTAGAAGATCACAGATGCTACCTAAAAGGGGGGTGAATAGGCGGTTAAAAACTTTTACGAGATGGGCTTAACAAAGGCGGAATAAAACTATCGTTTTATTTTATCAAGCATAAAACCTATTGATGAGTGCAGCAACACTTCGTTAGAAGACCCCAAGCGGAAGGTATGATGCAGTACAGGAGGCAAGTTTCCCTCAGTAATAAACCGAGGTTATCGAACCAGTAGGAGGAAGGAAACGTTCCAAAGGTGTTGCAAGCAACGTGGAACCCTGCACAACACAAACTCAAGACTTTGCCCCAACTAACAGTGAAGTTGTCAATCTCACCGGTTGCTGTAACAAAGGATTAACTGTATGGTGTGGAAGGTGATGATGGTTTGCAACAAGTAAACAATAATAGTGGAAGATGTATCAATGGTAAAGATTGGACCGGGGTCCATAGTTCACTAGAGGTGCTCTCCTTAGATAAACAAACATGGCATGAAGGGTAAGCAAATTACAACAGGGAAATTGACAGGAACTGATTAAGGCATAACAATGCAATACTAGACAAAAAGATCCTATGAGATTCGAATGGGCAATACAACAATATACATAGACCGCCATCCAACTGCATCTATGACTAGAAGTTCACCTTCAGGTTATCATCTGAACCCCCTCTAGTATTAAGTTGCAAGCAACAGACAACTGCTTTAAGCAAAGTATGTAAGGTAAACAATCCACTTGTTCCATGAACAAGAGACCGTTGTTTTCTCCCCAGTGGCGACAACACATCTACAACCGAAGAGATTTCTGTCACTTCCCTTGGAAACTAGAGGCATGAACCCACTATCGAGCATAAATACCCCTTCTTGGAGTCACTAGCAACTACTTGGCCAAGATAGCTACTAACAACGAAGAGCATGCAAGATCACAAACAACACATACATGATAGAATCAATAAGACAAAACCATTAATCAATCTGACATAGTAATCTCAATATCCATCGGATCCCTGCAAACACAACATGCATGATTACAAATAGATTAGATCTTGATCATGAATGGAGCTCACAAGATCTATACATGAAAGCACAAGGAGGAAATACAACCATCTAGCTACTACATGGACCCGTAGTCCAAGGTGGAACTACTAACGCTTCATACCGGAGAAGAAGGCCTTCGGGATGATCTCCCCTCTGGCAGGGTGCCGGGAAGAACTTCAGATCCCCTCGATCTAGGGACGATGGTGGTGGCGGCTATAGACGGTTTCGTGGAGTTTTGATCGGGTGCCTAGGGTTTTTGCATCGGGGCTTCTTATAGGCGAAGAGGGAGGCCGAGGGGGTAACCGAGGCGGCTGCACCCCCCAGGCGCGGGGTGGGCCCACCCGCGCGGCCAGGGGGTGTGGCCCCCTCGAGTCCCTCCACCATATCGTACTCTGGCTTCATGTTGCCCACAGTAAAATATTGACTTTGGCTTTTGTCCCGTCCAATTCTGAGAATATTGATTTTCTGCCTTTCTGGAACTAAAAACAGAAGAAAACATGCAACTGACACTGTGACAACTTGTTAATAGGTTAGTTCCAGAAAATATATAAAAACACCTCAAAGTGTAGACAAAGCAAACCAAAGTAGATACTAAACAAGCATGGAACATAAAAAATTATAGATACGTTTACAACGTATCAAGCATCCCCAAGCTTAACTCCTGCTCGTCCTTGAGTAGGTAAGTTGATAAAAGAATAATTTTTGAGGTGACATGAACCATCAAAACCAAGATCAAACCATTTGCAAGCATTGAAAACTGGGATCAAAGAACTCTAAACATGTGCATGAAAGATGGAGTTCTAACAATAAGACAAAGTAACTATGCATGCAACATGAAAGGCTACAAACAAAGATCATGAATAACATGCATTGAAAAATGTTTGTTTGTTTCACATACAGAAAACATGGCATAGTGGCATTCAGCTTGTCCCTCATAGAGTAGCAAATAGATGCATAGGACACCTTCAAAGTTCATAAGAGTGACTAAATACAAATAGCACAAGAACAAGTAATATCACAATATGCATGAATCAATAAGTTTTGGGACACTGCACATAGAACTAAGAATTACAACTATGCTCTCTTAATGGTGCCTAAAGGTAGAAGGTGGAGACTCAATATAATAGTGGAAGAAAGGCCCTTCATAAAGGGAAGTAGGGATTTCAAGTTTCAAAAAGAGCTTCCAAAAATTATGGTACTTGTTAGCTTTCAGCCCTCATTGACCCTATCATAAGCATATTGAAGTGATTAAGGTTAAAGTGAACAAACTATGGAGTATATGCTTGACAAAGTATAAGTTGGCAATCTCATGTTCCTTGAATACGAGGGCCACACCTCATGCTACTCAACTCCAGTCACATGTAAGTTCTTGTCATAGTAAGTACATGTGTACCATAGAGAACCGCCAACGGGGTACACCTTGCACATGGTACAGGAGCTATCCCATAACCAAAATGACAAGGCAAGCACACAATGAGCATCTCAGCGATCTTTTTATTTACTATGTGCATAGATTTTTATTGAGGATGCTTCACAGATAGCTCATTATGGTGATGCTGCAAGTTTCCACCATGATTAGGCATGGCTTAGGCTAGCGGTCCAGGCATTTCTCTAACACAAAATACATAACTCCATGGACTTACAAGCTCCCTCTTTATTTCACACCGGTGACATCCATAGACAAAAGAGCATGATATCAATTGTGTACAAAGTACAAGTGCAATGTTGAAAACGTTCTCCATGACAGCATGGTTCTGCTAATTCCAACGTATAAGTGCAAGCATATAGAACATAGACGACACAATGGTTCAAGTTTATTAAGGGAAAAGAATATAAAGTGTGCCATCAAGTTTTTGAGGGCTTTAATCACTAAGTTTTCACAAAACAAAATACTTTTTAATTGGAAGATAGCTGAAAACAAGAATATACTTGGAATGGTGTAACACACCATGCATAGAAATTTATAGTGAACACTTTGGAATAACTAGGTTTTTTGGGAGTTGGAAGCATGAGTAGAGATTACTCATACAAGTGGAGGCTAGCAAAAGACTGGGAGCAACCAACTAAGAGAGCAATAATGACCATAATCATGCAGAGCGACAAAACATTACTAATCAAAACATATAGTGGTAATACAAGCCAAGGAATAAATGATCATAAAGGCTATGGTGACTTGTCATAGTCATAACATGGTGTGAGCATGTGCCAAGTCAACCTAAACAAAACATCAAAGGAGAATACCAAAGTACTATGCTTTTGTATGCTAAAACAACGCATGATTCTTTCAAGGCACACTAAGCAATCTCAATTGTTTGGAATAAGTCATGCTACAACAATAATCACTAAGTATAAGGTTAAAACAACACCTAGCAAGTACGGCTGTGCATAACCGAACCGAATCCAAAAACCGAATCGGAAAAAACCTAACCGCAACTGAAATTCTGGTTTTTTTAGTTTGTGGTTAAGGTTACAGTTAGAAAAAGTTCTAACCGTTTGGCACTCGGTTAATTCGGTTTTAAACCGAAAAACCGTGGTTTTTACCGAAATTAACCGAACATTCTTTTGAAGTAAAAAAATCCTGTAATATACCTAGTCCAACTTCATTAAAACACGTCATATAGGGCCTAGACTTAATTTAGTCATGAAACTTCTTGCAGCATACTGGTTACCATGTGCTAACATTTGTTTCTTCTCCCAAGGTCATGAGTTCAACTCTCGTGTAAGCACTAATTTCTATTTTGCCGATTTCTCTCTTGCAATATACCCAGTTTGGTCATACAAAAATACTAAATTAGTTTATTTTGGCCGAAATTCATTGTTTTTCTTATTTATCTCTTACAACACATCTAGTATGATCATATAAAATGGTAAACTGATATATACGACCATGAAAGTTATACGTTATTAAAAAAATCGCGTCAACTATGGTTAATTTGGTTATTACCGAAACCGAACCGATATTTTATGGTTATTACCGAAACCGAACCATATTTTTGTACAAAACCGTATTTACCGAAGTATTAAAACCGTATTTACCGTATAATCATATTAACCGAACCAAATTAACCAAATTAACCGAACGCGCAGCCGGACTAGCAAGTCATGATAAAGTCTAAGTCATAGTCAATGCAAGCTCCTCTTGCACTTCCAAGCAAGAACTCCCTACTCCTTTCCAACACCAATCGACTTACTTGAAACAACACGGCGAGAACGGGGGTCCAAACTAATTTATTCAAGCAAACCAAACAAACTAAACAAAGCAAACGAAAACTAAGACGCTCCAAGAACAACACAACAGTGTATGAAGCAATAAAAACCAAGTGTCTAGACAGACCTGAGCTTTTATTGATGAAGAAGGGGATGCCCAAGGCATCCCCAAGCCTTGACGCTTTTACCTCTTGGATATTTCTTGGGGTGAAACCGGGGTGGCATCCCCAAGCTTGAGGTTTTGTCCATTCTTCATCTCATTACATCATTATTTTTCTACACCTGAATTTTTTTCCTTCATATAAAACTTCACACAATCTTCATTAGCAACATTAGTGTATTCAAAAGATAATAGACCTTTAGGCTTAGCTTTGGAACAGCAAAACTTTTCACTAAAAACACAAGCTACTGTAGCAAGTCCTTGAAAAATCTCAATTTCCCAAAAGAGAACTCAAAAAGGAATCAATAAGAAGCAAATGCAAATAATGGCAGAAATGTGTCAAAACAGACCAGCAGGTAGAAAACGATTTTTTCGAAAATCTTCTGTTGCTCAAATAAAAAAGTGTTGAACTAACTAAAGTTAGCTAACATACTAGGAGATTTATTCGTAAATTTTCAGCTCAATCCGACTTACAGAGACTCCTCATGGATTTTTATGGTGGAGGACAGAAATCTGTTTTGGGACATCAACTCCAAAAATCTTACTTCCCTCTCATTAGAGGTCATTCTTGGCACAAAAAGCAAACAAAAAGGATAAGGATAGGTCATTACTGAAGTAATAACTTTCAAGGCTCAAGAAAACTCTTGGGTTATCTTCCAACAAGTACTTTTTTTAACGCCTTTAAGTTAGGCACAAGAAGCAAGAAATCAAGTATTTTCAAATGTAGAAGCATTAACATCAATAATTGCAAAATCTTCAACTATAAAAGGTATCTCATCCAAATAAGTTTTGGAGGATCCCTTCTCATCTCTATTTGGTTTACTACTTTCATCAAATGGATTTTCAGGAACAATCCAATCAAAATTCTTTTCAAAGGCCTCATGCATCCCAACAAGCTTAAAGGGTATGGGTATCTTAAATTCCTCTCTAGGCTTAGTTTTATCAGAAGTACCCACAACATCTACACATGAGCCTAGCATATTGAAGCACTCAAAGACCTTTTTGGCTTCCTTAGCAACATCATGGAATTCTTTGAGTAAAGTTTCAATAAAAAATTCTCTATTTTCAGCATTCTTTTCTTCTTTTAGTTTTAGAAATAAAATTTGCATCATCGGGTTAAGGCTAACACACCTAGACTCCAACATATGAACTAAAGAAGCTGCATCAATTTCATAATTAGGAGCAAGTTCTGCTATAGATCTATCCTCAATATCCTCATGTTTGCTAACATGATTGAAGAATTATTTATTTTATTTTCCAATTATAGAGCCACTACCTATCAAAAGGTCCTTTAGGGAGAACTTGGGGAACAACATGGTGAGCTAGAGAAAGGTGACAACTAGAGTAGGAACTATTTTTTTTGTGTTTTTGAATAGAGAAAGCAAACCAAAATAAACTAATTTTTTTTGGAGTTTTTGATAAAAAGAGGCAAACAAAACCAAGCAAAAGAAACTAAGCAAACTAAAAACAAAGTAAAGAGAAAGGTTGAGGAGGACTCCCCTTGTGAAGACGTCCTTAGCCTCCCCGGCAACAGCGCCAGAAAAAACCTTGATGAGTGCAGCAGCACTTCGTTGGGAGACCCCAAGCAGAAGGTTGTTGGATATATGCCCAAGTGGCAATAATAAAGTGGTTATTATCATATCTTCATACTTATGATAAATTTTTACATACCATGCTATAATTGTATTAACCGGAAACATTAATACTTGTGTGATTTGTAAACATAAAAGAGTCCCTAGTAAAGTCTCTTGTTAAACTAGCTTGTTGGTTAATATATGATCATGGTTTCCTGATCATGAACATAGATATGTTATTAACAACAAGGTCATATCATTAGGATAATGATGTGATGGATATACTCCTATATATAAGCGTAGCATAAAGATCGAGTCATTTAATATAGTTCATTTGCTATAAGCTTTCTGATACATAGTAACCTAATTCCTTCGACCATGAGATCATGTTAATCACCATCACCGGAAGGATGCTTTGATGAAATCAAACACCACACCGTAACTGGGTGGCTATAAAGGTGGCATTGAGTGTTCGGAAAGTATGGGTTGAGGCACATGTATCAAGAGTGGGATTTGTCCATCCATATGACGGATAGATATACTTTGGGCCCTCTCGGTGGAATGTCATCCAATTAGCTTGCAAGCATGTGACTGGCTCACAAGGGATCACATATCACGGGAACGAGAAAAGAGTACTTATCAGTAACGAGGTTGAACTAGGTATGCAGAGATACCCACGATCAAAACCTTGGATAAGTAAACTATCGTGAGACAAAGGGAAATTGGTATCGTATGTAAGTGGTTCATTCGATCGCAAAGTAATCGTAGAAATATGTGGGAGCCATATGAATTTCCAGATTCCTCTATTGGTTATTGATCGTAGAAGTGTCTCGGTCATGTCCGCATAATTCACGAACCGTAGGGAGACACACTTAAGGATTCGATGTTGTTTAGTAGTTATGGAATGATGAGTAAAGAGACCGAATGTTGTTCGGAGTCTCGGATGGGATCCGGGATATCACGAGGAGATCCGAAATGATCCGGAGAATAAGATTCATATAAGGAAAGTCCTGTTTCGAAGTTGGAGAATGATTCCGGTGTTTTCATCGGGAATGTTCTAGAAGGGTCCGGAAGGTCCGGCACTCCTGAGGGGAAGGGTACATGAATGTGTCATGACAATGTGGAATGGTTGCATCATGTACTAGGTCACTTGGCTGGGCAAAATAAAGGAATAAATCAAATCCTAGTTTGAAAGTCAAACGCCAATTTGAAAAAGTCAAACGGCAAGTTTGCTTGGTGGAGGGAGAGTAGGAAACCTACTTGGGGAGGAAGTCCCACTCCCTCCACCCGCCGACCAAGGAGGAGGAGTTGGAGGATGACTCCCTCCTCCTAGGCGCCTCCCTCCCACCTATAAAAGAAGGGGCAGGGTTGCCCCTCTTTCCTACACCTCAAACCCTAGCTTTGGCGCCTCCACCTCCAAGTGCAGCCGCCGCCTAGGGTTTCCCCTCCAACTCGGCGAGTTGGGGCTCTCCCCAAGCCCTAGACGCCGGCCAAGCTTCCTCCCTTGGTGCCTCTAAACCCTAGATCGCCAAGGCCTCTCTCATAGTCCACCATACTCGCTCCGGCTTAAGGCGAAGCCCTGCGAGATCTCCCCTCTACTTCCGGTACCACGCTGTCGTGCTGCCGGAATCACGAGGAGAGTGCTACAACCTCCGCTGCCTGCTAGAACAAGGGAGAGGAAGGTCTTCATCGAGTACCGAACGTGTGACCGACTGCGGAAGCGATGCCGGAACGCAACGCCGGAAGGATCGTCTACGCGATCTTGAGATCGGAAGTGTACGACTACATCACCCACGAGAATCTGCTCTGGTTAACCTCTTTGGAATCTTCGAGGGTGAGTTCCTCTATCGACTCGTTGCTACAATCTAGTAGATAGATCTTGGCTTGTTTGTTTGCATGCGGTAGAAAATTTATGTTTTCCATGCTACGAACCCCTACAAAGGTATGATGCAGTACAACAGACAAGTTTCCCTCAGTAAGAAACTGAGGTTATCAAACCAGTAGGAGAAAGAAAATGTCCCAAAGGTGTTGCAAGCAACGTGGAACCCTGCACAACACAAACTCAAGACTTTGCCCCAACTAACAGTGAGGTTGTCAATCTCACCGGTTGCTGTAACAAAAGATTAACTGTATGGTGTGGAAGGTGATGATGGTTTGCAGCAAGTAAATAGTAACATTGGAAGATGTATCAATGGTAAAAATTGGACCGGGGTCTATAGTTCACTAGAGGTGCTCTCCTTATATAGACAAACATGGCATGAAGGGTAAACAAATTACAGCAGGGCAATTGAGAGGAACTAAGCAAGGCATAACAATGCAATACTAGACAAAAAGATCCTATGAGATTCGATTGGGCAATACAACAATATACATAGACCGCCATCCAACTGCATCT
This sequence comes from Avena atlantica, assembly GCA_910589765.1. NCBI lineage: Eukaryota > Viridiplantae > Streptophyta > Magnoliopsida > Poales > Poaceae > Avena > Avena atlantica. Next base: position 43,643,440 of record OU342737.1, read on the forward strand.
ATGACTAGAAGTCCACCTTCAGGTTATCATCCGAACCCCCTCTAGTATTAAGTTTCAAGCAACAGACAACTGCTTTAAGCAATGTGTGTAAGGTAAACAATCCACTTGTTCCATGAACAAGAGACCGTTATTTTCTCCCTAGTGGCAACATGACATCTACAATCGAAGATATTTTTGTCACTTCCCTTGGAAACTAGAGGCATGAACCCACTATCGAGCATAAATACCCCCTCTTGGAGTTACTAGCAACTACTTGGCCAAGATAGCTACGAACAACGGACATCATGCAAGATCACAATCAACACAGTCATGATAGAATCAATAAGACAAAACCATTGATCTATCTCACATAGTAATCTCAATATCCATCGGATCCCCGCAAACACAACATGCATGATTACAAATAGATTAGATCTTGATCATGAATGGAGCTCACAAGATCTATACATGAAAGCACAATGAGGAGATACAACCATCTAGTTACTACATGGACCCGTAGTCCAAGGTGGAACTACTCACGCTTCATACCGGAGAAGAAGGCCTCCGGGATGATCTCCCCTCTGGCAGGGTGCCGGGAAGAACTTCAGATCCCCCCGAATCTAGGGATGATGGTGGCGGAGGCTACAGACGGTTTCGTGGAGTTTTTATCGGGTGCCTAGGGTTTCTGCATCAGGGGCTTCTTATAGGCAAAAAGGGAGGCTGAGGGGATGAAGGGTTTCACAACATAGTAAATCAAAAAAATTCTACGGATGCGAACGGGAAAGCCAAGATATAATCTGGGAGATGCAAACAACGAGGGAGAATAGATGATATCTTCATACCCTTGAAGATTCGCACAGCGGAACGTTCAACGGAACGTGGTTGATGTAGTCGTACTAGCTTCTCCTCCTCGCGATCTGATCCGATCCAACACCGCAAGTGGCGATGCCTCCGAGAGATGGACACGTACGGCACCTCGAAGTCTCCTCCTTCCTCAGTCCAGCAAGTGGGGTGGAGAGATAGATTGGATCTACAACACGACGGCATGGTGCAAAGGTGGAGAGTTTCTGCGGCAGGGCTTCGCCTACGCGCAGTCGGGAGAGAGAGAGAGAGATCTGGAGGGCAGCAGTATGGCGGATAGGGTTGAAGGAGTGGGGGGAGGGCTACGCCCCTGCCCTCTATATATAGGGGACTGGCCGCCCCCCTTGGCCCCTCCTCCAAGCCCTAGGGCGGCGGCCCCAAGGGTTGGAGTGGGGGGCAAGTTTTCCCCCTCCTTCTAGAAGCTCTCCCTAGGGTTTCCCCTAGGGCTTGGCCGGCTGGGCCTATGGGGCCTTGTTCCCCTGGCCCAATGCGGCCAGGGAACTCCCTCGTAGGCCCACGCCCCCTCCCGACAAGTGGTGGGCCACGTTGCTCCCACTCTGGAAGGTTCTAGAAGCTTTCGGTACAATACCGAACAATTCGAGACAATTCCGAAATCCAAAAACTGCTTTCCCTTATATGAATCTTATTCTCCGGACCATTCCGGAACCTCTCGTGACGTCCTGGATCTCATCCGAGACTCCGAACAAAAACTCATAAACCAATTATCCATTCTATCCTAGCGTCGAGACACGTTAAGTGTGTGACCCTACGGGTTCGAGAATATGCAGACATGATTTTCTATCTATAATCAACAGCGGGGTCTGGAAACCCATATTGACTCCCACACATTCATCAATGATCATATCGGATGAACCACGATGCCAGGATTCAATCAATCCCATATATATTCCCTTCGTCACGCGATATTGTACTTGCCCGAGATTCGATCGTCGGTATCGGCATACCTAGTTCAATCTCGTTCACAGCAAGTACTTTACTCGTTCCGTAATCCGATATCACTTTGTGATTAACTCCTTAGCCACGTGCTTGCAAGCGGTGTTGATATCGATTACCGAGTGGGCCCGAAGTATATCTCTCCGACTTGGGAGGGACAAATCCCATCTCGATACATACAACCCAACAAGTACTTTCCGATCACCTGAGAGACACCTTTATGATCACCCTCTCATAGGATGACGTTTGATGACCTCAAAGCTTTCTTCCGATACCAGGGAGTTGCATTATCTCATGGTCTAAGGAATACAATATTTGACATAAGAAAAAGCTTCGCAAAGATGAACACGATGACACGATCTAATTGCTCTGCTTGATTTGGATTTGTCCATCATATCATTCTCCCAATGATATGATCTCATTATTAATCGACAACTCATGTCCATGGTTAGGAAACCTTAACCATCATTAATCAATGAGCTAGTCCATAGAGGCATACTAGGGACACGGTGTTGTTCATAAACCACACAAGTATCAAAGTTTCCGCTTAATACAATTCTAGCATGGAATATAAACTTTATCATGAACAAGAACTATAATAATAACATCTTAATTATTGCCTCTAGGGCATAATTCCAACAGGGGGTGCCCGAGGCGGCTGCTGATGGCGCCCAGCACTTGTCGTGGGATGCTTCGTTGGAAACCCCAAGAGCAAGGTATTAAGCAGCACGGCAGCAAGTTTCCCTCAGTAAGAAACCGAGGTTATCGAACCAGTAGGAGTAAGGAAACGTCACACAGGTGTTGCTAGCAACGCAGAGACCTGCACAACACAAACTCAACACTTTGCCCCAATGAATCAGTGAGGTTGTCAAGCTCACCGGTTTGCTGTAACAAAGGATTAAACGTATGGTGTGGAAGGTAATGGTTTGCAGCAAGTAAACAAGTAACAATGGAAGATGTATCAATGGTAAAGATTGGACTGGGGTCCACAGTTCACTAGAGGTGCACTCCTTAGATAAACAACATGGCATCAAGGGTAAAAAAATTACAACAGGGCAATTGACATGAACTGTGCAAGGCATAACAATGCAATTACTAGTCAGAAAGATCCTATGAGATTCGATTGGGCAATACAACAAGATACATAGACCGCCATCCAACTACATCTATGACTAGAAGTCCACCTTCAGGTTATCATCCGAACCCCCTCCAGTATTAAGTTGCAAGCAACAAACAACTGCTTTAAGCAAAGTGTGTAAGGTAAACAGTCCACATGTTCCATGAACAAGAGACCATTGTTTTCTCCTTAGTAGCAACAACACATCTATAGCCGAAGAGATTATTGTCACATCCCTTGGAAACTAGAGGCATGAACCCACTATCGAGCATAAATACCCCCTCTTGGAGTCACTAGCAACTACTTGGCCAAGATAGCTACTAACAACGGAGAGAATTCAAGATCACAAACAACACAGACATGATAGAATCATAAAGAAAAAACCAAGTCAACCCAAGCAAAGCATCAAATGAGAATACCACAATACTATGCTTTCGCATGCTAAAACAACGCATAATTTCTTCAAGGCACACTAAGCAATCCCAATTGTTTGGAAAAAAGACATGCTACAACAATAATCACTAAGCATAATGCTAAAACAACACCTAGCATGTCATGCTAAAGTCTAAGTCACAGTCAATGCAAGCTCCTCTTGCACTTCAAGCAAGAATTTACTACTCCTTTCCAACACCAAGCAAACTTATTTGCAAAACAACACAGCGAGAACGGGGGTCCAAACCACTTTATTCAAGCAAACTAAACAACCTAAGCAAAGCAAACTAAAACTAAGACGCTCCAAGAACAACACAACTGTGCATGAAACAATAAAAACGAAGTGTCTAGACAGACCTAAGCTTTTTATTGATGAAGAAGGGGATGCCTTGGGCATCCCCAAGCTTTGACTTTTGTACCTCTTGGATATTTCTTGGGGTAACAACATGGTGGCATCCCCAAGGTTGAGCTTTTGTCCATTCTTCATCTCTGTAGGGGTCCCAATCTTAGATAAGATAGAGCTCCCTGTGTTTACAATGCTAGTCCCTGGATCAATAGCTAGCATCCACAGTTAAGATGTAATATCAAGAAACAAAGGTCATAATATAGCTTTATAACCAGGAGTAACATAATTTTATTACATCATACATAGCTCATTTGGCTATTACATTACATTGCAGCGGAATAACAATAAGCATGGGGTCCTTCATCTTCAAAGTGCCACAGGCAGATGTTGGTTGTAGACTTTGTAATCCTAATCAATCAATCTTCACTAAAAACAATCAAACCTGCAACATACAAGTTACAGCCACAAGGGTCAATACATTTGAATTGTATTGGCAAGTGATACTATGGTAGTATAGTGTAGTCTATCATCTATATGCATTTGGCTAAGTGGAGTTGAGGCTTGCATTGCTCAAAATAGTTTTTTCTTATCATTTTGAAAATACTAAGTTTTTTTGCTTGACAAAATCATTTTCCTCAATCAAAGATTTCAAGATCCTTGTACCAAGCCATCTCTCCATCAATGATTGAAGAATTCAAACAACCCTTGTTCAAACCACAAGATTTTAATTTAGAAATTGGAATGATGAGATTCTTGATTGCTTCCATGTATTGATGCTCAAATTGTCCTTTACCAGGGACATGGCTAAGTACTTAGATTTTACACTCTGCAGAGGTGGTGCACTTTCCCCACAAGACTTGGTTTCCCAAGACAAGATCTTTCAGAAGCTTTCCCTTAGACCAAAATGGACGCGCTCCAACCTATCAAACACTACCACCCACTGTCCATATGGCTAAGTTCTTGCAACCTATATGATCATGGCAGAGCCCATATTGCCAAGTGGTTGCACTTGAAGCTTCTCAACATTTGACATCTCAAATCTCTTTGTTTCCTGGGTGGCCATCCACAAGTGAGATACACAACCCAAGTCCATGGCCTTGTGTAACCACTCAACATATCCCAATCCTTCCATTCCACCCAGGTGATTCATTAACTTAGTTGTTTTATTAAACAAAACCTAAGTCCTCAGACTTAGAATATTTTTCCATAGTGTGAATATATATTCCACCCATGTTTTCTATTAGCTAGGCTAAGCTTGATAGTAATAGGAATCTTTAACTTAGGAAAATCCTACTAAGGATTCAACTACTAGGTTTTCTTATAGCAAGGTCTATACTTAGCAAAATCCATGCAAGTTTTACTTAGCAAAATCACTAATGCATAGAGAAAGTAATGGGACAAAAAGTATGAAGCATCACTTGCCTTTTTGGTAGGGAATGGTGGTTCACTCCTTGATCTTGCTAGTCTCACACTTCACTACAAGTCAATCAAGCAAACACAAATTCAATTCACATTCCAACCAAAGTCAAACAAACAATTCTTCACACACACAAAGTAATGGAATCTAAGTCATGCATGGGAGCATGCACAAGATAGTTTTATTTTGTAAAGAGGGCTTCTATTGGGTTTCTAAACTTTGTAAGTTCCAAATTGGTCATTTACCAAAGTGGCAAAGTCATTAGTTAGAGGGTTTTGTCTAAAAAATATTTTTAAATCCATTCATCATTTTATGTGGTGAAAAATGTTTTTATTAAGGCAAAACTCTTAAGTTGTTCACCAAATGAGTTGCTAATTTGAAAAACTTGGTGTTTTGGTTTAGTGGGTTTGGTCCAAAACATTTCCTTAAAGTTTTCTTTCCATAAACATTTTTATAACCAAAAACCATTCTTTTTATTTGGCTAAAAATGACTAAGTCAAGTAATCCAACCTAAATCTTACAAAAATCATTTTTAACACCAAGGGTTGGTTCCTAGGGTCAGTAAGGTCACAACAAATCAATTTTCAAAGGTTTTATTTCAAAATTATTTTCAATAAATAAATTACATTTCTATTTGACTAGAAATGGTTTTAAATTAAAGAATCATTTCTTAATTTCTCCAAATACATTTTTGTGTCCACAAAGTGTTTCCTAGGGTCAGTAGGTTCAAATCAATTCAATTGCCCAAGATTTTAACCCTAAATTCAATTTTAAACAATTTTTACATTCATAATAAGCATACAAATGTTTCTGCAATTTCAAACAAGCTAACAGTTACTATTTGCTAAACTAAGGGCATGGTTGGCTAGGGTTTGTTCTCCTGAATCCATTGATATAAAATTTGCCCAATTTGGACGTGTGGTTTGAAAGTTACAAAGGTTTGAAAATTACATATCAATCTGATTTCAAATTCAGTTTTAAACCAAATCAGCAGACACGTGTCCTATCCTCATTCGCTGATACCGCTTCGGTTGGATCAAGCACCGAGAGTCGTTGGATCAAGCTGAATCGTGTGGCTCTGAAGACGTACCCTTTCGGCGTTAAATGATTCTATCGTGCCCGCCCGATCTAGATCGAACGGATCCTATCTAATGGCCATGAACTGGCGGCGCGAGGTCATCGGCGAGCGGCGGAGCGACCAGTTGGCGGCGGCGCTGGCAAGGCAGGAAGCAAGAGAGGGTAAGAAGATGCTCACCAGGCTCAGGAGAACACGGCGAAGCTCAAGGTGCTCGTGGTTGGTCAAGGGGCGCACAGATGGGTCGGCAATCTCTCGCTGGAGTCAGGGCGGCGTCGGTCTTGTTCAGATGTTGTCGAAGGTGAGGATAGAGGGCGCCCTAGGACAAACGGAAGGTGTGGTTAGGTTCGTAAGAGCTCGGAGATCATCCTCGTGTCCACGGGGATGAGAGGGGAGTCAGGTTTTACCGGGGAGACGTCGTCGGAGAACAGCAGTAGACGGTGGCGTTCAGTGGTGTGTTGGAGTCGAGGTTCCGAGGTGCCCGTGGTCGAACGGAAGGTGCAGGGAGATGCTACAGGAAGTGGAGAATGTGCCTGCGTGCTTGGGAAGGCAAGGGGCGATGTGAGGCCGTCAGAATCGGCGTCGGAGCGTCGTCGGAGACAGAGGAAGTGCGGGGCAAAATTCTTCGGCCTGGGGGCGTGTCGATGAGGGGTGTCTGGGGGAAATGGAGGAGGAGGCACTGGCGCTTAAGTGTGCTTGATCGCTGCGAGTTATGGTGGCTGCGTTAAGGCGTATTGATGCCGCGATTCAATGCTGGCAACGGCGACGAGAGAAGGAAGAAGCAGTCGCGGGGTGGAGAGGAAGAACAGGAGAAGTGGGGCCGTTGCGTCAGTGGGAAAAGGGGAAAGGGGGAGGTCCACATGTCAGTTGCTTCGTGGGTTTTAAAAGGAGTGTGAAATGTTTTCTTTCGGGGAGGGGAGTTGGGCTGGTTTGCTGGGCCTTGTTGGGCTAGATGGTGGGCTGGTTGTTTTCTCTTATTTTTTCTGTTTACTTTGTTTTATTCTTTTCTATTTCTATTTTCTGATTTGATTTTCAATCAACATTTCAAACATTCAAACCATTCAAACAATTCAAACTTTTGTAATAAGTTTTTGGTTCTGTTTAGTAGTATAACCAACTTTCAAAATAAAATAATATTTTAAATCTTTTTAGGTTCCATTTATTAATTAAATAAAATGGTCCATGGTTTATTAATAAAATAGAGTTTGGTTTATTTTAATAAAATCTTTATTTGAATTCCAAATGTTTTCAAAATCAAATCAGTAGGTATCATTTGGAAGTAAATAATACTTGGATACTTGTTTCAAACAAAATATTATTTTACCTTAGGGTCCAATATTAGTTAAATAAAATGGGCCAAGGTTTATTAATCAAATAGGATTTGATTCTATTAATAAAATGTTTATTTGAAACCTAAATATTTTCAAAACCAAATCAGTTGGTTTTATTTGGGAAATATAGAATACTTGGAGATTTGTTTTAAAATAAAATAACATCTTATTTTAGGGTCCATTATTAATTAAATATAATAGTCTTTCATTATTATTTCAAATAGGTTTTATTTTATTGAGATATTTATTTTGAAATCTAAAATAAAGCCAAAACACTTTAGTAGGTTTTATTAGAGAATAATAAATACTTGGAAAACCTATTTAAAATAATTTAATAAGTTTTTGATGTTTTAATTAAAATGGTAAAACCTTTTATTTAAATAAAGTTTGGATATTAAATCCTTATTAATTTATTTAAAGAAACCTTTGCTAATAAAATGTTTTTAATTCCCAAGGCTTGGCCAAGGTTGGCTTTATAAAATAATCTTTATTTATAAATCCACCTTTTCATTTGAAAACAAAATCTTTTATTAAAGATCCAAAGTAGTAATTTTAACTATTCAAAATGTTTTCTTTATTAAATGTTTTATCTTTTAAATTTCTTTAGGATTTTATTTAATTCAAATGGGTTTGAAGTTCCAATTGAATTCAAAAGTTTCTTCTGGCTCTGAAAATCAAACAAAGTTTTATTTTATTCATTTATTTTCACATTACAAGATTTGGAAAATCTTGGGATGTGACAGGCTACCACCCTTAAAATAAATTTCGTCCCGAGATTTGGGAAGGCTGGGGTTACAAGCAAGTTCAAAACAACTAGGGTACTACCACCCTTAAAAATTTTCAAACAAAAATTACATATTGTCCATCTTGGGATTCTGGGAAAACTTCTCTAAGCAACATTTGCATTGTGTCTTTTCTTTCCATGCTTGACTCATGGGCCAAGGTTGAGATCCTTCATAGACTGATTTAACTTGTTCTTCATCTTTTCTGGACAATTGCTTGCATAGTGGCCTAGTTCCTTGCATTTGAAACACATCACTTGGCTGATATCTTTCTTTTCCTTTGGTATCATTTCCTTTTGTTTGTTTCTTTGGTTCTTCTTCTTTTCTGGGCATTCATTGGCATAGTGTCCCATCTCTTTGCAATTGTAACATTGCTCTTGAGTAATATCCTTCTTGTTAGGGTTGGGGCATTTCTTCTTCTTCTTGGGTCTCTCCAAAGCTAGGAGTTCTTCTAGTTCATGTTCTTCATAGGTGGGAGATCTTTCTCTCTTCTTGGGGCATTGATCTTCATGATCCTTGGATGTATGATCCTTGTCTCTAAAACTATTGTTGGCTTGGGTTCCTTCTAGAATAGCATCTTTGTCATCCTTGTTGTCATTAGCTCTTTGGAAAAAGTTTTCTCTCATGTTGATCATTTGAGTAACCATTCCTTGCAACAATTGGGATTGAAGTTTCAATATCCTTTGTATGGCTGGGTCTAGTCCATTGTTGTTGGCTAAAAGCTGAGTTGTCTCTTGGCTCAACTGGTTTTGGGTTGCTATAAGTCCTTTCATGTTGTCTTCTTGGTTGTTGTTGTTGTTGTCATCAACCTTGATGTTGGAATCCTTTGGAGTAGTCATCTGTTTGGGTTTGAAGGGAGATTAGAATAGGCAAGATATTTCTAAGGAGTCAATCCTAATTACACACATCACAATTCACACAAGCAATGTGCATGCAATCACAAACCAAACAATTCACTCAAACAACAAGGTTCAAGCACATACTTTGGCAACAAAATATTTTTGTTACACCACATAAGTTGGTGGTTTTGACTTAACTAAATTATGGTGGTCCATCTATATGGTTCACTTGTGATCTTTCCTTCCTTCTTGGTTGATTCTTCTTGCATGAGATCTTGGTTTCCTTGAGAAAAACTCTTGGTTACAATACTTCAAAGTTGTTGATGGCTCCTTATTTTGCATTCCCTCAGTCTCTAATTTCTTGAGCAAGATTTCCTTGTTTCACTTATAGTCCTTAGTGGTATCCAAGTTGGAGGTCCTTGGTGAATATGCTGAAGATGTTGAAGTCATTAGAGTTGAAGATGTTGAAGTCATTAGAGTTGAAGAAATTGAAGAAGTCCTTTGCATATGGTCTAGTCTTTGGCCATGGGGTAGGTTTTTCCATCAAGTTTGAAATAGAAGAGAAGTAGAGTTGAAACCAAAATGGTTGAGGAAAGAGGTTACAAGTTTTTGTAAATAAGTTTTTGGAACAAAACAACTCCTATTTTTCTAAGAGTTTTTGTCCAATCCTAGGTTTACAAATCCTACAGGCAACACAATGCTCTGATACCATCTATAGGGGTCCCAATCTTAGATAAGATAGAGCTCCCTGTGTTTACAATGCTAGTCCCTGGATCAATAGCTAGCATCCACAGTTAAGATGTAATATCAAGAAACAAAGGTCATAATATAGCTTTATAACCAGGAGTAACATAATTTTATTACATCATACATAGCTCATTTGGCTATTACATTACATTGCAGCGGAATAACAATAAGCATGGGGTCCTTCATCTTCAAAGTGCCACAGGCAGATGTTGGTTGTAGACTTTGTAATCCTAATCAATCAATCTTCACTAAAAACAATCAAACCTGCAACATACAAGTTACAGCCACAAGGGTCAATACATTTGAATTGTATTGGCAAGTGATACTATGGTAGTATAGTGTAGTCTATCATCTATATGCATTTGGCTAAGTGGAGTTGAGGCTTGCATTGCTCAAAATAGTTTTTTCTTATCATTTTGAAAATACTAAGTTTTTTTGCTTGACAAAATCATTTTCCTCAATCAAAGATTTCAAGATCCTTGTACCAAGCCATCTCTCCATCAATGATTGAAGAATTCAAACAACCCTTGTTCAAACCACAAGATTTTAATTTAGAAATTGGAATGATGAGATTCTTGATTGCTTCCATGTATTGATGCTCAAATTGTCCTTTACCAGGGACATGGCTAAGTACTTAGATTTTACACTCTGCAGAGGTGGTGCACTTTCCCCACAAGACTTGGTTTCCCAAGACAAGATCTTTCAGAAGCTTTCCCTTAGACCAAAATGGACGCGCTCCAACCTATCAAACACTACCACCCACTGTCCATATGGCTAAGTTCTTGCAACCTATATGATCATGGCAGAGCCCATATTGCCAAGTGGTTGCACTTGAAGCTTCTCAACATTTGACATCTCAAATCTCTTTGTTTCCTGGGTGGCCATCCACAAGTGAGATACACAACCCAAGTCCATGGCCTTGTGTAACCACTCAACATATCCCAATCCTTCCATTCCACCCAGGTGATTCATTAACTTAGTTGTTTTATTAAACAAAACCTAAGTCCTCAGACTTAGAATATTTTTCCATAGTGTGAATATATATTCCACCCATGTTTTCTATTAGCTAGGCTAAGCTTGATAGTAATAGGAATCTTTAACTTAGGAAAATCCTACTAAGGATTCAACTACTAGGTTTTCTTATAGCAAGGTCTATACTTAGCAAAATCCATGCAAGTTTTACTTAGCAAAATCACTAATGCATAGAGAAAGTAATGGGACAAAAAGTATGAAGCATCACTTGCCTTTTTGGTAGGGAATGGTGGTTCACTCCTTGATCTTGCTAGTCTCACACTTCACTACAAGTCAATCAAGCAAACACAAATTCAATTCACATTCCAACCAAAGTCAAACAAACAATTCTTCACACACACAAAGTAATGGAATCTAAGTCATGCATGGGAGCATGCACAAGATAGTTTTATTTTGTAAAGAGGGCTTCTATTGGGTTTCTAAACTTTGTAAGTTCCAAATTGGTCATTTACCAAAGTGGCAAAGTCATTAGTTAGAGGGTTTTGTCTAAAAAATATTTTTAAATCCATTCATCATTTTATGTGGTGAAAAATGTTTTTATTAAGGCAAAACTCTTAAGTTGTTCACCAAATGAGTTGCTAATTTGAAAAACTTGGTGTTTTGGTTTAGTGGGTTTGGTCCAAAACATTTCCTTAAAGTTTTCTTTCCATAAACATTTTTATAACCAAAAACCATTCTTTTTATTTGGCTAAAAATGACTAAGTCAAGTAATCCAACCTAAATCTTACAAAAATCATTTTTAACACCAAGGGTTGGTTCCTAGGGTCAGTAAGGTCACAACAAATCAATTTTCAAAGGTTTTATTTCAAAATTATTTTCAATAAATAAATTACATTTCTATTTGACTAGAAATGGTTTTAAATTAAAGAATCATTTCTTAATTTCTCCAAATACATTTTTGTGTCCACAAAGTGTTTCCTAGGGTCAGTAGGTTCAAATCAATTCAATTGCCCAAGATTTTAACCCTAAATTCAATTTTAAACAATTTTTACATTCATAATAAGCATACAAATGTTTCTGCAATTTCAAACAAGCTAACAGTTACTATTTGCTAAACTAAGGGTATGGTTGGCTAGGGTTTGTTCTCATGAATCCATTGATATAAAATTTGCCCAATTTGGACGTGTGGTTTGAAAGTTACAAAGGTTTGAAAATTACATATCAATCTGATTTCAAATTCAGTTTTAAACCAAATCAGCAGACACGTGTCCTATGCTCATTCGCTGATACCGCTTCGGTTGGATCAAGCACCGAGAGTCGTTGGATCAAGCTGAATCGTGTGGCTCTAAAGACGTACCCTTTCGGCGTTAAATGATTCTATCGTGCCCGCCCGATCTAGATCGAACGGATCCTATCTAATGGCCATGAACTGGCGGCGCGAGGTCATCGGCGAGCGGCGGAGCGACCAGTTGGCGGCGGCGCTGGCGAGGCAGGAAACAAGAGAGGGTAAGAAGATGCTCACCAGGCTCAGGAGAACACGGCGAAGCTCAAGGTGCTCGTGGTTGGTCAAGGGGCGCACAGATGGGTCGGCAATCTCTCGCCGGAGTCAGGGCGGCGTCGGTCTTGTTCAGATGTTGTCGAAGGTGAGGATAGAGGGCGCCCTAGGACAAACGGAAGGTGTGGTTAGGTTCGTAAGAGCTCGGAGATCATCCTCGTGTCCACGGGGATGAGAGGGGAGTCAGGTTTTACCGGGGAGACGTCGTCGGAGAATAGCAGTAGACGGTGGCGTTCAGTGGTGTGTTGGAGTCGAGGTTCCGAGGTGCCCGTGGTCGAACGGAAGGTGCAGGGAGATGCTACAGGAAGTGGAGAATGTGCCTGCGTGCTTGGGAAGGCAAGGGGCGATGTGAGGCCGCCGGAATCGGCGTCGGAGCGTCGTCGGAGACAGAGGAAGTGCGGGGCAAAATTCTTCGGCCTGGGGGCGTGTCGATGAGGGGTGTCTGGGGGAAATGGAGGAGGAGGCGCTGGCGCTTAAGTGTGCTTGATCGCTGCGAGTTATGGTGGCTGCGTTAAGGCGTATTGATGTCGCGATTCAATGCTGGCAACGGCGACGAGAGAAGGAAGAAGCAGTCGCGGGGTGGAGAGGAAGAACAGGAGAAGTAGGGCCGTTGCGTCAGTGGGAAAAGGGGAAAGGGGGAGGTCCACATGTCAGTTGCTTCGTGGGTTTTAAAAGGAGTGTGAAACGTTTTCTTTCGGGGAGGGGAGTTGGGCTGGTTTGCTGGGCCTTGTTGGGCTAGATGGTGGGCTGGTTGTTTTCTCTTATTTTTTCTGTTTACTTTGTTTTATTCTTTTCTAATTCTGTTTTCTGATTTGATTTTCAATCAACATTTCAAACATTCAAACAATTCAAACTTTTGTAATAAGTTTTTGGTTCTGTTTAGTAGTATAACCAACTTTCAAAATAAAATAATATTTTAAATCTTTTTAGGTTCCATTTATTAATTAAATAAAATGGTCCATGGTTTATTAATAAAATAGAGTTTGGTTTATTTTAATAAAATCTTTATTTGAATTCCAAATGTTTTCAAAATCAAATCAGTAGGTATCATTTGGAAGTAAATAATACGTGGATACTTGTTTCAAACAAAATATTATTTTACCTTAGGGTCCAATATTAGTTAAATAAAATGGGCCAAGGTTTATTAATCAAATAGGATTTGATTCTATTAATAAAATCTTTATTTGAAACCTAAATATTTTCAAAACCAAATCAGTGGGTTTTATTTGGGAAATATAGAATACTTGGAGATTTGTTTTAAAATAAAATAACATATTATTTTAGGGTCCATTATTAATTAAATATAATAGTCTTTCATTATTATTTCAAATAGGTTTTATTTTATTGAGATATTTATTTTGAAATCTAAAATAAAGCCAAAACACTTTAGTAGGTTTTATTAGAGAATAATAAATACTTGGAAAACCTATTTAAAATAATTTAATAAGTTTTTGATGTTTTAATTAAAATGGTAAAACCTTTTATTTAAATAAAGTTTGGATATTAAATCCTTATTAATTTATTTAAAGAAACCTTTGCTAATAAAATGTTTTTAATTCCCAAGGCTTAGCCAAGGTTGGCTTTATAAAATAATCTTTATTTATAAATCCACATTTTCATTTGAAAACAAAATCTTTTATTAAAGATCCAAAGTAGTAATTTTAACTATTCAAAATGTTTTCTTTATTAAATGTTTTATCTTTTAAATTTCTTTAGGATTTTATTTAATTCAAATGGGTTTGAAGTTCCAATTGAATTCAAAAAGTTTCTTCTGGCTCTGAAAATCAAACAAAGTTTTATTTTATTCATTTATTTTCACATTACAAGATTTGGAAAATCTTGGGATGTGACAGCATCATTCTTTCTTTACACCTGAATTTTTTCCTTCATACAAAACTTCACACAATCTTCATTAGCAACATTAGTGTATTCAAAAGATATTAGACCCCTGGCAAAGCTTTGAAACAGCAAGTCTTTTCACTAAAAACACAAGATACTGTATTAACTCCTTCAAAAAGCTCAATTCACCTAAAGAGAACTTAAAAAGGAATCAATAAGAAGCAAATGCAAATAATGGTAGAAATCTGTCAAAACAGACCAACAGGTAGAAACTGATTTTTTTCGAACATCTTATGTTGCGCAAATCAAAAAGTGTTGAACTAACGAAAGTTATCTAACACACTGGGGGATTTATTCGTAAATTTTGAGCTCAATCCGAGTTACAGAGACTCTTCACGAATTTTTTGGTGGAGGACATAAATCTATTTCGGGACATCAACTCCCCAAATCTTACTTGCCTCTCATCAGAGGTCATTCTTGGCACAAAAAGCAAACAAAAAGGATAAGGATAGGTCATTACTGAATTAATAACTTCCAAGACTCAAGGAAAATCTTGGGTTATCTCCCAACAAGTACTTTTCTTTAACGCCTTTAAGTTAGGCACAAGAAGCAAGAAGAATCAAGTATTTTCAAATGAGGAAGCATTAACATCAAACTTGCTTTCAAAGGAGGAGCAAAAAGCAACCTCTCTCTTCTCATAGGGAAGTGTTCAATACCTTTCTTGAATGGAAAATTATATTTAATGGTGCCTTCTTTCATATCAATGATGGCACCAACTGTTCTAAGAAAAGGTCTTCCCAAAGTAATAGGACAAGAAGCATTGTATTTAACATCCAAAACATAAAAATCAACAGGGACATAACCATTGTTAACCATGATGAGAACATCATTAATACTCCCCATGAGTTTCTTCTTAGCATTATCATTGAGTGGGACATCTTAATAACAATCTTCTAATGGTGGCAAATCAAGCATTTCATAAATCTTCCTAGGCATAATAGAGACACTAGAACCAAGATCACATGAAGCTTTGAGATCAAAGTCATTCACTTGCATATTAATAATGGGTTCCCAACTATCTTCTACTTTCCTAGGAATAGAAGCTTTGTGTTTTAGCTTCTCTTCCTTAATCTTAACAAGGGTATGTGTAATGTGTTTAGTGAAAGCAACATGCATATCACTAGCATCAGGACTTCTAGCAAGCTTTTGCAAGAACATATTCACTTCAGAAATATTGCAACCATCAATATCAAAGTCAAACCTGGCATCACTAGTAGTAGGCTCAATAGGCTTAGGATCAGTAGGAGGAGAAATAGGGACTACTGGTGGTTTAGTGGTGATGGTGCACACACTATTATGTCTATCAATTTTAGCTTCCCTTTCCCACTTATCATGGAGTTGAGCTAAGAGCCTAACATTTTCATCAATAGTAACTTTTATGGCATGAGCATTAGCAAAGGTGTTTTCCATAGTTTCAGGTTTAGCAGCCATTTTATTAATCAGGGAAGACTGAGCTTCAGACAAAGAGGATATATTTTTCTCAATAGCTAAAACCTTTTCCTCTATAGTCTTATTGAAAGTGGTTTGTTTACTAATAAAGTCTTTGAGAATGACTTCAAGTTCAGAGGGGGCATTTCTAGCATGATTGTAAGAACTTCCATAGGAATTGCCATTATTAGGAGGATAAGGCCTATAATTGTTGTTGCTACCAAAATTACTCCTATAGGCATTGTTATTGAAATTGTTGTTTCTAATGAAGTTCACATCAACTTGCTCTTCTTGAGCAACCAAAGAGGCTAAGGGAACACTATTAGGATCTAAAGGAGCTTTCCCATTAACAAGCATAGGCATAATAACATCAATCTTTTCACTCAAAGAGGAAGTTTCCTCAACGAATTTACCTTCTTACCATGTGGAGCTCTCTCAACATGCCATTCAGAGTAGTTAACCATCATATTATCAAGGAGCCTTGTTGCAGCACCCAAAGTGTCACATCCCAAAATTTTCCAAATTTTGAAATGTGAAAAATAAATAAACAATTGTTGATTTTTAGGGTGAGAAGAAACTTTTTGATTCCAATGGGAAGCATCCAAACCTATTTTTGATCAAATAGAATCCTAAAGGGATTTAAAAAGATAAACAATTAATAAAGAAAGTTTTAATAATTGGAATTACAATTTTTAGATCTTTTAATAAAAAGATTTGATTTTCAAAAGCAAAGGTAGAAATATAAATAAGGATTATTTTATAGAGCCAAACTAAATCTTGGCCAAGCTTTTGAAATAAAATATTTCTATTTGATAAAAAGAGTAAAGGGTTTATTTAAATAAAATAATGAGGATTTATTAATATCCAATTTTATTAAAGTAAAGGCTTTTTCATTTTAAATAAACACTAAAACTTGTTAATTTATTTTAAATAAGTTTTCCAAGTGTTTTATTTATTCAAATAAAACCTACTGAAATGATTTTGGTATTATTTTAGATTTCAAATAGAGTTTTTAAATAAATTAAATCCTATTTGAATTAATGACTAAGGTCTATTTATTTAATTATTAATGGATCCTAAAAAGAATAAAAATTATTTTATTTTGGACTTTGGATTATGTTGTTAAACAGAACTAAAATCAATACAAAGTTTGGTGGTAGTTTAAATTGATTTGTTGTTTGAAAATCAAAAAAAATTCAAATTGGAAAAAAAATAAAAAGCTTCTGTATAAAAAAATGAAATAAACAGCAGCCCAACAAGCCCAACTAACTCACCCCCCGCAGTGAACCGTTTTTCACTGAATATCGCACCCGCTGAGTCGCAGACAAGTGGACTCATCTCCCACTCCCTCCACCTCGCTGACAGACGGACCCCACGCCACCTCAGCATCGTTTCCACCCGCGACCACGTCTCCCTCGCTGTTGCTGCCTTGATGGCGGCGATCAATTCGCTTAATTGGCAGGATTAACTCCTCCGGTGACCACGCGTACATAAAAGCCCATGCCCCCTCTCTCTTTCCCCTCACTTGCCAGCGCCTCTCTGCCCCTAGGCTGCTCTAATTTCGAGCTCGCATCCCACTGTCTTCGACGACGTCCCAGAGCAATTCCGGTGAAGCATGGCCGCCCCTCTCCTCACAGAGCACGCAAGCTTGCTCTCCAGTCCCTTGCGCACCTGCCCGTGTGCTCCACTCGCCCGTGCGTGCCTCGTAGCCTCGGCTTCGTCATCACCTGAGCGTGCGCCGTCGTCTGCTGTCACTCCGACGAAGTTCCCCGGTAAGCTCTGATCGCCCCAAGCTCGCCTGATGATGCTCCCATACTCCCCATGCTCACCTGCGTCTAACCGTGCCTCTACTTTGCCTCGGCACGACCTGCAGCCTCGCCCACGACGACCTCCAGAGACACCCGCCGCTCGCAGCAACTCCGGCGAGCAATCCCCTCCGTCCCTGAGCGCCCCTCGCCAAGCCGACAGCACGTTGAGCTTCAGCATCTCCCTGCGAACGCTGTAAGTCACTTCCCCCTCTCCCACTCTTCCTAGCTTTGCCAGAAACTACCTGCTCGAGCGCGCCGCCGCCGCCCACCGTCGCAGCGCCGCCAGTTACTGGTCGAGCTGCTATGAGCCGTTGGATCGTCATCCAGTGGCTGCGATATAACAACTTAACGAAGGGGTATCAGTCGATCTACACCGTGTGATCTAAATGAGATCCTACGGTCTGTAACAGTCGATCCAACCGAATCGTTTTCAACCAATAGGAAACAGCCACGTGGACAAGGTTTTGTTAAAAACAGAAAATAGAATCTGTTTGAATTGCAAACTTGTAAAATTCATAACTTTAATTCTACACGTCCAAATTTTGCAAATTTTATATCAATAGATTCAGCAGAACAAGTACTTTGCAACCATGCATTTTGTTTAATGTTTTGCTTCTAGAAAATTGGTTGAATTTGCAGAAACATGTGTAGGCTTATTTTGAATATAAAAATTATATATTTTTAGTATGAAATCTTTGCAAAATGGATTGTTGTGAATCTACTGACCATAGGAACCAACTTATGGATTTAAAAATGTATTTTGTGAAGTTAAGGAGTAAATATTTGACTTAGCACATTTCTAGTCAAATAAAAATATTGTTTTTGTTTTAGAAATGATTTTTGAGTAAAACCTTTGGGAAATGATTTGATTCAAACCTTCTGACCCTAAACACCAAGTTTTGAGAATTAAAATATATTTGGTGAACTCTTTAAAGAATATTGCTTTACTAAAAGCATTTTCAACCACATAAAATATTGATTTGATTTAGAAATGGTTTATAGATAAAACCTTTTGCAAATGGTTTTACCACTTTAGTAAATGACCACTTTTGAACTTTATAATGTTTAGAGCCTAGTAGAAACCACCTTTGCAAGTAAAACTATCTTTTGCATGCTTGCATGCATGACCTTGTTTCTATTATTTTATGTGTGGTAAGTAAGTTGGAATGCTAGTTGAAATTGTGTTTGTTTGATTGAATTGTAGTGAAGTTAGAAGAGTGTGATATTTGCAAGATCAAGAAGTGAACCATCATTCTATACTAAAAAGGCAAGCGACACTATCATCCATGTCCTACTATTTTCATTACACTTAGTGGATTTTGTAACATGCATGTAAAGGACTACTATATTTTATGCTATGCTAAATCCTAATAGGATACCCTTATATATTCCTTAGTGAAAACATTGTAGTGGTAGTATGCTTAGCCCTGCTATATATTTGGGATGGGATACATGTTATGAATATATGAAGTGTTGAAATTATATATGTTTTATATAATAAAACAAGTACTCAATGAACCACCTGGGTGGACAAGGATACTCAAGATTGGACAAGGTGGCAACAAAAGGAACCATGTTTATATGGCCATCTCTTTTTGTATGTGCACTAGAAGAAAACCACCCAGGGACTTAGAGATTGAACATGTTTCTCGTACAGTGGCTTCCGTGTATAGCCACATGCTAAATGGGCTCTGGCTTAGTCAACTACATAGTGGAAGACCCATGCATTGGCATCTTCAGGTTAACTAGAATTGTGTAAGGGATTTAACCCTACATTGGTGCCTGGTTGACAAGCTAGCATTGTGTATTGGGAGGACTCCTATGGAAAGACTTTGTCACATTCTCGATCTGCCAGTACTACATTTTGGTGAGTACTTATCCAACGGCCATTGGTGGCAACAAGATGAGATTGTGTCATGTGGGTAAAGTGTACAACTTCTGCATAAGATCAAAATTCTAAGTACTTAGCCGTGTCCCCGGTTATGGACAATACTGAGCAACTAAGGCCTGAAGCTATGGAAGATCTCGACATTCCAATTTCTCAAAGTAAAACTTGATGGTGACAAAAAGGGATTTGAAGCACTTGGATTTTTC
This sequence comes from Avena atlantica, assembly GCA_910589765.1. Lineage (NCBI taxonomy): Eukaryota > Viridiplantae > Streptophyta > Magnoliopsida > Poales > Poaceae > Avena > Avena atlantica. The sequence continues at coordinate 43,663,076 of OU342737.1, forward strand.
CAAGAAGTTCAGAAAGATTTGACAAAAGATCAAAACTATTTTCAAAAGATAGGATAAAACTATATTGCTTTCTGCAAAAGAGCCTAAACCCTACTGAAAGAACATGTTGGGCCCCCATGTGTGGTTTTGGTAATTAATGACAATCTTTATGGACTAATGTGTGTATTAAGTTGTACTTGTAGGAATTGTCCATTGGCATTGCTTGGAGCATGTGTTGACTTCAAGATAGATGAAATGAGAAGAAGATGTGTTGTGCAAGCTCAAAATGCGCCATCTATAGAAGATCTCATGTTTGATGCTTGCCATCCTCGGTGATCATGGATCGATGATGAGGAATCAAGAAAGGTGTCCATCTTGAGAAGGACAAGATCGTCTACATCGATCTCAAGTGGATTGCTCAAGGCAAAGGTATAATATTGATAGGTTTTCCCTTTTGCCGGTCTCATGTTTGTTGGGAGACCGGGTTTAGGATAGATAACCGTATTATCAAGAGGGGCTCTCGAATGAGTAACTCGGTCACATCGTTCAGAGAGAGATCAAACCTTTGCATACTTGCATCATCATATTTGGTTGTTATTTGGTCTTATCCATGTGAGGATATAAAGCTTGTGGTAATCTCCATAACAAGCTCTAGTCCATCAAAAACGGATTTCCCTTTTATATCTTATTGCGTTTTGATCTTGGAGGTTTTACCGGTTTGTATTTTAGAGATAGGTAAAACCTTCCATTATTTGGTTCTTACTCATGTGAGGATTTAGAGCTTGTGTTAATCTCCATGACAAGCTCTCGTTCATCGAAAACGGATTTCATATGCATTTTCTATTACGTTTTTTATGTTGGAGGTTTTATCGGTTCATCTTTTTGATAGAGGTTAAACCTTTCGTCATTTGGATATATCCTCCCTTGCTGGACTATAATGTTTCTTTGCATTATCTTTTAGAGCTTGTTGTCCTCTTCGAAACGAGCCCAAGATCATCAAAATCGGAGTCCGGATGCAAAAGTTATGGCCGTTTTCGTTCAGGGACGACCGGTAGTACCGGACCAGGGTCCGGTAGTACCGGAGGTCCGGTAGTACCGCCCCGTAGTACCGGTCGGTACTGAAAAAGGTGCGTTTGGTGACCTGGGATCCCCAGGGATTGTCCGGTAGTACCGGTAATGTCCGGTAGTACCGGGATTCGCGTTTTTTTGGCTTCAACGGTTGGATTTTCGGGGAACCTATTTAAGGGGCCTTCTTCCCCAATGGTTCCCTAACCATTCTTGCAAGTTTTCCCCTCCATTGTTGACCTTCTTGAGCTTGCTTTCTCTCAATCCCTACAATGATTCTTGCATATTCTTGAGGGATTTGAAAGAGGAGATCTAGATCTACAATCCCACCAATCAATCTCTCCTCTAAGTGAGGGGAACATATTGGGATCTAGATCTTGGAGTCTTTTGTGGATTTCCTCCATTGTTCTTCCTCTCTTATTCCCCCATAAGCTTTTGTAGCTTTGGTGGAATTTGGGAGAGAGAGATTTGAGCACCTTTGTGGTGTTCTTGCCATTTGCATTTGGTGCATCGGTTTGAGTTCTCTTTGGAGGATTTGATTTGAGTTACTCACTGGAGCTTGTCCCTCTTGGGTTCTTGGAACCCTAGACGGTTTGTGGCCTTGGTGGCATTGTGGCCTTGGTGGCATTTGTTGGGAGCCTCCAATTAAGTTGTCGAGTTGTGCCCCAACCTTGTGAGAGGTTCCGGTTGCCACCGACAAGTGCACCGATAGTGGAAGCGTGGATCGATCCCATTGGGGTGAGATTCACCGGAGAATAAGGGAGGCCTTTTGTGGCGTTGGTGGTTTGATACCACCCCCTCTCCAAACGAGACGTACTCCATGTTGGGAGGAACTCGGTAAAATATCGGTGTCCCCGCGTGCCTCGGTTATCTCTATACCCGAGCTCTTTACTTATGCACTCTACATTGTGATAGCCTTCGTGCTTGAAGTACTATATATCTTGCTATCACTTTGTTGCTTGTATTGCTTAGCATAAGTTGTTGGTGCACATAGGTGAACCTTAGTTGTTCTAGGTTGTGCTTAACAAAGTAAACACTAGTTTTATTCCGCCTTTGTTGAGCCACTCTAGGAAAAGTTTTAATCGCCTATTCACCCCCCCTCTCTAGGCGACATCCGTATCCTTTCAATTGGTATCAGAGCCTGGTCTCTCATTTTAGGCTTCACCGCCTTGAGAGTAAAGATGTCGGCTAGAGGATTAGTGCACAATGACATGTTCACATTCGATGGCACAAATTATGATATATGGAAAAATCGCATGCTCATTCATTTTCGGGACATGGACCCAAATTTGGAGCGTATTGTAGATATAGGTTTTTCTCCTCCAATGGATTTCAAAAATCTATCTAGTGAGGATGAGAAAAACTTATATCTCGATGCTCAAGCTTCTAATGTGCTTGTTAATGCTTTGAGATATGTAGTTACATCTTCAATCATTCCTTTTTGGAGCGCTCATGAGTTATGGACAAAACTTCAAGATAAATATAGCAAGTCCAACATTATTAAGGATGATTGTGTTGCTTCCACTTCCGGTCGAGATGAGTCCTCATCGTCTACCACTTCACCAACATGTGATTTTTCACAAGGTAATGATATGGTGAGTGGTGATAGAAATTGCAATATGGATAGTGTGTTCACTATTTGTAATCCCTCATAACTATCTAGTTGCAATGATCTATCTTTGGACCTTAACACTTATAGCACTCAAAATTCCTCACATGCTTGTGTTAATAGTCCTTGCATATCATGTAGAAATGATTTGAACAAATCTCATGATGATATGCTCATGTTGTCTTGTTGCCATGATAAAAATGCTTCTATTTCCTCTAGTGCTTGTGTTGCTAACCATGTAGAGGAAAATGAAGATTCTATGGGCCAAGATAAGGTCTTGAAGAGATCTTCAAGTGCAATCTCATCATCACCTTCCTCCGGTTCTCACATGTGCCTTATGGCTAAGGGAACAAAGGTAACCTCTTTGAATCCCACTGTATCTCATGATGATGATGAGGTTGAGAATGATAATGATGATTGTAGAGGTAAGTATGATATTACCTCTATTAAGAAAATGGGAGAGGTTTTCTATGGTGCTCTCTACAAAAATAAACTTGCTTCCTCCAACCTTCTTAAAATCTTGAATTATGCTATAGAAGGCAATGATCTTATTGAGGAGCAAGAAAACATAATTGATGAAAAGTTTGCACTTGAGCGTGAATATGCTAATGAACTTGCTCAAGTAAAGGACTCCCTTGAAGAAGAACAAACCACCAAAGAATCTCTTGAGGAGACTTTTACTCTAGAATTATCTAGAGTAAAGGAATACCATGATAGAGAACTTGCGGTGGCTAAATCCTTCAAGATTAAAAATGATGAACTTGAAGTTGCTTATGCTAAACTTGTTGAGGATTTTGAGAACCTCAAAAATGGCTCTAGGGTCATAAAGGGTGAGCTCATCAAACTCACCGAGTCACATGAGCAACTTAAAGCTTCATATTCAAAAGAGCTTGCCAAGTTGCCTTCACCTCTCACTAATAATGATGATGCTTGTGCTACTAACTCCATTTCTTGTGAAGCATCTATTTTGGAAGAGAATGTTGAGCTAAAGGCTCAACTTGCGTTGCTAACTAGCAACTATGGGAAATTAGAAGAAAGTCATGTTAAGCTCTCAAGCTCGCATGAGGATCTTCTAGTCTCCCATGGTAGGCTAAAGTTAGCTCATGAGGCCATCGTGTCAAAGGTAACATCTAGTGGGCCTCATGTGGACATTAGCACTACATCTACTCCAAATGTTACATTGTCATGTGCTAGTCCTTGTAATTCATCCTCTCATAACCATGCTATATCTCATGATGAATTACACCCCATGCCTTGTTGCTCTAACAATGTAGCATCTACTTCCTCTAGTACTTGTGTTGAAACTAACCATGTAGAGGAAATCAAAGAGCTCAAGGCTCAAGTCACTTCTTTGAGAAATGACTTGAAAAAGGGTCATCAAGGGAAGGTCACACTCAACAAAATCTTGAGTGTGCAAAAATCCCCCAATGACAAGAGTGGGCTTGGATTTAACTCCAATGTCAAAAACAAGTCCACTATCAAGTTGAAGCACAAGGACAACAAGAAGAATGGCCAAGATCAAGTCAAGAATCCGGCCAACATTGTTTGCTTCAAGTGCAAGGAACAAGGGCACCATGTTAGATCTTGCCCATTGAAGAAAAAGCCTCTTAGTGTGAAGCAACAAGGGAAGCGGCCTCAAGCTCCACCTCAAGTCATTAATGGGCCTCTTCCTAAGAGGACTACTCGAGCTCTTCCTCGAGTTGTGGCTTCACCTAAGAAGAAAGATGGCAAGAGTAGAACTTGCTACATATGCCGTGAGAAGGGGCATATTTCTTCCTCATGCACTATTGGTATCTCCTCATCCAACCCTATCATTATTGATGATGCTTATTCTCTTTGGAAGGATGAGGTTGGCAATGTGTTTGCCAAATTTGTTGGTGCTCAATGTGGTGTCAAGAAAAGAACCATTTGGGTTGCCAAACCTATTGTGACTAACCTCTTAGGACCCAACTTGGTTGGGGACCAACAAACCAAAACTTGATCAATAGGTGTGTTTTGGAGGGCATTGGAGTCTTGGCTACATTATGAAGAATTGAGGGATCTTCATCAATTATTATTGTCAAGCCAAGCCATTTTGATTATCTTGATTATATTATATTTCCAATGTTCCTCCTTGCGGTAACATATGCTAAACTCTTAACATTGAAAGTTAATCGCCCCTTTGTGCATGTGTTGGTTTTGTATCTTCCATGTTTTTTTACATCTTGTGCTATCCACTTAATTATCTTGAAATCAAGATTATTTGTGTATGATTAGGTGGCACACCATGTATGTGTGTTTCTTGTGTTTGAGCCTTGCTTGGTTATATTTGGTATCCTATTTGGCTCTTGTGAGAAATTAATGGATTATCCTATTTTGGAGGAGTGTTATGCTTAGGCATTCCACAATCCTAAAAATGTGTGTACATGAGGATTACCACCTAGTATTTATATTGGATTCTTGTCTAGTCTCTATGTGGTATAATTCTCACGAGAAATTTAAGTTTTATAATGTCCATTAATTATCTCTATTTGTATCCTTTTGCCTCGTGTTGTTTTTATGGTAGTATCACATTATGGGGGAGTCTTATGCTTAGTGCATATTACAATCCTAGAAAATGTGAATATTCGAGGTTATGTCACTTAGAATTGATATTGATAATTATCTAGCACCTATGTGACACATTGGCTCATACAAGTTCCTATTTGCATGAATGGCTTTATTCATCTTATTTTGGATCTTGTATATGAGAGTGTTTCTTGGTATGCGTTTCCTCATATTTTGATATATATATCCTCATGGAAACCATTTGCTTCAAGTTACTCTATTCACTAGTGATTGTGTGACTTGGGGAAGCTACCAAGAATCTTGTTCGAAGTATCATGTTCAATTTCTTATATTTAGTTATATGCTTATTGTTGTGACTATGATCTTGGATATCCATGCAAGCTACCTTGGGAAAATTATTCTATTTCTTGTCCTTGGACAATGAGTACCCAACTTATGGTAGAATTTATTGATCATATTCACTTTGGCCCTTGCTTAATTTTATCCTATATTTGGCCAAGAAAATGTTTTGTGTTGTCTCCCAAGCCTTCCTTGCTTCTTGTGGATCTTCTTATTTTATTGATATCCTCTTGTGTTTTACTTATTATAGGTACTAGTGATGATCCCATTTGTGTGCATTTTGCATTTAAAAGGAAAATCCTACAAAATGCACTATCCATGGGGGAGCTATCCTATATTATTTAGAACACTCATATTTATGCTTCTTTGTTTTGATCCATATCGTGTTTTGTGTGCTTGGAACCTCAATCTTTTCATTTTGGTACTTGTGCCATCATGTGAAGTTTGGGGAGTTTGGTTTCTTGTTGGAACCTTGCTCTTTTGGGGAGTTGGTTTTGTCTCATTCCTTGTTTCTTGATTTGACCATTTTAGAATGAGATAAATCCTTGAGCATTTTTATTTCTATCTATCTTTTGCTCCTTGGATTATGCCTAGTTCATTTGTTGAAATTGTGATCTTTCATGTGTTGAATTGGTTCGTTGATACAATTTGGACATCGTTTGTCATGTCACACTCTTGTGTGTGCAATCTCGATTTACTTGGTGTTTTGTTCAAATTGTATCTCCTTTTTGGTTCTTGAAAGCTTCATGCATGCATATTTACTATATGATTATATTATGGCATGCTTGCTTTCTTTGATCCAATATATAGGGGAAACTCCACCAATTCCCATCGGCTAAGTTGTGCATGAAATTCAATTTCATATCAATGTGCACATAATTATGTGGAGTCTCTCCTATGTATTGTAGTTTCTCTAACTACTTTGGACCCAATAAGTTTGGGACCATTTTGTACTTAATTGTGTTTTAGGTACATTGGAGATATATTGGATGCTTGTCTTTCAATTTTGAAGAAGTGGTGCGTACATGAAAAGTTGAGTCAAGCTATAGGATGATCAACGAATTCATATACTCTACATCCTACCAATTATATCTCGGTAACAAGTATCTCTTTCTCATGCTCATATATCTTGATTCCAACCGTTTGTCGGTTGCCTTCTAGCATGAATTCATGTATTTGTAATTGTTGTAGTTCTAGCCATGGCTTTAAGAGAACTCTCTATTGTAAATGTGTATAAGTTGAGATGAGTACATATAGTTGGGACTATACAAAATCATGCATATGATCCTCCAATCCCAAATATATCAATCTAGAAATTTTATTGCCTATCATCTCCTCAACTTCTCTCATATGCAATAGTGAGATTTTGCTAGTCTATTTTCTCTTATGATACTTGTTGCCTTTCTTCATATATTTCAACTTTCAACTTTTCCCTTGGTGATAGTTGTAATATATGTAGTGTGTTTGTGTTTGAAGTCCATTATGTACAATAAGATATATGTGAGCCTTTGGCCATGCTTTGAAGCAAAAATCTTATTGATATATGTTATGACTTCATTTTTGCCTTTCATGTGCTTTCTTGTAGAATCTTCTTGATGTGTGCATTTTTCTTCTTTGAAATATGTCTTTGTGATATTTTCCACTTAGATACATATACACATATGACAAGATAATTTTAGTTGATTTTTAATCCTTGGAGACCACCTTTCTATTCCTTTTGATTCTTTGGTGGCTTCCAAATTTATTTTCCTATGAGTGCTTGTTCCTCTTGTTTGCATCTTCGGACACTCATATTTGTTCTTTCATGTCTTGTATTATTAAATGAATTTGGATGAGTGAGGAGTCCATGACTATGCACCTCGTTCCCAAATGCAATTATCATAATTGGTGCATTCTCTTTGGGGAGCTCATCTAATTCATTTAATAATACTCATTTGCATTCTTTCACATTGTTGTGTTTTAAATGCTTATGGGGGAGCAAGGATTCCATATTTGTGCATTATGTATTCCAATACATTTATTTTGAATTGTGCACAAACCTTGGGAGCTTCTCTATTTGTTATTTAAAACACTCTTTTGCTCATATCATAATATCTTGTTGTTTCCATTTGGACTCATTTGTTGTTTTCAAATTGGTTTGTCGGACCTTGTAGTTGCTTGCATCATTTGAGTTTATTTTTGCAATCTTCGGGTCCTCGATATAGTTCTACTCCCTCCCAAGTATTCATCATTGGATATGTGCAAAGACACACCTTTGGAGGAATTATTACTATATTTGCCTTCTAGAACTTGTCACCCATTTCGGCAATTGATGCCAATGGGGGAGAAGTTTTAGAGGGTTTAAGGGAAGTTGGTTTATGCATTGAGTTTGTTCTTGTGCATTTGCTTCTCATGCTCTTGCATCTTTGTTGTTGCTTAGCATGTGGTATATATAGAGGAAACTCCACCAATGATAATGATTGGCAATATATGCAATGAAATTCAAGTTCATCACACATGCATAGATTGTGGGGGAGTTTGCTCTATATATGATGGTGGTACCAATATCACATACTTTTGTAGTATTTGATATTGGTATTACCATTTTATTCATTAAAAATTCCTTATATAAACCCTCTTAAGGGGATTGTCATCAATTACCAAAATGGGGGAGATTGAAAGAACATGTTGGGCCCCCATGTGTGGTTTTGGTAATTAATGACAATCTTTATGGACTAATGTGTGTATTAAGTTGTACTTGTAGGAATTGTCCATTGGCATTGCTTGGAGCATGTGTTGACTTCAAGATAGATGAAATGAGAAGAAGATGTGTTGTGCAAGCTCAAAATGCGCCATCTATAGAAGATCTCATGTTTGATGCTTGCCATCCTCGGTGATCATGGATCGATGATGAGGAATCAAGAAAGGTGTCCATCTTGAGAAGGAAAAGATCGTCTACATCGATCTCAAGTGGATTGCTCAAGGCAAAGGTATAATATTGATAGGTTTTCCCTTTTGCCGGTCTCATGTTTGTTGGGAGACCGGGTTTAGGATAGATAACCGTACTATCAAGAGGGGCTCTCGAATGAGTAACTCGGTCACATCGTTCGGAGAGAGATCAAACCTTTGCATACTTGCATCATCATATTTGGTTGTTATTTGGTCTTATCCATGTGAGGATATAGAGCTTGTGGTAATCTCCATAACAAGCTCTAGTCCATCAAAAACGGATTTCCCTTTTATATCTTATTGCGTTTTGATCTTGGAGGTTTTACCGGTTTGTATTTTAGAGATAGGTAAAACCTTCCATTATTTGGTTCTAACTCATGTGAGGATTTAGAGCTTGTGTTAATCTCCATGACAAGCTCTCGTTCATCGAAAACGGATTTCATATGCATTTTCTATTACGTTTTTGATGTTGGGGGTTTTATCGGTTCATCTTTTTGATAGAGGTTAAACCTTTCGTCATTTGGATATATCCTCCCTTGCTGGACTATAATGTTTCTTTGCATTATCTTTTAGAGCTTGTTGTCCTCTTCGAAACGAGCCCAAGATCATCAAAATCAGAGTCCGGATGCAAAAGTTATGGCCGTTTTCGTTCAGAGATGACCGGTAGTACCGGACCAGGGTCCGGTAGTACCGGAGGTCCAGTAGTACTGCCCCGTAGTACCGGTCGGTACTGAAAAAGGCGCGTTTGGCGACCTGGGATCCCTAGGGAATGTCCGGTAGTACCGGGAATGTCCGGTAGTACCGGGATTCGCGTTTTTTTGGCTTCAACGGTTGGATTTTCGGGGAACCTATTTAAGGGGCCTTCTTCCCCAATGGTTCCCTAACCATTCTTGCAAGTTTTCCCCTCCATTGTTGACCTTCTTGAGCTTGCTTTCTCTCAATCCCGACAATGATTCTTGCATATTCTTGAGGGATTTGAAAGAGGAGATCTAGATCTACAATCCCACCAATCAATCTCTCCTCTAAGTGAAAGGAACATATTGGGATCTAGATCTTGGAGTCTTTTGTGGATTTCCTCCATTGTTCTTCCTCTCTTATTCCCCCATAAGCTTTTGTAGCTTTGGTGGAATTTGGGAGAGAGAGATTTGAGCACCTTTGTGGTGTTCTTGCCATTTGCATTTGGTGCATCGGTTTGAGTTCCCTTTGGAGGATTTGATTTGAGTTACTCACTGGAGCTTGTCCCTCTTGGGTTCTTGGAACCCTAGACGGTTTGTGGCCTTGGTGGCATTTGTTGGGAGCCTCCAATTAAGTTGTGGAGTTGTGCCCCAACCTTGTGAGAGGTTCCGGTTGCCACCGACAAGTGCACCGATAGTGGAAGCGTGGATCGATCCCATTGGGGTGAGATTCACCGGAGAATAAGGGAGGCCTTTTGTGGCGTTGGTGGTTTGATACCACCCCCTCTCCAAATGAGACGTACTCCATGTTGGGAGGAACTCGGTAAAATATCGGTGTCCCCGCGTGCCTCGGTTATCTCTATACCCGAGCTCTTTACTTATGCACTCTACATTGTGATAGCCTTCGTGCTTGAAGTACTATATATCTTGCTATCACTTTGTTGCTTGTATTGCTTAGCATAAGTTGTTGGTGCACATAGGTGAACCTTAGTTGTTCTAGGTTGTGCTTAACAAAGTAAACACTATTTTTATTCCGCCTTTGTTGAGCCACTCTAGGAAAAGTTTTAATCGCCTATTCACCCCCCCTCTAGGCGACATCCGTATCCTTTCAATTGGTACCAGAGCCCGGTCTCTCATTTTAGGCTTCACCGCCTTGAGAGTAAAGATGTCGGCTAGAGGATTAGTGCACAATGACATGTTCACATTCGATGGCACAAATTATGATATATGGAAAAATCGCATGCTCATTCATTTTCGGGACATGGACCCAAATTTGGAGCGTATTGTAGATATAGGTTTTTCTCCTCCAATGGATTTCAAAAATCTATCTAATGAGGATGAGAAAAACTTATATCTCGATGCTCAAGATTCTAATGTGCTTGTTAATGCTTTGAGCTATGTAGTTACATCTTCAATCATTCCTTTTTGGAGCGCTCATGAGTTATGGACAAAACTTCAAGATAAATATAGCAAGTCCAACATTATTAAGGATGATTGTGTTGCTTCCACTTCCGGTTGAGATGAGTTCTCATCGTCTACCACTTCACCAACATGTGATTTTTCACAAGGTAATGATATGGTGAGTGGTGATAGAAATTGCAATATGGATAGTGTGTTCACTATTTGTAATCCCTCATATCTATCTAGTTGCAATGATCTATCTTTGGACCTTAACACTTCTAGCACTCAAAATTCCTCACATGCTTGTGTTAATAGTCCTTGCATATCATGTAGAAATGACTTGAACAAATCTCATGATGATATGCTCATGTTGTCTTGTTGCCATGATAAAAATGCTTCTATTTCTTCTAGTGCTTGTGTTGCTAACCATGTAGAGGAAAATGAAGGTTCTATGGGCCAAGACAAGGTATTGAAGAGATCTTCAAGTGCAATCTCATCATCACCTTCCTCCGGTTCTCACATGTGCCTTATGGCTAAGGTAACAAAGGTAACCTCTTTGAATCCCACTGTATCTCATGATGATGATGATGAGGTTGAGAATGATAATGATGATTATAGAGGTAAGTATGATATTACCTCTATTAAGAAAATGGGAGAGGTTGTCTATGGTTATCTCTACAAAAATAAACTTGCTTCCTCCAACCTTCTTGAAATCTTGAATTATGCTATAGAAGGCAATGATCTTATTGAGGAGCAAGAAAACATAATTGATGAAAAGTTTGCACTTGAGCGTGAATATGCTAATGAACTTGCTCAAGTAAAGGACTCCCTTGAAGAAGAACAAACCACCAAAGAATCTCTTGAGGAGAATTTTACTCTAGAATTATCTAGAGTAAAGGAATACCATGATAGAGAACTTGCGGTGGCTAAATCCTTCAAGATTAAAAATGATGAACTTGAAGTTGCTTATGCTAAACTTGTTGAGGATTTTGAGCACCTCAAAAATGGCTCTAGGGTCATAAAGGGTGAGCTCATCAAACTCACCGAGTCACATGAGCAACTTAAAGCTTCATATTCAAAAGAGCTTGCCAAGTTGCCTTCACCTCTCACTAATAATGATGATGCTTGTGCTACTAACTCTATTTCTTGTGAAGCATCTATTTTGGAAGAGAATGTTGAGCTAAAGGCTCAACTTGCGTCGCTAACTAGCAACTATGGGAAATTAGAAGAAAGCCATGTTAAGCTCTCAAGCTCGCATGCGGATCTTCTAGTCTCCCATGGTAGGCTAAAGTTAGCTCATGAGGCCATCGTGTCAAAGGTAACATCTAGTGGGCCTCATGTGGACATTAGCACTACATCTACTCCAAATGTTATATTGTCATGTGCTAGTCCTTGTAATTCATCCTCTCACAACCATGTTATATCTCATGATGAATTACACCCCATGCCTTGTTGCTCTAACAATGTAGCATCTACTTCCTCTAGTACTTATGTTGAAACTAACCATGTAGAGGAAATCAAAGAGCTCAAGGCTCAAGTCACTTCTTTGAGAAATGACTTGAAAAAGGGTCATCAAGGGAAGGTCACACTCAACAAAATATTGAGTGTGCAAAAATCCCCCAATGACAAGAGTGGGCTTGGATTTAACTCCAATGTCAAAAACAAGTCCACTATCAAGTTGAAGCACAAGGACAACAAGAAGAATGGCCAAGATCAAGTCAAGAATCCGGCCAACATTGTTTGCTTCAAGTACAAGGAACAAGGGCACCATGTTAGATCTTGCCCATTGAAGAAAAAGCCTCTTAGTGTGAAGCAACAAGGGAAGCGGCCTCAAGCTCCACCTCAAGTCATTAATGGGCCTCTTCCTAAGAGGACTACTCGAGCTCTTCCTCGAGTTGTGGCTTCACCTAAGAAGAAAGATGGCAAGAGTAGAACTTGCTACATATGCCGTGAGAAGGGGCATATTTCTTCCTCATGCACTATTGGTATCTCCTCATCCAACCCTATCATTATTGATGATGCTTATTCTCTTTGGAAGGATGAGGTTGGCAATGTGTTTGCCAAATTTGTTGGTGCTCAATGTGGTGTCAAGAAAAGAACCATTTGGGTTGCCAAACCTATTGTGACTAACCTCTTAGGACCCAACTTGGTTGGGGACCAACAAACCAAAACTTGATCAATAGGTGTGTTTTGGAGGGCATTGGAGTCTTGGCTACATTATGAAGAATTGAGGGATCTTCATCATTATTATTGTCAAGCCAAGCCATTTTGATTATCTTGATTATATTATATTTCCAATGTTCCTCCTTGCGGTAACATATGCTAAACTCTTTACATTGAAAGTTACTCACCCCTTTGTGCATGTGTTGGTTTTGTATCTTCCATGTTTTTGTACATGTTGTGATATCCACTTAATTATCTTGAAATCAAGATTATTTGTGTATGATTAGGTGGCACACCATGTATGTGTGTTTCTTGTGTTTGAGCCTTGCTTGGTTATATTTGGTATCCTATTTGGCTCTTGTGAGAAATTAATGGATTATCCTATTTTGGGGGAGTGTTATGCTTAGGCATTCCACAATCCTAAAAATGTGTGTACATGAGGATTACCACCTAGTATTTATATTGGATTCTTGTCTAGTCTCTATGTGGTATAATTCTCATGAGAAATTTAAGTTTTATAATGTCCATTAATTATCTCTATTTGTATCCTTTGCCTCGTGTTGTTTTTATGGTAGTATCACATTATGGGGGAGTCTTATGCTTAGTGCATATTACAATCCTAGAAAATGTGAATATTCGAGGTTATGTCACTTAGAATTGATATTGATAATTATCTAGCACCTATGTGACACATTGGCTCATACAAGTTCCTATTTGCATGAATGGCTTTATTGATCTTATTTTGGATCTTGTATATGAGAGTGTTTCTTGGTATGCGTTTCCTCATATTTAGATATATATATATCCTCATGGAAACCATTTGCTTCAAGTTACTCTATTCACTAGTGATTGTGTGACTTGGGGAAGCTACCAAGAATCTTGATCGAAGTATCATGCTCAATTTATTATATTTAGTTATATGCTTCTTGTTGTGACTATGATCTTGGATATCCATGCAAGCTACCTTGGGAAAATTATTCTATTTCTTGTCCTTGGACAATGAGTACCCAACTTATGGTAGAATTTATTGATCATATTCACTTTGGCCCTTCCTTAATTTTATCCTATATTTGGCCAAGAAAATGTTTTGTGTTGTCTCCCAAGCCTTCCTTGCTTCTTGTGGATCTTCTTATTTTATTGATATCCTCTTGTGTTTTACTTATTATAGGTACTAGTGATGATCCCATTTGTGTGCATTTTGCATTTAAAAGGAAAATCCTACAAAATGCACTATCCATGGGGGAGCTATCCTATATTATTTAGAACACTCATATTTATGCTTCTTTGTTTTGATCCATATCGTGTTTTATGTGCTTGGAACCTCAATCTTTTCATTTTGGTACTTGTGCCATCATGTGAAGTTTGGGGAGTTTGGTTTCTTGTTGGAACCTTGCTCTTTTGGGGAGTTGGTTTTGTCTCATTCCTTGTTTCTTGATTTGACCATTTTAGAATGAGATAAATCCTTGAGCATTTTTATTTCTATCTATCTTTTGCTCCTTGGATTATGCCTAGTTCATTTGTTGAAATTGTGATCTTTCATGTGTTGAATTGGTTCGTTGATACAATTTGGACATCGTTTGTCATGTCACACTCTTGTGTGTGCAATCTCGATTTACTTGGTGTTTTGTAACACAGTCAGAATCAGACCTATGCAAGTTTCAGCGATTCCCGCCAAACCCGCATAGAAAAGATTCAAAGGTGCCCACCAGGCACTTTCGTGCGGGTGGAAAACGAAGTAATAACATTACACAACAGTCCTCGATGGGACCCACAGAACAGATATATATAACAACGACTCAAAGAGTCAAGAATACAGATATAATATACAAAGATCCAAATCACCTTGAAAATGATAGAGCGTCCGACTACGGACAAGATGCAAATGGGGATAAGAGCCCTGAAGAATAACCAATGGCGTCCATAACCCTGCCCAGACCAAGCCGGAAGGGTAACCCTGCTAACGACGTCGATCTCAAAACCTGCTTAAACAAAAGGGGTGCCGACAAAGGGCAAAAGGAAAAAGAGGAGCGTCAGTACTGAGGCCAGTACACGGCGAGGCTAGAATTCGGCGGTCCTTGCCTACATAGGTATGGTGGACTGAAGCGGCAGCGGCAGCAAGCCCTAAACAACCTATAGAGACTCGATACAACTGGCGGCAATCAGAGAGGGGTAAGAAGGACCTATCCGGAACCAACCTGATACTACCATCAAACAAACCCATCCTAGCGTTTCCCCCTCGAGACCAAACGAGGAAGTCAACCGAGGAACTCACACAGTTGGCAGTTTTATTTATTCAGTTATCGTTGCAGCAATTACTAGTCAGGGTTAGATAATCGTCCTGATAAAGTAAGCAGTGGGCACTTTTAGTTAACCATTCCGTGATAGTTACAACACTTACTAATCAGATACAGATGGCATGAGATAACCCAAAAACCCAGCAGTTGTTGGTACTTTTATTCAGCTATTCCGTTGTAGTTGCAATACTTACTAGTCAGATACAATGGTCGCAAGCGACACTCCAAACAAGCAATTGTGGGCAGTATTATTTAACCATTCCATTATAGTGAAGCTGATTACTAGTCATTATAAAGTCAAATTTATAGCAATAAACTTTAGTTATGCTTGTCTATGGTCGAGATACTGTGCTCCAAGTCGTCCATAACCGCGGACACGGCTTTCAGAAAGTTTTACCCGGCCGGGGTGCACCAATAGCAACACACACTCGATCAACCTCGGAAAAACCAAATCAAAACCCAACGAGGCCTTCACGACAAAGCAATCACAGGATTCCGAATTATTTCAGGGGGCCACCCCATTGAGTAGACCCGCAATGAAGCCAGCTGACTCCGAGACGGACTCAAGGTTGCGACAATGGATGTAAACGACTGGGAACCCAAAAGTGTGGCTGGGCTTGTCGATACCGCGAAAACATTCCGCTTACCTAAACAGTACAGTGTGCTCCTCGCACAATCGTAAATACAGAAGTAGCATGGCATAAGTACAGGATAGTAAATAAAACCTCAAACTAGTTTGTGGCCCCAAGAAATAAGACTGAATCAAGCTCTGGCTCAGGGGGGTCCCATATACCTCCCGGATGTGGATAGCGCGATAAATCAAGGAACAGGTATCAAGTACTCGGGGTCCTACGGGACACAAGTGGGCGTTCGGAAACCAAATATTTTATATCACCCACCGATGCCTCTGCTTACTTCAATTTTAGTTGTTAAACAGGAATTAAAGTGAACGATAAGTAAAACTATGATCAACTCCAACAACAACATGCGGCAATACATCAACAACTGTGGCACTGGACGACACGCAACAGCACTTGAGCAAGCGACTACGACGCGCAAGTCCAACTATCTACCAAACAACATGTAATAGGATGTGTCCAAGGCAATATAGGGCTGCACGGTATATCACAGGTACGGAAACTAGAGCAACGCGACACAGATAGCAATAGATCAACAGGAAGGAAATAAATACTATAAAAGTAAGATAGGTAGAAAGGGGGAGATGCTCGCCTGAAAAACATTGTCGAAGGTTCAACCGAAGATCGGGGCGAAGCTCACATCAACTCAACGGCCTTATCCGCGAAGAAGCAAAACACTAGAATAAACACCGGATGCAATATTTAATACTACGGCAAAAGATCGGGCATGATGCATGTATGATGCATGGCATGGCAAAACTGCGATGCAATTAGGTCATCTTAAGCGGAACCGGGGTCCCGACAGTTAGTTAGATGGTTCAAGTTGTTTATCTACCCCGCAAATTAAATGTTGTTTTAACAAGGAAAGATGAGTTACCGGTTCGCTACACAAATTTAAATGAGGCCAATATAAGGCTAGATTTGCCCGCATATGGGCCCCATATTTAATTATTAGGTGAATCGGCATAAGGCCCCCAAACCACGTGACAAGTATGCATGCAAGAATGACAATATGATATGCAACAATTTATATAGTTGGCAATTTATAAAAATAGGGGCTCGGATCAGGGTCACACATTAGGGTCTCGACGGTCTTGGTGTTCCGGGGTTCGGGGTTCGGCCTCAGGGTTCAGGGTTCGACGGATGCGTTCTCGGACTCCGGGATCGTTCTCGGACAACGGGGTAGAGCTTGGCGCATTCGCGGTGGTCGGGCCATGTCGACGGTCCAGGCGTGCGGGATGAAGTACTTGGTTCGATGTCGGGGCGCATCGGGTTCTTCCGGGTCGGTGTCGTTCTTGTCGTTGCGAGGACCTTGTCGTTTCGATGTCGGGGTCTCGAAATCCGTGAAGAGAGCTTGGCGTCCGAGGGAAGTTCATGTCGTATCCGTGTCGTCGACCTGGGTGTTCTGGGGGCGTTCTCGGTGTTCCGTGTGGGAGGCCGCGAGGGTTTGGTGACGGAGATCTTGACGGGTCCATGCCGGAACACTCGGCGCCTTTAGATTCGAAGATCGGTTCTCATGTCCGTGTAGGAGTGCTTGATGGTCCGAGAGGAAGTTCTTGTCCGTGATTCTTCGAGCACCTTCGGGGTACGGGGATTTGATGACGTCGAAGGGATCTAGCCCGAGGTCCTGGAATGTGGGCGTAGCTCTTGGTACTGCTTCATTACAACAACACACCGACACCGACAGTTACACGCGCAGACGCCATCGTGCGTCACCTGGCCGCCGGGCAGGGGGCAGGCCTGCGAGGAGGCGGTCGACGGGGCGATGGGGCGGCAGGCGAGGGGGCGCGGGCTTGCGGGGAAGGGGCGAGCTCGCGGTGGCCGGAGCGGCGGGGACGGGCTCGCCGGCGCACGGCGGCCGCGGGATCGGGACGGAGAAGGGCGGCGGAGCGGTGGCGTGGCAGCAGCGCGTCGGGGTGGAGGGAGAGGACGCGAGGCCGGGGCCCCTGGCGGCGGGCGGAAGGGGACGCCGGCGAGACGGGACCTGGCGGCGCGGCAAGCTTGCAAAGCGGAGGAGCGGCCGGAGCGGTGGCGACGGCGGCGCGGAGGACGCGGCCGGGGAGCGGTCGCCGTCGGCGGAGAGGAAGGCTGGCGGCGCCTGACGCGAGCGGCGCGCTGGCGAGGCACCGAGGAGGCGAGGAGGCGGGGCGGGGCGCTCGGGCGTGGGGGCGCGGCGCGCGGTCGGGTCGGGGCGCGCGGAGGAGAGCGGCTGGCGGCGCGCAGCGGCCAGCGCCGGAGCGGAGGCTGGCAGAGGGGAAGGGGCTCGCTGGCGGCGCTAGGGAGGAGGAGACGGGGCGCAGAGGTGAGGGGCGAGGTGGGAGGAGAGCGAGGGAGGGTGCGTGCGGGGAGGAGAGAGACGTGGGAGAAGGGGCCGAGGGAGGGTGCATGCTTTATTTATTTAAACCAGGGCCTTTGCAACCCGATAACCGACAAAACAAATAATCCGGAGACCCGGGGTTTGCATTTTGAAAACAAGACGGGGCGTTTTAGAAAACTAATTTGGGTTTTCCCGAAATAGTTATATGCGAACAGATGCGAGATGATGACGATGCTCAAATGCAATGTGGCATGATGACATGAGCATGCGGTCATGATGATGCAATGCACGAAAACAACGCGATTTTCTAGTAGTGGTTTTGCGGGATGCCACATGTTTTGTTCAAATTGTATCTCCTTTTTGGTTCTTGAAAGCTTCATGCATGCATATTTACTATATGATTATATTATGGCATGCTTGCTTTCTTTGATCCAATATATAGGGGAAACTCCACCAATTCCCATCGGCTAAGTTGTGCATGAAATTCAATTTCATATCAATGTGCACATAATTATGTGGAGTCTCTCCTATGTATTGTAGTTTCTCTAACTACTTTGGACCCAATAAGTTTGGGGACCATTTTGTACTTAATTGTGTTTTAGGTACATTGGAGATATATTGGATGCTTGTCTTTCAATTTTGAAGAAGTGGTGCGTACATGAAAAGTTGAGTCAAGCTATAGGATGATCAACGAATTCATATACTCTACATCCTACCAATTATATCTCGGTAACAAGTATCTCTTTCTCATGCTCATATATCTTGATTCCAACCGTTTGTCGGTTGCCTTCTAGCATGAATTCATGTATTTGTAATTGTTGTAGTTCTAGCCATGGCTTTAAGAGAACTCTCTATTGTAAATGTGTATAAGTTGAGATGAGTACATATAGTTGGGACTATACAAAATCATGCATATGATCCTCCAATCCCAAATATATCAATCTAGAAATTTTATTGCCTATCATCTCCTCAACTTCTCTCATATGCAATAGTGAGATTTTGCTAGTCTATTTTCTCTTATGATACTTGTTGCCTTTCTTCATATATTTCAACTTTCAACTTTTCCCTTGGTGATAGTTGTAATATATGTAGTGTGTTGTGTTTGAAGTCCATTATGTACAATAAGATATATGTGAGCCTTTGGCCATGCTTTGAAGCAAAAATCTTATTGATATATGTTATGACTTCATTTTTGCCTTTCATGTGCTTTCTTGTATAATCTTCTTGATGTGTGCATTTTTATTCTTTGAAATATGTCTTGTGATATTTCCACTTAGATACATATACACATGTGAGAAGATAATTTTAGTTGATTTTTAATCCTTGGAGACCACCTTTCTATTCCTTTTGATTCTTTGGTGGCTTCCAAATTTATTTTCCTATGAGTGCTTTTTCCTCTTGTTTGCATCTTCGGACACTCATATTTGTTCTTTCATGTCTTGTATTGTTAAATGAATTTGGATGAGTGAGGAGTCCATGACTATGCACCTCGTTCCCAAATGCAATTATCATAATTGGTGCATTCTCTTTGGGGAGCTCATCTAATTCATTTAATAATACTCATTTGCATTCTTTCACATTTGTTGTGTTTAAATGCTTATGGGGGAGCAAGGATTCCATATTTGTGCATTATGTATTCCAATACATTTATTTTGAATTGTGCACAAACCTTGGGGAGCTTCTCTATTTGTTATTTAAAACACTCTTTTGCTCATATCATAATATCTTGTTGTTTCCATTTGGACTCATTTGTTGTTTTCAAATTGGTTTGTCGGACCTTGTAGTTGCTTGCATCATTTGAGTTTATTTTTGCAATCTTCGGGTCCTCGATATAGTTCTACTCCCTCCCAAGTATTCATCATTGGATATGTGCAAAGACACACCTTTGGAGGAATTATTACTATATTTGCCTTCTAGAACTTGTCACCCATTTCGGCAATTGATGCCAATGGGGGAGAAGTTTTAGAGGGTTTAAGGGAAGTTGGTTTATGCATTGAGTTTGTTCTTGTGCATTTGCTTCTCATGCTCTTGCATCTTTGTTGTTGCTTAGCATGTGGTATATATAGAGGAAACTCCACCAATGATAATGATTGGCAATATATGCAATGAAATTCAAGTTCATCACACATGCATAGATTGTGGGGGAGTTTGCTCTATATATGATGGTGGTACCAATATCACATACTTTTGTAGTATTTGATATTGGTATTACCATTTTATTCATTAAAAATCCTTATATAAACCCTCTTAAGGGGATTGTCATCAATTACCAAAATGGGGGAGATTGAAAGAACATGTTGGGCCCCCATGTGTGGTTTTGGTAATTAATGACAATCTTTATGGACTAATGTGTGTATTAAGTTGTACTTGTAGGAATTGTCCATTGGCATTGCTTGGAGCATGTGTTGACTTCAAGATAGATGAAATGAGAAGAAGATGTGTTGTGCAAGCTCAAAATGCGCCATCTATAGAAGATCTCATGTTTGATGCTTGCCATCCTCGGTGATCATGGATCGATGATGAGGAATCAAGAAAGGTGTCCATCTTGAGAAGGAAAAGATCGTCTACATCGATCTCAAGTGGATTGCTCAAGGCAAAGGTATAATATTGATAGGTTTTCCCTTTTGCCGGTCTCATGTTTGTTGGGAGACCGGGTTTAGGATAGATAACCGTACTATCAAGAGGGGCTCTCGAATGAGTAACTCGGTCACATCGTTCGGAGAGAGATCAAACCTTTGCATACTTGCATCATCATATTTGGTTGTTATTTGGTCTTATCCATGTGAGGATATAGAGCTTGTGGTAATCTCCATAACAAGCTCTAGTCCATCAAAAACGGATTTCCCTTTTATATCTTATTGCGTTTTGATCTTGGAGGTTTTACCGGTTTGTATTTTAGAGATAGGTAAAACCTTCCATTATTTGGTTCTAACTCATGTGAGGATTTAGAGCTTGTGTTAATCTCCATGACAAGCTCTCGTTCATCGAAAACGGATTTCATATGCATTTTCTATTACGTTTTTGATGTTGGAGGTTTTATCGGTTCATCTTTTTGATAGAGGTTAAACCTTTCGTCATTTGGATATATCCTCCCTTGCTGTACTATAATGTTTCTTTGCATTATCTTTTAGAGCTTGTTGTCCTCTTCGAAACGAGCCCAAGATCATCAAAATCGGAGTCCGGATGCAAAAGTTATGGCCGTTTTCGTTCAGGGATGACCGGTAGTACCGGACCAGGGTCCGGTAGTACCGCCCCGTAGTACCGGTCGGTACTGAAAAAGGTGCGTTTGGCGACCTGGGATCCCCAGGGATTGTCCGGTAGTACCGGAAATGTCCGGTAGTACCGGGAATGTCCGGTAGTACCGGGATTCGCATTTTTTTGGCTTCAACGGTTGGATTTTCGGGGAACCTATTTAAGGGGCCTTCTTCCCCAATGGTTCCCTAACCATTCTTGCAAGTTTTCCCCTCCATTGTTGACCTTCTTGAGCTTGCTTTCTCTCAATCCCGACAATGATTCTTGCATATTCTTGAGGGATTTGAAAGAGGAGATCTAGATCTACAATCCCACCAATCAATCTCTCCTCTAAGTGAGGGGAACATATTGGGATCTAGATCTTGGAGTCTTTTGTGGATTTCCTCCATTGTTCTTCCTCTCTTATTCCCCCATAATCTTTTGTAGCTTTGGTGGAATTTGGGAGAAAGAGATTTGAGCACCTTTGTGGTGTTCTTGGCATTTGCATTTGGTGCATCGGTTTGAGTTCTCTTTGGAGGATTTGATTTGAGTTACTCACTGGAGCTTGTCCCTCTTGGGTTCTTGGAACCCTAGACGGTTTGTGGCCTTGGTGGCATTGTGGCCTTGGTGGCATTTGTTGGGAGCCTCCAATTAAGTTGTGGAGTTGTGCCCCAACCTTGTGAGAGGTTCCGGTTGCCACCGATAGTGGAAGCGTTGATCGATCCCATTGGGGTGAGATTCACCGGAGAATAAGGGAGGCCTTTTGTGGCGTTGGTGGTTTGATACCACCCCCTATCCAAACGAGACGTACTCCATGTTTGTAGGAACTCGGTAAAATATCGGTGTCCCCGCGTGCCTCGGTTATCTCTATACTCGAGCTCTTTACTTATGCACTCTACATTGTGATAGACTTCGTGCTTGAAGTACTATATATCTTGCTATCACTTTGTTGCTTGTATTGCTTAGCATAAGTTGTTGGTGCACATAGGTGAACCTTAGTTGTTCTAGGTTGTGCTTAACAAAGTAAACACTAGTTTTATTCCGCCTTTGTTGAGCCACTCTAGGAAAAGTTTTAATCGCCTATTCACCCCCCCCTCTAGGCGACATCCGTTTCCTTTCACCTACTTAGCCAAATATGCATGTAAATGATAGGATCCGCTTATTTCTACATAGTAGTGAAACTTGCCAATACAATTCAAATGTATTGACCCTTGTGGCTGCAACTTATTATGTTGCAGGTTTGTTTGATGTTAGTGAAGTTTGTTGAATAGGATTACAAGTCTACAACCAACATGATTGCCTGTGGCACTTTGAAAATGAAGGACTCCATGCTTTATAGATATTCTGCTGCAATGTAATGAGATAGCCAAATGAGCTATGTAAGATATAATGATTTTTTTTCCTAGTTAGAAAGTTGTATTATGACCTTTGTTTCTTGATATTACATCTTAACTGTGGATGCTAGCTATTGATCCAGGGACTAGCATTGTAAACACAGGGATCTCTACCTTATTAAAGGTTGGGAACCTTACACAAAGTGAGGCCCATAAAGGTACCTCCAGCAGCTGAATCCAACAAATTTCTTGAGGAGAAGTTCAAACCTGCATAAAAAGTCTAGATAATCATCCAAGCAGTGAGTCCATGGGTAGGGCAATTTTTAACCAAAGATTTCATTCTTTCCCAAGCTGGGGCAACATATTCACTATCAAGTTGTTTAAATTTCATAATATCACTTCTCATAGATATAATCTTAACAGGAGGATAGTACTGTCCAATAAAAGCATCTTTGCACTTAGTCCAAGAATCAATACTATTTTTAGGCAAAGAGAGCAACCATTCTTTAGCTTTTCCCCTCAAGGAGAAAGGAAAAAAGCTTGAGCTTAATAATATCTCCATCTACATCCTTATACTTTTGCATCTCACAAAGTTCAACAAAGCTATTGAGATGAGCAGCAGGATCATCAGAACCAACACTATAAAATTGCTCTCTCATCACAAGATTCAACAAAGCAGGCTCAATTTCATAAAAGTTAGCATCAGGAGTAGGTGGAGCAATAGGTGTGCTAAGGAAACCATTGTTTTTGGTGCTAGTGAAGTCACACAACTTGGTGTTCTTAGCAGATTTCATTTTGGCAAAGGTGGGCAAGCCAAAAATAGCAGCAGCAGCTAGAGCAGGAACTAATTTTTTTTGTGTTTTTGAATAAGGCAAGCAAACCAAACTAGACTAAATTTTTTTGGGTTTTTTGAAAAGAGGCAAACAAAACCAAGCAAAAGAAACAAAGCAAACAAAAAAACAAAGTAAAGAGAAAGGAAGTGAAGGACTCCCCTAGTGAAGACGTCCTTAGCCTCCCTGACAACGGCGCCAGAAAAAGCTTGATGGCGCCCAGCACTTGCCGTTGGATGCTTCGTTGGAAACCCCAAGATCAAGGTATGAAGAAGCAGAGCAGCAAGTTTCCCTCAGTAAGAAACCGAGGTTATCGAACCAGTAGGAGGAAGGAAACGTCACACAGGTGTTGCTAGCAACGCGGAGACCTGCACAACACAAACTCAAGACTTTGCCCCAACGAATCAGTGAGGTTGTGAAGCTCACCGGTTTGCTGTAACAAAGGATTAAACGTATGGTGTGGAAGGTAATGGTTTGCAGCAAGTAAACAAGTAACAGTGGAATATGTATCGATGGTAAAGATTGGACCGGGGTCCATAGTTCACTAGAGGATCTCTTCTTAGATAAACAACATGGCATGAAGGGTAAACAAATTACAGCAAGGCAATTGACAGGAACTGAGCAAGGCATAACAATGCAATTACTAATCAGAAAGATCCTATGAGATTTGATTGGTCAATACAACAAGATACATAGATCGCCATCCAACTGCATATATGACTAGAAGTCCACCTTCAGGTTATCATCCTAACCCCCTCCAGTATTAAGTTGCAAGCAACAGACAACTACTTTAAGCAAAGTGTATAAGGTAAACAGTCCACATGTTCCATGAACAAGAGACCGTTGTTTTCTCCCTAGTAGCAACAACACATCTACAACCGAAGAGATTATTGTCACTTCCCTTGGAAACTAGAGGCATGAACCCACTATCGAGCATAAATACCCCCTCTTGGAGTCACTAGCAACTACTTGGCCAAGATAGCTACTAACAACAAAGAGCATGCAAGATCACAAACAACACAGACATGATAGAATCGTAAAGAAAAAACCATTAATCAAACCAACATAATAATCTCAATATCCATCAGATCTCCGCAAACACAACATGCATGATTACAAATATATTAGATCTTGATCATGAATGGAGCTCATAACATCTATACATGAAAGCAAAAAGGAGGAGATACAACCATCTAGCTACTACATGGACCCATAGTCGAAGGTGGAACTACTCACACATCATACTAGAGAGAAGGCCTCCGGGATGATCTCCCCTCCGACAGGGTGCCGGGAAGAACTTTAGATCTCCCTTGATCTAGGGACAATGGTGGCGGCGGCTACAGACGGTTTCATGGATATTTGATCGGGTACTCAGGGTTTCTGCATCGGGGGCTTCTTATAGGCGAAGGGGGGGCCGAGGAGGCGGTCAGGGTAGCCAAACCCTAGACAGGCGCGGGGCTGGGCCCACCCACGCCTGGGGTGGGTCTGGCCCCCCTGGCTAGCCCCTCCGGATCCTCTCTAGACTTCTTGTTCCCCACGAAAAGTAATTGACTTTGACATTTGTCCCATCCAATTCCGAGAATATTTCTTCACTAACTTTTCTGAAACCAAAAACAACAGAAAACATGCATCTGGCACTGTTGCAACTTGTTAGTAAGTTAGTACTAGAAAACATGTAAAAAGAACGTCAAAGTGTGGACAAGTAAAGCAAAGTAGATACTAAACAAGCATGGAGCATAAAAAATTATAGATACGTTTCCAACATATCAGCTGCACTCCCAGGCGCGGGGTGGGCCCACCTGCGAATCCAGGGGTGTGGCCCCCTCGAGGCCCTCCTCCGTCTCGTACCCTGGCTTCGTGTTGCGCACGGTAAAATATTGACTTTGGCTTTTGTCCCGTACAATTCCGAGAATATTGTTTTTCTGTCTTTCTGGAACCAAAAACAGAAGAAAATAGGTAACTGGCACTATGGCAACTTGTTAATAGGTTAGTTCCAGAAAACATATAAAAACACCTCAAAGTGTAGACAAAGAAAAGCAAAGTAGATACTAAACAAGCATGGAACATCAAAAAATTATAGATACGTTTCCAACGTATCACCTATATATACTATGGTTCAGCTATGTGCACCAACAACTTATGCTAGGCAAGACAAGAACAATGTGATATGAAGATATAGTACTTCAAGCACTAAGGCTATCACAATGTAAAGTGCATAACTAAAGAGCTCGGGTATAGAGATAACCGAGGCACGTGGGGATGACGATATTTTTTACCGAGTTCCTTCCTACAAGGAAGTACGTCTCGTTGGAGGGGTGAGAAGTACTAAGACCACCAACACCACAAGAGGCCTCACCCTATTCTCCCGAGCACCCGCTGCATGGCAAGCACCCGATCCACTATGGGACACTTGAGGGCGGTCACCAAACCCGTACAAGATTGGGGCAATCTCCACAACTTAATTGAAGGCTCCCAATAAACACCACCAAGGCCACAAACTTGAGGATAACTCCACAATTTAATTGCAGGCCCCAAGAACACACCACAAAGCCCACACACTGTCTAGGATTCCAAGAACTCAAGAAAGACAAGCTTATTGATTTCACCAACCAAATTCTCTGAGGAAAACTCAAACCGATGCACCAAATGCAAATGTCAAGAACACCACAAAGATGCTTCAATCCTCCACTCTTAAGTTCCAACAAAGCTACTAAACCTATTGGGGGAACAAGAGAGGAAGAACACAAAATCCTCCAACCTCTAGATCCCAAAGATTCACTCACAAAGAGACGAAATGCATTGGTCAAAATGTAGATTTAGATCCCCTCAATCTTCCTCTCTAATATGTGAAAGAATCATTGGATGGGGGGGGAGAAATAGAGATCAAAGAGGATCAAATAATGGGGCAAAGCTTGAGAGGAAAATAGAGGAAGAAGAAGCACTAGAAAAAAGAGAGAGGGAGCTTATAAAGAGGGCCCCAAAAAACTGCCAGCTGGGGCCAATATCGGGCCTAGGCCGGTAGTACCGCACTGGGCCGGTACTACCGGACCCGAGCAAGCAGCACAGGGAGCAGAGCGAGCAAGCGAGCAGCAATCTATCGAGAGAGAGCCAGTGCACGAAAAAGGGGATCGGGCGGCAAGCGAGCGAGGAGTGGACTGCAACAAGCGACGGCGGTAGGAGCAAGGCCTGCAAGCAAGCAGGAAGCAGCGGGAGCAGGCCACGCAGGCTGGGCCGGCCCAGTACTATCGGCCAGGCCGGCGGTACTATCGCCTGGGCTTGGGTCGGTAGTACCGTCCAGCACTACCAGGTGGGGCAGAAGGTTGGCGCTGCACAGGCGCGGCCGATAGTATCGCCCGACCTAGTCACTGTTCCCCTATTTTCTTTTTCTTTTTATTTTTAAATCAAATAAGAGGCAAACTACAAATGGCAATAACTTGAGTTAGGAAACTCTGATTGGCCCGAAACCAAATTTGTTGGAAAGAGGACGAAAATATTGAATACCACCGATACGTCGTAAACGTATCTATAATTTTTTATGCTCCATGCTTGTTTTATATCAACTTTCTTATGTTTTGTCTATACTTTGAGGTATTTTTATACATTTTCTAGAACTAACCTATTGACAAAATGCCGCAGTGCCAGTTGCTTGTTTTCTGCTGTTTTTGGTTTCAGAAAAGCTAGTAAGAAAATATTCTCGGAATTGGACGGGACAAAAGCCAAAGTCAATATTTTATCAGAAGGAACACGGAGTCCGGAGGGCAGCCGAAGTGGGGCCATGAGGTGGCCACACCTGGTGGAGGCATGGCCAGGGGGCGCGCCAGCCCTAGGTGTGGGCCCCTCGGGCGCCCACCGACCTTGCCCTTCGCCTATAAAAGCATCCCGATGCAGAAACCCTAAGTGCTCGATCAAATCTCCACGAAACAGTCCGTAGCCGCCACCATCGTCCCTAGATCGAGGGGGATCTAAAGCTCTTCCCGACATCCTGCCAGAGGGGAGAGATCATCCCGGAGGCCTTCTTCATCATCATGCCAGCCTCCGGAGTGATGCGTGAGTAGTTCACCCTTGGACTATGGGTCCGTACAGTAGCTAGATGGTTGTTTCTCCTCATTTGTGCTATCATGTTTAGATCTTGCGAGCTCTATTCATGATCAAGATCATCTATTTATAATCATACATGTTGTGTTTGCGGGGGTCCGATGGATATTGAGATACTATGTTAGATTGATTATTGATTCTATCATGTCTATGTTATTTATGATCTTGCATGCTCTCCGTTTTTAGTAGATGCTTTGGCCAAGTAGATGCCTGCAACTCCAAGAGGGAGTATTTATGCTCGATAGTAGGTTCATGCCTCTAGTAATCTGGGGAAGTGATAGAAATCTCTAAGGTTGTAGATGTGCTGTTGCTACTAGGGATAAAACAACAATCCTTTGTCCATGGGGCAATTGTATTGTTTACTTTACACACATTGCTTAATGCAATTATTTGTTGCTTGCAACTTAATAATGGAAGGGGTTCCGATGATAACCTAAAGGTGGTTATTAGTCATAGATGCATTTGGATTATGGTCTATGTATTATGTTGTAATGCCCAAACAAATCTCATAGGAGTCAAGATGTCTAGTATATGCATTGTTATGCTTTCTCAATCTGTCAATTGCCCCGCTATAATTTGTTCCCCCAACATGCTATCTATCTTAAGGAGAACACCTCTAGTGAACGGTGGACCCTGGTCCATTCCTTTATCATTGATATACCATCTATTGTTATCGTTTAATGTTTACTTTCTACAAGAAAAACACTATCTTCCACACTATATGTTTAATCCTTTGTTTTCAGCAAACCGGTGAGATTGACAATCTCACTATAAGTTGGGGCAAAGTATTGAGTTTGTGTTGTGCAGCTTCCAAGTTGTTAGCAACACCTTGGAGTTGTTTCCTTACTCCTACTGGTTCGATAACCTTGGTTTCATAACTGAGGGAAACTTGTTGTTGTGCTCATCATACCTTCCTCTTGGGGTTCCCAACGAGCTCTACATATCTGAGCCATCAACCACCAAGTGAGAATATTTCATGTATTATAATGTGAGATACCCCCTTGGTCAGAAACCAGAAAAACTCCAAGATCAAAAGCACAATAAGATATAAAAGGGAAATTCGTTTTTGATAAACTAGAACTTGTTATGAATATTACCATAAGCTCTAGAATCTCACATGGATAAGATCCAAATAATAGCCAAGAAAGATGATGCTAAGTATGCAAAGGTTTGAGATCTCTCCGAAACATATGATCGAGTTACTCACTCGAGAGACCCTCTTGATAGTACGGCTATCTATCCTAAACCCGGTCTCCCAACTAACAATATGAGACCGACAAAAGGGAAAACCTATCAAGATTATACCTTTGCCTTGAGCATTCCACTTGAGCTCGATGTAGATGATATTTTCCTTCTCAAGATGGACACCTTTATTGATTCCCCTTCATTGCGCTTGCTTGATGAATACTTGCACCTTGATCCCCCATATACCATGGGAAAACCTCTTCTTTGACCTTTTCTTCATCGATCCATGATCACCGAGGATGGCAAGCATCAAACATGAGATATTCTAGAGATGACACATTTTGAGCTTGCACAATACTTCTTCTTCATTTCTTCTACCTTGAAGCCAACACATGCTCCAAGTGATGTCAATGGACAATTCCTATAAGTGCAACTTAATACACGCATTAGTCCATAGAGATTATCATTAATTACCAAAACCATGCATGGGGAGCCCATATGCTCTTTCAATAATTAATGTGACTCAATCATGAAATCAGTGAGCGGATTAAGAGTTGCACTTGAACAAAATGACAAATTTTGGACCTTATTTTCCAACTTTGAAGGGAATAAGATAGTGAGATCATATATTTTCACACATTTTTTATACTATTACTTATGGTCTTTCCATGCTCATAAAAAAGTAAAAGATCAAATGATTATCAAAAGTTTGGTTCCTTATTTAGTGGATTATGGTCCAGGTATTCTCCAACATTCAACCGATACCATTTTATTATTAGAAGATGATTTGATTATTACCAAGAATCTTGAATTTGTCATATGTATGTTTAAGCATGTGCCTTGAAAGTACCACAAAAAGGGAAATTTAATTTTCTAGGAAATGTGTGTGTAATCTCCCCTTTATATTCTAGGATTCCTACTGCTGTCAGAGGCTAGGCCAATCCCAATGAGGAGATGTGGATAAGATGGAAACGAAAGTGGTGGGATGAGGTAGTTTTCTCTCGAGAGTGTTGTGTTGTTCAATGCTTGTTTAAGTAATGTTCCTTTATATATATTATCTTTCGTGGAGGCCCCAAAAGTGATAACCAAAAGTATGAATTATCATAGGACAAGAATGTCAGGGAAAGAGTTCATACAAAAAATAAATGGCATCAACTAAATTGGCCAACCGTGATTTGTGCCATTGTTGATAAATGGAACAATCTGAGAGGAATGGTGGATGCTCTAGGAAGGAATGGGCATAATATAGGAGGTCAATCAGTGCAAGTTCAAAGTCAAAGAAAGGGTGATGTCGTACAATTTTTTATGGAAACTTAAAATATATCTCAAAGTGGAATACTCTTATGGTGGATGTTTAGTTAACTAATTAAGGACAATCTTCTTCAAAGAGGTTGTATAAGCAATGACCAATGCCATTTCTATAGTCATAAGTAATCCACTGGTCACTTAATTTCACTTCTTACCTTTCTAATTAAGATGGTCTAGCAAGTGATTCTTAAGCATTGGCATGTCTAAGCCACCTGATGAGCTGCTTCATGGTTGCTGAATAGGTTGTTGTAACTACCTCGGTGAATTACGCTCCTAGTTACAAGCCTGGATGAACGGAAATGGTTGAAATAGTACGGTGGGGCCCAAATGCCACTCACAGGTAGACCTTTCGGCCGTCCCAACCATTTCCAAACATCGGGACGAGAACGGGCGGCGTAATTGGCAGGCGAAGGGATCAACTACATACACAAATGAGTATGTATGCAAGCCACCATACAATAGTACATCAGAGCCATTCCATCTAAAAAGAAAGGAAATATAGCAACGCCATACGGCAAGATTCAAATGTACTAGATAGATATAATAGTTTAGGATATCTCCTCATACATCAAACATCAGAGTATCAGGCGGAAGCGGCAAACAAGATCCGAGTACGGATAAGAAGCAAATCGGCATAAGATGCCCCATAAATTAACACATCCCGCCCACAGATCTCACGGATCCCTGTTCCCAGAATCTCTACACCGAACGATCGTTGCCCACATCGTCCGCCTCCTCCACCCAGTATCCATCTTGTGAGTGTACCTGTTCATCTGAATCAAATAATTTATCGTGTGAGACCCTAGGGGTACTCAGCAAGTCTTTATGCCTCTAAAGGGGACACAACCTGGGGTGACGCAATTGCAGCACAAGATAAACCCTAACAGTTCTATAGATACTCGCTAACCATCTGCCTAACCAAAGATAGACGGATGTCCGTGAATTAATGACAACAGTTATAACAGTAATATCAACAGATCCATCCTCCTCCTCGCTTACCGACGAGGAAGCGGACGAACAACCCCCATCCGTTGGCAGTTTTATTATCCATTCCATGAGTGTTGCACTATTTACTAGTCAGTTACTTAGTCAAATTAAAAGCGGTACTTTAGTTATGCTTGTCTATGATCGAGAAACTGTGCTCCAAGTCGTCCATAACCGCTGACACGGCTTTCAGAAAGTTTTACCCTGCAGGGGTGCACAAATAGCAACACACACTCGATCAACCTCGGAAAAACCAAATCAAAACCCAACGAGGCATTCACGACAAAGCAATCACAAGATTCAGAAATATTTCAGGAGGGCACCCCATTAAGTATACCCGCAACGAAGTTAGCTGACTTCGAGACGGACTCAAGGTTTGTGGGGCCGGCTGTAAACGACTGGGAACCCGAAAGTGTGACTGGGCTTGTCGATACTGCGTAAACGGGTCACGATCCTAAACAGTACAGGTGCTCCTCGCACAATCGTAAATAAAGCAGTAAAGCATGGCATAAGTACAGGATAGTAAATAACACCTCAAACTAGTTTGTGGCCCCAAGAAATAAGAATGAATCAAGCTCTGGCTCAGGGGGGTCCCATAAGCCTCCCGGATGTGGATAGCGCGAATATTCAAGGAACAGGAATCAAGTACTCGGGGTCCTACGGGACACAAGTGAGCAGGAAAAACCAAATAGCAGATATTGCTCACCGGTGCCACTTTCATTAGTTATCCCATTACTACTCAGGTTAAGTTGTTTAGGTACCTCGTTATCCATTAGACACTCACATACCCTACACATGTTGTTCTACGACTCGCATGGCTCAAACAACTCCTGTAGTAATGGCTCATGGGATGGAGGAACAAGCTTCGGTGGGGTTTAACAGTAAAGGCTATGCAATACTTGGGATTCAGTTTAATGCAATCACGACTCAATGATGCAAGAATAAGATAGATGCAATAGGTACTGTATGTATGCAAGCATGTGGTAGTGCTTGCCTGGCAGCTTAGTTGAAGCGAGAGAAGGATCTGGGTAGTGCTCCTGGGTTTCTTGATATATCCCCTGCTCAGTGTCTATTCGAAGAAGAACCAAACAAACAAGGGCCAACATAAATAAAGTGCACAAGCATAAGAATAAAATGCGACAAGCAAACAATCATGCCATGATGAATGATGCACAATTTGCATGGCAATAAAGTAGCATGGCATGGGTGAGGTGTAGATTACAAGAAGCAAACATTTTATTGAGTTTTGGCCACATTTTATCCTCATATTAGTTGCTGTTTACATTATATTTATATGGTGCATGCTGCAAAACAGAACATGGAGTGCATAAACAGAAAGGTCTCGTCGAGCTAATCATTTTAGACATATCATTTGTTAATTTGGAGTTAGAAATCAAAAGTTATTAATAATTAAGAAAAGGCATTTTATTGTAATTTTTAATCAACTTGAAATTTAAAGTGTTCAAAATATATTTTGGATGGCATATTTGAATTCCTCACATTTTTCTGATCCAAAAACATATATACATGTTTAATTGGAATTGTATTTTAAAAGTTATTTAAATGCAGATTTGAATTTGTATTAAAAACAAATTTGAAAAGATTTAGTTTAAAACAGATAACAGGAAGCATTTTTGTACTCACGCAGACCCTAGCCATAGACACTGACCAGTGGGGTCAGGGCTGACTGGGACACAGCGCGCGGCTAAAAGCTGTTTGCACCGCAGCTAACCCAGTCCCTGTGAATGACAGGTGGGGCCACGGCACACGCGGACCCGCACGTCAGTAGGCGAGAGGGGGCGGGCCACGCGGCACAGAGAGGGAGCGCGGGTTAAGAATAAAAATGTCTAGGGGGTGTTCTGTAAAACGTACAGAGAGGCTGACGGTGGGCTCGGCAGGAGCGCGGTTTGAGGAAACAAAAAGGTGGGGGGGTTTTCTGTAAAGCGGCGCCGCGGAACTGTGGATCTTCTCCACCGTCTGGCGCGCGCGGTGCGTGGCGCAGCGAGGCGGGGAATCAAACCCGCGACGTGGGGCGCGCGCGCAAAGGGGCAGTACCAGTGCGGTAGGCTAACGGATGTGACAGAGGGGCGGCGGGTGGCTAGATGAGGTTCTACGCGACGCGGGAGCGAGCCAACGCAGTGGCCGACGGCACGCGCAGAGCGCTCGACGAAAGGTCCGGCGAGCACAGGGAGCCACGGCGAGAACGGAGATGTCAGGGCGAGAGAGGAGCTCACCGCGAGGCTGCTGGCGGTGTTGGATCGGGCGGGGGCGCATCAGATCATCGACGGAGTTGGCGGCCGACGAGAGCTAGGGTTTCGTCGGGCGGTACTGGTTTTGGGGCTCCTGGTCCTCCTCCTCCTCGACGGCGTGTACATGCCGATGCAGGGGAACCTCCTCGCCCTCCTCGATCACCTCCTGCTCGCTTGCGCCACTCTGATCGACGAAGGCGACAAGCTCCTGGCGGCGGTTGGCTTCGGCTGCTGGTGGTCGGAGAGGAAGAAGGGAGGAGAGGGCCGGGCCCTGGGGCGGTTCTGGGGAGGCAGTGGCGAGGGAGAGGGAGTAGATAAGGACGGGGGAAGGAGAGGGGTGCCGTGGGGAGGTGGTGAAGGAAAAAGGTGGCTCGGGTGCCACCTTTTCCTCTCCTCTTCACGTGCTCGAGCTGGGGCTCGGCATGGGCAGGTAGGGCAGCTGGCAGGTGGGGCTAGGACGAGGCCAGAGAGGGGCACGCTCGGGTGGGCTTTGGTGGCAGAGAGAGAGCTAGATAAAGGGAGGGGTAGGCATGGAGCTAGGGTGGGAGCTAGCCTCGGTTAGGGTTTGGTTTTAGGGTTGGGGTAGATGGGGTGTGGGACCAGGGAGAGGGGGTAGCCTGGTGGGGCAGCAAGGGGGCGCGACATGGAGAGGCCAAGGAGAGGGTAAGGTGAGAGAGGGTGGAGATGGGTAGGGTGTAACTAGGTTTAGAGCTTGGGTTAGGGTTAGAGAGAGGCTAGGGTTTAGATTAGAGGATAAGTGAGAGGGGGTGGCATGGTAGATAGGTTTAGGGTTTGAAAAAAAAGGGAAGCTAGGTTTAGGGTTTTAGCTAGGTTAGAGAGAGGAGAGATGAGAGATGAGAGATGAGAGGGCTTAAGGATTTTAGATGCTTGCATGCATCAAGCAAGAATAAGCTAAGATCAAACAAGGTTTAGACTAAAGAGAGGAAGGAAAGATAGGGTTTAAGCAAGATCAAATAAGACCAAGCCCAAAGGAGGGAGAGAGAGAAGAGAGATGAGAGATGATCCACTCAAAATGACCAAATAAAAACAAAGGAGGACAAAAGATGGTGATGGTTGCATGGCCCATGCAAGTATTTAATGCCATGTGTTAATCTTGTGAAAACAAAATAAAATCACATGGCATGATTCCATGCATTTCCAAAAGTTGGAATAAAGACCAAGCAAAAGAAATTAGAGTTGGATCCACCCAACCCACATGAGCTAGAATAAAAATCCAAAGAAAAGAATTACAAGCTCATGGGTTATTGGAATGGTGGAAGTATAAGGTGGTGGCAAAGAAAGGTGGTGGAATGGAATAAAAGATATGCCCCCAACTCAACTTGGGCATTTAAACAATATATCAAGAACCAAATACAATATCAAGAGGCAAATACAATTTACAATGCATATGAGAGAAGAACCAACACAAAAAGGTTTTATATGATGCTCAACTGCAAGGTGGCATGATGACATGAGCATGATATAATGATGATGCAACAATTATGTCTAGGAAGTAGTCATTATATTACTAGACCAAGTAGCATTACAATTGTTAGACAAATGGGATGCTACAGTTGTTTTCTTTTGTCCTAGTGAAAGTTGATGCTTTGTGAGGGGGGCCGCAATGGTTTGGCCAATAAGAAATACTAGAAACACAGTTTGCTTCAAACAATGTTACTCAATGAACCTGCTTCAATAATCTTTAGTTTGTGCAGTCTGTGTTATAATCGCGATAAGTAAATAGTGAAGAACAAAAACAAAATCACAACAAAGGGGTCACATATTTAACATGGAAAAAACTCTCCAAGAAAGAGATAAAAAAACCACGGGCGCCAGCCAACAAAACTTCACTATATCGGGATTGTTTACACAACGCTAGGGATTTTCACAGATGCAACTTATCCCAGCCGGCGGCTTACAAGAGATTTATATATCGGTGGAAACCTAGGTCTTCCACTCGGCCGAAGCCGCCGCCGACGGGCCTCGCTCCGCTCTTCAGAAATTGGTCTTTAGTTTATAGAATTTGGATCAACATATAACAGTTTGCGTCGCTAAAAACCGAGATGGAAGAAGTCTTGAAGTTGGGCTCTGAAGATCAAGGTTGTGATTCAGGAAGCTTTACTCGCCTCAACATGGTTGGATGCCTATGGTTTGGAGACTAATAAACTGAAGTTTTGTGTGTTGCTATGGTGGTTTCTATACATGTTGTGTTTCGCAGGCCTATTAGGGATTCTTCGGCTTGTGGGAATGTGAAAACACATAAAAAGGAAAATCAAGTGATTAGGATTTCACATATAGTGAATTCCTACATGAATTTTAAAACATAGAAATTATGTAACATGTTTCTTTGAATGGTGCACATGAAGCAAACAATGGAACCGCACAGGATCGAGAAGATATAGTTTGAGAGAGACAAGTGCATGTGCATGAAGGGTTTCACGGCATAGTAAATCAAAATTTTCTACGGATGCGAACAGAGGGAAAGCCAAGATCTAATCTAGGAGATGCAAACAACGAGAGAGATTGGATTAGATCTTCATACCCTTGAAGATTCGCATAGCGGAACGTTCGTCAGAACGTGGGTGATGTAGTCGTACTCGCTTCTCCTCCTCACGATCTGATCCGATCTAGCACCACAAGTGGCGGTGCCTCCGTGAGATGCACACGTGCAGCACCTCGACGTCTCCTCCTTCTTCGGACCAGCAAGTATGGTGGAGAGATGGATTGGATCTACAACACGACGGCGTGGTGTATATGATGGAGAATTTCTGCAGCAGGGCTTCGCCTACAAACAGTCGGGAGGGAGAGAGGAAGGGAAGCAGGGCGGCTAGGGTTGGAGGGGAAGGTGTGGGGGGTTGGTGCACCCCCACCCCTCTTTATATAGAGGGGGGGCGCAGCCCTAGCCCCTCCCCCAAGCCCAAACCGGCGGCCCCAAAGGATAAGGAGTGGGGGGCAAGGAAACCCCCCCTTCTAGAAGATCTATCTCGAGTTTAAAACCCTCTGGGCCGGCTGGGCCCTATGGGGCCTTGTGCCCCTGGCCCAATGTGGCCAGGGCACTCCCTCATAGGCCCATGCCCCCTCCCGGAAGGTGGGGCCACGTTGGTCCCCTTCCGGAAGGTTCTAGAAGCTTCCGGTACAATACCGGTTAACCCGGAATAATTCCGAACTCCAAAAACTGCACTGCCTTATATGAATCTTATTCTCCGGACCACTCCGGAACCTATCGCGATGTCCCGGATCCCATCCGAGACTCCGAACAAAAACTCATAAACCAATTATCCAATCTATCCTAGCGTCGAGACACGTTAAGTGTGTGACCCTGCGGGTTCGAGAATATGCACACATGATCTTCTATCAATAATCAACAGCGGGGTCTGGAAACCCATATTGACTCCCACACATTCATCGATGATCATATCGGATGAACCACGATGCCAGGATTCAATCAATCCCATATATATTCCCTTCGTCTCGCGATATTTTACTTGCCCGAGATTCGATCGTCGGTACCGTCATACCTAGTTCAATCTCGTTCACAGCAAGTACTTTACTCGTTCCGTAATCCGATATCACTTTGTGATTAACTCCTTAACCACATGCTTGCAAGCGGTGTTGATATCGATTACCGAGTGGGCCCGAAGTATATCTCTCCGACTTGGGAGGGACAAATCCCATCTCGATACATACAACCCAACAGATACTTTCTGATCACCTGAGAGACACCTTTATGATCACCCTCTCATAGGATGATGTTTGATGACCTCAAAGCTTTCTTCCGATACCAGGGAGTTGTATTATCTCATGGTCTAAGGAATACAATATTTGACATAAGAAAAGCTTCGCAAAGACGAACACGATGACACGATCTAATTGCTTCGCTTAGTTTGGGTCTGTCCACCATATCATTCTCCCAATGATATGATCTCATTATCAATTGACAACTCATGTCTATGGTTAGGAAACCTTAACCATCATTGATCAATGAGCTAGTCCATAGAGGCGTACTAGGGACACGGTGTTGTTCACAAACCACACAAGTATTAAAGTTTCCGCTTAATACAATTCTAGCATGGAATATAAACATTTATCATGAACAAGAATTATAATAATAACATCTTTATTATTGCCTCTAGGGCATAATTCCAACAGTCTCCCACTTGCACTAGAGTCAATAATCTAGTTTACATCTGGCAACAATCTCACACCCATGGCACTGAGGTGCTGATCATGTTTTACACGTGGAAGAGGTTTAGTCAATGGATCTACGACATTCAGATCTGTATGTACTTTGCTAATCTTCATATCTCCATCTGCTATATAATCTCGGATTATATGAAACTTGCGGTTGATATGCTTGGTTTTTGGATGATATCTTGGTTCCTTAGCGAGTGCTATGGCGCCAGTGTTGTCACACAATATCTCCAGTGGGTCCAATGCACTTGGAACCACGCCAAGCTCAGTGATGAAGTTCCTGATCCAAACTCCTTCACTTGACGCTTCTGCAGCAACCATGTATTCCGCTTCTACTACAGATCCCGCGATCACGCTTTGCTTGCAGCTTTTCCAGCTCACAGCTCCTCCATTCAAAATATACACGTATCCTGTCTGAGATTTAGAATCATCCTTGTCGGTGTCGAAACTAGCATCGACGTAACCTTTTACGACAAGTTGTTCATCACCCCCATAGACTAAGAACATTTCTTTAGTCCTATTTAGGTACTTTAGGATGTTCTTCACGGCTGTCCAGTGTTCCACTCCTGGATCACGTTGATATCTGCTCGTCAAACTAAGAGCATTGGACACATCCGGTCTAGTACACAGCATGGCATACATGATGGAACCTATGGCCGAGGCATAAGGCACTTTGCTCATAGCTTCCCTATCATTTACCGTAGCTGGACACTGAGCCTTGCTCAATATCTTACCTGACAACATAGGCACTGAACCTTTCTTTGCCTTATCCATTCTGAACCTTTTCAGAACTTTGTCTAGGTATGTACTCTGGCTTAAAGCTATCAAGCGTCTTTGTCTATCTCTATAGATTTTGATGCCCAATATATAAGCAGCTTCACCTAGGTCTTTCATTGAAAAACACTTGTTCAAATAACTCTTCACATCGTTAAGCATGTTGATGTCATTTCCGATAATCAATATGTCATCCACATATAGTACCAGAAACATCACCGAGCTCCCACTCACTTTCTTATAGATGCAAGCTTCGTAGCAATTTGGAACAAATCCAAAGCTCTTGATCACTTGATCAAAACGAAGGTTCCAACTCCGAGATGCTTGCTTCAGCCCATAAATGGAACGCTGAAGTTTGCATACTTTATCAGCATCCTTAGGATCGACAAAACCTTCGGGTTGCATCATATACAACTCTTCATCAATGTTGCCATTGAGGAAAGCAGTCTTGACATCCATCTGCCATATTTCATAATCATGAAACGCAGCAATTGCTAATAAAATGCGAATGGACTTAAACATCACTACGGGAGAGAAAGTCTCATCGTAGTCAACACCTTGAACTTGTCGAAAACCTTTTGCGACAAGTCGTGCTTTATAGACGGTAACATTACCATCCACGTCCGTTTTCTTCTTGAAGATCCATTTGCACTCAACGGCCTTTTGGTCGCTAGGAGGGTCCACCAAAGTCCATACTTGGTTTTCGCTCATGGATCCCAATTCGGATTTCATGGCTTCTAGCCATTTCTCAGAGTCTGGGCTCATCATCGCTTCCTCATAGTTCGTAGGTTCACTGTCTTCTACCAACAAGACAGTTAAGACAGGGTTGCCGTACCACTCAGGAGGGGCACGCGACCTTGTCGACCTGCGACGTTCAGTAGAAGCATCGT
Source organism: Avena atlantica (assembly GCA_910589765.1). Taxonomy (NCBI): domain Eukaryota; kingdom Viridiplantae; phylum Streptophyta; class Magnoliopsida; order Poales; family Poaceae; genus Avena; species Avena atlantica. Next base: position 43,702,101 of record OU342737.1, read on the forward strand.
CCGAAGCTTCTTGATCCTTGTCATTAGCTTCCTCTATTGTTGGTGCAGGCAGCACTGGAACAATTTCAGGTGCTGCGCTACTCTCCAATTCAAGAGAAGGTTCAACAACCTCGTCTAGCTCTACTTTCCTCCCACTCACTTCTTTCGAGAGAAACTCCTTCTCAAGAAAGGAACCGTTCTTTGCGACAAACACTTTGCCTTCGGTTCTGTGATAGAAGGTATACCCAACAGTTTCCTTAGGGTATCCTATGAAGACGCATTTCTTCGCTTTGGGTTCGAGCTTGTCCGGCATCAACTTCTTGACGTAAGCTTCACATCCCCAAACTTTAAGAAATGACAACTTAGGTTTAGCACCAAACCACAGTTCATACGGTGTCGTCTCAACGGATTTAGATGGAGCTCTATTTAAAGTGAATGCAGCGGTTTCTAATGCATAACCCCAAAATGATAACGGCAAATCAGTAAGAGACATCATCGATCGGACCATGTCTAATAAGGTTCGATTCCGGCGTTCAGACACACCATTGCGCTGTGGTGTTCCGGGTGGCGTGAGTTGCGAAACGATTCCGCTTGCTTTAAGATGCGTGAGAAAATCATAACTCAAATATTCACCTCCACGATCGGATCGCAGAAATTTAATCTTTCTGTTACGATGGTTCTCCACTTCATTCTGAAATTCTTTGAACTTTTCAAATGTTTCAGATTTATGTTTTATTAAATAGATATACCCATATCTACTTAAGTCATCGGTAAAAGTGAGAAAATAGCGATATCCACCGCGTGTCGAAACACTCATCGGTCCGCATACATCGGTATGTATGATTTCCAACAAGTCCGTTGCTCACTCCATCATACCGGAGAACGGGGTTTTGATCATCTTGCCCATGAGGCACGGTTCGCATGTATCAAATGATTCAAAATCAAGAGACTCCAAAAGTCCATCAGAATGGAGTTTCTTCATGCGCTTTACACCAATATGACCTAGACGACAGTGCCACAAATAAGTAGTATTATCACTATCTACTTTGCATCTCTTAGCCTCAATGTTATGGATGTGTGTTTCATCCCTTTCGAGATTTAGAAGAAATAAACCATTCACAATAGGTGCATGACCATAAAAGATGTTACTCATATAAATAGAAAAACCATTATTCTCCGATTTAAATGAATAACCGTCTTGCAATAAACACGATCCAGAAATAATGTTCATGCTCAACGCAGGCACATAATAACATTTATTGAGGTTTAAAACTAATCCCGAAGGTAAAACTAAGGAGAGCGTGCCGACGGCCATCACATCAACTCTTGATCCGTTGCCAACGCGCATCGTCACCTCATCCCTTGCAAGCCGTCGTCTATTCCGTAGCTCCTGTTTCGAGTTACAAATATTAGCAACTGAACCGGTATCAAATACCCAGGCACTACAAAAAGGGCTAGTAAGGAAAACATCAATAACATGTATATCAAATATACCTTTGATGGTGCCAGCCTTCTTGTCCGCTAAGTACTTTGGACAGTTGCGCTTCCAGTGACCCTTGTCCTTGCAATAGAAGCACTCAGTGTCCGGCTTAGGACCAGACTTGAGCTTCTTCTCAGCAGGGGCAACGCGCTTGCCGCCGCCTTTCTTGAAGGGCTTCTTTGCTCCCTTACCTTTCTTAAAGGTGGTCTTGTTGACCATCAACACATGATTATCCTTTTTGATGTCCACTTCTGCGGCTTTCAGCTTTGCGAAGAGCTCGGTGATCGTATCAGTGGAACCAATCTGATTGTGGGTCACTACAAAACTTTTGTAGCTGGGAGGGAGTGATTGCAGAACCCTGTCAATCTTGAGCTCCTCTGGAATCGTGCATTCCAGTTGCTCAAGGCGTTGAGTGTAGCCCGTCATCTTAATGGCGTGCTCACTAACGGAACTCTCTTCCTCCATCTTGCAGTTAAAGAACTTCTCAGAGATCTCATATCTCTCAGAACGGGCCTGAGTCTGAAACATGGTTTTCAGCTCTTCGAGAATCTCAAAGGGCCCGGGATAGTCTTCAAAACAATTTTGAAGTTCCGGTTCCATAGCAAACAACATGGTGCTCTTAATCACACCATAATCATCTTTGCGCGACTGATAGACAGTTTTCTCATCAGCCGGCGCAGTTGCAGCAGGGGGGTCACCTAACGCTTTCCCAAGGACATAGTCCTTTTGACCTCCAGAGAGAATGATTCTTAGATTGCGGAACCAATTGGTGAAGTTAGACCCATTGTTTCTAAGCTTTTCTTTATCAGCAAAAACGTTGAAGTTGAAGTTGGACTTGGCCATGTGATCTACAGTATTTGCAAGTACAACTTAGACTATGTTCATGATAAAATTTTCAACTTAATCAAATTACTAGATGAACTCCCACTAAATTCAACATCCCTCAAGTTGTTTAGTGAACACGATCCAAATTCACCACACCTAATCCGATCTTCACGAGAAGAGATGTGGTTTCAATGGTGGACAACGAAGTGTCGATCATATCATTCATATGACTCATGCTTAACCTTTCGGTTCTTGTGTTCCGAGGCCATGTCTGTACATGCTAGGCTCGTCAAGTTAGACCCAAGTATTTCCGCGTGTGCAAAACTGGCTTGCACCCGTTGTATGTGAGCGTAGAGTCTATAGCACCCGATCATCACGTGATGCTTGGACACGACGAACTTTTGCAACGGTGCATACTTGGGGAGAACACAGTTTTTATCTTGATCTTTAAGTGAGGAATCATCTTATAATGCTACCGTCGCGATCTAAGCATGATAAGATACATAAAGGGATAAACATCACATGCATATAACTTTAATGTGACATGGTATAGCCAATCTTCGCGCAATGATCTCCATCTTGTGCGTTCCGGCATGATCTCCATCACTCCACCATGATTGTCTCCACCACGAATAACAACTACAACTATTGCTAACTACTTAGCGATGAAGTGAAACTATTACATGGCGTATAAGAAGTTGACACACAGGTCATACACAATTATAAAGACAACCATATGGCTCCTGCCGGTTGTGTACTCATCGACATGCAAGTCGTGAAACATTACAAAACATGATCATCGCATACATTATACACATCACATCTTGGGCCATACCATATCACAGAAAACACTCCCTGCAAAAACAAGTTAGACGCCTCTACTTTGTTGTTGCATGTTTTACGTGGCTTATGGGAGTAGATGCTAAGAACGATTCTTACCTACGGAAAGCCACAACGGTGATATTATGGTTGCCAAACTCCGGTGTTAATCCCATGACAACTATAGTGAGAGAAACTGGCATCCACCAGCCGCATGTGTGGAACAAGCCACACGTCAAGTGAGGAGCCGGTCTCGCGAACGACGTCACGTAAGGTTGGCCTGGACCGCTTCAATCTCACTATCCCGCGTCATAAGAAGAACACAAACAAGAGGCTTGCAACAGAAAACATCAACGCCCGCAACAACCATGTTGCGTTCTACTCGGGAAACACATCTACGCATAGATCTAGCTCTGATACCACTGAAGGGTTTCACGGCATAGTAAATCAAAATTTTCTACGGATGCGAACAGAGGGAAAGCCAAGATCTAATCTAGGAGATGCAAACAACGAGAGAGATTGGATTAGATCTTCATACCCTTGAAGATTCGCACAGCGGAACGTTCGTCAGAACGTGGGTGATGTAGTCGTACTCGCTTCTCCTCCTCGCGATCTGATCCGATCTAGCACCACAAGTGGCGGTGCCTCCGTGAGATGCACACGTGCAGCACCTCGACGTCTCCTCCTTCTTCGGACCAGAAAGTATGGTGGAGAGATGGATTGGATCTACAACACGACGGCGTGGTGTATATGGTGGAGAATTTCTGCAGCAGGGCTTCACCTACAAACAGTCGGGAGGGAGAGAGGAAGGGCAGCAGGGCGGCTAGGGTTGGAGGGGAAGGTGTGGGGGGTTGGTGCGCCCCCACCCCTCTTTATATAGAGGGGGGGCGCAGCCCTAGCCCCTCCCCCAAGCCCAAACCGGCGGCCCCAAAGGATAAGGAGTGGGGGGCAAGGAAACCCCCCCCTTCTAGAAGATCTATCTCGAGTTTAAAACCCTCTGGGCCGGATGGGCCCTATGGGGCCTTGTGCCCCTGGACCAATGTGGCCAGGGCACTCCCTCATAGGCCCATGCCCCCTCCCGGAAGGTGGGGCCACGTTGGTCCCCTTCCGGAAGGTTCTAGAAGCTTCCGGTACAATACCGGTTAACCCGGAACAATTCCAAACTCCAAAAACTGCACTGCCTTATATGAATCTTATTCTCCGGACCACTCCGGAACCTCTCGTGATGTCCCGGATCCCATCCGAGACTCCGAACAAAAACTCATAAACCAATTATCTAATATATCCTAGCGTCGAGACACGTTAAGTGTGTGACCCTGCGGGTTCGAGAATATGCAGACATGATCTTCTATCAATAATCAACAGCGGGGTCTGGAAACCCATATTGACTCCCACACATTCATCGATGATCATATCGGATGAAGCACGATGCCAGGATTCAATCAATCCCATATATATATTCCCTTCGTCTCGCGATATTTTACTTGCCCGAGATTCGATCGTCGGTACCGTCATACCTAGTTCAATCTCGTTCACAGCAAGTATTTTACTCGTTCCGTAATCCGATATCACTTTGTGATTAACTCCTTAACCACATGCTTGCAAGCGGTGTTGATATCGATTACCGAGTGGGCCCGAAGTATATCTCTCCGACTTGGGAGGGACAAATCCCATCTCGATACATACAACCCAACAAGTACTTTCCGATCACCTGAGAGAGACCTTTATGATCACCCTCTAATAGGATGACGTTTGATGACCTCAAAGCTTTCTTCCGATACCAGGGAGTTGTATTATCTCATGGTCTAAGGAATACAATATTTGACATAAGAAAAGCTTCGCAAAGACGAACACGATGACACGATCTAATTGCTTCGCTTAGTTTGGGTCTGTCCACCATATCATTCTCCCAATGATATGATCTCATTATCAATTGACAACTCATGTCTATGGTTAGGAAACCTTAACCATCATTGATCAATGAGATAGTCCATAGAGGCGTACTAGGGACACGGTGTTGTTCACAAAACACACAAGTATTAAAGTTTCCGCTTAATACAATTCTAGCATGGAATATAAACATTTATCATGAACAAGAATTATAATAATAACATCTTTATTATTGCCTCTAGGGCATAATTCCAACAGTGCATTGGTCTTCTTAAAGGAAAATAAAAGTAGGGTTGAGCTCATTTTGAGATTTGTATGGAATAGAGAGAAAAGCATAGTGATATATTTCATAGGAATTTGGTCCTATGATCCAAAAAGCTTCCATAGGAAGTATTTCTATGGATTGGGATTCTCCAAAATTTCCTATGATCCAAAAATCTGCCCTTAGCAGTAAGCCTGGGGTGTAACTTCGTACATGAAACTGTAATGAGTAGTGATAGAGCTACTTTACTCAGTTGTTTCAGAGGACAAACAGTAATTTAGGTTTAATCAGGTTATGGATATGAGCAGGCCGTGGTAGCAGATGGCTCAGCTAGCAGGTGCATGTATCGATAGCTAGCAACAAGGGGCAGGCTCTGTGCCCTGCACCTACCCTCTGATCGACACCATGTATGCAGACGCAGGCATGCACCGGATCCTAGAGAGAGCCTCTGAACCACACCTGTCTCGCTCCCAGCCCGCCAGCCTGATCTCGGCAAAACCTCCGGTTGCTATAACATACAGATCCCCCGGCCGTTGGATCCCGATTCCCATGCCTCGCCGTCCCCCGATCCCCTGCCGTTGCTGACCGGCATCAGTGCGCCTCCTTCCTCTAGACAGGCAACGTACGTAGTACGTGTTCCCCTCAGAACCCCTCACGAAACATTAGGAAGGGGGAAGTAACTTAAGATACTTGGACAGTATGTAGCCAGCCCAACATTTTTGCATGTATATATTGAGATCTATATATCTTAGGCTTTGGGGCACATGTCAGAAATGTCATACTCCTACAGTAGTGGCGCCACCGTCCTCGGTTTGCTGTCTAAACGCACGCCTCACGCTAGCTGCCCCGTGATCACCTCGCCTATCTGCAAAACTATCATCGTCTCATGTTTGTATCAGTACCTTGTCCACGTCCTATTCTATCCATCTCTACGCCGCGCGCGCACTGTTCCACCTCGCGCGAGGGGTCGTCGGACGCGACGTACGCTCCCTTCCGTGGAACAATGATGCTGTTGGCGTCGATCCATCGATCAGGCATCGCGTCCATGCATGCGTTCGGATTCAGTACGACCGGTGACAGCGCGTGTCCCTCCGATCCCCCGGCTCGTAGCGCCGATAATTCCCGGCCAGGCCGCGCGAGGACGATCCTTGCCTACTCGAGGGAGGGGGAGCAATCATGCGGTCCGGCGACACGACCCCTGCCTGGTTTGGTTGGGTTTGGCGGGCGTGACAGGCGCCCATTCGATCTGTCGAGGTCTCGAGGATGGATAGATGGATTGATCGCACGCTCGCTCGCGGTCATGGCTGCGTGCGTGCGTGCATGCGCGCCTCTGCTTTCGCGAGGCGTCGCGTTGCGCTTGGCGCTCAGTTGTTCTCTGCATATCTCCGGGGAGAGGGGAGAGACGATGCCGTACCCAGCCGTGTGGCCGGGAGCGGGGCGCGATCGATCGGCATGCCGGGTTGCAGCCAGCGCAGGGTGCATGGCGCTGCCGCGTATTCTCTCTGTCGCCGCCGTCTACTTGCTGGGCACTGGCACCCGTGTACTCGCTACTCCAGTGCAGTGGCGCGGCACCCTTGTTCCGATGTTTTGGCTGGAATTTTCGCAGAGGATGGAAATGGACGGATGGATGGCCCGCTCGTGTTTTATTCGGTCTGTCTCGTGTTAGGGGGCCGTGACGGGTCACTACTCTTACGTCCGTTGTTGCTACTATCACGACTCGGAGGTCACCGAGATGACTGTCGCCGACTGTACCAAGACCATGCTGCACAGATAGGAATTCCTAGCATTTTTGTTTTTTTGCGGAAAGAATTCCTACTAGCATATATTGCGCACTCCCTTCTTGGGCCTTAGGAAAAGAAAAGTGAACATATATCGGGCCGCACCACGCCATCAGGTTGGGCCGCGTCGTGTGGCGCGTAGCCCACCAAAACCGTTTCCTACGTGGGCTTCGCGGTGGCCGTTGCTTCCTCGTGGTGCGTTTTGATCGCCAATCACCCCAGACTCCTCTTGAGTCTTCCTTGCCCGATCAAATCTAGAGAGGAAAAAGTTCACCCAGAAAAGAAATTCCAGAGAGAGAGGGAACGACGCCGGGAATTCATGGCCCAGTGCCAACAGGTCGGCAACAAATCTCCAATCTTGCCAGATTAATGTTTAGCTACTTGTTACATATTTATTTTTTTATAAAGAGAATATATTCACATCGCGGAGATACTAGTTACACACAGTCTCAGCACAAACAAGGATGCACACATAAAAAAATAAAAGAAAAAACAAGTAGCGGCGATGAAACAATCACAACAACAACAACACTCTAAATACAATATGTAGACTACAAAAGAGATGATCCAAAAGAAACATTTAAAAAAAAATACACAAGCTTTGTCATCGTGTGTCTGGTCGAAGATATTTTCACAATGGAGAGAGTACGAGTTAACAAAACAGTGTCTTGACCAAAAACATTGTCAGGTATAGCCAACAAAAGGCCAGACATTGAGCTTTACCCTAAAATAGCGACTCGATACTTGAGAAATACCATCAAATTTACGGTCCATCTGTACTACCACCCCCGCTTGCCGAGGTTGCTCCTACAAGTCAGCAAACATTAATCTTGCTACTAGATTAATGTTTAGCTACTTGTTACATATTTATTTTTTATAAAAAAATATATTAACATCGTGGAGATACTAGTTACACACGGCCTGTGCACAAATAAGGACGCACACATAAAAAATAAAAGAAAAAACAAGTACCGGCGATGAAACAATCGCAGCAACAACAACACTCTAAAATACAATATCTAGACTACAAAAGAGATTATCCAAAAGCAACATTTAAAAAAAATACACAAGCTTTGTCATCGTGTGTCCGGTCGAAGATATTTTCACAATGGAGAGAGTACGAGTTAACAAATCAGTGTCTTAACCAAAAACATTGTCAGGTATAGCCAACAAAAGGCCAGACATTGAGCTTTACCCTAAAATAGGGACTCGATACTTGAGAAATACCATCAAATTTACGGTCCACCTGTACTACCACCCCCGCTTGCCGAGGTTGCTCCTACAAGTCAGCAATAATTCATATGATTTAATTTGAATAATAAACTGATAAAGCATGATCATACAAATAGTACCAAAACTAATAATGCAGATCAACAAAGTAGATAAACATATTATATCTATACAAGATAAACCTATCACATCTACACCAAACGCTAGAACTAGAAACTCTAGCATTATCTAAAAGAGATAGATTGAGATCACATACAATATAGGATGAATAGAAGCGGCGACAGTAGCAGCAGCGTTGTCATTCATGTTGAGGTTACCGAAAAGGTTGATGACGTCCGGTAAGAAGTTATTATACGGGAACTCGTTGTTGAACGATGTCGTGGTTGCCAATAGTCACGCTTGAGCGCTTCCCAAAAACCTGATCGCCCCTCACCAGTAAATGTTCACAAGAGGCGGGGTTTTAGAGGCCTATGTTGGGGATAAATTTTCCGGGTATACCCACAGAACTCGCTGAGCAGGGTGACCCACCAATGTGTAGAGCTTTGCTCCACGGGTGACCCAGTCAGGAAAAGAGGAGGAGTCACTTCCGGCTACGACAAGACCCAGAAGAGTTATCGACTTAGGCATGTAGTATTACTTGTAGTCCAGGTTGTATCTAGTTACCGACTCTGTAACATAGCCGGATAGGTCTCTCATATAACCCTAGGACCCGGTAACTATGTAAACCGAACATGAGGGAGACTTTAGAGTACCAGATCATAGATCAACCACAACCTACTCGCACAGGCGAACCTCTGTTGTAAACTGCTGTAACATTCGGGTCTCTCCGATATATTACTGAGTTGCTAGCAGAAATATGATCCGATCACCGTAGTCGGATCTGAATCTGAGTAAACTTGTGCTCACTGCTCCCGGAACACCGTACGGCTCACACCCCATCTTTTCAACGCCTTCAGGAACCCCTATGACGTACTTGTCGATAATCCGACGACACACATCTTAGTGAGTGGTAGAACCGCCTAATATATAAGGTGGTGAACTCTCACTCAACTAGTAACGTGGGACTAAACTTTACACTACTAGCACAACCATATGCTACTATGTACAAATAGACCAAAGAGAATTTTAGAATTTTCTATGGGCAAACAATCCAATACTCACCATATAACAAAATTGATATTTAGATATGTCCCATGTCACCGACAAGAACGTGAAGCTTCGCACGATGTCCTCACAAAGCCTCGCTATTTGAAGATAAGGGCGTGCACAACGGGATCGATTCCAATCTAGATATTCAGGAGGACGACGCACGAAACAGCGGAGATCTCGAGACAGAAAGACCTGAAGTGAAACGTTTTGGCCGCACAGTGCTGTCTTCAGCCATCCCCATCCGCTTCTATGTCACAAAAAAAACGCAAAATGGTCCTCATTTATCCACTAGCTTAGCTCAGCGGTGCTCCAACTGCAACTGCATGCAAGCGGAAAGGCAGGCTACGTGGGGAAGCTAATTAATTATTTGCTGCGAAAGGCTGAGACAAATTAGCTTTCAAGCCAGGCGGCAACCATTCTATACTAATTACCTCGAAGAAAAGGACGCGCGTCCGCTCTCTAACTCGATCACATCACAGAAGCATATGCATAATGACCAGTTACATATGCGCATGGAAGATTCAGAATAACGCGTGCCATTCCCACCGGATCAACCATGCCTGAAATGCACCGTTGCTTCACTCCTCGCAAGTCTCGACACAGCAAGTTGCGAGCCGGACTCTTCTGCCATCAATGCTGCATGTTATTGGCCAGTGGTGTTGCATTGCATGCGGCGAGCGATCGTACGTGCTGATCATACACGGTGATTGAAGCTGGGCCGCCCTGCCGTTGTCCCAGCGAGTGGCGTTGTGCGGTGGGCATTCATGTCGATCGAATCGGCCACGAACGGGTGTGGCCAGGCCACCGCAAGAATCCGGTGGTCCTTTGATCCTTGCTTGCATTCCGTCCCGATCTGTCTTGATTTGTGTATCCGACGACTGTCTCGAGCCAACGGGTCTTCACCAACGGAAGAACCAGTGGTCTGGCAGCGACCGGCAACGTCCCGCCGACGTGCCGTCGAGTAAGTACTTACTCCCTTTCTTTGTTTAGAAATATAAGATATTTTATCTTTATAGAATAATAAATGAATCTAGATGCTCTTTAGTGTATAGATTTACTCCAAACCTCTATAAATCTATAGATTGGAAGTTATTTAGATACATTCGATCCATAAAGTTAAATGCCTTATACTCCCTCTATCTACAAATAAGTGTACTTCTAGCCTTGTCTTAAGTCAAATTTTATTAAGTTTGACTAACTTTTTAGAAAAATGTACCAATATTTATGGCATTAAATTGATACCATTCGATTTATTTTTAAATCTTGTTTCATAATATATCAATTTGATGTAATATACTCCCTCTGTTCTGAAGTAGCCTGCGTTCTGGGTCGATTTTTTGTTCCGAAATAGTCTGCGTCGTGAAGCGAGGGCCCACGTCGCTAATTAATCAGCCGCACACGCACTCATCCCCATCCTCACGCCTGAGAATATCCCAACTCCCGTCTCCTCCTCCATCGTCTCCGCCTCCCTAGTTCCCACCTCGTTCCGCCCCGATCTCTCCTCGTCTTCTCCCCGGAGTTAATGGCGTGGCCACCATATAATCCCGCATACCAGAGGAGTACTTCTTCCACATCCACACATGAGAAAAGTGAGAGATGGAGCGGCGGATCGAGATTGGTGAAGGCAGTGGCGGGGCCAGCGGAGGGGCGAGAGGCTGCCGGCGCCGTGGATTGGCGATGAGTCTGGGCAGCGGCGGGGCGAGCGGTGGGGCGAGCGGCAGCCGGCGCCATGGATCGAGTCTGAGCAGCGGCGGGGCGAGCGGCGACGGGGCGGGCGGTGGCGGGGCGAGTGGCTCTCGGCTAGCGGTGCGGGCAGCGCCACGTCGTTCGCTTGTCCTGGGCATCGAATTTGTCCTGGACACCCAGGATCCTGGTGTGCTAGAGGTGGAAGAGGAAGGTCATGGTAGCATGGATTTCGTCCAAGACACAGAGGACAATAGCAGCGGCATTGGCCTCTTTCCATATGACTCCGATGAGATGAAGTTCGTGCCAGATTCAGAGATTGGCGCAGAGGACGAATTTGTTCCTGATTCCATCCTTGAGGACCCTGTTGGAGCTCAAGATGACGATTATGCTAAAGAACCGGTCGATGGTCAACTCGATGAGAATGAGGTTTGCTATATCATGCTTAGGATTTTATGTCCCGACTACTTTAAGATTCGTGGCAATGAAAACTCGGATGTAAGGGAGCATGTCTAGTATTGTCATGCTAAGAATTGTTTGTTTGTTTCATGCTTAAGAATGGAGCACGTATAGTACTGTCATGCTAAGAATTGTTTGTTTGTTTCATGCTTAAGAATGGAGCATGGATAGTACTGTCATGCTAAGAATTGTTTGTTTGTTTCATGCTTAAGAATGGAGCATGGATAGTATTTCCATTCTAGCTCAAACAAAGTAACTATGGTACTAAAATTTAGAATGGTACAATTGATAATAAGAGCATTACAAGTAGATCAATCAGCTAGATAGCTAACAACCTCCTGGTACAATCCTTGGTCACAAAATAGACGATCAGGTAGTGCATTTTGTAGTAGAAGCCCGCCCTTGTTCATGTGAGGGATCTTGTACCAATTTCCACCCCTTAATCTCATCACTTGTATCATGCATGATTGGAGAGTCAGAAATATTCTATTTATCTTTTCAACCGTATACTTGGTGAACTCATCAATCACACCTGCAATAAGTGTTGGAATTATGCCCTAGAGGCAATAATAAAGATGTTATTGTTATAATTCTTGTTCATGATAAAGTTTATATTCCATGCTAGAATTGTATTAAGCGAAAACTTTGATACTTGTGTGTATTCATTGGATACCCTAAGGAAACGATTGGGTATACCTTCTATCACAGATCCGAAGGAAAAGTGTTTGTCGCAAAGAACGGATCCTTTCTTGAGAAGGAGTTTCTCTCGAAAGAAGTGAGTGAGAGGAAAGTAGATCTAGACGAGGTTATTGAACCTTCTCTTGAGTTGGAGAGTAGCGTAGCACCTGAAATTGTTCCAGTGCCGTCTGCACCAACAATAGAGGAAGCTAATGACAAGGATCATGAAGCTTGGGACAATGCTACTACTGAACGTCGCAGGTTGACAAGGTCACGTGCCCCTCCTGAGTGGTACGGTAACCCTGTCTTAACTGTCTTGTTAGTAGACAACAGTGAACCTGCGAACTATGAGGAAGCGATGATGAGCCCAGACTCTGAGAAATGGCTAGAGACCATGAAATCCGAATTGGGATCCATGAGCGAAAACCAAGTATGGACTTTGGTGGACCCTCCTAGCGACCGAAAGGCCATTGAGTGCAAATGTATTTTCAAGAAGAAAACGGACACGAATGGTAATGTTACTGTCTATAAAGAACGGCTTGTTGCGAAAGGTTTTCGACAAGTTCAAGGTGTTGACTACGATGAGACTTTCTCTCCCGTAGCTATGTTTAAGTCCATTCGGATTTTATTAGCAATTGCTGCATTTCATGATTATGAAATATAGCAGATGGATGTCAAGACTGCGTTCCTCAATGGCAACATTGATGAAGAGTTGTATATGATGCAACTTGAAGGTTTTGTCGATCCTAAGAATGCTGATAAGGTGTGCAAACTTCAGCGTTCCATTTATGGACTGAAGCAAGCATCTCGGAGTTGGAACCTTCGTTTTGATCAAGTGATCAAGAGGTTTGGATTTTTTCCAAATTGCTACGAAGCTTGTATCTACAAGAAAGTGAGTGGGAGATCAGTGACATTTTTAGTACTATATGTGGATGACATATTGATTATTGGAAATGACATTGATATGCTTAACGATGTGAAGAGTTATTTGAACAAATGTTTTTCAATGAAATACCTAGGGGAAGCTGCTTATATATTAGGCATCAAAATCTATAGAGATAGACCAAGACGCCTAATAGCTTTAAGCCAAAGTACATACCTAGACAAAGTTCTGAAAAGGTTCAGAATGGATAAGGCAAAGAAAGGTTCCATGACTATATTGTCAGGTAAGATATTGAGCAAGGCTCAGTGTCCAGCTATGGTAAACGATAGAGAAACCATGAGCAAAGTGCCTTATGCCTCGGCTATAGGTTCTATCATGTATGCCATGCTGTGTACTAGACCGGATGTGTCCAATGCTCTTAGTTTGACGAGCAGATACCAAAGTGATCCAGGAGTGCAACACTGGACAGCCGTAAAGAACATCCTAAAGTATTTAAATAGGACTAAAGAAATGTTCTTGGTCTATGGAGGTGATGAGCAGCTCGTCGTAAAAGGTTACGTCGACGCTAGTTTCGACACCGACCCGGATGATTCTAAATCTCAGACAGGATATGTTTATATTTTGAATGGAGGAGCTGTGAGCTGGAGAAGCTGCAAGCAAAGCGTGATCGCGGGATCTATAGTAGAATCGGAATACATGCCTGCTGCAGAAGCGTCAAGTGAAGGAGTTTGGATCAGGAACTTCATCACTGAGCTTGGTGTGGTTCCAAGTGCCTTGGACCCACTAGAGATATTGTGGGACAACACTGGCGCCATAGCTTTGGCTAAGGAAACAAGATATCATCCAAAAACCAAGAACATCAACCGCCGATTTCATATAATTCGAGATTATATAACAGATGGAGATCTAAAGATTAGCAAAGTACATACAGATCTGAATATCGCAGATCCGTTGACTAAACCTCTTCCACGAGCAAAACATGATCAGCACCTCAATGCCATGGGTGTTAGATTGTTGCCAGATGTAAACTAGATTATTGACTCTAGTGCAAGTGGGAGACTCTTGGAATTGTTCCCTAGAGGCAATAATAAAGATGTTATTGTTATAATTCTTGTTCATGATAAAGTTTATATTCCATGCTAAAATTGTATTAAGCGGAAACTTTGATACTTGTGTGGTTTATGAACAACACCGTGTCTCTAGTATGCCTCTATGGACTAGCTCATTGAGTAATGATGGTTAAGGTTTCCTAACCATAGACATGAGTTGTCGATTAATAATGAGATCATGTCATTGGGAGAATGATATGATGGACAGAACCAAATCAAGCAGAGCAATTAGATCGTGTCATCGTGTTCATCTCTGCGAATCTTTTTCTTATGTCAAATATTGTATTCCTTAGACCATGATATAATGCAACTCCCTGGTATCGAAAGAAATCTTTGAGGTCATCAAACGTCATCCTATGAGAGGGTGATCATAAAGGTGTCTCTCAGGTGATCGGAAAGTACTTGTTGGGTTGTATGTATCGAGATGGGATTTGTCCCTCCCAATTCGGAGAGATATACTTCGGGCCCACTCGGCAATCGATATCAACACCGCTTGAAAGCACGTGGTTAAGGAGTTAATCACAAAGTGATATCGGATTACGGAACGAGTAAAGTACTTGCTGTGAACGAGATTGAACTAGGTATGCCGATACCAACGATCGAATCTCGGGCAAGTAAAATATCGCGTGATGAAGGGAATATAAATATGGGATTAATTGAATCCTGGCATCGTGGTTCATCCGATATGATCATCGATGAATATGTGGGAGTCAATATGGGTTTCCAGACCCCACTGTTGATTATTGATAGTAGATCATGTCTGCATATTCTCGAACCCGTAGGGTCACACACTTAACGTGTCTCGACGCTAGGATAGAATGGATAATTGGTTTATGAGTTTTTGTTCAGAGTCTCGGATGAGATCCAGGACATCACGAGAGGTTTCGGAATGGTCAGGATAATAAGATTCATATAAGGGAAAGCAGTTTTTGGATTTCAGAATTGTTTCGGATTGTTCGGTATTGTACCGGAAGGTTCTAGAAGCTTCCGGAGTGGGACCAACGTGGCCCCACTTGTCGGGAGGGGGCCTGGGACTACGAGGGAGTGCCCTGGCCGCATTGGGCCAGGGGCACAAGGCCCCATAGGCCCAGCCGGCCAAGCCCTAGGGGAAACCCTAGGGAGAGCTTCTAGAAGGGGGGGGGGGGAAACTTGCCCCCCACTCCACCCATGTGGCCGCCGGCCCTAGGGCTCGGAGGAGGGGCAAGGGGAAGCCGGCCATCCCTCTATATAAAGAGGGCAGGGGCGCACCCTCCCCACACACCTCCTCAAACCCTAGCCGCCTAGTTGCTGCCCTCCTCTCTCTCTCTCTCTCTCTCTCTCTCTCTCTCTCTCTAGCCACGCCTGGTCGGACATGGCTACCTGCGTCGACAAGTGGAACCCGGCGTACTCCAGCTGCCGTCTCTCGGACTCCATATACAGGTTCATGCCGGACTGCGCCATGGAGGACTGCCCACTGTCCGCCTCCGTCACCGAGGACATCAACGGCAACGGCACCGCTTTTTGCTGCGACATCAGCGGCGACGACGTCTGGGACGAGATACGCGCCGAGGCGCAGGCCGACGCGGAGCAGGAGCCGCTGCTGGGCATGTTCTACGCGGACCTGGTCCTCTCGCGCCCCTCACTGGAGGCCGCCCTCGCCGCGCACCTGGCCGCCAAGCTCTGCGTGCCCGGCGCGCTCCCGCAGGACGCGCTCCGGGACCTCCTCGCCGGCGCGCTCGAGGCGCACCCGGAGGCCACTCGGGACACGCGCGCCGACCTCCTCGCCGCGCGCGACCGCGACCCGGCATGCGCCAAGATGGTCCACTGCTTCCTCTACTACAAGGGCTTCCTCGCCCTGCAGGCGCACCGCGCCGCGCACGCGCTCTGGTCCGAGGGCCGCGCCGCGCCGGCGCTCCTGCTCCAGAGCCGCGCCTCCGAGGTCTTCGGCGTCGACATCCACCCCGGGGCGCGCGTCGGGGGAGGCATCCTCCTCGACCACGCCACGGGCGTCGTCATCGGGGAGACGGCCGTCGTCGGGGATGACGTGTCCATCCTGCACGGCGTGACGCTGGGAGGCACGGGGAAGGTTTCCGGGGACCGGCACCCCAAGGTCGGGCACGGGGTTCTCATCGGTGCCGGGGCCAGCGTCCTGGGCAATGTGCGCATTGGCGACGGCGCCAAGATCGGCGCAGGCGCGGTCGTGCTCCGAGATGTAGCCTGCGGAACCACCGCCGTCGGAAACCCAGCAAAGGCGATCGGGAAGAAGCCGGCGCCGCAGCGGCAGCCCGAAGACCAGCCAGGTGTCAACATGGAGCAGAGGTGGTCGGATTACGTCATCTGAAGTCTCTCTCTCTCTCCCGACTGCGCGTATGTCGGGGGTGTACCCCCGGGTACCCCAGAGTTGATGAATTAAGCGATTCGATGAAACGTTGAATCAATTAAATAAAAGATGAAGAATATAAATAAAATAAGCAAAGAGGAGAAAAGAAAGGAGCCTGGGCCGAATCTGCACCAGCCCGGCCAGAATAGAATTCGTCATGGACCTGGATTGCTCCTCTCGGGCCGAATTAAGGCTGATTCGGCCTACATAGCATACCAGCCATTTAGTTGGGCTCCGCTTGAGGGATTAGATGTATAGAATGAGGTGTTACCTCCGCTTGAGAGGTTCAATCCAATATACATTGTATTTCTCTTTGTTCATACGAGTGCGGTCTTCACTGCATCATCCCTCCCCGGATTCCTCCACGTCCATCGGCCCCAACTTTAGCCTACCCATGGCATATGCCGTGACACCACCACGACATTTGGCGCCCATCGTGGGGCCTATAGTGGCGTTGGTTGGGTTTCCATCCGGACGGGAGCGTCTTCATCAACCTCTTCCTCATAAAGCTTTTTCAATTCCTACAAGCAAACAGAGGGCAAAGAGGTAAGCATAGAGGCACTACAAGTCTAACTCATCAAAGCTGGTAGGACTCAGCAAGAAGGACTCAAGTACTACTCCAAGCTTACTGTAAGTACCAAATACCTGAGCAGGCCAGGAATGACCTAGCAAAACTCACCCAAACACTTCTCCAAGTATGCTGTAAATGCCAAGTAACTCAGCCACCTACACTCAATCCTTCGTCCCAGGGAGAAGATAACTCAACCCGGGGACTAGTCAACTTATCCGTAGAGTCACTTTGGATTAAAAAAGCATTATGTTGATTTAGATCTGTACTCCAGCCAGCTTATTTATAACTCGGCCATAAGTTGAATCATCTTATTTGTGATTCATATAGATTTAGAATCAGTTAGTTGATGCTTTGGGTTATCCTGTGATTCAGCTCCCCCAGCCAGCTTGTTTATAATCCGGACAGAAGTTGAGTCAGCTTATTTGTGATCCGAGTAGAATTTGAGTCAGCTTACTTATGAGTCGGATAAGTTTCGAGTCAGTTTATGTATGTTTTGGATTGTCCTCTAACTCAGCTTGCAGGCCAGCTTATTGATGATTCGGATATAGTTTGGATCAATTTGTTTATGCTTCGAATTAACCTTTAGCTCAACTCAGTAGATTGTCTCTGATTCGGACTAACATTGGATTCAGCTTGACAGGGTATATTCTAATTCGGATTGGTATTCGGACTCAGCGTACTAATCATATCTCTGATTCATGCCGAAGCTTTATTCATTTCCCCAAATTGCCAGGTTATGTTATGACCTGGATTGATATTTCACCATCTTGCCAGGTTACCCCATATCTCGGACGACTATTGGACATCTTATCCATATCTCGAATCTATATCTCATATCTACATCTCGAATCAAATCTCTCACCGGTTAACCCTATTATCATATCCCAAAAGCTTAATCTAGGATCTATATCTCGGATCCATATCAAAGGCAAATTATCCTCTTCACGCCAAATCAAGCTATATCATGGCAAACAAATAACTCGGATTTGAGTTGAGTTAACTCGGATTTGAATCATATAACTCGGATTGGAGCCAGATGACTCCTCCTTAAGACATAAAGTCAATTTTGAGTAAAGTAACTCGGATTTGAGTTGAGTTAACTCGGATTTGAATCATAAAACTCGGATTGGAGCCAGATGACTCATCCTTAAGACATAAAGTCAATTTTGAGTAAAGTAACTCAGATTTGAGTTGAGTTAACTCGGATTTGAATCATATAACTCGGATTGGAGCCCGATGACTCATCCTTAAGACATAAAGTCAATTTTGAGTAAAGTAACTCGGATTTGAGTTGAGTTAACTCGGATTTGAATCATATAACTCGGATTGGAGCCAGATGACTCATCCTTAAGACATAAAGTCAATTTTGAGTAAAGTAACTCGGATTTGAGTTGAGTTAACTCGGATTTGAATCATATAACTCGGATTGGAGCCAGATGACTCATCCTTAAGACATAAAGTCAATTTTGAGTAAAGTAACTCGGATTTGAGTTGAGTTAACTCGGATTTGAATCATAAAACTCGGATTGGAGCCAGATGACTCATCCTTAAGACATAAAGTCAATTTTGAGTAAAGTAACTCGGATTTGAGTTGAGTTAACTCAGATTTGAATCATATAACTCGGATTGGAGCCAGATGACTCATCCTTAAGACATAAAGTCAATTTTGAGTAAAGTAACTCGGATTTGAGTTGAGTTAACTCGGATTTGAATCATATAACTCGGATTGGAGCCAGATGACTCATCCTTAAGACATAAAGTCAATTTTGAGCAAAGTAACTCGGATTTGAGTTGAGTTAACTCGGATTTGAATCATAAAACTCGGATTGGAGCCAGATGACTCATCCTTAAGACATAAAGTCAATTTTGAGTAAAGTAACTCGGATTTGAGTTGAATTAACTCAGATTTGAATCATATAACTCGGATTGGAGCCAGATGACTCATCCTTAAGACATAAAGTCAATTTTGAGTAAAGTAACTCGGATTTGAGTTGAGTTAACACGGATTTGAATCATATAACTCGGATTGGAGCCAGATGACTCATCCTTAAGACATAAAGTCAATTTTGAGTAAAGTAACTCGGATTTGAGTTGAGTTAACTCGGATTTGAATCATATAACTCGGATTGGAGCCAGATGACTCATCCTTAAGACATAAAGTCAACTTTGGAATAAAGTAACTCGGATTTGAGTTGAGTTAACTCGGATTTGAATCATATAACTCGGATTTGGAAACAGATGACTCGGATCATATCTTACCCAAAGAGGTTAAAAGAGCAGTGCCAAAGAAGGACAAGACTCATAACTTACCCGAAGATGTTAAAAGAGCAGTGCCCAATAAGGCCAGAACTCATAACTTACCAAATAAGGTTAAAAAGAGCAGTGCCCAATAAGGCCGGAACTCACAACTTACCCAATGGGGTTAAAGGAGCAATGCCAAAGAAGGCAAGAGCTCATATTTTGCCCAATAAGGTTAAAAGAGCATTGCCCAAGAAGGCCAGAACTCACAGCTTACCAAATGGGGTTAAAAGAGCAATGCCAAAAAAGGCAAGAGCTCGTATCTTGCCCAATGGGGTTAAAAAGGGCAGTGCCCAATAAGGCCAGAAGTCCAAAAACTTTCCCAAAAGGGTTATGACCAGTGCCCAAGAAGGCCAGAAGTCCAAAAGCTTTCCCAAAGGGGTTGGGACCAGTGCCCAAGAAGGCCAGAAGTCCAAAAACTTTCCCAAAGGGGTTATGACCAGTACCCAAGAAGGCCA
Organism: Avena atlantica; assembly: GCA_910589765.1. Lineage (NCBI taxonomy): Eukaryota > Viridiplantae > Streptophyta > Magnoliopsida > Poales > Poaceae > Avena > Avena atlantica. Next base: position 43,722,011 of record OU342737.1, read on the forward strand.
GGGCTCAGAAACTTACCCAAAAGGGTTATAAGACATAGAAGCATATGACAAAGGAACAATAATTCGAATAAGCAACTCTGGAGATATTACACTTAGAGCCTATGCACGATTCTACGAATCCCACATAGCCTCGGGGACTAATGTCGGGGGTGTACCCCCGGGTACCCCAGAGTTGATGAATTAAGCGATTCGATGAAACGTTGAATCAATTAAATAAAAGATGAAGAATATAAATAAAATAAGCAAAGAGGAGAAAAGAAAGGAGCCTGGGCCGAATCTGCACCAGCCCGGCCAGAATAGAATTCGTCACGGGCCTGGATTGCTCCTCTCGGGCCGAATCAAGGCTCATTCGCCCTACATAGCATACCAGCCATTTAGTTGGGCCGAGTCAACCTAGCTCGGCCCACTTACCTCGGCGCCGGACTCCCCACGCCCCCGATCTCGCCAGCATTGCCTGGTCACTGCTCGCCCCCCGCGCCAGGTTGCCTCCTCACCACCTCGCTCCCTCGGCCCACCGTGGGGCTCTCTCCAACCACGCTGATGCGCGGCAGGTAGCTCCCGGGTGGGCCGAATAAGGGCAAGCTCGGCCCACCACGGGACAACAACATCAACCCCACTCCAAGCCATCACGCCCGCGTGGGCCGACTGAAGGGGAACCCGGCTGGGCCGCCGCCGGACCTCGGCTGGGCCACTGGATGATCCGGCTGGGCTGCCTCTCCCCCAGGCCGAATCAACCAAAGCCCATGCCGAGTTGGCACACCCTCTAGGACCTTTGGGCCGAGTTATAATGTTCAATACGCCCTGTAATTTATCCCCAGAGGCCTCCGTGACATCTACGATGACTCATCATCAACCCAGGACAAGTCAAACAAGTCTCGTGCCAGTCTTGGGACGCTCATGGCTCAGACTGGCACATGGCCTATGGAATATGCCATTGGCATCAAGAAGATGCTAGGGAATATGCCAAGGGATATGCCATGGCATCTACAAAGATGCCAAGGCATATGCTGAGCATCTAAGAAGATGCTAGGAATATGCTACACAGATGCCAAGCGTGAGGTACAAGCTTTGTCCCCTGGGCTCCCCTTTATAAGGAGCACCAGGGGGATCGTTCTAGGGGAGGCCCCCGAAGGGCTCCTCCCCTCTCAGCTCACTAGGAGTTCTCCTTCTTCCTCTTCCTCCATTCTCATAGGGAGATTAGATAGAAGCATAGGGGAAACAACTCAAGGAGCATGATTGTAGCCACAAGTATGGCGAGATTATAAGGGATTAGATGTATAGAATGAGGTGTTACCTCCACTTGAGAGGTTCAATCCAATATACATTGTATTTCTCTTTGTTCATACGAGTGCGGTCTTCACTGCATCATCCCTCCCCGGATTCCTCCACGTCCATCGGCCCCAACTTTAGCCTACCCATGGCATATGCCGTGGCACCACCACGACAGCGTAGGCGAAGCCCTGCCGCAGAAACTCTCCACCTTTGCACCACGCCGTCGTGTTGTAGATCCAATCCATCTCTCCACCCCACTTGCTGGATCGAGGAAGGAGGAGACGTCGAGGTGCCGTACGTGTGTATCTCTCGGAGTCGTCGCCACTTGCAGCGTTGGATCGGATCGGATCGGATCGCGAGGAGAAGGCTAGTACGACTACATCAACCATGTTCCGTTAAACGTTCCGCTGTGCGATTTCTTCAAGGGTATGAAGATCTCATCTATCCCCCCTCGTTGTTTGCATCTCCTAGATTAGATCTTGGCTTTCCCCGTTCGTATCCGTAGAAAATTTTGATTTACTATGCTGCGAAACCCTTCAATAAGCTCATCAATAGTGATAGGATTTAACTGATCCGTGAAAGATTGCAGTGACCTAAAAAATCCTAGATCAAGAATATTCAGGTCAGGTGAGTTGGGAGGCTGTTTTAGAATCCGAATATCACGTCCAGTGAGTGAAATAGCATTTAGCAGTGCCGCGTCATCTGACCTAACATGGAATGGTGCATTGTCTTGCTGAATGTAGATAGTCTTCCCTTCATCTGGCCATCTTTCATGAATAGCAGGTACCACTTTGTTGACCATGAATTCTCTCATGACATCTCTGTTTATCTTCAAGTTCTTAGTGACCATGGTACCTCTAGGCCTGTTGTTACTTTTCCGCTGTGCTGGTTCCTGTTTAACAATAAATTAACATAAAGAACGCATGATAAATCATCAAATTGAAGAAGATTTAGACTAGGATAGTTCACCTCAGTAACCATTGCCCAACAACCAATTTTCCTATCAAATATCTGATCCCCTTTGTCATCATATCTAGGCCTAGCAACAACTACTAAGAACATAACTTTGCCTATGTAGTTTTTATTTTGAATCATACGTACTGGATCTTCCAGGCAGCAAATAGTAAGTTCTGTTGTTTTTAGTCATATTAAACCATTTTTCGTCAAGATGTATAATATTCCCCATATCAACAAACTGCGGTTCACTTCTCTTGCGCCCACAATTCCTGGTTTTCCTGGTTTTTCTATGACTAACATCCACCTCTCTTCCTTCTCTTATGCACTCTTTGTATAATCTCCATACCTCTTGAACTTGCCTTATACTGTGTCCAAGTTTTCTTGATACAACTGTGGTGCTAGTTTTCTTTAATCTACCAGATTTACTGTCTTTAAGTAACTCATGATAAACTTCCCACCTTTGCTTGTTTGTCAACATCTTCCTATATTTCTTCTTTGGCCGGCGACCACCAACAGGAGCAGCAGGAGGTACGTCTTGTGGTTTGGGGTTTCTTCGTTCAGCATCCTCAATATCAAGAGCACTTCTCCTACTGATAAAAATCGCAAGCTTGAAGAGGGTTACTTCAGAACGCATTCAGAATTTATCTAGACCGCAAACCACCCGAAAACATTCATCTCTTGGGTAATTAGCCTCTAACATTTCTGCATATATAGCCTCATAGGACTCTTGTGTTCCATCTAGACGGAGACTATCTCCATCATCAAAGCAACCAGTTCCTGCCGCGGCGAGAATGACTTGAAGATCACGTGCTTGATTGATCCAGTGGGTATCTGGAAAATAATGGTACGCTTCTTGCTAAATGGCATGTAGAAAGAAATGAAAAACCAACAGGATGATTTCTAGTGGTACTCATTCTATTTTTATATGAAAAGTTTAGTTTCTAACCTGGTGCTGCATCTTGGACATCAGGTGTAGGAAGTTGGTTAAGATCAATGGATGAATGAGCTTCTTCCTCTCCATGGCTATGGTTGCCCTCTCCATCAAGGCTATGGTTCTCCTCTTCCTCTGCACCACTTCCTTCATCAGCCGGTGGTGTGGAGTTCAAGTCTAGATCCATGGCGTCTCTGTGTGTAGATAGGATTGTGTGGGTGAAAGTGACAAGTTCTAGTCCAGGAGCATTACTTATAGGAGATGACTGCTCAGCTACTCGTAAAACAGCCTGGAGTTGGCGCTGTAAATTCCTTTTTGAAATTTGGAGGGAAAGATAATAGCACTACTCCTTTCTATTGTAAAAATGGAGGAAAAGGTAGTAACACTACTCTTTCCTGTTGTAAAAATGAAGGGAAATGTAATTGTACTACTGTTTCTCTTGTTTGCGTTAAAATAACTGACGGGATACATTTTTGCATGCAAATTGCATGGCAGTGCATTAAATCATTCTTTGGGTTTGGAGCTAACGCATGGTTTCCAGGAGCTAAGTAGTACTATTAAATGCTCTGCTAAATTGTCTTAGATTTTCCAAAATGCAGACTATTTCAGAATAGAGGGAGTATGTTTATATATTTCTCTATAAAATGGGTCAAATTTGATTATGTTTGACTTAAACAAAAGCTAGAAGTACATTTATTTGCGAACGGAGGGAGTATTTGTAAAAGGAGGGAGTAGCTTTGAATTAATCACGATGTTTAAGAATTTGTTCATGTACGCAGTTATGGGAGGAACGAGATCGACTTTGCACTCAAACAAACAAGAACGACCGCCGTCCGAAACCTCTCATGAGTCTTCGTTCCTAGCTGTATGCGTGCTTTAATTAGGCATCCGGGTACGGCGGACGGGGCTTTGCATCTGGACTCCGGCCGCGACAGCAGATGCGGATCGCCATCTCACCCTTGTCCCTGTCCAGTTCTTGCCCCCTTCCCATGAGGGAACTGAGTCGAGTTGACGACGCACGACAGTGTTTAGTAAACGCGATCGATCGCTTTGCAATTGACGAGTTGCCACGGCATATATGGGCGGTGAAATGCACGTACATGCACGACGATCCATTGCACAAGTCCAAATTCTAACATTGACTGTGGATGCAATGTGGACGCATGCATACACATGCATGCACCAAGGTGTACTGCCGCTAGCTGATCTTCAGATACGAGAGACCTTATCGTACGTGATCTTTGCGGAAGGCAACAGAGAGTTTCCTGCCTTCTTGCCATGCTTCTTCTGCTTAGCTGTATGCGGAACGAACGGCATCCATGATCTGCATGCAAATCAACGTCTTTGTTTCGTTCCGAATACATCAGTTTTGCCGAATTCGCGATCAGCTTTGCCGGCGCAATTTTGGCCCGCTATTCCAGTCATCAGTTACCTTACATTCACTAGCGGAGAAGGGGCCTCTAGTCCCGGCCGGAAGGGCATCTAGTCCCGGTTTTAAAACCGTTCTTCTAGAGGCCCAGATATTAGTCCTGGCCTGGTCATCAGCCGGGACAAATGGACCTCCACGTGGCCGCCGCAGCGCGCGGAGTGCACCTCTATTAGTCCTGGCCGGGACTAGTGGTTCTCTGCCGCGACAACATTTTATGCACTTTCACTGTTCACGGTAGAGAATTTATTTTGTATTTTTTTTCCATTTCAAAATAGTTTTTGAATATTTCTACGCCACCACATATCATACACGTTCATGCATATATAAGATAACTTGTATTACGATATCGAGCATACAAATATATACAACTTAGATAGTTACATGGAGATCACAATTACCGGGTCTAGACCCTATCTGTTCGATTATATGGAAATCAGTAGCGCCTATTCACACTAAATTCTCCGGGATCGTCTACCATCTCTTTGAAAATAAATCCCGCTAGCTCCTTCACAATTCTTAGTACGCGTTGCTTTGGTAGGAGTTAATCCGCATTCTCTCGAACTATATAATTAAAGAAGATCAATATGAATATCAATCATGATAACAAAAAGTGATGGTAATAGATGGTGTGAATGTATTGCTTACGTCGACTCTATAATCTTTGTGCTCGGTGGTAAACGTGTGAATAAACTCGCAAACATAGAATCAACATAGATTCGTCCCCTGTGGCCTGCCTTGCGCACTTTACGAGAATAGAATTCAATCAAAACAATAATCTAGAATTATTATTGTATTAAAACTAGAAGTAAAGAGATATGCGGACATATCATATGCTACTTATCGAGACCGGCTTAAACGTCAGGTTTTGACTAAAGCAACCCGTAACCTCACGCTGAAACCGGTTCCAAACCCTTCCTGACGAAGAAAATGAATGAATGAAATTCACTAACTGATTTTTTAGGAAATCAACGAAAGACACTAATATAGCGCGAAAATTACTTCCGGAGCATGTCATGCATGCTGCAGAACTCTTCCGGGTTTCTCTTTGATTGGTCCATTACTTAAACTCTTCCCTTATCAACTTAAATGTCTAGCAGAATCTAGTGAAAACTGCAAACGTTTAAATATACATCAGTAACTCATCAGGTACTCTTAACATCGAGTAATCAAAAGTGAATGTGTACAACAGAGTAGGACCCTCACTTAAGATTGTAAGAAAACAGTATGTGGTCACAGAAATTTTGCTTCATTAGAAACCTTAAAATGTTTTCCTCCATCTCCTCAAGTATTTTTGTTAGCGTATCTATTTGTACTTTATCTGGTTCAATGAACCCAACACTATAGATTTTTTATTTTACATTCCCGTATCTTTATTCTGCATAATAATAAAGTAAAAGGATATAATGAGGATAATTACATGCAATCAACTGAACAACTGAAAAACTAAATATGTAGACAATGAGTTCAACAACTTACAGACAATAGCAACCGATGATAGATTTTTCGAGGGCGTCGAGATTGTATAACTGGAAGAGTTCTGGAAACTCAACATGGACTTCGTCGGGTCTAAAGTAGTACTCATGTGGGAATTTCGCTGTGACAAATATTTCCCCTGCTTTACGGCTGCCAAGTACCAGTTATGGAGATTCCGCATTTGTGTTGGCAGTTCTTTCAACTTCTCTTAGCTGACCAAATCCTCACCTGCGACATATCTACGAACTATAACATCCTCGGGTAAATTTTCGTCTTGGGAGCCTAATAATGCAGCAACACTCACATTCATACTAGCCGCCAACTCCGCAACTACTTCCATATCTATTGGTTGGGGAACGTTTTCGAATAACACCTTGAATGGTTGGATCAATTGTTTGGCATGTTGTCCGAGAAGGGAAACGTCTGATCTTTTACTGCTTGCATTTTTACTTGCTGTTTTGCTCCCGCTTGCACTTTTACGTGCTGATTTTCTTCCGCTTGCACTTTTACTTGATTTTCTCTTCGTCACTTCTTTCTAAAGTGTGCGTAGATAGTCATCTGGCTTATGGTGTAACTCATAATGCGATTTTGTGTTTAGAAAATTAAGTGCACACGCCTTTTGTTTCTCGGTGTATACTGGAGCTGGCTCGGGTTTATTCTTTTCAAAATGTGCAGCACATTCGGCCTTTGCGATCGTTGCGGTTTCCTCGTCAGTGCGATGGACTCACTATGTGGTGGTCGTAGTCATCATGGGGTGGGATTCTTGGAGGTGATGGAGGTGAAGGTGACCTGCGACGACTCAGAGGCGGTGTTGGCCTTGGGGCCGAGCCTGGAAACTTGATGTTGCTCTTGTCCCATAGAATGATATCACTCTGTACTTCTCCGAGTGTCCTCTCACCTTCAGCTCCAGGGATGTCAAGCTCCATTGACTCCCACTGCATTATGATTTGATCCACCCTGACTTTAGCATAGCCAGGTGGAATCTCAAGGCCATGACAACGTGCGTCAGGTGGACAAGGTAAAGCACATCCGACCACCACCTTCACGGATATGTTCTTCAACTTATGATGGAGCTCACAAGATATCTGCTCCTTGATTCCATCCACGGGGTAGCCGGGACCGCCATCTATCATTTGTGCATCGTCAGACGGGACCTCCGATTCAGCCACGCTGCTTTTCGCTGAGATGGGTTGGCAGTAATATTGGGTGCATGATCTTGCAGGCGTGCTACTCCTATAAGTTCGTCAATCTGCTGATGCTTCTCAACTCTTGCTAGCAGCTGGTTGAAATTGTCTCCCTCCTCCCTCGTAGGTTCTTTGCTCTCGCTCGACTTCTATAAGTACCTTGGTCCTAAGAAAACCCAGTCTCCCACGTATAACTAGGTCCAAGGCCTCGTACTCATCCTTCGTGTTCGTCATTCCCGAGGACCTTTGTCAGCAAGTCTTTCTCTCTATCGGGATGGAACTTTGTTATCCCGTCTTTAATTTCTTTCACCACTTTCAGCCATGTATCTCTGGGTACCCAAATCCCTTCACTATAAACAAGGTCCCCTATAAGTTCGTCAGACCCACTCCCATGCTCAAGGAACCAATTTCTTGCCCTCAAATCCCATTCTTTATGAATTGGTTCTGGAATGATCCCTTTAGCAGACAGTTGTTTCTCTTTTGCATCCCACTTTGGCACGACAGTTGTGTAGCCCCTGGCACCAGGAGATGGTGATATTTCTTTTTCGCAGCATTTACCTTGTTTTTCTGAATTTTCCTCTGCAATTCCTGACTTCCTATACTCCACAAATGCATCCTAGTAATGCTGCTGCTTCGCTAGATAGCCTTCGAATATTGGAGTTTTCTTGTCCTTCTGATAGTTTAGCCATAATGCTTTCTTCCAGTTTCGGAATAGTTAGGCCATATTCTTAAGAGCAAATGTCTTGAATTTCTTCCTCAATGCAGCCATCTCGTCATGATATGTCGTAAACGTATCTATAATTTTTGATGCTCCATGCTTGTTTTGTACCAACTATCTTATGTTTAGTCTACACTTTGAGGCATTTTTATACATTTTCTGGAACTAACCTATTAACAAGATGCCATAGTGCCAGTTCCTGTTTTCTACTGTTTTTAGTTTCAGAAAAGCTAGTAAAGAAATATTCTCAGAATTGGACGAAACCAAAGCCAAAGTTCCTATTTTTATAGACACTACATGGAGTCCGATGGAGAGACGAAGAAGCGCCACGAGGCAGCCGCACCAGGGGGTGCGCGGGTCCACCCTAGGCGTGTCGCCCTATGGTGTGGGCCCCTAGCACGTCTACTGACCTTGCCCCTTCGCCTATATAAACCGCCCGAGGAGAAAACCCTAAGGACCCGATCAGAAATCCACGAAAAATTCCATAGTCGCCGCCACCATCGTCCCTAGATCGGGAGGGATCTGAAGCTCTTCCCAGCACCCTGCTGGAGAGGGGAGATCATCCCGGAGGCCTTCTTCATCACCATGCCAGCCTCTGGAGTGATGCGTGAGTAGTTAATCCTTGGACTATGGGTCCATAGCAGTAGCTAAATGGTTCTTTCTCCTCTTTTGTGCTATCATGTTTAGATCTTGTGAGCTTCCTTTCATGATCAAGATCATCTATTTGTAATCCTACATGTTGTGTTTGTTGGGATCCGATGGATATTGAGTACTACATCAAGATTGATTATTGATTCTATCATGTCTATGTTATTTGTGATCTTTCATGCTCTCCGTTGCTAGTAGTTACTCTGGCCAAGTATTTTCTTGTGACTCCAAGAGGGAGTATTTATGCTTGATAGTAGGTTCATGCCTCTAGTAATCTAGGGGAGTGACATAAACCTCTAAGGTTGTAGATGTGTTGTTGCTACTAGGGAGTAAACAACAATCCTTTGTCCAGGGGCAATTGTATTGTTTACTTTACACACTTTGCTTAATGCAGTTATCTGTTGCTTGCAACTTAATACCCGAGGGTTGTTCGGATGATATCCTGGAGGTGGATTATTAGTCATAGATGCAGTTGGATTATGCTCTATGTATTATGTTGTAATGCCCAAATGAATCTCATAAAAATCATCATGCCATGTACATGCATTGTGATGCATTCTCTATATGTCAATTGCCCAACTGTAATTTGTTCACCCAACATGTTATTTATCTTATGGAGAAACACCTCTAGTGAACCGTGGACCCTGGTCCATTCCTTCCCACTGATATTCAATCTACGGTCTACTGTTTACTTTCTGCAATTACTTTCAAGCAATTACTATCTTCCACACTATACGTTTAATCCTTTGTTTTCAGCAAAACTAGTGAGCTTGACAACCTTATTGTAAGTTGGGGCAAAGTATTTTGGTTGTGTTGTGCAGGTTCCACGTTGCTAGCAACACCTTGGGAGATGTTTCCTTTCTCCTACTAGTTCGATAACCTTGGATTCATAACTGAGGGAAACTTGCTGTTGTGCTCATCATACCTTCCTCTTGGGGTTCCCAACGAGCTCTACATCATTCGAGCCATCAAGTATTTTTAGTAAGCATAAAGATATTAAGGATAGATCCTTAGCAGAACATGCTCCAAATTATGAAACTGATGCGGCTTATTTAGTTCACATGTTGGAGGCTAGGTTTGTTAACCTTAACCCCATGATGCAGATATTTCTTAAACTTAATGATATTGAGGACACTAAAAAGAAAGAATTTATCTTGGAAACTTTGCTTAAAGAATTTAATGATGTTGCTATAGAAGCTAGAAAGGTCTTCGATCGTTTTAATATGCTAGGCTCATGTGTTGATGTTATTGGTACACTAGAAAAGTTGGACAAAACCAAACCCAAAAATCGGGAGGAAATTAAAATACCAATACCTTTTTAACTTGTAGGAGTGCATGAAGCCTTGGAAAAGAATTTTGATTGGATTATTCCCAAAAACCCGTTTGATGAAAATAGTGAACCCAAGAGTATTGAGAGGGGATACTCTAGAACTTACTTGCATAAGATACCTTGCCTTGTTGAAGATATTTTTGGTATTGATCTTGATGCTTCTTCATTCGAAAATACTTGATTCTTGCTTTCTGGGCCTAGCTCAAAGGCGTTAAAGAAAACCACTCTTGGGAGATAACCCTATTTTTTATTTTAGTAAGTTTTTCTTTTGTTGAGTATTAGAAGTTATTGCCTATGTAATAACCTCTCCATATCCTTTTTCTTTGGTTTTTATGCCAAGAATAACCTCTAATGAGAGGAAAGTAAGATTTGGGGAAGTTGTTGTCCTGAAAAAGATTTCTATGCTTCACTGTAAAAAATCGTGAAAAATCCCAGAACGTCATAATGATCTGAAATTTTTTGTGTGCATGACCCTGGTATTTACCCAACTTTCGTTAGTTTTGTACTTTTCGATTTCAGCAACAGAAGACTTTCTAAAAAATTGTTCTTTACCTGCTGGTCTGTTTTGACAGATTTCTGCAATTATTTGCATTTGCCTATTAATCAGTTTCTTTTTGAGTTCTATTTGATCACTTGAGCTTTTAAAAGGAGTTGATATAGTAGCTTATGTTTTAATGGATGCTTTACTTGAGTTGAAACTGAACCCAAAGGCTTATTATCTTGAATACACTAATATTGCTAATAAAGATTGTGTGAAGTTTTGTATGAAGGAAATTTTCAAGTGTAGGGAGAGAATGATGTGATGAGATGAATAATGACCCACAAGTATAGGGGATCGCAACAGTCCTCGAGGGTAGTATAACCCAATTTATTGATTTGACATAAGAGGAGCCAAAGAATACTTATAAGCCTTAACAACTGAGTTGTCGATTCAGCTGCACCTGGAAATAATCTTGCTCATAGTAGTTTATCAGTAGCAACAATTTTGTAGTAGCAATAGCAAAGTAACAGCAGCAGTAAAACAAAGGCAGTAAAAACAATAGTAGCAAACAGTAGGATTCGAGTGCGGTAGGCACAGGGATGGATGGACGGACGTTGCATGGATGAGACTATTCATGTAATATCAAGATCTAGGGCATTTGCAAATAAATAAGATAAAAGCATCCAATTACTAAACAATCATAGGCATGTTTTCCATATATAGTCATACGTGCTCGTAATAAGAAATTGCACAACATCTTTTGTCTTGCCAGCCCGTTGTAGCGGGACCTCAAGGGAATCTACTGGCAATTAAGTTACTCCTTTTAATAGAGTACCGAAGCAAAGCATTAACACTTCGTGAACACATGTGATCCTCACATCACAGCCATCCCCTCCGGCTGTCCCAATTTCTGTCACTTTAGGGCCTTTGGTTCCGGACAATGATATATGTAAACAACTTGCAGATAAGATCACAAACAATACTATCATCATGAATCAATAACATGTTCAGATCTGAGATCATGGCACTCGGGCCCTAGTGACAAGCATTAAGCATAACAAGTTGCAACAAAGTCAAATAGCACTAATAAATATACTAGGCACCATGCCCTAACAATCTTATTCGATTGCATGATAGATATCATCCAATCCCTACCATCCCCATAGCCTACAGCGGGGGATTACCCACTCATGGATGGGGGAAACATGGATGGTTGATGGAGAGGCGTCAGTGATGATGATGGCGATGATCTCCTCCAAATCCCCGTCCCGGCAGGGTGCCAGGACGGAGTTTCTAGTTCCGAATCACGGTTTCTGGTGGTGGCGGCGCAACGGAACTCTATATGGAAAAATGTCGAACCCCCTCTGTTTTTAGGTCAGAAGGATTTATGTAGGCGAAGAGGGAGACCGAGGGGGTGCCCGAGGTGGCCACACCTCCCCCAGGCGCGACCTGGCCTGGCCCGTGCGGCCAGGGGGTATGGGCCCCTCGTGGCCCTACTCCGTCTCATCTTCTGGCTCCGTGAGTCTTCTGGTAAAATAGGAGTTTTGCGATATTTTCCGGGATTTTTCCTGAAAGTTGATTTTCTGCACAAAAACTAGACACCAAAGCAATTCTGCTGAAAACAGCGTCAGTCCATGTTAGTTGTATCCAAATCACACAAATTAGAGGAGAAACAATAGCAAAAGTGTTCGGGAAAGTAGATACGTTTTTGACGTATCAACTCCCTCCAAGCTTAGCTTATTGCTTGTCCTCAAGCAATTTAGTTGAAAATTGAGTGCGATAAAAGAAACTTTCACGAACACATTTGCTTTATATGATGTATATATTCTCATCACATGAGTAGATACTTATACAATTCATAATAAAAAGTATGCAACTAAGTCTACTCAATAGTCATGCAAACTATGAAGAGGTTCCAACACAATAATAATAAGTAGCATGAGACATAAACATAAGCAACATTGCAATACTCATAAGAAGGTATGATAGAGTGGTATCTCACTTGCCTTTGATTGTGGAGCAAAACATAAATGCCAAGGCACCTCTGAAGTCCAAGTGAAGAGTAGAAGTAAGGATATCAAAGATACAAGCATCAAAGTTATGTCACAATTAACCAAGCTTTGAGACAAGCACATTACACTAAGAATGACAACTATGCTCTCAAGAAGGTGCTCATAGAATAAGTGGTGACTCGACAAAGAAGTCAAAAGGTTTTGAAAAGTTTGAAAGGCTTCCAAAATGCTGAAAGTATAGTACTCATTAGCTTTGAGCTCTCATTGCCCCTATCATAGGCATCTTTAGATGGTTAAGTTTAAAGTGAGGTCCAATATGAGTTATATGCTTGACAGACCATAAACTGGAAATCTCATGTCCCTTGAGTGCGAGGGCCGTTCCTCATGCTACTCAACTTTAGTTACCGGTAAGTTCTTTTCATCGTAAATACATGTGTATCATAGAGAACTGCCAACGGGGTACCCCTTGCCCCATGATACAGGAGTTATCCCATATCAAAATAAGAAGGCAACAGACAGTGAGCATCTCAGTGATACTTTATTTACCATGGGAATGGTGCATATTTTTTCTCTCTTCTCTTTTTTCACTATATATTTTTTCTGATGATGCTTCATAGTTGCAAGTTTCCACCATGATTAGGCATGGCTTAGGCTAGCGGCCCAGGCGTTTCTCTAACACATATACATAACTCCATGGACTTACAAGCTCCCCTTTTATTTCACACTATCGACATCCGTAAACAAAAGAGCATGATATCAACTGGATAATATTTACAGGTTTTGAAAGCGTTCCCCGTGACAGCATGGTTCTGCTAACTCCCAGCCTATAATTTGCAAACATATAACTTTTATGGACAGTCACAATGGTTCAGGTTTATTAAGTGCAAGAAAATAAAGTGTGTCATCAAGTTCATGAGAGCTTTACTAACTAACTTTCCCATAACAAGCAAACATTTTATTTGGAAGAAAACAAGGCATAATGAATATGCACGGAATATCAAATGATGCTAGTAGGTAGGTATGGTGGACACTTTTTGAAATTTTTGGTTTCCGGGAGTTTGGAAACACGAGTAGAGCTCATACTCAGTGCAAGTGAAGGCTAGCAATAGAAAGGGAGCGACAAATGAAAGAGCAGTAACTGTCATAATCATGCTTGCAACAAAACAAAATTAATTATGGCATAAGAGTGATACGAGAACTCTGAGGCAAAATAAATAATCCAGGCTTAACTGACTTTGGTCCAGTCATATGCATGCGTTGCATGTGCCAAGTCGATTCAAATGAAGCATTCAGAGGAGGATACCACAATGTCATACCAAGTTATGAGTAGAACAATGCAAGCAAATATTCATATGACATGCTACAAACTGTTAGCAAGTTGGAGCTAATCATAAGAGAGCAAGAACTACTAAGCAACCATTAAATAACATAAACCTTACATGAACCGACTAAGCATGCCCACAATGATGAGTATATGTACAAAAATGAAGACAAATAGAGTTCATTACCAGCCTCTTACCACACCTCGAGTTGTCATTAATCATCATTATTGACTTTCACTTGTGTGGCTTGAATAATAATATGAAACCAAACTCCACTGAGGAGTCATTGAGGACCGCTGAACCCTGCAACGAACTTAACACAACCAAAGAAGAACAACATATATTTTTGTGTTTTCGATTTTTTTAAAGCAAGCACTCAAAGCAAAAACAAACAAAGCAAAATCTTTTTGGATTTTTCTTAAAGCAAACCAAAGCAAAAACAAACAAAGCAAAATCTTTTTGGATTTTTATTAAAGCAAACCAAAGCTAAAAATCAAAGAAACAAACCAAGAGAAACAACGAAAATATTTTTGGTCTTTTTGTGTTTTGGAAAGCAGAAACAAAAACTAAAAAGAAAGGGAAACATGGATATACAAAGTACCGATGGAACATGATATGTAGATGAGCGTGGTGTCGGTATACCTCCCCCCAAGCTTAGGCTTTTGGCCTAAGTGGAGATCAATCCCAGCCTGGCCAAGGAGTGCCTCTGTAATGTGACGAAAAGGCCCCTTCGTCCTAGTACGTGCTCGAGGAAGCCCCTGTGTAGTGCACAGAGTGGTCATAAGAGGGCGCATCCCCCTGGTAGTGCTCGTGGAAACCAAGCCCGCATAGTTGATCGTCCATCTCCTCCTTGGAGTGTGACCAAGGCCCCCCTGTAAATACTGAACAAAGTAGATTGTGGCAAAGAAATATCCCTCTCGTCCCTGTTAGTAAACATCATCCTGTAAACTAAACTCTCAAGTCTAGAGCTAGCAGTGACAAAGTGATGCGCTTTCATGGCAGCTAGGTCGAGCCTCTGTGGTGCCATCACTGTATCATTTGGATCAACAGAAAGGTCTAAGGCAGCAACTATACGACATCAATAATACCCCATAAATGGGTCCTCTAGCTAGGTGGCGAGCAATGAGAGAACCAAGATTATACCTGGTTTCATTGTTAAGTGCAGCAGCTAGAAAAGCCAAGTGATAGTTGAAAATATTGCTAGTGTTCTCCCTACCAAGAATGCTAGTGGCAAGATAATAAGCAAAATATCTGAGAGCTGGGAGTTGAATATTTCTTATCTTCCTGCGCTGGGCTGTGCTGTCATCATCATTTGTTACCCCACGGTAGAGCTCCAACAAATCAGCGGGTCGACCTTGAATCTTCTTCACCGTCCCAGCCATGCCAATATGTAACATCCCAGCATTAGAGCTTAGAAATAAGCTGAACACAGATGTGTGCATTGCATTCATGCATAGAAAATCTGAATAATTTTCGCGCTTTTGAATAAAACTTGTTATAGTGATTGAAGCTTCTCTCAACTTGATGGAATTGAAGTAGATCATCAAGTTAACTGCGATAAGTTTCAATATGACCTTTGCTAAAACTTTATTTAGGGTAAACATGATTTGATCTAAGGGTAGATCAAATGAAATAAAACTAAGCCAATGTATATTTGAATGATTAATATCTGGTCCTTAAGAGATCATATCACCGAATTCATTACAATAACCCATTAATACAAAGCTATGGATATAATTCAAGTAACAAGAATGTTTGTTTTATTTGGAGAAGTGGTTTCTAATGGTTCCTAAACATTTGGAAACACCTATTGGTCATTTTATAAAGTGGCAAAGTCATTTGCAAAAGGGTTTCACTTTATAAACCATTTTCTAAACAAAGTATCATTTTATGTGGTGTAGAAATGTTTATAATAAGGCAAAATTCTATAGGTTTCACAAAATATGTTTTCAAACCACAAAACTTTGTGTTTAGGGTCAGAGAGTTTATTTCCAAAACATTTCTCAAAGGTTTTCTTCCAAAACCATTTTTAATAAATAAACCATATTTTTATTTGACTAGAATTGGTTTTAAATCCAAGATTCATTCTTTTGCATCACCAAATATATATTTGAAACCACAAAGTGATTCCTAGGGTCAGTAGGTTCAAAACACACCATTTTCCAAAGATTTTATCCCCAAAATCATTTTAGAACAATTTTTATAATCTAAACAAGCATACACAAGTTTCTGCAAAAACAAACAATTTACCAGAAGATTTTTACTAAACAAAGTGCATGGTTGGCTAGGGTTTGTTTTTCTGAATCCATTGATATAAAGTTTGCAAAATTTGGACGTGTAGATTTAAAGTTATGGAATTTACAAAATCACATATCTAATAGATTCAAATCTGTTTTTAAAACCAAAGTCTGGCCACGCGTCTTATTCCTATTCGTCGAAAACATTTCGCGTGGATCGACTAACACAGACCGTAGGATTTAAGTGGAATCACACGGTTCAGATTCTAGCGTACCCTTTCAGTTAGTTTCTATCGCGAGCGTCAGATCAAGATCCTACGGTCCCTAGCATGTGACCAAAAGCTAGCGGCGCTGGCGGCGGCGTCTGGCGGCGGAGCGGCATGGCGGTGGCGTTGCCGGCGATGCAGGAAACGGGAGAGGGAAAGGAGATGCTCACCGTGTTCGCAACATCGTGGAGAAGCTCAAGGTGGTCGTCGTAGTTGAAGGGGCGCACGGAGTTCACAGCTATTGCTCACCGGAGTCTGCACAGCGTCGGGCACGCTCCGGTCGACGTTGGGGGCGGGGCTACAAGGCACAGGAGAGCGGGATAAGGGGTCCGTTAGACGCGCGAGGGAGAATAGAACCTGCGTGTGTCAACAAGAGGGGAAGGGGCGGACGGAAGCTACCTGGGGCACTCACCGAAGTTGAAACAGACGGTGGCGGCGCTTGGAGTTGTCGTTGTCGAGGCTCAGAGGCGCGCGCGAGCGAGCTGGCGCTACCGGGAGGTGCGCCTAGGTCTGGGGAGTGTATGAGCTTGGTCGAGGAGGCAAGGGGCGGTGTCTACTGGCCGGAATTGCTTGCGGAACTCGCCGGAGACAGCGGCAGTGCAACGCAAAATGGGAGGAGCCTGGTGGCTCTCGAGGCGTGGTGTTTGGGGGGAAAGGAAGAGGAGAAACGGGCGTTTAAGTGAGTGTGGTCAGGGGGCGTTGATCACGCGACATTGAAGCGAATTAACAACGCGAATCAATCGGCAGTAACGGGAGGAAGAACAGGTCGCGTGGGGAAGAAGATGACGTGGTCGTGGGGTCGTCTTGTCAGTGATAGAGGGGAAAGGGGAGTGGGGTCCAGTTGTCATTCGATGTGCGGGTTAATTCGTGAGTGAAAGAAAATGCTTCGGGGGAGAGAGGGAAATGGGCTGCTGGGCTTAGTGGGCCAGGTTGGGTCGTTTTGTTTCTTTCTTTTTGTCCTGAATCTTTTTCCTTTTTCCATTTGATTTTCTGTTTTGAAATTCAATCAAACAATTCAAACATTCAAATTAATCAAACTTTAACCACACTTTGTATTGAGTTTAGTTCTGTTTAACCACAATATTCCAAGTCCCAAAATAAAATAATATTTTTATTCTTTTAGGATCTATTTAATAATTAAATAAAATAGTCCTTAGTTATTAATTCAAATAGGATTTCATTATTAAAACTCCATTTGAAATCTAAATATTATCAAAACCAAATTAGTAGGTTTTATTTGAAAATATACAATACTTGGAAAACTTATTTGAAAAATAAAAAATAACAAGTTTTAGTGTTTATTTAAAATGGGAAAAGTCTTTACTTTAATAAAAATGGGTATTAATAAATCCCCATTATTTTATTTAAATAAACTTTTACTATTTTTATCAAATAGAAATATTTTATTTCAAAGGCTTGGCCAAGTTTTAATTTGGCTTATAAAATAATCTTTACTTATAATTCTATCCTTTTCTTTTGAAACCAAATCTTTTTATTAAAGGATCCAAAAATAGTAATTCTACTTATTTAAAATTTTCTTTATTAATTGTTTATCTTTTCAAATCCCTTTAGGATTTGTTTGATCAAAAAGGTTTGAAGGTTTCCAATTGGAATCAAAAAGTTTCTTCTCACCCTGAAAATCAACAAAGTTTTATTTTATTCATTTATTTTTCACATAACAAGATTTGGAAAATCTTGGGATTGAAGGGTTTCGCGGCATAGTAAATCAAAACTTTCTACGGATGCGAACAGAGGGAAAGCCAAGATCTAATCTAGGAGATGCAAACAACGAGAGAGATTGGATTAGATCTTCATACCCTTGAAGATTCGCACAGCGGAACGTTCGTCGGAACGTGGGTGATGTAGTCGTACTCGCTTCTCCTCCTCGCGATCCGATCCGTCTAGCACCACAAGTGGCGGTGCCTCCGTGAGATGCACACATGCAGCACCTCGACGTCTCCTCCTTCCTCAGACCAGCAAGTATGGTGGAGAGATATATTGGATCTACAACACGACGGCGTGGTGTATATGGTGGAGAATTTCTGCAGCAAGGCTTCGCCTACAAACAGTCGGGAGGGGGAGAGGAAGGTAGCAAGGCAGCTAGGGCTTGGAGGAAGGGTGTGTGTGTGAGGTAGGGGGCGCACCAGCCCTCTATTTATAGAGGGGGGGGGGGCGTCCAGCCCTTGCCCCTCCTCCAAGCCTATCTCTAGTTTAAACGATCTAAACTCTCCCTTCAAGAAATCCTATCTCTAGTTTAAACGATTTAAACTCTCCCTCTTCTAGAAATTCTATCCCGAGATTTAAACGAGTTAAATCTCTCTAGAATCGGCTGGGCCCTATGGGGCCTTGTGCCCCTGGCCCAATGCGGCCAGGACACTCCCTCATAGGCCCATGCCCCCTCCCGGAAGGTGGGGCCACGTTGGTCCCCTTCCGGAAGGTTCTAGAAGCTTCCGGTACAATACCGATTAACCCGGAACAATTCCGAACTCCAAACACTGCACTGCCTTATATGAATCTTATTCTCCGGACCATTCCGGAACCTCTCGTGATATCCCGGATCCCATCCGAGACTCCGAACAAAAATTCATAAACCAATTATCCAATCTATCCTAGCGTCGAGATACGTTAAGTGTGTGACCCTGCGGGTTCGAGAATATGCAGACATGATCTTCTATCAATAATCAATAGCGGGGTCTGGGCACCCATATTGACTCCCACACATTCATCGATGATCATATCGGATGAACCACGATGCCAGGATTCAATCAATCCCATATATATATTCCCTTCGTCTCGCGATATTTTACTTGCCCGAGATTCGATCGTCGGTACCGTCATACCTAGTTCAATCTCGTTCACAGCAAGTACTTCACTCGTTCCGTAATCCGATATCACTTTGTGATTAACTCCTTAACCACATGCTTGCAAGCGGTGTTGATATCGATTACCGAGTGGGCCTGAAGTATATCTCTCCGACTTGGGAGGGACAAATTCCATCTCGATACATACAACCCAATAGATACTTTCCGATCACCTGAGAGACACCTTTATGATCACCCTCTCATAGGATGACGTTTGATGACCTCAAAGCTTTCTTCCGGTACCAAGGAGTTGCATTATCTCATGGTCTAAGGAATACAATATTTGACATAGGAAAAGCTTCGCAAAGATGAACACGATGAAACGATCTAATTGCTTCGCTTTGTTTGGGTCTGTCCACCATATCATTCTCCCAATGATATGATCTCATTATCAATTGACAACTCATGTCTATGGCTAGGAAACCTTAACCATCATTGATCAATGAGCTAGTCCATAAAGGCGTACTAGGGACACGGTGTTGTTCACAAACCACACAAGTATTAAAGTTTCCGCTTAATACAATTCTAGCATGGAATATAAACTTTATCATGAACAAGAATTATAATAATAACATCTTTATTATTGCCTCTAGGGCATAATTCCAACAGTCTCCCACTTGCACTAGAGTCAATAATCTAGTTTACATTTGGCAACAATCTCACACCCATGGCACTGAGGTGTTGATCATGTTTTACACGTGGAAGAGGTTTAGTCAATGGATCTGCGACATTCAGATCCGTATGTACTTTGCTAATCTTCAGATCTCCATCTGCTATCTAATCTCGGATTATATGAAACTTGCGGTTGATATGTTTGGTCTTTGGATGATATCTTGGCTCCTTAGCGAGTGCTATGGCGCTAGTGTTTTCACACAATATCTCCAGTGGGTCCAATGCACTTGGAACCACGCCAAGCTCAGTGATGAAGTTTCTGATCCAAACTCCTTCACTTGACGCTTCTGTAGCAGCCATGTATTCCGCTTCTACTGTAGATCCCGCGATCACGCTTTGCTTGCAGCTTCTCCAGCTCACAGCTCCGCCATTCAAAATATAAACGTATCCTGTCTGAGATTTGGAATCATCCTTGTCGGTGTCGAAACTAGCATCGACGTAACCTTTTACGACAAGCTGTTCATCACCCCCATAGACTAAGAACATTTCTTTAGTTCTATTTAGGTACTTTAGGATGTTCTTCACGGCTGTCCAGTGTTCCACTCCTGGATCACTTTGATATCTGCTCGTCAAACTAAGAGCATTGGACACATCCGGTCTAGTACACAGCATGGCATACATGATGGAACCTATGGCCGAGGCATAAGGCACTTTGCTCATAGCTTCCCTATCATTTACCGTAGCTGGACACTGAGCCTTGCTCAATATCTTACCTGACAACATAGGCACTGAACCTTTCTTTGCCTTATCCATTCTGAACCTTTTCAGAACTTTGTCTAGGTATGTACTCTGGCTTAAAGCTATCAGGCGTCTTTGTCTATCTCTATAGATTTTGATTCCCAATATATAAGCAGCTTCACCTAGGTCTTTCATTGAAAAACACTTGTTCAAATAACTCTTCACATTGTTAAGCATGTTGATGTCATTTCCGATAATCAATATGTCATCCATATAAAGTACCAGAAACGTCACCGAGCTCCCACTCACTTTCTTGTAGATACAAGCTTCGTAGCAATTTGGAACAAATCCAAAACTCTTGATCACTTGATCAAAATGAAGGTTCCAACTCCGAGATGCTTGCTTCAGTCCATAAATGGAACGCTGAAGTTTGCATACTTTACTAGCATCCTTAGGATCGACAAAACCTTCGGGTTGCATCATATACAACTCTTCATCAATGTTCCCATTGAGGAAAGCAGTCTTGACATCCATCTGCCATATTTCATAATCATGAAACGCAGCAATTGCTAATAAAATCCGAATGGACTTAAACATCGCTACGGGAGAGAAAGTCTCATCGTAGTCAACACCTTGAACTTGTCGAAAACCTTTTGCGACAAGCCGTGCTTTATAGACGGTAACATTACCATCCGCGTCCGTTTTCTTCTTGAATATCCATTTGCACTCAACGGCCTTTCGGTCGCTAGGAGGATCCACCAAAGTCCATACTTGGTTTTCGCTCATGGATCCCAATTCGGATTTCATGGCTTCCAGCCATTTCTCAGAGTCTGGGCTCATCATCGCTTCCTCATAGTTCGTAGGTTCACTGTCTTCTACCAACAAGACAGTCAAGACAGGGTTGCCGTACCACTCAGGAGGGGCACGCGACCTTGTCGACCTGCGACGTTCAGTAGCAGCATCGTCTGAAGCTTCATGATCCTTGTCATTACCTTCCTCTATTGTTGGTGCAGGCGGCACTGGAACAATTTCAGGTGCTGCGCTACTCTCCAATTCAAGAGAAGGTTCAATAACCTCGTCTAGCTCTACTTTCCTCTCACTCACTTCTTTCGAGAGAAACTCCTTCTCAAGAAAGGAACCATTCTTTGCGACAAACACTTTGCCTTCGGTTCTGTGATAGAAGGTATACCCAATAGTTTCCTTAGGGTATCCTATGAAGACGCATTTCTTCGCTTTGGGTTCGAGCTTGTCCGGCATCAACTTCTTGACGTAAGCTTCGCATCCCCAAACTTTAAGAAACGACAACTTAGGTTTAGCACCAAACCACAGTTCATATGGTATCGTCTCAACGGATTTAGATGGAGCCATATTTAAAGTGAATGCAGCGGTTTCTAATGCATAACCCCAAAATGATAACGGCAAATCAGTAAGAGACATCATTGATCGGACCATATCTAGTAGGGTTCGATTCCGGCGTTCAGACACACCATTGCGCTGTGGTGTTCCGGGTGGCGTGAGTTGTGAAACGATTCCACTTGCTTTAAGATGCGTGAGAAAATCATAACTCAAATATTCACCTCCTCGATCGGATCGTAGAAACTTAATCTTTCTGTTACGATGGTTCTCCACTTCATTCTGAAATTCCTTGAACTTTTCAAATGTTTCAGATTTATGTTTCATTAAATAGATATACCCATATCTACTTAAGTCATCGGTAAAAGTGAGGAAATAGCGATATCCACCGCGCGTCGAAACACTCATCGGTCCGCATACATCGGTATGTATGATTTCCAACAAGTCCGTTGCTCGCTCCATCATACCGGAGAACGAGGTTTTGATCATCTTGCCCATGAGGCATGGTTCGCATGTGTCAAATGATTCAAAATCAAGAGACTCCAAAAGTCCATCAGAATGGAGTTTCTTCATGCGCTTTACACCAATATGACCTAGACGACAGTGCCACAAATAAGTAGTATTATCACTATCTACTTTGCATCTCTTAGCCTCAATGTTATGGATGTGTGTTTCATCCCTTTCGAGATTTAGAAGAAATAAACCATTCACAAGAGGTGCATGACCATAAAAGATGTTACTCATATAAATAGAAAAACCATTATTCTCCGATTTAAATGAATAACTGTCTTGCAATAAACACGATCCAGAAATAATGTTCATGCTCAACGCAGGCACATAATAACACTTATTAAGGTTTAAAACTAATCCCGAAGGTAAAACTAAGGAGAGCGTGCCGACGGCCATCACATCAACTCTTGATCCATTGCCAACGCGCATCGTCACCTCATCCCTCGCAAGCCGCCGTATATTCCGTAGCTCCTGTTTCGAGTTACAAATATTAGCAACTGAACCGGTATCAAATACCCAGGCACTACAACGAGGGCTAGTAAGGAAAACATCAATAACATGTATATCAAATATACATTTGATGGTGCCAGCCTTCTTGTCCGCTAAGTACTTCGGACAGTTGCGCTTCCAGTGACCCTTGTCCTTGCAATAGAAGCACTCAGTGTCGGGCTTAGGACCAGACTTGAGCTTCTTCTCAGCAGGGGCATTGCGCTTGCCGCCGCCCTTCTTGAAGGGTTTCTTTGCTCCCTTACCTTTCTTAAAGGAGGGCTTGTTGACCATCAACACATGATTATCTTTCTTGATGTCCACTTCCGCAGCCTTCAGCTTTGCGAAGAGCTCGGTGATCGTATCAGTGGAACCAATCTGATTATGAGTCACTACAAAACTTTTGTAGCTGGGAGGGAGTGATTGCAGAACCCTGTCAATCTTGAGCTCCTCTGGAATCGTGCATTCCAGTTGCTCAAGGCGTTGAGTGTAGCCCGTCATCTTTATGGCGTGCTCACTAACGGAACTCCCTTCATCTTGCAGTTAAAGAACTTCTCGGAGATCTCATATCTCTCAGAACGGGCCTGAGTCTGAAACATGGTTTTCAACTCTTCGAGAATCTCAAAGGGCCCGGGATACTCTTCAAAACGATTTTGAAGTTCCGGTTCCATAGCAAACAACATGGTGCTCTTAATCACACCATAATCTTCTTTACGCGACTGATAGACAGCTTTCTCATCAGCCGGCGCAGTTGCAGCAGGGGGGTCACCTAACGCTTTTCCAAGGACATAGTCCTTTTGTCCGCCAGACAGAATGATTCTTAGATTGCGGAACCAATTGGTGAAGTTAGACCCATTATTTCTAAGCTTTTCCTTCTCAGCAAAAACGTTGAAGTTGAAGTTGGACTTGGCCATGTGATCTACAGTATTTGCAAGTACAATTTAGACTATGTTCATGATAAATAGTTCAACTTAATCAAATTACTAGATGAACTCCCACTAAATTCAACATCCCTCAAGTTGTTTAGTGAACACGATCCAAATTCACCACACCTAATCCGATCATCACGAGAAGAGATGTGGTTTCAATGGTGGACAACAAAGTGTCGATCATATCACTCATGCTTAACCTTACGGTTCTTTTGTTCTGAGGCCATGTCTGTACATGCTAGGCTCGTCAAGCTAGACCCAAGTATTTCCGCGTGTGCAAAACTGGCTTGCACCCGTTGTATGTGAGCGTAGAGTCTATAGCACCCGATCATCACGTGATGCTTGGAAACGACGAACTTTCGCAACGGTGCATACTTGGGGAGAACACAGTTTTTATCTTGATCTTTAAGTGAGGAATCATCTTATAATGCTACCGTCGCGATCTAAGCATAATAAGATACATAAAGGGATAAACATCACATGCATATAACTTTATGTGACATGGTATAGCCAATCCTCGCGCAATGATCTCCATCTTGTGCGTTCCGGCATGATCTCCATCACTCCACCATGATTGCCTCCACCACGAATAGCAACTACAACTATTGCTAACTACTTAGCGATAAATTAAAGCTATTACATGGCGTATAAGAAGTTGACTCGCAGGTCATACACAATTATAAAGACAACCATATGGCTCCTGCCGGTTGTGTACTCATCGACATGCAAGTCGTGAAACATTACAAAACTTGATCATCGCATACAATATACACATCACATCTTGGGCCATACCATATCACAGAAAACACTCCCTGCAAAAACAAGTTAGACGCCTCTACTTTGTTGTTGCATGTTTTACGTGGCTTATGGGAGTAGATGCTAAGAACGATTCTTACCTACGGAAAGCCACAACGGTGATATTATGGTTGCCAAACTCCGGTGTTAATCCCATGACAACTATAGTGAGAGAAACTGACATCCACCAGCCGCATGTGTGGAACAAGCCACACGTCAAGTGCGGAGCCGGTCTCGCGAACGACGTCGCGTAAGGTTGGCCTGGACCGCTTCAATCTCACTATCCCGCGTCATAAGAAGAATACAAACAAGAGGCTTGCAACAGAAAACATCAACGCCCGCAACAACCATGTTGCGTTCTACTCGTGAAACACATCTACGCATAGATCTAGCTATGATACCACTGAAGGGTTTCGCGGCATAGTAAATCAAAATTTTCTACGGATGCGAACAGAGGGAAAGCCAAGATCTAATCTAGGAGATGCAAACAACGAGAGAGATTGGATTAGATCTTCATACCCTTGAAGATTCGCACAGCGGAACGTTCGTCGGAACGTGGGTGATGTAGTCGTACTCGCTTCTCCTCCTCGCGATCCGATCCGATCTAGCACCACAAGTGGCGGTGCCTCCGTGAGATGCACACATGCAGCACCTCGACGTCTCCTCCTTCCTCGGACCAGCAAGTATGGTGGAGAGATAGATTGGATCTACAACACAACGGCGTGGTGTATATGGTGGAGAATTTCTGCAGCAGGGCTTCGCCTACAAACAGTCGGGAGTGGGAGAGGAAGGTAGCAAGGCAGCTAGGGCTTGGAGGAAGGGTGTGTGTGTGAGGTAGGGGGCGCACTAGCCCTCTATTTATAGAGGGGGGGCGTCCAGCCCTTGCCCCTCCTCCAAGCCTATCTCTAGTTTAAACGATTTAAACTCTCCCTTCAAGAAATCCTATCTCTAGTTTAAACGATTTAAACTCTCCCTCTTCTAGAAATTCTAT
Source organism: Avena atlantica (assembly GCA_910589765.1). Lineage (NCBI taxonomy): Eukaryota > Viridiplantae > Streptophyta > Magnoliopsida > Poales > Poaceae > Avena > Avena atlantica. Next base: position 43,747,546 of record OU342737.1, read on the forward strand.
CCCGAGATTTAAACGAGTTAAATCTCTCTAGAATCGGCTGGGCCCTATGGGGCCTTGTGCCCCTGGCCCAATGCGGCCAGGACACTCCCTCATAGGCCCATGCCCCCTCCCGGAAGGTGGGGCCACGTTGGTCCCCTTCCGGAAGGTTCTAGAAGCTTCCGGTACAATACCGATTAACCCGGAACAATTCCGAACTCCAAAAACTGCACTGCCTTATATGAATCTTATTCTCCGGACCATTCCGGAACCTCTCGTGATATCCCGGATCCCATCCGAGACTCCAAACAAAAATTCATAAACCAATTATCCAATCTATCCTAGCATCGAGATACGTTAAGTGTGTGACCCTACGGGTTCGAGAATATGCAGACATGATCTTCTATCAATAATCAACAGCGGGGTCTGGGCACCCATATTGACTCCCACACATTCATCGATGATCATATCGGATGAACCACGATGCCAGGATTCAACCAATCCCATATATATATTCCCTTCGTCTCGCGATATTTTACTTGCCCGAGATTCGATCGTCGGTACCGTCATACCTAGTTCAATCTCGTTCACAGCTAGTACTTCACTCGTTCCGTAATCCGATATCACTTTGTGATTAACTCCTTAACCACATGCTTGCAAGCGGTGTTGATATCGATTACCGAGTGGGCCCGAAGTATATCTCTCCGACTTGGGAGGGACAAATTCCATCTCGATACATACAACCCAACAGATACTTTCCGATCACCTGAGAGACACCTTTATGATAACCCTCTCATAGGATGACGTTTGATGACCTCAAAGCTTACTTCCGGTACCAGGGAGTTGCATTATCTCATGGTCTAAGGAATACAATATTTGACATAGGAAAAGCTTCGCAAAGATGAACACGATGAAACGATCTAATTGCTTCGCTTAGTTTGGGTCCGTCCACCATATCATTCTCCCAATGATATGATCTCATTATCAATTGACAACTCATGTCTATGGTTAGGAAACCTTAACCATCATTGCTCAATGAGCTAGTCCATAAAGGCGTACTAGGGACACGGTGTTGTTCACAAACCACACAAGTATTAAAGTTTCCGCTTAATACAATTCTAGCATGGAATATAAACTTTATCATGAACAAGAATTATAATAATAACATCTTTATTATTGCCTCTAGGGAATAATTCCAACAGGGATGTGACAGGCTACCACCCTTAAAATAAATCTCGTCCCGAGATTTCGGAAGGCTAGGGGTTACAAGTTGGCTCAAAACATCTAGGGTACTACCACCCTTAAAATTTTTCCAACTAGATTACATCTTGTCTTACTTGGGATCTTGATGTAACTTTCCTGGACAGAGGTTTGCATAGTGGCCTAGCTCCTTGCATTTGAAACATGTGATAAGGTTGAGGTCTTGAGGTGGCTTCTCTGGACAATATGATGCATAATGTCCTAACTTTTTGCAGTGGTTGCACCACACTTGGCTAATATCCTTCCTTATCTTGGGTTTCACTAGCTTTTGTTTGTCTTCTTGGCTCTTCTCCTTTTCTGGGAATTCACTGGCATAGTGTCCCATCTCTTTGCAATTGTAACATTGCAACTGGCTTTTGTCTTTCTTCTTCTTTTTGGGTCTCTCCAAATCTAGGAGTTCTTATAGTTCATGCTCTTCATACCTCACCTCAAAGGTGGGAAATCTTTCTCTCTTCTTGGGGCAGTTACTAGAGATATGACCTTCTTCTTCACAAGAGTAGCAACACTTTGTGGTCACTTTGGATTTGTCCTTATTTGGCATGGTTCTGACTTTGCCTTCATCCATCTTGGTAGAAGTTGTTCCCTTATGGAGGTTTCCAGACATTTGATGCATTCCATCTTGATTCATTTGTTGAACTATAGGATAGATGGGGCATTGAATAGGGGCATGATCATTTCCTTCACATAGGAAACAAGTCACTTGAGATGTGGGGCATTGATTAGTTGGATGTATCTCTTCACAATTAGGGCATTGATCTTCATGCTCCTTGGATGTATGATCCTTGTCTCCATAAATATTGCAAGCTTTGGTTCCTTCTAAAATAACATCTTTGTCATCTTTGTTGTCATTAGCTCTTTGGGAAAAGTTTTCTCCCATGTTGATCATTTGAGTAACTAATCCTTGCAACAATTGGGATTGAAGTTTCAAAATCCTTTATATGGCTGGGTCTAGTCCATTGTTGTTGGCTAAAAGCTGAGTTGTCACTTGGCTCAACTGGTTTTGGGTTGCTATAAGTTCTCTCATGTTGTCCTCTTGGTTGTTGTTGTTATCACCATCCTTGATGTTGGAGTCTCTTGGAGAAGTCATCTGTTTGGGTTGAATGGAGATTAGAATAGGCAAAATATTTCTAAGGAATTAATTCTAATCACACACTTCACAATTCACACAAACAATGTGCAAGCAATCACAATAAAACACTCCTTTCAAACACAAGTTTCCAAGCATAATTTTAGGCAACCAAAAATATTTTTGTTACACCACATAAGTTGGTGTGTTTGACTTAAACAAAATATGGTGGTCCATCTATATGGTTCACTTGCCTTCTTTTCTTCTTTCTTGGTTGATTCTTCTTGCTTGAGATCATGGTTTCCTTGGGAAAACTCTTGGTCACAAAACTTCAAAGGTGATCATGGTTCCTTCTAAGTTGTGTTTCCTTAGTCTTCAAATCTTGAGAAACATTTCTTGTCACACTTGTAGTCCTTAGTGATATCCAAGATTGAAGTCCTTGGTGAAAATGCTGAAGATGTTGAAGTCATTAGAGTTGAAGATGTTAAAGTCATTAGAGTTGATGAAGTCCTTAGCATCATGGTGAAGTCTTTGGCCATGGGGTAGGCTTTGTCCATCAAGTTTGAAATAGAAGAGATGTAGAATCAAAACCAAAATGGTTGAGTAAAGAGTTTACAAGATTGTTGGTAAATAAGTTTTGGAACAAATACAACTCCTATTTTCCTAAGGGGTTTTGTCCAATCCTAGGGTTACAAATCCTACAGGCAACACAATGCTCTGATACCATCTGTAAGGTTCCCAACCTTTAATAAGGTAGAGATCCCTGTGCTTACAATGCTAGTCCCTGGATCAATAGCTAGCATCCACAGTTAAGATGTAATATCAAGAAACAAAGGTCATAATACAACTTTATAACCAGGAATAACATAAGTTATTACATCTTACATAGCTCATTTGGCTATTACATTACATTGCAGCAGAATATCTATAAGCATGGGGTCCTTCATCTTCAAAGTGCCACAGGCAAACATGTTGGTTGTAGACTTGTAATCCTAATCAATCAACTTCACTAATATCAAACAAACCTGCAACATAACAAGTTACAGCAACAAGGGTCAATACATTTGAATTGTATTGGCAAGTGATACTATGGTAGTATAGTGGAGTCTATCATCTATATGCATTTGGCAAAGTGGGGTTGAGGCTTGCATTTCTCAAAAATAGATTTTTCCTTATCATTTGAAAACACTAAGTTTTTGCTTGACAAAAATCGCCCAAGGCATCTATCAATCAAAGATTGAAGATCCTTTAACCCTTGTTCAATCCACAAGTTTTTAACTTAGAAATTTGGATGATGAGATTCTTGATTGCTTCCATGTCTTGATGCTCAAATTGTCCTTTACCAGGGACATGGCTAAGTACTTAGATTTTACACTCTGAAGAGGTGGTGCACTTTCCCCACAAGACTTGGTTTCACCAAGACAAGATCTTTCAGAAGCCTTTCCTTAGACCAAATGGACGCGTTCCAACCTATCATCCCACTACCACCAACTGTCCAAATGGCTAAGTTCTAGCAACCTATGTGATCCAGGCAGAGCCCATAATGCCAAGTGGTTGCACTTGAAGCTTCTCAACATTTGACATCTCAAATCTCTTTGTTCCTGGGTGGCCATCCACAAGTGAGATGCACAAGGTAAACCATAAAAATGGGCCTTGTGAACCACTCAACACAAACCATTCCTTCCATTCCACCCAGGTGATTCATTCACTTAGTTTTTTTATTAACAAAACACAAGTCCTCAGACTTAGAAATTTTTCCATAGTGTGAATATACATTCCACCCTTGTTTTCTATTAGCTAAGCTAAGCATGATAGTAGTAGGAATCTTAACTTAGGAAATTCTACTAAGGTTTCATCTACTAGGTTTTCCCATAGCATGGTTTGTACTTAGCAAAATTCCATGCAAATCTTACTTTAGAAATATCACTAATGCATAGTGAAAATAATGGGACAAAGTATGAAGCATCACTTGCCTTTTTGGTAGAGAGTATAAGTTCACTCCTTGGTCTTTGCAATGTTCACTCACTTCAATTAACTACAAATCAATCAAGCAAACAATATTTCAATCTACCATTCAAGCAATTCATCACATAAAATAATAAAACAACAATAATGCATGCAAGCATGCAAGAGATTGTTTTATTTGGAGAAGTGGTTTCTAATGGTTCCTAAACATTTGGAAACACCTATTGGTCATTTTATAAAGTGGCAAAGTCATTTGCAAAAGGGTTTCACTTTATAAACCATTTTCTAAACAAAGTATCATTTTATGTGGTGTAGAAATGTTTGTAATAAGGCAAAATTCTATAGGTTTCACAAAATATGTTTTCAAACCACAAAACTTTGTGTTTAGGGTCAAAGAGTTTATTTCCAAAACATTTCTCAAAGGTTTTCTTCCAAAACCATTTTTAATAAATAAACCATATTTTTATTTGACTAGAATTGGTTTTAAATCCAAGATTCATTCTTTTGCATCACCAAATATATTTTTGAAACCACAAAGTGATTCCTAGGGTCAGTTGGTTCAAAACACACCATTTTCCAAAGATTTTATCCCCACAATCATTTTAGAACAATTTTTATAATCTAAACAAGCATACACAAGTTTCTGCAAAAACAAACAATTTACCAGAATATTTTTACTAAACAAAGTGCATGGTTGGCTAGGGTTTGTTTTTCTGAATCCATTGATATAAAGTTTGCAAAATTTGGACGTGTAGATTTAAAGTTATGGAGTTTACAAAATCACATATCTAATAGATTCAAATCTGTTTTTAAAACAAGAGTCTGGCCACGCGTCTTATTCCTATTCGTCGAAAACGTTTCGCGTGGATCGACTAACACAGACCGTAGGATTTAAGTGGAATCACACGATTCATATGCTATCATACCCTTTCAGTTAGTTTCTATCGCGAGCGTCAGATCAAGATCCTACGGTCCCTAGCATGTGACCAAAAGCTAGCGGCGCTGGCGGCGGCGTCTGGCAGCGGAGCGGCATGGCGGTGGCGTTGCCGGCGATGCAGGAAACGGGAGAGGGAAAGGATATGCTCACCGTGTTCGCAACGTCGTGGAGAAGCTCAAGGTGGTCGTCGTAGTTGAAGGGGCGCACGGAGTTCACAGCTATTGCTCACCGGAGTCTGCACAACGTCGGGCACGCTCTGGTCGACGTTGGGGGCGGGGCTACAAGGCACAGGAGAGCGGGATAAGGGGTCTTTTAGAAGCGCGAGGGAGAGTAGAACTTGCGTGTGTCAACAAGAGGGGAAGGGGCGGACGGAAGCTACCTGGGGCACTCGCCGGAGTTGAAACAGACGGTGGCGGCGCTTGGAGTCGTCGTTGTCGAGGCTCAGAGGCGCGCGCGAGCGAGCTGGCGCTACGGGGAGGTGCGCCTGGATCTGGGGAGTGTGTGAGCTTGGTCGAGGAGGAAAGGGGCGGTGTCTACTGGCCGAAATTGCTTGCGGAACTCGCTGGAGACAGCGGCAGCGCAACGCAAAATGGGAGCAGCCTGGTGGCTCTCGAGGCGTGGTGTTTGGGGGGAAAGGAAGAGGAGAAACGGGCGTTTAAGCGAGTGTGGTCAGGGGGCGTTGATCACATGGCATTGAAGAGAATTGATGACGCGAATCAATCGGCAGTAACGGGAGGAAGAACAGGTCGCGTGGGGAAGAAGCTGACGTGGTCGTGGGGTCGTCTTGTCAGCGATAGAGGGGAAAGGGGAGTGGGGTCCAGTTGTCATTCGTTGTGCGGGTTAATTCGTGAGTGAAAGAAAACGCTTCGGGGGAGAGAGGGAAATGGGCTGCTGGGCTTAGTGGGCCAGGTTGGGTTGGGTCGTTTTGTTTCTTTCTTTTTGTACTGAATCTTTTTCCTTTTTCCATTTGATTTTCTGTTTTGAAATTCAATCAAACAATTCAAACATTCAAATCAATCAAACTTCAACCACACTTTGTATTGAGTTTAGTTCTGTTTAACCACAATATTCCAAGTCCCAAAATAAAATAATATTTTTATTCTTTTAGGATCTATTTAATAATTAAATAAAATAGTCCTTAGTTATTAATTCAAATAGGATTTGATTATTAAAACTCCATTTGAAATCTAAATATTATCAAAACCAAATCAGTAGGTTTTATTTGAAAATATACAATACTTGGAAAACTTATTTGAAAAATAAAAAATAACAAGTTTTAGTGTTTATTTAAAATGGGAAAAGTCTTTACTTTAATAAAAATGGGTATTAATAAATCCCCATTATTTTATTTAAATAAACTTTTACTATTTTTATCAAATAGAAATATTTTATTTCAAAGGCTTGGCCAAGTTTTAATTTGGCTTATAAAATAATCTTTACTTATAATTCTATCCTTTTCTTTCGAAACCAAATCTTTTTATTAAAGGATCCAAAAATAGTAATTCTACTTATTTAAAATTTTCTTTATTAATTGTTTATCTTTTCAAATCCCTTTAGGATTTGTTTGATCAAAAAGGTTTGAAGGTTTCCAATTGGAATCAAAAAGTTTCTTCTCACCCTGAAAATCAACAAAGTTTTATTTTATTCATTTATTTTTCACATAACAAGATTTGGAAAATCTTGGGATGTGACAAGACTTTAGTCCAGTTGTTTTTAATTTAGGTCCGAAGGACACAATTTTTTCGGATGCTTGACCAATCCTACCTATGGGAGTAGCCCCCGAGTCCTTAGTGGAGTTGTAGACTCGACGTGGGACTCGAAGACAGTTGAGAGGTGTAGTACCTTAATCATGTCTTAGGTGCGCGGCCAGCGCTCCTGATGGGAGTAGCCCCCAAGTAGTTGCTCGAATCACAAATTTGAGTGAGTACTTGATTTATCAGCCGAAGAATTCCAGTCATTGCTAGATTGGTTGTGATGACATCGGTGCTGACGATCGGTGATCTCAATCGTCTGCGGCGCCAGAGATGACGTGACAGGACGAACCTAGCTCCCACTGTCTGACTTGGAGTTGACTAGTCATGCGTGTCGTGGCGAGAATTACGGCGTCTCATTGATTTCCGTGCGTAGTGGACGGCGTGCTGGCGACGGTTTGTTGTTGTGCTGACACATGTAGGGTTAGATCTTGCTTCCGTGCTAGGGCTTCTGGATCGACGGCTCTTGTTCTTCGTCTCCGTCTTTTAATACCGTGGGTAAGCAGTGACTCTGTTTTACCCCTTGCCATTTGCTTTCTCGCCACTACCTCCATTTTCACGAGCACTATCTTTCTCGCCTTGCGCACTGGAAGTTCTCAGCTCATTTCCTTCTTCTTTTCTCCGTGCTCACCACCGCACTCGCCACCGCATGATGGGCAAATCGAGGAAGGGCGTTGCTGGAGCTGGCTCGAGCACCGCCGACGGCGGCAAGAAGGTTGCTACTGCCGCTCGTACCACCGACGGTGGGTGGAGGCACACGGATGTGCGTGACATTGATCTGCACAAGCTGCAGGACGCAGGGTTGATCCCGCAGGACAAGGAGGACGCCCGAATTCCTGGCGATGAGGTAATCCCCTGCCCACCCATAGGGTTTCGGTGATGTTCGTTGCCTTCGTTCTTCACGACCTCTCTCTTCCTGTTCATGATTTCCTTTGTGGACTCCTTTTTTTCTATGGGATTCAGATACACCATCTGTCTCCCAATTCACTTCTCCATGTTGCCTGCTTCATAACCCTTTGCGAGTGCTGGCTCGACATTGAGCCACACTTTGGCCTCTTTTGGAAGCTTTGTTCCATGAAGAGGCAGTCCAGCACCGGCGGAGTCTATCCGCTTGGCGGCTGTATCATCTTTGTTCGTCTTTTCATCCAATTCTTCTCCTTTTCTATTTGAGAGTCCGTCCAGCAGTGGCGTCGGAAGTGGTTCTACATCCGCGACGCTAAGCTGGACGGTCAAAAATATGGGCTTGCCCCCTTTGACTCCAAGCAGGAGATCGTCCCGAAGAGAACGTGGAAGAACCACATCTTGGAGGGTGAAACTGCGGAGGTGGAGAGGCTCTACCAGCGGGTGGAGGCTCTTCAGCTGGTGCCAGTCAAGGAGGTCAATGGTGTCAAAATCATCCGCACCTTCCTCAAGCGCTGGGTGCAGCCGCTACAGGCAAGGGCACACCCGATGTTCCTCTACGCCGGCCCCAGCGACCCGACGAGGGTTTCATCCGAAGAGTTATCTTCGGGTGACCTTGATGGGGCCCTTCGCCCCTTGCTGAAGTTCAAGGCCGATGAGGACCTTCCGGGGGAGTCGTTGACTCCCCCCTTAGCACCAATAAAGGATTTTCTCAGGTGATGCTTGTTCGGGCACGTAGCGCGTTTGCGAGTGTTTGCTTTTTACTGCAGTTGCTTATGTTATTTTTCTTTTCCTTTTGCTTTGCAGCGCCTCTAGGTCACGGGGTCCATGCCTCCTCTGCCTGAGAAATTTAGGGAGGCTCCGGACAACAAGGAGGTGGACTCCGAGTCTGAGCTTCCTCCAGCTCAGTCGCCCACTATGGATGCTCCAGAGGCGAGTGAAGGGCAAACCCGAAAGCGCTCGCGGAGCGAATCTTCGGATGCTTCTACACCGCAAACTCCGAGGGGTCCGTCCTTCCTCGAGCGCCATGGAGAGGATGATGGTGCTTCTTCCTCACCGTTCCCGGTTGTGCCTCTTCGGGCAATGGCGTCGCAGCCGCTGGCCAAGAAGAAGAAGAAGAAGGAGAAGGCACCGCCCATTTTCAACTTGTCGGATATTGACTCATAAGTGTCTTCGCCTGAATTATTTCCTGCTATCTGTAGGTTGTAGTTTGATCAATATTTTTCTTGCAGCCACTCCTCGGAGCGTTCTCTTAGTGAGGGCACTTAAGAGGCCGTAGGGGAGTCGAAGCCGACAGCCCCTCCCTGTCATGTGGTGGCCAACTCTGAGGACGATGAGCCAAACCTCTCCAAGCGAGAAGCTCGGGTAGTCGTGACTCAGAAGATCGCACGCGGAACTTCAGAGTCCCCGCCTGAGCACGTAAGTAGTTTGCACCTTTATCTTGTGGGGGGAGCCCCCGAGCCCTTTTTGGATGACCTGTTGGCCGATTTTGCTCTTGCGGGGCGTAGCCCCCGAGCCCTTTTCTGATGTTTTCTTGGTCATTTGCTTATGTTTCTTTTTGCAGGCCTTTGTGTATAGCGCTAACCTTCTTATCCAGCAGCATCTGGCGCTGGAGGCCAGTATGCAGCAGCTTTGAGGTACACAATTCTCATTTAGTTTGTCTGTCATGTGGATTATACTTGTGTTGCTCACATGCTTCTTTGATGTTTGCAGATGAAAACAATGTGGCCCTTCGATGACTGGACGCTCTCGAAAAGAGCATCAGTTGAGCGGAGAAGCAAGCTGCGGATGCTGCGGAGGCGAAGGAGTGCCTGCAGAAGGAGGTTGATGATGCTGCCGAGGCCAGGGAGCGCCTACAGAGGGAGGCTTCCGATCACGAGAAGAAGCTCGCTTCTGCGGTGGCTGCTCACGAGAAAGAGATGGCCGATAGGCTTATGGCTGCAGCCAAAGCCCTCTTCGTAAGTTTCCTTTAACTTCTTTGCATCTTTTCGACTAAACCTCTCCTTGCTATTATTCGAGTGCCTTTTCTTTTCTGATTCCGACGCTTCGGGCATCACGTTTGATCGTGGTGCCCTGGAGCATGGAGATGCTATGGATGATGCCACCGCAGTGGTCGAAGATCGCTGCGGTACTGCTGCTGGATCCCTAGCGAAGGCCAAGGAAGTTCTCCGGCGCTTCTACAGGGAGTTAGTCCCCAAGGGCGCTTCTCTTGAGGATGTCGACGCTCTGGCAGATGCTCTGTCGGAGGATGCTCCGGCAGCCTACAAGCGCAAGCAGAAGGGCATCGGCTCCTCCATGGGGTTGGCGATGGCAATGGCGTCTGGAGCAGAGCTGGACCTGCCGCACATAACTTCCCAGATTCTGAGTTGTGGATGGCCCAGAGGTAGCGTTCGCCCTCTTCGCCTCTAGCTGTAAGTGTTATGGGCCGAAACTCATTGATCTACTGGCGGAGTATGCTGCGAAGCAGGAGGAGGAGGCCAAGAGCAGGCATTCTGGCTCTGAAGCCACTCCGGATGCGGTTGCCTAGGCACAAATGTTGTAGCTAGGATAGTTTATCCTTTTGTTGATGTAATCTTTTGCTGATGAACAATCCCCACCTATGCCACGAGGTGGACTTGATGTATATAAATTATGTTTCGAGTTGTCGCCAGAGTTGTTTGTGATGTTCATGTCTTGATTTGCTTGTCTCTAGGGTCCTTCGGGTGAGGTTCCCCTTGTCCCTCAGAATGCTCCTGAGCCGCGTCCATCCTTGGATGATGCATCGCAGCTGGTTTTTCTTCGCGACCGCGTTCGCAGCTTGGAGAAGGATATCCTTGGCATTCGAGGCCACACAGATGTGTGGAAGTCGAAAGCTGAGCGAGCAACTGCCAGGGAGGAGTTCTTGATGGGAGAAGTACGGCAGATGAGCGAGCAATTGTAATGTGAGTCTTGTCTGACTGCTGTTATTTCGAGTGGAGCTCTGCATTTTCCTTAGTGCGTGTGTTCTGTAGGTGCGAATCTCGTTCCGCAGGAAGAGAAAGAGCTTGTCGCCGTTCGGATGAATTGCCTGACGCAACAGGACCTGGAGGCTGGGGGCTTCTTCTAGATGGACCGTGATCGGGCCATCGTCCTTGCGACAGTGCAAGATCGCGTGCACCAGGTTTCTCGTGTGCTAAAGCAGGCGAGGATTTCTCTGGCGTCCACTTGGGCCGCCATGTTTCCCTTGGATGAGGCACCTTCCAACCTTTTGGGTCTGCTAACGAAATTTTGGAACGTGGGCCACGTCAAGGAGTTGGTGCGGTGTCAGCTAGTCGCTGGGGTGAAGGTGCACTGTCCCTGGTTTAGCTGCATCGTCGTGATGTCAACCTTGCGGAGGTGGCGACTGGGCCACCCCTTCATCCTGATGGCACCCTTTGGGATATCTGTCCTCATTATGTTGCCGTGGTGCAACATGCTGAGGAGATAGTAGACTTATTCGAGCTTCGGGCGAATGTAATTCTCCAAAATAGGTAGTTCCTGTAAAGAAAAAATTGATGTAAAACTTGTATTTTTGAGTGGGCTCGTAGTGCCTTTTGTAAAGTTTGTATATAGTAACACGTGGTGCTTTGTGATGTGCATGTACTTTTCATTTGCCTAACGTGGTTAGCTACTCAGGTTGTATGCGTTATTCTCAGTCGACGAGGTCGTGAGGTGAGGCGTAGCCCCTGAGCGTATTATAGCGAAAAGTAACACACAGAAAAATAAATTTCGGCCAAGGGACTTAGCTTTTATTCATAGCGTTACGAGGAGGTACTTTTTTCGACTAAGTAGCCTTGGCTGAGTAGCCTTATTGAAAGTAAAGAGGTAACTAGGGGTAGAAGCATCGCATACATGCGATGTTCTAGGGGTTGGAGTATTCGACTCCTGATGCGATGTTCTAGGGGTTGGAGTAGGCGCCGCATGGGATGACTTATGTGACAATGTAGGGTCCTTCCCAGGGTGACTCGAGCTTCTTTGGCCGCTCTTGCTTGAGTCATAGGACGAGATCTCCTTCGACGAAGGACCTTGGGTGCAATCGATGGTTGTGGTAGTTGCGGAAGCTCTGCTGGTAGACCGCTGAGCGAGCCGCATCGATGTCGTGTGCCTCGTCGAGTGTGTCGACGACATCTTCGAGTGTGGTCGTTGACTCGGCTTCGCTGTAGGCGACGACCCGTGGGGCCTTGTGGCGTACCTCGACAGGTAGTACGGCTTTGGCTCCGTGCGCCATGAATAAGGGTGTGAAGCCAGTTGCATTGTTCGGCGTTGTACGTAGGCTCTAGAGGACGTAAGGTAGCTCTTCTGCCTAGGCTCCCGCAAGCCGTTTGAGTGGGCAGAGCAGGCGTTTCTTGATGCCGCTGCCTATGAGGCCGTTGGCCTTTTCGACTTGCCCGTTGGTCTGCGGGTGCACCATGGAGGCGTATGCTATGTTTATGCCAAGGCCCTCGCAGAAGTCTTGGAATTCCTTTGAGATGAAGTTCGAGCCGTTGTCCGTGATGATGTTGTGTGGCACACCGAACCTGTAGACTATGGACTCGAAGAATTTGACGGCAGTTTTGCCGCTTTGGTTGGTGACGGGCATGTCCTCGATCCACTTGGTGAACTTCTCAACTGCGATTAGGAGGTAGACATGGCCTCCTTTCGAAGATTTGGGCAGTTTGCCGATCATGTTGAGGCCCCATTGGGCGAAGGGCCAGGCCAGTGGTATGGGCCTTAGATCTGATCCTAGTGCATGCGGCTTGTCCGCGTACCTCTTACAAGTGTTGCACCTTTGGACGATGCCCTTAGCATCGTTTATGGCCGTTGTCCAGTAGAATCCAGCTCGTAAAGCTTTAGCGACGAGGGTGCGGCTGCCTGCATGATGACCGCAGATGCCCTCGTGGATGTCTTGGAGGATGGTTTTGCCATCACCGATGGTGACGCACCTTTGAAGTACACCCGAAATACTGCGCTTGTATAGCTCGCCATTGTGGAGGGTGAACGCTTTGGACCAGCGAGATATGTGCCAGGCATCTGTCGGATCATCGGGAAGTTCCTTGTTTATCAGGTACCGAAGGTACGGCTGCGTCCATGTCTCCTCAATCGCCATGACCTGCATCAGGCTGACCAGCTCGGCCTCGGTGTCGAGCTTTTCGGGTCCTTCATGTCCTTCGGGTGGCGCAGCCCCCGAGTGCTCTTCCTCTTTGGGTGATCCTTTGGGGAATTTTCTTTTGATAGAGGGTACGTTGCTTTCCCGTCCAACGTGCCAAAGCTCGCAGCCGTCAAAGTCCCCTTCGAGTGAATTGTAGAGCGCGCGGTACGCGATCATGTTGGCGCTGTGAGCGTCACACTCGTTCATCATCTGCTGGACGACAAGGTTCAAGTCACCGTAGATGATTAGGCGCGTTGCACTGCAGATCTTGGCCATTCGCATTCTGTAACATCCCAGCATTTAGGAACCAACGAGGGGTAGATTTAGGAATCTGTCAAAATTCATGCATTCATTTGTAAAAATGTGGGTAAATTTTTCGCCAAATAAAAACCTAAAGTGATCAAAGTTTCTTTCATACTGTGAGATTAGGTATAGTCTTGAAGGATGATTGTTATAGACTTTGATATGATCTCTGTGGACTAATGTTTTTTGGCAAATGAAATTTGAATTTAAACTTGAGTGTTGAATTTATAGTTCAAAAGGATTTAAAGTTATGTTTGAGTATTATGCTTTAGTCAAGAGTTAATAATTAGTAGTTCAAACTTTATATAAAGAAAACAATTAAGAATAAGAATCTTCATTTCAAAATTTTATTCAATAAATAAGTTACACAAATGTAACTTATGGAAATAAGCAACAATCTTTACAATAGTAATTAAATAGAACTATAATATTTCTTTATTGAATAATAGTACAATCTTTATTACAAAAGAATAAAAATAAAATTACAAAAGAATAAAGAAATATTACATATGACTATTCTACAAATAAAAAGAAAACCTAGACTAAAGTCTTGAATTTCCAAGTCTGGTACCTGCAAAACAAACACAAACAAAAAGAAAGAAAGTTAAGGTTAAAATTATATTACTCTCAGAATTGATAGTGAAGTGCACTGTTCAAGATTTCATCATTGAGTAATCTTTTAAAGGGGCAAATTTCACCAATATGAAAGAATTGAATCTTTCATAATTTAAGCCAGAAGTCAAATAACTCCAAACAGCAAGGAGGCGAAAGTTTCACCAGCCCAAGTAAGAGTAACCAGATAAAGGTAACTTCATAACCAGAGCATATCCACAAGGTGTGCAGCAGGCACACAGGTAGCACACACACCAAACTGGATGGTGTGTGCTGTCAGCACAACAGCAACAGCTCCACACACACAAAACTATCAGCACAGTCGTGGGCAAGCCAACCCACACCATTTCCTTCTTCTTACACACCAAGCACAGCAACCCAGCAGCTAAACCAAATCAAAGCCAAGCAAGATCACACCAATCATAACCTTGATCATCTCACCAAGATGGTGACATAAGAAGGGGGTAGATCATGTGGATAGCAAGGACAAGATCAAGCCACCAAGACCAGGAGGTGGAGAGCTAGATCAAGGACAAGTCCAAGAACTGGAAGTACCAGGATGAGCACCAAATCAAGCTAAGCACAATATCAACCACTTGCAACCCCAACATCAAATGAGTGTGGTGAGTAAAATATACCATCACATGATCTATTTATCTAAGATTAGACAAGCATTCATGATTTGTCTCATACTCAAATTCTTAGAAAACACCCAAGTGGGGCACTGAAGTTTTAAACACTAAAAGCAATCAGACAACTATAAAGATCCAACTAAGATCTCAGGACAACATCATTGATCCTAGATGTCAAGCTATATTTAAATTTCAGGAATAAATATAGCCAAGATTTGAACTTCTAGGCACACCTCTTAAATAGGAGTAGCACCTTAGAATTTCATCTTATGGACCCATATAATTTATCAAGCTTACAATCATTTTTCCAACTTTGACTCAAGAATCAGTAGTTGGTATCACTACCAGAACCAATCCATGAGAAACAACAAGATAAAGGCTTAATCCCTAAACCTCAGACCAACATGATGGGTCCTAGGGATGCAAGGAAAGAGAATTCCACTTATCTATAATGACAAGCTAATTTTAAGATTAAAAAAAAACAAACCAAGAAATAGAATCTAATCTTGTGTGCCACAAGAACAGTTCTAAACTAAGTAGGTTGAACATTCAACTTTCACAGTTACACTCACGGCTAACTATAAAATCATTTTCCTGACATCACAGGAATCATAATCAGGAAAATCCATATATAGATCTTCACTGTAAGAGACCATTTGATCTCAAGCTATATTTGAATTCTTAAGCCAACAGTACTAATACAGTGACTTAATCACACAACACTCACTGTCATTAACCAAGTAATGACAGTGGTGAGCTATTAAACCACTAGATCTCCCAGGTATTGCTTCTAGAGTAACCTTACCATCTGAACCATATCAAAATTAATCCATAGAATCATCTGGTAAACCACTAGCATCACCACAGCTAATCACAAGCAGCAAGCCATAGCTAACAACCACTTATCATGCTTAGGGACCATCAAAACTTGATCCAACTCATCAGATATCTAATCCAAAGAGGGGTATGAACCCTAAGCAGAACAAACCATCTTAATCAGGACAGGACACTAACCAGGAATGGTCACTATCAACACATAGCATAGGATGACCTAGCACAAAGGACAAGAGGGAAAAAGAACAACTCACCTATTGTAGAGGTCCCAACCTTTAATAAGGTAGAGATCCCTGTGTTTACAATGCTAGTCCCTGGATCAATAGCTAGCATCCACAGTTAAGATGTAATATCGAGAAACAAAGGTCATAATACAACTTTATAACCAGGAATAAAATAATTTATTACATCTTACATAGCTCATTTGGCTATCACATTACATTGCAGCAGAATATCTATAAGCATGGGGTCCTTCATCTTCAAAGTGCCACAGGCAAACATGTTGGTTGTAGACTTGTAATCCTATTTAACACACTTCACTAACACCAAACAAACCTGCAACATAATAAGTTACGGCCACAAGGTTCAATACATTTGAATTGTATTGGCAAGTTTCACTACTATGTAGAAATAAGTGGATCCTAACATTACATGCATATTTGGCTAAGTAGGGTTTTAGGCTCATTTGCAAAAAGCAGTATAATTTATCCTATCTTTTTGAAATAGTTTTGATCTTTTGTCAAATCTTTCTGAACTCCTTGGAAACCTCCAAGTGCTTCAAGTCTCTTGTTGTCACTTTCAAGTTTTACTTTTAGAAATTGGAATGTCGAGATTTCCCATAGCTTCAGGCCTTAGTTGCTCAGTATTGTCCATAACCGGGGACACGGCTAAGTACTTAGATTTTTATCTTCTGCAGAAGTTGTACACTTTACCCACATGACACATTCTCATCTTGATGCCACCAGTGGCCGCTGGATAAGTACTCACCAAGATGGAGTACTGGCAGATTGAGAATGTGACGAAGTCTTTCCATAGGGTCCTCCCAATACACAATGCTAGCTTGTCTTCAGGCACCAATGTAGGGTTCCAAGTTCCCTCATTCTAGTAACCTGAAGAGGCCAATGCATGGGTCTTCCACTATGTAGTTGACTAAGCCAGTGCCCATTTAGCATGTGGTTGTACACGGAAGCCACTATACGAGAAACATGTTCAATCTCTAAGTCCCTGGGTGGTTTTCTTTTGGTGCACATACAAAAAAAGATTGCCATATAAACATGGTTTCTTTTGTTGCCACCTTGTCCAAAACTTGAGTATCCTTGTCCACCCAGGTGGTTCATTGAGTACTTGTTTTATTATATAAAACATAAGTCTTTTCCCAACTTCATATAATCTCAACATATATCTCATCTTAATATATATAGCAGGGCTAAGCTTATTACAACTACATTGTTTTCACTAAGAAATGTATAAGGGTATCCTATTAGGATTTAGCATAGCAAAATATAGTAGTCTTTATCATGCATGTTTCAAAATCCACTAAGTGTAATGAAAATAGTAGGACTTGGATGATAGTGTCACTTGCCTTTTTGGTAGGGAATGTTGGTTCACTTCTTGATCTTGCTAATATCACACTCTTCTAACTTCACTACAAATCAATCAAGCAAACATAGATTCAACTAGCATTCCAACCAATATTCAAACAATTTAACACACATAAAATAATAGAAACAAGGTCATGCATGCAAGCATGCAAAAGATAGTTTTATTTGCAAAGGTGGTTTCTACTAGGCTCTATACAATGTAAGGTTCAAAGTGGTCATTTTATAAAGTGTCAAACCCATTTGCAAAAGGGTTTTATCTATAAACCATTTTTAAATCAAATCATTATTTCATGTGGTGGAAAATGTTTTTAGCAAAGCAACAATTTTATATTGTTCAACAAACAAGTGGTTAGTTCACAAAACTTGGTGTTTAGGGTCAGTAGGTTTGAATCAAAACATTTTCCAAAGGTTTTTCTCAAAATTCATTTCCATATAAAAATCAATATTTTTGTTTGACTAGAAATGAGCTAATTCAATTATTCAATCCTAATCTTCACAAAATACATTTTAAATCCATAAGTTGGTTCCTAGGGTCAGTAGGTTCACAGCAAACCATTTTGCAAAGATTTCAACCCCAAAATCATTTTGGAATAAATTTTATATCCTAAACAAGCATACACAAGTTTCTGCAACAAAAAAAACATTTTACCAGAAGCTTTTTACTAAACAAAGTGCATGGTTGGCTAGGGATTGTTTTTCTGAATCCATTGATATAAAGTTTGCAAAATTTGGACGTGTAGAACTAGAGTTATGGATTTTTCAAATTTGCATACAAATCAGATTCTAATTCTGTTTTATACAGATCCAGTGCCACGCGGCGTGATACCATTGGTCGGTATCGCTTTGTGCGTATCGGCCTCTGTGGATAGTTGGATCTAAACAGATCGAGCGGCTCAGACGCGTTCATACCCTTTCGCTCAGGTTCTAATCTTAGCCACAGGATCAAGATCCAACGGGCTCAGCTGCCTTCACCAAGGACTGGCGGCGCTGCGCGGCGGCTGGCGGTGGCGACGCTCAGACGGTGGTGTCGCGGCGATTCTAGGAAGCAAGGGGAGACGCGGAGGTGCTCACCGTGCTCGCAAGGTCGAGATGAAGCTCAAGGTGGTGCTGGTCTGGCGAGGGGCGCTCGGTGCTGCGGCCAATTCCTCGTCGGAGTAGCTGCGAGCGGCAGGTGGTTCCGTTTGATGACGGGGGCGACATTGTGGTTCACCCCAAGGCAAAGCAAAGGCACGGTCAGATGCGTACAGTCCTGGGGATCTTAGGAGTATCAATAGGAAGGTTCGGGGTGGTCGGCTCTTACCAGGAAAGCTCGTCGGAGGCGAGAAAGACGGCGGCTGCGAGTTGGGCTTGTCCTTGCCGACACTCTGGGGCGAGCGCGGGCGAACGGGAGGCACTGACAGGTGCGTGATGGTATGAGGAGCAAGCTCGCTTGCTTGGAAAGGCGAGGCGAGGCTGGTCGGCGCCGAAATTCACTGGAGAAGCTCGTCGGAGCAGTGGTGGTGTGGGGGTGAATTGGGGCAGCCTAGAGGCAGAGGGGAGGAGCTGCTTGGGGGGAAAGAGAGAGCGGAGAGGGGCGCTTAAGGGGGCATGATCACTGCAGGGAGTTATACGGCCATTTATGCGTATTGACGCCGACAGTAACTCGGCGGCAACGGCAGGGCGTGGTTTGGGGGTTGAAGACGACGGTGAGGTGGGCAGTGGAGTCGTCTAACAGTGAGAGAGAGAAGGGTGCGGTGGGGTCCTGCTGTCTGCGACTATGCGGGTGTGAGTTCGAGTGAAAGTCGTTTCGCGCGTGGGGTACGTCGGGTGGGCTGTGTTGTTGGGCTGTTGGGCCAGTTTAGTGGGTAAAGTCTGATTCCATTTTTTTTATTCTGATTGCTTTTCTTTTTCTAATTGATTTTCTGTTTTGAGATTCAATCAAACAATTAAGCATTCAAATGATTTCAAAACTTTGCCAAACTTTGCTTTGAGTTTTAGTTCTGTTTAAAAACACAATTCCAAAGTCCAAAATAAAATAATATTTTTATTCTTTTTAGGATCTATTTAATAATTAAATAAAATAGACCTTAATTATTAATTCAAATAGGTTTTGATTTATTAAAAAGTCCATTTGAAATCTAAATATTATCAAAACCAAATCAGCAGGTTTTATTTGAAAATATAAAATACTTGGAAAACTTGTTTAAAATAATTTAACAAGTTTTGATGTTTAATTAAAATGGCAAAGCCTTTACTTTAATAAATTTGGATATTAATAAATCCTCATTATTTTATTTAAATACACTTTTACTCTTTTTATTAAATAGAAATATTTTTATTTCAAAATCTTGGCCAAGATTTAATTTGGCTCTATAAAATAATCTTTATTTATAATTCTATCCTTTTCTTTTGAAACCAAATCTTTTTATTAAAGGATCCAAAAATAGTATTTTCACATATTTAATATTTTCTTTACTAATTGTTTATCTTTTCAAATCCCTTTAGGATTTGTTTGATCAAATAGGTTTGAAGGTTTCCAATTGGAATCAAAAAGTTTCTTCTCACCCTGAAAATCAACAAAGTTTTATTTTATTTATTTATTTTTCACATTACAAGATTTGGAAAATCTTGGGATGTGACAGGCTACCACCCTTAAAATAAATCTCGTCCCGAGATTTGGGAAGGCTAGGGTTACAAGTTGGTCCAAAGCATCTAGGGTACTACCACCCTTAAAATTTTTCCAACTAAATTACATTTTGGCCTGCTTGGGTTCCTGGGGAAACTTCTCTGGGCAAACATCTGCATAGTGTCCTTTGTTTCCACACTTGAAACATGTGACAAGGCTGAGATCCTTCATAGGCTTGTTTATCTTGTGCTTCATCTTTTCTGGACAGTTGCTTGCATAATGTCCTAGGTTACCACAATTTTAACATGTGATAAGTTTGAGTTCTTCACGTATCTCTTGTGGACAAGTTGCTACATAATGGCCTAGCTCTTTCCAGTTGTTGCACCATACTTGTCCAATCTCCTTATACTTATTCTTCTCTGGACATTCACTGGCATAGTGTCCCATTTCCTTACAATGATTACATTGCACATGGCTTTTGTCCTTCTTTTTTTGGGTTTCTCCAAAGCTAGGAGTGCCTCTAGTTCATGTTCTTCATATGTTATCTCATAGGTAGGAATGTCTACTAGTTTCTTGGACCTTCTATTGCTCCTTGGATAATTCATATGCTTCTTCTTTGGTCCTTTAAATTGGGTTGTATTGCATGGAGGTACAAGTGGAGATTTTCCTTTGTCCTCATCCTTCTTGGTAGGGTAGTCTGCAATCAGTTGTTGCACTCCACCTTGTTTCCTTTGTTCAACTATGGAATAGATGGGGCATTGAATAGGGACATGATTTTTCCTTCACATAGGTAACAAGTAGCTTGAGAGGTGGGACATTGGCCAACTGGATGTTTTTCTTCACAGTTGGGGCATTGATCTCCATGCTCCTTGGAAGTATGATCCTTGTCTCCAAAAATATTGCAAGCTTTGGTTCCTTCTAGAATAACATCTTTGTCATATTTGTTGCCACAAACTCCTTTGGAAGAGTTGCTTTCCATGTTGATCATTTGATCTGTCACTTTATGTAACAATTGGGCTTGGGTTTCAAAGAAACTTTGCATGGTTGGATCTTCCCCACTGGTGTTGGCTATGAATTGAGCTGTCACTTGGTTCAACTGGTTTTGGGTTGCTATGAGTTCTCTCATGTTGTCCTCTTGGTTGTTGTTGTTGTCATCAACCTTGATGTTGGAGTCTCTTGGAGTAGTCATCTGTTTGGGTTGAATTGAGATTAGAATAGGCAAAAGATTTCTAAGTAATCAATTCTAATCACACACATCACAATTCACACAAGCAATGTGCAAGCAATCACAAACAACATTCCACTCATATAACAAGTTTCAAGCATATTTTTAGGCAACCAAAAAAAATTTTGTTAAACAAAATATGGTGGTCCATCTATATGGTTCACTTGTGATATTTCCATCCTTCTTGGTTGATTCTCTTGCTTGAGATTATGGTTTCCTTGGGAAATATCTTGGTCACAAAACTCCAAAGGTGATGATGGCTCCTTCTAATTTGTGTTTCCTTAGTCTCCAAATCTTGAGCAAGATTTCTTGTCTCACTTGTCCTGAGTGATATCCAAGGTTGAAGTCCTTGGTGAAAATGCTGAAGATGTTGAAGTCATTAGGGTTGAAGATGTTGAAGTCATTAGATTTGATGAAGTCCTTAGCTCATGGTGAAGTCTTTGGCCATGGGGTAGGCTTTGTCCATCAAGTTTGAAATAGATGAGATGTAGAATCAAAACCAAAATGGTTGAGGAAAGAGTTTACAAGATTGTTTGTAAATAAGTTTTGGAACAAATAAAACTCCTATTTTTCTAAGGGTTTTTGTCCAATCCTAGGGTTACAAATCCTACAGGCAACACAATGATCTGATACCATCTGTAGAGGTCCCAACCTTTAATAAGGTAGAGATCCCTGTGTTTACAATGCTAGTCCCTGGATCAATAGCTAGCATCCACAGTTAAGATGTAATATCGAGAAACAAAGGTCATAATACAACTTTATAACCAGGAATAAAATAATTTATTACATCTTACATAATTCATTTGGCTATCACATTACATTGCAGCAGAATATCTATAAGCATGGGGTCCTTCATCTTCAAAGTGCCACAGGCAAACATGTTGGTTGTAGACTTGTAATCCTATTTAACACACTTCACTAACACCAAACAAACCTGCAACATAATAAGTTACAGCCACAAGGGTCAATACATTTGAATTGTATTGGCAAGTTTCACTACTATGTAGAAATAAGTGGATCCTAACATTACATGCATATTTGGCTAAGTAGGGTTTTAGGCTCATTTGCAGAAAGCAGTATAATTTATCCTATCTTTTTGAAATAGTTTTGATCTTTTGTCAAATCTTTCTGAACTCCTTGGAAACCTCCAAGTGCTTCAAGTCTCTTGTTGTCACTTTCAAGTTTTACTTTTAGAAATTGGAATGTCGAGATTTCCCATAGCTTCAGGCCTTAGTTGCTCAGTATTGTCCATAACCGGGGACACGGCTAAGTACTTAAATTTTTATCTTCTGCAGAAGTTGTACACTTTACCCACATGACACATTCTCATCTTGATGCCACCAGTGGCCGCTGGATAAGTACTCACCAAGATGGAGTACTGGCAGATTGAGAATGTGACGAAGTCTTTCCATAGGGTCCTCCCAATACACAATACTAGCTTGTCTTCAGGCACCAATGTAGGGTTCCAAGTGCCCTCATTCTAGTAACCTGAAGAGGCCAATGCATGGGTCTTCCACTATGTAGTTTACTAAGCTAGTGCCCATTTAGCATGTGGATGTACACGGAAGCCACTGTACGAGAAACATGTTCAATATCTAAGTCCCTGGGTGGTTTTCTTTTGGTGCACATACAAAAAGAGATTGCCATATAAACATGGTTCCTTTTGTTGCCACCTTGTCCAAAACTTGAGTATCCTTGTCCACCTAGGTGGTTCATTGAGTACTTGTTTTATTATATAAAACATAAGTCTTTTCCCAACTTCATATAATCTCAACATGTATCTCATCTTAATATATATAGCAGGGCTAAGCTTATTACAACTACATTGTTTTCACTAAGGAATGTATAAGGGTATCCTATTAGGATTTAGCATAGCAAAATATAGTAGTCTTTATCATGCATGTTTCAAAATCCACTAAGTGTAATGAAAATAGTAGGACTTGGATGATAGTGTCACTTGCCTTTTTGGTAGGGAATGTTGGTTCACTTCTTGATCTTGCTAATATCACACTCTTCTAACTTCACTACAAATCAATCAAGCAAACATAGATTCAACTAGCATTCCAACCAATATTCAAACAATTTAACACACATAAAATAATAGAAACAAGGTCATGCATGCAAGCATGCAAAAGATAGTTTTATTTGCAAAGGTGGTTTCTACTAGGCTCTATACAATGTAAGGTTCAAAGTGGTCATTTTATAAAGTGTCAAACCCATTTGCAAAAGGGTTTTATCTATAAACCATTTTTAAATCAAATCATTATTTCATGTGGTGGAAAATGATTTTGGCAAAGAAACAATTTTATATTGTTCAACAAACAAGTGGTTAATTCACAAAACTTGGTGTTTAGGGTCAGTAAGTTTGAATCAAAATATTTTCCAAAGGTTTTTCTCAAAATTCATTCCCATATAAAAATCAATATTTTTATTTGACTAGAAATGAGCTAATTCAATTATTCAATCCTAATATTCACAAAATACATTTTAAATCCATAAGTTGGTTCCTAGGGTCAGTAGGTTCACAGCAAACCATTTTGCAAAGATTTCAACCGCAAAATCATTTTGGAATAAATTTTATATCCTAAACATGCATACACAAGTTTCTGCAAAAACAAACATTTTACCAGAAGCTTTTTACTAAACAAAGTGCATGGTTGGCTAGGTTTTGTTTTTTTTGAATCCATTGATATAAAGTTTGCAAAATTTGGACGTGTAGAACTAGAGTTATGGATTTTTCAAATTTCCATACAAATCAGATTCTAATTCTGTTTTAAACAGATCCAGTGCCACGCGGCGTGATACTATTGGTCGGTACCGCTTCGTGCGGATCAGCCTCTGTGGATCGTTGGATCTAAACAGATCGCGCGGCTCAGACGCGTTCATACCCTTTCGCTCAGGTTCTAATCTTAGCCACAGGATCAAGATCTAACGGGCTCAGCTATCTTGACCAAGGACTGGCGGCGCTGCGCGGCGGCTGGCGGCGGCGACGCTCAGACGGTGGTGTCGCGGCGATTCTAGGAAGCAAGGGGAGAAACGGAGGTGCTCACCGTGCTCGCAAGGTCGAGATGAAGCTCAAGGTGGTGCTGGTCTGGCGAGGGGCGCTCGGTGCTGCGGCCAATTCCTCGTCGGAGTAGCTGCGAGCGGCAGGTGGTTCTGTTTGATGACGGGGGCGACATTTTGGTTCACCCCAAGGCAAAGCAAAGGCACGGTCAGATGCGTACAGTCCTGGGGATCTTAGTAGTATCAATAGGAAGGCTCGGGGTGGTCGGCTCTTACCAGGAAAGCTCGTCGGAGGCGAGACAGACGGCGGCGGCGAGTTGGGCTTGTCCTTGCCGACACTCTGGGGCGAGCGTGGGCGAACGGGAGGCACTGACAGGTGCGTGCTGGTCTGAGGAGCAAGCTCGCGTGCTTGGAAAGGCGAGGCGAGGCTGGACGGCACCGAAATTCACTGGAGAAGCTCGTCGGAGCAGTGGCGGTGTGGGGGTGAATTGGGGCAGCCTAGAGGCAGAGGGGAGGAGCTGCTTGGGGGAAAAGAGAGAGCGGAGAGGGGCGCTTAAGGGGGCATGATCACTGCAAGGAGTTATGCGGCCATTTACGCGTATTAACGTCGGAAGTAACTCGGCGGCTATGGCAGGGCGTGGTTTGGGGGTTGAAGACGACGGTGAGGTGGGCAGTGGGGTCGTATGGCAGTGAGAGAGAGAGAAGGGTGCGGTGGGGTCCTGCTGTCTACGACTGTGCGTGTGTGAGTTCGAGTGAAAGTCGTTTCGCGCGTGGGGTACGCCGGGTGGGCTGTGTTGTTGGGCTGTTGGGCCAGTTTAGTGGGTCGAGTCTGATTCCATTTTTTATTCTGATTGCTTTTCTTTTTCTAATTGATTTTCTATTTTGAGATCCAATCAAACAATTAAGCATTCAAATGATTTCAAAACTTTGCCAAACTTTGCTTTGAGTTTTAGTTCTGTTTAACAACACAATTCCAAAGTCCAAAATAAAATAATATTTTTATTCTTTTTAGGATCTATTTAATAATTAAATAAAATAGACCTTAATTATTAATTAAAATAGGTTTTGATTTATTGAAAACTCCATTTGAAATCTAAATATTATCAAAACCAAATTAGCAGGTTTTATTTGAAAATATAAAATACTTGGAAAACTTGTTTAAAATAATTTAACAAGTTTTGATGTTTAATTAAAATGGCAAAGCCTTTACTTTGATAAATTTGGATATTAATAAATCCTCATTATTTTATTTAAATACACTTTTACTCTTTTTATTAAATAGAAATATTTTTATTTCAAAAGCTTGGCCAAGTTTAATTTGGCTCTATAAAATAATCTATATTTATAATTCTATCCTTTTCCTTTGAAACCAAATCTTTTTATTAAAGGATCCAAAATAGTATTTTCACATATTTAATATTTTCTTTACTAATTGTTTATCTTTTCAAATCCCTTTAGGATTTGTTTGACCAAATAGGTTTGAAGGTTTCCAATTGGAATCAAAAAGTTTCTTCTCACCCTGAAAATCAACAAAGTTTTATTTTATTTATTTATTTTTCACATTACAAGATTTGGAAAATCTTGGGATGTGACACCTATGGTCCTCGCTGAAGAGTAGAAGAGGAAGTAGAGGAGGCCGACAAACACGGCGGCATGGGGATCACACCCAAGGGGGCGCTGCGACACACACCACGCCTATGCGACGACCATAGCCATGCCTGGGGCGAGAAGCATCACCACGGCACACGACATCAGCGGCGTCGTCAGCACCAACGCCATCCCAAACCCTAGGGTTCGGAACAGAATCGATCTGGCCACAGGAGGGCTCCAGGTCCAAATCTAATTGGACAGAAGGGTGAAGCAGGGTTGACAACCACCCTATGCACCACAGCGGCGGCCAGAAAGGTCCACGGCGGCGCGAATCGACGGCGGTAGCATCACTGACCACGAGGTCGGTGGAGGAGAAGAAGAGAGGTGAGATCGAGGGAGAGACAGAGGGTGAGTTGGGTTGGTTGGGCCAAGACCCCTTCGGGATGTTGTTTTGACTTTGCCTTACTGGGCCACAAGGGCCCAATAAACCCAAACAATCAGCCCAAATCACTTAAATCTTGTTTTAATAAATGAAAAAAAACAAAATGCCCCTGAAGTTAAATAAATTCTAGAAAATAAAATAAAAATCCAAAAATTATAAATAAAATATTTTTGGATGCACAATAATCCAAACTATCCAAATAAATTAAGAGATAAAATTTTAGACATATAAGTTTTATTAAGAATTTTGAAATATAAATATTCCTTAAGGAATTTTACAAAATTATTGAAAGTTGATAAAAATAAATAAAAATGACTTTCATTATAAATTAATATTATAGTATTTTAGAAAAATACTAAACAAATATTTAATATCAATTTTTGGATTTAAATGATAATTCTTAAAAGAATTATTAAATTGATAAAATTAAAATAAAAGGAATTAAAATAAAAGAATACAATATTCAATAAATATTAAAAAATAATATTTATAAATTCTTTATTATGAAAAAGAATTTTTATAAAATTTAAATAATGGGGGATAATACACATAAAATTAAATAATGCATTACATTACTATGCATAATCATTTTGCTTCTTTAAATATTGTCCTTACCGGGCGATAATGATGTTTTTGTAGACATAGAAGCTCAAGGTCCAGTGCAAGCATCAGACTTCACTACCTTGTCATCACAAGTCAAGTTCATCACTTGCTCGTATCCTTTGAAGAGTATTTATCAAAGTATTTGCAAATTGTGTGTTATCATATATACTCCAAAGAAAGAAAATATTATTTTCACAAATAAAGAAATCATAGATATCATCTTAAGTGATGATATAATGAAGCAATAGAACTTAGGGTTCTATTTGCAACAATGATGATCAATTAGGGACTTAATAACCCCTGACATCAGTGATTCTAGCGCCGTATATTACGCGTTATCCATGAGATTTGGAATGGGACAAAGAAGTCAGCTGTATCTTCTTCCTCTCGCATGTAGCCGGATGTGTAGGTCGTGGCTGTTATCCTCGTAACATGCATATTAATTGGTAATTCGTAGAGGATATGCAGCATATGGGTGGGAACCCTCATCGACCCATGATAGTTCTGGCATCTAATGGTCTGTACAAACCATTGCCGTAATTCAATATGTGGGCATAGTGTACACCAAGGAGGCATGCGAGGTCGCGAAGGGGGAAGTGATTGGCTTGGACCAACTACTAGGCCCCACATCATGGAATTGTGGACGGGAAAGTACGCCCGGTTGTGCAACAAGGAGTTGATCTCTCATGGGTAAAGTAACGCACCTCTCCAGAGTGTAAGAATTGTAACTTGTTACTCCCTGTTCCGGGAAGGAGCTGCGAACGCGGCAGGAAAGGAACTCCATGAAAGTTCTGGTCAACCTATGAAGGCTGATGGTCATAGATTTTCATAATAAAATCAATCTTTGAAGAAAGATTTATAAAAACTGCATAGTGCCAAGGACTTATAGTCCGAGGTGGTAGTTAGAGCATCAAACTTCCCACCTTGCATATAATGAACTTGTTGGGTAACACTGTTACTCATCCTTTCCTTTGATCCCTTGCTTAGACTCTGAGGATCCTGAAGACGTGCCAATGTATGCAGCCGAATGCCAAGAAGATGTGTTCTATGAGGATCCTGACCTGTCAGGAGGTGTCGAAGGAGTGGATTACGAAATCCTCTATGGTGTCGATGACAACGAGTCCAACTAAGTATCCTAGTTAGTAGTAACCAACGGAGCCGAGAAACATGAACTCTATAGAATAAGCTGCTGAGATCAACTCCTAGTTGGCATTCGGCTGCATACATTGGCACGTCTTTAGGATCCTCAGAGTCTAAGCAAGGGATCAAAGGAAAGGATGAGTAACAGTGTTACCCAACAACTCCAATGGAGCCGAGCAGCTGAAACACTTTATATTTTGGTTTGTAAGTTGAATCATTTTGAAGTCTTGAACTTCTGGTATTATAATAATAATAATGTGTGAATGTTTGTAATATGGACCCACAATGTTTCTGTTGTACCACTCTGAGGGATGTGATATTTACATAACGGTGTTCTGTGGATGTCATGTCAACGACTATAGTGTACTACACATGCAATGGTATGCTGGGTCACCGCAGTTGGTATCAGAGCAAATTGCTTTGACCTTAGGTTGGAAACCTAGTAAGGGTATTACCTGTAGGAGAGTGTAGCAACGATAAAGAATTCTCTAAAAGAATTATAATGGGTATTCAAATAAGAATATTCCGTTATATGTTTTAGGGCGATAATTCTTTGTTATGATGCAATATATTATTGGTTACTAATAAAAATATTTTTCTGATATACAGAGCTATGGCACCAAAGTTTCCAAAACAGACTTTGGTAAGGAAAGAAGAGACTCTTGATGATTACCAGGGATCATTCACAGACCAACTTCGTCAACTTTTAAAGATTTTCAATTGTCCAACTAGAATTCCAGTGAACACTATAACCTATTATGATGGCCGGATGTTATCCAAGTATCGTGTGAGTATCCAACTTCCAGAGGAGCTTGGATTATATCACGATTTACCTATAGGTGAAGGTAGGAGTCCGAGTCACTTAGCAGCATATCATGTTGCCATTGTGGAGGCGATAGCTAATGTCCGGGAGCATAAATCCAAGGAGTTATAAGGTAGCACATTTTCTATGATACCTCATGATTCTATAGACTCAGAGCCTATACCGGATCATCTTACTTTGGTTAAGAAGCATCCTAAGTTAGCTTCCAAGTTTATGGATAGATACCGCACTCGTTGCGTCTTTTTATAAGACACATCAAGTGATTGTCGAAGATAAAAATGACATGTTAGAGGATCTAACTGATCCGGAAAGGAGGAAGCAGTTAGCATTCCAGTTGGAGAAGGAAGCAAGTAGTAGTGCAAAAAATATCTTTAAGGATATACCTATAGATCCTGAATATTTTACACCATATCCTTATTCACCAAGTCCTGAACCTATACATGATCCTACTATGGATATGAGGTATGCAGTACCACAGGGTTTAGAGGATGGTTCTGATTCAGAACTTCCTATTGAGAATTCTGATGGTTGGAGAAGGGGATCATATTAAGGATCTCATGAACACCAGATGTCCATAGATGGTTTTTACATAAATGTTGGACAATCTAGCTGGATGGGTGCAAGAATTAACCCTAGTAACAGTAGTAGAAATGTCATGTCGATAGATAATCAGGATGAAGAAGAAGATCCTGAGGAGAGAGTGTTTGAATCATCAACCTCTTCTCAAAACCCAGGGAATATACATTATCCGGTGTTTAACTATCTTTCCCAAAGGAGCACATGGGGATCAGCAGGATCTGTGTATCCTGTTGACAACTCAAGGAATGAAGATCAGGAGATGCAGGCATGAGATAATGTTGAATATGTTTCTGAAGACTTTTCAGCTGAGTTGGAGGGATTTAATGCGCTCAGGTTGAGTAATGACTCAAGTCCTGACACTTCAGATACTGAGTATGTTCCTTCTGGAAGGCCATTTGTTCCACAAACCGTGCGACGAACGTCACGTCATCATGGTTGGACATCAGGCATGTATGATGAGCGTAGTTACTACTAGAAATAGGCAACTATTTAGAGGTATCGAGTACCATGTATTGTAATCTGAGAAATAAGGTAGTGTTGTCATTATACCTATATGGTATATGTTGTAATGACTTTGTATTATTATGATATTGTAATGTATAATATGTGAAATGCATATTTGGATTCTATTTGGATCTTCATTGTGTGACTAGTTCTGTGCGTAAAGTCAAGCTCAGAACACATGTGCATATGTAATTATGAGTATTCGCTTTATGTTGCAGGACTAGGGGGTCATGGATACGGGTTTAGAAACCGAAGCTGAACAACGGCGGATGGAACGTGAGGCCAAAGAGAAGGCCGATGCTGATGCAGCAAATCAGGGAGCATTACCACCACCACCAATGAGGCCGTTAATGGAGCAGAACTTTATGCAGTGTATGCAAATGATGCAAGAGACCCAGAACAAGTTCATGGAAGAGTTGCTGGGACGAGCAAATCAGAGGGCACCTGAAGGTGGAGGAGTGAGTCTATCCGACTTCCAGAATGCAAGGCCGTTACCTTTTGCATCAACTCCTGAACCAATGGATGCAGAAGATTGGCTAGCAGATACAGAAAGAAAGCTGAAGACTGTAGGTTGCAATGATGAGGAGAAATTGAGGTATGCAACTCATCTTCTGATGGGACCTGCAACATCATGGTGGGAGAATCAGTTGGCCATGCAACAACCAGGAAGGGAGTACACTTGGGAGGAGTTTAAACAGAGATTCCGTGAATATCATGTTCCGGAGAGTGTTATGGAGTTGAAGTGGAGAGAATTTGAGGAGCTTCAGCAGGGATATACTAGTGTCATGAAGTATATCTGGGAGTTTAGTCAACTGTCTCGTTATGCAGAGGAGGATGTTAACACAGAAGAGAAGCGGAAGAAGCGTTTCCTGCGTGGGTTAAATCCATTTGTGAGAATGCAGCTAAGGTTGGATAATAAGCAAACTTATCAACAATTGCTGGATGCAGCAATTACTTTTAAAGATGACTACAAGAATGTCCAAGAGGATAGGAGGAAGAGAGCCAAGAAGGAAACCAAGAGAATTCACACAAGTAAACCTAAACCCAATATGGAGTTCAAACCTCGGAACAAGACCTATGGTAGAAATAACAATAACAAGGGCAGTGGTGGAAATCAATCCAATCCTAGAAGGAATGTCATTTGTAACAACTATGGAATTACAGGGAATTTCCAGAGGGAATGCAAAAAGCCTATAGTGATCTGTTACGGTTATGGTCAGAAGGGGCATATCAAGCCCGATTGTCCGAGCAAACCACCAGGAGGTTGGCCTACCAAGGGAGGAGGACAAGCCAATGGAGTAAATGGACATCCCAATCGAGGAGGAAATAATGTCAGGAACAACAATGGCAAGAGGAACAGACCTACCGAGAAGCTGAATTGTGCAACCCTAGAGGAGGTGGATAATTCGGAGCATGCAGTGATAGGTACGCTCAATATCCTTACCAATCCCGGCAAAGTTCTATTTGATACTGGTGCAACTACTTCATTCATTTCTGAAGAATTCTGTGATAAATTCGGGATTAGAAGGGCAACGTTAGAAAATCCTATGACCGTAGTTACGACAGGGGGGATGTGATTGTACGCCACATTAAACAAGATCAGGTTATCTCGATCTGTGGTTGTACATACTTTGCAGACCTTTATGTGATTCCTTTGAAGGGAATTGCAGTAGTGTTAGGGATGGACTGGATGATGGAACATGGGGATCAGATAAATTGTGAGGAGAAAACTGTCTCAATCAAAACTCCAAGTGGAGAAAGGATAGTTTACCAAGCAGATAAGCACAGTCATATCATGGTAGATCTGCAGTTGAATTTGACGAAAGAGGTCAAATTGGAAGATATTCCTATAGTAAATGAATTTCAAGATGTTTTTCCAGCAGAGCTACCTGGAATGCCACCAGATCGGGAGATAGAATTCACTATTGATCTAATTCCCGGTACAACACCAATAGCTCAAGCACCATATAAGATGAGACCAAAAGAATTAAAAGAACTCAAAGAGCAAATTGCTGAGTTAGCCAGAAAAGGATTTATCCAGGAAAGTGTATCCCCATGGGGAACAACAGTAATCTTTGTGGATAAGAGAGATGGTGGAAGAAGGATGTGTGGAGATTATAGAAATATGAGCAATGTTACTATCAAGAATAAGTATCCTTTACCAAGGATTCAAGATTTGTTTGAGCAAGTGAAAGGAGACGGAGTATTTTCAAAGATTGACCTAAGATCTAGATACCATCAAATAAAAATCAAGCCTGAGGATGTTCCAAAGATAGCATTTGTCTCAAGATATGGACACCATGAGTACCTGGTAATACCATTTGGTTTGACCAATGAACTGGCAATATTCATGAATTTGATGAACAAAATCTTCATGCCATATTTGGATAAGTTCGTCATAGTCTTTATTGATGATATTCTGATATATTCCAAGGATAAGGAAGAGCATGGTGATCATTTGAGAATAGCATTGTAGACTCTAAGGGAACATAAACTTTATGCTAAGTTCAGTACGTGTGAATTTTGGCTAGATAAGGTAGAATTCCTCGGCCATGTGATCAGTAAAGATGGAATTGTTGTAAATCCATATAAAGTTCAGTTAGTACTAGAGTGGACTGTACCAACCAATGTGAAGCAAATTTGAGGTATCTTAGGAATGGCTGGTTATTATCGGAGATTCATTGAAGGTTTCTCCAAAATAGGTGGACCAATGACCAAATTATTAAGAAAGAATACACCATTCAATTGGGATGAGAAGTTTGAAGCAAGTTTTCAAGAGTTGAAGACCAGGTTAACCACAGCTCCAATCTTAATAGTTCCAGAAACAGGGAAGGACTTCATAGTGTACTGTGATGCATCTAAAGAAGGTTTGGGTTGTGTGTTAATGTAAGATCGGAAGGTGATTGCTTATGGTTCAAGACAACTGAAACCACACGAAGTCAATTATCCAACTCATGATTTAGAGTTAGCAGCAGTAGTCTTTGCGCTGAAAGGATGGAGGCATTTTCTTTATGGAGCCAGATGTGAGTTATACACTTACCATAAAAGTCTTAAATATATCTTCACTCAAAAGGAGTTGAATATGAGACAGAAGTGTTGGTTGGAACTGATCAAAGATTATGATTTAACAATCAACTATACTCCAGGGAAAGCAAATGCTGTAGTTGATGCTTTAAGCAGAAAGAGTGTTGACATTCAGCCTAGCAATCGGGAGCTACCAAAAGAGTTACAAATGGACTTGGAAAGATTAGAGCTTCAATTCATTAGAACAGAGGTTCTTGGAGGATTAGCTACTATGCAGGTATTTGCAGAGCAGGAAAGTGATCTTAATAACGAGATTTTTAGACATCAAGCAGAACATACTTTCATTGCTGAGGAAATTCAGAGGATATCTCAAGGGAAAAAATCAGTTTTTCGCCTTGGAGATTATGAGTCTTTATGGTTTCAAGACCGTCTTTGTGTTCCTGATGTGACTGAGATTCGTGATGTCATACTCAGGGAAGCACATGAAACACCATATTCTATACATCCAGGAAGTACTAAGATGTATATGGACTTGAAAGAACTATTCTGATGGAATAACATGAAAAGGGACATTGCTAAATATGTATCAGAATGCCATACTTGCCAAAGGGTGAAGGCTGAACATCAAAGTCCAGCAGGACCATTACAACCTTTGGAAATTCCTGAATGGAAGTGGGAGGAAATAGGTATGGACTTCATCACAGGATTGCCCATGACACCTAAACGAAAGGATATGGTATGGGTAATTATGGACAGACTCACTAAAAGTGCACATTTTATTCCAGTAAATCAGAAAGATAATGCCGAGAAGTTAGTAGAAGTTTACATCAAAGAGATAGTAAGTAAGCATGGAGTGCCCAAAAAGATCGTAACTGATAGGGGATCAGTGTTTACTTCAGAATTTTGGAAGCAATTACATGAAGCACTTGGTTCAAAGTTAGACTTTACCACAGCTTATCATCCAGAAACAGGAGGTCAAACAGAAAGAACAAATCAGATACTAGAAGACATGTTAAGGGCTTGTGCATTAGATTTTGGTGGTACATGGGAAGATCATCTACCTTTGGCAGACTTTTCCTATAATAATAGCTAGCAGAGTAGTCTGAAAGCAACCCCATATCAGGTTCTGTATGGAAGGAAATGTAGATCACCAATATGTTGGTATGAGCCTGGAAGCAGCAAGGAATTTGCGCCAGACTATATCAAAGAAAAACAAGATATCATTGATAAGATTAGGGATAGACTAAAAATAGCTCAAAGCAGGCAAAAAAGTTATGCTGATCAAAGTCGAAGATCATGGCATCCAGAAGTGGGAGATATGGTATATTTGAAAGTAAGTCCAAAGAAAGGGGTTAAAAGGTTCGGAGTTAAAGTAAAATTGAGTCCAAGATATATCGGACCATTCAAGATACTGAGTCAGAACAGGACTATAGCTTATGCTTTAGAGTTACCATCAAGATTGGCTCAAGTGCATAATGTTTTCCATGTGTCACAACTTCGTAAATGTTTGAAAGTTCCAGATGATGCAATCACACATCAAGAGATAGAACTACAAGCATACTTGACCTATGTTGTAAAACCCTGTAAAATTTTAGAAGAAAACTGGAAAAGGTTGAGGAATATGGCAATTAAGTATTGCAAGGTACAGTGGGAACATCACCCCGAAAGGGAAGCCACTTGGGAGAAAGAAGAGGGTTTAAGAAAAGCTTATCCAGAACTATTCAGGTACATCTCAACAAACTTTGGGACGAAGTTTAATTTAAGGGGGGAAGTCTGTAACATCCTAGCATTTAGGAACCAACAAGGGGTAGATTTAGGAATCTGTGAAAATTCATGCATTCATTTGTAAAAATGTGGGTAAAATTTTCGCCAAATAAAAACCTAAAGTGATCAAAGTTTCTTTCATACTTTGAGATTAGGTATAGTCTTGAAGGATGATTGTTATAGACTTTGATATGATCTTTGTGGACTAATGTGTTTTGGGAAATGAAATTTGAATTTAAACTTGAGTGTTGAATTTATAGTTCAAAAGGATTTAGAGTTATGTTTGAGTATTATGCTTTAGTCAAGAGTTAATAATTAGTAGTTCAAACTTTATATAAATAAAACAATTAAGAATAAGAATCTTCATTTCAAAATTTTATTCAATAAATAAGTTACACAAATGTAACTTATGGAAATAAGCAACAATCTTTACAATAGTAATTAAATAGAAGTATACTATTTCTTTATTGAATAATAGTACAATCTTTATTACAAAAGAATAAAAATAAAATTACAAAAGAATAAAGAAATATTACATATGGCTATTCTACAAAGAAAAAGTAAACCTAGACTAAAGTCTTGAATTTCCATGTCTGGTACCTGCAAAACAAACACAAACAAAAAGAAAGAAAGTTAAGGTTAAAATTATATTACTCTCAGAATTGACAGTGAAGTGCACTTTTCAAGATTTCATCATTGAGTAATCTTTTAAAGGGGTAAATTTAACCAATATGAAAGAACTGAATCTTCATAATTTAAGCCAGAAGTCAAATAACTCCAAACAGCAAGGAGGGGAAAGTTTCACCAGCCCAAGTAAGAGTAACCAGATAAAGGTAACTTCATAACCATAGCATATCCACAAGGTGTGCAGCAGGCACACAGGCAGCACACACACCAAACTGCATGGTGTGTGCTGTCAGCACAGCAGCAACAACTCCACACACACAAAACTATCAGCACAGCCGTGGGCAAGCCAACCCACACCATTTTCTGCTTCTTACACACCAAGCACAGCATCCCAGCAGCTAAACCAAATCAAAGCCAAGCAAGATCACACCAATCACAAACTTGATCATCTCACCAAGATGGTGACATAAGGAGGGGGTAGATCAGGTGGATAGAAAGGACAAGATCAAGCCACCAGGACCAGGAGGTGGAGATCTAGATCAAGGACAAGTACAAGAACTGGAAGTACCAGGAGGAGCACCAGATCAAGCTAACCACAAGATCAACCACTTGCAACCCCAACATCAAATGAGTGTGGTGAGTAAAATAGACCATCACATGATCTATCTGTCTAAGATTAGACAAGCATTCATGATTTGTCTCATACTCAAATTCTTAGAAAACACCCAAGTGGGGTGAATCCATCACTGAAGTTTTAAACACTAAAAGCAATCAGACAACTATAAAGATTCAACTAATATCTCAGGACAACATCATTGATCCTAGATGTCAAGCTATATTTAAATTGCAGGAATAAATATAGCCAAGTGTCGTGGTGGTGGCACGGCAGATGCCATGGGTAGGCTAAAGTATGGGGCCAATGGATGCTAGAGGGATCTGGGAAGGGAAGATGTAGTTGATTCTACACACAAAATACTAAGGTAAAGATCTTTATTCCCCCTTCCTTGGGCTACAAGTGCTCCTTGAGTTGTGTACAAGTATAGAGTGAGAACTTTACCAGCCTAACTATACTAAATGAGCTGATGCCCTTCTCAGAGTCCAAGCCTCTCCTCATAAAGGAGAACCTAGGGCTCCTCTAGGGCTGACGTGGCAAGCATATTCGAGTAATATGATTGTCCCAATATAGTAACTTGGCGGCCTCCTTTCCGTGTCGCCCCTCTAACGATGGCAAGGTTCCAGAGGACCCCACCTGCATGCCTCGGGCTTCAGGACTGTCACCTCCGTGACCTCCTTCTGCCCCTCTGTCTCTCTGCGCCTTGTCCTTTGTGCTTGGCTCTGCTCAGATTCTCCCTAGCCTGCGACTAGAGTTTGACTATTGGAATCTCCTTCTGATGCAAGCTTCATATCATTCGGCCCTGTCTCGTATAACTCGGCTTGGCCTTCACCTGCATTAAGATTATTCGGGCTGACCCGGCCGACTTACGCAGTATACCGGCCGGGTAATGCCTTGCTATTATCGTATGGGTCCTACTTGTCATGGGAATGACCACGGCAGACGCTGCAATCGGCAGCGAGTAGTAGAACGAAGGGCAAGGGCGGCCAGCCATCTGCGGTGCGAGATGAGGGCGGAGACACAGGGTTTTACCCAGGTTCGGCCCCCGGAGGGTAAATACCTACTCCTAATAGATTGTATTATGATGGAAGTACAAAGGGGCGAGCTCGACGGCTAGACGGCGAGTCGCTTGGGTGGATGATGGAACGTATCCTCTACACACCCTGTAGGGAGGTTTATATAGACTCACCCCCCTAGGGTTTACATATCCCAACCGAATCAGTTAAGGTTTCGGTACTCGTTTAACCTAATTCGAATGGTCCTATCTACTCTCCTGGGCCTTCAGCTTCCAGTCGCTTGGATCCACGCCAGGTCTTGATCCAGTCGCCGTCCTGCAGGCCCACTCGCCAGTTCCTGGGCCAGTCGGAAACGTCTTGCTGGGTATACCCCGGTAGGCATATCCCCATCAGTAGTCCCCGAGGCCGTCATCGATTGGGCGCAGGTGGTTGCTGGTAGTCGGAGCATACGGGTCCAATGCGGACACCCAGTCGAATCGGTGGCGGGCTCCTGAATAAAGGAAAAAACTAATCATTCTGGTCGCAGATCGGCGAACGGGTCGGCGAAATATTTAGTCACTTTTATAGTGACAAGGTCGGCGAGTCGAATGGATGAAGTTGGACCGTCAGACGTAGTCAAAACTAGTCGTTGGAGTAATCCAACGGTAACTTTTGGCATAATCACCGCGTGGTAACGGCTCCCTGATTTGGCGAGTAACAACTTCTATATAAAGGAAGTGGTAGGCTATCGGAGAACCACCCTCTCGTCATTTCCTCCGATTTCATGCATCTCTGTTTTCCTCCGCATCGCGATCCAACCGATCCAGAATCCTCCGACCTCCACGAACCTTTCCGCCAATGGCCCCCTCCGCCGAACCATGGGGCAGATCCAAATGCACGAGAGCGCTATTGGCGTCTTTCGAGGAAGCCGGGATCCTGCGCGCCGGCAGGTGGCGCATCCCCGCGGCCGGAGAGGTAACTCCGGACCCGCGCGAGGGTGAATTCGTCTGCTTCACCAGCCACCTGGAGCGGGGGCTGGGGTTTCCCACATCTCTCTTCTTCCGACGCTTCTACGCCTTCTACGGGATTCAGCCATCGGACCTGGGGCCGCACAGCATCGAGCAGCTCGCCATCTTCGTGGCGTTCTGCGAGTGCTACCTGGGCTGCAGGCCCTACTTCCTCCTGTGGCAAGATCTGTTCCACGGTAGGATTAGTCACGAAGAATCAGGCGGCCCAATGCTGGCGGCGGGTGGCCTGACGTTCCAGCTCAAGTCGAAAGCCTCCTTCTTCGACCTGATGCAACCTGCCAAGGAGGAAAGCGAGTGGAAGAAGTCCTGGTTTTATGTCACCGAGGCGACTCCAGACGGCGAGGTGGCGATCCCAAGGTATTCCACCGACCGGCCCGAACCACGCCGACTCCAAGTTGGCAAGATCCCAACAGACCAGCGGATGGTAGTGGATGAGATGCTTCAAACCATCCACGGCCTGGAGAAGAAAGGTCTTCAGACCATCAATTTGTACAATTTTTGGCTTGGGCGGCGACTCATTCCCCTGGCCCGCCGTGACCATTACATGTACGAGTACACGGGTCGAGAAGACTCGACGAAATCCTGCCTCGTCGAGTGGAAACTTGAGGACTACGTCCCGGCGTTGAAGAAGATCACCCAGGGGGTGTACCTGGACGCGAAGGCTCGGGTCGCCCCCTACACCGCGAAGCATCCAGCTCCGACGGTAAGTCACTTTTTACCATTCGCAGTCGCAGTTGATGCTGTCGTGATTATATTGATATTACTTAATGCTTGCTGCAGTTATTTCAAGTGGTGGAAGGGTGGCTTCCGCCCGCGGACGACGAGAACTCGAGCTCGTCCGTCCAGGACGGGGGCGAGTCGCCTCCCACCAAGGGCGGCGCCGAGAGCGACAGGAGCGATGATGACGACGAGTCCGAGGAAGAGGCCGCCCCACTGGTTCGCAAAACTCACGGGCAGCGTCAGCGCGAACTCGAGGCGAGTAGAAGTCTTGAACGTCATGACAATGACGACGACGAGCTTCCCGAGCACACCTCGCATTGCGAGGCCACTCCGTCGAAAAAGAAGAAGAAGAAGAAGAAGAAGAAGAAGAAGAAGAAGAAGAAGAAGAAGAAGGAAGTGAAGGCCCCTCCGAAGAGGAAGACGAAGCCAGCGAGACAGGCATCTCCGCTTCGTTCGACGAGTAGTTCCGACGCCACCAGCCTGGCCAGGGATGAAGCACCACAGACGACGGCAGCACCGGATGCCACTGCCGTCCTGAGTGAGGTACCTCTAGCCTCGATTCCTTCCCCGTTCTCCCCAGTCTCTGGGTCGGGGGCTGCTCCAGCCGCGGCAACTTCACCTCCCAGGAGAGCTCCTGCTGAAACCGTTTCGGAGGCTCCTATCGTGGCTTCGTCAACGAAGAGGCCGTACGTGTCTTGGGCGCTTGACGCTCTGGAGATGGGCCTCAGTCGGAAACTGGGCCCCGAACTGGAGAAGCCGGCTAGCATCCGCACGGGACTGCGGTTCATACCAGTCGCCAAGTGAGTTTTATTCTCCTGCCTTACTTTTCGTTGTTTTTGGACCACTTTGCTCATCCGCACTAGATAGGCCACCCGTCTGTGGCCAAAGTTCCACCAGTCGTCGCCGAGGAGGATCCCTCTCGGAAGAGGAAGGCTGATGAGGTCGCTGCCCCCACAGACAGTGCCGAGAAGGCCAAGGGCGACGATGTCTTCATGGTGTCTGACGACACAACGATCGCTCCGAGTGATCCTGCGGTGGAGGCGGCCTTGATGATCAAGGAGGGTGCTTACTCGCCTGGGATGGCCGAGCCGGCATCCTTTGGTGCCGGCGCATCCATCGCGACCTTCCCCCGCTTCATGGCCAGAGCGGCTACGGCGAGTGGTACCACGCCATCGAGCCGCGTACCTGGGGTCACCGAGACGGAGGTCGAGCAGCATCGCGGGCACACTCCGGCTCTTCTCGCATTCGTGGACGCGCTACAGCTTCATGGCATGCTTGGTGCAGCCATCCAGGTATGTCCAGTCCCCGAGGATCGGGCCACTGAATTGCAGTGGTCAGATTCTTTTGGTGTTTTGTTTTTATTTCTCGCGCCCAGTCCCCGAGTGCGCAATCGCTGAATTTCAGCGGGTGGGCGCTTAGTATTTTTGATCTCCAGTCCCCGAGTGTCCATTCGCTAAATTTCAGCGGGTGGGCACTTAGGATTTTTGATCTCCAGTCCCCGAGTGTCCATTCGCTGAATTTCAGCGGGTGGGCACTTAGGATTTCATTTTTGTTAACTGTTTGACTTTTGCGTAGGGTTTGCAGCGTGAATCAGCCGACCGGCTTGCTGCGAAATGTCGTGCAGAGAAGGAACTTGTCACCGTCCAAGAGGAGAACAAGGGACTCCAGGCGATTGCTGCGAAGGCAGAGGAGGTCCGCCAGGGCCTTGTCCCGGCGAGTGAATTGACGGCGGCTCAATCTGCGTTGAGCTCGGCTGAGAAGCGGATCGCTGACCTTGAGCGCGAGCTTAAGGAAGCGAAGGAGGAGGCGAGTTCAGCGGATGGGCGGGCCAAGTCTGCCGTTACGGCCGCCGCTGAAGATCATAAGGTCTCTGACGCCCTTGTTGCTGGGATACAAGACGACTACTCCTCTCTTCAAAGCTTCATCACGGATCTCTCTCGTCCTTTGATTGGTAAGTGTGCCTGCCTCCGCCTGTAATATTTGCATTGTGTGATCTTTGATGTACTCACTGTCACCTCCTGTCCGCAGGTCGGATCATCGACAGCGCGGAGGAGGCGCAGTCGTATGATGCGCGGCAGTGTGTGGCCACTCTGGTCGACTCGGCCACTTTGTCCGCAGCTTGCATTCGGGCGTATCTTCAGGAGATGTCGCCCACGGAACTGATTCCCAGCGACCTCGTCGAAGTCTGGCGGTACTTGGAGAAGGCGCCATCGGTCGTCGAGTTCATGACGCGGTCGGCGTTCCGGCGCGGGGCGGCGACGGCGCTCAGCCTTGGGCTCGCCCACTTCCCAGAGTATTTTGATCTGGACGACGTGACGAGTGGCTACCCATCGTCGACGGGCTCGGTGGAGATTGCCGAGGGGCTAAAGCTGACGGACTGTGCCGCGGCATACTCCAATCGTGTCTGGTCGACGGGCGATCTCCTTCCTTATCAGGAGACGATCGTCGCGCCCAACGACCCCGAGCCGCCGCACCGGAACTTCAAGATCGAGCAGCCTTTCCGTGCGGCGATGGCGGGTGAGCTGACGACGTACCCGTCAAACCCGTACACTCCCTTCATTCGCAACCGCAAGGGTGAGCGCGCGAGTCGACGTCGAAGCCTACGGAATAAAACGTTGTGCCCTAGGGCGTTAGTAGCAGTTCGGCCATTAGGCGCAACTTGTATTTTGTAACAACTTTGATCTGCTACAATGGGATATCGTGTTATTTTGTGAATTGTCTTGCGTTTGAGATTGAGGGTTAAACGAGTCCCCGAACGTGTCCGCCCTTTTTATGGGGTTTACCTCGTTTGTTTATGTGTTTGCGGTTTTGAGCGTTTTGTTATTGAGGTCGACTCGCCTGAGCTTGGAAAGCCAGTCGCAGGGCGACTCCCATGAGTGCTCTTTACTTCACCGCTTTCTCTTGCGCGAACGAGGTCGGGTAGCCGAGTCCCCGAGCGTGGTACTTGGTGGTTCTATTCGCGGCTCTAGGGTGGGTGAGGACTGGACGCGTCAGAGTGAGCGCATCACTCCTGCCTGGCCCGTTGGGTCAGTCGCATGGCGAGTCCTGGGCACGCTCTCGTACTTGGCGTTTTTTCCCTAGTTGCTCGCGCTGAACTGGTCGTCAGTCCCCGAGCGTGGTACTTGGCCGTTCGAGTTGCTGTGTCGAGGACACGGAGGATCATGGTCGCTGTGAGGAGCGAAGGCAGTTGTCTTGGCTCATCAAGCCAGTCGAGCTAGGTGACTCCAATGGGGCTCCGGGTAGGCGTTTTTCATGGACGTTACGAGTCCTGGGTTAACCCAGTGCCCTCGTAGCGCACTACTTGGCCGTGTCGATCGCTGTACCAGAGGTTGACTCCTGCAGTTAGCTTGGTGATGTTACTACGAGTGCGAGTGGCACAAGACACGGAGAGTAGATACAATTTGCGGTAACCAATAAGTTTTATTTCATAGCGACTGGAGGATACATATGTGGAGTTCTAGGAGTAGAACTTCCGTAGGAGGTTTACATTCCATGGTCGCTTGACGTCGAGTTTGCCGTCTCCGCGGACATCGATGAGGTAGTAGGCGTCGTTTGCGAGTACCCGCCCGATGGCGAATGGTACCTCCCATGGGGGGAGAGCTTGTGCATGCCCTTCTTGTCCTGGATGAGGCGCATCACCAGGTCGCCTTCTTGGAAGGTGCGAGTTTTCACCCGCCGGCTATGGTAGTGGCGGAGTCCTTGCTGGTAGATGGCAGTGCGTGAGGGAGCTAGGTCGCGTGCCTCGTCGAGTTGATCGACTCCATCCTGACGTGCGAGTTCGTTCGCAGCCTCCGTGTAGTGGACGACCCTTGGCGAGTCGTGCTCGAGGTCGGTGGGCATGACTGCCTCGGCGCCATACACCATGAAGAAGGGGGTGAACCCTGTCGACCTGTTGACCGAGGTGCGGATACCCCAGATGACGGAGGGTAGCTCCTCGACCCAGCACCCGGCGGTGCGCTCGAGTGGTACTTGGAGCCGCGGCTTCAGGCCGTGGAGGATGCTCTGGTTGGCCCGTTCCGCCTGGCCGTTGGACTCCGGGTGGGCGACTGACGCGAGGTCGAGTCGACTGTGGTGTTCCTCGCAGAACTTGGCCATGGCTCCTTTGGCGAAGTTGGTGTCGTTGTCCGTGATGATGCTGTTTGGGAACCCGTAGCGATATATGAGCTCGCGTAGGAATTTGGTGGCGGTCTTCCCGTCGCATTTCCGGACTGGCTTGGCCTCCACCCACTTTGTGAATTTGTCGACCGCGTTCAGGAGGTGGGTGAAGCCGGAGGGGGCCTTTTTGAAAGGACCTACCATGTCCATGCCCCACACGGCGAATGGCCAGGTGATGGGGATGGTCTTGAGCGCTGAGCTCGGCACGTGTGTCTGGTTGGCGTACTTCTGGCACCCGGCGCACCGCTGGACAATGTCGACGGCGTCGGCGTGTGCGGTGGGCCAGTAGAAGCCGTGTCGCATAGCCTTTGCGACCAGAGAGCGGGCTCTAGCGTGGTGGCCGC
This sequence comes from Avena atlantica, assembly GCA_910589765.1. Lineage (NCBI taxonomy): Eukaryota > Viridiplantae > Streptophyta > Magnoliopsida > Poales > Poaceae > Avena > Avena atlantica. The sequence continues at coordinate 43,790,292 of OU342737.1, forward strand.
AGTCGCCGGAGTGGATGTCGTGGAGGATCTTGCGTCCTTCGGCGGGTTGGATGCAGCGTTGGAACACGCCGGTCACGCTGCGCTTGTGGAGCTCGCCGTCGATGTCGACGAAGGATTAGCAGCGTCGCGTTATCATCTGGGCGTCTGTATCGTCTGACGGCAAGGTGCCTCCCTCTAGGTAGGCGATGTACGACCTAGTCCAGTCTTCTGGCTCGGCGATGAGTGCGACCAGGGCTGCCTCTGGTTGCAGCGGGACTCCGATGTCGATATCCCTTGGGGGAGAGACGGACGGCTTAGTGATCGTGTCGAGGAAGACGCTGGCGGGTGGTGCGAGTCGAGCCGACCCGATGCGAGAGAGTGCGTCGGCCTCCTCGTTCTTTCGCCTGTCAATCCACTCGACGGAGTAGCCTGCGAAGTGTCCGCCCAGCTTGTCCACTGCTTGGAGGTATGCCGCCATGGTGGGAGAGACGGCATCACAGGTGCCAGCGACTTGCCCAGCGACGAGGTCGGAGTCACCGTAGCAGCGTAGGAGATTGACATTCATCTCTTTGGCAGCTCGCATGCTGTGGAGTAGTGCCTCGTACTCGGCCATGTTGTTGGTGCAGGGGGTGAAGTCAAGGCAGAGGACGTAGCGGAGCTTGTCGCCCTTCGGGGAAGTCAACATGATCCCTGCTCCTACGCTGTCTGCATTCTTGGAGCTGTCGAAGTGCAGGCTCCAGTAGTGGAGGTACGACAGCTTTTCCGGCTGCTGGGATTCTTCCCAGTCGGCGATGAAGTCCGCGAGAGCCTGTAACTTGATTGCTTTGCGTGTCTCATACTTGATGTTGTGGACGCCGATTTCGATGGCCCACTTGGCGACTCGCCCGGTCGCTTCACGGTTGCGGATGATGTCCTGCAACGGTGCTGAGGAGACGACCGTGATTGGGTGCTCCTGGAAGTAGTGCAGCAGTCGCCGCTGTGCTCTGAAGACCGCGTATACCAGTTTCTGGTATTGCGGGTACCGCTGGCGCGACTCGATGAGGACCTCGCTGATATAGTACACCGGTCGCTGTACCGGGCGCGACTCGGTGAGGACCTCGCTGATATAGTACACTGGTCGCTGTACCAGGCGCTCCTTTCCTTCCTCTAGCCGCTCGACGACCATGACGGCCCTGACGACGCGCTCAGAAGCCGCGACGTAGAAACGCATGGGTTCTTTGTCGACGGGGCGGCGAGTAGCGGTGCTGCGAGTAGCACCTTCTTGAGGTCGCGGAGCGCGTCGTTCGCCTCCTTGTCCCACTGGAAGGTGGGGTTCTTGCGCATCAGGCGGTATAGGGGCATCGCCTTTTCGCCCAATCGGGGGATGAAGCGACTGAGAGCCGCGACTCGCCGGCCAGCTTCTGGACGTCGCGCAGGCACTCGGGTTTGCCGATTCGGGCGATCGTGTTGATCTTGGTGGGGTTCGCCTCGATCCCGCGCTTGGAGACGACGTAGCCCAGTAGTTGCCCTGTTGGTACACCGAAGGTGCATTTGCCTGGGTTTAGCTTTATCTTTTATTTCCGCAGGTTGGCGAATGTTTCCGCCAGGTCGGCGAGTAGGTCGCCCTGGCGAGCGGATTTCACTACCACGTCGTCGATGTAAACGTGGATACTGCGGCCAATTTGGCTCACAAGGCATTCCTGCATGCACCGCTGGTAGGTCGCCCCGGCGTTCTTGAGGCAGAAGGTCATGGCGGTGTAGCAGAAGGCTCCGAATGGCGTGATGAACACCGTCTTTTCCTCGTCCTCGACAGCCATTTTGATCTGGTTGTACCCAGAGTAGGCGTCGAGGAAACACAGCGACTCCGAACCCGCGGTGGAATCAATTATTTGGTCGATCCGCGGGAGGACGAATTGCTCCTTCGGGCAGGCGCTGTTTAAGTTTGTGTAGTCGATACACATCCTCCAGGTCCCATTTTTCTTCTCGACCAGGACTGGGTTTGCCAGCCACTTGGAGTATTTTATTGGCCGGATGACGGCTGCAGCGAGTAGACGCTGCACCTCCTCAGCGATGGCTCGGCGGCGCTCTTCATTGAAGGGCCACAGCGACTGCTTGACAGGTCGCACTTTGGGGTCGGCGTTGAGTTTGTGCTCAGCGAGTTCCCTAGGGACACCAGACATGTCAGAGGGCTTCCATGCGAAGATGTACCTGTTCTCACGGAGGAACTCGATGAGCGCGCCTTCCTATGCTGGGCTCATGCCCGTCCCGATCATCACCGTCTGGCTGGAGTCGCCTGGGACCAGCTCGACGGTGTGGGTGTGCGTCGTCGCCTCGAAGGCTGAGGTGTTGACGCCCTCCGAATTGAGCTTCTTGAGTATGGTGGGGTTGTCGTTGTTGACCCCGCTCGCGTATTTGGCGAGCTCGTCGGCGTGGTTGGTCTCTGCCGCGATGACAGCGTCGGCGAGTTCGGGTCCTTTGGCCTCGCACTCGGCGGCCATGTCGGGGTCACCGTTGATGGTGATGACGCCGTGCGGCCCGGGGAACTTCATCGCGTTGTACGCGTAGTGGGGCGCTGCCATGAACTTGGCGAACGCCTGGCGCCCCAGGACGCAGTGGTAGGGGCTGTCCAAGGGTACCAGCTCGAAGACGATCCGCTCGGTGCGGAAGTTTGCTGGTGTGCTGAAGGTGACTAGCAGCGTGACCTTGCCGATCGGGTACGCCTTCCGACCAGGGACGATGTCGTGGAACATGGTGTAGGTCGTCTCGACCATCGAATGCGGGAGACGCAATCGCCTGAAGGTGTCCAGGTACAGGATGTTGATGGAGCTACCGCCGTCCATCAATGTCTTGGGGAGCCAGTAGTCTCCCACCTTGGGCTTGACCACCAGGGCGACTCGGCCTCGGTACTCGATGCGTGGCGAGTGGTCCTGGCGGCTCCAGGTGATGGGCTGCTCCGACCAGTTGAGGAACTGGGGGACGTCCACCTAGGCCACCGCGTTGATGGCGACGGCGCGGGCGATGACCTTCTTCTCGCGCTTCGTGTTGAAGCCTGTGAAGGTGTGGAGAGAGTCGGCCACACTGCCGAATTTTCCGCTGTTTGGCGGGTTGTTGTCGAGGTCCTCCCGCGCTCGCCGTGCCTTCTCGATCTCCTTGAGAGAGTGGCAGTCGGCGGTCGTGTGCGTGGCGGGCTTCCCTTCCCTGCCGTGAAACGCACAAGGTTGGTTAAGGAGGGCCACGGGGTCGAACCTTGGTTTTGCCTTGTAGTTGCCGTTGTCGCGGCGTTGCCCCCTGTCGCGGCGAAAGCTCTTGGGCTCGCGCTGCGTGCCCAGCGTTGGCGACAAAGTCGACTCGCCTGTCGCTGCGGCGCTTGCCGGTGAGGCGAGTGTTGCTGTAGCGTAGGTCGGGTCGTCGCCCGTTGTCGTTGCCGCTCATGTGGCGTTGGCCTCCCAACTCATCGTCGGTTTCCTGGTTTGGGTCTTCCTCCGCGTATCTTTTGGCGATCTCGAGGAGGTCCGGTATGTTGTCGAGTGTGCGAGAATGTCGTTTGAGCTTGGCGACCAAGGGCTCGTAACGGCACGAGGTCTTGAAGCAGTGGATCGCGGTGTCCGGGTGGATGCCGACCGCGTTGTACCATAGTTCTTGCCACCGCTGGACCCAGCTGCGGGTCGACTCGCGAGGTCCCTGGATGCATCGTTCCAGGTCCTCGATGGTGGTGGCGCGGGTGTAGGAGCACTCGAAGTGCCTGACGAAGGCATCATGCATCTCTTCCCAGGAGTCGATGCTATCCGGGGGAAGAGTGTTGATCCACTGCCTGCACGTTCCCTCCATCATCAGGGGGAGTTAGCGGGCGGCTACCAGGTCGGTGTGGCCAGCGATCCCCATCGCCATGAGGTAGGTGTCCAGCCACACGGAGGGGTCGTACGAAGGGTCGTACTTCTCTATTTCCTTCGGCGCTTTGAAGTTCGCCGGGTATTTTTCGCCTCGGATCATCGGTCCGAAGCACCGGGGCCCGAGTCGGCTTAGCGACCCCATCGGCTCGCTGTCGCGGCGATTGGTTAGGGTGTGTCGCGGGTCGTCGGGCTGGAGTGCGCCCAGTTTTGGTTGTTGATGATGTGGGTGCGGGCGTCGACGGGCTGACCGTTGGCAGCGACGAAGTTGGTCGCTGGCCTGGGGTCGTTGGTGGAGAGTGCCGCGTTCGCGGGTCGGTGTTGGAGCTGCAGTGGTTTGGGTGGCGGGCAGTTAAGGGTGTTTGCCGCCAATGGACGGCCGCTTGAGGCCGCTCTGCTGCCCGAAGAACGCGAATACATCCGACCCTGTGAGTCGGCGCCTGCGTTTTGTTGCTCGACCCCTTTGCGAGCAGGGCCTTGATATACTGGATCTGCAGGGCTCCGTCACCGGTGGCCGTGATGTTGTCGGCCGCTTCTCGGCCCGCCACGAGGTTGTCCATCGGGGTGGAGAACAGTGGTAGGCCGTTCGCGTCTCTCTCCCGTGAGGAGACCACGATCCGCGGCTGGTCCCTGGGGGTGCGCGGTTGGGTGGAGGTGGGGCGTCGTTCGCCGTCGACCCTGGCGGGGGCCGAGCGCTTCCTCCGGGTGGCGCGTTCTCGCAGATCGCGCGCTCGGCCACGCGGGCTGGGTCGTTCTCGTCGTCGAAGTTCAGGGCGCGCCCCTAGACGGTGGGGTTCAGGCGCGACCTGATTCGCTGCTGGTGGTAGCGTGACAGCTCCTGCGCCGTCACCTGCTCGAGGCGAAATTTTTCGCGCTCGGCTTGCTCCTTGCGTACTGCCTCCGCCAGCTTCAGGCGGAGTTCCTCGACCTCCGTTGCCGTGGCGTTAGGAGGGATCGGGGTGGAGAAGGGATCCTCCGGCGGATCGGTGCCAGTCGCCATATAGGTCGTGGCGTGGCGACCGGTCCCGTCGCGAAGATCGGCGCAGTTTTCCGACCCGGAGTCGAAGTCGAAGATCCCAAGGATGGAGGGATCCTCGAAGTCTCCCACGTTGCAGACCTGGGTGATGGAACCCGCGGGTGAAGCCGCGGTGATGGATCCGGCGAGTGATGCCGGAGTCGCCGAGTCGGCATCGTCGTTGAGGGCCGCTTCTTCCGTGGCCGCGGTGTTTTCGACCACGTCGTTGTGGGCCGAGTTGTACTCGGAGGTGAGGCGATGGATCGTGCGGACCTGGCTCTCGGAGATCCGGTCGCGTGGCGGCGACTCGCGGATGCGAGCCGAGTCCTCCGAGACGATGACATCGGTGAGGCCGACGAAGAGGCTGATCGTGCCGACTGGCAAGATCATGCTGTGCGTGACAGGTCGCGCCGCCGGGACGTAGCTGCTCGGCAAGATCTGGAGCATCTCGCCAATCGCTATCATGCGGCCAGTGGCGACCGACTCGTTGATGGGCAGATTGGATCTCGCCGCAGAACACCGGCCAGACCGGCCAGGCCCCACGGTGGGCGCCACTGTCGTGGGAATGACCACGGCAGACGCTGCAATCAGCAGCGAGTAGTAGAACGAAGGGCAAGGGCGGCCAGCCATCTGCGGTGCGAGATGAGGGCGGAGACACAGGGTTTTACCCAGGTTCGGTCCCCCGGAGGGTAAAGACCTACTCCTGCTAGATTGTATTATGATGGAAGTACAAAGGGGCGAGCTCGACGGCTAGACGGCGAGTCGCTTGGGTGGATGATGGAATGTATCCTCTACACGCCCTGTAGGGAGGTTTATATAGACTCACCCCCCCCTAGGGTTTACATATCCCAACCGAATCAGTTAAGGTTTCGGTACTCGTTTAACCTAATCCGACTGGGCCTATCTACTCTCCTGGGCCTTCAGCTTCCAGTCGCTTGGATCCATGCCAGGTCTTGATCCAGTCGCCGTCCTGCAGGCCCACTCGCCAGTTCCTGGGCCAGTCGGAAACGTCCTGCTGGGTATACCCCGGTAGGCATATCCCCATCCCTACTCATTCACACCTCGGCCGACCTTTATAGGATTCGGCCGATTTAGAGTGTAACTCGGAAACTGGACGGGGAATCTCCTTTCGTCTTTCCCCCGTCCTAACCCTATCCGGGGTCACCTCCCCAACATTAGTCCCCAAAGCTGGTACGGTCCTACCTATAATTTTGGCCGGGCTGTATCAGTTTCACGATGTTCGTTTCCCGTTGTTTCCGAGTTATCTTTTTCTCGTTCGAGGTATCTGCGTATCTGCTTGCGTACGCTTGGTCCTACGTGTCATACATCATTGTTTCTCTAGTTTTTCGTTCCTCTACAGTGTCCACTGACAGGCTAGAGTAATTACTGCGCCTGTCGCGTCGGTGCTGCGACGCCTCGCGTACCGTTTCCGTCAGGGATCTTGACCTTTTCTATCATCGTGTGGTCGTTGGTGCGGTTCCACTTAGCGGCGTGCGATCGTGCCGCGTACACGATCTACACAGATAACTGCCACACCCACGATCCCACTACTTCTCAGGCGGCGCGGTTATAAAGAGGGGCTCGGGGCTAGGGGATTCACCTTCCCCCTCCTCTTACTGGTGCCCTTCTTCTTCCTCTCGCCTCCGCGCCCGTTCGTGCTTCCGTCGCTCTGGGTCTTCGATGGCAAGGCTTCCGCCGCACTGCTCCGTCGACCTCATCCCTGTTCGCTTGCTCCGGCATTGTCGCCGGTGAGTTCATCCGGTCTTAACGCCTAGGCTTTCCTCTACACACCTCTGCTTTTCTTTAGTTCTGGCGCGGTGTTTCCTTCTCTGCTCCGCCGCCGTTTTCGCGTAGAATCACGACGGGGCCTTGCAGTTCTAGGTTTCCCTCCGCCGCTATTTCTTCCTCCATAAGTTCCTCCGGCGACCTCATGTCGAGCTTCGTCAGTGGTGTGCTCATTGAGGACGACGATGCTGCGTCTGGGCCCGAGCGGGGCTCGTGGCAGGGATCTTCCGTCACCCGCCGCGAGGTTGAGTGGCTAATCCGAACTCGCCAGATTCCTGCCGAGGTAGCCTGTCGCTTACCCGGCAGCGAATCGTCTCCAGTTCTTAGGGATGGCGAGTACGTCGTCTTCATGTCACATTTCGCTCGCGGGTTTGGTCTCCCCCTCAGTGATTTCGCTAGGGAATTCCTTGATTACTTCGGCCTGTAGCCGCATCATCTGCCTGCTAATGTCATTGCCTCTCTTTCTGCCTTTATCTCTGCCTCGGAGGGATACTTCGGCCTATGGCCGTCTGTGCACGTTTGGTCAAAGTTTTTCCAGATTCGATCCAAAGTCGTCCCAGACAAATCTCTTCAACCCTCCGAGAAGCTACTTACCCAATGTGGTGCCGCGTCAATCACACCTCGGAGGAAATCCGAATTTCCTCGCGTTGCAGGTTTAGAATCATGCAAGAAGTGGCATAAGTCGTTCTTTTATGTCAAGAACTCTGGGAATGAGGATAAGATTCGGCTCCCTGCTTTTACCATTGGCCCTCCTTCCAACCAGAACTGGACCTATAATCTGAGGAAGAGTCATGCTCTGGCCGAAGCTTTTGAGATTCGGCTGAAGGAACTGATCCGCTCCGGACTACGCGGCGAGGATCTGATGACTACCTTCGTTAGCAGCCGGGTGTGCCCATTCCAGAAACGCACACATAAGCTCTGCTACATGAGCGGTCCTCTTGATCCCAACCGAGTCTCGACGGTGGAGCTGGACAATTATCTTATCTTCAAGCGCGTCCGGGCTATCTTTAAGACGGAGATGCCAGAGGACTGGGCCTTCGGATTGAAGCCGTTCACCCGCGAGAACCCCCCTCCCAGAGTAAGTTCTCGCAGTCATGTTTTATCTTTTAATCGCATCCGTCTTTTCTCTTGTTAATTTTTCTCTTTCTTGTCCTGTAGAGGTTTGAGGAGCAGAAGGTTGAGGATGCCAAGGTTTTGTCCCTCCCATGGCCCGCGGACCGGAACACTCCGGACAGCGGGGAGCCGGACTCGGAGGAGTTCGTTCCCAAGTCGGATCTTGCTCCGGCTCGCGCCCGCGGCAAGTCCACGGCCCACGAGGAGGAAGGTGATTCGGACGAGGTCCAAGTTCTAGAGGTAGTTGCCGCAATGCCAATTTCTTATGCATTTCCGGCTTCTACTTTCTCAGCTAATACGGCCGGTCAGGTTCACAACGCCGAGCCTTGTGGCATCCCGCAAAACCACTACTAGAAAATCGCGTTGAATTTGTGCATTGCATCGTCATCCTCATGCATTGTTTGCATAAAACTATTTTCGCAAAGCATGTTTTGTTTTATAAAACGCCCCATCTTTATTCATACACCAAAACCGGGTCCCCGGAATATTTTGTTTTGGCCGCTATCGGTTTGCAGATGGCCCGTTTAAAACAAATAAAAATATTTATTATTTTAGTGGGGGCAGTCGAACGGGCCGACCCGACCCGAACGACCACCCCCAGAAAACTAAATCGGTCCACCTAATCAGCCCCATCTAATTCCTAAAGCTACCCATCCTGTTCTACCCAACCCTCTGGCCACATCACCCCACCCAATGGCCTGCTGCCACCTCACCCCTCTCCCTTCCCCCAACCACTCATAGCCCTCCACCTCACCACCTGCCTCTCACCCTCCCTCTCTCACCTCACCAACACACACCCACCACGCACGGCACCCAGCCGGCCACACACGTACGCACGCACTCACACAACACACACGCCCGCACGGATCCCCACCTCCCTGCTGGCCCACGCGCGGTCCCACCCGCTGGCCCTGTCCCCCCCACCGACGCGTCTTCTTCCCCATCGCCCCGACCCCGCGCGCTTCCTCCCTCTCTCTCTCTGAGCGTCTTCCTCCCCGCGCCCCGCACGGCTCCCCGCCCGACGCGCTCCTCCTCCCCCTGGCAGGGCCTCGCCGGAGCCGCCGCGCGCCGCCACCCCCTCCCGCGCCGCCGCGCTCGGTTCTCCGCCTCACCGCCCGAACCGTGCTCGCCGGCCGAGCGCTCCTCCGCGTGCGCCCACCCTCGCCGGCCTCCTCCTCCGGCCTACCCCCGTCCTCCCGCGCCACCGGAGCCCCATCGTCGCCCAGGAGCTCCGCCGGCCTCCCCCGCGACCGGCCACCCTCCTCTCGCCGCCGCGCGGCCGCCGCCTCGCCTGGCGCGTCGTCCTCCGGCCGCCACCGCACCGACCCCGCCTCCGACGCTCGCCGCCCTCCGCGTTCCTCCCCGCCGCGCCGCGCGGGCCCCTCCTCCTCGAGTCTTCCCGAGCGCGCCCGCCGCCGCCAACCTCTCCGGCCCGCTTCCCCCTCTGCGAGCCGCCGGCCACGTCCCCGTCGACCACGCCGGCCCCGCGCCCCGCCACCGGAGCCCCTCCCGTCGCCTACCTCCGGCCGAGCCGCCCGCTGTCGGCCCCGACCCGAGCCCCAGACCCCTTCGCCCCCGTCGTCTCCAGCGACCGCGCGGTCCTCCCCCGAGCCCGAGCCGCGCCGTGGCTCTCTGCGTCCGTCCACCGCCCCGCAAGAACCCCCGTCTCACCGCCCGTCCGGCCCCAAGCTCGCGCCGGAGTCGCCGTGGCCACCGCCTTCCGGTCCCGCGTCGACGAGCTCCAGGAACATGGCCCCACCCTTTTGTGTTTGGGTGGATTTTGTCCCTGGCGATGCGCCTTGATGTGGTGGTGGCATGCTGCTTATGTGGTGATGTTGCATCCCTGTTCAAGATCGCCCTCGAGGATCCGAAGGCCCCAACTCCGAAACCCCGAAGCCGACCCCGGCGTTTGGAGGCCGAACCCCAAGATCTGCGCGGACCGCAAGCCGTTCCCCGGAGCCGAAGATAGACCCCGAACCCGGTGTCGCGCCAAGCTCGCCATGACCGACTACATGGGACCATCTACCAAAAATCCCCGAAGTCCGACCCCGACGAGACCTGACGACGAACCAAGTCCGTCAATGATGGACAAGTTGGAACCCCAAGATCTCCCCCCCCCCCCGACACCGAGGACGCCTACACGGAAACAACAAGTTCTTCCTCCGGGAACCCCAAGCAATTCCCTCGAACGCCAAAACCTGGACCGGAAGAACGCCAAGATCGCCGCGAGAACGACGAGTACTTCATCCCGAACGCCATGACCGTCGAAACCTGGACCCTGAGACCGACCCCGAACCCCGAACCCCGGAAACCCAAGATCGCCGAGACCCCTAATGTGTGAACCCCTTTTCCGAGAATCCTATTTTATAACATAATATAACTTGTCGCATAATAATTGTCTTGCATGCATACATTCATGTGGTTTGGGGGCCTTATGCCGATTCACCTCATAATTAAATATGGGGCCCATATGCGGGCAAATCTAGTCTCATATCGGCCTCATTTAAACTTGTGTAGCGAACCGGTGCTATCTTTTGCCATGCTAAAACAACCTTTAATTTGCGGGGTAGATAAACAACTTGCACCATCTAATTAATGTCGGGACCCCGGTTCCGCTTAATATGACCTAATTGCATCGCACTTTTGCCATGCCATGCATCATACATGCATCATGCCGATATTCTGCCGTAGTATTAAATAGTGCATCCGGTGTTTGTTCTAGTGTTTTGGGTCTTCGCGGATAAGGCCGATGAGTTGATGTGAGCTTCGCCCCGTTCTTCGGTTGAACCTTCGGCAATGTTTTTAGGCGAGCATCTCCCCCCTTTCTACCTATCTTACTTTTATAGTATTTATTTCCCTCCTGTTGATCTATTGCTATCTGTGTTGCGATGCTTTAGTTTCCGTACCTGTGATGTACCGTGCAGCCCCATATTGCCTTGGACACATCCTATTACCTGTTGTTTGGTAGATAGTTGGACTTGCGCGTCGTAGTCGCTTGCTCAAGTGTTGTTGCGTGTTGTCAAGTGCCACAGTTGTTGATGTATAGCCGCATGTTGTTGTTGGAGATGATTCTAGTTTTACTTACCGTTCATTTTAATTCTGTTTAACAACTAAAATGGAAATAAGCAGAGGCATCGGTGGGTGATAGAGAATATTTGGTTTCCGAACGCCCACTTGTGTCCCGTAGGACCCCGAGTACTTGATACCTGTTCCTTGATTTATCGCGCTATCCACATCCGGGAGGTATATGGGACCCCCCTGAGCCAGAGCTTGATTCAGTCTTATTTCTTGGGGCCACAAACTAGTTTGAGGTTTTATTTACGATCCTGTACTTATGCCATGCTACTTATGTATTTACGTTTGTGCGAGGAGCACACTGTACTGTTTAGGATCGGGACACGATTCCGCGGTGTCGACAAGCCCAGCCACACTTTCGGGTTCCCAGTCGTTCACAGCCGTATACCCAAACCTTGAGTCCGTCTCGGAGTCAGCTGGCTTCGTTGCGGGATTTACTTAAGGGGTGGCCCCCTGAAATATTTCTGAATCCTGTGATTGTTCAGTCGTGAAAGCCTCGTTGGGTTTTGATTTAGTTTTTCCGAGGTTGATCGAGTGTGTGTTGCTATTGGTGCACCCCGGCCGGGTAAAACTTTCTGAAAGCCGTGTCCGCGGATATGGACGACTTGGAGCACAGTATCTCGACCATAGACAAGCATAACTAAAGTTTATTGCTATAAATTTGACTTTATAATGACTAGTAATCAGCTTCACTATAATGGAATGGCTAAATAATACTGCCCACAATTGCTTGTTTGGAGTGTCGCTTGCGACAATTGTACCTGACTAGTAAGTATTGCAACTGCAACGGAATGGCTGAATAAAAGTACCAACCACTGCTGGGTTTTGGGTTTATCTCATGTTATCTGTATCTGATTAGTAACTGATGCAACTATAACGGAATGGCTAACTAAAAGTGCCCACTGCTTATTTTATCAGGACGATTATCTATACCTGACTAGTAATTGCTGCCACGATAACCAAATAAGTAAAACTGCCAACGGTGTGAGTTCCTCGGTTGACTTCCTCGTTTGGTCTCGAGGGGGAAACGCCAGGATGGGTTTGTTTGAGGATAGTATCAGGTTGGTTCCGGATAGGTCCTTCTTACCCCTCTCCGTCTGCCGACAGTTGTATCGAGTCTCTATAGGTTGTTTAGTGCATGATGCCGCTGCCGCTTCAGTCCACCATACCTATGTAGGCGAGGACCGCCGAATTCTAGACTCGCCGTGTACTGGCCTCAGTACTGACGCTCCTCTTTTTCCTTTGCCCTTTGTCGGCACCCCTTTTGTTTAAGCAGGTTTTGAGATGCGACGCCGTTAGCAGGGTTACCCTTCCGGCTTGGCCTGGGCAGGGTTATGGACGCCATTGGTTATTCTTCAGGGCTCTTAGCCCCATTTGCATCTTGTCCGTAGTCGGACGCTCTATCATTTTCAAGGTGATTTGGATCTTTGTATATTATATCTGTATTCTTGACTCTTTGAGTCGCTGTTGTATATATCTGTTCTGTGGGTCCCATCGAGGACTGTTGTGTAATGTTATTACTTCGTTTTCCACCCGCACGAAAGTGCCTGGTGGGCACCTTTGAATCGTTTCTATGCGGGTATGTCGAGTTTTGCTAAAACTTGCATAGGTCCGATTCTGAGGGTGTTACAAGCCTCTTGCCTCCCGGCCTCCTGTTACCTCGGGGAAACGTAGCGCTACATCCGGTGCCTCAGAAGCGGCTCCCAAGAATAGAATAAAGAAGTCAGCCCACCACCCTCCGAAGCGCAAAACAATGCCCGGGGTTACTGGGTGAGTTGCTTTTGTTTGTATTTCTTGTTTCTCTCTTTCTGCTTTTTGACCTGATCTTCTTGTCTTTGCAGGGCTCCTCTTTCTGTTAAGCCCAGCGGTCCTAGCATGACGAGTCGTACGACTCGGCCGCCTTCTCCTACGCCTCCTGAGGATACCAGAGTTCCGAGTCCTGCTCGCGCTGGTTCTCCTCCTGCTCCGAATCATATGCCACCTCGCCAGGATGCGCCTGAGATTTCTGCTGTTGGTGCCGATACAACTCGGCCAGTAGATATTTCTACTGAGCCTGCTGCCTCCTCCGTGAACCCTGAAGTTTCGCCTGAGGTCCCTTTGACCCCCACAACCCTTGTTGTTACTCCGATTTCAGCCGAGGATACCAATATCTCGGTGCCCTCAGACACCGTAATCCCTCCGGCTCCTAAAGACGCCATTCCAAGTGCTGAGGTAATGGCTCCTGCCGACGCCTCTCCTAAGGCAAGAAAGATCGTTGTTACCAAGCCTCCGCCTCTCAGAAAGGACTTGCCAGCTCATCTCAGCCTACAATTGCTGATGCGCTGTGCAAGGGGGCTTCCTCTGCCAAGAGCACTATTACCCTGGCTGCTGATACACAGCTTGCTCTCCACAAGAGTCCCGCGGCGGTGGTGGCTACCCAACATGTCCGAGGTAAAGTTCTGACTCGCACGGAAAGTGGGAACAGTCTCGGCTCGTTGGTCGAGTATGCCAACAATTGGAACGCTGCCGATCAGCTCGAGGGTAATCCAAGCAGCCAGCCGTTTCAACTCTCCAACATCAGCAGCCGCCTACACCTGGCTGCCAAGATCGTTCTTGACAGTGAAAAGATGAATGAGGTAATTGTTTTTATGGAGTTTTGATTAGTCCTCCGGATGCTATTATATATACTCTAGTCCCCGAAGCTTGCAACCGAATAAATTTTTATTCGTTTGGAAGTTTTATAATGCTTTACTTAGTTCAGTTTTTTGTTAGAGTTCGAATATCCAGCCACTTAGATCCGAATTGAGCTTTGATTGATTCGGATCTGCCTGAGGTTCGAATATCCAGCCACCTAGATCCGAATTGAGCTTTGCTTGATTCGGATTTGTCTGAGCTTTGAATATCCAGCCACCTAGATCCGAATTGAGCTTTGCTTGATTCGGATCTGCCTGCGGTTCGAATATCCAGCCACCTAGATCCGAATTGAGCTTTGCTTGATTCGGATCTGTCTGATCTTTGAATATCCAGCCACCTAGATCCGAATTAAGCTTTGCTTGATTCGGATCTGTCTGAGCTTCGAATATCCAGCCACCTAGATCCGAATTAAGCTTTGCTTGATTCGGATCTGTCTTATGTTCGAATATCTTATTGCTATTTGTTCTGTTGCTTAGGTTGCGCATGATCGGTGTACCGCCGAATTCCAAAGGCTGCTCTTTGCCCATAAAAAGTTGCAAGATAAGTACGAGAAGGTCATTCCCGTGGTGAAGAAAGCTGGTAAGTTAACGAGCTTTCGCATTATTCTTAAAATTCTTATTACTTTGTAAGTGAGGTGTTAGCTGACTTTGCTGGTGAATAGGTAATATCAACAATCTTAATATCCGTCTTGAAAAGAAAGTCAAGGCCCTGGAAGGTTAGTTACTCTTTTTCTTTTACGCGTATCTATGTGAAATATGCACCGGGTTTCTCTTAACCCTTCTGTCTTCGGCATAGCCGAGTTACAAACTTTTGCAGCGTCACACCAAGAATGCATACCCATGCCTGATATGATGCTGCATTTTTTAGAACAAGCCGCCACTCACTCGGCGCAGCTGAAAGATAAAGATGACGAGATAACTCGCTTGCACGCCGAGGTGGAGTCCCTCAAGCTTTCTCAGAAGTCTGAGTTAGAAAAAGTCGACCAGGAGTTCTCCAAGGAGAAGAATCGGCTAGCTCTGCAATTGTAGAAAAATAAAGAGCTCCTCGAGGCTGCCGAACTGAAGACACGGGGGATGAGCGAGGAGATCACTCGCTTTGAGAAAAGCAAGAGTGACTGGGATAAAGATCTTCAGATAATGCTGAGCTATATTCACCGTAAGCTTCTGACCGCGGCCGAGTTATCTTTTTCCCTTTCTTACTATTGACCGACGCACTTTTATTTTGCGCAGACCATTTTCCAGAAGCCAAGCCCGTGAGCTCTAAAGCGGTGATTAATGATCGTGTGCGCCGAGGCGTTCCTGCTGATGCGAACTCAGAGTACTCAATGGAAGATTTCTTGGTTGCTGTTGGCGCTGTTGTTGGTCCGATGAAGATTATGGGCAGGGATTTGGTGCAGGCAGCTATCCGGGCCTGCCATGTTCTCTGGCTGAATACTTCTGGGTCTCCTGATATTGATGAGGTCAAAGTATTGGTGGAAAGATTAATGGCATCTGAAAAACAGCTAAGTCTTTGGAGGGAATCCGCCGAACGAGCTGGTGCTAATATGGCTCTCACAGTCATTATGTCATGGTATGAGGATATTTCCCTTGATACCTTGATAAATTTGCGCACTGGTTCCCGTTGGGTTGAGGACCCAGAATTTGTCGCTCTCCGGCAAGCTCGTGCCTTCCAGCTTGTTGAGTATGCAGACGTGCATAACTGGAATGAGGGGCCGAGTTTTCTTCCTGACCTGGCAACGAGGTCGAAGTTGAGGATGCCTCTGATGATATCTCAGCCGAACAGGGCGAAGATGAGGGTGACTCGTCTACTTCTGGTGATTCCAGCTCGAGCTCAGGTGGAAATGGCGACGCGCGATCCTCCTCCAAAGGTACTGGGCATTCCACGGCTCAAGCTGATGTTTCTCAACAGCCTCGGATTTCCTCCGAAGTCGCGCCTGGGTCTGTGGAGGGCGAGGCAACTTCGGCCGAAGTACCACCTACCTCGGAGTTCCCAGCTCCTGATCAAGTCGTTGCCTCTCCAGTTAAAAAACTCTAAGTCATTTCTTATCCCTGGTATGCCGGGCGTATGATGTGTGTCAAACATTTGTCCATCTTTTTGTGTGGTATGAACCTCTTTTGCCTGTCGCCGCTGAGGTGCATGCGGTTGTAATTGTTATCATTTTGTTTAAACTGATCCTTGTTTGTCCGAATATTTGCTTTCATAGCCTTCAATTTCTTGAATTTGGAGTGTATGTTTGCCTTTGCCCTACCGTGGTTCAGCGTCCAATATTGCCTGACTTTGATAATCTTCACAACTTGACCGCTGTTGTTTGGACTGTTAATCTGGGCGTAAATCTCGAAGGCCGTGTTTGGGGAGAGCGAAATAATATCACTCTGGGTGCCGAGGTTTGATACCCACTCTTGTAAGAAGGGATAACCCATACTTAGAAATAATATAGGGTAGTCCCCGAGCCACTGCTCAAGGCAACGAGGTTTAATACATAAACCAAACTTAGAAACAATATAGGGCAGTTCCCGAGTCACTGTTCAAGGTGCCGAGGTTTAACACATAACACAAAATCAAAAAACAACATATGGCAGTCCCCGAGCCACTACTCTGGGCGTCGAGGTTCAATACATAAACCAAACTTAGAAACAATATAGGGCAGTCCCCGAGTCACTGTTCAAGGTGCCGAGGTTTAACACATAACACAAAATCAAAAAACAAGATATGGCAGTCCCCGAGCCACTGCTCTGGGCGCCGAGGTTCAATACATAAACCAAACTTAGAAACAATATGGGGCAGTCCCCGAGTCACTTCTCAAGGTGCCGAGGTTTAATACAAAAACCAAACTTAGAAACAATATAGGGCAGTCCCCGAGCCACTGCTCAAGGTGCCGAGGTTTAACACATAACACAAAATCAAAAACAACATATGGCAGTCCCCGAGCCACTGCTCTGGGCGCCGAGGTTTAATACATAGCTGATGCTCCGTCCTGAAGTGTCACTTTACGATTTGTCGTAGATGAATCCTATGAGTAGAATGGACGAAGCAAAGCTACGTTCCATTGTATTTTCGACTCTTCGCTGTCTTTGTCTGCCTTGTTCTTTCCTGGTGACTGAGCATCGATTAGGTAATACGCATCATTGTGCAATGCTTTGCTCACGATGAATGGTCCTTCCCATGGGGGCAACAGTTTGTGCATGTCGGTCGTGCGTTGCACCAGTCGGAGAACTAAATCTCCTTCTTTAAACACTCTCGGATTTACCTTCTTGCTGTGATATCGTCGCAAGTCCTGCTGATAAATAGCCGATCTTGATAGCGCCAGCTCCCTGACTTCTTCTAGCAGATCGACATCATCCTGCCGAGCTACTTCATTTACCTCAGCGGTTGTATATTGGTTAACCCTTGGCGAGTCATGTATTATGTCGGCTGGAAGCATAGCTTCTGCTCCCTATACCAGAAAAAAATGGTGTATAGCCTGTTGATCTGTTTGGGGTAGTCCTGAGGCTCCATAATACTGCTGGTAGTTCCTTGATCCAACACCCTCCCGACCTTTGCAGTGGCTCGACGAGTCGTGGTTTTATTCCGGACAATACTAGTCCATTAGATCTTTCTACTTGCCCGTTAGATGCTGGGTGAGCCACCGGTGCGACATCTAGTCTTATGTGCTTCTCTTGACAGAATCTAGTGAAAGCTCCTTCGGCAAAGTTTGTACCGTTGTCTATAATAACACTGTGTGGGTAACCATATCTTAAGATAATATCTTTGAGGAATTTCACTGCTGTGGGCCCATCACATTTCTTTATTGGTTTTACCTCAATCCATTTTGTGAATTTGTCCACCATGACTAAGATGTGGGTCATCCCGCCTCGGGCCGGCTTAAATGGTCCTACCATATATACGCACCATACAGAAAATGGCCAAGTAATTGGTATCGTTTTTAACTCTGACGATGGCATATGTATTTTGCAGGCATATCTCTGGCAAGCATTGCATTTTTCGACCAGTTCTTTGGCCTCTTTCAACGCTGTTGGCCAATAAAACCCATGCCTGAATGCTTTGGCCACTAAAGCTCTGGACGAGGCGTGATGACCGCATTATCGTTGATGTATATCTAGGAGGATCTCCTGGCCTTCCGCCGAGCTCACACATCTTTGCAACACACTTGTGACGCTCCTTTTATACAGCTCATTGTTTATGATTGTGTAGGCTTTAGCTCTTCTTACTGTCTGTCTTGCCAATATCTCGTTATTCGGCAAAATCGCATCTTTAAGGAAAGAGAATATGGGTTGTGCCCATGTTGGTGTGATTTTTTCTGGTGTAATCTCACTATCTATTTCCATATTTTCTGCCGACATAACTACCTCGAAGTTCTCCATATTCATCCCTGCATCAGCCGGCTTCATTTTTGGAAATTCCGTGTTACACTCCTTGTCAACTTCCATCGACACATTATCTTCTCTTGATTTTGCCGGAATAAAGATGGATTCGGACTCTGGAGACGGTGTTCTTGATGGCTTCCTCAGGTGCTCTAGGGCGATGCCTGGGGGAATTGACTGTCTGGTTGGTCTGAGTTTTGACAATGTGTCAGCGGCGTCGTTTTCTGCCCGAGGTATATGATGAAATTCACATCCATCAAAGTATCCACTGAGTTTTTGCACATGAAACCTATACAAGGCCATATTGTCATCTAACGCATCCCAATTGCCTGAGACTTGCTGTACTACTAGATCTAAATCTCCATAGCACAAGATTCGGCGTATGCCAATCTCTTTCGCCACCTTCAATCCATGGACGAGTGCTTCATATTCGGCTACATTGTTTGATGCGGCAAAATGTATTTGCAACACATATCTCAACTGATCTCTTTTTGGCGAGGTTAACACTATCCCTTCCCCCCAAACCATTTCTTAGTTTGGAACCGTCGAAGTGCATTGTCCAATAATTCGGACCTGGCAATGGTGGCTCATATTGTACCTCGGCCCAATCTACGAAGAAGTCGGCCACAGCCTGAGATTTGATTGCATCTCGCCTATCAAATTGCGGAGCATAAGGTGACAATTAAATTGCCCATTTTGCTATTCGGCCACTTGCATCTTTGTTGCTCAATATGTCGGCTATGGGTGCTTCACAGATCACTTTGATGGGGTGCTCTTCGAAGTAATGTTTAAGTTTCTTTGCTGACATGTACACCCCATATGCCATCTTCTGATAATGTGGGTAATTTTGTTTTGAGGCTGATAGTACCTCGCTTAGGTAATACACCGGCCTTTGTACTGATTTATCATCTTCAACTCGCTCCACCACGATCACAGCGCTCACTACTCTGTTCGTGGCGGCTATGTAAAGTAACATAGGCTCTTTTGACAATGGAGACGCCAAGACTGGCGCTGTGACCAACATCTTTTTCAATTCATGGAATGCATTGTCTGCTTGTGGTGCCCAAATGAACTTATCATATTTTTTCATTAATTGATAAAGTGGTAGTGCTTTCTCTCCCAGCCGACATACAAATCGGCTAAGCGAGTCTAAGCAACCTGTGAACTTCTGTACGTCATTTAGACATCTCGGAAATTCCATCCTTTTCACTGCTTTTATCTTAGTTGGGTTGGCCTCTATACCTCGGCTAGATACGAGAAAACCGAGCAGTTTTCCTGCAGGCACACCGAAAGTGCATTTTTCCGGGTTAAGTTTCATTCGGAACCTTCTCAGGTTCGCGAAAGTCTGACGGATATCATCCAGTAGCGTTTTGCTTTCTTTGGTTTTGATAACCACATCATCTACATACACTTGTACATTCTTCCCTATCTGGTCACGTAGACATTTTTGCATACATCTCTGATATGTTGCCCCCGCGTTTCGCAGGCCGAATGGCATGGTGCGATAGTAATAAGCCCCGTACGGGGTAATAAACGCAGTCTTTATTTGATCGGCCGGATTTAACGGTATCTGGTGAAAACCAGAATACGCGTCTACAAATGACAATAGTTCACAACCAGCGGTCGAATCAATGACCTGGTCTATTCTAGGTAAGGGAAAGGGATCTTTTGGACATGTCTTGTTCAGGTTCGTGTAATCGATACACATTCGCCACACAATGGCTACATTTGGATCATCCTTCTTCTTTTCCACCAGCACCGGGTTCGATAGCCAATCCGGATACAGCACCTCCATGATGAACCCGGCCGCAAGGAGCCGAGCTATTTCGTCCCCTATTATTTTTCTCCTGTCTTCGGCGAAGTGGCGGAGAGGTTGCTTCACCGGTCTTTCTCCTGGCCTTACATTCAGAGAGTGCTCAGCCAACTCCCTCGGCACACCTTGTAGATCATGAGTTGACCATGCAAAGATATCCCGATTCTCACGGAGGAAGTTGGTGAGCTCGCTTTCCTATTTAGCATCTAGGCCGGCACCAATGGTGACGGTGCGCTCTGGGAACTGCTCATCTATCTGGAACTTTTTTGTTTCTTTAGTCGGCTGAAAGGAGACACTTCCATGCGGGTTGGCTAATGCCGGCATATTCAGTTGTGCCGACTGAGCGAGGGCCGCTACCTCCTGAATCCTTCTTTTTTCTCTTGCTATTACCAATGACTCGGCCAGATTTGATCCGGCTGAAGCACATTCCATTGACTTCCTGTAATCCCCTTTTACTGTTATCACCCCTTGTGGTCCGGGTAACTTCATTTTTAGGTAAGTTATGTGGCAGCTGCCCATGAATTTGGCCAATGCTGGCCGTCCGAGTAAGGCATGATAGCAACTCTCTAGATCCACCACTTCAAACTCTAAATTTTCTGCTCTGCAGTTATCTCTTGTGCCGAATAACACATCCACTCGAACCTTTCCAATGGGTTCGCATGAAAACCCTGGTACTATCCCATGAAATGTGGTCCTCGTGGATTGCAGCATGTTCTGCGATATTCCGATTTTATGCATTGTATCTTTGTACATGATATTGATACTGCTCCCATTGTCAATGAGTACTTTTGAAAATTTCACATTAATGCTTGGTCCGACGAATGTTGGATCTAGCACGAGTGCATACGATCCTGGACTCGGCATTATTTTGGGGTGATCCTTTATGCTCCACGTTATTTCTTGGTCTGACCAAGGCACATATCTTGGTACTGCCGGCATAACTGCATTCACTTCCATATGTCGGCGCTGTACACTTTGCCTGTCTTGTTGTTCTGTTGTGAACACGCAATATGATTGATGATGTTCTCTTTAATCGTTGCGTCCATTACTTCCTGGATTTGTCCTTCCATCCGGACCCTGGTTTATCACTTGATGCACTGCGTCTCTCCGGTACGAGTTTTCATACCTCGGGGGAGGAGGCAGTAACATCAGTTGTTGTGCATTTGCTCCAGTCAACTGTGGCTGATGCTGCTAATGTGCCTGGAGGGGCGTTGCTTGCATGCCTGCGGGGTTACCCATTGCATTTTTCATCCAGGCACACTGGCGAGTTGTATGATTGGCCGGCCTGGCCGGGTTTGACGTGTGAAATTTACACGGCTGATCTAACATAGACTCAAACGTGTACTTCGGCCTCTCCTGCCATTGCTTCTTTTGCTCTGGTGTCCACTGTCTTTTCCCTTCATTCCTTGGTGTCCATTGCTGAGGACCATTCTTTTGCCGTTGATTGTTTCCGTGACTCGGCTGATCTTGCACTACTGCTGCCACCTGAGTTGAACCATATCTATAATCCGGTCTTTCTTCTCTTCTTCTTCCTCTGAAATCATTGCGCCTGGATGACCCGGCCACATCTCTTGCATATTGATCTTGATGTTCCCGATGATCTGCTGACATTAATTCTGGTTGCATCGGATCTCCCAACGCATAGGAATCCGCTATCCTGAAGGTTTCTACCAAAGTGGTTGGCATATCTCTTTGCAGTCGCTGCCATAATAAACTGGCATAGCGGCATCCTTGAGCGAACCAAGCTATTGCCTGTGATTCTATAAATCTCTCACACGAATTTCTCAGGTTACACCACCGAGTCAAGAATTCTCTGTCTGTCTCATTCGGCCTTTGCTTGCACATGGCTAGCTGCTGCGGCCTGTTTGGCCTCTTGTAAGTACTGGTGAAGTTGCTAACGAACATTTCTTCAAAATCCAACCAACAGTTGATGGTGCCTGCAGGCAGGTTATTCAACCATACTCTAGCTGGTCCTTCCAACATTTGCGGGACATATCGTACTGCCCATCGTAAGTTTCCACCAGCTATTTTTACAGCAGTGGCATAATCGATCAGCCAATCCTGTGGTTTGGTGCTCCCATTATATGTTTTTGTGCCTCTTGCCAGCTAAAAGTTCGGCACAGGCGGCTCGCCCATGATCCGAGGTCCGAAGCATGCCGGACCTGGTGGACCCTGTTCTTCTAGCAGTTCGGACCGGTATAGCCGGTCCAGCTTCACTCTTGCGTCAGTTGACGGCAAATCTCTGTACAGAACTCTTTCTGCATTCCATAGTGGTTATTTCCACCATGAATCGCATACTCCATCTCAGAATAACCATCATTATACCTCTCATTCACCTGATTGTGGCAAACTGGTCTCACTTCTCTTTCCTGCTGAGGTTCATGTCTCGGCTGCGGGTTGGGTGGCGGTTCTCTCCTGCCTTCGACCGGGATATTGTTCTCGTGATTCCCTCTTCCGAGTTCTCCTCTTCCGAGATCTCCATTGCCTCGGCTTCCGCTGACTTTCTCGGCATGGCCGGGGTTTCTCTCGCCACTATTACCTCGACTTCCATTGCCTATGTTCTCATTTGCTTTTCCAGCTATCACCGGATCATATGGAACAATTTGCTTATTTCTCTTTCCCGAAGTTATCGCTTTGTCTTTTCGTGCATTGTTTCCAGGCGAAGATGCTGCTACCACAGATAAGGCAGGTGCTGCACCAGCCGAGTGAACCATTCGCGAGGCACCTAGCCTTGCCGGGTCTGCCCTGAGCATTTCTTCATTCTGCTGGTTCGCAATGCGTACCAACTCATTCACTCTTTCTTGCTATTTCTGTCGGGCTTCGCCGGTCAATCCTTCTAACTCTAATGCAGCGACATTTGCTGACCTCGGGTTCTTTGTCGGGATACTGTACCTCGGCAAGCCTAGATCAACTGATTCTGCCTTATGAGCATCATGCTCCTTGTTGATATCATCTATGAGGTTCTTTCCTCTTAATCTCAACTCGTCAACCCGCTCGGGGGCGACGTCAAGCTTGTTTGCCCTGGCATATTCTCCCAGGGTCCTGTTTAAGGACTCCCGCAAGGCCAACACCTTTTTTGCCCCTACCAGCACTTTCTGCATGGTCTCTTCTAACTCTGCCTGAGCATTAGCCGGATCAAGTATCGACGCTACAGGTGTAGTCAGATTATCTATAGTTTCCTGGAGAATGTTTTCGGGTTTTTCCAGAGGTGGCCCTCTTACCCTTGGTGCCTTTGGGGTTGTCTCCTGCGTCTCGGCCTGGTTGGCCGCTGAAGGAATTACCTCGGTGGGCTGTGGAGCTGTCTGCTTGGGAGCCACCTGCACACCCGTCGTTGGATCCCTGCTTGATCCGGCGCACGCTGCTCCTACCTGCACCCCGGCTACGACCATCACCTCGACGCTGCTGAAAGGGCGCACTCCGCACGGACTGTTTGTGGCGCTAAGGGGAGGTTCTCCTGCAACAACAACCTGGTGAGGATAAACGCCGGAGACGTCGACGCCGACGTAGATCTGGTGCATGCCCAAGTTAATGAAGACGCCGTTGCGCTGAGGAGTTTTTCCCTTAAAGCTGCCTGCGTTGTCGCTGACATAGTCACAGAGATCAAGTCTCCGGACTAAGCCAGAGACAATGCGCTCGCCAGTGTTGATGAAGTTTCCCGTCCGGATCATGACTCCAGCTAGCATCGCTGCTGGCCCCACGGTGGGCGCCAACTGTTGTGGTGGTGGCACGGTAGATGCCATGGGTAGGCTAAAGTATGGGGCCAATGGATGCTAGAGGGATCTGGGGAGGGAAGATGTAGTTGATTCTACACACAAAATACTAAGGTAAAGATCTTTATTTCCCCTTCCTTGGGCTACAAGTGCTCCTTGAGCTGTGTACAAGTAGAGAGGGAGAACTTTACCAGCCTAACGGTACTAAATGAGCCGATGCCCTTCCCAGAGTCCAAGCCTCTCCTTATAAAGGAGAACCTAGGGCTCCTCTAGGGCTGACGTGGCAAGCATATTCGAGGAATATGCTTGTCCCAATATAGTAACTCGGCGGCCTCCTTTCCGTGTCGCCCCTCTAACGACGGCAAGGTTCCATAGGACCCCACCTGCATGCCTCGGGCTTCAGGACTGTCACCTCCGTGACCTCCTTCTACCCCTATGTCGCTCTGCGCCTTGTCCTTTGTGCTTGGCTCTGCTCAGATTCTCCCTAGCATGTGACTAGAGTTTGACTATTGTCATATCCTTCTCCTGCAAGCTTCATATCATGCAGCCCTGTCTCGCATAACTCGGCTTGGCCTTCACCTGCAATAAGATTATTCGGGCTGACCCGACCGACTTACGCAGTATCCCGGTCGGGTAATGCCTTGCTATTATCGTATGGGTCCTACTCATTCACACCTCGGCCGACCTTTACAGGATTCGGCCGATTTAGAGTGTAACTCAGAAACTGGACGGGGAATCTCCTTTCGTCTTTCCCCCGTCCTTACCCTATCCGGGGTCACCTCCCCAACACCAAGATTTGAACTTGTAGGCACACCTCTTAAATAGGAGTAGCACCTTAGAATTTCATCTTATGGACCCATATAATTTATCAAGCTTACAATCATTTTTCCAACTTTGGCTCAAGAATCAGTAGTTGGTATCACTACCAGAACCAATCCATGAGAAACAACAAGATAAAGGCTTAATCCCTAAACCTCAGACCAACATGATGGGTCCTAGGGATGTAAGGAAAGGGAATTCCACTTATCTATAATGACAAGCTAATTTTAAGATTGAACAAAACCAAACCAAGAAATAGAATCTAATATTGTGTGCCACAAGAACAGTTCTAAACTAAGCAGGATGAACATTCAACTTTCACAGTTACACTCACAGCTAACTATAAAATCATTTTCCTGACATCACATGAATCATAATTAGGAAAATCCATATATAGATCTTCACTGTAAGAGACCATTTGATCTCAAGCTATATTTGAATTCTTAAGACAACAGTACTAATACAGTGACTTCATGTGGCATCCCGCAAAACCACTACTAGAAAATCGCGTTGAATTTGTGTATTGCATCGTCATCATCATGCATTGTTTGCATAAAACTATTTTTCGCAAAGCATGTTTTGTTTTCTAAAACGCCCGTCTTGTTTGCAAACACAAACCCCGGGCCTCCGGATTATTTTTGTTTGTCTACTATCGGTTTGCAAACGGTGTTATTAAAACAAATAAAATTTATATTATTTTTAGTGGGGCAGTCGAACGGGCCGAATGACCCGAACGACCACCCCCGGAATTATAATCGGTCCACCTAACCCGCCCTTCTAAATCCTAAAGCTACCCACCTATCTACCCACACACCCCCTCCACCTCACCCCAACCACTCCCCTTGTGACACCTCACCTCTCTCCCTCTCCCCTCCAATCAGAAGCCTCCACCTCATCCTCACCTCCTCCCCACCACACAACACACCCTGGGCCACACACACACAGACACACGCACACACCTGGCCACACAGCCACGCACGCTACACCCTCCCCAAACCCCACCTCCCCCTGGTCCGGCCCCCCTCTCCCAACCGCCTGTCCCGCCCCACGCCCTGGGCCCCACCTCGCAGCTCCACCCCCCTTGTTCCTCTTCCCCGACGCGCCTTTCTCCCCGCACCGGCCGCGCCGCCGGCCTCCTCCCGTCGCCGGCGAGCCACCCCGCCTCCGCGCCTCTCCCTCCTCCTGGCCATCTTCCCCTCCTCCCCTCTGCCGCGCTCGCCCAACCCCGCCGGCCCCAGACCTCCCTCCTCCGCGCCCGCGGCCGCCCGAGCTCCGCGCCCCGCGTCCGGCCGCGCCGTGCCCCCCCCCCCCCCCGAGCTCGCCGGCCCCCTCCCTTCTCCACCCCTCCTGCTCGAGCCTTCCGCGCGCGCCCGCCCTCCTCCTGCTCCGCCGGCCTACTCCGAGCTCGACCACGTCCGCCTCCGTCCGCGCGCAGCCCCACCGCGCTCGCCCCGGCCCGCCTTCTCCTGCCCCGTCGCGTCTCCGGCCCGCCCGTTCTCCCTCCGCTCCCTCCGCTCGTGCTCGCCCTCGAGGAGTCCCTCGCCGGAGCCGGCCCCGCGTGCGTCCTCGCTCTCTCCCCGCCCCGGCCGTCTGCGAGCTCTCCGGCTACGACCGCCAAGCGCCGCCTTGGCCGCTCGCCGCCGCCAGTGCTCTCCTCCGGCCACCCGTCTGCCGTCGCCCGGCGGCCTCCAGCGTCCGCCCCTGCCGAGCTCGCCCTTGCTCCCCGTCGCCGCCGCGGATCCTTCCTTCCGCCGAGCCCTCAGGCCTCGCCGTCTCTCTGCTACCCTCTCAGCCCGTCGCCCAAGCCCTGAATCGGTGTTGCACATGCCGTATGCTTCGGTGATGCTTCTCAAGTTTCGGTGAGGGTGTACCCACGTGTGCCTGGGTGCTAGTGCTTGAAGATGTCTAGGTGGTGTGGCGATGATGTTTGTCTAGATGGCATGGTGGTGTTGTGGCGATGCTAAGTGCTACCCTCCCGACGACAAGATCTTCTGCCCGGAACTCGTGGAACTGACTCCGTTTCATGTCTTTCGCCAACCTTCAAAGTGGAGCTCAAGTACTCCGACAGGGGACCCTGAAGACCCCGGTGCGACAAGTACTCCTCCCCGGACGCCAAGCTCGTCGAGGACCCAGAACGTCGAGTGCTCCTTCTGGATCCGAAGCCGCCAAAATCGCCGTGGAACGACAAGCACTTCACCCCGAAGCCAAGACCGACCCGACTTGAGGACCCGACAAGATCTGCGCAACGACAAGATCGGCACCGACCAGGGCGGACCCGCTACGTCCCGATGCCGAACCAAGTCCTGCTTTCCGGACGCGACAAGAACTACCCCCGATGTCCGAGAACGATCCCGCCGAGACGATCCGTCGAACCCTGGACCCGGAGACCGAACCCGAACCCCGGAACCAAGATCTGTCGAACCCTAATGTGTGCCCCTTTCTCGAGCCCTATTTTATAAATGTAATAACAAATTGTTGCATATTGAATTGTCCATGCATGCATCCTTGTCTGTGGTTTGGGGGCCTTATGCCGATTCACCATCTAATTAAATATGGGACCCATATGCGGGCAAATCTAGCCTTATATTGGCCTCATTTAAATTTGAGTAGCGAACCGGTGATATATCCTGCCTTGTTAAACAACATTTAAATTGCGGGGGTTCTAAATAACTTGAACCATATAATCATTTGTCGGGACCCCGGTTCCACTTAATATGACCTGACCGCATTGCACCTTTGCCATGTCATGCATCATACATGCATCATGCCGATCTTCTGCCGTTGTATTAAATAGTGCATCCGGTGTTTCTTCTAGTGTTTTGCTTCTTCGCGGATAAGGCCGTTGAGTTGATGTGAGCTTCGCCCCGATCTTCGGTTGAACCTTCGACAATGTTTTCAGGCGAGCATCTCCCCTTTCTACCTATCTTACTTTTATAGTATTTATTCCCTCATGTTGATCTATTGCTATCTGTGTTGCGATGCTTTAGTTTCCGTACCTGGGATATACCGTGCAGCCCTATATTGCCTTGGACACATCCTATTACCTGTGTTTGGTAGATAGTTGGACTTGCGCGTCGTAGTCGCTTGCCCAAGTGCTGTTGCGTGTCGTTCAGTGCCACAGTTGTTGATGTATTGCCGCATGTTCGTTGTTGGAGATGATCATAGCTTTACTTGTCGTTCACTTTAATTCCTGTTTAACAACTAAAATTGAAGTAAGCAGAGGCATCGGTGGGTGATAGATAACATTTGGTTTCCGAACGCCCACTTGTGTCCCATAGGACCCCGAGTACTTGATACCTGTTCCTTGATTTATCGCGCTATCCACATCCGGGAGGTATATGGGACCCCCCTGAGCTAGAGCTTGATTCAGTCTTATTTCTTGGGGCCACAAACTAGTTTGAGGTTTTATTTACGATCCTGTACTTATGCCATGCTTTACTGCTTTATTTAAATTGTGCGACAGATAGCACACTGTAATGTTTAGGTAAGCGGAGTGATTTCGCGGTATCGACACCCCGAGTTTTCGGGTTCCCAGTCGCTTACAGCCATTGACGCAAACCTTGAGTCCATCTCGGAGCTAGCTTACTTCGTTGCGGGTCTACTCAATGGGGTGGCCCCCTGAAATATTTCTGAATCCTGTGATTGCTTAGTCGTGAAAGCCTCGTTGGGTTTTGATTTGGTTTTTCCGAGGTTGATCGAGCGTGTGTTGCTATTGGTGCACCCCGGCCGGGTAAAACTTTCTGAAAGCCGTGTCCGCGGATATGGACGACTTGGAGCACAGTATCTCGACCATAGACAAGCATAACTAAAGTTTATTGCTATAAATTTGACTATATAATGACTAGTAATCATCTTCACTATAATGGAATGGCTAAATAATACTGCCCACAATTGCTTGCTTGGAGTGTCGCTTGTGACCATTGTACCTGACTAGTAAGTATGGCAACTACAACGGAATGGCTAAATAAAAGTACCAACAACTGCTGGGTTTTGGGTTTACCTCATGCTATTTGTATCTGACTAGTAAGTGTTGCCACTATAACGGAATGGTTAACTAAAAGTGCCCACTGCTTAATTTATCAGGATGATTATCTATACCTGACTAGTAATTGCTACAACGATAACCGAATAAATAAAACTGCCAACAGTGTGAGTTCCTCGGTTGACTTCCTCGTTTGGTCTCGAGGGGGAAACACCAGGATGGGTTTGTTTGGTGGTAGTATCAGGTTGGTTCCGAATAGGTCCTTCTTCCCCCTCTCTGATTGCCGTCAGTTGTATCAAGTCTCTATAGGTTGTTTAGCGCATGCTGCCGCTGCCGCTCAGTCCACCATACCTATGTAGGCGAGGACCGCCGAATTCTAGTCTCGCCGTGTACTGGCCTCAGTACTGACGCTCCTCTTTTTCCTTTGCCCCTTGTCGGCACCCCTTTTGTTTAAGCAGGTTTTGAGATCGACGTCGTTAGCAGGGTTACCCTTCCGGCTTGGCCTGGGCAGGGTTATGGACGCCATTGGTTATTCTTCAGGGCTCTTAGCCCCATTTGCATCTTGTCCGTAGTCGGACGCTGTATCATTTTCAAGGTGATTTGGGTCTTTGTATATTATATCTGTATTCTTGACTCTCTGAGTCGCTGTTGTATATATCTGTTCTGTGGGTCCCATCGAGGACTGCTGTGTAATGTTATTACTTCGTTTTCCACCCGCACGAAAGTGCCTGGTGGGCACCTTTGAATCGTTTCTATGCGGGTTTGGCGGGTTTCGCTAAAACTTGCATAGGTCCGATTCTGAGGGTGTTACAGAGTGGTATCAGAGCTCAGCAGTTGCGATACCCCACAAGTCCAGCCTGTAGGATAACCTAGCTAACGGCCGAAGTAGAGTGTCAAAACTATTTTTCAAAATCGGTTGGATAGTTCTGATTAGGTCTGATTTTACTCCTTACCCCTCTGCTATTCTCCTCTTATCTCGACGTGTTTGGATCTGCTCTCTTATCTATTCTCCGAGTCCAGGAATTCTCGTGGTGGGGTTTTCCGTAGTACCTTCAGGGTTTCGCTTCCTCTTTGGTAACGGTGTTGCTACGTCTGGTCTTCATGCTACCCGAGGAATCCTTCGTCTGGTGGACCATTCTTTGTTCCTTGTTTGTGCCTTCCGGTGTTTTCCGACGTGACGACATCCTCTACGCCAGATCCGATGCAGAGTCTGCATCACCCCTTTGTCCCTGAACCTTGGTTGTCGAGATCTTCAGTCTAAATCTTGAGGGTTGGTTGCATAATCTGTCTATTCGTGTACATAGTAATGCTTTGAGTGCGGGATGGAGTCGCGACCATACCACTACTCTTATCATTTGCTTTGTATATTGGATGGTAGATCGATGCAACTCTACTCCTTCCATGGAAGTTAGAGGTGGCCTTACCTTTAACTTCGTCCGTTGTTTTCCGGAGTGTCTCTTGATGAACAGGATCAACGACCTCTTGTTAGTGGTGTCGCGAAGATCTACACGAAGCGAGAAGACGCAGATCACCGACCTCCTTTCCGGTACCATGAGGCGGATCTCGAGGGCGAGATCCATTGTTAGTGGTGTCGAATTGTGGCATCCCGCAAAACCACTACTAGAAAATCGCGTTGAATTTGTGTATTGCATCGTCATCATCATGCATTGTTTGCATAAAACTATTTTTCGCAAAGCATGTTTTGTTTTCTAAAACGCCCGTCTTGTTTGCAAACACAAACCCCGGGCCTCCGGATTATTTTTGTTTGTCTACTATCGGTTTGCAAACGGTGTTATTAAAACAAATAAAATTTATATTATTTTTAGTGGGGCAGTCGAACGGGCCGAATGACCCGAACGACCACCCCCGGAATTATAATCGGTCCACCTAACCCGCCCTTCTAAATCCTAAAGCTACCCACCTATCTACCCACACACCCCCTCCACCTCACCCCAACCACTCCCCTCGTGACACCTCACCTCTCTCCCTCTCCCCTCCAATCAGAAGCCTCCACCTCATCATCACCTCCTCCCCACCACACAACACACCCTGGGCCACACACACGCAGACACACGCACACACCTGGCCACACAGCCACGCACGCTACACCCTCCCCAAACCCCACCTCCCCCTGGTCCGGCCCCCCTCTCCCAACCGCCTGTCCCGCCCCACGCCCTGGGCCCCACCTCGCAGCTCCACCCCCCCTGTTCCTCTTCCCCGACGCGCCTTTCTCCCCGCACCGGCTGCGCCGCCGGGCCTCCTCCCGTCGCCGGCGAGCCACCCCGCCTCCGCGCCTCTCCCTCCTCCTGGCCATCTTCCCCTCCTCCCCTCTGCCGCGCTCGCCCAACCCCGCCGGCCCCAGATCTCCCTCCTCCGCGCCCGCGGCCGCCCGAGCTCCGCGCCCCGCGGCCGGCCGCGCCGTGCCCCCCCCCCCCCCGAGCTCGCCGGCCCCCTCCCTTCTCCACCCCTCCTGCTCGAGCCTTCCGCGCGCACCCGTCCTCCTCCTGCTCCGCCGGCCTTCTCCGAGCTCGACCCCGTCCGCCTCCGTCCGCGCGCAGCCCCTCCGCTCTCGCCCCGGCCCGCCTTCACCTGCTCCGCCGCGTCTCCGGCCCGCCCGTTCTCCCTCCGCTCCCTCCGCTCGTGCTCGCCCTCGAGGAGTCCCTCGCCGGAGCCGGCCCCGCGCGCGTCCTCGCTCTCTCCCCGCCCCGGCCGTCTGCGAGCTCTCCGGCTACGACCGCCAAGCGCCGCCTTGGCCGCTCGCCGCCGCCAGTGCTCTCCGCCGGCCACCCGTCTGCCGTCGCCCGGCGGCCTCCAGCGTCCGCCCCTGCCGAGCTCGCCCTTGCTCCCCGTCGCCGCCGCGGATCCTTCCTTCCGCCGAGCCCTCAGGCCTCGCCATCTCTCTGCTACCCTCTCAGCCCGTCGCCCAAGCCCTGAATCGGTGTTGCACATGCCGTATGCTTCGGTGATGCTTCTCAAGTTTCGGTGAGGGTGTACCCACGTGTGCCTGGGTGCTAGTGCTTGAAGATGTCTAGGTGGTGTGGCGATGATGTTTGTCTAGATGGCATGGTGGTGTTGTGGCGATGCTAAGTGCTACCCTCCCGACGACAAGATCTTCTGCCCGGCACTCGTGGAACTGACTCCGTTTCATGTCTTTCGCCAACCTTAAAAGTGGAGCTCAAGTACTCCGACAGGGGACCCTGAAGACCTCGGTGCGACAAGTACTCCTCCCCGGACGCCAAGCTCGTCGAGGACCCGGAACATCGAGTGCTCCTTCCGGATCCGAAGCCGCCAAAATCGCCGTGGAACGACAAGCACTTCACCCCGAAGCCAAGACCGACCCGACTTGAGGACCCGACAAGATCTGCGCAACGATAAGATCGGCACCGACCAGGGCGGACCCGCTACGTCCCGATGCCGAACCAAGTCCTGCTTTCCGGACGCGACAAGAACTACCCCCGATGTCCGAGAACGATCCCGCCGAGACGATCCGTCGAACCCTGGACCCGGAGACCGAACCCCGAACCCCGGAACCAAGATCTGCCGAACCCTAATGTGTGCCCCTTTCTCGAGCCCTATTTTATAAATGTAATAACAAATTGTTGCATATTGAATTGTCCATGCATGCATCCTTGTCTGTGGTTTGGGGGCCTTATGCCGATTCACCATCTAATTAAATATGGGACCCATATGCGGGCAAATCTAGCCTTATATTGGCCTCATTTAAATTTGAGTAGCGAACCGGTGATATATCCTGCCTTGTTAAACAACATTTAAATTGCGGGGGTTCTAAATAACTTGAACCATATAATCATTTGTCGGGACCCCGGTTCCACTTAATATGACCTGACCGCATTGCACCTTTGCCATGTCATGCATCATACATGCATCATGCCGATCTTCTGCCGTTGTATTAAATAGTGCATCCGGTGTTTCTTCTAGTGTTTTGCTTCTTCGCGGATAAGGCCGTTGAGTTGATGTGAGCTTCGCCCCGATCTTCGGTTGAACCTTCGACAATGTTTTCAGGCGAGCATCTCCCCTTTCTACCTATCTTACTTTTATAGTATTTATTCCCTCATGTTGATCTATTGCTATCTGTGTTGCGATGCTTTAGTTTCCGTACCTGGGATATACCGTGCAGCCCTATATTGCCTTGGACACATCCTATTACCTGTGTTTGGTAGATAGTTGGACTTGCGCGTCGTAGTCGATTGCCCAAGTGCTGTTGCGTGTCGTTCAATTCCACAATTGTTGATGTATTGCCGCATGTTCGTTGTTGGAGATGATCATAGCTTTACTTATCGTTCACTTTAATTCCTGTTTAACAACTAAAATTGAAGTAAGAAGAGGCATCGGTGGGTGATAGATAACATTTGGTTTCCGAACGCCCACTTGTGTCCCGTAGGACCCCGAGTACTTGATACCTGTTCCTTGATTTATCGCGCTATCCACATCCAGGAGGTATATGGGACCCCCCTGAGCCAGAGCTTGATTCAGTCTTATTTCTTGGGGCCACAAACTAGTTTGAGGTTTTATTTACGATCCTGTACTTATGCCATTCTTTACTGCTTTATTTAAATTGTGCGACAGATAGCACACTGTACTGTTTAGGTAAGCGGAGTGATTTCGCGGTATCGACACCCCGAGTTTTCGGGTTCCCAGTCGCTTACAGCCATTGACGCAAACCTTGAGTCCGTCTCGGAGCTAGCTTACTTCGTTGCGGGTCTACTCAATGGGGTGGCCCCCTGAAATATTTCTGAATCCTGTGATTGCTTAGTCGTGAAAGCCTCGTTGGGTTTTGATTTGGTTTTTCCGAGGTTGATCGAGCGTGTGTTGCTATTGGTGCACCCCGGCCGGGTAAAACTTTCTGAAAGCCGTGTCCGCGGATATGGACGACTTGGAGCACAGTATCTCGACCATAGACAAGCATAACTAAAGTTTATTGCTATAAATTTGACTATATAATGACTAGTAATCAGCTTCACTATAATGGAATGGCTAAATAATACTGCCCACAATTGCTTGTTTGGAGTGTCGCTTGTGACCATTGTACCTGACTAGTAAGTATGGCAACTACAACGGAATGGCTAAATAAAAGTACCAACAACTGCTGGGTTTTGGGTTTACCTCATGCTATTTGTATCTGACTAGTAAGTGTTGCCACTATAACGGAATGGTTAACTAAAAGTGCCCACTGCTTAATTTATCAGGATGATTATCTATACCTGACTAGTAATTGCTACAACGATAACCGAATAAATAAAACTGCCAACGGTGTGAGTTCCTCGGTTGACTTCCTCGTTTGGTCTCGAGCGGGAAACACCAGGATGGGTTTGTTTGGTGGTAGTATCAGGTTGGTTCCGAATAGGTCCTTCTTCCCCCTCTCTGATTGCCGTCAGTTGTATCAAGTATCTATAGGTTGTTTAGCGCATGCTACCGCTGCCGCTCAGTCCACCATACCTATGTAGGCAAGGACCGCCGAATTCTAGTCTCGCCGTGTACTGGCCTCAGTACTGACGCTCCTCTTTTTCCTTTGCCCCTTGTCGGCACCCCTTTTGTTAGGTTTTGAGATCGACGTCGTTAGCAGGGTTACCTTTCCGGCTTGGCCTGGGCAGGGTTATGGACGCCATTGGTTATTCTTCAGGGCTCTTAGCCCCATTTGCATCTTGTCCGTAGTCGGACGCTGTATCATTTTCAAGGTGATTTGGGTCTTTGTATATTATATATGTATTCTTGACTCTCTGAGTCGCTGTTGTATATATCTGTTCTGTGGGTCCCATCGAGGACTGCTGTGTAATGTTATTACTTCGTTTTCCACCCGCACGAAAGTGCCTGGTGGGCACCTTTGAATCGTTTCTATGCGGGTTTGGCGGGTTTCGCTAAAACTTGCATAGGTCCGATTCTGAGGGTGTTACACTTCATCACACAACACTCACTGTCATTAACAAAGTAATGAGAGTGGTTAGCTATTAAACCACTAGATTTCCCAAGTATTGCTTCTAGAGCAACCTTACCATCTGAACCATATCAAAATTAATCCATAGAATCATCTGGTAAACAACTAGCATCACCACAGGTAATCACAGGCAGCAAGCCACAGCTAACAACCACTTATCATGCTTAGGGACCATCAAAACTTGATCCCACTCATCAGATATCTAATCCACGAAGGGGTATGAACCCTAAGCAGAACAAACCATCTTAATCAGGACAGGATACTAACTAGGAATGGTCACTATCAACACATAGCATAGGATGACCTAGCACATAGGACAAGAGGTAAAAAAACAACTCACCTATGGTCCTCGCTGAAGAGTAGAAGAGGAAGTAGAGGAGGCCGACGAACACGACGACACGGGGAGCACACCCAAGGGGGCGCTGCGACCCACACCACGCCGATGCGGAGACCATAGCCACGCCTGGGGGCGAGGAGCATCACCACGGCACACGACAGCAGCGGCAGCGTCAGCAACAACGCCACCCCAAACCTTAGGGTTCGGAACGAAATCGATCTGTCCACAGGAGGGCTCCAGGTCCAAATCAAATTGGACAGAAGGGTGAAGTAGGGTTGATAACCGCCCTATGCACCACGGCGGTAGCCAGAAAGGTCCACGGCGGCGCGAATCGACGGCGGTAGCATCGCTGACCACGGGGTCGGTGGAGGAGAAGAAGAGATGTGAGATGGAGGGAGAGACAGAGGGTGAGTTGGGCTGGTTGGGCCAAGACCCCTTCGGGGTGTTGTTTTGACTTTGCCCTACTGGGCCACAAGGGCCCAATAAACACAAAAGGTCTGCCCAAATCACTTAAATCCTGTTTTAATAAATAAAAAAACCAAAATGCCCCTGAAATTAAATAAATTCTAGAAAATAAAATAAAAATCCAAAAATTATAATTAAAATATTTTTGGATGTACAATAATCCAAACTATCCAAATAAATTAAGAGATAAAATTTTAGACATATAAGTTTTGTTAAGAATTTTGAAATATAAATATTCCTTACGGAATTTTACAAAATTATTGGAAGTTGATAAAAATAAATAAAAATCACTTTCATTATGAATTAATATTATAGTATTTTATAAAAATACTAAACAAATATTTAATAACAATTTTTGGATTTAAATGATAATTCTTAAAAGAATTATTAAATTAATAAAATTCAAATAAAAGGAAATAAAATAAAAGAATACAATATTCAATAAATATTAAAAAATTAATATTTATAATTTATTTATTATGAAAACGAATTTTTATAATTTAAATAATGGGGGATAATACACATAAAATTAAATAATGTATTACATTACTTTGCATAATCATTTTGCTTCTTTAAATATTGTCCTTACCAGGCAATAGTGATGTTTTTGTAGACATAGAAGCTCAAGGTCCAGTGCAAGCATCAGACTTCACTACCTTGCCATCACAAGGCAAGTTCATCACTTGCTCATATCCTTTGAAGAGTCTTTATCAAAGTATTTGCAAATTGTGTGTTACCATATATACTCCAAAGAAAGAAAATATCATCCTAAGTGATGATATAATGAAGCAATAGAACTTAGGGTTCTATTTGCAACAATGATGATCAATTAGGGACTTAATAACCCCTGACATTAGTGATTCTAGCGCCGTATATTACGCGTTAGCCATGAGATTTTGAATGGGACAGAGAAGTCAGTTGTATCTTCTTCCTCTCGCATGTAGCCGGATGTGCAGGTCGTGGCTGTTATCCTCGTAGCGTGCATATTAATTGGTAATCCGTAGAGAATATGCAGCATATGGGTGGGAACCCTCATCGTCCCACAATAGTTTTGGCATCTAATGGTCTGTACAAACCATTGTTGTAATTCAATATGTGGGCATGGTGTACACCAAGGAGGCATGCGAGGTCGCGAAGGGGGCAGTGATTGGCTTGGACCAACTACTGGGCCCCACATCATGGAATTATGGACGGGAAAGTACGCCCGGTTGTGCAACAAGGAGTTGATCTCTCATGGGTAAAGTAACTCACCTCTGCAGAGTGTAAGAATTGTAACTTGTTACTCCCTGTTCCGGGAAGGAGCTGCAAACGCGGCAGGAAAGGAACTCCATGAAAGTTCTAGTCAACCTATGAAGGCTGATGGTCATAGATTTTCATACTAAAATCAATCTTTGAAGAAAGATTTACAAAAACTACATAGTGCCAAGGACTTATAGTCCGAGGTGGTACTTAGAGCATCAAACTTCCCACCTTGCATATAAAGAACTTGTTGGGTAACGCTGTTACTCATCCTTTCCTTTGATCCCTTGCTTAGATTCTGAGGATCCCGAAGACGTGCCAATGTATGCAGCCGAATGCCAAGAAGATGTGTTCTACGAGGAGCCCGACCTGTCAGGAGGTGTCGAAGGAGTGGATTACGAAATCCTCTATGGTGTCGATGACAACGAGTCCAACTATGTATCCTAGTTAGTAGTAACCGATGGAGCCGAGTAGCATGAACTCTATAGAATAAGCTGCTGAGATCAACTCCTAGTTGGAGTTACTACTTTTAAATTCCGCTGAAACACTTTATTTTGGTTTGTAAGTTGAATCCTTTTGAAGTCTTGAACTTCTGGTATTGTAATAATAATAATGTGTGAATGTTTATAATATGGACCCGCAATGTTTTTGTTGTACCACTCTGAGGGATGTGATATTTACAGAACGGTGTTCTGTGGATGTCATGTCAACGACTATAGTGTACTACACATGCAGTGGTATGCTGGGTCACCGCACATTCCATGGATGAGGGCCTCATATTCGGCCTCGTTGTTGGAGGCACGAAATTTTATCCGAAGGACGTATTTCATATTGTCGCCCTGAGGGTACGTCCGTATGATGCCAGCTCCTGCTCCAGCCTCACGTTTGGAGCCGTCGAAGTGCACCGTCCATGATTGCGTCATGTCCGGAGTGTCCGGAAGCTGGAGTTCCATCTAGTGGACGAGTAAGTCAGGGAGGACCTGAGATTTGACGGCCTTGCGCCGTTCATAGACTATGTCTAGAGGGGGTAGCTCGATGCCCCACAGGCCTACGCGTCCTGTGGCTTCAGAGTTATTCAGGATGTTGGATAGTGGTGCCTTGTTGATGACCATTATCTGATGCTCCTGGAAGTAGTGGCTCAGCCAACGAGCCGTCATGAATACGCCGTAGGCGAGCTTCTGGTAGTGAGGGTACCTCTGCTTTGTTGGTGTCAGTACCTCGTTGAGGTAGTGGATTGGGCGTTGGACCCCATGAGTCTTGCCATCTTCGGGTAGTTCGACCAAGAGTACGGTGCTTACCACCTGGTGCGTAGCTGCGATGTATAGCAGCAGAGGCTCTCGCTCCTTTGGTGTGACCAGGACAGGCGAGGTGGAGAGCAGTCGCTTGAGTGCTTCGAATGTGTCATCTGCTTCGGGTGTCCACTCAAACTTGTACGCCTTGCGCAGCAGCTGGTAAAAGGGCAAGGCCTTCTCACCCATGTGGTTGATGAACCTGCTCAGCACCGCGATTCACCCAGCTAGCTGCTGGACACCTTTGAGGTTCTTCGGCTTCTCCATGGTCAGTATGGCCCGGATTTTCTTCGAATTCGCCTCGATCCCTCGTTGGGAGATGAAGTAGCCGAGTAGTTGGCCAGATGGGACACCGAAGGCGCACTTTTTTGATTCAGCTTAATCTTGTAGTGCTCTAGATTATCTAACGTCTCGCGGAGATCGTCGATCAGTGTCTTGGCTTCCCTGGTCTTGATGACTATGTCGTCGACATAGACTTGGATGTTGCGACCGATATGGTTTTTCAGACATGCCTGCATGCACCTCTAGTACGTGGCACCAGCATTCTTCAGCCCGAAGGGCATGGTGTTGTAGCAAAACACCCCGAACGGCGTGGTGAACGCCGTTTTCTCCTGATCTTTGACTTTTAGTCGAATCTGGTTGTAGCCTGAGTAGGCATCGAGGAAGGAGAGTTTCTCACATCTTGCGGTCGAATCGATGATCTGTTATATCCTCGGTAGAGGGAAGTGGTCATTGGGACAGTGCTTGCTGAGCGATGTAAAGTCTACGCACATCCGCAGGATGTCCGTGTCCTTGCTGGGGACCAGCACAGTGTTGGCCAGCCACTCGCTATCCTTAATTTCTTGTATGAAGTTGGCATCGAGCAGTCTATTGACTTCGATTCCAAGGGCTTCGGCTCTTGGTTCAGATAGTCATTGGATCGAGACTGCTTGACTGGCCTTGCCTCGGGGAACACATTGAGTGCGTGCTCGGAGAATTACCTGGGAACTCCTGGCATGTCTACAGGACACCAGGCGAAGATTTCCCAGCGCTCACGGAGGAATTCGATGAGCGCGCTTTCCTATGCGGGGCTGAGATCATTGGCGATCAGCATCGTCTTGGAGGCATCCCTGGGAACTCCTGGCACTATGCGTACCTGCACCTTTTTCGTGTTGACTGTGGAGTCGAACGACATGTCGGGTGCGTTTTGCTTGGAGACTGGGGGTGCCCCGTTGTCTGACACCTCTCGGAGCCTCTTGAGCTCCTCCTGCATGCCAAACGACTAGGAGATTATGTTGAAGTCTCTATCGTAGTGGTCGGATCGGGTGAAGCTTCCCTGGACGGTGATGACGCCCTTTGGCCCTGGCATCTTGAGTAGCAGGTACGCATAGTGCGGTACTGCCAGGAATCTTGTGAATGATACGCGCCCGAGGATGGCGTGGTATTGTGATGGCCAGTCCACCACTTCGAATTCCAGCCATTCACGCCGGAAGTTTTCGGGCTGGCCGAAGATGACGTCGAGCCATATCTTTCCCAGGGGTATATGACTATGCCGTGGAACTTCGTGTCGGATTGTTCCAGGATGCACAGCGGGATACGCATTGCCGCCAGGGTGCTGGCGAACATCAGGTTGATGCCGCTGCCGCCATCCATGAAGACACGGCTCATCTCGAATCCTTCGATATGCGCCTCGAGCACCAGGGTAGCATGACCTGGGCGAGGGATCTGGCGGGGGTGATCTGAACGGTCAAACGTGATGCAGGACTCCAAGCCACTGAGGTACTCAGGGATGGTTGGTGGGGATGCAACCGCCAGGCTCACTTGGCGGGTGATCTTCTTTTGCACCCTGTTGGTAGGGCGTCCCTTCTGGATCATCAGGGACCCTTTTGGTGGTGGATATCCTCATGTACCATTGTTTGGTGCAGTTGAGATTACTGGATTCGATGGTCAACCGGGTGGTGGTGGAGGAGCTCCGTGGGCGATGTCACCTGGGCAGGTGCGGGCCCGAATCTAGGGTTCACAATCTGGTGTCGCATTTGAGTGAGACCCTCGCTTAGTTTCTGGAACTCATGACAGTTTTTTAGCATGTGGTTGGCCTTATTTTTGCCATCTTGCTTATCGATGTAAAAGTGGATGGTGCGAGGACCAGACAACTTGTCATATGCCGAGGGCTCATCGTCATGGTTGCGACGCTGCCATGTTTGTGTAGGTCGCCCTCCATCACGGAAGTTGCCTCCACGGTATCCGCTGCTGCGGTTGCCATCGTTGGGTCGGTCGGCATAGCCAGCCGCAACCATGTCGACTCCGTCGTGATCGTCGTAGACGCGCGATATTTGTTTGCTGCGGCGCTCGTGCCTACGGCCATAGTCGTCCTTGTCATCTGAATGCATTCAGTGGAGGGAATCCTCGCCATCTGCCCACCTATTGGCGATGTGCATGAGGTGCTCGAGCGTCTTGGGCTTGACGCGCCCAAGTTCTTCCTTGAAGTCCGGGCGTTTGACACCATCCTTGAAGGCGCCGATTGTCCTTTCCTCAGAGATGTGTGCGGCAGAGTTCTTGATGTTGGACCAGCATAGGATGTACGAGCGAATGGATTCGTCGGTATGTTGGGTGCAGGCGCGCAGCTCCTCGATTGAGGCTAGCCTTTTGCTGGTGCCTTTGAAGTTGCGGATGAAGCTGTATGCCAGCTCCTCCCGGCTTCGGATGGATCCGGAGGACAGGCTGCTGAGCCAGATCCGACTTGCGCATGTCAGCTGCAGCTGGAGGTATTGTAGCCCGATGTTTCTATTACCACCGTGCAGCTTGACGGACGAGAGGTGGTCGCTGAGCCAGGCCTTCAGGTCCTGCGTACCATCGAACTTTGAAGTGTCCGAAGGGAGTTTGAATTTTTTTTTGGCATTCTCGTTCGCCGAATGGATCTGCTGAAGCATCTGGCTCCGCACAGCTCCCCGTCGTCATCCTTGTCGGATTCGGTTGAACATGCGTGTTTGGCGCGTGCCTTGTCGACCTTGCGCTGGGCGAGATTGTTTCGAGCGTCGTAGTCGCTGCTGCGACGCCTTGGGCCCTTGCGACGTCAAGGTAGATCGTGTTCGTCCTCGTCAGATGAGGGTGTAGGGCTACGGGTGAACTTGACCGCAGCTTTTTCTTCGGTTCCGCGGGAGCTTTGTCATGGAGCGCAACTCCGACGAGTCCGAGTCCGACTAGCGCGGACTTGTGCATGGCGCTCTTCGGGTCACCCACCAGAGGTGGATGGGACACGAGGTATGTGGTGGCAGCCATGATCGCAGCCTGCGGCATCTTCGGTATGACATTGCCGTTTATATCCATTGTCATGAAGGACGTGTTGAGGGTCCTTGTGACGTCGCGGCGTGCGGCGGGATCCATGTGCTCCGTGCAGGAGCGATGCTTGTTGGCGTTGTTGCCATGCGAGCTGGAGCCGCCAACGGCGAAGAGCGCAGCTCGTCGCGCGCTAGACTCCGAAGCTTCCTTCTTGCGTTTGTCGAGATCCTCCATCAACTTCACCTGCCGGTTATG
This sequence comes from Avena atlantica, assembly GCA_910589765.1. Taxonomy (NCBI): domain Eukaryota; kingdom Viridiplantae; phylum Streptophyta; class Magnoliopsida; order Poales; family Poaceae; genus Avena; species Avena atlantica. Next base: position 43,831,279 of record OU342737.1, read on the forward strand.
CTCGCCGATGAGGAGGAGGTGGTATGCCATCAGCAGATCCCGTGAAGCAATCACAGGTAGGATGATGTTTCCCGCCATGGCTTCACGTGCTTGACGCCATCCGTCCTCGTTGAGGTTGATCTTCCGGTAAGCGTTAGTGTCACCCTCATTGGGATGGAGGGATGGGTTTCCCCCGTTTCCTCCGTTCCCAGCCTGCGGGTTGGGCGGCGGATTGGGAGGTGGGTTGGGGGTACTCTAACCTGGTGGCAGTTCCGATTCGCCCTGGATGACCACGGTGCATTGGTAATGCCCGCGGATTGGGTTGCTGATTCCGCAGCTTTCATATCTAGAATCGTAGGTTCCTTCGTCTGAGGGAGGGCCGCACAGATCTGAGTTGCAACTGCTGTTGTCATATGACTCTTTTGTTAGTGTCGACATGCGTAACACGCCGATGTGTGGGACCCACGAAGTGGGCCTGATGGATGGCGGTGGCACCCGCTCTAGAAGGCGGAGGGTGCCAGTCTTCCCCACATGGAAGCAGAAGCTCCCGAACAGAATCTCGAGCCCGTCGCCTACGGGCTCGAAATCCCTCATGGTGGCTGGCAAGTGGGCAGTGAAGTCGAAGGTGCCGAAGAGGATATGACTTTTTGTGGCCGATGAGTTGTAGATCGCTCCGGATGGGACCGTCACGATCGCACAATCAGCGCCCCTAGTTCCCACAGACGGCACCAATTGACGAGGTTTCAACTCGTCAATGCCCATTGTTATGGACTTGGGTTTTGGAGAAGATGGGGATGCTGGAGATCGTGGAACGTTTAATAGACAAGCAACGCGGGGACACAAGGTTTACCCAGGTTTAGGCCCCCGGAGGGAAAACCCTACTCCTGCTTGTTTGCTCTTGATTACGGCGGAACCGAAGGTTACAAGGGTGTGCATATGCAATCTGGCGTGTGGTGCGTATGAGGTGAGTTGAGGTCCTCCTCGACATGCCCTCCTAGCCTTTATATAGATAGGCAGGTCCCGGGCGTAGTTCGAGTCGGTTACAGATTAGGGTTTGCCCTTTTGAAATTCTATCTACTCTAGTCTTGTTCTCCAAGGATCCAAAGGTTATATGGGCTTGGGCCACCCGACATCTCCATAGGCTGCGTATATTTGTTGTGGGCCTTCCTTGGGCTGGACTAGGTATACCAATTTTGTGTACCCATGGGGTATAACCATGTCAACTTCCCCTCAAAAGGAAGGAACTACGGGAAACAAATCCTTGTGTCTCCGCGTCCACCACTTTGGTTACTTCTATCCTTGATCGCACTTTACCTTACTTGTTCTTGCTTAGTCTTGTGCTAGTTGGTGCTAGTTTGACATATAGGTAAATTCACCTTAGTTGCATAATCTAGAGAATTTACCTTTCTTGTCAAACCCTAATTTGAAAAAGAAGAAAATTTGAAGTAGCACCTATTCACCCCCTCTAGGTTCCCATATGATCCTTTCAATTGGTATAAGAGCCTCGGCTCTTTATTCGGGCTTTACCTCCTAAGAGTATATGGGTAGCCACGATGAGGAAGATGATGGTGGGCCTACCACCTCGGTGACCATGGAGGATCTCAATAACTTGGAAACAATATTGATCTCCACCTTGGGCAACGAGATCAAACAATTGCATAAGCTACTTGAGAAACTTGTTAAGATAAAGGTGGCTCATCATCCCCTTCTCCTCAAGAGGAACCTCCATCAGTATTACCTAAGGTGAATGCCCCGGCATCACCCGTGGGTATGGTGGTGGGGGATAATCAAGACAACACTAATTCCACCACAAAAAGGGATGGTCGGAAGGGAGAGCACCATGACTCTCAATGATGGTAATCTCCCGTTCCTCCAATTCCTCACCCTCATATAAACAATAGAGGAGACCCACCAAAGCTAGCTGCATCTACTTTTGCTCAATGGCAATATCTAATGAAATATCATGTGCGTATCTCTTGTATTGAGTTATCGAACATCATTAAAGAAGGTCTCAATTGGGGATCCATCCAACTTGACTAGAAGAGAAGTTGTCAATAGCCAACTCAATGCCACGGATTTGATACAACAAGGTTTGGGTACAAAAGATTATCCTCACATTGAGCACCTCAACACCGCAAAGGAAGCTTGGGATGCTCTCACGGAGTTGTATGTTGGAAATGAGAGCATGAGAAGGAACCAGTATGATGCACTAAGCAATGAAGCCGAGGGATTCTATATGAAGGAAGGTGAAGATCATGAAGATATGTATCGTATGCTCAAGACCACCGCTACCGCTTTTAGGAATGTGGGTGCCTCACATGTGGATGATGCTTGGATAAAAAGGAAATATGTGAGTGCACTCATGCCCTTTGAGCCCACCGACTTGAAGAGCCTACAAGGAAGACACAACTACCATCTCATGACCTCCAATGAAGTTATGCAAGATATGGCCTCTTTCAAGGTTGCCGCAAAGAATGCTAAAGATTCCCGTGCTCGTGCACTTGGAATGAGCAATGTTGTCAACCTTGCATTAAAGGCCAAAGTTGTGGAGCATGTGGACGAAGATGATAGTGATGAAGTTCTATCCTTGAGCCACCCCGATGATGTCAAGACTGCTCATGGTGAATATATGTCCTTCTATGCAAAGAAATTTTGGAAAAACCCTGCCAAGGCCAACACGGAAATGCAACGAAGAAGCAACCCCAATGGAAGAAGAGAAAATGTCACTAAATTGAGAACTTGCTTAAATTGTGGTGAACGCTATCACTTTGTGGCGGGTTGTCCCTATGAGAAGAGAGAAGATCATGGGGGTAAACTTGTGTTGAACAAAACTTCCAAAGCCCTAAGAAACCCTTCATCAAGAAGAATCCCATCAACAAGAAGTCGGGTGAAATTGTGTTGATCACTCATGAAGAATTCTCCTCCAACAAAGAAGATGATGAAGAGGAAACATCAAGTGGTGTGGCTGCTCTTGCCACTACTTCTACTCCCACATTCTCCCTCTTCGACTCTCCAAATGAGAATCTCCCCAACAAGAACGCCACTTGCCTTATGGCAAGAGGAACGGAGGTATCATCATCTCACCCCACTTCCTTAGTTAATGATGAAATTGATGATGAAATGTCTCTTGAGGTTAAAAAAGGAAATAATTGCTTTTGATGAGTTCAAGAATAACTTGCAAGGGGAATACAAAAGACATTGTGTGGACCTCTTAGATCAACTCTCTCACACCCAAGAGCTTCTTGATGAAAGATGTAAACTAGGGAGAGAACACATGATTGAGGTAGAAGATCTAAATAATGCTCTAGAAGAAGAACAAGATACTAGAGTGTCCCTTGAACTAAAACTTGAAGGGCTTGATGGGGCTAATGACTTAATTGTCAATAGACTCGTCAAGGAAAGAGATCATGCGGTTGCTAAATATAAAAAGGCTAAAAGGACGAGATTGAGTTTGGTGTTGTTCATGAAAAACTTGCCGAGGACTATAGGATGCTTGACAAGGCTCACAAGGCCTTGGAAAGTGAACTATTGTTACTCACAAAGTCACATGAAAAGCTTCAAACTCAATTGACCAATATTGCTTCTCCTAGTAATTTCATTCCTTCTAGTAGCATGAATATTCTTGAAGAAAATGCTAGGTTGAAGGGGGAGCTAGCTAAGGCCACCTTTCCAAAAGGAAACAAGTCCATTGATGACCTCTTGAGTAAGCAAAGGTCAAATGATGAGAAAGGGGGCATTGGCTTTGTATCCAAAGCCAAGAAAAAGAAGAACAAGAAGAAGAAGGCCAAGCCTGCACAAGAGAAAGACAAGGCCATTATGGGTAGTAAGACCACAAGTGGCAAAACTATGTCTCATGATGATTTTGCGGGAAGTGCTAACCCTCACTATGTTCTAATGCGTGATTATTATGGTGATATGTATGCACAATATGTTGGCCCATTTGATGGTTATATTGCTTGGTCTATTTGGGTCCCCAAGACCCTTGTTGCTAACAAAAGAGGACCCATTGAAAAATGGGTACCTAAAAATTAGCTTGATCTTTTGTAGACATATGCTTCCGGAGGGTCAAAGTGGGTGCTTGATAGTGGTTGCACAAGTCATATGACCGGAAGCTCTTCTATTGTCAAGGAATTAAGGCCAAATGATGATCAAATATCCGTAACATATGTCGACAAGTACAAGTCTAAGGTAATGGGTTTTGGCAAGGTAGTGGCTGCCCACGATATCACACTCGTGGCGTCATGCTTGTTGAGACCCTTGGTTACAATTTACTTTCAGTCCGTGCTCTTGGAAAGATGGGCTTTGCTGTCTTTATTGATGATGATATTGTGGTCCTCATGTGGAGCAAGTCTCTCAAGGTTGCTTTTGTAGGGTACATCGAAAATGACTTGTATGTGGTGGAATTTTCGGGGCACACCACTACAAGTGTGATGTGCTTATTCGAAAAGGCCGATGTGGGTTGGTTATGGCATCGCCGACTAGCCCGTGTCAATAGGAGAACTTTGCAAAGTCTCCACAAGGATGGCCATATTGTTGGACTAAAAGAAAATGTTTCCTTTTCCAAAGATCGTGTTTGCATGGCATGTGTAGAAGGAAAGATGCATGATGCTCCCCACAAGCCAAAGAACCGCATCAAGTCAACGAGGATCTTGGAGCTCCTTCATGTGGATCTATTTGGTCCTCCATCTCATGCAAGTCTTGGTGGGAAGAAATATTGTTTGGTGATTGTTGATGACTATTCAAGATACTAATGGGTATATTTCTTCAAGTTGAAAAGTGAGACCCAAAATACCTTCATCGACTTCATCAACTTGGTTCAACATCAATACAATGTCCCCGTGTTGATAATAAGAAGCGACAATGGCGCCGAGTTCAAGAACTACACCTTGAATGGTTTTCTTAGTGATGAGGGGATAAAACACCAATATTCCGCTGCATATACCCCTCAACAAAATGGTGTAGCCGAGAGGAAGAACCAGACTCTTATTGAGATGGCAAGGACCATGTTGGCGGAGTTTAAATCTCCATACAACTTTTGGGCCAAATCCATCTCCACCGCTTGTCATGCATCAAACCGGCTCTACCTCCGTAAAGAACTGAACAAGACTCCATATGAAATACTTATCGGTAACAAGCCCAACATATCTTACTTCCAGATGTTCGGTTGTAAGTGTTTCTATCTCATAAAGGGTGTCCGTTTGTCCAAATCCGACTCCAAAGCATTAGAGGGTATTTTTGCTGGCTATGGTCTCGAATCTCACACTTATAGAATCTATGATAAGCTCTCTGGAGCCATCATAGAATCTTGTAGTGTGACCTTTGAAGAATATGATGGTCCCCAAGCGGGGCGTGTTGATGCTTGTGATGTAGATGATGAAATGCCTCAGGATGCCATAGGAAGAATGGGTGTGGGATATATCTGCCCTGTTAAGGAACCCCTTATGGCGGATCGAGAAGAACCATGCTCTACTCAAGTGGAGCCCTCATCTTCACAACAACAACATGCTCCATCTATCGAGGAGGACAATGATCCAAGCCAAAGACAAGCTGTGTACCCTCAACATGTTGATCAAGGGGACATCTCTAGTGAGGAGGAGCTTGAGTCACCATTCTCCAGAATGACAAGTGTTGCTCGGTCCATTACACAAGGAAGATCTATACAATCATCTGTGAGAGCAGCTCAACTCCAATCTAGTAATGTACTGGATCAAGACCAAGGTCAACCTTTGCCTCTTAATGAGGGGAATGATTCCGATGATGATGAAGGTCAAGTTGATGGTTAAGACGAGGACCAAAATGATGAAGAGGTCCCCCCAATAAACAACAAGGAGATCCATACTCTTCGCGAAGCTAGAATGGATAGGATGTTGGAATTAAGATACCACTCTCTAGAGAGTGTGGTTGGAGATCTAAGGAGAGGTATATCCACAAGAGCACAATTGAAGAGGTTTAGTGAACACCAAGCACACATCTCCATGATTGAACCAAAGAATGTGTGGGAAGCTCTTGAAGATTCGGATTGGTTGGAAGCAATGCACAAAGAGCTCAACAACTTTCAGAGAAATAAAGTATGAAAGTTAGTTGAGAAGCCAAAGGATTGCCGCAATGTTATAGGCGGCAAGTGGATATTCAATAACAAGCAAGATGATCATGGAATTGTTGTAAGGAACAAGGCAAGATTGGTGGCACAAGGGTACTCTCAAATTGAAGGAATTGATTATGGAGAGACATAAGAACCTATGGCTCGCCTTGAGTCCATATGTATCCTTCTTGCTTATGCGGCACATCATAACTTTAAGTTGAAACAAATGGATGTAAAAAGTGCATTTCTTAATGGTCCATTGAATGAGTTGGTATATCTACAGCAACCCCCAGTATTTGAGGATCCCAACTTCCCAAACCATGTCTACAAACTCGATAAGGCGCTCTATGGGCTCAAACAAGCCCCACGCATGTGGTATGAGCACCTTAGAGAGTTGTTGTTTGACCATGGGTTTGAGGTTGGGAAAATCGAGCCCACTCTTTTTACTAAGAAGGTCAATGGGGAGCTTTTTGTATGCCAAATATATGTTGATGATATTATCTTTGGCTCATCTAACAGAGCTTTTAATGATGAATTCTCAAAGCTTATGACTAGTAGGTTTCGGATGTCCATGATAGGGGAATTAAGGGCATTCCTTGGTTTTGATATCAAGAAGTTAGAGGAGGAACATTCTTTAACCAAGCCAAGTATACTCAAGATATGCTAAAAAGGTTCAACATGAAAGATTTAAACGGAGCTCCTACTCCCATGGCAACAAAGACTCATCTCGAACTAAATCCAAATGGTAAAGTTGTGGATCAAAAGGTATACCGGTCTATGATTGGTTCTTTGCTTTACCTTTGTGCATCTAGACCCGATATTGTATTGAGTGTAGGAGTGTGTGCAAGATATCAAGCGGCTCCTAAAGAAAGCCATTTGATGGCGGTCAAGAGAATCTTTTGATATTTGGTTCATACCCCCACATTATGGTCTTTGGTATCCTCGAGGGTAAACATTTTCTCTTTGTGGGTATACAAACTCGGATTGGGCTTGTGATAAGGATGATATAAAATCAACATCCGGGGCTTGCCAATTCCTTGGTAGGTCCTTGGTATGTTGGTCTTCTAAGAAGCAAAATTGTATATCACTCTCCATCGCCGAAGCCGAGTATGTGGCATTTTCTAGTGCTTGCACCCAATTGCTATGGATGAGGCAAAATTTAAAGGAATACGGTGTCCACTGTGACAAAGTGCCTCTTCTATGTGACAATGAAAGTGCTTTCAAGATTGCCTATAACCCAGTGGATCACCTAAGGACAAAACATATTGAGATTCGTCATCACTTCATTAGGGACCATGTTGATCGAGGTGATATTGAGCTATCATATGTGTCAACCAAATACCAACTTTCCGACATCTTCACGAAGCCACTTGATGAAGCAAGGTTTTTTTATTTGAGGAATGAACTAAATATCATAGATTCAAGGAGCTTGACTTGATCACCTTGCATACTCACCTATGTCTTGACCCTTATTTGGTTTAGGTAAAGGCATGGAGATAGGGGGAGTGCGGTCCTAATACATTGGGCTATCCCTCCCCCCATAATGCCAAAATTAAGAAATTCAATTCTCTTAATATAATTTTGTGATATGTGAGCTTAATTGATGAGTAGTGGCTATGAACCCAAGGATAATTCTTCGCGGTGTCATGCCACAAAATCCTACATGGTGGCCTCGACCACCGCCCTCTTCGTAATGAAGAGTTGGTTCTTGGTTCGTGTCTATTTGGAGCTTTCTTGAATATTTTTGTGGATTTATATGGTGCTTATTGATTTTTCACAGTATGTCATCTTAACCCAAGCCTATTCCTGTCCTAAAAACACACACTCTCTCATATATGTCCCCAAACACAAAACCTGGAGCTTTTGGTCGAGGAGGACCGGAGAATCCGGTGCGCTCGCACCGGAGTCTCTGGTGTAGGCTGGAGTCTCCAGTGTAGGCCGGAGTCTCTGGTACAGACGGTTTTCTGCCACTTAAAGGGGAGATGGGGTGAACTGAAACAGTCAGTTTCATTCATCCACCCCCGTCCCCCACTCTCAAACCCGTCGCCTCCTCCTCCAAAACTCCTCCCCGTGATGCATAGGGGCAATATGTTGTGCCACCATCCAACCGGAGACAGCAAGCCCGTGATGCAGCATACTTGACGAGGGAGCAGGAAAAGGCTGAGCAAGAGAACCGTGCCAAGAGGGCAAAGTATGACAATCTTCAGTCTTTGGCCCACATGTCAAAGAATGAGTACCGTGAGCTGCGGAAGACTGATTTCTATGACTTTCCACGTACCAGTGAGGGTCCACGTTTTTGGAGGAAGGAGCAGGATGTGTTCATGCAAGACGTTTATGGTGTGCTCAAGAAGTCACTTGTGTGCCCTCGGAAATATATGAGTGTTGAGAAGATGAGGACCAACCCCACTTCTCTGATGCACTGTGGATTTGTGAGAAGTTGGGGTTGTTCAACTTGATGGAGCTCCATGAAGACTACAACATCACACTTGTGCACCAGTTCTATGCCATTGTTGTGTTTGGATCTGACCAAGCCAGGACCATGACTTGGATGACTTGAACCACCCGTTGCTCGGCAACTTTCTACGACTTTTCTAACCTCATCTTCGAGCCTTCCATGGCGTATCCACTCCTGTTGGGTTGCGCATGCACTCAGCGGCTCTTGGGGAGAACAAGATGAAGCTTGCACCTTTGTATAGCAGCGAGGGTGTTGTGGGGGGGGGGTCCAAGGGACTCAAGCCCCTCTACAATCTAGGATATTCCGTCATACCATCTCACCGAGTGCTGGAAATGATGATGCCATTAGATGTGGTCTGGTCAATCTACTATATCATACCCACAGGATTCACAATGATGGCCCCGAGGCAGATGCTAATCCTATTGATGTGATGGATTTCATATTTGAGGAGATGTTCCATGCCATTCTGTACAAGAAGTCTCCTCCATACGCACCACTTGTTATGAGACTCATCAACTCCCAGGAGCATGGTTCCCCACTTGGCTTGGCTCCCAACCTTACCAAGCACACTCTAGTATCACTGCAGCAGAAGGGGCGCATGGGGCCTCCTCCTAGACGCTCCTATGGAAATGAGGAGGAGGACATCACTGAGACTAAGAGGGCCCCCTCTCCTACTAGGGCTCGGAGGAAGAGTGCCTCCAATGCACCTATACCTCACATGACACGTGACTATGTACATGAGAAGGTCAAGAAGGCCTCCTTCTGGGAGAGGACCCTGTGTTTCATGAATGTAGACATCCACAAGCAACAACATGCCTCCTACCAGAGCAACCGGCGCATTGAGAAGCTCCTCAAGGAAATTAAGGCTCAGGGAGAAGAGGATGATGAGGAAGGAGAGGATGAGTACAATGATGAGCATGGCGCTCAACAGTCCACTGAGTCAGATCACACTCTTTCTTTTGGGGCATGGAATGCCCAACAGGACAGCTTGGTAGAATGGAAGACTTTTTCTGATGTCACCTCTGGATATGGGTACCAGGGTACCTCCTCTTCTCGCCCTCACGGAAAGGGCCTGCAGCTCCAGATGGTGATGATGATGATGACTATGATGAGGATGATGAGGATCAGAAGGAGGACGAGGATGAGGATGACTACTGATGTGTTGGGGCGCTAGCTTAGGTCTTTTCCCTTTTCTGCGTTTTGATGCCAAAGGGGGAGAAGACATTGTCATCAGTATTTGCATGGGTTTGGGCTTGGATTGGATGTTTATTTGCTATCTCGAACTTCGTGTTTTATCTGCCTTATTATGTGCTTGCGAGACTATTTGATATTTGTGTGTGACTATGTGGTTGTGCACCTATATTATTGTAACTCATGTGAGAACTATGTGATTTATCTATGAACCACCTATCATGCATGTTTTACTTGTTTACCTTAATGCACATAGTCAGGGGAGCGTTATTATCTTAATGCAAATTATTCCATGCAAAATCACTTGTTGTCATCGAACACCAAAGAGGGGGAGATTGAAAGGACATTTACTATCATAATCAATTTTGGTGTTCGTTAACAACAAGTAGATCATTTTATAGTAGCTACTGTCTACAGGTTGATATTATGCAAAGTGAAAAGGATCCTTGCTCTATGGAAAGTTTCCTGCAAGCTTTACATGTTTCTGGGAATTTCAGACCGGAGTCTCCGGTCTGGCTGGACCGGAGTCTCCTGTGTGGACTGGAGTCTCCGCAGGAATCCCCGGAGGGGGCTACAATTTGCTGCCTGGGATAGTATGATAGGGGGTTCGGAGCAAGGTCCGGAGACATGTCCGGAGTCTCTGGTGAGAGCCTCAGACCGGAATCTCTGGTGCCGCTGGACCGGAGTCTCTAGCCCACTTGGCTCGCAGCAGGGCTGGGACAGTCTAGATGCTGGTCCGGAGATGGACCGGATTCTCCGGTGCAGGCCGAAGTCTCCGGTCTGACTTTTCTCCAACGGTCAGAAAAATGGTTCAGTGTAGGGGGCTGCTTATAAATAGGGGACCCTATCCCCTTCCTCCAGCGGCTCGACCCACTCAAGAACACTACCCCCATTTGAGCCACCAAATCAACAAGATCTCTTCATCCAACCATCCAAAGTCATTGATCTTTGGAGAATTGAAGGAGGATGCCTTGATCTACAACTTCACCAAGAGAGATCTTCATTTCCCCCTCATTCACTTGAGGGCCCCCATGCTCTAGTGTTTCTTTGGAAACCCTAGCTTTTGATTTGGTTCTTACAAGCTTGTCTTTTATTGTTTGACAGCTTGCTTGCATTTGGGAGCCTCCAATTAAGTTGTGGATGTGTGCCCTGAACTTGTTGTAAAGGTGTCGTATTCCACCTTGAAGGTTCCGATATAGTGGAAGAGGTGAATCGAACCCTTTGGGGTGAGATTCATCGGAGAACAAGGGAGGCCTCTCGTGGCGTTGGTGTTTTGAAACCACCCCCTCTCCAAACGTAGACGTACTTTCCCACAAAAGGAAGGAACTACGGGAAACAAATCCTTGTGTCTCCGCGTCCACCACTTTGGTTACTTCTATCCTTTACCACACTTTACCTTACTTGTTCTTGCTTAGTCTTGTGCTAGTTGGTGCTAGTTTGACATATAGGTAAATTCACCTTAGTTGCATAATCTAGAGAATTTACCTTTCTTGTCAAACCCTAATTTAAAAAAGAAGAAAATTTGAAGTAGCGCCTATTCACGCCCCTCTAGGTGCCCATACGATCCTTTCAGTCGGAGTAGCAGAGGAGGCATATATGGCATCATGTAGGGCTGTGGGGCAAACTATTGTGGGAATTGTGGTGGTGGCATATAGGGCACCGGCTGCTGAAACTGTGGAGACACCGACGAGTATGGTGGATACTAAGGAGGTGCCTGCGATTAGGGATTGTATGCTGGAGGAGGTGGCATATATGGTGTCGGTGAGGGAGGTAGAGGCCTTGAGTACCCACCTCCATAGGCAGGATCAGGACGTCGTGGAGCAGCATTAACATAGGAGGTGAAGGATCCCGGTGTCTGACCAGAGGCAACAAGCATATTGTCCCGATTCTCATAAGACAACAACTGTGAGCAAGCATCATTGAGAGATGTAGTTAGAACATCATTAATGGCAGCAACTCGACCATTGTACGTACCATCGAGCCCATTGAGTATGTAGTCTTTGAGCTCATAATCATCACCCCGTTTCTCGGCAGCGGCAAGCTCGGATGCAAAGCCTTTGATCTTGGAGATAAACTGCTGAGCCGTTATGTCGAGTTTCTTTGTGTTGGTGAGGCTGCCACAGAGAGTGGAAACATGTGACTTGGACTGAGAGGAATAGAGCTCATGAAGGGCACGCCAGACGGCACTGGCATGAGTAATGCCGAAGACTCGCGGGAGAACGTCCTCGGAGAGGGAGTTGGCTACCTATTGATCCCGGATGATCCATGCATCGTAAGCAGGGTTGGGAACCAAGATGGTTTCTTGTCATCATCCAGGGCAGACAGATTTTCTGGCGGGGCAATATCCGTGCCTTCAAGGAGGCGCATGACCTGAGCTCCGCGGAGGGTCGGCAGCACCTGGGCTTGCCAATACAGAAAGTTTTCTCGGGTGAGTTTTGTAGAGGGGGGTGCACCGATGGTGGCCGCCACATGCGTGGTCGAGGAAGACGTCGCCATTGTCGGAGATATTGGATCTAGGGGTTTTGTGGAGTTTTGGAGAGAAGTTGTCGGAAACGGAATAAAAGTAGGGGAATTTGTGGAGGAGGAGGGGATCTACGTCCTGGTTGTATCGATCGGAAGGATCGGAAGTCCCGGCGGCGGCAACTAGAGAGAAGAGAAAGGGCGTCTGGTACCATATTAAATTAGATGAAAATGATCGTGCCCCTGCTAGGAGGGATCGGGTACGTGTTATATAATAGGAAAAGGCCTCCTATGTAGCATAACAGAGTTTGTATGGAGTACTACTCTGTATCGTATACATATAATAATTACATCAGGCTGGTGATAGTGGGAAATAACTTAGAGTGGTAACATACATATGTTACTAGTCTAAGTTACTACCTCCATAGTGGAAAATAACATATGTGTGGTGTCATGCAAAGGCTTATTTACTGCAACGTAGACTCATTTTTGTCTTAAAATATGTGATGTTATGGTAACATAGCTAGTTACCACAAGTCTCTCTCTCATCGTATTATTGCATGACATGGCATATAAGTATATGCTTAGTTGGCAAATGCATGTAAGACTATGTAACTACTCAAGTTACTCCTTTACACTTTTCACTCTCAACTCAAGTGACTCGATCACACGTTTGATCCGAGCCATTAAATTCCCATCCGGACGGCTCTCCAATGGTTCCGGGTTGGTGGAGTGCGCCTAGCCAAGACGCTGCTCATTTACGCTCCTCTGCTTCTTCGTCTCTGCCCTTTTAAATACCCCCGCTCCCCTGCCCCCGTAGCGTACACATCACCTCTGCCCTCGCTCTGCTTCAGTCACCAGTAGCCAGGAGTAAAAACACGAGCAGGAGGAACCAGAAGCTATCTTCACAGCAGGCCATGAGCCAAGGAGGCGTGGGCGACGGGGTGAGCCCCGGCAATGTCCCGGTGTGCTACTACGGCGCGGGCGGGCGCGTGTCGGCCTCCATGGAGCGGCGGATGCGCGCGGCCGAGGTGGCCCTGCGGTGCGCGGCATGCGGCCTGGCCGTGCTCGCCGCCGCCCTCCTAGGCGCGGACAGCCAGTCCCGCACCTTCTTCTCCATCCACAAGGTCGCCCGGTACACCGACATGCAGTCCCTCGTGTAAGCCCACCTGCCCTGCCCCCTTCCTCCCCTACCCGCTAGCAGTAGAAGCAGTAGTAAATCGACGGCCACCGGAACAAATTTCCCCTCCTGGCTAGCCGCGGCGCACGGTCTCACTGAAGCTGTTTGAAAAGCAGAGCAGCGGCACGAACGGAGCCGCGATCTCCTTCAAAAAAATCCTTTTCCCTTTTGCGCGAGGTAGCCACTGGCCCAGCCACCGGTACGGGTGTTCACAATTCGGTAATGTTCCAGCGATGCCGTGTCGCGGAAACCATCAGTCTCCACTGGTCACCGATGGGATCATGCGTGCCCATTTTTTCAAGATTCTCCTCACTGGTTTTCACAGATCGAGTATGTACCTTACAGCTTGCGGTTGCTCCCTAGTGCACTTCCTTTACTAAGTTGTGTAGGCTCAGTTATAGTAGTAACCTTGCTTCCCCGCAACATTTTCTTATAGAAATCTTGCTTAATTTGGAACACGGATCAGGTAAGGTTAGGCACCACCATATCAACAGTTGAACGCGCAGTGCACGCACGCACGCACGAGCCAACGAATCTATCGGCACATCGAAGTGAACTGAACATGAGGAGGACGGACGACGGCACGGCGAGAGTGAGACGGGCGGTAGAGGGGATTAATGGCAGGAGAGAAGAGCAACCACCACCACCAAGAGACAAACGCAGTAGTACGTTCGTCGCAGAGGAAACAGCCGCATAAAGACGGAGACGATGGCACGGTTGGGCTATTTTATTTCCATGTCGGAGCCAGCGGCAACGGCCCATCCCCCACGAGCCGGTGCCACCGCTGCATCGCTGCGCTGCGTGGCCGCACCGGGGAAAGGCAGGCTTGGCCGTGGAACTCCATTAATGGTACTACTGGCTTTGTCCTTGACGGCATGGCATCTCGCAGGGAAAAGAAAGGGCCGTTTTATTTGCGAAGTGAGAAACGGGTAGGAGATCAACGCGCGACAGGCGCTCCTGATCGGCGCTTTCACTCTGCTACTGAGCACTAGCAGCAGCAGCTCGCGCCACCTACCACGTGGTGGATGCTAGATACAGTGTCGAATGGTTACTTAGATCATTCATGGGGGCGCGTAAATGCAGAACCTACCCCTCTCCTACCGGCAAGCACCGTTCAGGCACGTCTAGGGTTTTACTACTTCCTCAGTTTCAAATTATAAGACTGTTTGGGTACTGTAGGTTAAAATGGTCTATCAAAACGTCTTATAATTTGGAATGGAGGTGGCACATCTAAGAAAAAACATTTTACCGAGTGTGTTTCCCTGCGGGTCATTTTTTGTTGGCGTAACTTATGAGTAGAATTTGGGCAAAATGCGTATATGCAGCGCTCCATGATCAGTGATTCAGGATGTTTGGCGGCCATCAATGGTCGGTATTTAAGCCATCAGATTTGTGTGTTTGTATTTTTTTTTTTTTTGAAACAAGATTTCTATGTTTGTATTGGCCACTTGGTATCTTCAATTTCTATGTCCACATTTAACACCTACAAACTATAGCTACCACTAGCAGGACCATCTTCAGATTGGACCATTGCATGGAGTCATGTAATGTTAAAGTGTGCAAGTACACACAAACTAGTATAGTATAGAAAAGCTAAACAAGGCCACCAAGCCGTAACATGTCGTAGCAATTTTGTAGGCGAACACGAAGTACTGTAGCAGTAGTAGTGTGTCATTAGGAAGAGCCCCCCTGCTTCTAACACCTTTTTTTTCTCTTGAACGTGTGAAGAATCAGTGATCACAATGACAGAATGCACGGCTAAAAATCAAGGTCACTTGTCTTTGGTGCAGGATTTTGGTGGTAGCAAGTGGAATGGTTGCTTGTTACAGCCTGCTACAGGGCGCGAGGTGCCTGGTGAGCATTGTGAGAGGTGGCATCCTTCTCAGCAGGCCCTTGGCATGGGCTATCTTCTCTTGTGATCAGGCAAGTTGCTGTTGTCACCGTCAGCTTTTCTTGTCATCTGTTTGCTTTCGTTAGCATATAGCATGTTTGTCTCATTGTTCGTCGCTGTCAATGCGCGACTTAATTATCAGCTATCATGAGCACATTTTAGGTGGAATATGTTGCTCTTCACACTGAACAGAGCTTCTGCTGTGCAAGGAGTTAGATATTTAATTGTTTATATGTGAAGTGCTATCTGAACCAATGATTCAGCAGCCATAACAAGATAATGGTTTACTGTCTTCAAAGGAAACCCTTCTTATATAAAAGCAAAAGACGTTTCCACAATTAAGAGCTCTAGTGGCTAATCTTTGGTTGTAGTTGCAGCCATTTCTCCACATTCACAGTCTGTGGTTTGTAACACCTCTAAAAAACTTCTTCTTGATTAATCAAAATGGCAAATCTTTTGCTTTGTTAAAAAAAAAGTTACAGTTATTTCACCACGAGAAGTAGTACGTACTCCTGCGTATTTTCTTTTGCTCTATATTTCACGATTAGTAGTAGGGCATATCCAATTTAAAACTTACTTCCCATACTGACATTTACAGAAAAGAAAAGGTGGAATAAAATGGATGTAGCGAATTGTCTCTCGGGTGCAACTATATTTGAATGTACTTTAAGAACATTTTGAAATGTTAAAAATTCCTAAAACAAATACTCAACATACATCTCCACATTCTAGGTGAGCACAAAGTCGTTTAAAAAATGTCGAATTATTATGTGGCCAGTGTAAAAGACAAATTTTTGTGCTAAAATTGTTGAAGTGTATAAGTGGATTGCACTAGCCTTTTTCATCAGTTCAGACTTTTGGTTGCGTTGGCTAGTGCATGAAGTTTGACATGGTATCAGAGCCTAAGGTCTCAAGTTCGAGTCCTGGCTTTCGCAATTTATTCTAAAATTGTTGTAGACCCCTCTGTGTCCACGTATATGCCCCTTGGGTCATACTTTTCGCGCGACGTCGCTCTCTTCTGGTTGCACGTGCTCCGTCACACGTGCGAGGGGGTGTTGAAGTGTATAAGTGGATTGCACTAGCCATTTCCATCAGTTCGGACTTTTGGTTGCGTTGACTAGTGCATGAAGCTTGACAAAAATAAGGCTAACCCCGAAACATTTTTGTGTCTTAATAGCGGAGGCTCACAGAAAATTTTGGCTTTTTTGCGAAACTTTACATAAGAAAGTAGTAGAACATGGAGGTGCACACAAGAATGTTTTTTGAATTTTTTTTAGCAATTTGAAATATGTTTTTTTGGTTAAGGGAGCACAAGCACCCTAGATCAAAAGTGAATTTAGGAAACTAAGGGCATGTTTGATTCAAAGGATTTTAAAAGCACAGGAATAGGAAAACCATAGGAATGGTATGTCATGACATGTGAAATCCTATAGGAATAAAAAACGCAGGAATTAGCTATAGAAGTCGTTTGATTGTGCCACAGGAAAACCGCAGGAAATTTGTATATAGATTGAGTACATGGCATAGTTGTCATGGACACATAGGAAATTTTCCAAGAGGTCTAACCTCTTGTTAGAAATCCTATGGGATTGTGGTATAGGAAAGGAATCCATAGGAATTTTAAAGGGTTCAATCCTTTGAATCAAATGGCCTCTATAGAAAAAAAATCCTATGGGTAAGAATCCTACAAAATTCCTCTACGAATCCTTTGAATCAAACATGCCCTAAGACTTAAATTTCGCATTTATAACGTATGGGGCAACTTCTGTGACCCTGGAAATTATAGATTGGGCTATCGTAAGGTCACATCTCGTCTAGCTGCTGCACTGCTGATGGTATCAGAAGAGGACCGTTACAGCAGGCCATACGTCACAATCAACGCCTAGCTAAACTTTGGTATGTTCCACGATAATTGACAAACCATTATGAACAAAAAACACCCAATTAAGGCTTCAGTGTTAGCGACTGGCCCAGCATTCCGGTCGATGTGCCACCCCCAGAGCCGTGATGCATTTTCAGCAGTAGTAAATCGTGCATGTTGCCAAATTGACATACAAATGAACGATCTCTGACAGTCAAATGTCAACATGTGCACTTGCTTCCTGAATTCAGCAATCACCCGGGATGGACAGTGCGTACTGGTATTAGGTGAGACCAGAAGTTCAGAACCATCAACCACATGGTGGTGGTATGAATGCGAAGCCCTGGGTTGTTCGATCGTCTACTCTAGCATTGAACTCCCACAACTCATCGTAGCGAGGCCCCAAGCCCTGTTCATCTGGGGGAAGCTGTGTTTACTTTGCTACTGCTGGCTTCTGTAGACACATATATACGCAATAATAAGTAAGTTTGTAAAAGTAAAATAATGTGGCTGCATGTGCAGGTGATGGCGTACATCATAATCGGGGCAGTGGCGGTGGCGCTGGAGGCGGCGCTGATCGGCAAGTACGGGCAGGTGGAGTTCCAGTGGATGAAGACGTGCCACCTGTACCAGCGGTTCTGCACGCAGGCCGGCGGCGGCGTCGCCTGCGCCATCGCCGCCGGCGCCAGCATGGTCGGGATCTCACTCCTCTCCGCCTTCAACCTCTTCCGCCTCTACGGCCACGGCAAAGGCAGCAGTAGCAGCAAGTGATCCGAGCCCCGCCGCTTTTATAGGTTTTAACACCGATCGAACAAAATCTGGGGAGAGGACCGAGCCGTACGGTAGTGTTCGTTTTTAGTTTGTTGGTGTTGACATGTTGTCAGCGTTAGCCTTTAAAAGGCCTCTGGGACACAAAGACTGGTTTCTCTGTATATGATGAGTGTGATCGACTGAAGGTGTTTGTAGTAATATGTGCGTAATAAAACAGCAAGAAAGCGATGTATCAGTGCTGCTGCTGCTGCAGATCATGCAGCATGCCAGTCTTAGATACCGGCGCGGTCGAAAAGTATTTCTGCAGTTTTATGTTTTCCAAACTTGTATCAGAAAGTGTAAAACAGTTTTGGCACTTCCAATACAGATACAATCAGTACAGTACAACGGAGGGAGTATTAAGTCATCTCTACCGGGCCGACTCCAACATGCGACCCAAATCATTGTCCGGCATGTCCCGTCAACCGCGCTCGATTCATCTGTCCACGGTTAACCAGCGCGGTTGGGCCATTTGTCCATGGTGGCCAACAGAACAATATGTCATAACATGGCACATGCGGGAGGACATGCCATCGGTCCGTCCGCGTCCGCGCTCGACGCATCGGCGACATAAATTTGATGTGCCGATGGATCAGGCCAGGCACATCGGTCCGAATGCATCATGCCGCTGAAGAGACCGTGCACATCCTGCACGTTCATGTGCACGCGTTTGAACGGGTTGGGTCGTGCCAGCGAAGATGCCTTTGGATAGGAGCATCTCCAACGGGCAGTGCAAACATACGTCACCATGCATTCTCATCCTATATTTGGACTGGATTTGCGGTATGTCCGCTTTCGAGCATGTCCTCCTATTGTCACTCCACCCTCTCCGGTTGATTCTGTAACATATCGTTCCGTAGGTGTAGCTTTAGTGGTTTGTGCTGAGTGTTACGTCAATTATGTAGTGTCTTGTTCATATCCACTAATCCACCCTTCGGCTCAAATTTTCTTTTTAGAGAGTCAACTATGTATTTTGTGAATACAAACAATTTCCTTTCTTCTGCATTTGATTTTTTCTTTGAGGAAACAAGTTTTTTGTTTCTGTAGTTTCACTTTTAATCTAGAACAATTACACATTTGGTAAATCTTTGAGAATTATATTTGCAGTGTGTAATTTTTATCGTACTTTTGCAACTACGTTTTGGAATATACACAACATGCAACTTGTGTTTTTGCAATGTGCGAAATAGTAAAATATTTTTCTATATATTAGTAAGCATATTTGGGTAACTTATTTTGATATGTATTTAAAATATAAAGATTCACATATTCAGTTTTATAATATGCTGACGTCCTTTTGTGTTACCGAAACTTTTCCATGACTCTTCTTTCATTCCATCTTCCACCTTTTTTACTTTGGTCGACTCAAACACATGTTCCTAATGTGTTGATGGTTTTTGTGTTTTGCCTCTGTTGCATTAAAAATTCTAGTAAACTAGTTTATAGAAAGAACCTAAGTCAACTTACTCTTTTTGTTATTTTCAACTCTTTTGGTTCTTGTTTCAACTCTACTGGGCTAAGACCTGGCTTCTCAAAACAACTTTTTTTAGATGATGCTTCTTACAACAAATGGACCAGCCCACGATGGCAATGGGCTACAGGACAACTTGCCTTGAGGCTCTCATATTCTCATGCTTGCGGGCTAGTGGTACAGTGTATTCAGTAATTACTATTCGCCGCTTATTGCGGCAAATAAGGAACATGCCGCCGGAAGGCCCTTGTCCTGGGTTTGGTCCAATAGTGCCCCCTATCCTGGAGTAATTCTTTTGTGTCAATTTTCTTTCCTTTCTATTATTCTTCTTCCAATTTTTCGTTTTTTCTGTTTCTATATTAGATTTTTCTTCTTATTCTTATTTTATTTTGTGTTCTATCTTTTACTTTTTTCTGTTTTTTAATAAGGAGGGTCTTTTAAAAGTAAGTAAAACATTAACTTGACATCTTGAACATTTTATACCATGATCATATTTTTCTATATTATATCTTCTTATTTTGTAGACAAATAAATTTATAACACAAGGATGTTTCTTAGATATGTGTAAACGTTTTACATATGTGAGTATTTGTTTAGATATAGGTGAGCATTTATACTTTTACTCCACATACATTTCTGCTATGATTAAACTAATTTCTGAAATATTAATGTAATTATATATAACACAATAAACAGTAGCAGTTATTGGGCCACACCGGCGGAATAGGGTCTGCTAAACATTGGTGAACACAAGCCTATATAAGTACAGCCTGGCAACCACCCCATGATTTATAACTTACCCATATAATTCTATGGGTTTTATCTCGGATATACCGGTGCAATCTTCTTATCAATTACTCCCTCTGTTTCAAAATATAAGATGTTTTAATTTGTAAAGAAAAATGTATCTAGACTTTTTTAATGTCTAGATTCACTTCAAACATGAGTGAACCTATATACTAAAAAAAATCTAGATATATTTGCTTTATAAAGCTAAAACATCTTATATTTTGAAACGGAGGGAGTACATGGCAGAACCGAATACTCAAATTCCCCTAATAAAATATAAATCTCAAAACGAATAAAAGAAGAAACGTTTGAATAAGGTGGGAGGTGCTCCGCGACCATGCTCATTCGGATTCGCTGCACCGGAATTTGCAACTGCTGGTGAAGACGCGAGGCGAACGGCTGAGGATCGCGTGGTGATGATCACCTTGGAGAGCGTCGGGGAAACACTGAAGCAGCCTATTTGGTCTTTGCCTCATCCCTTGTTGCTCTGAAAAAGAGCACCTTTTAGTCGCTGTTAGTTAGCTTTCTTTTTGGCTGCTGTAGCCTGGCAATGTTGCCCTGTATCACTCTTTGGTTGCATGTTAATGGAACGGAACCCCTTTTTCCCCTAAAAAAATTAAAAAAAGAAGAAGAATTCTACCTTACCTTTCCGCTTTCGTAGAACGGGTAAATCATTGTGATGTTTGGATGTGGAATATAATCCATGTGAAAACCTAACATGAGTAAATCGAAATTGCTGCGTCCTAAAGGGCATGAGTCTACTTTTAAAATGTAGTTTAAAGTGTACAAGGAACCTAATTGGCAGGAGATTTCAATGTGGTACACCTGTTTTGAGGGATCAATGTGGTACACCTAAACGTGCTGTGAACCGCAGAGACTGCACCCATCAGTCTGTTTTCGCATGCATGCCCTTATCTTCGGCAGCAGCTTGCCAGCAGGCTCTGTAGCGTTTGAACAGTATGATTCTGTTGGTACACATAAGTGCATATCCCGTTCGGTATTTCCCTCGACCTACTTCGTGATGCTATATGCTAGAGGATAATTTTCTGTGGTGATAATGTTGCACTGCAGGTGTATTTGCATGTTGCAATGCGAGATAAAGGAGGTCAAGTGGCAAGAACAGCTGGTCGGTGGACATGATTTGTGATAAACTACATTGTATAGTCTAGTTGTGTACATAGTCATGTATACGTGTATTCTGTACTTGTACGTTACCGTGATATATACAGCCGCCCGTATGAGGCATGGCTTAACCTACAAAAACTACCCTACCCTAATTTTGTTATAGTATCAGAGCCGCTGGCGTGACCTAGATCCATTTGGCGTCTTCTTCTCCGCTGCAACGCGATTGTGACCTCCTCGCCGTCATCCCTATCCTCGATTGGCTCCAAGTCGACCACCAAGCTCTCCAACCGTAAGATCAACTTTGGCGGCAGATCCTCATCGTCGGGTGGCTCGTCGGGGCTCTTCAATTTTGCCCCGATGATCACTACTCGCTTGAATCCTGGGAACCATCTGTACTGGAGGGCCTAGGCCACAACAATTCTCCGCAGCCATCTACTTACCGGGTTCGTCGATGGGATGTTCCCGTGCCCACCTGTGTCGGTTCCAAATCCGGCATACGTCACCCACGACAAGGCTCCTCCGGTGATGTACAACCCTGAGTTCACCGCCTGGCATCAACAGGATGCCGCGATACTGTCTGACATCATCTCCATCTCTACTGAAGAGATCCAAGGCCCCATCCTCTTCGCCTCGTCCTCAGCTGATGCATGGAACACTCCTGAGGCCAACTTCGCCTCACAGTCAACTACGCGGTCCATGTAGATCCGCGACGCCCTTCAGAAGTGCAAAAGCTGCACAAGTATATCACTACCTACTACAACACGGTGAAAACCCTAGCTGACACATTGATGTCCATCAGGCATCCCCTCAGTACAGCTGAATTCACCGGTTATCTGATGCATAGATTAGACGAGGACTATGACTCGCTTGTACAGTTGTACAAAAACATCGTTTGTGGTTGATCCTTGGCTCACTAACTCCGACCCTAAAAAATTATGAGGCGTCTAGTTGCTAAGTTTTAATTTGCATTTGACCTATGATTTGAACAGTGCACTCTATTTTTGCTAATGCCATTTGGTGATTCATATGGCTGAAAAATGTGTGACAAGTAAACTATGAGGCAGATTATGTGTTACTTCATATGAGACTTGTTTATTTTTCTGGCACTCATATCTTGCATTACTTTTTCGCAGCATCTTCAGCTACGCGTCCCTGTTCAAGTTCTTGAAGAGCACCGCAACAAGAAGGCAAAAGGAAGGGCGCCCACTATTGCACGTGTATTTGCATGTTGCAATGAAAGATGAAGGAGGTCAAGTGGCAAGAACAGCTGGTCGGTGGACATGATTTGTGATAAACTAAATTGTATAGTCTAGTTGTGTACATACTCATGTATACCTGTACTCTGTACTTGTACTTTACCGTGATATATAAAGGAGCAACAGCTGCCCGTATGAGGCACGGCTTAACCTACCAAAACTACCCTACACTAATTTTGTCAAGGTACTGGTGGCACCAGGATTATGGTATCTTCCTATCCCTAATGCCATCAAGCCATATCTAAGGCCGGTGCCAGCAAAGATCACCGTCAGGACCTCCAATGGATGCCAACGGGAGTTTTTTTTAGATCAACAGGGATTTTATCCCTGGTTCCATTTCAAGAAATGAAACCAAAATACAAACGAGTTCAAAGTACGGTACATAAAAAAATCACAGCTCAGAGAGCTCACCAAAGCAACTAAAGGACTCTAGATACCTCCCTATTTGTCCTCAACATAAACCAGACGACAACTTTTTAAGAAATCCAGTAAAACTACAGAAGATAGTTCAGAACAGGTGTTAAGAAAAGCCAAGACGCATCAGAGCACCACATGAACCTCATCCTCTGCCTCAGGATGAGCTCTGCCAATGGGAGATGAACCTGAAGGATGTCAATGTCAAAGCAGTCATCAAGGAGAGGTGGCTACGGCTCGCCATTGCGCAATGAACCTGCAGCTTGGCTACTTCCTCTTCTTTAAGAAGCAGAACCACAAAGGGTACAGAGTAGTCATCTGCGACCACTCTTATTGTGAGGTGGTCAGACAGTGCCCTAAGCACCGTGATGACATGGCGAAGGTCCTCGAACTGAATGAGAAGTGACTTGTTGGTGTTTAGGTTTAGGATTTTAGGAACCTCTTGTTATGATGGTACTATGTGTCATTTTTAAAATGTGTGTCGTGCTTCTGTTAATAACTACATTACTCTATCTATGTGTGTAGTGGTGTTATTGATGTTCTGATTACGTTGTTCGTAATGTTCATGTTCCTCGTCTTCTGTTCTTCTTCATGATCATGTTGTGCCTGGTAACCCTGCCACACTAGAGAAGAGGTACCACAATGGCTATCGGTGAACAGCCAAACAAACCAAGCCTTGCACACTAGTGGCCAATGCCGCTCACCTTTTCTGACGATGGCCAACCACCTGTGTTCGATCACAAGCAACGAAACAAAAACATGGGTTCCATGGAGCTCTAAATTGGGACCAGGCAACCAAAAGCATGCTTAATACTAGTGATGGTTAATACGAGTATGGTTTTCTCTCCGAAGTCCCGAACCGAAGTGCCTAGCTTCTATGTAGTACTCCATAAATTGTAGCCCAATCGAATATCAAGTGAAAGTGAGATTCCATGCACGTACTGGTACGATTGTTGTAAGCTTTCACTGATACGTGTACAGATCTCTGCATGCGATCGGTCTGCTCCTTTTCGCTCTGGCACGTACGCCGGGAGCTTGGGGTTTGGGAGGTTGCGCGCAGCCTCTTCCTCGCACGTGACCTACATACCGCGATCACGACCGGCGCGGGCCGGGCCGGGCCGGGCGGCAGTACGTCCTACTCGACGCGATCGGTCCAAAACGCCATCGATCGTAAATACAGATTGGCCGCTTCCTTGAGAAATCCAAAACCTCTCCTGATCTGCCCTTTTGCCCGCCCCGTGAACCCGGTGGCCGGCGAAGGGTACATTGGGAGCATATGCGATGATGCGCGTATGGTAGGTAGTACTACTACGTGTCTGGGTGAGCAAACGGCCGATGGATGCTGCAGCAAGGTATTCACCTCGGTGTCGTTTACGCGGCGCTAGGATCTTAGCTGGGAACATATGCATGGTCGGTCTTGGTTGATCTCGATCGACGCGACTGGCGAGTACACACGCATGATGATACGATCGATAGAGGTGCTAGCTAGCTTGCCGGTCCTTGCATTGCATGGCGACCTACTGTCGATCCACGACAATGTACACGTACTCCTCCCTCCCTCCCTCCTGCCTGTCTCGTGAAGGCCACGTACGTACGAAGCTAGCTAGCTAGCTGCAGTCTCCATGTCGTTTTATTGGGAGGCCGTAGATTCCCTGACAGTAGAGTACGTACAAGTACTTTGCAGTACACAAATTGTGTCATATGCATGATACTTACCTTCGTAGGCTCACTGGCCGTGTGGAACGTACGTCGGTGGAAACCAAGGAATAACCATTTTCTTCCGTGTTTGTAGGTGCCCGATCGATCGGCGAGCAATGCAATGAATGCACCCACATGCATATGTTGTGGATGATGCAGCGGTGGATAGCTAGCTGCAGTACTCTCCATGTCGTTTTACTACTCGCGAGAACTTCCAAGATTTATGAGTGTCGCGCCTACGCATTTCCTGGATCGATCTAAGATCAGGTTGTGCGCTTGCAGATACGCGCGTATTCAATTTGGCGTCCACCCTGCCATCAGTATATGCGAACACACTAGGCGCTGCAGGGTCGGACCGGCCGGCCGGGGGCTCGCGTAAATAAATTGACCCCGTGATCGATCCAGGCCTCCGCCGGGGCCGGCCCGGTCCCAGCAACGTCCGTCGCGTGGATCGATGCCTGCCCGCGCGCGCTGGCACCCACCCCCGTGGCTCGGTCGAGCTGCACTGCAGTGCTGCATCGCCACTGTACGTACGTAAGCAGCTGGGTCGTCGACGTGACAGCACCGTCGTCGTCGTAGAAAATGGCAATTTATTTATTTCCTGATCCGGAATGCGCCCCCGCGCGCTTTCGGTCCGGTCGCGCGCGCGCGCACGTACGCCGTGGCCTCGCCGGAGCGGAGAGCACGCACGCACGTTAATTAATGCGACGTGAGCGGGACGGCAGCTAGGATGCCGCAAGTAGTAGTAGTAGAGCGCGGTGCGTGCCAAGCGCCCTAGACAGACAGCTCCGCGACGAGGCCTAGCTGCTACGCCTAGCTAGGCACTTCAGCGTCCGCTGACGGGTGACGGCTCGGCTAGTCGGCCGGGGAGAGGAAGGACGTGAATGTTTTAACCTTTTTGACCGGGTGTGCTTGCATGTCGATTCCGGGCGGCGCCGGGTGGTGGAAAAGCCTGAGATGACGGAGCAGGGAGCCGACCCCGGCAGAGCAGGTCCGTCGCCGTACCCTCTGCTCGCCTGCCACGCTCCAGGGCAAAAAAATTCTGGCTCCCTCGGACCTCGTGAAGAAATTTCGTCTGGGACAAGTTGGCGAGTAGCGCATTATTAACTTTGGTTTGATCCATCCATCTGCAAGCGTAGTAAGTAGTAAAAGCATCCAAGAGATGGATGTGTAGCGGCTCTTGGACGGAATCCGTATCTGAATTCTACAGGTCGGATGGAGGACCCAACTGGTCACGTTGTCCTACTGCTACTACTAGTAGGAAGGATCTCCCTCCCAGCCGTGTGTGTTTATACGACGCCGTTGTTTCTTTCGGCGGGCGGCGGTCCATTTCACCGCCTGACCGCCGGTCCCCGTTAGACGGCGCAGGCACGGGCAGTAGTAGCAATACTCGCTCCCAGCCCCGTATCCAGCAACTTGCCTGTTGCGGCAAAAGAAGCTTGGCGTGAGTCGTGAGACGATTGCATCACATGCATATATCGTCCTCGATCTCCCGACAGCAACCGCGGAAGGCGCATCAGTCTGTGAGGCGATTACTACTAGTACGTAAGTAGAAGTGGATGGAGGGGTCAGTCACATGCGCGACTTGCACGCAAGCATCCACACGAAGCAACAACACGGGGAGCCATACAAGGCGAGTGCCGAGAAACAGCATGTCGCCAAGAGGGCGAGGACAAGGCCCAAGCGTACACCCAGGAACGTTCAAAAAGAAAAAGAATCATTAACTTATTTCCATATTCTATGGCTCGCTGGTACAGCCTCGATCGAATGCTTAAACAATAATAATTAACTAATAATGCTTATTGCGCGTGCGAATAATGAGTAAATTGAACCAGACTCTCTGTTGACCGCCGGGCAGGATCGATCGTGACGGCGTGGGATCGAACGGTGCGCGCGCGCGCATGCGGCATGCCCATTGATCAGGACACGTCGACGGGCTTGCACAGGAAGAGCAGCGAGGAGGGAGGCTGCTGCCTCCCGGCGCCACCCCCGCCCGCGCCGCCCAGGCGCTCGTAGCAGTCGATGGAGAAGAGCGAGAGGGACAGGGAGAGCGACAGGCGCGCGCGTGCCTGCGCGTGGGCGAGGGCGCCGGCGCGGCCGAGGCGGTCGAGCGCCGGGCCGAGGCAGAGGCGGTAGAGCCTGCGGTACCCGCCCAGCGCGGCGACGACGGTGCGGGTGGCGTGGCCCGCCGACGCCGGACCCACGTGGCGGAGGCAGAGCGCCTCCCAGACGGCGTCCCGGCGCGACACGGCGGCCCAGAGGCGGCACACGCTGGCGGAGGCGGCGAGCGAGCGGCCGTCGAGCCGCGCCAGGATCTCCGACAGAATGTCCGCGTTGTCGTTGATGTTGTACACGCCCCCGCCGCCGCCGCCGCCGCCTAGTAGGTGCACGCGCACCTCCAGCACCGCCTCTTCCTCCTGCCGCGGCGCCGCAACGGGAGGTCCTCCCATGCACATGGCCCGGCCGTGGGTTCTTTGGTATAGGAGCGAGGGAGACGGGAGCGAGAGGTGAGAGGGAGACGGGTGGAGGGCGTATATATAGGGAGGGGACGGCCGGGGTTTTGACTCTGCTCCTCTGATATGGTGCTCGTGTCTGCGGGGCCTGCCGGTCGCAACGCGAAAGGAGATTAAAGCCTTCTTGGAACCAATAATGGCAGTGGCCGGCCGCGTGGAAGCTGAGTGTGAGGAGCTCTTAATCACCGCTGTCATCACCCCACATATTTAATTTTCACTACTAGGTCACCGTAAAGCAAGCAAAGAATCCGAAGGTGCAGCCGTGCAGGTGACTCCGGCTGCCGGCAGGGGGAGAGGTTGAGACGGAGTTCTTGCGTGTGGCGTCGCGAGGTCCGGGGCATCTGGTGTGGATCGCGAGTGAACGAGGAGATGTGGCCAAGCGGGAGGTGCCAAGGGGCGTACGTGGAGATGCGCGCGACGTCGTGTGCGTGCGTGCGACTCCGCAACCCTAAACTGCTAGCCTTCGTTTTGACGCCGTACGTTACGTGTTGTTTGATTGTTTCTCGTCCTCGGGAAGCGTGGCCAACGCGAACGACGGGACGGTGGTGTGAAGGAGACACTCGCGCGGCGGCGCACGACGTTCGTCCACTCCACCGCTCGCGTTGCCGCTGCCGGTATGGCCGGTGGCCGGTGGGTGGCGTGCCACTGTAGCCTGGTCAGGCCGGCGCGGTGATGTTGCCAATTCGCGCGCCACGCCTCACGGCCGTCGACAGGCAGCAGGTAAAACTCCCCGACTAGACCAATCTTCCCTGCTCTCCTTTTTGGTGGTACTGCATCTTGTAGTAGTGTTCTACAGTCAACATGACACTTCATGAAACCGCAGGGACACTACACTAACAAATTCAACGCAAGTGTGTGAGTAGGGCACTAGGTGTAGCCACTCCATGTTTATAAATTAACAAGGGCCGTCGCGTCTCGGGAGGACGATGCCCAGGCATAGCCACTCCCAGTGTTTAAATTAACAAGGGCCGTCGCGTCGGGAGGACGATGCCCAGGCTGACGACAAACACAGTTCGTAGCCGGTAGCGATTGCTCGTGTGGATTTCGGGTCCCGTTCCGCCGAGAAAACTGGACCGAGGTCGCAACGGCTAGCTTCAACCATTGGCCGTGCACACATCTTTTCGATGCACACAATACATTGTGTATTCGACGTCACTCACATCAATGCATGTTTCTTTAACTAATTAATTATTATTTTCCTGGTTGATGAACCCTCACAAAACGTAGGCTAGCTTGAATATGGATCCACACTAGTTTCCTACCATTTGATGTTTCACTATCAAATTAAATTAAAAAGCTAAGAGCATCTTCAGCCGCGCGTCCTAAACGGATTCTGGCAGCAGTACTGGCAGGGGCGAAGCTGGATAGAGCCCAAATCTGGTGCTAAACAACTTTAATGATGCTAATTACCTACATTTTTTATATTTTTTGCCTTAAAAATTATCACATGCTCTTTGCAGTGTGGCCGCTTGGCCGGTGCTACGGCACCGCTAGCACCATGTCTGGATCCACCCCTGAGTACCAGATCATTCGCTTGGCGAACGACCCGCTTGACAAAGAAGACCTGGAGGACCGCGACGACGAGGACGACACGCCCCATGGAAGCTACCTCGCTACCGGCGGTGGCTGCCAGTGCCGCGCTGGCGGGAAAGGTGGGGGCGTCGGCGGCGTCTCGAGCGGGGGATCCCCCATCTGATGTCGTCGAGGATGTCCTGGAGGGTGCGGTCGGGTGCACTCACCAGCGGTCGCAGTCGGCCTGGTTCTTCATCTTCGACGCGCCGATCAGGCTACTGAGGCGCGCCATGTCTTTCTCCCGGCGCTGGCGAAAGAAACTCTCCCACCAGTCGTCAATTCATGGGTGCCACATGGCCAACTCTCGCTCCGCCGGTGTCAGGCGCGCGCGATGCTCGTGGATATCCTGCCACCAGTGCTCAATGTTGCGCTTCGACTCCGACGAGATGCTGACGGCGTTCTCCGCCAGCCGCCATGTTCTTGGCAGACGGTACTCAGGCGGGCAAGGGTACCGCGCGTGCTAGAGCATCCATGCCTCGTCGATGCATAGGTTGTGGGGGTCGAAGCCGTTCTCGTCGGCGCCGCCGTGACGGCGTGGTGCGACATGGCTACGACAAGGGTTGGGGTCGTTCTCGTCGGCACCGTCGTTACGGCGTGGGTGCGACATGGCTACGGCAGGGGTTGGGGTCGTTCTCGTCGGAGGCTGAGTAAGGAAGAGGCGAGCGGTGGAAGAATGGAGGAAGCAGTAAGCAACGAGCGGTGGTACTTAACCCCCCCATAGGAGGCGAAGGGGACGGTGCCAGACTTAATGGAGTCGCCACGTCTGCTCTGACGAGACCGCTCGTTGCGTCGCCTGGGGAACGTACGAGCACGTTTACTACCGCTGACCGCCACTTTGATCGTGGGCTCGGTCGTTGCCAGCGTTGGCCCGTGCGACGCACGTGTTGTGTCTAACGCGCCTAGAAGGAACCTGATGGCACGAGGACGGGGCGGGCGCGCCGGACATACTATTGGCCCTACCGGAACGAATATGCCTTTGGGGCTCGTGGCTGGGATCGCCAACGCGTCCAGGGTGCCCAATAGCCCTTTAGGTTGCCGCTTGGGAAGCGCGACTGGATATGCCGTTAGAGCGAAAGTGAGCCTAGCTCAACTGGTTGAGTTAGTGGATGTACAAACCCAACATCTTCACGGATGCAAATTTAGGTTCCTATTTATACTTGAGGATCAGACTATCATCATACTCATGCAATTTATCCTAAGGATCATGCTTGATGCTTAACCATGTTTAAAAATCATATTAGTCATGTTGTGTGCATTCCTAGC
This sequence comes from Avena atlantica, assembly GCA_910589765.1. Classification (NCBI taxonomy): domain Eukaryota; kingdom Viridiplantae; phylum Streptophyta; class Magnoliopsida; order Poales; family Poaceae; genus Avena; species Avena atlantica. Next base: position 43,861,289 of record OU342737.1, read on the forward strand.
TGGTGCAGAGGCATGAGAAGTAAAATTCTCCCCCAATTTTAAAATTATTCCTAGGGCAGCGTCCCTACATCGGTGTGGCGTCGGAGATCCCCCATGGTGGCAACCTAGCGGCGTAAGCGCATGTATTTGGGGGCTCCTTCAGAAAACCTTGAATGTGGCCCTATACTGCTCGTTGTTGACAGGAGATCTAGGCACTTGGTGTCGTTGCCTGGCGCGAGGTTGGTAGTGTGGGGACTGTTGGCCTGGCTTCCAATAAAGGTGCTCCGGATCAGCAGAGTTTCAACAACTAGTGACACTAATCTGGTTCATGTTGGCCTCCTCGGCTGCCATCGAGTTACCGTCTTCCTCTCAGAGATATTCATAGTTTGGCACATGATGCTATTAGAGATCTCAAGCGAAATCAATGCGGTTGTGTGCATCCTTCTAGGGGAGCGGCGCGAAGCTTATTCTACCGTTTGGTACTATGGTACATGTTTTCATATGATTTCCATGTATTTGACAGTGATGGAGAAACTCTGGTGGTTGCGATCAGAGGGTTGGTTTTGGTAGAAAGGTTTTGGTTGTGATGAAGAGAATGCATCACAAGTTTTTCCTATGTGTCGGATGCTCAGCGACTTGCAACATTACCCATGGAAAGTGGGGATGGAAACACGGGTGGAATACATCTTTGGCGGTGCTCATCCAGTATCAAGGCATGATTCCCAAGGTCAAAACCCAATGCATGTACTTCAATGGTTGTAACTGGCAATGTCCTTATTGAAGGCATTGTTTTGTAAATTCGATCTTTCTCCAGGGTGAAAACCAAAGATCTTTGATCCGTGCACCTAGTGTTGACGTGGGACACTTCGTTGGAACCCCAAGAGCAAGGTGTGAAGCAGCACAGCAGCAAGTCTTTCCTCAGTAAGAAACCGAGGTTATCGAACCAGTAGGAGGAAGGAAACGTCACACAAGTGTTGCTAGCAACGCTGAGACCTGCACAACACAAACTCAAGACTTTGCCCCAACGAATCAGTGAGGTTGTCAAGCTCACCAGTTTGCTGTAACAAAGGATTAAACGTATGGTGTGGAAGGTAATGGTTTGCAGCAAGTAAACAAGTAACCGTGGAAGATGTATCAATGGTAAAGATTGGACCGGGGTCCATAGTTCACTAGAGGTGCTCTCCTTAGATAAACATGGCATGAAGGGTAAACAAATTACAGCAGGGCAATTGGCAGGAACTGAGCAAGGCATAACAATGCAATTACTAGTCAGAAAGATCCTATGAGATTCGATTGGGCAATACAACAAGATACATAGACCGCCATCCAACTTCATCTATGACTAGAAGTCCACCTTTAGGTTATCATCCGAACCCCCTCCAGTATTAAGTTGTAAACAACAGACAACTGCTTTAGCAAAGTGTGTAAGGTAAACAATCCACATGTTCCATGAACAAGAGACCGTTGTTTTCTCCTTAGTAGCAACAACACATCTACAACCGAAGAGATTACTGTCACTTCCCTTGGAAACTAGAGGCATGAACCCACCATCGAGAATAAATACCCCCTCTTGGAGTCACTAGCAACTACTTGACCAAGATAGCTACTAACAACGGGTAGCATGCAAGATCACAAACAACACAGACATGATAGAATCATAAAGACAAAACCATTAATCAAACAAACATAATAATCTCAATATCCATCGGATCCCCGCAAACACAACATGCATGATTACAAATAGATTAGATCTTGATCATGAACGAATCTCACAAGATCTATACATGAAAGCACAAAGGAGGAGATACAACCATCTAGCTACTACATGGACCCATAGTCCAAGCTGAAACTACTCACACAGCATACCAGAGAGAAGGCCTCCAGGATGATCTCCCCTCCGGCGGGGGTGCCGGTAAGAACTTCAGATCCCCCGATCTAGGGACGATGGTGGCGTCGGCTACAGACTGTTTCATGGATTTCTGATTGGGAACTCAGGGTTTCTGCATCGGGGGATTCTTATAGGTGAAGGGGGAGGCCGAGGAGGCGGCCAGGGTAGCCAAACCCTAGCCAGGTGCAGGGCTGGTGTAACGCCCCCAAATCGGGTCTATGCAGATCTCAGCGTTTTCCGCAAAAACCCGCATAGAAGCGATTCAAAGACGCCCACCAGACACTTTCATGTGGGTGGGATTTGAATACAAGTAGTTACATCACAATAGTTTACAATAGAGTCGACAAGAACTTATATATACAACCATGACTCAACGAGTCGAGAATACAAAAGGTACAATACAAAGGTACAACTCAAGGATAAAGCAAGATAGTATCCGAGTACGGACAAGATCCAAATGGGACTAAGAGTCCTGAAGAATAACCAAGCGGTGTCCAACCCTGCCCAGGCCAAGCCGGAAGGGTAACCTTGCTAACATCGTCAATCACATACCTGTCAAGCCAAAAGGGTGCCGACAAAGGGTGTCTATCTTAGCAATATTAAGCGGGATCGGAATTCTAGGAATTGATTAGAGGGTTCAAGTTATTTAGCTACCCCACGTATTAAATGTTGAATTAACAAGGCAAAGCATGACAACGGTTCGCTACACAAATTTAAATGGGGCCAATATTAGACTAGATTCGTCCGCATATGGGCTCCATATTTAATTATGAGGTGAATCGATAAAATACCCCCAAACAATTAAATATGTATGCGAGCATGAATGATTAATATGCAACATGTTTGATGTAGTAATTAATAAAATAGGGGCTCGGATTTGGGGTCACACATGGGTCCGACGATCTTGGGCTCCAGGGGTTCGGCTCGTCGAGATCGGTCTCCGGGCGCCGGAAACGGGGCCTTCGGGTTTGGATTTGAAAGCCGGGTATCGAAGATCTTGGCATCAGGAGGGTAGAACTTGACATCACCACAACAACACCACGCCATCTTTAGTTCCTCAACATCACCATGTAGAACTTGCCGAACTTCTGATAACTTCTATCGTCCAAAGGGGAACATGAGCGACAACAACATTACTCGCAACATGTCCCCGACAAACGGGCCAAGAGACATTGAACGAAGTGGCAAACAAGGCACCGGAGTGGACCTGGAGCATCACTGAAGGAAGAAGATCATGCTGGGAAAAATACTTGGCAGCAAGGTTCGACGGCGGGGTGCTCACATGCAAGAGGGAACATGAGGCGTTGACTGTCTGCGACAGTACTACTGCGACCTGCAAGGAAACATGGTAGCTGGCCTTGGACACGAACAAGAGAGGTCGCAGCGGAGAGCAGGTGGCGAGGAGAACGTGTGGCCGTGCACGGGCGGCGGCGACGAGGAGAAGGGCGGCCAGAGGTGCTCGTGGCAGCGAGACCTAGCAGCGGAGAGGACGGCCAACGGAGTGGGGCTCGTAGGGAAGCGGAGGAGGGCGCTGGCGGAGGCTAGACAGCGACGCGGTTCGGCTGGCGACGGGGCCCGTAGGCGAGACGAGGTCGACGAGCAGGAGTGGAGAGGAGGCCGCGGACACGCGGGGTTGCAGCGAGCGCGGCGATGCTTGGGCGACGGCGTGTAGACACGGGGAGAGCTCGCGCGGGAGAGGATCTAGGCGAGAGGAGAGGGCGGCGCTGACGGCGGGTGTTGTCGACAGAGAGAAGTGGCGGCACATCGGGTCGCGTGGCCCTGGCGCAGGAGGTGGCCGGCGACGTGGGGACGAAGATGGAGGGGACTCGGCGAGGCGGACGACAACGATGGGGACTGGGAGGCGGCGGCTGCTGCGTCGGGCGAAGGGCGGCCAGAGGTGGCGGCGCGCGCCTGGGGTGAGGACGCGATGGCGGCGGGGACAGGGAGCGATGGAGGCGAGCGGGATGGAGGCGATGTGCTGGTGGCCCCTGGGCATGCGGGATCCAGGGCGTGTGGGGGTTTGGGGCAAGGTTGTGCCCGTGTGTTGCGTGCTCTGTGTGCATGGAACGAGTCAAGGTGAGTGCAGTTGTGTGCGTGTGTGGTGCAGGTGAGTGGCGGCGGGGTGTGGGGGTTAGGTGAGATTAGGGTTTCGTTACGGGGTCGTAGGTGGCTAGCTGGGCCGTTTGGCCCGGCCGGCTTCCTCCCCCTAAAATTACTTTTGTCTAATTATTTTAATTTTAAATAGGCTTTTATAAATAGTTTTAGACAAATAAAAGATTCGGAAAATACCAGGGTTTTGATTTGAAATTAAAGGAGGGGACTAATTAGAAAACAAAATAGGCGTTTGGTTAAAATATTTTAGGGCGAAAATATGCATGTTGACGTCATGATGATGCGAAAAATAAAACAACCAATTTTATTTCGGAATAATTTCCGGGGCATTACAACTCGACACCACTAACGAGGATCGCGTCCCGAGATCCAAGCAAGGACACTGGGGGTGAGGGGTTGATGATTGGATTTTCTTGTGTCGGGTTGATGGTCGCGACACCACTAACAAGAATTCTTGCTCCATCTTGAAATTGTCTACACCACCAACAAAGGGTTGTTGTTCATGTTCTTCGAGGAAACACTCCGGAGAGACAAAGGAGGAAGTAGAGGTATCAAAGATAAGGCCACCTTTAACTTCCATGGAGGAAGTAAAAGTCACATCATCTACCGATGCAATGTAAAGAGCGAATAATAAGAGTAGTGGTATGGTCATGACTCCATCCCGCACTCAAAGCATTACTCTGTACATGAATAGGAGGATCGTGCAACTAAACTCTCGGAATCCAAATGGAAGATCTTGATAATCAGTATTGGCAAAAGATTCAGGTAGATGATGTCATCGCAGAAGTTGCAGAACACCGGGAAACATTTAAGAGGGATCAAGTAGAATGAAATCCAGATGTATATCCACCGTTACAAAAGGGAGGATATCGGAACCCTAATGGTACGACGGAAACCCAACCACGAGAAATCCTAGACTTGTAGAAGGTAAGAGAGAAGATTAAAACACGCAAAGGTAAGAAGAGAAAGAATGGAGGTAAGGAGTAAAATCAGAGCTAATTAGATCTAGCCAACGCATTTGTAGCAAAATAGTTTTGACACTAAACATCGGTCGGTGGCAAGGTTAACCTATAGGATGGACCAGTGGGGTATCATAAACCTTTGCTCTGATACCACTTGTAACGCCCCCGAATCGGGTCTATGCAGATCTCAGCGTTTTCCGCCAAAATCCGCATAGAAGCGATTCAAAGACGCCCACGAGACACTTTCGTGTGGGTGGGATTTGAATACAAGTAGTTACATCATAATAGTTTACAACAGAGTCCACAAGAACTTATATATACAACCATGACTCAACGAGTCGAGAATACAAAAGGTACAATACAAAGGTACAACTCAAGGATAAAGCAAGATAGTATCCGAGTACGAACAAGATCCAAATGGGACTAAGAGTCCTGAAGAATAACCAAGCGGTGTCCAACCCTTCCCAGTCCAAGCCAGAAGGGTAACCTTGCTAACGTCGTCAATCACATACCTGTCAAGCCAAAAGGGTGCCGACAAAGGGCAAAGAAAAACAGAAAAAGAGCGGTCAGTACTGAGGCCAGTACACGGCGAGACTAGAATTCGGCGGTCCTCGCCTACATAGGTATGGTGGGCTCAGCGACAGCAAAGCTTGCACTGTCTAACTTATAGAGACACGCTACAACTTTGGCTATTAGAGCGAGATAAGAGAGCACTATTAGATAGCATAATGTAACACCAAACATAACCCATCCGAAGATTCCACCTCGAAGACCAGTCGAGGAAGTCCTCTTACATAATTTTAGTTAATCAGGTATTTAGTTGATAAGGCTAATTACTAATCATATTATTAAGAGCGAAATATTAGTGGCGTTGTCTATGATCATGACACTGTACTCCTGAGGCGTCCATAACCGTGGACACACGGCTTCTCGAAAAGATTTACCCTGCAGGGGTGCACTACTGTACCCAAACGCATGCTCAACCCTTCAGGCAACATATCACACGTGCCATCCGAATCTCACAACAAGAACTGTCCCATAACTACGCGCATATCCAGAGGCATCACCTACTGTGTTTTACCCACACAAGAGATACAACTAATTCTGTAGGTGGCACAGCGTTTGAGTCTACGGCCGGGCGATGATCGGAAGATAACTTGTAGAGCTCCATCCCACCTTCGACACGATATCCCGATTTTATGCAATGCAAGCCATGGCAGTCCACCAAAACATCAAGTCCGAAGACATATCAACTCACCCATGTCCGAGGACATATTATGCGTATGCACCAAATGGAAAACCAGTTTTGTAACCCTCTGGATATACGAATAGTGCCGGTAGTTGAGGGGGGATCCCAGAGCCCCCCACGTTTGGTTAGTGCGATCAACTCAGAACTGGTATCGTAGAACGAACGGGTCCTAGGTCGGCTCAAGCAGTTCCCAAAGGTGGTCCCTGCCGGGGCCTTATCATTAGGTGGAACCATAACCATAACCAACATCACCAATGTAATTATCTTATCACCATCAATATCCGATTATCATGTTCCACCTGTATGAGAGCTCTACTAAGCATGCCTACGACTCGCAAGGAAAAAAGCTAGCTAATCAAGTAAGGCAATAGGATAACCAAGGCAATATAGTGGAGCAGGTAAATAAAGGAACGGTACTATAGCATCGACAATAAGGATAGCAATAGATCAAAGGGAGGAAGTAAAGACTATAAATGCAAAATAGGTAGAAGGGGGAGAATGCTCGCCTGTGAGACAAAGTCAAGAAACCGAAGCTTGTCGTATCTCGCAACAACTCGTCGTCCTATCCGGTGAAGAAGCAAACACTAGAAAGAACACCCGATGCAATATTTAATACTAGGCGGAAGATTCAGCATGTTTATGTTATGATGAATGACATGGCAATATGCGGTCTATCTTAGCAATATTAAGCGGGATCGGAATTCTGGGAATAGATTAGAGGGTTCAAGTTATTTAGCTACCCCACATATTAAATGTTGAATTAACATGGCAAAGCATGATAACGGTTCGCTACACAAATTTAAATGGGGCCAATATTAGACTAGATTCGTCCGCATATGGGCTCCATATTTAATTATGAGGTGAATCGATAAAATACCCCCAAACAGTTAAATATGTATGCGAGCATGAATGATTAATATGCAACATGTTTGATATAGTAATTAATAAAATAGGGGCTCGGATTTGCGGTCACACATGGGTCCGACGATCTTGGGCTCCAGGGGTTCAGCTCGTCGAGATCGGTCTCCGGGCGCCGGAAACGGGGCCTTCGGGTTTGGATTTGAAAGCCGGGTATCGAAGATCTTGGCACCAGGAGGGTAGCACTTGACATCACCACAACACCACCACGCCATCTTTAGTTCCTCAACATCACCATGTAGAACTTGCCGAACTTCTGATAACTTCTATCATCTAAAGGGGAACATGAGCGACAACAACATTACTCGCATCATGTCCCCGACAAACGGGCCGAGAGACATTGAACGAAGTGACAAACAAGGCACCGGAGTGGACCTGGAGCAGCACTGAAGGAAGACGACCATGCTGGGAAAAATACTTGGCAGCAAGGTTCGACGGCGGGGTGCTCACATTCAAGAGGGAACATGAGGCGTTGACTGTCTGCGACCTGCAAGGAAACATGGTAGCCGGCCTTGGAGGCGAACAAGAGAGGTCGCAGTGGAGAGCAGGTGGCGAGGAGAACGCGTGGCAGTGCACGGGCGGCGGAGACGAGGAGAAGGGCGGCCAGAGGTGCTCGCGGCGGCGGGACCTGGGTGCGGAGAGGACGGCCAACGGAGCGGGGCTCGTAGGGAAGCGGAGGAGGGCGCTGGCGGAGGCTAGACAGCGACGCGGTTCGGCTGACGACGGGGCCCGTAGGCGAGACGAGGTCGACGAGTAGGGGTGAAGAGGAGGCCGCGGACACGCGGGGTTGCAGCGAGCGCGGCGACGCTTGGGCGACGGCGTGTAGACACGGGGAGAGCTCGCGCGGGAGAGGATCTAGGCGAGAGGAGAGGGCGGCGCTGGCGGCGGGTGTTGCCGTCAGAGAGAAGTGGCGGCACATCGGGTCGCGTGGCCCTGGCGCAGGAGGTGGCCGATGACGTGGGGACGGAGATGGAGGGGACTCGGCGAGGCGGACGGCAACGATGGGGACTGGGAGGCGGCGGCTGCTGCGTCGGGCGAAGGGCGGCCATAGGTGGCGGCGCGCGCCTGGGGTGAGGACGCGATGGCGGCGGGTACATGGAGCGATGGAGGCGAGCGGGATGGAGGCGATGTGCTGGTGGCCCCTGGGCATGCGGGATCTAGGGCGTATGGGGGTTTGGGGCCAGGTTGTGCCCGTGTGTTGCGTGCTGTGTGTGCATGGAACGAGTCAAGGTGAGTGCAGCTGTGTGCGTGTGTGGTGCAGGTGAGTGGCGGTGGGGTGTGGGGGTTAGGTGAGATTAGGGTTTCGTTACGGGGTCCTAGTTGGCTAGCTGGGCCGTTTGGCCCGACCGGCTGCCTCCCCCTAAAAATACTTTTGTCTAATTATTTTAATTTTAAATAGGCTTTTATAAATAGTTTTTAGACAAATAAAAGATTCGGAAAATACCAGGGTTTTGATTTGAAATTAAAGGAGGGACTAATTAGAAAACAAAATAGGCTTTTGGTTAAAATATTTTAGGGTGAAAATATGCATGTTGACGTCATGATGATGCGAAAAATAAAACAACCAATTTTATTTCGGAATAATTTCTAGGGCATTACAGCTGGGCCCACCCGTGCCTAGGGTGGGTCTGGCCGCCCTGGCCGGCCTCTCCGGCTCCCCTATAGACTTCTTGTTCCCCATGGAAAGTAATTGACTTTGACGTTTGTCCATTCCAATTTCGAGAATATTTCTTTACTAACTTTTCTGAAAACAAAAACAACAGAAAACAGGCATCTGGCATTGTTGCAACTTTTTAGTAGGTTAGTACGACAAAACATGTAAAAAACACCTCAAAGTGTAGACAAAGCAAAGTAAACAAGCATGGAGCATCAAAAATTATAGATACGTTTCCAACGTATCAGCATCCCCAAGCTTAACTCCTGCTCATCCTCGAGTAGGTAAGTGATAAAAGAATAAATTTAAAGGTAACATGCACCCTCACAATAAAGATCCAACCATTTGCAAGCATTGAAATCTGGGATCAAATAACTCTAAACATGTGCATGAAAGATGGAGTTCTAACAATAGGACATAGTAACTACGCATGCAACATGACAAGCTACAAACAAAGATCATGAATAACATGCATTGAAAAACGTTTGTTTGTTTCACATACATAAAACATAGCATGGTGGCAATCAGCTTGTCCCTCATAGAGTAGCAATATAGATGCATAGGAATCCTTCAAAGTTTACAAGGGTGACTAGAAACAAATAGCACAAGAACAAGTAATATCACAATATGCATCAATCAATAAGCTTTGGAACACTACACACAGAATGACAACTATGCTCTCTTGACGGTGCCTAAAGGTAGAAGGTGGAGACTCAATAGTGGTGGAAGAAAGGCCTTTTTTATAAAGGAAGCAGGGATTACAAGTTTCAAAAAGAGCTTCCTAAAATTATGGTACTTGTTAGCTTTCAGCTCTCATTTCCCCTATCATAAGCATCTTGAAGTGGTTAAGGTTAAAGTGGCAAAGATGGAGTATATGCTTGACGAAGTATAAGTTGACAATCTCAAGTCCCTTGAATACGCGGGCCACACCTCATGCATAATCAACTTTGGGCCCAGGTAAGTTCTTGTCATTGTAAGTATTTGCATATCATTGAGAACCGCCAATGGGGTACCCCTTGCACATGGTACAAGAGCTTTCCCATAACCAAAATGACAAGGAAAGCTGACAATGAGCATCTCATCAATCTTTTTATTTACTATATGGATATCTTTTTATTGAGGATGCTTCATAGATAGCTCACTATGGTGATGCTGCAAGTTTCCACCATGATTAGGCATGGCTTAGGCTAGCGGCCCAGGCGTTTCTCTAACACAGGATACAAACTCCATCGACTTACAAGTTCCCTCTTTATTTCACACCGGTGACATCCATAGACAAAAGAGCATGATATGAACCGAGTACAAAGTACAAGTGCAATGTTGAAAATGTTCCCCGTGATAGCACGGTTATGTTAATTCCAACTTATAAGTGCAAGCATATACAACAAAGTTGTCACAATGGTTCAAGTTTATTAGGGGCTGATGACCCACAAGTATAGGGGATCACAATAGTCTTCGCGGGTAGTATTACCCAATTTATTAATTCGACACAAGGGGAGCCAAAGAATACTTGCAAGCCTTAACAATTGAGTTGTCAATTCAGTTGCACCTGGAAATAGTTCTTGCTCACAGAAGTTTATCAGTAGCAACAGTTTGGTAGTAGCAATAGCAAAGCAACAATAATAGCAACAGTGAAACATGAGCAATAGTAATAGTAACGGTAACAGTAGGATTTTAGTGCGGTAGACATAGGGATGGATGGATGGGGGTTGCATGAACGAGTCTAAACATGTAACTTCAAGACCTAGAGAATTTCAGATAAATAATAACAAGCATCCAAGTAATAAACAATCCTAGGCATGTGCTCCAATTATAGTCTTACGTGCTCGCAATGAGAACTTGCACAACATCTTCTGTCCAGCTAGCCCGTGGCAGCGGGGCCTCTAGGGAACTACTGGCCATTAAGGTGCTCCTTTTAATAGAGCACCGGAGCAAAGCATTAACACTCCGTGAACACATGTGATCTTCACACCACAGCCATCCCCTCCGGTTGTCCCAATTATTGTCACTTTGGGGCCTTTGGATCCGGACAATGATATGTATACACAACTTGCAGATAAGATCACAAACAATTCTATCATAATGATACAATAATAAGTTGAGATTTGAGATCATGGCACTCGGGCCCTAGTAACAAGCATTAAGCACAACAAGTTGCAACAAAGTCAAATAGCACTAAAAGAGATACTAGGCACTATGCCCTAACAAATCTTATTCAATTACATGATAGAACTCATCCAATCCCTACCATCCCCAAGCCTACAGCGGGGGATTACTCACTCATGGATGAGTGACACATCGGTGGTTGATGGAGATGCGTTGGTGATGACGATGGCGACGATCCTCTCCAAATTCGCCGTCCCGACAGGGTGCCAGAACGGAGTTTCTGGATCCGAATCTTGTTTATGGTTGCGATGGCGGAGCGGAACTCTTTCTGTAAAACTATCAAACCCCCTCAGTTTTTAGGTCAAAAGGCAACTTATAGACGCACAGGGAGGCCGAGGAGGTGCCTAGGGTTGCTGCACCCCTCCAGGCGCGGCTAGTGGTGGGCCCACGCCTGGGGTGGGTGTGGGGCCCCCAGGACTCCCCTCCGTCTCTTCTTCTGGCTCCATGGATCTTCTGGTGAAATATAATTTTTGGCATATTTTTCGGGATTTTTCCTGATAGTTCATTTTCTGCACAAAAACAAGACACCAAGGTAATTCTGCTGAAAACAACGTCAGTCCGTGTTAGTTGTATCCAAATCACACAAGTTTAGATAAGAAACAATAGAAAAGTGTTCGAGAAAGTAGATACGTTTTGGACGTATCAACTCCCACCAAGCTTAGCTTATTGCTTGTCCTCAAGCAATTCAGTTGAAAACCGAGTGCGATAAAAGAACTTTCACGAACACTTTGCTTCATATGATGTAAATATTCTCAGCACGGGAGTAGATGCTTAAACAATTCATAAGAAAGAGTATGCAACTAAGTCTACTCAATATTCATTGCAAGCTATGAAGATAAACCAACTCAATAATAATAAGTAGCATGAAACATAAACATAAGCAACATTGCAATGCTCATAATAAGGTATGATAGAGTGGTATCTCGTTTTCCTTTGTTTGAAGAGCACAATATAAATGCCAAGCCACCTCTGAAGTTCACATGAATACTATAGATAAAGATATCAGAGATACAAGCATCAAAGTCATGACATAGTTAACCAAGGTTTGGTACAAACACAAAAATGACAACTATGCTCTCAATAAGGTGCTCATAGAATAAGTGGTGACTCAACAAGGTTGCGAAAACGGTTTTGTGAAGGTTTGAAAGGCTTCCCAATGCTTAAAGGAAGGTACTCATTAGCTTTGAGCTCTCATAGGCATCTTCATATGGTTAAGGTGAAAGTGAGGTCCACTCTGAATCATATGTTTGGCAGACCATAGACTGGAAATCCCAAGTCCCTTGAGTACAAGGGTCGCTCCGCATGCTACTCAACTTTGGTCAACTGAAAGTTCTTGTCATTGTAAATACATGCATATCATCGAGAACCGCCAACGGGGTACCCCTTGCACATGGTACATGAGCTTTCCCATAACCAAAATGACAAGGCAAGCAGACAATGAGCACCTAAGCAATCTTTTTATTTACCACACGCATAGCTTTTTATTGAGGACGCTTCATAGATGCTCATTATAGTGATGCTGCAAGTTTCCACCATGATTAGACATGGCTTAGGCTAGCGGCCCAGGCGTTTCTCTAACACAATGTATAAACTCCATGAACTCACAACCTCCCCTTTTATTTCACATCATCGACATCCGTAAACAAAAGAGCAAGGAATCAACTGGATGAGATATCCAAAAATTGTTGAAAGCGTTCCCCGTGGCAGCACGGTTCTGCTGACTCCCAGTATATAATTAGCAAGCATATAACTTTCATGGACTAGTCACAATGGTTCAGGATTATTAAGCGCAAGGAATAAAGCGTGCCATCAAGTTCGTGAGAGCTTTACTAACTAACTTTCTCAAAACAGAAAACATTTTATTTTGGAAGAAAACACGGCATATGGAATATGCACTAAAATAGAAAATGATGCTAATAGGTAGGTATGGTGGAAACAGCTGGCAATATTGGTTTTGGGGAGTTGGAAACACATGTAGAGCACATACTCAGTGCAAGTGAAGGCTAGCATTAGAGAGGGAGCGACAAACGAGAGAGCAATAGCTGTCATAATCATGCTTACAACAAAACAGGACTAACTATGGCATGAAAGTGATACAAGAACTCTGAGGCAAAATAAATCATCGAGGCTTACTGACTATTGATTAGTCATATGCATGCGTGAGAATGTGCCAAGTCGATTCACATGAACAGTCAGAAGAGGATACCACAATATCATACCAAAGTATGAATAAAACAATGCAAGCAAACATTCATATGACATGCTACAGACTATTAGCAAGCTAGAGCTAATCATAGATAAGCAAGAACTACTAAGCATCCATAATGACATACACCTTACACAAACAGGCTAAGCATGCTCACAATGAAGAGTATATGTACAAAAATGAAACAAATAGAGTTCGTTACCAGCCTCTTACCACACCTCGAGTTGTCTTAATCTTCATTATTGCCCTTCACTTGTGTGACTTGAATAATTAACATGAAACCAAAATCCACCGAGGACGGCTGAACCCCGCAAAGAACTCACAAAACCAAAGAAGAACAACAAATATTTTTGGTGTTTTCTATTTTTTTAGAAACAAGCAAACAAAGAAAAACCAAACAAAAACAAATCAAACCAAACAAAGCAAAATCTTTTTGGATTTTTATTTTAAGGCAAACCAAAGCAAAGAAACAAACCAAGAGAAACAACGAAAATATTTTTGGTATTTTTGGGTTTTCAGAAAGAAGCAACAAAAACCAAAAAGAAAGCGAAACAATGGATATACAAAGAACCGACCGAACATGATATATAGATGAGTGTGACGTCGGTATACCTCCCCCCAAGCTTAGGCTTTTAGCCTAAGTGGGGCTCAATAATACGGATAATACCCCCATGCTGGTGGGTCATCATAGGAATGATCATAGTCAGGCACCTATGATGAAGAAGAAGACACACCCCAATCAAATGAGGGCTGCTGGTATGAAGACTCTCCCAAGTTGGAGGGCTGAACCGAATTGTCTTTCGCATCCTATTCAACATTCTCCTCTTGCTGAGAGTTCCCCCACATAAGTGTCAACCTCCTCCTCCGTAAGTGACCATCCTTGCCTGTTATCAAAGTTAAACAAAGCAGGTGCAGGCATACAAACTATTTTCTCAGTCCTACCCTTTCTCCGACCTTGTTGGGCAAAAGATATTTCATATGGTAAACTTTCTCACATTATCCCCCTAAGAAACAAAACCATGCTGAATCATGGATTCAATATCAAGCCTTTTTATGGGGAACTGAAAATCTGAATAATGAGGCTCTAAACCATGGAAAGCTAGCAACCTAGAAGCAATGAGACCTCCACAAATTCCACCCTTCTCACGGTTGGTGGTGAGACGGTGAGCTATCAAAGCACCCAGACTATAAGAACTATTCCTATTCAGAGCAGCTGCGATAAAAGCTAGATCAAAAGAAGATAACTTCCTAGCAATCTTTCTAGCAAGAACACACTTCGTAATGAAATAGGAGAAGTATCTAATAGCTGGGAGCTGAATGTTCCGAATTTTACCACTTTCTTTTGAGAAGTCGAAACCTTGGCAAATCTCAGTATACAAATCAATAAGTGACTTAGTCCTCTCCTTGATCTTCTCACAAGATCCCCACTGAGGTACTCTAATTGCTGCACAGAAATCAGCAAAAGGCATGTCGACAGGTATATTATATATTTTGTAATGGACCATTGGATTAGAAGTAGACCAAGTGAACCGGAAGTCCTGCACAAAAGCCATGGTTAGCTTAACATATTGGAATGGTTCACCTTCAACAAAGTGTTCCAACCCTGCATTTGTAACCATAGTTTGGAAATCTTGGAGGATCCCCGCAGCTCTCATAAATTCATGGCATGGATATATGGAAGGGAAACTGCCTCCTCACGATGAACCTTCATTGGGTCACACACCATCAAGTCATATTGATTCAGTGGATAAGCACTCATCTTCCCTGCTAAATTTTTTTGGACAACCATCAAACCAAGTGATTTCTAAGTTGATAAATGATGAGAAACTACTATAGGAACTTGCTAGAGGACTATGCATGCATCAAAACAAAGTTTCTAAGCATAGAACAAGCATGCAAGCTCAAACAACCTGTCACCTATAGCAGCAAAATACTCAAGATACAATCTACCAATCACAAATCTAATTGGAGAAGTGGAGGAGGCACATACGAAGGAGCAATCCCTCCAAAAATCAGCACTTGAGATGGGCTGAACAAGGAGATCAAAAATCGCGAGCAAGAACAACACTCGAGCTTGAGCAAGTTTTCCGGTGTTTTTCGGGAGAGAGAAAGAAGGTGGCTTTGAGGAGGCATCCTGGAGGGCCCCAGGTGGGCCAGACCCCCCCAGGCGCCACCACCTGGTAGGCCGCGCCTACCAGGGGCCTAGTGGCCTGGGGTGGCCCCTGGGTCACCTCAGGTGTCACTCTGCCCCTTTTTTCGAGGAAAAAATTATTTTGAATTTTCTGGGATTTTTCGGGAAACTTTTTTTTGGCCAATTTTCAGGGAATGAAAATTGATTTTCTCGCAGAAACAGTTTTTCAGAAGAAGCAAAAGCAAACCAAAAGTCAAATACAGGAGCTCTAAGAAACTCAAACAAGCAAACAACTAGCAAAACTAAAGCTAAAGCAAATACTAGGAAGGAGAAAGGAAAAAGAAAGCAAGTATAACCACAGTGGAAACATTATTTGTTCATAAAAATCCTTTTGTTTACAAGGTTGATCAAGTCTTGTTACCAAAACAATCTTATATGAAACAAAATTTTGCATTCCACAAGGTGATTATGTTACCTCATACTTGATAGCAATGGTCCCAATCATAATAGTTTCAAAATTTTCTTGTGGAATGGGACAATATATTTCTCCAACCTTGATGCTCTCAATATTTTCAATGAAATTCAGGCAATAGCTCTTAACAACTTTCTTGGGGAAATAGACAGTGTGATCTTTGTTATTAATATTGAATATTACTTTTCCTTGATTGCAATTGATGACAGCACCTGCAGTATTAAGAAAAGGTCTCCCAAGAATAATAGACATATTATCATCTTCGGGCATTTCAAGCACAACAAAATCAGTTAGAACCATGCAATTATGAGCAACTTGAACAGGAACATCCTCACATATACCAACAGGAATAGTAGTTGACTTATCAGCCATTTGCAAAGAAATATCAGTTGGTATCAACTTTTCTAGCTGGAGTCTCTTGTAGAGAGAAAAAGGCATAACACTAACTCCAGCTCCCAAATCACATAAAGTAGTTCTAACATAATTATTCTTAATGTAGCAAGGAATAGTTGGTATACCTAGATCACCAAGTTTCTTTGAAACCTTACCATTGAAGGAATAATTAGCAAGTAGAGTAGAAATCTCCTCATTAGGAATCTTCCTTTTATTAGAGACAATATCCTTCATATACTTTGAATAAGGAGGCAACTTAATAGCATCTGTCAAAGGAATTTGCAAGAATAAAGGTTTCATCCACTCACAAAACTTGTTGTAGTGTTCCTCCTCCTTTGACTTGTGTTTCTTACCTGGAAAAGGCATAGGTTTCTGCACCCAAGGTTCTCTCTCTTTACCATGTTTATTAGCAATAAATTTTCCTTTGTGTACCTAGTGTTCTTAGTGTGCTTCTTAGGTTCTTCCTCACCTTCCTCCTTATCAGGAGACTCGTTTTTATCATTACCACTCTCAGTTTCAGCATCAGAGACAGATATACTATTAGGATCTATAGCAGGTTCAAGTGGTTCCTCAACTCTCTTGTGTTTATTTTTCTTTCTCTTACGAGGACTACCACTATCTTCACCTTGTTGGGAATCCTACTCAATTCTTTTAGGGTGTCCTTCAGGATATAAAGGATCTTGAGTAGCTATACCACTCCTAGTTATAATTCCATAAGCATGTTTATCTCCTGAAGCATTAACTAGCATATCCTTTTGTACCTTAGAAAGTTGATCAAGTTGAGTTTGAACCATTTGAAAGTGTTTACAAAGAATTTTAATATCAATAGAAGTTCTTTCCACAATATCTTTCAACTCATGGATAGCTCTAGAGTTTTCCAATAAATGATTCTGAACTTGTTTATTAAAATGACCTTGTTTAACAATAAAAATGTCAAGTTCCTCTAAACATTGATCATGAGGCTTACCATAAGGAATATCACCTTCATCAAAGTGTTGGAGAGAGTGTACCTCAATGGTAGATGAGTAGGGAATTGTCTTACATAATTCTTCTATAGGAGGTAGATTCTTCACATCTTTAGCTCTAATACCTTTCTCCTTTAGACACTTCTTAGCTTCCTTCATCACTTCATCATTTAATGCAATAACTCCCCTCTTATTTGTTGTTGGTGTTGGAACTGGTTCAGGAACAACTGGTTCAGGAGTAATAGGCTCAGGTGTATTCAACTCAGTTGAAGTCCAATCATCATAATTTTTGCTTATCTTAGCCATGAATTCTTCAGCATCTATAGGATTTCTTTTCTTAAAAACACAATCAGCAAAGCTATCTAGGTAGGTCCTAGAATCATCAGTTAGTCCATTATAATAAATATCAAGAAGCTCATTCTTAGGCAATGGACATCCAGGATGTGCATGAATCAAGGCACAAAACCTTGTCCATGACTCAGGCAATTTCTCTTCTTCTCCCTATTTAAAATCAAAAAGTCTCTGCAAAGCAGCATGTCTAGCACTGGGAGGAAAATATTTCTGTAAGAAATAAGCAATCAAGCAATCAGGGATGTCAATGAAACCAGGAGGTAATCTATTAAACCAAGCCATAGCTTCTCCTTTTAGTGAAAAAGGGAAGATCTTAGCAACAAAGTACTTGTGCATCTTAAAATCATCAGAGAACAAAGCACTCATAGTAGAAAGCTCATTCATATGAGCCACAACACTCTCATTTTCAGTCCCACAAAAAGTTTCTTTCTCAACAATATCTAAATAAGATAAATCAAGAGAGAAATCATAATCTTCATCTTTAATATCTATGGGATAAGTGGCAAACTTAGGATCAGAGGACAACTTAGGCATAATAGTACGTCTAGCAAGGATACTCTTAATAGCACTAGTACCATGTGTGTTTCAGCACTCTTCAACAAAATCAAAAGTGAACTCAATGTAACCATCATTAATATCATAACTCTCACTAGCCTCAGGTGAGCTAATAGGTGTAATAGTGTCTTCACTTAGAGTCTCGGTATTTCCTAGACCAGCCATAGTAGCATCTAGAAAAGGACCTAATGAACCACTCGCATCAAGCACAGTAAAAGTAACATCATGAGCATCAAAAGCAGTTTCAGACTCAGCAGTAGTAGTAGTAGTGTGTGTAGCATGAGTATGTGGTGGTGGTGTGACAAGCTTACTTATAACACACGGTGAATCAAGAGCAGTAGAGGTGTTTAGGACCGTACCTCTTCTTGTAGTGGATGGTAAAATAGGGAACTTTCCATCACGAGACTTCCCTATGATGAAAGGAGTAGCAGTGAACAATAATAGATCCGGGTGAAATTACAAATAAAGCTATGCTCCCCGGCAACGGCGCCAGAAAATGGTCTTGATGACCCACAAGTATAGGGGATCGCAACAGTCTTCGCGGGTAGTATTACCCAATTTATTGATTCGACACATGGGGAGCCAAAGAATACTTGCAATCCTTAACAACTGAGTTGTCAATTCAGCTGCACCTGGAAATATTTCTTGCTCACAGAAGTTTATCAGTAGCAATAGTTTGGTAGTAGCAACAACAACAGCAACATCAACAGTGAAATAGGAGCAATAGTAATAGTAACGGTAACAGTAGGATTCGAGTGTGATAGGGATAGGGATGGATGGACGGGAATTGCATGGACGGGTCTAAACATGTAACTTCAAGACCTAGGGCATTGCAGATAAATAATAACAAGCATCCAAGTACTAAACAATCCTAGGCATGTGCTCCAAATATGGTCATACGTGCTCGCAATGAGAACTTGCACAACATCTTCGATCCAGCCAGCCCGTGGCAGCGGGGCCTCTAGGGAACTACTGGAAATTAAGGTGCTCCTTTTAATAGAGCACCGGAGCAAAGTATTAACACTCCGTGAACACATGTGATCCTCACACCACAGCCACCCCCTCCGGTTGTCCCAATTATTATCACTTTGGGGCCTTTCGACCCGGACAATCATATGTGTACACAACTTGCAGATAAGATCACAAACAATTCTATCATAATGATTCAATAATAAGTTCAGATCTGATATCATGGCACTCGGGCCCTAGTGACAAGCATTAAGCACAACAAGTTGCAACAAAGTCAAATAGCACTAAAAGAGATACTAGGCACTGTGCCCTAACAGATCTTATTTGATCACATGATAGAACTCATCCAATCCCTACCATCCCCAAGCCTACAACAGGGCATTACTCACTCATGGATGAGGGAAACATTGGTGGTTGATGGAGATGCGTTGGTGATGACGATGGCGATGATCCTCTCCAAATTCCCCGTCCCGGCAGGGTGCCAGAACGGAGTTTCTAGATCCGAATCTTGGTTTCTGGTGGCGGCGGCGGAGTGGAACTCTTTCTGGAAAACTATCAACCTCCCCTCGGTTTTAGGTCGAAAGGCAACTTATAGGCGCAGAGGGAGGCCGAGGAGGTGCCTGGGGTGACTGCACCCCCTCCAGGCGTGGCTAGTGGTGGGCCCGCGCCTAGGGTGGGTGTGGGCCCCCAGGCATCCCCTCCGTCTCTTCTTCTGGCTCCGTGGATCTTCTGGTGAAATATAATTTTTGGCATATTTTCCGGGATTTTTCCTGATAGTTCATTTTCTGCACAAAAACAAGACACCAAGGTAATTCTGCTGAAAACAGCGTCATCCCATGTTAGTTGTATCCAAATCACAGAAGTTTAGAGAAGAAACAATAGCAAAGTTTTTGAGAAAGTAGATACATTTTGGACGTATCAGGGGAAAATAATATAAAGTGTGACATCAAGTTCGTGAGGGCTTTAATCACTAAGTTTTCACATAACAAAATAGTTTTTAATTGGAAGATAGTTGAAAACAAGAATTTACTTGGAATGGGTGTAAGACACCATGCATAGGAGTTTATAGTGGACACTTTGGAATAACTTGGTTTCTTGGGAGTTGGAAGCATGAGTAGAGCTTACTCATACAAGTGGAGGCTAGCAAAAGACTGGGAGCAACCAACTAAGAGAGCATAATGGCCATAATCATGCAGAGAAACAATGAATTACTAATCAAAGCATAGAGTGGTACTACAAGTCAAGGACTAAATGATCATAGAGGCTATGGTTACTTGTCATAGTCATAACATGGTGTGATCATGTGCCAAGTCAACCCAAGCAAAGCATCAAAGGAGAATACCACAATACTATGCTTTT
This sequence comes from Avena atlantica, assembly GCA_910589765.1. Classification (NCBI taxonomy): domain Eukaryota; kingdom Viridiplantae; phylum Streptophyta; class Magnoliopsida; order Poales; family Poaceae; genus Avena; species Avena atlantica. Next base: position 43,881,618 of record OU342737.1, read on the forward strand.
GCATGCTAAAACAACGCATAATTTCTTCAAGGCACACTAAGCAATCCCAATTGTTTGCAACAAGACATGCTACAGCAATAATCACTAAGCATAATTCCAAAATAAACACCTAGCATGTCATGCTAAAGTCTAAGTCACAGTCAATGCAAGATCCTCTTGCTCTTCAAGCAAGAACTTACTACTCCTTTCCAACACCAAGCAACTTATTTGCAAAACAACACAGCGAGAATGGGGGTCCAAACTACTTTATTCAAGAAAACTAAACAACCTAATCAAAGCAAACAAAAACTAAGACGCTCTAAGAACAACACAACAATGCATGAAACAATAAAAACGAAGTGTCTAGACAGACCTAAGCTTTTTATTGATGAAGAAGGGGATGCCTTGGGCATCCCCAAGATTTGACGCTTGTACCTCTTGGATATTTCTTGGGGTGACACCATGGTGGCATCCCCAAGCTTAAGCTTTTGTCCATTCTTCATCTCATTGCATCATTCTCTCTCTACACCTGAATTTTTCCTTCATACAAAACTTCACACAATCTTCATTAGCAACATTAGTTTATTCAAAAGATATTAGACCTCTGGCAAAGCTTTTGAACAGCAAGGCTTTTCACTAAAAAAACAGGCTACTGTAGTAACTCCTTCAAAAAGCTCAATTTCCCAAAAAGAACTAAAAAAGGAATCAATAAGAAGCAAATGCAAATAATGGCACAAATCTTTCAAAACAGACCAGCGGGTAGAAACCGATTTTTTCAAACATCATCTGTTGCTCAAGTAAAAAAGTGTTGAACTAACGAAAGTTATCTAACATACTGGGGAATTATTTGTAAATTTTGAGCTCAATCCGAGTTACGGAGACTCCTCACAATTTGTTTTGGTGGAAGACAGAAATCTGTTTCGGGACAGCAACTCCCCAAATCTTACTTCCCTTTCATTAGAGGTCATTATTGGCACAAAAAGCAAACAAAAAGGATAATAACAGGTCATTACTGAAGTAATAACTTCCAGACTCAAGTAAACTCTTGGGTTATCTCCCAACAAGTACTTTCTTTAACGCCTTTAAGTTAGGCTTGTGTAACACCCTCGCCTGATAAGGCTGAGTTCATGTGTATAGTGCCAATCCCTGGATCGGTTCACTGGCACACACAGTACAAAATGATACCAAATATAACTGTGCATCATAAATACAACGAATATGATCCAGAATTTACATTATTTATTCAAGTACACAGCGGAAAACGAATACAAGGTAGATCTCCATCCTTCAAATGTGCCACAGGCGAACAAATGTTGAGTGGAGTCTCGCGACCTATGAACGATCACTCAGATACGATATAACCTGCAACATGAAACGTTGCAGCCACGAATGGTCAATACATTGAATGTATGGCAAGTAGGCTAAAGTGGTTAACAACAGATCTATCAACTACATGCTTATTTGGCCAAGTGGAGTTCAGGCTCATTTGCATAAAGCAATACAACTTTTCCCTACTTTCAAAATACTTTTCTTTCTTCAAAAACAATCTTCTAAGGACATACCAGCATAAACCCATGTAGATACAAGACAGTTCAGCTTTCGTATGCTCCTAAACCCATGTTCATCCATCAAGTTTTAGTAATTAAGAAATAAGGATGAGTGAGAAATATCATAGCATCAGTATCAGGTCGCTCAAATTGTCCATAACCGGGGACACGGCTAAGCACTTAGTTTATACACCCTGCAGGGGTTAGTACACTTTACCCATGTGACTTGGCCAGCCCATCTCGTACCACCACTCTCATATTGGGTGATGATAGGGAGAAGTCCAAGAAGGAACCGTTCGGGAAGTAGCTCCCCAATCCCGACGCGCACCGGTCCAACCTACAATATCTACATCTCTGGATACGCGGGTTCGAGTTACCACAACCTACTGAGTTCAACCAACCGCCCATTTCATTTTTGGCACATGGTTGCACACAAAAGCTTCCAAACAAGGAAACCAATCCTTTCTCAGTGTCCTGGGCGGCATTCCCCACCATAAATACACTCGATGACCCAATCAATGCCATTCCGCCCAGGTGGTTCATTAAAACATGTTGGTTTGTCATTTAGCAAAACATAAGCCTTTCAAAACATATAACTTTTCATGATGTGATTCCCTTCCTCGTCTAAATAGCATAGCTAAGCAATCTACCAATATGATGGCTCATAAACAAGGGATACTAGGGAATAATATGGGACATAGCATAGCATATAAACATCAAATCCTACATATGCAATTCTACAAAAACATCTACAATGCATAGGAAAACAGTAGGACATTTATGACCAAGATAGCACCACTTGCCTTTGTTGTAGATGTAGTCGATTATATATAATCCTCACAATACTCATAGATATAATGGTGGCACTCGTCATAACCACAATACTTGCAATCATAGTAGTTGCAATCACAGTAGTTGCACTCCTCGCAATCTAACGTTTGAAGCAAACACAACAAACACCATTCAAAACATTGCAAACATGCAACAGTGCAACATTACAAGAAAACAATGCTGAACAGATACATGCATGACAATTTAACGAGTCACAACGGTTGCATTTAGTGTTCTGAACATGGTTAGATTACATGATGCATGTGGAAGGTCATTTAATGCACTAAAGCTTTTATTACTAAAGTTGTATCAATTTAATATGGTGTATACCACTTTAATTGAACTAAATATGTTTATGTCATATTATATTGTGAACTAGATGCTACTGGATAGGTAATGCAATTTAGAGACAGTGGCAATTTGAATCACCTAAAAAGGAGTTATAGAAATTTTCTTATGATTAAAACACTATTTCAATGGGTTTAAATATTTCTGTATGAATTTCTGTTTTAACAGTACCAAATAATTTGTCATGCAATTTCTCTGTATAGATATTGTCAATACAAAACCTTAGCACTTGGATTCACCCTAATTGGAGTTACAGATCTTTTTGTATGATTTAAATAGTGTTTAATGGTTTTAAATGATTCATATAGTTTCTGTTGTCTAAAAATCAAACTAAAATTATATCTGTAATCTCCACGGAATTGTGATTTCAGGGACATATTATTTGTAATTTTCTGAATAGTATTTATTTTCTTATGAATTTATTACTCTAGATAGGCCATTAAACTATTTAAATCTTCACGGCAAAACCTTACAGTAAAATGCTAAACTAATTTCATATTGATGATCTACATGGAACCAGCTTTCCAACGGTATATCATTTATATTTTTGTGACAAGCAATTAATTTACTATGAATTTAATGATTTATAGAGCCATTAAAACTAATTAAATTGCTACGGGTTAAATAATCTCCAAGGCTAGATCCAACCAGATATTGTTAAAGTACATTACAGTAGCTTCAATTTGATATATTATTCATATTTTTCGGAGTTACAAATAATTTCTTATGAATTTATTAACCTAAAAGACCATTAAAACTAATTAAATTACTGCAGTAACTACGTACAGTAAAAGTTAGATCTATTCTGATAAGATGATTCTACGTAAAATTATCTTCAATTTGATATATTATACGCAATTTTTGGACATGGTATGAATTTATAATGAATTTTACAAGTTAGATCTATAATATGTAATTTTAAATCCGAACGGAATATTCCAGGGAATATTCTGCTGACTGGACAGGTTGACTTTGCATGCTGACTGGGACTAGATGTTGACCTTACGTTGACGTGGCGTTGACGATGAAGATGACCGGGATGACGACATGGCACGCATCGGTTTGATTGAATCTCGACCGTCTGGATAGGATCCGGTGGCTAGAAGTAGAGATTGACCCGATTTTGGCTCAGAATAGACAAGAAACAGATCTGAGTTAGAGAGACAAATCCGTAGGTCAAATCGAAAAACTCAGAACATGAAAGTTGTGGAAAATCATTATTCCTACCTTCTCACCAAAGGAATTTGGATTTGAAGAAACGAGCGCGAGTACATCTTGGATTTACACCGTAAGATCTGAAATATTGCGATACGAAATTCTCCGGATGTGGTGGATGAAAAGAGGTGTGGTTTGTCGGGATTGAAAGATTTCGACGCGATCTTCAACTTTCGTTTTTTTGACCGAAAGCAAACGACGAAGTCTAGATGGGTTAAAAAGCGAAACAAGATTCGGGAATAGGTAGATTCGGGATTTCGAGAATAGAAACTTGTACAGCCGTGGCTCCACGAGTTTATATGGAGATTTGGGACGTTGTAGAGATAGGCCTTGGAGTAGGGAACAAGTAGAAACAAACGGAAGTCAATTCGGAGTTGTAGATAAAAAGTTATAGCAGTTTGAGTAGAGATAGGTTAGACAAAAACTGTTTCGCACAGTTTTTAAAGCACCTCGACAGTACCTGCGCGCGTGCGTGCGCTCCCGGCTGGCTAGGTAGCTGGGCCGCCGGCCCATTGGTTTTTTTTTTTTTTTTTTTTCTATTTACTTGTTTCTCTCATATCTTTTGCATACGAACTCCAAATGATATGATTCTTGTTTCTAAATTTTTCTAAAATCGAATAGATCATTATAGGATCAAATTTGTAATCTTTTTACTAGTTTAGAAGTAGTGGGTTTATAAAACCTTGTATATCTTATTTTATTTATATCTTTATGTGTTTGTATTTATTCCATAACTTTTTCATACTAGCTCCAAATGAGCTCAATTTTGTTTCTAAAATTTTGTAGTATTAATTGTATCTCTTTAGGCTATGATTTAGCAAAATTTATGCCTTAGCAACAGTGGGTTTTATAAAGTCAATTTAATTTCCCCTTAGGAACATTTGGGCGAATCAACTATAGGATTTAGATACCAGGATTTGGATTTAGTTTGTGAGAACTTTGCATGGATGAAATGCTTATGAATGATTTATGATTTTCATTTTGAAATCTTGCACACCAACTCTACAATCCAAAATCAATCCACGCCCTTTTGCCTATATGGCTACTTAGGTCATAACAAAATAATATAGGATTTTGAATTCAAGGTTGAGAGGATTTTCTATTCAAAAAGTTTCTTCTCTTTGAGAATTTTCAACAAAGTCAAACAATCAATCAATCTTATTTATTTATTTCACATTCCAAAATTAGAAGAATTTTGGGATGTGACAGACTACCACCCTTAAAAGAAATCTCGTCCCGAGATTTGGGAAGGATAGAAAGAAAGAAAGTTCAGGATCCATTAGGATGCTACCACCCTTAAAAGAAATCTAACTAGGTCACTTCTCAAGGAATCACTTAGCTCAGATTGGTTTTCCTTTAGACTTTTATTGGCACAATGTCTCTAGCACATTCTAAACATTATGATTGATAGTTTCCGAGAAAGCACTTCTTAAACTAGCAAAACTCTCATGGTGGGCAAATAGGGAACATTTACTTCACGGTGCCCATTAATAATGGTTGGCATTCATCCTTACCGTATTTCCTACGCTTAGCAATGGATGCTTTTAGAAGGGTGTAACAATATACCATTCTAGGGTTTAGGCTCAACGCCGGCTCTCTGCTAAGGCTGAAAGGCACTCAAGATTCGCAAAGCCAACAGTACAAGAGCGAATAATAAGAGTAGTAGGAATGATGATCAATCCATCCTGCACCCAAATTATTACCCTGTATGAGGATAGGTGAATCACGTTTTTCTATCACTCGGGCATTGTCACATGCCTTGAAGAATGTTTCCATGGGCACGAACTAATGCTCTATGTATACTGCCATGTATTCAATCAACAAAGCTACTACTAAAACTAAACTATCAATACTTCAACTTTCCGGTTGCGTAATCTACTACATGACATCATGTGCAACACTTCATACTTCCACATTTTTTTTTCCAATAGGTGAAGCATTCTCCTTCCTAAATGCATTGTGTTGTCAAACCCTCCACTTAACACATCATTATATCTCCAAGGGTTCAAGATAGGAAAGAATAGATTCTATAGGAAAGAAATGACTAAGAAAATAATCCTACCCATAACTATATGAAGCATTCAATGTCACAAACAAGCAAACAATCATAGGTGATTAACTCACAATCAAACAATTGTATAATAACCTTACAGGGGTCTAAATATAGCAGTATATAACCACAAAATAGTTTGAAATCATTGGGAACAATACTAGAGTAAAACATAGCAACATATAAGCACTAAACTAAATCTGTCAAAACAGTACAGCAGGTTTCACGAATTTTTCTGACTAACTTAAACTCGTCAGGAATTTTAGCCAATTTTTGTGCATGTACTACAGGTAATTACGCTCCAGATCCTATTTTTTTAGATTTTTATGAGTTACCAATAAAATATGAAAAATAGCGCGGTACTGCAGGTCCGGCAGAAAACTGCAGCAGTAATTCCACGAATTTCAATCAATTCACACCATTAAAATAATTTTAAAACCACACGAAAACTCCAGCAACTTTAGAGTTTCAAAACAACATATCCTAAACAAGGCATCACACAAAATAGCTCAATACAACCAAGCAAACAACCTATATTGTCATACCACATAAGTTGATAAGAACAATATGCTAACACGATAGCGATGATCTCCTAAAGAGATAGAACATGGTGGTCTAGACCTAACCAAACTTGATGATATGTTCATTTATGTCATGTTATTTGTTCTTTACTTGTAGGCCAACTCTCATATAGTGATTTTCTTTATAGAAAACTGCTAATAACATTTTCCAATTCTTATAGTTTTTATGGTAGATCACTTCTTCTACTTATCAAATGAATGGACATCTACAAGTTTGAACAAGGAGAGGTGTTGGAAAACGATAGACAAGGAATATATAAGAACTCTAATAAGTATAAAATATGATAGTTCTCCTAATAAAGGTCTTCTATTGCTAATCCATTTCTAAGGTCACGATCCTACAGCCAACACACAGCTCTGATACCATCTTGTAACACCCTCGCCTGATAAGGCTGAGTTCATGTGTATAGTGCCAATCCCTGGATCGGTTCACTGGCACACACAGTACAAAATGATACCAAATATAACTGTGCATCATAAATACAACGAATATGATCCAGAATTTACATTATTTATTCAAGTACACAGCGGAAAACGAATACAAGGTAGATCTCCATCCTTCAAATGTGCCACAGGCGAACAAATGTTGAGTGGAGTCTCGCGACCTATGAACGATCACTCAGATACGATATAACCTGCAACATGAAACGTTGCAGCCACGAATGGTCAATACATTGAATGTATGGCAAGTAGGCTAAAGTGGTTAACAACAGATCTATCAACTACATGCTTATTTGGCCAAGTGGAGTTCAGGCTCATTTGCATAAAGCAATACAACTTTTCCCTACTTTCAAAATACTTTTCTTTCTTCAAAAACAATCTTCTAAGGACATACCAGCATAAACCCATGTAGATACAAGACAGTTCAGCTTTCGTATGCTCCTAAACCCATGTTCATCCATCAAGTTTTAGTAATTAAGAAATAAGGATGAGTGAGAAATATCATAGCATCAGTATCAGGTCGCTCAAATTGTCCATAACCGGGGACACGGCTAAGCACTTAGTTTATACACCCTGCAGGGGTTAGTACACTTTACCCATGTGACTTGGCCAGCCCATCTCGTACCACCACTCTCATATTGGGTGATGATAGGGAGAAGTCCAAGAAGGAACCGTTCGGGAAGTAGCTCCCCAATCCCGACGCGCACCGGTCCAACCTACAATATCTACATCTCTGGATACGCGGGTTCGAGTTACCACAACCTACTGAGTTCAACCAACCGCCCATTTCATTTTTGGCACATGGTTGCACACGAAAGCTTCCAAACAAGGAAACCAATCCTTTCTCAGTGTCCTGGGCGGCATTCCCCACCATAAATACACTCGATGACCCAATCAATGCCATTCCGCCCAGGTGGTTCATTAAAACATGTTGGTTTGTCATTTAGCAAAACATAAGCCTTTCAAAACATATAACTTTTCATGATGTGATTCCCTTCCTCGTCTAAATAGCATAGCTAAGCAATCTACCAATACGATGGCTCATAAACAAGGATACTAGGGAATAATATGGGACATAGCATAGCATATAAACATCAAATCCTACATATGCAATTCTACAAAAACATCTACAATGCATAGGAAAACAGTAGGACATTTATGACCAAGATAGCACCACTTGCCTTTGTTGTAGATGTAGTCGATTATATATAATCCTCACAATACTCATAGATATAATGGTGGCACTCGTCATAACCACAATACTTGCAATCATAGTAGTTGCAATCACAGTAGTTGCACTCCTCGCAATCTAACGTTTGAAGCAAACACAACAAACACCATTCAAAACATTGCAAACATGCAACAGTGCAACATTACAAGAAAACAATGCTGAACAGATACATGCATGACAATTTAACGAGTCACAACGGTTGCATTTAGTGTTCTGAACATGGTTAGATTACATGATGCATGTGGAAGGTCATTTAATGCACTAAAGCTTTTATTACTAAAGTTGTATCAATTTAATATGGTGTATACCACTTTAATTGAACTAAATATGTTTATGTCATATTATATTGTGAACTAGATGCTACTGGATAGGTAATGCAATTTAGAGACAGTGGCAATTTGAATCACCTAAAAAGGAGTTATAGAAATTTTCTTATGATTAAAACACTATTTCAATGGGTTTAAATATTTCTGTATGAATTTCTGTTTTAACAGTACCAAATAATTTGTCATGCAATTTCTCTGTATAGATATTGTCAATACAAAACCTTAGCACTTGGATTCACCCTAATTGGAGTTACAGATCTTTTTGTATGATTTAAATAGTGTTTAATGGTTTTAAATGATTCATATAGTTTCTGTTGTCTAAAAATCAAACTAAAATTATATCTGTAATCTCCACGGAATTGTGATTTCAGGGACATATTATTTGTAATTTTCTGAATAGTATTTATTTTCTTATGAATTTATTACTCTAGATAGGCCATTAAACTATTTAAATCTTCACGGCAAAACCTTACAGTAAAATGCTAAACTAATTTCATATTGATGATCTACATGGAACCAGCTTTCCAACGGTATATCATTTATATTTTTGTGACAAGCAATTAATTTACTATGAATTTAATGATTTATAGAGCCATTAAAACTAATTAAATTGCTACGGGTTAAATAATCTCCAAAGGCTAGATCCAACCAGATATTGTTAAAGTACATTACAGTAGCTTCAATTTGATATATTATTCATATTTTTCGGAGTTACAAATAATTTCTTATGAATTTATTAACCTAAAAGACCATTAAAACTAATTAAATTACTGCAGTAACTACGTACAGTAAAAGTTAGATCTATTCTGATAAGATGATTCTACGTAAAATTATCTTCAATTTGATATATTATACGCAATTTTTGGACATGGTATGAATTTATAATGAATTTTACAAGTTAGATCTATAATATGTAATTTTAAATCCGAACGGAATATTCCAGGGAATATTCTGCTGACTGGACAGGTTGACTTTGCATGCTGACTGGGACTAGATGTTGACCTTACGTTGACGTGGCGTTGACGATGAAGATGACCGGGATGACGGCATGGCACGCATCGGTTTGATTGAATCTCGACCGTCTGGATAGGATCCGGTGGCTAGAAGTAGAGATTGACCCGATTTTGGCTCAGAATAGACAAGAAACAGATCTGAGTTAGAGAGACAAATCCGTAGGTCAAATCGAAAAACTCAGAACATGAAAGTTGTGGAAAATCATTATTCCTACCTTCTCACCAAAGGAATTTGGATTTGAAGAAACGAGCGCGAGTACATCTTGGATTTACACCGTAAGATCTGAAATATTGCGATACGAAATTCTCCGGATGTGGTGGATGAAAAGAGGTGTGGTTTGTCGGGATTGAAAGATTTCGACGCGATCTTCAACTTTCGTTTTTTGACCGAAAGCAAACGACGAAGTCTAGATGGGTTAAAAAGCGAAACAAGATTCGGGAATAGGTAGATTCGGGATTTCGAGAATAGAAACTTGTACAGCCGTGGCTCCACGAGTTTATATGGAGATTTGGGACGTTGTAGAGATAGGCCTTGGAGTAGGGAACAAGTAGAAACAAACGGAAGTCAATTCGGAGTTGTAGATAAAAAGTTATAGCAGTTTGAGTAGAGATAGGTTAGACAAAAACTGTTTCGCACAGTTTTTAAAGCACCTGGACAGTACCTGCGCGCGTGCGTGCGCTCCCGGCTGGCTAGGTAGCTGGGCCGCCGGCCCATTGGTTTTTTTTTTTTTTTTTTTTCTATTTACTTGTTTCTCTCATATCTTTTGCATACGAACTCCAAATGATATGATTCTTGTTTCTAAATTTTTCTAAAATCGAATAGATCATTATAGGATCAAATTTGTAATCTTTTTACTAGTTTAGAAGTAGTGGGTTTATAAAACCTTGTATATCTTATTTTATTTATATCTTTATGTGTTTGTATTTATTCCATAACTTTTTCATACTAGCTCCAAATGAGCTCAATTTTGTTTCTAAAATTTTGTAGTATTAATTGTATCTCTTTAGGCTATGATTTAGCAAAAATTTATGCCTTAGCAACAGTGGGTTTTATAAAGTCAATTTAATTTCCCCTTAGGAACATTTGGGCGAATCAACTATAGGATTTAGATACCAGGATTTGGATTTAGTTTGTGAGAACTTTGCATGGATGAAATGCTTATGAATGATTTATGATTTTCATTTTGAAATCTTGCACACCAACTCTACAATCCAAAATCAATCCACGCCCTTTTGCCTATATGGCTACTTAGGTCATAACAAAATAATATAGGATTTTGAATTCAAGGTTGAGAGGATTTTCTATTCAAAAAGTTTCTTCTCTTTGAGAATTTTCAACAAAGTCAAACAATCAATCAATCTTATTTATTTATTTCACATTCCAAAATTAGAAGAATTTTGGGATGTGACAGACTACCACCCTTAAAAGAAATCTCGTCCCGAGATTTGGGAAGGATAGAAAGAAAGAAAGGTTCAGGATCCATTAGGATGCTACCACCCTTAAAAGAAATCTAACTAGGTCACTTCTCAAGGAATCACTTAGCTCAGATTGGTTTTCCTTTAGACTTTTATTGGCACAATGTCTCTAGCACATTCTAAACATTATGATTGATAGTTTCCGAGAAAGCACTTCTTAAACTAGCAAAACTCTCATGGTGGGCAAATAGGGAACATTTACTTCACGGTGCCCATTAATAATGGTTGGAATTCATCCTTACCGTATTTCCTACGCTTAGCAATGGATGCTTTTAGAAGGGTGTAACAATATACCATTCTAGGGTTTAGGCTCAACGCCGGCTCTCTGCTAAGGCTGAAAGGCACTCAAGATTCGCAAAGCCAACAGTACAAGAGCGAATAATAAGAGTAGTAGGAATGGTGATCAATCCATCCTGCACCCAAATTATTACCCTGTATGAGGATAGGTGAATCACGTTTTTCTATCACTCGGGCATTGTCACATGCCTTGAAGAATGTTTCCATGGGCACGAACTAATGCTCTATGTATACTGCCATGTATTCAATCAACAAAGCTACTACTAAAACTAAACTATCAATACTTCAACTTTCCGGTTGCGTAATCTACTACATGACATCATGTGCAACACTTCATACTTCCACATTTTTTTTTCCAATAGGTGAAGCATTCTCCTTCCTAAATGCATTGTGTTGTCAAACCCTCCACTTAACACATCATTATATCTCCAAGGGTTCAAGATAGGAAAGAATAGATTCTATAGGAAAGAAATGACTAAGAAAATAATCCTACCCATAACTATATGAAGCATTCAATGTCACAAACAAGCAAACAATCATAGGTGATTAACTCACAATCAAACAATTGTATAATAACCTTACAGGGGTCTAAATATAGCAGTATATAACCACAAAATAGTTTGAAATCATTGGGAACAATACTAGAGTAAAACATAGCAACATATAAGCACTAAACTAAATCTGTCAAAACAGTACAGCAGGTTTCACGAATTTTTCTGACTAACTTAAACTCGTCAGGAATTTTAGCCAATTTTTGTGCATGTACTACAGGTAATTACGCTCCAGATCCTATTTTTTTAGATTTTTATGAGTTACCAATAAAATATGAAAAATCGCGCGGTACTGCAGGTCCGGCAGAAAACTGCAGCAGTAATTCCACGAATTTCAATCAATTCACACCATTAAAATAATTTTAAAACCACACGAAAACTCCAGCAACTTTAGAGTTTCAAAACAACATATCCTAAATAAGGCATCACACAAAATAGCTCAATACAACCAAGCAAACAACCTATATTGTCATACCACATAAGTTGATAAGAACAATATGCTAACACGATAGCGATGATCTCCTAAAGAGATAGAACATGGTGGTCTAGACCTAACCAAACTTGATGATATGTTCATTTATGTCATGTTATTTGTTCTTTACTTGTAGGCCAACTCTCATATAGTGATTTTCTTTATAGAAAACTGCTAATAACATTTTCCAATTCTTATAGTTTTTATGGTAGATCACTTCTTCTACTTATCAAATGAATGGACATCTACAAGTTTGAACAAGGAGAGGTGTTGGAAAACGATAGACAAGGAATATATAAGAACTCTAATAAGTATAAAATATGATAGTTCTCCTAATAAAGGTCTTCTATTGCTAATCCATTTCTAAGGTCACGATCCTACAGCCAACACACAGCTCTGATACCATCTTGTAACACCCTCGCCTGATAAGGCTGAGTTCATGTGTATAGTGCCAATCCCTGGATCGGTTCACTGGCACACACAGTACAAAATGATACCAAATATAACTGTGCATCATAAATACAACGAATATGATCCAGAATTTACATTATTTATTCAAGTACACAGCGGAAAACGAATACAAGGTAGATCTCCATCCTTCAAATGTGCCACAGGCGAACAAATGTTGAGTGGAGTCTCGCGACCTATGAACAATCACTCAGATACGATATAACCTGCAACATGAAACGTTGCAGCCACGAATGGTCAATACATTGAATGTATGGCAAGTAGGCTAAAGTGGTTAACAACAGATCTATCAACTACATGCTTATTTGGCCAAGTGGAGTTCAGGCTCATTTGCATAAAGCAATACAACTTTTCCCTACTTTCAAAATACTTTTCTTTCTTCAAAAACAATCTTCTAAGGACATACCAGCATAAACCCATGTAGATACAAGACAGTTCAGCTTTCGTATGCTCCTAAACCCATGTTCATCCATCAAGTTTTAGTAATTAAGAAATAAGGATGAGTGAGAAATATCATAGCATCAGTATCAGGTCGCTCAAATTGTCCATAACCGGGGACACGGCTAAGCACTTAGTTTATACACCCTGCAGGGGTTAGTACACTTTACCCATGTGACTTGGCCAGCCCAGCTCGTACCACCACTCTCATATTGGGTGATGATAGGGAGAAGTCCAAGAAGGAACCGTTCGGGAAGTAGCTCCCCAATCCCGACGCGCACCGGTCCAACCTACAATATCTACATCTCTGGATACGCGGGTTCGAGTTACCACAACCTACTGAGTTCAACCAACCGCCCATTTCATTTTTGGCACATGGTTGCACACGAAAGCTTCCAAACAAGGAAACCAATCCTTTCTCAGTGTCCTGGGCGGCATTCCCCACCATAAATACACTCGATGACCCAATCAATGCCATTCCGCCCAGGTGGTTCATTAAAACATGTTGGTTTGTCATTTAGCAAAACATAAGCCTTTCAAAACATATAACTTTTCATGATGTGATTCCCTTCCTCGTCTAAATAGCATAGCTAAGCAATCTACCAATACGATGGCTCATAAACAAGGGATACTAGGGAATAATATGGGACATAGCATAGCATATAAACATCAAATCCTACATATGCAATTCTACAAAAACATCTACAATGCATAGGAAAACAGTAGGACATTTATGACCAAGATAGCACCACTTGCCTTTGTTGTAGATGTAGTCGATTATATATAATCCTCACAATACTCATAGATATAATGGTGGCACTCGTCATAACCACAATACTTGCAATCATAGTAGTTGCAATCACAGTAGTTGCACTCCTCGCAATCTAACGTTTGAAGCAAACACAACAAACACCATTCAAAACATTGCAAACATGCAACAGTGCAACATTACAAGAAAACAATGCTGAATAGATACATGCATGACAATTTAACGAGTCACAACGGTTGCATTTAGTGTTCTGAACATGGTTAGATTACATGATGCATGTGGAAGGTCATTTAATGCACTAAAGCTTTTATTACTAAAGTTGTATCAATTTAATATGGTGTATACCACTTTAATTGAACTAAATATGTTTATGTCATATTATACTGTGAACTAGATGCTACTGGATAGGTAATGCAATTTAGAGACAGTGGCAATTTGAATCACCTAAAAAGGAGTTATAGAAATTTTCTTATGATTAAAACACTATTTCAATGGGTTTAAATATTTCTGTATGAATTTCTGTTTTAACAGTACCAAATAATTTGTCATGCAATTTCTCTGTATAGATATTGTCAATACAAAACCTTAGCACTTGGATTCACCCTAATTGGAGTTACAGATCTTTTTGTATGATTTAAATAGTGTTTAATGGTTTTAAATGATTCATATAGTTTCTGTTGTCTAAAAATCAAACTAAAATTATATCTGTAATCTCCACGGAATTGTGATTTCAGGGACATATTATTTGTAATTTTCTGAATAGTATTTATTTTCTTATGAATTTATTACTCTAGATAGGCCATTAAACTATTTAAATCTTCACGGCAAAACCTTACAGTAAAATGCTAAACTAATTTCATATTGATGATCTACATGGAACCAGCTTTCCAACGGTATATCATTTATATTTTTGTGACAAGCAATTAATTTACTATGAATTTAATGATTTATAGAGCCATTAAAACTAATTAAATTGCTACGGGTTAAATAATCTCCAAAGGCTAGATCCAACCAGATATTGTTAAAGTACATTACAGTAGCTTCAATTTGATATATTATTCATATTTTTCGGAGTTACAAATAATTTCTTATGAATTTATTAACCTAAAAGACCATTAAAACTAATTAAATTACTGCAGTAACTACGTACAGTAAAAGTTAGATCTATTCTGATAAGATGATTCTACGTAAAATTATCTTCAATTTGATATATTATACGCAATTTTTGGACATGGTATGAATTTATAATGAATTTTACAAGTTAGATCTATAATATGTAATTTTAAATCCGAACGGAATATTCCAGGGAATATTCTGCTGACTGGACAGGTTGACTTTGCATGCTGACTGGGACTAGATGTTGACCTTACGTTGACGTGGCGTTGACGATGAAGATGACCGGGATGACGACATGGCACGCATCGGTTTGATTGAATCTCGACCGTCTGGATAGGATCCGGTGGCTAGAAGTAGAGATTGACCCGATTTTGGCTCAGAATAGACAAGAAACAGATCTGAGTTAGAGAGACAAATCCGTAGGTCAAATCGAAAAACTCAGAACATGAAAGTTGTGGAAAATCATTATTCCTACCTTCTCACCAAAGGAATTTGGATTTGAAGAAACGAGCGCGAGTACATCTTGGATTTACACCGTAAGATCTGAAATATTGCGATACGAAATTC
Organism: Avena atlantica; assembly: GCA_910589765.1. Classification (NCBI taxonomy): domain Eukaryota; kingdom Viridiplantae; phylum Streptophyta; class Magnoliopsida; order Poales; family Poaceae; genus Avena; species Avena atlantica. The sequence continues at coordinate 43,897,334 of OU342737.1, forward strand.
TCCGGATGTGGTGGATGAAAAGAGGTGTGGTTTGTCGGGATTGAAAGATTTCGACGCGATCTTCAACTTTCGTTTTTTTGACCGAAAGCAAACGACGAAGTCTAGATGGGTTAAAAAGCGAAACAAGATTCGGGAATAGGTAGATTCGGGATTTCGAGAATAGAAACTTGTACAGCCGTGGCTCCACGAGTTTATATGGAGATTTGAGACGTTGTAGAGATAGGCCTTGGAGTAGGGAACAAGTAGAAACAAACGGAAGTCAATTCGGAGTTGTAGATAAAAAGTTATAGCAGTTTGAGTAGAGATAGGTTAGACAAAAACTGTTTCGCACAGTTTTTAAAGCACCTGGACAGTACCTGCGCGCGTGCGTGCGCTCCCGGCTGGCTAGGTAGCTGGGCCGCCGGCCCATTGGTTTTTTTTTTTTTTTTTTTTCTATTTACTTGTTTCTCTCATATCTTTTGCATACGAACTCCAAATGATATGATTCTTGTTTCTAAATTTTTCTAAAATCGAATAGATCATTATAGGATCAAATTTGTAATCTTTTTACTAGTTTAGAAGTAGTGGGTTTATAAAACCTTGTATATCTTATTTTATTTATATCTTTATGTGTTTGTATTTATTCCATAACTTTTTCATACTAGCTCCAAATGAGCTCAATTTTGTTTCTAAAATTTTGTAGTATTAATTGTATCTCTTTAGGCTATGATTTAGCAAAAATTTATGCCTTAGCAACAGTGGGTTTTATAAAGTCAATTTAATTTCCCCTTAGGAACATTTGGGCGAATCAACTATAGGATTTAGATACCAGGATTTGGATTTAGTTTGTGAGAACTTTGCATGGATGAAATGCTTATGAATGATTTATGATTTTCATTTTGAAATCTTGCACACCAACTCTACAATCCAAAATCAATCCACGCCCTTTTGCCTATATGGCTACTTAGGTCATAACAAAATAATATAGGATTTTGAATTCAAGGTTGAGAGGATTTTCTATTCAAAAAGTTTCTTCTCTTTGAGAATTTTCAACAAAGTCAAACAATCAATCAATCTTATTTATTTATTTCACATTCCAAAATTAGAAGAATTTTGGGATGTGACAGCTTGATAGCTTGAAAAGATGCTCCCATAAGAACTATGATTTGAAGTAAAAGAGAGCATCAAGAAACAAATTCAAAACACCTTTAAGTCTAACCCACTTCCTATGCATAGGAATCTTGTACTCAAATAAGTTCACAAAGAACAAAGTGACATGCATATGAAGAGAAAACAAGAGTAACTTCAAAACTTTCAGCACAAAGAGAGGTGTTTTAGTACCATGAAAACTTCTACAACCATACTTTCCTCTCTCATAATAATTTTCAGTAGCATCATCAATAAACTTCATAGGCTTTTCATGATCTATAAAGCATGCTATTCATAATCTCATAATAATTTTCACATAAAGCATGCTTTTCATGATCTATAAACACATAATTTCTATCAAGCTCAAAAATAGTGGGATTAAAACCTTCACAGGCTTTATCCAAAGTAGAAATTTCAAAAGGATCCACAGGAACATAACATTCATCCTCCTTTGGTAAGAATGGGGGGCAATCAAATAATATAAGAGGTAAAGAGTTACTCTCATTAGAAGGTAGGCATGGGTAGATCCATTCTTCCTCCTTTTGTTCATCACTCCTCCTCTTTTTCATCTAATGAGCTTCCAGTTTCAACAATTTCTTCTTCCATAGGCTCCTGCAAGGCATTAGTCTCTTCCAAATGTGGAAAACATCTATTAAAATATTCAAGAATATAGCCATTTGCTTCCTTGTAATTATCAAAGCATAATTTAAGTATCTCATAAACCTCAGATTCATATGGTGCATCATCAGTATTTTCAAGAAAACTGGGAAGTTCAAATGCACCTTTGAAAGCAATAAATTCTTCAATTTGTTCCACATCATAAAAGTCATAATTTCCTTTAACATATGTGTTGGGAATATGCCCTAGAGGCAATCATGTATGATGATATTTCCCATTGTATTCATAAAGTTATTAAGTTGTCCTTATATGAGAATCTGATGTATATCATTGAATATATGATTCGGTTGTGGAACTATACATTCATATTGTTTGTACTAAATGTCCTTGGTCATTGAGGTTGAGCTGGACACACAACTTAAACCAATGTGAAAGTCGGCTTGATGACTCGGTTCCACTTGTCATGGGCATGGTGATGCTATTCCGAATTACACAGATTCGACTAAAGAGTTTAGCGAGTCGGATTTAACCATATTGAGGTACAACGAACAAGTTTTCATTTGTATATATCAATCAATGTAATCCTTAGACCTGAGGTTGTTGCATCGTCCGAGTTGAGGATCATCGACTTAGGTTCTGTCAAACGCTGATCCGTAACTGGGCAGTCATAAAGGCAGAGTTCGGGTCGACTAAGAATCAAGCTGCATGATGTGAATAACCAAGAAGGGATTTTACCCCTCCACTTGGAGAGATATTCTCTAGGCCCTCTCGGATGATATGATTCGGAAAGCATGGCCATGCACGACTCGATTAAGTGTTAACCGAGGCGATCAACTAAGAGTTAGTCGGATGAATCACTTATCTCAGATCGAGAAGAGAGTCGGACTATTTAAGGGATGACATATATTCGCCTATAGTCTGACAAGGTATATCGTGAGGCAAAAGGGACTCGGACACAAGTCACATTGGAAAGGCAAGTCGTCATGACTCTTTGGTACTTGGGAGTCGGCACGTTCTGCTAGGATCCGCTACCGACTGATCGATTGAGAGTCGGACTCTAATCGTGTCCAAGTAACCATGAGCCTGCGGGGTCACACACTTAAGAGCGGGAGCAAGTTCGGATTGAATCTGAACTGGAAATCTGGTTGGGTTGGACCCGAGCCGGATTTGGACCGAGTCAGTGAGTCCGACTCACAGGGACTGGTATTATATGGGCTTTGGTGAATGGGCCACGAAAGTGGAGCCCACGTTCACTCCCTATATATAGTGGAGCACAGTAACCCAGAAAGGTTAATCGTTGATCGGTTAGGTTATTCCATGTGTTGGAAACCCTAGCTCCACAGCAGTCCCGCCGACGTACCAAACCTAGCAGTTCGCCGCCGGTGCTCCTCCTTGTACGTGTGGATACAAGTAGAGGTGTTGTACGATCAGCACGAGGACGATCGAATCGCTAAGGACTGCACTGCATCAACTGATGCGCTTCATCAGTAATCCGCAACTGCGCGTCTAGTGGTAAACCTCGTGGCCTTCTACCTCAGCTAGATCTTGGGATCACCACGTTAGAGGGAAAAAGTTTTGTTTTATCTCTATGTGGCCCAACAGTGGTATCAGAGCGATAGCTTCTGGTTTTAGGCTCGAGATCTCGCATATGTGATATGCGGTTGGCTGTAGATGAGATCTATGTGCTGTTTTGGTGGTCGATCTATGAGATAGATCGGTTTTGTACGAGGTTGATTGGATCAACTGTACTCGGGGAATGGTAGATCTAATTTATGTGGTCTTACTGCTAAGGTCGTGGAACGACATACCCCTATCGGTCGGCTTCCGCCATCGGGGTAGACTGTGACACGTATATCCAGAAGGGATGATCGAAGATCAAAGAGTTTGATCGAATCGGAATAATGGTCGGAATCCATGTCCGGATCGTAGATGAGATCTATGTTTTTAGAAAAATCGTTGGGCGCTGCCCGCACCCGTGAGGGGCGCTGCCCCTTCGATCCCCGCCCGCTATCCGGCTAGCGGGACCGCTAGCTTCGCCCCGTCGTAGCACGTTAGACGTTGAAGCGAGTTTCACGACGCCGATAGATATTGTATCTATGCCTAACTTGTTTTTTCAGGAAGTTGTGAATGGTATGGTTCATGTGCATGTGATGTATGTGTGTAATCCATACATGATCTATGAATCACGGTTTTTGTCAGCCGGCTGGAGCCTAGGTGTTGTCATTTTATTGTATAACGACCTGCGTGTCGGATTCTCCATGTAATTTACTTTACTAAGCTAGTGTAGCTGTTTGGAGAACCCGAATGGCATGCAAGACGATATACATGTCGGCGACGTGGAGTAAGACGGCAAGTGACAAGAGTTGGCACGAGTCGGATTATAGGCTTTGTTGAGATGGAGATCGCTATGAAGAGAGCCATACAATTTCACATTATAATTGCTTTATTTTGTGTTGTTGATATGTCTCTGTTTTACCTCCATTAGATAGTCGGTAAAATTTAATCCCTCAAAAGAAGGTCTAGTCGGTTTTCCCGCCAGTGTTTGCACCATCACAAGTCGGACATTTTTGGTAGTGGGCTCATAAAATTGAGGTGTTGCCAATTTTTTCCGACTGGTGGGTTCGAGTCGGACTCTCACCGCGGAAACACTCGGTAAGCTAGACGGGTCTATCACAACGGTTGTGGGGCTCGGGGAAAAGTCAGATGGGAGCCGGGGCATGTGATGCCACCCGTCCAACAGGAGTTGTATGAGATGCGATTGACAAGGAGTTGTCTACCTAGATCACTTGGCGGCTAGCGGTGATGTTAAAGATCACTAAGCGAATTGCTTATTTAGGATCCTGAATCACTAAGTAACCATCGGAAGGGTGTTGGTTCTAGTGGGAGCATAAAATATTAAAGTGTTTAATATGCTTGCTCTTTTATGAATACATGTCTTAAGTGTTTTGCATATTTTCTGTTGTAGATCATGGCACCAAGTATCAGTCACTCTCAGATATCCGGTTTTGCGTTGAGAGCCATTCTTGAGAAAGATAAACTGAATGACACTAATTTTACCAACTGGTATTGAAATCTGAGAATTGTTCTCAAGCAAGAAAAGAAGGACCATGTCCTAGACAACCCACTTACAGATGAGCCAAATGAGAATGCGACTGTCGCTGCCACCAATTCCTACAGTCGGGCTAAGGATGAGTCCATGGATATTAGTTGTCTTATGCTTGCTCACATGGAACCGGACTTGCAAAAGCAGTTCGAGCATGTTGAGGCCTATGATATGATCGAAAGCCTCAAAAGTATGTTCCAGGCTCAGGCGAAGACTGAGAGGTATCAAGTCTCTCAGGCTTTGCTGAGTTGCAAGCTTAAGGGTGGTGATCCACTGAGTCCGCATGTGATCAAAATGGTTGGTTACGTGTAGTCTCTGGAGAGGCTTGGCTACCCCATTAGCAAAGAGTTCGCTACGGATATAATTTTGAACTCTCTTCCTAGTGCATATGGGCAGTTCATTTCGAACTACCACATGCATGGTATGGATAAGAAGCTCACTGAATTGCATGGGATGCTCAAGCAGGCAGAGGCGGATCTCAAGAAGGGCACCAGTCAAGTGTTGATGGTGCAGAATAAGGCTAAGTTCAAGAAGAGTTCTTGGACTAAGAAGAAGGCTAAGTCGGGAGGAAAGCAGGCCCAGGACCCGGTCCCAAGCGTTTCCTCAGGGACTAAGCCATCTCCTTCAGCCGGATCCACTTGCTTCTATTGCAAGACAGATAGCCACTGGAAGAGGAACTGCAACAAGTATTTGGCTGATAAAGCCAAGAGTGGAGGTATGACTTCCGACTCAGGTACACTTGTTTGCAATGTTATAGACATATATCTTGTTGATGCACCTAATAGTTCTTGGGTATATGATACCGGATCAGTTATTCACATCTGCAAATCGTTGCAGGGACTGGTAAGAACTAGGAGCGTAGCAAGAGGCGAGGTTGATATCCGAATCAGCAAAAAAGCAAGATTTGTTGTGTTGGAAGTCGGCACGATGCAACTTCATTTACCTTCCGGATTCATTATGGAACTTAATAATTATTATTATGTTCCAATGCTTAGTCGAAACATTATTTCTGCTTCATGTTTGATGAGGCAAGGCTATGCGTCGAATATCAAGAATAATGGTTGTTCTTTGTATTTGTATGATATGTTTCACGGCTTTGCACCCGTCCAGGACGGGTTATTTTTTGAATCTTGATGGTGAGTCAGTTTATAACATAAATGTTAAAAGGTTGAAACCAAATGATTTGAATATGACTTACTTTTGGCACTGTCGGCTTGGTCATATAAGTTGGAAACACATGGATAAGCTTCATGATGATGGACTCCTAACTTTGTTCGACTTGGAGTCGTTCCAGACATGCGAATCTTGCCTACTCGGCAAAATGACCAAGACACCTATTGCAAAGAGTTTTGAAAGGGCGTCCGACTTGTTGGGACTAGTACATAGTGATGTATGTGGACCAATGAGCACGACAGCCAGGGGTGGTTATGAGTACTTGATTACCTTCACTGATGATTTGAGTAGGTATGATATATCTACTTGATGAAACATAAGTCGGAAGCCTTTGAAAAGTTCAAAGAATTCTAGAATGAAGCACAAAATCAACTTGAAAAGAAAATAAAGTTTCTTCGGTCGGACCGAGGAGGCGAGTACATGAGCCATGAGTTTGATGACCATCTGAAAAGTTGTGGAATAGTTCCTCAACTTACTCCGCCAGGAACGCCACAAAGGAATGGTGTTTCGGAAAGGCGGAATCGGACCTCGTTGGACATGGTACGATCAATGATGAGTCAGACATATCTGCCTTTATCATTTTGGGGTTATTTTCTAGAAACAGTGGCGTTCACACTAAACAGAGTACCATCAAAGTCCGTAGAGAAGACAGCGCATGAGATGTGGACAGGCAAAAGGCCGAGTTTGTCTTTTCTTAAGATTTGAGGTTGTGAAGCATTTGTCAAGCGACTTCAGTTGGACAAGCTTACAGCCAAGTCGAATAAGTGTATTTTCGTGGGGTATCCAAGGGAAACCTCGGGTTACTACTTCTACAACCGAGAAGAGGGCAAAGTGTTTGTCGCTCGGAACGATGTCTTCCTTGAGAAAGAGTTTCTCAGTCGGGGAGTCAGTGGGAGCACGGTGCAACTCAAAGAAATTAGAGAGGAACCGGCTAGTAGCGAGTCGACAAAAACCTTGGAGGTTGAGCCGGTCGTGGTAGCTGAGGCGGCAACAGCACCTATACTACGAAGATCGACAAGATTACGAAGTGTTCGTGATGTATTACTGTTAGACAGTGACACGCCGACAAATTATTCGGAAGCGCTGGTGGGATCATATTCCGAGTCATGGCTTGGAGCCATGAGATCCGAGTTAAATTCCATGGATGAAAATCAAGTTTGGAACTTGGTTGATCTGCCAGACGGTGCAAGACCCATCGAGTGCAAATGGGTCTTTAAAAAAAAAACTGATATGGATGGAAATGTTTTTGTCTATAAAGCACGTCTTGTCGCAAAGGGGTTCCGACAAGTTCAAGGAGTTGATTACGACGAGACCTTATCTCCTGTAGTGATGCTTAAATCAGTTCGGATCATGTTACCTATAGCAGCCTATTTCGACTATGAGATATGGCAGATGGATGTCAAAACAGCTTTCCTTAACGGAAATTTAACCGAGGACGTGTATATGATACAGCCCGAGGGTTTTGTCGATCCGGCTAATGCTGACAAGGTATGTAAACTTCAGAAATCCATTTATGGGTTGAAGCAAGCATCTCGGAGTTAGAATATTCGCTTTGATGAGGTAGTCAAATCGTTTGGCTTCATCAAGAGTGATCATGATTCTTGTTTATACAAGAAGTTTAGTAGGAGAAAAGTAAACTTTCTAATCTTATATGTATTACTGATTGGAAATGATATCCAGATGTTGAAAGATACCAAGGAATCATTGGAAAGGAGTTTCTCAATGAAAGACTTGGGTGAGGCAATATATATTCTTGGAATCCAGATCTATAGAGATAGATCAAGACGGCTCATTGGATTGAGTCAGAGTACTTATTTGGACAAAGTGTTGAAGAAGTTCAACATGGAATCGACTAAGAAGGGGTTCTTACCGATGTCCCATGGCGTAAAACTTAGCAAGACTTAGTGTCCTTCGACAACTGATGAGCGAAGTCGAATGAGTGCGATTCTGTATGCTTCTGCAGTCGGATCCATGATGTATGCCATGATTTGTACCAGGACGGATGTTTCCTATGCTCTAAGTGTTGTGAGCAGATACCAGGATGATCCTGGAGAAATCCACTGGACAGCGGCTAAAAATATCCTAAAGTACTTAAGAAGGACTAAGGGTATGTTCTTGGTTTATGGTAGTGAAGATGAACTCAGTGTAAAGGGTTACACGGATGCGATTTATATTACCGACTATGATGATTCTCGTTCGCAATCCTGATACATGTTTATTCTAAACGGAGGTGCTGTGAGCTGGAAGAGTTCCAAGCAAGAGACTATGTCTGCATCTACAACAGAGGCTGAGTATATTGTCGCCTCAGGGGAAGCAAAGGAAGCTGTTTGGATGAGGAATTTCCTCATGGATCTTGGTGTGGTTTAGAGCTCGTCCAATCCATTAGACGTGTATTGTGACAATAATGGTGCTATTGCACAAGCCAAGGAGCCTAGAAAACACCAGAAGAACAAGCACATACTCATGCGGTACCACCTGATTCGGTAGTTCGTGGATCATGGTGATATCAGGTTATGCAAGGTACACATAGATGCAAATATTGCGGATCCGTTGACAAAGCCGTTACCACAGCCGAAGCACGAGGCGCACCTAAGAGATATGGGAATTAGATGCCTAGACATGTGATGTTGGAAGATTGACTCTAGTGCAAGTGGGAGATTGTTGGGAATATGCCCTAGAGGCAATCATGTATGATGGTATTTCCCATTGTATTCATAAAGTTATTAATCTGTCCTTGTATGAGCATATGATGTATATCATTGAATATGTGATTCGGTTGTGGAACTATACATTAATGTTGTTTGTACTAAATGTTCTTGGTCATTGAGGTTGTGCTGGACACACAACTTAGACCAATGTGAAAGTCGGCTTGATGACTCGGTTCCACTTGTCATGGGCATGGTGATGCTATTCCGACTTACACAGATTCGACTAAAGAGTTTAGCGAGTCGGATTGACCCATATTGAGGTACAACGAACAAGTTGTCATTTGTATATCTCAATTAATGTAATCCTTAGACCTGAGGTTGTTGCATAGTCCGAGTTGAGGATCACCAACTTAGGTTCTGTCAAACGTTGAACCGTAACTGGGCAGTCATAAAGGCAGAGTTCGGGTCGACTAAGAATCAAGCTGTCGGTGCTCCTCCTTGTACATGTGGATACCAGCAAAGGTGTTATACGATCAGCACTAGGACGATCGTATCGCTAAGGACTGGACTGCATCAACTGACGCGCTTCATCAGTAATCTGCAACTGCGCGTCTAGTGGTAAACCTCGTGGCCTTCTACCTCAGCTAGATCTTGGGATCACCACGTTAGAGGGAAAAAGTTTTGTTTTGTCTCTACGTGGCCCAACAATATGAAGATATGGTAACATTATCATTATACTCACATTGAAAAGGCATGTGCTTATACCTCCTACAGCAACAAGACTTATCAAAGCAATAAGTAACATTATAAGTAGAGCACACCTCTCTAGCAATAGTATTCAACTTATCAATTTGTTCCCATAAGTGTCTCCCTTTTTGTGACAAACGATGCTCCTTATAATAATACGTTTGTTCTTCCGTGAACCCACCTTGCCAATAAGAACTAGTTTCAAAGAAACCATCCATTGATAGAAAGCATGACCAAGCAAGGCAAAGACAGAACAGCAATTAGAGCAGGAACTCATTTTTTTGTGTTTTTGAATAAAGAAAACAAACCAAACTAGACTATTTTTTTTGGGTTTTCTGAAAAGAGGCAAACAAAACCAAGCGAAAGAAACAAAGCAAACTAAAAACAAAGTAAAGAGAAAGGAAGTGGAGGACTCCTCTTGTGAAGACGTCCTTAGCCTCCCCGGCAACGGCGCCAGAAATCTTGATGCGTGCACCCAGTGTTGACGTGGGACACTTCGTTGGAACTCCAAGAGCAAGGTGTGATGAGGACATAAAAAAGTTTCCCTTAGCAGAGACCGAGGTTATCGAACCTGAAGGAGGGAGGAAACGTCTCAAAGGTGTCGCAAGCAACATGGATACCTGCACAACACAAACTCAAGACTTTGTCTGTCACATCCCAAGATTTTCCAAATCTTGTTATGTGCAAAATAAATGAATAAAATAAAACTTTGTTGATTTTCAGGGTGAGAAGGAAACTTTTGATTCCAATTGGAAACCTTCAAACCTATTTGATCAAACAAATCCTAAAGGGATTTAAAAAGATAAACAATTAATAAACAAAATTTTAAATAAATAGAAAAACTATTTTTGGATCTTTTAATGAAAATATTTGGTTTTCAAATAAAAAGGTTGAAATATAAATAAGGACTATTTTTATAGAGCCAAATTAAACCTTGGCCAAAATTTTGAAATAAAATATTTTGTTTTGATTAAAGGAGTAAAGGGTTATTTAAATAAAATAATAAGGATTTATTAATATCCAATTTTATTAAAAATAAAGGTTTTACCATTTTAATTAAACATCAAAACTTGTTAAATTATTTTAAACAAGTTTTCCGAGTATTTTATATTTTCAAATAAAACCTACTGATTTGGTTTTGATAATATTTAGATTTCAAATGGAGATTTTATTAAATAAATCAAAACCTATTTGAATTAATAATTAAGGTCTATTTTATTTAATTATTAAATAGATCCTAAAAAGAATAAAATTATTATTTTATTTTGGACTTTAGTTTTGTGTTGTTAAACAGAACTAAAACTCAATACAAAGTGTGGTAGAAATTTGATTGATTTGAATGTTTGAATTGTTTGATTGAATTTCAAAACAGAAAAAGAATTGGAAAAAGGGAAAAGTATCTGAACAAAAAAAAATGAAAGAGACGACCCAGCCCAGCTAAGCCCACCTGGCCTAGTTAGCCCAGCTCCTCTCTCTTCCGAAGAAAAACGTTCCGCACCTGCTTACATACCCGCAGAGACGCCGACCGGTGGACCCAACTCCCCTCTCCTCTCTCACGCTGACAAAGGACCCCACCGCCAGCTCACCTTCTTCCTCACCCGCCGCTGACCACGCCCAGTCGTTCCTGCCATTGAATGCTCGCGTAAATTCGCCGTAACGCCGCAGTGATTCCGCTCTGCAACTGCGTCCTCTTAATCGCCCATGTTCCCTCTCCATTTCCCCTCGCTCGCCATCCTCCCTCTGCCCCCAGGCTGCCCCTGATTTGGTTTGCACGACCACTGCTCCGACAACCTTCCCCAGCCAATTCCGGCGACCCCACGCCGCCCCTTGCCTCCCCGAGCACGCAGGCAAGTTCACCAGACCCTGGCGCACCGCTCTGTGGCCTCAGCTCGCCTGCGAGTGACCTGCAACCTCGCCTCCGTCTTCGTCTGAGCGCCACCGAAGAACCCCGCAACTCCGGCGAGCACTACTGGTGAGTCTAGACCGCCCCTTACCCCCTCTTGGATACTCACAAGATCGCGGCATCCATACGAACCTAACGATGCCTTTTATTTGCCTTAGCACGCTGTGTATCGTTGCCCCCGTCGACGTCTGACCACACCCGAGGCCCAGCTCAACTCCGGTGAGCGATTAAGGACAGTCACATGCGCCCCTTCACCAGCCAGTACCACCTTGAGCTTCCCCAAGCTTCGGCGAACTCGGTGAGCATCTCCCCAGCCTCTCCCGTTTCCTGCATCGCCAGCCCACCACCATCTGACTGCTCCGCCGCCAGTAGCCACCGCAGCGCCGCCCGTCTCTGGCAAGTGTGCTAGGTGCCGTGCGATTAGGATCCAGCGGCCAGGATAGAAAGAGAGCGAAGGGGTAAGGATGAGCCTGCGTCATGCGATGTCAGTTAGATCCAACGGCCTACAGCGCCTGATCCAGACGGAATGGTATCAGCGAGTAAGCACTCGACACGTGGCTCAGACTCCGCTTTAAAAACAGAAACTTTCCTATTAGAAGTTCAAATTTGAAAAATCCATAACTTTTGATCCACACGTCCAAAATTTGCAAATTTTATATTAATGGATTCAGTGGAACAAGACCTAGACAACCATGCCTTTTGTTTAGTAAAAAGCTTCTGTTAAAATGTTTGTTTTTGCATAAACTTGTGTATGCTTGTTTAGGTTATAAAAATTGTTCTAAAATGATTTTGGGGATAAAATCTTTTGCAAATGATGTGTTTTAAACCTACTGACCCTAGGAAACAAATTGTGGTTTCAAAAATGTATTTGGTAAAACAAAAGAATGAATCTTTGATTTAAACTATTTCTAGCCAAATAAAATTATGGTTTAATTGTTAAAAATGGTTTTGGAAGAAAAACCTTTGAAAAATGTTTTGGAAATAAACTCTCTGACCCTAAACACAAAGTTTTGTGGTTTGAAAACATATCTTGTGAAACCTATAGAATTTTGCCTTATTAAAAGCATTTCTACACCACATAAAATAACACCTTGTTTTAGAAAATGGTTTATAAAGTGAAACCTTTTGCAAATGACTTTGCCACTTTATAAAATGACCATTAGGTGTTTTCAAATGTTTGTGAACCTTTAGAAACCACTTTTACAAATAAAACAATCTTTGGCATGCTTGCATGCATTATATTGATTCTATGATTTTATGTGATGAAATGCTTGAATGGTAGATTGAAATATTGTTTGCTTGATTGAATTGTAGTGACTTGAAGTGTGTGAACATTGCAAAGATCAAGGAGTGAACCTATACTCTACCAAAAAGGCAAGTGATGCTTCATACTTTTGTCACATTACTTTCACTATGCATTAGTGATTTTTCTAAGTAAAACTTGCATGGAAATTTTGCTAAAGTATAAACCATGCTAAGGGAAATCCTAGTAGATGAAACCTTAGTATAAATTCCTAAGTTAAGATTCCTACTACTACCATGCTTAGCTTAGCTAGTAGAAAACAAGGGTGGAAATATATTCTCACTATGGAAAAATTTCTAAGTCTTAGGACTTGTGTTTTTTTTAATAAAACAACTAAGAGAATGAATCACCTGGGTGGAATGGAAGGAATGGTTTGTGTTGAGTGGTTCACAAGGCCCATTTTTATGGTTTACCTTGTGTATCTCACTTGTGGATGGCCACCCAGTAACAAAGAGATTTGAGATGTCAAATGTTGAGAAGCTTCAAGTGCAACCACTTGGCATTATGGGCTCTGCCTGGATCACATAGGTTGCTAGAACTTAACCATTTGGACAGTTGGTGGTAGTGGATTGATAGGTTGGAGCGCGTCCATTTTGGTCTAAGGGAAGGCTTCTGAAAGATCTTGTCTTGGTGAAACCAAGTCTTGTGGGGAAAGTGCACCACCTCTGCAGAGTGTAAAATCTAAGTACTTAGCCATGTCCCTGGTAAAGGACAATTTGAACATAAAGACATGGAAGCAATCAAGAATCTCATCATCCAAATTTCTAAGTTAAAATCTTGTGGTTGAACAAGGGTTAAAGGATCTTCAATCTTTGATTGGGAGATGCCTTGGGAAAGATTTTTGTCAAGCAAAAACTTAGTGATTTCAAATGATAAGGAAAATCTATTTTGAGCAATTCAAGCCTAAGCTCCACTTAGCCAGATGCATATAGATGATAGACTCCACTATACTACCATAGTATCACTTGCCAATACAATTCAAATGTATTGACCCTTGTGGCTGTAACTTGTTATGTTGCAGGTTTGATTGATTTAGTGAAGTGTGTTGATTAGGATTACAAAGTCTACAACCAACATGTCTGCCTGTGGCACTTTGAAGATGAAGGACCCCATGATTATAGATATTCTGCTGCAATGTAATGTAATAGCCAAATGAGCTATGTAAGATGTAATCAAATTATGTTATTCCTGGTTATAAAGTTGTATTATGACCTTTGTTTCTTGATATTACATATTAACTGTGGATGCTAGCTATTGATCCAGGGACTAGCATTGCAATCACAGGGATCTCTACCTTATTAAAGGTTGGGAACCTTACATTGTCCCAATAAATCAGTGAGGTTTTCAAGCTCACCGGTTTGCTGTCACAAAGGATTAAACGTATGGTGTGGAAGGTAATGGTTAGCAGCAAGTAAACAAGTAACAGTGGAAGATGTATCAATGGTAAATATTGGACCGAGGTCCTGTAACACCCTCAGAATCGGCCCTATGCAAGTTTCAGCGCTTCCCGCCAAACCTGCATAGAAACGATTCAAAGGTGCCCACCAGGCACTTGCGTGCGGGTGGAAAACGAAGTAATAACATTACACAACAGTCCTCGATGGGACCCACAGAACATATATATATACAACACGACTCCATGAGTCAAGAATACAGATATATACAGAACAAAGATCCAAGTCACCTTGAAAACGATACAGCGTCCAGCTACGGACAAGATGCAAATGGGGCTAAGAGCCCTGAAGAATAACCAATGGCATCCATAACCCTGCCCAGGCCAAGCCGGAAGGGTAACCCTGCTAACGACGTCGACCTCAAAACCTGCTTAAACAAAAGGGGTGCCGACAAAGGGCAAAGGAAAAGAGAGAGCGGTCAGTACTGAGGCCAGTACACGGCGAGGCTAGAATTCGGCGGTCCTCGCCTACATAGGTATGGTGGACTGAAGCGGCAGCGGCAACATGCACTAAACAACCTATAGAGACTCGATACAACTAGCGGCTATCAGAGAGGGGTAAGAAAGACCTATTCGGTACCAACCTGATGCTACCATCAGACAAACCCATCCTGGTGTTTCCCCCTCGAGACCAATCGAGGAATTCAACCGAGGAACTCACACCGTTGGCAGCTTTATTTATTCAGTTATCGTTGCAGCAATTACTAGTCAGGTATAGATAGTCATCCTGATAAATTAAGCAGTGGGCCGTGTTAGTTAATCATTCCGTTGTAGTTGCAACACTTACTAGTCAAATACAATTAGCATGAGATGACCCAAAACCCAATAGTTGTTGGTACTTTTATTTAGCCATTCCGTTGTAGTTGCAATACTTACTAGTCAGATACAATGGTCGCAAGAGACAACCCAAACAAGCAATTGTTGGCAGTTTTATTTAGCCATTCCATTATAGTGAAGCTGATTACTAGTCATTATAAAGTCAAGTTTATATCACTACTTTAGTTATAGTTGTCTATGATCGAGATACTGTGCTCCAAGTCGTCCATAACCGCGGACACGGCTTTCAGAAAGTTTTACCCTGCAGGGGTGCACAAATAGCAACACACACTCGATCAACCTCGGAAAAACCAAATCAAAACCCAACGAGGCCTTCATGACAAAGCAATCACAAGATTCAGAAATATTTCAGGGGGCCACCCCATTAAGCTACCCGCAACGAAGTTAGCTGACTCCGAGACGGACTCAAGGTTTGCGCCAGTGGCTGTAAACGACTGGGAACCCAAAACTGGGCTTGTCGATACCGCGAAAACACTCCGCTTACCTAAACTGTATAGGTGCTCCTCGCACAATCGTAATAAAGCAGTAAAGCATGGCATAAGTACAGGATAGTAAATAAAACCTCAAACTAGTTTGTGGCCCCAAGAAATAAGAATGAATCAAGCTCTGGCTCAGCGGGGTCCCATAATCCTCCCGGATGTGGATAGCGCGAATATTCAAGGAACAGGTATCAAGTACTCGGGGTCCTACGGGGCACAAGTGGACGGTTAACAACCAAATAACATCTATTGCCCACCTGTGCCTCTGCTTACTTACTTCAATTTTAGTTGTTAAACAGTAATTAAAGTCTTGATCATCTCCAACAATAAACGCACGACAGTACTCCAACAACTGTGGTACTTGACAACACGCAACAGCACTTGAGCAAGCGACTACGACGCGCAGGTCCAACTATCTACCACACAACAGGTAATAGGAGGTGTCCAAAGCAATATAAGGCTGCAAGGGATATCACGGGTACGAAAACTAGAGCATCACAATACAGATAGCAATAGATCAACAGGAGGGAATAAATACTATAAAAGTAAGATAGGTAGAAAGGGGGAGATGCTCGCTTGAAAACATTGACGAAGGTTCAACCGAAGATCGGGTCGACACTCGCATCAACTCAACGGACTTATCCGCGAAGAAGCAAAACACTAGAATAAACACCGGATGCACTATTTAATACAACGGCAGAAGGTCGGGCATGATGCATGTATGATGCATGACATGGCAAAGGTGCGATGCAACTGGGCAATATTAAGCGGAAACCGGGGTCCCGAAAATTAATTAAACGGTTCAAGTTGTTTAGATACCCCGCAATTTAAATGTTGAATTAGCAAGAGCAAACATGGCTTCGGTTCGCTACACCAATTTAAATGGGGCCAATATAAGACTAGATTTGCCCGCATATGGGCCCCATATTTAATTATATGGTGAATCGGCATAAGACCCCCAAACCACGATATGTGTGCAAGCATGACAATTTAAAATGCAACAAGTATATATTATTATAAAAATAGGGGCTTAGGGTCACACATTAGGGTTCGACGATCTTGGGGTTCCCGGGTTCGGGGTTCGGTCTCAGGGTTTGACGGGAGCGGTCTCGGCAGGAACGTTCTCGGACAACGGAGTAGATCTTGGCATTCCGGGAAGAAGTACTTGTCGCATCTGTGGCCTTCGATTCGAAGAACTTGGCTCGCCAGGGTTCGGTCTTCGGATCTTGGTCGGGTCGTCGGTTTTTTCTGGGCCGAAGCACTTGGCGTCCGAGAGAAGATCTTGGGGGATTCGACGGGGTCCGGTTCAGTTCCGCCGGGATCGGTCTTGATCTTCATGTAGGCGAACTTGGCATCCTCCTGGAAGGAGATCTTGGCGTTTCTTGTCGAAGGCCTTTGGGTACGGGGTCTTCGGGTCGTCTTCGCCGTTTTTCGGTTCGTCTTGCTATCGAGGCGGGCTTGGAAACCATCAGTAGCGCCATCTCCAAGACACTCAGACTTAGGGAGATCTTGGTGACGAACTTGGCATCCGATAATAGGGTCTCCAGATCGAAGGACTCGGCGTCGGTTGCCGGGCGAGCCGGACGGCGCCTTGCAGAGGCGACGGCGCTCGAAAGATCACAGGGGCAGCGGGCGTGCAGGATGTGGCGCTGACGACGGAGGTCGACGACGGTGCACTGCAGAGGCGTGCAGGCCGAGTCGAGGCAGAGAGGATGCGGCCGAGCGGCACGGAGGCGAGGGTCGGATGGCGACGGGCGGTGGCGGGATGGAGCTCCGGCAGCCGACGAAGGGGTTGCAGGGCGACGGCGGGGTCGAGGAGGAAGGAGGCCCCCGCGAGGACGGGCGAGACCGGCCGGACGTGTGGAGGCCGGCGGCGGCGATTGGGGACCGAGGGAGAGAGAAGCGGGGAGGAGGAGAGATGGGCGGCGGGGTGGTCGTGGTAGGCGAGGGCGGGCTCGACGGCTGGCAGAGAGGGACAGGGGAGCGAGGGAGGTCGAGAAGGGAGGGAGGCGCTCGGGCGGCGAGCGGCGCACAGGGAGCCGGTGGCGAGGATGGTTGGTGGGGGGACGCGGGGAGGCGGGAGCCTGGGCGACGTCCGGCCGGCGGCGGACGCGGTCGCAGACGTGGGTCGCCGACGCGGTGTAGAGAGGAGCGGGAAGAGGGACGCGGGGAGGTGACGCCGGCGGGAAGGAAGGGGTCGAGGCGCGACGGAGGCGAGCGGGCCGGTGGCGGTGGACGCAGGCCGGGGGAGGGGCGAGAGGGCCGAGGAGGGGAAGTCGAGGTGGGATACAGCGGCGACGAGGTGGAGGCTGCCGGCGGGGAGGAGGAAGGGCGGCGGCGCCGCTGGTGGGGAAGGTGGTCGCCGGCGGACGGGGAAGGAGGCGCGGGATGGGGAGGGAGCGAGGCAGAGAGAGGCGAGGAAGGTGGGGGAGAGAGAGGATCCCGTGGGGGAGGGAGCGCGTCGGTGGGGGTGGGGCCAGGGAGAGAGTGGGGCCTGGGGTGGGGCGTGCGGGCCGCGCGGGTCCAGGGTGGCAGCGGGTGTGGGTGTGTGTGTGCTGAGTGGGGGCCAGGGGGAAGAGAGAGAGGGGGGTTGGCTGTGTGCGTGTGTGTACTGCGGGTGGGGCCGGGCTGGAGAGAGAGTGGGGAGTGGGGGTGAGAGAGAGGATTGGTGAGGTGGCAGGTGGGTTGGGAATTGGGGGTCCAGGGGGTGAGGTGGACTGGGGAGGTGAGGTGGAGGGCTGGGAGTGGCTGGGTAGACTAGGTTTGGGTGGGAAAAGGTTGGTCTAGGGTCTTGCAGGGTTTAGTTGGGCTGGGTCGCAGATGGTCTGGACCGGTTGGGCCTCTGGCCTGACCGGCCGGACTGGACTGCCCGACAAAAATATTTTATTGTTTTAATTTTATTTGTAAAACATTTTTGTAAATACTTGTTAGACAAATACAAGATCTGAACAGACCGATGTTTTAATTTGAAATAAAGACGGGGGGTTATTTAGAAAACAAAACTAGGCGTTTCGAAAATAGTTTCCAGACAAACAATGCATGATGATGACGATGCAATGCACAAAAACAACGCGATTTTCTAGTAGTGGTCTTTGCGGGATGCCACAATTCGACACCACTAACAATGGATCTCGCCCTCGAGATCCGCCTCATGGTACAGGGAAGAAGGCCGGTGATCTGGATCTTCTTGCTTCGTGTAGATCATCGCGACACCACTAACAAGAGGTCGTTGTCCGTGATCGTCGAGAGAACACTCCGGGAACAAAAGGTCGAAGGTAGAGGTATCAACAAATAAAGCCACCTCTAGCTTCCGTGGACGGAGTAAAATTGCTGGATCCACTGATTCGATGTACAAGAGCGAATGATAAGAGTAGTCGGATGGTGATCAGTCCATCGCGCACCGAAACCATTACTCTGCACACGAATAGGCGGATTATGCAACCAACTCTCAGAATTCAGACTGAAGATCTCGACAAACGAGGTTCAGAAACAAAGGAGTGATGCAGACTCTGCATCGGATCTGGCGTAGATGATGTCGTCGCGTCGGAAAACACCGGAAGGCACGAGAAGGAACAAAGAGAAGTCCACCAGACGAAGGATTCCTCGGATAGCATGAAGACCAGATGTAGCAACACCGTTACCAAAGGAGAAAGCGAAACCCTGAAGGTACGACGGAAACCCAACCACGAGAATTCCTGGACTCGAAGAAAGAGAAAAGAGCGGATTCAAAACACGTAGAGGTAAGAGGAGAATAGCAGAGGGGTAAGGAGTAAAATCAGACCTAATCAGAGCTATCCAACCGATTTTGCAAAAATAGTTTTGACACTCTACTTCGGCCGTTAGCTAGGTTATCCTACAGGCTAGACTTGTGGGGTATCGCAACTGCTGAGCTCTGATACCACTCTGTAACACCCTTAGAATCGGCCCTATGCAAGTTTCAGCGCTTCCCGCCAAACCTGCATAGAAACGATTCAAAGGTGCCCACCAGGCACTTGCGTGCGGGTGGAAAACGAAGTAATAACATTACACAACAGTCCTCGATGGGACCCACAGAACAGATATATATATACAACACGACTCCATGAGTCAAGAATACAGATATACAGAACAAAGATCCAAGTCACCTTGAAAACGATACAGCGTCCAGCTATGGACAAGATGCAAATGGGGCTAAGAGACCTGAAGAATAACCAATGGCGTCCATAACCCTGCCCAGGCCAAGCCGGAAGGGTAACCCTGCTAACGACGTCGACCTCAAAACCTGCTTAAACAAAAGGGGTGCCGACAAAGGGCAAAGGAAAAGAGAGAGCGGTCAGTACTGAGGCCAGTACACGGCGAGGCTAGAATTCGGCGGTCCTCGCCTACATAGGTATGGTGGACTGAAGCGGCAGCGGCAGCATGCACTAAACAACCTATAGAGACTCGATACAACTAGCGGCTATCAGAGAGGGGTAAGAAAGACCTATTCGGTACCAAGCTGATGCTACCATCAGACAAACCCATCCTGGTGTTTCCCCCTCGAGACCAATCGAGGAAGTCAACCGAGGAACTCACACCGTTGGCAGTTTTATTTATTCAGTTATCGTTGCAGCAATTACTAGTCAGGTATAGATAGTCATCCTGATAAATTAAGCAGTGGGCCGTGTTAGTTAATCATTCCGTTGTAGTTGCAACACTTACTAGTCAAATACAATTAGCATGAGATGACCCAAAACCCAGCAGTTGTTGGTACTTTTATTTAGCCATTCCGTTGTAGTTGCAATACTTACTAGTCAGATACAATGGTCGCAAGAGACAACCCAAACAAGCAATTGTTGGCAGTTTTATTTAGCCATTCCATTATAGTGAAGCTGATTACTAGTCATTATAAAGTCAAGTTTATAGCACTACTTTAGTTATAGTTGTCTATGATCGAGATACTGTGCTCCAAGTCGTCCATAACCGCGGACACGGCTTTCAGAAAGTTTTACCCTACAGGGGTGCACAAATAGCAACACACACTCGATCAACCTCGGAAAAACCAAATCAAAACCCAACGAGGCCTTCACGACAAAGCAATCACAAGATTCAGAAATATTTCAGGGGGCCACCCCATTAAGCTACCCGCAACGAATTTAGCTGACTCCGAGACGGACTCAAGGTTTGCGCCAGTGGCTGTAAACGACTGGGAACCCAAAACTGGGCTTGTCGATACCGCGAAAACACTCCGCTTACCTAAACAGTACAGGTGCTCCTCGCACAATCGTAATAAAGCAGTAAAGCATGGCATAAGTACAGGATAGTAAATAAAACCTCAAACTAGTTTGTGGCCCCAAGAAATAAGAATGAATCAAGCTCTGGCTCAGGGGGGGGGGGTCCCATAATCCTCCCGGATGTGGATAGCGCGAATATTCAAGGAACAGGTATCAAGTACTCGGGGTCCTACGGGACACAAGTGGACGGTTAACAACCAAATAACATCTATTGCCCACCTGTGCCTCTGCTTACTTACTTCAATTTTAGTTGTTAAACAGTAATTAAAGTCTTGATCATCT
This sequence comes from Avena atlantica, assembly GCA_910589765.1. Lineage (NCBI taxonomy): Eukaryota > Viridiplantae > Streptophyta > Magnoliopsida > Poales > Poaceae > Avena > Avena atlantica. Next base: position 43,918,260 of record OU342737.1, read on the forward strand.
CCAACAATAAACGCACGGCAGTACTCCAACAACTGTGGCACTTGACAACACGCAACAACACTTGAGCAAGCGACTATGACACGCAGGTCCAACTATCTACCACACAACAGGTAATAGGAGGTGTCCAAGGCAATATAAGGCTGCAAGGGATATCACGGGTACGAAAACTAGAGCATCGCAATACAGATAGCAATAGATCAACAGGAGGGAATAAATACTATAAAATTAAGATAGGTAGAAAGGGGGAGATGCTCGCCTGAAAACATTGACGAAGATTCAACCGAAGATCGGGTCGACACTCGCATCAACTCAACGGCCTTATCCGCGAAGAAGCAAAACACTAGAATAAACACCGGATGCACTATTTAATACAACGGCAGAAGATCGGGCATGATGCATGTATGATGCATGACATGGCAAAGGTGCGATGCAACTGGGCAATATTAAGCGGAAACCGGGGTCCCGACAATTAATTAAACGGTTCAAGTTGTTTAGATACCCCGCAATTTAAATGTTGAATTAGCAAGACCAAACATGGCTTCGGTTCGCTACACCAATTTAAATGGGGCCAATATAAGACTAGATTTGCCCGCATATGGGCCCCATATTTAATTATATGGTGAATCGGCATAAGGCCCCCTAACCACGATATGTGTGCAAGCATGACAATTTAAAATGCAACAAGTATATATTATTATAAAAATAGGGGCTTAGGGTCACACATTAGGGTTCGACGATCTTGGGGTTCCCGGGTTCGGGGTTCGGTCTCAGGGTTTGACGGGAGCGGTCTCGGCAGGAACGTTCTCGGACAACGGAGTAGATCTTGGCGTTCCGGGAAGAAGTACTTGTCGCATCTGTGGCCTTCGATTCGAAGAACTTGGCTCGCCAGGGTTCGGTCTTCGGATCTTGGTCGGGTCGTCGGTTTTTTCTGGGCTGAAGCACTTGGCGTCCGAGAGACGATCTTGGGGGATTCGATCCGGTTCAGTTCCGCCGAGATCAGTCTTGATCTTCATGTAGGCGAACTTGGCATCCTCCTGGAAGGAGATCTTGGCGTTTCTTGTCGAAGGCCTTTGGGTACGGGGTCTTCGGGTCGTCTTCGCCGTTTTTCGGTTCGTCTTGCTATCGAGGCGGGCTTGGAAACCATCAGTAGCGCCATCTCCGAGACACTCAGACTTCGGGAGATCTTGGTGACGAACTTGGCATCCGAGAATAGGGTCTCCAGATCGAAGGACTCGGCGTCGGTTGCCGGGCGAGCCGGACGGCGCCTTGCAGAGGCGACGGCGCTCGAAAGATCATAGGGGCAGCGGGCGTGCGGGATGTGGCGCTGACGATGGAGGCCGACGACGGTGCACTTCAGAGGCGTGCAGGCCGAGGCGAGGCAGAGAGGATGCGTGTAGAGGCCTCAACCTGATAAGGTAGATTCCTCCTGTGTTTTTACAATGCTAGTCCCTGGATCAATAGCTAGCATCCACAGTATAGATGTAATATCAAGAAACAAGGTCATAATATAACTTTATAACCAGGAATAATATAAATTTTATTACATCATATATAGCTCATTTCGCTATTACATTACATTGCAGCGGAATAAAAATAATCATGGGGTCCTTCATCTTCAAAGTGCCACAGGCAGATGTTGGTTGTAGACTTTGTAATCCTAATCAAACAATCTTCACTAAGAACAATCAACCTGCAACATACAAGTTACAGCCACAAAGGGTCAATACATTTGAATTGTATTGGCAAGTGATACTATGGTACTATAGTGGAATCTATCATCTATATGCATTTGGATAAGTGGAGTTGAGGCTTGCATTGCTCAAAATAGATTTTTCTTATCATTTTGAAAATACTAAGTTTTTGCTTGACAAAATCATTTACTCAATCAAAGATTTCAAGATCCTTGTACCAAGCCATCTCTCCATCAATGATTGAAGAATTCAAACAACCCTTGTTCAAACCACAAGATTTTAATTTAGAAATTGGAATGATGAGATTCTTGATTGCTTCCATGTCTTGATGCTCAAATTGTCCTTTACCAGGGACATGGCTAAGTACTTAGATTTTACACTCTGCAGAGGTGGTGCACTTTCCCCACAAGACTTGGTTTCCCAAGACAAGATCTTTCAGAAGCCTTCCCTTAGACCAAAATGGACGCGCTCCAACCTATCAAACACTACCACCCACTGTCCATATGGCTAAGTTCTTGCAACCTATATGATCATGGCAGAGCCCATATTGCCAAGTGGTTGCACTTGAAGCTTCTCAACATTTGACATCTCAAATCCCTTTGTTTCCTGGGTGGCATTCCACAAGTGAGATACACAATCCAAGCCCATGGCATTGTGAACCACTCAACCATTCTCCAACAAGCAAGCCCATTCCACCCAGGGGATTCATTAACTTAGTTGTTTTATTAAACAAAAACATAAGTCCTCAGACTTAGAATATTTTTCCATAGTGTGAATATATATTCCACCCATGTTTTCTATTAGCTAGGCTAAGCTTGGTAGTATTAGGAATCTTTAACTTATGAAAATCCTACTAAGGATTCATCTACTAGGTTTTCCTATAGTAAGGTCTATACTTAGCAAAATCCATGCAAGTTTTACTTGGCAAAATTCACTAATGCATAGAGAAAGTAATGGGACAAAAGTATGAAGCATCACTTGCCTTTTTGGTAGGGAATGGTAGTTCACTCCTTGATCTTGTTAGTCTCACACTTCACTACAAATCAAAAAAGCAAACACTAATTCAATTTACATTCCAACCCAATAATCACTCAAACAATTCCACACACACAAGACAAATGGAAACCAATTCATGTATGGGAGCATGCACAAGATAGTTTTATTTTGCAAAGGGTCTCTATGGGGTTTCTAAACTTTCTAAGGTCCAAATTGGTTATTTGCCAAAGGGGCAAAGTCATTAGCAAGAGGGTTTTGTCCAAATACTATTTTTAAATCCATTCATCATTTCATGTGGTGTAAAATGTTTTTATTAAGGCAAAACTCTTAAGTTTTTCACCAAATGAGTTGCTATTGCAAAGCTTGGTGTTTTTGGGTCAGTAGGTTTGGTCCAAAACATTTCCTTAAAGTTTTCTTTTCATAAACATTTTTATAACAAAAACCATTCTTTTTATTTGGCTAGAAAATGGCTAAGTCAAGTAATCCAACCTAAATTTTACCAAAATCATTTTTAACACTAAGGGTTGGTTCCTAGGGTCAGTAAGGTCACAACAATCCAATTTGCAAAGGTTTTATCCTTAAATTCAATTTTAAACAAATTTTTTATACTCTAAACAAGTACACAAATGTTTCTGCAAATTCAAACAAGCTAACAGATACTATTTGTCAAACTAAGGCCATGGTTGGCTAGGGCTTGTTCTACTGAATCCATTGATATAAAATTTGCCAACTTTGGACGTGTGGTTTGAAAGTTATAGCAATTACAAATTTGTATTCTAATCAGATCAAAATTCTGTTTTAAATCGAATCCTGTACACGTGGCTGCTTCTGATTGGGCAATAACGGTTCGCTCGGATCGGCTACTGGTGTGCGTTGGATCTAACTGGAACGTGCAGCGCAGATCGACGCATACCCCTTCGATAAGTGGTTCTATCATATCCATCCGATCGACATCAGACGGCTGCTGCTGCCTGGCCAAGGACTGGCGGCGCGATGACAACGGCGAGCGGCGGAGCGACCAGTTGGCGGCGGCGCTGATGAGGCAGGAAGCAAGAAAGGGTAAGAAGATGCTCACCAGGCTCAGGAGAATACGGCGATGCTCAACGTGCTGCTGGTTCGACGAGGGACACGCGAAGTTGTGATCAATTGCTCGCCGGAGACTTGGTCTGTGTCAGATGGTTTTGGAGCTCGTCGTGGGTGGAGCTGTGGTTCGCCCCAAGGGAAAACGAGTACACGATTAGACGCAGTTGAGAGTGGCGAGTGTAGGAGCATGAACGAGAGAGCACGGGGTGGTCGGTGTTTACCAGGGGACTTCGCCGGAGTGAGCCAGACACGGCGGCGCGGCCAGATGTTGTCGAAGTCGGTGCTCTGGGCGCCCGCGGTTGATTGAATGGCACAGAAATATGCGCTAGGGTGCGGTGAGCGTGCTCGTGTGTTCGGGGAGGAAGGAGGTGGTGAGAGGCTGCCGGAATCGGCGTCGGAGCGTCATCGGAGACAGAGGAAGTGCAGGGCAAAATTCTTCGGCCTGGGGGCGTGTCGATGAGGGGTGTCTGTGGGCAATGGAGGAGAAGGCGCTGGCGCTTAAGTGTGCTTGATCGCGGCGAGTTATGGTGGCCGTGTTAAGGCGTAATCAAGCCACGAATCAATAGCCTGCAACGGCCGGCGAGGGGTGGGGGAGAAGGGTCGTGCGGTGTGAAGAGGAAGAACAGGAGGAGTGGGGCCGGTCGGTCAGTGAGAAAGGGAAGAGGGGGAGGTCCACATGTCAGTTGCTTCGTGGGTTTAAAAAGGAGTGTGAAACGTTTTCTTTCGGGGGAGGGGAGTTGGGCTGGCTTGCTGGGCCTTGTTGGGCTTCTGGGTTGGGTCGCCCTCTTTATTTTTTTTCTGTCTCTGATTCCTTTTCTTTTTCTATTTCTATTTTCCTGTTTTGGTTTTCAAACAATCAAACAAGTTTCAATTCAATTCAAACCAACACCAAAACTTTGGAAGTTTGACTTAGTTCTGTTCAGTAGTCTGAACCTAAATCTAAAATCCATAATTTTTAAATAAATAAAGTCCAATATTAATTAAATAGTTGTCCATTGCTAAATAATCAAATTAGGATTTGATTTATTTCAAACTCAATTTAAATCCATATATTTTCCAAAACCAAAATAGTGGGTTGTATTTGAATAAGGTATATTTAGAAAGCTTGTTTTAAAATAAATAACAATTTTGTTAAAGGTTCCATTTATTAATTAAATAAAATGGACCATGGTTTCTTAATAAAATAGGGTTGTTGTTTATTAATAAAATCTTCATTTGAAATACAAATGTTTTCAAAATCAAATCAGTAGGTATCATTTGGAAGTAAATAATACTTGGATACTTGTTTCAAACAAAATATTATTTTACTTTAGGGTCCAATATTAGTTAAATAAAATAGGCCAAGGTTTATTAATCAAATAGGATTTGATTTTATTGAGATATTTATTTTGAATCTAAAATAAAGCCAAAACATTTTAGTAGATTTTATTTGTGAATTTCAAATAATTGGGAAAACTTATTTTGAATAATTTAATAAGTTTTGATGTTTCAATTTAAATTGGTAAAACCTTTTATCTTCAAATAAGGTTGGATGTTAAATCTTTATTACTTTATTCAAAATAAACTTTTATTATTTTAATCAAAGAAAACTCTTTTGTTTCAAAATCTTGGCCAAGTTTAATTTGGCTTTATAAAATAATCCTTATTTATAAATCCATCTTTTCTTTTGAATACCAAATCCTTTTATTAAAAGATCTAAAATAGTATTTCCAAAATATTTTATTTTCCTTTGTTAATTGTTTTATGTTTTTAAATCCTTTTGGGTTTTAATTGTTCAAAATAGGTTTGAAGATTCCTATTGGAATTCAAAAAATTTCTTCTGGCCCTGAAAATCAAACAAAGTTTTATTTTATTCATTTATTGTCATATTACAAGATTTGGAAAATCTTGGGATGTGACAGGCTACCACCCTTAAAATAAATCTCGTCCCGAGATTTGGGGAGGCTAGGGTTACAAGCAAGTTCAAAACATCTAGGGTACTACCACCCTTAAAAATTTTCAAACAAAAATTACATATTGTCCTTCTTGGGATCGTGGGAAAACTTTCTCTAAGCAAACAGTTGCATTTATGTCCTTAATTTCCATGCTTGACTCATGGGCCAAGGTTGAGATCCTTCATAGACTTGTTTAACTTGTTCTCCATCCTTTCTGGACAATGGTTTGCATAGTGGCCAAGTTCCTTGCATTTTAAACATGTGACAAGGCTGATATCCCTCATAGGCTGGTTTATCTTTTGCTTCATATTTTCTGGACAGTAGTTTGCATAATGTCCTAACTCTTTGCAGTGTTTGCACATCACTTGGATAATATCATTCTTTTTCCTTGGTATTATTGTCTCTTGTTTGTTTCCTTGGTTCTTCTTCTTTTCTGGGCATTCACTCGCATAGTGTCCCATCTCTTTGCAATTGTAACATTGCAACTGGCCTATGTCTTTCTTCTTCTTTTTGGGTCTCTCCAAAGCTAGGGGTTCTTCTAGTTCATGTTCTTCATGAGTGGGAGATCTTTCTCTCTTCTTGAGGCATTGATCTTCATGCTCCTTGGATGTATGATCCTTGTCTCTAAAAATATTGTTAGCTTGGGTTCCTTCTAGAATAACATCTTTGTCATCCTTGTTGTCATTAGCTCTTTGGGAAAAGTTTTCCCCCATGTTGATCATTTGAGTAACCAATCCTTGCAACAATTTGGATTGAAGTTTCAAAATCCTTTGTATGGCTGGGTCTAGTCCATTGTTGTTGGCTAAAAGCTGAGTTGTCTCTTGGCTCAACTGGTTTTGGGTTGCTATAAGTTCTTTCATGTTGTCTTCTTGGTTGGTGTTGGTGTCTCTTGGAGTAGTCATCTGTTTGGGTTGGATTGGGATTAGAATAGGTAAACTATTTCTAAGGAAATATTTCTAATCACACACATCACAATTCACACAAGCAATGTTCAAGCAATCACAAACAAACATTTCACTCAAACAAGGTTCAAGCACATACTTAGGCAACAAAATATTTTTGTTACACCACATAAGTTGGTGGTTTGACGTAACTAAATTATGGTGGTCCATCTATATGGTTCACTTGTGATCTTTCCATCCTTCTTGATTCTTTTTGTATGGGATCATGGTTTCTTTGAGAAAAGTTCTTGGTCACAATACTTCAAAGTTGTTGTTGGTTCCTTCTTTATTTTGCATTCCCTCAGTCTCTAACTCTTGAGTAGGTTTTCCTTGTTTCACTTGTGGTCCTTAGTAGTATCCAAGTTGGAAGTCCTTGGTGAATATGCTGAAGATGTTGAAGTCATTAGAGTTGAAGATGTTGAACAAGTCCTTTGCACCTAGTGTAGTCTTTGGTCATGGGGTAGGTTTTTCCATCAAGTTTAAATAGAAGAGATGTAGAGTTGAAATCAAAGTGGTTGAGGAAAGAATTTACAAGTGTCTTTGTAAATAAGTTTTTGAACAAATACATCTCCTATTTTTCTAAGGGTTTTTGTCCAATCCTAGGTTTACAAATCCTACAGGCAACACAATGCTCTAATACCATCTGTAGAGGCCTCAACCTGATAAGGTAGATTCCTCCTGTGTTTTTACAATGCTAGTCCCTGGATCAATAGCTAGCATCCACAGTATAGATGTAATATCAAGAAACAAGGTCATAATATAACTTTATAACCAGGAATAATATAAATTTTATTACATCATATATAGCTCATTTGGCTATTACATTACATTGCAGCGGAATAACAATAATCATGGGGTCCTTCATCTTCAAAGTGCCACAGGCAGATGTTGGTTGTAGACTTTGTAATCCTAATCAAACAATCTTCACTAAGAACAATCAACCTGCAACATACAAGTTACAGCCACAAAGGGTCAATACATTTGAATTGTATTGGCAAGTGATACTATGGTAGTATAGTGGAATCTATCATCTATATGCATTTGGATAAGTGGAGTTGAGGCTTGCATTGCTCAAAATAGATTTTTCTTATCATTTTGAAAATACTAAGTTTTTGCTTGACAAAATCATTTACTCAATCAAAGATTTCAAGATCCTTGTACCAAGCCATCTCTCCATCAATGATTGAAGAATTCAAACAACCCTTGTTCAAACCACAAGATTTTAATTTAGAAATTGGAATGATGAGATTCTTGATTGCTTCCATGTCTTGATGCTCAAATTGTCCTTTACCAGGGACATGGCTAAGTACTTAGATTTTACACTCTGCAGAGGTGGTGCACTTTCCCCACAAGACTTGGTTTCCCAAGACAAGATCTTTCAGAAGCCTTCCCTTAGACCAAAATGGACGCGCTCCAACCTATCAAACACTACCACCCACTGTCCATATGGCTAAGTTCTTGCAACCTATATGATCATGGCAGAGCCCATATTTCCAAGTGGTTGCACTTGAAGCTTCTCAACATTTGACATCTCAAATCCCTTTGTTTCCTGGGTGGCATTCCACAAGTGAGATACACAATCCAAGCCCATGGCATTGTGAACCACTCAACCATTCTCCAACAAGCAAGCCCATTCCACCCAGGGGATTCATTAACTTAGTTGTTTTATTAAACAAAAACATAAGTCCTCAGACTTAGAATATTTTTCCATAGTGTGAATATATATTCCACCCATGTTTTCTATTAGCTAGGCTAAGATTGGTAGTATTAGGAATCTTTAACTTATGAAAATCCTACTAAGGATTCATCTACTAGGTTTTCCTATAGTAAGGTCTATACTTAGCAAAATCCATGCAAGTTTTACTTAGCAAAATTCACTAATGCATAGAGAAATTAATGGGACAAAAGTATGAAGCATCACTTGCCTTTTTGGTAGGGAATGGTAGTTCACTCCTTGATCTTGTTAGTCTCACACTTCACTACAAGTCAAACAAGCAAACACTAATTCAATTTACATTCCAAACCAATAATCACTCAAACAATTCCACACACACAAGACAAATGGAAACCAATTCATGTATGGGAGCATGCACAAGATAGTTTTATTTTGCAAAGGGTCTCTATGGGGTTTCTAAACTTTGTAAGATCCAAATTGGTCATTTACCAAAGGGGCAAAGTCATTAGCAAGAGGGTTTTGTCCAAATACTATTTTTAAATCCATTCATCATTTCATGTGGTGTAAAATGTTTTTATTAAGGAAAAACTCTTAAGTTTTTCACCAAATGAGTTGCTATTGCAAATCTTGGTGTTTTTGGGTCAGTAGGTTTGGTCCAACACATTTCCTTCAAGTTTTCTTTTCATAAACATTTTTATAACAAAAACCATTCTTTTTATTTGGCTAGAAAATGGCTAAGTCAAGTAATCCAACCTAAATTTTACCAAAATCATTTTTAACACTAAGGGTTGGTTTCTAGGGTCAATAAGGTCACAACAATCCAATTTGCAAAGGTTTTATCCTTAAATTCAATTTTAAACAATTTTTTTATACTCTAAACAAGTACACAAATGTTTCTGCAAATTCAAACAAGCTAACTGATACTATTTGTAAAACTAAGGCCATGGTTGGCTAGGGATTGTTCTACTGAATCCATTGATATAAAATTTGCCAAATTTGGACGTGTGGTTTGAAAGTTATAGCAATTACAAATTTGTATTCTAATCAGATCAAAATTCTGTTTTAAATCGAATCCTGTACACGTGGCTGCTTCTGATTGGGCAATAACGGTTCGCTCGGATCGGCTACTGGGATGCGTTGGATCTAACTGGAACGTGCGGCGCAGATCGACGCATACCCCTTCGATAAGTGGTTCTATCATATCCATCCGATCGACATCGGACGGCTGTTGCTGCCTGGCCAAGGACTGGCGGCGCGATGACAACGGCGAGCGGCGGAGCGACCAGTTGGCGGCGGCGCTGACGAGGCGGGAAGCAAGAAAGGGTAAGAAGATGCTCACCAGGCTCAGGAGAATACGGCGATGCTCAACGTGCTGCTGGTTCGACGAGGGACACGCGAAGTTGTGATTAATTGCTCGCCGGAGACTTGGTCGGCGTCAGATGGTTCTGGATCTCATCGTGGGTGGAGCTGTGGTTCGCCCCGAGGGAAAACGAGTACACGATTAGACGCAGTTGAGAGTGGCGAGTGTAGGAGCATGAACGAGAGATCACGGGGTGGTCGGTGTTTACCAGGGGACTTCGCCGGAGTGAGGCAGACGCGGCGGCGCGGCCAGATGTTGTCGAAGTCGGTGCTCTGGGCGCCCGCGGTTGATTGAATGGCACAGAAATATGCGCTAGGGTGCGGTGAGCGTGCTCGTGTGTTCGGGGAGGCAGGAGGTGGTGAGAGGCTGCCGGAATCGGCGTCGGAGCGTCGTCGGAGACAGAGGAAGTGCAAGGCAAAATTCTTCGGCCTGGGGGCGTGTCGATGAGGGGTGTTTGGGGGAAATGGAGGAGAAGGCGCTGGCGCTTAAGTGTGCTTGATCGCGGCGAGTTATGGTGGCCGTGTTAAGGCGTAATCAAGCCACGAATCAATAGCCTGCAACGGCCGGCGAGGGGTGGGGGAGAAGGGTCGTGCGGTGTGAAGAGGAAGAACAGGAGGAGTGGGGCCGGTCGGTCAGTGAGAAAGGGAAGAGGGGGAGGTACACATGTCAGTTGCTTCGTGGGTTTAAAAAGGAGTGTGAAACGTTTTCTTTCGGGGGAGGGGAGTTGGGCTGGCTTGCTGGGCCTTGTTGGGCTTCTGGGTTGGGTCGCCCTCTTTATTATTATTTTTCTGTCTCTGATTCCTTTTCTTTTTCTATTTCTATTTTCCTGTTTTGGTTTTCAAAAAATCAAACAAGTTTCAATTCAATTCAAACCAACACCAAAACTTTGGAAGTTCGACTTAGTTCTGTTCAGTAGTCTGAACCTAAATCTAAAATCCATAATTTTTAAATAAATAAAGTCCAATATTAAGTAAATAGTTGTCCATTGCTAATTAATAAAATTAGGATTTGATTTATTTCAAACTCAATTTAAATCCATATATTTTCCAAAACCAAAATAGTGGGTTGTATTTGAATAAGGTATATTTAGAAAGCTTGTTTTAAAATAAATAACAATTTTGTTAAAGGTTCCATTTATTAATTAAATAAAATGGACCATGGTTTCTTAATAAAATATGGTTGTTTTTTATTAATAAAATCTTCATTTGAAATCCAAATGTTTTCAAAATCAAATCAGTAGGTATCATTTGGAAGTAAATAATACTTGGATACTTGTTTCAAACAAAATATTATTTTACTTTAGGGTCCAATATTAGTTAAATAAAATGGGCCAAGGTTTATTAATCAAATAGGATTTGATTTTATTGAGATATTTATTTTGAATCTAAAATAAAGCCAAAACATTTTAGTAGATTTTATTTGTGAATTTCAAATAATTGGGAAAACTTATTTTAAATAATTTAATAAGTTTTGATGTTTCAATTTAAATTGGTAAAACCTTTTATCTTCAAATAAGGTTGGATGTTAAATCTTTATTACTTTATTTAAAATAAACTTTTATTATTTTAATCAAAGAAAACTCTTTTGTTTCAAAATCTTGGCCAAGTTTAATTTGGCTTTATAAAATAATCCTTATTTATAAATCCATCTTTTCTTTTGAATACCAAATCCTTTTATTAAAAGATCTAAAATAGTATTTCCAAAATATTTTATTTTCCTTTGTTAATTGTTTTATGTTTTTAAATCCTTTTGGGTTTTAATTGTTCAAAATAGGTTTGAAGATTCCTATTGGAATTCAAAAAATTTCTTCTGGCCCTGAAAATCAAACAAAGTTTTATTTTATTCATTTATTTGCATATTACAAGATTTGGAAAATCTTGGGATGTGACAATGCGGCCGAGCGGCGCGGAGGCGAGGGTCGGATGGCGACGGGCGGTGGCGGGATGGAGCTCCGGCGGCCGACGAAGGGGTTGCAGGGCGACGGCGGGGTCGAGGAGGAAGGAGGCCCCCGCGAGGACGGGCGAGACCGGCCGGACGTGTGGAGGCCGGCGGCGGCGATTGGGGACCGAGGGAGAGAGAAGCGGGGAGGAGGAGAGGTGGGCGGCGGGGTGGTCGTGGTAGGCGAGGGCGGGCTCGACGGCTGGCAGAGAGGGATAGGGGAGCGAGGGAGGTCGAGGAGGGAGGGAGGCGCTGGGGCGGCGAGCGGCACACAGGGAGCCGGCGGCGAGGATGGTTGGTGGGGGGACGCGGGGAGGCGGGAGCCTGGGCGACGTCCAGCCGGCGGGGGACGCGGTCGCAGACGAGGGTCGCCGACGCGGTGCAGAGAGGAGCGGGAAGAGGGACGCGGGGAGGCGACGCCGGCGGGAAGGAAGGGGTCGAGGCGCGACGGAGGCGAGCGGGCCGGTGGCGGTGGACGCAGGCCGGGGGAGGGGCAAGAGGGCCGAGGAGGGGAAGTCGAGGTGGGATACGGCGGCGACGAGGTGGAGGCTGCCGGCGGCGAGGAGGAAGGGCGGCGGCGCCGCTGGTGGGGAAGGTGGTCGCCGGCGGACGGGGAAGGAGGCGCGGGAAGGGGAGGGAGCGAGGCAGAGAGAGGCGAGGAAAGTGTGGGAGAGAGAGGATCCCATGGGGGAGGGAGCGCGTCGGTGGGGGTGGGGCCAGGGAGAGAGTAGGGCCTGGGGTGGGGCGTGCGGGCCGCGCGGGTCCAGGGTGGCAGCGGGTGTGGGTGTGGGTGTGCTGAGTGGGGGCCAGGGGGAAGAGAGCGAGGGGGGTTGGCTGTGTGCGTGTGTGTACTGAGGGTGGGGCCGGGCTGGAGAGAGAGTGGGGAGTGGGGGTGAGAGAGAGGATTGGTGAGGTGGCAGGTGGGTAGGGAATTGGGGGTCCAGGGGGTGAGGTGGACTGGGGAGGTGAGGTGGAGGGCTGGGAGTGGCTGGGTAGACTAGGTTTGGGTGGGAAAAGGTTGGTCTAGGGTCTTGCAGGGTTTAGTTGGGCTGGGTCGCAGATGGTGTGGACCGGTTGGGCCTCTGGCCTGACCGGCCGGACTGGACTGCCCGACAAAAATATTTTATTGTTTTAATTTTATTTGTAAAACATTTTTGTAAATACTTGTTAGACAAATACAAGATCTGAACAGACCGATGTTTTAATTTTAAATAAAGACGGGGGGTTATTTAGAAAACAAAACTAGGCGTTTCGAAAATAGTTTCCAGACAAACAATGCATGATGATGACGATGCAATGCACAAAAACAACGCGATTTTCTAGTAGTGGTCTTTGCGGGATGCCACAGGTCCATAGTTCACTAGACGTGCTCTCCTTAGATAAACAACATGGCATGAAGGGTAAACAAATTACAGCAGGGCAATTGACAGGAACTGAGCAAGGCATGACAATGCAATTACTAGTCAGAAAGATCCTATGAGATTTGATTGGGCAATACAACAAGCTACATAGACCTCCATCCAACTGCATCTATGACTAGAAGTCCACCTTTAGGTTATCATCCGAACCCCTCCAGTATTAAGTTGCAAGCAACAGACAACTGCTTTAAGAAAAGTGTGTAAGGTAAACAGTCCACATGTTCCATGAACAAGAGACCGTTATTTTCTCCCTAGTAGCAACGGCACATCTACAACCAAAGAGATTATTGTCACTTCCCTTGGAAACTAGAGGCATGAACCCACTATCAAGCATAAATACCCCCTCTTGGAGTCACTAGCAACTATTTGGCCAAGATAACTACTAACAACAGAGAGCATGCAAGATCACAACCAACACATACATGATAGAATCATAAAGACAAAACCATTAATCAAACCAACACAATAATCTCAATATGCATCGATCCCCTCAAACACAACATGCATGATTACAAATAGATTCGATCTTGATCATGAACGGAGATCACAAGATCTATAATGAAAGCACAAAGGAGGAGATACGACCATCTAGCTACTACATGGACCCATAGTACAAGGTGGAACTACTCACGCATCATACCGGAGAGAAGGCCTACGGGATGATCTCCCCTCCGGCAGGGTGCCGGGAAGAACTTCAGATCCCCCCGATCTAGGGACGATGGTGGCGGCAGCTACAGATGGTTTCATGGAGATTTATGCATCGGGGGCTTCTTATAGGCAAAGGGGGAGGCCGAGGCAGCGGCCAGGGGCCCCACACCCCTCCCAGGCATGGGACAGGGCCCACCCGCGCCTAGGGTGGGTCTGGCCGCCCTGGTCGGCCTCTCCAGCTCCCCTCTAGACTTCTTGTTCCCCACGAAAAGTAATTGACTTTGACATTTGTCCCGTCCAATTCCGAGAATATTTCTTTACTAACTTTTTTGAAACCAAAAATAGCAGAAAACAGGCATCTGGCACTATTGCAACTTGTTAGTAGGTTAGTACAAGAAAACATGTAAAAAGCACCTCAAAGTTTAGACAAAGCAAAGCAAAGTAGATACTAAACAAGTATGGAGCATAAAAAATTATAGATACATTTCCAACGTATCAATCTTCGATCGGGCAATGACAACACTTGTGCATTGTTTTCTTCTTGGAGAGCGTAGTTTGTAGTACGGGTGTTCTATTCGGTGGTGGTTAATACGTTGTAAACCTATCTATAATTTTTTATGTAACCTATTAACAAGATGCCACAGTGTCAGTTGTCTATTTTCTGTTGTTTTTGGTTTTAGAAAAGCTAGAAAGGAAATATTCTTGTAATTGGACGGGACAAAAGCCGAAGTCACCGAGACGAACACAGAGATCGAAGGGCAAACGGAGGGGAGCCACAGGGTGGCCGCACCCCCCATGCACGGGCCCACCCTAGGGCGCGTCTGGGCAGGGTGTGGCCCCCTGTCCACCCTCCTGCCTCGCATCTTCGCCTATATAAACTCCCCAATGCCAAAACCCTAAGTAACCGATCAGATCTCCACGAAATAGTCTGTAGCTGCCGCCACCATCGTCCCTAGATCAGGGGGATCTGAAGCTCTTCCCGGCACCCTGCCGAAGGGGAGTGATCATCCCAGAGGCCTTCTTCATCACCATGCCAGTCTCCAATATGATGGGTGAGTAGTTCCACCTTGGACTGTGGGTCCATACAACAGCTAGATGGTTGTTTCTCCTCCCTTGTTCTATCATGTTTAGATCTTGTGAGCTCCGTTCATGATCAAGATCATCTATTTGTAATCATCCATGTTGTGTTTGCGGGGATCCGATGGATATTGAGATTACTATGTCAGATTGATTATTGATTCTATCATGTCTTATGATTATTGATTATATCATGTCTGTGTTGTTTGAGATCTTGCATGCTCTCCGTTTCTAGTAGCTATCTTGGCCAAGTAGATGCTAGTGAATACAAGAGGGAGTATTTATGCTTGATATTGGGTTCATGGCTCTATTGAATCTGGGGAAGTGACAAAAATCTCTAAGGTTGTAGATGTGTTGTTGCCTCTAGGGAGAAAACAACAATCTCTTGTTTATGGAACAATTGTATTGTTTAATTTACACACATTGCTTGCAACTTAATACTAGAGGGGGGTCGGATGATAACCTGAAGGTGGATTACTAGTCATAGATGCAGTTGGATGGCGGTTTATGTATATTATTGTAATGCTCAATCAAATCTCATAGGATCATGAATGTCTAGTATTTGCATTGTTATGCCTTGGTCAGTTCCTGACAATTGCCCCGCTGCAATTTGTTTACCCAGCATGTTATGTTATTTATCTTAAGGAGAACACCTCTAGTGAACTGTGGACCCCGGTCCAATATTTACCATTGTTACATCATCTACTGTTACTATTTACTTTTTGCAAGCAACCACTACCTTCCACACCATATGTTTAATCCTTCGTATTCACTAAACCAGTGAGATTGACAACCTCACTGTAAGTTGGGTCAAAGTCTTGAGTTTGTGTTGTGCGGGATTCCAAGTTGTTAACAACACCTTGGAGTTGTTCCCTTGCTCCTACTGGCTCGAGAACCTTGGTTTCATAACTAAGGGAAAACATACTGTCGTGCTCATCATACCTTCCTCTTAGGGTCTCCCAACGAAGCTCTACTATTGAGCCACGTCAAGGATTTTTCTAGCGACGTAGCCGAAGAGTTAAGGACAGCTTCACAAAGGGGGTCCTTCACAACCATTCTCTTTACCTTGTTTTTGTTTTGCTTAGTTTCTTTTGCTTTGTTTTTCTTGCTTCTTTCTTTGAAAAATCACAAAAAAATAGTTTCGTTTGGTTTGATTTTCCCTAGCAAAAACACAAAAAATTTAGTTCCTACTTTAGTTGGTGGTCTGTTATTGCCCTGCTTTGTCATGCTTTCTATCAATGGTTGGTTTCTTCGAAACTAGTTCTTATTGGCAAGGTGGGTTCACGGAAGAACAAAATATTATTATAAGGAACACCGCTTGTCACAAAAAGGGAAACACTTATGGGAGTAAATTGATAAATTGAATACCATTGCTAGAAACGTGTGCTCTACTTATAATGTTACTTATTGCTGTGATAAATCTTGTTGCTGTAGGAGGTACAAACACCTCCCTTTTCAATATGAGTATAATAATAATGTTACCATATCTTATTATGTTAAAGTAAATTATGACTTCTATGATGTGGAACAAATTGAAGAATTTATTGCTTGGAAGGGTGCATTTTGAACTTGCTATTTTTCTTGAAAATACTGATGATTCACCTTATAAATATGAGGTTTATGATATACTTAAATTTTGCTTTGATAATTACAAGGAAGAAAATGGCTATATTCTTGAATATGTTAATAGATGCTTTCCACAAACGGAAGAGACTAATGCCTTGCAGGAGCCTATGGAAGAAGAAATTGATGAAACTAGAAGCTCATTAGATGAAAAAGAGGAGGAGAGTGATGAACAAAAGGAGGAAGAATGGATTAGCTACCCATGCCTACCTTCTAATGAGAGTAACTCTTTATCCCTTACATTATTTGATTGTCTCCCATGCCTACCAAAGGAGGATGAATGTTATGTTCCTGTGGATTCTTTTGAAATGTCTACTATGGGTAAAACTTATGATAATAATTATGCTCATGTTATCTATGATAATCCTTTATTTGTGCCTAACTTTTGAGATGCATGGTACTAAAGAGTTTGCTTAGAAAATGTTTATGATAAAGCTCTAGATGATGGTCATATATTGGTTGATAATATTAATTGTACTACTATTGAAATTGAGATTGGAGGGGTATTAACTTTATCTTGGAACCCCATACCTCTTGAGAATGATCAGTCATCTTATTATAAAATTATTAAAAGAGGGTTTGAAGGTTTTAATCCCACTATTTTTGAGCCTGATAAAAACTATGTGTTTGTAGATCATGAAAAGCATACTTTATGTGATAGTTATATTGTTGAGTTTATTAATGAGGCTACTGAAAATTATAATATGAGAGGAAAATATGGTTGTAGAAGTTTTCATGGTACTGAAACACCTCTCTATGTGCTGAAAGTTTTGAAGTTACTCTTGTTTTATCTTCCTATGCCTGTCACTTTGTTCTTTGTGAATTTATTTGCATACAAGATTCCTATGCATAGGAAGTGGGTTAGACTTAATGTCTTTTTAATTTGATTCTTGATGCTCTCTTTTACTTCAATTCATATTTCTTATGTGAGCATCTTCTCAAACTATTATGCCTAACTTAAAGGCGTTAAAGAAAAGTACTTCTTGGGAGATAAACCAATAGTTTTCTTGAGTCTTGGAAGTTATTAATGATGTAATAACCTCTCCTTATCCTTTTTGTTTGATTTTTGTGCCAAGAATAACCTCTAATGAGAGAGAGGTAAGATTTGGGGAAGTTGTTGTCCCGAAACAGATTTTTTTCTTCACTGTAAAAATTCATGAAAAATCTCTGTATGTCGAATTGAGCTGTAATTTTCTGAATAAATCCCCCAGGTTGTTAGCTAACTTTATTTAGTTCAACACTTTTTTATTAAATCAACAGAAGGTCTTCGAAAAAAAAAAATTTACCTGCTAGTCTGTTTTGACCGATTTCTGCCATTTTTTGCATTTGTCTCCTATCGATTTATTTTTGAGTTCTCTTTGATAAATTGAGCTTTTTAAAGGGAATTGCTACAGTATCTTGTGTTTTTAATGAAAGTTTTTCTGTTTTGAAACTAAACCCAAAGGTCTATTACTTTTCAATGCACTAATGTTGCTAATGAAGATTGTGTGGAAGTTTTGTATGAAGGAAATTTTCAAGTGTAGGGTAAACATGATGTAATGAGATGAAGAATGGACAAAAGCCCAAGATTGGGGATGCCACCCCATGTCACCCCAAGAAATATTCAAGAGGTACAAGCGTCAAAGCTTGGGGACGCCCAAGGCATCCCCTTCTTCATCAATAAAAACCTCAGGTCTCTTTCTAGACACTTCATTTTTATTGTTTCATGCACTATTGTTTTGTTCTTGGAGCGTCTTAGTTTTCAGTTTTGGTTTTCGTTTGCTTGAATAAAGTATTTGGACCCCCGCTTTCACTGTGTTGTTTCAAATAAGTTGATTGGTGTTGGAAAGGAGTAGAAAGTCTTATGCTTATAGTGGTACAAGAAGGAGCTTGCTTTGACTATGACTTAAACTTTATCATGTCATGCTAGATGTTGTTTTGACTTTATGATTAGTGATTATTGCTGTAGCATGAATTGTTCCAAACAATTGGGATTGCTTAATGTGACTTGAAAGAATCATGCGTTGTTTTAGCATACAAAAGCATAGTATTGTGGTATTCTCCTTCGATGCTTTGTTTGGGTTGACTTGGCACATGCTCACACCAAGTTATGACTATGAACCAGTCACCTTAGCCTCTATGATCATCTAGTCCTTGACTTGTAGTACCACTTTATGCTTTGATTAGTAATCTTTTGTCTCTCTACATGATTATGGCCATTATCGCTCTCTTAGTTGATCGCTCCCAATCTTTTGCTAGCCTCCACTTGTATGAGTAAGTTCTACTCATGCATCCAACTACCAAGAAACCAAGTTATTCCAAAGTGTCCACTATAAATTCCTATGCATGGTGTGTTACACCATTCCAAGTATATTCTTGTTTTATCTATCTTCCAAATTAAACTTGTTATGTGAAAATTAGTGATTAAAGCTCTCACAAACTTGATGGCACACTTTATTTTTCTTGCCCCTAATAAACTTTAACCATTATGTCATTTATGTTGTATATGCTTGCACTTATAAGTTGGGAATTAGTAGAACCATGCTGTCACGGGGAACGCTTTCAACATCTATAAATATCTACCCAGTTGATATCATGCTCTTTTGTTTATGGATGTCGTCAGTGTGAAATAAAAGGGGAGCTTGTAAGTCCATGGAGTTATGTATATGTGTTAGAGAAACGCCTGGGCCGCTAGCCTAAGCCATACCTAATCATGGTGGAAACTTGCAGCATCACCATAGTAAGCAATCTATGAAGCATTCTTCTTATAAAAAGAGAGAGAGAGATAAAAGAGAAAAAGAAAAAAAGAGGAAAGAAGGGGAAAAAGCACCATTTTCCCATGGTAAATAAGAAGATTGTTGAGATTCTCACTGTCTGTTGCCTTGTCATTTTGATATGGGATAGCTCCTGTGTCATGTGGCAAGGGGTACCCCGTTGGCGGTTCTCCATGATACACATATACTTACTATGACAAGAACTTACCGGTAACTAAAGTTGAGTAGCATGAGGAACGACCCTCGTACTCAAGGGACATGAGATTGCCAACTTATACTTTGTCAAGCATATACTCCATATTTTGTTCACTTTAACTTTAATCACTTCAACATGATTATAATAGAGGCAATTGTACGTCGGAAACGTATCTATAATTTTTGATCTTCCATGCTTGTTTAGTATCTACTTTGCTTTGCTTTGTCCAAACTTTGAGGTTCTTTTCATATGTTTTCTGGTACTAACCTATTAAAAAGTTGCCACAGTGCCAGTTGCCTTTTTTCTGTTGTTCTTGGTTCCAGAAAAGCTACTAAGGAAATATTCTCGTAATTGGACGGGACAAAAGCGGAAGTCAATATTTCACCAAGGAGAACATAGAGTCCAGAGGAGAGACGAAGGGGCGCCACAGGGTGGCCACCCCCCAAGCGCGGCCTAGGGTGGGCCCGCGTCTGGGCAGGGTGTGGGCCCCCTGGCCGCCTCCTAGCCTCGCCTCTTCGCCTATAAGAAGCCCCCGATGCCTAAACCCTAAGTACCCGATCAATATTCCACGAAACCGTTTGTAGCCGCCACCACCATCGTCCCTAGATCTGGGGGATCTGAAGCTCTTCGCGGCACCCTGCCGGAGGGGAGATCATCCCGGGGGACTTCTTCTTCATCATGACAGCCTCCGGTATGAAGCGTGAGTAGTTCCACCTTGGACTACGAGTCCATGTAGTAGCTAGATGCTTGTATCTCCTCCTTGTGCCTTCATGTCTATATCTTGTGAGCTCCGTTCATGATCAAGATCTAATCTATTTGTAATCATGCATGTTGTGTTTGCGAGGATCCGATGGATATTGAGATTACTATGTCAGATTGATTAATGGTTTTGTCTATTTGATTCTATTATGTCTGTGTTGTTTGTGATCTTGCATGATCTCCGTTGTTAGTAGCTACCTTGGCCAAGTAGTTGCTAGTGACTCCAAGAGGGGGTATTTATGCTCGATAGTGGGTTCATGCCTCTACTTAATCAAGGGAAGTGACATAAATCTCTACGGTTGTAGATGTGTTGTTGCCACTAGGGAGAAAACAACGGTCTCTTGTTCATGGAACGAGTGGATTGTTTACCTTACACACTTTTCTTAAAACAGTTGTCTATTTCTTGAAACTTAATACTGGAGGGGGATCAGATGATGACCTGAAGGTGGACTTCTAGTCATAGATGCAGTTGGATGGCGGTCTATGTATGTTGTTGTATTTCCCAAACGAATCTCATAGGATCTTTATGTCTAGTATTGCATTGTTATGCCTTGCTCAATCTTGTCAATTGCCCTGCTGTAATTTGTTTACCCTGCATGCCATGTTTGTTATCTAAAGAGAACACCTCTAGTGAAGTATGGACCCCGGTCCAATATTTACCATTGATACATCTTCCACTGTTATTGTTTACTTGCTGCAAACCATCATCACCTTCCACACCATACAGTTAATCCTTTGTTACAGCAACCGGTGAGATTGACAACCTCACTGATAGTTGGGCAAAGTCTTGAGTTTGTGTTGTGCAGGTTTCCACGTTGGTTGCAACACCTTTGAGACGTTTCCTTCCTCCTACTAGTTCAATAACCTCGAATTCTTACTAAGGGAAGACTTGCTGCTGTGCTCCATCACACCTTGCTCTTGGAGTTTCCCAACGAAGCGCTCTTAGGCGCCATCAACAAGTTTTTTGGCGCCGTTGCCGGGGAGGCTAAGGACGTCTTCACAAGGGGAGTCCTCCTAAACCTTTCTCTTTACTTTGTTTTTAGTTTGCTTAGTTTCATTTGCTTGGTTTTGTTTGCCTCTTTTTATCAAAAACTCCAAAAAAAATTAGTTTAGTTTGGTTTGCTTTCTCTTATCAAAAACACAAAAAAATAGTTCCTACTCTAGCTGCTGTTGCTATTTTTGGCTTGCTCCACTTTTACCAAAATTAACTCTGCTGAGAACACCAAGTCTTGTGACTTCACTAGCACAAACAACAATGATTTACTTAGAACTCCTATTGTTCCACATGCTCCTGATGCTACCTTTTCTGAAATTAAGCCCGCTTTGTTGAATCTTGTGATGAGAGAGCAATTTTCTGGTGCTGGTTCTGATGATGTTGTTGTCCATCTCAATAACTTTGTTGAACTTTGTGAGATGCAAAAGTATAAGGATGTAGATGGAGATATTATTAAGCTCAAGTTGTTTCCTTTCTCCTTGAGAGGAAAAGCTAAAGATTGGTTGCTATCCTTGCCTAGAAATAGTATTGATTCTTGGATTAAGTGCAAAGATGCTTTTATTGGAAAGTAGTACCCTCCTACTAAGATTATATCTATGAGAAGTGATATTATGAAATTTAAACAACTTGATAATGAACATGTTGCTCAAGCTTAGGAAAGAATGAAATCTTTGGTTAAGAATTGTCCCACTCATGGACTTACTGCTTGGATGATTATCCAGACTTTTTATGCAGGTTTGAACTTCTCTTCAAGAAACCTGTTGGATTCAGCTGCTGGAGGTACCTTTATGACCATCACCTTGGGTGCTGCAACAATACTCCTTGATAATATGATGGTTAATTATTCTGAATGGCACACTAAGAGAGCTCCACATGGTAAGAAGGTAAATTCTGTTGAAGAAACCTCCTCTTTGAGTGATAAGATTGATGTCATTATGTCTATGCTTGTTAATGGGAAAGCTCCTTTAGATCCTAATAGTGTTCCCTTAGCCTCTTTGGTTGCTCAAGAAGAGCAAGTTGATGTGAACTTCATTAGAAACAAAAATTTCAACAACAATGCCTATAGGAATAATTTTGGTAGTAACAACAATTATAGGCCTTATCCTCCTAATAATGGCAACACCTATGGAAACTCCTACAAAAATGCTAGAAGTGACCCCTCTGAACTTGAAGTCATGCTCAAAGACTTTATTAGTAAACAAACCACTTTCAACAAGACTGTGGAGGAAAAGCTTTTGAATGTAGAGAAAAATATTTCCTCTTTGTCTGAACCACATTCCTCTTTGATTAATAAAATGGCTGCTAAACCTGAAACCATGGAAAGTACCTTTGCTGCTACTCATGCCATACAAGTTAATATTGATGAAAATATTAGACTGCTAGCCCAACTTCATGCTAAGAGGAAACGGAAGATGAAATTGAAAACAATAGTTTGTGCACCATCACCACCACCCATATGGATGCCACTAAACCACAAGAAGTCCCTATTCCTCCTCCTACAATGCCTAAGCCCATTGAGTATACTACTAGTGATGATAAGTTTGATTTTGATCTTGATGGTTGCAATATTTCTGAAGTGATTATGTTCCTGCAAAAGCTTGCTAGAAGTCCTGATGCTAGTGATATGCATGCTGCTTTCACCAAACACATTACAGATGCTTTTGTTAAAATTAAGGAAGAGAAGTTAAAACAGAAAAGCTTCTATTCATAGGAAAGTAGAAGATAGTTGGGAACCCATTATTAATATGCAAGTGAATGACTTTGATCTCAAAGCTTCATGTGATCTTGGTTCTAGTGTCTCTATTATGCCTAGGAAGATTTATGAAATGCTTGATTTGCCACCTTTGGAAGATTGTTATTTGGATGTCCCACTTATTGATAATGCTAAGAAGAAACTCATGGGAAGTGTTAATGATGTTCTCATTATGGTTAACAATGCTTATGTCCCTATTGATTTCTATGTTTTGGATGTTCAATACAATGCTTCTTGTCCTATTACTTTGGGAAGACTTTTTCTTAGAATTGTTGGTGCTATCATTGATATGAAAGAAGGCACCATTAAATATCAATTTCCATTCAAGAAAGGTATTGAACACTTCCCTATGAGGAGAGAGAAGTTGCTTTTTGCTCCTCCTTTGAAAGCAAGGTTTGATGTTAATGCTTATTTATTTGAAAATACTTGATTTCTTGCTTCGTGTGCCTAACTTAAAGGCGTTAAAGAAAAGTAATTGTTGAGAGATAACTCAAGAGTTTTCTTGAATCTTGGAAGTTATTACTTCAGTAATGACCTCTCCTTATCCTTTTTGTTTGCTTTTTGTGCCAAGAATGACCTCTAATGAGAGGGAAGTAAGATTTGGGGAGTTGCTGTCCTGAAACAGATTTATGTCCTCCATCATAAAAATTCGCGAGGAGTCTCTGTACGGATTGAGCTGAAAATTTGCTAATAAATCCCTAGTATGTTAACTAACTTTCGTTAGTTCAACACTTTTTGATTTTAGCAACAGGCGGTCTTCGAAAAAATCGGTTGCTACCTGCTCGTCTGTTTTGAAAGATTTCTGCCATTATTTGCATTTGCTTCTTATTGATTCCTTTTTGGGTTCTTTTTGGGAAATTGAACTTTTTGAAGGAGTTACTACAGTAGCTTGTGTTTTTAGTGAAAAGTTTTGCTGTTCTAAAGCTAAGCCTAAGGGTCTTTTATCTTTTGAATACACTAATGTTGCTAATGAAGATTGTGTGAAGGAAATATTTCAGGTGTAGAGAGAGAGAGAGAATGATGTAATGAGATGAAGAATGACAAAAGCTCAAGCTTGGGGATGCCACCCCGGTGTCACCCCAAGAAATATCCAAGAGGTACAAGCGTCAAAGCTTGGGGATGCCCAAGGCATCCCCTTCTTCATCAATAAAAAGCTCAGGTCTTTCCAGACACTTCATTTTTATTGTTTCATGCATTATTGTGTTTTTCTTGGAGCGTCTTAGTTTTCATTTGATTTGCTTAGTTTTTTTAGTTTGCTTGAATAAAGTAGTTTGGACCCCCGTTCTCGCTGTGTTGTTTCAAATAAGTCAATTGGTGTTGGAAAGGACAAGAAAGTTCTTGCTTGAAAGTGCAAGAGGAGCTTGCTTTGACTGTGACTTAGACTTTAGCATGTCATGCTAGGTGTTGTTTTGACCTTATGCTTAGTGATTATTTTTGTAGCATGACTTGTTCCAAACAATTGGGATTTCTTAGTGTGCCTCGAAGGAATCATGCGTTGTTTTAGCATACAAAAGCATAGTATTGTGGTATTCTCCTTTGATGCTTTGTTTGGGTTGACTTGGCACATGCTCACACCATGTTATGACTATGAACAAGTCACCATAGCCTCTATGATCATTTAGTCCTTGACTTGTAGTACCACTTTATGCTTTGATTAGTAATGTTTTGTCTCTCTACATGATTATGGCCATTATTGCTCTCTTAGTTAGTTGCTCCTAGTCTTTTGATAGCCTCCACTTGTATGAGTAAGCTCTACTCATGCTTCCAACTCCCAAGAAACCAAGTTATTCCAAAGTGTCCACTATAAACTCCTATGCATGGTGTGTTACACCATTCCAAGTATATTCTTGTTTTTAGCAATCTTCCAATTAAAAAGTATTTTGTTATGTGAAAACTTAGTGATTAAAGCTCTCATGAACTTGATGGCACAATTTATATTCCTTGCCCCTAATAAACTTGAACCATTGTGTCATCTATTTTGTATATGCTTGCACTTATACGTTGGAATTAGTAGAACCATGCTGTCATGGGGAACATTTTCAACATTGCGCTTGTACTTTGTACAGGGTTGATATCATGCTCTTTTGTCTATGGATGTCGCCGGTATGAAATAAAGAGGGAGCTTGTAAGTCCATGGAGTTATGTATTTTGTGTTAGAGAAACGCCTGGGACGCTAGCCTAAGCCATGCCTAATCATGGTGGAAACTTGCAGCATCACCATAAAGAGCAATATGTGAAGCATCCTTAATAAAAACCTATGCAAATAGCAAATAAAAAGATCGCTGAGATGCTCATTGTCCGCTTGCCTTGTCATTTTGGTTATGGGAAAGCTCCTGTACCGTGTGCAAGGGGTACCCCATTGGCGGTTCTTTATGATACACATATACTTACTATGACAAGAACTTACAGGTGACTAAAGTTGAGTAGCATGCGGTGCGGCCCTCATATTCAAGGGACATGAGATTGCCAACTTATACTGTGTCAAGCATATACTCCATAGTTTGTTCACTTTAACCTTAATCACTTCAAGATGCTTATGATAGGGGAAATGAGGGCTGAAAGCTAGCAAGTATCATAATTTTTGGAAGCTATTTTTGAAACTTGAAATCTCTGCTTCCCTTATGAAGGGCCTTTCTTCCACTATTATATTGAGTCTCCACCTTCTACCTTTAGGCACCAGTTAAGAGAGCATAGTTGACATTCTTAGTTCATTGTGCATTGTCCTAGAACTTATTGATTGATGCTTATTGTGATATTACTTGTTCTCGTGCTATTTGTATCTAGTCACTCTTATGAACTTTGAAGGTGTCCTATGCATCTATTTGCTACTCTGTGAGGCACAAGCTGAATGCCACTATGCCATGTTTTCTGTATGTGAAATAAACAAACGTTTTTCAATACATGTTATTCATGATATTTGTTTGTAGCCTTTCATGTTGCATGCATAGTTACTTTGTCTTACTGTTAGAACTCCATATTTCATGCACATGTTTACAGTTCTTTGATCCCAGCTTTCAATGCATGCAAATGGTTTGATCTTGGTTTTGATGGTGCATGTCACCTCAAAAATTATTCTTTTATCACTTACCTACTTGAGGACGAGCAGGAGTTAAGCTTGCGGATGCTTGATATGTCGGAACCGTATCTATAAATTTTGATGTTTCATGCTTGTTTAGTATCTACATTGCTTTGCTTTGTCCACACTTTGAGGTGCTTTTCATATGTTTTCTGGTACTAACCTACTAACAAGTTGCCACAGTGACAGTTACCTGTTTTCTGCTGCTTTTGGTTCCAGAAAATCTAGTAAGGAAATATTCTCGGAATTGGACGGGACAAAAGCCAAAGTCAATATTTCACCGAGGAGAACAAGGAGTCCAGAGGAGAGACAGAGGGGCGCCACAGGGTGGCCAAAACCCCCCAGGAGCGGCCTAGGGTGGGCCCGCGCCTGGGCAGGGTGTGGGCCCCCTTGCCGCCTCCTAGCCTCGCCTCTTCGCCTATAATAAGCCCCCGATGCCTAAACCCTAAGTACCCGATCAATATTCCACGAAACCGTTTATAGCCACCGCCACCATCGTCCCTAGATCGGGGGGATCTGAAGCTCTTCCCGGCACCCTGCCGGAGGGGAGATCATCCGGAGGCCTTCTTCATCATGCCAGCCTCCGGTATGAAGCGTGAGTAGTTCCACCTTGGACTACAGGTCCATGTAGTAGCTAGATGGTTGAATCTCCTCCTTGTGCTTTCATGTCTAGATCTTGTGAGCTCCGTTCATGATCAAGATCTAATCTATTTGTAATCATGCATGTTGTGTTTGTGGGGATCCGATGGATATTGATATTACTATGTCAGATTGATTAATGGGTTTGTCTATTTGATTCTATCATGTCTGTGTTGTTTGTGATCTTGCATGCTCTCCGTTGTTAGTAGCTATCTTGGCCAAGTAGTTGATAGTGACTCAAAGAGGGGGTATTTATGCTCGATAGTGGGTTCATGCCTCTACTTAATCAAGGGAAGTGACAGAAATCTCTACGGTTGTAGATGTGATGTTGCCACTAGGGAGAAAACAACAGTCTATTGTTCATGGAACAAGTGGATTGTTTACCTTACACACTTTGCTTAAAGCAGTTGTCTGTTGCTTGCAACTTAATACTAGAGGGGGTTTGGATGATAACCTGAAGGTGGACTTCTAGTCATAGATGCAGTTGGATGGCGGTCTATGTATATTGTTGTATTGTCCAATCGAATCTCATAGGATCTTTATGTCTAGTATTGCATTGTTATGCCTTTCTCAGTCCTGTCAATTGCCCTGCTGTAATTTGTTTACCCTGTATGCCATGTTTGTTATCTAAGGAGAACACCTCTAGTGAACTATGGACCCCGGTCCAATCTTTACCATTGATACATCTTCCACTGTTACTATTTACTTGCTGCAAACCATCATCACCTTCCACACCATACAGTTAATCCTTTGTTACAGCAACCGGTGAGATTGACAACCTCATTGATAGTTGGGGCAGTCTTGAGTTTGTGTTGTGCAGGTTTCCACGTTGCTTGCAACACCTTTGATACGTTTCCTTCCTCCTACTTGTTTGATAACCTCGATTTCTTACTGAGGAAGACTTGTTGCTGTGCTGCATTGTTGGAATTATGCCCTAGAGGCAATAATAAAGATGTTATTATTATAATTCTTGTTCATGATAAAGTTTATATTCCATGCTAGAATTGTATTAAGCGGAAACTTTAATACTTGTGTGGTTTGTGAACAACACCGTGTCCCTAGTACGCCTCTATGTCCTAGCTCATTGATCAATGATGGTTAAGGTTTCCTAACCATAGACATGAGTTGTCAATTGATAATGAGATCATATCATTGGGAGAATGATATGGTGGATAGACCCAAACAAAGCAGAGCAATTAGATCGTGTCATCGTGTTCGTCTTTGCGAAGCTTTTCCTATGTCAAATATTGTATTCCTTAGACCATGAGATAATGCAACTCCCTGGTATCGGAAGAAAGCTTTGAGGTCATCAAACGTCATCCTATGAGAGGGTGATCATAAAGGTGTCTCTCAGGTGATCGGAAAGTATCTGTTGGGTTGTATATATCGAGATGGAATTTGTCCCTCCCAAGTCGGAGAGATATACTTCGGGCCCACTCGGTAATCGATATCAACACCGCTTGCAATCATGTGGTTAAGGAGTTAATCACAAAGTGATATCGGATTACGGAACGAGTAAAGTACTTGCTGTGAACGAGATTGAACTAGGTATGACGGTACCGACGATCGAATCTCGGGCAAGTAAAATATCGCGAGACGAAGGGAATATATATATATGGGATTGATTGAATCCTGGCATCATGGTTCATCCGATATGATCATCGATGAATGTGTGGGAGTCAATATGGGTGCCCAGACCCCGCTGTTGATTATTGATAGAAGATCATGTCTGCATATTCTCGAACCCGCAGGGTCACACACTTAACGTGTCTCGATGCTAGGATAGATTGGATAATTGGTTTATGAATTTTTGTTCGGAGTCTCGGATGGGATCCGGGATATCACGAGAGGTTCCGGAATGGTCCGGAGAATAAGATTCATATAAGGCAGTGCAGTTTTTGGAGTTCGGAATTGTTCCGGGTTAATCGATATTGTACCGGAAGCTTCTAGAACCTTCCGGAAGGGGGCCAACGTGGCCCCACCTTCCTGGAGGGGGCATGGGCCTATGAGGGAGTGTCCTGGCAGCATTGGGCCAGGGGCACAAGGCCCCATAGGGCCCAGCCGATTCTAGAGAGATTTGACTCGTTTAAATCTCGGGATAGAATTTCTAGATAAGGGAGAGTTTAAATCGTTTAAACTAGAGATAGGATTTCTAGATAAGGGAGAGTTTAAATTGTTTAAAGTAGAGATAGGCTTGGAGGAGGGGAAAGGGCTGGCCGCCCCCCCTCTATATATAGAGGGGTGGTGCGCCCCCTCCCCCCACACACCTTCCTCCAAGCCCTAGCAGCCTTGCTACCTTCCTCTCTCCCTCCCGACTGTTTGTAGGCGAAGCCCTGCAGCAGAAATTCTCCACCATATACACCACGCCGTCGTGCTGTAGATCCAATCTATCTCTCCACCATACTCGCTGGTCCGAGGAAGGAGGAGATGTCGAGGTGCTGCACGTGTGCATCTCACGGAGGCACCGCCACTTGTGGTGCTAGATCGGATCGGATCGCGAGGAGGAGAAGCGAGTACGACTACATCACCCACGTTCCGACGAACGTTCCGCTGTGCGAATCTTCAAGGGTATGAAGATCTAATCCAATCTCTCTCGTTGTTTGCATCTCCTAGATTAGATCTTGGCTTTCCCTCTGTTCGCTCCGTAGAAAATTTTGATTTACTATGCCGCGAAACCCTTCAGTGGTATCAGAGCTAGATCTATGTGTAGATGTGTTTCACGAGTAGAACGCAACATGGTTGTTGCGGGCGTTGATGTTTTCTGTTGCAAGCCTCTTGTTTGTGTTCTTCTTATGACGCGAGATAGTGAGATTGAAGCGGTCCAGGCCAACCTTACGCGACGTCGTTCGCGAGACCGGCTCCGCACTTGACGTGTGGCTTGTTCCACACATGTGGCTGGTGGATGTCAGTTTCTCTCACTATAGTTGTCATGGGATTAACACCGGAGTTTGGCAACCATAATATCACCGTTGTGGCTTTCCGTAGGTAAGAATCGTTCTTAGCATCTACTCCCATAAAGCCACGTAAAACATGCAACAACAAAGTAGAGGCGTCTAACTTGTTTTTGCAGGGAGTGTTTTCTGTGATATGGTATGGCCCAAGATGTGATGTGTATATTGTATGCGATGATCATGTTTTGTAATGTTTCACGACTTGCATGTCGATGAGTACACAACCGGCAGGAGCCATATGGTTGTCTTTATAATTGTGTATGACCTGCGAGTCAACTTCTTATACGCCATGTAATAGCTTTACTTTATCGCTCAGTAGTTAGCAATAGTTGTAGTTGCTATTCGTGGTGGAGGCAATCATGGTGGAGTGATGGAGATCATGCCGGAACGCACAAGATGGAGATCATTGCGCGAGGATTGGCTATACCATGTCACATAAAGTTATATGCATGTGATGTTTATCCCTTTATGTATCTTATTATGCTTAGATCGCGACGGTAGCATTATAAGATGATTCCTCACTTAAAGATCAAGATAAAAAATGTGTTCTCCCCAAGTATGCACCGTTGCGAAAGTTCGTCGTGTCCAAGCATCACGTGTTGATCGGGTGCTATAGACTCTACGCTCACATACAACGGGTGCAAGCCAGTTTTTGCACACGCGGAAATACTTGGGTCTAACTTGACGAGCCTAGCATGTACAGACATGGCCTCGGAACACAAGAACCGAAAGGTTAAGCATGAGTCATATGAATGATATGATCGACACTTTGTTGTCCACCATTGAAACCACATCTCTTCTCGTGATGATCGGATTAGGTGTGGTGAATTTGGATCGTGTTCACTAAACAACTTGAGGGATGTTGAATTTAGTGGGAGTTCATCTAGTAATTTGATTAAGCTGAACTATTTATCATGAACATAGTCTAAATTGTACTTGCAAATACTGTAGATCCAATGGCCAAGTCCAACTTCAACTTCAACGTTTTTGCTGAGAAAGAAAAGCTTAGAAACAATGGGTCTAACTTCACCAACTGGTTCCGCAATCTAAGAATCATTCTGTCTGGCGGACAAAAGGACTATGTCCTTGGGAAAGCGTTAGGTGATGCCCCTGCTATAGATGCGCCGACTGATGAAAAAGTTGTTTATCAGTCACGCAAGGATGATTATGATTTGATTAAGATCGTCATGTTGTATGCTATGGAATCGGATCTTCAAAATCGTTTTGAGGAGTTCGCCGGGCCTTTGAGATTCTCGAGGAGCTGAAAAACATGTTTCAGACTCAAGCCCGTTCTGAGAGATATGAGATCTCTAAGAAATTCTTTAACTACAAGATGGAGGAAGGGAGGTCCGTTAGTGAGCACGCCATTAAGATGTCGGGCTACACTCAACGCCTTGAGCAACTGGACTGCAAGATTCCAGAGGAGCTCAAGATTGACACTCCTAGCTACAAAAGTTTTGTAGTTGATCACAATCAGATTGGTTCCACTGATATGATCACTGAGCTCTTTGCTAAGATGAAAGTAGCGGAGGTGAACATCAAAAAGAATAATCATATGTTGATGGTCAACAAGCCCCCCTCCTTTAAGAAAGGTAAGGGAGCAAAGAAGCCCTTCAAGAAGGGCGGCGGCAAGCGCAATGCCCCTGCTGAGAAGAAGCTCAGGTCTGGTCCTAAGCCGGACACTGAGTGCTTCTATTGCAAGGACAGGGGTCACTGCAAGCGCAACTGTCCGAAGTACTTAGCGGACAAGAAGGCTGGCACCATCAAAGGTATATTTGATATACATGTTATTGATGTTTTCCTTACTAGCCCTCGTTGTAGTGCCTGGGTATTTGATACCGGTTCAGTTGCTAATATTTGTAACTCGAAACAGGAGCTACGGAATAGACGGAGGCTTGCGAGGGATGAGGTGACGATGCGCGTTGGCAACGGATCAAGAGTTGATGTGATGTTCGTCGGCACGCTCTCCTTAGTTTTACCTTCGGGATTAGTTTTAAACCTTAATAAATGTTATTATGTGCCTGCGTTGAGCATGAACATCATTTCCGGATCGTGTTTATTGCAAGACGGTTATTCATTTAAATCGGAGAATAATGGTTGTTATATTTATATGAGTAACATCTTTTATGGTCATGCACCTCTTGTGAATGGTTTATTTCTTCTAAATCTCGAAAGGGATGAAACACACATCCATAACATTGAGGCTAAGAGATGCAAAGTAGATAGTGATAATACTACTTATTTGTGGCACTGTCGTCTAGGTCATATTGGAGTAAAGCGCATGAAGAAACTCCATTCTGATGGACTTTTGGAGTCTCTTGATTTTGAATCATTTGACACATGCGAACCATGCCTCATGGGCAAGATGAACAAAACCCCATTCTCCGGTATGATGGAGCGAGCAACGGACTTGTTGGAAATCATACATACCGATGTATGCGGACCGATGAGTGTTTCGACGCGCGGTGGATATCGCTATTTCCTCACTTTTACCGATGACTTAAGTAGATATGGGTATATCTATTTAATGAAACATAAATCTGAAACGTTTGAAAAGTTCAAAGAATTTCAGAATGAAGTGGAGAACCATCGTAACAGAAAGATTAAGTTTCTACGATCCGATCGTGGGGGCGAATATTTGAGTTATGATTTTCTCACGCATCTTAAAGCAAGCGGAATTGTTTCGCAACTCACGCCACCCGGAACACCACAGCGCAATGGTGTGTCTGAACGCCGGAATCGAACCCTATTAGATATGGTCCGATCGATGATGTCTCTTACTGATTTGCCGTTATCATTTTGGGGTTATGCATTAGAAACCGCTGCATTCACTTTAAATAGGGCTCCATCTAAATCCGTTGAGACGACACCGTATGAACTGTGGTTTGATGCTAAACCTAAGTTGTCGTTTCTTAAAGTTTGGGGATGCGAAGCTTACGTCAAGAAGTTGATGCCGGACAAGCTCGAACCCAAAGCGGAGAAATGCGTCTTCATAGGATACCCTAAGGAAACTATTGGGTATACCTTCTATCACAGAACCGAAGGCAAAGTGTTTGTCGCAAAGAACGGTTCCTTTCTTGAGAAGGAGTTTCTCTCGAAAGAAGTGAGTGGGAGGAAAGTAGAGCTAGACGAGATTATTGAACCTTCTCTTGAATTGGAGAGTAGCGCAGCACCTGAAATTGTTCCAGTGCCGTCTGCACCAACAATAGAGGAAGCTAATGACAAGGATCATGAAGCTTCGGACGATGCTGCTACTGAACGTCGCAGGTCGACAAGGTCGCGTGCCCCTCCTGAGTGGTACGGCAACCCTGTCTTGACTGTCTTGTTGGTAGAAGACAGTGAACCTACGAACTATGAGGAAGCGATGATGAGCCCAGACTCTGAGAAATGGCTGGAAGCCATGAAATCCGAATTGGGATCCATGAGCGAAAACCAAGTATGGACTTTGGTGGATCCTCCTAGTGACCGAAAGGCCGTTGAGTGCAAATGGATATTCAAGAAGAAAACGGACGCGGATGGTAATGTTACCGTCTATAAAGCACGGCTTGTCGCAAAAGGTTTTCGACAAGTTCAAGGTGTTGACTACGATGAGACTTTCTCTCCCGTAGCAATGTTTAAGTCCATTCGAATTTTATTAGCAATTGCTGCGTTTCATGATTATGAAGTATGGCAGATGGATGTCAAGACTGCTTTCCTCAATGGCAACATTGATGAAGAGTTGTATATGATGCAACCCGAGGGTTTTGTCGATCCTAAGGATGCTAGTAAAGTATGCAAACTTCAGCGTTCCATTTATGGACTGAAGCAAGCATCTCGGAGTTGGAACCTTCGTTTTGATCAAGTGATCAAGAGCTTTGGATTTGTTCCAAATTGCTACGAAGCTTGTATCTACAAGAAAGTGAGTGGGAGCTCGGTGACATTTCTGGTACTATATGTGGATGACATATTGATTATTGGAAATGACATCAACATGCTTAACGATGTGAAGAGTTATTTGAACAAGTGTTTTTCAATGAAAGACCTAGGTGAAGCTGCTTATATATTGGGCATCAAAATCTATAGAGATAGACAAAGACGCCTGATAGCTTTAAGCCAAAGTACATACCTAGACAAAGTTCTGAAAAGGTTCAGAATGGATAAGGCAAAGAAAGGTTCAGTGCCTATGTTGTCAGGTAAGATATTGAGAAAGGCTCAGTGTCCAGCTACGGTAAATGATAGGGAAGCTATGAGCAAAGTGCCTTATGCCTCGGCCATAGGTTCCATCATGTATGCCATGTTGTGTACTAGACCGGATGTGTCCAATGCTCTTAGTTTGACGAGCAGATATCAAAGTGATCCAGGAGTGGAACACTGGACAGCCGTGAAGAACATCCTAAAGTACCTAAATAGAACTAAAGAAATGTTCTTAGTCTATGGGGTGATGAACAGCTTGTCGTAAAAGGTTACGTCGATGCTAGTTTCGACACCGACAAGGATGATTCTAAATCTCAGACAGGATACGTTTATATTTTGAATGGAGGAGCTGTGAGCTGGAGAAGCTGCAAGCAAAGCGTGATCGCGGGATCTATAGTAGAAGCGGAAT
The DNA here is from genome assembly GCA_910589765.1 of Avena atlantica. Lineage (NCBI taxonomy): Eukaryota > Viridiplantae > Streptophyta > Magnoliopsida > Poales > Poaceae > Avena > Avena atlantica. Next base: position 43,952,347 of record OU342737.1, read on the forward strand.
ACATGTCTGCTGCAGAAGCGTCAAGTGAAGGAGTTTGGATCAGAAACTTCATCACTGAGCTTGGCGTGGTTCCAACTGCATTGGACCCACTGGAGATATTGTGTGACAACACTGGCGCCATAGCACTCGCTAAGGAACCAAGATAATATCATCCAAAGACCAAGCATATCAACCGCAAGTTTCATATAATCCGAGATTATATAGCAGATGGAGATCTGAAGATTAGCAAAGTACATACGGATCTGAATGTCGCAGATCCATTGACTAAACCTCTTCCACGTGTAAAACATGATCAACACCTCAGTGCCATGGGTGTGAGATTGTTGCCAGATGTAAACTAGATTATTGACTCTAGTGCAAGTGGGAGACTGTTGGAATTATGCCCTAGAGGCAATAATAAAGATGTTATTATTATAATTCTTGTTCATGATAAATTTTATATTCCATGCTAGAATTGTATTAAGCGGAAACTTTAATACTTGTGTGGTTTGTGAACAACACCGTGTCCCTAGTACGCCTCTATGGACTAGCTCATTGATCAATGATGGTTAAGGTTTCCTAACCATAGACATGAGTTGTCAATTGATAATGAGATCATATCATTGGGAGAATGATATGGTGGATAGACCCAAACAAAGCAGAGCAATTAGATCGTGTCATCGTATTCGTCTTTGCGAAGCTTTTCCTATGTCAAATATTGTATTCCTTAGACCATGAGATAATGCAACTCCCTGGTATCGGAAGAAAGCTTTGAGGTCATCAAACGTCATCCTATGAGAGGGTGATCATAAAGGTGTCTCTCAGGTGATCGGAAAGTATCTGTTGGGTTGTATGTATCGAGATGGAATTTGTCCCTCCCAAGTCGGAGAGATATACTTCGGGCCCACTCGGTAATCGATATCAACACCGCTTGCAAGCATGTGGTTAAGGAGTTAATCACAAAGTGATATCGGATTACGGAACGAGTAAAGTACTTGCTGTGAACGAGATTGAACTAGGTATGACGGTACCGACGATAGAATCTCGGGCAAGTAAAATATCGCGAGACGAAGGGAATATATATATGGGATTGATTGAATCCTGGCATCGTGGTTCATCCGATATGATCATCGATGAATGTGTGGGAGTCAATATGGGTGCCCAGACCCCGCTGTTGATTATTGATAGAAGATCATGTCTGCATATTCTCGAACCCGCAGGGTCACACACTTAACGTGTCTCGACGCTAGGATAGATTGGATAATTGGTTTATGAATTTTTGTTCGGAGTCTCGGATGGGATCCGGGATATCACGAGAGGTTCCGTAATGGTCCGGAGAATAAGATTCATATAAGGTAGTGCAGTTTTTGGAGTTCGGAATTGTTCCGGGTTAATCGGTATTGTACCGGAAGCTTCTAGAACCTTCCGGAAGGGGGCCAACGTGGCCCCACCTTCCGGGAGGGGGCATGGGCCTATGAGGGAGTGTCCTGGCCACATTGGGCCAGGGGCACAAGGCCCCATAGGGCCCAGCCGATTCTAGAGAGATTTGACTCGTTTAAATCTCGGGATAGAATTTCTAGATAAGGGAGAGTTTAAATCGTTTAAACTAGAGATAGGATTTCTAGATAAGGGAGAGTTTAAATTGTTTAAACTAGAGATAGGCTTGGAGGAGGGGCAAGGGCTGGCCGCCCCCCCCCCCTCTATATATAGAGGGGTGGTGCGCCCCCTCCCCCCACACACCTTCCTCCAAGCCCTAGCAGCCTTGCTACCTTCCTCTCTCCCTCCCGACTGTTTGTAGGCGAAGCCCTGCAGCAGAAATTCTCCACCATATACACCACGCCGTCGTGCTGTAGATCCAATCTATCTCTCCACCATACTCGTTGGTCCGAGGAAGGAGGAGACGTCGAGGTGCTGCACGTGTGCATCTCACGGAGGCACCGCCACTTGTGGTGCTAGATCGGATCGGATCGCGAGGAGGAGAAGCAAGTACGACTACATCACCCACGTTCCGACGAACATTCCGCTGTGCGAATGTTCAAGGGTATGAAGATCTAATCCAATCTCTCTCGTTGTTTGCATCTCCTAGATTAGATCTTGGCTTTCCCTCTGTTCGCTCCGTAGAAAATTTTGATTTACTATGCCGCGAAACCCTTCATGCATCACACCTTGATCTTGGGGTTTCCTGACGAATCGCTCTTAGGCGCCATCAGGCAATGAGATCTGAAAGCTAATAAGTACCATAATTTTTGGAAGCTCTTTATGAAAGTTGAAATCCTTGCTTCCCTTTGAAGGGCCTTTCTTCCGCTTTTATATTGAGTCTCCACCTTCTATCCTTAGGCACCAATTAAGAGAGCATAGTTGTCATTCTTAGTTCTATGTGCATTATCCCAAAACTCATTGATTGATTCATAATGTTGATATTGCTTGTTCTTTAACTATTTGTATCTAGTCACCCTTATGAACTTTGAAGGTGTCCTATGCATTTATGTTTTTCTACTCCATGAGGGACAAGTTGAATGTTACTATGCTATGTTTTTTAAATGTGAAACAAACAAACGTCTTTCAATGCATTGTTATTCATGATCTTTGTTTGTATCCTTTCATGTTGCAACATAGTTACTATGTCCTATTGCTAGAACTTCATCTTTCATGTTCATGTTTAGAGTACTTTGATCCCAGCTTTCAATGCTTGCAAATGGTTTGAACATGATTGTGATGGTGCATGTCACCTCAAAAATTATTCTTTTATCACTTACCTACTCGAGGACGAGCACGGGTTAAGCTTGGGGATGCTTGATACGTTGTAAACGTATCTATTTTTTTATGTTCCATGCTTGTTTAGTATCCACTTTGCTTTGCTTTGTCTACACTTTGAGGTATTTTTATACATTTTCTCGAACTAACCTATTAACAAGATGCCATAGTGCCAGTTGCCTATTTTTTGTTGTTTTTGGTTTCACAAAATCTAGTAAGGAAATATTCTCGGATTGGACAGGACAAAAGACGAAGTCAATATTTTACCGAGACGAACACAGAGACCGAAGGGCGACCGGAGGGGAGCCACAGGGTGGCCGCACCCTCCCACGCGCGGGCCCACCCTAGGCCGCGCCTGGGTAGGGTGTGGCCCCCTGGCAGCCCTCCTGCCTCGCATCTTTGCCTATATAAACCCCTCGATGCCAAAACCCTAAGTACCCGATCAAATCTCCATGAAACAGTCTGTAGCCGCCACCATCTTCTCTAGATCGGGGGATCTGAAGCTCTTCCCGGCATCCTACCGGAGGGGAGAGATCATCCCGGAGGCCTTCTTCATCACCATGCCAGCCTCCGGTATGATGCGTGAGTAGTTCCACCTTGGACTATGGGTCCATACAGTAGCTAGATGGTTGTTTCTCCTCCCTTGTGCTATCATGTTTAGATCGTGTGAGCTCCGTTCATGATCAATACCATCTATTTGTAATCATGCATGTTGTGTTTGCGGGGATCTGATGGATATTGAGATTACTATGTTAGATTGATTATTGATTCTATCATGTCTTATGATTAATGATTCTATCATGTCTGTGTTGTTTGAGATCTTGCATGCTCTCCATTTCTAGTAGCTATCTTGGCCAAGTAGATGCTAGTGACTCCAAGAGGGAGTATTTATGCTCGATAGTGGGTTCATGCCTCTATTGAATCTGGGGAAGTGAAAGAAATCTCTAAGGTTGTAGATTTGTTGTTGCCAATAGGGAGAAAACAACAATCTCTTGTTCATGGAACAATTGTATTGTTTACTTTACACACATTGCTTAATTCAGTTATCCGTTGCTTGCAACTTAATACTGGAGGGGGTTCAGATGATAACCTGAAGGTGGATTACTAGTCATAGATGCAGTTGGATGGCAGTCTATGTATATTGTTGTAATGCCCAATCAAATCTCATAGGATCATGAATGTCTAGTATTTGCATTGTTATGCCTTGCTCAGTTCTTGTCAATTTTCCCACTGTAATTTGTTTACCCATCATGTTATGTTATTTTATCTTAAGGAGAACACCTCTAGTGAACTATGGACCCCGGTCCAATCTTTACCATTGTTACATCATCTACTGTTACTATTTACTTTCTGCAAGCAACCACTACATTCCACACCATATGTTTAATCCTTTGTATTCAGCAAACCAGTGAGATTCACAACCTCACTGTAAGTTGGGGCAAAGTCTTGAGTTTGTGTTGTGCAGGATTCCAAGTTGTTAGCAACACCTTGGAGTTATTTCCTTGCTCCTACTAGTTCGATAACCTTGGTTTCATAACTAAGAGAAAACTTACTGCCGTGCTCATCATACCTTCCTCTTGGTGTCTCCCAATGAAGCTCTACTATTGAGCCTCGTCAGTGGTTAGAGTGCTTCTGTTGTGAGTGGTTGTACATCGCGATGGGATCTTTGCTTTTCTTTACTCTCTTGTTTATTTTGTTCTTGGTTGTGTGTATGCCTGATGTCATTCAACATCTCGTTGGTGCCGAGATTGGGTGTAATTTATATCCTCGTGATATTGATATATTCCCTTTGTAAAAAGGGATATCAAATAGTGTGACCCATTTAGGACACTCAAACGGTCTGATTCGGTTCGTTTGCATCAGCCGCGGACAAGAAATGGTTCACGGTCCGGCCGCCTAGGACAGGACACCCATCGACATGACCCATTCGCAATGGCCATTCTGGCCAGCGCTGGCTAGTTATCCATTTCATATTAACATTTTACCATACTAGAAACACACACAAATAAATAAAGTGGCTACTAAAATGAAGTGGTTACTATATAAAGTGGCAAACATATGCCATTGCCCTTCAAGCATCACCAAAAAGTGGCAAGTTCCTCCCAAATGTGTAAAATGATACAATTATCATACAATATGTCCAAAAACTGGTAAGTATCTCCCATATGGCACTCATCTATGCCATTTCCCTTCAAGCATCACGAGATTGGATGCTCTTTTACTGCTTCTCAATCCCAGCCCTTTGTTTCGGGTAAGTGATGCTCTCTAAGTCGGTCGTCATGATCCGGTTCTCCTTGTCCATGACCTTGGCTATGACCTCCATGAGCCTAGACATGACATTGGTCTCTTCCACCTTAAGAGATATCATTTGGAGATCAATAAAGCTCTTCGTGGTGTCCTCTTTCTCTTTGTGTCTCCTCTCTTTCCTCTCGGCATTGGCCTCTTTCTTCGTAGTGATAAACTCCCTCGAGACTTATTTGAATGCGAACTAGTAAGCTTGGTTGTTGATGTCATGCTTTAGTACTTGTGGCCCATTGTCCGGCTGAGACGAGCATTATTGCTTGGCCCGTCCGAGCTCGGGTGCCAATGTTGGGATGATCGTCATCAACATTGATGGCCCCATCCATTGACACATTGCAATTGCCCCTTTTTTGCATCCTTGATCTTGTGCCAAAGGGCATAATGACTTTTCCACTTTTTAGTATCCTTGATCTCGCTCCAACAATGGCTAAATCTGAATGCCTTGTTGTCATGGCATTTCTTGAAGTGCTTCAAAGCCGTTATCATCAATCTCCCAGAAGGAGGCTTTTAAGAATGCCGATACCATGTTTATGGCAGATCTTGTCAATGTTCTTGGGGACAACATTGTTGAGTTCTATATGTCATTTGATAATGGCAAGGACACACGGGATACGCTCGAGGCCAAATTTGGGGTCGCGGACACTGACACTGAGTTGTATGTCATGGAGCAATTCTGTGACTACAAGATAACCGATGAGCACTCCATTTTTGAGAAAGCTCGTGAGATACAATCACTTGACAAAGAACTTGAGAAGTTCAAGTGTGTGTTACTAGACAAGTTTGTTGCCGGAGGTACCATTTCCTAGTTTCCTCCTACATGGGGAAATTTTGCTACTTCTCTGAAACATAAAATACAAGTGTTTTCTGTTACGGATCCCATCGGGTCTCTTCATGTGGAAGAAAAGACGAGAGAAAAATACACATGTGCTCGATGATTTGAGGGAGGTTCTAGTGCCAATGTGGTATAAAAAAGAACTTCCAATCCCACGAGTTCAAGAATAAGAAGAAATCTAGAAAAAAGGGAAGTTTGATGGCAAGAACAAAGCCTCTCACTCAACCAACTTCAAGAAGAAGAATGATAATAAGAAATGGGCTTGCCACGTTTGTGGTGACCCTGATCATTGAGCTCCTAGCTGCCCTAAACGCTTTGATAAGCGTCAACATGGGAACATCGGCAAGACCACAAATTTTATTATTGCCAGTGATACTGAGATGATGGATGTTGGGTATGATATTGTTCCTAATATTCTTTTAGTGTGTGCTTCACCTGAATGGTGGATAAACACCAATGCCAATACATATGCATGTTCTGATATTTCCATGTTTTATTCTTATCATGTCACATGGACTTGCCCCGTGATGATGAAAAATTGTTCACGTTCTTATGTTCATGATGTTGGTACGGTAAATCGGAAGTTTACTTGGAAGCATAGGCTCCCGATCATCATGTCGACTCTGTCTCTTATGGAATCGAAGGCCGGGCGTGTTGCCGGTGAGTGGATGGTAAAGTCGATGGCACTGAAAAGGAGATGGTTATTCGACGCGGACGAGTCAAAGAATGGAGGTGTTGGGGCCGTCGAGGTCGCAACATCAGCACTCTCAGTCCCCACGGTCGGCAGCAATTGACGTGGGGTGATCATGTCAATGCGCCCATACTTGATGGACTTGGGTTTAAGGAAGAGGGGTGTACTACAGATCTTGTTTGGCTAATAGACAAGCAACACGGGACACGATGTTTACCCAGGTTCAGGCCCCGAGAGGGAAAACCTACTCCTGCTTGTCTGCTCTTGATTATCGATGAAACCGAGGAGTACAGAGGTGTGCAGATGCGATCTGGCAGGTGTGTATGCTAGGGTTTAGGTGATCCTTCTCACCGTCCCCTCTTGGCTTTTATATAGGGAGGCTAGGTCTTGGGATAGGGCCAAGTAGGTTACAGATTAGGGTTTGCCTTTCAAACTTTCTATCTAAAGCTGGTCGTATCCTCCAAGGAATCGCATCCTCCATGGGCCCGAGCCACCTCAATCCTTCCTGGACTTCATAATCAGGTATGGATCATCACATGGGCTTCCATTGGGCCTAACTGGATAGGCCAATCTTGGGTACCCATAGGGCATACCCATGTCAACCGTACAACTAAAGTATGTGCATCACGTTACGTACATCAATAAAAATCTCGTCAGCGGTTCGCTGTTATGTCGAGATGGATTCAAGTTGGTATGTGAGTCCAATAAATTTATAATCTCTAAAGATGGACAATTTGTTAGTAAATGATATGTGTGCGGAGGCTTGTTTCGCTTATCTTTTTCAGACTTATGCACTAAAGTTATTAATCATGTTTGTAATGATAGTGAGTCCAATGTTTGGCATTCTCTACTTTGTCATATTAACTTTGGTTGCATGACACGGCTAGTCAATATGAGTAATTCTGAAATTCACAAATTTCAAAGGTTCTAAGTGCCAAATTTGTGTACAAGCAAAGCAATCCCGCATGTCCCATGAGGTCGCGAAACCAAGAAACTTAACACCACTAGAATTGATACATTCAGACCTTTGTGAGATGAATGGTGTTTGACATAATGTGGAAAGAGATATTTCCTGACTTTGATTGATGACTCCACTAGATACTGCTATGTTTATCTTCTAAAAACTAAATATGAGGCTTTAAACTACTTCAAAATCTATAAAGCCGAATCATAAAACCAACTTGATCTTAAAATCAAGAGGTTAAGGTTGGATCATGGTGGAGAGTTATTTTCAAATGAATTTGATGTATTCTGTACGAAACATGTATTATCCATGAGAGGACGCCTCCCTTCTCACCTCAGTCAAATGGGGTGGCCAAAAGAAAGACCATACTCTAACTTATTTGGTTATCGCTATGTTAGATACATCAAGTCTTTCCAAGGAATGGTGGGGAGGCTCTATTAACTGCATGTCATGTCCTAAACCGTGTTCCCATAAAGGATAAAACCATGAATCCTTTTGAGGAATGGGAAACAAAAAGGCTAAAACTCTCTTACTTACGAACTTGGAGTTGTTTGGTGAAAGTCAATATTCCCATACCTACGAAGTGCAAGCTTGGACAAAAAACCATGGATTGTGTTTTTCTAGGATATGCTTTTTATAGCATCGGATATAGATTCTTAATACTAAAATTTGAGGTACCTGACATGCTTGTCGGTATAATTATATAGTCGAATGATGTGACTTTTTTTGAGGACACATTTCCTATGAAAGGTGTGTCTGGCTCATCAAATTAGGAGATGTCTAGTTCATCTAGTCAGGAATTAATTGCAATTTCTAAACCTACCATTTCAACAGAACACTATGCTGATCCTGAGGAGGATGACAATGAAGATCCCAAAAGGAGTAAGAGACCTAGGACCGAAAAGTCCTTTGGTGAAGATTTCATTGTGTAACTTGTGGATGATACTCCTACTTCTATTTCAGAAGCCTATGCATCTCCAAGATGTCGACTACTAGAAAGAAGGTGTCCGTAGTGAGATGGATTCCATCTTAGCTAATGAAACGTGGGAGGTAATTGATCGTCCTTATGGGTGCAAACACGTAAGATGTAAGTGGATGTTTAAGAAAAAACTTAGTCCCAATGGTACTATTGAAAATTATAAGGCACGTCTTGTGGCCAAGGGTTATATCTAGAAAGAAGGAGAAGAATTCTTTGAAACATGCTCACCTGTAGCCAGATTGACCACTATTCGAGTACTACTTTCCTTGGCTGCCTCTCATGGTCTTCTTGTTCATTAAATGGACGTTAAGGCTGCTTCTCTAAATGGAGAGCTGGATGAGAAAATTTATATGGAGAAGCATGTTGGATTCGTAGTAAATGGTCAAGAAGGAAAGGTGTCTCGATTACTGAAGTATTTGTATGGTCTTAAGAAAAAACCTAAGCAATGGCACGGGAAGTTTGAAAGAATTTTAACTAATAAAGGCTTTTTTTAAGAGCATGGTCGTAGGTTTCCCCTATGGTGTGGATTTTCTTATATTAAAAGGAAGAGAACAAACTTTACAAAATAATTACATGAGAGAGGGAAAAAGAAAGACTATCTAGGGAGGGAAAAGGAGAGGCTATATAACAGGAGCATAGGAACTTAAACAAGGATACCCAGCATCCAGTCAAAGAGGTTTTGGATAGCAGCTGGTTTAACTCATACAGATGAATGAAGAGGTCACCCTGGAACCTTACTTTCCATCTAGCCAAAGAAGGGGTTTATCCCTTGAAGATAAAATTGTTTCTCTCCTTCCAAATATTCCAAGCAGCACGTGATATGATATCCACAAAACAGGGGTCTATAAAGCCAACCGAGGCTAGAGCAATACACTGAGAAACATGAGCACATAAGTCCTAAGTGATACCCAATAAATCCCAGCATGGCTTGGCAAAGAGGCATCAAGTCTAAGAGTAGAAGTTCAACTTAACAATCTTCACTAAACACTGATATATAAAATAATATTTTTAAACAAAAAGTGTTGTGATGTGTCAATGTGACTTTGTGGGGGATTATTGAAATTTTGGGTATTTTGGTATTGGGCATTTGGCCCATAACCAATACAAATTCGAAAATTCTCTTTGGCCTATTAGGTGAGACAACTCATGGGTGTACTAGTGGTGCTAAAGTTTAGTCCCACGTTGCTAGTGGAAGCTCCTTTGCACCACCTTATATACTCCCTCCATCCTAAATTATGTTGCATATAACATTTTATCAGAGTCAAACTGTACAATGTTTGACCAAATAGTTTGATACAACTATAAATTTATATAGTACCAAATTAATACTCCCTCCATCCCAGGCTTAAGGCGTAATTTTTTCAGCTCGTTTATTAAGGAGAGTCCATCTAAGGCAACCGTTTTCAATCCTGCCCCTATTAAATCGATAATTAGCTCCTTGCGACGTGACCTGGTGCGCCAATCCTGGTCCGCAGAATCTGGGCACTTAATTCTTTCCGCTCATGCATGCAGCATGCAACCAATGGAAACACTTATGCCCATAAACGTCTCCCTGTTTTCAGGAAGAGATAAATGCATTGAAGGGTTGATTTCGGAAGATGAGGAGAGAATAACATCCCCGCGCCTTAAGCTGTGTTCTTTTACGCCCTAAGCCCTGGGATGGAGGGAGTATTATTAGAATTGTCTTAAAATATATTTTCATAATATATACATTTATATCACACATATTTATATTATTTTGTATATTGATGGTCAAACTTTGCAAAGTTTGACTTGCACGCAAAATTATGCGCAACATAATATGGGATGGAGGGAGTACCAGGTTGTTCTACCACTTACCAAAGTGTGAGAAAATGGGGCAGCTTTCGCTGCTTCTCCTCTGAAGCCGCCGCCTCACCAGACCTTGCCTCATCATGTCATGTCACATCATGTCACGTCATGCGTGCACGCCGTGGGTTGCGGGAATGAGCCAAGCCGAGATCATGTGTTCGTTTTGTTGTTTGGGAATCATCCCTTTCAGGTTGTTTGGGAACACTATAGAAAAATATCTCTCCTAGATATTTTCCCTTATCGTTTCGGTCCGGATTTTCTCGGCTCTCCCTTGTCGCTTTGCATTCCCACGAAGCTTCCTTGGAAAGTAAGATCTTATCCTTTTATAAAAAGAGGCACATCGGATACACGAGGATATACGAGATCATACACACTTCCACTTCCAGTTCCTTGAGCAACCGCCTTCGTCTTCTCCATCCCGGCATGCGGCATGCACCGCAGATCGAGACAGTAGGCCTCCGAAACCCCGCCTCTTGTGAACCTGTACGGGTGAGGGACGATCATATTTTTGGGGAGCGCTTCGGCGCGACTATTGGCAACCACGACTTCATCCGGCAACAAGTTCTCCAGCGACGACTTCTTCCTGGACATCGACGACCTCTACACTAACCCGAACATGGGCGACCTCTCAAACTTTGTTGTTGTGGCCGCTGCTACTCAGACTGCACCATGTGCCCCTGAACTTTCTTCTTCATTTTTTGCTAGAGTTTATTGTTCTAATATTTGGAATAGACTTGGTCGGTTTATCTTGTATAAATGCAATCGGTTTATCTACTCTATTAGTTTGCATGATTAATTGAATTATTATTAATTTAATCATGTTTTACCAGTTTATTCGAATTATATCATTTGAATTGTTTCTTATATTTTCAACAGGATCATTGCTCCAAGCACCCCTGTTTCTAAATCCGAGCATGACAAGGATAATATTTCGTCTACCTATACCGGAGTCCGTGAGACCGAGAGTCTATGACAACATCAGAGGCACCACTGCACACGGCCCATCTGATGTTTTATCCGACTAGTCGCCAATCCACCGTGTTAATGTATTTGTTGTAATTAGGTAGCTTTTATACGACTCGTTTCCACACAAAATAATAATCGATTTCGATATATTTGTTGCGGTCATGGAACACGTGATTGGATGTAGAAACGTGACACCAATATTTTCGCACCAAAGCACGGGCGGAGATCCTGTGATATCCCTACCTCTCAAGCAAGGACTGAAGCCAAATCAATTTAGCTGTTGAATTAGCAAGTGTCTTATACTCTTATCCTGAGCTCGAGCGAAAGACGTAACCTGCTTACGAGCACTCCAAACAATTAGATTAAGACCATAGAATATGGCATGGCCCCCTGGACCGTCGATTATTAGAGTTACCAGCCTAATCAGTGTCTGAGAATGCAGAAAGATGGCTAGACGAATCTGCTCGCACACGCAGTCCATGCAAGACAGTCAAGTCAACATAACATAGCGCAAGATAGGCTTACACTAGTCATCAGAAGCTACCTGATTACGACACATACGTCAACACACCGGATCTGAAGAATCTGATATTTGGGAACGGTCGGCGCGCGCGTGCCCTGCCGGCCGGCGAACCCATGCAGCAGCTAGCGCGCGATGATGAAGAAATCATGCCACCATCAGGCACCAGGTAGGACATAGCTATAGCTGGTTCGTTAGCAGCCATCCTATCCTTCGATGTACGATGCCTGCCTAAGCGCAGATGCTATGCATGCATGTGCGCAAGCGTTTTCTTCGCTGCATCCACAGCAGATTCTGCGTCGTCTATGATCTGCCTGCCTGCGTGCATGCATGAACTCCGGAGAGCCCGGCCGGGACCCTTCACATTAACTCTCTCCCAGACATGATTCCCTGGTAAAGAGGCGAGAGCCATGTGCCGCGTACGTGTCTATCTCACCGGCGCGTCACTGTGCGTGGGTCGGGACTCGGGAAGACGGTACCAATCGGAGATGCTAGCTACATCGCACGATCGGGCTGCTGATTGATCCATCATCCTTTTATCCGGAGCGAATTGATAGGCGCGATCTAGCCCAGTCTCTCGCGTGAAATTATCAGAGTTCCAGCCGGCCCCTTAATCAGTACGAAATGATTGAGAAAAATAACTGAAGGTACTACTACATTGTATTTCATGGCAGATCTCTCCGTGAACCATCTACGACACGAAATTAATGGCCAGCACACACACGCCGCGTCAGAGGTCCATTAGGCCATGCATGGTCGGTGCCGAGCTGTGGAGGCGCTGTGTGTGTTGTGGTGTGTAGGTAGGGTCTGTAGGAGTAAATTACGAGCTGTACATGTGGGACGCGCCTTCTGAATCCGAATCCATGGACGTGAGCTTTTGTCTCGCTTTGCCTCTCCCCTTGGGTTCTTCTGGGTGGCACGGTCTGATCTTGCGTCCCATCCACCGGCTCCGCACATAACGATCACGGGCCGCGTAAAGTCACGAGCGAGACGGAACCTAGCCGTGGAATCTTCCTTTTGTTTCGCTTGCTCGGCCGCCGATCTCGGCCTGCATTGCTGCAGTAGCTGCTCCTCCTCTCCGAGCTGCGTCCATCTCCTTTTCGGCTTTTGCCCTGTTCCCGTCGGAGTTGCATGCGCTCGTCACGGCGTTGGATCCACCATCCCTCCAATCCGATCCATCGAAGTCGAAGGCCAAAAGGTAGAAAAGGAAATCCATGCAGATCTTGGACTTGTATCAGCGGCTAGGAAAACTAAACAATCTTCAGACGAATGTAAAATGAATGTGTGCCGCGGCAACGCCGCAACGGCTAACCTATAGTCCGCCGAAAAGTAACCTTGTAGTATCAGCGGCTAGGAAGCAGGGTTCGCAGCCTTGCAGGCACGGTAAAAACACGCTACGAGCGCACAAATTTGCAGAACGTCGGAGGGGCGCATTCAAGTATCAGTCCGACCTGCGAGATTTGAATGATGTGTGCTGCCCAACAAATACGATGCAGACTGGGTTCGGCGTAATTGCATATGCCACAGTGCAGGCTGCCTCTCAGTGCCTCGCCAGTTGTACTGTACCCTGATGGGTTCTGTCCTACGGAAGGACAGAGGGAATGCAGCGCTATTACAATCTGACAAGATGGCCAACAAATTAGGCAAGCTCAAATTCTAGTTTTTTTTTTGTTTTTTGCGACAAGCCCAAATTTGTATTTTTTTTACAAAACTGACCTTTTTCTATATCTAATCTTACATCTGACCTCTCCACGAAACTATTTTGCAATCTCACCGTTCCATTCGGCGCCAACTAGAGTACAGCCGAACCTATGCAGGTCCGTGCCAAGCGCTACTGGCGCCGAAGTCCGTAACCACGAGCCTAGAAAATCCTACGTGGCAAACTTGGCTCCACTTAAAACGGAACCGAACATATGAAGATCAGCTTCACTAAAAATGGAGCCGAACCTATGTTGGTCGTATTCACTTAAAATAGAGCCGATCTATGTTTCTTTCTCAATTTAGTTTACATGTTAAGCTTCGTTTAGTGTGGTGTCGACTTCACAAGTATCCCCACTCATTCCTTCTATTCTCCCCTCTAGCACTACCCCAACTTTTTATTTCTCCCTACTCTTCAAATCCACCGAAGCCTTAGGAATTTTTTCAATAAAGACTATGGGAAGTCATCTTAAAACTCATATTTTTTTCTCATAATGAAAACTAAACCAGAATAAAATAAAACACTAGTCAATACTTCAAATGTTTGGTAAGTTAGTTGGCTGCAAGCCAGGCAAAGGCCTAGAAAATTTGCCATTTTTTGGTAGGTACAGGTGCTATAAACCAAACAACAATGACTCACCAAAATTTTGATCATGCCTTTACTTTGGTCATACCAAAATTTTGGTTGGACTAGCTGAGGCTCAAACCAAACACACCCTATGTATGAATGTGGAGCACATTTTATTTTACAACCGGCTAATTCGCATTTCATAAAGGTTGTCCACATACATATATAATCCAACTAATACAGGAACTGATCTAGCTTTTGCTTGCAACTAAATGGGTCTGAATAGAAAAATGAAGTAGAGAAATAATCAGCAAGGGCTATTTACATTTGAAGTCGGCACCACACTAAACAGATCTTAACATGTTAACTAAATTGAGAAACAAACCTAGGTCGGCCGACCTATATAGGTTCGGCTCCATTTTAAGTGGAGCCGAACTTGTCACGTAGGATTTTTCAGGCCCGTGCTCACGGACTTCGGTGTCAGCAGCGTTCTACGCCGATCTGCATAGGTTCGGCTCCACTCTAGTTGGTTCCGAACAGAGGGGTTAGATTCCAAAATAGTTTTTCACATGGGTTAGAAGTAGAATTAGTTGTAGAAAAATAACAGTTTTGTCAAGAACTACTAGACGAGTTTGTTGGGTAAGATGGGCTATGTGTTGCTATGTATGGTGCACATATTCGGGATCTCCTCACCTATTTCAAAAATGGTGTGGTTACCACCAAATCACAATCACACACTTAGAGAGAGAAATAATAAGCATACTAGCATATTATCAAATGTATATTAACAACTAGATATTACTTAAATTACTATCAGGTGCATATCTAAACAACCCGACAACTATTTATACTAGGGGAACACACCGTACCCCTAGCATAAACGTAGATGTTTTATGGCCTCTACATAACATTATCACACGATCAACATTAATACATTATCGTCAGGAAAAACATCCATTAGCATCTAGTATTTCATTCAAGGTGGCGCTCACTCACCATGGCGAATGCACTGGAACTAAGAGGTGGTGGCCCTATACATCTGAAGGTTGAACCCTCTGTTCTTGCAGTTGAAGGTGAAGGTGTCATGTTTCGCGCACTGTGATCTTGGTAGTGAACTTTTTCCACCCCGTGAAGAACACTAGGCTTTCCACCAACCACTAAATCTGCACGCGTTACTCGTAGAATGTGCTGAGGCGCATCGACACCTTCACTCCCTTATTTGTGATCTACAGTTTCTTCACCAGCACCTTCTCCCTTGTTGGCGGCACGACTAGGGATTCGATACCTAGGCGGTTGACCTGAACGTAGAACCGCAGTGGCTGCTCCAGGAACCCATTGTGCCCAAGGTCCGCCAGCCGCTGATGCATGTGAAATGCATACATGAACTTTCTAGTTGATTGTGTTAAAATCCATAATATTTTGCAACTTTATTATATTTATTGGGAGTAACCTACTAATAGTTTCAAAAGTGCACAATTTCTTGGTTTACACTTTGTTGTGTAGGAATTGCACAAATATGCAAGGAGATCGCTCATTATGGTGAAATTCGGAGTTCCCTAAAATTCGTTCCTACAGAACAATTTTCAAAGATTGTCCCAAAAGCCCCTGCAAATGGCTTCAAACGGAAAAATTCAATACATGAAAGTTGTCAGAAATTTTCTGCTAATATCGATTGATATAAAATTTTCCCTAGTGACTTCGGGCACGAACTCAAGACCCTGATTACTGCGGGGTACAGAAGAAGTTTCAGAATTCCGAAAGTTTATGATGTGATTGACTAAAAATCTTTCCATACTTGATGGATTCGTCCAAGCCATGACTTTATGGGGTTATGAAATACAGAGGTGACGCCTAGGAAGGTTCTAGAGGTTCCCAAGAGCCCTTGGATTAAAGGAGCATCCATTTGATGACTTAGATTGCATTTCCACCTCTATATATTGAGAGGAAACCTTACTTTTGGAGGCATCAATCCACTGTGACAAAAATCCCCCCTCTTGGAAGCTGCCATGGTGGTGGAAAAGCTCCTCCATACCAGCACCATCTCCAAGCAAGAAGAAGGGGCAAGGGGCCTCCACCCCCTAGGGTAGCCGCTGCCCTAGAAGGCCCTGCCGCCATCGGTGGGATGCTGCGATGTCGCCTTCTTGGATATAGGTGTTGTGGCTACCATATTCATCATATCCATCACCACGGTCCTGCTCTTCTTCATTAACAATCTACTAACACCTCCTTGTGGTTCTCCACCATGGAGGGGGGAGAATTCCACCCCATGGACTATGAGTTTGTAGTGGTAACTTGATCCAATCTCTCTATGTATGATTATTATTGAAATTCATATTATGTGTCTTTCATGATTATGGATCTATCTATGTAATTCCTATGATAGATATAATGGTATGGTATCATACTTGTTATGCATCTAACGTTGTGTTGGAATTTTATGATTTGTAATGCTTTGGAGATACTTCTATGATACATATACTGGTTTCTATTCATAATGCCGTATTTACCCATGCCATGAGGTGCTCGACAAACACCAAGTGTAGGTAGATGGGAGATATGCGGTAATGTGTGCAACAAATAAATCGTTAAGGAGTATAATTTATGTAGGTAATGGGTGGCCGAGTGACAAACAACAATTGTGCTGAGTGACAGCAATGCAGCTAAACATCCTTTATCTGGGGGTAAAACGGGAGAAGAATGTTGTGGTGAAGTGACAATAACCATATGCTGGCCTTACGAGGGTGACACAACAACACATATGGGTATTTTTTTCAACTATGTGTTTTAGCACATGTAGTCATCGCAAAAGTTACCACTAAAACATGAAAATTATATGTAAGTTTATTATCTTTAACATGATCATCACCATAGATGGAGAGAGAGGATTGAGTGAACCCATGAACCCAGGTCCATTATTCCTATAAGAGGAAACCTAGGTCCTCTTTTACTTTTTTGTTTTGTTGCATTTTACTATATTGTATTAAATCAACCTCCTTGTTGCTATAACTTGTTTAGTGCATAAACAACTAAAACTTGTGACACTTTAGTTGGAGAGAATAACTAGCTTTTCCTTCTTGCTCTTGCGTATCGGTACCCTACTTTCATATTGAGAGGTACTACAATGATCCCCTGCTCTTGGGGTTATCAACCGCCCAATATTCTTCTTCGGCAGGTCGAGCACTTGCACCTTCTCAATGGGGCCTCATGTCCCATGCCTGTGATGTACACAAGGGATTTAATCATCCATCTCTGGCAAAGGAGCGTCGTCCTTGCCATGAAATTCTAGTTCCGCAACACACAATAATACAGTGTCAGTGGCGCAGCACGAACACTCGTCGGTGATTACCAAACTAGACAGATGCATGCCATGGCAATGGCATTACATAGATCCACACCGTTGCAATGGCACTACGCAAATACACACCATGACAATGGAATTGCGCATATGCACATAATTGCAATGGCAGTGCATAGATACACGCCATGGCGACAATGCTGGTTGACAATTTGATTATAACAATACAACGATCGATTCTAACACTACACCCAAACAATATAATAGTACGACAATCAAATCTAATCAGTAAGCACGGAATCGGAGAATCTATAAAAACCCTAACCAAGAGGGTGAATTAAATCTTACCACAGGCATTAGGGACAATGGGTCGCTAGGAGGTCACACCGTTGATGTCGCACGCGCTTTTGACCCATGCCACCTAGTAAGTTCCGTTGCAAGAGTGGGCTGCGATGGAGGCGGTGGCACCATGGAGGGTGGGGGCACAAATCTGGGCTTGGGTGCCATTGGGGTTGGGGGCACAAAAGTGGGCGATGTGGGTTGGAGGGAACCACAACAGAGGAATAAATCCTAGCAGGAACGATATGTCATGGCTTGTTCTTGGGCCCCCTTCCACCATGGCGGTGCTCGGCTTTAAACAAAGAAGCCACGTGGATCAGATCTCCCCGCCATCAGCATCAATGTCGGAATTCCCGTGGACCCTAGCCGCCACTATCGCGCCCTCGTGGTCGTGGTACGGCGGCTTTCAAACGTGATGGCCAATTTAATGCCGACATCATGACCAGTTTAATCTGGGCATCCGTGCTCCGAAGCCCGCCGTCTTTGTACTCCGTTATCTGTCGCACTATAGATGTGGCCCTCCAGAGAGGAAGCTTGCGCGAAGAAGCCCGCGACAGAGGCGATGGAGGAGAGGTTCTCAAGGAGATCGGTTTATGAAATGTGGGAGGTGAGATAGAGAGGGGAGAGGATGGTGAAAGAAGCGAATAAGTGTCATGTGAGAAGTTAGTGTGCGGTGTCTCCAGCGCTTCCCCACTCGTGTAACGGGTGGCCTCATCAACACAGTTTTACGCTCTGCCGGGCTTACCTCCACAGAAACCGCCGATTCGGTAATTCCTCGAGGGCGTGGGCCGTGTGGCTCGTGGGTGTTTTAAAGTTCATGTGGACCACAACGCATATGACGGACATGCAACCAATCGTCTCAGTTTCATCTTTCCGGGGCCTGGTCTGACCTCAAACGGGCTCTAAAAATATGCTGAAACTAGCTGGTGCTGATGGAATTAATATGAAAAATCCAAAAAAAACAATGTTTATACTCCTAGGAAGTTACAAGAAATGTGATGTATAAATATGTAAAATCTAAAGTTCAAACTCATATTAATTTGGTGGTAAGAAATATATATATTCATAAATAGTGATGATGTACTGATTAATTGTCACCATCCATTGATGAATTTACTTTTTTCACTAAACCTCCTAAATTGATTTTTTTTTTAATTTGAAATTTACACGTTAGTAGACCATCGCATACCCAAGTTAACGTATTTATTCCATAACTTTTAGAAACTTCAAAACTTGGTTTTCACCGATTTTGATTGGAGGGAGTACTAGATTCAGGAGAAAGATAAAGGCGCACCCAATACTTAGCTTCAGGTCGCGACCTGCACTAGGTCTTCTGCGGCTAACTATAATTCAGACTGCCAGCGCAGGACGTAGTTTTTGGGTCGTTCTGGCAAGACATTTCGGTTTGTTTACTAGCTGCTCGTCCCACGAAAGGCAGCAATACCCTTTTCTTCTCAGAAGCCATGCAGCCTTTTGAGTACTGTAGGAGTACGTTGCATGCCACCCATCCCGATAAACTAAGCGACACGTTGCATAGCTGCATGCAGGAACAACAAAAGCTACCACACAAGATGAATGCGGAGGCAGTGCTAGCTATGTGCACGCAGGGCACTGATTGGAGCTCCAGCTGCCTCAAGGGCTCGCCAACTCATCACCACTGTAGTCTCATGGAATTCGGCGATTAACTTTGCTAGATGCAAGAGTTAATTAATTAGGATTACTAGTACAGTTGACTCTTGAGAATTTTCTCTTTTGTTTAGTGCTGAAACCGATAAAGACGAACTCTGTAAGTACTCGTACTGTCACACTTTGTGCATAAGCGAGAGGCATGTTGCAGGAACAGAGATTCGTTCCCAGCACAAACACAAGATCCTAATCCAAAAATTACGAGGGGGCAGGTGCATGGAGATGTATCCAAGGAAGCCCTCACGTGGGAGTCCCCTAAACACGGCGTCGCTGCCGGTGATAAAAAAATCGATTAGCACGGTCACGGTGATCAGTGGATTCGAGGATGGATTTGGGCCGCTACGTGGGACGTGGCCATGGAGTCAAAGAGGCTAGGCCAACCGATGCAGCTATCTTTCCAGAGGAGGACACAGGACGTCACGCAGCTAGCAGATCGAGCAGAGATCTGCATGCTCGCTGTCACTAGCACTACAGGAACAGACTGCTAGGCCGACGGCAAAAAGCCCTCGGCGTAGCCCCTTTCGCCGTCGGCGTACGCTACGCCGAGGGCTGCCGTCGGCGTAGCTCCCTCGGCGGAGCAACACTGGCCGTCGGCGTAGGGCTTTGCCGACGGCCGTTGGCGGCCCGTCGGCGTATTAGCCGTCGGCGCACGGCATCCTCGCCGTTACACGGCCGGCTAACGGCGCGGCACGTACGCCGACGGCCGTGCCCTCGGCGTAGCCTCGACACGTGGCACGCGCTGGCCTTCCCTGGGGGCGACGTACGCCGACGGCCGCGCCCTCGGCGTAGCCTCGACACGTGGCACGCGCTGGGCCTTCCCAGGAGGAGGCTACGCCGACGGCCTCGCCCTCGGCGTATGTGGACGCGTGTCCACCGCCTGAGCCTTCCAGGCTGGCTCTAGGCCGACGGCCTGCCCTCGGCGTAGGAGCAGGTGCTACGCCGACGGCAGTGCCCTCGGCGTAGCCCTGACCATATGGCACATGGCAGAGGGCTACGCCGTCGGCGTATCACATACACAGTTTTTTTTTTGAATTTTTCTCAGCAGCACTCACGGCACCCATACATCATCCATGCATACATCCATACAGCCATACATCATCCATACATCCATGCAATATATATTCCACACATTAGTCATACATCATCCATACAGCCACACATGTATCAACATCAGTCATACAAGATCATCCATACATTAGTCATACAATATCATCGACATCATCACACATCCCTACAACTCTGGAGGAGACGGGGTGTACCCGAGATCTCCCCTGGTGAAAAGTGGCGACCTCTGCCGAGGGTTGCGTCCAGTAGAAGCAGCAGAAGAGCCACCTGGCGAGGGAGTAGGAGAAGTGTGAAGCTCGGGAGAACCACCTGCAGAATGGCCAGGAGATGGACCATCGTCATGAAGCGGTGTGATCTGACGCCCATCCGGCGAGGCGTGGCCAAAGTGCCGGTTCCCAGAAGCTCCCGTTCCCTACATGTTGCCTACATGTTAGCAACTTGCGAGGCAAAGTAAAGCGATAACCAGTGGGTTCGCAAAAAACTTACCGGTGTCGATGCGTAGTAGGTCCTAGCGAAGCTTTCCTTCGATTGCCAAAATGGCATCGGACCTGGCATGGGAGGCACGGGCCCTAAATCTCTATTCTGGCCAGTTTGAATATTCACCATCATGGCCTGCAAGATAGTTTAGAAGTCAGGCCGTAGTACAACAAACGGGGGGAAGTGGGACTTGTATCTTTTGCAAAAAATAAAGGTTCGGACTTACATTTACGTATTGCATGTAGATCGCATTCGCCTCCTGATGCTGCCGAAAGGCCACCTGATATTCCTCATAAGCGGCTTCGTAGGCCGCGTCTAACTCAGGCTACAATTTCAAATACAAGGAATCTCGTCAGCGGTTAGCCATGCAGGAACAAAAGTCATAAAGATGATGAAAACGAGAAAAACTTACATCCTCGGCGGAGCGACGAGGCTGGCCACGAGGCGGGATAGGGGGGCCGTCGGCGGGGTAGGTAGCCTTGAGACGGCTGAAGCTCGTGCTGAGGGTAGGCTTGACCTTCTTATTCAGAATCTTGAGGCGTCCATGCTGCAATCCGTGCCCCGACAGGACCAACGACTCCTCGTCGATCTCCGCGTGAATGGGGTCATCCACATGGGGGTGACGAGCCTTCACCATCGTGCTGTAGTTCCCCAAGTCGTTCTGGGCAGTGCCGAAGTACACGGGCAACGAGGGTTGAGGCTCCGAGTAATTGGGCTTCTTTCGCCGCATCATCCCATAGACGGCGACGTCATGAATCACCTCCCCGGGTTGTGCCTCGGCCACCTGTATCGCGAAAACAAAATATTATGCATATGAAGTACAAACATAAGCAGAAATGCACGCAGGTCGTTCCATGTATATACGTACCACCTTCCCCTTGAAGCGGTCAAAGTTGCGGTTTCCCGCGCAGTGCGTTCCACCATCGCCTCGGTTATCCGCGTTCCGCCTCGACAAGGCTGCAAACTGCTCGTCTTCTCTGAGCCACCTCGTCCTAACCAGCTCCTCCCATGCGAGTCGATGCGGCTCGGCCCAATCGGGGATAACCTGAAAATGCAATATTCAACTCCAGAAAATGCAATGGCAACTTAGAAGCAATGTAGAATCTCATTGACATTTTACTCACCGACATGTACTCTTCTGGCGTCATCGAGTACTCAGGATTAGGGTTCCTACCGACAATGTCTTCCTTCCTGACCCTCACGCCCCTGTCAGCCCAGAAGTGGCTAGCGGCCGTGACCTTCTGGTTGTACCACACCTGGGGGGTCAACTTCACACAAGCCCCAAGCAAAGTCCTCTGCGCCTTCTCCTGGTCCTCCTCGGCCACACGGTAAAAGCATTTCAATCATGCATAAGAGTCATGAGTTAGCACGGTGGGGTCATCAAGTATGAACATAACTCGAGAAATATGCCTTACCCAAAACTTGGTGATGACAGCATCAGCAGCTGTCGGAAAGCCCGGGACACGGGTAGTCTGGTAGTCCGCCCAAGTGGTAGCTAGCTTCCTATCACCCTCGTGGGTAATGTGATAGCCCGGCCAGAACTTCCTAATCAGAGCTCCAACAAGGCTGTTAGGAAGGCGAGGCTTCGTCCCCGGAGGAAATTTCCAATTGCTGCACAATAATAAACGTTAGTACACAATAATTATTTATGACCAACATGAAATAAAATGTTTTAAATTGCCAAATTAGTACACTTACTCAAGGCCATCTGGAATAATAAGGGCTTTCGCCTCCTGAGTCCTAGGCTCAAACTTCTCGTCAGGGACTCCCGATTCCCCACGATTCCGCAATTTCTTCGGCCCCACCAACTCGCGGCTAGTGTCCGCCTCCGTATCGGTCCCCGCCTCCCTCTCGGTCCTCGCCTCCCTCTCAGACTCTGCCTCCCTCTCGGACTCTGCCTCCCTCTCGGCCCTGAAAGGCTGCTCTGTCAGGAACAACTCAGGAGCCACGTCGCCAGAAGCAGAGGGTGGTGGGTCAAAGTCCACGCCTCCTCCCGTGGCACCTCGTCCTCCTCGACCTCGGCCTCGACCCCGTCCTCCGCCAGCAGGAGCAAGATCGGGGTAACGCGGATTGGGATTTGGCTGTCTCCCACTCCGTGTAGCACTTTTGTTGCGCTGCTTCAGCGCATTAAGCAAGGTCGAACTGGTTGCCTTGCCGCTGCTCATATTGTTCAATCACCTGCATTAAGTAAGAGAAAACAGTTAAGCACAAAGACATAATAAAATGTATACACAAAGAATAAAGGCATAATGCAATTAAGAAAACAGTTAAGCACAAAGACAAAATAAAATGCATTAAAAAATAAATACTCACTATCATTTTCATTCTCATTCTCATTCACATTCTCATTCTCACTATCACTATCTTTTGAGTAGAAATCTGGATTCTCATCGAAGGGTGTAGGCTCATCATCGTTGTCATTCTCGGTATGGAGCTTCTCGAGCATACTTATGTCATGTAGATTCACCACTGACTCACCCCGAGTTTCTACATCATTCCCAAGATCCTCAAGATCAACCGGTTCTAAATCAAAGTGTCCGAAGTCCTCTTGCTCTTGATAGAAAATTCCCTCGTACGTTAAAGGGTTAATGTTGTTGTAATCGTCCTCGGAGGGAATCGGTAGGTTACCATGTGGCGATACCTGGAACACGACTTCCCAGCCCTGGAGTTCCGCTTTCTGGCATGGGTAGGGCAAATAATAAACTTGGTTGGCTTGGTGAGCAACAACAAAGACGTCGGCTCCGCTATAGGTGGTTGAAGGCCTAACTTCAACTAACCCAATGGAAGGGGTACTTCTCAGTCCACCCCTTGGGTCAAACCAGTGGCACTTGAACACAACAAGATTGAGTTCGACATTCGTACGATTGAAGGTCAGCTCGTATACATTCTCTAACCTTCCGTAGTAATCAAGGGAATCGGCTCCTTTGGTGAACACCCCAGTATTTACCGTTTTTGCATTCGGTCGCCCTTTCTGGTGCGTCTCTGTATGGAAGCGAAACCCATTCACATCATACTTCTCATACTTCATGACGACACTGTTACAACCTTGGGAAACACATTTCAGCTCATCTGACATCTCAACGTTGGGATCATCTCCCTACAGGTACAAGAGGAATTTGTTGCGTTCAGTAGTTACGTGGAATAAGAGCGACAAGTCACATATTGCAAGGTAAGAGGGACAGGTTAGAAATTACTTTTTCCATAAACCAGGACACAAAGTTTTTTTTATTTCCGGGAGCACCCTCTTTCAGTAGAGTGTCCAACTCCATGGGAGAGGGATCAGTCGGTCCCGGCCACTGTTCATCCGTGAAATCGCTAAGAAGGAGAAAATAAGCATTAGACGGAGACCGAGTTACTAGCTGCATAGAGAAATAGGGTGTTCACCATTTTACCTAATGAAATCGACCACTTCCTTCATGTTCATAAGCACATAGAGCATTATGCAATCCTTCTCTTCCTTCGGCAACCTATATTTTAGTCCTTTACCGGCCTTGCCACCGGGAAATTGGAATAGTTCGAGATTGGGGTCATTCTTGGGCAGGTCGACATTGTAACGAGAGACCGGGTTATGCATAGTGGGAACATCATCGGGCCAGTAGGTTGTCGCGGCGTCTGCCATCTCCCGAAGGCATGTTGCTTCAGCTATGCATGCTTCAGTCTTGGCTTTGTTTCCAGTTATCTTTCGAATATACTTAAACTCTCTCTCAATACAAAATTGCCAACGAAATTGCACCGGCCCCCCAATAGTGCCTCGTTCGCGAGGTGCACAATGAGATGTGCCATCGGAGTAAAGAAGCCTGGCGGAAAGATCATCTCCAAATTGCATAGCAACTCCGGCACCTGAACTTGCAGCTTCTCAATCACCAGAGGACATATCTGCTTAGCACAGAGGGTGCGGAAGAAATGGCTCAACTCTGCAAGCACTCGCCATACTTTTTCGGGGAGATACCCTCGAACCATCACCGGCATCAGCCGCTCAATCCATATATGATAGTCGTGACTCTTGAGCCCGTTGACTTGTCCCGTCAAAAGATTGACTCCCTTACTTATATTCGAACAATAACCGTCAGGGAACATGACGACATATTTGAGCCACCTAAATGACTCCTTCTTTTGGACATTATCAAGGCAGTAGTAGGCATGCGGCTTGAACCAATTCTTTCGACGGACAGTAGGAGGCTGCATGTGTAATCTCTTCCTATCACAAAGCTTCTCAACATCAACTCTAGCCTTGACATTATCCTTTGACTTCCCAGGAATGTTTAGGACTGTGTGAAAAAGGGACTCCCCGACATTCTTTTCGGTGTGCATCACATCGATGTTATGGGGAAGTTCGAGGTCCTTGTAATACACGAGATTCGTTAAGGCTGCCACGTGAGTCCAATTATGCGTTACACCATATCCCGCAAATTGATGGCCAGTTCCCGGCGCCGCGGGCACGAGAGCACGTATCTCGGCATCAACAACTGCACCCTCGAACTTTGGTACCTCTTTTACTTCATGCACAACTTTGCCCTTCTTGAAGTTCTTTCTATCTTCTCTGAACGAATGATTTCTTTTGAGGTACTGTCGATTCGTGTCAAACGCAACATATTTGCGACCCGACTTTAGCCAAAGGAACTCAAGTCGGTGCCTGCACACTGGGCATGGCCACTTACCAGCTGTACACCATCCGCACGTTAGGGCGTACCCGGGCATGTCATGCATAGTATATTGTAACCAAACTTTCATCAAAAAGTTTCTCTTTGATGCTCGGTCGTATGTCAACGTCCCATGTATCCAAGAGTGGTTCAAATCATCCACAATCGGCTGCATGTAGACACTCAAGTTCTTCCCCGGATACTCAGGTCCTGGAATTATCAGCGACAAAAACATGGTCTTCCGTTGCATTAATACTCTGGGAGGGAGATTGAGCGGAATAACATACACCGGCCAGCAGCTGTACGAGGTCGTCGACATACCATATGGGTTGAAGCCATCTGTTGCTATCGCAATTCTAACATTCCGAGCCTCTTCTGCCCACCGGGGGTATTTGTCATCGAAGTTCTTCCATGCCTTACCATCAGATGGATGTCCCATCTTCTTCCGTCCGTGCCCGTCCTCGTATCTTTTCCCCTTTTTGTGCCACGTCATCTGTTTGGCAGTCTCCTCGCTCAAGTAAAGCCGCTGGATTCTTTTTATGAATGGGAGATACCGAAGTATCTTCTTAGCGACCTTCGACTGCCTCACCTGACCATCCTTCCCCTTTGTCTCTTCATATCTAGAGGCCTTACAAATGGAGCAGTACTTGTCACCCTCAAACTGTTTCCAAAACAAAAGGCAGCCTTTTGGACAACAATCTATCTTTTCATAATCCATGTTGAGCTCCTTCATGAGTTTCTTCGTTTCGTGAAAGGTTTTGGGCAGACAATGCCCTTCGGGCAACATGTTACCACATGTTCTCAGATTAGCTTCAAAGTGAGAACGGGTGGCGGAGTACTGGCACTTGTCGGCTAGACACTGAGAGATGGCATCGAGCTGAGAAATCTTTGCACCCTCATACAGAGGCCTCTTAGCCGCGGCCATCATATCAAGGAAGGCCTTCGCGGTTGGCTCCGGTTCCTCCGGTTCTAGCGGTTCCTCCGGTTCTGGTGATTCCTCCCGTGGAGGTGGCGAATTCGGCTGGTCGGCATCGATAAGATCATCTAGCATGTTTCTAATCCCATCGTGCTCATTGCCATTGAGCCGCTGACGCATCACCTCACCTCTGTCACGTTCGTACCGAGCAAAGTCGACTTGCGTGACATAGTTAGACATGTACCCATATTGCAGAAGGTGTTTGTACATGTCATCCTTTCCCTGACGATGACGCTTAGTGCAATGAGCGCAGGGACAAAGTGCCCGAACAATTGCCTTCGAACCACGCGCTAACTCATTCACTAACAAATGAGTGTTCCGTACCCAATCGTCTGTTTTATTAGTCGCACTAATACGGCCACTGTACATCCACCCATTATCAGCCATCCTCTTCTGCTTTGTTGGGAGACAAACAACAAATATAACATTTTATATCAAACAGGAGATTAAATGCTTCATATTTTTACGCATCCATCAACCTACATGTACAATACGAAAAGAGGGTCCTACCCAGCCGCCGGATCCGTAGATTGGGTAAGTTCTCCCTGGTTCTACCCCGATCCAAGCAGAATTTCGGCAGCACCTCCCCGCTGCTCTCCCGATACACGTCTCGACAAAAAGCCAAGAGGATGTGCATCTGGAGAACAACGAGGAGGCGCCACCGAAATCCTGTCTCGAATCGAGGTAGAGCCAGGGAGAACCAAACCCAACTACGAATCCGCCGACTGCCCGATAAAAGCCATAAGCGTTACGGTCCAAAATATGCGAGACCACTAATGCATATTAAGTCGCGTAACGCTTACGGTCGGGATGACGCCTAGGTTACGCGACATACTTGGTGATCTAGACACGAAAATAAACCTAGGTACAAGAGAGGCGAACGGATTCTCACCCTCGAAGCGTGATCAAATCGTCGAAGATGATCCGTGACCCCGCCGTCGAAACACTCCCCCGCTCACCCTCCGGTAACTGCAAAAAACATGAGAAGATGGTTAAATATCCAACAAATGCCATTATTGTCTAATCTATAATATACAATGCACATATGCACCTAAATAAATATAACTAAGTACATCTAACAATACACCTAAATAAATATAACTAAGTACATCTAACAATACACCTAAATAAATATAACTAAGTACATCTAACAATACACCTAAAATTAACTACATCTAACAATACTAACAATACACCTAAATAAATATAACTAACTACATCTAACAATACACCTAAAATTAACTAAATTACCAATACTAACCTAATGGGGGAGGGTGTGCTCGGTCGAGGGGTCGGCAGTGGGGGAGGGGCGGGGCAGTAGGGGAGGCGACGGGGCAGTGGGGGTGGCGGCAGGGCAGTGGGGTGGGGTAGGGCAGTGGGGGCAGTGGGGGAGGGGTGGGGGGCAGTGGCGACAGTGGGGGAGGGGCGGGGCAGTGGGGGAGGCGACGGGGAAGTAGGGGTGGCGGCGGGGCAGTGGGGGAGGGAGGGTTGCTGGCGGCGGTGGCTTGGGGGAGGGAGGGAATGCTGGCGGTGGCTCGGGGAGGCTGACGGGGCGGCGACTCGGGGAGGCAGCGGCGGCGGCCCGAGGAGGCTGAGGGGGCGGCGGCTCGGGGAGGCTGAGGAGGGCGGCGGCTGGCGGCGGCGGCTCGGGGAGGTTGAGGGGGGGCGGCGGCTGGCTGGCGGCGGCGGGGTCGGGGGCGGGCGCGCGGGAGGTTGGGGATGGGGGCAGGAGTGGGCGAGTGGCCCGGGTGGGCCGCTCGGGCGCAGCACTTAACGGATAGACCTACGCCGAGGGCCAGGCATACGCCGAGGACTGCCCTCGGCGTAGCTAGTTTTTTTTTAATTTTTGTTATTAATAAAAAATTATACAAAAACATTATTAATATAACAAATGTAAACAATAGAAGAAACAATAATATATTATTTTGTGTATACTATTATAGAAGAAACAATTGATGTTTACTAATATCCATGATCTCTGTGCACACTCGGATCGTCTACCCCCCTAGACGTTCCTCTGACAGGGGTAGCCCGGCGTAGCTCTCTCTTGTTTTGTGTTTGTTTAGGTCATAGGGTGATGTCAAACCATGTTGGCTCACAAGTTGGGGCACTATCCTACCCGGTTTCACTTCGACGGGGAGATTACCCCCTTATACGGGTACGGAACCTTCGCCTCTAGGTTAGAGCGCATGCATGCGAGGGGGGACACATGCAAGCACCTATACCAACCTCTCACCACACCCACACACATATGCTAGGGGCACATGCAAGTTTTCATCTCATTCCAATGTTCTCGTGGTCTTCCTCCGGCGAAACCCTGATCTCTGTGCACACTCGGATCGTCTACCCCCCTAGACGTTCCTCTGACAGGGTAGCCCGGCGTAGCTCTCTCTTGTTTTGTGTTTGTTTAGGTCATAGGGTGATGTCAAACCATGTTGGCTCACAAGTTGGGGCACTATCCTACCCGATTTCACCTCGACGGGGAGATTACCCCCTTATACGGGTACGGAACCTTCGCCTCTAGGTTAGAGCGCATGCATGCGAGGGGGGACACATGCAAGCACCTATACCAACCTCTCACCACACCCACACACATATGCTAGGGGCACATGCAAGTTTTCATCTCATTCCAATGTTCTCGTGGTCTTCCTCCGGCGAAACCCTGATCTCTGTGCACACTCGGATCGTCTACCCCCCTAGACGTTCCTCTCACAAGGGTAGCCCGGCGTAGCTCTCTCTTGTTTTGTGTTTGTTTAGGTCATAGGGTGATGTCAAACCATGTTGGCTCACAAGTTGGGGCACTATCCTACCCGGTTTCACCTCGACGGGGAGATTCCACCCTCATACGGGTCCGGAACCTTCGCCTCTAGGTTAGAGCGCATGCATGCGAGGGGGGACACATGCAAGCACCTATATATACCAACCTCTAACCACACCCACACACACATATGCTAGGGGCACATGCAAGTTTTCATCTCATTCCGATGTTCTCGTGGTCTTCCTCCGGCGAAACCCTGATCTCTGTGCACACTCAGATCGTCTACCCCCCTAGACGTTCCTCTGACAGGGGTAGCCCGGCGTAGCTCTCTCTTGTTTTGTGTTTGTTTAGGTCATAGGGTGATGTCAAACCATGTTGGCTCACAAGTTGGGGCACTATCCTACCCGGTTTCACCTCGACGGGGAGATTACCCCCTTATACGGGTACGGAACCTTCGCCTCTAGGTTAGAGCGCATGCATGCGAGGGGGGACACATGCAAGCACCTATACCAACCTCTCACCACACCCACACACATATGCTAGGGGCACATGCAAGTTTTCATCTCATTCCAATGTTCTCGTGGTCTTCCTCCGGCGAAACCCTGATCTCTGTGCACACTCGGATCGTCTACCCCCCTAGACGTTCCTCTGACAGGGGTAGCCCGGCGTAGCTCTCTCTTGTTTTGTGTTTGTTTAGGTCATAGGGTGATGTCAAACCATGTTGGCTCACAAGTTGGGGCACTATCCTACCCGGTTTCACCTCGACGGGGAGATTCCACCCTCATACGGGCCCGGAACCTTCGCCTCTAGGTTAGAGCGCATGCATGCGAGGGGGGACACATGCAAGCACCTATATATACCAACCTCTAACCACACCCACACACACATATGCTAGGGGCACATGCAAGTTTTCATCTCATTCCGATGTTCTCGTGGTCTTCCTCCGGCGAAACCCTGATCTCTGTGCACACTCGGATCGTCTACCCCCCTAGACGTTCCTCTAACAGGGGTAGCCCGGCGTAGCTCTCTCTTGTTTTGTGTTTGTTTAGGTCATAGGGTGATGTCAAACCATGTTGGCTCACAAGTTGGGGCACTATCCTACCCGGTTTCACCTCGACGGGGAGATTCCACCCTCATACGGGCCCGGAACCTTCGCCTCTAGGTTAGAGCGCATGCATGCGAGGGGGGACACATGCAAGCACCTATATATACCAACCTCTAACCACACCCACACACACATATGCTAGGGGCACATGCGAGTTTTCATCTCATTCCGATGTTCTCGTGGTCTTCCTCCGGCGAAACCCTGATCTCTGTGCACACTCGGATCGTCTACCCCCCTAGACGTTCCTCTGACAGGGGTAGCCCGGCGTAGCTCTCTCTTGTTTTGTGTTTGTTTAGGTCATAGGGTGATGTCAAACCATGTTGGGTCACAAGTTGGGGCACTATCCTACCCGGTTTCACCTCGACGGGGAGATTCCACCCTCATACGGGCCCGGAACCTTCGCCTCTAGGTTAGAGCGCATGCATGCGAGGGGGACACATGCAAGCACCTATATATACCAACCTCTAACCACACACACAAACAGATATGCTAGGGGCACATGCAAGTTTTCATCTCATTCCGATGTTCTCGTGGTCTTCCTTCGGCGAAACCCTGATCTCTGTGCACACTCGGATCGTCTACCCCCCTAGACGTTCCTCTGACAGGGGTAGCCCGGCGTAGCTCTCTCTTGTTTTGTGTTTGTTTAGGTCATAGGGTGATGTCAAACCATGTTGGCTCACAAGTTGGGGCACTATCCTACCCGGTTTCACCTCGACGGGGAGATTCCACCCTCATACGGGCCCGGAACCTTCGCCTCTAGGTTAGAGCGCATGCATGCGAGGGGGGACACATGCAAGCACCTATATATACCAACCTCTATCCACACCCACACACACATATGCTAGGGGCACATGCAAGTTTTCATCTCATTCCGATGTTCTCGTGGTCTTCCTCCGGCGAAACCCTGATCTCTGTGCACACTCGGATCGTCTACCCCCTAGACGTTCCTCTGACAGGGGTAGCCCAGCGTAGCTCTCTCTTGTTTTGTGTTTGTTTAGGTCATAGGGTGATGTCAAACCATGTTGGCTCACAAGTTGGGGCACTATCCTACCCGGTTTCACCTCGACGGGGAGATTCCACCCTCATACGGGCCCGGAACCTTCGCCTCTAGGTTAGAGCGCATGCATGCGAGGGGGGACACATGCAAGCACCTATATATACCAACCTCTAACCACACCCACAAACACATATGCTAGGGGCACATGCAAGTTTTCATCTCATTCCGATGTTCTCGTGGTCTTCCTCCGGCGAAACCCTGATCTCTGTGCACACTCGGATCGTCTACCCCCCTAGACGTTCCTCTGACAGGGGTAGCCCGGCGTAGCTCTCTCTTGTTTTGTGTTTGTTTAGGTCATAGGGTGATGTCAAACCATGTTGGCTCACAAGTTGGGGCACTATCCTACCCGGTTTCACCTCGACGGGGAGATTCCATCCTCATACGGGCCCGGAACCTTCGCCTCTAGGTTAGAGCGCATGCATGCGAGGGGGGACACATGCAAGCACCTATATATACCAACCTCTAACCACACCCACACACACATATGCTAGGGGCACATGCAAGTTTTCATCTCATTCCGATGTTCTCGTGGTCTTCCTTCGGCGAAACCCTGATCTCTGTGCACACTCGGATCGTCTACCCCCCTAGACGTTCCTCTGATAGGGGTAGCCCGGCGTAGCTCTCTCTTGTTTTGTGTTTGTTTAGGTCATAGGGTGATGTCAAACCATGTTGGCTCACAAGTTGGGGCACTATCCTACCCGGTTTCACCTCGACGGGGAGATTCCACCCTCATACGGGCCCGGAACCTTCGCCTCTAGGTTAGAGCGCATGCATGCGAGGGGGACACATGCAAGCACCTATATATACCGACCTCTAACCACACCCACACACACATATGCTAGGGGCACATGCAAGTTTTCATCTCATTCTGATGTTCTCGTGGTCTTCCTTCGGCGAAACCCTGATCTCTGTGCACACTCGGATCGTCTACCCCCCTAGACGTTCCTCTGACAGGGGTAGCCCGGCGTAGCTCTCTCTTGTTTTGTGTTTGTTTAGGTCATAGGGTGATGTCAAACCATGTTGGCTCACAAGTTGGGGCACTATCCTACCCGGTTTCACCTCGACGGGGAGATTCCACCCTCATACGGGCCCGGAACCTTCGCCTCTAGGTTAGAGCGCATGCATGCGAGGGGGGACACATGCAAGCACCTATATATACCAACCTCTAACCACACCCACACACACATATGCTAGGGGCACATGCAAGTTTTCATCTCATTCCGATGTTCTCGTGGTCTTCCTTCGGCGAAACCCTGATCTCTGTGCACACTCGGATCGTCTACCCCCTAGATGTTCCTCTGACAGGGGTAGCCCGGCGTAGCTCTCTCTTGTTTTGTGTTTGTTTAGGTCATAGGGTGATGTCAAACCATGTTGGCTCACAAGTTGGGGCACTATCCTACCCGGTTTCACCTCGACGGGGAGATTCCACCCTCATACGGGCCCGGAACCTTCGCCTCTAGGTTAGAGCGCATGCATGCGAGGGGGACACATGCAAGCACCTATATATACCAACCTCTAACCACACCCACACACACATATGCTAGGGGCACATGCAAGTTTTCATCTCATTCCGATGTTCTCGTGGTCTTCCTTCGGCGAAACCCTGATCTCTGTGCACACTCGGATCGTCTACCCCCCTAGACGTTCCTCTGACAGGGGTAGCCCGGCGTAGCTCTCTCTTGTTTTGTGTTTGTTTAGGTCATAGGGTGATGTCAAACCATGTTGGCTCACAAGTTGGGGCACTATCCTACCCGGTTTCACCTCGACGGGGAGATTCCACCCTCATACGGGTCCGGAACCTTCGCCTCTAGGTTAGAGCGCATGCATGCGAGGGGGGACACATGCAAGCACCTATATATACCAACCTCTAACCACACCCACACACACATATGCTAGGGGCACATGCAAGTTTTCATCTCATTCCGATGTTCTCGTGGTCTTCCTCCGGCGAAACCCTGATCTCTGTGCACACTCAGATCGTCTACCCCCCTAGACGTTCCTCTGACAGGGGTAGCCTGGCGTAGCTCTCTCTTGTTTTGTGTTTGTTTAGGTCATAGGGTGATGTCAAACCATGTTGGCTCACAAGTTGGGGCACTATCCTACCCGGTTTCACCTCGACGGGGAGATTCCACCCTCATACGGGCCCGGAACCTTCGCCTCTAGGTTAGAGCGCATGCATGCGAGGGGGGACACATGCAAGCACCTATATATACCAACCTCTAACCACACCCACACACACATATGCTAGGGGCACATGCAAGTTTTCATCTCATTCCGATGTTCTCGTGGTCTTCCTCCGGCGAAACCCTGATCTCTGTGCACACTCGGATCGTCTAACCCCCTAGACGTTCCTCTGACAGGGGTAGCCCGGCGTAGCTCTCTCTTGTTTTGTGTTTGTTTAGGTCATAGGGTGATGTCAAACCATGTTGGCTCACAAGTTGGGGCACTATCCTACCCGGTTTCACCTCGACGGGGAGATTCCACCCTCATACGGGCCCGGAACCTTCGCCTCTAGGTTAGAGCGCATGCATGCGAGGGGGGACACATGCAAGCACCTATATATACCAACCTCTAACCACACCCACACACACATATGCTAGGGGCACATGCAAGTTTTCATCTCATTCCGATGTTCTCGTGGTCTTCCTTCGGCGAAACCCTGATCTCTGTGCACACTCGGATCGTCTACCCCCCTAAACGTTTCTCTGACAGGGGTAGCCCGGCGTAGCTCTCTCTTGTTTTGTGTTTGTTTAGGTCATAGGGTGATGTCAAACCATGTTGGCTCACAAGTTGGGGCACTATCCTACCCGGTTTCACCTCGACGGGGAGATTCCACCCTCATACGGGTCCGGAACCTTCGCCTCTAGGTTAGAGCGCATGCATGCGAGGGGGGACACATGCAAGCACCTATATATACCAACCTCTAACCACACCCACACACACATATGCTAGGGGACACATGCAAGCACTTCATGTGGTCGTGGTGAGTGCTATTGAGAACCACATGCGATAATAACACTTACAAACATATAGAAATTTCTCGGGGTGTGAGAAGATTCGCAACGACATTTCATGTGGACGTGTAGACTGCTATTCAGAGGTTACGAAATTATCCAATTAATAAAAAAAATAAAAAATAATTGATGCAAATACAAAATATATGAAAAATAGAGAATGCTACGCCGAGGGTGACCGTCGGCGTACGTTTCTGGTACGCCGAGGGTGGCCGTCGGCGTATGCTATGCCGAGGGTCGCCGTCGGCCTAACCGACGGCACCGTTAGCGCGTCGTCCGTGCTGCCGGCATGTGCCACGCGTCCGCTAGCTACGCCGAGGGCCTCCGCTACGCCGAGGGTGACCGTCGGTGTAGTGTATGCTACGCCGACGGCTTGGCTACGCCGAGGACTGGCCAGTTGGGCTGGCCCGGTGCGATGCTACGCCGACGGTCCCGACGTTTGGCCGTCGGCGCATCTGGCCATTCCTGTAGTGATCGCCTTCCGCCTATGAATCCATGCAATGCATGCACGCAGACGCAGGGGCCAGCAAACAGGAAGATGTGGCCAGGGAGACCAGCCTAGGGCTGGCCGCGCCGAGCAAACAGGGCCTCCACGCATTAAATTTGCCTTGTAATTAAGCGTGTGCTTATTAAAGGACTTTGGAAGGGCCTGTTTGACGCATAGTACTTTGCAGAGGCTGCCTGCAGGCTGATTCATTGGTTTCAAGCAGTAGCTTCTTCACACGAAGATCCGAGTCCGGCGCAAGGCAATGCATGCCCTGGCCCCCTGTCCCGTGTGAACAACATCTTTGGGCAATCTGCTTAAGCTTTTGAAGTTTTACACTTCTACCACTAGTAACCGGTTGGGGGGCCTACACAGTAACACAGACAGTATGACTAAGCAAACTACTCCTACTTTAGAACCTTCACATAAAGATTTGAACTACTAATCGGATGTGATCAGTCAATGTATAGCCTGCGAAAATTTGTAAAGTTGAAACGTCATGTCAATGGAAAGCAGGAAGCAGAAAATAGAAAAGTCCACGGAACGTGATGCTCCATCTGTGTTTGAGATATAACCATGCATGGACGCCCAAAGTGAGCAGACAAGATAGGTGGGCTTGATTGAGCTTGACGACCAATCGGCAGTCCTGCCTCTACACGCGAGGCGAGTGCGTGCGATGGCAAGACAACAAGGAGGCTCGCAACAAGCACAACGGGAGCGGTCAGAAGAAAGCCAGCATCCCGCTCCAAGCGACCAAGTTCGCTAGTACTCCCTCCGTTTCAATATGACACGTTCTATCTTTTGTGAAAGAAGAGTATCTGAACCTCTTTTAGTGTATAGGTTCATTTAGTTTATTTTGAATTTATATACTAAAAAAGAGTCTAGATACACTCCTTTAACAAAAGCTAAAACATCTTATATTTTGAAATAGAGGAAGTAGCTTTGTGTGGATGAACTTGTTATGTGCCCTGGCTGTCTTTTTTTTTTTTTTGTTGAGAAGATTCATTCTTGAACACTATGTCTGATCTCAGTTTTGTACCCTGTGAGTAGGATGGTGGATCTCATCCTAGCGGCTCTGGCATGGCCGTGTAGGCCGGGTAAAGTCTTGTGGGCCCATATCTGGCTATCATGGTCGCCGAGTGTGACCCGTGGCACTACCAAAAAACCTTGAGTTCTTGAGAATGAAAAGTCGTCAAGGAAATATGAATTCCCATCAAGCTAATAAAACCTGGGAGTTAACCGCCAAGCATTCGTGCTCAGCGACTCATGGCCAGGGAAACGGAATTTGCTTGAGGGCAGACCGCCAAGTATTATTAACCTGACAGGAGTGACCGTCAAAGAAATTAAATACCTGAGCGCCTAGATTCCCATCAGGTTTTATTTTGCTGGCGTGAATGAACAATCAAGTTAAACTATTACACTGAGTATTCAATACTATCAAGTTAAACTATTATACCGACTATTCAATACCGTCAAGCTAAACTATTACACTGACTATTCAATACCATCAAGTTAAACCATTACACTAACTATTCAATAACATCAAGTTAAACTATTACACTAACTATTCAATACCGTCAAGTTATTAAACTATTAAGCTGAGAGTTTGAAACTATCAAGTTAATATATTACACTGAAGGTTTACTACGGAAAAGTTAAAGGGTTACCTTGACAGTGATGCCTCGAGGGGGAAATAATCCGCTTATTTAACTGACAGCTGATATGCTGTCAAGTTGATGTAGTACCTGAACGTTACCATTTGTAAAATCATGTCAAGAAAATACAGGTACCAGCTATACTATTTGCAAATAATATCAGTAGTAGCCAATAGTTAACAAAAGCATGCATGTAACAGGATATCAATCGATTCGGTAATACATGTTCAAACACCAAGCATAATCTTCAATTCAAATGCACTCCATAAATCCACATTTGCAAACCGAGATTCGGTGCAACAGATGTTCACACAAAGACAACTGGACATCTAGGACTAGCACTACTTATGTGCTTGGACCATCTATATGGTATTCTTGATTAGTTGCAGCCTCACCATGGTCTTCTTGATTAGCTGCAGTGTTGCCATGGTCATCGCTACCTCGGCTATCCAGTTGGCTAGCATTTTTCTCAAGCGATGAATGTTTTTTTAGATGAACATGTGCATC
Source organism: Avena atlantica (assembly GCA_910589765.1). Classification (NCBI taxonomy): domain Eukaryota; kingdom Viridiplantae; phylum Streptophyta; class Magnoliopsida; order Poales; family Poaceae; genus Avena; species Avena atlantica. Next base: position 43,989,487 of record OU342737.1, read on the forward strand.
AACCATAACCTACAAAATGAAACAATTGCATGATATATAGTCCGAGTCAGTAATGCGAGATGATTCAAACATGTCGACGCCATTCGGGCCCATGCCAACGCCGAAACCATCGCTTCCCAAGCTGCCGCCCACATTGTGCTCAACTGCTCATGGTCAAGGTGCAGGCATTGACCATTGCTCTAACAGGTATTTCGAGCTATGGCTCGTCCGCGAACAAGCTCCCATGCCTTGCTGCTCAAGGGCACGCAGAGAAACCGTCTCGGTTCTTCGGCTCGAGGGACACGTCTCTAGTGGTATCAAGTGAGAAGAGGGAAGAGAGAAAGTGTCAGAAAAAATAGGAGGTCATGAAGAGCTTCTATAACATGCAATATAGGAAGCTTAAAATTGAAGAGATCAACGCCCGTGCAAGAGCAAAGAAAGAAGATAACAAGCAAAAGAAATTGGAGTCGCCCTACTCACAGAGGAGGCCAAGATCATGACGACTCTCTTGATGATGGACATGGATCCAATTCAACGGACATGGCTGAAGAAGAAGATGACCCATTGTGTGATTCACTCGATCATTTCCATTTATGTGTTTCATGAACAATGTGTGCTTTTGGTACCTTCGTGTATGAACAGGGACGCCCGTTGGTAATTTGCTATCTTGACCAAGGACTATTTATGTGAGTAGTTTATACAAAATAAAACAAGGCAAAAATTGCCTGGTCGCCAACAAATGGGGAGCGCCGTTGTGTAGAGTGGCTTGTCATGGACGGTCAGGGGCCCCGGCCTGTCCACGGGCGTGGACAAACGGACCAGATCAAATACTTTTGGTGTCCGAAATGGTATCCTGTTGGAGTTGCCTTAACAAGACGATGGTAATATTTCGTCTTCGTATAGAGCACACGCCGTTTTGATGTACCAGAGTTCCTGAGGTCTCTGTGACAACATCACAGGCACCACTGCGGACGGCCCATCTGATGTTAGTCGCTGATCCACCGGATCTGAAGAATCCGGTGGGAACGTTGGCGCGCGCCTGCCCTGCCGGCCGGCGAACCCATGCAGCGGATGATGAAGTAATCATCTCACCGGCAGGCACCAGGTAGCTATAGCTATATAGTAGCTAGCTGGTTCGTTAGCAGCCATTGCATCCTTCTATACAGTACTACGATTATGTACACACGCTGCCTGCCCGAGCGCATGCATGTGCGTAAGCGTTTTCCTCGCTGCAGCTAGCAATAGCATGCAACAGCAGATTCTGCGTCGTCTATCTGCCTGCATAATTAAACGCCGAAGGCCCGGAAGCACAGCACAGAGCCCGGCCGGGACCCTTCACGTTAACTCCTCCTTTGTAGGCTAGCTATCTACTGTACCTACACTAGCTAGCCCGATCTCACCCTCTCCCGGACATGCATGGTTCCTGGTAAAGAGGCGAGGGCCATGTGCCGCGTACGACCATCGATCCCACCGGCGCGACACTGTGCGTGGGTCGGGAAGACGCGTGCTACATGACACGATCGGGTCCGTGCACGCATTGACCTCCAGTACGAGCAATACTGTATGTAGCTGCAACCTTGCTCGGTCGAGTTGATGATGATGATTTGATCCATCCAATTATTTCGAGCGAATGGATAGACCCGATCGAGGTTTGGCCCCAGTTCTCTCGACTGAATTCCAACCGCGCACCCTCAATCAGTATGAAATGATTGAGAAAAATAACTGAATGAACGGACATTCTTACTTTTCTTGGCTGATCGCTCCATGAATCATCTACCACACGAAATTAATGCCCAGCCCTCGGCGCGGGCCAGAGGCCCATTGGGCGATGGTCGGTGACGAGCTAGCTGAGGCGCCATGTGTAGGTAGGGACTGTATTACGAGCTGTGCATGTGGGGCGCGCCTTCTGAATCCGAATCCATGGACGTGAGCTTTTGTCTCGCTTGCCTCCCCCGTTCCATCTGATGCCACTCGGCCTTGGGTTCTTGTGGATGTCTCGGTCCGATCTCGAGTCCCATCCACCGGCTCCGCACATAACGATCACGGGCCGCGTAAAGTCACGAGCCAGACGCAACCTAGCGGCCGTGTGGAATCTTCCTTTTGTTTCGCATGCTCGGCCGCCGATCTCGGCCTGCATTGCTGCAGTAGCTGCGTCCATCTCCTTTTCGGCCTTTCCCCTGTTCGGCTGTTCCCGTCGGAGTTGCATGCGCTCGTCACGGCATTGGATCCATCATCCCTCCTCCAATATGATCCATAGAACAAAACTCCCCACCCCTTGGGTTGGAGGTCAAAAGGTAGAAAGAGGATTAATTCCGGACTCGTACGTAGCAGCGGCTAGGATAGCTAAACGATCTTCAGTTCAGACGAACGCGAGGAGAAAAACCTGAATGTGTGCCGTGTCGCGGCAGCACGGCAACGGCTAATCTATATAGTCCGCCCAAAAGTAACCCAGGAAGCAGGGTTTGCAGGCACGGTAAAAACGCTACGAGCGCACAAATTTGCAGAACGTGAGAGGAATGCATTCAAGTATCAGTCCGACCTGCGAGATTTGGATGATGTGTGCTGCCCAACAAATACGATGCAGTCTGGGTTCGGCGTAATTGCATATACTGCCACAGTGCAGGCTGCCTTAGCCAGTTGTACAGTACGTACGCAGGTTCTGTCATCTGTTTTACACAAGGAGTGAAGGACCGAGGGAATATTAGTTGTACGGCGAGTTAAATATCCTCAAAGTATCTCGTGCCGGCGGAACCAATATGAACTCTTTAAAGTCCATGGTTAAAGTTTTTAGAAAATTCTCAAAAGAATTTAGTATGTTAAAAAGGATGTTATATAATTATGTAAAATTTAAAGTTCAAAACTCCTACCATTAATTTGGTGGTAAGGAAAAATAACAAAAAATGGTGATGGTGTATGGATTGTCACTATTCATTGATATTTACTTTTTAATAAACCTTCTAAATGGATTTTATTTTGAACTTGAAATTTTACATGTTAATGGAGTAGACTATTGCTTCCCCAACATAACGTACATATTTCATAACTTTTAGAAACTTCGAAACCAGGATTTCACCAAGTTTTATGGTAAATTGGTTTTCATTGGATAATTTCTCGCATATAGGATAAATATTTAATCAGAAATTGACAACTGAATTAAAAGTGAGACTTCGGCGGGATCCCACTTGCCACCTTACTCGCATGTAGCTTCCACTTGCCGTAGAAGAGCATAACCAACCTAGAGCTGTTATTGACTCACTAATCTTTAAACAGTGATTACAAATGAATCGAATATGTTACTTCACCTGGTAAGACTTGTATCTAGCTTTACCCCAAGGTTTTAGAAAGTGGGCCTAACTCAACTGGTTGGGGCCGGAGTGGATGTATAAACCCAGCATGGATGTTCAATTCTCATGGATGTGAATTTAGATTCCTATTTATAGTTGAGGACCAGGCTATCCTGGTACTCATACAATTTTATCATTAGAATATGCTTAACCAAGTTTTAAAATCCTGATAGTCATGGTTAATGGTTGTATGCATTTCTACTTGGTGCAACAACGGGAGAAGTGAGATTCTCCCACGATTTTTGTTCAAACTTTACAATAAAATCGGCTCTGTGCATCTATTGATGCAGAGGCCGTTGAGGCTATATGCCCTATTTCAAAAAAATATGTATCCCGGATCATGCTTGCTCACACTCCATCAACCCGAAAGAAAAACGCTTGCGTCGCTCCGAGGAGGGGTGGCTCGGGCGGTATCCTCCTCGAGCCACCCCTTTCCCTCAGCCCCCGATCCCCACGACTATTGAAGGATGACGTCGGTCAAAGATCGTGAGGCTAACGGCGGTGGTGTACTCTCATTTCTAGCGCGACTGGTGGAGGAGAGCCCATTCTTAGCAAAATTGAACCAAAAAAAGATAGACCAAAGATTAGCCTACCGTTACCCCGGACTAAGTCTAGCGGAATGTACTGTAGTACAATTCTATTCAGAAGAAAATTAAAGGCGCAATACTTGGGTGCAGGTCGCGAGCTGCAACTAACTATAACTACTGCATGCTGCGAGCGCAGGATGTAGCTCTTGGGTCGGTCTGGCAAAGACATTTCGGTTTGTTTACTAGCTGCTCGTCCCATGAAAGGCAATGCCCTTTTTCTTCTCAGAAGCCATGCAGCTTTTTGATACACTGTAGTACCACGTTGCATGCCACCCATCCCGATAAACTAGCCAGCCATACGTTGGATTGCATAGCATAGATCTGCATAGTTGCGTGCAAGAACAAGCAACAAAAGCTACCACAGAACACAAGCATGCAGGGGCAGTGTCGCTAACTCATCATCACCGTGTCATGTACGTACAGCAAATCAGTGCCATGAAATCCGTTGTAGTTTTGCATCTGTAAGGACGCAAGGTGTTGAACTTTTCCAAACAGCTAGACGTAAGAAAAGTTGGTGCCCTTGCTTTAGACAGTTTTTTAGCTGAGGTTCACTAATCACCCGACAAAAAAATCTCAGTTGACTCTTAAGACTTTGCTCATTTCATTATTGCTGAAACCCATAAATATTACTACTTGTACTACGAGGAGTGAGTAAAGAAACAGAGATTCCCAGCACAAACAGAGCTTCACTTTGTGCATACTAAGCGAGAGGGGCATGTGTGTTGCGGCAGGAACATAGATTCCCAGCACAAACACAAAACCCTAATTCAAATTAATTACTAGTAGGGCCTAGGAGGGCTGGTGCAGGGAGATGTATCCAAGGAAGCCCTCACACGTGGGGAGTCCCCTAAACACGGCGTCTCTGCCGGAGGTAAAGAAATCGATTAGCACGGGGATCATCAGTGGATCCAAGGGTGGATTTGGGCGGCTACGTGCCATGGAGTCAAGGAGGCTAGGCCAACCGAGCCAGCTTTCTTTCAAGAGGAGAGGAGGCAGACACAGGACGTCACGCAGCAGATCGAGCAGAGATCCGCATGCTCACCATCGCCGGCTAGCTAGCAGCTCTGTGGCAGCTCGTCTAGGGCCTATGAACCCATGCATGGCAAACAGGAAGATGTGGCCAGGGAGACCAACCTAGGGCAGGTCGAGCCGGGCAAACAGGGCCTCCACGCATTAAATTTGCCTTGTAATTAAGCGTGTGCTTATTAAAGGACTTTGGAAGGGCCTGTTTGACGCAAGTACTTTGCAGAGGCTGGCAGGCTGATTCATTGGTTTCAAGCAGTAGCTTCTTCACACGACGATCCCACGCAAGGCAATACGCATTGCCCTGGCCCCCTGGCCCGTGTGTGAACAAGATCTTTGGGCAAACTACTTAATTTTTTGAAGTTTACCGTTCTACCACTAGTAAGCGGTCTAGGGCCTGCACAGACAGTATGACTAAGCACTACTAGGAACGGCACGCTACGGATAAAAAGCCATTGGCGTAGCCAAAAATGATCTCGGCGTACGCTATGCTGATGGCTGTCCTCGGCGGAGGCACTTTTGCCCGTCGACGTAGCTCTAGCCATCGGCGTATGCTACGTCCGACGGCCTTGTTCTCGGCATAACCCGTTGGCATAATAAAGGCAGGTTGTAAAAAAAATTCATTTTTTTAATTTATTTCTCAACTTTTTAAATCTTTGAATTGTTTGAATCGTTAATCTCTCACGAGAAACATTTTTAACACTAATTACTTTTAATCTTTGATTAAATTGCGGTCTTTAACAAACTTCCTGCTCGGTCACCCATCCTAGCACTACTTCAGCTCCAGCACATAGTTCTTTTCGAATCAGTTTCCGCGAAGCAATTTGTATGTAGTTGTCATTACTATGATATCAGTCCTATTAACTCTTATATCATTATGTCACTTTTTTTTTTGAAATTACAAACACTTATTTAAGTAAACAACAATGAATAAGTAAAAATATTACCGATTCAAATAAAAATACTATTGAATTCAAATAAAAATATAATAATTTTACTTTTTTTGTATTTTTCTATTTAATATCGAATAATTAATATCTTTAAATCCGTAAATCGGAATTTGATAAATAATATGTCTAAATTGATCAGAAAAATGAAAGGAATCTAAATATGATATCCATATCAACTAATCACAAACCCCTCATTTTTTAATTAGCTATTTGGTGGTTGCTTCGAAAAATTCCCCTTTTTTGCGCTCAAAAATGAAAATGGCTTTTTGGTGGGACAAAAAGGAAAACTTGCATTAGATCTTTGATAAAATAGCATATTGTGAACCTAAAAATGATTTTTGTAAAAAACACATGAGCAACGGATCATGTACCTGTAGTTCATATCTGACTCACTTCCTACCGATTCGGCATGAATTTATCTTTTTTACCAGGGGTGGACAGAAAGGTTTTGGATCCCTCTGTCGGGACATTGTCCATATAAGGTGGTCTAGTATTTTTGTAAAATATGGTGATAGCATTTTGAATTAGCCATTTCATGGTTGCTTCACAAAACCGGTCGTTTTTTGTGCTCGGAAAATAAAAAATGGCTTTTTGGTCGACGAAAAGGAAAACTTTCTCCTGCAACATTGTTCGCCATCCCATGATGCACATGTATGCACAATATGGGAACATTATCACAAACTATGCCTTGATTTTAGCCATAACATTGGTCATTTGACCCGAAAGCCAAGAAACCTCGAATGAGATAGGTAATTTTGTTAAGGCTTTTTCAGACATAATGAATATACCAAGTTTGTTATTTTTCCTTATAACTGTGTCAGATAATATGACACCACGCGAATATTTCGCATTGTTTCGATCATTTTTGAATTTTTATGTCCGTTTTAAACTATCGTCAAACTTTGTCGAACGACGGGCATGAAGATTCTTAGCTCGGGGCCAAGCCTCGCTAAACTTGCATTGGATCTTTGATAAAACAGCATATTGTGAACCTAAAAATGATTTTTATAAAAAACATGAGTATCAGATCATGTACCTGTAGTTTATATCTAACCCACTTCTTGTCGATTTGGCAGGAATTTATCTTTTTCATCAGGGATGGACAGAAAGGTTTTAGATCTCCCTTTTGGGACAGTGTTCATATAAGGTGGTCTAGTATTTTTGTAAAATGTGGTGATAGCATTTTGAATTATCCATTTGGTGATTGCTTCATAAAACCGACTGTTTTTTATGCTCGGAAAATGAAAAATGGCTTTTTGGTGCGACGAAAAGGAAAACTTCCTTCTGCAACATTGTGTTGAATTTTTTGCCTAAAATAGGCACAGCCCATTTATTATATTCCAATAAATTCCTGAAATCCTAGAGTCATATTTGGCTCATTCATGCAAGGCAAGAGCTGGGACAAATGTTTAGTCCCACATTGCTAGTTGAGTGAAAGTTGGACCAGCTTATAAGGTGAGCTCTCCTACCAGTTGGTAAAAGGATGAGAAGGAGAAGGAGAGAGTTCCACACGCGCGCTCTTCCTCCTCGCTCGCCTCGCCACGTCACGTCTCGCCTCGCCTCGTCATGTCATGTCACGACGCGCGCGCGCGCGCCGCGGGTTGCGGGTTGCGGGAATCTCGCCGAGCCGAGCTTTATTTTGCCACGCATGAATGGTATATGAACAGATGTACAGAAGCTGAAACGTTTGCTTTGAGTGGACTTTTAATACGAGTTAAATGAATACGAATTGAGTGGAGGCTGTCCGGTGGACTGCCGCCTGTTCGCTTCATCTTCCGTCCATTCGTTTCATCTTCTGTGCAGACTGTCTACCTTCCCCTATGTGCCTATAAGAGAGAGAGGTCGCGCCTCCTCTCAGACACACTGCCACACATCCTTTGCGCCTCCAGTTCCAGAGCACTGCACTACCTAGATCTTCCCCATCCCGTCTTGCGGCGTGCACCGCGAGCCGGGACAGTAGGCCTTCGAGACCCCGCTGCTTCGAGTCCTGTACAGGAGAAGGGCGATAAGGTTTTTGGGGAGCGCTATCAGCGCGACTACTGGCTTCATCACGGACTCCCTCACAGATAGCGACGTCTTTCCCGACGAGGACTTCTTCCCCGACATCAGCACCCTCTTCCTCGACGACATGGCCAACGACGGTTCTAACGCCGACGGTTCCACTTCTGCTACTGCCGTGTATATCTTCTGTCTCAATCTTGTTCTGATCATATCCAAAGTTTTATGCCTTGCAGTTTGTTTGGTTATATGCCTTAATATGTATTCGCTATTTCACATGATTAGTATATTGCCTATTATTCTAATCATGTTTTATCTAGCGTTTATTATGGATAATTCGTTTGGTAAATTGCTCTATTATTCAACAATCCAAAAACCTTATTTCAGGCAATTTGCCCCAAGTGGCTTTGTTGTTTCTATGAAGCCACCTGTGTTTGAAGGTGTGAATTACAAACGATGGAGTGCAAGAGCAGTGCTCTGGTTTTAGACCATGAGCTGCTATAACGCCATCTATGGCGCACCTGAGGGGGAACTTAATCCCGCTCAGGAAGAGGCGTTCCAAAAACTTGATACCACTTTCAAGGCTGCCTTGATCAGCATCCTTGGCGATAATATTGTCGATTCATATCTGTCATTTAGCAATGGCAAAGATATGTGGGATGCGCTCGAGAGAAAATTTGGAGTCTCCGATGCTGGCAGTGAACTGTATGTCATGGAACAATTCTATGACTATAAGATGGTTGATGACCGCTCCATTGTGGAGCAGGCTCATGAGATACAGTCACTTGCCAGGGAGCTTGAGCACTTCACTTGTGTGTTACCGGACAAGTTTGTTGCCGGAGGCATCATTGCCAAACTTCCTCAGTCATGGAGGAATTTTACTACTTCTCTGAAGCACAAGAGACAAGAGTTCTCCGTGACGGATCTTATTGGGACTCTTGATGTGGAAGAGAAGGCGAGAGCAAAAGACACACGTGCTCGAGGTATCAAGTGAGGTTCTAATGCCAACCTGGTACAGAAAAGGAACTTCCAGCCTCACAAGTTCAAGAACAAAGACAAGTTTGATGACAAAGGAAAGTTCGATGGAAAGAACAAGGTCTCACAGTCCACCAGCTTCAAGAAGAAGACTGATAAGAGGAAAGGTGCTTGTCATGTGTGCGGTGATCCTAATCATTGGGCTCCTGCTTGTCCCAACCGCTTTGACAAGCGCCAGCATGGGAAGAGCAGCAAGACTGCTAATGTTGTCATGAGCGACGTTGAGATGAAAGATGTTGGGTATGATATATTACCTACTGTTCTTTCATTATGTCATTCTCCTGATTGGTGGATTGACATGGGCGCTAATGTACATGTCTGTTATGATATTTTCATGTTTTCTTCATATCAGGTCAGATGGACTCAAACCGTGCTAATGGGGAGTGGCTCGCATGCTTCTGTTCATGGTGTTGGTACTGTCGTTTCGCGAAGTTCATGTTCCCTCAATAAATAAAAATCTTGTTAGCGGATCTCTTCTGTGTCGAGATGGCTACAAGATTGTATTCGAGTCCAATAAATTTGTAATTTCGAAGTATGGAACCTTTGTTGGTAAAGGCTATGAATGCGGAGGCTTGTTCCGCTTATCTCTGTCAGACATTTGTAATAAAGTTGTTAATCATATTTACACGAATTTTGAATCAAATGTCTGGCACTCTCGTCTTTGTCATATTAATTTTGGTTATATGACGCGGCTAGCCAAAATGAATTTAATCCCTGATTTCTCAACTGTTAAGGGATCTAAGTGTCAAGTCTGCGTGCAAGCTAAACAACCTCGCAAGTCACATACGACTGCAGAAATGAGAAATTTAACACCACTAGAGCTCATACATTCTGATCTTTGTGAGATGAATGGTGTGTTGACAAAAGGTGGAAAGAAATATTTCATGACTTTGATCGATGACTCTACGAGATATTGTCATGTGTATCTTCTGAAATCAAAAGATGAGGCTTTGAGTTTCTTCAAAATCTATAAAGCTGAGGCAGAAAATCAACTTGATCGAAAGATTAAGAGGCTTAGGTCTGATCGTGGTGGAGAGTATTGTTTCAACGAGTTTGATTCCTTTTGTGCGGAACATGGCATAATTCATGAGAGGATGCCTCCCTACTCACCCCAGTCAAATGGAGTAGCCGAAAGAAAGAACCGTACTCTGACAGATTTGGTTAACGCCATGTTAGACACATCGGGTCTTTCTAAGGAATGGTGGGGGGAGGCACTATTGACCGCGTGTCATGTCCTAAACCGAGTTCCCACAAAGAACAAATAAATTACTCCATTCGAAGAATGGGAGAAGAAAAGATTAAAACCCTCTTACTTACGTACTTGGGGTTGTTTGGCAAAGGTTAATGTACCAATCCCCAAGAAGCGCAAGCTTGGACCAAAAACCATTGATTGTGTTTTTCTGGGCTATGCTTTTCATAGCATTGGTTATAGATTCTTGATAGTAAAATCTAAAGTACCTGACATTCATGTCGGTACAATCATGGAGTCGATTAATGCGACTTTCTCTGAGGATATCTTTCCAATGAAGGATAAACCTAACTCATCAAATCCGGAGATACCTAGTTCATCTAATCAGGAATTTGCTATATTCTCTGAACCTACCATTCCGATTGAACACTTTGAAAGTCCTAAGGAGGAGGATAATGAAATTCCTAAAAGGAGCAAGAGACAAAGGACTGCGAAGTCTTTTGGTGATGATTTCATTGTGTACCTTGTGGATGACACTCCCACTTCCATTTCAGAAGCTTATGCATCTCCTGATGCTGACTACTGGAAGCAAGCTGTTCATAGTGAGATGAATTCCATCTTAGCTAATGAAACATGGGAGATCACTGACCGTCCTTATGGGTGCAAACCTGTAGGATGTAAATGGGTGTTCAAGAAGAAACTAAGACCTGATGGTACTATTGAGAAGTACAAGGCAAGGCTTGTGGCCAAGGGTTATACCCAAAAGGAAGGTCAAGACTTCTTTGACACTTACTCACCTGTAGCAAGGTTGACCACCATTCGAGCACTACTTTCTCTGGCTGCCTCACACGGTCTTCTCGTTCATCAAATGGACGTTAAGACGGCTTTCCTAAATGGAGAGTTGGATGAGGAAATTTATATGGATCAACCAGATGGTTTTGTAGTAAATGGTCAAGAAATAAAAGTGTGCAAGCTACTAAAGTCTTTGTATGGTCTTAAACAAGCACCTAAGCAGTGGCACGGAAAATTTGATAAAACCTTAACCGCTCCAGGCTTTGTTGTAAACGAAGCTGATAAGTGTGTATACTATCGCCATGGTGGGGGTGAGGGAGTCATCCTTTGTTTGTATGTTGATGACATACTGATTTTCGGAACCAACCTTAATGCAATTAAGGAGTTCAAATATTTCTTATCTCATTCCTTTGAGATGAAGGATCTGGGAGTAGCTGATGTCATCCTGAACATCAAGCTATTGAGAGATGACGATGGTGGTATTACACTGCTTCAGTCCCACTATGTGGAAAAGATCTTGAGTCGTTTCGGGTATGGCGACGTCAGTTTTTCTCCTACACCGTATGATCCTAGTGTGTTGCTTCGAAAGAATCGAGGAAATGCTAGAGACCAACTAAGATACTCTCAAATCATTGGCTCGCTTATGTATTTAGCTAGTGCCACGAGACCTGACATCGCCTTTGCTGTAAGCAAACTCAGTCGATTTGTCTCAAATCCAGGAGATGATCACTGGGATGCTCTTTAGAGAGTTATGCGATATATAAAAGGCACTACGAGCTATGGCATACACTATACCGGGTATCCGAGGGTACTAGAGGGTTATAGTGATTCAAATTGGATATCTGATGCTGATGAGATAAAGGCCACGAGTGGATATGTTTTCACACTTGGTGGTGGCGCTGTTTCTTGGAAGTCTTGCAAGCAGACTATCTTAACGAGGTCAACTATGGAAGCAGAACTCACAGCACTAGACACGGCCACTGTTGAAGCAGAGTGGCTTCGTGAACTCTTGATGGACTTACCTGTGGTTGAAAAACCTATACCCGCAATTCCAATGAACTGTGATAATCAAACTGTGATTATTAAGGTAAACAGTTCTAAGGATAATATGAAGTCCTCAAGACATGTGAAGAGGAGACTGAAATCTGTCAGGAAAATGAGAAACTCCGGAGTTATTGCATTGGATTATATCCAAATATCTAAAAACTTGGCAGATCCCTTCACAAAGGGTCTATCACGCAACGTGATAGAAAATGCATCGAAGGAGATGGGTATGAGACCCACAATTTGAGCTTTCCACAGTGGTAAACCACTCTATGTGATCGGAGATCCCGTGAATTAGAATTGGGAGACAAGTTGTTGGTTCGCGTCTTCTCGCTTCGTGTAGATCCTCGCGACACCACTAACAAGGGTTGTTGGCCGTGATCGTCGAGAGAACACTCCGGAAACAAAAGGTCGAAGGTAGAGGTACCAACAAATAAAGCCACCTCTAACTCCGATAGAAAGAGAGAACCGATGCATTCTCATCCACTTCAATGTACACAAGCGAATAGAGTGAGTAGTCGGCATGGGGGCCAATCCATCACGCACCCAAACTATTACTCTGCACAATCGGTAGAAAAGCGTGCAACCATTCTCGGAATCAGACTGAAGATCTCGACAAGCGAGGTTCGGAACAAAGGAGTGATGCAGACTCTGCATCGGATCTAGCGTAGATGATGTCGTCGCGTCGGAAAACACCGGAAGGCACAAACAAGGAATACAAAATGGTAACACCGTAGACGGATTCATCAGGCAGCTTGAACACCGGATGGTAGAACACCGTTACCAAAGGAGGAAGCGAAACCCTAGAGATACGACGGAAAACCCAACCACGAGAAATCCTGGACTCGAAGAGAGAGAAGAGAGCGGATTCAAAACACGCAGAGGTGAGAGGAGAGCAGCAGAGGGGTAAGGAGTAAAATCAGACCTAATCAGAACTATCCAACCGATTTTGCAAAAATAGTTTTGACACTCTACTTCGGCCGTTAGCTAGGTTATCCTACAGGCTGGACTTGTGGGGTATCGTAACTGCTGAGCTCTGATACCACTCTGTAACACCCTCAGAATCGGCCCTATGCAAGTTTTAGCGAAACCCGCCAAACCCGCATAGAAACGATTCGAAGGTGCCCACCAGGCACTTTCGTGCGGGTGGAAAACGAAGTAATAACATTACACAACAGTCCTCGATGGGACCCACAGAACAGATATATATAACAGCGACTCAATGAGTCAAGAATACAGATATAATATACAAAGATCCAAATCACCTTGAAAACGATAGAGCGTCCAGCTGCGGACAAGATGCAAATGGGGCTAAGAGCCCTGAAGAATAACCAATGGCGTCCATAACCCTGCCCAGGCCAAGCCGGAAGGGTAACCCTGCTAACGGCGTCGATCCCAAAACCTGCTTAAACAAAAGGGGTGCCGACAAAGGGCAAGGAAAAAGAAGGAGCGTCAGTACTGAGGCCAGTACACGGCGAGGCTAGAATTCGGCGGTCCTCGCCTACATAGGTATGGTGGACTGAAGCGGCAGCGGCAGCATGCACTAAACAACCTATAGAGACTCGATACAACTAGCGGCTATCAGAGAGGGGTAAGAAAGACCTATTCGGATCCAACCTGATGCGACCATCACACAAACCCATCCTGGCGTTTCCCCCTCGAGACCAAACGAGGAAGTCAACCGAGGAACTCACACAGTTGGCAGTTTTATTTATTCAGTTATCGTTGCAGCAATTACTAGTCAGGTTTAGATAATCATACTGATAAAATAAGCAGTGGGCCGTTTTAGTTAACCATTCCATTGTAGTTGCGGCACTTACTAGTCAGATACAATTAGCATGAGGTAACCCATAAACCCAGCAGTTGTTGGTATTTTTATTTAGCCATTCCGTTGTAGTTGCAATACTTACTAGTCAGAATACAATTGTCGCAAGCGACAAACCAAACAAGCAATTGTTGGCAGTTTTATTTAGCCATTCCGTTGTAGTTGCCATATTTACTAGTCATATAAGATACAAGTTAATTTATAACAGTAAACTTTAGTTATAGTTGTCTATGATCGAGATACTGTGCTCCAAGTCGTCCATAACCGCGGACACGGCTTCTCGAAAAGATTTAACCCTGCAGGGGTGCACCAAAGTATCCACAGGCACTTCGACCCTTTTTGCCAGATCAGTTAACATACACCCATCGGTATGTCGGCGGGGCCTAAGTCACGACGTTCCCAGACCCAAAGCAAGTACATGGGGGCCACCCCACCAAGTCGAACCCGCAACGAAGTCGGTCGGTCTCCGAGACGGACTTAGGGTTTGGGTAGACGGCTGTGAACGACAGCAAATCCCCAAACGGGGACTGTCGACACCGCGAAAACGTGTCCCGATCCTAAACAGTACAGGTGCTATCTGTCGCACAATTTAAATAAAGTAGTAAAGCATGGCATAAGTACAGGATAGTAAATAAAACCTCAAACTAGTTTGTGGCCCCCAGTACAATACTTTGAAATCAGGTAATAATCAATGGGGGGCCCATATCTCCCCACCTGTGGTTAGCGCGCTCGATCTCGGAACAGGTGTCAAGAACTCGGGGTCCTACGGGACACAAGTGGGCGGTCGGAAACCAGATATTATCTATCACCCACCGATGCCTCTGCTTACTTCAATTTTTAGTTGTTAAGCAGTATTTAAAGTGAACAATAAATAAAGCCAAGATCATCTCCAACACCAAACAGACGGCAATACACCAACAACTGTGGCAATTGACGACACGCGACAGCACTTGAGCAAGCGGCTACGACGCGCAAGTCCAACTGTCTACCAAACAACAGGTAATAGGATGTGTCCAAGGCAATATATGGCTGCAAGGGGATAACACGGGTACGGAAACTAGAGCATCGCAACACAGATAGCAATAGATCAACAGGAGGGAAGTAAATACTATAAAAGTAAGATAGGTAGAAAGGGGGAGATGCTCGCCTGAAAACATTGTCGAAGGTTCAACCGAAGATCGGGGCGAAGCTCACATCAACTCAACGGCCTTCTCCGTGAAGAAGCAAAACGCTAGAAGAAACACCGGATGCAATATTTAATACTACGGCAAAAGATCGGGCATGATGCATGTATGATGCATGACATAGCAAAGGTGCGATGCAATTAGATCATATTAAGCGGAACCGGGGTCCCGACAGTTATTTAGATGGTTCATGTTGTTTAGATACCCCGCAATTAAATGTTGTTTTAATATGGCAAAATATAATACCGGTTCGATGCACAGATTTAAATGAGGCCAATATGAGACTAGATTTGCCCGTATATGGGCCCCATATTTAATTATTAGGTGAATCGGCATAAGGCCCCCAAACCACAGGACAATATGCATGCATGAACAATTAATATGCAACAAGTTGTTATTACATTTATAAAATAGGGCTCGAGAGAAGGGGTCACACATTAGGGGTCTCGACGAACTTGGGGTTCCGGGGTTCGGGGTCGGGTCTCGGGGTTCAGGGTTCGACGGATCGTTCTCGGACTACTGGGTAGATCTTGTTGCACGGCGCCCGCGTAGTAGATCTTGTTGTTCTGTGTCGGCGACCTTGGCGTCCGGGTTCCTGGGCATCGCATTCGGGAAGAAGTGCTTGTCGCATCTGTGGTCTTCGGGGTTGCTTCGATCGGATCCCTGACGAAGTACTTGTCGTCCCACGTAGAAGTCCTTGTCGATCCGCGGCGACGATCTTCGGGTCATCGGAAGGTCTCGGCGATGTCTCCACTTTGCAGTCTCGACCATCAGGTACGAGTCGAAGGTCTTGGCGCTTCCCTGTTCACGCGGCAGATGTCGATCTCGGGGTCTCGGAGCAGTTCTGGGTTCGGTGTCGGACGATCTTGTCGGTTCCAGGCCAAAAGTCTGGGGTTGCAACTTGTCACGTTCAAGCAATTCCAAAGCGACACCTGGACGAGCTTGCGGAGACAGAGATCCTTGCTGGGCTCCTGCGGTCACGCACATGTACCAGGGACAGTAAAACAGACAGAGGCCCAGACCAGCAGGAACACACGCGGGGAGGTTCGAGGCCAACCCGTGCAGGGCCCGACGGAGCTACAGGGGCGGCGAACAGCGTCCGGCGAGGGGAGCTCGAGGCCGAGCTTGGCAGGGGGCGTCTGCAGGCGGCGGAGGCGAGGAGGCCGCGTGCGGCGGCGCTCGGGACGGGCCCGGCGAGCCCCGCGCCGGGGTGCGCGGCAGGGAGAGCGAGGGGGAAGGCCGAGGATGCGGGCCGGCGATGGAGACGAGCGGAGACGGGGCTCGGCGCCGGTGGCACGGCGAGGAGGAGGAGCACGGCGGCGGGGACGGTGGCGAGGCCCGGCGGGCGAGCGCGGGCCGGCGGTGGCGCAGACGCGGGGGCCGCGGTCGCTGGCGGGGCGGCGTCGGAGGACGCGCGGGGCGACGCCGGAGGACGCGCGGGGCGGCGCCGGAGGCGGCGAAACCTGCAGGGAAGGCGAGGTTGGAGGAGGCGGGCCGAGGGAGGAGGGGGCCAGCGGACGCGACGAGGTGCTGCGGGCAGAAGGCGGCGGCCAGCGAGGGAGAAGAAGGAGAGGAGCGTCGGGGGGGAGGGAGGTGAGCGGCGGCCGCGGGGAGAGGCCGAGGGCGGCGGAGCGGTGCGCTGGAGGAGAGGCGCCAGGGAGACGAGAGGGGGGGAAGAAGACGACCGAGCGAGGCGCGGGGTTGGGAGAGAGGTTGCGCGCTGAGGGAGGAGAGAGGAGGGTGGGGCCCGGGGGTGGGGACAGGGGGTTGTCGGTGTGGGTGGGTCTGGAGATAGGGAGGTGGGGGCAGGCGCGTGTGGTGTCATGTGTGTTGGGTGTGGGCCTGGGTGTGTGCTGGGTGGGTTGAGAGAGGAGAGAGAGGGGGGGGGCAGGTGGCACATGGGGATAGGCTAGGGGGGAAGGGTGAGGTGAGGTGGCGTCTCGTGATAGGAGGGGGTGAGGTGGAGGGTGTGTGTGGGTAGATAGGTTGGTAGCTATAGGATTAAGGGTGGGCCGTTTGTATTTTCTGGGGTGGTCGTTCGGGTCAATCGGCCCGTTCGACTGCCCCCACAAAAATAATTTAAACTTTTATTTAATTTGCAATACATTTTTGTAAATAGTTTTTAGACAAACAAAATATCCGGAAGCATCCGGGGGTTTAATTTGAAATAGAAGGAGGACTAGTTTCAGAAAACCATAGACTTTCGCAAATAGTTTTTAGGCAAGATAATATGCATGATGATGACGATGCTCAAATGCAATGTGGCATGATGACATGAGCATGTGGTCATGGTGATGCAATGCACAAAATCAACGCGATTTTCGAGTAGTGGTTTTGCGGGATGCCACAATTCGACACCACTAACAATGGATCTCGCCCTCGAGATCCGCCTCATGGTACCGAAAGGAAGGTCGGCGGTTCGCGTCTTCTCGCTTCGTGTAGATCCTCGCGACACCACTAACAAGGGTTGTTGGCCGTGATCGTCGAGAGAACACTCCGGAAACAAAAGGTCGAAGGTAGAGGTACCAACAAATAAAGCCACCTCTAACTCCGATAGAAAGAGAGAACCGATGCATTCTCATCCACTTCAATGTACACAAGCGAATAGAGTGAGTAGTCGGCATGGGGGCCAATCCATCACGCACCCAAACTATTACTCTGCACAATCGGTAGAAAAGCGTGCAACCATTCTCGGAATCAGACTGAAGATCTCGACAAGCGAGGTTCGGAACAAAGGAGTGATGCAGACTCTGCATCGGATCTAGCGTAGATGATGTCGTCGCGTCAGAAAACACCGGAAGGCACAAACAAGGAATACAAAATGGTAACACCGTAGACGGATTCATCAGGCAGCTTGAACACCGGATGGTAGAACACCGTTACCAAAGGAGGAAGCGAAACCCTAGAGATACGACGGAAAACCCAACCACGAGAAATCCTGGACTCGAAGAGAGAGAAGAGAGCGGATTCAAAACACGCAGAGGTGAGAGGAGAGCAGCAGAGGGGTAAGGAGTAAAATCAGACCTAATCAGAACTATCCAACCGATTTTGCAAAAATAGTTTTGACACTCTACTTCGGCCGTTAGCTAGGTTATCCTACAGGCTGGACTTGTGGGGTATCGTAACTGCTGAGCTCTGATACCACTCTGTAACACCCTCAGAATCGGCCCTATGCAAGTTTTAGCGAAACCCGCCAAACCCGCATAGAAACGATTTGAAGGTGCCCACCAGGCACTTTCGTGCGGGTGGAAAACGAAGTAATAACATTACACAACAGTCCTCGATGGGACCCACAGAACAGATATATATAACAGCGACTCAATGAGTCAAGAATACAGATATAATATACAAAGATCCAAATCACCTTGAAAACGATAGAGCGTCCAGCTACGGACAAGATGCAAATGGGGCTAAGAGCCCTGAAGAATAACCAATGGCGTCCATAACCCTGCCCAGGCCAAGCCGGAAGGGTAACCCTGCTAACGGCGTCGATCCCAAAACCTGCTTAAACAAAAGGGGTGCCGACAAAGGGCAAGGAAAAAGAAGGAGCGTCAGTACTGAGGCCAGTACACGGCGAGGCTAGAATTCGGCGGTCCTCGCCTACATAGGTATGGTGGACTGAAGCGGCAGCGGCAGCATGCACTAAACAACCTATAGAGACTCGATACAACTAGCGGCTATCAGAGAGGGGTAAGAAAGACCTATTCGGATCCAACCTGATGCGACCATCACACAAACCCATCCTGGCGTTTCCCCCTCGAGACCAAACGAGGAAGTCAACCGAGGAACTCACACAGTTGGCAGTTTTATTTATTCAGTTATCGTTGCAGCAATTACTAGTCAGGTTTAGATAATCATACTGATAAAATAAGCAGTGGGCCGTTTTAGTTAACCATTCCATTGTAGTTGCGGCACTTACTAGTCAGATACAATTAGCATGAGGTAACCCATAAACCCAGCAGTTGTTGGTATTTTTATTTAGCCATTCCGTTGTAGTTGCAATACTTACTAGTCAGAATACAATTGTCGCAAGCGACAAACCAAACAAGCAATTGTTGGCAGTTTTATTTAGCCATTCCGTTGTAGTTGCCATATTTACTAGTCATATAAGATACAAGTTAATTTATAACAGTAAACTTTAGTTATAGTTGTCTATGATCGAGATACTGTGCTCCAAGTCGTCCATAACCGCGGACACGGCTTCTCGAAAAGATTTAACCCTGCAGGGGTGCACCAAAGTATCCACAGGCACTTCGACCCTTTTTGCCAGATCAGTTAACATACACCCATCGGTATGTCGGCGGGGCCTAAGTCACGACGTTCCCAGACCCAAAGCAAGTACATGGGGGCCACCCCACCAAGTCGAACCCGCAACGAAGTCGGCCGGTCTCCGAGACGGACTTAGGGTTTGGGTAGACGGCTGTGAACGACAGCAAATCCCCAAACGGGGACTGTCGACACCGCGAAAACGTGTCCCGATCCTAAACAGTACAGGTGCTATCTGTCGCATAATTTAAATAAAGTAGTAAAGCATGGCATAAGTACAGGATAGTAAATAAAACCTCAAACTAGTTTGTGGCCCCCAGTACAATACTTTGAAATCAGGTAATAATCAATGGGGGGCCCATATCTCCCCACCTGTGGTTAGCGCGCTCGATCTCGAAACAGGTGTCAAGAACTCGGGGTCCTACGGGACACAAGTGGGCGGTCGGAAACCAGATATTATCTATCACCCACCGATGCCTCTGCTTACTTCAATTTTTAGTTGTTAAGCAGTATTTAAAGTGAACAATAAATAAAGCCAAGATCATCTCCAACACCAAACAGACGGCAATACACCAACAACTGTGGAAATTGACGACACGCGACAGCACTTGAGCAAGCGTCTACGACGCGCAAGTCCAACTGTCTACCAAACAACAGGTAATAGGATGTGTCCAAGGCAATATATGGCTGCAAGGGGATAACACGGGTACGGAAACTAGAGCATCGCAACACAGATAGCAATAGATCAACAGGAGGGAAGTAAATACTATAAAAGTAAGATAGGTAGAAAGGGGGAGATGCTCGCCTGAAAACATTGTCGAAGGTTCAACCGAAGATCGGGGCGAAGCTCACATCAACTCAACGGCCTTATCCGCGAAGAAGCAAAACGCTAGAAGAAACACCGGATGCAATATTTAATACTACGGCAAAAGATCGGGCATGAT
The DNA here is from genome assembly GCA_910589765.1 of Avena atlantica. Lineage (NCBI taxonomy): Eukaryota > Viridiplantae > Streptophyta > Magnoliopsida > Poales > Poaceae > Avena > Avena atlantica. The sequence goes on from OU342737.1 coordinate 44,009,647, forward strand.
GCATGTATGATGCATGACATAGCAAAGGTGCGATGCAATTAGATCATATTAAGCGGAACCGGGGTCCCGACAGTTATTTAGATGGTTCATGTTGTTTAGATACCCCGCAATTAAATGTTGTTTTAACATGGCAAAATATAATACCGGTTCGATGCACAGATTTAAATGAGGCCAATATGAGACTAGATTTGCCCGTATATGGGCCCCATATTTAATTATTAGGTGAATCGGCATAAGGCCCCCAAACCACAGGACAATATGCATGCATGAACAATTAATATGCAACAAGTTGTTATTACATTTATAAAATAGGGCTCGAGAGAAGGGGTCACACATTAGGGGTCTCGACGAACTTGGGGTTCCGGGGTTCGGGGTTCAGGGTTCGACGGATCGTTCTCGGACTACTGGGTAGATCTTGTTGCACGGCGCCCGCGTAGTAGATCTTGTTGTTCTGTGTCGGCGACCTTGGCGTCCGGGTTCCTGGGCATCGCATTCGGGAAGAAGTGCTTGTCGCATCTGTGGTCTTCGGGGTTGCTTCGATCGGATCCCTGACGAAGTACTTGTCGTCCCACGTAGAAGTCCTTGTCGATCCGCGGCGACGATCTTCGGGTCATCGGAAGGTCTCGGCGATGTCTCCACTTTGCAGTCTCGACCATCAGGTACGAGTCGAAGGTCTTGGCGCTTCCCTGTTCACGCGGCAGATGTCGATCTCGGGGTCTCGGAGCAGTTCTGGGTTCGGTGTCGGACGATCTTGTCGGTTCCAGGCCAAAAGTCTGGGGTTGCAACTTGTCACGTTCAAGCAATTCCAAAGCGACACCTGGACGAGCTTGCGGAGACAGAGATCCTTGCTGGGCTCCTGCGGTCACGCACATGTACCAGGGACAGTAAAACAGACAGAGGCCCAGACCAGCAGGAACACACGCGGGGAGGTTCGAGGCCAACCCGTGCAGGGCCCGACGGAGCTACAGGGGCGGCGAACAGCGTCCGGCGAGGGGAGCTCGAGGCCGAGCTTGGCAGGGGGCGTCTGCAGGCGGCGGAGGCGAGGAGGCCGCGTGCGGCGGCGCTCGGGACGGGCCCGGCGAGCCCCGCGCCGGGGTGCGCGGCAGGGAGAGCGAGGGGGAAGGCCGGGGACGCGGGCCGGCGATGGAGACGAGCGGAGACGGGGCTCGGCGCTGGTGGCACGGCGAGGAGGAGGAGCACGGCGGCGGGGACGGTGGCGAGGCCCGGCGGGCGAGCGCGGGCCGGCGGTGGCGCAGACGCGGGGGCCGCGGTCGCTGGCGGGGCGGCGTCGGAGGACGCGTGGGGCGGCGCCGGAGGACGCGCGGGGCGGCGCCGGAGGCGGCGAAGCCTGCGGGGAAGGCGAGGTTGGAGGAGGCGGGCCGAGGGAGGAGGGGGCCAGCGGACGCGGCGAGGTGCTGCGGGCAGAAGGCGGCGGCCGACGAGGGAGAAGAAGGAGAGGAGCGTCGGGGGGGGGAAGGGAGGTGAACGGCGGCCGCGGGGAGAGGCCGAGGGCGGCGGAGCGGTGCGCTGGAGGAGAGGCGCCAGGGAGACGAGAAGGGGGGAAGAAGACGACCGAGCGAGGCGCGGGGTTGGGAGAGAGGTTGCACGCTGAGGGAGGAGAGAGGAGGGTGGGGCCCGGGGGTGGGGACAGGGGGCTGTCGGTGTGGGTGGGTCTGGAGAGAGGGAGGTGGGGGCAGGCGCGTGTGGTGTCATGTGTGTTGGGTGTGGGCCTGGGTGTGTGCTGGGTGGGTTGAGAGAGGAGAGAGAGGGGGGGCAGGTGGCAGATGGGGATAGGCTAGGGGGAAAGGGTGAGGTGAGGTGGCGTCTCGTGATAGGAGGGGGTGAGGTGGAGGGGGTGTGTGGGTAGATAGGTTGGTAGCTATAGGATTAAGGGTGGGCCGTTTGTATTTTCTGGGGTGGTCGTTCGGGTCAATCGGCCCGTTCGACTGCCCCCACAAAAATAATTTAAACTTTTATTTAATTTGCAATATATTTTTGTAAATAGTTTTTAGACAAACAAAATATCCGGAAGCATCCGGGGGTTTAATTTGAAATAGAAGGAGGACTAGTTTCAGAAAACCATAGACTTTCGCAAATATTTTTTAGGCAAGATAATATGCATGATGATGACGATGCTCAAATGCAATGTGGCATGATGACATGAGCATGTGGTCATGGTGATTTAATGCACAAAATTAACGCGATTTTCTAGTAGTGGTTTTGCGGGATGCCACATATTATCACAAACTATGCTTTGATTCTAGCCATAACATTGGCCATTTGACCCGAAAGCCAAGAAACCTCGAATAAGATAGGCCATTTTGTGAAGGTTTTTTCAGACATAATCAATATACCAAATTTGATATTTTTCCTTATAACTATGTCACATAATATGACACCACGCGAAGGTTTCGTATTGTTTCGATCGTTTTTGAATTTTTTATGCCCGTTTTAAACTATATATAATGTTTTATGTTTTACTTCATTTTTTGACAAATATGTAATATTTTAGTATAGATAGATAGATCTTATTCTGCAAATTTTGATATATTATTTGTATTTTTCCGAATTAGAATGATTTAGTTATGATTTTTCAAATTTTAATGAGGTAAAAGAAAAAATAGATACGCCGAGGGCAGCCGTCGGCATAGTATAGTATACGTCGAGGGCAATTCTACGCCGACGACTGATTGGCGGGGCTGGTCTGGTCACGGTCTACCCAACAGCCCCGGCGTTTGGCCCCCGACGTAGCGACCGGCCGTCGGCGTATCCATCCATTCCTGTAGTGAAGCAAAATAACTAGATCTTTGACAGAAAGATTTGAACTACTAATCGAATATGAAATACTAGTAATAATTAGTGTAGCCAGCAAAAATCCGTAAAGTTGAAACGTCATATATCAAGGAAAAGCAAGAAGCAGGAAATGAAAAAGTCCCCGGAACGTGGTGCTCCATCTGTGTTTGAAATATAGCCCTGAGCGGCTGAGCCCAAAGTGAGCAGACAAGATAGGTGGGCTTGATTGAGCTTGACGACCAATCCACGCGAGGCGAGTGCGTGCGATCGCAAGACAACAAGGAGGCTCGCAACAAGCACAACGGGAGCGGTCACAAGAAAGCCAGCATCCCGCTCCAAGCGACCAAGTTCGCTAGTGGTAGCTCCGTGTGGATGAACTTGATTATGTGGCCTCGCTGTACCCGCCTTTTCTTTTCCTTCTTCCTTGAACACGTGCATGATCTCAGTTTTCGCACAATCGGTGCGTGTGTCAAATTCAACGTAAGTTTTCTCAAAAAAATAAAAAATCAACGTAAGTTCATCATCAGATACTAAAAGTGTGAAAGGACATGGGCACCACATAGAGATCTTAATGAAAAGCGCTGGCTACATGCCTCGTGGCCTAGGGCTATACTGCATCATCTTCTCCGGACGATGCAGTCTACTGTAGGTTTACACAGCTCTACTGCTACTGCTGTAGCTGATGCATGTTTAGGTGAGGACGGGAATGGGACGTTTGGGCCTTTGCTCTTGAACCCTTGGCCCTTGGCTCACTCCCCGATACGATTTTCGTGCTGTCATCCGCTTGGTGTCGACGGGATGGACGGATGGATGGAGGAGTTCGTGTGCTCTCATCCTCCCTCCACGCGGTTTGGTGTGGCTTGCTTTGGGAGCGCATGCCTTGGCGCCACGCGAATTAGGGTTCTTCCGTGGCATGCGCGGCATGGCGAACCGGCAAGTACGTGTGATGTGAAGACCAATATACGGTGGTTGCGATAGCAGAGGCGACGATAGAAAGGATTCGGACGGTACGCGACGGCAGAGGAAGAACAGAGTTGACTGTTGGATATGGATATATACAAAACAACGGGAAGATGCCCAATGCACACGACGCGTTTAGTTCTGTTAAGTCGTTGTGACACTCAATCCCTTATGGCATGTATATCGTTAGACTCTTAGCTAGACGCTTAAGTGATTTAAAATAACAAAGAGAGACGGACAGAGCTATACCTGGACCGAGCCGGTCCAGCTCGTCGCCGAGCCAAAAAAAAAAGCACGATTCATGCATGCCAGTTGTCTCCACTCATGCTAGCAGGCCTAATTTTTTAGCCCATCAATGTATAATTTGGCCCTTTTTAATTCAAAAAAAAAAACGAGCCAAACAAGCCGGACCGGGCCAAGCCCGAGCCAGCCCGAGGTGGACGCGGTCCAGCTTTCTTGACTCGGCTCGGTCCAGCACGCCCAGCGGGCCGAGCCCAGCTCGCCCCGGGCCGACGAAACTCGGGCCGAACCTGTCCTCCAACGCTAGCCGCCGAGACACTAAATCTGTTTTGCTTTCTCGCGCGGGGACAGGTTCTGCTGTTAGGAAAAATCATTTGCTACGTGTGGAAATAGAGGAGCGCCCGGCGAGTACTGAGACGTCGACGCTAGGTGAATTCCCCTAATCGGCCAGGAACCGAGCGTAACTACCAGGATAACGATCCTAGCGCCTGCTCTTAACGCCCGCGTTGAACGTGCCCTTAGGCTCCGTTTGGATATATATATATTGGGAGGGTAGGCATTGCATTCGTTGAGATAACAAAATCATGGCACATTTGCATTGAGATCAATGTCAATATTTCTGTTTGGGTGTTTATTAGATATTTGATAGCTAGAATTGATATCCTAGTTGAATGCCAAATCTTGTTTGAATGGTTAAAGTGGTGTATTGCATTTGGATGGTCAAATCTTGTAGAGAGAGAATTTGAGGGGAGGCGGCAAGAACAGGCAGAGGGGGTGGAGGCCGAGGTGGAGGGTGTTGATTATTAGACATAATTTCCACGATTAATTCCAAAATCACTACACCATGGACCAAACATAAGGGCACCTCTGCTGCCGGCATAAGTCACTTAAGACGGCAATCGAACTACCGGCAAAGGTTTTACCCCGGCAGATAGGCCTGCCCTCTAAAACCCTGTCGGCAAAAGTCTTTGCCGGCAGTTGCTGGGTTGCTGGCAGTCAGCCTGCCACACTATATGCACCTTTGCCGGCAGTTCACTTTTTGCCTGGCAGACATATTAGCCCACTTGGAAAGTTTCACCGGCTTGGAACTGCCCTGAAATGTACTGAAGCCCTTGCCAGTAGTCCAGTCCGAGTTCTATCTACACCACACCATATTGCACTGAGTTCTCTTATCCCAAATTCCAGCTCAAACTTAACAATGAATACAACATATGTAGACACGAGTTGTACTTCTTACACAAGTGGACATTCATAGGTTCTTCATTAAGCATGGTCCATCCACAAGTTACATACAAAATGTACGCTTGCACAAGAGCTTAAATATTTATCTAAAACAGAAATCTGAGCTAGAAGTGAACAACTGCATCCATAACGGTGCATAAATATGTTTCTAAGACAACAATAGTGAATTATCTAAAAGTGAGCAAGAGCATCCATCCAATATTTTTTTGAACAGCTTCAGTAGAAATCAAAACGACTTGTGCATGAGCGACCTCTTACGTTATCATGCTGAAGAAAAGAAAGTGACAGATGAGAGTTAATAATTATCCTGATCGTAATGCAAAACTGGAATAATTATATTTCTTTTGAAAAGAAGATAATTAGCTGTTGTTGTGCAGATGGTGATGCAAGTCAACAAAGGAATATGACAAGTTGGCAACATATATTTACCATGCTAGACTTGAAACTAAGCAAGCATATAGAAGATTAAAATGCACAAATCAGTGTCTAAACTAAAAAAAACTACTACGATCCAACATAGATTACTGGCCATGAGATTATTGCAAAAAAAAAGCAAAGATTTGATATAGGAAATTTGAATAATATTTACTGTATACAAGCAAGAATGAAGCCTTAGTTCACAGGAACACTATTCTATCAGAAAACGAAAAGGGAGCTTTCCATACATCACATGACTAATCCAGTACTGCTGCTATAGAAATTCGCATAAAGCATCAAACCAAAAACCAATTCCCATGGAAAAAAAGAAAGGGTCAAATGATGGCAGCCTATCAAAAAATTACTAAAACATTTGAAATGAAGCACAAAAGAAATAAACAGGTCACCTATACCAAGAATTAAGTATGGGTTGCGACACCTATAATTAGGAAATCAGAGTTTCCAACATATAGTAGAACTAAGATGAACGTATTCAAAGAATCAACAAGGTACAGAACCAACATAATGTAGCTAAAATCTTATATTAAGCCACATAGACAACAAAATGGGGAGGTTATATTACCTACAGGGAGCATGGCCTGCTTATAGCTGAGAGATTGGTCATCGGCCTTCTGTACTCCTCCAACTTGCATCTGGATCAGGCAATACAATTCATAAAGCCTATAGAAGCTTAGTTATCGGTGATCATTGCAAAAAAAAAATAGTACTATTACATGTAACTACCCATAAGCTAGATGACACAGATATTGATATCTATTGCCAACGTAACATCATCCACTGGGGTTTTGAGAAGCACATGTGCATCTATCTTCATGATCATGTTAACCTGGAAGCAAAATGTTAGTCAGAATATCCAAATAATAATTACTTGATGACCCAAGTAAGGAATAGGTCAGGAATGATTTTCCTATGCACAATAATAACTTGATGACCCAAGTCATGAATAGTCCGAAATAGTGCATGTGTACTATACCTCCACAACGAGTCGGAGAAATGTTCCCTCACCTGCGCAATGACATCCTCATCTGCACAATGCCAGAGCAAGAACTAATTACGCTTGCACAAATCAACTGCAAGAAGGACAAATGGTTCTAATAAGAACTACACAAACTGATTATAATTATTAAGACAAAGCTTTCAACAAACATCTACATGTCAATGAATATTTCACAAATGGAGGTATCGGTTTACATCCTCTAAGATTATCATGATCACCATGCCTACCTGATAGGTTCAAAATTAGGCACACAAAAAAATGGTTCTAATTAACAAAACAAAGCTTTTAGAAGACATCTACATGTTAATGAATATTTCACAAGTGGAGTTACAGATTTATATCCTCTAAGATTATCTCAATCACCATGCAAAGCTTATAGGTTAAGAATTAGGCGCACATATAAATACCATTATCATGATCAACATGCTGAGCTGATATGTTCTAGGCACAAATAGATTTAGTGGGAATCAGAGCCACAAAACACATGAGAAGCGACACTGTTCGTCATGGCGGCAGTGCAGACTAAGGGCAGCGACACTCGTTACTAGTTATTTTAACCACTAAGAGGTACATGTTTACTCATCCCATCCTTCTACTATATCATAACCAGTGTACGTGTGTTTCTTTCTTTCTCATACCCAACCAATAAAAGCTAATGATTTGTTTATTCTCCATCTGAAGCTACAACATGTGGATACAGGGCACAGTGACCGAATAGAACATGGAATCCTGGGCGAAAACAACATGCACCATTGTATAATATACTAGAACACGGTCGGAAAGTTCAGTAATTACAAAATAGTAACTGAAAGTTAGATCTAGGGAGCAGCATATTCACCTGACGGTTCCGGCCCTGGAGGTAGCCCTCGATTTGGAGCGGTCATGGTCCTACATCGCGTGCACCGACTACGACTTGCCGGCGGCTGCCTAGTCCCCCAGCCGCGAAGAAGCAGGCACGACGGAAACAGAGGGGAGAGGCATCAAACCTGAGTTCCCACCCGCCAGCCAGTACTAGGAAACGGGGGATCCCCGGAAGGCCCCCCTGGCCGGCGACAAAGAGCTCGAAGGCAGACGCGAGGTACGCCCTCGGCAACAGGGACGAGGCGGCGGGGAGGTGCCGGACGCGCGAGATCTGTGTGCACGCAGGGAAAGCTGACCGGGGAGTGGGGGAGCAGTAGGAGAGTAGCGGTGGCCACCATCCGGCATGGGGGCTAGGCTGGAAGACACAGGCAGCGGCGAAGGGCCGACGGTGGGGAAGGGGTGACAACGGTGGCGGCGCTCGGATGCGGGGGAGAGAGCAAATGTGGATATTTTTACGGGAAATCTAGGGATTTCAGATTTGAGGGGAGAAAAGAAGAGAACCGCGGCAACTGGGCAATTTTTTTGCTAAGTCCCGCACTCCCGTCTAGCATCCGCGCCAAATTATTTAGCATCCCGTGCGAACGATCTATGCCGGCAGTGCACTGCCAGGGCCCAAAACTTGTGCCGACAGATGAACTGTCACAACGTTTCTTGTGCGGCAGTTTAGTTCTACCGGCAGGTAAACCGCCTCCTTTAATCGACTTTTGCTGGCAGTTTTTTGCCCCTAAATCTGGTCCATGGTGTAGTGAATATAAATCATGACAACAACAGCTATAATCACGTGAACCTCTAACATACTAGAGGTATTGATCAACATGAACAGTAGCAGAATATACGCACTAACAGTCATACTAAAGCAATAGATCTGACGACTGTATACATACTGATCGGTTGCCGATGAAGTTGTTGTTGGTGCAGCGTTTGCAGTAGACTGTCGAAGGAGTCGGCGTTGAAGACGACGAGCACGAGCTCCGACTTGACGACCGGAAAGACGCGCCATGATAACGAACTTGAGCAGTCGCGCGGAGCGCTTCCCAAAAACCTTATTCGTCATTTTCCGTACAAGATCGCAAAGGCGAGCGGTTCCGGAGACCTGCTCACCCGACCGCCGGTGCACGCCGGCAAGCGGGATGGAGTAAACTACGGTGGCGGCGCAAGCAGAGAGGATGACAAAACCCTAGATTGATTTTCGGTCGTGTACGTTGTGGAAGCCGCACAGGCGTTTATAGAGCGGCTCGGAAATCCCGTACAGGACACAAAGTGGACCAAGCCCACGTCGCGCACGTTCGGGTCGGTTACAGCTAGCCCACGATCCGGGAACGACCCGAATCCGCTAAGTGTTGACACATCTGTCTAACCGCACATGTTTTTCTGAGCAGTAAAAATAAAGCTTGGCTTGGCGAGATTTCCGCAACCCGCGGCGCACGCGTCGCGACGAGACGAGGCGAGCATGTGAACGGCGTCGTCACCGGAGGAGCGCACGTATAGCTCTATTATTGTCACTCGCTTACAAAGTGGTGCAACACTCCATCTTATAAGGTGGTGCAACTCTCTTTCAACTTTCCATGTGGGACTAAACTTTAGCTCCCACGGCTCTTACCACACATATGCACTACAAGAGAACTACCCCTATAGCAACCCACAAATGCGTATCTAAATGCTCATATAGGCGTTGCAAGCGACTATACCAACGAATAAAAATGCGTTGCGTTTTTTGGAGTTGCAGGGGCACAATGCAACGCATATCCCTGTGTTGGTAACCAATGAGATAACTGTTGCAAAATAGCTACACATTTCAAACAACAGTTGTATGCGTTGGTAGAGAGAACCTATAAGTATTGGAAATTCTATTTTAAAATAATACTATTTTTAAGACTCGATGGTTGGACCGCTCTTAAATATGATATATAGCTTTTTTCATAAGAGAACATTGTTCGGACATGATGTACCACGTCACACAAGTTCTTGAATATAAATGCATTGTATGCCAAAGAATTCAATATTTATTAGTTGAAGCACCATCTCATACATAAAAATTATTCGCATAGTAGACATTTTACAATCTTGCAGCAAATCAGATCTATATATTTAAGAGAGATAATTACAATCTTGCATCAGAACATGATAATCTACCAAGTCCTACACATATATTCTAATATTTTTCTAACATGTTTAGAGCTGATATCCGAACATAACATGTCTTGCTGGTGTATGGGACCTGCATATGGAAAAAATATTTTTAGTATCGAAGTGGCAAAATACATTGTAGGGTATGGTAAACTAATCAATAGAATGGTCAAAACTGAACAATAAACCTGACATGCATTAGAGAAGTTCATACAGAGTGGTAGATTAGGGAAACTGAAGTTTGCAAGGGCAGAACTTTATTAAAGCCTAAATTATTTTAGGGCACAAATACAAGTGGATTTAACAAAACAAAGAAACTAAGCATGTACTCCTGCTGCTTGAATATCTTATCGGTTGCCATAGAGCGATTCATATTATGAGCGAGACATATATCATGTGAAGGAAAAAAAACATGAATCTAAATCTCATCACTAGTGTGATGGTCATAGCTTATAGTAAGGTGTAATCGTACAAGTAACATGAGGGAGGAATTAATAATAGGACATACTTTTTTATAAATAATACCAGCTGGTAATAAGAAAGAACTATCCCCTCCGATCCAAATTAGTGGAATCAAAATTGTCTAGATTCGGATATATCTAGTTATGTTATAGTGCTATAGATATAGATACATCCAAATTTAGACAAAATCTGTGTCCATTAATTTGAATCGTAGGAATAACTACAATTTCTAGTTAGAGTCAAATATGTTGTGTTACACGGCAGATGCTTATGTGACACCTATATTAGATTAAAGTATCAGCAGCTAAGCAGAACATTTTGGTACATAAATAGCTATATTTGAGTACATGAACAGTCTGGAGTGAAGTACGTTTTTTACCCGTGAGCACTCTAAAACTATCCCCAAAATCAAATTTGAAATAGCAACATGAAAAGCTTCCCCTTAAATAATGAAAGCTTAACTTCAGTAAGATATTATCGATTTCCTTGGTTGCAAATACAACGTTAGCACTGGCCTTTAGAACTTTCTCAGTTTGGTCTTTTCTTATGCCAGATTCTCTGCGAGGAAAAGATAGTATTAGGTACACTATTAGAGACTATATAAAACATGGGATCAAAGGCACGAAGATCTAGCACAACAAATGTGAAACTTAACATATATTAGTAATATTCTAGAGATGACAGAAAGAACAAATACTAAATGAACAGAAAAAATACACGTACCTTTGATAGATCTTCTCTGGCTCTCTTGGATCAGATACTAATATCCGTCTGCATTTTATTTTAAAGGTTACAATAAAGACAAGCAGTTGTAGCAGAGGTCTGATTAGTACGCATTCCTAGAGCTTCACAAGCTGAATTCAACTTCGTACCCATTCAGCAGGTAATTATCCTTAGCACTGTTACCATCAGCTGTAAAATATGAATTAAGACTCTACAGAAACAACAAACTCAATATTGCAAGCGAACAACACATGAGAAACAGGAGTATGGGATGTGATATAAATCGACAAAAGGGAGGAATTAATACTTGCAACACGTCATGCTTCTTGATGCTTCTTCGTGTGGCATATCGAGCAACTGCCGCATGCTCTGCTGCCTCGGCATTTAGGTCACCTGACTTGTCAAGGATGAACAAAATTTCTAAAAAAACTGTGAACACGGGTTCAGCCAAGGAAAATGACAGAGGAATCTAACAGGGAGGAAGAGAAATTATGCCTACATCCTGAACCTCTGTCGTGCAGTTTTCTCCACGACACCCACCCGTTCTTCGACTGGCCGCTGCGGCCCTTCGACAAAACTCTGCATCATACAACATCCCAGATCCGTATTGGCAGCACGAGAGTTTCCCGGGATTCAGGATCTATATGTTGTAGGCGAATTGCATCTCCGGCCACCACTGGTTGCTGGAGAATGCCCTGCTAGCCAATGGCAGAGAGACTCCTTGGGGAAGCGGCGGAGTGGAGGGGGGCGGCTAGGTTTTGAGGAAGCGATGAATGAGACTGCAAGTGCATGCGTGAGTTCTTGGATGATCGTGGCAAAAGTGGGTTAGGCAGGTAATCGTGCTTAGTGGGTTGGGCTTATTTTTCCTTATGAGCAATATGTACACATTGGACAACGGATTAGGCTGCAACGGATGTACGTTGTATCTCGGATAAAATTTTGCAACGATACTTACAGCGTTGCCGAGTATATATTGCTATAAAGAGGGTTTTCTTGTAGTGATGTAAGCTGCCACCAACTTGGGCCAAATCACATATGGGCTTCCACATACGTGGGCTTTGAGATTTAGGGAAAATCTGAAATTACACATGGGTCTAATGATTTATCCCATTATTTCTAACAATCTCCACGAGATGTCAAATGCCCATTTAAAGATTTGCCAATCCTCGCTACTTGTTTATATACTAGTGTTTCAGCAGAGATTGTTAAGTTGAACTTCCGCCTAGAATCTTGAACTACGTCTATCAACAACTTGAACAATGAACGAACCTTGAATTGCAAGTTTGGTGCCAATAGATTTCACTCAAAATCATAACTAGTACCTGGATGTCAGTAGCCTACCCCGCGGGTTGGAGCATATGCGTCATACTCCCTGGTCTCTTCATGAGTTTAATAGAGATCACCCAAGTCTCATAGACCGCGATGTTTATAGTCGAGCTCATATAGGTGTGTTCTTTCCAGAATGCCTTGTAGGACAATATCTTTGCTAGTTAAAGCCAACAAAACACATTAAGGTGTGTTGCCAACCTGCCTTATAAATTATGAGAGTTATGCATCTTCACATAGAGAGGGTTACCAACTACTCTCCTCAGTCAAACCACTAGCTTGTTCTTCCCAGGTCCTAATTCACGGGATCTCCGATCATATAGGTTGGGTTACCACTAGGTGTGACATCCATGGGTCTTAACCCCATCTCACTCGATGCACTTTCTATCACATTTCGTGATAGTCTCTTTGTAAAGGGATCTGCCAGGTTTTTGTCTGTTTGAATATACGCAACAGTTATTACTCTGGAGTTCCTTAATTTCCTGACAGACTTCAAATGTCTCTTCACGTGTCTTGATGACTTCGCGTTATCCTTAGAATTGTTCACTTTGACAATAATAGTTTGGTTGTCACAATTAAAAAGGATTGCCGTCATAGGTTTTCTCAACCACGGGCAAGTCCATCAAGAGCTCACGGAGCCATTCTGACTCAACAGTGGTTGTGTCTAAAGCAGTAAGCTCTGCTTCCATAGTTGACCTCGTCAATATGGTCTGTCTACAGGATCTCCATGACACCGCACCACCTCCAAGGGTAAACACATACCCGCTCGTGGCATAGATTTCATCAACGTCAGAGATCCAATTCAAATCACTATATCCTTCAAGCACAGTAGGGTTCCCTGAATAGTGAATCTCATAGCTCATTATACCACATGGATAGCGCATGACCCTTTCAAGTGCATGCCAATGATCAATACCCGGGTTAGACATGAACCTACTCAACTTGCTCACAGCAAAAGAGATATCGGGTCTTGTAGCGCTTGCTAAGTACATGAGAGAACCAACAACTTGTGAATATTTCAGCTGATCTGTTGGTTCCTTCTTATTCTTTCGTAATGTCAAACTAGGATCATAAGGTGTTGGATAAGTCTTGCCATCATTAAAACCAAATCGGCTCAAGACCTTCTCAACATAATGATATTGCGTTAAAGTAATCCCATTCTCGTTCTTAATAAGCTTGATGTTTAGAATCACATCAGCCTCTCCCAGATCTTTCATATCAAAACTTTTTGACAGGAAAGACTTGACTTCATTTATCACTTCCATGTTTGTACCAAAGATCAGAATGTCATCCACGTACAAACATAATATAACGCTATCGCCCCCACCATGGCGATAGTAAATACACATATCAGCCTCATTAATGACAAAGCCAGCAGAAAGTAGAGCTCTGTCAAACTTTTCATGCCATTGCTTAGGTGCTTGTTTCAGGCCATATAAAGATTTTAATAACTTGCACACCTTTGTCTCTTCACCTTTTACCACAAACCCATCTAGCTGATCCATGTAGATATCCTCTCCCAACTCTCCATTAAGGAAAGTTATATTCACATCTATTTGATGAACGAGAAGACAATAAGAGGCAGCCATGGATAGTAGTACTCGAATGGTGGTCAGTCTAGCGACAAGTGAATACGTGTCAAATTAATCTTCGCCTTCTTTCTGTGTGTAGCCCTTAGCTACAGGACGCGCCTTGTACTTCTCAATAGTACCATCAGGCCTTAGCTTCTTCTTGAACACCCACTTACATCCCACAGGTTTGCAACCATAGGGTCGTTCTGATAATTCCCAAGTTCCATTAGAAAGAATCGAGTCCATCTCATTTTGGACAACTTCTTTCCAATCATCTGCATCAGGAGATGCATATTCCTCTGCAATGGATCTAGGAGTATCGTCCACAAGGTACATGATGAAATCGTTACCAAAGGATTTTGCAATCCTCTGTCTCTTACTCCTTGTGAGAGGTTCATCGTCATCCTTCTCAAGGACTTCCTCATGTGGTTGTTCAGAATTCTCAATAGATGCACTAGATTCAGGAAGTATTTCAGAAGAAATTCTACCAATGCTATGCATATCTTTCATAGGAAAAATATTCTCAAAGAATGTTGCATCACGAGATTCCATTATAGTATCAACATGCATATCAGGTATCTCAGATTTAACCACTGGAAATCTATAGCCCACACTCCCTCGAGCATATCCTAGAAAGATACAATCCACTGTCTTGGGTCCAAGTTTACGTTTCTTGGGGATCGGTATGTTGACCTTTGCCAAACAACCCCAAGTGCGCAGATACGGAAGTGATGGTTTTCTCCCAACCCACTCCTCATAAGGGGTCTTTTCTTTATTCTTGTTAGGAACCCTATTCAGGACATGACATGAAGTCAACAAAGCCTCCCCCACCATGCCTTTGATAAACCAGCAGTGGCTAACATGGAATTCACCAAGTCAGTCAGCGTGCGGTTTTTCCTCTCGGCAACCCTGTTTGATTGGGGCGAGTAGGAAGGCATCCTCTCATGAATAATTCCATGTTCCTGACAGAATTCGTCAAATATTTTGGGAAAATACTCACCGCCACGATCCAACCTAAGACGCTTGATATTTCTCTCTAGTTGATTTTCAACTTCGGACTTATAGATTTTAAAGTAGTCTAAAGCCTCATCTTTAGTTTGCAACAAGTAAACATAGTAGAATTTAGTAGCATCATCATTCAACGTCATGAAATATCTCTTTTCACCTTTTGTCAACACATCATTCATCTCGCATAAATCAGAATGTATGAGTTCTAGAGGTGCCAAGTTTCTCTCCTCGGCAGCCTTGTGAGGCTTTCGAGGTTGCTTTGATTGCACACAACAATGGCACTTAGAACCTTTGGCAATAGTGAAATTCGGAATTAAACTCATACTGGACATCCGAGACATCAAACCAAAATTAATGTGACATAAACGAGAATGCCAAACACTGGTATCATCATTAACATCACCACAAATATGATTCACAGATTTATTAAAATACTCTGAAAGTGAAAATCGGAACAAGCCTCCGAACTCATAACCTTTACCAATAAATTGTCCATGTTTCGAAACAACGACTTTATTGGATTCTAACACAACCTTAAACCCATCTCTACACAGAAGGGAGCCACTAACGAGATTCTTGTTCATAGTGGGAACATGCCGCATGTTCCTCAGCTGCACGGTCTTTCTGGAAGTAAATCCACCGTGCCAATACCACGAACAGAAGCATGTGATCCATTCCCCATTAGGATGGATGAATCCCGAGCGACCTGATAAGAAGTTAACATAGAGATGTCAACACACACATGAACATTAGCACCCGTATCAATATACCAACATGGTGATTGAAATACTAAAAGAACAGTAATACTAGCGGTCACGACATTGACAGTCTTCCCACCTTTCCCTCTGCGATCTGCACGATCTGGGCAGTCCTTGGAAAAGTGGCCGAGCTCTCCACATGAATAACAATGTAGCTCGGCCTTGTTCGGATTCTTCTTCTTCTTGAAGGTTGTAGTCTTTTCAGGCTTGTTGAACGAGGGCTTATAGTTCCCTTTGTTCTTGCTGAAGGTCTTCTTCTGCTCCATGTGGGCGCTAGACTGGCCCTCGCTCAGCAGTGTCCTTAGCTCGAGCCTTCTCCTCAACATCAAGAGACGCTATCAGGTTTTCAACCGATATCTCCTGTCTCTTGTGTTTGAGAGTTGTGGCGAAGTTCCTCCACGAAGAAGGCAACTTTGCAATAATGCATCCAACCACAAATTTGTCGGGTAAGATACACTTGGGGATTTTAAGCTCCTTGACAAAGCACTGTATCTCATGAGCTTTCTCAACTACAGAACAGTTGTTAACCATTTTGTAATCATGAAAGTTCTCCATGATGTACAGCTCACTGCCAGCGTCTGCTACACCGAACTTAGCGTTCAGTGCCTCCCAGAGCTCTTTTCCATCTTTGATGTGCATATACACATGAAATAGCTTGTTGTCAAGAACACTTAGAACGCATCCCACAAAGGCAAGATTGGTTTCCTTGAACTTGTTCTGAACCTCATCAGATGTAGTTCCTTCAGGTAAACCCTCACTAGCCTCGAATACTTTCACAGATTGCAGCCACATAGTGGTCTTATACTGCCACCTCTTAAAATGAACACCGGTAAACTTTTCCGGCTTCATAGCATCGGCCAAGTGTCCCATGTTTAATTCAGGAAATTGCCTATAATAAGGTTTTTGGATTGTTGGATTATTAGACATAATTTCCACGATTAATTCTAGAATATAAATCATGACAACAACAACTACAATCACGTGAACCTCTAACATACTAGAGGTATTGATCAATATGAACAGTAGCAGAATATACGCACTAACAGCCATACTAAAGCAACAGATCTGACGACGGTATATATACTGATCAGTTGCCGATGAAGTCGTTGTTGGTGCAGCGTTTGCAGTAGACTGTCGAAGAAGTCGGCATTGAAGACGACGAGCACGAGCTCCGACTTGACGACCGAAAAGACTTGCCGTGATGACGAACTTGAGCAGTCGCGCGGAGCGCTTCCCAAAAACCTTATTCGTCCTCTCCCGTACAAGATCGCAAAGGCGAGCGGTTCCGGAGACCTGCTCTCCCGATCGTCGGTGCACGCCGGCAAGCGGGATGGAGTAAACTACGGTGGCGGCGCAAGAAGAGAGGATTGCAAAACCCTAAATTGGTTTTCGGTCGTGTACGTTGTGGAAGCCGCATATGCGTTTATATAGAGCGGCTCGGAAATACCGTACAAGACACGAAGTGGACCAAGCCCACGTCGCACACGTTCGGGTCGGTTACAGATAGCCAACTATCTGGGAGCGACCCGAATCCGCTAACTGTTGACACGTCTGTCTAACCGCACACATTTTCCTGAGCAGCAAAAATAAAACTCGGCTCGACGAGATTCCCGCAACCCAAGGCGCGCGCGCGTCGTGACGCGATGAGACGAGGCGAGCGTGCGAGCGTCGTCGTCGTCGAAGGAGCGCACGTGTAGCTCTCTTATTGTCACTCACTTACAAAGTGGTGCAACACTCCACCTTATAAGGTGGTGCAACTCTCCTTTAACTTTCCATGTGGGCTAAACTTTAGCTCCCGTAGCTCTTGCCACACACATGTGAGCTGCCACCAACTTGGGCCAAATCACATATGGGCTTCCACATACATGGACTTTGAGATTAAGGGAAAATCTGAAATCACACATGGGTCTAATGATTTAGCCCATTATTTGTAACAGAGGGCAACGACGCCGGTGACTGCCGGAGAATGAGGAAGGGATGCCGTCGGAGTATGAGGAAGGGATGCCGCGGGAAGATGAGGAAGGGAGGCCGCCGGATTTACCTGCACCATCGCTCGATTTACCTATGCCCTCGCTCGATCTGAGGTCCAGAGAGGAGGATGGAAGCGGCGGAGTCGGGACTCGGGAAGGGAGGCGGCTGGGTCGAGAAGGGAGGCGGCGGTGCCTAGCCTCACCAGAGGCAGAGAAGGAGGGAGGCGGCGGTGTCCAGCCTAGCCTAAGGCGAAGAAGAAAGAAGGTGGTGAGTTCAAGAGCGAGGGCGGAGGTCGGGAGCGAGAGGAAAACGCTTTGGACCGAATACCACACGATGTCGAGGGAAGACGCTCGCCTTTCGGGAGGAGGTCTTGCTAGTTGATTCATGCCATCTTGGTATCAAGCCCGAATGTCTAGCCTGAATACCAAGTACATCCAAACGCTCAAGTTTCACATATACCCAATACCTAAGTTGAATGCATACAGAATCTACTTTAGCCCATTCGACTAGTTGTTCTCATCGTGAAAACTACTACTAGTAGAAGTATTTTAATTTTTTTACAAAAAATATGAAAGAAAATCTTGGATGTGTACATCTACATATTCTTGACGCACATTTAGAATTACATGGATATAAGATTTGTTTTGGGGCCTATGTCAAAAAGGCTTTCGGTGCTACAAAAATGACTTTTCATGAGACTTGTTTGTCATTTCGCTTAATACATTTGTTTTCTCTTCTCCGGTGAGATATTTCTGTATTTTCCCAAAAAGATAGTAAAAAGAAAAGAAAGATAGAATAAAAAATACAAGGTAAAAAAATGGAAAATAAAAGAAAGAAGAGAATAAAAACATGATTAATAATACATAGTATTTGTAAATAACAATAATGAAAAAACATAAAACTGAAAATGGGGGACAAAAAACGAAAGCCAGGAAGGAAAAGAATAACAAAAATAGAAAAGAGAAAGAAGAAGAAGAAGAAGAAAAAAGTACCTAACGGCTCGGCCCAATATTGACTTGTTTACAGGAGGATACCTGCTTGCTCCCGATTAGGTCTAGATCTTGGAAATCTGCAGTTTTGGGCCTTCATAGTTAAAAAAAAGCACGGTGACATCGTACTGTTCACGAATTGGGGCGCTCAGGTCGATCCCTCAGTTGCAAGAGGGCCACCGGAGGCTTGCAGCGGGCCAAAACATAGAACCGATATGCAACAGGGGTAAATAGAAATTTTCAGGGATCCAAGATCCGTAAAGATAATAGCAATAACAGAAAATAATACTTCCTCCCATCTATATTAGTTGACTCTAATTTAAATATATTTAGACAAGTTTTAGTGATAGATACATCCATATTTGAGTCAACTAATATGGGTCGAAAAGAGTACTACTAGAATACAAAATCCATATTGGAAGGAAGAGAGTAATAGAGACACAAGGGATGGAGAGAAAATTTCAGAATGTGCAATCAAATGAAAACATTTCATACCAATTCCTTCCACCACAAGCTAAGATATATCTGTCGAGGTGTGCTTCGGTCCCCCCCCCCCCCCCCCCCTAAACTTAAGCTGCATGTTTTGACCCGTCGAAATCCATATCGAGGCCACATATATGTCCGTATATGTGTACTCGGTCGAACTGGATATAATCTACGTTCCGATCGGCTGATCCTACCTTTCATTATCGCAATCTACATCTTTGCATGTCATATTTTAAATTTTGTTGTTGTTGTTGTTGTTATATAACTTCCGATTTTCGCCTTCCGCGAACACATAAGTATACGTATATGTTGAGTATATGTCTAAGAGCACCATACGGACTTCGGCCAGGTTCATACGGTCCTCTAAACAATTGGTATGGAGTTTTTGTTTGTCAAAGTTTGAAAGAGTGAGGGGACGGAAGCAAAAGTGATATATGTATACATCTTATGAATTGTGAAATATCCAAATACAAATGCATGCAAGAGAATAGAGGAACAAATTCTACTGCAAACTCGGGACAACAAAGCACCATAGAAAAAAATAGTTGCCATAGACATAAATTGTGGACAATAAATAGTTGATACTAGTGTAGCACCTAGAGAATATCAACGTAAGACTTCAGATGAATTGGTGTAGCAGGCTCACTTGATTGGAGTTCCTGGAACAAGTACCAATGGTTGAATACCACATATATATATATATATGTAATTTAGTATTGCACTGTTCGAAAAGCAATTAAAATACTTGTAAATGGTATAAAAAAACAAAGAAAGCAGCGGATGTATACAAGCACTACTTTTATATACATACAGGTCGGTTTCTTGTCTTTGATTTATTATACAGGTACATGGAACCTGAGGATGCGATCGACCTGCCTGGTATACGTACGTGATGGCCGGACTTCTAGAAGCTCTCAAGAGATAAAAGTTTTGAACGGCGACCTGGCTCTCTCTGGATAAACAAGGCGTGAAACACAAGAAAGAAAATGGAAGTTGTTGGCGGAGATTGCGGCGGCGTACTTATCTTGGCGCTAGATCGCTGCCTATATAAGACGCACCTCAACATGGAAAACAGGCCGAGGAGGAGGACCCAGAGACCAAGAGGACGGAGACGGGACGTAGAGCTCGCGCTGGAGGAAGCACACCTCTCGCTTTATCCACCAGCCCCATACACGCAGGCGCCCCACACCACCAAAATCCCATCTGCAAATTTCCACACACGAGCTAGCATCCCAGTCAAAAGCACCATACACACACGCACTGATCTGTGAAGCCATATGGAGGTGAAGCCGATGATTTCTGACGGTGAGCATATGGATTGACTCTCTCTCTCTCTTTTTCTCTCTCGCTAGCATGCATGCACACATGCGTTTCGCCGGAGAAGGTTCCGCTCACTGCGGCGGGAAGAGACACGCGATGGACAGGGCCGCCGGTGGGCAGCCTGTCGCGTGCTCTCTTCATCTCTACGAGCCACTCCGAAGGTGATGGTGGTGAGGCTGCCGGAGTCCAGCCCGGCGCCACTTCCATCTACGCACACTACGTTGCCCAAGACGACGACATCGAGCGCGCGGCTGCCGGCGTGCAGCCCGGCGCCAACTCCAACGCCACCAAGACGACGTCCCTCGATGGCGCGGCCGCCGGCGTGCAGCCCGGCGCCATCTCCAACACTACCAAGAGGACGGCCTCGACGGCGCGGCTGCCGGCGTGCAGCCCGGCGCCACCAAGATGACGGCCCGAGGGCGCGCGGCTGCCGGTGTGCAGCCCGGCGCCATCTCCAACACCACCGAGAGGACGGCCTCGACAGCGCGGCTGCCGGCGTGCAGCCCGGCGCCATCTCCAACGCCACTTCCATCTACGCACACTACGTTGCCCAAGAGGACGGCCTCGACAGCGCGGCTGCCGGCGTGCAGCCCGGCGCCATCTCCAACGCCACTTCCATCTACGCACACTACGTTGCCCAAGAGGACGGCCTCGACAGCGCGGCTGCCGGCGTGCAGCCCGGCGCCATCTCCAACGCCACTTCCATCTACGCACACTACGTTGCCCAAGAGGACGGCCTCGACAGCGCGGCTGCCGGCGTGCAGCCCGGCGCCATCTCCAACGTCACTTCCATCTACGCACACTACGTTGCCCAAGACGACGGCATCGAGCGCGCGGCTGCCGGCGTGCAGCCCGACGCCATCTCCAACACTACCAAGAGGACGGCCTCGACGACGCGGCTGCCGGCGTGCAGCCCGGCGCCATCTCCGGCGCCACCAAGATGACGGCCCGAGGGCGCGCGGCTGCCGGCGTGCAGCCCGGCGCCATCTCCAACACCACCGAGAGGACGGCCTCGACAGCGCGGCTGCCGGCGTGCAGCCCGGCGCCATCTCCAACGCCACCAAGGCGACGGCCCGAGGGCACGCGGCTGCCGGCGTGCAACCCGGCGCCATCTCCAACGCCACCAAGAGGACGGCCTAGACGGCGCGGCTGCCGGCGTACAGCCCGGCGCCACCTCCTTCTCTTCCGCCACCAAGAGCACGGCCTCGAGGACGTGAGGCTGCCGGCGTGCAGCCCGGCGCCATCGCCATCTCTGCTCTGGTGTGGCGCGCCAAAGACGGCAGCCTCGCGACTGCCGGCGGGCCGTAGCGGCACCATCTCTTCCCCCATCGAACCTTGCGACTACGGCGCGCGGCTGCCGGCGCGCAGCCCGACACCATCTCTCCTCCCATCGAGCCCGGCGTCTTCTTCACTCCGGCGAGGCGTGACGAAGGCGAGTGATGGCGGGGCTGCTAGTATGCAAGCCATCGCCGTCTCCACCTCTGCAAGCCATAGGCGATGGCGTCGGGGCGTCTATCGTACAACCCGGTGCTAGCTCCATCTTTGTGAAGACGGCGGGCATAGGCGAAAGCGTTGCTGACTTGCAATCCGGCGGCATACCCCGCCTCCATCTTCACGAGCCCGTGAGACGATGCTCTTGTCTAGGACGACAGCCGTGAACTCGGCGTCAGACCGAGACGAGGTGTCGACCACGTCGGCTGCACCGACTTGTAGGCGCGCGTCGGTTTTGCACCGACGCTGATCTCCACCAACACTTACTCTTGCGAGGCATACCCCTTGCGCACCCCGACGAGGCTGCTGGTCGTCGAGAAGTCCCAGCTGAGCGGACCCATGCTACTCCAACTCCAACCACATCGACGCCGTCAAGACCGACGAGGCACGATGGCAAGGGCGGGCGTGGCCGGAGTAAAGGCCACGCTACTCGTGGCGCGTGTACCGACGAGGACACAGGCTCTTCCGCCGCCCACACACACACCACCACCATATCATGCATGGAGAACGCGAAGCGAATACGACGAAGACGACCACACGGCTTAATCGGAGGTGTCTCGCGGTGTAACCCGCGGGAGTAATTAACCGGGTGCCTTCCGAGGCCCCGGGAACCATGAGATCGCAATCGCCCTAGTCAGGTTGGCCGCGCAAGCAGGCCACAGAGCGCACTGTATTAGGAATTTGTACTTTGTTTCTCACGCGAGATTAATGAAATGCATCTTCCCTACCTTTTTCTTGTGTACTACGGTACACTGGCACGCCCGCGTTTCTTTTCTTTACCCCGACGCACGAGAAAAACACGCTACCATCCTTCTTCCCTCGAGTAGCCTACGTTCGACTTTTCCAGAACATTTTTTTCTCGTGTCAAACATGCACAATAATATTACAACTGATCAGATTAAGTACGTGGAACTCATTTGGAAAAAAAAGCACCCCCAACCTCATGTCCTTCACAATTAGTACTATATTGCCCATTTTTTGATTTGCTGCTTCCTTTTTGCTACAAGGTAGTGCTTACACTTTAGCAAGCTATAACAGGAAGAAAGATATTTCCTCAAAAATACAAGTATACAAAAAAAGGCAAACACTCCCTCTGTTTTATAATATAAGATGTTTTAGCTTTGTACAAAAAGTGTATCTAGACCTCTTTTAGTGTATAGGTTCGGAGTGACTAGAAGTGAAACTATCCACTAGAAGAGGTATAGATACAATTCTTTCACAAAATTAAAACATCTTATATTATGAAATCGGAGGGAGTACCTTTTTCCCTGTTTGATCACTTGGCACCTTTTTTATACTTGTTGCTACCGTATGCTTCTTTGCTCTCGGTTTTTTCACCACGTGATCAATTTTGGATTATCTTCTCTTTGAACGAGGGCAACCTACACTACAAATAGCGATTGGACTGAGTACAATTTTTTCAGTGTTTAACAATGTGTCCTCGGGCTTTGAAGTTGGCTCCTAATCCTGGACTTCATTACTAGCATGGTACACATCTTTATTTGTAACTCGGCATGTATGTGAAGTTCTGTTACTTGTGTTTTCTACCTTTTCTAGGTTCTGTTGCTAGTGTTGTGGGCTTGTCCTTTGTACTTCGGTATTCATCTTTACCAATTGTTACTTTATTGTTATTTTGTGGCTTCGTGGTCGTGACTTGTGATGGTAAACTATCACTTGAGACTCTTGTGTATTGTTCTAACTATGACCGTGTCCTCCTCATGTGAGGCTTTTATTTTTTTTTCTTGATATGCCAAACGTTGGTAAATCATGTTACAAATGATTATTATGTGAACTGCTTATTTGATATGAATGTATGCATTGCAATTCTGTTAAAATAATAGGAAAAATGCTGCCAAAAATAGCTATTTTCTAGATGATCAGCCTCATGCACAATACGGTCATGACCGAAGTAAAGACCGAATTGTCTGGTACCTGAAACTATCGGTCAGTTTTTTCAACTAAATTCGGTTCTTAGATCTAGGTGACCGAATTCAAAAGAGACCGAAATGCAAAAACTAAATTTTCGGTCTAGACCGAACATCCACCCCTACCGACCAGAGTGTAGGTACACGTAAACAAAATAGTGTCAAATTGGTGAACATGGCTGCAGCTATTGCCACGTACAGATTTTTGCCCCATTATGCACCAGGGGTAAAGAGGTCTTTTCATGTCTCTCTTTAACACCATTAGTGAACAAAATACATTAGAGTGTCATATAAGGAAATAAATTAAGAGCAAATGTTAGTGTCAAATAGGGAACCTTATTTTAAGACAGTGTCAAATAAGGAATTTTCTCTAATACATTTTCATATTGCTCCACAAATTGCTTCAGAGTTGTTCTCGCATGGACATAGCCATGAAAGAAAGCATTCACACTCTCACTCCTTTGTGTTGAAGACATTCCTGCCCAAAAAGTATCTTTTACACATGTTGGTTCCCATCGATATCTATTATTGTATAATCCATCAAGCCAATCATTGTCTTGAAGATCATATATGTTGATCATCTTAACCCAAGCTTCCTCAAAATCAAGTTTGGTCAAGGGTCATACGGCACATTTGACAAGGTGTATTTAATATTTTCATACTTCTCATAACCACTAAGCTTTTCATGAATCTTCTTCATGATATGCCATATACACCATCCATGACGAGCATGAGGGAGAACTTTTTCAATAGAATTCTACGTTGATTTGCACTGGTGTGTGTTTATAGCACTAACTGGTTTGTTTGACATACAACATAACCAAGATTTAAATAACCAAATAAATTTTTTGGTATCTTCATTGGATAAAAGACCACAACCTAATAAAACTAATTCTCCATGATGATTTATGCCAACAAATGGAGCAAACGACATGATATACTTATTTGTTAAGTATGCAATGTCAAACGTGATGACATCCGAAATAAGATTCATACCCAGTCCTGCTTCTTGCATCTGCCAAAAAAGACATTTCTCAACCTTCCATCCTCGGCCACATCCATAAGATGAAAAAATCAAGATCTTATGACTACATACAAAGAAAATACTGATAAATTGCATGTGCATCTCCAGCACCAAGCTTCAACCTTATCATTTCTTGCAAATAGTTTCTGCATTCTTTTTCACGAAACTCAAGTTTGTCATAGCCAACAGCTTGAATAACAAGGGAACCAGAATTCTTGTTCATGCCAATTCATGCTTGATCATCCAATTATAAACTCTTGGCATCTAAGTCTAGTTTCTTGTGGCACCTTAGAAATCTGGATTTGCTTGAACTTGTAGGATGATTGTGGTCGAGCGTAATAGAAATAATGGCATACTTTTCTCCACGATGACATAAATTTATCTTACATAGACATTGCATCCTTGTCGACGGATCCGATTTAAATAAGTTCTTTGATGAGTACCGAGCCTTCCCTTGCCTGCTACAAGCAAGTGTAAAATAGTCAATCTTGTCATATTCACCATGCCTAGTGGTATTTATTATTACAACAAATCCCTTATTTTTGGCATAACCTTTGTAGTATATCATAGCATCATCCTCATTATCGAACATCATCCCCTTTTTAGGTTCCAACATGTTCTTATTACAATCTTGTCGTATTCACCATGCCTAGTGGCTCTGCTTCTTGGTCATCCAAGCAATCCCTCATTCTCCTCCAAGATGAAATCATCTTCATTATCTTCAAGGAATACTGTTTTTTAGCTACTTCATCCGAAGATAAATGTGACTCCATCACCTACATATAATAGCCAACAGAAATAGAGGTAAGTAGAAGAAATAGATCTAAACTAGTCCACAGGTTGATAGGGTGAACTCCCAACAATATGTGTCATTCTACCTCTAAACTTTCCCATATAAAAAAGCAAATATTTTTTCAAAAAGTGGAAAAGAAATAGATCTAAACAATGGAAGATATAAATCAGTGATTGCACATACCTCTTTTTTATTTCCCTTCTGATTAAACTTCTTTATTGACCACATATTGAATTTCGTTGCTTTAATCGTGATTGAATTTCGTTGCTTTAATCATCGATTGGATTGAAGGGTTCGCAGCATAGAAATCAAAAAAATTCCTACGATGGGAACTATGTACCAAGATCTATCTACTAGATACAAAGAACGGGCGGATGTATATCCGTAGAGAACATACCCTTGAAGACCGACAAAGCTTAACAAGTTGAACTCGTGGTTTATGTAGAGGATCTCTTGCCGATCTCAAGATCGAGAGGAGGTCCTAGCGCCGCAAAGCAGCAGCGCATCCGTGCTCGCTCACACGTACAAGACACCGAGAAACCTCCGCCTCCTCGCTCCAGCGATGCAGCGGAAGCACAACCCTTTCTTGCTGAATAGCCACCGGGAACATGTATCTCGCTAGTCCGAGACCATGGGGGATAAATTTTAGAGGGGGAGAGAGATCCTTCACGAGGAGGTGTGAGTGAGAGAGAGGGAGAGGGGTGTGTTTTATAGTAGAGGGGGAACCCCAAGGGGGTGGCCGGCGCATGGGGGCTGCCCCTTGCCCTCCCCTCATTCGTGTGGGTGGACACTCCACTCACAAAATCCTCTTCAAATCCCTCCACTCAAAATCCCACTCACACTTGCTATTAAATTTCCACTAAATTTAATGCAAACTCTCATTAAATAAAACTCTTTTTATTTATTCAGAATTTTGTCAATTACTTTAATGACAATCATTCACATATAACCCCTTGCTAGAATTCTATTTCACATGCAAAAATACTTTCTACAATTTCACCCGAAAACCTGTTTCGGTATCTAGTGAAATAAATTCATGCGCTTGTTATTATTTCCGGCATGAAACATTTGCTCCAACTAGATGTCAGTGTCCCTTAAGTGTGTCACCCTACGGTTCGCAAATAATGCGGACATGATCGATACCCTTTTCTGATCAATAATCAGTAGCGGGGCCTGGAGATCCATACTGACTCCCACACATTCAACGATGACTTTCCTGTGATCGTCGGAACCTTTTACGCTTGTATCTTAATCCCTTTGTTTCACGATATATTACATTTCCTATTAGGGGACTTTGTCCATTATCTCTCTTTCTTCCGCCGTAGCCGGACTTTGAGTCTTACTCAATGTCGTGCCTTGTGTCATAGGTAAGAACCCCTTCTTACTATCTTCCATTTTAAACTTCTTTAAAATATTATCGAGGTATGTACTTTGCGATAGCCCTATTAGGCGCCTAGATATATCTCTATAGATCTTTATGCCTAATATGTATGACGCTTCACCTAGGTTCTTCATTGAAAATTTGCTGTTTAGATAACATTTAACACTGTTTAAAAGATCTATATTATTTCCGATAAATAATATGTCATCCACATA
Source organism: Avena atlantica (assembly GCA_910589765.1). NCBI lineage: Eukaryota > Viridiplantae > Streptophyta > Magnoliopsida > Poales > Poaceae > Avena > Avena atlantica. Next base: position 44,036,748 of record OU342737.1, read on the forward strand.
TATTATCAGAAATGCCACATTGCTCCCACTCACTTTCTTGCAAATACAAGCTTCTCCACAAGTTTGGACAAATCCAAACTCTTTGATCACCTCATCAAAGCGGAGATTCCAACTTCGTGATGCTTGCTTCAATCCATAGATGGATCGCTGAAGCTTGCACACCTTGTTAGCATCCTTAGGATCGACAAAACCCTTTGGTTGTATCATATACAATTCTTCTTCAATATTACCATTGAGAAACACGGTTTTGACATCCATCTGCCATATCTCATAATCAAAATATGCAACAATTGCCAACATAATCCTAACTGATTTTAGCATCGCTACGGGAGAGAATGTGTCATCGTAGTCAACTCCTTGAATTTGTCGAAACCCCTTTGCGACAAGTCGAGATTTATAGACGGTTACATTACCATCAGCATCAGTTTTCCTTTTGAAAATCCATTTATTCTCCACGGCCTTTCGGTCGTGAGGTAAGTCCACCAAGTTCCAAACTTGGTTTTCATACATGGATTTCATCTCGGATTTCATGGCTTCTAACCATTTGTTGGAATCCGGGCTCATCATCGCTTCTTCATATGTCGCAGGGTCATCATTTTCATCAACCATGAAATTCATGACAGGATTTCCGTACAGCTCGGGAGCTACACCCGTCCTGCTAGACCTGCGAGGTTCGGTAGTATTCTCTTTCGGAGTTTCATGATCATTATCATTAGTTCATTCTTCAACTGGTGAAGCCAACTCCGGAACGACTTCCGGCGCTGCGCTACTCGCCATACTTTGAAGATAAGGTTCAATAACCTCTTCGAGTTCTACCTTTTGACCACTCACACCTTTCGTGAGAAACTCTTTCTCTAGAAAGGATCCATTCTTGGCAACAAAAAACTTTGCCCTCGGATCTATGATAGAAGGAATACCCAATAGTTTCCTTAGGGTATCCTATGAAGACGCATTTTTCCGCTTTGGGTTCGAGTTTATCCGGTTGAAGTTTCTTCACATAAACATCGCATCCCCAAACTTGAAATGACAACTTAGGTTTGTTTCCAAACCATAATTCATACGGTGTCTTTTCAACGGATTTAGATGGTGCCCGATTTAAAGTGAATTCAGCAGTTTCTAGTGCATAACCCCAAAATGACAATGGCAAGTCCGTCAGAGACATCATAGATCGAACCATATCCAATAAAGTACGATTACGATGTTCCGACGCACCATTTCACTATGGTGTTCCGGCAGGTGTGAGTTGTGAAACAATTCCACACTCTTTCATGTGAGTGCTAAACTCGTAACTTAGATACTCACCTCCACGGTTGGACCATAGAAATTTGATCTTTCTATTACGATGATTTTCCACTTCATTCTGAAATTCCTTGAACTTTTCAAAGGTTTCAGACTTGTGTTTCATCAAGTAGATATAACCGTATCTACTCAAATCATGCATGAAAGTAACAAAATAAGGATATCCACCTCGCGCCGACACACTCATTGGACCACATACATCAGAATGTATGATTTCCAATAAATCTGTCGCACGTTCCATTGAACCGGAAAATGGTGTTCTAGTCATCTTGCCCATAAGGCATGGCTCACATGTATCAAATGATTGAAAATCAAGTGATTCCAAAAGTCCATCCGAATGGAGCTTCTTCATGCGTTTAACGCCAATATGACCTAGACCCCAGTGCCACATATATGCGGATATATCATCATTTAGTTTAATCCTTTTAGCATCAACATTATGAATATGTGTAACATTATTATTGAGATCCAATAGAAATAAACCATTCATCATCAGTGCATGACCATAAAAGATTTCATTCATATAAATAGAATAACCATTGTTCTCGGATTTAAATGAATAACCACTTCGCATCAAACACGATCCATATACAATGTTCATGCTCAGTGCTGGCACCAGATAACAATTATAAGTTTATCAGTAATCCCGACGGCAAGTGGAGAGGTAGCGTTCTGACGACGATCACATCAACACTTGATCCATTGCCGACACGCATCTTGACCTCACCCCTTGCTAGCGGTCGCTTGTTCCGTAGCCCCTGATTCGAGTTACAAATATTAGCAACTAAACCGGTATCAAATACTCAGGTGCTACTGCGAGCACTAGTCAAGTACACATCAATAACATGTATATCATATATACCTTTGTTTGCCTTGCCGGCCTTCTTGTCTGCCAAATACTTGGGGCAGTTGCGCTTCCAGTGGCCAGTCCCCTTACAATAGTAGCACTCGGTATCAGACTTAGGGCCAAATCGTGGTTTCTTTTTAGGCACGACAACCGGCTTGCCGCCCTTACTTCCCTTCTATTTTCCCTTCTTGTCTTTCTTGAAACCAGTGTTCTTATTGATCATCAACACTTGATGTTCCTTTTTGATCTCCACTTCTGCAGTTTTAAGTCGGGGATAGACTTCTTCATGCCTTCCATATTATAGTTCATCATGAAGCTCTTATAGCTAGGTGGCAGAGACTGCAGAACACGATGGATGCCTAAGTCAATGGGAATCGATATTCCCAAGGACACAAGCTTATCGGTGTAACCCGACATCTTGAGTACATGCTCACTAACAGAGCTGTGCTCTTTCATCATGCAACTAAATAACTTTTCTGAAGCATTGTAGCTCTCTACAGCAGCATGTGTGTCGAAAATCATTTTCAACTCACCCATTGTATCAAATGCATTGCCGTTTTCGAAACGCTTTCGAAGTTCCAGCTCTAGCCCATACAATATGCCGCAATGAACTAAGTTGTGGTCCTCCTGACGAGTCTGATAGACATTCTTCTCCTCGTCAGGGGCATCCTCAAAAGGTGGGGGGCCTAGCGGCGCTTCTAGCACATATTGCTTTTGTGCAGCAGAGAGGAGAATCCTCAAATTCATGGCACATTCGGTAAAGTTGCTACCGTTCGTTGCAAGTTTCTCTTTCTCCATGAACACATTGAAATTAAAAGCAGGTGGTGCCATCTACAACAGAATTTGTAAAGTTTAGACTAAGTTTATGATAGATTGAGTTCAACTAATCCACATTACGAATGAACTCCCACTCAAAAACGACATCCCTGGTGCCTTTTTGGTGATTACATGAACCAAATCCACTACACCAAGTCCGATCATCACGTGAGTCGGTGTAGCTTCAAAAGCGAGCATCAAATGGGCATCATATCTACTATATGACTCATGTTTAACCTTTCGGTCCGTGTTCCGAGGCCATGTCTGTACATGCTAGGCTCGTCAAGTTAGAACCTTAGTATTCGTGTGTGTAACTGTCTTACACCCAAAATATGGTCGTGGATCCAAGAACAACCGATCATCATGTGATGTCTTGGAGCGAGGAAAACATAATCGGTGCATACTAAAGGAAGAACACATTATTATCTTGATATTTAAATGAGGGATCATCTTATTATGCTAATAAAGCGCTAAACAAGCAATATAAGATGCTATAAAACATCACATGTTTATTAGTGAAATGATATGGTTCCCGCATATGATCTCTATCATGTGCACCGTGATATGATCACTATCATACCTTTGTGTGTAAGGCCAAGGTCTATGTAACTTACACGTTATGTGTGTTGTAAGAGTATCATCTCATACTTCTACTTACAACAACACAATATCATAACACTAGCCCAGCAACAATCTAAACTAGACGCCTCTAATTTATCCATTGCAAGTTTTACGTGGCTTAGGGCTTTCGAAGATAGAACTGTTCTTACCTACGAACATGAACCACAACGATGATAACCAAATTGTTGACAACTCGTTGCAAAATAGATATTGACTATAGTAGGAGAGACAGACACCCGCTAGCCACTTATGCAAACTAGTTGCATGTCAAGCGTGGAACAGGTCTCATGTGCGAGGACATTGTAACATCCCAGCATTTAGGAAATAACGAAGGGTAGATTTAGGAAATTGGAATGTTGCATGCATTCATCTATGCAAATGCGGGTAAAATTTTTGCCAAATAAAAACCTTAAGTGATCAAGGTTTCTTTCATACTTTGAGATTAGGTTTAGTCTTAAAGGATGATTGCTATAGACTTTGATATGATCTCTGAGGAATTATGTGTTTTGGAAAATGAGTTTGAATTTTAAACTTGAGTGTTTGAATTATAATTCAAATGAATTGGGAATAAGATTTGAATCTTGATTAAATTAAGAGTTAATTATTTTAAACTCAAGCTTTATCTAAAGAAAACAATTAAGAATATGAAAACTTATTTCATGTTTTCATTTAATAAATAAGTTACAAAAATATAACTTATTGAAATTATTCAACAACTTCACAATAGAAAATAAATAAAGAATAAGAATATTTCTTTATTAATAATAATATAATATTTATTACAAAAGAATAAAATGAAGATTACAAAATAATAAAATGAAAATTACAAAAGAATAAGAATATTACATTAATTATTCTATAAAGAAAACCTAAACTAAAATCTTCATCTTCAAATCTGTACCTGCAAGACAAACACTAATAAAACAATAATAAGGTTAGAGTTAGAATTGTTTTTCTCTCAGACATGTCAGTGAGATGCACTGAACAAGTTTCATCATTGAGAAATTTATAGAAGGGGCAAGTTTCACCAATATGAAAGAATTTATCTTTCATAAATTCTAAGCCAAAAGGGTCAAATTGACAGCAAGGAGGGGCAAGTTTCACCAGCCAGGTAAAAGTAATTAGATCAAAGTAACTTTCAAGTCCAAATCATATCCACAAGTGCACAGCAAGCACACAAGCAGGACATACAACTAAATGCATGTGGTGTGCTATCAGCTTCACAACATAGCCCAAACTCACAAAACCATCAGCACAACCGTGGAGAGGCACTAGTGCATCTCTTCACTGCTTACACACAAGAACAGCCAGCAGCTAACCAAGCACAACAGCCAGCAGCCAAACCAACCAAAGCCAAGATCTCATCACGAGGATGGTGACATAAGGAGGGGGAAGGATTAGGTGGACAGCAAGATCAAGTCCAGGAGCTAGGAGGAGCAGGCTAGCTCAAGGTCAAGCACATGAGTTCAGCAAAACCAGATCAAGATCATCACCCAACTCCATAATCATCAGTTTTTATGGTGAGAATCATAAAACCCTCACATGATCAAATCATATTATCTAGACAGAAGCATGTGTTGTTTTATGAAACAAACTCTCAGAAAACACCCAAGTGGGGTGAATCCATCATTGAGATTTTAAGCTTTAAAAGCAAAAAAACAAAGTACAAGGATCCAACCAAGACTCGGAACAATATCATTGATTTGGTTGTCAAGTTATATATTTCAATTCAAACACAAATATAGCTAAGATTTAGATTCTAGGCATATCCCTAAGCTAAGGGCCTTATAAGCTAATCTTTTGGATCCATATAATGATCAAGCCTACTATCATTTTTCTCCAAGCTTTGATTCAAGAAACAATAGCTGGTACCACTACCAGGACTATCTATATGAATCAACTAGATAAAGCCTAAAACCCTAAGCCTCATACCAACATCATTGGTCTTAGGGATTTCAGAAAATAACATCTCTGTTATTCTTTCAAAGTCAAGCTTGTCTTAAGCTTAAACCAACCCAATCAATGGATTAGAATCAATCTTGTGTGCCATACCAAGATGGTGTCACAAGAACAATTCTACATGAATCAGGATAAACATTTAATCATCATAGATTCAACCAATTAACTTACTAATCATTTTCCTATTAATACAGGAATCATAATTAGGATATTCCTATGTTAAACTTCACTGTTTGAGAAGATGATCCACACATAAATTCTCAAGCCAACAACACTAAGACAGAGGTTTCATCACACCATAACCATGATCATAAACCAAGAAATGGCAGTGGAAGTTATCAAGCCACTGACTTTACCAAGCATGGATTCCAAAGAAACTATACCATCTGAATCATATGCAAACCAAGCATAAAATCATCTAATAAGCCACCAGAACCATTATAGTTCATCTCAAGCAACAAGCCTCAGGCTAATAACCATTTAGCATGCTTACAGACCATCCAGACATGATCTAATTCATCCAGTATATGATCAACCACAGGATAAGAACCCTAAATGGAATAAATCATCTTAATCAGGACAAGACAGTAACCAGAGAGGTCACTGCCAACATCTAGCATAGGATCAGCAAGCACAGAGAACACTACGGGAGAGGAACAGAACTCACCAAAGGTCCTCGCTGAAGACTAGAAGAGGAAGAAGAGGTGGCCGACAACCATGGCGGCACGGGGAGCACCCCAGGAGGGGCGCTGCAACCCATACATCGCCACGGCGGCGATCGTGACAACACCTAGGGGCGAAACGAATCACCACGACGCACGACGGCGGCGGCAGCACCAAGATCCACGCCAAACCCCAAACCCTAGGGTTCGGGACGACATTGATCCGTTGCAAGAGAGCCCCATACTCAAATCTAATTGGATAGAAAGGATGGGCGTAGTCGACAACCTCCTACCGCACCACAGCGGTGACCAGAACGGTCCATGACGACGAGAATCGCCGGCGGTGACATCACCGACCACGGGGTCAAGGTCAGAGGAGGAGAGAAGTGAGCTCGAGGGTGAGAGGCAGCGAGGGAGTGGGCTGGGTTGGGCCAGACCCTTTCGGGCTGGTTCTTTTGACTATGTCTAATGGGCCACTAGGGCCCAATAAGATTAAGCCAACCCAGAAATCTTTTAAGGCCTATTTTAATAAATAGGAAAAGACCAAAATACCCCTGAACTTAATTAAATTCTAAAAAAATAAAACAAAAGTCCAAAATTTATAAATATAATATTTTTGGATTCACAATAATCCACACTATCCAAATAAAATAAGATATAAAATTTCAGACATTTCAATTTTATTAAGGATTTTGTAATTTATATATTCCTTCTAGAATTTTACAAAATTATTGAAAGATGATAAAATAAATAAAAACCACTTTCGTTATATATTAATACTGTAGTATTTTTGCAAAATACTAAATAAATATTTAATAACAATTTTTGATATTTAAGTGATAATTCTTAAAAGAATTATTAAATCAATAAAAGTCAAATAAAAGGGAAATAAAATAAAATAATTCAATATGTGCTATAAATATTTAAAAGTAATATTTATAAATCCTTTATTATTAAAAATACCTTTTATAATAATGGGGAGAATGCATATCAAGTTAAATGATGCATTACATTACTTGCATAATCATTTTGCTTCTCTAAATATTGTCCTTACCGGGCAATAATGATGTTTTTGTAGACATAAAAGCTCAAGGTCCAGTGCAAGCATCAGACTTCACTACCTTGCCATCACAAGGCAAGTTCATCACTTGTTCATGTACTTTGAAAAGTCTTTATTAAAGTATTTGCAAATTGTGTGTTATCATATATACTATAAAAGAAAGAAAATATTATTTTCACAAATAAAGAAATCATAGATATCATCCTAAGTGATGATATAATGGATCAATAGAACTTAGGGTTCTATTTGCAACAATTATGATCAAGTAGGGACTTAATAACCTCTAACATCAGTGATTCTAGCGCCGTATATTACGCGTTAGCCATGAGATTTGGAATGGGACAAAGAAATCAGCTGTATCTTCTTCCTCTCGCATGAAGCCGGATGTGCAGGTCGTGGCTGTTATCCTCGTAGCGTGCATATTAATTGGTAATTCGTAGAAGATATGCAGCATATGGGTGGAAACCCTCATCGTCCCATGATAGTTCTATAGAATAAGTAGTAACCAACGGAGCCGAGCAGCATGAACTCTATAAAATAAGCTGCTGAGCTCAACTCCTAGTCGGAGTTGCTACTTTTAAATTCCGCTGAAACACTTTATATTTTGGTTTGTAAGTTGAATCTTTTGGAAGCCTTGAACTCCCGGTATTGTAATAATAATAATGTGTGTATTCTTGTAATATGGACCCGCAATGTTTCTATTGTACCACTATGAGGGATGTGATTTACGAAACGGTGTTCTGTGGATGTCATGTCAACGACTATAGTGTACTACACATGCAGTGGTATGCTGGGTCACCACAGCCATGTAAAGTTTGTCCGGACCGCTTCATCCCACTATGCCACCAATATCCAAAATTACAACTAAGGAGCAACAACATGATCATCATCGCCCACATACTCATATGTGTACTACCCGTGTAAAGCATCTACGCATAGATCCGGCTCTGATACCACTGAAGGGTTCGCAGCGTAGAAAACAAAAAAATTCCTACGATGGGAACTATGTACCAAGGTCTATCTACTAGATACAAACAACGGGCGGATGTATATCCGTAGAGAACATACCCTTAAAGACAGACAAAGCTTAACGAGTTGAACTCGTGGCTGATGTAGACGATCTCTGGCCGATCTCAAGATCGAGAGGAAGTCCTAGCGCCGCAAAGCAGCAACGCATTCGTGCTCGCACACACGTACAAGACACCGAGCAACATCCGCCTCCTCGCTCCAGCGATGCAGCGGAAGCACAACCCTCTCTTGCCGAATAGCCACCGGGAACATGTATCTCGCTAGTCCGATAGCATGGGGGATAAATTTCAGAGGGGGAGAGAGATCCTTCACGAGGAGGTGTGAGTGAGAGAGAGGGGGAGGGGTGCCTTTTATAGGAGAGGGGGGAACCCCGAGGGGGTGGCCGATGCATGGGGGCTGCCCCTTGCCCTCCCCTCATTCATGTGGGTGGACACTCCACTCGCAAAATCCTCTTCAAATCCCTCCACTCAAAATCCCACTCAAACTTGCTATTAAATTTCCACCAAATTTAATGCAAACTCTCATTAAATAAAAATCTTTTTATTTATTTAGATTTTTGTCAATTACTTTACTGACAAACATTCACATATAACCCCTTGCTAGAATTCTATTTCACATGCAAAAACACTTTCTGCAATTTCACCCGAAAACCTGTTTCGGTATCTAGTGAAATAAATTCCTGCGCTTGTTATTCTTTCCGGCATGAAACATTTGCTCCAACTGGATGTCAGTGCCCCTTAAGTGTGTCACCCTACGGTTCACGAATAATGCGGACATGATCAAGACCCTTCTCCGATCAATAATCAGTAGCGGGACCTAGAGATCCATACTGACTCCCACACATTCAACGATGACTTTCCTGTGATCGTCGAAACCTTTTACGCGTGTATCTTAATCCCTTTGTTTCACAATATATTACATGTCCGAGATTCGATCATCGGTATCTCCATACCTAGTTTGATCTCGTTACTGACATGCACTCTTTTCTCGTTCCCATGATATAACATTCTAGTGATCAAATCACTTGCTTGCAAGCTAACCAATGTGATATCACCGAGAGGGCCCAGAGTATATCTATCCGTCATCGGTATGAACAAATTCCACTCTTGATCCATGTGTCTCAACATAACACTTTAGTAGTTTTGAAGCCATCTTTATAATCACCCAATTACGGTGTGACGTTTGATGTCAACAAGAAACTCTTCCGGTGTTAGTGATTAACATGATCTCATGGTCTAAGGATTAGGATCACTTCGTAAGTTGTTTGTAGCAATATAAACTCAATGACTTTGATCGTAATGCTATACTTCGGATGAATGTTCATCACATCATTACACTAATGTTGTGATCTTGTTATTAACAACATCCAATGTCTATGATCAGGAAACTGTGATCATCTTGTTAATCAATGAGCTAGTTTATGAGAGAGGCATAACTAGGAACTCTTTGTTTGTTTATTAAACACACATGTATTAATGTTTCCGTATTAATACAATTATAGCATGCAAAATAAACATCTATCATATACTTGGAATACACATAATAAACACTTAATTATTGCCTCTCAGGACATATTCCCTTCGTGGATCTGCCATGGACTTTTGGGCCAACCTCGACGACGCTAGAGAGGAACGACATGCCAAGATAGATGGACATGTGCCTCTCTAATTCCGCCAGCAATGAACAAAGGGCTCATCTAATGCTGCTTGCATGTAGAGGGGGCTCCTATAGGCGAATGCCGCCCCACACCTCCACGAACCACATATCCCTCTAGCCGAATCCACCTCCAAGAATGAAGCCTTCAAGAGGATACACGAGACAGCTAGCGCCGCCATCATCCGATCTTGAGACAAAATCTAGGGTTTTCCCCAGAGTATGTTGGGAAGGGAAGGTGAGAGCTGCATACCGATGCCTTCAACAAGGTAGCGACGCCCGTAGGCATCATCATCGACAACTCCGGCCACAACCAGAGTGCGGTTTTCACTAGCAACCTCACCTACCCTAACCCATTGTTCGACCAGTCACCCACCTACTGCATCAACCCTCAGTTGTAACCGCCTTTACGGTCGCACTCACTTGCCCCTACGGGCGCAAAACAGCCAGACGCGGTAGCCCAAATATACAACTCCTTCCTCTTCTTCGGAGTCGACAGGAGGATGCAACACCCCACATCAGTGCCATTTGTCTCCCACTCTGCATATCTGAGCAAGGTGCAAACAATCATGGGCATGCCAATGCTCCTGGACAGGTCGACATCACCACCACCTCTTCCTTCACCGGCCGAAACAGGGAGCCCACACCGTCTTCCTCTCTTCCACAGTCAGTAGGCCGGCCGCCGCCACCCTTTTTAGGTTCCAACATGTTGATCGGCTCTACTTCTTGGTCATCCAAACAATCCCTCATTCTCTTCCAAGATGAAATCATCTTCATTATCTTTGAGGAATACTGTATTTTTTTAGCTACTTCATCCAAAGATAAATGTGACTCCATCACCTACATATAATAGCCAACAGAAATATAGGTAAGTAGAAGAAATAGATCTAACACTAGTCCACAGATTGACAACGTGAACTCCCAACAATATGTGTCATTCTACCTCTGAACTTTCCCATATAAAAAAGCAAATATTTTTTCAAAAAGGGGAAAAGAAATAGATCTAAACAATGGAAGATATAAATCAGTGATTGCACATACCACATTTTTATTTCCCTTCTGATTAAACTTCCTTATTGTCCACATATCGAAGTTCGTTGCTTTAATCGTGATTGATTTCCAAATCGGCCACGGAGGGATGGTGAAGAAGACGGACAGTCAAGTTCTTGTTTTTTGAATGTTAGCAGGAGAACTGCTAAATCCAATGAATAGATAGAAAAACAGTCTGCCTGGTTTGTTTGAGGAAAACTATGCGAAAACCCTAACAACGACAAGCCACACCTAGAACCCCACAGAACATACAAGACGAAGAAGGCGGAACACACGACACACCCAGCCGGTACCCAGGCAACTCTGCTCCAAGTGCGCACCGAAAACTGCCGCATCGATCGGATCTGCCATGGACTTTTGAGCCAACCTCGACGACGCCAGAGAGGAACGACATGCCAAGATAGAAGGACATGTGCCTCTCTAATTCCACGAGCAATCAACAAAGGGCTCATCTGACGCTCCTTGCATGTAGAGGGGGATCCTATAGGCGAATGGCGCCCCATACCTCCATGAACCACATATCCCTCTAGACGAATCCACCTCCAAGAATGAAGCCCTCAAGAGAATACACGAGACAGCTAGCACCGCCATCATCCGATCTTGAGACAAAATCTAGGGTTTCCCCGAGAGTATGTTGGGAAGGGAAGGTGAGAGCTACATACCGATGCCTTCAACAAGGTAGCGACACCCGTAGGCATCGTCATCGGCAACTCCGGCCACAACCAGAGTGCGGTTTTCACCGGCAACCTCACCTACCCTAACCCATTGTTCGCCTGGTCGCCCACCTACTACATCAACCCTCAGTTGTAACCGCCTCTATAGGCGCGCCCACTTGCCCATGCGGGCGCAAAACAGCCAGACGCGGTATGAGCAAGGTGCAAACAATCATGGGCAATGCCAATCATGGACATGGTCCCACTCTACATGTCTGATCAAGGTGCAAACAATCATGGGCATTGCCAATGCTCCTGGACAGGTCAACACCACCACCACCTCTTCCTTCACCGGTCGAAACAGGGAGCCCACACCGTCTTCCTCTCTTCCATAGCCAGTAGGCTGGCCGCCGCCATCACCACGCGAACACGCTTCCCTGCCATCCCATGCTCGTCCGTGACACAGCCCTGACAGCCTTGAACGGGTCCAGATCAGACCTGCAGAGCCGCCGCGTCTCCCCAGATAGGGCCCGCAGAGCCGTCTGTGACTCGTGAAGAGGCACGAAAGGGTATGGAGGGAAGAGGTGGAGTCGTGGACAGATTTTGATGGGTTCGGCAATATTACGGGTTTGGGCTTGGGCTGGACTTGGGCACGTGGAGCAGGAATAATTAGGAGAGCCGTAATTGGCACGGGTTGGAGGATGTATCGTACAGGAATCTAAAAATAAACGTGAATTGTGAGTGTGTGAAGCAATTTCGTTTCGGTTTGTCTATCCCAAACATACCCTGCTACACACACACGAATACATGATACATCCCATACGATACCAATATCGAACCATCCGTGGCTTGCATCCAAGAGCAGCTGACAACCAGATCTCAGATCTCAGCGTCGTCCACGGGTCGGACTAGAAAGGATCGTGTGTGCAGCAGTTTCCAACCAGAACGTCCCCCTCCCCGGCGGCTTCGGAGCTCCATCGTGCGCAGCCCAACCAAGAGATCAAATTCGCATCGTGAAGCTCTCCGCTACAGCTACCTGTCGGGCCTAGCCGCCGCCAGCACCCCGGTTGTCGCGAGGGGGATGGCGGAGGCGAAGGGGGAGACAGCACCACTGCTGGCGCGGGAGGATTCGAAGGGACCTGGAGGTGCAGCCGGGGCAGGAGCGACGTGGGCGCAGACGCTGGGCAACGTCGTGGTCTCCATCGTCGGCACGGGGGTGCTCGGCCTGCCCTACGCCTTCCGCGCCGCCGGCTGGGTCGCGGGATCCATCGGCGTCGCCGCCGCCGGCTGCGCCACGCTCTACTGCATGCTCCTGCTCGTCAGTACCCTACACTACCTACCCCGCGTTTAGCACTGCCGTCTTCTTTTCACTGTTCTGGATCGCTGTTTATGTTTGCTTAGTTGCTTGACGGGGATGCCACCCAAATTTTTCGACTCGCTACCGCGGCCTACATCCTGCATTCCAGTCAGCTTAAGCAGATTGGAATGTGCTGTCATAAAAAAACTGGATGGCGTTTGTGCTTTCATTTTCGATAACATTTCTAATCCTAGCCACACCGCCATAATGTTGTGATCAATCAGAGGCTAAGAGCTAAGAAAAAAATCAGAGGCTAAGAGCTATGGTGGCAACACGGTTAGTATGTGGTCACTCACTCGGGATAAAATATTGCATCCTCTTGCTTACGGGTACAGATGGGATCTGGGGATATCTTGCCCCCAACTGTTCAATAAGGAGGCTTAACGCTTTCTGTACCTTTTTCATTTCCCATAAATATTATGGTCCAATAATGTCTCCAATATAACACGGACGATCTCCAGTAACTCAGGGATGAAGTCAAGATTTTGCCCAAACAATAGGAAATTAAAACCAAATGAATCACGTAGCCGGAACCATTCTCGGAAGAGTATCAGAATATAATCCCTGTTAATTGTCAGCCTTATGGTGCTAACCCATTCTTCGTAGTACTATTCCTGTAAGCATGACAATTTTTCCACACATCATAGTTAGGTTGAATGGTCAAACTTGCTCAATTATGTTTCTTTGTTGCTTCTTCAGCATGTTGTATTTGTCGAATAGTACCCTGCCTCATAATTTGTTTGCATTCTTTACATTAAAGATTACATTGATAGCAATAACTTTCCAGCTGCTTAATTTACTTGGTACCGATTTCTTATCTGAAGGTGGACTGTAGAGATAAGTTGCAAGAGGAAGAAACTGATGAACCCTGTGATGTTCACTATACGTATGGAGATTTGGGTGAGAAGTGCTTTGGGACTGTAGGTCGATGGTTGACGGAAATTCTCATTCTTGTTTCGCAAGCTGGTGGATCTGTAGCTTACCTAGTATTCATTGGCGAGAATCTCCATTCCGTGTTTAGCCAGTCAATGACATCCGCTGGCTTCATCTTTGCTGTCCTCCTCCCTGTGCAGATTGCGTTATCCTTCATTCGTTCACTGTCTTCTCTTTCACCATTCAGTATATTTGCTGATGTATGCAACGTCCTAGCGATGGCAATGGTTATCAGAAAGGATATTCAACTAATTGATCATCCGTTTGCAAATAGAAGTGCTTTTAATGGAGTTATGGCGATACCTTTCGCTTTCGGGGTTGCAGTCTTCTGCTTTGAAGGATTCAGCATGACATTGGCACTAGAATCCTCAATGGCGGAACGGAAAAAGTTTCGTTGGGTGCTTTCTCAAGCAGTTGTGGGCATCATATTTGTGTATTCATGTTTTGGAGTGTGTGGCTATTTGGCCTACGGCGAGGGTACTAAGGACATCATAACACTTAATCTTCCGAATAATTGGTCATCTGCTGCAGTTAAGGTTAGTGCAGTTTCATAATCTATTTGTGTGATTTCTGTCGAAACATGCCATTGCTTCTACACAAATATGTTACACTTGCACTTTACTGCCCTAGTGTTCAACAATTGCTTAGTTGGAGTTATGAAGTCATGGAGTATGAGTGAAGTGTAGATCTCTAATATCGTGAAATTTGAATAATTTGTTGTCACATGGAACCTAAATTGCCGGAATAGTAATCTCCGTATGCTAACAGTTCAGAAAATCCATTGACAGGTTGGCCTATGCATTGCACTAGCATTCACATTCCCAGTTATGATGCACCCGATCCATGAGATTGTGGAGGTGAGGCTCAGATCAAGTGGATGCTTTCAGAAACTTTCCCACAGTGTTCCTGGCGCCGAATGGCTAGGCCTGCACTCGAGTCGCATCCTCGTGGTGACCATCCTTGCGGTGGTGGCATCCTACATACCTGCATTTGGATCATTTGTCTCCTTTGTTGGGAGCACAATGTGTGCGCTGCTCTCCTTTGTGCTGCCTACCTTCTTCCACCTCAACATTGTGGGCTCGTCAATGAACCTGTGGCAAAGGGTGTTGGACTACAGTTTCCTTCTTTTTGGCCTGGGTTTCGCTGGCTATGGTGTCTTCACCACTCTTTCTTCACACTAACAGATGAATTCAAAATGGCCAAGATCCACAGATTTATGGTTAATTTGTAAAAAAAAGATGCTAGACAGAACTATCTGTAGTCCTGGAACGGCAGGCATCACATCAGATGCTTTGATATTCTCAGCTGATTATTCTCTGCCTTGGTCTGGATTGTTAGGTGGTGGTGGTGTAGTTTGTATGTATCTTTATCTTAACTCTGGATTAATTTCAATATTTTTTAATGTTCATACGAGGCATAGTCCATGGTGTTTAACATGGGTTGGTTGTAATCCTGATCTGGTTGTTGTCAGGATGTGTTTCTTTTTTTTAGGATACACCCTGACAGGTGTACCAAACACATAGTAAAAGAGACTGTTGACGGCAGTTACAACACTGCTAGGCGGCACGCACGGCTACCAACAAAGGGGGTGGTAGCTCCCCAACTCACTAAGCCTATTCTCCTGCTATTAACAAGGTCACCGGCTCCGGAAAGCCAAAAACATCAGAACGAAACAGCCTAGCTAAGTCATCTTGGATCCTGGTTTTATTGGCCTCCATCTCTGGACGTGCCTCGTTGAACACTACGTAGTTCCGGTGCCTCCACACGTCAGGATGTGTTTCTTAATTTGACAGTTCACACAAATGATAATCATATCAGGCAATTTTCTGCTAAAACCATTTGATAGTCTACAACCTCAAACTAAAAGGTGGAAGCACAAAATTTAGAGGAGGTAACTATTTTATTTCAGTGTACTAGTTATAATCATGTGTAGTAGTTAAGTACCACGCATTGCAACAAGTCTCGTAGCCAGGGCTAGACAGTCTTTCGATAAAAGCCCATTTGTTGTCCTCGAATTATCCCAAGAGTTAACTTGTAACCATAAATGTATTTCTAGTGCAAAACAAACCTCAGCTCTGTTAATCGTCCAAACGCTTGGTTTTTTCGACTTTATCGCATACCGGAGAAATGATTGCATAAAGAAAAAAAAAGAAAAAATGATTATACGCAATGTTTGTACGCAACTCATTTTGAGAATTTCACAAGGGTATGTCCCCGACAACAATGTGATCCCATGCCCTGATGCAGGATGGCGGGTAATGTTCATGTCCTTTGTCCTTCACGGACTCTGTATCACTGCCCACGAATTTCTCCGTGAGCTTCTCTTTGTCTATGACATCCAACTTCACCATCTTATGCCCAACGTCATTCTCCACATTGCTTGTTGAGTTACTCTCTGCGAGTGCTTCCTAGGCATCCACCCTCACCGCGCTTGTGAAAGCGTCTCTACTTTGTGAAGAGACAAGTGGGAAAAGAGGGAGTCTACATAGTTGGTAGCTTTAGGATCTCCGTTCGCCTGGAGGTCGAGTACTTCGACTTTAAGATCGTTGAATCCCTCCAGGATTTAGGAAGAAATGGTTCTGCATCCGTGAAGAGACAGGTGGGAAAACAGGGAGTCTACACCGTCGACGGCTTCAGGATCTCCGTTCGCACGGAGATCGAGTACTTCAACTTCTAGATCGTTGAATCCCTCCAGGATTTAGGAAGAAATAGTTCTACACCCGACGCCATATCAATGCCTTTTAGAAGAGGCTTGGATCTCTTGAGAGGGAGTCCCAGTCCGTACTCGATCGAGCGAAGGTTGAATCCCATTATGCACTCGACCGGGCCAAGGATGAGGCCCAAGAGCGCGAGGAAAGGCATCGTGCCAAAGCTGCGGACTGCGAGAGTAAACTTGAAGGACGGTTGCACGCCTTAAGCGATTCAAGTAAGATACTTCATCGCGGGTTTTTCATATTTCCCTTTGACCCTTGAAAGCGGAACACTTCATTTTATTGTGCGGAGTACTTCCGTGTTATTCTCCGAGACCATCACTTGGTTAGCTACCTAGGTGGACTGTTTGATTTCCCAGATGAAGTTTCTTTGAGTAGTCTGTTGACTTCCTTGCCGATGGCCTTGAGATTTGGCTCCGAGAAGCCTTCATCTGTTAATTCGGGAACTTGTGGACCAAGGCTTAGCCTGGTGGTAAGGACATGCTGATATGGCCTAGCCCGTCCGAGTTCGAGTCTCCATACTCGCATTCTTGATTCCTATGCACACTTACCTCTATCAATTAACAACCCCGTCGGTGATCAACACAACACAACTGAAACGAGCTCACCCCCGAGTCACTCGCGCGGGTGGCTCCGGTGTGATCCCATCTCACACAGAAAACCCTAGCTGTTGGGATCTCATGGCCACCGCCGGTGCCGGCTGTGGTGGCGGTGCCGTAGCCGTCAATCAGCGGTGAGGGCAAGGAAGGGCTCCCCTCCACTCTTCCTCTTTGCATAGAGAAGTGGAACCGGCGGGGTGCGCAGGGCTTCAGTGTGGCGTCCGATCCGATACAACGACGGGGTGGATGTGGTTGTGGGGCGGCGGTTTGGATGACGGTGCATCATAGGGTGTGCAGTGGTGGTATGGTCCCAAGGGCCAGAGTCGGCGGCTATGCCCGTGGTTGCCGTGGCCAACTCATCCTCTTCTCTACCGTGGCGCCGCTCGCCGTGCTACTTGCGGACGTGGTGTCCAGGGTTGCCTTCGATCTTCCAGCCTTTCCGGTGGGTCAGGAGGGTGGTGAAGGTCGGCTGCGTGGGGTTGCTGACCTAGTTTGGAATAAAGGAGGTGGTTCTAGGGTTCCTCCCGCGCCAAGACAAAGATATACTTGCTGCCTATCCTTGTTGATATGGCATGGTGCGGCGTGTTTCGGAAGGCTCCGCCAGCGAACTCCCATGGACGCATCATTCCTAAAGGTTGCTAGATCAGAAGGAATTCGGTCATGTGCGCCCATGCTTTTTTCTGACCGTTTGGTTTCAGAGGAAGCGTTACGAAGCTCTGCTATCTGTTACCATCATGTGTCATGTCTTTGATGATCCATGTGAAGTCAGATGCAGAGAATGTCATGAAAGCAAGGACACGAGGGCTAGCGATGGTTCTTTGAGTCTTTGTGGCGATGATGAACTGTTTTGGTGATCTCTGATTCGCAGAAGCGACTGTTAGTGGAGGCGACAACACATGAGAAGTTTACAGTCTTACCTTGCAAGTGAAAATCCAAGGTGTGACATTAATTGGTTGTGTCTGATAATGGACTTGTGGAAGTCATTGTTTTGTGAGCGAGAACATTCTCATGGATGAAAACCTGTGATTTTTTTCTCGGGCGATGACGACGCTTGTGCATTGTTTTCTTCGTGAAGACATCGTTATTGGAAATGTTGGACTTCTAATATTGTTTTAGTGGTGTTAGTGCCGCTGTTATAAGGAATTGATCATTGCAGCGGGACTTTCTTATTTTGCAATTCTTGTTTTCGGGGCCATCTGTCCGTAAGACCGCTAGACATTTTTTTTTGGAAAAGAGCATATATTAATATCACAGGGATACCAATTACACCCGGCCTCTGCAACAACGCATGCCCTAGCGGCTCTATGGATGCACACAACCCAGAAAAAAGAAAAAAGAATTACAAAAAATAAAAGTCCCGCTACAGAGAACTAATCCTCAAAGCAACAACAGTGACACCATCAGAATAACACCAGTAGTCCCCACTCCAATAACAACGCCTTCAAGAAGGAAATAGTTCCCAAGCACTGTCGTTGCTCGATCAAAGATCATAGGTTTTCACCCTGGAGAAAGTCCTTACTCACAAAATAATGCCTTCAACAAGATCATTGCCAGGCACAACCAGTTAAGGCCAAACCTTAGATTTTTACCCTGCAAGATAAGACTGAGAACTCCCCCTGTGATGTCTTCCCGCACCAACAGTCACTGCAACGAGTCCCAGATCACGCAGCCAGATCTCCGTCGTCACAATAACAAAAATCACCATTGCTACCCTCATATTTCTGCTGTGCTGACATTCTCCGCATCTAACTTCATCATGGCACTAAGAATGGCACTTGGTGGGAACAAACAGCAGAGCTTCGCAACGCTCCCGCTCAAACCAAATGGTCAGAAAAAAAGGTACGCACGACCGAATACCTTCAGATCCAGCAATCTCCAGGCATGATACGCCCATGGGAGTTCGCCGGTGGAGCCTTCGGGAACCCGCCTCTCCAGACCAGATCAACGAGGGCAGACATCAAGCAGATCTTCGTCTTCGTGCGAAGGAATCCAAAGGACCACCACCATTATTAGATCCGACACAGAGATCCCCACACCGCCGGCCGGTTCCGGAGAACGGATCGAGTAGGCAACTAGGGTTTGAGATCTGATCTGGGTCTTCCAACGGAATTCCATCGCCGGCACCTCTAGCACCATATCGCCCCACTCCGCCGCCCTGGAGGAACGAACAAGCTGCCAGCACAGAGGGACGGGCGAACACTACGCGCCAGCACTCCGGACGGGCCTCCATGCCGCCGCCCTCCATGCTATCTCGCGCCGCCGAGCCATCTCCCTGCTCCACCGCTGCCTTCCCCGCTAAGGTTCGCCGCCTCCCACACACCACCCCTGGGACGATCCGCCTCCGCACGAAGGGGACCCGTCGGGGGAGCGCCTCCCTCGCCCACTGCCTATGACGTCCAGGCGCGGCCACGGCAGCGGCCGGGGGAGAGGAGATCGGGGCGGAGCTTTTCTAGGGTTTGGCGCCTCCGGAGCCGCCCCGCGCAAGGCGACCCGAGAGTCGGGAGTTTACTTGTTCGACCGCTAGACGAATGTGTTGTTGCGGAAACTGAGTGTAATTGTTATCTTGGCGGTATTAATATACTTTGTCAAAACAAAACAAAAAGTGTCGTCTTTTTTTCATGTTACGGCCACCCTTTTCTTAATTCAGGAACTTCATCCGTTAATCACAAGCTCCTACTGTAGTACCTCCTCCGTAGATGGTTAGCATTACGACGCCATTCTCTTCGTACTTAGGGGGTGTTTGTTTGGGCTTTTGACCACTTCTCCACTGGAAAAAGCCAGAAAAACAAAACAAACGGGCAGCTGTACGTTGGGCTTTTGGTAAAGTACTTCTATAAAACAGACCTATCAGGCAAAGCACGTCTCGGGGTGCTTCCCGCAGCTTCCCGCAGCTGCGGGTGAACCGTTTTTTACTTGGACATGTTATTCACCTAATTTACAACATAATGCCACCCAACGACCCGTTTCCCAAAAAAAAACGCCAGGAACCGTACGCGACGCCTCCCTCGCGATAGGTCTTCTCTACAGCGCCGCCACCCCATGCTCCTGTCTCCTCCCTGCCGCCCGCCGCCCGTCGCCCTTCGCCCGCCGCCCTGCCGCCCGTCTCCCGTCGCCCGTCGCCCGCCGCCCGTCGCCCGTCGCCCGTCGCCCTCTGCCCGCCACCCCCCACGTTCCCTGTCTCCTTCCTGCCAGCGTCGCCACCCCCCACCTTCCTGCCTCCTCCCCGGCGCCATCTTCCCTGCCTCCTCCTTGCCACCAGCAGAGTCCCTCCTCCCTGCCATTCCCCACTACCCGACGGTCCTTCTCCCTGCTGCCAAGAAGGCCTCCCTCATCCGATTGCATAGGTGAGGCTATTGTTGGAATTTAGATGTTGTACTGATCTGAAATTTAGATGTTGTATTGGTATGAAATTTCTTGATGTGGGATGTTGTTAGATGTTGTACTGCTATAAAATTTGTTGATGTTGTGCTGTTTGAAAACTTGATGTCACTTGAAACCGAATGACCAATTTGATGATGTTTGCTGCTAATAATGTGTTGGTCTTGCTGAAATTATGTTGCTTGTTGTAGTATTGCTACGTGTTGGTCTTGCTGAAATGTCGAAGATGGTTTGGGATCCATACCACACTAGACTTTTCTGTGACATTTGTATGGAGGAAGTGAACGACAACAATAGGGATGGGGGTTGCTTGAGTAGAAAGGGGTACAAGAATCTTGGAGATAAATTTGCCGAAAAAACAGGGGAAAGATTAACGCAGAAACAATTCAAGAACAAATGGGATGCTTTAAAGAAGGATTACACGGGGTGTATGGAACTGCAAAATGCGACCGGGCTTGGTTGGGATCCTATAACAAAAACTATGGATGCAGATGATGATTGGTGGAAGAATCACATAGCGGTAAGTTACCATTTTCTATACTTGCACTTTCTTTGTATTTGTTATTTTGATCATCAGACTGATTTCTGTATTATGTTCTTATTTTCAGATTCGCCCTGACAATGCAAAATTTAGGAATGGGCCACCTCCCAACTTGGAACAACAAGATGTTATGTTTAGGAAGGCACATGTCACTGGACAATCAGCTGCCATTGCAGGTCAGGAAGAAGGAAATGGCAATGAGGCTCCAATAATGCTTGATGATGATACCTCGGCTTACAACAATGCAATAGCGAAACACAAGCATGTAGAGAATGAAATGGGAACAGGGAAACGCAAGCATGGGGAGAAGGATTTTTTCTCGGCTTACAACAATGCACTGAACACAATTGTATCAAGGCACACTGAAGGAAGTTCTAGCAGCAAGGAAGATCAGGTCCCAACTATGAAGGAGTTTTTAGGAATGGTTCGAGATTGTGGAGTGAGTGAAGGAACTGCTATCATGTACACTGCTGGCAAGCTAGCTATGTGAAAGTGTAAGATGGTTAACCTAGAGGGGGGTGAATAGGTTTCTACAAAATTCTTTATAATCTTTTGCAAGTTTTAGGCTTTGCGGAATATAAGTGAGCCTAAATGCAAACTAGGCGAGGCAACCTAGATGATGTACAAGATACTTCAAGCTCGAAGTCTATCACAAGATAAGCAACACAAGTAAGAGATCGGTTAAGGAATAACCGAAGCATGCGGAGACGAAGATGTATTCCCGTGTTCACCACCTTTGGGAAGGGGGCTACGTCACGTTGGAGAGGTGTGAGGTTACACGAAGGATTCCTCACGCGCCACGAAGGCTCACCTTCTTCTCCGAGCCTATCCCACGAAGGAATAGCTCACTTACTCGTGGTAGACTTTAGGGTAGTCTCCAAACCCTCACAAACTTTCCACGGGGCAAATCACAAGCCGAATGCCTCCGGGCGACCCTAGCCGCCTAGGGTTTCCCACAAACCCAAGAGTAACAAGCTAACTCGATGAACTCAAGGGGGATGAACTTTGGCTTGATGGAAACGTAGATCGGGACCTCCTCTTCCTTTCTACCAAAGGGATTTGGATTTGGTTGGGTAGAATGGGAGATCCTCAAGCTTTTGTGTTTCAACAATGGGGAGAGAGAGAGAGAGAGAGCTTCAAGAAATAATATAAACTGAATGCCTAACCTACTCAAGATGGAAGAAGGGATATTTATACTCAAGGAGAAAAACTAGCCATTTTGAGCCAAAAACGCAAGGTCCGGTTTTAAGTTCGGTTGGTCCGGCCCACACACCGGACAGTCCGGTCCACAGCCCGAAAAACCGGACTGAAACCGAAACTGCTCTCAATACCCAGACTCAGATAGACTCGGAGTGAGAAAACCGGAGAACCCGGTTTGAGTCCGGATTTCCGATCCTGACACCGGACGGTCCGGTCTGGGAGCCGGTCCAACCGGTCTGAAAACCGGATCTGCAGAAAAGGCTCAGGTGGATAGGATTTCTTCTCTTCTCTCTTTGGTGATGGATTAGGTAGGAGAGAGGGATGTGTATATGGCTTAGGTGATCATCCCCAACAAGCTCATCGAGAGAACCCCTCTTAATAGTGCGGAGCTCCTAACCGGACTCAAATTACATGAAAAGGGAAAACTCCGGTGCGAAGCTTCGTTATCAAAATGGGGGGGGGGGGTCTCCGATAACATTTCATCACAGCATTGGACTAGAACCTGTGTAAGACACTAGAAAAAGCATTAGTCCAAAGACACTAGAAAAAGCATTAGTCCACTCTAACCATGGTGTCATTGTCAACCAAAAATAGCATAGGGTAAAATACCCTTTCAATCCCCCCCTTTTTGGTTGGCGATGACAAACCGAGCTAGAGTTCGCAAAGATATTATAAACAACAAAAGACATAGTCATAGCATAATATAAATATCCAAGGTTCACACACATAGCACAAACTTGTTCAACATACAGAACGAAAGCAGATAGTTCATACATAGAGCGAAAGGGAAAGCACAATGCCATAAGAAGCAATGAGAACGCAAGGGGCATTGTGCTAACGGCAAACCCCGGAAAACCCCGGCAAGGAACCCGTAGATAACTAATAGAACTCTACTCTTCTCCCCCATTGGCATCGAGACACCAAAAAGGAAGAGGAGGAGAGCGATGCTAACGCAGCCCAACTAAAAACAGATCTGAAACTCGGTTTTAAGTTTGGTTGAACCGAGATCCAAACCGGAGGACCCGGTCTATAGCTCGGAAAACCGGAGGAGAACCGAAAAACGGTTCAGATACGAGATCCGGATAGACCCGGTATAGTATAACCGGACTGTCCGGTTCTGGTCCGGTTTTCCGTCGCTGGCACCGGGCTGTCCGGTCTGGGAGCCGGTTCGACCGGGCCAAGAACCGAACAACAGAATGTTTTTTTCTCGAGGATGGCATGTGCAATTAGAGGAAGATAGTAGACTCCAAAAGGGTAGAGGAAGCAGGTGATCTAGGCATGCCTATTGGAAAGAATCAATTTCAACCTCACAAAGAGCAACAATAGGCATGATTCGAAGATATCAAGAGCGAGAGGAAAGATCAAACTCAGAGAGCATCAAGATGGAAAACATTGAAAAGCAAAGGAGGCTAGAAGGTTGTGGGGGATTTCTCCCCTATGTTTAAGCACATGTGTCATGACACCTCAACGATAGATGCTTGGACTCATATCATGACACGAGATCAATTTATGTTGCACACATAGGTATGCATCAAACCAAGACATGGTAAGATGGCTATCCCTACATGTGCGGCGCAACTAGTCTACATAGCATGTTAAGAGCAAGAATATAGTGCAAGAAGCAAATCAATCCAAGTTTTGGGGATCTAGGATACGGAGTTCTCTCCTCAACATAACAAACCGGGCTTCATCCAAAGGCTTCGTGAAGATATCGGCCAATTGGAACATCGTACCCACATGAGTGAGATTGATATCACCATTTGCGACATGGTCACGTAGGAAGTGGTGGCGAATTTCAATATGTTTGGTGCGGCAATGTTGGACGGGGTTGTTGGCGATCATTATCGCACTTTCATTGTCACATAGAAGAGGCACCGTACCAAGAGACACACCATAGTCTTTCAAGGTTTGCCTCATCCATAACAATTGAGCACAACAAGATGCCGCGGATATGTATTCGGCTTCGGCGGTGGATTTTTGTTTCTTGGAAGACCAACTCACCAACGACCGGCCAATAAATTGGCAAGCCCCGGAGGTTGATTTCCGGTCAACCTTATCACCTGCCCAATCGGCATCCGAATAGCCAACAAGCTCAAAGGTTGACCCCTTTGGATACCAAAGCCCGAGAGTAGGAGTGAGAACAAGGTACCTAAAAATCCGTTTGACCGCCATCAAGTGGCACTCCTTGGGAGAGGATTTGAAACGAGCACACATTCCTACACTTAACATGATATCCGACCTAGAAGCACAAAGGTAGAGCAAGGAACCAATCATAGAACGATATACCTTTTGATCCACGTCCTTCTCGCCTACTCCAAGGCCAAGTTGTCCATTTAGTGGCATGGGTGTCTTCATGGGATTAGCCTTGGCCATCTCGAACTTATTGAGCATATCCTTAATGTACTTTTCTTGAGAGATGAAAGTGCCATGAGGAAGTTGCTTTATGATGAAGCCTAGAAAGAACTTCAACTCCCCCATCATGGACATCCTAAATTTCATAGTCATCAACTCGGCAAAAGCTTTGTTATGAGATTCGTTAGTTCCACCAAAGATAATATCATCAACATATATTTGAACAATAAATAAGCCACCCCCTTTAACCCGTTTGGTGAAAAGGGTGGAATCGACCTTACCCACGCTAAACCCATCCATGAGTAGAAAATCCCTAAGGTGCTCATACCAAGCATGGGGAGCTTGCTTTAGTCCGTAGAGAGCCTTATGGAGTAGATACACATGGTTGGGATAGCGTGTGTTTTCGAAACCCGGGGGTTGAGCTACATATGCAACCTCTTTCAAGGGACCATTAAGAAAAGCACTTTTCACATCCATTTCATAAAGCTTGAAGTTATGGAAAGATGCATAAGCAAGCAAGAGACGAATAGCTTCAAGACGAGCAACGGGCGCAAAGGTGTCCTCATAGTCAATACCTTCTATTTGGGCATACCCTTGCGCCACTAACCTTGCTTTGTTCCTCGTGACGACCCCGTTCTCATCTTGCTTGTTTTTTAACACCCACTTGGTCCCAATAACATTGATGCGATGATCTTTAGGCCTCTCCACAAGAGACCATACTTCATTGCGGGTGAAACACTCGAGTTCTTCTTGCATGGCAATGACCCAATCCGAATCCTCCAAAGCCTCATGTACCTTAAGGGGCTCGAAGTTGGACACAAAAGCATGGTGCCCACAAAAGGTTGTGAGGTTCTTAGGGCCTGTTTGTTTGGGCTGTGGCTAGCTGGCTGTGGCTGGCTGTGCTGCTGTGCAGGGAAAGCTGCTGTGCAGAGAAAGCTACTTCTCTGGGTTTGACTGTTTGGCAACTTGACTAGCTGGCTGGCTGTGTGATAAGGAATTGTCTGTTATGTCCCTGTAATTCATATAACACATATACTTCATTATTGAAGTGCATAAATCGCATATATCATCGCTAAATACCATATGTCACATATTGGTTTGTTCAAAATACATATCTGACCATTACACAAATAAGAAATCATCGTAATGAAATTTCGAGCAACACTATCACATCAAGAGAGGCACGTATCAATTTCGAGCAACACTACCACAATATGAAATTTCGAGCACTAGCACGACACTAGCACTACCGTGTCTCACCCGCAAAAAAAAGCACTAGCACTACCATGTGCGGATGGGGTCCTCGCATTTGAACTAGGACAAGGTCGACCGGGGATGAGGTCGGACAGGGACGAGATGAGCTGGGCGGGGACGGGAAGGATGTAGCTGAGCAAGGACGGGGTCCGGCGGTCTCGGCGGCGGCGGAAATCAGGCCAATGGCTACCGTACGGCGCTGCCTCGTGCGACGACGGGGTCGAGCTGTCAGGACCGTGAATGGTGGCGCTGGGGAGGAGGTAGGCCGCCGGCTGGAGGCAAGGAAGAGGCCAGCGAGGAGGAGCCAGGGAAAGCTGCTGCGAGGTCCGGCGCAGGGAGGAGTCCGACGACGGGAGGAGAGCGGCGGGGAGGAGGGAGGCCGCTAGCGGCAGGGAGGAGGCCGACGGGGAGAAGGCAGGGAGGAGGGCGGCGGGCGGCAGGCGGCAGGGAGGAGGGCGACGGGAAGAAGGCAGGGAGGAGGAAGGACGACGGGGAGGAGGCAGGAAGGAGGGAGAACGTCGAGGAGGACGGTGGGGAGGAGGCAGGGAGGACGGCGCGGGGAGGAGCCAAGGGAGGACGACGACGACGCTGAGACTAGACGAGGAGAACCCTATCCTCTCGCCAGAGACGACTCGCGAGAACACGGGGGAGGGGGTGCATGGGGCATTTTTTTTTCTGGGAGCCGGGGTCACGTACAGGTCAGTCCGGGTGGCATTTTGATGTAAATTGAGGGAACAATATGTTCAAATAAAAAATGGTTCGTTCGCAGCTTCCCGCATCTGCGGGAAGCACCCCCAAACGTGCTTTGCCCAGTAGGTCTGTTTTATAGAAGTACTTTAGCAAAAGCCAAACCCACAGCCACCCGTTTGTTTCGTTTTTCTAGATTTTTCCTGTGGAGAAGTGGTCAAAATCCCAAACAAACACCTCCTTATTCTTGGCACGGGTCTCAATCCCTCTTGATATGCTTCCAAGGATATTGTTGACTTGAAGTCCACTTGCAATGGAGGCGGCCTTAATCTTTCGAATTGTGCCTTCATGATCAACAAATTCATCTTTTGAGGGGCCTTGATCGTTGACACCATCTTGAGCTTGGCCTTGAGATGGAGGTTGATCTTCTACTTGGTCTTGCTCGAAGGTTTGAGGGCTTGGTTCTTGTTCTTCGGTTTGCAAGGCATCATGAGAGAGATGTTGATCTTGTGATGCATTTGATGGCTCAACTTGGATAGAGCTTGGCTCTTCTTGAGTTGAGCTTGATTCTCCCCCATCATCTTGTTGAACATGAATGTGAGACTCGGTAGGCAAGATGTGCCCAATACCCATCAACTTGATGACTTGAGAAGAATCACCATCTCCTACATCACGAGAAGAAACTTGCCCCTCATGGGGACCATTATTCTCCAAAAACTCCACGTCACAAGATACTTCAACACAACCATTAGTCTTGTTGTAGTATCTATAGGCATGCGAGTTTTCCGCATAACCAACAAAAATACCCTCTATAGTTCTAGATTCGAATTTACCGAGCTTTTCCTTTTTGTTCTTGACGAGACACTTGCACCCAAAGACACGGAAGTAGTTGACATTGGGCTTCTTACTTGTGAGAATATCATATGGAGTCATGTCAAAGGGAGCACGGAGGAAGAGCCGGTTCGTGTAGTGGACCGCGGTAGCAATAGCTTCTCCCCAAAAATTGTGAGGAGACTTGAATTCACTCAACATTGTTCTTGCCATCTCAATGATTGTCCAGTTCTTCCTTTCAACAACACCATTTTGTTGAGGGGTATAAAGAGCTGAGAATTCATGCTTGATCCCCTCATCTTCAACAAATTCTTGCATGGTGTAATTCTTGAACTCGGTGTCGTTGTCGGTTCTAATAGTCTTGATCTCCACACCATGAGTGCGTTGAGCTTGCTTGGCGAAGATCATGAATTCCTTGAAAGTCTCATCCTTCGTCTTGAGAAGAAAGACCCAAGTATACCTTGAGTAATCATCAACAATGACAAGACCATATCTTCTTCCTCCAAGAGAGTCATATGTCGAAGGCCCGAAGAGATCCATATGGAGCAATTCCAAGGGTCTTGACGTGGACACCTTGGTAACTGAAGGATGATGCTTTCCAATTTGCTTCCCTGAAATGCAAGCACTACACACATGATCTTTCTCAAAGGAGATACCGGTTAGTCCAATAATATGTTCACCTTTTAGGAGGAGATTGAGATTTCTCATGTTGACATGGCCTAGGCGACGATGCCAAAGCCATCCCTTGTCAGCCTTGGCCATTAGACATGTAGGAAGAGATTGACTCTCTTTCGAGAGGTCGACCACATAAAGGTCGTCTTCCACGTGTCCAATGAGAACCAAGCTGAGATCATCACCCCTAAAGACCTTCACAAAAGTTCTAGAGAAATAGGAGTCATAGCCGGCATCCGCGAGATGTTTAATAGAAAGCAAGTTGTAACCAAGGTTTTCAACATGTAGGACAGTCTCAAGAGTCAAAACCTTGGAAATTACCAACTTACCATAACCAAGAACCTTTCCTTTTGAGTTATCTCCAAAAGTGATGCTTGACGTTGAGTTGACATCGTGAATGAATTGGTCAAGCCCACTCCTACCTCCGGTCATGTGATTGGTGCATCCACTATCAAACACCCATTTTGATCCACCGGAGGCATAACCCTACAAAATCAATTCTTTGATTTAGGAACCCATTGAGTAATGGTTCCCCTAGCATTAGCAACAAGATCCTTAGGTACCCAAATTGAGTACCACCTATAAGCATAACCAATTCGAGGGCCAACATATTTGGCATATACATTTCCTTGAGTGCCCTTACACAGCACATAGGAAGTATTAGACTCTCCCGCAAACTTGTGATTGGGATTGCCCCTCATGGCTCCCCCATTCACCACATTCTTTTTGACCCGGTCAACCACCTTGTCACCTTCCTTCACAAAGGTTATCTTCTTCGGTGGAATGGCATTGCTTGTGTTGTTCTTTGGATCAAAACCGACACCTTCCTTGGAAACTCTCGTCTTTTGACGGGATAAAATATCATCTAGGATCTTTCCCTTGGAGGTAGGTGCACGACGCTCTTTCTCAAGTTGCTCTTTCAACTTCTTATTTTCCTCAATGAGGTGAGCTTGATCAAAGGTAGAGTTAGAGGTATAAGAATCATTTTCAACTATAATTGGATCCTTCAATGTACCAAGAGCTTTCTCATAGGACACCCGAAGTTGATCATGGTTCTCTCCAAGTTTTATGAGCTCACGCTTGACAAGCAAACTAGCCTTCTCAAGGTGCTCAAGGTCCTTGGTAAGAGAAGCATGATCAACTTCAAGCTCTTTCTTTGAGACATCGAGATCTTGAGACAATGAGTTAGCCCTATCAATAGTGTCCATGTCTTTTGCTTTATCAATTTCAAAGATTTCAATTTGTAGTTTAAGAAAAGAGTTGGTATTCTTTTCCTCACAAAGCTCTTGCTCAAGAAGATTGAATCTTCGTTTCTCATCATCAATATGAGATTCCAAGCTATCAATGGTCTCATCGCGTGAGCTAACAAGTTCCATTAATTGCTTGACTCTAGCACGAGCAATGGGAGGAAGAGACTTCATGATAGCATACATTTCTTTTATATATTCTTTTCCAAATTCATCATTATCACTATCACTATCATGGTCACTCTCAAGATCATCCAAGACACTAGATAGGGATGGAGGAGAGACAATTACCTTGGAGCTTCTTGCCATAAGACAAGAAACGGTGATCTTGGGAATAGGAGAACTCTCGATGTAGTCCTTGGAGTAGTCGTAGGTGAGAGGTGAACCGGATTCGACATATGCCAAACCGGTCACACCCACCACTTTCTCCTTATCCCCACACTCCACGTCAGACTCGTCCTTGGAGCTCCTTGCCATGAGGCAAGTGGCAGTGACCTTGGGGTTAGGAGAGTCGTCGGTGTAGTCCTTGGTGTAGTCATAGGTGAAGAGAGACCCGGGTTTGGCAAAGGCCAAACCGGCCACTCCAACCACCTTCTCTTCATCCTCTTCCTCATCGTCGGATATGTATTCTTGGGCTAGGAAGCCCTTACCATCACGCCTATTGTTCCTATTGTATCTTTCATTGATGGGGTTGGGCTTCAATCTTGGTTTGGCACCTTCTTCATATTTAGGCTTGTCAAGCCTCTTCTCATAAGGACACTTGTCGGCAAAATGGGTTGCCTCATCACAATTGTAGCACGTCGTCTTCTTCTCACTTGATCCCATTGAGCTTTTCCTTCTTCGGAACTTCATGTTCTTGGTGAAGAGAGCAAGTTGAGAGATCATATCATCAACTCCATCACCATCGCTATCTTCATCACTAGCAACATCTTCTTGCACTTGCTTGGCCTTCAAAGCTAGAGAGTGGGAAGACCCGATAGCACGGTTGATCTCCTTGATCTTTTGCCCTTCATCCGCCAAGTTATCCATGGCAACTAGATAAGAGACTAGATCATCACGAGTGAATTGATTAGCTCTATCGGGGAGTTGCAAGTTCAAGGCAAGATTCTTGTCGGTGACCGCGATCATGGAGACAATCTTGGACTTGATAAGTTCATCATTCAAATTGAATCCATCATCATACTTCTCACACCCTAGGCCACCAATCTTCACGCGGAGGGCAACGAGTCTCTTGTATGCTTCAGCAATAGTTTCACCATCATGGTTCATGAACATGTTCATCTCAGACTTGGCAGCTTCATACTTGGACTTTTGGATAAGAGAGGTTCCCTCTTGGAGAATGACAATCCTATCCCAAAGATCCTTTGCGGTGGGGATGTCGCTGACTTGATCATGGAGAGTGCGGTGAATGGCACTCCTTATCTTGTCACAAGCCGTTGCATTTAGTTGACGGTCGTAGTACTCCCCTGGGGTGAGGTTGCTGGGATCATGAGGGTGGAAGCCGATGCATACAATCTCCCAAAGCTCAACGCTACAGCTGCGAAGATGAGATTCCATAGAAGCTTTCCAATGAGAGAAGTGAGTTCCATCATAATGAGGTGCAGGGCCCGAACCATTAATATGAGGCATGATGTTCTTTTGCTTAGGATAAACATAAGGGAATTGATTAGGGGGCGTGGAAGTATTTGACGAGCCGCCCTCATGAGCGGACTCAGCATCCTTATCCTTCTCGATGTCCATTGGTCTCCCTTGAGGTACTACCAATGGATTACCAAGAAAATCCCCATCGCCAATGGCCTTAAGTTGTCCTTCTAGGTAACTCATTCGAACAAGGAGATCAGAATCCGCCTTGGCCTTTTCAAGGGCACTCTTGGCTAAGAGTTCACGAAGCTCCTTAACCGAATAAGTTTTTTCCTCCTCATCATCGGAGAAAACCATCTTTCCTCTTAGGCGGTAAAGCCCTTAAAAGAGCCCTTTGCTCTGATACCAATTGTAAGTGTAAGATGGTTAACCTAGAGGGGGGTGAATAGGTATTTACAAAATTCTTTATAATCTTTTGCAAGTTTTAGGCTTTACGGAATATAAGTGAGCCTAAATGCAAACTAGGTGAGGCAACCTAGATGATGTACAAGATACTTCAAGCTCGAAGGCTATCACAAGATAAGCAACAACAACTAAGAGATCGGTTAAGGAATAACCGAAGCACGCGGAGACGAAGATGTATTCCCGTGTTCACCATCGTTGGGAAGGGGGCTACGTCACATTGGAGAGGTGTGAGGTTCCACGAAGGATTCCTCACGCGCCACGAAGGCTCACCTTCTTCTCCGAGCCTATCCCACGAAGGAATAGCTCACTTACTCGTGGTAGACTTTAGGGTAGTCTACAAACCCTCACAAACTTTCCACGGGGCAAATCACAAGCCGAATGCCTCCGGGTGACCCTAGCCGCCTAGGGTTTCCCACAAACCCAAGAGTAACAAGCTAACTCGATGAACTCAAGGGGGAATGAACTTTGGCTTGACGAAAACGTAGATCGGGACCTCCTCTTCCTTTCTACCAAAGGGATTTGGATTTGGTTGGGTAGAATGGGAGATCCTCAAGCTTTTGTGTTTCAACAATGGGGAGAGAGAGAGAGAGAGCTTCAAGAAATGATATAAACTGAATGCCTAACCTACTCAAGATGGAAGAAGGGATATTTATACTCAAGGAGAAAAACTAGCCATTTTGAGCCAAAAACGCAAGGTCCGGTTTTAAGTTCGGTTGGTCCGGCCCACACACCGGACAGTCCGGTCCACAGCCCGGAAAACCGGACTGAAACCGAAACTGCTCTCAGTACCCAGACTCGGATAGACTCGGAGTGAGAAAACCAGAGAACCCGGTTTGAGTCCGGATTTCCGATCCTGACACCGGACGGTCCGGTCTGGGAGCCGGTCCAACCGGTCTGAAAACCGGATCTGCAGAAAAGGCTCAGGTGGATAGGATTTCTTCTCTTCTCTCTTTGGTGATGGATTAGGTAGGAGAGAGGGATGTGTATATGGCTTAGGTGATCATCCCCAACAAGTTCATCGAGAGAACCCCTCTTAATAGTGCGGAGCTCCTAACCGGACTCAAATTACATGAAAAGAGAAAACTCTGGTGCGAAGCTTCGGTATCAAAATGGGGGGGTCTCCGATAACATTTCATCACAGCATTAGACTAGAACCTATGTAAGACACTAGAAAAAGCATTAGTCCACTCTAACCATGGTGTCATTGTCAACCAAAAATAGCATAGGGTAAAATACCCTTTCACTATGAACAGGGATCATAGAGAGGTGTTCGCAGCATTTGCAACAACTGCGGGCAGGCTCGATTGGCTCCAGAGGACCCATGATGATATGAAAAAGTAGATGTGTAATTGCTTTGTTGTCATTTCAGAACTTGTGTGTACTATGTATCCGTTGGAGACTATTTGTTATTATTATTTCTTTATTTATTTTGTCGAGACTATTTGTGATCATTGTAAAACTTGCCAACCATTATGATTGTTGTGTGAAACATTTGATGATTGTTGCATGTATAGTCATTATTGTGTGAAGCATTTGATGATTGTTGCATGTCTAGTCATTATTGTGTGAAGGATTTGATGATTTTTGCATGTATAGTAATTATTTTGTGAATTATTTGCTGATTTTGACATGTTCTAATTATTTTGTAGATGGATGGTGGTGGTGATGATCGTGACTATGAACTAGAAAAGACACTGCAGTTGCTCGGAATGGTGCATGACCTTGCCGTGTTGGGATATTATGGTAATCTCTATAGTCAGAAGTACTTGAATCAAGAATCTAGGAGGGTTCTGGAACAAACTGGTCTTGAATGGGTGAATGAACAACTTGGAAATAGGAAAAGATGCTACAAAATGTTTAGAATGTACCCTGATGTGTTTCATGCATTGCACGACCTTCTAGTTTCTAGCTATGGGTTAAAGTCAACTAGAGACATGATATCCGTTGAATGCCTAGCTATGTTTCTATGGATGGTTGGAGGACCACAGTCATTTAGCCAAGTTGAGAACCATTTTTGTCGTTCAACTGAAACAATTCATAGGAACTTTCACATGGTTTTGGATTGCTTGTACAAGTTGGGTAAGGATAACATAAAGCCAGTAGATCGAGAGTTCAAGGATGTGCATCCAAGACTTCAAGATGCACGCTTTTGGCCTCATTTCAAAGATGCCATTGGCGCCATAGATGGCTCACACATTCCAGTTGAAGTGCCTGCAGAAGAGGTGGTTAACCATACAGGAAGGCATGGTTACACATCACAGAATATTCTAGTGATATATGACTTCGATTTGAGATTCACCTTTGTTGTTGCTGGATGGCCTGGTTCAGCGCATGATACACGCATTCTACAACGCTCCATTGAGAAGTATCCAATAGAGTTTCCGACCCCTCCTGGTGGTAATATTCTATATCTTTGTCAACATGGTACACATATATTTACAAATGCATTGTCGTTAATGTTTGATTTTTTCGTTCATGTGCAGATACATATTACCTTGTTGATTCTGGTTATCCAAATAGAAAAGGGTTCTTAGCTCCTTACAAGCAGAATACATACCACATACCGGATTTTCGTCGAGAAGGGAGACCAACAAATAGGAAAGATATTTTCAACTATCTACACTCATCGCTCCGGAATGCTATCGAGCGTGTCTTCGGTATATTGAAAAACAAATGGCGCATATTGAAGTATATTCCTTCTTACGGTATGGTTACTCAAAAAAGAATTATTCTTGCTTGCATAGCGCTTCACAATTTCATTAGAGACTCCAACTTACGCGACAAGCAGTTTGATCGGTGTGATGCAGATGAGAACTATCTTCCTAAGGTCCAAAGGCAATCAACAACATCAGTCGGTGATACTACTCCTAGTGGACTACACACAGTAGACATGAACTCAACACGTGATCGCATCGCTACTGCATTATATAATGCTAGAAGAAGATGATCAGTGTGGATGTATCTATGTTCATTACGCGACTATCTTTATTTGTTTAATGGTTGGATATGTATTTTGGACAAACCAATATGTGACATATGATATGTAATAATAATATATGCGTTTATGCACTTCAATAGTGAAATTTACGTGTTATATTAATTTCAGGGATATTACAGACAATTACTTAGCACACAGCCAGACAACCAGTCAAGTTGCCAAACAGTTAAACTCAGAGAAGTAGCTTTTCCTGCACAGCAGTTTTTCCTGCATAGCTGCACAGCCAGCCAGCCACAGCCCAAACAAACAGGCCCTTAGGCCATTGGAGTACTAAAAATGGACCTCACAACATGATGGCTCCTATACTCTGGTAGCATGAAATCTGCCACCAATCACCAGACGTACGTGCACGGCATAAACAAACATTGGAATTAAACCGTATTATCTCCCTACTACCCCACACTCAAAAATGTCGCTAGTATAGTAGTACGTACTGTACAAAATTAGGATTAATGTGATTTAAAGACCATACATCTACAAACAGGCATAGACTAATATAATACAGGTATATGTGCAAATATACAGAAAGCCCCTAACATATGGAGAAACTACTACAATATCCAAATATATACATCTAACACCTCCCTCAAACTTATGGTGGATCCACAACACTGAGTTTGGAGAGTAAGAAATCATGCTGCGCTCTGGTTTGTGCCTTCGTAAAGAAATCCGCCAACTGTAAATCTGAAGGCACATACTGAAGCACAACAACCTGAGCCTGCACCTGAGCACGTGTATAGAAAGCATCAAAACCAATATGCTTGGTAAGCTCATGCTTGACCGGATCACGTGCAATACTAATAACACATGTACTGTCAGACAAAACCAGAGTGGGTGTGGTAAGAGAGACCCCAAAATCCGCAAGTAACCACCGTAACCAGGTCACCTCAGCAGTCAACAAGGCCATAGCACGCAACTCAGCCTCGACACTCGAACGGGAAACCACTGTCTGTTTCTTCGTCTTCCAAGCAATGAGCGAACCACCAAGAAACACACAGTAGGCAGAAAGTGAACGGCGATCTGAAAGATCACTCGCCCACGTAGCATCTGAATAGCACTGGAGCTGGAGGAGGCTGGAACGCGGAAAGAAAATGCGACGAGTGATCGTACCACGAAGATAACGAACAACACGAAGAAGATGACTATAGTGGACATTGGTAGGAGCAGAAACAAACTTACTCAAAATATGAACATGATAAGAGATATCAGGACGAGTGACAGTAAGATAAACAAGACTCCCGACAAGATGACGATAACGCGTCGGATCAGGAAGAGGATCACCATCAGTAAGTTGAAGCTTAACATTAAGCTCCATAGGGGTCTTAGTAGTGCGCTCATCCCCAAGAGCAGCACGAGCAAGAAGATCCTGAATATACTTTTCCTGGGAGATGTAAAAGCCATCAGAAGTGGAGGAAACCTCAATCCCAAGAAAGTATCGAAGAGGACCAAGATCAGTCATAAGAAATTGATCACGAAGACGAGCCTTAACAAAGGCGATATACTCAGAATCATCACCAGTAATGATCATGTCATCAACATAGAGAAGAAGAAGAGTGCGTCCACAAGGAGAAGTGTGAACAAACAACGCTGGATCATGAGAACTAGGAGAGAAACGAGCAGCGGTCACTATAGAAAGCAAAGCGCTCAAACCAGGCACGAGGGGCCTGTTTGGCATAAAGAGAACGTCGAAGACGACAAACCATCCCCTCGGGAACAGAATACCAGAAGGAGGCTGCATATAAACCTCCTCACTCAACTCACCATTGAGAAAGGCGTTCTGAACATCAAGCTGGGACACAGACCAGTGACGAACAGAAGCAACAACAAGAAGAGTACGCACAATGGTCATATGAGCCACAGGAGCAAAGGTCTCATCATATTCATGACCATGCTCCTGCTGAAAACCACGAGTCACAAGACGCGCTTTATAGCGCTCAAGAGATCCATGAGAGCGGGTCTTAATCTTATAGACCCACTTACACATGATATGACGAACATCGGGAGGAGGAGAAACATGATCCCAGGTGCCAGTGCACTCAAGCGCAGCAATCTCCTCAGCCATGGCCAGCTGCCATTCAGGATGATGCTCAGTATTCTGATAATAAGTCAGTTCGGAGGCAACAGAAAGACCATACTGACTGGGAGAGTAACGGTTGGAAGCACGACGTTGACGAACAGGACGAGTAGAGGGAAGCTCATCAGAGTAAGACGACTCACGATACGATGATGAAGAAGAAGGTATAACAGAGGAAGACTCCGGAGAACAAGGAGAACTAGACGGAGCAGAAGCGTACGATGTCGAAGAAGAGGAGATCCTGAAGAAGACACAATAGGAGTAGAAGGAGGTGTGTCAGGAAAGAGAAGAAAAGAGATATCTTCCACCGGATAGGTACCAGCGGTGGGACGAGGATAGAAATGACGCGTCTCATCAAAAGTAACATCACGAGATATACGCATCCGACGACCAACGGGGTCCCAACAGCGATAGCCCTTATGCTCATCACTGTATCCAAGGAAGACACACTCAACAGAGTGAGCAGTCAGTTTGATGCGTTCGCGAGGAGCAAGGAGAACATAGCAAACACAACCAAACAAGCGAAACATGGAGTAGTGGAGACTGTCCAGATAGGCGCTCAAGAGGGATACCACCCTGCAGAGCAGCAGAAGGCTGAATATTGATGAGGTAAGCCAACGTAGCGACAGCCTCAGCCCAGAAATGCGGAGGAAGGGAAGAAGCAATCATCATGGCACGAGTGGTCTCAAGAAGATGTCGATGCTTACGCTCAGCAACGCCATTCTGGGCATGGGCGCCAGGGTGCCCTACTCAGCAAGAACACCTCGCAATATCTGGGAGATATACTCACCAGCAGAATCAGCACGAAACACACGAATGGGGGTAGAATATTGAGTACGGACCATGGCCGCAAAACGCTGATATATGGAGAGCACCTCACTATGAGAGTGCATAAAATACAACCAAGTGTACCAAGAAAAATCATCGATGAATAAAATATAGTAGCGATGGCCCCCTTTCGAAGCGAAAGGAGCCGGACCCCAAACATCTGAATGAACTAAATCAAAAGGTCGCTGAGATACAGACGCGCTAATAGGATAGGGAAGCTGAATCTGTTTACCCAACCTACAGCTCTGACAATGTAAAGACCCATCTCCTGAGACAGACCCCAGAAAACCATGATGAACTAACAACAACAGGCGAGAGTCACAAAGGTGACCAAGACGATGATGCCACTGCTGAAAGGAGCTGGTAGCAGAGGCGACGACTGGAGAAGAACTGACAGATGAAGTGGCAGCGGAAGGAACACGAAGCCAGTCTAACTCCCAAAGTCTTGAAGAGTCACGACTGCGAGGGTCAGCTCCAACCAGGGCCTACGTGCGACGGTCCTGGACAACACAAGAATCAGCATCAAGAATGACGCGACAACCAGAGTCAGTAAGCTGGCTAGCAGAGAACCGATTCATCTTAAGAAGAGGGACATGATAAATATCAGGAACAGAAAAGGAAGAAGTAGAAAGGGTGCCCCTACTAGAAACATGGAGAGAGGTACCATCAGCTGTGAAAACACGGACATGAGTAGGGAGAGAACGAAGAGCAGTTAGAAAAGAAGACTCAGAGTTCATATGAAAAGAAGCTCCAGAATCCAGATACCATGGGGACGTACCTGACTGTGTAGAAGGTGGTCGTCGCACAGTGCCTGAAGAATCAGTCACAGAACCAGCAGTGCCTGTCGAAGAAGAGCCTGTAGCAGCAAGCAGACCGCGAAGACTCCTGATAATGTCCTGATCGGAGAGAGCAACTGCTGAAGATCTAGAAGGAGCCGACTGCCCACGAGCATGGTGCTGCTGAAGTCAGCTGGGATCCCGTGTATAACAGGTGGCCCAAGTGTGGCCATCCTTGTTACAGTAAGAGCAGTGACAAAGAGAACCACGGCGACCCTTACCACGAGCCTGTTGGTGCTGACTCTGGCCCTAAAACTGCTGGTGCTGACTCTGCTGGTGCTGACTCTGACCCTGACCTGGAGGAGTGGATAGTATCGGCGGTGGCACAGAGGATCGCGGCTGAGTCGAGGGAACAGACGCCATAGAAGGGCCACAAGTAGCAAGCACAGATGGAACCGCAAGAAGACCAGCACCACGAAGACGGGTCTCCTCAGCCCGAAGCTCATACAACACCTCAGAGAGCGGAACACGACCACGAGCATTCAGCTGAGCATGCTGGGGCTCAAACTCCTGGCGAAGCCGAGACAGAAACTCATAGATTCAGTGAAACTCCAAATCCGAGCGCACAATTTGGCAACACGAGCATGTGCCACAAACAGCAGTATGAAGAGAATCAAGCTGACGCCAGATAGCAGCACTCTGAGTATAGAACTCATCAATAGTAGAATTACCCTGCTGGAGAGCATGCTCCTGGCGAACCAAGGACAGATAAAGAGCATCCCCATATGGCTGATAGTGTTGACGAAGATGGGCCCACTGAGCGGCAACAGTAGGGAGACTCATGAACTCAGCAGCATACTGGGGCAGAACACTGGAGGTGAGAACACCAGCAGCACGAGCATCCTCATCAACCCACTGAGTGTAAGCAGTCAGAGCGTGTCGATATGCCTCAAGATCAGAAGAGTACTGCTTGAACTTCGGGTCATAAGCAGCAACAACACTATCATCAGCACTCTGAGCAGCATCCTTGGCCTTCTGAGAAGCATCAGCACCAAGAACAATCGGCGTCGGCAGAAGAGGAGCCACAGGAGCAGGGGGCACGACGGACAGGAGACCTCGCCGGAGAGCACACCCCAAAGACGGAAACCGCGATGTGAACACGCATAAAGGCAGCGAAATCAGGATAATTCGCGCCATCGAAGATCACCGGGCAGCGAGGAATCGCAACATAACCCGAGGAAGAAGACATATCGCTCTTTTTTTTGACACAGATCTAGATCTGACCGGTCCTGACGCAAGAAGACGTCAGCAGACGAAATCCGACGAGATGCAGCCAGACGGGGGCGGGACAGATCCGGTCGGACGAGGTCGTGGCGGTCAAACAGGGCGGGCAGATCGACGGCTGGGCGAGGCCAGATCGGCCGGACGGGAGGCGACGGGAGGCAGTGGTGGAGGCCCGCGCTGCAGGAGGGGGGCCCGGCCAGTCAGTGACGGGCGGGCGGCAGGGGGCCAGATCGACCGCGTGTGGACGGCGGGGTGTAGGTGTGTAGATGCAGAGGACGGAGGACGGGCGGGACAGGCCGCGCGTTAGATCGACCGCAGCAGAGGACGGCCGGGTTGGATGAGCACGTGGGTGGCGGGGCCCGATCAGATCGGATCGATAGCAGATTTCTTTAGGATTTCGCAAGTAGCGGAAGTGGAGCAGGAGGATTGCAGACGAGAAGCTGGCAGATTCGATCGGGACAGGTCCGATCTCGGCGGCGGCAACGCAAACGGCCAGAACGGGAACCGGCGGTGGCCGGGGCGAGCTGACGGCGGCGACGATTACAAGCAGAGGACCGGTGGGCACGGGAACCCTAAAACCGGCTCTGATACCATGTTAGAAATAGACAAGTTATATTTCTCTGGGCCCAAAGGCCACAATATATAATACATGTATACGTGCAAATATGCAGGAAGCCCCCTAATATATGGGAAAACTACTACAATATACAAATATATACATCGAACAACTAATACTAGTGTCAAACGATTCTATCCATAGCGGGGACCTGGTCAGCTAAAGGATCTCGTTTCTTTTAGGCTTTATTTAGACGAGAGAATCAAGATTCAAGGCCAGTATCCCACAAGCAATATCCTATCCTACTGGCTATCAAAGTTGACTTTGCTCAAGGGAAAACATACACCATCTTCCGATAGGCTACAGGCTGAAGTCGCCCTCATCGCATCAGTTTGCAAACCAGTTGCTCTTGCTTGACGGCAGCGTTCACATAAATCCTGCAGACTTGTGTGCTGCTCAATTCGTCTTGTCAACTTAGGAGTATCTGTTTGTGCAAACAAAATAAGTCCCGTTGATGGAGCTGTTACTTTCGTGTCCAGGAACTCAAATTTTAGCTTACTGTATGCTCTGCTTCGTTAAACCTCTGAGACGTTCTTAGCCCTCATTTCATTATATTTGCCTCGTCGACAGGTTAGAGCATCTCTAGCCGTTATTGGAAAATGCCGGGAACTATTCAGTTCCGGCGGATTTTCGGTTTCGGGGCTGGGCATGCGAGCTAACGGAGCACGTAAATGGCCCTGTCCGAAAACATTTTTCTCGGGCCCCCGAACTCCGGCCCATCCACCCCTACTAATATGGCTCGCCGACGCGAGTTCGGTTCGCAACCCGAACCGCTCCGCCGCGCAAACCCTAGCCGCCGCCGCGCATGCTATTCAGCTCCAGTGAGCAATTCGAGCACTGGCAATCGCGGATCTGCGACGATGGCCACGGTGGGGAGGAGATACGGCCTAGGCGGCGGCCACGTGGGCGGTGGCAGGGGCGGTGGGAGGCGCCCACCATCGGGAGGCTCGCCGCATCCTTGCGGTGATGAAGCCCGCAAGAGCTGGCGCGGTCCATCGGCGCCAATTAAGCGTCGTGCAGCGCGGCGGTGGACGAACCGCGGGCTCCGTCCTCCGCCATCCCTAGCCGCATTCGTCGACTTCCCCGACGGTGACGTAGCCGCTCCACCGACAACCCCGACGCGCGGTGAGTCCTCGCACTTCCATCGTCACCGTCGCCTCTTTTGGGCGCACAATGACGACGAAGAGCATGATGCGCTCGTCGACGTCATCCGCCTCTCAGAGATCGCGTTGCGCGAGGAGCTGCGCCTCGAGCGCGAGGAGATGAAGGCCGCTATTGCGGCGGTGGAAGCGGTCGAGTGCGCCGACAGGGAGGGCGCCATCGTGGCGGCGGAAGCTGCCGAGCGCGACAAGGAAGCCGGCGGATCTGCGCGCCTCGACGTGGACGTCATCGTCCTCAATGACTAGGAGGCGGCGCGACGGCCACCGCTCCACCCCGAGCTCGATTTTGGCCCTACGGCGATGCGCGCACACGCAGGAGCCCCTAGGCGAGCTTGTCCACTAAGCTTTTTAACTTTTTTCTTTGTAATATTTTATATGTATGCACTAATTGGATATGCCGTATGAACTGATCTACTAATCGTATCTATGATTTCCTGGAAGTTTTTGAAATTCGAATATATGGTTCGGTTCGCAAGATTAGTAACTGATCTGCGCCGAGCACTTGCGAACCGAAAAATACAAGTTCAACGATTTGAACGCATTTTTCAGTTCACACTTTTTCAGTAACTGCTAGACATGCTCTTTGCGTACTTCACATGAAATTGAAATAGACTATGTGAGGCCGTCGACAACATGGGATCGGCACTCGGTTACCCTGCCTGCAGGGACTAGGTAGTGTTTAATAAATACGCCCATTTTCAGAAAAAAAGGGACTAGGGAGTGAAACGCTTCGTGTGCTTGGGTCATCAGCTTTGTGCTGCTGAATTCGGAATGCCGGAAATAAAAATGATACGTACTTCTCTGAAACGCATCAGTTGTTCATGTATATGCCGGTACGTGTGCGTTTCAGAAATTTAATTTGGACTTGTCTACACCGGATGGATGGTCAGGAAGATGTCAAACAAAGCGTCTGCTAGAACGCGGTCAAGGGATTCCAACAGATGAACTACAGTAGTACTGGTTTGCCCACCGATGCATTACCAACTACGATAGACGAGATTTGCGCAGTAAATCATAGAGGTTGGGAATTTTTAAACAGGGAACAGAACTTGGACACCACACAACTTCTACTGCAAACGGCAGTTGCAGACCTTTAAGATTCCTGAAGTAGAACCCTTTGGCCCCGAGACACTCTCCCGAGGGGCCGAGGGCGACCAAACCCTAGCGGTCGGGCCTCTCCTCTTCCCTCCTCCTCTCCTGCCGCTCCATCCACGCGGAGAGCTTTGAAAGCCAGGGCGGCGGCCCTGGGTGGAGAGGCACCACCGGCTTGGCGGAGAGCAATGTGCGCAAATGCGGGCCGGTATCATCGGCCGTGCGAATGGCAAGGTGCTAGCCGGCGGTTGGTCGTGGCATGGCAGTGGTCTCCTACGGTCGTAGGCATTAGATCTGAAAACCTTCTCCCCCGACCCTCTCAGGTCTGGTCCACGGTGGGTGTCAGTCGCCATATCTGAGGACAATTGGCGTGTTGGTCATGGGGAAGCGAGAGTGTGAGAAATCCCCGTCGAGCCTTGACGGTGACGGCACCTATGGGTGTCGTGGTTCCTTCTTGGAGGTATCTTCCTCACTAGCCTCCCCCTTCACCATCCATCTCCCAGCTGAAAACCTTAACTTTGTTGGAGTAGTAACCTTCTTGAATGTACCATCATTGGACCAATGGGGTTGTGGGTGTCGTTGTGTGATGCATGGTGGGTTGTCACGGCGGTGTGGCACATGTTTTGGTATTAATCTCAATGGTCACGACATTGCTGAGTCTTTCGATGCTCTTAGACCTGCCTTGGCGCTCTAGTAGTCTGGCGATGCGAGTCCCACGATCTTGGGTTGGAGGGAGTGTTCCCCTCCACCGAGAACAGGTGTGTCTCGGTGCATGTTGGAGCTACTCCTATAATCCCAGGCTTGCCCCCACGGTTGTCATTGCGTCTTCCCAACCCGCTGCAAATTCTTTGTCAACAACCAAGTCCGCGGCTTCGTCTCTTTAAGGATGGACCTGTGGATGGAGGACAAGGCTTCTTCGAGTGAGCTTGGTGCAACAAGCATTTGGATGTGTTTTGCCCTAAACTAGTAGTTTAGTTCCTAGTTTGTTCTCTGCTCATGGTGAGATTCTCCAATCCCGGTGGTA
Source organism: Avena atlantica (assembly GCA_910589765.1). Lineage (NCBI taxonomy): Eukaryota > Viridiplantae > Streptophyta > Magnoliopsida > Poales > Poaceae > Avena > Avena atlantica. Next base: position 44,080,057 of record OU342737.1, read on the forward strand.
CGGCGCCCTTCGAGTTAGGGTGAGGAGGCAGGAATCCCTCTGTGATCATGGAAGAGAACGACACAATGATGGCTCGCCTCTCCTAGTGTAGACAATGTCACTTCGCTTCATTCACGATGCTCCTTCCTTGAGATCTCCTATCATCGTTCCTTGGTGCTTTGTTCGTGTTAGAGGGCATCATTGACTCCAGCTGGTATTTTCATGTTTTTCTACCGTTTGATGTACTTTGTTGTTTTTATGATGTTTATCAACATCTTTTTACCAAAACTTGGTTTGTTGGGGGTTTATTAATTTAATGTTGGACGTTTTAACGCCTGTCATCTAAAAAAGATACACAAAGCCGCTACAGTCGCATCACTATCAACGGGGAAAGCCTAATATCTCCTAGTGAAAGTAAACAGAAAGGTTCTTATAGTTTGTTTTTGTTACCTATGGGAATTTTTTAGTTGTATTTGGATTTATTTTAAATATTAGGTTGTTGCCTAGTTCAAGTTGTGTGCAACATTAGGATTAAAAATATGCAAGTTAAGTAGTTTGGCTTTAGAACTATAAAATTGGAGATAACTTCTTTTTTATAAACTAGGTTTCAATATAAAATTGTGTAGTCTACACATTTTGAAGCCCAAAATTTATTTTAACAAGTGATCGTACAATTTGGTAATTAATTTTAGCACTCAAATTGCACATAGTTGTTTTTGCAATTTTGGTTGGAAATGTATAATTCATACTCTTCTGCATTTTCTATGATTGAAACTACCCATTTGTTTTTAATTTTGGTATATAAATGTGCAATTCAATCATATTTTAAATTGAAATACATTAAAATTATGTAATTTTTAGGTCAAAATGATGCAACTCGATACTTGCACATTTTGAAGCAAAAAATTGTAATTTTGGGGTTTATATAATTGAGTAGTTTGTGTACTTAAAAACCTCAACGTGCATATACTTATTATCTCACTACTAGGTTTGAAATCAAGCCAAAAAATGGACATATTTTGTTGTTGTTTTAGATTTCGAAATACACCAATAGGTATTTCTTGTTATTTATTTGTTTACATGTTTGCTATGCTGCTTTGAAGCCAATGATCATGATAGTTGACTTTGATTTCTTGAGATTTTAGTCAACTAATAATGCTTAGACCGAGTCTCCTGTTGGTGTCTCATAGGATCCAAACTCTTAAACTATTTCTTTAGTTCCAAAGCTTAGATCTTACTCCCAGTGTCCTGAAATACATTGCATATAAATTCAGCCAAAATATAATGTTTTATTAGTTTGACCAAGTATATAAAGAATATAAAGATTTAAATATGAAATCAGTATTATTTGATCCATCATAAGATATATTTATTCGGTAATGTGTTGTTGATATTCTTTATCATATTTAGTAAGCTTTAACTTTGATTGTGGATAAAGGGAGTACTTTTTCTATCTCCGTTCTATATGTAGAACATTTTGGAAAAACTAAATTAGTTTGCTAAAATATTCTATATTATAAAGTAACGTTTTGTTTTGTAAGAGTATGAGTCTATTCCATATTGCCATCTAATTGTCAGCTATTGTTGTTTTATTTTGTAAACATGGTGTTGTGTGACAGTTTACTTTTGTTTATTTTCACTATGTGTCCGTTCAATCTTTGCATCTCTAGGGTAAGTGGCATTGTTGCTACTTTTCTCTGTCTCTTTTTCACGTAAGAAAGCATGTTGTTGTGGTGGTTGGTTTTTTTTCGAAATGGAGGTTGAGTCCCTCGGCCTCTACATCCAAAGGATACACACAATATTTTTATTAAATTATTCACCAAAGACTTACAAGATCAAACGAAGCCACCATTCTAGTGACAACTCTCTACACGTATAAGAATGACGAAGGGGGTAGCCATAAACATGGTCAGTCCCCTGGCGTCACACCTACGCACCCCATTGATACATCGTAAACGTATCTATAATTTGTGATGTTCCATGCTTGTTTAGTATCAACTTTGCTATGTTTTATCTACACTTTGAGGTATTTTTATATATTTTCTAGGAATAACCTTTTGACAAGATGCCGCAGTGTCAGTTGCCTGTTTTCTGCTGTTTTTGGTTTCAGAAAAGTTAGTAAGGAAATATTCTCGAAATTGGACGGGACAAAAGCCAAAGTCAATATTTTACCGAACAGAACACAGAGACCGAAGGGCAGCCGAAGGGAGGCCACGAGGTGGCCACCCTAGGGCCGCGCGGGCACCCCCTAGGGCATGCCGCCACCTGGTGTGGGCCCCTCAGGCAGCCCTCTGCCTCGCCTCTTCGCCTATAAATTCACCCTGATGCAGAAACCCTAAGCACCCGATCAGATCTCCACGAAACAGTCAGTAGCCGTTGCCACCATCGTCCCTAGATCGGGGGATCTTAAGCTCTTCCCGGCACCCTGCCGGAGGGGAGAAATCATCCCGGAGGCTTTCTTCATCACCATGCTAGCCTCCGGTATGATGCGTGAGTAGTTCACCCTCGGACTATGGGTCCATACAGTAGCTATATGGTTGTTTCTCCTCCTTTGTGCTATCATGTTTAGATCTTGTGAGCTCCTTTCATGATCAAGATCATCTATTTGTAATTATATATGTTGTGTTTGCAGGGATCCGATGGATATTGAGATAGTATGTCAGATTGATTATTGATTCTATCATGTCGGTGTTGTTTGTGATCTTGCATGCTCGCCGTTGCTAGTAGCTATCTTGGTCAAGTAGATGATTGTGACTCCAAGAGGGAGTATTTATGCTCGATATTAGGTTCATGCCTCTAGTAATCTGGGGAAGTGATAGAAATCTCTAGGGTTGTAGATGTGTTGTTGCTACTAGGGAGAAAACAACAATCTTTTGTTCATGGAACAATTGTATTGTTTACTTTACACACATTGCTTAATGCAATTATTTGTTGCTTGCAACTTAATACTAGAAGAGGTTCGGATGATAACCTGAAGGTGGATTATTAGTCATAGATGCAGTTGGATTACGGTATATGTATATATTATTGTAATGCCCAATCAAATCTCATAGGAGTCATAATGTCTAGTATTTGCATTGTTATGCTTGCTCAATCTATCAATTGCCCCGTTGTAATTTATTCACCCATCATGTTATCTATCTTAAGGAGAACACCTCTAGTGAACTGTGGACCCGGGTCCATTCCTTTATCATTGATACATCATCTATTGTTACCGTTTACTTTCTACAAGCAACTACTATCTACCATACTATACGTTTAATCCTTTGTTTTCAACAAACCAGTGAGATTGACAACCTCACTGTAAGTTGGGGTAAAGTCTTGAGTTTGTGGTGTGCAGAATTCCAAGTTGTTAGCAACACCTTAGAGTTGTTTCCTTGCTCCTACTGGTTCGATAACCTTGGTTTCATAACTGAGGGAAAACTTGCTGTTGTGCTCATCACACCTTGCTCTTGGGGTCTCCCAACGAGGCTCTATAGTCAACTGATCCACCATCACCCATCTATAAAACTGAATGTTTCACCCAGCTTCCCATCGGCAAACTAGGAGTACAACTAGTCCATCATACCCTCAACATGCACCAACGCACACGCTTCTGAAGTCGCCATCACCATATTTCGTGAACCCATCTTCAAGAGGAAACAATGCATTTACCTTAACAGGCCTGCTATCAACGCCACCACGACGCCAGACATCACCGCCGCCCCTTTCTGTGTCCAACATTACGCATCCATCGCCGAGGGCCCGCTGTGCCACACCGCCGACCCACCATCCTCAATGCGGTAGCTGAACACCGCTCCACGGCTAGACCCCTCCATGAAGAAGTGTGTTCCAAAAATGATGCCCTCGGAGGGATAGCGGCACTAAAAGCATTGTCGTCGTCCGAGCTAGGAGACCCGAGTCTAGGGTTTCCCAGGAAAGTCTAGTCGGGGATGGGAGATCGTAGTAACGCAGCCTTACACAAGGTAAGGACGCCCGTGGCGCCACAAACAATCAGAGCCTTCGCCTCCAGGATCTGCGACGAGTAGCAAGATGGTGTCGTGGAAGATCAATCGGCACAAAAGTCGAGATCTATCCCACGATGTTACCCCTAAGGGGCCAAGTCGATGCGGGCGAGGGGAGTCGCCATCGCTCTACTCGAGGAGATCGACCATGCGAGGGTGTCCACCGCCAGTACGCACACCTTCACTTTCCACCTGCATCGCCAATATGACGTCCCTCCTTCACACGTAGGTGTCCGTCTAGGGGTGGTCGCCCCTTTGGTGCTGGAACCGACAATAGCTGTGGGATGAGATCGGGTTCAGGGGAGTTTAGAATTTGGGTGGGAAACCTATGAAGTATACCCGCACAAGGCGACCTGGGAGGAGGGAGGCGAGTTGCGGCCCAACTAGAGCGCTTGGGACTCGGGGGAAATTCTTTTCAAGGACAACTACCGGGTTCCTGTTGTGGTTGTTGGTGACTAGAGTTTGTGTAACTGTGTTTGCAGTCATGGTTCACATATTTTGTTGTTTCTCAAGAATTACCGGTGTATGTTGGGAAACGATATGGATCGGGTAACCGATTGATGAGCAGCGGTCGGTCGTGTGCTCCTTCCTGACCGATCTGGCCCATCTTCTGCCTCGGCCCTCCAGCCCAGCGTGTACATGATCTTGTTTGAGTGTTGTGTGCTAATTTTTATGTGATTTTTCGATGTTGCATACGCCTTCTAAATTTGTACAAATTCGCATGAGTTATGTTGAAGAAACACATATGAGATGTTGTAAGATTTTATGGGCCTTTCTTGGTACAAGTTTGTGCCTCCCCTGATTTTTTCATGATACAAAACACTTGGTTTTTTGTTTAAATTGTTGTTTTTGTTGTAAATCATTCTGTAACCAAAATATTATTATTTAACCAACTCTTTCATTGCTGCAAAGACATTATTTTTTGTTTTAATTGTTTAAGAATTTTGTTCAAATTGTTGATGAATTTTTTGTAACACCATCTGCAATAAAAATATATTAATTTTAACCTATTTTTGTAACATCAGCTTATTTTAAAATGTTGTGATGATTTTGTTAAAGTAATACTCCTTCCGATCCAAATTACTTGACGCAAATTTGTCAAGATACGGATGAATTTTAATATTAAATTATGTCTAGATATAACCGAATCTAGACAAATCTAAGTCAACTAATTTGGGTCGAAGAAAGTATATTTTTTGTTGCACGTGCAGCCGAGCATTTTTGTCATGAAACAATCTGTCCTAGGTGAATCCTCGCAATGGCATATGTGTCGTAATATCTATAACGTTAGGACCAAATGGGATATACCTTCGTTTTTACTCGGACTGTGGATTGAATTTTTAGAAAACTGGCAGGGGCAAATTGCAAAACTGCATTTGAGCTGATATGTGACTGTCGAATACAGAGGGCAAGCACATCAACCTATTTTTTGTCGATTTTTGGACAGCCCAGTGGCCGACCTACGCCTAGCGTCACCTATGTATTTTCCTCATGCAACTTTTTGGGCATGAAACCATAGATAAAAGATTCCTCGCAAAAAGTAAATAGACCCGGAGAAAATGACCTAAAAAATGGAGCAAAGGATGAAACCATGCTACTATATTATATAGTAGAAAAGAACTAATAACTGATCAGCTGCATTTTTGGTTATTCCATTACAAAAAAAATAACAAAAAATAGTATACCATTGCTCCAGGCTCAATGTCTAACTGAGCTCTAGGATGAGAGTAGTGTCATCACCCAACCACAAATATCATTTTGGAGGGAAACTCTCTGGTTTTGCATCACTAAAACATACAGGAAGAAGTAGCAAGACTTCAGATGACGTAATCCGACCACCTGTGCTCCATGTTGACACCTGGCTGGTCTTCGGGCCGCCGCTGCGGCGCCGGCTTCTTCCCGATCGCCTTTGCTGGGTTTCCGACGGCGGTGGTTCCGCACGGCACATCTCGGAGCACGACCGCGCCGGCGCCGATCTTGGCGCCGTCGCCAATGCGCACATTGCCGAGGACGCTGGCGCCGGCACCGATGAGCACCCCGTGCCCGACCTTGGGGTGCCGGTCGCCGGACGCCTTGCCCGTGCCTCCCAGCGTCACGCCGTGCAGGATGGACACGTCATCCCCGACGACGGCCGTCTCCCCGATGACGACGCCCGTGGCGTGGTCGAGCAGGATGCCGCCGCCGACGCGCGCCCCGGGGTGTATGTCGACGCCGAAGACCTCGGAGGCGCGGCTCTGGAGCAGGAGCGCCGGCGCGGCGCGGCCCTCGGACCAGAGCGCGTGCGCGGCGCGGTGCGCCTGCAGGGCGAGGAAGCCCTTGTAGTAGAGGAAGCAGTGGACCATCTTGGCGCATGCCGGGTCGCGGTCGCGCGCGGCGAGGAGGTCGGCGCGCGTGTCCCTGGTGGCCTCCGGGTGCGCCTCCAGGGCGCCGGCGAGGAGGTCCCGGAGCGCGTCCTGCGGGAGCGCGCCGGGCACGCAGAGCTTGGCGGCCAGGTGCGCGGCCAGGGCGGCCTCGAGCGAGGGGCGCGACAGGACCAGGTCCGCGTAGAACATGCCCAGCAGCGGCTCCTGCTCCGCGTCCGCCTGCGCCTCGGCGCGTATCTCGTCCCAGACGTCGTCGCCGCTGATGTCGCAGCAAGCGGTGCCGTTGTTGTCCCCGGTGACGGACGCTGGGCAGTCCTCCATGGCGCAGTCCGGCATGAACCTGTAGATGGAGTCCGAGAGACGGCAGCTGGAGTACGCCGGGTTCCACTTGTCGACGCAGGTAGCCATGTCCGACCAGGCGTGGCTAGAGAGGGAAAGAGAAAGAGATAGATAGAGAGGGGGGAGGGAGGGAGAAGGGTGTAAGCGATCGAAGATGTGGTGGAGGTAGAGAAGCGATGGGTGTTCACCTGCCTGCTGGGTACTTGAGGTGTTCGCCCACCTATATATACGTGTTCGTGCTGCGACGAGAGCACATGGGAGGAGGGAGGCAGGGGAAGTTTCATACGAAGGGAGGGCGCCTGGCCTGGCCTGGCAGAACGTACGTACACATGGCGTCATGAAACGAAGGCCAAAAATTTGCTGGAGGCTTCTTCTTCCGTGGCAAGTCACCACTCCCCGGGCCAGCTCGTGCTCTTGTTTTTCTATGTTGGACAGTTTGACCACCACCGTCACCATGTGCATCAGCGTTCATCCCCTGCTTACCATTTCACAGCTCCTACGTACCCATTGATAGAATACCCATTGATAGAATGCGTCTTAGGCTAATTAAACCTGATGCCAAACATCAATCACACGTAGCCTACGTGGTGAAGGCGTGGAATCTGGAGGAGACGGAAGCATATGCCGCAACGATATCCCGGGGCGCTAACTTTCTTTTGGGGGCTGTGGTGCGTAGCAGAAGATTCCGAACGCAATCTCTTGGCTCCAGGAATTATTAGCTACTAGGACGGGCACCGAAAAAGGAGTAGTAACCGAAATGCCTGCCAGCCTCCCGGGGACGGCGAGCAGGAAACGGACGCTTGGTTGCACGAAGCGACACGACGATGCGCGCGTCAGATGATTTATTTCCGCCGGTGAGGTGAGCGCTCCCGTGCAGGCAAACAAAAGGCATATCTTCGCCGCGAAAGGACGCCTGAATCCGGATCGCGACGGAGATGTGGCGGGAGACGAGACGGTGGTGGTGGTGGACACACACACCGGACAGACAGGGACGACACGGGACGAGGCGCGCGGAGCAAAAGATTTCCCCGGCGCGCGCGGCGAGGATAGCATCCGCGGTGCGGACCACTGCGTGCCCCTGTCGTCGCTCCCGGCCGTCGTGTGGCCACGACGGTTGCGGCCAGGCGCGGGGCGCGGCGCCGTGCGGCGATCGCCGTGTGTCACTGTCACGTCACCCACCCAGCAGCAACAAGTGGGATTCCGCGGGAACGTTGCTTACGATCACACAGCTCCTACGCACGTTGTGTGGCGACCGCTCGAGCGAAATCTGACGAATTTAGCCACGGAGATACGCGAGCGGTGGCGCCACGCCCGCCCATGAAATCCCACACTGCACCCGAATTATCGCTGCTTTTCCTCCAAAAACGACACACCTTTTTGTTACCTTGCTGCCGTCCGCGATTCTTTTCCGTTAGGTGTACACGTCAAACTTTGCCAACGATATTCCAATAGTGAGCAGCGATCGTAAAACCAGATTAATTAGTTATCCACACACGCATGACCATGTTCCTAGTACTACTACTCTCCCTGGAGTATGCAATTTCGCACTGGATTGGATCCCAGTGTTGACTGTCAGTGAAGAGATTAAGTACAGTAGTACCATATAAGACGAGGAGGGCGATGGTCACGTGATCAGCACCATGGGTCAAACGAATGGAGAAGAGAGCGACTCCAGGATTCATTGCGAACGCTGCGTACCGCGGGCAAGGCAGATATCCCAGCCGGGACGCCGCAGAGGATCCCAGGCGGGATCAATCGGTGACGTTTGGAGTGACGAGTCGCAGGGCTGCACTGTGACATTGACCGATTCTACTACTACTCCATGAGCCAAAACAAACAAATGGGGCCAGCCACATGGGAGTGCGCGTAATCTTGGACTTTGACCCAGGTCTCCCTCTCGCCTCCTTGATCGGCAAGCAAAGAACCTACGGAGGTTGCGGATTATTGGAACAATCACTCATGCACTGAGGCGAATCCTGTGATGATGATGCAATCGCATACGTGGGGAACTCCCCAAGAAATGGATGCGGATCATGTGAGCCATGTTTTCTTACACGATCGATCTCCTAGCCAATGGCAGACCTAGCAATAAACTGGAAGTGAGGGCATACTCCAAATAAATAAAGAACCACATGAGTTCACGATAAATTTTTGCCAAATAATAAATTAAATAGCCAATCTATTCTCACAACATTCGTGTTGCTCTCAACCTGAATCTTGCAATCACCTCTTTTAGCGAATGTGATCTGGTCAAAAATAACCAAACACAACGGTGTGCTAGTGACTACACTTTTAGTCTTGAAGTCTATTTCTAGCTGGTGGCTCTGTAATAAAAGGCAAGTACATAATATTGTGCATGTTGCTATGATGTGGGCTCTCTGGAATACCAGAAATGATATATGTATTAATCGCATTCATTGGTCTGGTGTGCAGATCATCTGGAGAAGGATGGATTGTTTGATATCCTAGTGGCAGGTCTTGTTCTCGGGGGATGCAAGCGGAAACTTGGACGATGTGATGAAGGAACTAGAGCATCTGGATCGAAGACCTCCACTCTTGTTCTATCCGGATCCTGGATGACACTAGAGAACCTAATGTGTACATAATTGGAGCTGGCCTCAAAGTCCTGCCCAGAGGATGTTGATGAAGCTCTAGCATGGAAGATCTCCACCGACGGTCAAGCAAGGAGCCTAGAGGAAAACTCACTGAAGCTAATAGACGACACACATCACTACGGCAGAACAGTTCTTTGCCATGTGGGCATACCTACAGGGCAAAGGGACCTCGGAACTCGGCAAACGCTTTGTCGTGTGTTTACACACGGCAAAAGCCACACGACAACGATAGCCACGGCAAAGGCTCTTTGCCGTGTGTCTTGGCGCACGAAACTCGGCAAAGCCTTTGCCGTGTGTTTTCTGTGAAGACACGGCAAAGTAAAGGACTTCATGGTTTCTTCCGTCTGACGGAGCCAACATGTCTTTGCCATCTGTGGCCCTAGCACATGCATGAAAGTGTGGTGCTATGTTAAAACATACAAAACCTACTAGTCTCCGGGTGCTTGCATGTGTCCTCGGAACGGGGCGTTTCCCCCATCAGAAGAATGTACTAGTCTCTAGGGACACATGAAAGCACCCGAAACGGGGAGGTTCTAGACTAGTACACCTACCCAGTTCTGGACTACTATAAGGAGGAAACTCCCCGTTCCGGTGAAACCGGGTAGGATAGTGCCCCACCTTGTGAACCAACATGGTTTTACATCATACTATGACCTAAACAAACACAAAACAAGAGAGAGCTATGCCGGGCTACCCCCATCAGAAGAATGTCTAGGGGGGTAGACTGTCCGAGGCTCGCAGATCAGGGTTCCGCAGCAAACCGCGCTCCGGGGCATCGAAATACCTCAAGGACCTGCATGTGGCCCTAGCACATGCATGAAAGTGTGGTGCTATGTTGAAACATACAAAACCTACTAGTCTTTGGGTTCTTGCATGTGTCCCCTCTCGCATGCATGCGCTATAACCTAGAAGTGAAGGTTCTGGACTTGTATAAGAGGGAAACTCCCTGTTCTGGTGAAACTGGGTAGGATAGTGCCCCACCTTGTGAACCAACATGGTTTCACGTCATCCTATGATCTAAACAAACACAAAACAAGAGAGAGCTATGCCGGGCTACCCCCATCAGAAGAATGTCTAGGGGGGTAGACGATCTGAGGCCCGCAGATCAGGGTTCCGCAGCAAACCGCGCTCCAGGGCATCAGAATACCTCAAGGACCTGCATGTGGCCCTAGCACATGCATGAAAGTGTGGTGTTATGTTGAAACATACAAAACCTACTAGTCTCCGGGTGCTTGCATGTGTCCCCCCTCGCATGAATGCGCTCTAACCTAGAAGCGAAGGTTTTGGACTTGTATAAGGGGGAAACTCCCCATTCCGGTGAAACCTAATCATATAAGAGGGTGCATGTAGTGATCAAGACCACAACAACCTATTCATATGTGTGTGCTCATGATCCTATGAAATAACATCACCTAACACATATGTAATAAAAGCCTTGCTAACTAAATAAAATAAAAAGGGGAAAACGGTTGTTTGCCGTGTATACACGAGAATACACACGGCAAAGATGATCTTTCCTAACGGCGAGGGCACACGACAAAGATTCTGCTGTCCGCCCCTGCCGACAAGTGCCCCTGCGAGGCCGCGGGGCCCACTTCTTTGTCGTGAACGAAGCGTTGCCGTGTGTCGGTGCTTTTGTCGTGTCTATTTTCTTTGTCGTGTGCCTTAGTTTGTCCATTGCCATGTTTAATTATTTGTTGTGCTCTTTTTCTGTAATCTGCCGTGTACGTTTTCTTTGTCGTGTGCTTCTAGTTATACACACGGCAGAGATAATCTTTGCCGTGTTCCAGGCATTTTGGCACACGGCAAAGGACGGGCGACAGCAGCGAACATTTTTCCTGTAGTGCATATGCTGAAGGTTGTCCATAATGCATGATCACCTATGCTTCTTAGTCTGGTGATCTATCAATGTTGTTGTGTTCCCCCTGTTCTGCCCCTAGACTGTTTGGAGGTTGTTGTTTTTTCATTTTATTTTTGCTACTACTACAAGTTCCTGGAGTGACACTTGGTCATTTTCCTAAGGTCTATAAACCCTGAATGATGTAAAGCTTTGGCATCTTCAATAGAACCGGGGTGTGGCCCTTTTCCTCTAAAAACAACATTCATGTTTCATAATTATGTTCTATGTGTGCATGATTCCAATATATATATATATATAACTAAAAATGTGAAAAAAGTCTTACATAAAAAAATATAACATGAATAGACAATTACATCACTAGGTTGTAGTAACTATAAGCCCTCGTGTTGCCATAAAAGTTTTAATTATGTCATCTTCGCTTACTTTCAAGAACACATCACGCTCAAATAATGTCACTAACCCATTGGTTCTAAAGCTCATCACCCATACTATTTCTCAACTTATTTTCCAATATATTCATTGTAGAAAATACTCTTTTTCAACACTAGCCATCACCACCAGTAAGAGCAATACCAATCTGAGAAGTAGGTAGATTAAATCATAAACAACATATTTTTTTCAACAAGCATAATAGAATGCTCACCAGGAGTATTTACACATTTGTACTATCACCTTTTCTAATATCATCGATAAAGGTGTCAAAATGGAATTCAAGTCTTAGCAAATCCCTACTTGATATGTCCTTCAGGTAGAATTCGAAAGTTTCATTACCATGTGTGCATCATAATAAGCAAATAAATTCAAGGGATTCAAAGTTGTCCTGCAAATAAGCAACTCCATATTGATCTAATCCCAACTGATTGTCAAACTCTTGAATTATTTTTGAATGAAACAAAAATATATTTGTGTTTAAAAATAATCATAGTTTGTTGTACTTCATAATACCGATGTGGTCTTTGATGAGCCACATAATTATCCTCTAGTGAAGGAATTACAGTGCCATGTTTGTTGCAAAATATTGCATCTTTGCATGAAAATTTTCTCATCCATGAGGCCTCGAATACCTTTCATTTTGTCCTTTGCCCATCTAACAAGGGACAATTCATTAACAATATCTAGATCTCACTTTTGCAAAGATCAAGCCAACTCATTTGTGTAGCAAAGGACAACAAGCACAGAGTGAAGATTGGAGACAAAGTCAAATGATTCAAAGACTCGGGTCACTCCACATAGTCTTTCCAGAGTCACTCTTTTGTGAAGGATATTTTCCAATCTTTATGAGTACCTCGATGATTGTGGGGGTAAATATACTAACAATGTGCAAAATGGTCTTAATACAAGAACATCACCGAGTATCACTGGGTTTACATAAACCCATTCTTGGATTTAATCCAGTTACACTTTCAGTTTCACCCATTTCAAGTGATTCCAAAACCTTTTTATCTCTAACATATCAATGCTGTTCATGACGCTTACAAAAACTCTAATAACACGGAGTAAGGAACATGATAAATACCACACATATTAGGGGAGTTAGTTGTTTCCTAGCATTTTAGGTGGGCCAAGCCCCCCTCCCCCCAGCCCATCTGATAGGTCCACCAATGCTCCTGGCCTCTACAACTCCGTTGGTCACAGGTGATGCACAAAACCAAACTTCAGTTGAACTAAGGAGATGGTGTCCGAGTGTTGTCATTAGTGGGCTGAAATGATGAAGGCCTTCTCAAGATTGTCATCCTAGAGCTACATTTTGACCTATTAAACACCTAACAAGTGAAAAGAAAACTTCTACCAATAGTTGAGTCGATGTTCACCAACGCCATAAAATATATCAGTGAAGAATAGCGACATCGATATATGTTAGTGGTGTTCTCATAGTAGCATCGCACTCATAGTCACAGCAACCCCACAACCATCAACTAGGATCACCACTCCCTTCAAGTGGTATCATCTTCGGAAAAAAACATGACACGATAACAGTAAGACTCCCCTGGTACCCATCCATCGCGAGACCATTGGACATGGAACCTCTAGCGCACGACTAAGAATGACTCAGATGTAATCCCCATCATCATCGTCATGAGATCATAATTGGATAATGTTTTTTGCATCGAGAAATGTTTTCCCCTACTAGAACTTGACCAACTCTAATACTTGGAATTCTACTAGTGCTACATCACTATAGACATCATGGTAATATAAGAGAAGGGCTTAAGGAAGAAAATAACGTTAAAGTTGTCCTTGCTTGATTCAATCAACGAAGGCCTTGTCAAGATTGTCGTCCTTGAGCTCAAACTCCAAAATGGCTGGCAAGATTCTTACCAATGTCAACAAAGTGGCCACCAAATTGGTGAAGAAGATCCATGCCATTATGTGCTGGTGTTGTGCCACAAGGTGCTCCCAGTAGAATCACCCACATGGCCAGAACCCCCTGATGTCTACGCACTTCTATTCTTGTAGACAGTTGTTGGGCCTCCAAGTGCAGAGGTTTGTAGAACAGCAGCAAGTTTCCCTTAAGTGGATTACCCAAGGTTTATCGAACTCAGGGAGGAAGTGGTCAAAGGTATTCCTTCTCAAGCAACCCTGCAATCAAGATACAAGAAGTCTCTTGTGTCCCCAACACACCCAATACACTTGTTAGGTGTATAGGTGCACTAGTTCGGCAAAGAGATAGTGAAATACAAGTGGTAACGGTGCCAGAAAATAGCTTGACGGTGAGGTAAAGACTAAAGGAAAAAGGATGGAAGCAAGCAAACATGTATAGATCTAGTTGCAAACGGTGTTTCAATGCTTAGAAACAAGGCCTAGGGATCATACTTTCACTAGTGAACACTCTTAATAAATATATTCTCTTCATGATACTACCCTGAACTACTCTCCGGTTGGACACTCTAATCCATGGTAGAGCTATAATAGCACTCCTCAAAGTCCACCTTCCCCATCTAGATAACCCCACACTGTCACATTGAGCGCTAGATGGTTCCAACAAACACCACAAGTTCATAAATACATCCAACTCCAAATATAACTCATGATAAATATATATGTAACCTAGCCTAAGTGCCACACACGGTGTGCACGCTGTTACTTTCACACACGTGGAAAAAACATAGTTCTATTAAAGCACGATGAGTATTTATGTAACCTCTAGCCTAAGTGCCACCATGGCGTGCACGCTGTCAGTTACACACATGTTGGGAGAGCAGAGATCTATTAAAGCACTTGAGTAGCAGAGTAGATCTACTTGATTACAAAGCTCATGACCACAAGATCATGCATAGGGAGAGAGGTGAACACATAGCTACCGGTAGAGCCCTTAGCCTCGAGGAAGAACTACTCCCTCCTCATCATGGGAATCAACAACGGCGATGGAGATGGTGGTGGAGATCGATGGAGATGGCTCCGAGGGCACTTCCCCGTCTCGGCAGGGTGCCGGAACAAAGACTTTCTGTCCCCCGAATCTCCCCTTTGCTGGCGGCGGCGCTGTGGAACTTTTCGTGGCTTTTTGGTCGATTCCTTAGGTTTCTGAGTCGGGGGCTTCTTATAGGAGAAGGAGGCAAGGTCGATGGAAGGCCAGGGGGCCCACACCTCCTGTGGGCGCAACCAGGGTGGGACCCGCACCCACCTAGGGTGTGACCATCCTGGTGTCCTCCTCCGCCTCGTCTTCGATTGTCCGTATCGTTCAGGAAAAGTATGAACTTTAGCTTTTGTCCCGTCCAATTCCGAGAATATTCATTTTTTAGCTTTCTAAAACCAAAAACAACAGAAAACAGGCAACTGACACTATGGCATCTTATCAATAGGTTAGTTCCAGAAAGTGTATAAAAATACCTCAAAGTGTAGACAAAATATAGCAAAGTGGATACTAAACAAGCATAGAACATCAAAAATTATAGATACGTTTACGACGTATGACCCCTATCCCCACCACCACTATCAACCAGATTTGTAGCCCGAGTTTCCATGGTATCATCGTTTCAAAAAACACGATGGGAGAATAGTGAGACACACTATGGTAGGTACAGCATTCAGAGGCACTCTAAAGTGCCTCCAATAGTCAAATTAGTGCCACAATTGAGTTTTTAAGGCACTAAAAAAATGCCGGGGACGGTCGTATAGGTAAAAGTTATTTGAGACAGTTTTAAAAAGTGCCTCTAAATCATAGTTATTTGAGGCACTAGGACTAATGCCTCTAAATCCTAGCCAATTGAGGCACTATGACTAGTGCCTCAAAAACCAACTTAAGGCACAAATTAGAGTGCCTCTAAAACCCAACCATTTGAGGCACTATGACTAGTGCCTCTAAAACCCAACCATTTGAGGCACTATCACTAGTGCCTCTAAAACCCAACCATTTGAGGCACTATGACTAGTGCCTCTAAAAACCAACCATTTGAGACACTATGACTAGTGCCTCTAAAAACCAACCATTTGAGGCACTATCACTAGTGTCTCTAAACCCAACTTTTTGAGGCACTATCACTAGTGCCTCTAAAACCCAACCATTTGAGGCACTATCACTAGTGCCTCTAAAAACCAACCATTTGAGGCTTTTTGAGGCACTATGACTAGTGCCTCTAAAAACCAACTTTTTGAGGCACTATCACTAGTGTCTCTAAATCCTAGCCAGAAGCAACTGTGTACTACAGTGACATATATTACAAAATGGCTCACATCAATCGAATTACATTAGGTAATGCATTTAAATCAAATCATAGTGACATATATTACAAACCACATTACAGTGACATATATTACGATGAAATATATTACAATTCGTCCACAACCATTGCAGAGGTTCAAATTTAACTAAATGTATTACAGTGACATATATTACATATGTTCACAGCCATATCTTACAGTGACTTTAAATCATCTGAGACCATGCAATATCATCAGCTGCTTGACAATCCCTTGTCTGAGCTGTCTGAGTTTGTGACCATGCAATATCATCAGTCTACATTGTTAAGATTTGTCTGACTTCAACAGTTCAACAGAAGGAGCAGCTAGTTCAAGAGTTCAACAGAAGGAGCAGCTAGTTCAACAGTTCAATAGTCTGCATTGTTAAGATCTGTCTGAGTTCAGACTAGTTTAGGAGTTCAACTAGTTTAAGAGTTTACTTTCCTTGTGTGGTACTTGTGAATCAGCTGTAGCTTTAGCAGCAGGAGCGGCAGCTTGATTCTGTACTCTTGATCTTGGTTTCTTTTCTCTAACTTTTGCCTGGCTCATGACTGGTTCATCCACAATCGGCACATTTTTTGTTTAAACTGTAGTCAATGTAATATTCTGAGCATTTGTAATAGTTTACAACTGTAACTTGCCTTGTCTGGTACTTGTGAATCTGCTGTAGCTGTAGCAGCAGGAGCAGCAGTTTGCTTCGGTACTCTTGATCTTGGTTTCTTGATCTTGATCTTGGTTTCCTGGATCATGACTGGTTCATCCACAAGTCGCACATTTTTTCATGTATTAGTACATGAAACAGTTCAGATATTGCTGGAGCAGAAGCGGTACATGTAACATACCTTTTCATGCATTTGAGAATCTATATTAGCAGAAGCAGTAGTAGAAGCATAAGCAGCAGCAGCAGTTTTCTTCTGGTTTCTGGAATTTGGTTTCTTTACTCTACCTTTTGACTAGATCATGACTGGTTCCTCCACAATTACTTTGCCCTGGCTCATGACTGGTTCATCCACAAGCTGCACATTTTTTCATGTATTAGTACATGAAATAGTGCAGATATTGCTGGAGCAAAAATAGTACATGTAACATACCTTTTCATGCATTTGAGAATCTGTGTTAGCAGAAGCAGTAGCAGAAGCATAAGCAGCAGCAGCATTTGCTTCAAGGTTGGATCTTATTAAGACATATTTTTGCACCAGATCAAGAGTTGTTCCTTTTGCACTAGTACCCTGCATCATTATTCCATATGTTAGTTCATGGTTCAAATTTTCAGTTATTTACAAAGTTCAATAACATAGCAACATGTCTGTTCAGTAGGAGCAGTTTTCTTATTAGCTCCTGGCTTTCCTGGCATGCAAACCTTGACTGAGTTTTGTCTATCAATTTTGTTTTGCAGATTTTTTCATACAAATCTCTTAATGTAACCTATACATATTAGAATGCACTATTCATCATTGACTGTTCATCATTTATATTTAAAAAGTGTAAGAAATACTAACATGATTCCTGGGCCATGGAATGCATTTAGCTTGGGCATTTCCCATCTTTGCCATTCTCCCAAGTGGTCTAGGCAGTATGGTTGTATCACGGTAGACAATGTTAACCATGACCTCCACATAATCACTTAGTGGATATCCATCTAAACCAACTGCATTTATATCTGTAGTTTGAATTGTTCCAAGAGTTGCAAGGTTAGAAGAATTTTGTGAAGTCAAGACAACTTCCATTCCTCTACTTATTCTGTGCTTTGGGATGGTGCTGCAAATGTTTGGCTTCTTCATCTCTTCAGCTTTCTCTAGTTTAATTTTCTTTATCATAGCAACCTGCATTTAGTTAAAATCCTAATCAGTCAGAGGTACAACGTACAAGAAACACATGTACAAGGATTTCTTATTGACACATGTACAAGCAGTAGTTATTTTACCTCAGCAGTTTCATTCTTCGCAAGATTAACTTCATTTCCAATCTTTTCTTCTACCCTTTGCCTTTTCTTTTTCTTGTCATCTAAAGCTTGCTTCTCCTCATGACCACTGTTCTTCATCTTGTCAAATCCTTTTGATTCTTCAAGAAGAGGTTCTTCAATATGTTCTTTCATTCTCTTCTGTGATGTTTGAAATAGCTCCATCATCTGACAATACTTCTCTTCTAGCTTGTCACTTCTGGCAACCAAACTTTACTGAGTTTCTACTAGCTTCTCTACAACACCCCTGAGATTTTTGTTTTCCTGTGTAACATCATGTAGAGCAGATAGAGCCAAAGCCAGCTTCTCACTATTCTTTCCACCAACAGTCAGCCCTAATCCATGATTACTCGACTTCTTAGCCTTTGGGAACAATGTTGAATACAAATCTTCCTCATTTGCTTCCTCATGTATCAAGTTAGGGTTGTCCATAAACTTCACATTTATCTCATCCTGTTTGAATGCATAAACAGTTTATTGAGTTTTCAATATATAATATGTATATGGACATGACAATTATATTGAGTTTTCAATATATAATATGTATGTGGACATGACAATTATACTACATTATTACTTACAATCTTTTTTTGCAAAATTCATCAACTGGTCTCCCATCCTTATTTGTATGGGTAATTCTGTAAAGCTAAGCTCTGGATATTTTGTTCCCTTCTTTTATTTCCTGAAATTCATGGAAAACTATCATACTCTGATCTTTGAAAATTTTAGATATTCAAGTATGCAACAAATCCACAATTAACTTACTTCTTGTTCCTGTACTACTACAAAACTTCTAGTACCAGCTGTATGAACTGCATTTGCTTGACCATTTCTCGTCTCTTTGTTCTTCATACTTAATGCCTACATTACAGCAAGAAATTATACATTAATGCCCAGAGTAGGAATTAGCACAAGCAGGTTGAAAAAATAGTATATCCAGCATTGCTACTTTAGTATACCTTAGACTTTGGTGTTCTCCAAAATTTACAAAGCCAAACCCACTGAGCAGGAGGTATCCTGGATTTGCATCCATTAGCAATGTTGGTTTTGAGTGACAAATCATCCTTGTAAAATTTTCTCTTCAAATAGCACTTGTAATCTTTCCACTTATTTCTAGCAGATATCAACACCCAGCACTTGTAACAATCTGGTATTTCAAAGAAATACTGCAAAAGTGTTTATATTTTAGCAACATTGATAATTTGCAGGCAAAATACATAATTCAAAACTACAATCCAATTCATTTAAGAGATTTTACCTTAACTGTCTTCCATAGCTTCTCTTTTTCATATTCAGGAAC
Source organism: Avena atlantica (assembly GCA_910589765.1). Taxonomy (NCBI): domain Eukaryota; kingdom Viridiplantae; phylum Streptophyta; class Magnoliopsida; order Poales; family Poaceae; genus Avena; species Avena atlantica. Next base: position 44,099,155 of record OU342737.1, read on the forward strand.
TTTGCTCCAATTGGTAGCTGCCAAAGAAATTTCTTTTCCCTTAACTAAAGAAGCAATGAAATTTGTGAGCCTGCAAGTTTTGAACCCGCAAGGTTGGCCTTTGCTGTTAAATTCCAAAATGATCTTGTTTCTTGGATCATACTCTTTCCAGAATCTTTTCAACTTAGTGGGCCCTCTCACAGACTTCTCTGTTGTTATCATGTAACAAGTTTTTAAATTAACTAGTGTGTCATCCATTTCACAATATTGAAATAAACTGTCTAAATTAACAAGAGGAGAAGGCAACCTAAAACTAACCTTCCAGTAAATGTTGATTAATATCACCTTCTTCATTTTCATCTTGAGTAGTAGCATCACTTTCATACAAATGTTCACTACCATCATCATCCTTATCCTCATTTTCTACCACATCTATTTCTTCATATATCATGTTGTTTTAAATTAAGACAGGAACATAAATCACATATTAGAATGACATAAATTATGTTCTTATGCTTTCACATAAATCACATATTAGAATGGCATAAATTAGATTCTTACTTCTGCTGGTTCTTTGTATATTCCCTTTATCCTCGCTTCCTCAAGAAATCTTGAAAAAATTTCTCCACTCTTAATTTCTATCTGTGTTGGTGGTACACCAAGTTTCATCAGTTGCATGTTAACCTCATTTAGCCTATTTCTCTCACTGTCCATGTTTGCAGTCCCTGCAAAAGAAACAATAGAACTTTATTATCATGTTCAACAGAATCAAACCAGCAAACAAAAGAAACAATAGAACTATATCAAATTACCTAGACACAACAGCAAACCATTCATTATCAAGTGGATCTTGCAAATAGTAGACCTGTTTTGCTTGACTAGCTAGTATAAATGGCATATATGAAAGAATTTCCCCTTTGTCTACATGATTGAAGTTGACTTCAGTTATTCCAAATTCATCTACTCTAATTCCAGTATCTTTAACCCATTCACACTTGAATAATACTACACTAGCTGTGTTTGAATAATTCAATTCAACTATTTCATGGATCCTGCCATAAATTTGACCATCTCCTACTGTGTGATCTACTAAATAACTTAATGTCTTTGCGGTAGTTGCAACTCCATCACACTGGGAAGATTTTCCAGCAGAATGGCTTCTTGTGTGGAATATACAACCATTAATCTTGTAGCTGTTGTATTTCTTCACCATCATGAAAGGCTTTTGTGCTAGTAGATCAACTTATTGTGGTAGTTCAAAGTTGGAATTATGCCCTAGAGGCAATAATAAAGATGTTATTATTATAATTCTTGTTCATGATAAAGTTTATATTCCATGCTAGAATTGTATTAAGCGGAAACTTTGATACTTGTGTGGTTTATGAACAACACCGTGTCCCTAGTACGCCTCTATGGACTAGCTCATTGATTAATGATGGTTAAGGTTTCCTAAACATAGACATGAGTTGTCGATTAATAATGAGATCATGTCATTGGGAGAATGATTCGATGGACAGACCCAAATCAAGCAGAGCAATTAGATCGTGTCATCGTGTTCATCTTTGCGAAGCTTTTTCTTATGTCAAATATTGTATTCCTTAGACCATGAGATAATGAAACTCCCTGGTATCGGAAGAAAGTTTTGAGGTCATCAAACGTCATCCTATGAGAGGGTGATCATAAAGGTGTCTCTCAGGTGATCGAAAAGTACTTGTTGGGTTGTATGTATCGAGATGGGATTTGTCCCTCCCAAGTTGGAGAGATATACTTCGGGCCCACTCGGTAATCGATATCAACACCGCTTGCATGCGAGTGGTTAAGGAGTTAATCACAAAGTGATATCGGATTACGAAACGAGTAAAGTACTTGCTGTGAACGAGATTGAACTAGGTACGCCGGTACCGACGATCGAATCTCGGGCAAGTAAAATATCGCGTGATGAAGGGAATATATATATATGGGATTAATTGAATCCTGGCATCGTGGTTCATCCGATATGATCATCGATGAATGTGTGGGAGTCAATATGGGTTTCCAGACCCCGCTGTTGGTTATTGATAGAAGATCATGTCTACATATTCTCGAACCCGTAGGGTCACAAACTTAACGTGCCTCGGCGCTAGGGTAGAATGGATAATTAGTTTATGAGTTTTTGTTCGGAGTCTCGGATGATATCCAGGACATCACGAGAGGTTCCGGAATGGTCCGAAGAATAAGGTTCATATAAAGGAAAGCAGTTTTTGGGTTTCGGAATCGTTTCGGAATGTTCGGTATTGTACCGGAAGGTTCTAGAAGCTTCCGGAGTGGGACCAACGTGGCCCCACTTGTCGGAGGGGTGCGTGGGCCTACGAGCAAGTGCCCTGGCCGCATTGGGCCAGGGGTACAAGGCCCTATAGGCCCAGTCGGCCAAACCCTAGGGGTAACCCTAGGGAAACCTTCTAGAAGGAGGGGGAAAACTTGCCCCCCACTCCAACCCTTGGGGCCGCAACCCTAGGGCTTGCAGGAGGGGCCAAGGGGGTCGTCCAGCCCCCTATATATAGAGGGCAGGGGAGCAGCCCTCCACCACCCCTCCTTGAACCCTAGACGCCTACCTGCTGCCCTCCAGATCTCTCTCTCTCTCCCGACTACGCGTAGGCGAAGCCCTGCCGCAGAAACTCTCCACCTTTGCACCATGTTGTCGTGCTGTAGATCAAACCTATCTCTCCACCCCACTTGCTGGACCAAGGAAGGAGGAGACGTCGCGGTGCCGTACGTGTGCATCTCTCAGAGGCGTCGCCACTTGCGGCGTTGGATCGGATCAGATCGCGAGGAGGAGAAGGCTAGTACGACTACATCAACCACGTTCCTTTGAACGTTCCGCTGTGCGATTTCTTCAAATGTATGAAGATCTCATCTATCCCTCTCGTTGTTTACATCTCCTAGATTAGATCTTGGTCTTTCCCGTTCGCATCCGTAGAAAATTTTGATTTACTATGCTGTGAAGCCCTTCAGTGGTATCAGAGCTAGATCTATGCGTAGATGTGTTTCACGAGTAGAACGCAACATGCTTGTTGCAGGCGTTGATGTTTTCTATTGCAAGCCTCTTGTTGTGTACTTCTTATGACACTACTAGGAAAACGGCTAAAGGTAATCCACACTTCTGTGGCGCACTTGCTAGTAGTGCCCCACGGGTAAAATAGGCGTGGCGCACTGCCCACAGGTGCCCTACGGCTAACTGCCATAAGCGTGGCGCACATGGGGGTGGTGCTCCACGGCTATGTGTGGGCCAGGACACAGGTGTCCGTAACACACATACCCGTAGCGCACTAGGTCAAGGTGCGCTACGGATGTGTCACTTAGCCGTAGCGCACCTTGACCTAGTGCGCTACGGGCATGTGTGCTGCAGCAGCTGGGTCAACTTAGCCGTAGGGCACTCTGCCCTAGTGCCCTACGGGTATGTGTGCTGCAGCAGCTGGGTCAACTTAGCCTAGGGCACTCTTCCCTAGTACCCTACGGCTAAGTGGCCTGCACCAACTCCCCCCCCCCCCCCCCCCGTGGATCGCCTTTTTAGGTTTTGCAAAAAATAAAAGGAAATTATAAACACTTCCAAAAATAAAATCATTTCATATTTAGCTAGGTAATGTGGTCTAGTTTGTAGGAAAATTAACAAACATGCATTTCGAATTTTTATGCAAAAAAGTTTATGCCACGGTAAAACGACCGTAACTTTTGCATACGATGTCGGAAAAATACGTATAATATACCAAAATGACGAGAACGAGATTTCGCATCCGCTCGCAACCACCTCTAGTCGTTTAGCGATTTTTTAGATTTTCAAAATTCGAAAAGAGTAAAAAGTTAGGGTCAAAAGACTGTTTCTTCCTGCAGAAAAAATAAGATGGCAACTTACCCGTACTGCATCACTACCTAGTGCGCTACGAGTAAGTTGGGCGGGATTCAAAATTTGAATCCCCACCCCGCCCACCTACCCTTTTTCTTTCCCCTCCCCTTCTCTCCTTTTCCTTTTCCTCCCTTCTCCTTTCCTTCTTCTTCTCCTCCTTCTCCTTCTCCTTCTCATTTTCCTTCTCCTCCTTCTCTTTCTCCTTCTCATTTTCCTCCTCCTCCTTCTCTTTCTCTTTCTCCTTCTCATTCTCCTTCTCCTTATCCTTCTCCTCCTCTTCCTCCTCCTTGCAGTGAAGATGGTGACGGCGGCCTCCACCTTGTAGTTCCGACGACGAGGCAGCGGGCTCCTTCTTCTTCTCCTCCTCTTCCTCCTCCTTGTAGTTCCGACGACGACGAGGCCTCCTCTTCTTCTTCTTCTTCTCCTCCTCTTCATCCACCTCTTCCTCCTCTTCTTCTCCTCCTCTTCCTCCTCTTCTTCTCCTCCTCCTCCTTCTTGCAGTTCCGACGACGATGACGACGAGGAGGCGACGACAAGGCGACGAGATGACGACGACGACATGCACCAACGAGCGACGGCACTGACGATGAGATCCAGATGTGCACCGACTTTTTTTTTTTGAATTTTGAAATTTATATCTGTGGCGCACATCACGTAGTGCGCCACGGTTATCGTTTCATACGCGTGGTGCACCTGGACTACTTTCCGTGGCGCACTGGCATGTGCGCCACGCCTATCTCGACACAACCGTGGCGCACCAGGCAGTGCGCCACGGCTAGGAGATAGCCGTAGCGCGAGACCCGTGGCGTACTGCTAGTGCGCCACAGATGGCCTTTTCAGGTGCGCCACGAACAGACGTTTTCCTAGTAGTGTGACGCGGGATAGTGAGATCGAAGCGGTCCAGACCAACTTTACGCGACCTCGTTCGCGAGACCGGCTCCGCACTTGACGTGTGGCTTGTTCCACACATGCGGCTGGTGGATGCCAGTTTCTCTCACTATAGTTGTCATGGGATTTACACCAGATGTTGGCAACCATAATATCACCGTTGTGAATTTCCGTAGGTAAGAACCGTTCTTAGCTTGTTACTCCCATAAGCCACGTAAAACATGCAACAACAAAGTAGAGGCGTCTAACTTGTTTTTGCAGGGAGTGTTTCTGTGATATGGTATGGCCCAAGATGTGATGTGTATGTTGTATGCAATGATCATGTTTTGTAATATTTCATGACTTGCATGTCGATGAGTACACAACCGGCAGGAGCCATATGGTTGTCTTTATAATTGTGTATGACCTGTGTGTCAACTTCTTATACGCCATGTAATAGCTTTACTTTATCGCTAAGTAGTTAGCAATAGTTGTAGTTGCTATTCGTGGTGGAGGCAATCATGGTGGAGTGATGGAGATCATTGCGCAGAGATTGGCTATACCATGTCACATAAAATTATATGCATGTGATGTTTATCCTTTTATGTATCTTATCATGCTTAGATCGCGTCGGTAGCATTATAAGATGATTCCTCACTTAAAGATTAAGATAAAACTGTGTTCTCCCCATGTATGCACCGTTGCGAAAGTTCGTCGTGTTCAAGCATCACGTGATGATCAGGTGCTATAAACTCTACGTTCACATACAACGGGTGCAAGCCAGTTTTGCACACGCGGAAATACTTGGGTTTGACTTGACGAGCCTAGCATGTACAGACATGGCCTCGGAACACACGAACCGAAAGGTTAAGCATGAGTCATATGAATGATATGATCGACACTTTGTTGTCCACCATTGAAACCACATCTCTTCTCGTGAAGATCGGATTAGGTGTGGTGAATTTGGATCATGTTCACTAAACAACTTGAGGGATGTTGAATTTATTGGGAGTTCATCTAGTAATTTGATTAAGTTGAACTAGTTATCATGAACATAGTATAAATTGTACTTGCAAATTTTGTAGATCAAATGGCTAAGTCCAACTTCAACTTCAACGTTTTTGCTGAGAAAGAAAAGCTTAAGAACAATGGGTCTAACTTCACCAACTGGTTCCGCAATCTGAGAATCATTTTCTCTGGCGGACAAAAGGACTATGTCCTTGAGAAAGCGCTAGGTGACGCCCCTGCTGTAGATGCGCCAGCTGATGAGAAAGCTGTTTATCAGTCGCGCAAGGATGATTATGGTGTGATTAAGAGCACCACGTTGTTTGTTATGGAATCAGACCTTTAAAATCATTTTTAGGAGTTCCCCGGGCCCTTTGAGATTCTTGAGGAACTGAAAACTATGTTTCAGACTTAGGCCCGTTCTGAGAGATATGAGATCTCTAAAAAATTCTTTAACTGCAAGATGGAGGAAGGGAGTTCCGTTAGTGAGCACGCCATTAAGATGTCGGGCTACACTCAACGCCTTGAGCAACTGGACTGCAAGATTCCAGAGGAGCTCAAGATTGACAGAGTTCTGCAATCACTCCCTCCTAGCTACATAGGTTTTGTAGTTACTCATAATCAGATTGGTTCCAATGATACGATCACCGAGCTCTTCGCTAAGATGAAAGCTGCGGAGGCGGACATCAAGAAAGATAATCATGTGTTGATGGTCCACAATCCCCCCAGCTTTAAGAAAGGTAAGGGTGCAAAGAAGCCCTTCAAGAAGGGCAGCGGCAAGTGCGTTGCCCCTGCAGAGAAGAAGCTCAAGTCTGGACCTAAGCCGGACACTGAGTGCTTCTATTGCAAGGACAAGGGTCACTGGAAGCGCAACTGCCCGAAGTACTTAGCGGACAAGAAGGCTGGCACCATCAAAGGTATATTTGATATACATGTTATTGATGTTTTCCTTACTATCCCTCGTTGTAGTGCATGGGTATTTGATACTGGTTCAGTTGCTAATATTTGTAACTCGAAACAGGATCTACGGAATAGACGGCGGCTAGCGAGGGATGAGGTGACGATGCGCATTGCCAACGGATCAAGATTTGATGTGATGGCCGTCGGCACGCTCTCCTTAGTTTTACCTTCGGGATTAGTTTTAAACCTCAATAAATGTTATTATGTGCCTGCGTTGAGCATGAACATCATATCTGGATCGTGTTTATTGCAAGACGGTTATTCATTTAAATCGGATAATAATGGTTGTTCTATTTATATGAGTAACATATTTTATGGTCAAGCACCTGCTATGAATGGTTTATTTCTTCTAAATCTCAAAAGCAATGAAACACACATCCATAACATTGAGGCTAAGAGATGCAAGGTAGATAGTGATAATACGACTTATTTGTGGCACTGCCGTCTAGGTCATATTAGTGTAAAACGCATGAAGAAACTCCATTCTGATGGACTTTTGGAGTCTCTTGATTTTGAATCATTTGACACTTGCGAGCCATGCCTCATGGGCAAGATGATCAAAACCCCGTTCTCCGGCATAATGGAGCGAGCAACGGACTTGTTGGAAATCATACATACCGATGTATGCAGACCAATGAGTGTTTTGACGCGTGGTGGTTATCGCTATTTTCTCACTTTTACTGATGACTTAAGTAGGTATGGGTATATCTATTTAATGAAACATAAATCTGAAACATTTGAAAAGTTCAAAGAATTTCAGAATGAAGTGGAAAACCACCGTAAGAGGAAAATTAAATTTCTACGATCCGATCGTGGAGGTGAATATTTGAGTTATGATTTTCTCACGCATCTTAAAGCAAGCGGAATAGTTTCACAACTCACGCCACCCGGAACACCACAGCGCAATGGTGTGTCTGAATGCCGGAATCGAACTCTATTAGATATGGTGCGATCAATGATGTCTCTTACAGATTTGCCGTTATCATTTTGGTGTTATGCATTAGAAACCGCTGCATTCACTTTAAATAGGGCACCATCTAAATCCGTTGAGATGACACCGTATGAACTATGGTTTGGTGCTAAACCTAAGTTGTCGTTTCTTAAAGTTTGGGGATGCGAAGCTTACGTCAAGAAGTTGATGCCGGACAAGCTCGAACCCAAAGCGGAGAAATGCGTCTTCATAGGATACCCTAAGGAAACGATTGGGTATACCTTCTATCACATATCCGAAGGAAAAGTGTTTGTCGCAAAGAACAGATCCTTTCTTGAGAAGGAGTTTCTCTCGAAGGAAGTGATTGGGAGGAAAGTAGAGCTAGACGAGGTTATTGAACCTTCTCTTGAGTTGGAGAGTAGCGCAGCACCTGAAATTGTTCCAGTGCCGTCTGCACCAACAATAGAGGAAGCTAATGACAAGGATCATGAAGCTTTGGACGATGCTACTACTGAACGTCGCAGGTCGACAAGGTCGCGTGCCTCTCCTGAGTGGTACGGCAACCCTGTCTTAACTGTCTTGTTAGTAGACAACAGTGAACCTGCGAACTATGAGGAAGCAATGATGAGCCCAGACTCTGAGAAATGGCTAGAGGCCATGAAATCCGAATTAGGATCCATGATCGAAAACCAAGTATGGACTTTGGTGGACCCTCCTAGCGACCGAAAGGCCGTTGAGTGCAAATGGATTTTCAAGAAGAAAACGGACGCGGATGGTAATGTTACTGTCTATAAAGCACGGCTTGTTGCGAAAGGTTTTTGACAAGTTCAAGGTGTTGACTACGATGAGACTTTCTCTCCCGTAGCGATGTTTAAGTCCATTCGGATTTTATTAGCAATTGCCGCGTTTCATGATTATGAAATATGGCAGATGGATGTCAAGACTGTGTTCCTCAATGGAAACATTGATGAAGAGTTGTATATGATGCAACCCGAAGGTTTTGTCGATCCTAAGGATGCTGATAAGTTGTGCAAACTTCAGCGTTCCATTTATGGACTGAAGAAAGCATCTCGGAGTTGGAACCTTCGTTTTGATCAAGTGATCAAGAGCTTTGGATTTGTTCCAAATTGCTACGAAGCTTGTATCTACAAGAAAGTGAGTGGGAGCTCAGTGACATTTTTAGTACTATATGTGGATGACATATTGATTATTGGAAATGACATTGATATGCTTAACGATGTGAAGAGTTATTTGAATAAATGTTTTTCAATGAAAGACCTAGGAGAAGCTGCTTATATATTAGGCATCAAAATCTATAGAGATAGACAAAGACGCCTAATAGCTTTAAGCCAAAGTACATACCTAGACAAAGTTCTGAAAAGGTTCAGAATGGATAAGGCAAAGAAAGGTTCAGTGCCTATGTTTTCAGGTAAGATATTGAGCAAGGCTCAGTGTCCAGCTACGGTAAACGATAGAGAAACCATGAGCAAAGTGCCTTATGCCTCAGCCATAGGTTCTATCATGTATGCCATGCTGTGTACGAGACCGGATGTGTCCAATGCTCTTGGTTTGACGAGCAGATACCAAAGTGATCTAGGAGTGGAACACTAGACAACCGTAGAAAACATCCTAAAGTATTTAAATAGGACTAAAGAAATGTTCTTGGTCTATGGAGGTGATGAGAATCTCGTCGTAAAAGGTTACGTCGACGCTAGTTTCGACACCGACCCGGATGATTCTAAATCTCAGACAGGATAAGTTTATATTTTGAATGGAGGAGCTGTGAGCTGGAGAAGCTGCATGCAAAGCGTGATCGCGGGATCTACAGTAGAATCGGAATTCATGGCTGCTACAGAAGCGTCAAGTGAAGGAGTTTGGATCAGGAACTTCATCACTGAGCTTGGTGTGGTTCCAAGTGCCTTGGACCCACTGGAGATATTGTGCGACAACACTGGCGCCATAGCTTTGGATAAGGAACCAAGATATCATCCAAAGACCAAGCACATCAACCGCCAATTTCATATAATTCGAGATTAAATAATAGATGGAGACCTGAAGATTAGCAAAGTACATACGGATCTGAATGTCGCAGATCCGTTGACTAGACCTCTTCCACGAGCAAAACATGATCAGCACCTTAGTGCCATGGGTGTTAGATTATTGCCAAATGTAAACTAGATTATTGACTCTAGTGCAAGTGGGAGACTGTTGGAATTATGCCCTAGAGGCAATAATAAAGATGTTATTACTATAATTCTTGTTCATTATAAAGTTTATATTCCATGCTAGAATTGTATTAAGCGGAAACTTTGATACTTGTGTGGTTTATGAACAACACCGTGTCCCTAGTACGCCTCTATGGACTAGCTCATTGATTAATGATGGTTAAGGTTTCCTAACCATAGACATGAGTTGTCGATTAATAATGAGATCATGTCATTGGGAGAATGATAGGATGGACATACCCAAATCAAGCAGAGCAATTAGACCGTGTCATCGTGTTCATCTTTGTGAAGCTTTTTCTTATGTCAAATATTGTATTCCTTAGACCATGAGATAATGCAACTCCCTGGTATCGGAAGAAAGCTTTGAGGTCATCAAATGTCATCCTGTGAGAGGGTGATCATAAAGGTGTCTCTCAGGTGATCGGAAAGTACTTGTTGGGTTGTATGTATCGAGATGGGATTTGTCCCTCCCAAGTTGGAGAGATATACTTCGGGCCCACTCGGTAATCGATATCAACACCACTTGCAAGCACGTGGTTAAGGAGTTAATCACAAAGTGATATTGGATTACGAAACGAGTAAAGTACTTGCTGTGAACGAGATTGAACTAGGTATGCCGATACCGACGATCGAATCTCGGGCAAGTAAAATATCGCGTGACGAAGGGAATATATATATGGGATTAATTGAATCCTGGAATCGTGGTTCATTCGATATGATCATCGATGAATGTGTGGGAGTCAATATGGGTTTCCAGACCCCGCTATTGATTATTGATAGAAGATCATGTCTGCATATTCCCGAACCCGTAGGGTCACACACTTAACGTGCCTCGACGCTAGGGTAGAATGGATAATTGGTTTATGAGTTTTTGTTCAGAGTCTCGGATGAGATCCAGGACATCACGAGAGGTTCCATAATGGTCCGGAGAATAAGATTCATATAAAGGAAAGCAGTTTTTGGGTTTCGGAATCGTTTCCGAATGTTCGGTATTGTACCGGAAGGTTCTAGAAGATTCCAGAGTGGGACCAACGTGGCCCCACTTGTCGGAGGGGTGCGTGGGCCTACGAGGGAGTGCCCTGGCCGCATTGGGCCAGGGGCACAAGGCCCCATAGGCCCAGCCGGCCAAACCCTAGGGGTAACCCTAGGGAAACCTTCTAGAAGGAGGGGGGAAACTTGCCCCCCACTCCAACCCTTGGGGTCGTCGCCCTAGGGCTTGGAGGAGGGGCCAAGGGGGCCGGCCAGCCCCCTATATATAGAGGGAAGGGGCGCAGCCCTCCACCACCCCTCCTTGAACCGTAGCCTCCTACCTGCTGCCCTCTAGATCTCTCTCTCTCTCTCTCCCGACTACGCGTAGGCGAAGCCCTGCCGCAGAAACTCTCCACCTTTGCACCACGTCGTCGTGCTATAGATCCAATCTATCTCTCCACCCCACTTGTTGGAATAAGGAAGAAGGAGACGTCGCGGTGCCGTACGTGTGCATCTCTCGAAGGCGACGCCACTTGCGGCGTTGGATCGGATCGGATCGCGAGGAGGAGAAGGCTACTACGACTACATCAACCACGTTCCGTTGAACGTTCCGCTGTGCGATTTCTTCAAGGGTATGAAGATCTCATCTATCCCTCTCGTTGTTTGCATCTCCTAGATTAGATCTTGGTCTTTCCCGTTCGCATCCATAGAAAATTTAGATTTACTATGCTGTGAAGCCCTTCATTCAACTCCTTTATGCATTAAAGAATGCACATGTTCAATAAACCATTTCAAGAATTGTTGGTGGTGAGCAACTTTAACTTCTCTTCTACTTTTCCTTCTGTCTGCTTGTAGTATTGTGATATGCTCATTTGCAAACCTAGTAATTTCTGGATAACTAAGCAACACATGCCTTTGAGCTTGTGTCCATGAAATGTGATCTAGCTCATCTACTTGAAATGCAGAGAGATCTTCCAATTGTTCTTAAATATATATTTGTGTCTGGACTGCTAGTTGTGCTATCATCGGTATGCATTGACTCTTTGTTGCAATTTTCCAGATATCTTGCACAAAAATCCAAGCTCTCATCAAATATATATCCCTCAGCTATTGATGATTCAGGATGTCTTCTAGTATGTACCATCCCTTTACACTTCGCAACAAACATCTCTATAGACCACATGTTTCTGAATTGCACTGGTCCACCTATCAACACTTCACTTTCAAGATGGATGACAAGATGTTCCATTTTATCAAAGAATGATGGTGGAAAAATCTGCTCTAGCTGACACATTGTTTCAGCAATTTCTTCTTCCAGCTTTTGCATCTCGGTAGGATCTATGACTTTGGAGCAAACTTTCTTGAAGTACTTGCTAAGATTAATTAGTGGAAGAGCAACAGGGGCAAGCATGGTTCTACTTATAGCTAAAGGAAATACATCTTCAAAAATTATGTGGCAGTCATGAGGTTTCAGCCCAACTAATTTTTTCTCATCTAACCTGACCTTCCCATCCATGTTTGAAGCATAGTCTACTGGAAACCTGGCATTTTTCACAACTGAGCAAAATACCTTCTTATTATCTGAATTCATGTAGTGCATTGCTTTAGGCAAGTCTGGTTTCTCTTGAGTTTCATCAATATGGAGATGTGTTCTGATTTTAAATCTTTTCATATCCAGTCTTGCTTTCACATTATCTTTGGACCTGTTGTCCACTTGTAAAATTGTGTGAACAATATTATCAAACACATTCTTCTCTATATGCATTGAGTCCAAATTATGTCGAACCATCAAATGTTCCCAATATTCAAGCTGGAAAAAGATGCTTCTCTTCTTGAATGTTGATTCTACAGTGTGCACATCCTCCAGTACAATATCTTCCTCCCCTTCATCTCTTTGTCTTTTTTTCTTCTTAGACTTTTGTTGTTTCTGTGTTTTCCCATAGATGGTGTGAATGCCTTTTATCATTTCTCAAATCTCATGACCTGTTGGCTGAATTGGAGGTTCCCTGTCTTCAGTTGTGCCATCAAATGAGTCTTTATCCTTCCTAAATGGGTGGTCTGCTGCTGGAAACATCCTAGTACCCAGGTAGCATGCTTTATGTCCATGTTTTAAACGTTTGGAACATGTACCCAGCAGGCAGTGGGAGAAAACAACAATACTCTCTCCACTAAGAATTCCCCGGCCTAGACAGTCACTAATTGTCCATAGCAGTGCAGCATACACCCTGAATTTCCTTCCTACATGAGCATCAAAAGTCCAAAGACCATCCTTCCATAACACTTTCAGTTCATCAACTACTAGCTGCAGGTAAATGTCTATGTCTTTCCCTGGTGCCTTCCTACCAGGAATAAAACTAACAAAATGAAGTTGTTTTCTTTCATGCAACTCTCTGCTGGAAGATTGTATGGAATCAGTACAATTGGCCAGATGCTGTAAGATAGGTTCATAGTTCTGAATGGATTGAAACCATCAGTTGCCAGTCCAAACCTAATATTTCTAGCTTCTTTACTGAACCACTCATATTTTGCATCAAAATGCTTCCAAGATGGTGCATCAGCAGGATGCCTCATAAGACCATCCTTGATCCTACCATCAACATGCCAACTCATAAGTGGGGCTGTGTTGCTTGACATGAATAATCTTCTAATTCTCTTTTTCAATGGGAAATGCCTGGCCACCTTTTGAGCAACCTTGCTAAATCTTTTGCCACCACCAATTTCTTTCACAATATTCCATCTGGATGCATTACATACTGGACAGACAGTTGCATTGATATTGTCTCCTCTATATATAATGCAGTCATTAATGCAAGCATCATATGTGTCATACCCCAACCCTACAGATTTGATGTACTGTTTGGAGTCATGAAAATTCATAGGGAGAGTTGTATCCTCTGGTAGGACATCCCTAAATAGCTGCAGTACATCTTCAAATGTAGCTCTGGTTAATCCCCTGGTGTTATTTATGTTCATCAGCTTCACAAGAAATTGCAGTTTTGTAATTTTTTTACATCCTGCATATAATTCTTGTCTGCCATCATTAACTAACTTTTTGAATGCCTCGGCTTCTTCATCAGCTTCATCTATTTCTTCAGAGTCATCATCAGTATCATCACTATCAACTTGTGTATCTGATGCTAAAGAGCTATTGTTGTACATATCATGAGAACCCAACATCATCTCATCCATCTCATCACTTCCTAATGGCAATTCTACTAATTCATTGGGTTGTACAGTAGGAATAGCACAATCTACTGATTCCCCATGGTATACCCATGCATGAATCCTACAGATATTAATTATGTGGTCTTCAACATCTTCTAAACTTTGCCTAGAGATGTTACAACAAAGTTTGCATGGACAGACAATCTTTTGGCTATAACCAGAATTTGTAGCTGCAAACTGAATGAAACCCCTAACCCCACCTGCAAACTGTGTACTGGATCTAGCAGCACTCATCTAGGTTTTATCCATTGTACAAATAGATGAATAAACTTAGCAACTTGTTCCTGTGTAACCAATAATAAGATACTAGTTACTATACCAACATTCAAACAAACAAACTAGGTAACATCAGAGCACATCAGAGCAGAGCACAAGTAATAACAAACAAACATTCAAACAAACAAACTAGGTAACATCAGAGCAGAGCACAAATAATAACAGGAATAGATCAGAGTAGAGCATAGCATATCAGAGCAGAGCACAAGTAATAACAGGAACAGAACGGGAACAAATCAGAGTAGAGCATAGCATATCAGAGCAGAGCACAAGTAATAACAGGAACATAACATGAATAAATCAGAGTAGAGCATAGAATATTAGAGCAGAGCACACGTAATAACAGGAACATGAACAGGAGCAGAACAGGAACATGAGCAGATCAGAGCATCTCAGGTACAGGAGCAGATCAGAGCAGACATTGGTGAATTCCTAACCTGAAGATCTAGCCTCGGCATCATTGCGAGTTATTTGTTGATGAAGAATAGATCGACGTGGATCATCAATATGAGTGCCCATTGAACGACGTGGATCAATGTGGATCTCGACTGAGAGGTGGTGGACGAGCTCCAGGCGGCGGTAGATCTCGACGGAGAGGTGGTGGACGAGCTCCAGGCGGCGGCGGATCTCGACGGAGCGGTGGCGGAAGAGCTGGAGGCAGTGGTGAATCTCAATGGAGAGGAGGTAGATCTCGACGGAGAGGAGGAGGCGGTGGTGAATCTCAATGGAGAGGAGGTAGATCTCGACGGAGAGGAGGAGGCGGTGGCGAATCTTGACGGAGAGGAGGCGGATCTCGACGGAGAGGAGGAGGTGGTGGCGAATCTCGACGGAGAGGAGGCAGATCTCGTCGGAAAGGAGGAGGCAGTGGCGAATCTCGATGGAGAGGAGGAGGCGGTGGCGAATCTCGACGGAGAGGAGGCGGATCTCGTCGGAGAGGAGGAGGCGGTGGAGAATCTCGATGGAGAGGAGGAGGCGGTGGCGAATCTCGACGGAGAGGAGGCGGATCTCGTCGGAGAGTAGGAGGTAGTGGTGAATCTCGACGGAGAGGAGGCGGATCCCGTCGGAGAGGAGGAGGCAGTGGCGAATCTCGACAGAGAGGAGGAGGCGGTGGCGAATCTCGATGGAGAGGAGGCAGATCTCGTCGGATAGGATGAGGCGGTGGCGAATCTCGATCGAGGAGGAGGCGCGTTGGAGGACCCATACGCTCGGATCTGCAAAAAGAGAAAGACAAGGTCAAATCGATGGGGCCAGTAATATGACTTGAAAAAATTAAAGGACTAAAATGAAAAAATAACACTAGTAGTGTTATTTTACCAGTAATTGTAAAACTAGACTACTTTATCAGTTTAAACATTGAACATTGTAGTCTAGTTTAAACTACATAGTTTAAACATTGAATATTCACAATCATAATCATAGTTTAAACATTCATAATCATAGTTTAAACATTGAACATTGTAGTCTAGTTGAATATTCATAATCATAATCATATCAGTAGTGTTATTACTGGCATTGAACATTGAACATTGAACTTTGAATATTCATAATCATAATCATATCAATGTTTAAACATTGAACATTGTAGTCTAGTTGCCCATGTTCTGAATATTTATGAATTTAGAACAATGAAGGCCTTCTAGACATAAAATTATAGAAAATGATCAACACTAGATAAACAGAAAATGATCAACACTTGATAAACTGAAAATCATCAACACTTGAAGAACAGAAAATGATCAACACTTTATAACCAGCATTACAAACCAACATTACAGAACGTTGTTCAACTTACAAACCAACATTACAGTAGATGCATTGTTTGGAACACTAGTCCACTAGAACACATTACAACTTAAAATGAAACACAAATTCTAATTTCCACAAAATCAAGGGTCTTCAATCATGTTCTTCAAGGGTCTTCAATCTCCACAAAATCAAGGCAAATGTGACCATGTCTTGGGTCTGCAACAATCAGCAACACTGATCCCTTTACTATATTTGCCTCCTCCCTAAATTGCTGCCATCCTATTGTGAATGCAATTCTATCATCTTCATCTTCCATGTGGTATCATCCTTCAAAGGGAACATCAAATTCCCTAGCCAACAGATTTGAATGTCCTTGCCATGGGCATCCAACTTCTCTGAATGTTTTTGCAGAAAGATACTGGCATAGTAACAACTTGTGTAAGAACTAAGTCTGAAACATTGCATCAAATAAGTGAGAAATTAAGTAGTAGATGGTTACCAAGGCATCTAGTTCAACATTTTCCTGATTATACTTGTGCACCATAAACTGCATCTCATTGACACTTTCATAGAACTCTTCCTCGGCTAGTTCTTTCCCTGGTTTTAGAGCCAAAACCTTGTAGATACCATAATTAATGGTTGTCATGTTCTCCTCACTAATTTCTCTGATGTTTGAGAAAATAGTCTTCTGAAGTATAGCTCTAATTTCAGGCATCACACAGTAAAGACCTGCTCAAAGTAGTAAACAATGGCAAACAGTTTAACATGGCAAGTCTGGTCACACTGAAATTTCTCTTTCAGTTAACATGACATAAAACATACCTCCATCTGCAACAATAGGCTTCTCAACCTTCATATTGTCCACAAATTCATACACTGTGATAACAAAATTGTTGGCCTATTCCACATACCTGAAAGAGACAACCTCACCTTGCTGGATATCATATTTCCTAACAAGGGAACACCAGTATGGTCCACGGATGGTAGTTCTTGACACTTATTTCTCTAGGTAGAAGTCATACACATGCATGTTCCTGCATGTAGCCACTATCCAGTTCTTTGACATTGCAAAATTTTCAAGTTGTTCTTTGAATTTGCAAGGTACTGCCTGAAATAAAAACAAGAGGAATGTTTGTCATTATACACCTCCTTTCCAGATAAAAACAAGAGATCCATTGTTCTGATGTTATAACTTACCACTCCATTTTCAAATCCCTGCATCATAATCAGATCAAAAGAAACTGCACGCCTGTCAGAATGGAGACCACAATTTTTCACTGGTTGTTGGCAAAGAACATAACTCATCTCATCCATTCCTATGACAACTAATGGAAGTATTAAGATATGGAACACAAATTCATTCATGAATGATAGTAAAAGAGGCAAGGGTATTAATCACCTCTAGGATAACTGAAGAAATGCTCCTATTGTACAATCACAGATCTGCATCACACATGAAACATTCAGATGTAAGTACACAAACAGAACGACAATATTCAGGTAAGAACAGAAACATTCAGATGTAAGTACTCACCAAGAGGCAGAAGAACTCGACATAGGCAGAAGAAATAACTCGACAACAGGATACCACCATGTTAAATAGGAAAGCACCTGGACGTGGGGGCAAGCACCTGGCGCAGCACTTACCCCACTTCCCCCACTCCCCCCACTTCCAAGGACGTGTGTGCAGTGCATAAAATTAATATAATAAATGTACAAAATGCTCTGAATAAATGTACAAAATGCTTTGAATAAATTCAGACATGAATGTTGTGGATATGAATAAACACTATTAGTTAACTAACAGTAATTTACACTAGTAGTTAAATTCAGGCACAAACTTCTCTGATTTTTTCATATTCACTGATAAATTCAGACACTAGTGTTTAATTTCTTCATAAACACTAGTAGTAGACATTAATTTTTTCATATTCTAGTTGCCCATATTCAAACATTCAGAAGTCTAGTTGCCCATATTTCTGTCCATATTCAAACTCCATACTACTATTATGGAACTAATATAGTCTAGTTGCCCATGTTCTAAATATTTATGAATTCAGAACAATAAAGGCCTTCTAGACAACAACAATACAGGAATATGAAACAAGTAATAAAACAAGCACAACCATAGAATTTCAGGCACAATACAAGTGATACAAACACTAGTAGTTAACTTACAGAATATAAAACAAACACTAATAGGTTCCTTACATAATAACTAAAACTTAAACAACATTGCTGACATTGTTCCTTAAACAACTGCAGCACAACCTAAACAAGCATATGTTAACAGATCACAATACCAGATCACTAGCTTTGTTGACAGTGTTCCTTACTAGGTCACTAACTGATTCCTTCGTTGACAATGTCAACAAAGTTCAGCCCAAGGTGATCACTCATATGTTCTATCTTGATCATAAGCATTGAAGCCCATCCAACATCAGCAGCAAATGTGAAGTCAGTCCACCCTGTGGTGAAACTGACTTCTCCATGTTCCTTGCTAATGGAGTAGGCACATTCAATGAAGTTCTGTTCGTCTCCATCTAGGTCTTGCCCTCCCCTGGAAAGATTTGCTATGCCCTGTCTTGGGTACCTGTAGCCTTGTACAACCTCAATAGGCACGAACTGCAATAATCATGTATTTTCACAGTTAGTATTTTTTTACACATTAGGCATGCATAGAATGAAACAACAGAATAGTGATTCAGCTCTAAGCCTTACCAGTGCATCCCATGCTTGGTTTTCCTCATTCAACTTGTGTACCCAGAAATTCTTCTCATCATTACTTTCAATGATCTCATGTTTTGTCACATGAAAATCTTTGTAGATGGCAAATAAGATGGTGGCCATGTTCCGTTCAGTGATTGAGTGAATGTTTGAGAAGATTGTCTTGTATAGAATGCTTCTTATTCCAGAAAGGACATCTCCAATCACTAAGAAAATAGAAGAAATAAAATAATTAGTATTAGTACATGTAAGAAATTAGTAGTAGTTGAGGAAATAGTTAGTAGTAGTTGTTTGCAAGGACTTACAGGAAGCTTCATGGATGTACTTTTCAACACCATTTGAGGAAATGGTCACATGGAATAAATTGTCCAAACCCTCAATTGGATCTGGATCATATTCAAATTCCAGAACATCACCAAGACCAATGTCGTAGACTCTCCACAAGGACGTCCAGTAAGGACCACAAATTACTGTCTTTTCATCAGTCTTCTTCAAGTACAGATCATAGTTTCTGATTGCACTGTTGTTGGCAACCAGCCAATTCTTAGAAGTGAAATCATTTAGTCTCTCCCTAAATGAACATGGAACAACCTACAGGATGAATATAACATAATGTAGTTAACTTACCAACCTACAGGATGAATATAACATAAAGTAAACTAATGTTGTCTGGATGTGAAAACTCACCACACCATCTATGGGAAACTCATCAACAATGACAATCTGTAAGTTGGTTGCCCTCCTCTGTGTCCTACCACAGTTGTGAGCAGGTTGTCCACACACAACACAGTCCATTGCTAAAAATTAAACAAATAATTAGTAACAGACCCTAATCATTGCAGCCATATTACAGTACTGAAGAACAATCTACACATTTTAGTACTGAAGAACAATCTACACATTCCAGTACTGGAATTACATTACTGGAAACTTAGTGTTTAATTTTTTCATATTTCAGTACTGAAGAACAATCTACACATTATAGTACTGGAATTACAGTACTGAAGAACAATCTACACATTTCAGTCACCCACAATCTACTGGAATTAGCATTACACAATCTACACATTTCATCCACATTATTGTACAACCTTAATCAGGAACATAAACAATCTTAAACTTAGTGTAGCATATTTCAGTCACCCACAATCTAAAGAACAATCTTGCACATATTAAAATGTGGATGATCAGGAACATAATCAGGAACCTAATCAGGAACATAATCAGGAACATATATTTTAGTCACCCAACCCTAATCAGGAACATAATCAGGAACACGCACATTCCATGAAAACCCTAATCAGGAACATAATAAGGACATAATACCCTAATTTGAAACCCTAATCAAGCATAGGATGAACAGTTAGAAGAAAGAGGGATTTACCGGAGAAGAAACCCTAATCAAGCAGTGGTTCTTCTTCTTTGGGTATCTTGCAGTCATTGTAATATAAGAAGAAGAAAGAGGGATTAGGACAGAACCGCAAAATAAAGAATAAATCGAGAGAGGAGAAGATGGTTGGAAGAATCAAGCAACAGAAGTTAAAATGGTTGGAAGAATCAAGCAACAGAAGTGAAAGTGGTTAGAAGAATCAAGCAACAGAAGTGAAGATCGTTGGAAGAATCAATAAAGACAACTCACCGATGGAACTAAAGAACTCACCGTACGAAATGCCGAGTCTGCAGATGGATGGAAAGAAAAAGAAAAGATTAGAGAGAGAACTGAAGAAATATGAAGAACTACAAAGGAACTGAAGAACTCATCGTACAATCTGCCGAGTCTGCATATGGATGGAAAGAAAAATAAAAGATTAGAGAGAGAACTCTAAAGAAAAGAAAAGAACTCTGAAGAACTGCAGAGGAACTCACCGTACGAAGAACTGCCGAGTGGGAGAGAGGGGAGGTTGTCCCTTCGGTTTCCCTCCTTATAATATTCCAATGCTCCCACGCGCTCTCTGCTAACTATCTCTTCGGTTCCAGATATTTTGTCCCATATTTCCAACGAAGGCCGAGTGGGCCTTTGCCTATTACTTTCTCCTACAGTTGGGCCAACGGTGGAAAAATGCCTCTTTCTCTAACAGTTGGGTCTTTGTCTTTTTGATAAGTTTTTTGGATCTATTTTGTAAAACAACACTGACAAGTAGACAAAAATGCAATTTGTTGCAACAACTTATCCTTGCTCTTGTGAAAAATTAACACAAGAGCAGTATGGATTTGTTGCATACAACTGTAAGAAGTATACAGAGAAGTTTCTTTTTTGAATCTATTTTTTTAAAACAAGTGACAAGTAGACAAAAATTCAATTTGTTGCAAAAACTTATCCTTGCTCTTGTGAAAAATTAACACAATAGCAGTATGGATTTGTTGCATCTATATTTTCAGAAAAGCCAGAAAGCAAACACAATTTGATCAGAAAACACAACTTGATACATAATATAAGTTCAATAATAGCTGGATACAAACACAACTGGATACACAACCACGACTAGATACAAACACACTGGATACATGAACACTGAATACATGGTTCAATACAAAAATAATTAAACATCACAAAGCTAAGTAATGCTGCAACACAAATTCATGGGCACTAATTAGATGATCTCTAGTAGATGATCCCTAGTTCATGATCTCAACAAAGTTAAGACCAATAAACTCTTGGATGTGCTCTACTTTCATCAAAAGAAGTGCTGCATTGCCAATGTTAGCAGCATTGGTGAAATCAGTCCATCCATTCTGAAAACACGCATGCCCCATGTCCCAGGAAATGGAGTAAGTGCAGTTAATGAACTCTTCTTCTTCTCCTAGCAGTTGTCCATCCTTGGAAAGATGAGCAGTGCCAAAACCTGGGTGCCTGTACCCATCTATAGCCTCAGTAGGCATGTAATGCAAAACAGAGAAAGATCCACACTTGATTTAGTTGCATGCAAATAAAATAATTTCAGATGTCAAACATATGAACTGTGGGAAATTACCAGTGCATTGAAGTAAACATTATCATGATCCATCTTGTGCACCCAAAAATGTTTCTGATCCTTTGGTTCATAAAATTCCTTCTCCACAAAAACATCTTTGTAAATGCCAAACAAGATTGCAGCCATGTCCTGTTCACTAATGGAGTGGATGTCTGAGAAGATTGTCCTATAGAGGATACTTCTTATTGGGCTAGGCAAATCTCCTACAACTAATCAGAGAGGATGTGTTAGCCTTTATTATTTTGAAAATGCATTGTGAAAAAAATATGAGTTATTGTTCTGATACCAGTTTCTTCAACTGCATCCTTATCAACATTGTTGGAATGAACAGTTATGTCAAATGAGTTCTCTAAAGGTTCAAAGGGATCATCAGTACATTGGAAATGTACAACATCACCCACACCAATGTCATAAACTCTAACTAAAGATCTCCAGTAAGGGCAGATTAGTGTAGCTGTCTCATCCTTCTGTAAGAACAAATCAAATCTTATGAATCTTGGGCTCTTGGCAACAAACCATTTCCTAGGAACTAAATTGTTCAACCTCTGTTTGAATGAGCAGGGAATGTACTGCAGTTTAACAACATAATTTAGTTCCCATTGCCAAAAACTGTTTGAATGAGCAGGAAATGTACTGCCAAAAAAGATCAGTACTCCCATTGCCAAAAAAGAATAGAGCAAATAAGAACTATCAGAAAAACTTACCACACCACGTCTAAAACCATGGCCAATAACAATGTCAAATCCATTAGCTCTCCTGTTAGATCTGCCACAATTGTCACCAGGATGATCACAGATAGCACACGTCATGTCATCCATCACCTACAAAATAACATCCAGGTTAATTCACCTACAAAAATTCACCCAGGTTGATCACAGATAGCAGGTTGAAATTCAGAACCTGAGAGTTGAAAAGTCGAAGGAGGAAAATCAGAACCTTCGACCTGAAAATGTAGTAAAAGGATTAGATTGCATCAGATTAAATGAAATAGAATAATAAGATCTGTGTACAGAATTGAACTCGCCCAGAAAGTCGAAGGATAGAAGAAAAGCTCTGCTCACAAGAATTGTAAAGCGGTCAGGTTTCTCCTCCTATTTAAAGGTAAAGGGATAGGGGATGTAAAACTGCTCCCCCACGTCCACCACTACCCCACGCCCACCACTTCCCCCACGATGTGGCCCATTTAATCAGACACTATCAACTATTTTCCCCCATGATATAGCCCATTTAATCAAACACTATCCACTTGTACACCCCCAAAAAACAGGTCCATTAATCCAGGCCCATTAAGTACATGTACAGTACTAATATAGCTTTATTATCACCAACTAGAGCCACACAACTGGATCCCTAATTTTGACTGGAATAATCCTAGTGTTCCTGAAACTGAACAAGCAGACATCTCCCTCTTTCAGACTGAAAGTTTTGACAACATATTTCCATCCAAAACAGATAACTGCTTGTCCACATTCAGTTAACATCATTCTGCAGTACTAAGTCTTAGAAACTGTTGGCTTGTTCACAACAAGAAGAATAACTTCCGATCCTTTAGGAACCCCATGTCTGGGAGCTCTTGAGCATAAGACATGCCTTAGAAACTTCAAAAGATAAGTATTTGTGAATTCTTTTGAAAAAACCTGGAAAACAGAAATTTCAATTAGGATCAAATCATACTATAGTAATGCAGAATACAAAGTTCAATATTTTTTGCACTAGAAGCATGATCAAACAAATAAATATTTTAACACACATTACTAACCATTTCTCCCTCTCCAGGTCTCCAATGAACATGATCAAAGGAAGCTATGATGTTTTCTTCTGTCAATTTCCACACATACTCCTTAATATCAGGTCTTGGTAACTCCTCAACATAGCTTCTCAGTTGTATAACTTGATTGAATGCCAAATCAACCTTGTTTGCAAAAATGCATTCATTATCAAAGGATTCTTCACCACCAAACCAGGTCCTACATGACAAATAAAGCATTATTTATCACCCAAAACACTCTAGTAAAACAAGTATAACAGTAAGCATCTGCAGGTGAAAATCACACCTCTAGTAGTAATCAGACTCCTTTCATCAATCTCAGTGGGGCTGTACCTAGAAAGATGTGCATAAATATGTTAAGAGATACTCAGATACATTTGCAGGATCAAATGGTAAGAATGGGTTTATTAAGACAGGGTACTACTCTTCAATTTTAAGTATCTCAAGCTTAAGGTAGAACCACTGATGTCCGAGTCTTGGTGGTAGTTTTCTTTCATCTGCAAAACTGAACATGCAAACATCCCCTTCCTTCAGATTAAATGCCTCTACCACCTTTGCCCATCCAGGAGGGATGATCTGGGCTTTTCCATCAGCCTGAAGATTCATCCTACAGTACTTGATTGGAGATCCTAACTTGAGCTTCACACCTACACTAACCAATTGAGATCTGGCTTGAATACAATGCCTCATGAGGTGTTCATCCATGAGGAACTGCATCAGGAACTTTCTTGTAAACTCTTGACTGAATTCCTGAAATTTGTTAGATAAAGATGTGAGCAATGTGCAGAACTTACAGATAAAAATATGAATAATGTGCAGAACATATGTACATAGCATTAACCCCTCCACAGGAATGACATTTGTTGATGTAATTGTGCTAACATAATTCTTAATTGCAGGCCTTGGTAGCACTTCCACATTGCTTCTTAGCTGCATTAATTGGTGGTAATTCATTTGAACCAAATTTCCAAAAATGCAGTTTGTATCAATTGAATCAAATCCTGAATGTCCAGGTCCTAACAAATGCCAAAACATGTATCATCAGTACCAGAAAATATAGATCAATGACAAGAGCATAGATTACAAAGTAAATGGTGCTAAACAAACCTCTAATTGTGATCATTAGCCTATCATTGATCATGAGTCTCTCTTCCCTCTCATCATCTTAGTCTCTGTAGTAATCATATTCATCTGTGAAACAATTACAGAAATATTTTCAGATCTATTTCTAGCATTAGTAAAAATCAGATTTTTGTTTAGAATTACAGATGAATTAGAATAACAGAACAATTTCAGATCTACAAAGAAGACTAGATGAACCATTTCAGATCTACAAAGAACACTAGATGTATGAAAAGACATAGAATCGAACCTGCAATTATCTGATTGCTCTTGAGAAATCACTAGGTGATGCGGGGAAGACGGGGTTGTGGCTGCTGCAGTACAATTGGTGCGGCCGCGCGGATCCATTGCAGCAGCTGCTGTGCCACGGTGGTTGTCTGGCGGTGCGGACAGAGAGGATTTGCAGCTCCGGCGGTGGTTGTCTGGCGGCGGGTGGTGCGGCGGCACGGAGGACATGCGCGAGAAATGGAGGCGAAACCCTAGTGCTGATAGCGGGGTGCCTCTCTTATATAGTGGACAGGAGAGGGGAGGGGGGTTTGTGCAAGGTTGCGCGGGTGGAGGGACGAATATGATACTAAAAAACTAAATGTGGGGCGTCCAGCTAAATATTCTAACTATAAAGCCAAGGTGGAAGGACATGAAATATTTAGGAACAATGAAAAGTACTAATCTGCAAAATGGCCACGGTATGCACACACACACACCCACTGCGGCCGTCACTTTCCACTCCCTCACTTTCCACTCCCTCACTCTCTCCCTTTCCTCGTTAGGGTTCCACCGCCGCCCCACTCGTCGCAGAAACCAAAACCACAAGCCTCCGGCGAATCCCATCGCCGCCGCCTCCTCATTAGAGCTCGTCTGTTGCTTCTCGTGTTCTTCGTCTTGTTCTTCTCTTCTCCTTTCTTCTTCTGTTCTTCTTGATTAGGAACTAGAGTTCTAGATCTTTTCTGTTGACATTGCTATGTATAGATCTAATCTGGTGCTGTTATTAGATTAGTGTACTAGATGTTTTCTCGTTGTTCTTAGATTAGTGTGAAAATGTGTGCTGTTATTCGATTTGGGTGATGTTCTTAGATTTGTTCTAGATCTAATCTGGTGTTCTAGGTACGAAATGTTTGATCTTTTTCTAGATCTAATCTGGAGTTCTAGATCTGCTATGTGATCTTGTTCTAGGAATTTGACGATGCTAAGGCTTATTTTGTTTAGGGTTCTGCTAGATTTTATTTAGGGTTATTGTAACAGTTCTGTTGATGTTAATGTTCTGCATTAATCCATGTTATGTTGATTCTATTGTTCTAAATGCTATAGTTCTGGAAAGTTCATAATGTTACAGTTCTGTTGATGAAGAAATGTTCTGAATTTTTAGAAATTACTGAATGTTCAGAATGTAACTATAGACTTTCTGAATGTTTTGCTATGTGATCAGGTCCTGAATGTTTAGAAAATTCAGAAATTACTGAATGTTCGGAAAATTCAGAATGATCTGAATTGTCTGAATGTTCTGTACTTTCTAAAATTTCTGAACTTTCTGAATGTTCTGAATATTCAAAATGTAATTATAGACATTCTGAATATTTTGCTATTTGATCAGGTCCTGAATGTTTTGAATTTTCTGCTATTTCATCTGAATGTTCTGAATGTTGTGTTAAATGTTCTAAATTTTTAATGTTGTATGTTTTAGAATTACTGATTACATGCTATTTTTATACTAGATGGGAACCTGCGAGGACTGTGCCATTGAGATCTCACATGACAGTGGAAGCTTGATCCCAAGCGACAGTAGTAGTGGCAGTGACACCTCTACAGAGTGGTTTGTGCCAGATGATTATGTGTCAGTTGTGCCAGCTATGCAAGATGATGGCTTTGTTTTAATGGGTATGTATCTATACAAACTTTGAACTATCCAGTCTGTTACAACAGTTGAGAAATGGTACTTATATTTGTGTTGTATCAGGACCAAAAAACAAGGGAGCTGATGAGTGGGACAAGCAGTGTATGTTTGGAAATGGCATACTACTGTGTCCATGTCAAATTGAGTTTCTGGAAGAATGGTGTAATGACAGAAGGCCAAAAATCAGGTACTATGTCTACAGGATGACAGAGTCAGCTGTCATTGAGAAGAAATGCAAAATGGTGAGATGCTATTTACTTTATCATGCATAACAGTGTAGTAGATACAGAGTCCAAAAGAATGCTAACTGTTGTGTAAACTTGATACTTACACAGGAATTTAATGTTGAGTTCACAACCAAGTACCTGAAGGGATTTCTCGATGGAGAAATTACTGTACAAGTTGAATCCATGACTGTTGATGATCGTGTGGAAGTGAGGATGAAAATTGGTGTTAATAATAGAGCAATGATAACCAGTGGATGGTGGTCAGCTGTGCAGGCCTTCAACATGCAAAAGGATGATCCTATGCTGTTCAGTTTCTGGTTCAATTCAGAAGGTAAGCTGCGCCTGATGCTCGCGGCACTCTCATAAGTGGTAGATCTGATTGTACTGATGTTGGGTGGAAGTATGTAGAACTTCTGTTAAGAGTTCTGCTTCTTTTGGATGTAATTATCTGATGGGCTGCTAAGTTGGACTGCTAAGTACTATGCTGGACTACTAAGAACTACTTTTGTATATGTAAGTATGGAGCACTAAGTACTATGTTGGATTATCAGTATGGAATCGCTAGTATATAATTTTGTGCCGTGTAATATCTGTTTTCTGCTTATTTGATTCTGCTGGTTATTCTTTTGGAGGCATAGCACAAAGTGCCTCAAATGGATGACCATTTTGAGGCACACCTGATAGTGCCCCAAATGGATGACCATTTAGAGGCATGTTTGGCAGTGCCTCCAATGATCATCCATTTGAGGCAATGTCAGGTGCCTCAGCTGGTTGGACAATGGAGTCAACATCATAGTGCCTCAGATGGATGATCACTGGAGGCACACCAAATAGTGCCACAGTTGGTCACTATTTAGAGGCATAGTTTAGTGCCTCTAAATGGATTACCAATTGTGGCACTACTAATGGTGCCTCAGTTGATATACTTTTAGTGGCATTATCACAGAAAATGCCTCTAAAAGTTATGTATTTTTGAGGCACAGGTCAAAGTGCCACTGATAGTTTAGCATGGAGGCAATAGACTGTGCCTCTATTTTTCAAAACATTAGAGGCACTATCAATAGTGCCTCAAAAGGATAAACTATTAGTGGCACTTTCAAAACTGCCACTAAAATCTCATATTTTGAGGCACTATTTTTCGAAGTGCCACAAATAGATACAATTAGAGGCAGTTTGAAAAAGTGCCTCTAAGAAAAGTGCCTCTGATTCTTGGACTTGCCATAGTGACACCCCCCCCCTCCGATACCCATTCATTGAGTGACCAATGGACGCGGAACCTCCGACACACGTGGCTAAGAAGGGATCGGGTGCCATACTTCATACACATTGATGAGCAACCACCACATCGAGAGATCATGCTTCTATCATCCCCTGTACTACTACAACGTAGAAAGCTGGGAGATGAGTAATGTGAGATTATGACCGAATAATGTTTTTTTTGCATTGTGAAGACATTTTTCTTCTTATACTTTTTTTAGGATCTTATATTTTTCCTTTATTAAGAGTAAAGAGGTCTGAGATGTACAGAGCAACAAGAGCCAGAGGGAAAGCTCCTAATAAAGCAAGAAAAGAGAAAAAAAAAAGAGCAAACTGAACTTCTTATAGCATGCCCCCTTTTGCTTGCATAGGCTCGTCTAGCTACAAGTGCCTTGCTTGCAAAAGCTTTGTCTAGCTATAAAAATAGCATGTGCATGCAGTTACACCGATCAAGAAAAATCATACTACAAAGGTTTTGTTTCTCGATTTCGCCTCTGATCATATGAATGCCTACTTGCTTCAAAATGCAGTATCCATTAGAGTCATCGCTCGGAGAAAGCAACTCTCAACCTGACGTGTGTACCACACTTATTTGTTACCGTAAGAAGTTCTTTCCTAGAGTTGCAATGCTCCCATATATTCCCATAGCCACGTCGTGCAACCTGCTTATGTACGTATTGGCGATCATGTGTTCTATACCTGGAACTACGTGTCAGCGCGAGCGCGAGTTCTGGAGTAGTAGCACGCACCTGGATCCCAGAATTGGCAGGCTACAGCGGATCCAGCAGCCGAGCGATTATTGCCGCACGAACGTAGCAAGTGACACCACCCCGGGCCCGGTGAAAGCAACGTCTGGGTCAAGGAGGAGGCAGAACTATACCTGATCGGAATCGACAAGCCGCCGCCGCGAGTCCATCCTTTTTCTCTGAAAAGGAAACCCGGAGATTCGCTCACTCGCAAGCGTTGAAATCTGCTGCACCTGCACGCGACGAGGGCAAAAACAGTGAGATGCAGTGGATCACACTGGGCTGCTGGAGCTCTCTCTCTCTCTCTCGTTCTGTACACTCTGTACGCAGACGGCGATTTTTATCTGTACACGATGGCGATTTCCCTACTGTCACGGGACATCCATACACTGTTTTGCTGGGATCGGCACAGTATTTACCTTTGGCGTATCGACATGAAATAAGCTACAGTACTTTTTTGAGTGTTACCATGACTGCTAATGGTAGATACAGAAAAGGACAAGAACGTCTAGTTTAGTTCAGTTTAAACGTTCATCAAACGTGCAGTGCTCGACTTGTCCAGCCCAAAGAAATGGAACAGGATCGTGAGGCCTGACGGCGACGTTTCGGTCAGTTCACTGGATTTCAAGTGCGGTTCCAGTGTGTGGTACGTAGCTGGTCGATCCGAAGATAGCTAGCATCCGTCCGACTCAGCATCTGGCCGTGTGACCAAAGCAGCCGGCCGAAGAGAAGGCCAAAACCACCGAAGGAAGCAGGCAAGCTCCCATGGACCATCCACAAGCATACATTTGTTTGTTGGTCGATAAAAGCTAGCAAGTCTCGCCAATGCTCCGGTCGTTTTCGGAGTGGGAAAGACAAAGAAAAGAAGAATGGCGCTGTGAAACGGGCGTGCATGGGGGCTGCGAATGTAGGCAGGCTGCTAAAGACGGACCAACTTTTGTGTACTTTTTTTTATAAATCGGAAAGACCGCCTTTTTTTGAACCAATCAGAAAGACCACCTGATCCATCCAAGAGAACAAACCTCTCATCAATTGTTGTACCTAGAAATATAGTGCAACAGGGAAACTTTTTTGTTTCTCACTCTCTATATGCCCTCTGATTTGTCTGGTTAGTAATAACTGCTGTCCACACATGTACAGTCCAGGCTTTTCGGTGGCTTGTATAGGTTGGAACCTGGAGCGCAGAACAGCCGATGCTGATCGATTCAGCTAGCAAACTTGGGAAATTCTTTACGAAAATCTAGGAAGCTTATCACGATAATTCTCTCCGATAATAAGTACTATATCACTGATGGAGTACTACACAGCAGGCTGCTGAAATGATATCTTTATTCCACATGGATGACGGCATAGGCTTCTTCGGATCAGTCCTATATCGCTTTAGCCATTTCTGTAGTGATAGCATGACTTTGTCTTTCTCCACTCTTTCTTATCGGCTTGTGCAGGATGTAAACTCTTTGCTTGTAAACATCGATGCAAATTTACCAGTTTAACAAAACAGTACGCCTATTATAGGACCAACTTTTGTTCCTTTTCAACAAGGAAGACCACACGAACAGACACAGACGTCTCATCAACTACGCAACCTTGAAAATATAGTGCAACACCGAGTAAATACCTAGAGCCAGGACGGTTGATCTGCAGTGTCTACATGCCTCTGGAAGTCTGGGTTTCTAGCTGACTTCTGTAGACGACACCCGGTGGATTTTGAGTGTTGAAACTCGGAACAGATGCTGACCGAATCATCAACCATGCAAAACCTGGACCATTTCTAGGAAACAAATAGGAAGCTCTGATAGTGTGCTGAATCAGCACACAAATCAGTGCTACCAGTGCCATGCCCTCCAGTCACTGTTACTGACACTCAAGGCCAGACAATTCTACCCCCTCAAATAAATTTAAGTGCAAACAGGGCATCGGTGCACCATGATAGAGTACTACAAAATAATCTTGCTCAGTCCTTTAACTGCAAGACGTTTCATTTCTGAACATGTATTCCGTGTTACAGGCTCTACATACGTTTGAGGTCTCAGGCAGGCAGCAAGAGGATCAACTAAAAGTCTGCAGAAAAGAGCATTACAATACACAAAACTTTAAAGTGTCCAGCTCTAGTGGGATCATAGCTTAACCTCGACATCCACGCCGGCGGGGAGCTGGAGCTGCATCAACGAATCGATCGTTTGGGCCGTCGGGTACATGATGTCGATCAGCCGCTGGTGCGTCCGGATCTCGAAGTGGAACCTTGAATCTTTGTGCACGTGGGGAGAGTTGAGCACACAATATATTCTCTTCTTGGTTGGCAGGGGAACAGGACCCATGGTCTTTGCATTGGTTGTTTTCGCTGCTTCAATGATCTGCTTGCAGGAGTCCTCGATCAGGGGCACCCAGTAAGACCTCAGCTTGATTCTGATCTTCTGCTTGGGTGCCAGCTGCAAACAAAAAACATTGATACCACATGGTGTTAGCTCTACATAGAACAGCAACTTCTACAGGTAACCCGCAGAAACAGAAACACCAAACCAAAATATGCAGTTGGCTAAGGTTTGATGGAAACACAGTTACTAGTGTCAGAAGCATAGACACTTACCACTTTTAACTTCTGCGGGTAACCGGATGAAACACATACAAAATCAAAATATGCAGTTGACTAAGGTATGATGGAAATACAGTTGATAGTGCCTAAATTAGATATTGGAATATATATATTGGGATAAACATCCATCATCAGGGTTACATTTGTTCCTACATTGTTCTGTCACCCAGATCTAACAAATTCCAGTACAGTGTTAGCCAACTCAAGCTGATGAGATGAATAGCTATGATTAGCTCCTTCAATAATATGCAATTCGTGGTTGCTAATATATTTATGAAATTCCCGAGCATCCTCCGATGGGACAGTAGCATCATCTGAACCATGAACTGTCAAGACCCTGCAATTAGGGTCAATAGACATGCATGCACTCTGCATATCTGTCTTAAGACGATCCATCAGACTTTCTTTCGTCACACGGTAGATGGAATGTCCTTTTTTCCGTCCCACGTCGATGAAACCATGTTGATTTATCCTTTCCATGTAATCATTGCCAAGGCGATCTGCAATTCCACGCTTCAGATCAAATCTTCCAGACATGTTGATGACACGAGATACATCTTGATACATGGATGCATAGATGATGACCACATCTCCTCCCTTACTGTGGCCAGCAATAGCACGCGTATCACGCTTTTGATCCTTAAAATGTTGGACTACATCATGCAAATCATCCACCTCTTTGTAGTAGTTGCCATACTGAAATGTACCTTCACTCTTTCCATTGCCAGAGAAGTCAAAACGAAATACACTAATCTTCTCTGATGTTAGTGCATTGGTAAGACCCATTATGGTTTTGCTTTCCTTTGATGACCTAAATCCATGGCATAACACTACTATGTCCTTAGATCCAGCTTCGTGCAAGACACCAACGAGTTTCTCTCCATAACTGTTCGTTATCACTATTTTCTCTTGGGACACATTGAAGGATTCATTGGAGGAGTGCAACTGTGCACATGCCCTCGGAGCAGTTTCTTTTCCAGCAGTAGCACCAAACAGCAACTGCACACAGACATGCACGATGGACATGCTTAACAGATGACAAAGTGAAGCGAGAAAGGAAGCACAAAACGCTAGGGAGTAGTCACTGGCAGATCGCTATCATGTAGTAATAACCTATTGTAACACATACTCTACTTGTCTGACACCAATAATATTAGAAGTTAGAACAAATAAAAAGGAGTGTCGATGGAAGATGAGCAAACATGCATAGTTTATTCCTAAAAAGGGTTAATCAGTTTTGGTGATAACCTGCTTTTTCTCAGCTCACAAACCTAGCAAAGCAGGCCTCTAGACAAAGATGCAAAAGAATTTCCCAATAAAAAAAGTAACAAGAGCTAATAGCAGGAAGAATAATGCTGATATACAGTTATAAAATATTGGCATAGATGCACGAAAAATTGCTGAAAATATAGAACATAAGGTGATGGAAGAATGGGAAAACATTTGACAATTGAAGGCAGATGATTAGAGAAAATTCAGTAGACTATCAACAAGGAGAAATCTACAAGATTGAGAGGACCAGGTGTTCAGAAAGAATCTCCATAGAGAGGTAAAGGGCACAACTGAGAATAAAATAAACTAAGCCTTGAAACCACAAAACCGACTATTCATAGCAAAGATCCAGGAGAGATTGAGGTGATGATCAGATACAGTTAGCAATTTTTATCCAGGGACCATTTTAGTATCCAATTGAGCTTCAAAAACTTCACCACTGTTGACCTTGAAACAGACAATATTCTTGGCCACATATAACTTAGATGTCATCCTCACTCAGTTGAAACAGGCAATACATCACCACATTTCATGTACAACCTCTTAGACAGAGTGATGGCATGGCATTATGCTACCTAAGGTGACACCGCAGTCCCACATCCAAAACACTCTAATACCAGCAATATTTTATTATGAGTCAAATGCTTATCGATGTAAATGCAGCAATCATTTTTCTAACCAGTAATCTAAGAATAATTTTACCCCACATAATGTCTTACCAACACACTTGTTTCATTTGCTATGGTTATGTGCAAAGTATGCAGAAACCAATGATAAACTGATGCAGTATGCTATCAACAATGAAAGAATATTGAAATGCAATCGCATCAATGCCCAGTACTGGAATGGAAGCATTCACCAACATAACCAGGGCAATTTTAGCTTGTGGATAAGGTACCTGCTCCCCATCATCGCCAATCGACGACGGCATCGGAATTCCAGATCCCTCCCCAACCTGAAACCACGGGCGTAGCAATTACATAACAGACTCCAACCGATAAGAACTCTACCAAATGCCCCCACGCAGTTACACGACACGAATGGGAACACCGCCTACATTACAATCTACAAGTTCTGCTAAACATATACGCGAAATTAGAAGTAGTCACGTACCGGTGGCGTGTCGGATGGTAGGCCGTCGACGAGGGCCTCGGCGGGCGGGGAGGCGGCCGCGGCGGCGCGGGAACGCAGTGGGGACGCGCGGAGGGAGGAGGGGAAAGAGAGGGCGGTGGGGTTGGGGCTTGTGGTGGAGCGGTGGAGGAAGAGGAGTGGGAGCGTGGAGGTGGAGGTGGAGACGGCCATGTCGACGGGGAGGGGATGAGGGTGGCGAGGAGCGAGTCCGGGAGGCGCTGGTTTTCTGAAGGCCTCTGCTTCGCTATCGCCGTGTATTATCCAGTTCGGGGCGCCTTTTGCGTTCGGGTCCTCCATCTTTGTTCAATTAGGACTTGGACTGAAGCTGTTCTTCCGCCAAGATGGGCTCCCCGTCGAGACGACCTGCAACAATCCAGCGAGGCAAGCTCGATTTAAATCTAGTTGATCGATTTCAGGGGTGTATATGAGAGATTATATAGACGCTAGACTAGCCGACTAGATAACCAATACTAATTCTACTCGGACCCAAGCCGTGCTCATGTCTAACAGCCCTACCTTTCTGTTTTTGAATTGCAGCTGCCCTGGCTTTAGCATGTTTCTGGCAAAACTATGGCGATTTTTCTCCTGCATTATCTGTTTGGAACTCAAATGTCTCTCTCTGTTACAACATTTGAATTCTTTTTTGCGGGAGAGGATCAATTTCTGCAAGATACTGCGAAAAATTTCCCTGAACATTGCGAAATTTTCCTGTGTACAGCACAAACTGAAATATGGGCCATTTGATAGCACAAAACATTGAGAAGGAATCAAATACTTAGCAACTTACTAATTTGGAAGTAACATGCTACAACATGGAGTAAAATTTTACATTGTCTCGTCAACAGGATGCATGGTACTCCCTCCGTTTCATAATATAAGATGTTTTAGCTTTTATGAAACAAGCGTATCTAGACGTGTTTTAGTGTGTAAGTTCACTCCGAACCGACACACTAAAAGATGTCTAGATACATTCGTTTCATAGAAGCTAAAACATCTTATATTTTAAAACAGAGGGAGTAAGACAGAGGTTGTCAAATTAATCTGCACCCTGAGATAAACATCTATATTTACAGAACTGATCTCTTCTAATTTCATTACAAACATATGCAGCTGCAACCTTCACTTGCCCTCTTTATCACGGCCATCGCCACCATCCCCAGCACTCCTTTTCCCACGTGCAGCCAGAAGGTCCATGCCCAGCCCCAACGGCAACTCACGACCTCTAGGATACGATGAACCAGCTGCTGGTGCCGGTTGCTTAGGCTGCCATGGTGCAGGCTGCCTACTGGGAGGAGATGAAAGCACCTTCGGCTCTGTTGACCATCGATCAGTAAAGTGTGGCTTGATTGTTGCATCTGTCTTTTCAGAATCCATTGGACATGACTCCTCATTAAGGTTAAACCCGCGGATGCTCGTTTCTGTATTGTCACGGTCCGATTTTGGAGATGATGAAACCGGAACATTCGGCTGCCAGCATGCCTGGTTCAAGTCGTGGGCCTCAAGTATGGAAGGAGGTCGACCAAGTAGTCCCGCTTTCCTGCCTTCCTCCTCTTTCACAATTACCATGTGATCAGGCTCTGCAGCTTCACAGTTTTTTTGCTTGATACTATCCAGCAGCTTGTCCTGATAAAGATCTTTCCCACTGGATGAGCGTGCTGAGTATATGTTTGTCATCGGGAAAGCTTTCTCTGGTGGTGTGGCTGGTGTGTAGTTATGGGGTAGCAGATCATCCCAATTCTCCAACAGTTCTTTATACACTTTACGAAGAGTGACCTCTGTAAGGCCTGTTACCTTACAGATCTCTGCTTGAGTCTTGCGCTTGTCTTCGAGCTGACATGCAAGGTAAATAGCAGCAGCAGATATGCTGATGGGGTTCCGCCGTGTACAGAAGCATTTATTAACAACTACCTCACCAATGTGGGCTGCAAGTTCCTGAGGAAACAGCATGTGACATGTTAAAAGCAGGACATATTATTTTCCATAAAGTTTCAGGTTTATAAGCTCATCTGATACCTGAGCTGATTTATTGAGCTGGAGGAGGTTACAAAACCGAGGCATGTGAACTGCTATTGAATTGCTGTTAAGAGGTTGGCTCAGCTTCAGAGCTTCGCCAAGTATTTTGATGTACTTTCCGATCTCTTTTTGAGGAAGATTGCTAGCAGTAGAGATTTCCTGGATATGCAGTAAACATAAGATAAATCAGTGCTGATCGAAAATGCAGCAATAACAAAAAGGAAGTATTTATTTTTAAGGCAGCTAAGAAATTCTTATTTCTAAAGTCGGCAATCCTATGTGTTGTTCTTTATCCAGCAGGATTCTAGTAGTTGTACATTCTAGAAATTATGTGCAACAACCGATTTTAAGAAGCTGCACACAACATTTGCGTAACTTTAAAGCTTTGTAATGTGCAATTTAGTTGACTCGGAGATAGTAAATACGTAACAAAAAATGCCAAACTAGGTATTTACCATTTACTAGTAAGCAACACGTGCTTTGCACGTTTGCAGCACATAAGTAGAAGAGTACAAGTTAAAAAAAGGTAATAATTACCGGAAATTCAGTTCGGCTCCTGGGTGCATATGCTCCTTTTACCAAAAAAACACATCTCAAATTGTCGGAAAATATGCGTACATCTCCACATTCTATGTACACACGTAAAGTTTCACGAAAAAACAATTCTTTTGGTATGTGTAAATAGAAAAAATGTCTTGTGAAAATCCTTATTTTAGTACCGGTTTTTGTCTTTTTTACATAGGGCGCGTGGCAAGTCAATTTTCAGGAGAAGACTTTGTGCACACGTAGGATGTGAAGATGTACGCATGAATTTTTTGTTTGGAATTTTTAATATCCCGGCACATAAATTGCATTTTAAATAAAGTGGACATATGCACCTCAAGAGTCAAAACACTGCTCGTAATAATTAATAAAAAAGACATGTGGTGCTCTTAATAATGATAAACTGAGAACATTGCATTTAGCTTTTAGAGCATTAAGTCATTTTTGAATAAGAAGAATAAACAAAGATATTGAAAATAGAAAGGGTTTGTTTTATCGTGTACTAAATTTTGATTGAATTTGATTTCTTACTTTAAGTGAGTTCTAAATAAGAGATAAGTGGTCAGTCAAACAATTCAGATAAATATCCACCGCAAAAAAAAACAATTTAGGAAAATATAAATTTAAACATATTAATTCTTTTTAATATAACCATGTGAGATGCAGCCATTTCGTTTATTAAGGCTGTCGTTTTAGAGTATATTTCTTGTTTGTTTAGCACCTATAAGTCTGTAAAAGACTACAAGTCCCGTTCCAAATATAGAGATTTTATATAATTGTCATAGGAAACCTTCGTCACAAAACCAGAGAGATGTGAAACATCTATTTCAGCTTTTTTCGTACCAGATCTTCAATGCAATGCAATTATAGATTAAATTGCCAGCAAGAGACCCTGAGAGGAGAGACAACCTGGCTGGGCAACTCATGGTCACTTGCTGGTCGTGGCAGGCATCCCGTAATAAAAATTCATGTACACGTCGACTCCTAGTTCCGCTTTAAGAGAAATATATTTTTGCAAAAGAGCACCCTGGCTGCAAGTCTGCATCCATTGTAGAGTGGGTATTTAGAAGTTTCGTCTAGCCCCTAGAGGTTCATAAGTGCACACTCGTGTTCTCTAGAAAATTCAGCTATCCCCTAGGAGGTTCACACGCGCTCGCTCTAGGTGGACTGATTGGGTGCACGCAGGGAGAGCGAATCCAGCGCAGGGCAGCCGTTGGATTATTCTTGATGATACTTAGTGAACGGCAAATGTAGTATTGCACATCAACGGCTGCAATCGCTTCAGAGGTGTTTTGGCGGGAAACTGTGAAGAGGCTGGTAAATCCAAGTTCAAAATTGTTGCACTATAGTAGTAGATAGATACAACACAGATTACCATGTTCAACAGCTCAGCCAGCACTAGGTGCAGTCCTTGGCCAATGACGCATGACTAATGTGGTTTGGTAGGTACAATCAAGGTATTCACAACAAAGTTAAGTTTATCGTAATCCATAATAACTTCAAAGCAAGTTCACATACATTAAGGTAATTCAAAGACAACAATAATTGTATAATTTGACAAAAATAATAAATTTATGTTCAAGTCAACACAACTAGATGCTCCATAAATAGTAAGACTACGTAGAGCAAGAGCAATGTAAATTGATTTGAGAACTTTTTCCGTAAATCAGTTTCCTGGAAAGTGACACATCCTACAGCAAAATCTCCAATTTCGGAACAAGCAATTCTTAAATACATAGTGGGAATCGTCTTTTTTAGAACCTAGAATTCCTGGTTAGTCCTAAATCCTGGTTGCTTGGAAATTGAGGCACTGGCTGATTAGAACTGATGAACAAATCCCCAATTTCGGAGCAATCAAATATTAAGTTACATCGTGTAAATCTATTTTTTTCTAGAACCTACAACCTGAGAAGTTAGTCCTAAATCCTGGTTGCTTGAGGAAACACATAGGCCTATCTATGT
This sequence comes from Avena atlantica, assembly GCA_910589765.1. Taxonomy (NCBI): domain Eukaryota; kingdom Viridiplantae; phylum Streptophyta; class Magnoliopsida; order Poales; family Poaceae; genus Avena; species Avena atlantica. Next base: position 44,137,442 of record OU342737.1, read on the forward strand.
CTATACTGAGCATTTCAACAAACAAGTGGCGAGCATGGGCGAGGCACAGACCTGCAGGGTCCTGGGCTCCCGTGCCTCGCGGATGGCCTGGACGAGCGCGGCGGTAGCCAGCGCCTCGACGCTGCGGTTCCTGAGGCACGTGGCGGTGGAGCAATCCTTGAAGAGCTCGAAGGCGTGGTCGGCGATGTCCCGGTCCAGCCTCAGTATGGACGCGACGTCCACGATCTGGAGGTAGGCGCGGAGGCTCTCGACGGAGACCATGGGCCCGGCGGGGTCCGGGGTCGAGGAGGCGGGGGAGTCGACGGCGAGCGCGCGCTCGAGCTCGGCGAGCTGGCCGGAGAAGGCGCAGGCAGAGCGGGCGAGGACCGGGTGGCGCTCCAGGGAGAAGGCCGAGAAGGCGGAGACGAAGCCGGCGGGGAGGAAAGGGTCGTCGTCGTCGTTCGGGGGCGGGGAGGAGGGCGAGGGCGCGGGCACGGACGCGGCGAGGTCGGGGGTGACGAGGGGAAGCGGGTGGATGGAGGGGAGGAGGGGGAAGAAGGGGTGGGTGTGGAGGTGGCGCTCGAGGACGAGACGGCCGCAAGAGGAGCACTCGGAGACGGCGCGGGAGAGCGGCGGCTGCGTCGTGGCGCAGCGCGCCGGCCCGGACGAGTGACAGTAGGGGCACTGAGGCGGCTGCGACATGGCGGCGGCGGCGCGCGTGCTGCGACGAGCTTTGGGTCTGGGTAATTGTTGGGCTACTGGCCTTTGGGGGTGGCTGACCTCACCCGAAGACCCCGTCTCACGTCAGTGACGTCACTGGTGCACGACTACGGCGAGTTGCCTCTCGGTCCACTCGAGCTTCAGTGGCTGACTGGCTCGATTCGTTTTATTCTTTTTCTCGGAAATTTTACAGACCTATTTTTTCCGAAAATTTCATACTCCTTTAGATCCAAATTAATTAACTTAAATTTGGATATCTAAGGATTAATCTAAATCAAAGGAAAAGGATACATATGTGCCGTTATAATGCATCGCGGTCCAGAGGTCGCTGCCTCACGCGGTGAGCAACGTGGTGGCCCCACTCTCTTCTCACTTTTATTTTCTCCATTCTTCGCTCGAAGAGAGCCCGTGTGTCGCTACCTCCACTTCCTTTTCCACGGCCGCCGGTCATCGGGTGCCTCCACCGCCGTCGCCCGTCGTTGTCGTGCGCCTCCACCGCAATCGCCACACGTGCCTCAACCCCGAGCCATGCCTTAGGATCTCGTGGCAAAAAATTGATTTCGTCGGTGACTTTAGCCGTGAGATATCGTGGCAAAAAATTTACGCAAAACCACAAAACGGTAGAAGCAAATAAAATGTGCTAATGTAGCAAAAAATAAATTTTGTCGGAGACTATGTAGCAAAAAATTCCTACCTAGCAAAACGACTTTGCTGGAGACTATCACTGGTCATCTTGTAGCAAAAATTTTACATTATTATAGCAAAAACACATAACGGTTGGAGAAAAAATGCATGTAGCAAATCTCGCGACCGTAGCAAAAAAACTGTAACATGAAAATCCATCGCTCCATCAGTTGGAAATTCGTCGGCTATCGGTAGCAACAATGATGGCTGTCGATAGCTAAAACACCGACCGTCTATAGCAAAATCTGCCTGTGGTAGGTAGCATACACGGGTACGACACATCGAACCAATGCTCCTCACTAGAGGTTGGAGCGGCGGGGCGACGTCCGGCAACGCCCCTGCCGGAGGCGAGCCTGTGCAAGGGAGCGGTGCCATCATTCCCTCTCGGGCCGGCGCTCGCCATCTTGCCGCGTCGGTGCTCCACTTCTAGGACGATGAGCTCTGGCCATCAAGAAGGAAAGGCGGCGCGGCGGGACGCGGCGAGCTCCGGCGACGCGCGGCAAGCTGTGGTCGGCGCGGGGCGATGCAGGTGCAACCCGCTGTGGGTCCGGGAACAGAAAGGCATGGTCTAGAAAGAGATAATACAAAAAAAAAAGTGGGTACCACCCGCGTTGTTAGCGGGAAGGCGCGAGCGAGCCAGCAGCCAGGGGTTCGTGAGGCAGTTATTCCCTAGGGGATATGTATCATTTCTCTTAATCAAAGTCAACGTTTTTTAAGTTTGATCTGGTTTATACATAAAAAATATGAATATTTACAATACCAAATAAATACCAATAGATTCACCATAAAGTATATTTTACTATTGTGTCCATTTAATATTATAGATGTAGATATTTTTCTTAAATATTTGATTAAAGTCAGTAAGATTTGACTTTTAACTAATCCTTAAACGTCTTATATTTTAAGACGGAGAGGTTAATATTTATCAACAACAATCTAAAATAATAAAGATTACAAATAAGTTCCACTTGAGCTTCGGTGTTATGTTCGTTTTAAAAAAAACATCATCGATCTATTTATAATCATCAACCAAGTATAAAGAGCTCTAAAAAGAATAAAAAATAGGATAAGTTCCACCTTTTTATAAACCCAACAAAAACGCAAACGCTCATAAATACGTGCATATACTCACTCCTATGAATGCACATCTCATACACCCTATCTCTATAAGCACATCAGATGACTGAGTCTAAGAGACTAAAATACTATGTCTTTTATGAGATCAAAGCATCAAACCTGAGATTTGATCCCTGTGAGCTCGTGTACCAGTGTCCTTCTAACCATCCAACCACTAATTATTTTCCTTAAAAAATTTACCGATCTATTAATAATCATCAACAATAAAGAGATGTAAAATTAATAAAGATTACCAATAATTTCCACTTAAGCTTCAGTGGCTGACTAGCTGGGTTCTTTTTCTTCTTTATATGCAGAGCACTTAGTTTCTTCGTGTTAGTCCCCTGCTCTTATTTTCTCCCAGAGACAAACGAGACTCAGCCTTTTGGCTTCCCTGCTTCCGAGTACAGAATTGGACTAAAACAGGTGACCAACTCGAAATTCATCACCATTGATTTTGTTTGGCGATGGGTCGACTCCGACAACTTCGCAAACGAGGAGAGCCCGGAGGGAATCAAGGAAACTACACTCTCATTAACATCAAACTATTGAACCGGATATTTTATGGCTATCAGCTCAGTGAAGCTGTCCTTGACAAGACAGTGCATCTCGTTCTTCATTGGCTTCCGAGAAAGGCAACTATGTTCGTGCTTTTCAAGTTATCGTGCGCCTCTCTCTCTCTCTCTCTCTCTCTCTCTCTCTCTCTCTCGTCGTGGGTGCCGGCGAGCGGGCGAGGTCGGGGATCAGAAAGGTCTCCTTGTAATTTCTTTCATTTTTTGGGCTTTTCTGTAAGATTGCATTATCAATGAAATCGCTTTCTTCTTCGCGAAAAAAAAGTTATCGTGGTGGATCTAGCATTCCTGTATGATTTCTTGTATACACAAAGATGGAATCAGGCCGTGTGTATAGGTTTGTGTCAGCACCTGCTATCTTAACTGATATTGTTTGGACTTTGGAATAGCATTTCTCGAGCATTTGGAACAGAGAATCAATGGAACCGATGCTGTCCGTTGGATTACCATTCTGTTGCTTGCCAATTTAGTGTTTGTAAAACATTGTGGGGCCATTCACTCTTCTGGATAGGTCGGGGAGAATTGCCAACGTTCGTACATTGATTGAGAATGAGAAGTACAGAAGGCTGGGAAAAGATAAAATTGGCAGGGGAAGAGAACAACAACAAGCTAGAGAACAGCTGGGAAGCCAACTCTGATGGGTATGTAGGATGACTTCTTTTGGCTTCTACTGTGGCTTATAGGTCCTTATAGGTCCTCACCGCATAAACGAAAAAGAAGTGTCCGGTTTTACTTTTGCTTCAGTCCCCCCCCTCCCCTCCCCCACTTCTTTTCAAACTTTAACAAACAAAAACTTGATACCGATTGTCTCTTAGACGTATACTCATTGTACACTATACTCATATGTCTGTGCAAGGCGAAAACTGGAAGTTATATAACAGCAATAACAAAAAAATTAAACATGACATGCAAAGACGTAGATTGCGATAATGGGAGGTGGGATCAGCCAGCTGGAACGTGGATTATACCTAGTTCGACCGAGTACACATATACGAAGATATACGTGGCCTCGATATGGGTTACGACGGGTAAAAAAAATAAAACAGCCCATACGGTTTAAGTTTAGGGGGGGGGGGGGGGGCGAAGCACACCTCGTCCAGTTTCTCCCCACCAAAAAACACCCCAGAAGCCCACGTACATGCAGTGGAGAGAAACTGGTCCCGAGCAGTTTCCCGAGCTTCTCCGGTAAATGGAGGACTATTCTCGAGAAAAAGACATGCGCTCAGAATGCCACCGCCGATTACTGTTCAGCAAACGACCGAAACGAACGATCCCAACTCCCGACCCTACCCCACCCTGACCTGCCTTGCTCGCGACCCCCGACTCCACCCCATCCTCAAACCCGCCGTCGAGCCGCCTCGCAGCCACCGCCGAGCCGCTCTCCACGCACCGCCCACCTCCGGATCCCGACGACCCCCAACTCCACCCCATCCTCGAACCCGCCGTCGAGCCGCCTCGCAGCCGCCGCCGATCCGCGCTCCACGCGTCGCCCACCTCCGGATCCCGACAGCCCTCGGCTGGATCCCAACCTCCGCGGCCGATCTCCTCTGTTCCTCTCCTCGCGGAACTCCCAGGCAGCCCAGCCGCTCTACCACCGTCGCCCTCCCATGCCTGGCCTGACCGTCAGCTCCAAGGCCGTCCAGCCGCTGCACCACCTTCTGATGCGATTTCTCCAAAAAAATTGTGAGATACATGTGGTTAGATGCTAGTACAGGCTCGGTGTTGGATGCTAGTTGTTGATGCTAGTACAAGCTCGGTGTGGGATGCTAGTACAGGTTCGGCATTGAGAACACACATTGCTGTTATTTTTATTGTAATTTCAAAATCATGTGACATTTTTTATTATTTTGGCATGTCCTAAATTATACTACAACATCATGTTTTTAAATTTATTTTTAGCTCTTTTTCTACTTATAACTAGCGTATGTATACTATATATGGTTTTATTAAGTGGTCAGACCAAATACAGGGGCATAACAGACATCTCACAACCCATCGTAGCAATTAAGTCAAAACAGCATAAGCCCAAAAAAAGTCTCCCGAGAGTTTCTACAAGCTTTTACCCACTACAGTTTCTCTCCACCAGAATCTATAAGCAGGTTTATGCATAAGCAGAAGCCCAAAAGAAGTCACATATAGAGTCAGTCCAAGCAAGGAAAACAACTCGACATGTATAATAATAAGACGAACAGAACAAAACAGAACTCCATGATCTGCCTAGAGTATGTCTGTTACATTCAAAACTAAGAGAAAAGAATGTATTTTGTATTTTCTTATGCAAGTATGCTCTTACAATATTCATAATACTACAAGTTTTGAGAACTTTCCGTGACACAAGAAATAGCTGCAGTTATCCAATCCTGGAAAGCCAGTTTGATGAGAACTACGTAGCTTGGAGAGAACTCAAGAGGAGAGGAAAATCTAGAGTTAGGCCGACTTGATCCAACTGTTAGGGCTAGACTGAACTCGGTAGATGCACTATAGGATTAGATCTATCAGACTTGAGAGAGAGAGGGGGATCTGAGAGAAGAGTTACCACCTGCGTCCTGGCTCGACAAGTAAGAGCCAGAGGGGATGCCGGAGCTAGTGCCGGCGTCAGTAGCCATGGAAAAAGGGCGACGGCGTGGGTGTGCGGTGGTGGCGGCGCTTCCCGTCGGCTCACGCTAACCCTAGATCGGTAGGGATGTAGGTGGGGTGATGGCACAACGGCGAACCTCGTGACGCGTGTTGCCGGTCCCCCACCACTTTATATAGCGCGGCGACAGTGGGCCACTAACCATGATAAGGTTGGGCGTCCCCGATCAGGGCGCGAATAAGGGGCTCGTTCGAGCCATTAGGCTGAGATCAAACTAACATTCTCCCCCTTGATCTCGACTTTTTTTTTAACTTTATACTTTATACTTTACTCGTTTCATCACGGGTCGGTACATAGAGCATGTTTCATCGTCTCGGCTCAATTGTCGATAGAATCAGACAGCCACTATATACTTTTCTATTTTGAAACAAATTCTGTTACTTTTGGGCCTCTGTAGTTCAGGAATCATAGGCTTTTCTTTAATCCCATACCGGCTATGTGTTCCTTGAACACATTGGGTGGTAAGCCTTTCGTTAGCGGATCCGCAAGCATATCCTTTGTCCTTATATGCTCGAGACTTATAGTTTGATGACTTTGTCATTCACAACATAATATTTTATATCTATTGACTTTGTAGCATTACTCGACTTGTTGTTGTGAGCATAGAATACTGCGGGCTCGTTGTCACAGTACATCTTTAGTGGCCTGCTTATGCAGTCTACCACTTTCAAGTCGGGTAGAAATTTCTTTAACCATAACGCATGTCCCATGGCCTCATAACATGCTATAAACTCTGCATACATCGTAGATGATGCAACTATCGACTGTTTGGCGCTTCTCCATGAAATAGCACCTCCTGCGAGAGTAAAGACATATCCTGTCGTGGACTTTCTGTCGTCTTTATCTCCCGCAAAATCCGCATCTGAATACCCTTTTATTTCTAGGGAATTAGATCTTTTATATGTTAGCATGAGGCCTTTTGTGCCTTGCACATAACGCAAAGCTTTCTTTACCATCTTCCTGTAGGGGTTCGTATCATGGAAAACAAAAATTTTCTATCGCATACAAACAAACAAGCCAAGATCTATCTACTAGATTGTAGCAACGAGTCGATGGAATAACTTACCCTCGAAGATTCCAAAGTGTTTAACGAGAGCGGATTCTCGTGGGTGATGTAGTCGTACTCTTTCCGATCTCAATATCGCGTAGACGATCCTTCCAGCGCTGCGTTCCGGCAGCGCTCCCGCAGTCGGTCACACGTTCGGTACTCGACGAAGACCTTCCTATCCCTTGTTCCAGCAGGCAGCGGAGGTTGTAGTACTCTCCTCGCGATTCCGGCAGCACAACGGCGTGGTACCGGAAGTAGAGGGGAGATCCCGCAGGGCTTCGCCTTAAGCCAGAGCGAGTATGGTAGAGTATGAGAGAGTACTATTAGTGGTCTAGGGATTAGACACACCAATTAGAAGGCTCTAAACCGAAGGCTAGGGCAATTAGAAGCTCTAAACCAAAAGGGCTCTAAACCGGAGATTAGAGGATAGGAACTTGTGTGTCTTGAGGAGGAGGCCCTGCCCCTCCTTTTAAAGGTGGGAGGGGCGGCCAAGGGGAGGGGAGTCCCTCCCCAAGTCGGCCTTGGTTGGCGCGCCAGCTAGGAGGGACTCCTCCCCCAAGTCGGTTCCAACCACCTCTTGCTTGTTTCCCACTGTTTCTTGTTTTAGCCGTTTGACTTTCAAACTGGACATTTGACTTTTCTGTTTTAGGATTCAATTTAATCCTTTATTTGGAACAGCAAGAACACTTAGTACATGATGCAATCATTCCAATATGTAATGACACATTCATGTACCCCTCCCCCCCGGAGTGCCGGACAATCCGGAACCTTCTAGAACATTCCCGATGAAAACACCGGAATCATTCCCGAACTCCGAAACGGGACTTTCCTTATATGAATATTATTCTCCGGACCATTCCGGATCACCTCGTGATATCCCGGATCCCATCCGAGACTCCGAACAACATTCGGTCTCTTTCTCATAATTCCATAACTACTCAAAACAACGTCGAATCCTTAAGTGTGTCTCCCTACGGTTCGTGAATTATGCGGACATGATCGAGACACTTCTCCGAACAATAACCAATAGAGGAATCTGGAAATTCATATGGCTCCCACATATTTCTACGATTACATTGCGATCGAATGAACCACTTACATACGATACCAATTTCCCTTTGTCTCACGATAGTTTACTCATCCGAGGTTATGATCGTCGGTATCTCTGCATACCTAGTTCAACCTCGTTACCGATAAGTACTCTTTTCTCGTTCCCGTGATATGTGATCCCTTGTGAGCCAGTCACATGCTTGCAAGCTAATTGGATGACATTCCACCGAGAGGGCCCAGAGTACATATGGATGGACAAATCCCACTCTTGATCCATGTGTCTCAACCAATACTTTCCGAACACTCAATGCCACCTTTATAGCCACCCAGTTACGGTGTGGTGTTTGATGTCATCAAAGCATCCATCCGGTAAAGGTGATATGCATGATCTCATGGTCGAAGGAATTAGGTTACTATGTATCAGAAAGCATATAGCAATTGAACTATTGAAATGACTTGATCTTTATGCTACGCTTATCTATAGGAGTATGTCCACCATATCATTCTCCTAATGATATGATCTTGTTGTTGATAACATCTTAATGTTCATGATAGGGAAACCACAATCATCTATCAACCAACAAGCTAGTGAAGTATAGAGGCTATACTGGGGACTTCAAATTAAGTTTACAAATCACACAAGTATCAATGTTTCCTTGTTAATACTATTATAGCATGAATGTAAACATTTATCATAAACACAAAGATATAATAATAACACATTTATTATTGCCTCTAGGGCATATCTCCAACAGTCTCCCACTTGCACTAGAGTCATCTAATCTAGATTACATGGTAATATACCGAACACCCATGGCAGTTTGGTGTTGGTCATGTTTTGCCCTCGGGAGAGGTTTAGTCAACGGATCCGCCACATTCAGATCTGTGTGTACTTTGCAAATCTTTATATCCCCATCCTGGATATGTTCTCGAATAGCGTGAAAACGTAGCTTGATGTGCTTCAGCTTCTTGTGTGACCTTGGTTCTTGCGCATTGGCTATGGCGCCCATGTTATCACAGTAGATAGACATTGGGTCCAGCGCACTAGGAACCACACCCAGCTCTGTAATGAACTCTTTCATCCATATAGCTTCTTGTGAAGCCTCCGAAGCAGCCATGTATTCCGATTCAGTTGAAGATCTCGCCACAACGCTTTGCTTTGCACTCCTCCAGCTAACTGCTGCACCATTCAAAATAAATACGTATCCGGATTGTGATTTAGAATCATCCGGATCGGTGTTCCAACTAGCATCGGTGTAACCATTAACAACGAGCTGTTCATCACCTCCATAAGAAAGAACCATATCCTTAGTTCTTCTCAAGTACTTAAGGATGTTTTTGACCGCTGTCCAATGATCCACTCCTGGATCACTTTGATATCTGCTAGTTAAACTAACAGCATATGCAATGTCGGGTCTAGTACATAGCATGGCATACATTAGAGATCCTATGGCTGAGGCATAGGGAGTCTTACTCATCCTTTCTCTATCTTCTGCCGATGTCGGACTTTGAGTTTTACTCAAGGTCGTATTGGGCAACATGGGCAAGAACCCTTTCTTGCTTTCTTCCATTCCAAACCTCTTTAGAACTTTGTCCAAATATGTACTCTGTGACAATGATATTTGGCATTTCGATCTATCTCTATAAATCTTTATGCCTAATATGTAAGCTGCTTCGCCAAGATCCTTCATTGAAAAACTATTATTCAAATATTCCTTGACACTATTAAGAAGGTCTACATCATTCCCAATCAACAATATGTCATCCACATATAGTATTAAGAATGCTACAGAGCTCCCACTCACTTTCTTGTAAATACAAGCTTCTCCATAAGTTTGTATAAAACCAAAACTTTTGATCACCTTATCAAAACGTTGATTCCAACTTCGGGATGCTTGCTTCAATCCATAGATGGACCGTTGAAGTTTGCATACCTTGTTAGCATCTTTAGGATCGACAAAACCTTTGGGTTGCATCATATACAACTCTTCATCAATGTCTCCATTGAGGAATGCTGTTTTGACATCCATCTGCCATATCTCATAATCATAATATGCAGCGATTGCTAACATAATCCTCACAGACTTTAGCTTCGCTACTGGTGAGAAAGTCTCATCGTAGTCAACTCCTTGAATTTGTCGAAACCCTTTTGCGACAAGTCGAGCTTTATAGACAGTAACATTACCATCAGCATTTGTTTTCTTCTTGAAAATCCATTTGTTCTCGACAGCCTTCCGGCCATCCGGTAAGTCCACCAAAGTCCATACTTGGTTTTCGTACATGGATCCAATCTCGGATTTCATGGCTTCTTGCCATTTATTGGAATCTGGGCTCATCATTGCTTCCTCATATGTCTCGGGGTCATCGGTGTTGTCCACCAACATGACATTCATAACGGAATCATACCAATCTGGAGTGGTACGAGTTCTCGTTGACCTCCGAGGCTCTGTAGCAACTTCAACCGAAGTTTCATGATCACCATCATTAGCTTCCTCTCTTATTGGTGCAGGCACCACAGGAACTTCTTCCGGTGTTGCGCTACTCGCAATTTCGAGAGAAGGTTCGACAACCTCGTCGAGTTCTACTTTCCTTCCAGTCACTTCTTTCGAGAGAAATTCCTTCTCTAGAAAGGATCCATTCTTGGCAACGAAGATTTTGCCTTCGGATCTATGATAGAAGGTATACCCAATAGTTTCCTTCGGGTATCCTATGAAGACGCATTTTTCCGCTTTGGGTTCAAGCTTGTCCGGCTGTAACTTCTTTACATAGGCTTCGCATCCCCAAACTTTAAGGAACGACAATTTAGGTTTCTTCCCAAACCATAATTCATACGGTGTCGTTTCAACGGATTTAGATGGTGCCCTATTTAAAGTGAATGCGGCTGTTTCTAATGCATAACCCCAAAATGATAGCGGTAAATCTGTAAGTGACATCATAGAACGAACCATATCTAAGAGAGTTCGATTACGACGTTCGGACACACCATTACGCTGTGGTGTTCCCGGCGGTGTCAATTGTGAAAGTATTCCGCATTTCTTCAAATGCTCGCCAAACTCATAACTTAGATATTCACCTCCACGATCAGAACGTAGAAATTTAATCTTCTTGTTACGTTGATTCTCTACCTCACTTTGAAATTCCTTAAACTTCTCGAAAGTTTCGGACTTATGTTTCATGAAATAGATATACCCATATCTACTCAAGTCATCCGTGAAGGTAAGAACATAACGATAACCTCTGCGCGATGCTACACTCATTGGACCACACACATCGGTATGTATGATTTCCAATAAGTCCGTAGCTCGCTCCATCATACCAGAAAATGGAGTCCTAGTCATTTTTCCCATCAGACATGCTTCGCATCTTTCAAGTGATTCAAAATCAAGTGATTCAAGAAGTCCATCGGAATGGAGTTTCTTCATACGTTTCACTCCAATGTGACCAAGACGACAGTGCCACATATAGGTCGAATTATCGCTTGATTTCAAACGTTTAGCCTCAATGTTGTTGATATGTGTATTTCCACTATCGAGATTCAATAAGAATATACCATCTATCAAAGGTGCATGTGCATAAAACATATTACTCATATAAATCGAACAACCATTATTCTTGGACTTAAACAAGTAACCATCTCGCAATAAACAAGATCCCGATATAATGTTCATGCTCAACGCAGGCACCAAATAACAATTATTTAAGTATAAAACTAATCCCGATGGTAGATGAAGGGGTAGCGTGCCGACCGCGATCACATCAACCTTTGATCCATTTCCCACACGCATCGTCACCTCGTTCTTCGCTAGCCTCCGTTTATTCTGCAGCACCTGTTTCGAGTTACAAATATAAGCAACCGAACCAGTATCAAATACCCAGGCACTACTACGAGTACTAGTGAGATACACATCAATAACATGTATATCAGATATACCTTTCTTCTTGATGTTGCCGTTCTTCAAATCCGCCAAGTACTTTGGGCAATTCCGCTTCCAGTGACCTTCTCCCTTGCAGTAAAAGCACTCAGTATCAGGCTTAGGTCCAGCCTTGGTCTTCTTCGCTGGCGTGGTAACTTTCTTACCACCCTTCTTGAAGTGTCCCTTTTGCTTAGACTTGCCTTTCTTGAATTTGGTGGTCTTATTGACCAACAACACTTGGTGCTCTTTCTTGATCTCCACTTCTGCAGATTTCAACATGGCAAAGAGTTCTGGCAACGTCTTATTCATGTTCTGCATGTTGTAGTTCATCACAAAGTTCTTGTAACTTGGTGGTAGTGATTGGAGGACACGGTAAATCCCCAAAGCATTAGGAATCACTATACCCAAGCTTTGAAGTTTGTTTGCGTGCCCAGAAATCTTAAGCACATGCTCACTGACGGAGCTGCCCTCTTCCATCTTGCAGTTAAAGAACTTTTCAGAAGCCTCATAGCTTTCAATTGCCGCATGAGTCTCAAAAATCAATTTGAGATCCTCGACAATATCATATGGGTCTGAATCCTCAAACCTTTTCTGAAGCTCCGATTCCAAACCATACAAGATAGCACACTGAACTATGGAGTACTGATTCTTCCGAGCGAGGTAAACATTCTTTACTTCATCGGGAGAATCATCTGCAGGTGGGTCACCCAGCGGTGCATCCAGCACATAGGTCAAATTACCAGCTGTGAGGATAATCCTCAAATTGCGGAACCAATCCGCGAAGTTGCTTCCATTGTTTTTCAACTTTTCTTTCTCTAGGAACGCATTAAAATTGATGGTAGGGGCTGCCATTGATCTACAACATATTTGCAATAGTTTAGACTAAGTTTATGACAAATTGAGTTCAAATTAATTAATAAAGTTAATCTAGGTGAACTCCCACTCAAAACAATATCCCTCACATTGTTTTAGTGATCACATGAACCAAATCCACTACATCAACACCGATCATCACGAGAGTTGATATAGTTTCAATGGCGAACAATCGTCATGTTCATCATATCTACTATATGATTCATGCTTTACCTTTCGGTGATCCGTGTTCCGAGACCATGTCTGTACATGCTAGGCACGTCAAGATCAAACATTAGTTTCCGCATGAGCAAATCTGGCTTGCTCACGTTGTATACACTTGCGGAATCTAACACACCCAATCATCACGTGGTGCTTCGAAATAACAAGCTTTAGCAACGGTGCTAACTAAGGGTGAACACTTTATGACTTGAAATTCATGTGCATGAGGGATCATCTTATAATGCTACCGTCGTCTACTAAGCAATACAAGATGCATAAAGGATTAACATCACATGCAATTCATAATATATGTGATATGATATGGCCTTTCTTCTTTGTGCTTCCGATCTCCATCTTCAAGCAAGAACATGATCTCCATCATCACCGGCATTGCATCAAGGTCAATGACGCCTCTCCATGGTTGTCGTCCACCGGTCTTCAACTATTACAACTACTTTGAATAGACACGTGGGTCTTAACATAAATTAAAGACAACCATATGGCTCCTGCCGGTTGCCAACTTACAATAAGGAACATTGCATACATCAAATATAATCACAATCATGGCCATATCACATCACTGCACACCCCTGCAAAACAAAGTTAGACGCCTCTACTTTCTTTGCATGTTTTACGTGGTTTGGGGCTTTCAATAAGTGTCGTTCGAACTTACGAACAAGAACCACAACATTGATACTAGTATTGTTAATCACCCGTTGTAAATTGGATCTTAACTATGCTAGGAGAAACAGGCACCCGCAAAGCCACTTATGCAATACAAGTTGCATGTCAAGCGTGGAGCAAGTCTCATGAACGATGTCATGTAAGGTTAGCCCGGGCCGCTTCATCCCAACATACCGCAAGATGCAAAGTACACAAGAAGCAATCGACAATAAAAGCATCAACGCCCACAATGACCATTGTGTTCTACTCGTGCAACAGATCTACATATAGACACGGCTCTGATACCACTGTAGGGGTTCGTAGCATGGAAAACAAAAAATTTCTATCGCATACAAACAAACAAGCCAAGATCTATCTACTAGATTGTAGCAACGAGTCGATGGAATAACTTACCCTCGAAGATTCCAAAGTGTTTAACGAGAGCGGATTCTCGTGGGTGATGTAGTCGTACTCTTTCCGATCTCAAGATCGCGTAGACGATCCTTCCGGCGCTGCGTTCCGGCAGCGCTCCCGTAGTCGGTCACACGTTCGGTACTCGACGAAGACCTTCCTCTCCCTTGTTCCAGCAGGCAGCGGAGGTTGTAGTACTCTCCTCGCGATTCCGGCAGCACAACGGCGTGGTACCGGAAGTAGAGGGGAGATCCCGCAGGGCTTCGCCTTAAGCCGGAGCGAGTATGGTGGAGTATGAGAGAGTACTATTAGTGGTCTAGGGATTAGACACACCAATTAGAAGGCTCTAAACCGAAGGCTAGGGCAATTAGAAGCTCTAAACCAAAACGGCTCTAAACCAGAGATTACAGGATAGGAACTTGTGTGTCTTGAGGAGGAGGCCCTGCCCCTCCTTTTAAAGGTGGGAGGGGCGGCCAAGGGGAGGGGAGTCCCTCCCCAAGTCGGCCTTGGTTGGCGCGCCGGCTTGGAGGGACTCCTCCCCCAAGTCGGTTCCAACCACCTCTTGCTTGTTTCCCACAGTTTCTTGTTTTAGCCGTTTGACTTTCAAACTGGACATTTGACTTTTCTGTTTTAGGATTCAATTTAATCCTTTATTTGGAACAGCAAGAACACTTAGTACATGATGCAATCATTCCAATATGTAATGACACATTCATGTACCCCTCCCCCCCCGGAGTGCCGGACAATCCGGAACCTTCTAGAACATTCCCGATGAAAACACCGGAATCATTCCCGAACTCCGAAACGGGACTTTCCTTATATGAATATTATTCTACGGACCATTCCAGATCACCTCGTGATATCCCGGATCCCATCCGAGACTCCGAACAACATTCGGTCTCTTTCTCATAATTCCATAACTACTCAAAACAACGTCGAATCCTTAAGTGTGTCTCCCTACGGTTCGTGAATTATGCGGACATGATCGAGACACTTCTCCGAACAATAACCAATAGAGGAATCTGGAAATTCATATGGCTCCCACATATTTCTACGATTACATTGCGATCGAATGAACCACTTACATACGATACCAATTTCCCTTTGTCTCACGATAGTTTACTCATCCGAGGTTATGATCGTCGGTATCTCTGCATACCTAGTTCAACCTCGTTACCGATAAGTACTCTTTTCTCGTTCCCGTGATATGTGATCCCTTGTGAGCCAGTCACATGCTTGCAAGCTAATTGGATGACATTCCACCGAGAGGGCCCAGAGTATATCTATCCGTCATATGGATGGACAAATCCCACTCTTGATCCATGTGTCTCAACCAATACTTTCCGAACACTCAATGCCACCTTTATAGCCACCCAGTTACGGTGTGGTGTTTGATGTCATCAAAGCATCCATCCGGTAAAGGTGATATGCATGATCTCATGGTCGAAGGAATTAGGTTACTATGTATCAGAAAGCATATAGCAATTGAACTATTGAAATGACTTGATCTTTATGCTACGCTTATCTATAGGAGTATGTCCACCATATCATTCTCCTAATGATATGATCTTGTTGTTGATAACATCTTAATGTTCATGATAGGGAAACCACAATCATCTATCAACCAACAAGCTAGTGAAGTATAGAGGCTATACTAGGGACTTCAAATTAAGTTTACAAATCACACAAGTATCAATGTTTCCTTGTTAATACTATTATAGCATGAATGTAAACATTTATCATAAACACAAAGATATAATAATAACTACATTTATTATTGCCTCTAGGGCATATCTCCAACACTTCCAGTGTTTTATGCCTGGATTCTCTTGATATCTACCGAGTACCCCAGTGATAAAAGATAAGTTAGGGCGAGTGCACACTTGTGCATATTGTAAGCTTCCAACAGCCGAAGCATATGGTACTGACTTCATTTGATCGATCTCATATTGGTTCTTTGGACATTGGAATTTTCCAAAACTATCGCCCTTGACTATGGGAGCAGGTGTTGCATTACTCGCATGCATATTGTATTTCTTTAGAATCTTTTCACATATGCTTTTTGCGACAGTCCTAACACTCTGTTCTTTCTATCTCGGTGAATTTCTATGCCTAAAACATAAGAAGCTTCAACAAGGTCTTTCATGTCAAAATTTGAAGATAAGAACTTTTTTGTTTCTAGTAGTAGACTGACATCGCTGCTAGCAAGCAAGATGTCATCCACATACAGAATTAGAAAAATGTATTTCCCACTTTTAAACTTTGCATAAATGCAGTTGTCCTCAACATTCTGTTTGAATCCAAATATTTTAATTGTATCATTGAACTTTAAATACCACTGCCTAGAGGCTTGCTTTAACCCATAAATGGATTTATTTAGGCGGCATCCCATATGTTCCTTCCCCTCCATGAAAAAACCCTTGGGTTGTTTCATGTAAACATTTTCTTCTAAATCTCCATTTAGAAATGTCGGCTTAACATCCATTTGATGCAACTCTAAATCAAAATGTGCAACTAGTGCCATTATGATTCTGAAGGAGTCCTTACATGAGACCGGAGAAAAAGTCTCATTGTAATCTACCCCTTCTCTTTGCGTAAAGCCTTTTGCCACAAGTCTAGCTTTGTACTTTTCTACATTCCCATCGGAGTCATACTTTGTTTTGTAGACCCATTTGCATCCTACTGTTTTGGCTCCTCTAGGAATTTCCTCTAAGTCCCAAACATTGTTGGAACTCATCGATTTAATTTCATCTTCCATTGCCTCCACCCACTTGGCTGAGTGAGGGCTTCTCATGGATTCTTCATATGAGGTAGGATCGCCCTCTATATGAACTGTTTTTGTGTTGTAGACTTTGTAAATTTCTTTGGAAATGGTTGGTCTCCGTTCTCTTTTAGACCTTCTGAGTTCATCAGACTCTTGCTCATTTCTTGCCTCAGGTTCTGGCACATTTTCAGTATGTGGCTGTTCTGGATCCCTTTCGTGCTCAACAGTGGGTTCAGGTGGCTCCTGATGGACAGGTTCTGAACCTTCTCCTTTTGTTGTCACGTTTGGAGTCACAACAGGTGCCGGCATCACAACCTCAGGGGTTGTAGATGGTGTCACAACAGGTAGCGATAAAAATGGCTCCTGAGCCATCGGATTAGGTGCATGCACCCTCTTCTCCTCAAGATCAATTTCCCGAGATACCGTGCCCCCCCTCATCAATTCGTCCTCCAAGAAGACTGCATGTCTCGTTTCTACAAACTTTGTGTATCTGTCAAGACAGTAGAAACGATAGCCTTTTGATTTATCTGGATAGCCAATGAAGTGGAAAGATATTGTTTTGGGGTCTAACTTTGCAATGTTTGGATTGAAAACTTTTGCCTCAGCTGGGCTCCCCCAGACCCTCAAGTGGTGCAGAGAGGGGACTCTGCCTGTCCACAATTCGTACGGTTTCTTGGGCACCGACTTACTTGGTACTCTGTTGAGAATGTGAATGGTGGTTTTAAGCGCCTCCATCCACAATCCCAATGGGAGGGTAGAATAGCTCATCATGCTGCGCACCATATCCATAAGGATACGGTTACGCCTTTCAGCTACTCCATTTTGCCGAGGTTCGCCCGGCATAGAATACTGGGCGACTATTCCATTTTCCTGTAGGAACCTTGCAAAAGGTCCTGGTACTTGACCATATGGAGTATGCCGACCATAGTACTCCCCCCACGGTCAGACCGGAATATTTTAATTCTTTTATCATGCTGATTTTCAACTTCAGCTTTGAAAATTTTAAATTTATCCAATGCTTCAGATCTTTCTTTAATTGGATAAATGTAACCATACCGGGAGTGATCATCCGTGAATGTTATGAATGAATCATAACCATCCACACTTTTCACAGGAAATGGTCCACAAATATCAGTGTGGATGATTTCTAGTGTTGCTATACTTCGGTTTGCACCCTTTTTAATTTGTTTTACATACTTTCCTTTGATGCAATCTATGCATTGCTCGATGTCCGAGAACTCTAACGGAGGAAGAATGTCATTTTTAACGAGGCTTTCTATTCTTCCCCTCGTAATATGGCCTAATCTACAGTGCCATAACTTCGATGAGTCAAGAGTTCGCTTTCTTTTCTTTTGTTCTTTGTTTGACAAGGGAACTTGTTCGCTCACATCACACACAGAAAACACTTTCTCATGCAAGTATAATAAATAAAGCTTGTAATGTAGTGAAGCAACACCCACACAAGTATCTTTCAACCAAATGGCACATTTTCCATGTCCAAAATAACACTCATACATGTCTTTATCCAGGCACGACACACTTATTAAGTTTCTATGGATGGAAGGAACAAATAAAACATCCTTAAGCAGAAGAGTAAAGCCATCAGCTAACTCTAGAGGAATGTCGCCAACAGCCTCCACTTCTGCTTGAATCCCATTTGCGACCGCAATGTGTCTTTCTCTTCTTGGCAAAGTCCTTGTCGAATGGAATCCCTGTAAAGAGTTGGCAACATGAACAGTTGCACCAGAGTCAATCCACCAAGTAGATTTAGAAAACTTTTCATACAAGGATTCATTTACAAAAGAGACTATGTCTTTACCGTTCTTTGCCATTATGGACTTAAGCCATATTGGGCAATCCTTTTTGAAGTGTCCAGGCTTTTTGCAACGGTGGCACTGGTCCTTGTCCCCAGGGAGAGACTGCTGATACTGATGCTGGTGCTGTAGGGAGCCCTTGCCATGTGGCTTGGAAGGAGAGCCACCATGATTGCTGTTGGTGAAGGTCCTCTTCCTGTTTTCCTTCACGTAGTTCAAAGAACCACCACGAATGGACTTAAGCCTTTCTTCCTCTTGAGAACACATCCCTATGGTCTTTTCAATGTCCCACTTTTCAAGGGACATGTTGTAGTTAATGACGAAGTTCTCGAACTGTTGGGGAAGAGAGGCCATGACAAGATGCACCAGAAGAGCAGGCTTGAGCTCGAGGTCCGCATCCATGGGCTTTAACTTAGCCGCCATGTTGGACATCCTCAAGATGTGCTCTCTAATGCCATGTGGCCCTCCCGTATACTTTTCTGTCACCAACTGTTTTAGCAGTTGGGTTGCATACATCTTTGAAGAGCCAGTAAACTGGCTCTTTATCTTTGCTAGGTACTCACCAACAGAGGCATACTCTTCGATTGAGCCCACTATTGCGTTCTCAATCGTGTTCTTGACAAAGGCCAAGCACTTTTTGTTTGCATTGACCCACTTTTGGTTATCTATTGAGTATGCCAGCTCCACTGGAGCATGGTCTCTCTTTCTCTTTTCCTATGCAACATTGTCCTCAATATCATCCCTCGCTGGGTCCTTGGGCTTGACTGTTGTTGCAACCCAACACATGGCATTCACCATTGGTCCACACCATGCTACATCAACCACACCCTCAAAGGTGAACTCATTCCATACCCCACCCTCCTTTGGCTATCATGTGAATGGAATCCTACTTGAGACACGTGCCAATGCTATGACCAGGACCAGGACCATGACACCAAGAGGAGATGACAAGAGGACCCCAGAGATCAAGACCCCTAAGCAAGAGGCCTGGAAGAGAAGACGCAAGAAGATGCTGAAGCTAGACCGGAGTCTCTGGTCCAGACCGGAGTCTCCGGTCTACCACATCGGAGTCTCCGGTCCATCTCCGGACCGACCCCCAAACCAGCGCCCAGGACAGTCAGAACGCCCCTCCAGAGACGACACCGGAGATTGACCAGAGTCTCCGGTCCAGACCGGAGTCTCCGGCCAGCACACCGGAGTCTCCGAACCAAGTGAATCGGGCCTGCGCGCCTCGGGTTGGGCCTGGCCCATGTAACGCCCAGAACTTCCCATTTATGCCTGTTTTACCCTTAGCTCGTGGCTGGCCTATATATAAGCCCCCACCCCCTGCTTGAAACCCTGGAGTTGATGATGAATGAAGGCTTGTGCCTAACCCTAGATGGGAACCCCTCTCTATAGTTAATCTATGAGTT
Organism: Avena atlantica; assembly: GCA_910589765.1. Classification (NCBI taxonomy): domain Eukaryota; kingdom Viridiplantae; phylum Streptophyta; class Magnoliopsida; order Poales; family Poaceae; genus Avena; species Avena atlantica. The sequence continues at coordinate 44,157,298 of OU342737.1, forward strand.
ATACAAGGCCTTGGAGTTCGGTTGTTCGTCTCCAAGTCATCAAGACCCTCCTCAAGTGTTTGGTCTCTCCTCATCAAGGATTCTAGTAGTGCTAGGTCTCTCCCCTTGGGATTCTACTTGGTTGCTACTCTCTCCTTTGATTTGGATTCTATCATCCGCTTGCCGATCTCTCCTTTGGTGATTCTACCTAACGGTCTCTCGCCGAGGATTCTATTGGATTGGTTGTTCGAGCCAACGGGAGCAAATCGAATCGGGTTGTGTTTGCGTGTGTTTGTATCTTTACCTTGCATTTGTGTTGCGTTCATCGTGTTCATCGGGTATCCCCTCACTCCCCGCATCAAATCCGTGAAGATCGGGCCACCCTAGGGTCAATCCCACAAGGGATCCCATATCAACTGGTATCAGCAGCTTTTGGTTGCCACAGATTTGATTTCGTTCCCCCATATCCACCATAAATTCGAAAATACCAAAAATTTTAGGCCCAATTTGCTTTTGGATCGATCTCTTGATTTGGTGAGTTGATTGTGGTTTTGATTCATTAGAAACTTGTCCTTGGATTTGGTCTACCTTTGCCCTGCGTTTCCTAGCCCAATTTGGTCGAAATTTTCTGGATTTGAGGGTTAAAGGGCCGAATTTCCGCTCACGAACTCGAGCTGTTCGTCGTGCTGGAACCAGACCGGAGTCTCCGGTCATCACACCGGAGTCTCCGGACCACACCGGAGTCTCCGGACCACACCGGAATCTCCGGCCCCAACACACCGGAGTCTCCGGCCCTGAACAAAATTTTGACCCCTTTTCCTTTTTTGACTAATCCCCTTTGTGTGTTTGTGTTTCACCTGAGTGTCTATCAACTAACAAGCTTCCGCAACGCCAACAACTCCTCGTGCTCGACATCGACACCGCGGAACTCAAACCATCCCTTCATGTAACACCCTCAGAATCGGACCTATGCAAGTTTTAGCGAAACCCGCCAAACCCGCATAGAAACGATTCAAAGGTGCCCACCAGGCACTTTCGTGCGGGTGGAAAACGAAGTAATAACATTACACAACAGTCCTCGATGCGACCCACAGAACAGATATATACAACAGCGACTCAAAGAGTCAAGAATACAGATATAATATACAAAGATCCAAATCACCTTGAAAATGATAGAGCGTCCGACTACGGACAAGATGCAAATGGGGCTAAGAGCCCTGAAGAATAACCAATGGCGTCCATAACCCTGCCCAGGCCAAGCCGGAAGGGTAACCCAGCTAACGACGTCGATCTCAAACCTGCTTAAACAAAAGGGGTGCCGACAAAGGGCAAAGGAAAAAAGAAGGAGCGTCAGTACTGAGGCCAGTACACGGCGAGACTAGAATTCAGCGGTCCTCGCCTACATAGGTATTGTGGGCTGAAGCGGCAGCGCGGCATGCACTAGACAACCTATAGAGACTCGATACAACTGGCGGCTATCAGAGAGGGGTAAGAAAGACCTATTCGGAACCAACCTGATTCTACCACCAAACAAACCCATCCTGGTGTTTCCCCCTCGACACCGATCGAGGAAGTCAACCGAGGAACTCACACAATTGGCAGTTTTACTTGTTCAGTTATCGTTGCAGCTATTACTAGTCAGGTAAAGATAGTCGTCCTGATAAAATAAGCAGCGGGCACTTTTAGTTAACCATTCCGTTATAGTGGCAACACTTACTAGTCAGATACAATTAGCATGAGATAACCCCAAAACCCAGCAGTTGTTGTTACTTTCATTTAGCCATTCCGTTGTAGTTGCAAAACTTACTAGTCAGGTACAATGGTCGCAAGCGACACTCCAAACAAGCAATTGTGGGCAGTATTATTTAGCCATTCCATTATAGTGAAGCTGATTACTAGTCATTATAAAGTCAAATTTATAGCAATAAACTTTAGTTATGCTTGTCTATGGTCGAGATACTGTGCTCCAAGTCGTCCATAACCGCGGACACGGCTTTCAGAAAGTTTTACCCGGCCGGGGTGCACCAATAGCAACACACGCTCGATCAACCTCGGAAAAACCAAATCAAAACCCAACGAGGCTTTCACGACAAAGCAATCACAGGATTCAGAAATATTTCAGGGGGCCACCCCTTAAAGTAGAACCCGCAACGAAGCCGGACTTAAGGTTGTGGGGACGGCTGTGAACGACTGGGAACCCGAAAGTGTGGCTGGGCTTGTCGACATCGCGGAATCGTGCCACGATCCTAAACTGTACAGTGTGCTCCTCGCACAATCGTAAATACAGAAGTAGCATGGCATAAGTACAGGATAGTAAATAAAACCTCAAACTAGTTTGTGGCCCCAAGAAATAAGACTGAATCAAGCTCTGGCTCAGGGGGGTCCCATATACCTCCCGGATGTGGATAGCGCGATAAATCAAGGAACAGGTATCAAGTACTCGGGGTCCTACGGGACACAAGTGGGCGTTCGGAAACCAAATGTAATCTATCACCCACCGATGCCTCTGCTTACTTCAATTTTAGTTGTTAAACAGGAATTAAAGTGGACGGTAAGTAAAACTATGATCATCTCCAACATCAACATGCGGCAATACATCAACATCTGTGGCACTTGACGACACGCAACAGCACTAGATCAAGCGATTGCAACGCGCAAGTCCAACTATCTACCAAACAACAGGTAATAGGATGTGTCCATGGCAATATACGGCTGCAAGGGATATCACGGGTACGAAAAACTAGAGTAACGCGACACAGATAGCAATAGATCAACAGGAGGGAATAAATACTATAAAAGTAAGATAGGTAGAAAGGGGGAGATGCTCGCCTGAAAACATTGCCGAAGGTTCAACCGGAGATCGGGGCGAAGCTCACATCAACTCAACGGCCTTATCCGCGAAGAAGCAAAACACTAGAAGAAACACCGGATGCACTATTTAATACAACGGCAGAAGGTCGGCATGATGCATGTATGATGCATGACATGGCAAGGGTGCGATGCGATTAGGTCATATTAAGTGGAACCGGGGTCCCGACAATTAATTAAATGGTTCAAGTTGTTTAGAACCCCCGCAATTTAAATGTTGTTTGAACATGGCAAAAGATAGCACCGGTTCGCTACACAAGTTTAAATGAGGCCAATATGAGACTAGATTTGCCCGCATATGGGCCCCATATTTAATTATGCAGTGAATCGGCATAGTGCCCCCAAACCACAGACAAGGATGCATGCATGAACAATTTAATATGCGACAAGTTTATTATGTTATAAAAATAGGGTTTCCGGGAAGGGGTTCACACATTAGGGTTCGGCAGATCTTGGGTTCCGGGGTTCGGGGTTCGACAGGGCCAGGGTCCAGGGTTCGACGGGTTCGGTCTCGGACAACAGAAGTAGATCTTGTCGCATCCGCGGTGTCGGGCCATGTTGTCGGTCTTGACGTCTCACGCGGAGTCTGTGGCGTTCCAGAAGGAAGTACTTGTTCTGGCGTCGGGGCATCGGATTCGCCCGGGCCGGTGCCGGTCTTATCTTCGATGGCGAACTTGAGTGGATCGGGTACCGGGGTCTTCGGATCCGGGGTGAAGTACTCGGCGTCCTCGAGGGAGTACTTGGTTCGGCGTCGGGGCGCATTGGGTCCGCCCTGGTCGATGTCGTTCTTGTCGCATTCGCGGTCTTCGGATCTTCGGAATTGTGTCTTCGAGGTTTCGTGGGTCGGGGTCTCGGATGTCCATGAAGGAGGGCTTGGCGTTCCATGTGGCGGTCCTGGCGGTCATCGGGGCCATGTCGATGATATACGGTTTTTCGGTGGTTCTTCGGTCCCATCTCGGTACTTCCTCCACCGACTACACACGGGTACCCGAGGCAGAGGAAGCAGAGGGGCTCCCAAAACTGAGCAGCACCACCTGGTACTGGCGATGACGACCTGCCGGAAAAAGACGGCGAGGGCGGGTACATGCCGCGGGTGACGGAGACGCTGGCGGCGGCGTCCGGCTCGAGGACGGACGGTGGACGGGACGCCGGGGCAGGACGAGGAGGACGGGCGCGACGCCGGTGACCGTTGAGGTCGGGAGGCGCGTCGGCGACCAGGCTCGACGGGGTCGGGGTCGGCGCAGTCTCGGGGAGCTCGGAGGGAGGGCGCAGCGGTACGGGGCCAGCGAGGGAGGTCGCGGCCGGGGTCGGCTCGCCGGCGGCGGCGGGCGGAGATCTGCTGAGGGGAGGCGGACGGCGAGAGGCTAGGTGGGGTGGAGGCAGGGACGGCCGGGGGCGCCGCGGAAGGCGGTCGGACCTGGCGGCGAGGGAGGCGCGGTCGCGCGACGTCGCCGGCGAGGGTGGCCGGAGGACGGGCCGGAGAGGGCGAGGGGCGCGGCCGGCGCGCTGGCGCAGAGGGGGGCGCGGGCGCGCAGGGGAGGTGGAGGTCGCGTCGGGGGCGCGCGGCGGCCTGGCGAGGATGCGGCGGCGCGCTTGTCTCGCGGGCGGCGGTGGAGGGAGCGGTGGGACGAGCCGAAGGCGAAGGGGTCTGGCGGCGGAGCTGCCGGAGCCCGCAGAGGTGGCCGGCGGGGACACGCGTACGGGCGGAGGAAGAGGGGCCGCGGGAGGTTGGGGATGCGCGAGCGGAGGCGGCGGAGCTCGGGGTGCGGAGGCGGGAGGTGAGGTGAGGCGGTGGCCGGCGAGGACGCGAGCGGGGCGGCGCCGGTGGCGAGCAGAGGCGGGCGGGGCGCTGCGTCGGTGGGGAAGAACGGACTGCGGGGGGGAAGAGAGGAGAGGGTGGGGGCACGCGGTGGTCAGGGGCGGTTGGTGGCGACCAGGGGGATGGGGAGGCGTGCAGGTGCGTGGGGGCGCGCGCGCGAGCGGGAAAAGGACGGTGGGGCCAGGCTGGGGGTTGGGATCGGTGTGGCAGGGGCACGGTGGTGTGTGTGTCTGCGTCGTGTGGGTGGGTGTGTGCTGTGTGGTGTGTTGTGTGAGAGGAAGAGGGGGTGGGTAGACTAGGTGGCAGATGGGGATTGGGTGAGGGAGAGAGGTGGAGTGAGGTGGCGGCAAATTATTGGTGGGAGTGAGGTGGAGGTGGTTGGGGGTAGATTAGGTTGGGTAGCTTTAGGATTAGGTGGGTCTGGTTGGTTGGACCGATTTAATTCCGGGGGTGGTCGTTCGGGTCTAATCGGCCCGTTCGACTGCCCCACTAAAATAATATAATATTTTATTTGTTTAACACGGGGCTTTTACAACCCGATAGCGGACAAAACAAAACAATCCGGAGCCCCGGGGTTTGCATTTTGAAAACAAGACGGGGCGTTTAGAAAATAAAGACAGGTTTTTCCGAAATAGTTTTATGCAAGAAAATGCAAGATGATGACGATGTTCAAATGCAATGCGGCATGATGACATGAGCATGCGGTCATGATGATGCAATGCACAAAAACAACGTGATTTTCTAGTAGTGGTTTTGCGGGATGCCACACTTCACCAACGATTGCAAGTTCAACATCACCAAAAGGTATAACTTGCACAACCATTGTTAACCCCCTTCTTCCTGTGTGTATTACCTAAACTATCGAGAGTAGCCCTCCTATGTTTGCCGAAGCATTGTGTGCTTGCTCTTGCATAGTCATGATATAGAGGCAATAACAAAATTGACTCCATAGTGTTACAAAAAAAAGCTTCTAAGCAAAAAAAAACAAAGAAAAAGATACCAATAGCAAAAGAGAGTCCAAAGCTTCTAAGCAAGAGTGCGAGCAAGAGCAAGGCAAGCGTACAAATCCGTTGCTTCTCAACCTTGTGCGAACGGGCTACGGTCTCTCCAAGTGTTGGTACGACACCGAGCATTAGTCTTCGTTAGGTCCAATTTTGTTCTTTGCTCATTTTTCATAGTCGTGCTAGCCACATTAATCTCCACCGTGTGTGTATAGTCGTAGGTTCTCGTCACCCTTTTTGACCTTTTCCTTTGACTTTGTTTTTGTTGGATTTTACCCAATTTTGACAATATCCTTTTCTTTTGGTTGTTCCATTTGCTATCCACCTTTCTAACCTACCACCATAGGCCTTTGTGTGTGTGTGTGTGTGTCTTGTGTACCCGCTATTCGCTTTGCTCTCGGCAACAACAATCTTTCCAATCGTTGACTCCGGTGAGGCAAGGTAGCAATTACCATTCCACCAATCTCACCATATCTATCAAGTGTGTTTGTGCACCATGTCTAGGGCAAGTGGAGCTAGTGGAGATAGCAATTTCAACAACCAAGATGGCTTTGCCACGCGCCACAACTTATGGGCGCAACGCCAAGAATTCAACAATCAATTTGAGCGACTCGAGCACCGTCTTGATGATATTTTTCGAGAATTTGAGTACCGTGAGCGGCAACGTCAAGAGGAGCACCATGCTCAATTCCAAGCTCTTCACCAAGCTATTGCCAACCTTGGCAACCGACACGGTCATCGCTCAAGCTCGTCAAGTTCCTCCCGCACACGCTCCTCAAGTCGACATGGCGAGTCTTCAAGGTCACACTCCCGTCGCGGAGAACCCCACAACCATAATGGGAACCCACAAGCTCGTCATCGTCGCCCTCAAGCGGTGGACCCAAATGCTACCCAACCTCAACAACAACGACAAGAGCATGGTCCACCACCACACCAAGCAATCATCGACGTGCACCAACCTCAAGAACGCCAAGATGAAGCTAACCATAATGATAGGCGTCGTCATCCTCCTCATGACCACCACGAGCAACGTCAACAAAATCAAGAACCGGTATGGGACACAAGTGATGGTGATGAGGATGCACGCCAAGCTCGACGCAATAACCGACATGCACAACACCACCACCGACACCGTCAAGCTATGAACGTCAATGATGCCGACCAACGGCGAAGAAGAGACTTCGAGCATCATCAAGCTCACCCTCCACAACAACCTCAAGGCAATCAAGAGCCTCCTCCCCCGCCTCCATGCCCTCCAAGTGACGCAAGTATGCACCAAGAACGTCGCAACAACCACCATGAGCGTGATGATGGCAAGTTTGGGAAGCTCAAGTTCGTTATGCCCAAGTTCAAAGGAGAAGAAAACGCCGATGCATACCTTGAATGGGAGCTCAAAGTCGACAAGATCTTCCGAGTCCACAACTTTTCCGAAGAGAAGAAAGTGGCAATGGCATCCCTTGAGTTTGAGGACTATGCCAATGTTTGGTGGGAAGACTACCAAAGCAATCGTGAGAAGCAAGAAGAGCCACCGGTCACCACTTGGACCGAGATGAAGAATGTGATGTATGCAAGATTTGTCCCCGAGCACTATCGCCAAGACCTCTTCGACAAGCTACAAAACTTGAAGCAAGGCACAAAGACAATTGAAGAGTTCTATAAGGAGATGGAGATGACTATGATGAGAGCCGATGTGAAGGAACTTGAGGAGCAAACAATAGCACGATTCCTCAACGGTTTGAGTCGCCCAATATGCAAGATAGTCGATTTCCAACCTTACAAGACTCTCGTGAACCTTCTTCACCAAGCAACCAAGGCCGAGCGCCACTTGCAAAAGGAACATGCTTATGAGAAGCAAAGGGCGTACTACGCTACAATCAACTCGAGTAGCCCCTCCAAGCCAACAAACCAAACAACAAGCTCCTCCAAGCAATCCAAGACACCTATGGCATCCACCTCCAACACAACAACGGAAAGTCAAGTAGTTTGATACAAGTGTGGAGGAAAGGGCCACAAGTCTTATGAGTGCATCAACACAAGAGTCATGCTAACGGATGAGAACGGCGCAACATATTCCGTGAGCGAAGACGAATTTGAAGCTATGAACCAAGCCGCTATAGCAAAAGATGCCGCAATGCAAGATGAGGACACACTTCTTTGTGAACATGATCCAAGCCCCTCACTTGTCATCGCCCAAGTTTTGACGACCAAATCCATCCCTAGAGAGGATCAACGCCTCAACATCTTCCAAACTCGAGCCGGAATTGATCGCAAGTCCATAAAAGTTATCATTGATGGAGGAAGTTGTCACAACCTTGCGAGCATCGACCTTTGTGAGAAACTCAAGTTACCATACATGGAGCACCCTCAGCCCTATCATGTCAAGTGGCTTGATGACAATGGCACCATTCAAATCAAACACAAGGTCAACGTCTCCTTCAAGATTGGTCCATATCAAGACACCGTCGAGTGTGATGTCGTGCCTATGACCGTGTGTCACATGCTCCTTGGAAGACCATGGCAATACGACAAGAGTGCAATACATGATGGTACCTCCAACCAATACTCCTTTAAGTGGAATGACAAGACATTGGTGCTACAACCTATGACGCCAAGCCAAATTATCACTTCCAACATGACGTCGCTGCCCAAGATAAAGCAAGCTAAGGACCCTTGTGAGATGAGTGGTGAGAGAGTGATCCACCAACACGTGAGTGAGTGCTACAAGCCCCAAATGAGTGGAAAAATCATGAGTGCCACGTCGCAAGCCACCACACGTGAGACGAGTGATTTGAGCGTACCCAATACTAACAATCCTTCATACAACTCTTTCTCCTTGTTGTCGGTTTTGCAGGATACACAACCTCACCTACCGCCTACAAGGAACACGCTACAAGATCTCCAACCACACCTTGATGACAAGCTCAACTTCAAGATCTTCGACCAATTTGAACAAGGCTACGACACCGGAGATCCCACTACATACAAACTCAAGCCCTTGCGCACACCTTCCTCCCTATATGATGATGGAACTTCGTCGAGGACGACTCGTTTTGAAGCGGGGGGAGATGTTGCATCCCAACACATGGCATTCACTATTGGTCCACACCATGCTACATCAACCACACCCTCAAAGGTGAACTCATTCCATACCCCACCCTCCTTTGGCTATCATGTGAATGGAATCCTACTTGAGACACGTGCCAATGCTATGACCAGGACCATGACCATGACACCAAGAGGAGATGACAAGAGGACCCTAGAGATCAAGACCCCCAAGCAAGAGGCCTGGAATAGAAGACGCAAGAAGCTGCTGAAGCTAGACCGGAGTCTCCGGTCCATCTTCGGACCGACCCCCAAACCAGCGCCCAGAACAGTCAGAACGCCCCTCCGGAGACGACACCGGAGATTGACCGGAGTCTCCGGTCCAGACCGGAGTCTCTGGCCAGCACACCGGAGTCTCCGGACCAAGTGAATCGGGCCTGCGCGCCTCGGGTTGGGCCTGGTCCATGTAACGCCCAGAACTTCCCATTTATGCCTGTTTTACCCTTAGCTCGTGGCTGGCCTATATATAAGCCCCCATCCCCTCCTTAAAACCCTGGAGTTGATGATGAATGAAGGCTTGTGCCTAACCCTAGATGGGAACCCCTCTCTATAGTTAATCTATGAGTTGTACAAGGCCTTGGAGTTCGGTTGTTCGTCTCCAAGTCGTCAAGACCCTCCTCAAGTGTTTGGTCTCTCCTCATAAAGGATTCTAGTAGTGCTAGGTCTCTCCCCTTGGGATTCTACTTGGTTGCTACTCTCTCCTTTGATTTGGATTCTATCATCCGCTTGCCGATCTCTCCTTTGGTGATTCTACCTAACGGTCTCTCGCCGAGGATTCTATTGGATTGGTTGTTCGAGCCAACGGGAGCAAATAGAATCGGGTTGTGTTTGCGTGTGTTTGTATCTTTACCTTGCATTTGTGTTGCGTTCATCGTGTTCATCGGGTATCCCCTCACTCCCTATATCAAATCCGTGAAGATCGGGCCACCCTAGGGTCAATCCCACAAGGGATCCCATATCAACTGTTGTTTGGTATCAACAACCCAGTCCACCTCAGCGCAAACAAAGGCCAGGTCTACATTTTTCCTCCACTTAGAATAGTTATCTCCTTTGAGCAGGAGAATGTCCTTCGGGCAGCTCATGAGGTTGAGACCTCCTGAAAACCATAAAAGATGTGAGACAACCAAAAATAACTATATGCATTAATCCAACGTTGGTATAAATTAAGCATGCAATTGTTTGTGTCATTTAAGATTATATCACCGTTGGGTAAAGATAAAATTAAATGCACCTTTAACACATAATAAAAGGGATCATGATCATGTTTATTAATAACGTTGGTCAATTAATAACATGTAGCATAATCAACTTTAAAACATTTAATCACATCTTTTAAAACAAAATTTATAGACACTTTATTGCATTCTTGCAATTTACATCAACTATTTGCAGCGGAAACAATATTACAACATTCATAAAACTTTAAACTTTACAGAAAAAATTCTTTCACTTTCATATTCCCTAATCAAATATTCATGGAAGAAACTAAATAGAGAAAACTATGTGAAAAATGCTTAAAAAACTAAGCAAAACAATTAAAACAACTAATAAAACTATTCTATAAATAAAAAACAGAAACTTTCAGCACTGGCTGCCCGCAGCCCATCGCAGCCTAGCGGCCCAGCAGCGATAGCCCAGCCGTCCGCGCGCTAGTTGCCTTGCTGCCGCCTGCGCGTTCGCTCTCGCTCCGCCAGCAGCCCGCTCTCAGACGTGGCCCATCCCGCTAGAAGCCCACGCTCGGCCTGCCTACGCGCGCATCACATGTGCCTGCTAGACGCCGCCCCCCGTGCTGCAGCGCACGCTCACTCTCTCTTGGCCCAGCCAGGCGGCCTACCCAGCGTGGCCCGATAGGCCCAGTCGCGTGACCCGACAACCGCCGCTAGATCTAAGCCCTTGGATGCTTAGGGTTTCGATCGGACGGCTGCGTGCGTAGATCAGACTAATAAAAACGCCCCCGCGGCGCCCCCCACGAAACCCTAGCCATTTCCCCAATCTGTTCACCCCGCGCCCCCTTGCTCCTCTCTGTGGCGGAGCCGTGGAGGTTCGGTGAGGCGACTGCGCCGCCCGGAAGCACCGTTGGCGACGAGCCCCTCCCTCCCACGAGCTAGCTCCCCCACGATCCCCCACCCCCTTACTCTCTATCTCGTCCATGGTCGCTTGCTGGCGGCGGCGCTTGAGCACCCTTGCTCTGCAAGCGGCGGCACCGCCCCCAGCACGAGGCCGGCGACGGGCCTCCCTTCCTTCTTCTAGATTTCTCCTTCCGTTCCACCTCCCCTACCCCGCGAGTAGAAGAGAGAAAAGGGAAGATGGCGGTGCCCCCTTTGACTCCTTGCCGACGCGCGCATCCACCCGAGGGTGGGTGCGCCGGCATCAAGTGGTCGAGGTGGGGCGAAAAATTTGTCGGCGGTGGCCGGTGGCCTCTTTTGCATCTAGGGTTAGGGATTCTGCGGGATCTGAGGTTCTTTTTGGGGTTCCTTTTCTTTGAAAAATCAGGGTTTTGCTCTCTGTTTTAATTCGGGGTTGGGATCTGGGGAGGAGCTAAGGGTTTCTTTGCTTTTTTCTTTGCCCCAGATGGGGTGTGTTCTTCGTCTAGATGCCTCGCATAGGATGCACATCTAGATCGAGCGGAACGACGCAGCCGTAAGGGCAGGCGCACTGTTAAATCTAGGATCTCTTTGTTTTCTTTCGCTTTTCTACTGGGAAGTCTAGATCTAATATGCTCTGATACCATTGTTAGGGCTAGACTGAACTCGGTAGATGCACTATAGGATTAGATCTACCAGACTTGAGAGAGAGGGAGAGATCTGAGAGGAGAGTTACCACCTGCGCCTTGGCTCGACAAGCAAGATCCAGAGGGGATGCCGGAGCTAGTGCTAGCGTCAGTAGCCATGGAAAAAGGGTGACGAGGTTTAATCTCGTCAGTGCCCATTGTTATGGACTTGGATTTTGGAGAAGATGGGGATGCTGGAGATCATGGAACGGTTAGCAAACAAGCAACACGGGGCACGAGGTTTACCCAGGTTCAGGCTCCCGGAGGGAAAACCCTACTCCTGCTTGTCTACTCTGATTATGGTGGAACCGACGGTTACAGGGGTGCATAGATGCAATCTGGCGTGGAGGTGTGTATGCGGTGGTATGCGAGAGATTGTAAGAGACCTCCTCTTCGTACCCTCCTGGACTTTATATAGAGGTAGGCAGGTCCCAGGCACAGATCGAGTCGGTTACAGGTTTTAGGGTTTGCCCCTTTGAATTTTCTATCTACTCTAGTCTTGCTCACCAAGGATCCGAAGGCATCATGGGACCTAGCCACCCGAAAGTCTTAATGGGCCCTGTCCACCTGAAAGTCGTGGACCTACCTTGGGCTGGACCAGGTATGCTAAGGTCGTGTACCCGTAGGGTATAACCATGTCAGTAGCCCCCGAGTGTTCAGTCGAATCGTAGATTCGGCTGAGGACTTCTCATTCTTTCGGATGCGGCTATCTCTGTTTGCTAGAGAATGATTTGAGTGTGTAGAGATTGTTGATGCGTGTGCCTGACTCTCCCGATGGATCAGGGTCAGTTAACTGTCTTAGGACAAAACAACACAATCTTCTTCAGATTTGAGTCCCTCGACTCGAATCCGGAACAGATGCTGGCGTAATTCGACTCAGGCCGCGGAGGACTTACAGGAGTGGAATTCCAGTAAATTTAAATGATGTACCCAACGCGTCCGTCGGGATTTTCATCGCGCCTGCTGGCACAGGTTTTCACTAGCAGAGCGCAGTCGTGTGCGTTGCCAGACCATCAGATGATATCTATAGGTCTTATCTTTGTGTCGCGGACACAACATCCGAATTTTTATCGCCGCTGAGGCGTTTCGGGTGGTCAAGGAGGATGTTTCTCACTTAGCGTTAATCGGGGCAGAGTTGCCGAAAAGTTTTTGCATTCTGATCCGAAGGATCGCAGTCGAAGAATTCATAGGGTGCACGACCAGCGCTCCCTATGGGAGTAGCTCCCGAGTGTCTATTCGAGTCGTAGACTCGAGCAGAGACTTTAACTTAGCCGTTGTTTGACTCCGGGTCCATAGGACACAAATTTTTCGGATGTTTGAATCCATCCTCCCTATGGGAGTAGCCCCCGAGTCCGTAGTAGAGTCGTAGACTCGACATAGGACTCGAAGAAATAGTTCAATGATGTAGTATTTTCAGCTCTTTCGGGTGCGCAGCCAGCGCTCCTGATAGGAGCATCCCCCAAGTAATTAATCGAATCATAGATTCGACCAAGTAATCTTAGCTGCATAGCCGAAGAATTGTAACCGTTGCTAGTATAGCTTTTATGACGTCAGTGCTGACGATCGATGACCTCAAGCGTCTGCGGCGCCAGAGATGACTTGACTGGACGAACATGGGTCCCACCTTCTGACTTTGAGTTGACTGGTCACACGCGACGTGGAGATAATTACGGCGTCGCCTCGATTTCCGTGCGTAGTGGACGGCGTGTTAGCGACGGTTTGCTGCTGTGCTGACACGTGGACGACCAGATCTTGATGTTGGCTCTAGGTCTTCCCGATGGACGGTCGTCGTGCATCGTCCTCGTCCTTATAATCATTGGGGAAAAAGTGAGTTTGTTTTCACCGCAGCCATTCTTGTTTCACTGCTCCCATCTTCTCTGAATGTTCTCACTGCGCACTGGAATTTCCTCGAGCTTTTCCTTCCTTGATTCTGCATGCTCAACGCCGTCACCGCCGCACTGCAATGGGGAAGCCCAAGAAGTCCTCCTCTGTAGTTGGTATCAGCGCCGCCACTGGTGGTAAGAAGGGTTCCGCCGCCACCCGTGTCACCGATGGTGGATGGCGGCGATCGGAGACGCGTGAGCGTGATCTCCGCAAGCTCCGTGAGCGGGGCCTGATCTCTCAGGATAGGGAAGACGTCAAACTTCCCGGCAACGAGGTAATCCCCCGTCCTCCCGCTGGGTTTCGGGTTATGTTCCTCGCTTTTGTCCTTCCGGGCTTTTCCTTCCCAGTCCGCAATTCCCTTCGTGGCTTGCTTTTTCTTTACGGCATCCAGCTGCATCATATTTCTCCCAACTCTCTTCTTCATATCGCTTGTTTCGTCACTTTCTGCGAGTGATGGCTCGGTATCGAGTCGCACTTTGGCCTCTTCCGGAAACTCTATTCCGTGAAGAGGCAATCTGGTTCTGATGGTGTTTATCCCATTGGGGGTTGCATCATTTCCCTTCGATCCAATCTTATTTTCTTCTTCTTTTCTTCTCCTTTTCTATGTCTGAATCTATCCAGTACTGGCGGAGGCGATGGTTTTACATCTGCGACTCCACAGTGGCTGGGCAGGATTTTGGTCTTGCTCCTTTGGACCCCTCCCAAAAGATCGAGCCGAAGAGGTCCTGGAAGAACCAGATCTTGGATGGCGAGGTGGAGGAGATAGAGGGGCTCTATCATCGGGTGGAGGATCTCCAACTGATTTCGGATAAGGAGGTGAACAGTGTGGATATCATCCGCGCTTTTCTCAAACATCGGGTGCAGCCGCTCTAGGATAGGGCGCACCCGATGTTCCTTTATTCTGGTCGCCGTGATCCAACTAGGGTTTCGGCTGAGGAGTTTTTCAAGGGGGATATCGACGGGATCCTTCGTCCTCTGCTGAAGTTCAAGGCTGGCGAGGATCTTCCAGGGAGGTCGCTGACCCCTCCATTCGCTGCTTCTCGTCCGGTTCCGCAGGTGTAGATCTGGGGCATGTGCGTAGCACTTATTTTGACTACGTTTTTTTTCTTATATTTGCCCGTGTTCTTACAATTTTACTTCTGTTGCGCAGGAGTTTAAGGTGCCGGGCATGTCGCCGCCATTGCACGAAGTGTTTCCGGATGCACCGGACAACGAGGTAGTGGACTCCATGTCCGAGCTTCCGTCGGCGCGATCGCCGGTTGAGGAGGCCAACGAGTCGAGCGAGGATCACACTCGAAAACGGATGCGGAGCTCCAGCGAATCAACGGATGCTTCGACTCCACCTACCCCTAGGAATCCGCTATTCCTTGAGCGTCACAGCGGGGGTCATGGGGGCTCTTCCTCTCCTCTTCCGGCCGTTCCCGTGCAGGCTGTAGCGCCGCAGCCGCCGGCAAAGCGGAAGAAGGAAGAGAAGAAAGAAGAGAAGAAGGAAGAAAAGAAGGGCAGGAAAACCCCTCCTATCTTCGACTTGAGCGATCTCGACTCGTAAGTTTCCTCAGTTCCTTTTTTTGCTGTCTCTCGATTTCGCTTGATTGTTCTTGACTGATGTTTTCTTTTGCAGCCACTCTTGTGACAGCTCCTCCAGCGATGGCGCTCGAGAGATGGTGGGGGAGTCGAAGATTTCTTCTCCTCCTCCTCAGACGGTGGCTACCTCTGAGGGCGCTGCTCCGAGGTCTTCTCCGCAGGAGACTCGGGTCGTGGTCCTTCAGAAGACTGCGGGCGAACCTTCGGAGTCGCCGTCTATCCATGTAAGTAATTCTGTTTTGTGTCGCAGGGGGACTCTCAAAGTGTTTTCAGGTGGTCTGTTGATACCTCTATTTTTGGTTCTTTTCTCGGGGGGAGCCCCCGAGCATTTGTAGGATGATCTGCTGGTCGTTTTTCTTTGAGTCTCGGGGGGAGCCCCCAAGCGCTTTTCGTGTGTGTAGCTTGTTTTGCTCGTTCTCTGGGCGTAGCCCCCGAGCCTTTGTTTTGACGGGTAGTGTCTTTTGCAGCCTTTTGTGCAAGGCGCCAACCAGCTAGTGCAGCAGCACCTGTCGTTGGAAACCAGCTTCAAACAGCTTCAAGGTGCGTACATGGGTTGATCTTTTCGCTTCCTCTTTTGTTTCTTGTCCTGTCATCTGATATGTGTTCTGCTGTCTATAGAGGACAACAATACCACCCTCCGTGATCTAGATGCTCTCAAAAAGAGCCTTGGGCGAGCGGAGAAGAAGGCCTAGGACGCCGTTGGTGCAAAGGAGCGTCTCGAGCTGGAGCTAGCCAACGCAGCTGTGGCCAAGGAGCGCCTGCAGCAGGATGCTACGAATCGCGAGGAGCAACTTGCCACCGCCGCGGCTTCGCGCGAGAAGGAGATTGCCAACAAGCTGATGGCGGCTGCCAAGGCTATTTCGGGTGAGTTGCTTTGTCTTTCTTTTTCGGCTTCCTTGTCTTTCCTTGCTATGCTTTTATTTATGTTGCCCCTTCTCTTTCTTTAGATGCCGCTGGCATCGAGTTTGACCGCGATGCCCTGGAGCACGGAAATGCTCTGGATGATGCCACTGCGGCGGTCGAAGACCGCTGTGGTACCATGGTCGGCTCGCTTGACAAGGCCAAGGATGTTCTTGGGTGCTTCTATAAGGAGCTC
Source organism: Avena atlantica (assembly GCA_910589765.1). Taxonomy (NCBI): domain Eukaryota; kingdom Viridiplantae; phylum Streptophyta; class Magnoliopsida; order Poales; family Poaceae; genus Avena; species Avena atlantica. The sequence continues at coordinate 44,173,401 of OU342737.1, forward strand.
ATCCCCAAGGGCGTCTCCCTCGATGATGTCGATGCCTTGGCGGAGGCATTGTCAGCCGAAGCACCTGCGGCGTACAAGCGCAAGTAGAAAGGCATTGGTGCGTCCGTCTTGCTGGCGATGGCCCTGGCTTCTGGAGCGGAGGTCACCTCCCGGATGCCAACGGCTGCTGACGGATCCGAGGTAGCCTTTACCATCTATGATGCTCGTTGTAAGCGTTATGGGCCGAAGTTGATTGACTTGCTGGATGAGTACGCGTTGAAGCAGCAGGGAGAGGCCAAGGGGAGACAGTCCGGATCCGAGGCTACTCAGGATGCAGCCTCTTAGGTCTTGTAGTCGTAGGATAGATTTTGTTTCCAGCTTTTGTAACTATGTTTATGAACAATCCCTGCGCCACGTAGTGGCTTTTTGCTGTACATAATGAATTTCCGAGTTCTGTGTTCATTCGTCTGCTTGTTCATATCCTTGTCTTCTTTTACTCTAGGATCCTTCGGGTGATGATCCCGTTGACACTTCGTCAGCACCGCAGCTGCGGCCATCCTTGGATGGTACCTCGCAGCTTGTGTTTCTTCGAGACCGCATCCGTAGTCTTGAGATGGAATTGCTTGGGGTGCGTGGCCATGCTGATGTTTGGAAGTCAAAGGAGGAGCGAGGCGCTGCCCGAGAGGAATATTTGATGGGGGAGTTGCATCGTCTGGCCGAACAGCTTAAATGTGAGTTTTTCGAGCTGCTGCTCATTGTTTCGGATACGCCTGTTGGCCTTGCATCTTACTTTTGCAAGTATTGCAGGTGCTAACCTTTCTCCGAAGGAGGAAAAGGAGCGTGTTGCTGTTCGGATTAATTGCTTGACCCAGCAGGACATGGAGGCCGGCGAGTTCTTCTGGATGGACCGTGATCGTGCCATGGTCCTTGCGACAATGCAGGATCGTGTCCACCAGGTATCGCGGGTGCTTCGTCAGGTGCAGTCTTCGTTGGCATCAGTTCTGCATGTGATGTTTCCGCTGGATGGGGCGTCGTCGACTCTTTCTGGCCTGCTGACGAAGTTTCGGAATGTTCACCATGTCAAGGAACTGGTGCGACATCAGCTTGTTGTGAGGGTGAAGGCCGCACTTTCCCTTGTGTGGTTGCATCGTCCCGATGTAGATCTTTCTGCTGTAGCGGATGGGCCGCCTCTTTGTCCAGATGGTGGTGATTGGGATATGCCTCCACATTATGCGGCTGTAAGACAGTATGCCGAACAGATTATAGACATGTTTGATCAGCGTACACAGGCTATTGTGCACAATATATAGAACCTGTAAAAAGGGTAGATGTAAAATTTGTATATATTCAACTGGGCGTGTTGTGCCCTTTATTATTGTAAAGGTTTATTGTTGTGTAGCACGTGGTGCTCTGTTTGTTTACGTGTCCTTTTCGTTAGCCTGATGTGGTCAGCTACTCAGGATGCACGTGCTATTCTCAGTCGACGAAGTCGTGAGGTAGGGGGAGCCCCCGAGTGTGTTGTAATATAGAGTAAAATGCAGATGATGGACGAAAAATTTTGGGGCGATACACTTAGCTTTATTCATATCATAAGGAAGATGTACATTGTTCGGCTGAGTAGCCTTGGCTGAATAGCCTTATTGAAAGTAAAATAGGGGGGGTAGCTAGGGGTAGAAGCGTCGCAGCTGTGCGACGTTCCATGGGTTGGAGTATGCGACTCCAGACTCCACGTGCTTGAGGCGATAGGCGCCACCTGGGATGAGTTCAGTGATGATGTAGGATCCTTCCCATGGTGACTCGAATTTCTTCGGTCGCTCTTGCTTGAGTCATAAGACTAGGTCTCCTTCGACGAAGGACCTTGGGCGTAGCCGTCGGCTGTGGTAGTTGCGGAGACTCTGTTGGTACACCGCTAATCGAGCTGCTGCTATGTCACGCGCCTCGTCGAGTGTGTCAACGGCGTCTTCGAGTGCGACCGTCGATTCGGCTTCGCTGTAAGCAACGACCCGTGGGGCCTTGTGGCGTACCTCTGCTGGCAGCACGGCTTCGGCTCCGTGCACCATGAAGAAAGGCGTGTAGCCAATTGAGCTATTTGGCATTGTGCGCAGGCTCCACAGGATCGAGGGTAGCTCTTGTGTCCAGGCTCCTGCGAGTCGCTCGAGCGGTCTTATTAGGCGCTTCTTGATGCCAGCACCGACGAGGCCGTTCGCCTTCTCGACCTGCCCATTCGTTTGCGGGTGCACCACAAAGGCGTATGTGATGTTGATTCCGAGGTCTTCGCAGAAGTCTTGGAATTCTTTGGAGATGAAGTTCGACCCATTGTCGGTGATGATGTTATGCGGCACGCCGAACCTATAGACAATGTACTCAAAGAACTTGACGACAGTTTTGCCCTTTTGGTTAGTGACGGGCATGGCCTCAATCCACTTGGTGAATTTGTCGACTGCGACCAGGAGGTAAACGTGACCTCGTTTTGAGCACCTTGGCAGTTTTCTGATCATGTCAAGGCCCCATTGAGCGAAGGGCCAGGCCAAAGGTATGGGCCTGAGCTCGATCCGGGTGCGTGCGGTTTATCAGCGAACCTTTGGCACCCGTTGCATCTTCGGACGATGTCCTTGGCGTCGTTCATGGTCGTTGGCCAGTAGAATCCGGCTCGTAGAGCTTTGGCGACAAGGGCGCGGCTACCCGCATGATGGCCGCAGATGCCCTCGTGGATGTCTTGGAGGATGGTTTTGTCATCACCGATGGTGACACACCTTTGGAGTACACCCGAAATTCTTCGCTTATACATCTCACCATTAATGATGGTGAAGGCCTTTGACCGGCGAGATATGCGTCGGGCATCTGTCGGGCTATCAGGTAGCTCGCCGTCTATCAGGTACCTGAGGTATGGTTGTGTCAAAGTTTCTTCGACTGCCATGACCTGCATTAGGTTGACCACTGCGACCTCTGTGTCGAGCTTTTTGGGTCCTTCCTGCCCTTCGGGTAGCGCAGCCCCCGAGTGCTCTGCTTCTTCGGGTGATCCCTTTGGGAATTTCCGCTTGATGGATGGCACGCAGATCTGTTCGAGGAACACGCCTGGTGGCACCCGTGCACAGGTAGAGCCGATGTTGTCAAGTCTGTCGGCCTCCTTGTTGCTTTCTCTCCCAACATGCCGAAGCTCGCAGCCGTCAAAGTCTCCTTCAAGTGAGTTGTAGAGTTCTCGGTACGCGATCGTGTTGGCTGCATGTGCGTCGCACTCATTCATCGTCTGCTGGACGACGAGGTTCGAGTCTCCGTAGATGACCAGGTGCGTTGCGCCGCAGATTTTTGCCGTCCTCATGCCATGGATGAGGGCTTCGTATTCGGCCTCGTTGTTGGAAGCTCGAAATTTCATCCGGAGGACATACTTCATCTTGTTGCCCTGCGGGGAGGTCAGTATGACCCCGACTCCTGCTCCGGCTTCACGTTTGGAGTCGTCGAAGTGCATCGTCCATGACTGTGTCATGTCCGGTGTGTATGGTAGCTGCAGCTCCATCCAGTGGACGAGGAAGTCCGGGAGGACCTGAGACTTGATCGCGTGTCGCTTCTCGTAGATGATGTCTAGAGGTGACAACTCGATGCCCCATAGGGCCACGCGTCCTGTGGCCTCCGGGTTGTTCAGGATGTTGTTCAGTGGTGCCTCATTGACGACCATCACCTAGTGCTCCTGGAATTAGTGGCTCAGCCGACAAGCCGTCATGAACACGCCGTAGGCGAGTTTCTGGTAGTGAGTGTACCTCTGCTTTGCCGGCGTCAATACCTCGCTGAGGTAGTATATTGGGCATTGGACCCCATGGGTCTTTCCTTCTTTGGGTCGCTCGACCACCAGTACGATGCTTACCACCTGGTGTGTGGCTGCTATGTATAGCAGTAAAGGCTTGTTCTCCTTTGGCGTGACCAAAACGGGCGACGTAGAGAGCAGCCGCTTTAGGTCTTCGAATGCGTCGTCCGCCTCGGGCGTCCACTCGAATTTGTCTGCCTTGCGCAGCAACTGATAGAACGGCAGGGCTTTTTCGCCCATGCGGCTGATGAACCTGCTCAATGCCGCGATTCGCCCGGCAAGCTGCTGGACGCCCTTTAGGTTCTTCGGCTTCTCCATGGCCATTATGGCCCGGATTTTCTTCGGGTTTGCCTCGATCCCTCGCTGGGAGATGAAGTAGCCTAGTAGCTGACCAGATGGGACGCCGAAGGCGCATTTTTCTGGGTTTAACTTGATATTGTATCGATCGAGGTTATCTAAGTCTCGCGGAGATCGTCGATGAGCGTCTTGGCCTCCCTTGTTTTGATGACTATGTCGTCGACATAGACTTGGATGTTGCGGCCGATCTGGTCCTTCAGGCATGCCTGCATGCATCGTTGGTACATGGCGCCTGCGTTCTTCAGCCCGAATGGCATTGTGTTGTAGCAAAACACTCTGAACGGCGTGATGAACGCCGTTTTCTCCTGATCTTCGACCTTTAGTCGGATCTGGTTGTAGCCTGAGTAGGCATCGTGGAAGGAGAGTTTTTCGCATCCTGCAGTCGAATCGATGATCTGATCGATCCGAGGGAGAGGGAAGTGATCCTTCGGGCAGTGCTTGTTCAACGATGTGAAGTCCAGGCACATCCGCAGGATCTCCGTGTCCTTTTTGGGGACCATCACGGTGTTGGCGAGCCACTCGCTCTCCTTGATCTCCCTGATGAAGTTTGCGTCGAGTAGTCTGTTGACTTCGACTCCGATTGCTTCGGCCTGTGGTTCGGACAGTCGTCGGATGGACTGCTTGACGGGCTTGGCGTCTGGAAATACGTTGAGTGCGTGCTCGGCGAATTCCCTGGGAACTCCTGGCATATCCGCAGGACACCAGGCGAAGATTTTTCAGCGCTCACGGAGGAATTCGACGAGCGCGCTTTCCTATGCGGAGCTGAGGTCGTTGGCGATCAACGCCGTCTTGGAGGCGTTCGTCGGGTGGACCTACACCTTCTTTGTGTTAACGGTGGAGTCGAAAGACATGTCCGGTGCGTTCTGTCTCGCGACTGAGGGTGCCCCGTTGTCTGTCACCTCTCGGAGCCTTATGAGCTCCTCCTGCATGCCGAATGACTGGGGGATTCTGTTGAAGTCTCTATCGCAATGGTCCGATCGGGTGAAGCTCCCGTGGACCGTGATGACGCCCTTAGGTCCTGGCATCTTAAGTAGCAGGTACGCGTAGTGCGGTACTGCCAGGAACCGTGCGAGTGCCACACGTCCGAGGATAGCGTGGTATTGTGATGGTCAGTCCACCACTTCGAACTCGAGTCACTCGCATCGAAAGTTGTCGGGCTTGCCGAAGATGACGGCGTGGGTGTGCGGTGGTGGCGGCGCTTCCCGTCGGCTCACGCTAACCCTAGATCGGTAGGGATGTAGGTGGGGTGATTGGCACAGCGGCGAACCTCGTGACGCGTGTTGCCGGTCCCCACCACTTTATATAGCACGGCGACAAGGGCCCACCAACCATAATAAGGTTGGGCGCCATCAGGGCGCAGATAAGGGGCTCGTTCAGGCCGTTAGGCTCGAACGGGAGAGATCAAACTAACACCAACAAGGCATGGGGCTGGAGAACACTACTACCACTTTGGCTGAGAGCCTCGGCAGCACCGAAGCTCGGCTGGTGCGCGTGGAAATCCTGGTCCTCTTCAGCTTCTTCTCATGGGTCCTCCTGGAGCTGTTCGGCTCATTCCGCCGACGGTTCAGCCATGGGTTCTTCCGCCTCCTGGTGTGGACAGTGTACACGCTGTCCACTGTACTGGCGCCCTACACCATCGGTCTGCTGCAGGCTGGCCCTTTTCGTGACCAGACATTCGTCCTCTGGGGCACTATCCTCCTCCTGATCCAGGTAAACTCCGACTCCCTGTCCGTCTACAGCATCCAGGATATCGAGCAGAGGAAGAGGATGCTTGTGCAGCAAGTGTTGCAGATCTTTCTCGTGCTATGGCTGATCCTCAATGGCACCGGCGGCAACAAGAGTTACAACGCCACTATATGGATGTTCTGGACCTACAGCATCATTCTGACAAGCAGAAAAAAGTTCAGAATTTTAAGTAAGGCGAGCAAAAAGGGTGGTTTGGCTGAGGATTCTAAAGTGATTGCTGATTACATGATGGTTGAGCATCAGCTAGGACAGGAGATCGTTAATCCGCGCACCATGGAGGGGTACAGCTACATATTCCATGGCGAAGAGGAACTGGCTTCCCTGCTCCCGACTGCACCCGAGTACAGAATTGGATTAAAAGAGGCGACACATGCCAAATTCATCACTGTTGATTTTGTTTGGCGATGGATCGACTCTCATGGCTTCAAATACATCCGCCCCCCAACCTCGGAATATTAAAAGCAAACTGCACTCCCCTTCACATTATTCAAACTATTAAAACGGAGATTCTGTGGCTATCGGCTCAGTGAAGCTGGCCTTGATAAGACGCTGAATCTCGTTCTTCATGGGCTCCTTTCCAGGAAAGATAACTATGTTGGTGCTTTTCGAGCTATCGAGGTGGAGCTGGCATTCCTGTATGATTTCTTCTATACAAAGATGGAATCAGGCCCTTTGTACTGGTTTTTGTCATTACCTATTATATCAACGGTTATTGTTTGGAATAAGATTTCTGGAGCATTTAGCAAACACTACCATCGTAGTAATTTGGAACAGAGAGTCAATGGAAGCGATGTTATTCGTTGGATTACTATTGTACTGCTCACCAACTTGGTGTTTGTATACATTATGTGGCCATTGATTACTCCCCATAGGTTGGACTTAGTTGACAGCCTCCATACATGGATTGAGGAAAGACAGGAGCCAAGAACAAGAAAATCAACTCCACAAGCACGCAGTGAAAGTACCTGGGAAAGAAAGCTCGGGCAGTACTCTCTGTTACTCAACTTCCACTACCGCCTGCGGAATGCACTATATTTTCTATCCCTAGGCTTGATCGATGCTAAAAGGAAAGGACAGAAAGCTGGGAAAAAGATAAAATTGACAGAGGAAGTCATCATACACGTCCTCTCTCAGTTCAAAAAGAACAACGGCGAGCTAGAAAATGGACGATCGGCACCAGTGGCGAAGCACGAAAAAAAATTAAGGCCGGGCGAACTCTAAAGCGAAACAAGCTTATTCCAGCCAATTAAATTCCTTATAACATCCTCGCCAAAATCTTCTAGCATATGTATGTTTGGGGGACATTGAAAGAGTTGGTTGAGTTGGATCCTTCTCAAGGTACGCCAATATAACATTATCTCCAATATTAAGATGAAATCGATCAATAGGAATGAAATCCTGGATCAAATTTGATGGCACATATAGCAAAAGGACTTATACCTTCATCTTATTTAACATGAACATTCTCTACTACAACAGCTTCGAGTGAATTTCTAATATTTTTTCTACTTGTTCGGCAGCTTTAGAATTTCTGTTTTTTTTTTCACTTGTTGATGTCGCTCTTGAATTAACATATGGTCCGTAACATTACATGTTTGTTTAGAGTTGCTGCGACTAGAAAGTGATACAAAATACTTTGTCAAATTTTCGATTCACATCTGAAAAATTCATCAAATAGGACACTAGTGCTCTACCCAAATACAAATATAACTAGAAAAAAGTATACCTTTCATCCCTTTGCTGGACCCTTCCTATTCTTCGTCGGTCTAACAAAAATAAAGCCAACAGTTTCTCTCGCAACCCCGATCGGTCTCTCTATTGCTTCTCTCGCTCGATGATGTTGCAGTATGTGCTCCAACGGGGGGCAGCAGACCAATGGTAGAGGCCTAACACCAGCTGGAAGGCTGATCGATGCGTTCCGCTAAAACAAAAAGGCAGACATGATCGATACATATGCCGGTGCACTGGGTTATACGTAGGTATACAATTTTTTTGTCGCTAACCAAGGTAGGGCGGGCGCCGGACCTCGCCCTACCGAGAGCCTCGCCGCTGATCGGCACTTGCTAGGAATCAACTGGGAAGCCAACTCTCATGGGCCTGCACCCTGCCAACACATATCCACACCATCCTTGTATGGCACATCGCCACAACCATCTCCGGGAACGAGGTGTTGCCGGACGCCCCCCTGAACATCGACCGCCTAGTTGCCCAGAGCCTGTCGGATTACTGTGCCTACCTGGTAGCTTTTATTCCGGACATGCTGCCTGGTCATGGCTACGACACACAGCGCATCTTTGATGCTGTGGTCATGGAGGCTCGGCGGTGCCTAGTAGGATGCGAAACTGTGAGCAGTAGATGTGAAAAGCTGATGACGACGGGCTTGCACGGCGACTATATTTTGGTAATGGGAGCCAAGCTTGGAAGAGAACTCCGGGGCATGGCGCCCGAATGGCGTTGGAAGGTGCTAGCTGACTTCTGGGGCGAGTTCATATCGTTCCTGGCGCCATCGGACAACACCGACATCCATGCGGAGAAGCTTGCCGCCGGCGGGGAGTTCATGACCCATCTCTGGGCGCTTCTTACTCATGCCGGTATTCTGGAGCGGCCCTCTTCCTCCTCTGGGAGGGTTTAATGGTACCATTACAAAAGATTTCGCTATTTCAGCAATTGATTCAGTGTATATATGTGGAACTTTGGGATACATCATGGGTCATGTCGGTGGTGGAGGCAGGGATGTGTGCTTCAGGAGATTGGCCACGAGTTGGTCTGTAATAGCGCTGCATAGTGTTTTATTCATTTGGTTCTCTAATAAGGTTGTTTGCAAGGACTGAAACTATTTGTTTTTTCGCGTCACCCTTGTTCTGTTAATTTCACAAAGCATGTTGTAACTTTGTTGATTTGTGCTATCCGTGTAGAATCAATGCAGAGTTCCTCGTAAGCAACACTTTTGCTTCGGTCCACCCCCACCCCACCCCCACCCCACCATCATCTCTTCTTTTAAACTTTAACAAACAAAAACTCAAAAACTCGAGACCGATTGTTTAGAGGACCGTACGAACCCACCCCGTATGGTCCTTTTAGACATATACTTACCGTATACGTATACTCATATGCCTGCGAAAAGCGGAAATCGGAAGTTATATAACAGCAACAAAAAATTTAAAATATAACGTGCAAAGACTTAGATCGCGATAATGAAAAATGGGATCACCCAAGCAAAACCTAGATTATAACTGGTTCGACCGAGTACACATATACGATCGACGGGTCAAAAAAATAAAACAGCCCATACAACTTAAGTTTAGGAGGGAGGACCAAAGTACACCTCGGTAACCAAATGATTATGTTCGCCACACATGACAAATAAGAGCAAGTACAATAAGGTCCAGTCAGCAGGCTATAAGACTTAAACTAGTATATTTATGCTTAGTTGGATGAGAGAGAAGAGAAAAGAGAAGAGGAGTGGGCTCTTAGTTAAGAGCCAGCTGCAGCATGTGCTCCTAGGCACTATGTGAGAGTGTAAAGTGAGACATACATTAATAAATTAATATATTTTTATGTCTATCTATTAAACATGTTGGTTATTAGATTGACTCTTGATGACATAGACATGGCTTATAGCCAGCAGTTGGCTCTACTATTGCGCTTGCTCTAATCGATTGAAACAGAGATCAGTCAGAGGACTAAGCGTGGCTTTTGATGGATGTGAAATGCAAACTTCGCGTACATGTCGGAACCGTTTATTTGCACTCAGATTTGGATCAACCACTATGTGAGAGTGTAAAGTGGGACTGTCGGGGATATACCCCGGGTACGCAGAGTTGATGTATTGAGTGATTCTTAGAAGGAAGTTTCTATAAAAGGGTATGAAAATATGAATAATAAATGTAACAAGTTATAAGATATATAGAAAGAAATCTTAAAGGAAAAAAGGGAACATGGGCCGAATTAACCAAAAGTCGGCCTGTTTAGATTCCTCCTAGGCCGAATTAAGCCTCGCCAGCTTGATCTGCCACTTCCCTGGCCGAGTTACTCTAAAGCTCGTTGGGCCGAGTTGCTCCTAGTCGTCCCACCTCGCCAGCGCCGGTAGAGCTCCCAGCGAGACCACCTCTTCATCGACAGATCCCGCCAGCACACCATGCTCCCTCGACACCGGGTCAACGCGCCAATATCGCCATCGCCTCGTCCCCTCGACGACTTCCCCGGGTGGGCCGGATCAAGAACATCTCGGCCCACAGCGAGTCCTTGCGTCCTGGCCAACACCCCAGGCTACGAGCCGAATCACGGGAAGACCTAGGATGGGCTAGTCCCAGAAACACCTCGGTAGGAACGAATTGCAGGAGAACCACGACTGGGCCGAATCACAGGAAGACCCCGACTGGGCCCCTTCATAAGTTCAGCCAGGATCCCCTCTTCTGCTCCTAGGCCGAATTTCATCCTGCCAGGCCGAGTTATCTCTTCACCCATGGAGCTAGGGACGAGATACATCGACCCACAAGCCTTCTTATTCATCTCTGAACGCTCCCTCAACTCCCGCAGCGATACTTCAACTAGCCAAGCAGGCACCATAAGTACGGTGCCAGTCTTGGGACGCCCATGGCTCAGAACTGGCACGCGCAGTAGGGAATATACCCTTGGCATCAAGAAGATGCTAGAGAATATGTCCTTAGCATCAAGAATATGCTAAGGAATATGCCTTGGCATCTCCAAAGATGCCAAGGCATATGCTGAGCATCTAAGAAGATGCCAGGAATATGCTACACAGATGCCAAGCGTGGGGAACAAGTTTTGTCCCCTGGGCTCCCTTTATAAGGAGCACCAGGGGGGTCATTCACAGGGAGAGGCCCCCGAAGGGATCTTCCCCTCTCTGCTCAATAGGAGCTCCTCTTCTTCTTCCTCCTCCATTCTCACAGAGAAATCTAGATAGAGGCATAGGAGATAAAGCATAAGGAGCATGATTGTAGCCACAAGTATGGCAAGATTATAAGAGATTAGATGTAGAGAAAGAGGTGTTATCTCCACATGAGAGACTCAATCATATATACATTGTATTTCTATTTGTTTATACGAATGCAGTCTTCACTGCATCATCCCTCCCCGGATTCCTCCACGTCCATCGGCCCCAACTTTAGCCTACCCATGGCATATGCCTGAAGGGTTTCGCAGCATAGTAAATCAAAAAAATTCTACGGATGCGAACAGGAAAGCCAAGATCTAATCTAGGAGATGCAAACAGTGAGGGGGATCAGATGAGATCTTCATACCCTTGAAGATTCGCACAGCGGAACGTTCGACGGAACATGGGTGATGTAGTCGTACTCGCTTCTCCTCCTCGCGATCCGATCCGATCTAACACCGCAAGTGGCGATGCCTTCGAGAGATGCACACGTGCGGCACCTCGACGTCTCCTCCTTCCTCGGTCCAGCAAGTATGGTAGAGATACGGATTGGATCTACAACGCGACGACGCGGTGCAAGTGGTGGAGAGTTTCTGCAGCAGGGCTTCGCCTACGTGCAGTCGGGAGGGAGAGAGAGAGGAGGGCAGCAGGGCGGCTAGGGTTGTGGAGGAGGTGTGTGGGGAGGGTGCGCCCCAGCCCTCTATATATAGAGGGGTGGGCGCCAGCCCTAGCCCCTCCCCCAAGCCCTAGGCCGGCGGCCAAGGAGGAAGGAGTGGGGGGCAAGTTTCCCCCCTTCTAGAAGCTTTCCTAGGGTTTGCCCTAGATCTGGCCGGCTGGGACCTATGGGGCCTTGTGCCCCTGGCCCAATGCGGCCAGGGAACTCCCTCATAGGCCCATGCCCCCTCCCGGCAGGTGGGGCCACGTTGGTACCCCTTCGGAAGGTTCTAGAAGCTTCCGGTACAATACCGATTAACCCGAAACAATTCCGAACTCCAAAAACTGCATTGCCTTATATGAATCTTATTCTCCGGACCATTCCGGAACCTCTCGTGATGTCCCGGATCCCATCCGAGACTCCGAACAAAAACTCATAAACAAATTATCCAATCTATCCTAGCGTCGAGACACGTTAAGTGTGTGACCCTTCGGGTTCGAGAATATGCAGACATGATCTTCTATCAATAATAAACAGCGGGGTCTGGAAACCCATATTGACTCCCACACATTCATCGATGATCGTATCGGATGAACCACAATGCCAGGATTCAATCAATCCCATATATATATTCCCTTCGTCTCGCGATATTTTACTTGCCCAAGATTTGATCGTCAGTACCGTCATACCTAGTTCAATCTCGTTCACAGCAAGTACTTTACTCGTTCCGTAATCCGATATCACTTTGTGATTAACTCCTTAACCACATGCTTGCAAGCGGTGTTGATATCGATTACCGAGTGGGCCCGAAGTATATCTCTCCGACTTGGGAGGGACAAATCTCATCTCGATACATACAACCCAACGGATACTTTCCGATCACCTGAGAGACACCTTTATGATCACCCTCTCATAGGATGACGTTTGATGACCTCAAAGCTTTCTTCCGATACCAGGGAGTTGTATTATCTCATGGTCTAAGGAATACAATATTTGACATAAGAAAATCTTCGCAAAGATGAACACGATGACACGATATAATTGCTCCGCTTAGTTTGGGTCTGTCCATCATATCATTCTCCCAATGATATGATCTCATTATTAATCGACAACTCATGTCTATGGTTAGGAAACCTTAACCATCATTATTCAATGAGCTAGTTCATAGAGGCATACTAGGGACATGGTGTTGTTCACAAACCACACAAGTATTAAAGTTTCCGCTTAATACAATTCTAGCATGGAATATAAACTTTATCATGAACAAGAATTATAATAATAACATATTTATTATTGCCTCTAGGGCATAATTCCAACAATGTCGTGATACCACCACGACATTTGGCGCCCACCGTGGGGCCTTTTAGTGGCTTTGGTTGGGTTTCCATCCGGACGGGAGCATCTTCATCAACCTCATCTTCATAAAGCACCTTCAGCTCCTCCAGGCGAGCAGAGAATAGAGGGAGCACCTTCAGCTCCTCCAGGCGAACAGAGAACAGAGAACAGAGAGAGCACCTTCAGCTCCTCTAGGCAAATAGAGAACAGAGAGGTAAGCGCAGGGGTCTCCAAGTCTAACTCAGCGAAGCAGCTAAGACTCAGCATGAATAACTCAAACTCTTATCTAAGCTTACTGTAAGTAACAGATAACTCAGCCACCAACATCCGATCCTTCACCCCGGGGAGAAAATAACTCAACCCGGGGATAGAATCGCCTTTAGATGTAGAGAAACTTATATAGGTTTGGGTATGCATTTGACTAGCGTATTTATAATTCGGATAGAATTTGAGTGAGCCTTTTTATAATTCGGATAGAATTTGTGTCAGCTTATTTATAATTTGGATAGAATTTGAGTCAGCTTATTTATAATTCGGATATAATTTGAGTCAGTTTATTTATGCCTCGGATTAACCTTTAACTCAGCTCAGTGGCTTATCTCTGATTCGGACTAACATTTGATTCAGCTTGCTAGGGTATATTATAATTCGGATTTGTATTCGGACTTGGCGTACTAGCTTATCTCTGATTCGGACTAAAGTTTGATTCAGCTTGCCAGATTGTCGGGTTATGTTATATCTCGGATTGATATTTCACTATCTTGCCAGGTTATCTCGTATGTCGGATGACTATTTGCCAGCTTATCATATCTCGAATCTATATCTTATATCAACATCTCGAATCATATCTCTCAGCGATTAGCCCTATTATCATATCTCGAAACTTAATCTCGGATCTATATCTCGGATCCATATCAAAGGCAAATTGACATCATTTCATCGGATCAAATCATATCTGGGCAAGTAGATGACTCGGATTTGAGTCATATACCTCGGATTTGAGTCAGATGACTCAGATTTGAGATGTAAGTAAAAATTGTGTAAAGTAACTCGGATTTGGAATCAGATGACTCGGATTTGAGTCATATACCTCGGATTTAAGTCAGATGACTCAGATTTGAGATGTAAGTCAAAATTGAGTAAAGTAACTTGGATTTGGAATCAGATGACTCGGATTTGAGTCATATACCTCAGATTTGAGTCAGATGACTCAGGTTTGAGATGTAAGTCAAAATTGAGTAAAGTAACGCGGATTTGGAATCAGATGACTCGGATTTGAGTCATATACCTCGGATTTGAGTCAGATGACTCAGATTTGAGATGTAAGTCAAAATTGAGTAAAGTAACTCGGATATGGAATCAGATGACTCGGATTTGAGTCATATACCTCGGATTTGAGTCAGATGACTCAGATTTGAGATGTAAGTCAAAATTGAGTAAAGTAACTCGGATTTGGAATCAGATGACTCAGATTTGAGTCATATACCTCGGATTTGAGTCAGATGACTCAGATTTGAGATGTAAGTCAAAATTGAGTAAAGTAACTCGGATTTGGAATCAGATAACTCGGATTTGAGTCATATAACTCAGATTTGGAATCAGATAACTCGGATTTGAGTCATATACCTCAGATTTGAGTCAGATGACTCAGACTTGAGATGTAAGTCAAAATTGAGTAAAGTAACTCGGATTTGGTGACAGATGACTCGGATTTGATTCATATACCTCAGATTTGAGTCAGATGACTCAGACTTAAGACATAAGTCAATTTTGAGTAAAGTAACTCGGATTTGGTGACGGATGACTCAGATTTAAGTCATATAACTCCGATTTGAATCAGATGACTCGGGCTTAAGACATAAGTCAATTTCGAGTAAAGTAACTCGGATTTTGTGACAGATGACTCGGATTTGAGTCATATACCTCGGATTTGAGTCAGATGACTCAGACTTAAGACATAAGTCAATTTTGAGTAAAATAATTCGGATTTGGAAACAAATAACTCCGATTATGACTTGCCCAAAAGAGTTATGACCAGTGCCCAAGAAGGCCAGAAGTCAGAAACTTGCCCAAAAGGGTTATGACCAGTGCCCAAGAAGGCCAGAAGTCAAAAACTTACCCAAAGAGGTTAAAAGACTAGTGCCGAAAATGGCCAGAAGTCATAACTTACCCAAAGATGTTAAAAGACCAGTGCCAAAAATGGCCAGAAGTCAGAAACTTGCCCAAAAGAGTTATGAACAGTGCCCAAGAAGGCCAGAAGTCAGAAACTTGCCCAAAAGGGTTATGACCAGTGCCCAAGAAGGCCAGAAGTCAAAAACTTACCCAAAGAGGTTAAAAGACCAATGCCGAAAATGGCCAGAAGTCATAACTTACACAAAGAGGTTAAAAGACCAGTGCCAAAAATGGCCAGAAGTCATAACTTACCCAAAGGGGTTAAAAGAGCAGTGCCCAAGAAGGCCAGAACTCATAACTTACCCAAATAAGTTATAAGACGAGAGCCAAAAATGGCGAGAAGTCATAACTTACCCAAAGGGGTTAAAAGAGCAGTGCCCAAGAAGGCCAGAACTCATAACTTACCCAAAGGAGTTATAAGACAAGAGCCAAAGAAGGCCAGAAGTCAAAAATTTCCCAAAAGGGCTAAAAGAGCAGTGCCCGAGAAGGCCAGAACTCATAACTTACCCAAAGAGTTAAAAGACAAGTGCCAAAAATGGCCAGAAGTCATAAACTTACCCAAAGGGGATAAAAAGACCCAGCACTCGAGAAGGCTAGGAACCATAACTTACCCAAAGGAGTTAAAGAATAATACCCATGAAGGCGAGGTATCACAAACTTACCAGAAAGGGTTATATAAGCAAGAAAAACATGACAAGGAAAATATGAGTCGGAAATGAACTCTGGGAATATTTAATACGAAGCCTATGCATGACTCTACTAGTCCCACATAGTCTCGGGGACTAATGTCGGGGATATACCCCCGGGTACCCCAGAGTTGATGTATTGAGTAATTCTTAGAAGGAAGTTTCTATAAAAGGGTATGAAAATATGAATAATAAATGTAACAAGTTATAAGATATATAGAAAGAAATCTTAAAGGAAAAAAGGGAACATGGGCCGAATTAACCAAAAGTCGGCCTATTCAGATTCCTTCTAGGCCTAATTAAGCCTCACCAGCCTGATCTGCCACTTCCCTGACTAAGTTACTCTAAAGCTCGTTGGGCTGAGTTGCTCCTAGTCGACCCACCTCGCCAACACTGGTAGAGCTCCCAGCGAGACCACCTCTTCATCGACAGATCCCGCCAGCACACCATGCTCCCTCGACACCGGGTCAACGCGCCAATATCGCCATCGCCTCGTCCCCTCGACGACTTCCCCGGGTGGGCCGAATCAAGAACATCTCGGCCCACAGCGAGTCCCTGCGTCCTGGCCAACACCCCAGGCTACGGGCCGAATCACGGGAAGACCCATGATGGGCTAGTCCCAGAAACACCTTGGCAGGGCCGAATTGCAGGAGAACCACGACTGGGCCGAATCACAGGAAGACCCCGGCTGGGCCCCTTCATAAGTTCGGCCAGGATCCCCTCTTCTGCTCCTAGGCCGAATTTCATCCTGCCAGGCCGAGTTATCTCTTCACCCATGGAGCTAGGGACGATATACATCGACCCACAAGCCTTCTTATTCATCTCCGAATGCTCCCTCAACTCCCGCAGCGATACTTCAACTAGCCAGGCAGGCACCATAAGTACCGTGCCAGTCTTGGGACGCCCATGGCTCAGACTGGCACGCGCAGTAGGGAATATGCCCTTGGCATCAAGAAGATGATAGATAATATGCCCTTGGCATCAAGAATATGCTAAGGAATATGATGCCAAGGCATATGCTGAGCATCTAAGAAGATGCCAGGAATATGCTACATAGATGCCAAGCGTGGGGAACAAGTTTTGTCCCCTAGGCTCCCCTTTATAAGGAGCACCAGGGGGATCGTTCACAGGGAGAGGCCCCCGAAGGGCTCTTCCCCTCTCTGCTCAATAGGAGCTCCTCTTCTTCTTCCTCCTCCATTCTCACAGAGAAATCTAGATAGAGGCATAGGAGATACAACACAAGGAGCATGATTGTAGCCACAAGTATGGCAAGATTATAAGAGATTAGATGTAGAGAAAGAGGTGTTATCTCCACATGAGAGCTCAATCATATATACATTGTATTTCTCTTTGTTCATACGAGTGCGGTCTTCACTGCATCATCCCTCCCCGGATTCCTCTACGTCCATCGGCCCCAACTTTAGCCTACCCATGGCATATGCCGTGATACCACCACGACAGGGACATGCATTAGTAATCCTCTCTGGTCCTCACCCTCTCGGCATCGGCCTTTTTCAGTTCTCTACAGTCATGGCGCGTGCTCGCGTGGTTAATAATTTGCACCCGGCTTTCCCGGGTCTGAGAGTTCTCTCTTTCATCAATCAAGACGAAGGTCGTAACGCTAGGACTTTGGTGGAGCCTGTGCAATGCTGGGTCATGTTTAGGCATCCAGCAGCAACTCATCAACCATGATTTTGTTGAGGCTATTGTTAAGTCGTTTGGTGGTGTCCTTCTCTTCTGGCACGAGCCGGCTCACAGCAAGGAGAAAGTCATTGTAAAATGCCTGGTGGAAGATCTTGACCATATCCCTAGAGATATCACCTATGGAAAACTTTTCTCACGTAACGATTTCAGAAGGTCCTAGACAATTACAACATATCCCCTTATTGGCGACGTGCAACCAGCTCCCATGCCACTGTCTGCCTACAAAGCGACCTGACCAAGACAACCAAAATCAGTAAGAAGATGGCCTTTGATCAGTTGTCCATATCGAGTCATTCCTTTGACGAAAATGCTGCTGAAACCCAGTCGATCGTCTTCAACTGTTTCTGTAACAAGCAAGGTTTCCTCATCACCTATTATCGTCACAAGCGCCATGGTACCCCGGTGACGGTTCGCAACCTGAGAAGAAGCCCTCGGATCACTAGTCTGGCCAATGGCTTCAGGTGTGTGTCTGCTTAAAGTGTGCAGAAGGCCTCTAGACGTAAATTTACGTGCACTCGACAACCCACTCTCTTTAAAAGAAGCCCTCCTAAGATGAAATCTCTCCTCTCTGAGGCACAAGCTGTTCCAAAATCTAATGAGGTGGTCCTTTTTCCTGATACTTCTTCGCTCCATCACAAGCCAGCGCCTTTTCTGCCAGTCGAAACCCTTCGCGCCCTGGGGACAAAGTTTGGTGGCATCTCTCCTGAGGAGGTTGTTGATGATCGTCTGCTGCGTGTGACAGTGCCAAATGAAGACATGGACTGAAACTACAAACCGATGTGGCCAGCTAAAGCTTGGCCATGCTAGCTCCTTTGTTTATCTCTTCATGTTTTGCGTTTATCCCTTTTGCACCTATGATGCTAGTGTTTCCTTTGGCTACCCTGATGTTTGGAACATAATGTGGGGTTCTTATACCCCTTCTTTTAACTACCTGTCGGCCTGGTTTGGCCCCTTAGGCTTTTTGTGTCTTGTCTGGACCTGGAAGCTTTTGAGAGTTTTTTGCTATGCTAAACTCTCCTCTCCCACTTTAACACCACGGTACTCATGGCTGATAAAATCAGATGGTTCATTCTAGACTGGAACATTAGGGGGATAGGTTCAGAGATAAAATGGGACGCAATTAGCGACAAAATAAGTGAATCCAATTGCTCCATTATGTGTTTCCAGGAAACAAAAAGAGATTTTTTCGATCACTCATACATCAGAAAGTTTGCACCGAAACGTTTTGATCACTTTGCATACTTTCCCTCTGCTGGGAACTCGGGTGGCATTATCACCATTTGGAATGGGGCTCTTTTCCATGGGGAAGTCATAGATTCTAAGCAGTTTGTGGTGCACGTAAAATTCACCTCTAAGGTTTTCGGGCTTTGCTGGCACTTGCTTAACATCTATGGTCCTTGTGCTGATGAAGCCCGTGAAGTTTTCATTGATTGGATGATGAACTTAGAGATCCCAGATGATGAACTTCGGCTTCTTGCGAGAGATTTTAACTTCTACAGATCTGAAGAAAATAGGAACAGAGAAGGCAGGAACCTACAGGACATGTTCACTTTTAACAACTTCATAAATTCTCATGGACTGGTCGAAATTCCTATCTTGGGTTGTGCCTTCACATGGAGTAATATGCAGGAGTGTCCCTTGCTGGAGCAAGTTGACTGGTTTTTTTCTTCGGAGCTTTGGACCTTGACCTTCCCAAACACCGAGGTTAAGCCACTCTCTCGCCACACCTCAGATCACATCCCTCTCCTCATTTCAGTAGGAACAGATATCCCCAAGGCCAAAATTTTCCGTTTTGAAAACTATTGGCTGGATTGTCAAGGTTTTTTAAGCACTGTGGAGAATGCTTGGAAAATCCCATGCATAACTCGAGACTGTGCGGGTCTCATATCCTCAAAGCTCAAAAACACTAGAAAAGCCCTAAAAAACTAGAGCAAGAACACTTCACGAATCTCCATGTGGCTGGAGAGATGCAATCTTGTGCTCAACCTACTGGACGGCTTGGAAGAATGATACGTTGGAAATGTATCTATAATTTTTGATGGTTCATGCTGGTTTAGTATCTACTTTGCTTTACTTGTCCACACTTTGAGGTTATTTTTACATGTTTTCTGGTACTAACCTAGCAACAAGTTGCAACAGTACCAGATGCCTGTTTTCTACTATTTTTGGTTTCAGAAAAGTTAGTAAAAAAATATTCTCGAAATTGGACGGGACAAAGGACAAAGTCAATTACTTTCTGTGGGGAACAAGAAGTCCAGAGGAGAGCCCGAGGGGCCGGCCAGAGGGGCCATACCCACCCCAGGCGCGGGTGGGCCCCACCCCGTGCCTGGCTAGGGTTTGGTCACCCTGGCGGCCGCCTCAGTCTCCCCCTTCGCCTATAAGAAGCCCGCGATGCAGAAACCCTGAGTACCCGATCAAATCTCCACGAAACCTTCTGTAGCCGCCGCCGTCGTCGTCCCTAGATTTGGAGGGGGGTCTGAAGTTCTTTTCGGCATCCTGCCGGAGGGAGATCTTCCTAGAGGCCTTCTCTCCGGTATGATGCGTGATTAGTTCCACCTTGGACTATGGGTCCATGTAGTAGATAGATGGTTGTATCTCCTCCTTGTGCTTTCATGTATAGATCTTGTGAGCTCCGTTCATGATCAAGACCTAATCTATTTGTAATCATGCATGTTGTGTTTGCGGGGATCCAATGGATATTGAGATTATTATGTTGGTTTGATTAATGGTTTTGTCTTTATGATTCTATCATGTCTGTGTTGTTTGTGATCTTGCATGCTATCCGTTGTTAGTAGCTATCTTGGCCAAGTAGTTGCTAGTGACTCCAAGAGGGGGTATTTATGCTCGATAGTGGGTTCATGCCTCTAGTTTCCAAGGGAAGTGACAGAAATCTCTTCGATTGTAGATGTGTTGTTGCTACTAGGGAGAAAACAACGGTCTCTTGTTCATGGAACATGTGGATTGTTTACCTTACACACTTTGCTTAAAGCAGTTGTCTGTTGCTTGCAACTTAATGTAGGGGTTCGTAGCATGGAAAACAAAAAATTTCTACCGCATACAAACAAACAAGCCAAGATCTATCTACTAGATTGTAGCAACGAGTCGATAGAATAACTCACCCTCGAATATTCCAAAGTGTTTAACGAGAGCAAATTCTCATGGGTGATGTAGTCGTACTCTTGCCTATCTCAAGATCGTGTAGACGATCCTTCCGGCGCTGCGTTCCGGCAGTGCTTCCGCAGTCGGTCACACGTTCGGTACTCGATGAAGACCTTCCTCTTCCTTGTTCCAGCAGGCAGCGGAGGTTGTAGCACTCTCCTCGCGATTCCGGCAGCACGACGGCGTGGTACCGGAAGTAGAGGGGAGATCTCGCAGGGCTTCGCCTTAAGCCGGAGCGAATATGGTAGACTATGAGAGAGGCCTTGGTGATCTAGGGTTTAGAGGGAACCAATGTAGGAAGCTTGGCGGGCGGCTAGGTCTTGGGAGAGCCCCAACTCGGCGGCTAGGAGGAAACCCTAGGGCGGCGGCGACTGCAGGAGGCCGGCGGCTAGGGTTAGGGTTTTGGTGGAGAGAGGTGTAGGCTAGAGGGGGCACCCCTGTCCCTTCTTTTATAGGTGGGAGGGCGCCGGCCAAGGGGATGGAGTCCTCCCCCAAGTCGGCCTCCTTGGACGGCGGGTGGAGGGAGAGGAACTCCTCCCCAAGTAGGTTTCCTACTCTCCCTCCACCAAGCAAAACTGCCGTTTGACTTTTCAAATTGGCGTTTGACTTCTTCAAACTAGGATTTGATTTATCCCTTTATTTTGCCCAGCCATGATACCTATTACATGGTGCAACCATTCCAACTTGTTATGACACAT
The DNA here is from genome assembly GCA_910589765.1 of Avena atlantica. NCBI lineage: Eukaryota > Viridiplantae > Streptophyta > Magnoliopsida > Poales > Poaceae > Avena > Avena atlantica. The sequence continues at coordinate 44,194,588 of OU342737.1, forward strand.
TCATGTACCCTTCCCCTCCGGAGTGCCGGACCTTCCGGACCCTTCTAGAACATTCCCGATGAAAACACCAGAATCATTCTCCAACTCCGAAACAGGACTTTCCTTATATGAATCTTATTCTCCGGACCATTCCGGATCTCCTCGTGATATCCCGGATCCCATCCGAGACTCCAAACAACATTTAGTCTCTTACTCATCATTCCATAACTACTCAACAACATCGAATCCTTAAGTGTGTCTCCCTACGGTTCGTGAATTATGCGGACATGATCGAGACACTTCTCCGAACAATAACCAATAGAGGAATATGGAAATTCATATGGATCCCACATATTTCTACGATTACTTTGCGATCGAATGAACCACTTACATACGATACCAATTTCCCTGTGTCTCGCGATAGTTTACTTATCCTAGGTTTTGATCGTCGATATCTCTACATACCTAGTTCAACCTCGTTGCTGATAAGTACTCTTTTCTTGTTCCCGTGGTATGTGATCCCTTGTGAGCCAGTCACATGCTTGCAAGCTAATTGGATGACATTCCACCGAGAGGGCCCAGAGTATATCTATCCGTCATATGGATGGAAAAATCCCACTCTTGATCCATGTGTCTCAACCCATACTTTCCGAACACTCAATGCCACCTTTATAGCCACCCAGTTACGGTGTGGTGTTTGATGTCATCAAAGCATCCTTCCGGTGATGGTGATAATCATGATCTCATGGTCGAAGGAATTAGGTTACTATGTATCAGAAAGCTTATAGCAATTGAACTATTAAAATGACTTGATCTTTATGCTATGCTTATCTATAGGAGTATGTCCATCATACCATTATCCTAACGATATGATCTTGTTGTTAATAACATCTCAATGTTCATGATGGGGAAACCACAATCATTTATTAACCAACAAGCTAGTATTATGAAGAGGCTTTACTAGGGACTCTTATTTAGTTTACAAATCACACAAGTATTAATGTTTCCTGGTCAGTACTATTATAGCATGAATGTAAACATTTATCATAAACACAAAGATATAATAATAACTACATTTATTATTGCCTCTAGGGCATATCTCCAACACTTAATACTGGAGGGGTTTCGGATGATAACCTGAAGATGGACTACTAGTCATAAATGCAGTTGGATGGCGGTCTATGTATCTTGTTGTATTGCCCAATCAACCTTATAGGATCTTTCTGACTAGTAATTGCATTGTTATGCCTTGCTCAGTTCCTGTCAATTGCCCTACTGTAATTTGTTTATCCTTCATGCCATGTTGTTTATCTAAGGAGAGCACCTCTAGTGAACTATGGATCCCGGTCCAATCTTTACCATTGATATATCTTCCACTGTTACTTGTTTACTTGCTGCAAACCATTACCTTCCATACCATACGTTTAATCCTTTGTTACAGCAAACCGGTGAGTTGGGGCAAAGTCTTGAGTTTGTGTTGTGCAGGTCTCCGCGTTGCTTGCAACACATGTGTGATGTTTCCTTCCTCCTCTGGTTCGATAACCTCGGTCTCTACTGAGGAAAGACTTTTTGCTTGCTGCTTCACACCTTGCTCTTGGGGTTTCCAACGAAGTGCTCCACGTCAGCACCATCAAAGAACAGAGAACTCTCTCTATTTAAGAATTTAATTTCCGTATTATTATCAAAAGGCACATTTCCAATCTTCTACACTACAAGCGTATCTATTGGAAGAACAGATGCACCATCAGGTGGGTGAAACTCGGTGGGGAGAACACCAAGTTCTTCCACGCAGCTGCCACTAAATCTTATAGAAGAAATAAAATCCCATCTCTTATCTCCGATGAAGGCGTCCCCTACAATGATCATGAATCCAAGGCTGCAATAATATGGAACACTTTCTCAAAGCGCTTGGGTTCTTCCGATAATCCAAATATGCATTTCTCTCTTAGCGATCTAATTTGTAGGACAGAGGGGCTAGACGCGCTCTCCCGCCCTTTCACTCTTGAAGAGATTGATAATGTCATCAAATCGCTACCTACTGACCGTGCCCCAGGTCCGGACGGCTTTAATGGCCTTTTCCTTAAGAGGTGTTGGCATATCATTAAGAATGATTTCCATGCTCTTTGCCGTGCTTTTTTCAATGACTCCGTCAACCTCCAAAGCATCAACAACTCCCATATCATGTTGATCCCAAAGGTTCCTAGTCGTGAAAATCTTGGTGACTATTGACCTATCTCGCTACTCAACTCCTGTCTCAAGCTTCTCACTAAACTTTTAGCAGACCTCCTCCAAAGGGTAATCCTCAAAATCATCCATCAAAACCAATACGGTTTCATCAAGGGCAGGACGATTCAAGATTGTCTTGATTGGAGTTTTGAATTTCTTCACCAATGCCATCAGTCTAAAAGAGAAATCATAATCCTCAAACTGGATTTTGCCAAAGCTTTTGACATGATCGAACACAACACGATCTTATCCATGTTAAAACATTATGGCTTGGATGATCACTTCCTTGGATGGATTAAATCTATCCTTGCGTCTAGCACTTCTTCGATCCTCCTGAATGGAGTTCCTGGAAAAACTTTCCATTGTCGTAGGGGACTGAGGCAAGGTGACCCTCTTTCGCCCCTCCTCCATGTCTCTACGGTGGACCTCCTTCAAAGTGTCATCAACAAAGCTTGCCAGAGTAACCTCCTCCATCACCCCATTCCTTCGGTTAATGGAGATTTCCCGATAATCCAGTATGCGGATGATACCTTGTTAATTATGCAAGCCTGCCCTCGACAACTCCTCTTTCTTAAAGGGATTCTAGAAACCTTTGCACAATCCATTGATTTGAGGGTGAATTTTTCCAAGTCCTGCCTTCTTCCCATTAATATTCCTAATGAGAAAGCGACTCTCCTGGCGGGCCTTTTTGAATGCAAGCTAGAAACGTTCCCCTTCACCTATCTTGGCCTCCCTCTTGGCCTAAGTAGACCTCGCATTCGCGACCTTGGACCTTTATATTCAAGAATCAATCACCGCCTCCTTCCTCTCTCTTGATGGAAGAATCATGGTGACTATGGCTATTCTTAGCTCCCTACCCAATTTCTACCTCTACACCTTTAAACTTGCAGATGGAGCCATCGAAATTGTGGATAAATCTAGAAGAATTGGTGTGTGGGGTAAAAGGGACAACTCTAGTAGACCAAAATCTTTAGCGGCTTGGGACTTAGTATGCAAGCCGAAATCCAAGGGAGGTCTTGGCATTACCAATCTCTCGGTCCAAAACGAGGCCCTTCTTTTGAAGTTCTTGCACAAGTTTTTCAACAAGGAGAACATCCCTTGGGTCCACTTGCTTTGGAGAAACTACAATAATTCCACGCCGCAGGATACAAATATCCAAAGCTCCTTTTGGTGGAAGGACATTATGAAACTTTGCTCAAAGTACAAAAGGATTGCATCTTGTTCGATTGCTGCGGGCAACACCGCTCTTTTCTGGAGTGACAATTGGAGCGCGGATCTCCTAATGACAAAGTTTCCTAGGCTCCACTCTTTTACTATTGATAAACTAGCCTCGGTTAAGGATATCCTTGACCTGGATGATCCCATTGATGCTTTTCACGTCCCTCTATCTACACAAGCATTTGAGGAACTCCATGAGCTCAACCACCTTGTTAACCAAACAAGATCCACCCGGAATGTTAATGATAATGACTTATGGTCACATAGCTGGGGTACACACTTCTCTGCAAACAAGATATATCATCTAAACTTTTAACACCTTCAAGCCCCCATCTTTTCCTCCTGGATATGGAAATCAAAGTGTACTCCCAAAATTAAATCTTACTTCTGGCTCCTCGCCAATGATCGTCTGAACACAAAGGAGATGCTGCTAAGGAAATCGTTTTCTCTTGACGATAATGGCATTTGCAGCGGACATCTTGAAACCAGAGACCATCTTTTTTGGCGCTGCAGCTTCAGCAAGCAATGTTGGCTTTCCATCAACTTCAGGCTTGAAGACAATCTCGAACTCTCTCAGTTGATGGCCACTGCTAAATCCAACTTTCGAAGGTCGTTCTTCTTTGAGGTCTTTGCAACCGCCTCCTGGAATTTATGGAAGCAAAGGAATGCCCTTATTTTTGATAATGTCACTCCCTCTATTAGCGCTTGGTCCTTTTCTTTTAAAAGAGACCTCTTCCTTCTCTCTTACAGAATGAAGGATGATATGAAATCATATCTTGTAGCCTGGCTAGACGCTTTGTAACTCTCTTTGGGCCATGCCCTGGACTAAGCCCTCTTGTACATCCCCTTCTTGTAAATATTCTTTTCTCTTTAATATAAATTTTTTAGGCCCTGAACAGTTTTCAGATCAAAATAAATAAATAAAATCTCTCTCCTATTGTGTGTTCTTTATTGATGTCTATTTTATTCTCTTGCTCTAACAGTTTGCATGCAAGAACCTTTCTACTACTCAGCATAGTACCATTTCCTTTCCAGTGTTCTAATTTTAAAATGCAATATGTTTTAAAATAAATATCAGATTAAAAATTCATTTGGATAGGTGTATTTATTTCGACGATATGTTTTAAACAACCTCAAAATAGGTTTTGTTTTAACCAAATTCAAAATTTGAATTTTAAAACACAATGAAACGCAATAATAAAATTTAAAACCTAATAAAACTCAGTGAAACAACATTGAATATCGTCTCATGTTTGCCATACTCTACCTGTAGTAGCCAATTAGGTATTTCTGAGCACCGAGAGGAGCATTGTTGTAATAATACTTTTTCGTTGTGTATACCTTGGTGTATACCTAGGAGAGTATTCTCTGCCATCATCTTAAAAAAAGGTAGTAGGTTGATCATCAGCTGATTTTGTGTTATTTGGTTTGCCACCTGTTTTCTTTTTTAGCAAGTTGACACCTTTTGATTCCTGATAATCAGCAAACGGCTGATGCGCTTACATATGAACGAACCAATTACCTTCTTAAATCTCTTATATCAGGTAGCTCTTTTCATTCGCCTTCGAACGACAACTTATTCTCAACCAACCAGGTACTTATATAGTTATATCTAATAAAAATTGCATATGACTCGCATCTTAATTTCACTTGGTTTACAAGCCTGGTTATTTTTTGGACTAATATTTATACACATCGAAGCAGATTTAGAAAAACAAAAATAGACAAATCAAATAGATCAACGAGGCCACACAGCAAAGAGCGAGCCTTAAAGGGTGTGTGTGTGGCTATTTATAAGTTATATAACCCCCTGAGTAGGGTATGGTCATTTGAAAACGTGTTCTTTTTCAATTCCATAGCATTACGGTAGTGGATATAATAATAAGACTATAAATTCCTTAGAAAAAGTAGGACCATAATCCACAGCAACACATAAAGTAGAGAAGCTACCAATTTAACATGTAGATAAAAAACATGTGAAACAGACAGGGTATACAGGTGCCTAGAAACCAGAAGATAATGACTGATCCCTAGCAGGCACTACCACTGTTTCGTAATATAAGACGTTTTACCTAAAACTTCTTATATTCCAAAACAGAGGTAGTACACGACAGCAACAGAGAGAAAGCAAAAAAAATCAAAACGCAATCATTGTACATTAAGCTCTCGACTTGACAAATGTCAGCAGCTTATGTCTGCTGCGTAGTACTAACAAGCAAAAAGATTGGCATCCACCAGTACAGAACAATGCTGATATCAATCCATGTTAATCTTCACATGAACGAGCAAGTTTTACAATGGGATCTATTCCCTTATGTTCTCTTAATTACACTTGTAACATTGCCAGAAGAGAATACAACATAGGTATTTGCGACGAATTATTGATAATATCTAACCCCTGGTAGTGTAATCATCAACAGAACGGCAAAACAATTGTTAAGCCTCCGGTTCCAGAAGTGCTTTTCTACATAACAGCCTGGTCTTCCGTATATAAGTATCAGCTCTCATTTACCTGACATACAAAGTGTTAGAAATGAGTAGAGAATATTTTAACAAGCACTAGCCACCAAGAGGTGTTAGTGCGGTCAGGGGAATCAATGTATATAATATTTCCCAGATGAATGGAAGGGAAGTATAGGTACACTTGAAAGTCAAAACGTCTTAGGGGTCACTTATTATGTAAGAAAATTACAAACTAGACTTAATATAAAAGGTTGTCGTGTGCAAGAAATTTAGTGCAATTACTATAGCAATGAAACGGAGGCAGTTAAAAATATTACAGCATGCATCTTTTGCAAACAATTTTTTCACATAGGGCCAGGGTAACTGTCACAACTCACAAGCTAAATGGTCTTGTGTATAAGACACAGGTAACTGGTGAAGGAAAAAATGAATTTCTGCGCGGCGCGGTTCCAGTTGTCAAAACAAACTTACCATAGTTCTGGTATTTCTTTGAGAAGTTATAGAAGGCTTTCACGACGGCGCCATACTTCATTGATTTCAGAGGTCCCATATGCCTGGAAAAGAAAGAGTACAGGTTTTTCAATGGTGGAAATAGATAGTGATGGTAATCTGTCCAGTCACACTTCAGGTGGAATGATGTTAGCACATGACTGAAGCATGGTTTTCTCTGCTCTACCTGTAACACTCAAAATCTAAAGAGACAAATCCTACATTGTACCAACAGTTTCAGGGACAGCCAACTAAGCACAACCATCTATATAATTTTGGATCTTTACCAACTTTTTGTATTAAACAATATATGGGCTGAATGCATTTAAAGGAAAATCTGAGAAATGCTTTTCTTCCAAAACTGTAATTTGAGATTTTTTTGGTGATGCCATAGGAGTACAGTGGAACTTCAACCACATTGTTTTTCTATCATAGGTCAATATACGTAGGTACAGAGAAGAGTTCTTTATGTATCAAAGAATGATGGAATGCACTATAAGTTCAGTATGAAAGGAGCACTGCAACACTTCTAGGAAGTTAACTAGATGAGGGAACTTACATGATCTCAGTATACCGCAATCTCCATGCAGGAAAACCTAGATGGCATCTGGCAGGACCATACACAAGAAGAAGATCAGGTTCTGGTCCACCACAACCTAACGTACAAAGCAAACCCGTAAGTACTCATCTAGTGTTGCAGCAATGTAAATTCCGAAAATACTACCGCATGATTGCCTGAAAAGAAGAGGGGGGGGGGGGGGGGGGGGGGGGGGGCTCTGTATAAGCGTACCTACGGATTTCAGGGCACTGGCCATGTCAGTTTCTGTAAATACTGACTCACTTTTGACACTCTCATGAGTATATGTACCACCGCTTAAAGAAGTTGAGCAAAGTAAGTTGGCTGCTTTAGCAATGCCTTCCTTGCCATCAGAACCAGAAATACACTCTAGTGTCATCTCTCTGTGAGAACAGTCCTACATATTGCCATAACCCATGATTCATACAAACTATCAAAAACATAACCCATAGAAAATGCAAACACTGTGAAGTTTTAGATAGAAATTGAAGCAAACTCAAGTCTGTGACTTACCAAATCATCTCCGGAATTGTCATCTCTTGAGCTATTCATACTAGGTTCAAAGAGTTTCTTCAGCACTCCTGTATTGAGTATAGAATGTTAAGGTACAGCTCTTGCATACTCCGTCTATGCTGTAGGCACGTATGAGGATAAATTTCAGACTGAAGACAATAGTACCTACAAATTAGAATAGTGAACTCGATGTCTTACCTTCAATGTCATAGAGACATACATACTTCACACCAAGAGTTTTGAGCCAACATAACAGTTGATTGATCTTCACGGTATTCTTGGCTTCTCTGCTATCTACCACAATAGCCAGGCATTTTACTCTAGACAGTTGGAGATTCCGATACTTCCGTAACAATCCAGATGAAATAAGATAACACTCTAGATTGAACATCAGATGAGAACATAAGCTAAAAAGGCTGATTACTACGTGGATGATGCACCAGAGCAAACCCAAGATGAGCTTAATAATCGTTGATGGTAGAGACATCTGCACAGAGAAATACAACTTGTAAGCTAATTTTCTCCCCCCAGAATGCATTAAATAAAGAGGTGTATATTAATAGAAAGAAAAATTTCGATTTATGTTAAACGGTTTTCGAACCTAACCAAGCGCATGTGCTATTGTGCATAGAAATAAAATGATCATCTCAATGGCACCACACATATTGCTTAAACTATTATTAATTTTCTAGCTCTCATTCGCCAAACAAACACATAAAAAGTGAGACATAGATTAGTATGATCCCTGAAATATTTCAGCAAATAATTAGGGGTTTTCTCAAGCAAAAATGGGGTTGTTACAACAGGCAAAAACTATTGCAAGTGAAGAATGAAGCTTGACATAATTGGGATTTATTGGAAGGAATAAGTTAGTGTTGACCTTCATCTAAGATCATTATAAAATAAGGACTAAATCAACAGTAAAGATTTCAACTAAAATCATCAGAGATATGGCAATGAGATAAGTCACTTCAGCTAATATAAAAATATAGGATTCAATTAACAGGTAAAGCTTTCAGCTCAGATCATCAGAAATAGGGCAAAGAGACAACTCACAGAAAATCTTCTTATTCAAGCAATTCAGTTGCACTATAGAAACCAAATCAAAATACTCAAAAGAAGCAAAAGTAATGTTTCTTCGTACTCTTACTTTCCCTCACAAGAACAGTGCAAAACTTATCTATGAAGCATAAACTACTCACTGGTTTGTTTCTGCACGATTATAGCTACCCACCACTATTTGCAGAAAGCATTAACTGGACAGATTTGAGTCTCTCCTCAAAACTGTCACTACAAATAAGAGGGGATGGGTCTAACAGCTGCAAGAGAAGAACAAAACTCACCAGTTTAAATACACGCGGAGGAGGGTTATTCATGAATAGTGGAGTTTCATTGGCCACAGATGCCTCCCTGCACAGCAACCACCAGATTAATATTTCTCGAGAAAGAAAGAAGAAAGGACATCGTACATACAAGGACCTATGCAAAGAACATTGTGGAAGTTCAAAGAAGGAAGAGGATGACAGCGATGCATACAATGACCTATGCTAAGAACAATTTTGGGAAGTTCAAAGAAGGAATAAGCGGACATAGTACATACAACAACCTATGCAAAGGACTATTTTCGGAAGTTCAACTAATTTTATTCTTTCTTAACATGTAGGTGATTAGGTAAGATGGTTTCGAAGCTAAAATGACACAGGAAAAATAAATTAGGGCAGAAGGTTTTGCTGCAAGGAAATCGAAAGATAGCAACAGAAGCAGAGGGCAAGCAGAGAAATCTAACATGGCCTTTGGTAGCAGCAGCTGGGCTGAGAGAGATGAGGAGGGGACAGCCGAAGAATCAAGAACCACGAGTACGATATCAAATTGGGGAAGAGAATTTGTGGCCGGAGTGGGCATGAACCATAATCACACAAAATTTATAAGACGTGTCGTGTCAAAGGCGAGCTATACTGATTCTGATATTGACTTTCCTTGTCTGTTTTCTACTAGGAGATACTAATTTGATAGAGGCTACGCAGGGCCGCTCCCCTCTGCTTTCTGAAAGTTTATTCGAAGGTTCAGCCTGTCCGGCAACGTGCAATAATTAAGAGACAAGTACATTGATTCGTGCGGATGGACGGTGCGAACAGTGGTACAGTTGAGGTGTCATGCGAGGTGATAATAAACTAGTAGGGGTTTCTTGCCACGCATTTGCACGAACACCTACCGTGCGACTCCACGAGAACCCTGACCACACCCACGCGTCCCACACCAAGTAGGTTTCCCCAGTTCCCACGGGAGGAGAGACCGAAGGGTGAGAAAGTAAGACCTGCCTCGGCCTGCCGCCGCTCGAAGCGAACGAGGCGCTGTTGCCGCACTTTCCCCCGGGACCGGCGGCGTCACGGCCGCATCGGCACCGCGATGGGGTGCAGAGGACGCGGTTGCGGCGGCCGGTTTGAGAACGGAGTTGTCGCCGATTCTGAACTCACGATCTGGGCTCGAGAAAGTCGAAAGCTGGAAGAAGAACAGCGACCGAATTTTGACCAGAAAGAATTGAAGCAATGGGCCGTAACGTGTTGAAGCATATTCTCCGAGATGGAGCTACCTTGGGCCAACCTGACAAGATGATGGGCCTGGTCAATAAAGCTTTTCCCGCTATACAATGCTTGAGCGTTGGCTATTTATTTTTGCCTGCGACTTTTTCTTGTTTTCTTCTTTTTTTCCTTTTTTTTTTGAAAAAATATAAATTGTTCGACTTAAATATTATCCAAATCTGAAAAGGTTCAAATTTGAAATTGTTTAAATACAAAAATTGTTTAAAATTGAAATTAAAAAATATTCAAAATAAAAATTGTCCATAGTGGAAACTGTTCATATATTATTTATAATAGAAAAAATAACAAACAGAAAAATGAAAAAGAAAAACGAGAAAAGAAACAGAAAAAGAAAAGAAACTTACCGGAGCTATGTTGTACTGGGCCGGCCCGCGAGGAATTGCTGTGAGCATCGGCGCCATGTACAATGTAGTCCTAACAGATATTTCTCAAAAAAAAAATATAGTCATATCAGATTTTTCTTATAATTGCTATATTGGATTTTTATTTAGTTGGAGGAGAGAATTAAAAAAGAGAAAGTTATCTTCTTTTAGCTAAGAGATGATTCTTTGAAAATAAAAAAGACTATTTTCTCCATTGTATCATGTGTCTTCCAGTCTTCCTTTATCAACACAATTTTTTACTATAATTAGTCAATTCACATTAATTCTTAGAGATGACAATAGGAAATGACTTATTATACAACTTATTTTTATTGCTTTTTTATTACATGAAGGGCTATTTTTATTGCTTTTTTATTACATGAAGGGCTAAGAGAAGCCTTGCCTTGTACATGTCCTAAGGGGTGTACAATGCAGTGATGTCACTTATTGTTTCCATGGAAGATCTTCGCTTAGATTAAGGAGAGAGAACTAGAGAAAGAACATTGTTTTTTCTTAGATAAGAGATGATCTCTTATTTAAAGAAGGTTATTTTTCTGATTACACTTCAACACAATTTATTACTATAATTAGTCAATTCACATTAATTCATAGAAATGACTCATTCTATAACTTATTTCTATTGCGGTGGAAGGCTAAGAGAAGACCCGTCTTCTCTATCATTGTACATGTCCTAAGAGCATCTTCACTCTTCCCCTTCATACGGTGTTCGACGCGGCCTTTTTTTTGCCTGTTTGGGGGTGCCGCATACTTTGACGAATTGGGGGGCACTAGCTCCAAACGGTGCCCCCATACAAAAAATTTAACCATTTGAAAATTCATGCAAATACGAAATTACTCGTGATTTTCAAACATATTTGTACAAAACTTGAAAGAAAAAACTAAACTAGTAGCGGCCACGGCCACACCTGCCCAGGCCAAGGTGACGGTACATCGCTATCGTCATCGTCGACGGGCGCCTGCTTCGGGGGTGTCATGGTGTTGCAGTCCTTGCCCTGATCGCCACAGCCATCGCTCCAGCCCGAGTAGTCGGCCCCGTCATCGTCGCCAACCAGATCGATGAATAGGCCGAGCCAATGAGCGTGCTCGGCCTACTCATGACGGTACTCCTCCGTGGACCAAGCCTCGGCGAACGCGCCCGTCGCTTGCGGCACGACCTTGAAAGAGACGCACTGGCCCGGAACTCCTTTGGTTCCTCCTCGATCTTTAGATGGAGGGCGGCTCCTTGTAATCCGGCGGCGGCGTCCACCCCTTCTGTAACACCCTCAGAATCGACCCTATGCAAGTTTTAACGCTTCCCGCCAAACCCGTATAGAAACGATTCAAGGTGCCCACCAGGCACTTTCGTGCGGGTGGAAAACGAAGTAATATCATTACACAATAGTCCTCGATGGAACCCACAAAACATATATACAACAACGACTCAATGAGTCAAGAATACGAATATACAATACGAAGATCCAAATCACCTTTAAAACGATACAGCGTCCGAGTATGGACAAGATGCAAATTGAGCTAAGAGCCCTAAAGAATAACCAATGGCGTCCATAACCCTGCCCAGACCAAGCCGGAAGGGTAACCCTGCTAACGACGTCGATCTCAAAACCTGCTTAAACAAAAGGGGTGCCGACAAAGGGCAAAGGAAAAGAGAGCGGTCAGTACTGAGGCCAGTACACGGCGAGACTAGAATTCGGCGGTCCTCGCCTACATAGGTATGGTGGACTAAAGCGGCAGCGCGGCATGCACTAAACAACCTATAGAGACTCAATACAACTGGCGGCTATCAGATAGGGATAAAAAAGACCTACTCGGATCCAACCTGATTCTAACACCAAACATACCCATCCTGGTATTACCCCTCGATACCAACCGAGGAAGTCAACCGAGGAACTCACACAGTTGACAGTTTTATTCATTTCGTTATAGTTGCGGCAATTACTAGATATAGATAGCATCCTGATATAATAAGCAGTGGGCAGTTTTAATTAACCATTCCGTTGTGGTTGTAGTATTTACTAGTCAGATACATATAGCATGAGGCATCCCAAAACCCAGCAGTTGTTGGCACTTTTATTTAGCCATTCTGTTGTAGTTGCAATACTTACTAGTCAGATACAATGGTAACAGGTGTCAACCCAAACAAGCAATTGTTGGCACTTTTATTTATCCATTCCATTATAGTGAAGCTGATTACTAGTCATTATAAAGGCAAATTTATAGCACTACTTTAGTTATAGTTGTCTATGATCGAGATACTGTGCTCCAAGTCGTCCATAATCGCGGACACGGCTTTCAGAAAGTTTTACCCTGCAGGGGGGCACAAATAGCAACACACGCACGATCAACCTTGAGAAAAACCAATAAAAACGCAACGAGGCATCACGACAGAGCAACTGCAAGATTCATATAGATTTCAGGGGGTCACCCCACCAAGCTACCCGCTACGAAGTTGGCCGGCTCCGAGACGGACCCAGAGGTTTGCGAGAACGGCTGTAAACAACTGAGAACCCAAAAGTGTGGGCTTGTCGATACCGCGTAATCGTGCCGCGATCCAAAACAGTACAGACGCTCCACGCGCAATCGTAAATAAAGCAGTAAAGCATGACATAAGTACAGGATAGTAATAAAGCCCCAAACTACTTTGTGGCCCCAAGAAATAAATATGACTCAAGCTCTGGCTAGGGGGATTCATGGTCCCACATGCGGATAGTGCGAATATTCAAAGAACAGGTATCAAGTACTCGGGGTCCTACGGGACACAAGTGGACGGTTAAAAACCAAATAACATCTATTGTCCACCTGTGCCTCTGCATTATTTACCTACTTCAATTTTAGTTATTAAACGGTAATTAAAGTTATAATCATCTCCAACATTAAACATGCGGCATTACTCCAACAACTGTGGTACTTGACGACACGCAACAACGCTTGAGCAAGCGACTACGACGCGCAAGTCCAACTATCTACCAAACAACAGGTAATAGGATGTTTCAAGGCAATATAAGGCTGCAAGGGAGATCACGGGTACGAAAACTAGAGCATCGCAACACAGATAGCAATAGATCAACAGGAGGGAATAAATACTATAAAAGTAAGATAGGTAGAAAGAGGGAGATTGCTCGCCTGAAAACATTGCCGAAGATTTATCCGAAGATCGGGTCGACTCTCTCGTCAACTCATCGGCCTAATCCGTGAAGAAGCAAAACACTAGCAGAAACACCGGATGCAATATTTAATACTACGGAGAAGATCGGGCATGTTGCATGTATGATGTATGACATGTCAAAGGTGCGATGCAATTAGGCCATATAAGCGGAACCGGGGTCCCGACATTTTAATTATTAAGTTCATGTTGTTTAGATGCCCCCAATTTAATGTTGTATTAACAAGGCAAAAATATATCACCGGTTCGCTACACAAATTTAAATGGGGCCAATATTAGACTAGATTCGCCCACATATGGCCTCCATATTTAATTATAAGGTGAATCACCATAATGCACCCAAACCACGCAATATGTATGCATCATGAACATTTTAATATGCAACAATTAATATATCATTTATAAAATAGGTCTCGGAAAAAGGGGTCACACATCTCAGGTTTGGCGATCATGTTTCTGAGGGGTTTGGTTCGGTCTCGCCGAGATCGGTCTTCGGGGGTCGACGAGATCAACCTTCGGAACTTCGGAATCCAGGAAGGAGCACTTGGCGTTTCGATGGATCGGTCTTCGGTCCGAGAAGGAGATCAAACGTTCCATGCGGGAGACCTTGGCGTCGGGAAGGCGAACTAGGCCGGCCGAGGTTCGGTCTTGCGGAGAAGATCTTGAGATTCCCGGTTTCCTTGCCGACGACAAACTTGAATTAGTCCCAAAGTCCTTGTGCGGATCTGCGGGTCTTCGTCTCGGGTCAATCTCGATATCTCAAACGACATCCGCAAGTTGCGGCGGATGCTCTGAAATACCCGAGAGCAACGCCACTTATCCTCCAACCACACTAGAATAACACCACCATTGTTCTTTCCATCGCATACACGCAGTAACTTCCCCGACACGATGTCATTCATACTTCTTCAACAGTGCACACCACCACATCCTCGCAGCAGCACTATAAGCAGAACCAATCGCCGGAGCAAAAGGCGCCAGGGCACACGCTCAGGCAAGCAAAAGGATGGCGACGGAGGGCCGACAGGGGTCGCGGGGGCCGGCACGGTGGCGGGATGGAGTCCGGCGCGGGGAGGCACAGAGAGGAGGCGCGCTCTGCGAGGGGAACTTGGGGTCGGCCACGAGCGGCACGCGGGTCGGGGCACCGCTGACGAGCTTGGCGGAGGGGACTACCGACGAGGGAGGGTCGGTGATAGCACAGAGAGGCGCTTCGGGCGGCGCCGGGGGCGAGGCAGCAAGAATACGGCGAGGAGGAGGCCTACAGGAGAGACGGGGCCAGGCTCTGACGCAGCGCTGCGGGGAGCTCCGCTTGCGAGGGGGGGCGAGCACGGGCTGCAGAGAGGAGGAGCTTCGGGAGGATGGGTTCTAGGCGAGGGGTCGAGGCGCTGGCCAGGAGGATAGGGGCGCTCGAGCAGTGGAGGCGGCGGCGATGGGGATTCGGGTCGAAGCAGGGAGAGGCAGGCGAGAGGGAGATGCGAGCGCAGCGTGGGGCTCGGGGTGGGGTTACGTGAGGCGGGCTGGTGGGTCCAGGTTAGCGAGGGAAGCAGGATCGGGAGGGGCGTTACTCGCGTAGAGTGTACGCGCGGGACGGTTCGTGCGTGGTGTCCGATGTGTGGGTGGCGGCGGCAGGGTGGGGATGTGGGATTAGGGTTAGATAGGGTAGTTTAGGTTTAGGGTTTGTAGTAGGGTGGTAGGTGGCTGCCGGTTGGCCTTTTGGGCCTGGACGGTGGCTGCCTCCCCACTAAAATATTTAAAGTTTATTTATATTTATTTTAACAGGCTTTTGTAAATTGTTTTTATACAAACAGATATATCTAGAAACACCAGCGTTTGATTTGAAATAATAGGGAACACCAGCGTTTGATTTGAAATAAAAGGGAGGGGATTAATATAGAAAACAAAAATAGGAGTTTTAGCAAAATAGTTTTAAACATATAGATGCATGCTGATGTTATAATGATGCACAGAGATAAGACACACAATTTTCTAGTAGTGTTTTTACCCGGGATGCTACAATTCGACACCACTAACAATGGATCTCGCCCTCGAGATCCGCCTCCTGGTACAGGGAAGAAGGCAGACAGTCTGAATCTTCTCGCTTCATGTAGAGCTTCCCGACACCACTAACAAAGATTATTTCTCCATCTTGAAATCGGCGACACCACCAACGAGCGGTCGTTGATCATGTGCGTCGAGGGAGTACTCCGGATAAACAGAAGACGAAAATAGAGGCATCAAAAGATAAGGCAACCTCTAACCTCGACAGAAGGAGAGAAAAGGTGCACTCTAATCCACTTCAATGTACAAGAGCGAATAGATTGAGTAGTCGGCATGGGAGCCAATCCATCACGCACCCAAACTATTACTTCGCACATGAAGTGGAAAATCACGCAACCCATTCTTGGAATTAGACTGAAGATTTCGACAAGCGAGGTTCGGAATCAAAGGAGGGATGGAGATTCTCATCAGATCCGATGTAGATGACTTTGTCATATCAGAAAACACCGGAGGAAAGAAAGAAATTTTTTAGTGAATTTTCGATCCAATGGAAGGTACAACAAATGAAAGATTCATCAGATAGCATGAATGTCGAATGTCGAAGCACCGTTACAAGAGGAAGGGAGCGAAACCCTAAAGGTACGACGAAAACCCAACCACGAGAATTCCTGGACTCGAAGAAAGGATAAGAGAGTAGATTCAAAACACGCAGAGGTAAGAGAAGAATAGCAGAGGGGTAAGGAGTAAAAGCATACCTAATCAGATATATCCAACCGATTTTCCAAAATAGTTTTGACACTCTATAACGTCCGTTAGCTAGGTTATCCTACGGGCTGGACCAGTGGGGTATCGTAACTGCTGAGCTCTGATACCACTCTGTAACACCCTCAGAATCGACCCTATGCAAGTTTTAACGCTTCCCGCCAAACCCGCATAGAAACGATTCAAAGGTGCCCACCAGGCACTTTCGTGCGGGTGGAAAACAAAGTAATATCATTACACAATAGTCCTCGATGGAACCCACAAAACATATATACAACAACGAATCAATGAGTCAAGAATACGGATATACAATACGAAGATCCAAATCACCTTTAAAACGATACAGCGTCCGAGTACGGACAAGATGCAAATTGAGCTAAGAGCCCTGAAGAATAACCAATGGCGTCCATAACCCTGCCCAGGCCAAGCCGGAAGGGTAACCCTGCTAACGACGTCGATCTCAAAACCTTCTTAAACAAAAGGGGTGCCGACAAAGGGCAAAGGAAAAGAGAGCGGTCAGTACCGAGGCCAGTACACGGCGAGACTAGAATTCAGCGGTCCTCGCCTACATAGGTATGGTGGACTGAAGCGGCAGCGCGGCATGCACTAAACAACCTATAGGGACTCAATACAACTGGCGGCTATCAGATAGGGATAAGAAAGACCTACTCGGATCCAACCTGATTCTAACACCAAACATACCCATTCTGGTATTCCCCCTCGATACCAACCGAGGAACTCATACAGTTGGCAGTTTTATTTATTTCGTTATAGTTGCGGCAATTACTAGTCAGATATAGATAGCATCCTGATATAATAAGCAGTGGGCAGTTTTAATTAACCATTCCATTGTGGTTGTAGTATTTACTAGTCAGATACATATAGCATGAGGCATCCCAAAACCCAGCAGTTGTTGGCACTTTTATTTAGCCATTCCGTTGTAGTTGCAATACTTACTAGTCAGATACAATGGTAACGGGTGTCAACCCAAACAAGCAATTGTTGGCACTTTTATTTAGCCATTCCATTATAGTGAAGCTGATTACTAGTCATTATAAAGGCAAATTTATAGCACTACTTTAGTTATAGTTGTCTATGATCGAGATACTATGCTCCAAGTCGTCCATAACCGCGGACACGGCTTTCAGAAAGTTTTACCCTCCAGGGGGGCACAAATAGCAACACACGCACGATCAACCTCGAGAAAAACCAATAAAAACCCAACGAGGCATCACGACAGAGCAATTGCAAGATTCATATAGATTTCAGGGGGCCACCCCACCAAGCTACCCACTACGAAGTTGGCCGGCTCCGAGACGGACCCAGAGGTTTGCGAGAACGGCTGTAAACGACTGAGAACCCAAAAGTGTGGGCTTGTCGATACCGCGTAATCGTGCGGCGATCCAAAACAGTACAGGCGCTCCACGCGCAATCGTAAATAAAGCAGTAAAGCATGACATAAGTACAGGATAGTAATAAAGCCCCAAACTACTTTGTGGCCCCAAGAAATAAATATGACTCAAGCTCTGGCTAGGGTGATTCATGGTCCCACATGCGGATAGTGCGAATATTCAAAGAACAGGTATCAAGTACTCGGGGTCCTACGGAACACAAGTGAACGGTTAAAAACCAAATAACATCTATTGCCCACCTGTGCCTCTGCATTATTTACCTACTTCAATTTTAGTTATTAAACGGTAATTAAAGTTATAATCATCTCCAACATTAAATATGCGGCATTACTCCAACAACTGTGGTACTTGACGACACGCAACAACACTTGAGCAAGCGACTACGACGCGCAAGTCCAACTATCTACCAAACAACAGGTAATAGGATGTTCCAAGGCAATATAAGGCTGCAAGGGAGATCACGGGTACGAAAACTAGAGCATCGCAACACAGATAGCAATAGATCAACAGGAGGGAATAAATACTATAAAAGTAAGATAGGTAGAAAGGGGGAGATTGCTCGCCTGAAAACATTGCCGAAGGTTTATCCGAAGATCGGGTCGACTCTCTCGTCAACTCATCGGCCTAATCCGTGAAGAAGCAAAGCACTAGCAGAAACACCGGATGCAATATTTAATACTACGGCAGAAGATCGGGCATGTTGCATGTATGATGTATGACATGTCAAAGGTGCGATGCAATTAGGCCATATTAAGCGGAACCGGGGTCCCGACATTTTAATTATTAAGTTCATGTTGTTTAGATGCCCCCAATTTAATGTTGTATTAACAAGGCAAAAATATATCACCGGTACGCTACACAAATTTAAATGGGGCCAATATTAGACTAGATTCGCCCGCATATGGCCTCCATATTTAATTATAAGGTGAATCGGCATAATGCACCCAAACCACGCAATATGTATGCATCATGAACATTTTAATATGCAACAATTAATATATCATTTATAAAATAGGTCTCGGAAAAAGGGGTCACACATCTCGGGTTTGGCGATCATGTTTCTGAGGGGTTTGGTTCGGTCTCGCCGAGATCGGTCTTCGGGGGTCGACGAGATCAGCCTTCGGAACTTCGGACTCCAGGAAGGAGCACTTGGCGTTTCGATGGATCGGTCTTCGGTCCGAGAAGGAGATCAAACGTTCCATGCAGGAGACCCTGGCGTCGGGAAGGCGAACTAGGCCGGCCGAGGTTCGGTTTTGCGGAGAAGATCTTGAGGTTCCCGGTTTCCTTGTCGACGACAAACTTAAATTAGGCCCAAAGTCCTTGTGCGGATCTGCGGGTCTTCGTCTCGGGCCGATCTCGATATCTCAAACGACATCCGCAAGTTGCGGCGGATGCTCTGAAATACCCGAGAGCAACGCCACTTATCCTCCAACCATACTAGAATAACACCACCATTGTTCTTTCCATCGCATACACGCGGTAACTTCCCCGACACGATGTCATTCATACTTCTTCAACAGTGCACACCACCACATCCTCGTAGCAGCACTATAAGCAGAACCAATCGCCGGAGCAAAAGGCGCCAGGGCACACGCTCAGGCAAGCAAAAGGATGGCGACGGAGGGCCGACAGGGGTCGCGGGGGCCGGCACGGTGGCGGGATGGAGTCCGACGCGGGGAGGCACAGAGAGGAGGCGCGCTCTGCGAGGGGAACTTGGGGTCGGCCACGAGCGGCACGCGGGTCGGGGCACCGCTGACGAGCTTGGCGGAGGGGACTACCGGCGAGGGAGGGTCGGTGATAGCACAGAGAGGCGCTTCGGGCGGCGCCGGGGGCGAGGCAGCAGGAATACGGCGAGGAGGAGGCCTACAGGAGAGACGGGGCCAGGCTCTGACGCAGCGCTGCGGGGAGCTCCGCTTGCGAGGGGGGGTGAGCACGGGCTGCAGAGAGGAGGAGCTTCGGGGGGGGTGGGTTCTAGGCGAGGGGTCGAGGCGCTGGCCGGGAGGATAGGGGCGCTCGAGCAGTGGAGGCGGCGGCGATGGGGATTCGGGTCGAAGCAGGGAGAGGCAGGCGAGAGGGAGATGCGAGCGCATCGTGGGGCTCGAGGTGGGGTTACGTGAGGCGGGCTGGTGGGTCCAGGTTAGCGAGGGAAGCAGGATCGGTAGGGGGCGTTACTCGCGTAGAGTGTACGCGCGGGACGGTTCGTGCGTGGTGTCCGATGTGTGGGTGGCGGCGGCAGGGTGGGGATGTGGGATTAGGGTTAGATGGGGTAGTTTAGGTTTAGGGTTTGTAGTGGGGTGGTAGGTGGATGCCGGTTGGCCTTTTGGGCCTGGCCGGTGGCTGCCTCCCCCACTAAAATATTTAAAGTTTATTTATATTTATTTTAACAGGCTTTTGTAAATTGTTTTTATACAAACAGATATATCTAGAAACACCAGCGTTTGATTTGAAATAATAGGGAACACCAAGCGTTTGATTTGAAATAAAAGGGAGGGGATTAATATAGAAAACAAAAATAGGGATTTTAGCAAAATAGTTTTAAACATATAGATACATGCTGATGTTATAATGATGCACAGAGATAAGACACACAATTTTCTAGTAGTGTTTTTACCCGGGATGCTACACCTTCTTCACCTGGCGTTGGGGCCTGGCGAGGCACAAGCAGACACGGGGAGGAGATGGAGCACGACGGTCCCTGATAGCGCCTAAGCGCCTACGCGACCACTGCGTCAGTGGGATCTCCTCGTGCTCGTCCTTCATCGGGGCGAGGATTACGGAGAAGCATGGCGACATCGTGGAGTAGGGGGGAAGCGCGATGACGGTGATGAAGACCTTGATGAAGAAGACATCGAAGAAGAGCGGGCGTCTTGTCGGCACGGCGCCCATCGCTGGCTCGGATAGCGCGGTTGGGGTGGATGCATCGTCAGTGGCAGGTTGTTACCGGCGGCTATGTGGTCCAGGACCCAGGCGAGTGTCCTGCCTAGGGCGCTCCACCACCGAATCCTTCGCCCTCTGATGTTTTTGTCCTCCGGTCAGGGGCCATCGCTGTCGTAGGCTTCAAGGCATGCCTGGCGCTGGTCAGCGAAGAACTCGTCCCATGCCTCGATGTTTTCTAGATCTCGGACGGGATTGTTCCACTCCTCTAGCGTTAGGGCGCCCCAGTAGTACCGGTAGATCTACGTTGCGCGCCTAGCCTCGGGGGATCGACGGGACGGGCAGGCTGCCAGCGCTAAGGAACGAGTGGTGAGGGCAGCGCTAAGGAATCAGAATGCGACCCTCAAAACAGAACAAAACAAGATCTGAATGCTCCTCTTTTTTGTTGAATTTAAGATCTGAATGCTCTTCTTAATCATGTCATCGAGGTATTCTTGTCAAGCTTTCTTTGGCCCTAGTACACTTCATAAACCGAAGTGGCGGCCCTGAGCACGTCTGGGTTCATCTTTGGCTCGGTAGTATTGATGTCACGACATAGTGGACCTGGTAATATGGAGCAAAATAATTTGTAAATGGAATTCTACAAGATATGCATATTTTGGACTACACTGGCATGTATCCATGTGCCAGTCCCACAATATCATCATGTAGTATTATACTAGTGGATCTCAGGATACAGATACATCACCCCATATGGTATGGCAAAAAGATTAGCATACATCACTCTTTTTCAGCACCTCGCGGGGATCTTACCAAAAAGAGAGGGTGCAATGTAAGATTTGCACTATGGCGACATACCATGTGTGGTCTCGTCCAAAAGCACCTGCACAACACAGAAAGGGAACAAAAAGCTTTTGGTAAGCACAAATGTGTTTGCATGGTTTGCACCTACAGAATGCGGAATGCAAACAAGGAACTTTCCACAAGCAGAGATCTGTCGGTTTGGGACGATATTTCACAGGCGGTGCGGGTGCAGAGCAGCAGCCTGGAAAAGTTCGCGATCAAAACTGACAGGAGCGACTTCTACTTTCTAACCGAGGGATTGTACTGTAGTATTCTCCTGCGGGAAGTTCTGTGGCACGTTGCTCTTGCCGTTGCCGTTCAGCCGATGGCAATAACGAGCCAATAATGACGCATCGAGAATTTCGAGAGGTTTTTTGTAGACTAAACGGAGACATGTACTAGTATGAGATTGGAGTTGGCGCCTGGTTATGGTGTTTGAAAGTTGTGGCACCCACCGAGAAGGACAGTTCGGGTGCTCCAAACACCTGAAAGGAACTGAAAGTGAACAGACAACAGAGGCTACTCATTTTGTCAAGCAGTACAGACTGTTGCATTCAGGCGTTTAGCAGCCGTAGAAGGGAAGATAGCCGGTGACACTGAAGTGACGGCGTACTGTCCTTCTACAGCTAGGTCTGGGAGCATCACATGTTCACTGCAGGTTGAAGACGAGGAGGGCGTGATCGGCTCAAACAACAGTGGAGCCGAGCAGTAGGAGCCGTTTTGCTTCCATAATCTATTCCTTTAGCTAAGCAAAGCAAGGAAAAAGTACTAAGCAAAAACATTTTTCCCAGATACTAACTCACAAAGTAAATTTAGCATACTAGCTAGCAGCACTCTTTTCACGACACTTTGCGCACTGACGGAAAAAAGGAGAGTGGAGTGCAAGATTTTGTACTATTTGAACACGTCATTTATGGCCGTGTCCTAAAGCACCTCCACAATGCAGAAAGGAAACAAACAACTTTTGTTAAGCACAAATGTGTTGGTTGCACCTACACAATGCACAGTGCGAACAGTGCATTCCGGAAGCAGCAACGCTGTCGGTTTGGGATGCTAGTTCACAGGCGGTGCAGGTGACTAGTAGCAGCGACCTGAACTTCATGCAAGCAAGATTAACGTATGAAAACTTTTGCAAACTTCTACTCACTCCGTTTAAAAATATAAGATGTTATAGGTTTGTGAATAAGATGTATCTAGACACATTTTAGTGTCTAGATTCATTTGAAACTATACACTAAAAGATGTCTAGATACATCTCCTTCACAAAGCTAAAACATCTTATATTTTTAAACAGAGGGAGTACTAACCGAGGGCCTTCCAGTTTTTCTCCCACCGCGCGAAAATTTTCCGTGTCACGTTGCTTTTGCTGCTGCCGTTCGATCCATGGCGTGTGCTGATGTCCATCAAAATTTCGAGACGGACGAGTATTTTCTTAATGAAACAGCGACACGAGGTAAAACTGGATCTAGGCATCTACTAGCACAATGTAACGTGGAAGTCGTGCCACCGAGAATGACACGTTGAAAGGGAACAAACAACAGAGGCTAACCAGACACTCACGCTGTCAAACAGTACGTATTGTGTTGTGTTCAGCAGCCGTGGAAGAGAAGGTAACTAGCGACATGTCAGTGGCGCTGAATTGACGCCTTGTCGTACTCTTTCTACGGTTGAGCCGACCGAACCGTATCAACTCCACTTTTTTTTTGAACGGTTAACGGGTGGAACCCACACGACACGAAGCTGCTGTTAAAAAAGTCTGGAGTACAAGGGAACCCAAAAAAATAGAAAATTACACAGGGGTCCTAATTTAAGCACAAGGAACCTTGGGGAAAAGCTTGAAAAGCAATCAAGTCCCCAGTTCTCCTCCTCCTCCAGAACCCAAAGCTCTTGCGTCGGGCTGCAACGGCGGCTCCGAGGCCACTTGGATCCGGGGTGCGAGCAGAGCAGCGGTGGAGCGGCAACCCTACTGCCATTCGGTCCGGCGAAAAGACGGGAAGAAGCCGCCATGAAGCACCAGAGAGGAGCTCCAGAAGAAACCGCCGCTGAAGACTCCCAAACTGCATATTCGAAGCGAACACCATGGGCGCTACATCAGAAAGAAGGAGAAGCCCATCACGGCATGGACAACACCAATGTCTGGACGAAGAAGAAAAGGGCGGCGTGGCCACACGAACCCCCTCGCCACCACGGCCGGCCGGGAATCAGGTAAAACCATGCGGCCACCTCCACGCCAACCTCCCTCGCCACCAAGGCCGGACAAGGAGAGCAAAGAGGCAACAGATCACCCGTCAAGCGCTAGCTCCTAGGCGCCTTATGGAAGGGCTTGCCACCAGTAGACCTCCGGCTTGGATCCACCATTGATCCAAGTGGAGGCCGACTGGGGCGATCCTTGGCGCCGCGCCATAGCACACCAACTCCGGCCGCCGGAGCACACTGCGCCCAACCTCCACCACCGGATGTGCCAAGCTCGACCCCCAGCATCGGCACCCTACTCCACTACTACTGGCACAACGGCCACCAACCCTAGAACTACTCCTAAAACTACTCCGACACCTCCCCTCCGCCTCCTCCGGCCGCCATGGCCGCCAGAGGGGATCAGGATCGGCCTGGTCTTGCTAGATCTGGGAGAGGTACTGTAGCGAGCTCTTAGGGAGGGGGAAGGTCGGAAAGGTGGACTCGTTCCCCCTGTTCGTCGTCAGCCAGGTCTTGGTGATCATATCAACTCCACGTTGCTATTCTTAAACCAAATCAAAGCAAAGTAAAGCAAAGCGTGTGCTGTAATCCGTTGCTCCATAGCACTAGTATCTCACGAGCTTGCGAACGGATCAAATCTAGGAGGACGCACGCGGCGCACTTCACCGGATAGAAAACTTGTACAGTAAGCAAAGTAAGGCAAAGCGTGTGCCGTAATCCGTTGCTCCATAGCACTAGTATCTCACGAGCTTGCGAACGGATCAAATCTAGGAGGACGCACGCGGCGCACTTTACCGGATAGAAAACTTGTACAGTATCTTCTTCCCTTTCTCTTTTCAAGAACCGGGGAGAGATGCGTGTCCATGTCGTATAGGGCGGAGCGGCTAATTTATTTTTTGAAGTAGGCTAATCTTTTTCTTTTTTGGTCCCCGCACCGTGATTAGCCGCTCCGCCCAATGGAGCCGCAGCTAATTGCGAGGTCCACTCGGTTAGGCGGCCGGCGAGATCGCTATCCGTTCCCCCTCTCGCCGGAGAGACTTTCGGGCTTCGGCGGCTCCTGCCTCCAACTTAGCCGAAGCACCCGATCGAAAGGTAGGCGACGAACTGATTGATCGCAACGGCTGATCGACGCGGTTTAAGTTTTTGTCCGTGGTGGCATGCATGGTACTTCTTTTTGATTATCTTTCTACTCCATCCAATACCTGATGAACTAGCTAGCCCGCGGAGTGGTCGTCTGTTCCATCGATCGATCGATCGATCTCCTAAGCAGCTTTAATTTAGGCCGCGCCTTTCCACGGTAGGATGATCTGATCGCTCTGTCCTCAGACTACTAATTGCGCGTGGGCTCCGCCACTTGGTTACTTCTTCTTGGTGCATCCCCTCGTACGGCCATAGCGGCCGATCTTGAGCGAATGCTGACGATCCCAACACCGTGTCCAAGTCCCCACGGTCAGGGAACATGCACCATAGGATATATAGCCGCTAGCCCACATGAATCGGTTTGCGCCTTGGTTTTTGTTCTGTCTCGCCCAACACCGCAAGCACACCATTGCATACCATGTCAGCAGCAAATTAAAGGAATGTCTGTATCGGCATAGAAAGTACTACTCCTACCATGATTACTTGCACGCTTCAAACAAGCAAAAGGTCCGGAACGCTCATGATGAAAACATGATCAGATCAGGAAAGCTTTCTGGCTCACCCTCATGATGTTTCCGTACATAGTACAGCATGTCACATCTGCAGTGCTAAGAACCATATAGTGCTTCCACTCAAAATCATGGAACACTCATCCAGTTCGATTCATCTTGATGACTTGCTCGTTGAGTCGTTGTAGCTTAGGGTGTCAAGTAGGATCTTATCAAAATCCCACTTCTAGTTTTAATTTTTGCTTAAAATTTAAACTAGATTTTAACAAATAAACTAGGAAAATTAGTTATTTACCTAAAAGTTCATTGACCTTGGATAATTAACTTTGGATAGATCATCCAAGGCCAATAAACTTTTGGATAAATAACTAAATTTTCCAATAAACTAAAGATGAAATTTTGATAGGATCCCACTTTGACACCTATTGTAGCTACAGCCTGCGGCATGCGGACAAGGCCTAGGCGCCGTGAGATGGCCAAAGAAAGATTGTTGTCTTCGCGTGTTTGGACCAAGGAAATGGTTCGTTTTCTCACCCTAAAGTTTGCTCACGTTTTCTCCATGGGATTTGTTTGGTTAAAGGAATTCCATAGGAGTTATAGAGAATTTCTTTCCAAGGACAAAAGAGGCTGGTGTAGGGTAGATACAGACCGCTCCTATGAGTGCGGAGGTCTCGATGGCAACCAAGCAGCCCGTCTCCAGGATTTGGGGGCCATGGTGCTGATTATAAAATAGGGTTTTATTTTTGTTCAAATTTAATAACTAGTAAAATAAAATCATATGTTTATTTAATTATATGACTTTACAATATGCTATTCCGTACAATGTTTAGAAATAAATCAAGTATTCATTGTAAAAAAAAGTAAATATAGCACTCAGGTGATAAACAAACCTCATGTTCTATAAAAAAAAACGTCTTATCTTCTTCTTTCCAGCACCAGATTAAAACTTTGTCTTCTCATGATTCATCATGTTTCACAAATTAATAAATTAACAAAACAAATCAACATGAATAGATGAGTTGTAACTGTCATACCTTGACACGTGAGCATGATCGCCGGTCGGGAGACTCGTCGGCGAGCGGCGAAGGTAAGCTAGTAAGGCTCGCAATGACAAGGGTCAATGAACAACATAGGGTTTAGACGTTCAGTTCAGACAATCAACCTTGATTCATCTGGTGCTTTACATATTCTAGGGTTTAGTTCACACAAGCAGGTCTTCAGACAATCAAACAATCAAGCCTGCAGGCAGCCAGACATGAGAGATTCAGAATTTTAGAATTCAGATCAGGACACGTAGAAGCCTACTAGCTAGTACAAGGTAGCTGGATCGATTTGCTGCTTCCCTGCTGAATCACTAGAGAATCAACCGGAGCCATGGACATTGAGCGCCGATCAGGTATGAAGTCACTAGAGAATCTAGAATGAGTTTGTAACTGCAGTCTCTAGCCTGGGCATGGAGCCTTCCCTCGGTAGCTCAAATCGATCTGTCGGCAAGGAGCCAAGGAGACGGCACAACAAGATTACAAGAACACATATCGTTTTAATGAAAAATAGTAGTGCACAGACTGGTGTAGATGCTATAGATTTTTCGAGCACCTAAATAATTCCTGCTGCTGAAGTCGACCATGGGGAACGCCGACATGACGCGAGACCTATAGCCTGGGCGGGGGCGGAATGCGGGTGTCGGCCGCGACATGAGACGGATCGATCGCTAATCTTCGGGACAATTAGCTTTTTATTAGAGTCATTTGGGACAATTAGCTAAACGAGCGTCCACCGAGCTGGGCCGCTATTGGTTTGCAGGTAATCAGGGGCCTCTGGAATTCGGGGGCCCTGTTCGGTAGCTCACTTTGAACTTTACCATCGACGGGGTTGCAACCAAGGAGTAGGCGAAGCAGAGGGACGAGACGTGGTGATGAGCGACGGATGCACTGTTGAAGCAAAACTTCACGCTAGCAAGCTTCGAGAAGATTTCATACAACGGGTATGGGTTTATGGTCAACCAATCCTGAATTTCTCGCGGTGTGCTTGAATAGGCGGAGGTCAGCCTCATATGTTGACGTAAGAGCTTTGGTAAAATCCAGATTCTTAATGTTGCCTAGGGTGATTCAACATGCTATGAATGTGCATGTTGTTTGTTGCGCACACATCAGCACCATGCTCAAGGAATTTGGGGGCTCTTATGAATAATTGATTTTTTTGCAATTTATTTCCTTGTTGTTTTCAACTTTTAGAGTTATTTTCTTATCATGTTTGTTGTGGCATACTTTTAAAAATGTTCCTCCATTGATTGGAAATTGTTTCATGCATCAAAATTTCAGCTGCATGGGCGTGTTTGGATTGTTGCAACATCAACCGGTTATGGGGGTGGAGGGGTTGAAACGAAGTTGTAATTGCATGTGGGTGTTCAGTGACGCAGTTACGGGACACCATCGGTTTACAAGTTTGGGTAGATCAGACGGCTACAAAGGTGACGGATCAGAGATTTCTATCACCCGAGATACCTATGTGTGGCCATTCTTTATCCACACAACCTTTAAAAAAGAGAGATATGCGGTTTGGAAAGTCACACGGCTAGCCTCATCACCGCTATGACGTGTCGTGTGACGGGTGGATATGGCTCAAAAAAAAAAAATTGCTGAGGAAAGGAAAGCAAATCCATGGCAGTATGCCTTTTTTTTCTCGAAGAGCGTTATAGTGATCCATGCACTCATGTATCTCCACATATTAAAATGCATCCTTTGTTAAAAAGGCTGCTCATCATATTTCATATCCATGTACTAGTTGGGATTCACGATCCCATTTTTAAGCAGAAGAGATTCAGGATCAGTCACAACGTAGTACCGTCGTCTAAAAAGATCTCAAGCCAATCAACTTGTCAACTTTGTGGCTACGCTAATCAGGCACTTCCAAAAAAAAAAAAAACTGTACTACGGAGTAGCTTAATCGGGTGGATACATTACAGGTGATCTATCTCATCGTCTAAAATCTGAAATGGACCTAGATCCCCAAAGTCCACAGAAGAGAGAGGTCCGCCGTTTTTTTCCCGCCAATCTTTTCTTAACCGCAACGAAAAGGAGTTCTGGCGTGTGCTCGTCAGATGAAAAATGGAAAGTTGTTCACTGTGCTTCTCGGAAAAGGAAAAGAAGGTTTGCTGTTTTGTCCACGCCCAGCTAAAATCTTTTGACCCCAGTGGTTCCCCCAGCCCTTCGGTTCAGATCCCCATCCTATGTAGTACCCTTGAGTACAGGAGATCCTCCGAGATATTTTGGGGCGATGGTTGCTTCTTCATGTCCTTGATCGATTGATCAGCAGGAAAAGATCTACTCACGATCGAGGACAGGAACCTCAGTACCGCAGTAGGGCCGTGTCGCACGACGACGCGAGGCCATTGGCATCGGATCGGATAGCGAATTTCACCCGATATTTTCTCTCGAGGCAGCATATCGCCCCACCATCGGATCGGAGAAGAAAACTAGGTACACTTGGGTTACATCGTGGGTGGAGTATGATTGCGGTAAAGCGAGCTGAAAGTCTGAAACACACCGGATAACAAGAATTAAATACCCGTGCTATTAGACTAGTCAAAATGGGGAGTATCATGTATACTAGTATATGATACCATCTCCACAATGCATAGTATCATATAGTAGTATCATAGTTTTTTTGTATTTATTATTTTGTAAAATCTCAACGTAAAATTATGGACAAGATTTGTTTGGGATTAGTTTTTCTAATTTTATGTGCTATGATACCGTATCTACCTATGATACCAACACAATCTCTTTTATCATTAATTGCTATGACACATAAGCATTTTGCATGCATGTGATGCATGATACCACTTATGATACCCATTGGGGCTAGTCTTATGCTAATGGCAAAAGATCCCATACGATGATGCTCTCTTGCCTGGAAAAAGCCGATGCCCGATGCTGCGTTTCGGTGGCTAGCCACGTGTGCGGGAGCGACCGGTGCAGACCCGGTGGGGCGCAGGGCCCAGGATGTGTACGGCTGCATCATTTTTTCTCGGAGGGTCGTCTTTGGTGAGTGAGTGAGAGACATGGGACGGGACGCGCTGTTAGGTACGGGTTCACTGGCAGCGAGACTGTTACGCTGACGCGACGGGATTAATGGGCGGGCAGCCGCCTGAATTCCGTGGCAAGATTCTTATTAGGACTGGGAGTCGGGTCGGGGTCGGTCGGAGGACTGGTGCCGCAGCTTGACCGTGCCCACGAAGCCGTACGGCGGAACGCGGTGGACGGATCCTGGCCGTGCCAATCGCGATCTGGTGAGATCTCAATCTCAAAGAAAAGAATAGATGTGGTGGTGCAAATGGGCAGCAGGTTCTCGGGTCCGATGATCCGCGTCTCTGTCTGGGCCGGCGGGTTTTGTGTCGTCCCTTTCGACCGGCACGGGAAGTCTACTGTGCCTGACACGGACACCCGTCGCTGCGGTTCCCATGGACCACACGCCCCCCCGTCGACCTCCTCCGGTTGGTTCCATCGGTCTGAGCACGGCCGTGTACACACGTGCTTTCACAGTGCTTGGTGCTTGTCACAGAAATAATAATACCTGCGTCCAACAATGGCTTGGATTCGCGGTCAAGTTTATTTACTCTGTCCAGAAAATCCGGGTATCATGTCGATGAATGATGAACGGGACTATCTATCGGCGAGTCCCAATTAATTACTCCTATGAATTCATCGACGATCGAGTGACGATTGCTAGATACTAGATCCCTCGGTACAGCTCAGTTCAAGAACGAACAGAAACAACGAACGTGGCGCTCTGGGCTTCCATATCCCAAGATCCGCGTGAGATCCCCCGGTCACTCGGCAGTCAGTATGGACATAATTAAGGCGTGGAGATTTGCGCTTGGACGACGGACAAGTTTGCGATCGATCGATCTAGTATATAAGTATCTGTGGTGCAAAAGCATGATGGCAAGATACACACGGAGATGGTAGCTAGAAGCAGAACCAACCTAGGATGGACCAGCCAACGCGCTGGGCGCGCGTTCCAGCGTCACGATCTGAGTTACGAGAAGTGGAAAAATGTGTGCCGCCGTCTCGATCGAAAGGGAAACGCGGCAAATTAAACATGTAGAGCGCTCGTTATCACTCGGAAATACGGCCGTACGTACCTCACGCGGCAAAATACGGTGCTCCTAAAGACCTGTGTGTCACGAGATGGTGGAAGCAAACCTGAGCTAGTAGTATAAGTATCCGGAATTCTGGAGAGGATGTACTACCGTGAAGCCTGGTCGATGCGCGCGATGGCAACGTGACCAGAACGTTTTGTGCGCAGGATGCTGCATGCATCGTGGGAAGGCTCAAGTGCCGGGACAATGTCGACACCGTAGAATTGTATACGCATTTTATTACGTGCCCCAAGAAAATTCCTTGTCCTGAAACGCCAGGTATATATGCACGCTGTTCTTGACTTAGGTCCCTTCCTCTCCGCTCTGTGGCAGTTCACATGTAGCTTAGCATTTCGTGAATTGGCCTATGCTGCTTTTGTTCCCAACGGTTTTGCTAGACTTTGAACCATGGATCTAATTGCATACGCTCTAAGCCCGCGTTTGGTAGTCTGCACGTGAGTCTCAGCTCAGCCGGGCAGTGCGAAGAGTAGCAGGGCAAATGAAAACAACATACAGACCATGTTCTGCAGCCCGTTTAATAGCCTGCATGAGGTATATGTATGTGTATGGGTTGGGTTATTTTCCACACTCTATTTGGTTGAGTGCACACAAGATTTTTGGCCCATTCTCATGCAAAAAACGCTTGTTTGGCTACCAACACAAGGCTTCATATGGTTACCTTGTTCAAAATCTGGTGTGGTTACAGAAATAGAGACAAAGAACTATATCTGATCATACACACGAATCTAGTACACATGAACCTGATGATCACCACAAGGAGAACGACGATGATGAAATCTTTGAAACAATCTTGTTGGACATGGTGGTGTTCTCCCTCCGCAACAAACTGTACCTGATGTTCTTCCTCAGCAACAAAGTGCACATGTTGTCCTCCCTCGACAACAAAGTGCACATGTTGTTCTCTCTCGGCAATATTATCTACCTGTTGTTCTCAATGATTGTTGTGTTCTCATGAACCAAGTAGTAGTTGGTCTCATAATCCTGGAAGTTGTTGTATGCCTCCTCATAGTTGTTGTTGGGGTAACTGTTCACTTGATCCTAGCACTTAATTCATTTAGTGTATACTCCTAGACACATCATTGTGTACACAACACAAAATTTTCTCTACAAGTCACAAGAATACTTGTTAAGGTATAACATCACACGATCATCATAAGCATGTAGCAATCACGATTACCATCACAAGTTCATAAAACACAACTTCATACTAACATGTGCATGCATGATAATTTCCAAAAGAGGATCACAAGTTCATCCTAATGTTGGAAATATGCCCTAGAGGCAATCATGTATGATGTAATTCTGAATATATTCATAAAGTTATTAAGTTGTTCTTCTATAAACATCTGATATATATTATTAAATATGCGATTCAGTTTTGGAACTATATATCATGTTGTTCATACTTGATGTCCTTAGTCGTTGAGGTTGTAATGTACATACTGCTTAGACTAATGTAAAAGTCGGGTGATGATCCGGTTCCACTTGTCATGGGATGGTGATGCTATTCTGACCTACATAAATTCGGCTAAAGAGTTCAGCGAGTAGGACAGACCCATATTGAGATCAATGAAAAGTCGTCATTTGTATGTCTCAATCAATAAAATCCTTAGACACGAGGTTGTCGCATAATCCGAGTTGTAGATCAACCGACTTAGATTCTATCAAATGTTGTTCCGCAGAGGGCGGTTATAAAGGCAGAGTTAGGGTCGGCTAAGAATCAACCGGTGTGATGTGGATAACTAAGATAGAATTTTGCCCCTCCAACTGGAGATATATTCTTTGGGCCCTCCTGGGTGATATGATTCGGAAAAGCATGGCCATGGCGACTCGATTAAATGTTAACTGAGACCATCGACTAAGAGTTAGTCAGATGAATCAGATATCATGGATCGAGAAGGGAGTTGAGCTATGATGAGTGCATATTTGAAGCATTTTTACCTAATATTTTTGCATGTGTAGTGATAGGATTTTGGAAATTCTTGTTTCCGCTGGATCCCAAAAAATTAAGTCAATGATGAACATATCAATAAGAACCGTCATATTCAGGGTCGAACCTGGGGGGACCAGCGGAGCAGCCGCCCTGGGCCCAAAAAAATGTAGTTCTAATATACATCAAAAATATTATATTAGGCTCACAACGCCAGACCCAGGCCGGATCGGACACCTCCCTCAACTCGACAAGTCCCAGTCCGAGGCAGCACCGCGGCAGGCGCATATCGCGCATTGATCAACACCGCCTGGCCCCGCCCGTCGCTTCCTTCTCTCGATTGAAGAGTCAAACACGTACTTGAAGAGCCGCCCAAATCTCATTGCGACGTGACGACCACGTCCAGGGAGGCACCAAAGACGAGTCAGATCAGACGACGCGACGATCGCCCGACGCGGCGACGCCCGCAATCCCACTTCGGCGGACGACGATACGATCGCCCACGCCCATGTCCCAGGACTGCGCGCGTCGACCTGGCTGTGCCGCCTGCCGCCTGCGCCCCTGACTGTGACGCTGGCCCTGCTCCCTGTCTGGCTGCCTCGGTGTATCCTTGTCGGGTTGTCCCTATACTTGATCGAATCGTCGACGGATCAGCAGGTTGCTGGTTTGCTCTCCGCCCATGCTGTTATTTTAATTTTAGTCGTCCACGGATCAGTAGGTTGCGCTTGCCCTAATTTTTAGTTCAAAATTCTAATTAGTAGTTTAGTACCTGATTGTTGTTCTTGTTTGTAGCGTCCGAGGTTAACTGATTATGGCGTCCGAATCTGGTGCTCAGAAAAGATAAAGGAGAAAACAAGAAAAGAAATTAATTGAATCGCAGAGAGAATCTTTTCATAATTTTTTGAAGAGCAACACGAGCACTTCGAGGAATCGAGATTAGTTGGCTCTAGTTCTTGTGGGGGAACAGACTAATATTGATCCAGAAGATGATGTACATATCAGCGCAGATGATGACAATGTGACTAATTATGATGATAAATCTGCTAATATTGATGATGAACCATAACCAGTTAGTGTGGATATTTATAATCCAAAAAATTGGGGTATTCTTGATAACAAGGAAATGGACATATTAGTGAAAAAGGGTCCTATTAGAGAAGAAAATATCACTTTTCCTCTAACTGGTAAAAGACATTTTACATATTCTCATTACTCTAGACACATGAGCAAAGGAGAGGTACGTGATCGAAAATGGCTAGTTTATTCAAGACATGTTGACAAAGGTTTCTGTTTTTCATGTCAGTTGTTCAACCCTATTAACTACAAGAGTTCCTTGGCACATGATGGGTTTACTGATTGGAAACATATCACCGATAGGCTGAAAGAACATGAAGTTAGTGTCGAGCATATGACAAACATAATCTCTTGGAACTAATTAAGAAATAGACTGAGCAAACATGAAACAATTGATAAGGAGTTGCAACATGAGATCATAAAAGAGAAGGAGTGCCTTAGACAAGTTTTGCTAAGAATAGTTGCTGTTGTGAAATTTTTTGGTAAGCGCAGTTTGGCATTTAGAGGATGCAATGAGCAGCTTTACAATGATCATAATGGTAATTTCTTAGCTTGTTTTGAGATCATTGCAAAATTTGACATGGTAATGAAAGACCACATTAGACGGATTCAAAGCAATGAGATTCATTATCATTATCTTAGTCACAAAATTCAGAATGAGTTGATTTTACTAATGGCTTCTATCACTACAGACACTATTCTGAAGGTGGTTAAGAAGGCTAAATATTTCTTGGTTATTCTTGATTATACCCCAGATGTGTGTCACCAAGAGCAAATGAGTTTGTTGGTTCACCGTGTTAATACCTCTGATGCATAGGTAAAAGTTGAGGAGTACTTTATTGGTTTCTTTGTGGTGAATGACACATCTGGTGAAGGGCTTTTCAAGGTATTGGTTGATTCCATCAAGTCATATGGTCTTCTTAGTGATGACATTAGGGGTCAAGGTTATGATAATGGCTCTAATATGAAAGGAAAGAACAAAGGAGTGCAGAACAGGTTGATTAAGGTAAATCTAAGGGCTTTGTTTATGATGTGTGCTTGCCACAGTCTTAATCTTACTCTTTGTGATATGGCTAAATTTTGTGGCAAGGTTGTTTCTTTATTTGGTATCGTGCAACGGATCTATGTTTTATTTTCAGGGTCTACCAAAAGATGGAAAGTGTTGCTTGACCACGTGGAAGGTTTAACTGTGA
Source organism: Avena atlantica (assembly GCA_910589765.1). Taxonomy (NCBI): domain Eukaryota; kingdom Viridiplantae; phylum Streptophyta; class Magnoliopsida; order Poales; family Poaceae; genus Avena; species Avena atlantica. The sequence goes on from OU342737.1 coordinate 44,229,288, forward strand.
AGTCTTTGTCTAATACTCGTTGGGAGAGTCGGATCAGAAGTGTCAAAGCAATTAGATTTCAAGCTCCCCAGCTAAGGTCTGCTCTTCTTGAGTTAAGTGAAGATGTTGATACTGAACCAAAGGATATGAGTGATGCAAAAAAAATTATTTTAAGTGCTTGGTAGCTTTAAATTTATATTTGGTATGGTTATCTGGTATGAAATTTTATTTGCAGTAAACATAGTCAGCAAGAACTTGCAATCAGCATCCATATGCATTGATTCTACAATACAACAAATAGAAGGTATGCGCACTTACTTTCAAACATATAGAAATAAAGGGTTTGCTGCTGGTTTGAAGAGTGACAAGAACATTGCATCTGAGCTGGGTGTAGAGCAACCGTTCCGTGTAAAGTGTCATGCTTCTAGGACAAAGCAATTTGATGAAACTAAATGCGAGGAAGCAATCTTCCAAGCGTAGGAGGATTTTAAAGTGAACTACTTTTTGGTTATGGTCGATATGGTGACCACATATTTGAAGCGCGGACTTGAAGAATTCCAGTCATTCAAAAGTATATTTGGGTTTTTCATGAGTTCGACATCCTTGAAGGCATTGGATGGTTCTCAACTGAAAGAATGTTGTTCTACATTTGCAAAAACTTTTACTCGGCCTGGTAAAGATGATGAACCTGATATATGTGATGTTGAGTTAAATGCACTTATTTCTGACTTAAGTGTTATGAAGTTTACTTTACCAAATACCTCAATGTATGCTATGGATCTCTTTGAGTTTGTTAGAGAAGCGGATTGTTATCCTAATATTTCTATCGCTTATCAGATCTTATTTACTATGCCCATGGTTGTTGCATCAACTAAAAGAAGCTTTTCAAAGTTGAAATTATTGAAGAACTATTCGAGATCTTCAATGTCTTAGGAGAGGTTAATGTAGGGGTTCGTAGCATGGAAAACAAAAATTTTCTATCGCATACAAACAAACAAGCCAAGATCTATCTACTAGATTGTAGCAACGAGTCGATGGAATAACTTACCCTCGAAGATTCCAAAGTGTTTAACGAGAGCGGATTTTCGTGGGTGATGTAGTCGTACTCTTTCCGATCTCAAGATCGTGTAGACGATCCTTCCGGCGCTGCGTTCTGGCAGCGCTCCCGCATTCGGTCACACGTTCGGTACTCGACGAAGACCTTCCTCTCCCTTGTTCCAGCAGGCAGCGGAGGTTGTAGCACTCTCCTCGCGATTCCGGCAGCACAACGGCGTGGTACCGGAAGTAGAGGGGAGATCCCGCAGGGCTTCGCCTTAAGCTGGAGCGAGTATGGTGGAGTATGAGAGAGTACTATTAGTGGTCTAGAGTTTAGACACACCAATTAGAAGGCTCTAAACCGCAGGCTAAAGCAATTAGAAGCTCTAAACCAGAACGGCTCTAAACCGGAGATTAGAGGTAGAAACTTGTGTGTCTCAAGGAGGAGGCCCTGCCCCTCCTTTTATAGGTGGAGGGGCTTGGCGCGCCAGGGAGGGAGGGGAGTCCCTCCCCAACTCGGCCTAGGGCTGGCCGCCGGCTTGGAGGAGAGGAACTCCTCCTCCAAGTTGGTTTCAAACTCCTCTTGCTTGTTTCCCACAGTTTCTTGTTTTAGCCGTTTGACTTTCAAACTGGACATTTGACTTTTCTGTTTTAGGATTCAATTTAATCCTTTATTTGGGACAGCAAGAACACTTAGTACATGATGCAATCATTCCAATATGTAATGACACATTCATGTACCCCTCCCCCCCGGAGTGCCGGACAATCCGGAACCTTCTAGAACATTCCCGATGAAATCACCGGAATCATTCCCGAACTCCGAAACGGGTCTTTCCTTATATGAATCTTATTCTCCGGACCATTCCGGATCACCTCGTGATATCCCGGATCCCATCCGAGACTCCGAACAACATTCGGTCTCTTTCTCATAATACCATAACTACTCAAACAACGTCGAATCCTTAAGTGTGTCTCCCTATGGTTCGTGAATTATGCAGACATGATCGAGACACTTCTCAGAACAATAACCAATAGAGGAATCTGGAAATTCATATGGCTCCCACATATTTCTACGATTACTTTGCAATCGAATGAACCACTTACATATGATACCAATTTCCCTTTGTCTCACGATATGTTACTTATCCGAGGTTATGATCGTCGGTATCTCTGCATACCTAGTTCAACCTCGTTACTGACAAGTACTCTTTTCTCGTTCCCGTGATATGTGATCCCTTGTGAGCCATTCACATGCTTGCAAGCTAATTGGATGACATTCCACCGAGAGGGCCCAGAGTATATCTATCCGTCATATGGATGGACAAATCCCACTCTTGATCCATGTGTCTCAACCAATACTTTCCGAACACTCAATGCCACCTTTATAACCACCCAGTTACGGTGTGGTGTTTGATGTCATAAAAGCATCCATCCGGTAAAGGTGATATGCATGATCTCATGGTCGAAGGAATTAGGTTACTATGTATCAGAAAGCATATAGCAATTGAACTATTGAAATGACTTGATCTTTATGCTACGCTTATCTATAGGAGTATGTCCACCATATCATTCTCCTAACGATATGATCTTGTTGTTGATAACATCTCAATGTTCATGATAGGGAAACCACAATCATCTATCAACCAACAAGCTAGTGAAGTATAGAGGCTATACTAGGGACTTCAAATTAAGTTTACAAATCACACAAGTATCAATGTTTCCTTGTTAATACTATTATAGCATGAATGTAAACATTTTTCATAAACACAAAGATATAATAATAACTACATTTATTATTGCCTCTAGGGCATATCTCCAACAGTCTCCCACTTGCACTAGAGTCATCTAATCTAGATTACATGGTTATATACCGAACACCCATGGCAGTTTGGTGTTGGTCATGTTTTGCCCTCGGGAGAGGTTTAGTCAACGGATCCGCCACATTCAGATCTGTGTGTACTTTGCAAATCTTTATATCCCCATCTTGGATATGTTCTCGAATAGCGTGAAAACGTAGCTTGATATGCTTCAGCTTCTTGTGTGACCTTGGTTCTTGCGCATTGGCTATGGCGCCCATGTTATCACAGTAGATAGACATTGGGTCCAGCGCACTAGGAACCACACCCAGCTCTGTAATGAACTCTTTCATCCATATCGCTTCTTGTGAAGCTTCCGAAGCAGCCATGTATTCTGATTCAGTTTAAGATCTCGCCACAACGCTTTGCTTTGCACTCCTCTAGCTAACTGCTGCACCAATCAAAATAAATACGTATCCGGATTGTGATTTAGAATCATCCGGATCAGTGTTCCAACTAGCATCGGTGTAACCATTAACAACGAGCTGTTCATCACCTCCATAAGAAAGAACCATATCCTTAGTTCTTCTCAAGTACTTAAGGATGTTTTTGACCGCTGTCCAATGATCCACTCCTGGATCACTTTGATATATGCTAGTTAAACTAACAGCATATGCAATGTCGGGTCTAGTACATAGCATGGCATACATTAGAGATCCTATGGCTGAGGCATAGGGAGTCTTACTCATCCTTTCTCTATCTTCTGCCGATGTCGGACTTTGAGTTTTACTCAAGGTCGTATTGGGCAACATGGGCAAGAACCCTTTCTTGCTTTCTTCCATTCCAAACCTCTTTAGAACTTTGTCCAAATATGTACTCTGTGACAATGATATTTGGTGTTTCGATCTATCTCTATAAATCTTTATGCCTAATATGTAAGCTGCTTCGCCAAGATCCTTCATTGAAAAACTATTATTCAAATATTCCTTGACACTATTAAGAAGGTCTACATCATTCCCAATCAACAATATGTCATCCACATATAGTATTAGGAATGCTACAGAGCTCCCACTCACTTTCTTGTAAATACAAGCTTCTCCATAAGTTTGTATAAAACCAAAACTTTTGATTACCTTATCAAAACATTGATTCCAACTTCGGGATGCTTGCTTCAATCCATAGATGGACCGTTGAAGTTTGCATAACTTGTTAGCATCTTTAGGATCGACAAAACCTTTGGGTTGCATCATATACAACTCTTCATCAATGTCTCCATTGAGGAATGCTGTTTTGACATCCATCTGCCATATCTCATAATCATAATATGCAGCGATTGCTAACATAATCCTCACAGACTTTAGCTTCGCTACTGGTGAGAAAGTCTCATCGTAGTCAACTCCTTGAATTTGTCGAAACCCTTTTGCGACAAGTCGAGCTTTATAGACAGTAACATTACCATCAGCATCTGTTTTCTTCTTGAAAATCCATTTGTTCTCGACAGCCTTCCGGCCATCCGGTAAGTCCACCAAAGTCCATACTTGGTTTTCGTACATGGATCCAATCTCGGATTTCATGGCTTCTTGCCATTTATTGGAATCTGGGCTCATCATCGCTTCCTCATATGTCTCGGGGTCATCGGTGTTATCCACCAACATGACATTCATAACGGAATCATACCAATCTGGAGTGGTACGAGTTCTCGTTGACCTCCGAGGCTCTGTAGCAACTTCAACCGAAGTTTCATGATCACCATCACTAGCTTCCTCTCTTATTGGTGCAGGCACCACGGGAACTTCTTCCGGTGCTGCGCTACTCGCAATTTTGAGAGAAGGTTCGACAACCTCGTCGAGTTCTACTTTCCTTCCAGTCACTTCTTTCGAGAGAAATTCCTTCTCTAGAAAGGATCCATTCTTGGCAACGAAGATTTTGCCTTCGGATCTATGATAGAAGGTATACCCAATAGTTTCCTTCGGGTATCCTATGAAGACGCATTTTTCCGCTTTGGGTTCAAGCTTGTCCGGCTGTAACTTCTTTACATAGGCTTTGCATCCCCAAACTTTAAGGAACGACAATTTAGGTTTCTTCCCAAACCATAATTCATACGGTGTCATTTCAACGGATTTATATGGTGCCCTATTTAAAGTGAATGCGGCTGTTTCTAATGCATAACCCCAAAATGATATCGGTAAATCTGTAAGTGACATCATAGAACGAACCATATCTAAGAGAGTTCGATTACGACGTTCGGACACACCATTACGCTGTGGTGTTCCCGACGGTGTCAATTGTGAAAGTATTCCGCATTTCTTCAAATGCTCGCCAAACTCGTAACTTAGATATTCACCTCCACGATCAGAACGTAGAAATTTAATCTTCTTGTTACGTTGATTCTCTACCTCACTTTGAAACTCCTTAAACTTCTCGAAAGTTTCGGACTTATGTTTTATGAAATAGATATACCCATATCTACTCAAGTCATCCGTGAAGGTAAGAACATAACGATAACCACCGCGCGATGCTACACTCATTGGACCACACACATCGGTATGTATGATTTCCAATAAGTCCGTAGCTCGCTCCATCATACCAGAAAATGGAGTCTTAGTCATTTTACCCATCAGACATGCTTCGCATCTTTCAAGTGATTCAAAATCAAGTGATTCAAGAAGTCCATCGGAATGGAGTTTCTTCATACATTTCACTCCAATGTGACCAAGACGACAGTGCCACATATAGGTCGAATTATCGCTTGATTTCAAACGTTTAGCCTCAATGTTGTTGATATGTGTATTTCCACTATCGAGATTCAATAAGAATAGACCATCTATCAAAGGTGCATGTGCATAAAACATATTACTCATATAAATCGAACAACCATTATTATCGGATTTAAACAAGTAACCGTCTCGCAATAAACAAGATCCCGATATAATGTTCATGCTCAACGCAGGCACCAAATAACAATTATTTAAGTATAAAACTAATCCCGATGGTAGATGAAGGGGTAGCGTGCCGACCGCGATCACATCAACCTTTGATCCGTTTCCCACGCGCATCGTCACCTCATTCTTCGCTAGCTTCCGTTTATTCCGCAGCACCTGTTTCGAGTTACAAATATGAGCAACCGAACCAGTATCAAATACCCAGGCACTACTACGAGTACTAGTGAGATACACATCAATAACATGTATATCAGATATACCTTTCTTCTTGATGTTGCCGTTCTTCAAATCCGCCAAGTACTTTGGGCAATTCCGCTTCCAGTGACCTTCTCCCTTGCAGTAAAAGCACTCAGTATCAGGCTTAGGTCCAGCCTTGGTCTTCTTCGTCGGCGTGGTAACTTTCTTACCACCCTTCTTGAAGTGTCCCTTTTGCTTAGACTTGCCTTTCTTGAATTTGGTGGTCTTATTGACCAACAACACTTGGTGCTCTTTCTTGATCTCCACTTCTGCAGATTTCAACATGGCAAAGAGTTCTGGCAACGTCTTATTCATGTTCTGCATGTTGTAGTTCATCACAAAGTTCTTGTAACTTGGTGGTAGTGATTGGAGGACACGGTAAATCCCCAAAGCATTAGGAATCACTATACCCAAGCTTTGAAGTTTGTTTGCGTGCCCAGACATCTTAAGCACATGCTCACTGACGGAGCTGCCTTCTTCCATCTTGTAGTTAAAGAACTTTTCAGAAGCCTCATAGCTTTCAATTGCCGCATGAGTCTCAAAAATCAATTTGAGATCCTCGACAATATCATATGGGTCTGAATCCTCAAACCTTTTCTGAAGCTCCGATTCCAAACCATACAAGATAGCACACTGAACTATGGAGTACTGATTCTTCCGAGCGAGGTAAACATTCTTTACTTCATCGGGAGCATCAGCTGCAGGTGGGTCACCCAGCGGTGCATCCAGCACATAGGTCAAATTACCAGCTGTGAGGACAATCCTCAAATTGCGGAACCAATCCGTGAAGTTGCTTCCATTGTTTTTCAACTTTTCTTTCTCTAGGAACGCATTAAAATTGATGGTAGGGGCTGCCATTGATCTACAACATATTTGCAATAGTTTAGACTAAGTTTATGACAAATTGAGTTCAATTCATTAATAAAGTTAATCTAGGTGAACTCCCACTCAAAACAATATCCCTCACATTGTTTTAGTGATCACACGAACCAAATCCACTACATCAACACCGATCATCACGAGAGTTGATATAGTTTCAATGGCGAACAATCGTCATGTTCATCATATCTACTATATGATTCATGCTTTACCTTTCGGTGATCCGTGTTCCGAGACCATGTCTGTACATGCTAGGCTCGTCAAGATCAAACCTTTAGTTTCCGCATGAGCAAATCTGGCTTGCTCACGTTGTATACACTTGCGGAATCTAACACACCCGATCATCACGTGGTGCTTCGAAACAACAAGCTTTAGCAACGGTGCTAACTAAGGATGAACACTTTATGACTTGAAATTCATGTGCATGAGGGATCATCTTATAATGCTACCGTCGTCTACTAAGCAATACAAGATGCATAAAGGATTAACATCACATGCAATTCAATATATATATGTGATATGATATGGCCTTTCTTCTTTGTGCTTCCATCTTCAAGCACCAACATGATCTCCATCATCACCGGCATTGCATCAAGGTCAATGACGCGTCTCCATGGTTGTCGTCCACCGGCTTCAACTATTACAACTACTTTGAATAGACACGCGGGTCTTAACATAAATTAAAGACAACCATATGGCTCCTGCCGGTTGCCGACTTACAATAAGGAACATTGCATACATCAGATATAATCACAATCATGGCCATATCACATCACTGCACACCCCTGCAAAACAAAGTTAGACGCCTCTACTTTCTTTTGCATGTTTTACGTGGTTTGGGGCTTTCAATAAGTGTCGTTCTAACTTACGAACAAGAACCACAACATTGATACTAGTATTGTTAATCACCCGTTGTAAATTGGATCTTAACTATGCTAGGAGAAACAGGCACCCGCAAAGCCACTTATGCAATACAAGTTGCATGTCAAGCGTGGAGCAAGTCTCATGAACGATGTCATGTAAGGTTAGCCCGGGCCGCTTCATCCCAACATACCGCAAGATGCAAAGTACACAAGAAGCAATCGACAATAAAAGCATCAACGCCCACAATGACCATTGTGTTCTACTCGTGCAACAGATCTACATATAGACACGGCTCTGATACCACTGTAGGGGTTCGTAGCATGGAAAACAAAAATTTTCTATCGCATACAAACAAACAAGCCAAGATATATCTACTAGATTGTAGCAACGAGTCGATGGAATAACTTACCCTCGAAGATTCCAAAGTGTTTAACGAGAGCGGATTCTCGTGGGTGATGTAGTCGTACTCTTTTCGATCTCAAGATCGTGTAGACGATCCTTTCGGCGCTGCGTTCCGGCAGCGCTCCCGCAGTCGGTCACACGTTCGGTACTCGACGAAGACCTTCCTCTCCCTTGTTCCAGCAGGCAGCGGAGGTTGTAGCACTCTCCTCGCGATTCCGGCAGCACAACGGCGTGGTACCGGAAGTAGAGGGGAGATCCCGCAGGGCTTCGCCTTAAGCCGGAGCGAGTATGGTGGAGTATGAGAGAGTACTATTAGTGGTCTAGAGTTTAGACACACCAATTAGAAGGCTCTAAACCGCAGGCTAAAGCAATTAGAAGCTCTAAACCAGAACGGCTCTAAACCGGAGATTAGAGGTAGAAACTTGTGTGTCTCAAGGAGGAGGCCCTGCCCCTCCTTTTATAGGTGGAGGGGCTTGGCGCGCCATGGAGGGAGGGGAGTCCCTCCCCAACTCGGCCTAGGGCTGGCCGCCGGCTTGGAGGAGAGGAACTCCTCCTCCAAGTTGGTTTCAAACTCCTCTTGCTTGTTTCCCACAGTTTCTTGTTTTAGCTGTTTGACTTTCAAACTAGACATTTGACTTTTCTGTTTTAGGATTCAATTTAATCCTTTATTTGGGATAGCAAGAACACTTAGTACATGATGCAATCATTCCAATATGTAATGACACATTCATGTACCCCTCCCCCCCCCCCCCCGGAGTGCCGGACAATCCGGAACCTTCTAGAACATTCCCGATGAAATCACCGGAATCATTCCCAAACTCCGAAACGGGTCTTTCCTTATATGAATCTTATTCTCCGGACCATTCCGGATCACCTCGTGATATCCCGGATCCCATCCGAGACTCCGAACAACATTCGGTCTCTTTCTCATAATACCATAACTACTCAAACAACGTCGAATCCTTAAGTGTGTCTCCCTACGGTTCGTGAATTATGCAGACATGATCGAGACACTTCTCCGAACAATAACCAATAGAGGAATCTGGAAATTCATATGGCTCCCACATATTTCTACGATTACTTTGCGATCGAATGAACCACTTACATACGATACCAATTTCCCTTGTCTCACGATATGTTACTTATCCGAGGTTATGATCGTCGGTATCTCTGCATACCTAGTTCAACCTCGTTACTGACAAGTACTCTTTTCTCGTTCCCGTCATATGTGATCCCTTGTGAGCCAGTCACATGCTTGCAAGCTAATTGGATGACATTCCACCGAGAGGGCCCAGAGTATATCTATCCGTCATATGGATGGACAAATCCCACTCTTGATCCATGTGTCTCAAACAATACTTTCCGAACACTCAATGCCACCTTTATAACCACCCAGTTACGGTGTGGTGTTTGATGTCATCAAAGCATCCATCCGGTAAAGGTGATATGCATGATCTCATGGTCGAAGGAATTAGGTTACTATGTATCAGAAAGCATATAGCAATTGAACTATTGAAATGACTTGATCTTTATGCTACGCTTATCTATAGGAGTATGTCCACCATATCATTCTCCTAACGATATGATCTTGTTGTTGATAACATCTCAATGTTCATGATAGGGAAACCACAATCATCTATCAACCAACAAGCTAGTGAAGTATAGAGGCTATACTAGGGACTTCAAATTAAGTTTACAAATCACACAAGTATCAATGTTTCCTTGTTAATACTATTATAGCATGAATGTAAACATTTATCATAAACACAAAGATATAATAATAACTACATTTATTATTGCCTCTAGGGCATATCTCCAACAGTTAAATGGTTTAGAAAGTCTATGCATCAAGAAGAAGTTAGTGGACGAGATTTATATTGATTCCATTGTCACAAACTTTGCTTCTAGGAATTTTCGGAGGAAATTTTAAGGTATCATGTAAACACTGTTATGTTTATATGAATATTATAGTTGGAAGTGTATTTAAAATATTTATTTTTATCATCTTATATATGCATAAAAAATTTATACTAAGGGCCCCAGAATTTTAGTTTCGCCCCGGGCCCCCGAAATCTCAGGACCGGCCCTGGTCATATTATGTGTTAATATGATATTTTGATGTAATAAAAATTTATCTAAATAACTTTCCATGCAGTTGGGTAAAAGAAGGACGCGCGGAGAAACATCATAGGCCATAACGAGCATCGGTACGGGCGAATCCCGCCCATACCGCGTGGTCGTACGAACCTTCGTCGGCCTCACATCGTCAAATACTTTCACCTGACGCAGAAGGATCTGAGATCTGACATTCATAGACAACAAAAACACCGAAACTTCACCCCTGGAAAGGATCTAGAGGAGGAACTCGCAGGAAGGCATCATCATCGCTGCTACACGAATCATTGGAAGACAAGACATCATCCCCTTCAGAATTAACCATTGCATATCTATCATCTACATCATTCCCTGATCTTACTTATCTCAATTAGTTGTACTTGCATTTGATATTGTGGATTTGTACTCGAATTTATCCATACACCTTATTCCATCCGTATGATTATGATGATGTTGTTGATTGTATCCATGTGTGAGTAGTTTACCTTGTTTTTGGGGAGATGGATAAACCCTAGAAATATTATAATATGAAATGAATATGATCTATAACTTTGTGCTACGAATATTTGTTAGTTCCCTCTCTAGATATTATATGAATTCAGCCTTGTATTATTTGCCTTCAGGACTAAAGAGGGAATTACCCTTGTAATAATCTTACACTTAAATATTGTTTTCTAGATAATGTATTTATATGTTAGCACCACAAATCTGATTAAACTTGATTAGTACCTTTTAGAGAAGTATATGTGCTTTAGTAGCATAAGAATACATGAAACCTATGAAAACCATCATGTTAGTGTTCCTTACTACTCTTGATACAAATGACCATCACTAGATATTATATGAAGTCAGCCTTGTATTATTTTCCTTCGGTACTAAAGAGGGAATTACCCTTGGAATAATCTTACACTTAAATATTGTTTTCTAGATAACGTATTTATACGTTAGCACCACAGATCTGATTAAACTTGTTTAGTACCTTTTAGAGAAGCATATGTGCTCTAGTATCATAAGAAGACCTCAAACCCTTGAAAACCATCATGTTAGTGTTCCTTACTACTCTTGATACAAATGGCCATCTCTGTTCCGGGGGAAAAACATTTGAGGGCTCAACTGCTTGTCATGCACATCTCTGTTGGTGTGCCTGCCTATTAAAGGTTAAAGATTTCATCTAAATTGAACTAGACCATTTTCCTTTCGTCATAAAAAGCTATAAACCTCACTATTTTTCAAATACATAGCTACCCTCATGTAGTATATCATCAGGTTCTCCAGTAAGTAGAATTTGTTTCTAGCACACAAACTCCAGGTTATACATCTCGCAGTTGCTCTTGGCCTAGGACCTTGAATATTCAATTTACCATCTATCTACCAGGTTAATATATCTAGGTTCAAATAGGATCCTTTTGTAGCCGTATATGCTTGTTGCTTGTTCTCAAAGTATCAGTGGTATAGCTATCATTATTTGTTGTTATATAAGAAAATTCATTGAATCATTCTGCTAGCATTTTGACAATGAGCTGTTAAAACGCAGAACAGGCTTGGCCTGATAGCTAGCACATAGCCAACCTAAAAATGAAAGGCATATGATTTTAGCATATGCTAAATATGTCAAAGATGCGAGTTCTTTGTCAAATAGAAAAAATAAAATCAAGCTATGCACTCAGCCAGTAAAAAGAAAGAAAGTCTAACATAAATGTTTTACTCTGGTTAAAACATAATCTATTTTAATCTACAAACCAATCTATTTTTATATTTTATTCAATTTATCCATATAAGTTTATACACTTTGGCAAACATATTTTATAGGCTGAATTATCAAAATCCATATTCCTTAACCCACGCTAAGCACTATTTTCTTATGCAAGCTAATATTTTTTGAGAACTTTATTTGATGCCAAATGCAATGTTGATGGTTGATTGGAGAGGTGGTTTTCAGCGTTCTCATAGTTACTTACGTGGAAACATGCGATTATTCCAATCAAACATAGGAATACACAAGAGAACCCTGGCCAACTTCTAGAACAAAAGACATAATTGGTAATGCGATGTGTTAACATGTTGAACATTGCAGATGCAAGGTAAGAATGAAATCCCATTACTTCTAAAGGTAGAGCAATATATCATACCAGTACGATGAAGGTTGTCTGATACTTATCCCGCAAGCAATAAATCTACTTGAATCCAAGACAATTTTAGTGAAAGTTTGACTCTTGGCGCAAGGCATAGTTAACTACCCCCCCCCCCCATTCACAGGATGGAGAAGGCGGTGCAGTGAGATGACAGACTAACGACGGTGAGGAGGTGACTGGAGGAGTGGCCTCCCACTTGACGACGTGGTGCAGGGCGGCGAGGGCACTGACCAGGAAGACGGCGGTGTTGCAAGGCAGCAAGGGCGCCTTCCAGGAGAGCGACGGTGCTATAGAACGACGAGGGTGTCGTCCAGGAACATACCTCACTTGTTTAAGAACACATGATAGATGATTTTGTTGCTATCAAATTATTTGAGCTAAGAAATTATTTTAACTCCGTCATGGTCTTATAATATCTCGCTATGCACATAATATTCATCAGCTACTTATCTTGGTGTAGCATCTTCATTAGCTTGTTATCTTGGGGTTGCATGCATGCAATCAATTTTCATCGAAAGATTGAATGTCACCGTTTTCACAGGATGGCGAAGGCGGAGGCGGTGTAGGGAGGTGAAGGTGTGAAGGCAATGAGGGTGCAATGCAGGAGGGCGTCGTCTAGGAAGGCGAAGGTGTTGTCTGGTGGTGTGGCATCCCGCAAAACCACTACTAGAAAATCGCGTTGAATTTGTGCATTGCATCATCATGACCGCATGCTCATGTCATCATGCCACCTTGCATTTGAGCATCGTCATCATCTTGCATTTGCTTGCATAAAACTATTTTCGAAAAACCTATTTTTGTTTTCTAAACGCCCCGTCTTTGTTCAACACGCAAAACCCGGGTCTCCGGATTTATTTTGTTTGTCTGCTATCGGTATGCAAAAGTCTGTTTGAAATAAATAAATTATTTAATTATTTTTAGTGGGGCAGTCGAACGGGTCGATTAGACCCAGTCGACCACCCCCGGAATAAAAACGGTCCACCCAAAATCCTAAAACTACCAGTCCTATTCTACCCACCCCTCCTCCACCTCACCCGGACTAATCCCTTGCTGCCACCTCACCCTCTCCCTCCCCTCTAACCAATCCTCAACCGCCACATCACCCCAACCCGCTGCCACCTTCCCCCCAACTCCCTCTCTCACCCACAACTTCCCTACCCCTCTCTCTCTGACCCGCGGGACCCACCCCACCCGCCTGGCCCACATGCCAGCCCCACTCCCCACCCCTCTCTCTCTTCCCCCCTCTCTCCCTGGGTCCCACCCCCAGCACACACCCTGCACGCACGCACGCACGCACACCACCCGCCCCGCTCACGCCCCGACAACCTCCCTCTCCCCCGTCCAGCCACCTCCTTCCCCTTCTTCCACCGCCGCTCGCCGGCCAAGCTCCCCTCCGCGCGCGCCCGCCTCCGGCCGGGCCAGCTCCCCCCAGTCGCCTCCTCGCCACCGCCCCTTCCTCCACAGCTCCGGTCGCCGGCCTCCCTCTCCGCTCGCCGGCGCCGCGCCCTCCACCTCACCTCGTCGGCGCCCCACCGTCGGCCTCCACCACTGCCCAGCCGCAGCCTCTCCTCCTCCTCCCGCCCAGCGCGCGTCCCCCTCCGCACGCGGCCGTCCTGGCCCCGGCGCCGGCCCCCGACCGCGTCGGCCACGTCCCTCCTCCCGCGCCCTTCCTCGCTCCCCGCCACCGGACCGTCGCCGCCCCGCCACCCTCCTCTCCAACCGCCGACGCGGCCGTCCTGCCTCCTCCGCGCCCCGCTCTCCCTTCCTCCCCGCCTCCGCCGCTCGCTGCACCGGACTCCGCCTCGCCGGCCAACCGCCGCCGTCTGCCGTCCAGCGCCTCCCCGCCTCCGGCAGGTCCTCCTCTGCCCTGCAAGCAGCGAGCGCTGCTGCTCCGCCCTCCACAAGCCCCACGTCGAGCGCGCCGCAAGGTCTGCCCCGCCGCCGTCTGTTCTCCTCGCCGCCACCGCCCTGCAAGCCCTGCGCCCCACCCCGCGTGACCCTGCACCTTCGGCCGTCCTCGACCCAAGCTCGTCTCTGTCCAGTTGGCCCCGCCGTGACCAGTGTTCCGCCTGCGCGTCCGCGTCCGCCGGTTGTGCTAACTAGAGCGTCCACGCTAAAGGGTGAGTGTGTTGTTTTGGTGATGTTTGGGGGCGAAGTGGTGGTCATGCCTCCCGGCGTATGGAATCAACAAGTGCACAAGAACCTCGCCACTAACAAAATACGGACGAACAAGTACTTCGACTTGGGACGTCAAGGCCTCCTTCACGGAACGACAAGATCGCCACACGGACGCGAACCCCAAGACCCTGGGTCCCCGAAACGAAGGCCGATCCGAAGCGCCAAGGCCGTCGACAGGGAATCGACAAGGTCCTCGCGGAACTCCAAGGTCTACTTCGAAGTTGTCGCACGCCGAGATCTTTACTCGGATCTGAGGACACCGAGACCCCGATGCGACAAGTACTTCATCCCGAACGCCAAGATCTACTTCCGTTATCCGAGGCCGATCCCGTCGAACCCTGAACCCTGGGACCGAACCCCGGAACCCCAAGAGCGTCGAACCCTAATGTGTGAACCCCTTCCCGAAACCCTATTTTATAATATAATACAACTTGTCGCATATTAATTGTTCATGCATGCATATTGTCATGTGGTTTGGGGGCCTTATGCCGATTCACCTTATAATTAAATATGGGGTCCATATGCGGGCAAATCTAGTCTTATATTGGCCTCATTTAAATTTGGTGTAGCGAACCGGTGCTATATTTTGCCATGTTCAAACAACATTTAAATTGCGGGGTAGTTAGACAACTTGAACCATTTAATTAATTGTCGGGAACCCGGTTCCACTTAATATTGCCTAATTGCATCGCATCTTTGCCTTGTCATACATCAAACATGCATCATGCCCGATCTTTTGTCGTAGTATTAAATAGCGCATCCGGTGTTTCTTCTAGTGCTTTGCTTCTTCACGGATTAGGCCGATGAGTTGATGCGAGTGTCGACCCGATCTTCGGATGAACCTTCGACAATGTTTTCAGGCGAGCATCTCCCCCTTTCTACCTATCTTACTTTTATAGTATTTATTCCCTCCTGTTGATCTATTGCTATCTGTGTTGCGATGCTCTAGCTTTCGTACCCGTGATATCCCTTGCAGCCTTATATTGCCTTGGACACCTCCTATTACCTGTTGTTTGGTAGATAGTTGGACCTGCGCGTCGTAGTCGCTTGCTCAAGTGCTGTTGCGTGTCGTCAAGTGCCTCAGCTGTTGGTGTATTGCCGCATGTTGGATGTTGGTGATGATCGTGGTTTTAATTATTGTTCACTTTAATTACTGTTTAACAACTAAAATTGAAGTAAGTAAGCAGAGGCACAGGTGGGCAATAGATGTTATTTGGTTGTTAATCGTCCACTTGTGTCCCGTAGGACCCCGAGTACTTGATACATGTTCCTTGATTTATCGCGTTATCCACATCCGGGAGGATTATGGGACCCCCCTGAGCCAGAGCTTGATTCCGTCTTATTTCCTGGGGCCACAAACTAGTTTGAGGTTTTATTTACCATCCTGTACTTATGCCATGCTACTGCTTTATTTACGATTGTGCGAGGAGCACACTGTACTGTTTAGGATTGTGACCCGTTTACGCGGTATCGACAAGCCCAGTTTTGGGTTCCCAGTCGCTTACAGCCGGCCCCACAAACCTTGAGTCCGTCTCGGAGTCAGCTAGCTTTGTTGCGGGTGTACTCAACGGGGTGGCCCCCGGAAATGTTTCTAAATCTTGTGATTGCTTTGTCGTGAAGGCCTCGTTGGGTTTTGATTTGGTTTTTCCGAGGTTGATCGAGTGTGTGTTGCTATTTGTGCACCCCGGCCGGGTAAAACTTTCTGAAAGCCGTGTCCGCGGTTATGGACGACTTGGAGCACAGTATCTCGAACATAGACAACTATAACTAAAGTAGTGCTATAAATTTGACTTTATAATGACTAGTAATCAGCTTCACTATGATGGAATGACTAAATAAAACTGCCAACAATTGCTTGCTTGGTTTGTCGCTTGCGACAATTGTATCTGACTAGTAAGTATTGCAATTATAACGGAATGGCTAAATAAAAGTACCAACAACTGCTGGGTTTTGGGGATATCTCATGCTAATTGTATCTGACTAGTAAGTGTTGCAACTACAATGGAATGACTAAATAAAAGTGCCCACTGCTTATTTTATCAGGACGACTATCTATACCTAACTAGTAATTGCTGCAATGATAACTCTATAAATAAAACTGCCAACGGTGTGAGTTCCTCGGTTGACTTCCTCGTTTGGTTTCGAGGGGGAAACACCAGGATGGGTATGTTTGGTGGTAGTACCAGGTTGGTTCCGAATAGGTCTTTCTTACCCCTCTCTGATGACCGACAGTTTTATCGAGTCTCTATAGGTTGTTTAATGCTGCGCTGCCGCTGCCGCTTCAGTCCACCATACCTATGTAGGCGAGGACCGCCGAATTCTAGCCTCGCCGTGTACTGGCCTCAGTACTGACGCTCCTCTTTTTCCTTTGCCCTTTGTCGGCACCCCTTTTTGTTTAAGCAGGTTTTGAGATCGACGTCGTTAGCAGGGTTACCCTTCCGGCTTGGCCTGGGCAGGGTTATGGACGCCATTGGTTATTCTTCGGGGCTCTTAGCCCCATTTGCATCTTGTCCGTAGCTGGACGCTCTATTGTTTTCAAGGTGATTTGGATCTTTGTTCTGTATATTTGTATTCTTGACTCATGGAGTCGTGTTGTATATATATCTGTTCTATGGGTCCCATCGAGGACTGTTGTGTAATGTTATTACTTCGTTTTCCACCCGCACGAAAGTGCCTGGTGGGCACCTTTGAATCGTTTCTATGCGGGTTTGGCGGGAAGCGCTGAAACTTGCATAGGGTCGATTCTGAGGGTGTTACAGGTGGCGAGGGTTTCATCCAGAAAGGCGAAGGTTCTCCGTTAGGCATCGAGGTTGAAGTCCGCGAAGACGGTGATGGTGGCGGTAAGGGCCCCATCAAGGGAGGTGATGGTGCTGTCGGGGGCCGTCAGGCGTGGTGGCGACGCGGGAGGCGGGGGTTCACAGAGAGGGGCTCGTGGGATGTGCTAAGTTTCCCCTTTTATGGCGTTTGTTGATCTATGGTAGGTGATGCAAACGTGGAAGAGCTTCCCGTGCGGGCTGAGCTAAGTATCAGTCTGTCAAAGTTATTCGCTAAGTGCACTAAAGGAAAATATTAGGCTAATGCAAGCTATTAAATTATGTTAACATGGCTGATCTTGCGTTTTTAATAGATCCATATATGTTTTCCGAGGTGTCCGCAAAATAATTCATGTTCACATCTTTATAAGTAGTACAGATTATGTGGTGTCTTTGTGCATGTTGGGCCTCTCATAAGTGGTAGTTGTGTGCTTTGAACTTTGGGTTTTAGATTCCTTTTTTCTTTGTAAAAGTTCGTAGAAGACTGACAACTTTCTCAACAGAAATCGAAAGGGAGGCTAGTTTAAGAATGCTTCACAGTATAAGTTGCGCACACTTATACGGTCAGTCAAAATTTCAAATGCAAACATCCTTTAATTACTTATAATGGAGACTTGTATATGAGCATTATGGTATTCTTGGATATTCTATATGTATGTTACAATGGAAATATAGGTGGCAAATGCTACATGTTAAAGAATGTGCCATTGTCGAAAACATCACTTATTTGTCAACTTGAGGGGGACAGAGATTTGAGTTGCACGGTGCAATTAGTGCAAATGATTCTGGGATAAGCAAGAAAACAATATGCGAATGTCATTGACGTCGAACTTGTGGAAGCAAAAAACACAAAGAATTGTTGAGAAAAGGAACGTGGTGTTTTGGCTTTCGGGCGCATGTGCTCATGGATGAACTGTAAATTAATATAAATTGTTTAAAAGGTTCCTCTATTTTTGAATGTTGTACGAATGTACGTGTTTGATGCTGTCAGTAAATTTTGGTGTAGAAAATACATGTGTCGTGTCATAAGCACAAAAAATAAAGAGGGCAACGTTGTAATTTTTTATCACCGAATTCATTTTTTACACATGTCGCGAAAGAGATTTTCCTATAAATTTATGCATGAGCACAGAGACTTGGATATGTACATTTGCTAAAGTTTTCAGTAATTTCTTAAGGTTGAAATACCATTCTTATTTATGCGGGAGCATGTGCTTTACCATTTGGAATTCCCATGAGAGAAACCTACTCTAAAAAGGAAAAAACACAAAAAAATCCAAATTATGTTACTATACTTGAGAAGGAAAAGCAAAGGTCCAATAAACCTTTTTAGATATAGTAGGGAGTATATATTGCTTGCGCAGGTCATTGATTTGTCAAGTCAGTGGCAAGTTTATGACAGAAGAAATACAATGCTCTACGTACAGTCTATGGTACACATCTGAGAACGACAATCCATATCATTTTCCATTCGTACACGTAAATTTGCCGCCACAGCGAACGTGCACTTATTGCTTTGCCTTTCCTTGTTTCAGTAATCAAATCACTAGTGCTAACTCCTTATATAAAAGAGGGCCGAGCACAAGCTAAGTTCCCACACCATATCTCGTAGCTAGCTAGCACTAGCCGAGGAGTGAGGAGTGAAGCTGCCACGCCCCCATTCCATCGGTACGGTACAGACAGACCTATAGTACAAACAATAATAGAGCATTCAGCTAGCGACAGAACTGATCAAGCAGTAGGCCGGACACAGCCGGTTAAGTACCTTCGTCCAGATTACCACAAACGCCTCATCTCCAAACCGATCGCCATGAGCACGGACGCCGTCGCCGTGCCGGTGGCCGTGGCGCCGGCGAAGCGCCCTCCCATCAACAAGTACGCCTTCGCCTGCGCCCTTCTCGCCTCCATGAACTCCGTTCTCCTCGGATACGGTACGTCGTCGTCGTCGTCGTCACGTGCATTTCCACCCCTAGCTAACACCCAGGACCGTACGTGCATGCGAGGTCGATGCTATTGCTAATTAACTGTTGATGATGGTGTGCGCGCGCGCGAGCAGACATCTCGGTGATGAGCGGCGCTCAGCTGTTCATGAAGGAGGACCTGAAGATCTCGGACACCCAGATCGAGATCCTGGCCGGCGTCATCAGCATCTACTCGCTCTTCGGCTCGCTGGCGGCGGGCGTCACGTCCGACTGGCTGGGCCGGCGGTACACCATGGTGCTCGCGGCCGCCATCTTCTTCACGGGCGCCCTCATCATGGGCCTCGCCCCCAACTACGCCTTCCTCATGGCCGGCCGCTTCGTGGCCGGCATCGGCGTCGGCTACGCGCTCATGATCGCGCCCGTCTACACCGCCGAGGTGGCGCCCACCTCCAGCCGCGGCTTCCTCACCACCTTCCCGGAGGTGTTCAACAACTTCGGCATCCTCCTGGGCTACGTCTCCAACTTCGCCTTCGCGCGCCTCCCCGTCCACCAGAGCTGGCGCGCCATGTTCCTCGTCGGCGCCGTGCCGCCAGTCTTCCTCGGCTTCGCCGTGCTCGCCATGCCGGAGTCCCCCCGCTGGCTCGTCATGCGCGGCCGCATCGAGGACGCGCGCCACGTCCTCCGGAGGACCTCCGACTCGCCCGAGGAGGCCGAGGAGCGGCTCCTCGACATCAAGCGAGTCGTCGGCATCCCCGCGGACGCCACCGACGCCGACGACGTGGTCGCCATCGTGCGCGCCAACGAGGCCGCGCGCGGGCAGGGGGTGTGGAGGGAGCTGCTCATCAACCCGAGCCGGCCCGTGCGGCGGATGCTCCTGGCCGGCCTCGGGCTCATGTTCATCCAGCAGGCCACGGGCGTCGACTGCGTCGTGATGTACAGCCCGCGGGTGTTCCAGACCGCCGGCATCAAGTCCAAGACCAACTCGCTGGGGGCGTCCATGGCGGTGGGCGCGTGCAAGACCTTCTTCATACCGATCGCGACGCTCCTCCTCGACCGCATCGGGCGGAGGCCGCTGCTGCTCGCCAGCGGCGGCGGGATGGCCATCTTCCTCTTCACGCTCGCCACGTCCCTGCTCATGCTGGACCGCCGGCCGGAGTCGGAGTCCAAGGCGCTGGGCGCGGTGAGCATCGCGGCGATGCTGTCGTTCGTGGCGTCGTTCGCGTCGGGGCTGGGCCCCGTGGCGTGGGTGTACTGCTCGGAGATCTACCCGCTGCGGCTGCGCGCGCAGGCCGCGGCACTCGGCACGGGGCTGAACAGGCTCATGGGCGGGGCCACCACCATGTCCTTCCTCTCGCTCACCAACTCCATCACCATCGCCGGAGCCTTCTACCTCTACGCCTGCATCGCGGCCGCGGGGTGGGTGTTCATGTACTTCTTCCTGCCGGAGACGATGGGCAGGAGCCTGGAGGACACCGGGAAGCTCTTCGGCAAGGAGACGGACGACGACTCCGACGGCGGCGGCGCCGTCGTGCGCCATGAGCGCAAGAAGTCCACTGAGCTCACCAGCGCCGCTCCACAGTGACACCGAGTAAGCTACGCCGTACGTCCCGGTACACTTGTCGTGTTTGTGATGTGTGTTGTCGAAGCCGCCTCTAGATTCGGGACACGTGGGTTAGATTCCTAAGCTTTTGGACTTGATGCAGAGTGGCCGTCTAGATCTAGGGCCACCCAGCAGCGCTTTGCGGGGAGAAAGATCACATGATATTCCGATTTACGCACGCGTGAGATGAATCCATGTACGTACCAGTAGAAAGGTCACGTTCACCGGCCGTGTTGTGGTGCGCGCACTACGCAGAGCCTGAGCCTGTGGCCGGATCTTTGATTTCATTGGGTGTAGGTGTTGCTGTGGCAGTGATGATGTACGAGTGTATGAGTAAGTAGCGTCTGTACAGGCCTGTGTTATATATGACCGACTCATCTGTGACGTACCTACGTGTCGTTTGTTGATTTGTTGCTTGTTTTCCATCTTTGTTACTTCCTTCGACATTTATGCTAAACCAGCTACACTTATTATAAATCGAAAAAAGTATCATAAATACAAGAGAAAAATAGTTATATGATTCCAAACTGAATTATAATTTTGGTGGGTTTCAAAATAAATTTACTTCAAAAAATTGGACTAAACGTAGTAGAGTAGAATTTATGGTACACAAACCTTTGAAGATAGTTCTACACCTAGACCAAAATGCATGGTGCGGGTGGTTTATGGAAGCCCTTGAATTCAGAACATGGGAAATTAGCTACGGGTTGGTTTGAAACTTAGGTAATTACATTTCTGTTTAACCACGAGGAAATAGTTGGATCCACCTTTGAGAAATCAAATCAGTTAGAGAAAATTAAGGTATCAACTTATGAGCCATATGTGGTAGTGAACTCTCAAGTACGGTTCTAAGGGCTAGTGGGTCCACCAAATACAGCGGAAGTAACTCCTGGGGCGATCGGGAGGCGATCACGATCTGGCTAGGGGTTTCCGCTTGAGGGTGGTGTTTTCTCCGGCGGCGGGGTTGATCTCGACGGCGAGTGTCTGTTCCGGCGGCCGGTTGGGTGCGGTGTAGGGTGTCCCGGTAATGTGTGTACACGGGGTGTTTTTCCATGGCGTCTCCTACACGTGCGGGGGCGAGCGGCGGGGGGCCTTCTAGGTCTACGTCTAAGTCACCGACGAAGGTAGGGGCGGAGGATCTGGCGGCGGAATTGGCTGCAAAGCTGGGGGATCTCCTGCTGACAGACAAGGAAGCAACGGGGATCGTGATTAAGAAGATTAATTATGCTGTTGTCCCAAGGCCATGCTGGGCGGCGGTGGGTAGGGTTTGCTCGTCTCGCAGGCTGATCGTGGGTGCTTTGGAGAGGGCTATGGAGCGAGCGTGGGGCCTCCATAGGCCAGCTCAGTTTAAGGATATTGGTGATAATCGTTTTGTGGTCCGCTTCAGTTCGGAGGGAGAATGGAAGCATGTGCTTAAAAACGGACCATGGCAGTTTGACTACAATGCTCTTCTTGTGAAGGATTTTGATGGAGCAGTCCGGCCATCCGAGATGGTCTTCGATACCATGGATGTTTGGGTCAGAGTGCTTGATCTTCCCATGGATTATATGAACAGAGTTTATGGGGAGCTTATCGGAGGATGGATTGGAGAGTTTATTTTTGTGGATGTTGATGAGGAAGGGATGGCGTGGGGGGGGGGGGATCTGAGGATTAGGGTGGCGGTCAAAGTTGATCAACCCCTTCTGCGAGGGGTTAACCTGAAGGAATCGATGAGGAGGTAGAAGGTAAATGGTTTGATCTGCAGTACGAGAAAGTTCCTCACTTCTGTTTTGATTGTGGACGTTTGGTTCACTCTGAGGGTGCATGTACTATGGAGAAAGGAGGGACTCAGCAATGGGGTGAGTGGCTGCGTGCATAGCCGAAGAAATATAAGAAGGCTACTCCCCCTGTTCGTCCGACGATGTCATCATCTAGCTTCAGCAGTAGGTCGGCGGGCTCTAAAGACTTTTTTCAGGGCGGCGTGCAAATTCGGGATATCCCGCCTCGCCAAAATTCTAGGCATGACTATGCCTATTCTAGCTCCTCCCGCACTGGTGGTGGGCAGCGGATATTTGAGGAAGCATAAGTATCAAGTGAAGGGAATATGCCCGATAGGCAATAATAAAGTGGTTATTATCGTATTCCTTGTTTATGATAAATGTTTATTTTATATGCTATAATTATATTAATACAGAAACGTTAATACATGTGTGTTTAATAAACAAAAAGGAAGTTTCTAGTTATGCCTCTCTTATAAACTAGCTCGTTGATTAACAAGATGATCAAAGGTTTCCTGATCATGGACATTAGATGTTGTTAATAACGAGGTCACAACATTAGTGTAATTATGTGATGAACATTCATCCGAAGTATAGCATGACGATCAAAGTCATTGAGTTTATATTGCTATAACAACTTACGAAGTGATCCTAATCCTTAGACCATGAGATCATGTCAATCACTAACACCGAAAGAGTTTCTTGTTGACATCAAACGTCACACCGTAATTGGGTGATTATAAGGATGGCTTCAAAACTACTAAAGTGTTATGTTGAGACTCATGGATCAAGAGTGGAATTTGTTCATCCCAATGACAGATAGATATACTCTGGGCCCTCTCGGTGATATCACATTGATTAGCTTGCAAGCAAGTGATTTGATCACTAGAATGTTATATCACGGGAACAAGAAAAGAGTGCATGTCGGTAACGAGATCAAACTAGGTATAGAGATACCGATGATCGAATCTCGGACATGTAATATATCGTGAAACAAAGGGATTAAGATACTAGCGTAAAAGGTTCACACGATCACAGAAGTCATCGTTGAATGTGTGGGAGTAAGTACGGATCTCCAGGTCCCGCTGCTGATTATTGATCGGAGAGGGGTCTCGATCATGTCTGCATTATTCGCGAACCGTAGTGTGACACACTTAAGGGATACCGACACCATTCGGCGCAAATGATATGCCAGAAAAAGAAAAGGAAAACACAGGAATTTATTTCACTAGACCCCAAAACTGTTTCGGTTGAAATTGCTGAAACTGGTTCTGCATGTGAAATGGAATACTAGCAAGGGGTTTTATGTGAATGTTTGTTAATTAAAGTAATTAAACAAATTCTGAATAAATAAATAAAATAGTTTTAGTTAAATGAGATCTTGCATTAAATTTGGTGGAAATTTAATGCATGTGAGTGGATTTTTGAGTGGAGGCTTTTTAATGGGAGTGGGGGCTTTTCATTTTGAGTGGGAGCTCCACCCACATGAATGTGGAAGAGGTGGGGGCAGCCCCATGGCTGGGCGCCATGCCCCTTGGGTGCCCCCCTCTCCCCTATAAAAGGCCCCCCTCTCCTCCTCTCAGAGCACACCTCCTCGTGAAGGATCTCTCTCCCCCTCTAGAATTTATTCCCCATGGTCTCGGACTAGCGAGATACATGTTCCCGGTGGCTATTCGGCAAGAAAGAGTTGTGCTTCCGCTGCATCGCTGGAGCGAGGAGGCGGAGGTTTCTCGGTGCCTCGAACGTGTGTGCGAGCACGGATGCGCTGCTGTTTTGCGGCGCTAGGACTTCCTCTCGATCTTGAGATCGGCAAGAGATCGTCTACATCAACCACGAGTTTGGACTCGTTAAGCTTTATCGGTCTTCAAGGGTATGTTCTCTACGGATATACATCCGCCCGTTGTTTGTATCTAGTAGATAGATCTTGGTACATAGTTGTTCCCATCGTAGGAAAATTTTTGTTTTCTATGTTGCGAACCCTACAGTGGTATCAGAGCCGGATCTATGCGTAGATGCTTTGCATGGGTTGTACACATATGAGTATGTGGGTGATGATGATCATTTTATTGCTTCTTTGTTGTACTTTGGATATTGGTGGCATAGTGGGATGAAGCGGCCCGGACAAACTTTACATGTCCTTGCACATGAGACCTGTTCCACGCTTGACATGCAACTAGTTTTGCATAAGTGGCTAGCGGGTGTCTGTCTCTCCTACTATAGTCAATATCTAATTTGCAACGAGTTGTCAACAATTTGGTTATCCTTCTTGTGGTTCATGTTCGTAGGTAAGAACGGTTCTATCTTCAAAAGCCCTAAGCCAGGTAAAACTTGCAATGGAAAAATTAGAGGCGTCTAGTTTCGATTGTTGCTGGTCTAGTGTTATGATATGGTGATGTTGTAAGTAGAAGTATGAGATGATACTCTTACAACACACATAGCGTGTAAGTTCCATAGACCTTGGCCTTACACATAAAGGTATGATAGAGATCATACCACGGTGCACATGATGGAGATCATATGCGGGAACCATATCATTTCACTTATTAACATGAGATGTTTTATTGCATCTTATATTGCTATTTTAGCATTTTATTTGCATAATAAGATGATCCCTCATTTAAATATCAAAATAAGAATGTGTTCTTCCTTAAGTATGCACCGATAATGTTTCGTCGCTTCAAGGCATCACGTGATGATCAGGTGTACTTGAATCCACGAGCATATCTCGGGTGTAAGACAGTTACACACGCGAATACTAAGGTTCTTACTTGGCGAGCCTAGCATGTACAGACATGGCCTCGGAACACGGACCAAAAGGTTAAGCATGAGTCATATAGTAGATATGATGCCCATTTGATGCTCGCCTTTGAAGCTACACCGACTCACGTGATGATCGGACTTGGTGTAGTGGATTTGGTTCATGTAATCACCAAAAAGACACGAGGGATGTCGTTTTTGAGTGGGAGTTCATTTCTAATTTGGATTAGTAGAACTCAATTTATCATAAATTAAATCAAAGTGAATTTGCATAATTTATTGTAGTCATTGGCATTCGTTCACCACCTTATGCATAGTTGTAATTGAGATAATAGAACTATAGAATTCTGGATATATACTTTACGAACTGGTATCGTATTGTGTTGAGTGTCAATCTAAAGTTTAAAGTCCTATTGCAAACTTTCAGCAAAAATTCTATTTACTCCGTGAAATTTAATAATTGGTATTAAAACGAGAGTAACAATTTCAGTGTTAGTATCTTAAGAATCATGTTTGCCTCCATGATTCTTGATTGTTTTAATATCAAGTTTATCTAGGAGATGAAAGAATTGTTTCAGAAACCATCATGTGTGGCAGATATAACGATATCTGAAACAATGTTTTGGTTGCAATATGATAGAGTATAATATATGTTCTCATATTGGATGAGAATTTACGAAGGTTGGAGATGCTAGACATCCTAATCATCCAAAAGGGTTTTGGAAAGTAATGTTATACTCACGATTCTCCTTTATAAGCTAAAGTAGCTTGATCATGAAAGTCGTCATGATAAGGATGAATAGAAGATGTATTTAAAGTGTTTACTACACTAAAAGATTACTAATGAATGGATTTTGAAAGAATACCGATCATTTTTATGATGGTGATCTACTTCAAAGTGCAAGTCCAAAGGTATTATTATTTGAATATACATGCTTTGGACTATGTGTCGTGTATATGGCGCCAATTTTGATGTTGATAGATCCTTTTAAAAAGGTAAAGGAAATGCTGAAAGAGAATCTATAAAATATATTTGGCAGAAAATAAAAGATTGGAAATATCCAATTTTGGTATATGGATGATATACATGTTATGGTTGTATTCTTTGCTTGTTAAACAATGTGGTTCTTGGGTATTGGATACCGAATTGGTTGGTATGAAATTTCATACGGAATAACGCAATTCATGAACCACAATGGCCTAAGTAACTAGCAAGAGAATATGTCATGATGTTCATCGAAAACAAACAAACCGTTGTTTGTATTTCTCGTTGACATCAAAGCTTGACTTCAAGATTTGTTTTAATAATTGTTATTTGAATCAGGTATTATGAGAACAAAGGTTGTTCAAATAATTACCGTATTCCATATAAGATGGATGATTTACAAATCTAGTTGGAGAAATCACATCCATAAAACCTAATGCTAAAATGTCGCAAGACAAATGATTGAAAGATCACTTACGAAGTGACATCGCTGTTTAAATTATATTGGAAAGAAAACATGAAGAATCTCCATATTCATGGATTTTTGGAGTCTTTGATTTGATCAAGTGACGCTTGTGAGACTTTCCACGTGATAATTAAAACTTCGTTTAAAGGCCAACAAGAACGAACGACTAAATTATTGGAATTTATACATATCGATGTATGTATTCCATTATGTGTAGTCGTAAGCGATGGGTTTCAACTTCATATGATTTCTCCGGAAATTTGAGTGCATATTCACTTAATGAGAAAGAAGTGTGAAATATTTGAAAACGTTCAAAGACTTTCAAGATGAAGTGAAAACCATTGTGACAAGAAAATAAATGGTTTATGATTTTATCATAAAGGGATTTATTTGAGTTACAAGTGTAACAAGAAAATAAACGAATTATGATTTTATCATAAAGGGATTTATTTGAGTTGCAAGTTTAGCAAAACACATAGATTTACATCTCCCGAAACACGATAGGAGTATGGAATGTTTGAGATTTGTAATGAAACCTTGTTTGACATGGTTGGATCAAAGGTGTTATTTATAAAACTGCCATTATGTTTTAAAAAGATTAAAGCTTTAGAGACTACCGCTTTTACACTAAAAAGAGCTCCATCTTGATCCGTTGAAATGACACCATATGAGTTATGGTTTGGGGTAAAACCCAAGTTGTCATTTCCTAAATTTTGGTATGCTAAACATAAGTAAGATGTTTACAACCGAAGTCGGATAAGCATGTCTTTGTAGGTTGTTTCGAATAACAATTGGGTATTCCTCCATAACACCAAGGACAAAAGGGTTTGTCGCTTGAAATGTGAAGTTTCTTGAAAAAGGAATTTTTCTCAAAAGTTAAGTGGGAGGACAACAGAACTTTGATAAGGTTAACGAACCTTAGCTATATGTGCTGAGTTGCGCAGCGCCGGAAATCGTTCTGAAGGCTGATATAATGCTCATAGCTTATGTGCCTCAAAGGTTGTGGTCACGGAGATCTAAGTTCCTATTGAACCAAGTAGGTCGGTTAAACAATCAAATGCTAAGATTTGAGAGTAAATCATTATTGTTTGACAATGATGAACCGAATACATACAAAGAAGCGATGATGGGCCCTGACTCCGTCAAATGGCTTGAAGCCATAAAATCCGTGATAGTTCCATACACGAGAAATCAAGTTTTGAACTTGGAAGACCCTCCGGAAAGGTGTAAAAACCTATCGGTCGTATTTGGATCTATAAAGAAACAGACATGGATGTTTCACATCTATGAAATAGTCGACATGTCGTAAAGTATTTTATGACAATGTTCAAGGAGTTGACTATGACAAGATTTGATCTTTCATAGCGATATTTAGTCTGGACGGATTAAAGTAGCAACCACTACATATAATTTGTTATATGGTAGATGAATAAACAAAACAAAGTTCTTCTAATAGAGTGGTTACCTAGGACGTGTACATGACACGGTCCAAAGGGTTTTATTAATTCAAAGGATGTTAAAAGGGCATGCAAATTTCAATGGTTGAAGTAAGCATCGCGGAGTTGGAATCTTCACCGTGATGAAAAATGAGTTTTCATCAGGAGACGATGAAGATGCTTGCATTTGCAAGAAATTAAGTGGGAGCGCTAAGACATATTTCTAATACATTATGTGGAGGACATCTTGTTGATTAGAAATGATATAATTTTTATTGACAAAGGTTAAGAATTTCAGTTCGATGAAAGACGTAGGAAAAACCCGAATATTAAGCATGAATGTCTATAGTGGATAGACTGTGACGCTAATATGGTTGTGCCAAATGTACATATATGAGATATTGAAGGAGTTCAATATAGAAACAACAAGAAACGGTTCTTGTCGCATGGAAAGGAATTGAATCAAGATTCAAGTGTATCGATACTTGATAAGTGAAACAAGATTCAAGTGCTTTGACACTTGATGAGTGCAATCACGAGAATGTTTTGATCAATCATACCATGATATGTACACATCCAGATATGTCCTATGCTCTAAGTGTTATGAGCATATACCAGAATGAATCATAAAATGATCATTGGACGATAGTAAGGATATTCTTATGATCTTTTGGAAGAACTAAGAATATATTTGTGTAGAGGTGACAAACAATTACAAATAGTTCATTGTAAAGCGTTACATTGATACTAGTTTTGTCACAAGATACAAATTAAGTTTATCTCAATTTAAACTATGGGTGGCACAATGTAATGGAAAGGAGATTCCATGATGGATTTGGAAGAGTTCCAAAGTTAAGACATTGTGACGAATACTACAACAAAAGACTAAGTATATGACTGCTATAGTAGCAGCAAAGGAGGGAATTTGTGTCAAGTAGTTTGTTATCAAACTAAGATGTGGTTCGCAACGGGCTAACACTAAAGATATATTGTATGACAATAGTATCGATGTGTTTTAACCCCAAGGAACTAAATGTCTCACCAAAAGACCAAATTTATACAATGCCATCTCATTGGAGAATGAGTGATGCGTGGAGACGCAAAGACATGCAAATACACACGGACCTGAAGCGTCAGATCCGTAGATTATGTTAACCACATGCAATTGCGTATTTGGAACACCAGAAAGCCATAGATGTTCAATACACAAAGTTTTCAAACTAGATTATTGTCTCTAGTGCAAGTGGGAGACTGAAGGGAATATGCCCGATAGGCAATAATAAAGTGGTTATTATCGTATTCCTTGTTTATGATAAATGTTTATTTTACATGCTATAATTGTATTAATACAGAAACGTTAATACATGTGTGTTTAATAAACAAAAAGGAAGTTCCTAGTTATGCCTCTCTTATAAACTAGCTCGTTGATTAACAAGATGATCAAAGGTTTCCTGATCATGGACATTGGATGTTGTTAATAACGAGGTCACAACATTAGTGTAATGATGTGATGAACATTCATCCGAAGTATAGCATGAAGATCAAAGTCATTGAGTTTATATTGCTATAACAACTTACGAAGTGATCCTAATCCTTAGACCATGAGATCATGTCAATCACTAACACCGGAAGAGTTTCTTGTTGACATCAAACGTCACACCGTAATTGGGTGATTATAAGGATGGCTTCAAAACTACTAAAGTTTTATGTTGAGACTCATGGATCAAGAGTGGAATTTGTTCATCCCAATGACGGATAGATATACTCTGGGCCCTCTCGGTGATATCACATTGATTAGCTTGCAAGCAAGTGATTTGATCACTAGAATGTTATATCACGGGAACGAGAAAAGAGTGCATGTCGGTAACGAGATCAAACTAGGTATAGAGATACCGATGATCGAATCTCGGACATGTAATATATCGTGAAACAAAGGGATTAGGATACTAGCGTAAAAGGTTCACACGATCATAGAAGTCATCGTTGAATGTGTGGGAGTAAGTACGGATCTCCAGGTCCCGCTGCTGATTATTGATCGGAGAGGGGTCTCGATCATGTCTGCATTATTCGCGAACCATAGGGTGACACACTTAAGGGATACCGACACCATTCGGCGCAAATGATATGCCAGAAAAAGAAAAGGAAAACGCAGGAATTTATTTCACTAGACCCCGAAACTGTTTCGGTTGAAATTGCTAAAACTGGTTCTGCATGTGAAATGGAATACTAGCAAGGGGTTTTATGTGAAATGTTTGTTAATTAAAGTAATTAACAAAATTCTGAATAAATAAATAAAATAGTTTTAGTTAAATGAGATCTTGCATTAAAATTTGGTGGAAATTTAATGCATGTGAGTGGATTTTTGAGTGGAGGCTTTTTAATGGGAGTGGAGGCTTTTCATTTTGAGTGGGAGCTCCACCCACATGAATGTGGAAGAGGTGGGGGCAGCCCCATGGCTGGGCGCCATGCCCCTTGGGTGCCCCCCTATCCCCTATAAAAGGCCCCCCTCTCCTCCTCTCAAAGCACACCTCCTCGTGAAGGATCTCTCTCCCCCTATAGAATTTATTCCCCATGGTCTCGGACTAGCGAGATACATGTTCCCGGTGGCTATTCGGCAAGAAAGAGTTGTGCTTCCGCTGCATCGCTGGAGCGAGGAGGCGGAGGTTGCTCGGTGCCTCGAACGTGTGTGCGAGCACGGATGCGCTGCTGTTTTGCGGCGCTAGGACTTCCTCTCGATCTTGAGATCGGCAAGAGATCGTCTACATCAACCACGAGTTTGGACTCGTTAAGCTTTGTCGGTCTTCAAGGGTATGTTCTCTACGGATATACATCCGCCCGTTGTTTGTATCTAGCAGATAGATCTTGGTACATAGTTGTTCCCATCGTAGGAAATTTTTTGTTTTCTATGCTGCGAACCCTACATCATGTCCAATCAAGCGTCATGGGGTGCGTGCGCAGAAGCAGCAGCTGTATGATGTTCCTGTGAGTCGGGCTCCGAAGTGAAGGGAATATGCCCTGAGAGGCAATAATAAAATGTTTATTATGTGTATTCCAAGTATATGATAGATGTTTATTTTGCATGCTATAATTGTATTAATACGGAAACGTTAATACATGTGTGTTTAATAAACAAACAGAAAGTTCCTAGTTATGCCTCTCTCATAAACTAGTTCGTTGATTAACAAGATGATCACGGTTTCCTGATCATAGACATTGGATGTTGTTAATAACGAGATCACAACATTAGTGTAATGGTGTGATGAACATTCATCCGAAGTATAGCATTACGATCAAAGTCATTGAGTTTATATTGCTATAAACAAACTACGAAGTAGTCCTAATCCTTAGACCATGAGATCATGCCAATCACTAACACTGGAAGAGTTTCTTGTTAACATCAAACGTCACTCCGTAACTGGGTGATTATAAAGATGGCTTCAAAGCTATTAAAGTGTTATGTTGAGAATCATGGATCAAGAGTGGAATTTGTTCATCCCGATGACGGATAGATATGATCTGGGCCCTCTCGGTGATATCACATTGGTTAGCTTGCAAGCAAGTGATTTGATCACTAGAATGTTATATCATGGGAACGAGAAAAGAGTGCATGTCAGTAACGAGATCAAACTAGGTATGGAGATACCGATGATCGAATCTCGGACATGTAATATATCGTGAAACAAAGGTATTAAGATACAAGCGTAAAAGGTTCCGACGATCACAGGAAAAGTCATCGTTGAATGTGTGGAAGTCAGTATGGATCTCCAGGTCCCGCTACTGATTATTGATCGGAGAAGGGTCTCGATCATGTCCGCATTATTCGCGAACCTTAGGGTGACACACTTAAGGGACACTGGCATCCAGTTGGAGAAAATGTTTCATGCTGAAAGAATAAACAAGCGCATGAATTTATTTCACTAGATACCGAAACAGGTTTTCGGGTGAAATTGCATAAAGTGGTTATGCATGTGAAATGGAATTCTAGCAAGGGGTTATTTGTGAATGTTTGTCATTAAAGTAATTGACAAAATTCTGAATAAAATAAAAGAGTTTTATTTAATGAGAGTTTGCATTAAATATGGTGGAAATTTAATGGGAATTTGAGTGGACTTTTGAGTGGAGGGAATTTAAAGGACATTTTGTGAGTGGAGTGTCCACCCACATGAATGAAGGAGGGGAGGGGGCAGCCCCCATGGCCGGCGGCCACCCCCTTGGGTGCCCCCTCCTCCTATAAAAGGAGCCCCTCCTCTCACTTGTCTCTCACACCTCCTCGTGAAGGATCTCTCTCCCCCTCTAGAATTTATCCCCCATGGTCTCGGACTAGCGAGATACATGTTTCCGGTGGCTATTCGGCAAGAAAGGGTTGTGCTTCCGCTGCATCGCTGGAGCGAGGAGGCGGAGGTTGCCCGGTGTCTTGTACGTGTGTGCGAGCACGGATGCGCTGCTGCTTTGCGGCGCTAGGACTTCCTCTCGATCTTGAGATCGGCAAGAGATCGTATACATCAACCACGAGTTGAACTCGTTAAGATTTGTTGGTCTTCAAGGGTATATTCTCTACGAATATACATCCGCCCGTTGTTTGTATCTAGTAGATAGATCTTGGTACATAGTTCCCATCGTAGGAATTTTTTTGTTTTCTATGCTGCAAACCCTACACGAAGCAGTCTAGGAAGAGCACTTATGTACATCGCGTCCGACAGCAGACAACTGATGATGACATGGGTATCCCGTCCTCGGCTCAGGGAACAAAAAACAAGAAGAGGGGACAGAAGACATCTTGGATTCCAGTGGAGAAGGCAGCAGAGGATGATGATTCTGGTTCGGGAGGCAAGAGGCAGAGAACGGGATCTGTGTTTGACAGGATTCAACCCCAAAACCAATTTTTGGCGGACCTCGAGGCTCGGGGCCGCCGGGATCAATGAATCTGTTGGCCCAGAACTGTCGCGGACTGGGGTTGGACGCGGCGGTGGGCAAACTCCGGGACCTGGTAAGGTCCTACAACCCAGCGGTGGTATTCTTGTGTGAAACCAAACAAAAGAGAAGAACGATGGAATGGTTGCAGTGGAGCTTAGGCTTCAGCCATGGGGTTTGTGTTGATGGGAAAGGAAAGGGCGGAGGTCTCGCATTATGGTGGAGAGATGGGGTGGATGTCTCGGTTCGTCCATGGTGCCAATATTATATTGATGCAAAAATCATTTCTGATGGAATTTCTTGGCGATTTACTGGAATCTATGGAGAACCAAGGACGGAGCTAAGGGGGAAGACATGGGATGCTCTGCGTTTCCTTAGAGCTCAGGACGACCTGCCGTGGCTGTGCGCAGGGGACATTAATGAAATAGTCAGGCAAGAAAGAAGCGAATCCCAGATGACTAAATTTAGGGACTGTTTGGTGGACTGCCACCTCTCAGACCTAGGCTTCTCAGGGTACCCCTTCACTTGGAATAACATGAGAGATGGCAATGCTAATGTACAGGCGAGGCTTGATAGAGGCATGGGGGATAATAAATTTTTGAATGTATTTGGGCAGACAACGGTTGAACATTTATCTACTAAGGAATCTGATCACTCGGCTCTCCTGATTCGGGTGGCGACTGGACCTGTGTAGCGTAAGCTGCCTAATTCTAGAGGTTTCATGTTTGAGGAAGTGTGGACGACTCATGCGTCTTACGACGAAACTGTTGCTATGGCCTAGGATAACACTGGTTATCTGGGGTCATGCCTGCATGGGGTATCGAATCGTCCGCGTAGAGTTTCAGGAGGCCTAAAAGACTGGAGTGTTAGCACCTTCGGTTCAATCCTAAAATAACTAAAACGTCTCAGGGCTGCTCATGAGGAGGCAAAAGCATAGGCTCTTATCTCGAACTCTTTAACTGAGGTGCAGATTATTGAGAAACAGCTCCACGACATGTATGAGAAAGAAGAGATTATGTACAAGCAGAGATCTAGACAAGACTGGCTAGTGGCGGGTGATCGAAATACAGAGTTTTTTCAGAATCGGGCCACTCATCGCAAGAGGAAAAACACTGTCAGATTCCTTCGCCGTGATGATGGTAGCCGATGTGATACTGATGGGGGGATGAGGGA
Source organism: Avena atlantica (assembly GCA_910589765.1). Taxonomy (NCBI): domain Eukaryota; kingdom Viridiplantae; phylum Streptophyta; class Magnoliopsida; order Poales; family Poaceae; genus Avena; species Avena atlantica. Next base: position 44,263,667 of record OU342737.1, read on the forward strand.
GTTAGCACAAATTTTCTACCACAATCTCTATTCTTCGGAAGGTGCTGCCAATATGGAATGTATTCTTGACAGGGTGGGGTAGTTTGTCTCGGCGGATATGAACGATATGCTGCTAGCTCCGGTTTCTGATAAGGAGATTGAGGTGGATCTTTTCCAGATGGGTCCGACCAAATCTCCTGGACCAGATGGGCTCCCTGCCCTTTTTTATCAGCGTCACTGGGCGTTGATAGGGACTGATGTTTGTGTTGCTGACAAAGATTTCTTGGCCGGGCGGGACAACCCTCCTAATTTTAACAACACTATCCTTGTGCTGATACCAAAGGTCAACAGCCCAGAGGTTCTGTCGCAATTTAGACCAATAAGCTTGTGCAATGTCCACTACAAGTTGGCATCTAAGGTTGTGGCAAATCGGTTAAAACAAATCCTACCAATTCTGATTTCAGAGGAACAAAGTGCTTTTGTGCCGGGTAGATTGATAACGGACAATGTTTTTGTCGCATATGAATGCACACATGTGATCAGGACCAGGAAAAGGAAAACTCCGCTATGCGCTGTGAAATTGGATATGATGAAGGCGTACGACAGGGTAGAATGGATTTTTTCTGGAAAATATGTTACTTAAGATGGGGTTTCATCATCAATGGGTGTCTATGATCATGCGGTGTATCTCAACAATGAGGTTCACCGTGAAACTCAATGGTGGTTTTTCAGACTCCTTTGGTCCTTCTAGGGGACTTCGGCAGGGAGACCCCCTCAGCCCCTATTTGTTCTTATTCTGTGTCGAGGGTTTCTCTGCTTTGTTAAAGGAAGCTCAATGTGTAAATGAGATTAGAGGTGTGAGATTTGGTGTGGACGGCCCCCATATCACTCATCTCCTTTTCGCTGATGATAGTGTGGTTTTTCTTGAGGCGTCACCACAGAGCATGCAATCTCTTCGCCGTGTTCTACATGACTATGAAGTGAGTTCGGGTCAGAAGGTAAATTTACAAAAATCCTCTATTTTCTTAGGACCAGGTTGCAACAATGATTTAAAGGAGCAGTTGAAGACCGATATTTGTATTGCCTCTCAGGCGCTATCTGAGCGTTACCTAGGACTGCCCACGGTAGTAGGCCGATCGCAAGATGGGTCGTTCAAATATTTAACAGACCGATCTTGGAATAAAATCAAGGGATTGAAAGGACAGGGTCTGTCTAAGGAAGGGAGAAGTATTTTAGTCAAGTATATTCTCCAAGCTATACCGGCGTATGCGATGAGTTGTTTTCAACTCACCAAGAAGCAATGCAAGAAGCTGAGTATGGTGTCATCTAACTTCTAGTGGGGAGAGTCCAATGGGCAGAAAAAAATGCATTGGATTTCATGGGAACGAATGTGCAAGGGAAAGAAACAAGGTGGTTTGGGATTTCGTGACTACTTCTGCTTTAACCAAGATTTTCTATCCGAGTAGGGATGGCGTTTGCTTACCGATACTGCTTCTTTGTGCGCACAGGTGCTCAAAGCTCGTTACTCCCCTAAGGAATCGTCCCTTTCTGCTGCCTTCCCAAAAAGAGCCTCCTTCACCTGGCGTGGCATCACTCATGGTAGAGACCTTCTGCGCAAAGGTTTGATCTGGCAGGTTGGGGATGGCAGGAATATAAAGGTTTGGGAGGATAATTGGATCCCCCGGTCAAGTGCTCAGCATCCACTGGGACGACTGACAGACGATTGCCCAACGTATGTGAGTGATTTCTTATTGACGGATAATATTGGTTGGGATGAGGAAAAGCTTAGGCTCCATCTGGTGGAACCAGACGTCCAAGATATTCTTCAGATAAGGGTCGGCAGGACCGGTACGGTTGATTTCCCAGCAAGGAACTTCACAAAAAATGGGATATTCTCGGTCAGATCAGCATATCATCTTGCAATTCAGCAGAAGAGGTTGGAGAGGGGCAAGGCCGAACATCAGGCTCCTCTGTTGAGCATAAAGGCTGGCTTTCTCTTTGGGATGCACAAGTCCCAGGCAAGGTGAAGGTACACATGTGGCGGTTTATTGAGAACGGCTTAGCGGTGGGCACCGAATTAAGTAGAAGAAAAATTAAAGACGGAGTCATCTGTCTCGAGTGTGGCAGAACTGAATCAATGGTGCACTGTTTCTGGTGTTGTCCTCACTCAACAGCTGCGTGGTCGTACTTAAAGGAGCTGGCTGTTGTTGGCTTGGAGCACCCTCCAAAAAATTTCAGCTGTCACTCTAAACTCAAAGACTGGATTTTAGACTGGATCGACAAAGCGGATGGACCTCAGGTGGTGCTTGTGCTTATGATGATGTATAACTTGTGGACCGCAAGGAACGATGCACGTGATACAAAGAACCTCGAGGATCCGAAAGCTATTGCATCTAAGTCGGTGGCTGGGGTGGAGGAGTGGAGCTCCCTTCACGTCAGGCCTGTTACTCCCTCTGTGCGACCGGTTGAGCACTGGCTCTACCCGCCCGATATGTGGTGTAAGGTTAATGTGGATGCAGCATTTCGTTCTGACAGTGGCTATGGTGGAGGTGGAGTGATTGTAAGAAATCATCATGGTGCTTTCGTCTCGGGAGCATGCCATTTTTTCCCAAACACGGCAGACGCTGAATGCGCGGAGCTCCTGGCCTGCAGGAGGGGCCTCCAATTGGCTTGTGAAACACAGGTTAAGAAGGTGATCTTGGAAACGGATAGCTCGGGAGTTGCTGCAAAGTTGGTCAAGGATGACAGGGATCGGTCTCTGAATGCGTCTTTGGTGGAAGAAATTAAGGCTATGATGAAAGATTTCGATGATTCCTCGGTTAGGGCGGTGCGGCGATCGGCAAACAAAGTGGCACATATCTTAGCAAAGGAGGGCTGCGTTAATAAATCTTGTAAGACCTGGTTTGGCATTACACTTGATTGGGTAAAGGACCAAATAGTATGGGACATGTGTTCTGTGTAATAAAACGCAGCAGTAATTCTAAAAAAAAAAGTACGGTTCTAAGGGAAGGGACTGGCCATTACGAGTGAGAAGAACATGCCATTCTACAATGTGATTCGAAAATTGCACACTTAGTTTGATCAAACTCTAGGTATTGGAAAATTGTAGCGCTTTCTCCAGGAAATTATATGGAAGCGCATAACTAATTTTTTTTTATTTTTTTTGGAAAAAAGCATATATTAATATATCAGAGGATACCAATTACACCAAGCCTCTGTAACAACGCATTGCCCTAGCGGCCACATGGATGCACATAGTCAAAAAAAAATTACAAAAAAGAAAAATCCTGCTACAGTGACTCATTTATTGAAACAGCAGTACTACCACCACCAAGACAGCACCAGAAATCCAGCTTCTCCAAAAACAACGCCTCCAAGAAGGGAGCAGTGCACAAACACCGTCGTCGTCCGATCAAAGATCTAGGTTTTCACCCTGAAAAAAGTCCACGCTCTCAAAACAATACCATCAATAAGGCCATTGCCAGAAACAACCAATTAAGGCCAGACCCTGAGTTTTCACCCTAAGAGGTAGGACCATGAACCTCTTCTATGCAGTCGCCCCACTTGCATGCCACTGCTCCAATTCACAAGTCACCTAGCCAATTCCCCACCACCACCCAAACTCGAACCACCATTGTTTGTCCTTAGATCTCGGTCCTCATGACTTTCTCCGTCAGCACCATGGAACGAGAACATGTCCCATGATAATAACAGCCAACAAAGCTTCGAAGCACACCCTCTGAAACCAAACAGTCAGGGTAAAACATGGGTGTGAACGACCGAATTCAATCCGTCCAGCAAACTCACGGCATGATAACACTTATGGAGTTCGCCGGTGGAGCCTTCCAAAACACGACACAGAAACCAGATCAATGGAGACCAACATTTGGCAGATCATCGTCTTGGCTTGAGAGGGATCCAAGACCACCTCCTTTATTGAAACCGAGCCAGCAGCCCCCACGCCACCCGCCGGTAACGCAGGATCCGCTACAAGACGGCAAGACCACCCGGCCGACCATTCCGACGGAGGAGGCCACCACCACCATATTGGGGGCAGATGCCCCCAGCGCCCTAGTGTCGCGAACAAGTCCCGGGTCGCCTGGGCGCCGGCGTCGAGGCCAACGGATGGGACAGATCGCGGCTCGGCCTAGATCCCCGCTGTCGCCGCTCGCCGCAACACCACCGCCAAACCAGCCGAGACGGCCGCCGCCACCACGCCCCCAGGTCTTTGCCTGGCGATGATCCGGACGGCGGCGGCATGGAGGAGAGGACACAGGAGGGAGGGTTCGGCGGGGAGGGGAGGCCGCCCGGCACGGCGAGGCGCCGCCGCGCGGGTGCGGGAGGAGGAGGGTAGCGAGAGGAGGCGGGGTGCCGCCCGGTGTTATATCTGATGAAGAAAGAGCCCCGAGAGAACTATCTGATGAGGAGGGGTGTGCATAACTAATTGAAGATTACGTGTGTACGTAACAAACTGTTGAAGATAGTTCTAAATTTAGCCCAAAATGAACGGAGCATCCAGTTTATTGAAAGGAAACCCTTCAATGTGGAATATAGGGTAGTAGTTCTAAGTTGGTTTGAAACTTCGTTAATTAATTTCTTCTATTTAACCGCAAAACAAATGGATTGATTTTTGAGAAATAAGATTCAGTTAAGATAGAGGTATTAAGATTTCAACTTATGAGCCGTATGATGAAGGGAACTCTCAAGCACGGTACTAAGGGGATGCGCTATTCTGACCGAGGAGAACATGACATTCTGTAGGGTAATTCGAAAATTGGAGAAGTTATTTGTTTTGATCAACCTGCTAAGTATTGGAAACAAGCTATAGGGCTTACTCCGATAAATTATATTGAACCATAGAACTAGTTGAAGATTACGAAGCACTCAGAACAAATTTAAACTGGGACAATTTTTGTTTGAGTTTAATAATATTCAGACAAAAATTATTTGTAAGAACAAAGAGAGACCTACTCGTCGCGCAGAACAATCGAGCATTTGTAAGCAGTGAGCAAGGCAACTGGAAGCAAAACCTAAATACACTAGCGTGTGCTAAATCATCGGAAGATCCAACATCATATCTGACATGGAGTATATTGTTAGTCCTGCGTGCACGTCTCAGGAGCTCCGTCAGTTCAGTGTCGAGCGTAAGAAAAGTCTAAGCAGGCAGGCCGCAGGTAGGAAGAACATTCGTAGCTCTAGAGGATCAGCTGTTGCTATTAGCCACTATTCATGCCGATGATTTGATTACAACACCTGAGGCTACATCTCACCTACTCGATTGGTAGTAGAGGCTAGCCGATGGGAGTTAAATTTGCCCTTAGTAGCTGAACTTGTCTAACAAAATCAATACAATCATTGTATATCAGAAATATGAGTTTACGATCACTGGAGCGTGTTAAAGCCTCACTCTCAGTCACCGATCGCTTTGTAGAGATATATTTGGTGACGCGGCAAACTGGAGACCCACTATCAGGTAAGTTAACACATAGGTAAAGCATAACAATGGAATAACAAAGTAAATGAGGGCTTTTTTTTAGCAAAGCCGCCCTCCCTGTCTCTGCTCTATCCCTACCCCGGACAATGTCACTGGCCACGAAAAGCACCGGCGTGCCAATGGAGCACGCTGACGCTTTCTCTCCTACCTCCACGCCGGTGCGCGCCCCCTCCTCTACACGCCGACACGAGATGCCCTCCTCCCCATCTCTCTGCCCGATCCCTACACTGAACTATCCCTGACCCCCGACATGTCAGTGTCCACAAAAAGTCGACGACATCGCTGCCGATGGAGCACGCCGACGCTTGCTCTCCTACAGCCATGCCGGTGCATGCTCCCCCTCCTCCTAACACCAGCGCGAGCTCCCCCTCCTACAAGTCTCTCGAATCGATCCCCACCCTAACTTGTCCTCGACCCCAACAAAATCTGTTGCCGCCGCCTATGGAGCATACCGTCACGAGCTCCCTAGCCTCTCCCATGCCAGGGTGATCTTTCCCGCCTCCCCACACCAGCGACACACAATTAGGAGGGACACCGAAGAAGCGAGAGGCGCATCCTCTATAGCACAAAAAACGACGGCGGAGCTCGCGCACTGGGGCGACGCCTAGAGCCGTGGTGCTAATTCGGCCGCGGCGTTGGCGTGGAGAGCATGCAACGCGGACGGGGGCCATGGGAAGGACAAGTTCGTCGGTGGAAGCTCGGGGGCCATGGGAAGGAGGCGCACGAGGGTCAGTTGAACATGGATAGAGAAGAGAGGAGAGAGAAGGGAAAAGTGGGTGGGTGAGGCTGACAAGTGGGTCTCACCCGTCAATCTAATCATCGGAACAAACAATTAGTGTCTTGCCTTTGATATGAAAATGTATTTTTTTTGTCTTTTTTGCAAATGAAACACAACTAAAAACTAGACTGACAATGCGTTCCGTCACCAAATACATCTCTACAAAGTGAACGGTGACCGCAAGTGAGGCTCTAACGCGTCTTCAGTAACCGTAAACTTATATTCCCGATGTATAGATGACTCTATTGATTTATGACTAACTATGATTTTAACTCGTTTCTGAATTTACATACCCAAATTTCTACGTTTACAGAGCTTTTAAACTCTACCACGTCGGAAATCATCGGCGGTTCGGCGGAGCCATGGGTATACGTTGCCGTGGGCCGTGGTGACTATTAATAGTACTAGTTAAATACCCGTGCGTTGCTACGGTTCCTAATTTTTTCTGGACACTACATGCAAAAAATTTATGTGTATGAATATGGCCACCATATAAATCTAAGAACATATAAGATCCTACTTCGTTTGAAGTATATTTTGACAAGGATATAACATACATCGTTTGAATATGAAAGGAGCACATGACTGTTTTTTTACCAATTAATATGTACTCCTCTTATGCTCCTTAGATTTTGCCATGGATATTGTCTCTTCATTCTCTAATTCTTGAGTAAGTGTATCAAAAACTTCTTCCACAACTTGTTACCGTTCACCATTCCACGCGACAATACTTGTTATTACCATGTATATTTCATGCATAAACAGCAAAAAGGTCCAACGTAAAATAACCACCACGCATATTGGATGAAACAATTCTTTGCCATTCCATGAGATCATAACGTAAACATCAAAATAACCAGATGCATTCCTGTGGATGATTGCCTCATCATTATGTTGAATAGTAAAGAAAATGAGTAATTTGAGTTTATGTTAGAGATATTCTCTGGACTTTTTGGAATATCAACTCGTAATCAACATAGCCAGAAAAATATATCAACATCCAAGCCGGGTTATGCTAATGATAGTGTGTCGCTTAGGTACAATGAAATTCTTTGTAACTTGAATTGCAAGTTGTGAGAGCAAAGAGTTTACTCTCTAGCGATGGCGACACAGAAAGAGGGTCCAAAACAAATACCGAAGAGGCAAGTATCAATGGAGAACAAGTTAAAGTGCCCATAAAAGCATAAGGGAGCAAAACCTTCAAAAGAACAACCATATTAGAAACAGAGATAACATGACAACATTGGACAAGTAAGTTATCTTTACTAATTTACGTTAAGAGACTTTGTAGTCTATCACAGACCAACTATTAAACAACGTTGCCAGCGACCGAATATTTGAATTTACTCGTCACTTGTGACCTTGTGTGGAATCAACCATCGACTTCTAAGATTTTTTGTTGAGAAATATAGTGATAACAATGAAAATACGAGATTATTGTAGTAACTTACACAACAACGTATAGCAAGATCTCATCCCATGCCACTATATATGTGTATGGCCAAGTAGAAGGGTATTTCTATGCTAATCTTTCATTTAATAATCAACTTGAAATTAAAATAATGAAGATGACACGTCAAAAAAATGAAGCTTCCATTTAATAATCAACTCGAAATTAAAATAATGAAGATGACACGTCAAAAAAATAAAGATGGCATCCCAAGAGAAACTTCGAGGAAGAGATTGAAACCAGATTGGTCAACTATTTAGCAAACTATTTAGCACACAATTGAACGTTACACTCATAACATTGACTGGCCGGAAACTCAAATGTTAGTAAGAAAACTTAGCCCTAGTCAACACAGTGGTCACATGTAAACCATGATTATTCAATGTAGACTCTACATCTAAGGTATGGCCGCATCCATGTTCGCTCTCGCCAACATTCTCAAAATCTTCGACCTGCCCCTTCTTAGGTGTGACACCGACGATATAAGAGTTGCCGTTGTGCTATGTTCGGTTGGATATGGTTGCAGCACGGAAAGAGCTCATCAGCTATAAATTTACCGTTATTACCATCCTATAAAAGATATATATGTTGGAATGCTACTCAGGGTTTAAAAGTTACCATTAGAGTTACGATGTATGCTCATGATTTCAAATATACAGATAAAAATCAACAAAAATCTGAAAATAGACTAAAGTACTAAACTAAGGTGCTTCTTGTAGCATGACTAAATACATCCTCTAGTATGCTCTGGGCTTAAACATTTTGTGCGGCCTCAGCTTGTTTCACTCTCCAAAACTGGGAAAATGGCATATTACCCAAAAGGTGCTATCTATTTTTTTCTTTTGTCACATATGTCGCACATGACATAAAATGCACAAATGTAGCAATCGAGAATACAGAGTGGTATTCAAAGACTGTTCATAAAAATGACTAAGTCAAAAATCCTCAAACATGGAAGTAGAAAGAGAAACTTAAGAAACATACTAAACAAATGAGATACTCATCTAGTCATCTGGATGTTTATTTTTAAATGTGCATCTAAGAAATACAAGTTAGCCAACCTTCACGGCCATAAACTGAAATGTAGACAAGCATGTACTGAAAGTGTACCCATGCACTTCACCTTTGGTTGTATCTTTCTACTTTCAACACCAATAAATATTTGTGTTTCCAGGTCTACATAAGTAGTGACTAATTAGCCACATTAGACATAATACCAGTAGTCTCATGCTTTGGTACAGTACAATTTACAGAAACCACACATAAGCAGAGGCAATATATGGATTGAAGTTGCAAAATAGACTAACTTCAGCAAACCTTGGAAACAATAATTCCATCTTAGAATTCACAAGGGATACCATGGAAGATGTCTTGAGGCAAGCAACTGCACTCAATATTCCGTAACAATAAATTTGTAAGCGGCCAGGAATCCACATGGACAGGCTACATTACTTGTCCATGATTCTCTAAATAGAAATATTTCTTTCTGAGAATAATCATGCAAGCAAAGCTATTTGGTTGCCTCACAAAAAGAATATATCAACGAGGAAATAAAATGTACATTGGCATGTGAAATGAATGCATAATAGTACTTTACTCTCATCACGTCAACATAAGACAATCACGACAACAAACAGTGATTGTTAAAATGCACTGCTATGGTATAGAGTCCTTGACATAGGCTTTCGCGTCGCTTTATAAATAATGCCACATCGTCCGAACAGGTAATATAAGGTGGAGGGGAGACCCTTTATATAAAGAAGATCAAAATAACAAGAAAAACACGAAAAACCTAAACTTGGCACCGAGGACAACAAGCAGAGACCGGGGTGAACCGGGGCTCCACGACGATGCCCCCAAAAGGGTAAAGACACACCACGCCGCCACCGCCGAGACCAATGGTCAAGGGTTTTCACCCAGGACCCTGTCGCACGGAAGGTAGCCGCATCGGCGCCCCCAAGAAGGTAAGATACCCGCAGGCATCACCACCGATGGTGCCGAAGCACCGAGCTTTCGCCCGGAAAAACCTTCGTACCGCTCCCCGTCTTTCGCCACGCTCGTTGTCCCCAAGATAGGCCTCTGACACACGATTTGGGGGCTGCCGAAGCCGAAGCGCCGCCAACACGAAAGCCTCCCAACACCCTCTCCTCGCCATCCACATGACCTAGGGTAGGAACCACCACCACTTCCATGTCGCTCGCCGAAGAGTCGCCCGCGTAGTCCACCTTCAGGGGCCGCTGCCCCGACATCCACGAACTCTAGCCAAAGCTACGACCAATGTCACAACGCACCTGCGACGAGAAGGACAAGTAGGTCACACGGACTTGCAGGCATCGAGGCACCCGACGGCTTGTGGGAGGGGAACCTGCCTCCATCACCCGTGCTGAGTGTAGCAACAGTGCCAATTAGGGCTTGAACATGCCCGGATCAGGCCCGGCCCACCGACCATGCCTAAATTGGGCCCATTAGCTCCGCCGCCACGCTGCTACAGCCATGACTCCGTCGCCGTCTGTCGCCTGCACCCCGAGCAGCCCTAACCCCATCGCCGCTGCACTGGTAGACCACGATGGCCGCCGCTAGAGCTCGAGCCGAGCTCTCCTAGGGCTCGAGCCGCCTAGACCGCCCCTGCAGCTGTGAGGGGACGCGGTGCCACGGTGCTGCAAGCCGACGCTCCAGCACCTCCATGGTTCACCGCCGCCAGGCCGAGGGGGCCCCGGTCTACTCACCTCGTATGCAGGGAAGGTCAAGTCCGCCGGCGCGGGCGCTGCAGGGACTTTCCCTGGCAGCCCACGCCAGCGGCGGCAGAGGGGAGGGGGTTGGGGAGGGGCCAGGCCGCCGGGGAAGGGGAGGGTGCTCCCATCGCCCTCAGGGGGCGAGAGAAGCACATGATAGTTTTTTCCAGTTCACCGTCAATGTAATTCCTCGCTATGGTCTAGAGTCTAGTCTGTTCTCCTCTGGCGCACCCAATAAATGCCACGGAACAACAAACCTGGTTGTGTGTGCATCAGTTATTGAGCACAACATATGTTCAGAAATTCACCGCATAGCTAGCAACACAATCTCATTTCTTTTGCTCTTTCTCACTCGGCCACCATGAGCACCCTACGAGTAGGCAGACGTGTGGCTCTAGGTTTGCTCGACCTCGTAAAATACCTCAAAATGATAAAATTAGAAGTTTTGCTATACTTAAAAGTAGCATAAAGTTTTGTTCCTTGAATTATCATGAACTTGCAAAATTTAGAGGGGTTCCTATACACTATATTATTATGCTTAGCAATACAATTGAGCGAAATAAATCATTCGTCTTTATAAAAAAATTGTATAAGATAATATGATTCAGCAAGCTAGCATCAGTAATGAATTTCAGAAGATCAATCGTACCAATTTAAACCTCTGCAAGTTTGGTAACTTGCATTCAGCACACAAAAATACTCGTGAAGGAAGTACTTGTGAATGGTAAATATTTGCTAGCTAAACATATGGAAGTGAAGAAACATACTTATTTACATTAAGAAAGATCCTTATCACTGGTGACTATATGAGACTTGAGGTACATGCGGTAGTCTGCGTAGCTGAGGTCGGGAGAAGTTGCCCACTGCCCGAACAACACACCCTCGAGGTTCTTTCCGATGGCTGGACTCGCAGGTAAACAAAAGATTGTCCTCAATAAAACCAATGCTAAACATAACTCTGAATATCATAACTTCATGTTTAAATTCATCTTCCAGGATGATAAGTAATCCATGGTGATATACCCTTGAATAGGACACCAAACATTAACCTTGGTTATGTCATTGTGCTCCTGAAATTAAAAATGGATTGACAAGTATCTGTAGTTGGAATTGCATGTGAAAAGCTGCATCTTAGAATAGTTCTTGAAGATGCAACTCATGCATGAACTGAAATAACTTGACCACTATCTTCAGAAACTTCAAATGAGCCCTGAGAATCTTGGATACCGACTAACCACATACCAGGCACCTTGGATTTATTTGCGGAGATCTCTGGGGTGGGGAAGCTCGTCTCCGCCTCCGTCTCCGGAGCATAGCAAGGAAATGCGACCAACACAGGATGCTCCAGATCTAGCCAATAAGATCCAGAGGCCTACTCCAAACTACCGACACACAACCGAAAACCTTATTACTACCACTACTACCTACTTCGGCATTGTCGCCATCACCACATCTATCTGCCCATACACATTGTCTAGATTGGTCAGCACTGCCTAGATTAGAGATGGACATGTGCGTGCACGTGAGGTAGAGCATACTTTTAGAAACAACAAAGAAGGCTACTTCTAGAAATTTTGCGATGCAACTCTACTCTTTTCCCTGCACCAAATTCGTTGCACACAGTTTCATGTCAAGAGCAATACCTTATACAAGAAATAGTTATATTACAATCTGAACAAGTCGTTCCCCAAAACAATCTGAATGGACTAATATTTGTTAGCAAATAAGAATTAGTGGTTTTTAGAGGAAGTGCATACTGCAGAATGCCACAAGAACCGGATTTTTTTCCCATCTAGCACCACAAACTGAACCTCAATGGAAATTCCCCATGATTTGCATCGTAGAGAATCAGACTCACGTGTAGCGTGGGGAGCCTACATTTTACCATTACGCAAGTATATTGATGTCAGTAGCGGAGGATGGATCACTGGCCCAGACGTATCTCTAACTGCTTGATGTGGAGCAAGGCTGTCACGGCTACGAGAAATACGATGGCTCTACTTTGAAAAATTTAATATGGCTCGAAGTAGACGGCAGCGAGAGACTGGCAGGGACGGACGCTACATCTGCTAGAAGTCCTCTCTAGGCAGGGGATGAGGGGACATCTGTGGCTGCCGGATACAGACAGAGCAGAAACACCATACCTCGCACATCCCCTGGTCGCTGGTGTATGGCCTTCAGATGTTGACGATCGCTGGCATCCTCTTCCACAAACGCCTCGCCGATGGCCACCCGCCCTTGCACGACCTTGAAGCGATTCTTGAGGCTTGATCTGATCCGATGCTACGAGGAACCCTAGGAAGTCGACCCACGCTGGACCGGTGCGACGGGGCCAGTCCGTCGATTCCACGGATGGCGCCCTCGCCGGTGCCGCAAGCGCCAGCGAGCGAACCTTGGCGGCGAGGCTCGAGGAGAACCGTCGGCGTCGGCGTCGACATCAGGGAGATTTCTAGATGAGGGGAATACGGGAGGAACGGGACTGGACGGGATGCGAGAGAAGCATGGGGGCCTCTCAGCGGTGGCATAGCCCCGTAAATAGTTTTAAGTCAGGGGGCAATTTTTGAACGACGTATGTCGTCTTCCCCTTTAATAAATAGTACTAGTTGAGTGCCCGTGCGTTGCAACGGTCTATCTAACTTCTTTATCACCTCATATGTAAACATGATATGGAAAATTCATGTTTATTGAAAATATAGCTACATATAGACTATATTATATTTTAGAAACATTAAGTTTTTACTTATTCTGTTGTGTATTTTGGTAAAAGCTAAGTGGATATATTATATGAAGCAAGCGCCAACTAAACTAAGACCTACTCCCTTACCCGTAAAAAAAACACGAACTACTCTCTAACGCCCTTTAGCCATTTTTTTAGGACATTAGAACTGTTGTCTATAGCTTCAGCTTCAGTTTGATCATCGTTGATGTCAATGTCAAGAGACGCGAGGTTAATGTACAAGCTAGATGTCATCATTCTTCGGCGACTACATCTTCCTAGCTGTAACCTAGGCCAATGGACAGTGATGATGTCACCGTCGAGTAGCTTCTCAGTTGAGCAACATCTAAACCTGAAGTTAATACTGAAGGGAAATGTGAGAAACTGAGCACAGCTAGCTGAAGGGCACGATCTATAAGCAAAATTTATAAAAGAAAAAAGAGATTCAGTATTCTTACATTTGGAATGCGCAGCCTGCGTTAGCACTCGAGTGATGCAGAGTGCCATGGGCTAGCGACAGGCTCGGGTCAACAAGCGCTATTAGCTTTCCTCCTTGTATGACTGCTTTCGCATGATCAATCGCAAATCAGAGTAAAGAGCCATTCACGGTAGTTCAAAGGCATATACATCAATCTTGTCACTGATCTTGCCATGCATGAAGTATTGAGAAGAGTAAACTAAATTCAATAATATGCTGGACTAAAGGTACAAAATCTGTTCCAAGCCCCCAGACACTTGCAATCCAAAAATGGAGCCTACCACTTCAGTGCATAAAATTGTTTCAAGCGAGATGACCTTCTCATGGTCACTCATTTGTGCAAAATAGAATTAAAATGAAATTTCATCACTGAATGTATCGGACAATTATTGTAAATCATAGTCATACAAGGTATGAGACGGATCTCCAAGATCTGGTAACTTCCAAAAACAACAGGATAGAAATAATGATATATAATCTATGTTGACAAGCTCTAAAAATATACAGAGTGTTGCTCATGAATTCTAAAATGAGTGTGCTCATGCAATTGCATGAAGCCATTTCTTTTGTGTTCCCTAACTGTATGAGCGAAGAGGTTAAGAGTTTAAATACCATTGTGCTTGCTTCTTTGGTCAATTCATTGAGTTGAAATTGTAGCACAGGGTATAACGCCTCTAGGACGAAACACTCATATACTCATTCTGTAGAACCCATCTAAGATTCATATGATTCTTTAACTTTAGCACTTACACCTATTCCGTAGAACCCATCTAAGATTCATATGATTCTTTAACTTTAGCACTTACACCTGCAAATAAGCAAGCATTTGAGAGCAAGCCAAAAAAATCATTCCAAAGCAAACTCTTCTGCATCCCAACTGCAAACTACGATTGCTCGCCTTGGCTTCCATCCTTTCTTTTCTAGCTTGGACAACCTCTTTGCACTCTGTAACCAAAAATAGAGTACTGAAATTATCCTCAATATATTAGACGCACACTAAAAAGTAAGATAAGTTTTGTATTGATTTCCTTGAGCATAGCTAATGTCCCACTGTTCTAAGCGACTACACGAAATATGCATGCATCGCAAAAAAACAAAACATTCATGTCGATCTCATCCTTTGAACGGACATATACCAATGCAATGCCTACATAATTACGATCTATTTTATCTTGATCGTAGTGCAAAAATATAGTTCAAGTTAATAGAAAATTATAATTCTAAATCAATGCAAGGAAATGTTTACTCTAACTTAATCCATAGTGGAATTGTATACATTTGCAACAGACCTCACTCATGCCCTATTGCTGATTTTTGCGTTCTCCCAAATCTTTAGAAATCATGTACAAGCCTTTAATTTATCTCATGCATTATATTTGACAAGATAATTTGTAAACCAAACAAGTAGATTTTTTACATGAAACAAAATCACATGTGCGGGTGCTATGGGCTTATAAATGCATTTGATAGAATAGAGGACATGTTCCACAGAAAGAAGCCTGGGGGTTTAATCATGCCCCTCGTTTTATCCTAAGCCTCCTAAGTCAGTGATTTGGGACCATCATTTATTAGTTCAAACTCTAAAAAAAGACTAAACCTCACCGCTTTACACCAAAATTTTAAGATATGCTAGAAATAAGACTTCTTTGACCTAAATGCTTGGAAACCAATCAATATAAAAACCACTTCCATGAACTGTGGATTGGTTGAACTGGGAATCTGGGATGCCGACTTCTTCACATATTTCACAACTGCGCTTCCCAATTCTCTTGAGCTCGGGATCTGCAGAATATATATATAACTATAAGAAAAGCATGAAACACTGATAGCTAGTTGGAAATAGAACAAGTAACAAAATAGACGTTTGCGACGCTTAACTGAACTTAGAAAATTTGTTCTATGCAAATATTATGCATGAGTATTTACATTTGTCTTATGTAACACCCTCAGAATCGGACCTATGCAAGTTTTAGCGAAACCCGCCAAACCCGCATAGAAACGATTCAAAGGTGCCCACCAGGCAATTTCGTGCGGGTGGAAAACGAAGTAATAACATTACACAACAGTCCTCGATGGGACCCAGAGGACAGATATATATACAGCAGCGACTCAATGAGTCAAGAATACATATATAATATACAAAGATCCAAATCACCTTGAAACTGATAGAGCGTCCGACTACAGACAAGATGCAAATGGGGCTAAGAGCCCTGAACAATAACCAATGGCGTCCATAACCCTGCCCAGGCCAAGCCGGAAGGGTAACCCTGCTAACGTCGTCGATCTCAAAACCTGCTTAAAACAAAAGGGGTGCCGACAAAGGGCAAAGGAAAAAACAGGAGCGTCAGTACTGAGGCCAGTACACGGCGAGGCTAGAATTCGGCGGTCCTCGCCTACATAGGTATGGTGGACTGAAGCGGCAGCGGTAGCATGCACTAAACAACCTATAGAGACTCGATACAACTGGCGTCTATTAGAGAGGGGTAAGAAAGACCTATTCGGAGATAACCTGATACTACCATCAAACAAACCATCCTGGTGTTTCCCCCTCGAGCCCAAACGAGGAAGTCAACCGAGGAACTCACACAGTTGGCAGTTTTATTTATTCAGTTATCGTTGCAGCAATTACTAGTCAGGTGTAGTTAGTCATCCTGATAAAATAAGCAGTGGGCCATTTTAGTTAACCATTCCGTTGTAGTGGCGGCACTTACTAGTCAAATACAATTAGTATGAGATAACCCAAAACCCGGCAGTTGTTGGTACTTTTATTCAGCCATTCCGTTGTAGTTGCAATACTTACTAGTCAGGTACAAAGGTCGCAAGCGACAACACAAGCAAGCAATTGTTGGCAGTTTTATTTAGCCATTCCATTATAGTGAAGCCAATTACTAGTCAGTTACTTAGTCAAATTTATAGCACTACTTTAGTTATAGTTGTCTATGATCGAGATACTGTGCTCCAAGTCGTCCATAACCGCGGACACGGCTTTCAGAAAGTTTTACCCGACCGGGGTGCACCAATAGCAACACACACTCGATCAACCTCGGAAAAACCAAATCAAAACCCAACGAGTCCTTCACGACAAAGAAATCACAGGATTCAGAAATATTTCAGGGGGCCACCCCTTAAAGTAGACCCGCAACGAAGCCAGCCGGCTCCGAGACGGACTCAAGGTTGTGGGGACGGCTGTGAACGACTGGGAACCCAAAACTGGGCTTGTCGACACCGCGAAATCGTGCCACTATCCTAAACAGTACAGTGTGCTCCTCGCACAATCATAAATAAAGCAGTAAAGAATGGCATAAGTACAGGATTGTAAATAAAACCTCAAACTAGTTTGTGGCCCCAAGAAATAAGACTGATTCAAGCTCTGGCTCAGGGGGGTCCCATATACCTCCCGGATGTGGATAGCGCGATAAATCAAGGAACAGGTATCAAGTACTCGGGGTCCTACGGGACACAAGTGGGCGTTCGGAAACCAAATGTTATCTATCACCCACCGATGCCTCTGCTTACTTCAATTTTAGTTGTTAAACAGGAATTAAAGTGAACGAAAAGTAAAGCCGAGATCATCTCCAACATCAAACAGGTGGCAATACTCCAACAACCGTGGCAAGTGACGACACGCGACAGCACTTGAGCAAGCGGCTACGACGCGCAAGTCCAACTATCTACCAAACAACGGTAATAGGATGTGTCCAAGGCAATATAAGGCTGCAAGGGATGTCACAGGTACGGAAACTAAAGCATCGCGACACAGATAGCAATAGATCAACAGGAGGGAATAAAGACTATAAAAGTAAGATAGGTAGAAAGGGGGAGATGCTCGCCTGAAAAACACTGTCGAAGGTTCAACCGAAGATCGGGTCGACACTCGCATCAACTCAACGGCCTTATCCGCGAAGAAGCAAAGCACTAGAATAAACACCGGATGCAAGATTTAATACAACGGCAGAAGATCGGCATGATGCATGTATGATGCATGGCATGGCAAAGATGGGATGCGATTAGGTCATATTAAGTGGAACCGGGGTCCCGACAATTAATTAGATGGTGCAAGTTATTTATCTACCCCGCAAATTACATGTTGTTTTAGCATGACAAAAGACAGCACCGGTTCGCTACACAAATTTAAATGAGGCCAATATAAGGCTAGATTTGCCCGCATATGGGCCCCATATTTAATTATTAGGTGAATCGGCATAAGGCCCCCAAACCACATGATTATGCATGCAAGTATGGCAATTAATGTGCAACAGGTTTTATGTTTAGCATTTATAAAATAGGGCTCGGAGAAAGGGGTCACACATTGAGGGTTCGGCAGATCTTGGTTTCCGGGGTTCGGTGTTCGGTCTCAGGGTCCAGGGTTCGACGGAACGTTCTCGGGCTCCGGGGTTAGGGTCTTCGGATCGGGGTAGATCTTGGCGTTCGGGTAGATGAACTTGGCGTGGCGTCGGGGCGCATCGGTTTAACCCTGGACGGTGTCGTTCTTATCGTCGCGAAGGTCTTGTCGGGTCCCACGGGGTCAGTCTTGCCGTTGCGAGGGTCTTGTCGGGACCTCGAGTCAGGTCGTCTTGGTGTCCGGGGTGCAGTGCTTGGCGTTCTGCGTCGGTTCCCTGTCGGAGGTCTTGGCGCTTCGGATCGTCTTCGGTTCGGGGCCTCAGGGTCTTGGGGTTCAGGGGTTCGACAGGTGTCTTGGCGTTCGAGTTGCAGAACCTGGTGTCCGGGACGGAGTACTTGGTGGTCTCGGAACGGTTTTGGCTTCGGTTTTGGGAGTCCGAGAAACGCTCTTCAGGTTCCATGAAGTAGTTCCCGCTGGTCTTCGCGGCATTCCCCGGGTTCATCTGCGCGCGTCGGTCTTTGGAAACGAAGTGCTTGGCGCCCAGGATCGGGTTCCGTGTGGCGGTCTTGGCGTTTGCTGGAACCCACGACCAGAAGCAACGTCCCCAGAGCACCATTACCGCCGCATCTAACACCGACGACGCCGCGGCGGCTGCCCGAGCGGGACCACCATGCCAGTGGTGCCTCAGCGCAGACGGACGGAAGGGCCGGCCCCGCGAGGCAGAGGACCGTCGCGGCCTGGCGGAGGGCGCCCGCGGCAGCGGTGGATGGGGCGATGAGGGCGGGCCCGCGCGGCGAGGGACGATGGCGTCGAGCGGCGGCCGGACTTCGGGGCGAGGGCGGCCGGCCTGAGCTTGGGCGATGCCGGCTGGCTCGGGGACGCTCGCGGGCGGAGCTCGGGGAAAGCCGGCGCCGGGGTTCGCTAGGATGGGGAGGCTCGCGAGCGCAGTCCTGCAGAGAGGCGGCGGGCCCTGAAGCTCTTGGCGGCGGGGAACGGCTTGCCGGTGGAGGGGGGGTCGCGCGGGGCGAGGTGGTCGCGGCCGGGTGGAGGGCGACGGGCTGGGGCGGCTGCAGAGGCGTGCGAGGGAGGCGAGGAGGTTCGCGGCGGCGGGCTGGCGGCGGGGTTGCCGGAAGGCACGAGAAGGCGTGGCGTGGGCGTGGGTGGGGTGCTGGAGCGGGGCGGCGCGCTGGCTGCGGGGCGAGCCGGAGGAGGCGGAAGCGGTGGCCGGCGGCGGTGAGGTGAGGGAGCGCCGGCGGCGTGGGGTGGTCGCGGTGGAGCCGGATGGGGCGCGGCGGAGCGGAAGAGCGGCGAGGTGCGGGAGAAGGGCCAGGGCGGAGCGGCGCTGCGCCGGGGAGCGGAGGTGAGGGGCGGCGCGGCCGGACGTCGGAGGGCGGAGGAGGCGGGCCTGCAGGCGGCGGGGTCCTGGCGGGGCGAGCGGCGAGGTGAGAGCGCGCGCGTCGGTGGGAGGTTGGAGAGAGGGAGGGAGAAGAGGAAGAGGAACAGGGGCACTAGCGGGGGTGGGGCCCGCGGGTGGGACCTAGGCGGCAGAGAGGTGGAAAGGGAGGGGCTGGCGTGCGTGTGTGGTTGTTGTGAGGCCAGGGTGTGTGCGTGTGTCTGCGTGGGTTTGTGTGGTGGGGAGGTTAGGTGGGCCACAGGGGAGAGAGGAGAGAGAGAGAGGGAGTGGCTGGGCCAAGTGGCAGGGTGTGGTTGGTTAGGGGAGGGGAGGTGATGAGGTGGCGGCAGGCCATTGGTGGGGGTGATGTGGAGGGGGGGTGTGGGTAGATAGGTGGGTAGCTGTAGGATTAATGGGGTGGGCCGATTATAATTTCTGGGGTGGTCGTTCGGGTCATTCGGCCCGTCCGACTGCCCCACTTAAAAAATAATTTAATATTTTATTTACTTTAAATGGACCGTTTGTAAACCGTGGTTAATCAAAACAAAAATATTCCGGAGACCCGGTTTTGGTTTTGAATTTAAGACGGGGCGTTTAGAAAACAAAACTGGGTTTTTCCGAAATAGTTTTATGCAAGCAAAATGCAAGATGATGACGATGCTCAAATGCAATGCGGCCCGATGACATGAGCATGCGGTCATGACGATGCAATGCACAAAAACAACGCGATTTTCTAGTAGTGGTTTTTGCGGGATGCCACAATTCGACACCACTAACAAGGGATCTTGCCCTCGAGATCCGCCTCATGGTACCGGGAAGGAAGGTCGGCGATCTGCGTCTTCTCGCTTCGTGTAGATCCTCGCGACACCACTAACAAGAGGTCGTTGTCCGTGATCGTCGAGAGAACACTCCGGGAATAAAAGGTCGAAGGTAGAGATATCAACAAATAAAGCCACCTCTAGCTTCCGTGAACGGAGTAAAATCGCTGGATCCACTGATTCGATGTACAAGAGCGAATGATAAGAGTAGTGGTATGGTAGCTACTCCATCCCGCACTCAAACCATTACTCTGCACACGGATAGGCGGATTATGCAACCAACTCTCGGAATTAGACTGAAGATCTCGACAAGCGAGGTTCGGAAAACAAAGAAGGGATGCAGACTCTGCATCGGATCTGGCGTAGATGATATCGTCGCGTCGGAAAACACCGGAAGGCACAAACAAGGAGCAAAGAATGGTAACACCGTAGACGGATTCCTCAGGCAGCTTGAACACCGGATGATAGATCACCGTTATTAGAGGAGTAAGCGAAACCCTGAAGGTACGACGGAAAACCAACCACGAGAAATCCTGGACTCGAAGAGAGAGAAGAGAGCGGATCCAAAACACGTAGAGGTAAGAGGAGAATAGCAGAGGGGTAAGGAGTAAAATCAGACCTAATCAGAACTATCCAACCGATTTTGCAAAATAGTTTTGACACTCTACTCCGGCCGTTAGCTAGGTTATCCTACAGGCTGGACTTGTGGGGTATCGTAACTGCTGAGCTCTGATACCACTCTGTAACACCCTCAGAATCGGACCTATGCAAGTTTTAGCGAAACCCGCCAAACCCGCATAGAAACGATTCAAAGGTGCCCAGCAGGCACTTTCGTGCGGGTGGAAAACGAAGTAATAACATTACACAACAGTCCTCGATGGGACCCACAGGACAGATATATATATACAGCAGCGACTCAATGAGTCAAGAATACAGATATAATATACAAAGATCCAAATCACCTTGAAACTGATAGAGCGTCCGACTACGGACAAGATGCAAATGGGGCTAAGAGCCCTGAACAATAACCAATGGCGTCCATAACCCTGCCCAGGCCAAGCCGGAAGGGTAACCCTGCTAACGTCGTCGATCTCAAAACCTGCTTAAAACAAAAGGGGTGCCGACAAAGGGCAAAGGAAAAAAGAGGAGCGTCAGTACTGAGGCCAGTACACGGCGAGGCTAGAATTCGGCAGTCCTCGCCTACATAGGTATGGTGGACTGAAGCGGCAGCGGTAGCATGCACTAAACAACCTATAGAGACTCGATACAACTGGCGTCTATTAGAGAGGGGTAAGAAAGACCTATTCGGAGATAACCTGATACTACCATCAAACAAACCATCCTGGTGTTTCCCCCTCGAGCCCAAACGAGGAAGTCAACCGAGGAACTCACACAGTTGGCAGTTTTATTTATTCAGTTATCGTTGTAGCAATTACTAGTCAGGTGTAGTTAGTCATCCTGATAAAATAAGCAGTGGGCCGTTTTAGTTAACCATTCCGTTGTAGTGGCGGCACTTACTAGTCAAATACAATTAGCATGAGATAACCCAAAACCCGGCAGTTGTTGGTACTTTTATTCAGCCATTCCGTTGTAGTTACAATACTTACTAGTCAGGTACAAAGGTCGCAAGCGACAACACAAGCAAGCAATTGTTGGCAGTTTTATTTAGCCATTCCATTATAGTGAAGCCAATTACTAGTCAGTTACTTAGTCAAATTTATATTACTACTTTAGTTATAGTTGTCTATGATCGAGATACTGTGCTCCAAGTCGTCCATAACCGCGGACACGGCTTTCAGAAAGTTTTACCCGACCGGAGTGCACCAATAGCAACACACACTCGATCAACCTCGGAAAAACCAAATCAAAACCCAACGAGGCCTTCACGACAAAGAAATCACAGGATTCAGAAATATTTCAGGGGGCCACCCCTTAAAGTAGACCCGCAACGAAGCCGGCCGGCTCCGAGACGGACTCAAGGTTGTGGGGACGGCTGTGAACGACTGGGAACCCAAAACTGGGCTTGTCGACACCGCGAAATCGTGCCACTATCCTAAACAGTACAGTGTGCTCCTCGCACAATCATAAATAAAGCAGTAAAGAATGGCATAAGTACAGGATCGTAAATAAAACCTCAAACTAGTTTGTGGCCCCAAGAAATAAGACTGAATCAAGCTCTGGCTCAGGGGGGTCCCATATACCTCCCGGATGTGGATAGCGCGATAAATCAAGGAACAGGTATCAAGTACTCGGGGTCCTACGGGACACAAGTGGGCGTTCGGAAACCAAATGTTATCTATCACCCACCGATGCCTCTGCTTACTTCAATTTTAGTTGTTAAACAGGAATTAAAGTGAACGAAAAGTAAAGCCGAGATCATCTCCAACATCAAACAGGTGGCAATACTCCAACAACCGTGGCAAGTGACGACACGCGACAGCACTTGAGCAAGCGGCTACGACGCGCAAGTCCAA
The DNA here is from genome assembly GCA_910589765.1 of Avena atlantica. Classification (NCBI taxonomy): domain Eukaryota; kingdom Viridiplantae; phylum Streptophyta; class Magnoliopsida; order Poales; family Poaceae; genus Avena; species Avena atlantica. The sequence continues at coordinate 44,286,321 of OU342737.1, forward strand.
CTATCTACCAAACAACGGTAATAGGATGTGTCCAAGGCAATATAAGGCTGCAAGGGATGTCACAGGTACGGAAACTAAAGCATCGCGACACAGATAGCAATAGATCAACATGAGGGAATAAAGACTATAAAAGTAAGATAGGTAGAAAGGGGGAGATGCTCGCCTGAAAAACACTGTCGAAGGTTCAACCGAAGATCGGGTCGACACTCGCATCAACTCAACGGCCTTATCCGCGAAGAAGCAAAGCACTAGAATAAACACCGGATGCAAGATTTAATACAACGGCAGAAGATCGGCATGATGCATGTATGATGCATGGCATGGCAAAGATGGGATGCGATTAGGTCATATTAAGTGGAACCGGGGTCCCGACAATTAATTAGATGGTGCAAGTTATTTATCTACCCCGCAAATTACATGTTGTTTTAGCATGACAAAAGACAGCACCGGTTCGCTACACAAATTTAAATGAGGCCAATATAAGGCTAGATTTGCCCGCATATGGGCCCCATATTTAATTATTAGGTGAATCGGCATAAGGCCCCCAAACCACATGATTATGCATGCAAGTATGGCAATTAATGTGCAACAGGTTTTATGTTTAGCATTTATAAAATAGGGCTCGGAGAAAGGGGTCACACATTGAGGGTTCGGCAGATCTTGGTTTCCGGGGTTCGGTGTTCGGTCTCAGGGTCCAGGGTTCGACGGAACGTTCTCGGGCTCCGGGGTTAGGGTCTTCGGATCGGGGTAGATCTTGGCGTTCGGGTAGATGAACTTGGCGTGGCGTCGGGGCGCATCGGTTTAACCCTGGACGGTGTCGTTCTTGTCGTCGTGAAGGTCTTGTCGGGTCCCACGGGGTCAGTCTTGCCGTTGCGAGGGTCTTGTCGGGACCTCGAGTCGGGTCGTCTTGGTGTCCGGGGTGCAGTGCTTGGCGTTCTGCGTCGGTTCCCTGTCGGAGGTCTTGGTGCTTCGGATCGTCTTCGGTTCGGGGCCTCAGGGTCTTGGGGTTCAGGGGTTCGACAGGTGTCTTGGCGTTCGAGTTGCAGAACCTGGTGTCCGGGACGGAGTACTTGGTGGTCTCGGAACGGTTTTGGCTTCGGTTTTGGGAGTCCGAGAAACGCTCTTCAGGTTCCATGAAGTAGTTCCCGCTGGTCTTCGCGGCATTCCCCGGGTTCATCTGCGCGCGTCGGTCTTTGGAAACGAAGTGCTTGGCGCCCAGGATCGGGTTCCGTGTGGCGGTCTTGGCGTTTGCTGGAACCCACGACCAGAAGCAACGTCCCCAGAGCACCATTACCGCCGCATCTAACACCGACGACGCCGCGGCGGCTGCCCGAGCGGGACCACCATGCCAGTGGTGCCTCAGCGCAGACGGACGGAAGGGCCGGCCCCGCGAGGCAGAGGACCGTCGCGGCCTGGCGGAGGGCGCCCGCGGCAGCGGTGGATGGGGCGATGAGGGCGGGCCCGCGCGGCGAGGGACGATGGCGTCGAGCGGCGGCCGGACTTCGGGGCGAGGGCGGCCGGCCTGAGCTTGGGCGATGCCGGCTGGCTCGGGGACGCTCGCGGGCGGAGCTCGGAGAAAGCCGGCGCCGGGGTTCGCTAGGATGGGGAGGCTCGCGAGCGCGGTCCTGCAGAGAGGCGGCGGGCCCTGAAGCTCTTGGCGGCGGGGAACGGCTTGCCGACGGAGGGGGGGTCGCGCGGGGCGAGGTGGTCGCGGCCGGGTGGAGGGCGACGGGCTGGGGCGGCTGCAGAGGCGTGCGAGGGAGGCGAGGAGGTTCGCGGCGGCGGGCTAGCGGCGGGGTTGCCGGAGGGCACGTGAAGGCGTGGCGTGGGCGTGGGTGGGGTGCTGGAGCGGGGCGAGCCGGAGGAGGCGGAAGCGGTGGCCGGCGGCGGTGAGGTGAGGGAGCGTCGGCGGCGTGGGGTGGTCGCGGTGGAGCCGGATGGGGCGCGGCGGAGCGGAAGAGCGGCGAGGTGCGGGAGAAGGGCCAGGGCGGAGCGGCGCTGCGCCGGGGAGCGGAGGTGAGGGGCGGCGCGGCCGGACGTCGGAGGGCGGAGGAGGCGGGCCTGCAGGCGGCGGGGTCCTGGCGGGGCGAGCGGCGAGGTGAGAGCGCGCGCGTCGGTGGGAGGTTGGAGAGAGGGAGGGAGAAGAGGAAGAGGAACAGGGGCACTGGCGGGGTGGGGCCCGCGGGTGGGACCCAGGCGGCAGAGAGGTGGAAAGGGAGGGGCTGGCGTGCGTGTGTGGTTGTTGTGAGGCCAGGGTGTGTGCGTGTGTCTGCGGGTTTGTGTGGTGGGGAGGTTAGGTGGGCCACAGGGGAGAGAGGAGAGAGAGAGAGGGAGTGGCTGGGCCAAGTGGCAGGGTGTGGTTGGTTAGGGGAGGGGAGGTGATGAGGTGGCGGCAGGCCATTGGTGGGGGTGATGTGGAGGGGGGGGTGGGTAGATAGGTGGGTAGCTGTAGGATTAATGGGGTGGGCCGATTATAATTTCTGGGGTGGTCGTTCGGGTCATTCGGCCCGTCCGACTGCCCCACTTAAAAAATAATTTAATATTTTATTTACTTTAAATGGACCGTTTGCAAACCGTGGTTAATCAAAACAAAAATATTCCGGAGACCCGGTTTTGGTTTTGAATTTAAGACGGGGCGTTTAGAAAACAAAACTGGGTTTTTCCGAAATAGTTTTATGCAAGCAAAATGCAAGATGATGACGATGCTCAAATGCAATGCGGTCCGATGACATGAGCATGCGGTCATGACGATGCAATGCACAAAAACAACGCGATTTTCTAGTAGTGGTTTTTGCGGGATGCCACATCTTATTAACAAGTTATTAACGCAATAGTACTTTTTGAATAAATAATGGTTCAGATTGTACTCCATTAATTGAAAATAAACAAGTGTAATTGACAACTAAATTATTTTGAGTGATCAGGAGCATAAAAGTACGGAATATTGTAGACATCAAAGAGAATTTGGTCCCAGATGCATTTGCAAAGACTACTGTTTAACCAAGTCCTTGTTGTGTGGAAAAGTTCACCATTGAGTGAGAATCCCAATAGTAATTTTCCTTCTAATCCTAAATTTTGTTGCACCAAAAACGCCTTCATAGTTCCAAATCCCATCGTATCCATTTTTTCAAGAGAGAAATCTCATATTCCAATTTCCATGTCACAATGTAAATGGATCGACTTTTCTAGGTTGTCAAACTATGTAGTTTAAGTTTGGATTCATAGGTGGCCATATACACGACCCTGATGAACCATGTAACAAACTACGCACTTGTAGTCGTGCCCGTTGCCGAGTACGTGCTCGCGTCAGGGTTCTCATCAGGATAGGGCCCGTTGTCATCGCGATGGCCATGCCTTTCTTTGCCGATGTTGTGTGCCTAACCAAAGCGCTCCTCATCTGTATGTGTTGATGATGCTCATGACATGATTGTGCTACCTCAGTGTTCGTTCCAAGATCGGGGGTTCACCTGGATGGGATTGGAGACTACAACTTGCCCTAGTCATTGTTCAGCTCAAGACAACGCCTCAAATGAACTTCAAAGACAATTCTTAAAAAAAAATCTCAAACTCAGTTCAACTTATATATGTGCAAATGCACGTTACAACGTCTGATTGATCACCATCTAACAGAACTTATCCTTAAAAAGAAAAACCATCTAACAAAACTACGTAACCATCTAACACAACTACGTTATGAGTTCTTGGGTAGTAACTTTTATGCAAATGTGATCAAACCAACTTGTGACCACCAAATCATTAGTCCTGAAATAATATTCAGAGGTGGTTGCAACGAAACCAATTACTGTACAACAGTACTCATATTCCATTAAACTATCTGAAGCTTATGCTCTGGTACACATATAGTTGCATCATTAGAACACGATGGCACACTAAGAATTTTTGCATAAGCCCGCTAGATGAAACAAGGCTAGCAGACACATACTTTGAATTTAAATCCTTGAAAAGCACGGTAGATGTCCTGTGTGCCAGTTTGTGGTCCAATATTAAAGATCGGCTGGATACTTCCCAAGCATCAGTTAATGGTGCCATTTCTCATCAGTCTATATCACATATACTCAGTTTAGGGTCTCAGTAAGATAGACCACTTCGTTTTAACATGCATATACCGGATCTAGGATCCTTAACGGTGAAGAAGTGCAATTTCATCATACTTACACTTAGTCTAGGATTTCATGGATTTTGTTCCCACTTTGTTATCTCACACTTTGAAATCCATTATAGAAAATTCTAGCACCTCTAACAAGCTGACGATTGCAAGTCCATCACAGAAAAAGTCTACAATTACCTTAGAAAAGAACAACAAAGTCAAGGCAATATGTAAAGGGCATCATAATTGGGAATGTTGAACTGTTGAACAGAATGGTATGGTACGGTGGAATATCAAATAAATTGCGTCCTCAACCCACTAACAAATCTAGACCATGCACTTTACTCTGTATTACCGAATCAACTAATATGTTGCACAAATACCTGGTTTGGCCAGCCCACGATCGAGGTAGTAGACTAATTGGGAATACAGCGGGCGGGGCGCCAATGTCCCACGACTGGACGATGTTGAGGTTGGTTGGAGGCGGGGATGCTGGATGCCAATCGCACTCAGGTCGAGATTGCCTGGAACCCTGCTGCAGCTCCTGCAGGAAATGAATCGAGGAGCAGCTGTGTTCTCCGGCAGTCGGGCCCCAACTTGACGTCAGTTGAGCTTGGTTGGAGGCGGGGACACTGGATGCCAATCACCCTAGGGTCGAGATGCCCGGAACCCTGCTACAGCTCCCTCTCCTGTAGGGGATTTAATCGAGGAGCAGTTGTGTTCTCCAGCAGTCCGGCTCCAACTCCCCTACTCCCTCTCATGTCGGAAGGAACCCGGTCGCCTCGTCCTCCGGCGCCACCTCCCGGTGACATGGCTGGTGAAAAAGAGGAGGCCATGCAACCGCCGCGCGCGGTCGCCACTGTAGACGAGATGGGTACACGATTATGGTACTATACGGACTTTCTGAGGTCGCAGATTTGACAAGTCGTAGAAATCGATTCGGACGGCCATGCGCATGGACAAGCGGCCATGACCGCTTCCTGCCGTGCTAGCATTCGGTCCCCGTAGCATTGGGGTTCTCGGTGCGGGCGAGAGGAGCGATGGCGGTGGTTTCTCACTTTCCCCTGCCGGATCTCAGGAAGGAACGAAGAGGAGCATGAGACGAGGGAAGGATCCGTGTTTTTCTTTTGGGACGGTTTCTTTTCTCTCCGGTTTATTCGTGTGGGATCGTTCGAGGATGTGGGAATCGGGAAAGCCGACGACGTACCACCATCACGACGACTTCTCCTTTAATAAGTAGTAAAGATTAAGTCAGGGGGCAATTTTTGAACGACGTACCACCATCATGTCGTCTTCCTCTTTAATAAATAGTAAAGATACGGACTCTCGCGTCGGATGGATGGTACGCTATTATGTCGGGCCATGCCGCACGCTAGGATCCCACGACTCCATGTTACCGGCTGATTTGGGCTGCCGCCTCGGCTGGGAAAAAAATATGGAAAATGATACCATACCCCGGGGATCGCGTCGTTCCGATCCCCCGGGTCACTTCGTTCGCGTGCACAGGTCCTGCTACGGAACTGCTAGCTGATAGCTGCTAGCTGCATCGCGTTTTTTCGTCGACTTTTCTCATTCTTATCTTTTTTCGGCCACAAACTGCTAGCTGCATCGCCACGTCGCCCGCCGCCGCGCCGTTTGCCGCTAGCAGGTCGCGTCGTCGCCAGGTCCTGCAGGTCTCGCCGCCGCCCCACCTGCCCCCTGTAGGTCGCGCCACCAGCGCCGCCCGCCCCTCCCTACCTCGAGCTCGCCCTGCCGGCCAGCTGCTCGCTCCACCTCACCATAGACCATGTCCTCGAGGAAGCCTCGTGAACTCATCTGTCGTCGCCTCCACTCCTGCAAGCACGACCACACCGCCACATGAGGAGGTCTCGCCCGTGAGGTCGCCCGCCGTGCCACTAGCTTACTGCCCTACGTGCTCGCCTGCCATAGTCCGTCCCGCCATCGTTGCCGCTACCTATGACGTCGAGGGTTGCTACATGGGGTTTGTCAGACTGCTACGTGCGGCCGATGGCAATGCTACAAGTGGCGTGGGGTTTTGCTACAAATGCTTTATTGTTTTGCTATGAGATCTATGACGAGATCTCCAACGAGGTCTCTTACGAGATTGGATTTGCTACAATATGACATTTTTTTTGCTACATACATTTTGTACTCTTGCTACAATAGCATAAATTTTTTGCTACACGGTCTCCGGCGAGGTCTCCGGCGAAAGTCTCCGGTGAAATCTCCGGCGAGGTCGGGTTTGCTACATTAGCACAACTTTTTTGCTACACGGTCGCCGACAAACTCTCCGGTGAGGTCCAGTCTATTTTTCTATTTTTTAGGTCAAACCGTTTTTTGTTGTAGCAAAAGTAGGACTATTTATAGCAAAAACGAGTATGTCTATAGCAAAAACAGGATTTTGACCCAAAAAAAAAGGACACGTGGTTGGCTAAAAACCCCGGAGGATAAAAAACACAAATCCCCGGAGACGCGTATATGGCCAAAAAAATATTCTGCTGCCCGGCCATACCTCAAGCCGCCTACTCACGAGAGGACGAACCAAATTGTAATACAGTGCATAAAAAAAAATGGCAAATTTGTGCGAAGCTTCTATATCTACGTGGCTTTGGCCTTGTATACAGCGGTAATTGCGTTACACTCGCAACGCCAAAGCGGTAGCCTGCATGGGCTGGCCCAGTTAACTCGGTCGCCATTCGTTGGGTTTTTTGCTGATTAGAAAAAAATGTCCACTTTTCTCTGTCTTTTTTCTGTTAATTTGGAAAAAAAATAGTTCAATAAAAAATACTTGTTTTTATTAATGTCCAAAGATTTAAAAAACATGAATTTTGGAAAACTGTACTTGGATTTAGAAAATGTCTGTGGATTAAAAATGTCCACTATTTTAAAATTGTGCGTGAATTTTTTAAAAAATCACAAATTCTAAAATTTTCATAAACTTAAAAATATCCCAATATGTTAAAAATGTTCACAACTTTCAGATATGTTCAAATAAATATAAATATTCATAAAATTTTAAACTATTTTTGGCAATTTTCTAGTAAAATATTCATGAACTTTTATGGAATTTTAAAGAAATCATGGCTATTTTTTTCACAAAACAAAAGATGCTCATAAATTTTAAAAAGGGAAAAAAGAAATAAGTCGAATAGGAAAAAAGTGAAAAGGAGAACGAGAATGTTGACAAACAGGAGAATGATCCCTCCCTTAATTATACATTGTTAGATAGATAAGATCTTTCGAGCTGCGGAAATCTCGATATGAAATCTAAAGCACTAAACCTGAAGAAAAGAAAGCACGAAGAAGGCTTGAATTATTAAGCTTGTTAAGGATAACGAGTAAAAAAAATATTGTTTGATTCTGTTCATTTTGTGCTTGTTATGTGCCCGCGAGCTTGCGACCTACTCATTATTATTTATTTATTTTTGCAAAAATTCCACCGACCTATTAATAATCATCAAAAGAAGTATAAAGAGGTCTAAAAGTAATAGAAATTACAAATAGGTCCATGAACCACCTAGCGATGACTACATACACGAACACGAGCCGAAGGCATGCCACCGTTTCTGTCCCTCCATCACCGGAGCCAGGCAAAGCTTGTTATAGTAGAGCTTATTATAATAGAGACGAGAAGTTATCGTGCTAAGGCCCCAAAGGACTAGAGTAGCAACCATCGCAAATGATGACACTCGTAGAACGGAAGATATTAATCTGAAAGCACACCAATAAATACGAAAACCGACCAGATCTCTAAGGATTCGCCGAACAAACGACTCCACGCGTCCTTCGTCAGCACTACACACACCAACAGAGCGAGGATAGAGCGGAGAGGATTTTATTCTGACTTCATGATATAGTTGTCGCCTCAATATCCCAAAGAAAACACGAAAATCAGTCTAAAGAAAGAACATGGAAAACCCTTCCGCCGACGAGATGTCGCAGTCCGCCACAATTCCGAGACCCTAAGTCCACTAGAGGCGGAGCGGACCGGCGGCGTCACCAGCGAGAGGAACCGGAGCCCTAGATTGGTTTTTAGGAAGCCGCCATGATCACCCTAGAGCTCCCCTGTACCGGGTCGATCTCTTATTATGAAAATGTTGGCTAAGTAGTACATGCTTGCATCAGATAGATTAGACAATACATACATGCATCGTTCATATGTCCTAGTAGATATTTTTCGATAAAAGGAATATACTTCCTTCAGCCCATATTAATGATCACATCTTCGTCTAGACAATACAATCACGCTCGACCCGCCATCGTCCCCAACCGCAATCCTGCCAGCGTCTCCTTCCGAGAGCAGCGATTCTAGCGTGCACTTATATAGCGTGTATGGCTTCACCTTATCTTTCTTTGCACTTTATCCGCCAAATGTACTATTGCATGCAGTACTACCTTGTCTCTCTCTTTCACTATACCTGAGATATATACTATTGCATGCATCGTTCACTTCACATATGCATGCATTTTCTGAATTTGGGACCTCCATAACTTTTTAATGCAAAATCCAATTTATGAACCGTTTACACACTTTGACTCCTAGTAAAAAGAGCTTCAAAATAAGACCAATATTGAATATATTTTGACTTGATGAAACTTGAAAAAATTATAAAACCAGGAAAAAATATTTGAGAAACAATCTGTTTCACTTCGTTTCAAACTTAGTTCTTAGGTCTTACAAAATAATCTGAAATTGCCTTAGAGTTTAAACTATAAAATATATTAATAAAAAAGATGAACAACATAGAATTTTGAGTTTAAATCATAACATAAACACATGATAATTGCACTAAAATCATAGCGACCACAAATCAGAGACACTATTTTGTACTATCAAGTTTCTTTTTGCAATATTTCACCGATCTGTTAATAATCATCATATTTGAATGTGTTTCACGACAGCCAAAGCGTCCAATTGTTTGTCAAATAACAGAAGTATTAAATTTTGTATCTACTTAAGTGTTATTTTATTGGGTTTCACAGTCCACCATGACTTTACATTGCGTTCCGAATTTCAGATTTCAAAATTTGTCCAAAAACCTATATTAGACTGGTTTAAAAGATACTATCAAAATAAATAGACACGTGCAAACGGATTATCAATCTGGTATTTATTTTGTCACATACGCGACATGAGATTAGAAATAAAATGAGTGTAAGAGAAAGTGGTATTGGTGGGACATGCATTGTACCAAAAAGATGCTTTCATGTGTCACTGTGTGTCAGATACAAAGATTCCTTGCATTTTCTAATCTCAAAGCAATCGGCAGAAAGCAACGGTGCATGCATGCCCGGTATATCGCGTGCAGGCTAGACTTTCGTTTCTCGTCTCCTTCCTCCAAGGGGTTCTTGGTCTCTCGCAGCCCGACATCGCGCATGAGTGAAGGTGTACGTAGGATTTTGGAGATCCTGGCGCCATGCCTCTCATCCGACGAGGTCGCCCTCCCGCCATCCAGGTTTCGATTCCTCGCCGCTGCAACTCACGCCTCTGTTCCCCTCCACTGGCCTACTCGTACGCACTCCACCTAGGACTGGCCGACGTGCACGTTCCTCTCCGCCGTTGCTGCGTGTGTAGGTGACACCTTGGGTGGTGGTTGGGCCGCTTGGCCACCTGTTTGCCGCCGGGCAGCCGACACTGCTGGCGAGGCCTCCGTCCCCGCCTCCTGTACGCCCCTCCAATAGGAGGAAATTTTTTGCTAGCATGGTGATGTGTCATCAGTCACTTGGGTACTCACTCAGGCGTGGGTGCTCGCATCAAGGCTTGGCGCAAGGCTGCACCGGTGCACGTGCGGCGGAGGCGTTGATTTGTCATGGTCTCGGTATCATACATGCTGGTGAAGAGATATCACAGAACTAGCAATGAATGAATTCACACGACGTTTCCATGGATAAGTTTTAGATTAGGCACTTGCTGCCATGCGTGTTCTTTTCAGAGTTGGATCACTAGATGAAGAAGAAGAGGGCAATGTGGATTGATCCCTGCTGAGCCATGGCGGAGAGGCTGCGCTGGATCATGCATTGGTAGATGGCGAAGATGCCACTGCTGATGTTTGATCTAAACTCGACGACTGATTCCTAGGGCACTCCCAGTTTCCCAATGTTATTAGATATTTTAGAAGTCCAGTCTGTCGTTATGTGTGTTTAAGAGTTTGGTCCTTTTCAATTTCTTTTTCATTTAGGTGTCGTTAGCTACTCAACTTGGGTGACTGTGTCAGTTTGGCATATATGCAGTTGGCCGATGCCATTCTTGTTTTCTGGTGCATGTCCCCTGGCATTTGTTCTCCAGAAGCCTCATCTGCAAAACTGTTGTTGCAGCTAGTTTAATTGTTAGAATCAAGCTTCCAGATATGCCTAGTTTTAATGATAGATCTTGGTCTACTCCTCAATATTATGGGTTGGAATGTCCGTGGGTTAAATGACATAGACCTAAAGGATACAGTGCACGAAATAATCGATTCCTCCTCTTGTCAGATTGTGTGCCTACAGGAAACGAAGCTCCAATCGATCAGTCAATTTGAGGCTTGTTATATTGGTGACTAGGGTTGCAGATGCGGGGCCTGCTTCAGCCCTCAAAACGGGATGATTAGTATAAATTATACTACATGCATAGATTGAAACCGACCTAAAAATTATACTATGTTAACATGAGATGAGACTATTTTGTGCCCGCATACCCGCCCCGCCTGCAGCCCTAGTGGTGGCAATAGGCTGTGTGGTTTTGCTGACCGGACGACAACAGGGACAAAGGGAGGGAGGAATTTTACTGCTGTGGGATGAATCGGCCGTGCAAATCACCAATATTCAAAACATTGAATTCTGACTTTCTACTAATGTTCACATGCTAAACTCCAGTCATGAAGGAGACTTCAAAATCACCACCGTTTACGGCCCAAATAAATCAAATCGTAAAGACTACTTCGCCGAGCTCGTCGCGCAAAATCCCCTAGTGATGTTCGTTGGCTTGGAGATTTCAATTAAATTCGGCAGGCTAGGGACAAGAACAAACACAATGTCAACGGTTCACGTATCAATCATTTCCAGACTCCTTGCAAACTTGCGAGCTTAATGAAATACACTTAAAAAACCGACGATTCACTTGGAGCAACAAGCATAACAACCCTATCCTTTGCAAACTTGATGCCTTTTATTGCAATTCCGATTGTGATATTTGCTTCGACATCCATGTCTTGCATGCTATCTCCTCATCGTGGTCGGACCATTGCCCTCTTTTGCTGATGACATGGGCCTCAGAGACCGAGATCTTTTAAATTCGAGAACTTTTGGCTTCGCCTTCCCGGGTTCAAAGAGATCTTGCTCAATGCTTGGAGACATCTAGGCATTACCGAACCTTGCCAACTTTTATTACACAAGCTGTGACACACAGCCAACCGGCTCACATGTTGGAGTCGAGTCCTCTTCTCCAACGCAAAGGTCTTGTTGCACGCAGCCCTAATCATCATACTACATTTCGATATGACACAAGACAATACAACATTTTCTCCAAATGAAATGGACCTTATATCATGGTTAAAAAGAAACGTCATTGCATTGGCCGTGATGGAGAGAGCTAGGAAAAAAATATGCTCAGATTTCTAATATAAAGGAAGGATATGCTAACACGAAGTTCTTTCACATGCGGATAAACTGTAGGAGGAAGAACCACATTCTTCGTCTCAAGCACAACCATGGGTGGGTCACCCAACATAAGGAAAAACAAGAAATAATTCACAATCACTTCCACTCCGTCATTGTCCATGGCGAGCCTAGATTGAGGGAATTTAATTGGGATGAACTACATTTTGATGCGCCGAACTTGCAATGTCTTAGTGATCCTTTCACCGAGGAGGAGGTTACAAATGCAATAAACCATATGCCAGGTGATAAGGCACCCGGACCCAATGGGTTCATGGGAGCCCTTTTTAAGAAGTGTTGACCCATCATCAAGGAAGACGTCATGGGAGTGATCGACCTCTTTGGGAGCCTACACACTGAAAATTTCCATTGGCTAAATTATGCCAACATTGCCTTATTTCCAAAGAAAGATGGTGCAGAGGAGGTGTTGGAATTTAGGCCCATTAGCCTTATTCATGCAATTACAAAGATCATCTCCAAAATGCTCTCCATTCATCTTGTGCCTCTTATGAATGACCTTGTTTCCAATGCCCAACGTGCTTTTATCAAGAAAATAAGCATTCATGACATCTTCCCATTGATGACTCCCAAGTGCGGGAGATCCATTGTAGTACTTTTCAATATAGAAAGGTTATCAAACCCACAAGGAGGTGAATGTATTGGTTTGTAAATTTTACAAGTAAAACAATAATTAAATGTAGTAGTTTTGGTGTTTTGGGATTTGTAGTGTGCAAGAATTTAAAGCATTGAAAGTGAAATCTCGATCCTCTATGCGGCAAGAGTACAAGCTCAAGTACGTGTGTGTTCTTATATGTGACAAGTGTTCCTGAGGGCGGCATGGATATACTTAGCATGTAGATTTCTACATAATATGGTGAATATCTTGTCAAGTTCCATTCCCTTAGGGTGGATCCTAAATTAGATGTAACCATAGATATGAGCAAACACACCCCTTATGATGGCTCCTAGAACCATTTTTATGTGCAAACCTAGGAATCATTAAGACATAAATGTCCCACCAAAGCAATTAGTTTATTGGTCCCCGACATAAATCCCTCCAATGCAACCCAAAGAATTAGAAAACGGTTTCTATCATTCCGTCTCTTCCAACTCTCATCATTGCATAAAAGTGTGCCCCTATGAGCCCATATAGGTGAAATAACATGCAGTCGACGTTCGCATAAAACCATCATAGAACCACATAAAATATATAAAAAACTTGACCAAATACGCATTCATACTATATGGAAATCATAGCCAATTCACCCTATGCCCTCAGGAACATGGAGATCTACTCACAAGTGACAAACATGGTAATGATTAGAGGCATATGGATTACAACACAATCTGAAAATATAATATGACCACCAAATAAAGACAAGTTTCCAATCAAAATCATGCAAATAGCCCTTAAACAATATCCAGGGTTCAATCAATCACAAACTATGTGGGGAATGAGGTGGATCTCAGAGATGGAGATGGTGATGGTGATGGTGCTGATGGAGATGTTGATGGAGATGCCAAGAAGGAGTCGTGATGATGATGGCGTCGATTTCCCCCTCATCGGAGGCTCCGGTGCAACATGATCTGCCATCTCTCGGAGTAAGCGAGGACTTTCGTTTCCGCTGTCGCCTCTGTAAATCTTGGGGAAAATGTGGTATAGGTTTTCAGTCAATATGGAGGTCTGTGTAAAAGGAGGGGGTGAGACGATGCTTGAGGGCCAAATGGGCCTGGGTAGCGTGCCTAGTAAGGGAGGGCACGCCACTAGTGCTCTTTTGGGCCTCGTAGCTCCCCTCTCTTGCTTCTTTGGCCCAGTGTCCTTTTCCTGGTGAAAAACTCATCAGATATTTTCCTCACATTTTTAGACGTCCAGAAGGTCCTTGGAATAGAAAAATATGAAAAGGAGATTTTCTGCCTCCTGAAAATTAAATACCAATAAATGGGACTTTATAATAAAGTATCATAAATCATCTATAACATGCATAAACAATGATGGATCATGGAAAATATCATTCTAAACATATCATATAAGTCACTATTTCGATGATGCAAAATGCACGTATCACCTATATGTGCAAAATCTTGCCAAAAGGTTCCACAAAGGAAAAACTCCGACGCTTCTTTTCAAGATCGACATCTGTAAGGCTTTTTACTCCATTCATTAGGAATATATCATTGACCTTCTTCAACATCGGGGCTTTCCAACCATCTTCCACAATTGTATTGTGAATTTTCTTTCAACATCCACCTCGCGAGTCCTTCTCAATGGGGTTACCGGTTTTCCAATCAAGCATGGACGCGGTCTTAGGCAAGGGGACCCCCATTGCTTTTAATCCTTGCTATTGACCCTCTATCGCAAATTTTGGAATGTGCAAATAGGCACGACCTTCTTCATAAACTCCGCCGAAGGGGTACCATCTTGAGAACATCACTCTACGCGGATGATGCGGCCGTTTTTGTGGATCTGATGACCCACAAGTATAGGGGGTGTATCGTAGTACTTTCGATAAATAGGAGTGTCGATCCCAATGAGGATCAGAAGGTGCTGAACAGTGGTATACTGGTATGGAGCAGGAAATCCCTGTGAATATTTAGCAAACAGATTTTTAGTGGTTTTCTGACAAGGCAACAAAACAAGGAGAAATTAACAAAAGTAACGAACAAAACAGAGCAAGTGGCCCAATCCTTTCTTAGCAAAGGGCAAGCTGGTGGAAATACTTATAAGGGCCAAACGTTCACGAGGACACACGGGAATTCTGTCAAGTGCTTTCGCTTCAAATAGCCGAATACTCTTCTCTGGTGTTGTAAGTGTTGTGTGGGTGAACCTGTGCTAATGTAACGACCGTACTTGGACTAATACATACTTGTGAATAAACCCCCTGCAAATATCCGTAACTACAGGAAAGTAATTAAGATATAAATCTAACCACAGCCTTAAACTCTGAGATCCTACGCTCCCTTGTGCAAAGGTGTCCTAACAGGGTTCAGGTTTCTGTCACTCCGGCAACCCCACAATTAGTAGCCAAATACACAATGCATTCCCCTAGGCCCATAAATGGCGAAGTGTCATGTAGTCGACGTTCACATGACACCACTAAAATAATAGCACCACAACTTAAATACTAAACCATTGAATAATAACTCATCACAAATTCACTAATAACAACATGACTTCTCCCATGTCCTCAAGAACTAAACGAACTACTCACAAGACATCATATGGATCAAGATAAAAGATGATATGATAATGGGTAACAATCTGAACATAAACAATAACCCAATGGTTCCACTCACAAGCATCAACTACAATAGTAATCAACACCGGGAAAGTTTCCCCTAAGAACTAAAGCAATATCCAACATAATTGTTACAGTGGGACGGAGTGGTGATGATGGTGCTGGTGGAGATGATGGTGTGGATGATGATGATGATCCCGATGAAGCCTAGCTTGATGACGGTGTTAATGGCGACGGTATCCCCTCTCCGAGAAGGAATTCCCCCGGCAGAAATCTGTCTGCCGGAGAGATCTTTCTCTCTAGGTGTTTTCCGCCCCCAGAGGCGGCGAAAATCTATGTGTGGTTGATCCCCGAGGCTTAGGGTTCCGTAGGGAAGATATAGGCGAAGGGGCGGAGTCGGAGGCCGGGCAGGTGGGCCACACCTGCCCTAGGAGCGGGGTCAGGTGGGCCCACGCCTAGGGGGGTGTGGGACCCTGAGGCCCTTCTCCGTCACTCCTTCTGGCTCCCTCATTCTTCTGGAGAAAAAATATATTTCCATGTTTTTCTGGTCTTTGCGAAATTGCACTGAAAGGCCTTCTTTTCCATCAGAATCCACACTCCGGTAGTCCATCCTCCAAGAATCATCCAACATGCATAAACAGATGAAAAAGCCATAAGTAATACCTCATAATAAGCCAAATATAAATGAATAGAGGTAAATTATGATATAGAAAGGTGATGCAAATTGAGCGTATCAAGTCCCTGTAGGGGTTCGTAGCATGGAAAACAAAAATTTTCTACCGCATACAAACAAACAAGCCAAGATCTATCTACTAGATTGTAGCAACGAGTCGATAGAATAACTCACCCTCGAAGATTCCAAAGTGTTTAACGAGAGCAGATTCTCGTGGGTGATGTAGTCGTACTCTTGCCGATCTCAAGATCGTGTAGACGATCCTTCCGGCGCCATGTTCCGGCAGCGCTCCCGCAGTCGGTCACACGTTCGGTACTCGATGAAGACCTTCCTCTCCCTTGTTACAGCAGGCAGCATAGGTTGTAGCACTCTCCTCGTGATTCCGGCAGCACGACGGCGTGGTACCGGAAGTAGAGGGGAGATCTCGCAGGCCTTCGCCTTAAGCCGGAGCGAGTATGGTGGACTATGAGAGAGGCCTTGGCGATATAGGGTTTAGAGGCACCAAGGAGAAAGGGCTAGGCCGGCGGCTAGGGCAAGGGGAGGGCCCCAACTTGGCGGCTAGGGCAAAACCCTAGGGCGCCGGTGACGACTTGGTGGCCGGCGGCTAGGGTTAGGGTTTGGTGGAGAGAGGTGTAGGTCTAGAGGGGCACCCTTGCCCCTCCTTTTATAGGTGGGAGGACACGGCCAAGGGGGAGGGAGTCCTCCCCCCAAGTCGTCCTCCTTGGCCGGCGGTGGAGGGAGGAGGACTTCCTCCCCAAGTAGGTGTCAACACCCAGATTTTTCAATCCTAGATGCCTGTTATGCCATACATCGCAATCCCAGGATTACCATTTTTGCGAGACATAACAGAATTGGATACCATAGTACTTCATCCATTACAACGATACATAAGTTCTTACACAAATAGGGATCTCATGATCCAGTCCTTAATACAACATCAAGCAGCGGAATACGGAATAGTAACGGTAGCGTAGGCGAGGCTCCATCTTCGGGGTCACAGGCAATGCTGACGATGGGAGATGATCCTAGTTGTCGTAACCGTCCTGGGGTCCATCCTCCAGGTACTCCTCTTCATAGTCTGGCCATGGGAATAGCCAGGGACAAAGCCATGAGTACTCTTTAAGTACTCGCAAACTAATACTAACAAGAAAAAGGGGGTTTTGGATAATAGGACACTAGGCTCTAGGTTTGTTTTGCAAAAGCCAGATTTATACTACTAAGTTCCCAAGCTAGTCACAATTTTATAACTCCTAAGTGGGATCTTGTATTTCTAGTCACAACTCTGTTGTGGCCAAGCCAAAGTCTCAAGTCGTTCATAAGTCATTTTGAAAAGTCTGACGGGGGAACAGTATGGCCACTCCAACAGTCCATAACCGTGGACGCGGCTATTCGAATAGTTTGACACTCTGCAGAGATTGTACACTTTCACCACAACATTCGATACATCCGTCAGGAACAAATCCTGAATTCACCATACTCAGTATGCGGATAATCAATCCTAACCTTCCAATTACACTCCCTAGTATAAGCACCTCTCCTGTGAGTTTGGCCTCCCAACCATGACCACTGTCATCTTGGATACTGCACAGGTGGACAATCTTCACAAGGTAGCCTCAGCTCAGACCTTGTCCGTGAGGGAACTAATACTAAGGTATATAAGTTTCCAGTCAAGCCCTACCCAATATTCGGGTATTGTGGTTGTACGATAAAATTGGAATGGTATCGCATCCAGACAACCATCAGTTTTATAAAGGGCTAAGGCTCATGCCTCAACATTTTCATCACCAACATCATCAAGTGTTTGGAAACACATGTCCAAAACATTTCAATAGAATGATCCATCATTCCAAGGTTTTCATAACCATTTTTCCACCAAGTATTCCCATCTAAAGTTGATCAAGTTTTATGCTTAGCACTAGCATCTACAGGTGGGGTAGTACTAATAGAGGGGTGGTAACTAGTGGAGTTGCAACTAAGTACAACCTTATATCATAAGCTGATATCAAGGTTTCTAGCTTAGGCCAAATTTTATGCTCTTTATGCAACCTTCAGCACAACTGTCTAGTATCTACCAAAATTCTTGGGTAGCCTCTAAGTAAACTATGATAAAGAAATAAAGTAAGAAGCTTGCCATAAAACTAGGATTGGTTTAGCAAGTGGGTATGGTTACATAGCTTAGGGCATATAGTAATCATATCACCAGCATGGGTTGTGGCAACAATAGGGTGTCTTATGCGCTTGCATAGGTATAGTATCTTGCAAGTGTTAGCTTGCATTGGTAAACTTGGTTAGTATAGCCTGCATCAATATCAGTATAAGCTTGCCTTGTGCAGAGCAGTGGTTGAAGTTCTCCTCGGCTTCCTCTTCGTAGTATCCTCCTTCTTCCTCGTAGCCTTGGTCGGTACTAGCGTCTATGAATAAATACGAGGTACACAATCACCAAACAATACTTAACTACTTGCAATCATCACACACAAGGGTCCTATAGATGATCTAGCATCATCTCTAACATTACAAGGTTGAGGATTGGTTTAAGTCTTCTTATTTTAGAAAAGTAATTTCTACTCATTGAAAAACTACTTAAGATTTAATATTCTCCAAACTAAACATGGGATCATGTTAACACATGTCATCACCACATGTTGTAGTCCATGGGAATGTGATTTAAAGTGGTGTCACAATTTAACAAGGTTTTACCCTTTTATTTTAATTAATTAAAGTGGCTAGAAATGCTTATGAAGCATTCTTTTATTCCTTGAACATTATTTCTGCAAGTAACCTATATATATTTTTATATATTCTGAAAGGTATGGTTGAAAGTGATTTTTGAGAGTTGGAATCAACTCAAAAGCTATTGTGGTTTAAATTTGAAAAATGTTTTAATGCAGAAAAGCTTCTGCCTTGTCATTTTTGCTAAGGGTGATCTACAGATCCAAATGACTTGAATCCAACGGGCTTGGATTAAGCATTCACAGTCCTTTCCAACAAAATTGGTTTCATCTAATTTGGTGCACTAAATCGATCTGGGTTGATTTTTGAAGTTGGGTACAGAAGTGTGTTTGAAATTAAAAAGAAAAGATTTAATTTGAATTGTTGGGCTGCGCGGGAAATTCTAACGGGCCGGCCTGCTAAGCGCAGTGCTCCCGCGGGCTGCTTAAGTGGGTGTCCCCACTCGTCAGTGACACGGGACTGGGCGAAGCGGTATGGGGCAACGTGGTTCGTTCGATCTGGTTCTAATCCAACGGCTGAGGGTCATCGTCGACGCGAGACAGCTCCGGCGAGAACGAAACCTAGCGCGGCCAGTGAGGGGTGCTGGGGGCTCACCGGAGTACGGACGAGGGTCGGCGAGGCGGGCGAACGACAAAGTCGACGACGGCGAACCTCCTGGTACCGGTGGCTTCTCCTGGGGCGGCTCCAATCGCTGGCTCCTTTCTTCTCCGGCAGCGGCAGGCTCCATTGAAATTCCGGCGGGGTGGTGCTCGCCTTGCTCTGAGAATAGTGTGGCACGATCAGTGAGGAGAGGGGAGTGAGATGGTGTGAAGAAATCGTGCGGGGGTGGCCTCTATTTATAGTCGAGCGAGGGGACCGTCGGGGCGCAAGGTGAGCTCGTCGGAGGCGACGTTACATGCAGCTAATGGCATGGGCAAGGGTAGGGGACGGTGCTGTGTCTCCTGGCGATGCTCCACGACATGGTCGCGAGGGATGGGGCGGTGTGGTTTGGTCTGGAACGGGCGGTGCTCTGCGCGGCAGAGGCGGCGTTCTCGACGGCGGGCGGTGGTTGTATGGCGCGGGGCGTTAAACGGGGATGTCTGGCGGTCTCCTAGGTCGGTGGTGATCGTGTGTGCGCGCGGTGAGGGCGGCGCGCGGTCTGTGGGTGGTGGTCGAGGGTGGCGCTCTGGCGCACGCTCGGCATGGTCTGGGCGTGTCTTGTGCGCGTGGTCCAGGGCTTGGCAACGCTCGCGGCTGGGACAGGCAGTGGCGATGGACGGTGGGCTGCCTCCCAGACAAGGTTGGCACGGCTAGTTCTTCCTCTAGCCTGCTGTCGACTATGGGGTGGCATTGAGGTGCTCGGCTGTTCACCATTAATGGCAATGGCAAGCTCACAGGGGTGCTAGTGCTGGTCTAACCTTTCTATATGATCTACTGGATTGTGTGAGAGCTAACTAGGGAACAAGTTAGGCTCAAAACACTGCACACTATAGTGTTTGTGTTTTGTTTGATTTGTGTCTACAACCTGTTTGATGAAATGGCCGCATGAAATCAAGTTTTGAAATTTGAAATGATTTTTGGTGGGTTTGCTAGATTGGTTCTGGTGAGTCTGCAGATGCTTGGGTTTTGAAAATTGAGCTTGTTTAAGTGAGTTTTGAAAAAGTGGGATCTTCCCATATGAAGAAGATTCAATTTTGAGTTGTCATTTAAACTATGCATTTGAAAGTTTCTGGATGATCACAAGGTGGGCCTTGATACTTTGTTATGAGTACATTCAAGGGGTGCAAAGATCCAGAAAAGTTTCTGTTAGGTTTTGAAAGTTTGAGACAGCCAAAGTAGGCATGGGAGTTAAATTGGTCAAAATGACCATTCACTTAATATATTGGTTTTGACTTATTTTTCTTTAGGAAAAGTGTGGGGAATGTTTTAGATGATGTTCTTTTCACCTAAGAAACATTTTACAAGCAATGGATCACACAAACAAAGTGGTTTTAAGGAATTTAAAAATTCATGCATACACATATACATGCTTTCATGAATTGATTTAGAAAAGTTTTTGTTAACCGTGAACTTTAGGATTAGTGTTTTGTTGATCTAAGTTTGATATTTTTGGGATGTTACAGTAGGTTTCCTACTGTCCCTCCACCAAGCAAACTTGTCGTTTGACTTTTCAAACTAGGATTTGATTTATCCCTTTATTTTGCTCAGCGATGATACCTAGTACATGATGCAACCATTCCACATTGTTATGACACATTGTTGCCTACCAAAACCCACCGGCGAGCAGCGACGGGTAACACGGTGAGCCGGGAGGCTCCCAGGACTGCTGGTGGGCCCTGGTCCCTCGGGCAACGGCCCGCAAAACTCTGGCACACGTCCTGGCTTGGTTCGAGGGCGTGCCACCTGACCTATACCTGATCAGGAAGGTGAAAGATTGCTTCGATTGGTTTCCTGCATGGCAAACAAACATACGTAAAATTCAAGCCGTAACCGGCTCCCAGGTTTCCCTGTGAATCGGCTCCTAGAGCCGATTATCCCATGGTTCTGCATTAGATCTATGATAACATGGGGTTTTGCTTCATCAATATAAGTTAAATCGATCTACAACAGTTTAACGTTTTCACCACATAATTGGAACGTCCTACACGTAATTGAGCCTGGTAGATACAAAAGATAATAGAAAACTAATCCTAGAGAAGGCCTAAAAACCAACGTAACGTCATTTCCCGGAACAACTCCTCTCGGATTGGTAAACCATATCTTACATACTACTGGATCGTTCAACCCGTTTGCAAGGCCTGATCATGTGGATATCAAACTAAACCTTGGAGAACAAGGCACAACTATAACGGATCAAATCGACTTAAATAAAGATCAAGCAAGATGCCACCCTTACACCCGGGAAAAGGTGCAAAGGCGGCGAGATAGCTAGAGGTAGCATAACTAAACAATCATAGCAAAAAGTACTGATGCTAACCCAAACAAATCTATGATAATAGTGTTACTCGCCATCAACAAGGCTTCAGTACGAGTAACACCAAATAATCGCATAAGTAGATACTGCCTAGATCGCAAGATGCAATCTAGGCAGCATGGCACTTACCCGAGAAAAACCCTAAAAACAAGGGGTGGCGATGCGCCGAGATTGTGTTTGTTGTGAACGTGATTGTCCTCCTTTTCTCGATAACCTTAGGTACATATTTATAGTCCGGAGACTTTCTATCTTTGGAATAACTCTACAACTCTATATCCTACCTAAACTGAAACGTAATCTATTACAATATAAGATACACGGGCAATTTAGCCCAAATCAACGTACGAGGCCGATTCAACAACACGTTGCATATACGTATCTTCTAAGCCCATCTTGATCACGACCCATCTCCTCCTTTGGCCAAAATATGGCGATAACACATGCCCCCCTGGTTTTGGCAATAATAATTCCAAAACCACTCTGTTTTTTCCTTCTCCTTTTTTTTTCTGTATCGGGTTACGCGTTGCCAGAATGCGTTGCAGAACAGAATCGTCACGCCACCCCCTCATCATGATGCCCTGTCTTCTCCACTTCTCCGCAGTGCATGATTTGACAATTTCGGCAGCACATTCTGGGAAACCGCTATAGCATTGAACCACTTCATACTATTCCCCTTATTTATATTCATCTTAGCAGTTTGCAATCCCCATCTTCCTCCAGTAGCCAAAAAACCCTTCTTCCTCCACCGAAAAAAACCCTCTTCCTCCGCCATGGCCTCCTCTGCTTCATTTGGCCTGTCCTCCCAAGCCTCCAACACAATGAGCGACCGGGAGCCGACGCCAGAGCACCCGCCGACGGCGGCGTACAACACTCTCGCCCCACAATGGTGGGACGAGAGGGATTGGGATTTCGCCACCTGGTCCGAGGACGACGCGTCCCTGACTGACGGCGAGGAGGACCTGCAGTTCCTCATCGACGGGGAACTGGAGGCGAAGAGCAGCGACGACGCCTGGTCCTGGGACGGCGTCGAGTCCTCCGACGAGGAGGAGGAGTCGGAGGAGGACACCTCCTCCGAGGAGTATCCACCGGTGAAGCGCTTCCGCGCCGGGTCCAGCGAGGACACCGAAGACGACGACGAGGACGAGGAGGCCCCCGCTGGCATCTTCATCAGCAGCAGCGAAGACGACGCCGGCAGCAGCGCTGATGACAGCGAACAAGACGACGGCGAAGACAGCGGCGACGACCTCGGCCTCTAGATTAGGAATTAGTAGTAGTAGATTTCCTTTTGTAAGCAATCAGCTCCTTTTGTAAGCAATCAGCTCCACTGTAAATAATCGTCTTTTGAATGAACGAAGATTGCTTTTCCAACTTGAAGATTGCTTTTCCGACCCAATTTCGCCGATAGTCAAAATAGGTCGACGCTCCAGAAGCCGATAGTACTGTATCGGCTTTCACCACACTGCGCTCATACAGTCAAACAAGTCAAATCTCAAAGAGCCGATGGTAAAGCATCGGCTTTCAAAAACGTTGACAAGGTCACTTTTGGTCGCGTATTTAAACAAATCTGAGCGGCCACTTTCCAGTTTCAAACGGTAACCTGCGACCCTCTTCAAAAAGGGCGACCCAGATCTCCAATTGCTCATCAACCAAATCGAGCTCCCAGCGACAAGAACCCTCGATCCCCAATTGCACAGATCCATCTCCGCCGGCAAACTAGATGGCAGAATCGTCCAACACCAACCCAGAGGTCTCCGGTCTGAAGGTACGCCTACTCCCCGCAGTCTGAACGCGATGCTAGAATTAATGGCGAACACCTGAATTAATGCCTTATTCCATTATTAAATTTTCTAGGTTTCAGACATTCTGCTGCCGCATCCTTCTCTCCCAAATTCTCTCTGTCTTGGCCCTCGTACAACATCTAGTCCTGCCCATCCGATTTCTTGCGAAGCAAACCGAATCCCCTTCGTAAGCCAAGACCTAGATTTAAACTCTTGGGCCGACTGCTTGCGAGCCTGGCCTAATCCTCCTGAACATTGGGTCTCTTGGTTCAGCAGGGTAGCTAGAGCTTACCAATCCCAATGGGAAACCACGGGAATAGCCGATGCCTTGCATTTGTCACTGTCTCCCCTTGAAAAACATGAGAATCTTCTAAAGACCATCGGCTACTTCTGGTCTGACGCTCTGAACTGCTTCATGTTCGGTCATGGCCCTATGTCACCAACTCTGTTAGACGTGGTGATGATTACTGGTCTGGATGTTACATCACCCAGCCCTTCTGCTTTTAAACTGACCAAAGTCCCCTACAAACTGTCTTCTAAAACAGACTGCACGAACTAGGGTGCCTACCTCCAACGCCATATGAAAACAAAGGGTCCTGTCTCAGAGAAAGAACACACAGCCTTTCTCAACTTCTGGCTAGAACATTTCATATTATGTGGCCCTTCCCTTGCTCCAACCAAGAATTATCTATCCTTAGCCCACGAACTGGCCAAAGGCACTCAACTTGGCATCGGCAAACTGTTCCTTGGAGAGGTCTATCGATATCTCCAGTTGATGTCTGTCAAGCTGTTCTCTGGCGTAGCAGTCAAAACAGGTGGTCCTTGGTGGTTCATCCAGCTATGGGATTTTTTATATATTTTCATATTTTTTTTATTGGACGATTTCATGTATCGGCCCCCATATCTCACTGTCCATCATCCCACATGCTTGGGAAATATTTCTTGAGATGCTGACCGTTGACAGCCACTGGGAATTTCACGCCGTCCAGCTCCTCCAGCATGTACGCGTTTCCCCTTAAAACTTGATCGACCCTGTATGGCCCGTGCCAATTTCGAGACCATTTACCATATGCTGCATCCTTAGTTCCCAATGGCAATACAGCTTCCCATACCAGATCGCCAACGTGGAACTCCTTCGGCCTCACCTTTTTGTTATATGCACGAGCTACCTTGGCCTTGTTTTCTTTGATTTTCTCAAGCGACCATAGCCTAAGCTCAGTCAGATCCTCAACACTGTCACTCATCAGGGCCGCATATTCTTCGGTTGTTAGATCGTTCTGAAAGGTGACACGCCTCGATCCAGCCGTAATTTCCCAGGGCAATACGGCTTCTTGTCCATAGACTAGATGGTATGGCGAGGTTTTTATCGCTCCATGACATGACATGCGATAAGCCCATAACGCCTCTGACAAAACCTCGTGCCAACGCCTAGGGTGCTCATCGATTTTCCTCTTGATCAGCTTGATAAGGCTCTGGTTGGACGCTTCAGCTTGCCCATTTGCTTGAGCATAGTATGGAGATGATCGAATCAGCTTAATCCCTGTGTCCTCACAGAACTTTCTGAACTCGTGAGAAGTGAAGACCGAACCTCCATCGGTCGTGATAGTCTGGGGAATCCCGAACCTATGAATGACGTGTTCTTTCACAAAATCGACAACATCCTTCGAGCTCACTGACTTCATAGGGACGGCTTCCACCCATTTAGTGAAATAATCCGTAATGGCCAAAATCCACATGTGGCCTTTGCTTGACGGAGGATTGATCTTGCCAATCATATCCATGCTCCAACCTCGGAATGGCCAAGGCTTGATGATGGGGTTCATCGCTGACGCGGGTACCATCTGAATTTTTCCAAATTTCTGACATGCTTGACACCCTTTGTAGTACTTAAAACAGTCCTCAAGCATGGTAGGCCAATAAAACCCTGATCGCCTGATCAACCACTTCATCTTGTGAGCCGATTGGTGAGTTCCACAGGCGCCTTCGTGTACCTCATGCAGGAGCCGATTGGCCTCGGCTGTCCCCAGACATTTGAGCAATAACCCCTCCAGAGTCCTGTAGAACATGTCGTCCCCAATGAGCACATACTTCATGGCCTTGTACCTTATCCGTTTAGGTGCCCCCCGAGCCGAATCCTTCAAGTAATTGAAGATATCGGCTCTCCAGTCGTCTGCGTCCAGGAATTGTACCTGAACATCGGCTCTCTCTGCTACGTCCTTGTAGCCTGAAGCCATTTGTGCAAGATCATTCGCCTTGGTATTCTGCGATCGCGGGATCCAGGTGAAGTTTATGTACCGGAACTGTGCCATCAGCTCACGGCATTGCAGCCATAATGGGAAGAGCGACTCGCTCTCACACTTGTATTCCTCCGTGAGTTGAGAAATCACCAACTTGGAGTCTCCAAAAATTTCCACTGCTTCTGCTCCAGCTTCGATGAGTAACTCCATTCCCTTGCGTATCGCCTCATACTCAGTGACGTTGTTGGTGCGAGGGGCAGATAACCTGATGGAGAAGGAAAATGTTGCCCCCCGGGGCGACACGAGTAGCATGCCGATGCCGCACCCATCGTCACAAACCGATCCATCGAAAAACATACCCCACGCTCGTATAGACAGTGCTGCTATATTAGTGTTGATCCTTTCAGCGATAAGGTCGGCCAATGCCTGTCCCTTAACTGCTTTCGCGGGTTGATACCGGATGTCAAACTCCGATAATGCAAACATCCATTTGCCCAGTCGGCCTTTTAACATAGGAGCCGACAGCATGTGCTTTATGACATCTGATTTGCATATGATGACAATCTCCGCTGATAGCAAAATGTGGCGCAGCTTGGTGCAGGTGAAAAACAGGCAGAGGCACAACTTGTCGATCTCAGGATACCTTGTCTTTGCATCCAGCATCCTTCTGCTGATGTAAAATACAACTCGCTCCAGCCCATCATAAACTTGCACCACCACTGAGGCGATGGACGTGTCAGCTACTGACAAGTAAATGTAGAATGGCCTATCCGGCTGGGGCGGAACCAATACTGGCGGCTTCGTCAGATATTCTTTGATCTCGTCGAAGGCTCGTTGTTGTTCTGCCCCCCAGCTGAACTCCTCGTCAGATTTAATCTTCACCAGTCCCATGAACGGCTCTATTCTTCCTGACAGATTGGAGATGAATCTTCTGACGAAGTTGATCTTGCCGATGAGAGACTGCAGTTCTTTCTTCGTGGTAGGTGGCTTCATTGTTCGCACTGCCTCCTGACTTTTCAGGCCGATCTCAATTCCGCGTTCATGGACCAAGAACCCCAAGAACTGACCGGCCGTCACCCCAAAGGCACACTTTTTTGGATTCATCCGTAGCCCGAATTTTCTTGTTCGGTCCAGGACGCGTTGCAGATCTCCCAAGTGTCCTTGTACTGAAGCAGACTTGACCACCACATCATCGATGTAAATTTCCACCAGCTTGCCGATCAGATCATGGAAAATGTAATTCATGGCTCTTTGGTATGTGGCGCCGGCATTCTTCAGTCCAAATGTCATGACTACATATTCAAACAACCCCACCGAACCTGGGACTCTGAACGCGGTCTTGTGTATGTCTTCTGGAGCCATAAAAATTTGGTTGTACCCGGCATTGCCATCCATGAAGCTCAAGATCTTATGACCAGCCGCTGCGTTGATTAGCGTTTTTGCCACCGGCATCGGATACTCATCCTTCGGAGTAGCTCTATTGAGATCTCGAAAATCTATGGCAACACGCCAGCGGCCATCCTTTTTCTCTACAGGTACGATACTAGAAATCCACTCAGCATACCTGCATGGCCTGATTAACTTGGCTGTCAACATTTTCTCGACCTCTTTCTTGACTTCTTCCAAAATTTCGGCCTTCATCTGTCGTGCTCGCTGCTGGAATGGCCGAAATCCTTTTTTAAGCGGGAGTCGATGCTCAATGATGCTCCTGTCTAATCCAGGCATCTCTGTATAGTCCCAGGCGAAGCAGTCTGGATATTCTTTCAACAGAGCTATCATCGGACCCCGCAGACTCGGATCTAACTTCTTGCTGATAAATGTTGGTCGTGGCTTATCCCCAGGACCGATGTCAATTTCTTCTAGTTCATCAGCGGATGTAAACCCATACCCTAGCTTTCCGTCACCTGTTAAATCGATGCTAAACACAGGGCAAACAGTAGGTGAGGATAACAAAAATAATTTGGGCCGATTTCCTGAATCGGCCCCCTTTTTGATTGCATTAGTCAAGGACGGTTTACACCTTATTTGTGTTTTACAATGGCAGGGAATCTCCCTGATATGACTACATGATCTGCTTGTCGTAAGATTGCTGCTTTTTGTTTTTTGTGGCCGATCGCAGGGATCGGCCGTACCACGTACGATCGTGGACTTTGCTACTCTGTCAGGCCAGTGGATAAGACCAGCCTCACCCCGTTTTTTGTAGCTTCGATGCGCTCACAGCCGTCTAGACTGATTCCAGAGATCGGCTCTTGGTCTTCTGCTTCCCAGATGTTCATGCCAGCTATGGAGATCTCGATAGAATCATCTGCATGAATGACCTCCACCTCATCTCCATCCCACTGTATTAGGCACTGGTGCATCGTGGATGGAATGCAGCAGTTAGCATGAATCCAATCTCTCCCTAGCAAGACAGCGTAGGTGCTTTTGCTGTCCACGACGAAGAATGACGTAGGGATGGTTTTTCTGCCCACGGTCAGATCCACGTTCAGTACGCCCTGCGTCTCTGAAGTTTGGCCGTTGAAGTCGCTTAACGTGACGTTGGTTTTGATCAGATCTGCAATGGAGCGTCCCAAACGCCGTAGCATGGAGTATGGCATTATATTGACTGCCGCTCCGGTGTCCACCAACATCTTGCTGACAGGCTGCCCATTGATGTAACCTCGTAGGTACAGGGCTTTCAGATGTCTGTAGCCCTTCTCACGTGGCTTCTCAAAGATAACCGGCCGTGGGCCGCAGTCAAACTGTGCCACTGGTAGCTCGTTGGTTCTTGGCGCGCAGAACTCTGACGGAAGTATGAATACCATGTTTGTGCCAGCCGATGTCTTTGCATCGGCTTTTACCGGTTTGGGGCGCCACTCTTTCCTTTTCGGGCAATCTTTCGTTTCCAAGGTCTGCCGAATCTTAACGGCCAGATCGGGCCGTGCTTTCTTTAAAGCGTGGAGATACTGCGCTTCGGCTTCCTCCAAGTTACGCAGCCGCTGCACTCTACGCTTTTGGGTGTGTCTGAGTCCGTCGGGACACCACCTTGGACGGTGATATCTGTCTGTTCCTCTGTCATCCATTGGCTCCTCGAGATCTTTTGCTCGAGCGGACTCCCTGTATCGGCTCTGAGGTGGGAGAGGCCCTAGACGCTTGAACACTGACACTGGCCCCGTGTCCTCCTTCTGCTGTCCACATTCTGGGCAGTTATCGATTGTAGGCAATCGGCTCATTCCCGCATCCCAGCAATACTTGAAGAAAGGACAATCCCAATGTTTGTCTGCGCCTTCCTTTTCTTATGACGGTCCCCTAGCGAGGTGCTCATATCCTCCATCGTCTCCATCGCGCCGGCGACGTCGGTCATACTGACGCTCATACTTGTTAAGGAGATGCGTGGAATGTGGCTTCTGATATCGCACTCTCCTTACCTGTTCCTCAGTTAAATACCGCCTGTCATCGTAACTGGACCGGTCGCGTGGATCAGCCTCCTCTCTTACTCTGCCCCGAGAGCAACCGCCTTCCTCCTTGTACGTGCCATGGTGGTACACAGGCCCTGCCATGTTGACATCGAACGAGAAATCCAACTGGCGCCTCGTGGAGTGGCTGTGTTCTACCATGTTGACGCCGGGAAACGGGTTGGTGTCTACTTTCATGGCGAATTGCCCCAGGATCAGACGGCCCTGCTCTATCGCCGTTTGGATCTGGCGACGTAGCTCTTTGCAGTCATTGGTGGTGTGGGTGAACGAGTGATGCCACTTGCAGTATGGTCTTCCGTTCATCTCTTGAGCCGTAGGGATTTTGTGGCCTTCGGGTAACTTCAGCTGCTTTTCTTTCAGCAATAAATCGAATATCTGCTCAGCTTTGCTCACATCGAAGTCGAACCCTTTTGCAGGCCCTTGCTGTTTCACCCATTTGCAGGATACAGGATCTGCCCCCCGAGCCCATTCAGCCACGGCCACCTCCTGGTCTTGCGTAGGATCTTCTTCTTCTGTATCGACCAAGCCTATCGGACGTTTGAACTTGTCTTGGTACAACTCAGGGTGGCGCTGTTCATACATCGTCAGCTTCTGGGCCATGTGCGCCAATGAGTTGTACTCTACTTGGAAAGCCAGATCCTTGATAGGTGCTGAGAGACCCAACACTGCCAGCTCGACTGCTTCTTTTTCAGTTAAACGAGCTGAGTAACATCGGTTCTTGACAGTCCTGAAGCGCTGGATGTACTCGGCTACCGTTTCTCCCCGCTTCTGCTGCACCTGTGCCAGGTCTGCAATGCCAGCCTCGGTAGCCTCTGAATGATACTGAATGTGGAACTGCTCTTCCAGTTGCTTCCAGGTCTGGATCGAATCAGGTGGCAGCGAGGTGTACCACCCAAAAGCTGGTCCTGTCAGAGATTGCGCAAAGAACCTTACGCGCAACTGATCCGATGCTGAAATCATGCCTAACTGTGCCAGGTATCGGCTCACGTGCTCGATCGAGCTCGACCCTTCTGACCCGCTAAATCTTGAGAACTCAGGGAGCCGATACTTGGGTGGCAGCGGAATCAGGTCAAACTCGTTGGGGTACGGCTTTGAATAGCCGATTGTCCTTCTCTTCGGCACGAAGCCGAACTGGTCTCTCAAGATGGTACGGATTTGCTCCACTGTTTGGGCTGCAGGGGCTAGATTCTCATGACTTGTTCCGGTGGCATACTTGGCTAGCCATGCCTGTTTATCAGCGTCCATCCCAGAGATTCCTGCTCCAGAAACACCTGCTCCCTAAGCCCCTGCTCCAGAAACTCCTGCCCCAGCAATCCCTGCGGTTGCAATCTGGTTCGTGCGCGTCAAGCTGTTGCGGTCCGGCACGTAGGTGCACACATATCCATGTGGGATTTCTTTAGGTGGTTCATACAGGAATTGGCAATCGCCAGGGTCACCTCCGATCTTGTAGACGACGTACGCCGGTGCCCCTGGGGGCTCCGGAGCTGCAAGCGTGAATGGCAGCGGTGGCCTAGCCTGGAGCGGTCTTTCTCCCTGGTGAGTCCCCAGAGTAGGCCCCGATGGGGAGTACTGATGTTTCATGATCTCCTGAACTACGCGAACTGCAATCCTCTCGAAAGCGTTCACCAGGCTCTCAGAATGGCGGTGAAGAGAATGAGCCACCATGTAGTTGACTTCCTGTCGCAGAGCTCTGGTGCGCTCCTCTGAAGGAACAGACAGATCCACCTCATCAAGAGCACCCTCGGGTGAGAACCCTTTCCATCTGATGCCATGCTTACGAGTCCTCTCAAAAGAGCCGATGAGATCGGCTTCGAAGAGAGCTTTGACGTCATCATACTTCGCCTTGTGCTCCTCAGGCAGCTCGTCGTACGTGACTGGTCTGTTCTCCATCGCAGTGTCGGATGTTGATGTAGACGTTGTTGAAGGTCCCACCGGGCGTGCCAGAATGTGTTGCCTACCAAAACCCACCGGCGAGCAGCGACGGGCAACACGGAGAGCCGGGAGGCTCCCAGGACTGCCGGTGGGCCCTGGTCCCTCGGGCAACGGCCCGCAAAACTCCGGCACACGTCCTGGCTTGGTTCGAGGGCGTGCCACCTGACCTATACCTGATCAGGAAGGTGAAAGATTGCTTCGATTGGTTTCCTGCATGGCAAACAAACATACGTAAAATTCAAGCCGTAATCGGCTCCCAGGTTTCCCTGTGAATCGGCTCCTAGAGCCGATTATCCCATGGTTCTGCATTAGATCTATGATAACATGGGGTTTTGCTTCATCAATACAAGTTAAATCGATCTACGACAGTTTAACGTTTTCACCACATAATTGGAACGTCCTACACGTAATTGAGCCTGGTAGATACAAAAGATAATAGAAAACTAATCCTAGAGAAGGCCTAAAAACCAACGTAACATCAATTCCCCGAACAACTCCTCTCGGATTGGTAAACCATATCTTACATACTACTGGATCGTTCAACCCGTTTGCAAGCCCTGATCATGTGGATATCAAACTAAACCTTGGAGAACAAGGCACAACTATAACGGATCAAATCGACTTAAATAAAGATCAAGCAAGATGCCACCCTTACACCCGGGAAAAGGTGCAAAGGTGGCGAGATAGCTAGAGGTAGCATAACTAAACAATCATAGCGAAAAGTACTGATGCTAACCCAAACAAATCTATGATAATAGTGTTACTCGCCATCAACAAGGCTTCAGTACGAGTAACACCAAATAATCGCATAAGTAGATACTGCCTAGATCGCAAGATGCGATCTAGGCAGCATGGCACTTACCCGAGAAAAACCCTAGAAACAAGGGGTGGCGATGCGCCGAGATTGTGTTTGTTGTGAACGTGATTGTCCTCCTTTTCTCGATAACCTTAGGTACATATTTATAGTCCGGAGACTTTCTATCGTTGGAATAACTCTACAACTCTATCTCCTACCTAAACCGAAACGTAATCTATTACAATATAAGATACACGGGCAATTTAGCCCAAATCAACGTACGAGGCCGATTCAACAACACGTTGCATATACGTATCTTCTAAGCCCATCTTGATCACGGCCCATCTCCTCCTTTGGCCAAAATATGGCGATAACACACATTCATGTACCCTTCCTCTCCAGAGTGTCGGACCTTCCGAAACCTTCTAGAACATTCCCGATGAAAACACCGGAATCATTCCCCAACTCCGAAACATGACTTTCCTTATATGAATCTTATTCTCCGGACCATTCCGGATCTCCTGGTGATATCGCGGATCCCATCCGAGACTCCGAACAACATTCGGTCTCTTACTCATGATTCCATAACTACTCAACAACATCGAATCCTTAAGTGTGTCTCCCTACGGTTCGTGAATTATGCGGACATGATCGAGACACTTCTCCGAACAATAACCAATAGAGGAATATGGAAATTCATATGGCTCCAACATATTTCTACGATTACTTTGGGATCAAATGAACCACTTACATACGATACCAATTTCCCTTTGTCTCATGATAGTTTACTTATCCGAGGTTTTGATCGTCGGTATCTCTGCATACCTAGTTCAACCTCGTTACCGATAAGTAATCTTTTCTCGTTCCCGTGATATATGATCCCTCGTGAGCCAGTCACATGCTTGCAAGCTAATTGGATGACATTCCACCGACAGGGCCCAGAGTATATCTATCCGTCATATGGATGGACAAATCCCACTCTTGATCCATGTGTCTCAACCCATACTTTCCGAACACTCAATGCCACCTTTATAGCCACCCAGTTACGGCGTGGTGTTTGATGTCATCAAAGCATCCTTACGGTGATGGTGATAAGCATGATCTCATGGTCGAAGGAATTAGGTTACTATGTATCAGAAAGCTTATAGCAATTGAACTATTAAAATGACTTGATCTTTATGCTACGCTTATCTATAGGAGTATGTCCATCATACCATTCTCCTACCGATATGATCTTGTTATTCATAACATCTCAATGTTCATGATAGGGAAACCACAATCATTTATTAACCAACAAGCTAGTATTATGAAGAGGCTTTTCTAGGGACTCTTATTTAGTTTACAAATCACACAAGTATTAATGTTTCCTTGTTAATACTATTATAGCATGAATGTAAACATTTATCATAAACACAAAGATATAATAATAACTACATTTATTATTGCCTCTAGGGCATATCTCCAACAGTCTCCCACTTGCACTAGAGTCAACTAATCTATATTACATGGTAATATACCGAACACCCATGGCAGTTTGGTGTTGGTCATGTTTTGCCCTCGGGAGAGGTTTAGTCAACGGATCCGCCACATTCAGATCTGTGTGTACTTTGCAAATCTTTATGTCACCATCTTGGACATGTTCTCGAATAGCGTGAAAACGTAGCTTGATGTGCTTCAGCTTCTTGTGTGACCTTGGTTCTTGTGCATTGGCTATGGCACCCATGTTATCATAGTAGATAGACATTGGGTCCAGCGCGCTTGGAACCACACCGAGCTCTGTAATGAACTCCTTCATCCATATCGCTTCTTGTGAAGCCTCCGAAGCAGCTATGTATTCCGATTCAGTTGAAGATCTCGCCATAATGCTTTGCTTTGCACTCCTTCAGCTAACTGCTACACCATTCAAAATAAATACATATCCAGATTGAGATTTAGAATCGTCTGGATCGGTTTTCCAACTAGCATCGGTGTAACCATTAACAACGAGCTGTTCATCACCTCCATAAGAAAGAACCATATCCTTAGTTCTTCTCAAGTACTTAAGGATGTTTTTGACCGTTGTCCAATGATCCACTCCTGGATCACTTTGATATCTGCTAGTCAAACTAACAGCATATGCAATGTCGGGTCTAGTACATAGCATGGCATACATTAGAGATCCTATGGCTGAGGCATAGGGAGTCTTACTCATCCTTTCTCTATCTTCTGTCGTTGCTGGACTTTGAGTTTTACTCAAGGTCGTATTGGGAAACATGGGCAAGAACCCTTTCTTGCTATCTTCCATTCCAAATCTCTTTAGAACTTTGTCCAAATATGTACTTTGTGACAATAATATTAGGCGTCTCGATCTATCTCTATAAATCTTTATGCCTAATATGTAAGCTGCTTCGCCAAGATCTTTCATTGAAAAACTATTATTCAAATATTCCTTGACACTATTAAGAAGGTCTACATCATTCCCAATCAACAATATGTCATCTATATATAGTATTAAGAATGCTACAGAGCTCCCACTCACTTTCTTGTAAATACAAGCTTCTCCATAAGTTTGTATAAAACCAAAACTTTTGATTACCTTATCAAAATGTTGATTCCAACTTCGGGATGCTTGCTTCAATCCATATATGGACCGTTGAAGTTTGCATACCTTGTTAGCATCTTTAGGATCGACAAAACCTTTGGGTTGCATCATATACAACTCTTCATCAATGTCTCCATTGAGGAATGCTGTTTTGACATCCATCTGCCATATCTCATAATCGTAATATGCAGCGATTGCTAACAAAATCCTCACAGAATTTAGCTTCGCTACTGGTGAGAAAGTCTCATCGTAGTCAACTCCTTGAATTTGTCGAAACCCTTTTGCGAAAAGTCGAGCTTTATAGACAGTAACATTACCATCAGCATCTGTTTTCTTCTTGAAAATCCATTTGTTCTCGACAGCCTTTCGGCCATCCGGTAAGTCCACCAAAGTCCATACTTGGTTTTCGTACATGGATCCAATCTCGGATTTCATGGCTTTTTGCCATTTATTGGAATCTAGGCTCATCATTGCTTCCTCATATGTCGCAGGATCATCGGTGTTGTCCACCAACATGACACTCATAACGGGATCATACCAATCAGGAGTGGTACGAGTTCTCGTTGATCTGCGAGTCTCTGTAGCAACTTCAGCCGAAGTTTCAAGATCATCATCATTATCTTCCTCTCTTATTGGTGTAGGCGCCATAGGAACTACTTCCGGTGCTGCGCTACTCGCAAGTTCGAGAGAAGGTTCGACAACCTCGTCGAGTTCTACATTCCTTCCAGTCACTTCTTTCGAGAGAAATTCCTTCTCTAGAAAGGATCCATTCTTGGCAACGAAGATTTTGCCTTCAAATCTATGATAGAAGGTATACCCAATAGTTTCCTTCGGGTATCCTATGAAGACGCATTTTTCCGCTTTGGGTTCAAGCTTGTCCGGCTGTAACTTCTTTACATAGGCTTCGCAACCCCAAACTTTAAGGAACGACAATTTAGGTTTCTTCCCAAACCATAATTCATACGGTGTCGTTTCAACGGATTTAGATGGTGCCCTATTTAAAGTGAATGCGGCTGTTTCTAATGCATAACCCCAAAATGATAGCGGTAAATCTGTAAGTGACATCATAGAACGAACCATATCTAAGAGAGTTCGATTACGACGTTCAGACACACCATTACGCTGTGGTGTTCCCGGTGGTGTCAATTGTGAAAGTATTCCGCATTTCTTCAAATGCTCGCCAAACTCGTAACTTAGATATTAACCTCCACGATCAGAACATAGAAATTTAATCTTTTTGTTACGTTGATTCTCTACCTCACTTTGAAATTCCTTAAACTTCTCGAAAGTTTCGGACTTATGTTTCATGAAATAGATATACCCATATCTACTCAAGTCATCCGTGAAGGTAAGAACATAACGATAACCACCGCGCGATGCTACACTCATTGGACCACACACATCGGTATGTATGATTTCCAACAAGTCCGTAGCTCGCTCCATCATACCAGAAAATGGAGTCTTAGTCATTTTACCCATTAGACATGCTTCGCATCTTTCAAGTGATTCGAAATCAAGTGATTCAAGAAGTCCATCGGAATGGAGTTTCTTCATACGCTTCACTCCAATGTGACCAAGACGACAGTGCCACATATAGGTCGAGTTATCGCTCAATTTCAAACGTTTAGCTTCATGTTATTAATATGTGTATTTCCACTATCGAGACTCAATAAGAATAGACCATCTATCAAAGGTGCATGTGCATAAAACATATTACTCATATAAATCGAACAACCATTATTCTCGGACTTAAACAAGTAACCGTCTCGCAATAAACAAGATCCCGATATAATGTTCATGCTCAACGCATGCACCAAATAACAATTATTTAAGTATAAAACTAATCCCGATGGTAGATGAAGAGGTAGCGTGCCGACCGCGATCACATCAACCTTTGATCCATTTCCAACGCGCATCGTCACCTCGTTCTTTGCTAGCTTCCGTTTATTCGGCAGTACCTGTTTCGAGTTACAAATATGAGCAACCGAACCAGTATCAAATACCCAGGCACTACTACGAGTACTAGTGAGATACACATCAATAACATGTATATCGGATATACCTTTCTTCTTGATGTTGCCGTTCTTCAAATCCGCCAAGTACTTTGGGCAATTCCGCTTCCAATGACCTTCTCCCTTGCGGTAAAAGCACTCAGTATCAGGCTTAGGTCCAGCCTTGGTCTTCTTCGTCGGTGCGGCAACTTTCTTACCACCCTTCTTGAAGTGTCCCTTTTGCTTAGACTTTCCTTTCTTGAATTTGGTGGTCTTATTGACCATCAACACTTGGTGCTCTTTCTTGATCTCCACTTCTGCAGATTTCAACATGGAGAAGAGTTCTGGCAACTGCTTGTTCATGCTTTGCATATTGTAGTTCATCACAAAGTTCTTGTAACTTGGTGGCAGTGATTGGAGGACACGGTAAATCCCCAAAGCATTAGGAATCACTATACCCAAGCTTTGGAGTTTGTTTGCGTGCCTAGACATCTTAAGCACATGCTCACTGACGGAGCTTCCCTCTTCCATCTTGCAGTTAAAGAACTTTTCAGTAGCCTCATAACTCTCAACTGCCGCGTGAGTCTCAAATATCAATTTGAGTTCACGGACAAAATCATGTGGGTCTGAGTTCTCAAACCTTTTCTGAAGCTCCGATTCCAAACCATACAAGATAGCACACTGAACTATGGAGTACTGATTCTTCCGAGTGAGGTAAACATTCTTTACTTCATTGGTAGCATCAGCTGCAGGCGGGTCACCCAGTGGTGCATCCAGCACATAGGTCAAATTACCAGCAATGAGGACAATCCTCAAATTGGGAAACCAATCCGCGAAGTTGCTTCCATTGTTTTTCAACTTTTCTTTCTCTAGGAACACATTAAAATTGATGGTAGGGGCCACCATTGATCTACAACATATTTTCAATAATTTAGACTAAGTTTATGACAAATTGAGTTCTAATTAATAGTTAAATTAATCTAGGTGAACTCCCACTCAAAACAACATCCCTCACATTGTTTTAGTGATCACACGAACTAAATCCACCACATCAACACCGATCATCACGAGAATTGATGCAGCTTCAATGGCGAACAATCGACATGTTCATCATATCTACTATATGAGTCATGCTTTACCTTTCGGTGATCCGTGTTTCGGGACCATGTCTGTACATGGTAGGCTCGTCAAGATCAAACCTTAGCTTCCGCATGAGCAAATCTGGCTTGATCACGTTGTATACACTTGCGGAATCTAACACACCCGATCATCACGTGGTGCCTCGAAACAACAAGCTTTAGCAACGGTGCTTACTAAGGATGAAAACTTTAGAACTTGAAATTTATGTGCATGAGGGATCATCTTATAATGCTACCGTCGTTAACTAAGCAATACAAGATGCATAAAGGATTAACATCACATGCAATTCATAATATTTGATATGATATGGCCTTTCTTCTTTGTGCTTCCGATCTCCATCTTCAAGCACGAACATGATCTTCATCATCATTGGCATTGCATCAAGGTCAATGACGCTGCTTCATGGTTGTCGTCCACCAGCTTCAACTATTACAACTACTTTGAATAGACACGCGGGTCTTAACAGAAATTAAAGACAACCATATGGCTCCTGCCGGTTGCCAACTTACAATAAGGAACATTGCATACATCAAATATAATCACAATCATGGCCATATCACATCACAGCACACCCCTGCAAAACAAAGTTAGACGCCTCTAATTTTCTTTGCATATTTTACGTGGTTTGGGGCTTTCAATAAGTGTCGATCTAACTTACGAACAAGAACCACAACGTTGATGTTTAAATTATCAAGTGTCCGTTGTAAATTGGATATATACTATAATGGGAGAGACAGACACCCGCAAAGCCACTTATGCAATACAAGTTGCATGTTGAGCGTGGAGCAAGTCTCATGAACGATGTCATGTAAGGTTAGCCCGGGCCGCTTCATCCCATCATACCGCAAGATGCAAAGTACACAAGAAGCAATTGATAATAAAAGCACCACCGCCCACAATGACCATTGTGTTCTACTCGTGCAACAGATCTACATATAGACACGGCTCAGATACCACTGTAGGGGTTCGTAGCATGGAAAACAAAAAAATTCTACCGCATACAAACAAACAAGCCAAGATCTATCTACTAGATTGTAGAAACGAGTCGATAGAATAACTCACCCTCGAAGATTCCAAAGTGTTTAACGAGAGCAGATTCTCGTGGGTGATGTAGTCGTACTCTTGCCGATCTCAAGATCGTGTAGACGATCCTTCCGGCGCCACGTATCGGCAGCGCTGCCGCAGTCGGTCACACGTTCGGTACTCGATGAAGACCTTCCTCTCCCTTGTTCCAGCAGGCAGCGGAGGT
Organism: Avena atlantica; assembly: GCA_910589765.1. Lineage (NCBI taxonomy): Eukaryota > Viridiplantae > Streptophyta > Magnoliopsida > Poales > Poaceae > Avena > Avena atlantica. The sequence continues at coordinate 44,324,812 of OU342737.1, forward strand.
TGTAGCACTCTCCTCGTGATTTCGGCAGCACGACGGCATGGTACCGGAAGTAGAGGGGAGATCTCGCAGGGCTTCGCCTTAAGCCGGAGCGAGTATGGTGGACTATGAGAGAGGCCTTGGAGATCTAGGGTTTAGAGGCACCAAGGAGAGAGGGCTAGGCCGGCGGCTAGGTCAAGGGGAGGGCCCCAACTTGGCGGCTAGGGCAAAACCCTAGGGCGGCGGCGACGACTTGGTGGCCGGTGGCTAGGGTTAGGGTTTGGTGGAGAGAGGTGTAGGTCTAGAGGGGCACCCTTGCCCCTCCTTTTATAGGTGGGAGGGCGCGGCCAAGGGGGAGGGAGTCCTCCCCCAAGTCGGCCTCCTTGGCCGGCGGTGGAGGGAGGAGGACTTCCTCCCCAAGTAGGTTTCCTACTCTCCCTCCACCAAGCAAACTTGTCGTTTGACTTTTCAAATTGACGTTTGACTTTTCAAACTAGGATTTGATTTATCCCTTTATTTTTCTCAGCGATGATACCTAGTACATGATGCAATCATTACACATTGTTATGACACATTCATGTACCCTTCCCCTCCAGAGTGTCGGACCTTCCGGAACCTTCTAGAACATTCCCGATGAAAACACTGGAATCATTCCCCAACTCCGAAACAGGACTTTCCTTATATGAATCTTCTTCTCCGGACCATTCCGGATCTCCTCGTGATATCCCGGATCCCATCTGAGACTCCGAACAACATTCGGTCTCTTACTCATCATTCCATAACTACTCAACAACATCGAATCCTTAAGTGTGTCTCCCTACGGTTCGTGAATTATGCGAACATGATCGAGACACTTCTCCGAACAATAACCAATAGAGGAATTTGGAAATTCATATGGCTCCCACATATTTCTATGATTACTTTGTGATCGAATGAACCACTTACATACGATACCAATTTCCCTTTGTCTCACGATAGTTTACTTATCCAAGATTTTGATCGTCGGTATCTCTGCATACCTAGTTCAACCTCGTTACCGATAAGTACTCTTTTCTCGTTCCCGTGATATGTGATCCCTCGTGAGCCAGTCACATGCTTGCAAGCTAATTGGATGACATTCCATCGAGAGGGCCCAGAGTATATCTATCCGTCATATGGATGGACAAATCCCACTCTTGATCCATGTGTCTCAACCCATACTTTCCGAACACTCAATGCCACCTTTATAGCCACCCAGTTACGGTGTGGTGTTTGATGTCATCAAAGCATCCTTCCGGTGATGGTGATAAGCATGATCTCATGGTCGAAGGAATTAGGTTACTATGTATCAGAAAGCTTATAGCAATTGAACTATTAAAATGACTTGATCTTTACGCTACGCTTATCTATAGGAGTATGTCCATCATACCATTCTCCTAACGATATGATCTTGTTGTTAATAACATCTCAATGTTCATGATAGGGAAACCACAATCATTTATTAACCAACAAGCTAGTATTATGAAGAGGCTTTACTAGGGACTCTTATTTAGTTTACAAATCACACAAGTATTAATGTTTCCTTGTTAATACTATTATAGCATGAATGTAAACATTTATCATAAACACAAAGATATAATAATAACTACATTTATTATTGCCTCTAGGGCATATCTCCAACAGTCCCCCAAGCTTAGACTTCGCTTGTCCCCAAGAGAATACTGATCTCAGTAAACATGTCCACAAGTTTATGGAGTGAAGTGTCGATAAAATAATACAAACAAGAAGCATCACACTTACCATTGCACAACTCATAGAAGAAGGCAACTCACCATTATATAACTTAGCTTGCAACCAAGTACAACAGTCACAATAGAGATGCATAAAGATAAATCATAATTGGAATTGGCAAACTTGTTCTTGGTCAGAGAACACCTGGCAAATAGTTTCACAAAAGCTTTTTGTAGAAGTTTCAAAACAGGAGCACTCTTTACTCAAAAAGGTTGTTCATAAGTGAAGGCTTTCAAAGTAATACTCAATAGATAAGAATTTTGTGCAAGCAAGGAAGATAAGAACATGATTGAATAAATCACCATATGAATGCTTGAAACACAACAACTCAAATGCTTCCTGGAGAAAGAGAGGAAGTAGGTTTACTGACTCAACTGGAAGTGGGAGAAAGGTCCATTTATAGAGGATAGCAGGGATTACAAGTCATAAAGAGCTTCCAAAAGATTATGGTACTTGCTAGTTTTGAGCCTTCATTGCCCCTATCATAAGCATATTGAGATGATTAAGGTTAAAGTGAACAAATATGGAGTATATGCTTGAAGAAATATAAGTTGGCAATCTCATGTCCCTTGAATATGAGGGCCACTCCTCATGCTACTCAACTTTGGTCAAAGGTAAGTTCTTGTCATTGTAAGTATTTGCATATCATTGAGAACCGCCAACGGGGTACCCCTTGCACATGGTACATGAGCTTTCCCATAACCAAAATGACAAGGCAATCAGACAATGAGCATCTCAGCAATCTTTTTATTTACTATGTGCATAGCTTTTTATTGAGGATGCTTCATAGATGACTCACTATGGTGATGCTGCAAGTTTCCACCATGATTAAGCATGGCTTAGGCTAACGGCCCAGGCGTTTCTCTAACACAGGATACAAACTCCATGGACTTACAAGTTCCCTCTTTATTTCACACCGCTGACATCCATAGACAAAAGAGCACGATATCAACTGTGTACAGATTACAAGTGCAATGTTGAAAACGTTCCCCGTGATAGCATGGTTCTTCTAATTCCAACGTATAGATGCAAGCATATACAACTTCGATGTTCACAATGGTTCAAGTCTATTAGGGGCAAGTAAATAAGGTGTGCCATCAAGTTCGTGAGAGCTTTACTAACTAGTTTTCACATAACAAAATACTTTTTAATTCGAAAGGTAGATGAATCTTGAGAATTTTCTTGGAATAGCAAAAGCTACTAGGTAGATATGGTGGACACAAGTGGCAATTTTTTTTGGTTCAAAGGATTTTGAAAACATGAGAAGTATGCCTTCTCAAAACAGGTTTTCGGCTAGCAAGGCTGGGTAGCAAGCAAGAGAGTTGAAAGAAACAAGGAAACATAGAAGTAATAAAGACAGACATGCAATCTTCCATGAAGACACAAAATAATCTTAAATAAAGAATACTAAGCTTATGAGCCAACAAGAAAGAAAACAAATGATACGAAATACCTTTAAGCTTTTTATTTCCTTTTCTCTTTCATAGTAATGCTACTGACCAGAACTCGGTTTGCCAAAACCAATTTAGATCCACTTGATGATCCCAAAGTGGTGCCAATACTGATCAACAAGATCCATCATATAATAGAGATTGAAAACTAAAATAAGAAGTGCAAAAGGTAAAATATGAGACTTCTCATTAATATTCCAATAAAGGCACTCACACCAAGGGATACATAGATAATCAACTAAAGGAGAGATATTTCCACATGCAAACCAAACTATAAGATAACCTCTCTACCACAGGTATGAATCCACTAAAAAGGTAAAAGATAAAAGATAATGGTGGTGATACTGCGGCACTCCCCCAAGCTTGGAACAAGCCAAGGGGATGCCAAATATGATGTCGAATTACTCCTTCGGTGGTGGTGGTGTTCTCTTGATAAGCTCCTCAATAAGTTTCTTCAAATCCTCCATATCGAAGATCAGAGTACGAATTAACTCCGAATTATGCTCAATGCAGCCCATGATCAAGTCGGACCGAGGATCCCAGTCCTTGTTATTCTTTCTCCATTCTTCCAAATTAGAGTGTTTCTTCCCTGCACGGTTAAAATAAGGGGTACTAGGAGGAAGTGTGCATGGAGCAAGGATATGACGCAGAGTTCTCCCTCCTGTAGACATCTGTGTTGTCCTCTTAAGCTTAGTAGGCCGTGCCACCAAACCAATGCTTGCGACGGCAACGCGAGTGTCCGATTGCTTGTACTCCTCCATGTCACCTTCATACCCTACCGAAATCTCCTCATCCTTGGGGACTTGAGGTTCTTCTTCCTCGGGCTTCTTGCCTTTGTCGTTGGTGGAGGACATGGTGCTCTAAACTTGAAGCTTTCGTCACAGAAATAGATCAAAACGAAAACACGACGAGAACACGATGCAAGAACCTCGGGGAACCCGGGGGGTTATATATTACGAAGTTTCAAGGCAAAAGGAAAGTGCTGACATGGAAACGAAGCGGAGATGAAGTCCGGGGGGAACACCCCCCTCAGGCGCGGCCAGGCTGGGCCCGCGCCTGGGGTGGGTTTGTCCAACCCGGGCTCCGTTTCCTCTTTAGTTTCGTCTCGCAAATTTCCTTATGTATTAAAAACATCAAAAATATAAAAAGATTGGGGTTTCACGAACCTTCTGTTTTCACCACTTTACCTATTCAAAGACGAACTCTGCAGATTTCTTTTCTCTTTCTCCTAATAATTTTCTTCTTACAAAATCCTTGCACAAACTCAATTACAACATTAGTATAAGCAAAAACAATAAACCTTTGGTAAACACTTCAACTGAAAACCCATCAAAAAAAGCTTCTATAAGAGGCAAATGCAAATGATGCAGAAATCTGTCAAAACAAACCAACAGGTAAATATTGATTTTTTCGAAGACCTTCTGTTTCTCAAATCAAAAAGTGCAGAACTTTAAAGTTGGGTAACAACTTGGATAACAAGCTCAGAAAAATGCAGCTCCATCCGAAGTACTGAGCTTCCTCACGAATTTTTACAATACAGCACAAAAATCTGTCCCAGGACAGCCACTTTTCACAACTCCTCTACTTTACAAAAGTAGTTGAACTTGACACAAAAACCAAAACAAAAAGGATAAGGTGCGGTTATTACAGAGGTAATAACTTTCAAGACTCGACAAAACTCTTGGGTTATCTCCCAACAAGTACTTTTCTTTAATGCCTTTAAGTTAGGCCTGAAACTTCCAAAGATGCTCACAAAGGAGATATATATTTGAAATGAAAGAGAGCATCAAGAAGCAAATAACCAACACACTTGAGTCTAACCCACTTCCTATGCATGGGGTTATCATGAGAAAACGAATTTTTGAAGCAAAAAGCCACTAGCATAGGAAGACAAAACAGATGCAACTTCAAAGCTTTCAACATAAAACGGGGAAACTTAACATCATTGAGATGCATAAAACCATGTTTCCCTCTCTCAAAATAACTTTCAGTAGCACTTTGAATAAAGTTGACAATATAACTGTCACTGGCAACAACTTTATTATCTGAGTAAGCATACTTACAGTCACTAAAAAGAGGTCCAAGGTCATAGACTGGATCAATAGAAGCAAGTTGTTCCATCCTGAAATATTTATTAGGCAAGCTATTTTCACAAGGAGCTTTAGCAAATTTGGAAAAGTTAAACTCATAAAAATCTCCATCAAACTTAGTTAAAACTTTTTCCTTCTTATAATCAATAATAGCTCCACAAGTGTTCAAGAAAGGTCTACCAAAAATGATAGGACAAGTTTTGCTAGATGTTGAATTAAGCACTAGAAAATCGGCAGGGTACTTAATCTTACCACAAAAAACCTCCACATCTCTTACAATGCCAATGTGGCAAATGGTTTCCTTATTAGCAAGGTGAATAACCACATCAATGTACTGTTGCCTGTCAAAACCCACCGGCGAGCAGCGATGAGCAACACGAAGAGCCGGGAGGCTCCCAGAACTGCTGGTGGGCCCTGGTCCCTCGGGCAACGGCCCGCAAAACTCCGGCACACGTCCTGGCTGATGCAAGGGCGTGCCACCTGACCTATACCTGGTCAGGAAGGTGATGGATTGCTTCGATTAGTTTCCTGCATGGCAAACAAGTATACATAAAATTCGAGCCGCGACCGGCTCCCAGGTTTCCCTGTGAATCGGCTCCTGGAGCCGATTATCCCATGGTTCTGCATTAGATCTATGATAACATGGGGTTTTGCTTCATCAATACAAGTTAAATCGACCTACGACAATTTAACGTTTTCACCACATAATTGGAACATCCTACACGTAATTGATCCTGGTAGATATAAAAGATGATAGAAAACTAACCCTAGAGAAGGCCTAACAACCGACGTAAAGTCAATTCCCGGAACAACTCCTCTCGAATTGGCAAACCATATCCTTACATACCACTGGATCGTTCAACCCGTTTGCAAGGCCTGACCATGTGGATATCAAACTAAACCTTGGAAAACAAGGCAGAACTATAACAGATCAAATCAACTGAATAAAGATCAAGCAAGATGCTACCCTTACACCCGAAAAAGGTGCAAAGGCAACGAGATAACTAAAGGCAGCATAACTAAGCAATCATAACAAAAAGGTACCGATGCTAGCCCAAACAAATCTATGATAACAGTATTACTCGCCATCAACAAGGCTTCGGTACGAGTAACACTAAATAACGCATAAGCAGATACTGCCTAGACCGCAAGATGCGATCTAGGCAACATGACACTTACCCGAGAAAAACCCTAGAAACAAGGGGTGGCGATGCGCCGAGATTGTGTTTGTTGTGAACGTGATCGTCCTCCTTTCTCAATAACCTTAGGTACATATTTATAGTCCGGAGACTTTCTATCTTTGGAATAACCCTAACAACTCTATCTCTTACTTAAACCGAAGCGTAACCTACCATAATATACAGATACACGGGCAATTTAGCCCAAATCCACGCACAAGGCTGATCCAGCAATATGTTGCATATATGTATCCTCCAAGCCCATCTTGATTACGACCCATCTCCTCCTTTGGCCAAAATGTGGCGATAACACATGCCCCTCTGGTTTTGGCAATAATAATTCCAAAACCACTCTGTTTTTTTTATCGGGTTACGCGTTGCAGAGCAGAATCGTCACGCCGCCCCCTCATCATGATGCCTTGTCTTCTCAACTTCTCCGCAGTGCATGATTTGACAGTTTTGGCACCACATTCTGGAAAACCGCTATGGCATTGAACCACCTCCCACTATTCCCCTTATTTAAATTCATCTGAGCAGTTTGCACCCCCATCCTCTTCCATTAGCCAAAAAACCCTCTTCCTCCGCCATGGCCTCCTCTTCTTCCTCCAAATCATCCGGCCTTTCCTTCCAATCCTCCAACACAATGAGCGACCGGGAGCCGACGCCGGAGCACCCGCCAATGGCGGTGTACGAGGCTCTCGCCCCACAATGGTGGGACGAGAGGGACTGGGACTTCGCCGCCTGGTCAGAGGACGACGAGTCCCTGACCGACAGCGAGGAGGGCCTCCAGTTCCTTGTCGACGGGGAACTGGAGGCGGAGAGCGCCGACGACGCCGTGTCCTGGGGCGAGGACGTCGAATCCTCCGACGAGGAGGAGGAAGCGGAGGAGGACACCTCCTCCGACGAATACCCGCCGGTGAAGCGCTTCCGCGCCGGGTCCAGCGAGGACACCGACGACAACGACGAGGACGAGGAGGCCCCCGCTGACTACTTCAGCAGCAGCGGCGAAGACTACGCCGGCAGCAGCGCCGATGATAGCGAATACGACGACGGCGAAGACAGCGGCAACGACACCGGCTTCTAGATTAGGAACTAGTAGTAGTAGTAGTACTAGTAGTAGATTTCCACTTGTAAGCAATCGGCTTCATTGTACACAACCGTCTTTTGAATCAACAAAGATTGCTTTCCCAATTCGATTTTGCCGATAGTCAAAATACATCAACGTTCCAGAAGCTGATAGTAATGTATCGGATTTCACCATACTACGCTCATATGGTCAACCAAGTCAAAGCCCAAAGAGCCGATGGTAACACATCGACTTTCCCCACAAACGTTGACAAGGTCAAATTAGGTCGCATATTTAGATAAATCTGAGCGGCCACTTTCCAATTTCAAACGGTAGCCTGCGACCATCTTCAAAAAGGCTAACCCAGATCTCCAATTGCCTCACCGAATAGATCGAGCTTACAGCGACAAGAACCCTCGATCCCTAATCGCATAGATCCTTCTCCGCCGGCAAACTAGATGGCGGAATCGTCCAATACCAACACAGCGGTCTCTGGTCTGAAGGTACGCCTGCTCCTCGCAGTCTGAACACGGTGCTAGAATTAATAGCATACACCTGAATTAATGCTTTATTCCACCGTTAAATTTTTAGGTTTCAGACATCCTGCTGCCGCATCCTTCTCTCGCAAATTCTCTCTGTCTTGGCCCCCGTACAGAATCTAGTCCTGCCCATCTGATCTCTTGCGAGGCAAACAGAATCCCCTTCGTAAGCCAAAACCTAGATTTGAATTCTTGGGCCGACTGCTTGCGAGCCTGGCCTAATCCTCCTGAACATTGGGTCTCTTGGTACAGCAGGGTAGCCAAAACTTACCAATCCCAATGGGAAACCACGGGAATAGCCGATGCCTTGTATTTGTCATTGTCTCCCCTTGAGAAACATGAAAATCTTCTAAAAACCATCGGCTATTTCTGGTCCGATGCTCTGAACTGCTTCATGTTCGGTCATGGCCCCATGACACCAACTCTGTTAGACGTGGTGATGATTACTGGTCTGGACGTTACATCACCCAGCCCCTCTGCTTTTAAGCTGACAAAGGTCCCCTACAAGCTTTCTTCCAAGACAGACTGCACGAACTGGGGTGCCTATCTTCAAAGCCACATGAAAACTAAAGGCCCTGTCACAGAGAAAGAACACACGGCTTTCCTCAACTTCTGGCTGGAACATTTCATATTCTGTGGCCCTTCCCTTGCTCCAACCAAGAATTATCTCTCCTTGGCCTACGAACTTGCCAGAGGCACTCAACTTGGCATCGGCAAACTGTTCCTTGGAGAAGTCTATCGATATCTCTAGTTGATGTCTGTCAAACTATTCTCCGGCATAGCAGTCAAAACAGGAGGTCCTTGGTGGTTCATTCAGCTATGGTCTCAGCTGTATTTTCAAAACCATGTCCCAAACTCCCCCCTTTTGGCGAGTTGCACCTTTCCAGATGCCAAAGGGAAGCAGATCCGATGCACCAGCTACGGCCAAGCTCTGTATAGACTGCCAGGTAGCAAACTGATCCCTCAGGAAGCATCCAAGTGGTTCAGCATTTTCTTCCAAGGCCTGGACAATCCTATCTTCTTTCCTTACACGGAAGAATCGGAACATTTTGAAAATCCAATCTCCTTCAGGCTAGACAACTTTGCCGATGACACCAGCACTCGGCAGCTATTTTCCACTGTGATCCGTCCCTGCTTCCTTCCAGTTGGTATGAGCACATCCAACAGAATAATCAAGCCTGGATACGAATTCTACCAGCCGGTCGTAGTGGCTCGGCAATTTGGCCTTGGACAAGTACCTCCCCATTTCTTTCTCCACCATCTTACAGAGAGCAGAGCTGACCTGCCCGATCCTCTCACCAGTCAAAGGTGTTATTCCTTCTTCGATGCTCTGACCATCCCAATTCCTAACAACCTCGATGTGGAAGACTCATGCCTTCAGGAGAGCTCTGGGACCGTTGCTGGAACAGCTCGATGCTGAATATGATATCCCCGTAGAACAGGTACCACTACTTGTAAATTTTCTTGATGCAGCTCACAAATGATTCTTCTAATAACCCGCTATGTCTCCTTGCAGCAACAAGATGGTCCTGAACCTACACACGGTGATGGATCCCCCTTCGAATTCTTCCCACCAGCTCCTGTGGTCCTTTTCTGCAAAAACTCGCGACCTTTGAAAAAGGTCGTGATGCAGAACCAGCCGATATCACCACAATCGGCTTCCAAGAGCCAAGCAACTTCTGGGTCAGCCGCCTCTCGAGTTCCAACTAAAACAAAAACGGCGGTGAGGAAGGTAGCTGCCAGGAAGACTTTGAGGCGCCGGAGCCCTTCTCCAGAAAGTTCGCATGTACGCTGATCCATGCCTTGGTTGATCTCTTTCATCCTTGCAAACATGCTTGTGCTTACTAGCTCTCCTTTTCTTACAGGTTTCCATCGAAAACACCTCCAGCGGGGACACACAATCCAATCGAGGAGAATCGGCCCCAACAGACTCTAAGAGGACCACCACACCGAGCCAGCCAGATTTGCCACCATCGGCTCCCAGGAAAAGGCCGGTTCCTGCACCTACTGCCCCCCGAGCATCAGTCGAGGCGGGGCCAGCTGTGAGCCCCAAGAGGGCTCGCAAGGGACTGCAAACTTCTTCGTCGAGCCAGGAGGTTTCGAAAGTCATCACCCTCGATGCTCTTACCAATTGTTTTTTATCTGCCGATTCATCACTATTTACATCGGCTAAGCACCTTCCATGCAGACGACTGACACTTCTAGTGGGAAAGCCGGGGAAGTGCCGATGCCTTTCGCAAGGCTGGATCTAGTAATCCCTGAAGGTGTAGATGAAACAGTTACCACTTTGGCCAAGGCCCCAGCAACAACACACAAGCCGATTGTCTCGTCATCTGCTATCCCCTTGATCTTAGGAGAGGTACGTTCGCTTCGTTCGGCTCATCCTTCCATGTTGGACGCATACTGACGCCATTTCGGCCTGCCAGGGTTGTGATATCTCAGGCCTGCTGACGTTCGACCCTGAATCCATCGAACCAACTCTCTCTGTCGCCAACGATGAACCACGAGCAAGGGATGTTCTACCTCAATTCAAGCGTCTCAAAGCCTTGCTGTCCTCCCCGATCGAGAAGTTGATCGAGGGTTCTGAAGAGGTGAAGAGTGTTCTTGCCGAAATCAAGGACCAACTCCCAGTAGCACTGCAGGTGAAGCTTTGGCCAGTTGTAACTCTGTCTTTCTACGGGTCAAGGGTGAAGTTGGCTCGTGAGAGGATTAATCTGCGCCGCGCCCAACTCCCACTGAAGGCCAATATTGCAGACAAATGTCAGCAGCTCAACGAGAAAAAGGCGTCTCTGGATGCCAAAACTGACACCTCTGTCAGCACCGCCGAGCTTGCATCCTTGAAAAAGGAATTGGGAGATCTTGAAGAGAAGGTCCGGGCGACTAAACAGCTCATTCGTGACAAGAAAGCATTCATCGCCCGCTCCCAAGACGAAGCAGAAGGCCTCAAAGCTCAACTGAAGACTGATCTGGCGGAAATACGTGCCCTGAACAAGCAGCTAGTGAGGGGCAAGGACGAAGATGACGAAGCCGAGATCGCTGAGGTGGATCGTGTCCGCGCTGACGCCCTCCACGCCTTCGAGGCATTCCTTCAGTAGCTTATTCATGTAAACTGACACCTGCTCGTAACAGTTTGAACCTCTAGAGTCGATGGCTGTGCATCGGCTATATTTTTTTTATTGGCCGATTTCATGTATCGGCCCCCATATTTCACTGTCCATCATCCCACATGCTTGGGAAATATTTCTTGAGATGCTGACCGTTGACAGCCACTGGGAATTTCACGCCGTCCAGCTCCTCAAGCATGTACACGTTCCCCCTTAAAACTTGATCGACCCTGTATGGCCCGTGCCAATTTGGAGACCATTTACCGTATGCTGCATCCTTAGTCCCCAATGGCAATACAGCTTCCCATACCAGATCGCCAACGTGGAACTCCTTTGGTATCACCTTCTTATTATATGCACGAGCTACCTTGGCCTTGTTCTCTTTGATTTTCTCAAGCGACCACAGCCTAAGCTCAGTTAAATCCTCAACACTGTCACTCATCAGGGCCGCATATTCTTCAGTTGTTAGATCGTTCTGAAAAGTGACACGTCTCGATCCAGCCGTAATCTCCCAGGGCAATACGGCTTCTTGTCCATAGACTAGATGGTATGGCGAGGTTTTTATCGCTCCATGACATGACATGCGATAAGCCCATAAAGCCTCTGACAAAACCTCGTGCCAACGCCTAGGGTGCTCATCGACTTTCCTCTTGATCAGCTTGATAAGGCTCTGGTTGGACGCTTCAGCTTGCCCATTTGCTTGAGCATAGTATGGAGATGATCGGATCAGCTTAATTCCCGTTTCCTCACAGAACTTTCTAAACTCGTGAGAAATGAAGACCGAACCTCCATCGGTCGTGATAGTTTGGGGAATCCCGAATCTATGAATGACATGTTCTTTCACAAAATCGATAACATCCTTCGAGTTCACTGACTTCATAGGGACGGCTTCCACCCATTTAGTGAAATAATCCGTAATGGCCAAAATCCACATGTGGCCTTTGCTTGATGGAGGATTGATCTTGCCAATCATATCCATGCCCCAACCTCGGAATGGCCAAGGCTTGATGATGGGGTTCATTGCTGACGCGGGTACCGTCTGAATTTTTCCAAATTTCTGACATGCTTGACACCCTTTGTAGTACTTAAAACAGTCCTCAAGCATGGTGGACCAATAAAACCCTGATCGCCTGATCAACCATTTCATCTTGTGAGCCGATTGGTGAGTTCCACAGGCGCCTTCGTGTACCTCGTGTAGGAGCCGATTGGCCTCGGTTGGCCCCACACATTTGAGCAGTAACCCTTCCAGAGTCCTCTAGAACATGTCGTCCCCAATAAGCACATACTTCATGGCCTTGTACCTTATCCGTTTAGGTGCCCCCCGAGCCGAATCTTTCAAGTAATTGAAGATATCGGCTCTCCAGTCGTCCGCCTCCAGGAACTGTACCTGAACATCAGCTCCCTCTGCTACGTCCTTGTAGCCTGAAGCCATTTGTGCGAGATAATTCGCCTCGGTATTCTGCGATCGCGGGATCCAGTTCAAGTTTATGTACCGGAACTGTGCCATCAGCTCACGGCATTGCAACCATAATGGGAAGAGCGACTCGCTCTCGCACTTGTATTCCTCCGTGAGTTGGGAAATCACCAATTTGGAGTCTCCAAAAATTTCCACTGCTTCTGCTCTAGCTTCGATGAGCAACTCCATTCCCTTGCGTATCGCCTCATACTCAGCGACGTTGTTGGTGCGAGGGGTAGATAGCCTGATGGAGAAGGAATATGTTGCCCCCCGGGGCGACACGAGTAGAATGCCGATGCCGCACCCATCGTCACAAACCGATCCATCGAAAAACATACCCCACGCTCGTATAGACAGCGCTGCTATATCAGTGTTGATCCTTTCAGCAATAAGGTCGGCCAACGCCTGACCCTTAACCGCTTTCGCGGGTTGATACCGGATGTCAAACTCCGATAATGCAAACATCCATTTGCCGAGTCGGCCTTTTAACATAGGAGCCGACAGCATGTGCTTTATGACATCTGATTTGCATATGATGACAATCTCCGCTGATAGCAAAATGTGGCGCAGCTTGGTGCAGGTGAAAAACAGGCAGAGGCACAACTTGTCGATCTCAGGATACCTTGTCTCTGCATCCAGCATCCTTCTGCTGATGTAAAATACAACTCGCTCCAGCCCATCATAAACTTGCACCACCACTGAGGCGATGGACGTGTCAGCTACTGACAAGTAAATGTAGAATGGCCTATCCGGCTGGGGCGGAACCAATACTGGCGGCTTCGTCAGATATTCTTTGATCTCGTCGAAGGCTCGTTGTTGTTCTGCCCCCCAGCTGAACTCCTCGTCAGATTTAATCTTCACCAGTCCCATGAACGGCTCTATTCTTCCTGACAGATTGGAGATGAATCTTCTGACGAAGTTGATCTTGCCGATGAGAGACTGCAGTTCTTTCTTCGTGGTAGGTGGCTTCATTGTTCGCACTGCCTCCTGACTTTTCAGGCCGATCTCAATTCCGCGTTCATGGACCAAGAAACCCAAGAACTGACCGGCCGTTACACCGAAGGCACACTTCTTTGGATTCATCCGTAGCCCGAATTTTCTTGTTCGGTCCAGGACGCGTTGCAGATCGTCCAAGTGTCCTTGTACTGAAGCAGACTTGACCACCACGTCATCGCTATAAATTTCCACCAGCTTGCCGATCAGATCATGGAAAATGTAATTCATGGCTCTTTGGTATGTGGCGCCGGCATTCTTCAGTCCAAACGTCATGACTACGTATTCAAACAACCCCACCGAACCTGGGACTCTGAATGGAGTCTTGTGTATATATTCCGGAGCCATAAAAATTTGGTTGTAACCGGCATTGCCATCCATGAAGCTCAAGACCTTATGACCAGCAGCTGCGTTGATTAATGTCTCTGCTACCGGCATCGGATACTCATCCTTTGGAGTGGCTTTATTGAGATCCCGAAAATCTATGGCAACACGCCAGCGACCATCTTTTTTCTCTACAGGTACGATACTAGAAATCCACTCAGCATACCTGCATGGCCTGATTAACCTAGCTGTCAACATTTTCTCGATCTCTTTCTTGACTTCTTCCAAAATTTCGGCCTTCATCTGTCGTGCTCGCTGCTGGAATGGCCGAAACCCTTTTTTAAGCGGGAGTCGATGCTCAATGATGCTCCTGTCTAACCCGGGCATCTCTGTATAGTCCCAGGCAAAGCAATCTGGATATTCTTTCAACAAAGCTATCATCGGACCCCGCAGATTCGGATCTAACTTCTTGCTGATAAATGTTGGTCGCGGCTTATCCCCAAGACCGATGTCAATCTCCTCTAGCTCATCAGCGGAGGTAAACCCATACCCTAGCTTTCCGTCACCTGCTAAATCGATGCTAAACACGGGGCAAACAGTTGGTGAGGATAACAAAGATAATTTGGGCCGATTGCCGGAATCGGCCCCCTTTTTGATTGCATTAGTCAAGGAAGGTTTACAACTTATTTGTGCTCTACAATGGCAGGGAATCTCCCTACTACGACTGCATGAACTGTTTGTCGTAAGATTACTGCTTTTTATTTTTTGTGGCCGATCGCAGGGATCGGCCATACCACGTACGATCGTGGACTTTGCTACTCTGTCAGGCCAGTGGATAAGACCAGCCTCACCCCGTTTTTTGTAGCTTCAATGCGCTCACAGCCGTCTAGACTGATTCCAGAGATCGGCTCTTGGTCTTCTGCCTCCCAGATGTTCATGCCAGCTATGGAGATCTCGATCGAATCATCCGCATGAATGACCTCCACTTCATCTCCATCCCACTGTATTAGGCATCGGTGCATCGTGGATGGAATGCAGCAGTTAGCATGAATCCAATCCCTCCCCAGCAAGACAGCGTCGGTGCTTTTGCTGTCAACGATGAAGAATGACGTAGGGATGGTTTTTCTGCCCACGGTCAGATCCACGTTCAGAACGCCTTGCGTTTCTGAAGTTTGGCCGTTGAAGTCGCTTAACGTGACGTTGGTTTTGATCAGTTCTGCAGTGGAGCGCCCCAAACGCCGTAGCATGGAGTATGGCATTATATTGACTGCCGCTCCGGTGTCAACCAACATCTTGCGGACAGGCTGCCCATTGATATAACCTCGCAGGTACAGGGCTTTCAGATGTTTGTAGCCCTTCTCTCGTGGCTTTTCAAAGATAACCGGCCGTGGGCCGCAGTCAAACTGTGCCACTGGTAGTTCTTCGGTTCTTGGAGCGCAAAACTCTGACGGAAGTATGAACACCATGTTTGTGCCAGCCGATGTCTTCGCATCGGCTTTTACTGGTTTGGGGCGCCACTCTTTCCTTTTCGGACGAGCCTCCGTTTCCAAGGTTTGCCGAACTTTCACGGCCAGATCGGGCCGTGCTTTCCTTAAAGCGTGGAGGTACTGCGCTTCGGCTTCCTCCAAGCTACGCAGTCGCTGAACTCTACGCTTTTGGGTGTGTCTGAGTCCATCGGGACACCACCTTGGCCGGTGTATCTGTCTTCTTCTTCTTCTTCACCCTTTGGCTCCTCGAGATCTTTTGCTCGAGATGACTCCTCTTGCCTGTTCTGAGGCGGGAGAGGCCCTAGACGCTTGAACACTGAAACTGGACCTGTGTTATCCTTCAGATGTCCACATTCCGGGCAGTTGTCGATTGTAGGCAATCGGCTCATTCCCGCATCCCAGCAATACTTGAAGAAAGGACAATCCCAATGTTTATCCACGCCTTCCTTTTCCTTTGACTTTCCCCTAGCGAGGTGCTCATATCCTTCATCATCTCTATCGTGCCGGCGACGTCGGTCATACTGACGCTCATACTTGTTAAGGAGATGCGTGGAGTGTGGCTTCTGATATCGCACGCTTCTCACTTGCTCCTCGGTTAAATACCGCCTGTCATCATAACGGGGCCGGTCACGTGGACCAGCCTCCTCTCTTTCTTTGCCCCGAGAGCGACCGCCTTCCTCCTTATATGTGCCATGGTGGTACACAGGCCCTGTCATATTAACATCAAACGAGAAATCTAACTGACGCCTCGTGGAGTGGCTGTGTTCTACCATGTTGACGCCGGGAGACGGGTTTGTGTCTACTTTCATGGCGAATTGCCCAAGGATCAGACGGCCCTGTTCTATCGCCGTTTGGATCTGGCGACGTAGCTCTTTGCAATCATTGGTGGTGTGGGTGAATGAGTGATGCCACTTGCAGTATGGTCTCCCGTTCATTTCTTGAGCCGTAGGGATTTTATGGCCTTCGGGTAACTTCAGCTGCTTTTCTTTCAGCAGTAAATCGAATATCTGCTCAGCTTTGCTCACATCAAAGTCGAACCCTTTTGCAGGCCCTTGCTGTTTTACCCATTTGCAGGACACAGGATCTGCCCCCCGAGCCCATTCAGCCACGGCCACCTCCTGGTCTTGTACGGGATCCTCTTCTTCTGTATCGACCAGGCCTATCGGACGTTTGAACTTGTCTTGGTACAACTCAGGGTGGCGCTGTTCATACATTGTCAGTTTCTGGGCCATGTGCGCCAATGAATTGTATTCTACTTGGAAAGCCAGATCCTTGATAGGTGCTGAGAGACCCAACACTGCCAGCTCGACTGCTTCTTTCTCAGTTAAACGAGCCGAATAACATCGGTTCTTGACAGTCCTGAAACGCTGAATGTACTCGGCTACCGTTTCTCCCCGCTTTTGCCGCACCTGCGCCAGATCTGCAATGCCAGCCTCGGTAGCTTCTGAATGATACTGAATGTGGAACTGCTCTTCCAGTTGCTTCCAAGTCTGGATCAAATCCGGTGGCAACGAGGTGTACCACCCAAAAGCTGGTCCTGTCAGAGATTGCGCAAAGAACCTTATGCGTAACTGATATGATGCTGAAATCATGCCTAACTGTGCCAGGTATCGGCTCACATGCTCGATCGAGCTCGACCCTTCTGATCCACTAAACCTTGAGAACTCAGGGAGCCGATACTTGGGTGGCAGCGGAATCAGATCAAACTCGTTGGGGTACGGCTTGGAATAGCCGATTGTCCTTCTCTTCGGCACGAAGCCGAACTGGTCTCTCAAGATGGTACGGATTTGCTCCACCGTTTGAGCTGTAGGGGCTAAATTCTCATGACTCGTTCCGGTGGCATACTTGGCTAGCCATGCCTGTTTATCAGCGTCCATCCCAGACATCCCTGCTCCAGAAATACCTGCTCCCGAAGCCCCTGCTCCAGAAACTCCTGCCCCAGAAATCCCTGCGGTTGCAATCTGGTTCGTGCGCGTCAGGCTATTGCAGTCCGGCACGTAGGTGCACACATATCCATGTGGGATTTCTTTAGGTGGTTCAAACAGGAATTGGAAATCGCCAGGGTCACCTCCAACCTTGTAGACGACGTACGCCGGTGCCCCTGGTGGCTCCGGAGCTGCAAGCGTGAATGGCAGTTGTGGCCTGGTCTGGAGCAGTCTTTCTCCCTGGTGAGTCCCTAGAGTAGGCCCCGACGGAGAGTACTGATGTTTCATGATCTCCTGAACTACGCGAACCGCGACGCGCTCGAAAGCGTTCACTAGGCTCTCAGAATGGCGGTGAAGAGAATGAGCCACCATGTAATTGACTTCCTGTCGCAGAGCTCTGGTGCGCTCCTCTGAAGGAACAGACAGATCCACCTCATCAAGAGCACCTTCGAGTGAGAACCCTTTCCACCTGATGCCATGCTTACGGGTCTTCTCAAAAGAGCCGATGAGATCGGCTTCGAAGAGAGCTTTGATATCATCATACTTCGCCTTGTGCTCATCAGGCAGATCGTCGTACGTGACCGGTCTATCCCCCATCGCAGCGTCGGATGTTGATGCAGATGTTGTTGAAGGTCCCACCGGGCGTGCCAGAATGTGTTGCCTGTCAAAACCCACCGGCGAGCAGCGATGAGCAACACGAAGAGCCGGGAGGCTCCTAGAACTGCTGGTGGGCCCTGGTCCCTCGGGCAACGGCCCGCAAAACTCCGGCACACGTCCTGGCTGATGCAAGGGAGTGCCACCTGACCTATACCTGGTCAGGAAGGTGATGGATTGCTTCGATTAGTTTCCTGCATGGCAAACAAGTATACGTAAAATTCGAGTCGCGACCGGCTCCCAGGTTTCCCTGTGAATCGGCTCCTGGAGCCGATTATCCCATGGTTCTGCATTAGATCTACGATAACATGGGGTTTTGCTTCATCAATACAAGTTAAATCGACCTACGACAATTTAACGTTTTCACCACATAATTGGAACATCCTACACGTAATTGAGCCTGGTAGATATAAAAGATGATAGAAAACTAACCCTAGAGAAGGCCTAACAACCGACGTAAAGTCAATTCCCGGAACAACTCCTCTCGAATTGGCAAACCATATCCTTACATACCACTGGATCGTTCAACCCGTTTGCAAGGCCTGACCATGTGGATATCAAACTAAACCTTGGAAAACAAGGCATAACTATAACAGATCAAATCAACTGAATAAAGATCAAGCAAGATGCTACCCTTACACCCGAAAAAGGTGCAAAGGCAACGAGATAACTAAAGGCAGCATAACTAAGCAATCATAACAAAAAGGTACCGATGCTAGCCCAAACAAATCTATGATAATAGTATTACTCGCCATCAACAAGGCTTCAGTACGAGTAACACTAAATAACGCATAAGCAGATACTGCCTAGACCGCAAGATGCGATCTAGGCAGCATGACACTTACCCGAGAAAAACCCTAGAAACAAGGGGTGGCGATGCGCCGAGATTGTGTTTGTTGTGAACGTGATCGTCCTCCTTTCTCAATAACCTTAGGTACATATTTATAGTCCGGAGACTTTCTATCTTTGGAATAACCCTAACAACTCTATCTCTTACTTAAACCGAAGCGTAACCTACCATAATATACAGATACACGGGCAATTTAGCCCAAATCCACGCACAAGGCTGATCCAACAATACGTTGCATATATGTATCCTCCAAGCCCATCTTGATTACGGCCCATCTCCTCCTTTGGCCAAAATGTGGCGATAACATGTACTCAAGCTCACAAGGACCAATCTCATGCATAATTTTCCTGTAAAGCTCATAAGGAATAGCACTAGAACTATCACCAATATCACATAAACCATAGTAGCAATGATCACCAATTTTAACAGAAAGCACATGAACACTAGCCTTTCTAGCCTTACTAGGATGAGAGATAATATTAGAAGCATCTTCATAGAAGACAATGTGCTCATCCTCTCTATTTCTAGTGACAGTGTCTTTCACAATAGCTACCACAAGTTCAACATTCAATTGCTTACCAGGCTCCATAGTTTTCATGGTACCTTTGTTATTTTCACTAATAATCATAGAATACTCCTTTAACTTAGCTGGAAAAGGCATTTTCTCAATATAAAGTTCAGGCACAATATGTTTAGTAGTACAAATCTGAGTACTTCTAACTGGAACATGACTAACAACATCTTTATAAGGAGCATGGTACTTATTCCACTTCTTCTTGGGAATTTCTATGTAAGAGGCAAAGGCCTTAAAACAGTTGGCAATACTTTGGGAATCAATACCAAACTCATTGCTAATATCACGGAAGTTATCAGTTTCCATAAAAGATTTAATGCATTCATAATCATAGTTTATACCTGACTTTCTTCCTTTATATTCCCCCAAGATTCAGTGTTATCTTGAATACGGTCTAAGAGATCCCATTTAGCTTCTTCCTTCATATGTGTGAATGATCCAACACAAGAAGCATCTAGTAAATCTTTATCATGAAGAGGAAGCTTAGCATAAAATTTATTGAGAATAATATTGTTAGGGAGTTCATGAATAGGACATTTGAGCATTAGTAACTTCAATGTCCCCCTAGCTTGAGCTGTACTCTCTCCATCAAGAGGCCAAAAGTTATATATAAGATTTCTATCCTTATGAATTTCACTGGGAGGATAAAATTTAGAGTAAAAGAGAGATGCCATCTCCTCCCATTCCATGGATTGTCCATTCTTCAGCAGCTTATACCATTCTTCAGCTCTCCCTTTCAGGGATACGGAAAGTAACTTCTTCTTCACCTGTTCAGTTGTGATACCTGCACACTTAAACAACCCGCATAATTTATGGATAAAAAGCAAGTGATCACGAGGATGGACAGTTCCATACCCAAAATAATAATTATCCATAACACGATTAATAATACTTGTAGGTATCTTAAAAGGATCTATCTCAACAGGTGGTTGTTCATCTACTACCCTAGCAGTGCTAGTAGTTTTCCCAATATAAAACCAAGTGGGTTATCCATATTGGAAACAAAGTAACAAGCAGTAACAAAAGAATACTCACAACAAAAGTTTCCCTTACCAGTTGCACTCTTCAATAGCGCTTCACTCCCCCACAACGGCGCCAGAAAATAGTATTGATGACCCACAAGTATAGGGGGTGTATCGTAGTACTTTCGATAAATAGGAGTGTCGATCCCAATGAGGAGTAGAAGGTGCTGAACAGTGGTATGGAGCAGGAAATCCCTGTGAATACTTAGCAAATGAATTTTTAGTGGTTTTCTAACAAGGCAACAAAACAAGGAGCAAGTAACAAAAGTAACGAACAAATGGAGCAAGTGGCCCAATCCTTTCTTAGCAAAGGACAAGCCGGTGGAAATACTTATAAGGACCAAACGTTCTCGAGGACACATAGGAATTATGTCAAGTGCTTTCGCTTCAAATAGCTGAGTACTCTTCTCTGGTGTTGTAAGTGTTGTGTGGGTGAACTTGTGCTAATGTACCGACCATACTTGGACTAATACATACTTGTGATTAAACCCCCTGCAAACATCCGTAACTATAGGAAAGTAATTAAGATATAAATCTAACCACAGCCTTAAACTCTGAGATCCTACGCTCCCTTATGCAAAGGTGTCCTAACGGGGGTTCAGGTTTCTGTCACTCCGGCAACCCCACAATTAGTAGCCAAATACACAATGCATTACCCTTGGCCCATAAATGGTGAAGTGTCATGTAGTCGACGTTCACATGACACCACTAGAAGAATAGCACCACAACTTAAATACTAAACCATTGAATAATAACTCATCACAGATTCACTACTAACAACATGACTTCTCTTATGTCCTCAAGAACTAAACGAACTACTCACAAGACATCATATAGATCAAGATCAAAGATGATATGATAATGGGTAACAATCTGAACATAAACAATAATCCAATGGTTCTACTCACAAGCGTCAACTACAATAGTAATCAACACCGGGAAAGTTTCCCCTAAGAAGTAAAGCAATATCCAACACAATTGTTATAGCGGGACGGAGTGGTGATGATGGTGCTGGTGGAGATGATGGTGTGGATGGTGATGATGATGATGATCCCGATGAAGCCTAGCTTGATGACGGTGTTGATGGCCACGATCTCCTCTCTCCGAGAAGGAATTCCCTCGGCAGAAATCTGTCTGCCGGAGAGATCTTTCTCTCTCAGTGTTTTCCACCCCTAGAGGCGGCGGTAATCTATCTGCGGTCGCTCCCTGAGGCTTAGGGTTCCGTAGAGAAAATATAGGCGAAGAGACGGAGTCAGAGGCCGGGCAAGTGGGCCACACCTACCCTAGGCGCGGGGTCAGGTGGGCCCGCACCTAGGGGGTGTGTGGGCCCCCTAAGGCCCTTCTTAGTCCCTCCTTCTGGCTCCCTCATTCTTCTGGAGAAATAATATATTTCCATATTTTTCTGGTATTTTTATGATCTTTGTGAAATTGCACCGAAACGCCTTCTTTTCCATCAGAATCCAGACTCCGGCAGTCCATCCTCCAAGAATCATCCAACATGCATAAACAGATGAAAAAGCCATAAGTAATACCTCATAATAAGACAAATATCAATGAATAGAGGTAAATTATGATATAGAAAGGTGATGCAAATTGGGCGTATCAGGATCCCATAAAGTAAGACATTCAAAACCTTGCTACTATCCTTGAAGGTTTTGGTGAGGTCACCGGTCTATGCACAAACTTTCGAAAGAGCTCCATGGTGCCAATCCGTTGCGGGCAAATTGATATTGAAAACATTCTTGAGGGTATCCCAGCAAATATAACCTCATTCCCCTTGCAGTATCTTGGGCTGCCCCTTTTGGCTTGGCGACTAACAAGGGCTAACTTACAACACCTTGAATAAAAATGCACTGGAAAGCTCCCTAATTGGAATGGCAAATTCATCACCGCGGTTGGTCGAGTTTCTCTTTAAAAATCCTTTATTGCCTCCCAAGCTATCTACTACTTGACGCCTTTGTCGGTTCCCTGCAAACTCTTAAGTTCATCAAAAAATTTAAGTGGTCTTTCGTTTGGTATGCCAAAGATACTATTAGTGGTGCCAAATACAAAGTCAATTGGAGCACGGTGTGCCGCCCCAAAAATTTTGGAGCTTGGGGGCCTCGAAGTGCTTCACACAGACAAGTTTGCCACGACTCTTCACTTGTGGTGGCCTTGGCTTGAATGGAAGGAGCCCAAAAAAATATGGGTTGGCTCCTGTAATCCATGCACCAAAGAGGATATGGACGTCTTTTACGCCGCCACTACCATCACCGCTGAAAATGGGCATAAGACCCTCTTTTGGCATACTCCATGGCTTGGGGGTAAAAAGCCGATAGACATTGCACCGCTTATTTTTACGGCATCCACAAGTAAGAATTGGAAGGTTGACCAAGCTTTGAATGAAGGGGAGTGGATTAAGAAGATCAAATTAGCGGCAAATTTCACTTTGGAGCACCTTGCTCAATTTATCGAGCTTGCAACCTTGTTAAGCGAGGTTCATTTTTAGGACAACATGGACCATTTCTTGGAAACTAACGGAAGATGGCCAATACTCCACGGGATCGGATTATGAGATACAATTCTTAGGCTCTACTTTGACCATCATGAACACGTCGGTTTGGAAAGCTTGGGCACCACCAAAGATAAAGTTTTTTGCTTGGCTAGCAACCCAAAATAGGATTTGGACGGCGGGTTGGTTGGAAAAAAGAGGATGGTCAAACTGTGGGCTTTACCCTTTGCGCAAGCAAAACCACGGAATCCGTCTCCCACCTATCCGTGCATTGTCGTTACACTATCCTGACTTTGGGGACACATTAAATAATGGATGGGAATAAACTAGCTCCAACCTTCACAATGGATGGGCCTCATGATCAAAAATTGGTGTTCCGTGATTGTGGATGGATTGATACCGAACCGCAAAGTTATGTCTTCGCTCATTTTACTAGTCGTGTTGGAAATTTGGAACAAGTGCAACCCAAGGTTCTTCCATAATAAGTATGGGCCCCCATTAGATATCTAGATAAGATTAAGAAGGAAACCCGCTTGTGGGTTATCGTCGGAGCGAAGCGTTTGGATAAAATAATGCCGGAAGAGTATTTTTTTTATAACTTAAGTAATATTTATCTTATTGTAAAACTCCTTAATTAATAGATTGGTGCAAAGCTTTTGTCTTATTTTTTTAATAAAAAACAAATAGGATTTGTCAAATTTGTGGTCTGATCCATCCATTCTTGCAGGCAGCATCACAGTGGGACCTTTCCCTTTTGCTAGAGACGATGTCGCGGAAGATTTCCAACAAAGAGCCGGCTGATCGCAATAGCCAGTAACTCTAAATTGATTCCCCTCATTTTCATCTTTAAACTCTGCTGCACTATGTAGCTACCTCCCGTGGTGCCCGTCCCAGTACATCTCCCAGTCAGCATTCACTAGTGACGAGGACATAAGCTCGGATATATGTCGACATGGATATCTCTGTTACTCCAGCAGTATTTTTCTTGTGCGCCAGAAAAGTTTCCTTGTCATTTTGGTTCCGAATGACTCCGCAGCACCACGAACCCCCCGCAGCACTCCTGATTCAGCAATTGCCAAATTTTGCAGGTGCTGACTCGAAGCCGCATGCACCCAGGCGCTGTCCACGTAGGTATCGCTATTTTTTTTTTTGACACAAGGGAAGGGGAACGAAGGCCCCAGAAGCTGCATTAAATGGCGGGCATAATTACATAGGGGTCCCTGCTCCAAACAGGGTTAACAGAAGAAGGCATACATTTTGCAAAAAAGGACCTAGACTAAAACAGCTAAAATGCAATCGGGTCCTTCTTCTCCGCCAGCGATGAAGGATCTGAGGCAGCGGTCGCTGCCGGCGAGACCGGGGACTACACCACTTGGTTCACCGGCAGGGTGGAGCACCGTACCTAGAACAAGTTTCCTCCGAATTGGCACGTCAGCCTGGAGGCAGAGATGACCGTGGTGCCTACAACACGACACGGCGCGGAGTGGCCCCTTCTGGCCAAGGATCACTTCGGCGAGCATGTCCTCCGTGGATGAACTCCGCAGCGACGCAGCTTCCGACCTGCACACAAGCAGGCCCAATCTTTCCCTCCTGGCAGCATGTCCAAGCACAAGATCGGGCCACTCCTCTTTCCCACCACCACGGTTAGCAAAGGGGAGAGGCCAAGCCTCGTGGGTAACACGCTGCAGGAGCACGCACTTATTACTAGAGCTTGCCCCGATCTCAACCATCAGCTTCCTCCATGGAAGGACAACCGAGGAGAGCAGAGGCAGCTGCTCGCCGGCGTGCGCTGACGACAGAGAAGCAGAGCTCCATAACTTGACCTTATTGTCGGAGATCCCTAGGCCTAGAACAGCCACCAGCAGAAGCCCTTGCCACCGGAGCCTCGCTGGGAAGGCCACCAAGCCTAGGCCTCGCTGGAGCCGGCCAAGATACTCCGGCGAACTACTCCCAGACGCCACATGGGGACAACTCACAAACTCTAGATCTAAAAAAACTACAACTACAAGAGAAAGAAGAAGCCTACCACCTACTCCATCCCCTGCATCTCGAGGTCCGGCGGCTGCATCTGCAGCAGGGGAGGGCAACTGCTACTCCTTGGAGGTTCCCAACGGCGACGAGCTCGTCGGCGTTCATCATGGTCGAAAGGCGACCCCTCCTCCCTCAAGCAGCGGCGACGAATGTCTGTTGTCTTCAGGTGCTTATTAACCTCCAGGCCTGTGTGCCATTTAGGAGGCCCTTTGGCTTCGATGTAGCTTGCTCCCGCCTCCATGCCCCAAGTGGTTTCGTCCCCGGTGACATTGAGGTCGGCTGCATCGAGTCTTTGCGCGGCGGAGTTGGAGCTGGACCTGATTGCTTTTCTTGTGTTCTTTCTGAGGTCCTAGGTGCAAAGTGTAAGGGTTGGTCTGTAATCTCTTATTTCTTTGAGTCCCTTTTTGTAAGATGTAACTCCTCCGACGGGAATGAATGATGCTCTAGGTCCTTCGGGACCTACCCCTGTTCAAAAAAAAAACCTACTCCATCCCCTCGCCGGCCACCGTGGCCACCGGAGAGAGAGGAGGAGAGAGGCGGCCGCAGAAGGCGGAGGTCGACTCTCAAGGAGAGGTTTCAGAGGAGGAGAGAGAGCCGAGCAGTGTCCACAGATGAGTGTAGGTATCGCTATCACCACACCTCTAGTACCACGGTAAATGACGTCGCCGGTCCAACAAAGGATCCATAAGTCAAAATTTCTGATGCAAGACGAGAAAATATAGGATCCTTCCAAAGACTGGTCTGCTACTTAGAAATGGCAGTCGGCCACCCAACAACAACAACAAAAACAATAAATAGCAGTTGGACCAAAGACTGAAACTGATCCACCGTGTCGCGAATCGCGGTCTGATTGGATCGCCGTGAAAACAACGGCGAGATAAAGTAAGAAAGTAGTACTAGTAAGAGACAGGCATCGTTAATTATTGGCAAATGGACAAATCTACAAGTTAAACGCATGCAAAAATTTCCATGTCGTTTCTGTATCCTGTACCTTTCATTGAGTCCTCTGGAGTCTATAGTCAATATATGCTGCTGTCTGCAGTCCAGATCCCCTACCTTGCTGTTCCTATCGATCCTGGTCTCCTGCACGATCGAGCTCACTGGACATTATTAGTAGTCAGTGATGCAGTTGGACCCGTCTCGCTCGCGCGCGTCTTGGGGTTGCCATGGAGCCATGGGTGCTTGTCACGTAGAAAATTGCGAAAATGCATATCCGTTCGTGGATCGGTAGGTACAATGTTTACTATGACTGACGATGCGGCCATGCACGTGGCGATGGTACGTCGATCGTGGCGTTACCGTTTGAGCCGTGCATTTCAAACATACAAACCTATTCCTGTCAGAAACGTATGCACATCACTGGATCTCGTACTACTATTCAAACGGTGTTCCGCTACTATTGAAACGGCCTTTTAGCCACGTGAATTTGATACTCCCTCGGTTGGAAATAATTATCGCAGGTTTGTCCGTATATATATACGTGTCTAGACAAATATGCGACACCTATTTCACAACATGATTATTTTTGTTTCTTCGATGGGATACAAGATTTGTGCATGAGAGCACATTGGATTTGCTAGGCCTGTGTATGGAGACATGTGTTTTTGAAAAAAAGTTTGTACAACAAACTCCTCCAAAGAAGAGGTTAGCGGAAATTTGCATTATGAAAGCATTCTACCTATCGTGGTATTGCCGATGAGTACGCCATGGAGGGGTCCTCACAGTGCGTGTTTAGAGACGTGGGGGAAGGCGGGCGGTTGACGGGTACGAGGTAACACAGCTTATCCATGTTCAGATCCCACGACGGTGGCGGAATCCTACTCCTGCTATAAATCACTATAAGGGCAATACACCGAGTTACAGAGATAGGTTCGCTGTACGAGGTTGTATGAATCGATGCCCTAAAGGCTCTCATAGGCCCGACTTTATATAGTCGCCAGGTCCTAGGGTTACAGGGAAAAGTCCTAGCCGGATAGGTTACAGAGTCCTACACCGTCTATTACTAGTCTTGTGTATCTTGCATTCCAAGGCTCCGGGTATGTCGGTGACTCCAACCGAAGCCTTCCTTTATCTGGCATGGGCCTCCCTTCTGGATCCATCTAACTGGGCCGCCCAGCAGGCCATGCGCCATGCTACAAACTGTGGGCCACCCGGGTTATCCGGATAGGAGACATGCTATGAGGATACCCATATAGCATATCTCCAACAGTAGCCTCCGGAGAACTCCGAGATCTTGCGCCGTCTTGCCTCTTCACGTGGAATGCTCTGTCTAGATGGATGTCGGCAAAACGTCAAGCAATATCTTGTAGTCCTCCCAAAGAACCCTGCAAAGTTTTCTCCGTCTTCAACTTGTAAGTCGGAGAAATGCTAAATCTTCCATCGTACTCTTCCGTAGCCGGACTAGATCCGTCCATGCCGGAATCTTCCGATGTGACGGCTCATCTGCCTATGTCAGCTAGAGCGATGTAGGCGTATGTCAACGACGCCTCGTAACTCACACATGCAGAGAACACAATCATGTCTGATTTTCCCGCGCAAGCGATACGAACCGTTGGCGGCGACGGTTGGGACGTGGCGAAATTTCCAAGCACGTTTGCGCACACGTCGTCTACGCGGCAACCGTCCGATCAAGTTGCACGAATCTTGATGCTAGAGATCATAAATAGTAACTGCGGTGGAATTTTTTACTTTTCACCTTATTCTCTCCTCGCATCGTCTTCTTCCTCCAGCACATGCCCCTCGAGCTCTCCGCGCAATCTTCGCGAAAAACCCTAGCTCCAATCCTCGCCAGTCACCTCCAAACTCACCCAATGGCCAGCAGCAGCACTACTCCTTCCATGGCGGCGTCGAGCGAAGCCCCGACGAAGCCGGCGAGCTCTGTCGTCGTGCCCCCAGAGGGTTTGGTCATCCCCGTCTCGGCGG
This sequence comes from Avena atlantica, assembly GCA_910589765.1. NCBI lineage: Eukaryota > Viridiplantae > Streptophyta > Magnoliopsida > Poales > Poaceae > Avena > Avena atlantica. Next base: position 44,352,715 of record OU342737.1, read on the forward strand.
TGGTGGAGTCCACCGGCGGCGACGATAACCCAGCGGCGCTGGAGCCGCTGGAGGAGGAGCTCGACTCCCACAAGGGCGATTGGCGTGGTTCGGATTTCATGGACCGCGATATCAAAGAGCTGATCGCCGAGGGCTACCTCCCTGCGACGGAGGGGCTCGCCTGGCGGGCGGCGCCGGCCGGCGAGGTGACACCTTCTCCCCAAGCCGGAGAAAAGGTGTACCTCAAAGCCCAGTTGGTACGCGACGTCTCCCTGCCCATCTCTAACTTCTTCCTTTCCGTCTTAAACCACTATAGAGTCCAGCCCCCAAACCTCTCTCCCAATAGCATCCTAGCGCTTAGCAATTACGCGGCGCTCTGCGAGGGTTATCTAGGATTAAGCCTAGGCTAGACCTCTTCGTGTATTTCTTCACCGTCAAGCGTGAAGCCGGAGCCAGTAAGGAGGAACTTAGAAATTGTGGCATCATAAGCTTCAAGATCCGTCCTGGCCAGCGGTTCCCCGACATCGTCGGTCACGAGTCCTGCAAAAACTGGCAGCGTACTTACTTCTATGGCCCAGATATCCCTCTGGCCGGCCGAGAAGTAACGTACCCGGACTTAGTTGACGAAGCCGCCGCTGAAGCCTCATCATGGAGATCCCAGGCCTCCCTTCCCTCTGACCTCGATGCTTCCCACGCCATAAGGCGGATAGAATGGTTCGTAGAGACGGGTTTGACCGGCTTGGACCTAGCAATGTGCTGGTTCATCAGGCGAATCCAACCTCTGCAGCACCGCGCGAAGCTCATGCATGAGTATACCAGCGATAGAAGGGATAGCCTCCGCATCTCCGTGGACAATTTCTCAAGTGACTCCGTCAAGCTCCGGCTCAAGGACATCGTCAAGGTGAAAGACAAGAAGCGTGGCTTCACCATCACCTACGACATGTTTGTAGACGGGAAGTGCCCAAAGGTAGGTGTTTATTTTCCGTGTATGACATATACTCCAGTTCTTCCGTCTAGCTATTTTCATCCCATCTAACACGGTGACTTCTTACTTAACAGCTTAGCGATCTAGAAGAGGACAGCATGGCTGCCCAAATTTACGATCCAAATATGAAGGAAGTCACAGTCGTGTTCGACGACGACGCTCCATTGGCGTGAAAGCGGAAGAGCTCCACCTCTGACGCTGCCGAAGAAGGCAAGAAGAAGAAGACGGAGGGTGGAGCCTCCAAAAAGACTACCGCCACCCTGTAGGTGGAGAAAAGAAAGACTACTGGGATCCCTTTTGCCAAAGCACCCCCACTTGTGTAAGCTTATTTTCATCCGACATTGTCTATTCATCTGTCTTGTTCCTGTACTTATGCATTTTGCACGTTTCAGGAAGAAAGCCACGACCAGCCTGAAGAAGACCTCCAAAACATTGGGGGCTTCTAGAACCATTAAGGACATGCTGCATCGCGACGCATCTCTCGCCATCGCCCCTATCACTCCCTCCGTCAAGCCCTCGTCTGCCCTGACAAGCTCACAAGCTAAGGATGCATCTGGCCCTTCCGCCATGGAAGTGGACTCAGGTGCCTCTACCGAGGTCGCTGTTGTCGGCGAGCAGGCGATGCAGGAGAGTGCCGCCCACCAAATGGCTGAAGCTCCGGCTAAGGATGCCATCGTTAGCGGTAAGGCGGTGGTGGAAGCAGGTACTTCTGCCGTAGGCGGCGCCCCCGCACCCAAGAAATCCATAGTTTATCCAAAGATTGTCTACCCGGTACTTACGCCGGATAGCACTACTTTGGCTCCTGGTGCGACGCCGACATCTCTGACGTGCGGTCTAGAGGAGCTCCTTCGTCAAGCAGAGATCTTGCAAGGAAACAGCGTATCCTTTGGCAATCTGCTGGCCGAGAGTGCTACAACCTCAAGATCATTGCACTTGTAAGTTTTATTTGCCTTTTGCATTTCATATGAGTATCCCATTGTAGCCCCCGAGGATGTAGACGGAAAACCATAGGTCTTTGCGTCTAGATGCTCTAAGAGTGACTAATCTAGAAAACTTCTCACTGTAGCCCCCAAGCATATAGGTGGAATGAAATATTCCGACTAAATGCTTTAAGAGTAGCATACACTGTGGTTATTAATTTCAATATTGTAGCCCCCAAGCCTCTAGTTGTAACTGAATTAGTTCCGACTAGATGCTCAAAGAAAAGCTAAGCATATATCCGAAAAAACTTTATACTGTAGCCCCCAAGATTCTAATCGAGAACTAAATTAGTTCTGACTAGATGCTTAAAGAAAATCTAAGCATATTGCTAAGTTAAAAACTCTTCGCTGTAGCCCCCAAGCGTCTAGGTGGATTTTTCCGGCTAGGTGCTCCAAGCAGACCAAACAACGTTTAACTTTTTCCTTTTTTCCACAGAACGAGAATGCTCCGAGGGGCCTGGCCAACGACAAGTATCAGAAGATGCGCACATACTTGGAAGCTGAAAAGGGTAAAACTGCCTTCTTGAAGGAACATATCACCAAGAGCAAGCGTCTGTTTTATTTTTCGCATTCCGACTTGATTTTGTCCCCATATTCTCCGAGTACTCACTATGTACTTTGCTTTCTCCGATTTGCAAAAACCATTGCCAAGGCCAAGGATATTGTTGAGCAATCCAAGCACATTCAAGAGCTGGATAGCGAGAACAAGATCCTTAAGCAGGAGAGGAAGGACATGCTGAAGATGCACGAAGAATCCATGAAAGTCCTGCAGGACTCCTCCACCGAGGAAATCAACCGCTTGAAGGAGGAGATCGCGATCTTAAAAGATCAGAAGAAAGCTGTCGACGAGCAGAATCAACGCCATCATGAGGCGTATAAGCTCCTCCAACAAGAAAAGGAATCCTTGGCGGACACCCTCTGGCAGGCTGAGGCTAGCATCTTCAGTAAGTTTTTCTCCGCCTTGGATTTTTTGTAGTCTGGATACTTTGAATTTTTGAACTCATCTGCTCCTTGTTGGAATTTTCAGCTCATATGGGTTTAACCCGTTCGCCTCCTCCAGCCAAGGAATGCATGGTTCTTGTCGGCAACTTCATCAACACCGCCATCACGCAAGCCAAAGAGATCGCCAAGCCCCTCCAAATTAATATCAAGGCATCGGACTCTATGGCGAAGTACTCAGAGATTTTGCGCCGAGCCCCCGAGCGTTTCACAAGCTGGAAAGCTTCATGTGCACGGGCTGGTGCAAGGATGGCACTATACATGGTCAAGGCACACTATGAAGATGCCGACATTGACACGGTGACCTCTGGCATTCCTGAGGTAGATGGCGATGGCAAAGAGATTAATCATGAATCCATCTTGTCGTCACTCGCGGGCTATGACACCAGAGTCGCCAAGTTAGTTGACGTCAATGTCTTCGTGCCGATGAACACCATCGATAGCGGCAACCAAAGTTCCTCTGAGTCCCTTCACACCGCCGACTTCGAGGTTGGCTCTCCTGCTGCTAATGACGCTGCTTCCAAGTCGCCGGCACCAAAGGAATGAAAAACAATCTTGTAATATTTGTTTCACCTTTGATGCGTATGCGGAAAAAACTATATATTTAATCTTAAGGCGGAAAACAATGTTGTATGTCCTGCTACTTAAGAATCGGTTTCCAACATGTATATATTTTTTAAGCAAGTGTTGGCTTATCCATTACTTTGGTTCTTATGCTTGACCTTTCGTGAGTCGGAACCATGCGCTTAGGTGATGATACCCAATGGCACCATTAATAACCTAAGCACAAAATCGCCGACAATAAGTGTCGAAAGTCACTACTCCAGAATCCACATAAAAACGACAAAGAACATGTAGACCAGAAAACTTAAGCTAACGCCCGTAGGCAGAATTTTCACAAGTGCAATCGCAAAATTGTGCATAAAGGTTTTACATGATCCAAAAATGAACACTAAAGGAGGTAAAAGACTCAGAAATATGAGTGAACCAGAGAGCTTTATTTCATTGATCATATAAGAGGTACACAATTAGATAAAAAATGCTAAGTGTAAAAAGGACATAGCTGTGCTATGTTCCATGGCCGATCAAGCTCCGGGTAGTCATCATCCGGGTCACGTCGCTTACGCTTATGATACTCGTTGGGTCTATCCTTTAGTTCACGATTGTCAACAAGGTAGTAAGACCCATTGAGCAGCGCCTTGCTTATGATGAACGATCCTTCCTATGGCGGGGATAATTTCTGTGACTTCTTTTGCTTAAGTCGGAGAACCAAATACCCCTCTTTAAATGAGCGGTGACGAATGCGGCGACTATGGTAGCTGTGTATCTTCTGCTGGTAGATGGCGGATCTTTGGCATGCCAAAACACGCTCCTCCTCGATAAGGTCCACATCTAGGCGTCTGGATTCTTCAGCGTCATCTTCGTCATAGGCGGCAACTCTTGGTGCATCGTGAAGGATGTCGGAAGGCAGGATGGCTTCTTCTCCATATACCATGAAGTAAGGGGTGTAGCCGGTGGATCTGTTGGGTGTAGTTCGTAAACTCCACAACACAAATGGCAATTCTTCCGCCGAGGCTCCAGCTGCGCTCTGTAGCGATGCCTCAAGACGTGGCTTGATTCCCTGCAGAATTAATCCATTGGCTCGCTCAACTTGACCGTTGGATTGTGGGTGTGCCATAGATGCATGGTCAAGTCAGATGCCCTTCTCCCAACAATAAGCCTCTACTTCTCCGAGTGACAAGTTGCTGCCGTTGTCGGTGATAATGCTATGTGGGAGACCAAATCTCACCACTAGATCCCGGACAAACCTGAGGGCAGTTGCCTCATCAAGCTTTCTAATGGTTTTAGCTTCTATCCATTTAGTGAATTTATCAACTTCTACAAGCAGATGCGTAAACCCACATGGTGCCGTCTGTAACGGTCCCACCATGTCTAGCCCCCAGACTGCAAACGGCCAAGATATTTGTATTGTTCGTAATTCTTCAGCAGGAACATGTGGTTGTCGGGCATAATACTGGCATCCCATGCATGTCTCAACCAGCTTGTCGGCGTCCGTCTTTGCGGTCAGCCAGTAGAATCCTTGCCGGAAGGCTTTCATGACCAACGATCGAGGAGCGGCATGATGCCTGCAATCTCCGAGATGGATTTCGCGTAGGATTTCCATACCTTCTAGTTGGGAAAAACACTTTAGGTATACACCAGTAGTGCTCCTTTTGTAGAGTTTCCCATTGATTATGGTATAACCCTTTGCTCGTCGTACTATTTGCCGTCTTTCGACCTCATCGTCGGTCAAAGTTCCATGTTCGAGATATTCCATGAACGGTTTTATCCAAGCCGGAGGGACCTTTGTCACCATGTTGACGAAAGAGTCGGCTCTATCCGGGTTGTCGATGTCAGCTCCCTTCACGGATGGTGCGAAGATGCTCTAGCAAAACTCCTGGCGGAATTCTTTTGCACCCTGATCCAAGCTTAGATAGCAGATCAGCCGCCTCGTTTTGCTCCCTAGGTACATACTTGACTTCGTAGCCCAAGAAGCTCTTGGCTATCTCATCCACTTCGTCTCGATATGCCGCCATCATAGGGTTCCGCGCGTTCCAGGTGCCAGCCACCTGCTGGGCAACCAAGTCAGCATATCCACAGCAAACTATGCGCTTGATGCCAATATCCTTGGCTACACGTAGTCCATGAATGAGTGCTTCATACTCCGCCATGTTGTTTGTAGCCTCGAAGTGGATCTGCAGAACGTAGTGTAGCTTGTCTCCTGTTGGTGACTGTAGAAATACACCATCCCCCGAGCCGTTGAGCAGTTTTGATCCGTCAAAGTGCATCACCCAGTACTCTGGTTCCGGCAACGGAGTAGCATCTGGCATCTTCGTCCAATCTGCAACAAAATCCACCAAGGCTTGTGACTTGATAGCGTCGCGTCTCTTGTAGGTGATCTCGAAGGCGTCAAGTTCAATGCCCCATTTTGCGACCCTTCCCGTAGCGTCGTTGTTGTTGATTATGTCGGACAGTGGAGTCTTGATCACCACTATGATTGGGTGCTCCTGAAAGTAGTGCCTTAACTTCCGTGAAGCAAGGAATACTCCGTAAGCTATCTTTTGGTAGTGCGGGTAACACTGCTTGGACTCCGTCAAGACCTCGCTCACATAGTAAACTGGTCGTTGAACTCCGTGCTCATAGCCTGGTTCCTTCCGCTCTACCACGACGACGATGCTGATTACCCGGTTGGTTGCCTCCATGTAGATTAACAGGGGCTCACCAGGCTCGGGCGCTGCAAGGATAGGCGCTGAGGAAAGAATCTCCTTGAGCTGCTTCAATGTTGCATCTGCTTCGTCCATCCACGTGAATTTGTCCGCCTTCTTCAGCAACTTGTACAGTGGCAGAGCCTTCTCTCCAAGTCGGCTGACGAACCGACTAACTGCTGCAACACAACATGTTAGTCGTTGAATGTACTTTAGGCATGTCGGACGGTTTATGTTTAAGATGGCCTTAATTTTCTCTGGGTTAACCTCGATTCCACGCTGGGAAACGATGAAACCCAACAATTTGCCGGCTGGAACCCCGAAGACGCACTTCTTAGGGTTAAGCATGATGTTGTATTTCCAGAGATTATCAAAGGTTTCTTTTAAGTCGGAGATTAAGTCATTTGACTTTTTAGACATTACCGCGATATCGTCCACATAGGCGTGAATGTTTCGACCAATTTGGTCGTGTAGGCAACGTTACATTGTCCGCTGGTACATAGCACCTGCGTTTTTTAGCCCAAAGGGCATCGTGACATAGCAAAACGTGACGTACGGGGTAGTGAACAAAGTGGCCAATTGGTCCGACTTCCTCATCTTGATCTGGTGGTATCCTAAGTATGCATCGAGAAAACACAAAAGTTCCGAGCCAGCCGTCGAGTCAATGACCTGGTCAATGCGAGGCAAAGCAAACGGATTTTTGGGACACACTTTATTCAAGCCGGTGTAATCAACGCACATTCTTAATTCACTAGTTCCCTTTTTGGGGACAAGTACAGGATTTGCCACCCATTGGGTGTGAAGGACTTCTCGGATAAATCTAGCCTTAAGTAACCTAGCTATCTCTTTGCTAATGGCGCGTCTCTTCTCATCTCCAAAGCGTCGTAGAGGTTGTTTCACTGGTTTGCATTTTGGATCAATGTTCAAGCTGTGCTCGGCAAGTTCCCTAGGTACACCTTTCATGTCGGCAGGTTGCCAGGCGAAGATGTCCCTATTCTCACGGAGGAACTCGGCGAGCGTGCTTTCCTATTTGGGATCCAGGTTCGTCCCAATGGCGGTGACCTTGGAGGCATCGCCTACCACAAGTTCCACCGGCTTGGTCTTGATAGCGGCCTTGAATGTAGGAGCGGATTTGGAGATCTTCTTCTTTGACGCAGGCATCTCTGAGTCATCGACCTTGCTCTAGATCTCTTTGAATTCTTCGTTGTAGAGGAAAGCTTCCGCGAAGGCTACTTCGTTGATCTTGCAGTCCCTTGCCTTGGTAAAGCTTCCGTATATGGTGATGACACCGTTTGGTCCGGGTATCTTGAGTTTGTTGTAGACGAAGCATGGCTTGGCCATGAACGTGTGGAATATGTCGCGGCCAAATATGACGTGGTACACGCTCTTGAAGGGGACCACCTCAAAGGTCGTGCACTCTTGGCGGTAATTATTAACATTGCCAAAAGCAACCTGAAGTGTAATGCACCCAAGGGACCGAGCCTCTCGACCAGGAACTACGCCGTGGAAGATGGTGTTGGTCCGTCTTAGGTTTGCCTCTGTCAAGTTCATCTTCTGCAGTGTATCCAGGTACATGATGTTGATGCTGCTTCCACTATCCACCATACACTTGGTGAACTCCACGTCGTCAATCAAGGGATTGATGACCATGGTGTATTGGTTCTCCGTAGGAATAAGGTCTGGGTGGTCCGTCCTGTCCCAAGTAATTGGAACCTCTGACCAGCGCAGGTACTGGGAAACTGGGGGTAGAGTAGCCATCAGGATCCTCAGAGAGGTCTTCTGTTGTCGGATGGTGGGGGTGCCAAGGAAAGTGTGGTAGACTGGCGCCTTCTTCACGAAGGGGTTCTTGCCCTTGTCATCGCTCTTGGCGGCGTGCTTGCGGTCAACGTCCTCGTCCATGTCACTTGAATCCTTGGACTCCTCCTCCTTCTTCTTCCCCTTGCCCTTGCCTCGCGGTCTGTTCTTCCGACTTCGCTTGTAGCCGGACTTCGGGTCTTCCTTGAGGTCGTTGACGAACTCACAGTGTCGATTGGTATGGGTGGCCTTGCCGTTGACATCGAGGTGTACGAGGCACGGCATATCGCGGTACTCCTCGTACATTTGGGGAACGCGGAGCTGCGCCGAGGTAGTTTCGCTTCCTCGTTGCTGCCCACGACCAGCTCCCCTTCCTCGGCCACGTTGTCCGCCATCACCTCGTCCTGCAAAAGTCATAGCGACCATGTCGATAGATTGCTTTTCTTCTGCAGCGGTTTTCCGCTCTGTACTGCTGTTCTTCCGAGCTTGAGTTGGAATGGCCGTTGCTGGTAAGGAGCCACGAGCATCGTCGTCGGCAACTGCGAACTCACTAGCCAAATGAATCATCTAGTTCAAGTCAATCTGGTGATTGTCCTGCAAGCGCTTCAGTTTATGTCGGAGCAACGTGTCCCTTTCCTACCCGTCGATGAAGGCGGCCATGGCGGTCTGGGCATGCACTCCTGCGCATGAATTCTTCATGTCCAGCCAGCGGGAGAGGTAGGCGTGAGATGTCTCATCTTTCTCTTAAACGCACCGTTGTAGATCGCCAACAGTGCAGGGACGCTTGTACGTACCCTCAAAGTTCTTGGTGAACGCTTCATTAACCAATTGCAGATGGATTTCTCCGGCAAGTCGTTGATCCATTGACGGGCCTTGCCCGCCAACATTAACGGGAGCTACTTGACGACGATGTTGGGGTTGCCTCCGGCAATCTCCACCGCGTTGTCGTAGTCCTGCAACCATGTGGCTGGCTTGGCGGTGCCATCATAGGGCTTGATTGTCTTGTCAATCCGGAAACCCTTGGGGTAAGTTGCGAACCGTATTGCAGGTCCAAAGCAACGTGGTCCCAAGTATGGTCCTTCCCGGGCCTCGTGGATCTTATCGATCCGCGAACGTGCATCGTATGGCTCCGGGTTCTTCTTCTTCTTCATCAGATGGGCTGCATGAACGACGCGGGCCTCCTCGGCCATGGTGACTGCTAGGTGGTGATGGAGGCGGAGGTGGCGGTGGGTTAGCCATCTTGCTGTTACCCTCCTGCGACGCCTCACGCCTGTCACGGTTGCTTGTCGGACGCGGAGGGTCATGGCGTGACCTGCTCTTGTGTCCTTGGTTGCGCTCTCCGTAATGACGGGTCTGCTCCGCATTGTCGCAGATGACGATGCCGCACTGCCTTGGCGGGGGCATATCCGTACGATGGTGAGCCTTGGGGTCTTCGCGATGTAGGGGAGATCGGGACGGTGGCGATGGACGACGAGGTCGGGCCTTTTCTCCGTGGTCGGAGGATATGGGAATAGCATCCTTCCTGTTGCGTGCATCCCTCCGTCTTCGTTCTGATGAACCCGTCTGGGACCCGACATCAAAAGGAGATCTGTCCCTTGGCGGCTTATGCTGGCTAGACTGGCAAAGCGCTGGGTCGGACTCAAGCCTCTGAGAGGTGGCCTTTTCCAGCTGCTTCACCGCCTTGGCCACTAGGTCATAGACCTATTCCACTGCCTCGGGCAATCTATCCTATTCCAGAAGGGTCTTGGCGATGGCGAGGTTAAGGAGTGGGGTGGGCATCACCTGTTTTCCTTCACTGTCAATGTATGGCTTGGCCTGCGCCGGCTTCGAGGGAGCCCATAACGTTGATGACGCGAGCCGGAGCTTTCTTGGCCTTCTGCTGTTGTAGCAGAGTCTTGTACTCGGCTTCCATTGCTCTAGCTTCCTCTATGGACTTCTGCGCGTTGACCAGATCTTGATCTAGCTTAGCGCCTTGCTCCGCGATGGCCTGCGCTTCCTCCAGCAGCTGCTGGCGCTTCTCGTCAAGCTGAGTCACGTTCCGGATATGAGCTACGGTTAGTGGCTCAATGAGGAGATTGCCGTACATCACTCTATCAGCTAGAGTAACTTGTGCAGCAGCATACATAGATGCCGGAGGCGGCAAGTTTGCAGTGTTGTTGTTGCTCGGGCCGGTGCCGAGTTCCTGTGGCTGCTATACTGGGTTAGGCGGAGGAGGCATGACCTTTGCGCGATCATCGTCAGCAGCAATAAGTGGCCCCTTCCCCTTTTCTAGCGCTATAGGCGGAGCTCGTCCAGGTTGATCTTCATCCATTGCCGTCCCAATGGTGACGAACACCTCTCAAGACGTGACGGCATTGTTGGCTTGCTCGTCGCACGTGTACTCCTCCTCCATCTCCTGCATGGCGGAGTCTAGCTCTTCTGGGCTGAAATCTATCTCCTCTGAATCTGCACTGAAGTCAGCATAAAGCACGTCACTAACAGAGTCGGAGGGTGCCAGGACTTCCTCGATGACGGGTGGTGGAGGTGCAACAGCAGCGACGATAACCGGAGGTGGCGGTGCAGCTACGACGATGGCGGCGGGAGGCGGTGGTGGCGGTGACTGAATCGGAGGGGCTTCGTCAATGAGCGCAAGCGCTGTCTGAGCTGCCGCTTCAGCCTCCACGTAGTTGTTGACGATGTTCACCATGCCTTCGAAAGTAAGGCGTCCTGACGCCTGCTGTCGCCTTAGAGAATGTCGGAGAAGCGTGCCATGGTCCAGTCCTTCCACAAAGTGATACATAGCATCATCATTGGGGTAGTGGGCTAGATCGGCTCGTATACGGAGCCACCTGGCCAGGTAATCGCGGGGGTCCCCCCCCTCTCTCTGAATGCAACACGCCAGATCGATGATGGTAACCACGCCGACGAACTTGGATCTCTGCTGTCCAGATGCACGGGCGAAGCCGGCGGACTTGAAGTGACCTTCCACCTTTATATCCTGCACAGGGGCGGTTTGGGTGGGCCTTGAATTTTTCCGATCTTTGCCGACAAACTCCGAAGAGAGATCCGACATCGATCCTTATACGAACGTATCCTGCCCGTAGGCGGTCCGTGTGGGACTTGATGCTCCTCTGACTCCCAGGGAACCAGTGCCCGAGTCGGTTTCGCCAATGAAGAGGTGGATGTCTCCGATAGGAACGATCGAACACCGCGTAGGGTTCGTCTTCGCCAGGATCCAGAACTCGTCGGGAGGAACGATCAAAATGTTTCCGGAGAAGAGAACGCGACCGATGGCTATGTTTCGCCGATTCCCGCGAAGATCTTGGTCCTCGCCCGCTGAAGAGCCTGGAGCGCCTCTTGCCCCACGGTGGGCGCCAACTGTCGTGGTATTGCCGACGAGTACGCCATGGAGGGGTCCTCACAGTGCGTGTTTAGAGACGTGGGGGGAGGTGGACGGTTGACGGGTACGAGGTAACACAGCTTACCCGGGTTCAGATCCCACGACGGTGGCGGAATCCTACTCCTGCTATAAATCACTATAAGGGCAATATGCCGAGTTACAAAGATAGGTTCGCTGTGCGAGGTTGTATGAATCGATGCCCTAATGGCTCCCATAGGCCTGAATTTATATAGTCGCCAGGTCCTAGGGTTACAGGGAAAAGTCCTAGCCGGACAGATTACAGAGTCCTACACCGTCTATTACTAGTTTGTGTATCTTGCACTCCAAGGCTTCGGGTATGTCGGTGACTCCAACCGTAGCCTTCCTTTATCCGGCATGGGCCTCCCTTCTGGATCCATCTAACTGGGCCGCCCAGCAGGCCATGCTCCATGCTACCAACTGTGGGTACCCAGGTTATCCGGATAGGAGACATGCTATGAGGATACCCATATAGCATATCACCAACACTACCATTGCATATGGACTCAAATAAACAATTATATCCCATATATGCGTGTACAAAAGAAAGTTTTTTTTACAATCAAAAGAAAAAAAATCACATGGAGAGTGATGAAGGAGACATAAATGGATATGAGGCCATCACAAAAAAAGGTGAGAGGTGCGCAATACATGGAGAGTTGTTTTGGCTAGGATGCAGACTAGAAATTAGGAGGAAAAGGATCATGACAATTTTGAGCTGGGAGGCGTGGGGTAATTTAGAGATGACATGTGGTCATGAGGATAAAAGTTGCTAAGGATGGTGAACTTTGGTAACTTTCTCGATGTGGAGGTGCCACCGTGAATCCGTGATCCATAGGACATGGGAGACGATCGTCCTTTCTATCCTGCTTTCTAAGAACTTCTCGTATGATTAAGAGGCGACAAAACCTAGTTTCTCATGTGCTATCTAATTTTTAGAAAGGGGGGGCATATCCTAACCTCTGCATCAATTGGTGCACACGGCCATCTAATTGCAACGTTAACATCATTCAGAGTGTACAAATTATGGATCACATAGCATGCCAATGGAAAAGAAAGAGCGTAAGGCTCGTTTTTAGAAAATAAGAAGCTCATGTTGGCCCTAATGAAAACTCATGATCATGATCTAGACTTCCTTGAGTATATTATGGTTCATAGGTGCACATGTAGCCAAAATGTTGGCCCAGAACTCCTGTTTCAGGCGTGATAACCGAAGTCTGACCTCAATTGATTGAACCCAACACATAGGCATAGTGATCCTTGTTTAAGGGTGTTGTCTTGGAGTTTCATGATGTCATCCATGCCATGGTGTCGGTAGATATATGTCCTCTGTGATGGGCTTGTGGATGATCAAAAAGAGGACAATTGCAAGATCGAATTCAACTTTCGAAGAGCATCATGATGAGATGTTATTTTAGTCATTTTTTCAAATCCATGGATGCCTAATATCCTTCTTAATAAAATCATTACAAGGGACATTCAAATATACATAGGACATAAGACATGTCCTACCTTTAGAAAAATCATCTTCCATTGGATCGAGTGGATCACTCCCTTCCAACAAAACCCCGACGGTGTACCAAGTATCACTAGTACAAATATGTCTATTAGTGGCGTGTAAAAGTCTGTGTTAGTGGTGTTTATGTGAAAATCCACTAGCATTACGCCATTCATAAGAGATACTAGTGGTGTATTGACTCTAAGCCACTACTAAATTTATTGGTGGCATGCTAATTGTAGGGCACATACTACTAATAGGGGTATTGTTGGTGTGCCTCAATACACAAATGACACTACTAAAATTTAGGAAAAAAACAAAAAAGCCCATGGGCCGGGTATCAAACCCAGCACATATGATGAAGCCTAGCTATTCTACAGATCGAATGTGGTAGATCTACGCCGCTATTCCATGGAACTCGCCATGGACCATCGTCGCAGAGATTATTTTGACCTATGCATCCTCAAGGAGGAGTTTGAAAGGGAGGGTGTCCTTGAGCTTGGAGGAAAGGAGAGATGGGGCATGACGCACATGGATCGGGCATGGTGATTGTTATAGTCGGTAGCATGGCCTATGGCCTGCTGGGCGGCCCAGTTAGGTGGATCCAGAAGGGAGGCCCATGTTGGATAAAGGAAGGCTACGGTGGAGTCACCAACATACCCGGAGCCTTGGAGTGCAAGATACACAAGACTAGTAATAGACGGTGTAGGACTCTGTAACCTGTCCAGCTAGGACTTTTCCCTGTAACCCTAGGACCTGGCGACTATATAAGTCGGGCCTATGGGAGCCTTTAGGGCACAACTTCAGACGATCATAGATAACTTCACACAACCTCGCACAGCGAACCTATCTCTGTAACTCGACGTGTTGCCATTATAGTGATTTATAGCAGGAGTAGGATTCCGCCACCGTTGTGGGATCTAAACCTGGGTAAGTTGTGTTACCTCGTACCCGTCAACCGTCCTCCTTCCCCCACGTCTCTAAACACGCACTGTGAGGACCCCTCCATGGCGTACTCGTCGGCAATACCACGACAATTGACGCCCACCGTGGGGCAAGAGGCGCTTCAGGCTCTTCAGCGGGCGAGGACCAAGATCTTCGCGGGAATCGGCAAAACCGTAGCCATCGGTCGTTTTCTCTTCTCCGGCAACGTTCTGATCGTCCCTCCTGACGAGTTCTGGATCCCGGTGAAGACGGACCCTACGCGGTGTTCGATCATTCCTATCGGAGACATCCACCTCTTCATCGGCGAAACCGACTCGGGCACTAGTTCCCTGGGATTCGGAGGAGCATCAAGGCCCGCATGGACTGCCTACAGGAAGGATACGTTCGCGGAAGGATCAATGTCGGATCTCTCCTCGGAGTTTGCCGGCAAAGATCGAAAAAATTCAAGGCCCACCCAAACCGCCCCTATGTAGGATATAAAGGTGGAAGATCACTGCAAATCCGCTGGCTTCGTCCGTGCGTCTGGACAGCAGAGATCCAAGTTCGTCGGCGTGGTTACCATCTTCGATATGGCGCAATGCGTTCAGAGAGAGGGAGAAAACCCCCGCGATTACCTAGCCAGGTGGCTCCGTATACGAGCCGATTTGGCCCACTACCCCAATGATGATGTTATCTATCACTTTGTGGAAGGACTGGACCATGGCACGCTTCTCCGACATTCTCTAAGACGGCAACAAGCGTTAGGACGCCTTACCTTCGAAGGCATGGTGAACGCCGTCAACAACTACGCGGAGGCCGAAGCGGCAGGTCAGACAGCGCTTGCGCTCATTGACGGAGCCCCTCCGATTCAGCCACCACCACCACCGCCTCCGGCCGCCATCATCGCAGCCACACCACCACCTCCAGTCATCGAGGAAGTCCTAGCACCCTCCGACTCTATCATTAACGCGCTTTATGCTGATTTCAGTGCAGATTTAGAGGAGATAGACTTCAGTCCCGAAGAGCTAGACTCCTCTATGCAGGAGATGGAGGAGGAGTACTCGCGCGACGAGCAAGCCAACAACACCGTCACGTCTCGAGGGGTGTTCGTCACCATTGGGACGGCGATGGATGAAGATCAACCCGGACAAGCTCCGACTACAGTGCTGGACAAGGGGAAGGGGCCGCTTATTGATGCTGACACTGATCACGCAAAGGTCATGCCTCCTCCGCCTAACCCAGTGCAACAGCCGCAGGAACTCGGTACCGGCCGGAGAAACAATAACACCGCAAACTTGCCGCCTCCAGCATCTACGTCGGCAGCAACCCATGTTACTCCAGCTAATAGAGTGATGTACGGCAATATCCTTGTTGAGCCACTAACCATTGCTCATATCCAGAACGTGACCTAGCTTGACGAGAAGCGACAGCAGCTGCTGGAGGAGGCGCAAGCCATCGCGGAGCAAGGCGCTAAACTAGATCGAGATCTGGTCAACACGCAAAAATCCATAGAGAAATCTAGAGCAATGGAGGCCGAGTACAAGACTTTGCTACAGAAACAGAAGGCTAAGAAAGCTCCAGCTCGCGTCATCAACGATCCTGGTGTACGGCGCAACCTAGGATGGGCTCCCTCGAAGCCGGCACAGGCCAAGCCATACATTGACAGTGAAGGCAAGCAGGTGATGCCCACCCCACTCCTTAACCTCGCCGTTGCTAAGACCCTTCTGGAGCAGGATAGATCACCTGAGGCAGTTGAACAGGTCTATGACCTAGTGGCCAAGGCGGTGAAGCAGCAGTAAAAGGCTACCTCTCAGAGGCTTGAGTCTAACCCAGCGCTCTGCCAGTCTAGCCAGCACAAGCCGCCAAGGGACCGATCTCCTCTTGATGTCGGGTCCCAGACGGGTTCATCCGAACGAAGACGGAGGGATGCGCGCAGCAGGAATGATGCCATCCCCATATCCTCCGACCACGGAGAAAAGGCCCAGCCTCGTCGCCCATCGCCACCACCCCGATCTCCCCGACATCGCGAAGATTACAAGACTTACCATCGTATGGATATGCCCCCACCAAAGTAGTGCGGCATCGTTATCTGCGACAACGCGGAGCAGACCCGTCATGACGGAGAGCGCAACCAAGGACACAAGAGCAGGTCGCGCCATGACCCTCCACGTCCGACAAGCAACCGTGACAGACGTGAGGCTTCGCTGGAGGGTAACAGCAAGAAGGCTAACCCACCGCCACCTCCGCCTCCGTCACCTCCAAGCAGTCACCATGGCGGAAGAGGCCCGCTTCGTTCACGCAGCCCATCCCCTGTTGACAAAAAGAAGAACCTGGAGTCGTACGATGCACGTTCGCGGATCGACAAGATCCACTAGGCCCGGGAAGGACCATACCTGGGACAACGTTGCTTTGGACCTGCGATACGGTCCGCAACTTACCCCAAAGGTTTCCGGATTGACAAGACCATCAAACCCTATGACGGCATCGCCAAGCCAGCCACATGGTTGCAGGACTACGGCAACGCGGTGGAGATTGCCGGAGGCAACCCAACGTCGCCGTCAAGTACCTCCCATTAATGTTGGCAGGCACGGACCGTCAATGGATCGACGACCTGCCGGATAAATCTATCTACAACTGGCTAGACATGCAAGAAGCGTTCACCAAGAACTTTGAGGGTACATACAAGCGTCCCTGCACTTTGGGAGATCTACAGTGGTGCGTGCAAGAGAAAGACGAGACATCTCGCGCCTACCTCTCCTGCTGGCTGGATATGAAGAATTCCTGCGTAGGAGTGCACGCTCAGACTGCCATGGCCGCCTTCATCCATGGGTTGGAAAGGGGCACGCTGCTCTAACATAAGCTGAAGTGCTTGCAGGACAATCACCAGCTTGACTTGAACCAGATGATTCAGTTGGCTAGTGAGTTCGCAGCTGCCGACGACGACGCTCGCGGCTCCTTGCCGGCAACGGCCGTTCCAACTCAGGCTCGGAGGAACAGCAGTACAAAGCGGAAAACCGCTCTAGAAGAAAAGCAATCTACCGACATGGTCGCTATGACTTTTGTAGGACGAGGAGAAGGCGGACAACATGGTCGAGGAAGGGGAGCTGGCCGTGGGCAGCAACGAGGAAGTGAAACCACCTCGGCGCCGCTCCGTGTTCCCCAAACCAACGAGGAGTACCGCGATATGCCGTGCCTCGTACACCTCGACGCCAACGGCAAGGCCTGTTGGAGATATGCCCAAGAGGCAATAATAAAGTGGGTTATTATCATATCTTCATACTTATGATAAATGTTTACATACCATGCTATAATTGTATTAACAGGAAACATTAATACTTGTGTGATTTGTAAACATAAAAGAGTCCCTAGTAAAGCCTCTTGTTAAACTAGCTTGTTGGTTAATATATGATCATGGTTTCCTGATCATGAACATATAGATGTTATTAACAACAGGATCATATCATTAGGAGAATGATGTGATGGACATACTCCTATAGATAAGCGTAGCATAAAGATCAAGTCATTTCAATAGTTCAATTGCTATATGCTTTCTGATACATAGTAACCTAATTCCTTCGACCATGAGATCATGCCTATCACCTTTACCAGATGAATGCTTTGATGACATCAAACACCACACCGTAACTGGGTGGCTATAAAGGTGGCATTGAGTGTTCGGAAAGTATTGGTTGAAACACATGGATCAAGAGTGGGATTTGTCCATCCATATGACGGATAGATATACTCTGGGCCCTCTCGGTGGAATGTCATCCAATTAGCTTGCAAGCATGTGACTGGCTCACAAGGGATCACATATCACGGGAACGAGAAAAGAGTACTTATCGGTAACGAGGTTGAACTAGGTATGCAGAGATACCGACGATCATAACCTCGGATAAGTAAACTATCGTGAGACAAAGGGAAATTGGTATCGTATGTAAGTGGTTCATTCGATCGCAAAGTAATCGTAGAAATATGTGGGAGCCATATGAATTTCCAGATTCCTCTATTGGTTATTGTTCGGAGAAGTGTCTCGATCATGTCCGCATAATTCACGAACCGTAGGGAGACACACTTAAGGATTCGACGTTGTTTGAGTAGTTATGGTATTATGAGAAAGAGACCGAATGTTGTTCGGAGTCTCGGATGGGATCCGGGATATCACGAGGTGATCCGGAATGGTCCGGAGAATAAGATTCATATAAGGAAAGTCCCGTTTCGGAGTTGCGGAATGATTCCGGTGATTTCATCGGGAATGTTCTAGAAGGTTTCGGAATGTCCGGCACTCCGGGGGGGAGGGTACATGAATGTGTTGTATCAAAGTTGGTATGATTGCATCATGTACTAAGTGTCATCTCTGTCCGAAATAAAGGGTTAATTCAAATCCTAGTTTGAAAAGTCAAACGGCTAGTTTGAAAAGTCAAACTGCCAGTTTTCGGAAAGAGGAGAAGGAGGATTGGTGGAGGCCGAATTGGGGGAGGGTTCCTCCCTTGGCCGGCGCACCACCAAGCCGACTTGGGGAGGGACTCCCCTCCCCTTGGCCGCCGGCCCCTCCCATCTATATAAGGAGGGGCAGGGCTCCCCTCCTAGTACACACAAGTTCCTATCTTCTACCTCTGGTTTAGAGCCGTTTCGGTTTAGAGCTTCTAATTGCTTTAGCCTTCGGTTTAGAGCCTTCTAATTGGTTTAGAGCCTTCTAATTGGTGTGTATAATTACTAGACAACTAATAGCCTCTCTCATACTCCACCATACTCGCACCGGCTTAAGGCGAAGCCCTGCGGGATCTCCCCTCTACTTTCGGTACCACGCCGTTGTGCTGCCAGAATCGCGAGGAGAGTGCTACAACCTCCGCTGCCTGCTGGAACAAGGGAGAGGAAGGTCTTCGTCGAGTACCGAACATGTGACCGACTGCGGGAGCGCTGCCGGAACGCAGCGCCGGAAGGATCGTCTACGCGATCTTGAGATCGGAAAGAGTACGACTACATCACCCACGAGAATCTGCTCTCGTTAACCGCTTTGGAATCTTCGAGGGTAAGTTATTCCATCGACTCGTTGCTACAATCTAGTAGATAGATCTTGGCTTGTTTGTTTGTATGCGATAGAAAATTTTTGTTTTCCATGCTACGAACCCCTACAGTGGTATCAGATTCGTGTCTATATAGATCTGTTGCACGAGTAGAACACAATGGTCATTGTGGGCGTTGATGCTTTTATTGTCGATTGCTTCTTGTGTACTTTGCATCTTGCGGTATGTTGGGATGAAGCGGCCCGGGCTAACCTTACATGACATCGTTCATGAGACTTGCTCCACGCTTGACATGCAACTTGTATTGCATAAGTGGCTTTGCGGGTGCCTGTTTCTCCTAGCATAGTTAAGATCCAATTTACAACGGGTGATTAACAATACTAGTATCAATGTTGTGGTTATTGTTCGTAAGTTAGAACGACACTTATTGAAAGCCCCAAACCACGTAAAATATGCAAAGAAAGTAGAGGCGTCTAACTTTGTTTTGCAGGGGTGTGCAGTGATGTGATATGGCCATGATTGTGATTATATTTGATGTATGCAATGTTCCTTATTGTAAATTGGCAACCGGCAGGAGCCATATGGTTGTCTTTAATTTCTGTTAAGACCCGCGTGTCTATTCAAAGTAGTTGTAATAGTTGAAGCCGGTGGACGACAACCATGGAGCAGCGTCATTGACCTTGATGCAATGCCGGTGATGATGGAGATCATGTTCGTGCTTGAAGATGGAGATCGGAAGCACAAGAAGAAAGGCCATATCATATCACATATTATGAATTGCATGTGATGTTAATCCTTTATGCATCTTGTATTGCTTAGTAGACGACGGTAGCATTATAAGATGATCCCTCATGCACATGAATTTCAAGTCATAAAGTGTTCACCCTTAGTTAGCACCGTTGCTAAAGCTTGTTGTTTTGAAGCACCACGTGATGATCGGGTGTGTTAGATTCCACAAGTGTATACAACGTGGGCAAGCCAGATTTGCTCATGCGGAAGCTAAGGTTTGATCTTGACGAGCCTAGCATGTACAGACATGGTCTCAGGAACACGGATCACCGAAAGGTAAAGCATGAGTCATATAGGAGATATGATGAACATGTTGATTGTTCGCCATTGAAGCTATGTCAACTCTCGTGATGATCGGTTTTGATGTGGTGGATTTGGTTCGTGTGATCACTAAAACAATATGAGGGATATTGTTTTGAGTGGGAGTTCACCTAGATTAATTTAATTATTAATTAGAACTCAATTTATCATAAACTAAATCAAAGTGAATTTGCATAGTTGTTGTAGTCATTGGCATCCGTTTACCACCTTGCGCTTAGTTATAATTGAGATGATAGAACTATAGAATTCTGGTTAGTTACTTTACGAACTGGTATCGTATTGTTTTGAAGTGTTAATCTAAAGTTTAAAAGTCCTATTGCAAACTTTCAGTAAGTTCCGGTTACTCCATGAAGTTTAATAATTGGTATTAAAACAAGAGTGACAAATTCCAAGTGTTAGTGTATAAGTATCATGTATGTCTCCATGATTCTTGATATTCAAAGGATTGTCTTAATATCAAGGTTATCTAGGATCTGAAAGATTTGTTTCAGAAACCATGATGTGTGGAAGATATTGTGATATCTGAAACGAAGTTTTGGTTACAACATGATATAGTATAATATGGCAAAGTTCATGTTCTCATATTTTGATGAGAATTTGCAAAAGGTTGGAGACACTTGTTCTCCTAATCCTCCAAAAGGTTTTTGGATAGCAACATTATACTCATAATTCATCGTTATAAGCTAAAAGTAGCTTGATCATGGACGATTCCATGATAAGGGTGAATATTTGATGTAGGTAAAATATTTACTACACCAAGAGATTACTAAAGAAAGGAATTTGAAAGAACACCAAACATTTGATGATGGTGATCTACTTCAAAGTGCAAGTCCAAAGACATTGGTATTTAACTATACACGCTTTAGACTATGTGTCATATGTATGACTCCACTGTTGATATTGATAGATTCTTTCAAACAGAAAAGGAAATACTGAAAGAGAATCTCATAAATATATGGCAGAAAAGAAAAGATTAGAATTGTTCAGTTTAAGTATATAGATGATATACATGTTATGGCTATATTCTTTGCTTATTAAACAATGTGGTTCTTAAGTATTTGATACTGAATTTGTTGGTATGAATCGTCATACGAAACAACACAATTCATGAACTACAATGGCCTAAGTAACTAGCAAAAGAATATGTGAATGATGTTCATCGAGAACAAATAAAGGGTTATTGTGTTGCTCGTTAAACATCAAAGCTTGCCTTCAAAGATTTGTTTTATCGGGTATTATGAGAACAAAAGGGTTGTTCAAATAATTGACGTAATCCATAAAAGATGGATTCGCAAATCTCGTTGGAAACATCACATCCATAAAACTAGTGCTAAAGATATTGAAAGATAAATTGATTGAAAGATCACTTAGGAAGTGACATCGCCGTTTAAATTATATTGGAAAGAAAACATGAAGAAACTCCATGTGGATGGAATTTTGGAGTCTTTTGATTTTGATCACATGACGCTTGTGAAACTTTCCTAAGAGATAATTAAAATTTCGTTCATAGGCAAAAAGGGAACGAAAGACTAGCTTATTGGAAATTGTACATATTGGTGTACAAAGTCCATCATGTGTAGTCAAAAGCGATGGATTTCAACTTCATATGCTTTCTCAGAAAATTTGAGTGAATATATGAATATTTACTTAATAAGGATGAAGTATGAAACATTTGAAAAAGTTCAAAGACTTTCAAGATGAAGTGCAAAATCATTGTAATAAGAATATAAATAGTTTATGATAAAGATCATAAAGGAAGATATTTGAGTTACAAGTTTAGCATAAATACCTAAGATTTAAGGAATCGTTCTGTGGATTTGCATTTCCCGAAACACCATAAGAGTATGGAGCATTCGAGATATGTAATTAAACCTTGTTTGACATGGTAAGATCAAAAGGTATAATTCATAAAACTGCCATTATATTTTAAAGATTAAAAGCTTTAGAGACTACCGTTTTTCCCACTGAAAAGAGCTTCATCGTAATCCGTTGAAATGACACCATATAAAGTTATGGTTTGGGATAAAACCCAAGTAGTCCTTTCTTAAACATTGGTATGCTATACATAAGAAAGATGTTTGCAACCAAAGTCGGATGAACCTATCTTTGTTAAGTATTCCTCCATAACACCGGAGACAAAAGTGTTTGTCGCTTAGAACGTCAAGTTTCTTTGAGAAGGAATTTTTCGTGAAAAGTTAAGTGGGAGGACAATAGAACTTTGATAAGGTTGAAAGAACCTTAGCTATATGTGCAGAGTTGCGCAACGCCGAAAAGTGTTCCGGAGGCAGCAACAATGCTCATGGCTCACGTGCCTCAAAGGTTGTGATCACGGAGATCTAAGTTCCTATTGAAACAAGTAGGTCGGGTAAACAATCAAATACCAAGATTTGAGGGTTGAATCATTATTTGAGAATAATGAACCGACTACATGCAAAGAAGCGATGATGGGCCCTGACTCCGTCAAATGGCTTGAAGCCATAAAATCCGTGATAGTTCCATACACGAGAAATCAAGTTTTGAACTTGAAGGACCCTCGAGAAAGGTGTAAGACCTTACAGTCGTGTTTGGATCTATAAAGAAATAGACATGGATGTTTTACATCTATGAAATAGTCGACATGTTGGGAAAGAGTTCACAAAATGTTCAAAAGTTGACTATGATAAGATTTGATCTTTCATAGTGATATTTAGTCTAGACGGATTAATGTAGCAACCACTACATATAATTTGTTATATGGTAGTTGAATAAACAAAACAAGTTCTTCTAATAGAATTGTTACCTAGGACATGTGCGTAACATGGTCCATAGGGTTTTGTTAATTCAAAGGATGCTAAAAGCATATGCAAACTTCAATGGTTGAAGTAAGCATCGCGGAGTTGAAATCTTCACTATGATAAAACTGTTAAAGGAGTTTAAAAGTTCATCAGAGACAATGAAGATGCTTGCATTTGCAAGAAATTAAGTGGGAGCGCTAAGACATATTTCTAATACATCATGTGGAGGACATATTGTTGATTAGAAAAGATGTATCTTTTATTAACACATATTAAAGAATTTCATCCTGATGAAAGACTTAGGCAAAACCCAAATATTTGGCATGAATAAACGCTAATATGGTTGTGCCAGAAGTACATAGACGAGATATTGAATGAGTTCAATATAGAAACTACAAGAAAGTTTCTTGTCGCACAGAAAGGATTGAATGAGTTCAATGTTGATGATATATTCAAGTGTATTGACATTTGGTAAAGTGAAACAAATAATCAAGTATAGATTGATACTTGATGTATAAAATCACAAAGACTATTTATATCAATCATACTGTGATATGTACAAATCCAGATATGTCCTATGCTCTAAATGTTGTGAGCATATACCAGAATGATTCATAAGATGATCATTGGACAATAGTAAGGATATTCTTATGATATTTTGGAAGAACTAAGAGTATAATATTTGTAGAAGTGACAAATAGATGGTTAGTTCATTGTAAAAGTACTACATTGATACTAGTTTTGTCACAAAGTACAAATTAAGTTTATCTCAATCTAAACTAAGGGTGGCACAATATAATGGAAAGTGAGTTCCATAATGTATTTGGATGAGTTCCAAAGTTAAGACATTGTGACAGATACTACAACAAAAGGCTAAGTATATGACTGCTATTATAGCAGCAAAGGAGGGCATTTGTGTCAAGTAGTTTTTTATCAAACTAGGTGTAGTTCACAATGGGATAATACTATGAAGATATATTGTACGACAATATTGTCAACATGTTTTAACCCCAAAGAACTAAAGGTCACACCAAAGGACCAAATTTGTACGAAGCCATCTCATTAGAGAATGAGTGATGCGTAGAGACGCAAATACATGCAATTACACACGGATCTGGAAGTGTCAGATCCGGAGATCAGTTGACCACTAGCGAACGTGTACTTACAACACCGGAAAGCCATAGGTGTTGAATACACAAAGGTTTAAAACTATATTATTGACTCTAGTGCAAGTGGGAGACTGTTGGAGATATGCCCAAGAGGCAATAATAAAGTGGGTTATTATCATATCTTCATACTTATGATAAATGTTTACATACCATGCTATAATTGTATTAACAGGAAACATTAATACTTGTGTGATTTGTAAACATAAAAGAGTCCCTAGTAAAGCCTCTTGTTAAACTAGCTTGTTGGTTAATATATGATCATGGTTTCCTGATCATGAACATATAGATGTTATTAACAACAGGATCATATCATTAGGAGAATGATGTGATGGACATACTCCTATAGATAAGCGTAGCATAAAGATCAAGTCATTTCAATAGTTCAATTGCTATATGCTTTCTGATACATAGTAACCTAATTCCTTCGACCATGAGATCATGCCTATCACCTTTACCAGATGAATGCTTTGATGACATCAAACACCACACCGTAACTGGGTGGCTATAAAGGTGGCATTGAGTGTTCGGAAAGTATTGGTTGAAACACATGGATCAAGAGTGGGATTTGTCCATCCATATGACGGATAGATATACTCTGGGCCCTCTCGGTGGAATGTCATCCAATTAGCTTGCAAGCATGTGACTGGCTCACAAGGGATCACATATCACGGGAACGAGAAAAGAGTACTTATCGGTAACGAGGTTGAACTAGGTATGCAGAGATACCGACGATCATAACCTCGGATAAGTAAACTATCGTGAGACAAAGGGAAATTGGTATCGTATGTAAGTGGTTCATTCGATCGCAAAGTAATCGTAGAAATATGTGGGAGCCATATGAATTTCCAGATTCCTCTATTGGTTATTGTTCGGAGAAGTGTCTCGATCATGTCCGCATAATTCACGAACCGTAGGGAGACACACTTAAGGATTCGACGTTGTTTGAGTAGTTATGGTATTATGAGAAAGAGACCGAATGTTGTTCGGAGTCTCGGATGGGATCCGGGATATCACGAGGTGATCCCGAATGGTCCGGAGAATAAGATTCATATAAGGAAAGTCCCGTTTCGGAGTTGCGGAATGATTCCGGTGATTTCATCGGGAATGTTCTAGAAGGTTCCGGAATGTCCGGCACTCCGGGGGGGAGGGTACATGAATGTGTTGTATCAAAGTTGGTATGATTGCATCATGTACTAAGTGTCATCGCTGTCCGAAATAAAGGGTTAATTCAAATCCTAGTTTGAAAAGTCAAACGGCTAGTTTGAAAAGTCAAACTGCCAGTTTTCGGAAAGAGGAGAAGGAGGATTGGTGGAGGCCGAATTGGGGGAGGGTTCCTCCCTTGGCCGGCGCACCACCAAGCCGACTTGGGGAGGGACTCCCCTCCCCTTGGCCGCCGGCCCCTCCCATCTATATAAGGAGGGGCAGGGCTCCCCTCCTAGTACACACAAGTTCCTATCTTCTACCTCTAGTTTAGAGCCGTTTCGGTTTAGAGCTTCTAATTGCTTTAGCCTTCGGTTTAGAGCCTTCTAATTGGTTTAGAGCCTTCTAATTGTTGTGTCTAATTACTAGACCACTAATAGCCTCTCTCATACTCCACCATACTCGCACCGGCTTAAGGCGAAGCCCTGCGGGATCTCCCCTCTACTTCCGGTACCACGCCGTTGTGCTGCCAGAATCGCGAGGAGAGTGCTACAACCTCCGCTGCCTGCTGGAACAAGGGAGAGGAAGGTCTTCGTCGAGTACCGAACGTGTGACCGACTGCGGGAGCGCTGCCGGAACGCAGCGCCGGAAGGATCGTCAACGCGATCTTGAGATCGGAAAGAGTACGACTACATCACCCACGAGAATCTGCTCTCGTTAACCGCTTTGGAATCTTCGAGGGTAAGTTATTCCATCGACTCGTTGCTACAATCTAGTAGATAGATCTTGGCTTGTTTGTTTGTATGCGATAGAAAATTTTTCTTTTCCATGCTACGAACCCCTACAAGGCCACCCATACCAATCGACACTGCAAGTTCTTCAACGACCTCATGGAAGACCCGAAGTCCGGCTACAAGCGAAGTCGGAAGAACAGACCGCGAGGCAAGGGCAAAGGGAAGAAGAAGGAGGAGGATTCCAAGGATTCAAGTGACATGGACGAAGACGTTGACCCCAAGCAGGCTGCCAAGAGCGACGACAAGGGCAAGAACCCCTTCGCAAAGAAGGCTCCAGTCTTCCACACTTTCCTTGGCACCCCCACCGTCCGACAACAGAAGACCTCTCTGAGGATCCTGATGGCCACTCTCCCTCCAGTCCCCCAGTACCTGCGCTGGTCGGAAGTTCCAATAACTTGGTACAGGACGGACCACCCAGACCTTGTGCCCACGGAGAACCAGTACGCCATGGTCATCAACCCATTGATTGACGGCATGGAGTTCACCAAGTGCATGGTGGATAGTGGAAGCAACATTAACATCATGTACCTGGATACACTGCAGAAGATGAACTTGACGGAGGCAAACCTAAGGCAGACCAACACCGTCTTCCATGGCGTAGTTCCTGGTCGGGAGGCTCGGTCCCTTGGGTGCATTACACTTCAGGTTGCCTTTGGCGATGTTAATAATTACCGCCAAGAGCGCATGACCTTCGAGGTGGTCCCCTTCAAGAGCGTGTACCACGTCATATTCGGCCGCGACATATTCCACACGTTCATGGCCAAGCCATGCATCGTCTACAACAAACTCAAGTTACCCGGACCAAACGGTGTTATCACCGTATCCGAAAGCTTTACCAAAGCAAGGGACTGCGAGATCAATGAAGCAGCCGTTGCGGAAGCTGTCCTCTACAGCGAAGAATTCAAAGAGATCCAGAGAAAGGTCAATGACTCAGAGATGCCCGCGTTGAAGAAGCAGATCTCCGACTCCCCTCCTGCGTTCAAGGCCGCCATCGAAACCAAGCCGGTGGAACTTGTGGTAGGCGATTGTCGCCATTGGGACGAACCTGGATCCCAAATAGGAAAGCGCCCTCGTCGAGTTCCTCCACGAGAATAGGGACATCTTTGCCTGGCAACCTGCCAACATGAAAGGTGTACCTAGGGAACTTGCCGAGCACAGCTTAAACATTGATCCAAAATGCAAACCAGTGAAACAACCTCTACGACGCTTTGGAGATGAGAAGAGACGCGCCATTGGCAAAGAGATAGCTAGGTTACTTAAGGCTAGATTTATCCGAGAAGTCCTTCACACCCAATGGGTGGCCAATCCTATACTTGTCCCCAAAAAGGGAACCAATGAATTTAGAATGTGCGTTGATTACACCGGCTTGAACAAAGCATGTCCCAAAGATCTGTTTGCTTTGCCTCGCATTGACCAAGTCATTGACTCGATGGCTGGCTCGGAACTTTTGTGTTTTCTCGATGCATACTCAGGATACCACCAGATCAAGTGAGGAAGTCGGACCAATTGGCCACTTCGTTCACTACCCCATACGGCACGTTTTGCTATGTCATGATGCCCTTTGGGCTGAAAAACACAGGTGCTACCTACCAGCGGACAATGCAACGTTGCCTTCACGACCAAATTGGTCGGAATGTTCACGCTTATGTGGACGATATCGCAGTGATGTCTAAAAATTCAAACGACCTAATCTCCAACTTAAAAGAAACCTTTGATAATCTCTGGAAATACAACATGATGCTCAACCCTAAGAAGTGCGTCTTCGGGGTTCCAGCCGGCAAATTGTTGGGGTTCATAATTTCCCAACGTGGAATCGAGGTCAACCCGGAGAAAATCAAGGCCATCTTAAACATAAACCGTCCGACATGCCTAAAGGACATTCAACGACTAACAGGTTGTGTTGCAGCAGTTAGTCGGTTCGTCAGCCGACTTGGAGAGAAGGCTCTGCCGCTGTACAAGTTGTTGAAGAAGGGGGAAAAATTCACGTGGACGGACAAAGCAGACGCAACATTGAAGCAGCTCAAGGAGACTCTTTCCTCAGCGCCATCCTTGCAGCACCCGAGCCTGGAGAGCCCCTGTTAATTTACATGGCGGCAACCAACCGGGTTATCAGCATCGTCGTCGTGGTAGAGCGAAAGGAACCAGGCTATGAGAACGGAGTTCAACGACCAGTTTACTACGTGAGCGAGGTCTTGATGGAGTCCAAGCAGCGTTACCCACACTACCAAAAGATAGCTTATGGAGTATTCCTTGCTTCTAGGAAGATGAGGCATTACTTTCAGGAGCACCCAATCACAGTGGTGAGCAAGACTCCACTGTCCGACATTATCAATAACAGCGACGCTACAGGAAGGGTCGCGAAGTGGGGCATTGAACTTGCCGCCTTCGAGATCACCTACAAGAGACGCGACGCTATCAAGTCACAAGCTTTGGCGTATTTTGTTGCAGATTGGACGAAGATGCCAGATGCTACTCCGTTGCCAGAACCAGAGTACTGGGTGATGCACTTTGACGGATCAAAGCTGCTCAACGGCTCGGGGGCTGGTGTATTGTTACAGTCACCAACAGGAGACAAGCTACACTACGTTCTACAGATCCACTTCGAGGCTACAAACAACATGGCGGAGTATGAAGCACTCATTAACGAACTACGTGTAGCCAAGGATATTGGCATCAAGCCCATAGTTTGCTGTGGAGATTCCGACTTGGTTGCCCAGCAGGTGGCTGGCACCTGGAATGCACGGAACCCTATGATGGCGGCATATCGAGACGAAGTGGACGAGATAGCCAAGAGCTTCTTGGGATACGAAGTCAAGTATGTACCTAGGGAACATAACGAGGCGGCTGATCTGTTGTCTAAGCTTGGATCAGGGCGCAAGCAAATTCCACCAGGAGTTTTCCTAGAGCACCTGCGCACACCATCCGTGAAGGGAGCCGACATCGACAACCCAGATAGAGCTGACTCTTTCGTCAACATGGTGACCAAGGTCCCTCCGTCTTGGACAAAACCGTTCATGGAGTATCTCGAACACGGAACTTTGCCCGATAACGAAGTCGAAAGACGGCAAATAGTCCGACGAGCAAAGGGTTATACCATAATCAATGGGCAACTCTAAAAAAGGAGCACTATTGGTGTATACCTAAAGTGTGTTTATCAGCTAGAAGGTATGGAAATCCTGCGCGAAATCCATCTCGGAGATTGCGGGCATCACGCCGCTCCTCGATCGTTGGGCGTGAAAGCCTTCCGGCAAGGATTCTACTGGTTGACCGCGAAGGCGGACGCCGACAAGCTGGTTGAGACATGCATGGGATGCCGGTATTATGCCCGACAACCACATGTTCCTGCTGAATAATTGCTACCAATACCAATAACTTGGTCGTTTGCAGTCTGGGGGCTAGACATGGTGGGACCGTTACAAACGGCACCTTATGGGTTTATGCATCTGCTTGTAGCAGTTGATAAATTCACCAAATGGATAGAAGCTAAACCCATTAGAAAGCTTGATGGGGCAACTGCCCACAAGTTTGTCCGGGATTTAGTGGTGAGGTTTGGTCTCCCACATAGCATTATCACCGACAACGGAAGCAACTTGTCACTCGGAGAAGTGGAGGCTTATTGCTGGGAGAAAGGCATCCGACTTGGCCTTGCATCTGTGGCACACCCACAATCCAATGGTCAGGTTGAGCGAGCCAATGGATTAATTCTGCAGGGAATCAAGCCACGTCTTGAGGCGCCGCTACATAGAGCAGCTGGAGCCTGGGCGGAAGAATTGCCATATGTGATGTGGAGTTTACGAACTACACCCAACAGATCCACCGGCTACACCCCTTACTTCATGTTATATGGAGCAGAAGCCATCTTGCCTTCCGACATCCTCCACGATGCACCAAGAGTTGCCGCCTACGACGAGGATGACGCTGAAGATCCAGACGCCTAGATGTGGACCTTCTCGAGAAGGAGCGTGTTTTGCCATGCCAAAGATCCGCCATCTACCAGCAGAAGCTACGCAGCTACCATAGTCGCCGCGTTCGGCATAGCTTGTTTAAAGAGGGGGATTTGGTGCTCCGACTTAAGCAGAAGAAGTCACACAAATTATCCCCGCCATGGGAAGGACCGTTCATCATAAGCAAGGCGCTGCTCAATGGGTCTTACTACCTTGTTGACAATCGTGAACTAAAGGATAGACCCAACGAGGATCATAAGCGTAAGCGACGTGACCCGAATGATGACTACCCGGAGCTTGATCGGCCATGGAACATAGCACATCTACGTCCTTTTTACACTTAGCATTTTTTATCTAATTGTGTACCTCTTACATGATCAATGAAATAAAGATCTTTCGTTCACTCATATTTTTGAGTCTTTTACCTCCTTTAGTGTTTATTTTTGGATCATGTAAAACCTTTATGCAGAAGTATTGAGTTTGCACTTCTGAAAATTCCGCCTACGGGCGTTAGCTTAAGTTTTCTGGTCTACACGTTATTTGTCGTTTTTATGTGGATTCTGGAGTAGTGACTTTTGGCACTTATTGTCGGCGATTTTCTGCTCGGGTTATTGACGGTGCCATTGGGCATCATCACCTAAACACATGGTTCCGACAACGAGTCTTCCGACTCACGAAAAGTCAAGTATAAAAATTAAAGTAATGGATAAGCCAGCACTTGCTTAAAAAATATATACATGCTGGAAATTAGTTCTTAAGTAGCAGGACATAACAACCATTGTTTTCCGCCTTAAGTTACATCACCAAGTTTTTTTTTCGCGCATGCACCAAAGGTAAAACAAATATTACAAAGTGTTTTTCATTTCTTGGACGCAGGAGACTTGGAAGCAGCATCGTCACTGATGGGGATATGCCTACCGGGGTATACCCAGCATGACGTTTCCGACTGGCCCAGGTGCCAGCGAGTGGGCCTGCGGGACGGCGACTGGATCAAGACCTGGCGTGGACTCAAGCGACTGGAAGCTGAAGGCCCAGAAGCGTAGATAGGCCCAGTCGGATTAGGTTAAACGATCGCTGAAACCTTAACTGATTCGGTTGAGATCTGTAAACCCTAGGGGGGTGAGTCTATATAAACCTCCCTAGAGGACGGATAGAGGATACGTTCCATCATACACCCAAGCGACTCGCTGCCCAGCCGCCGAGTTCGCCCCATTGTACTCTCACCATAATACAATCTAGCAGGAGTAGGTCTTTACCCTCCGGGGGGCGAACTCGGCAGGAGTATATTACCATGTAATCTAGATTAGTTGACTCTAGTGCAAGTGTGAGACTGTTGGAGATATGCCCTAGAGGCAATATTAAAGTGGTTATTATTATATCTTTGTGTTGATGATAAATGTTTACATTCATGCTATAATAGTATTAACCGGAAACATTAATAATTGTGTGATTTGTAAACTAGATTAGAGTCCCTAGTAAAGCCTCTTTGTAATACTAGCTTGTTGGTTGATAGATGATCGTGGTTTCTCGATCATGAACGTTGAGATGTTGTTAACAACAAGATCATATCATTAGGAGAATGGTATGATGGACATACTCCTATAGATAAGCGTAGCATTAAGATCAAGTCATTTCAATAGTTCATTTGCTATAAGCTTTCTGATACATAGTAGCCTAATTCCTTCGACCATGAGATCATGCTAATCACCATCACCGGAAAGATGCTTTGATGACATCAAACACCACACCGTAATTGGGTGGCTATAAAGATGGCATTGAGTGTTCGGAAAGTATGTGTTGAGGCACATGGATCAAGAGTGGGATTTGTCCATCCATATGATGGATAGATATACTCTGGGCCCTCTCGGTGGAATGTCATCTAATTGGCTTGCAAGCATGTGACTGGCTCACAAGGGATCACAAATCACGGGAACGAGAAAAGAGTACTTATCGGTAACGAGGTTGAACTAGGTATGCAGAGATACCAACGATCAAAACCTCAGATAAGTAAACTATCGTGAGACAAAGGGAAATTGGTATCGTATGTAAGTGGTTCATTCGATCGCAAAGTAATCGTTGAAATATGTGGGAGCCATATGAATTTCCATATTCCTCTATTGGTTATTGATCGGAGAAGTGTCTCGGTCATGTCCGCATAATTCACGAACCATAGGGAGACACACTTAAGGATTCGATGTTGTTTAGTAGATATGGAATGTTAGTAGGGATACCGAATTTTGTTCGGAGTCTCGGATGGGATCCGAGATATCACGAGGAGATCCGGAATGGTCCGGAGAATAAGATTCATATAAGGAAAGTCCGATTCCGGAGTTCGGGAATGATTTTGATGTTTCCATCGGAGAGGTTCTAGAAGGTTCACCGGACCGGAAGGGGAATGGTCCATGAATGTGTCATGGGTAAGTGGAATGATTGGATCATGTCCTAGGTCACTTGGTTTGGGCATTTGCAAGAGAATTAAATCTCTAAATTGAAAGTCAAACGGGAGGTTTGAAAAGTCAAACTGGAACAATGGTTTCCTAGTGGAAGAAGGAAAGAGTCCTTCTTTCAATCCAACTTGGGTTTGTGTTTGGATTCAAACCCTCCCCTCCCAAGGCTGCCCTCCCCCCCCCCCCCTCTCATAAATAGAGGGGGAGGGCTGCCCCAAACACACAAGAGCCAGCCCTCCACCTGTGCCGCGTCGACACCTCCTCCTCCTGGCCTTCTAAACCCTAGATCGCCGAGAAACCCTATATCCACCATAACTCGCACCGGCTTAGGCGAAGCCCTGTGGGATCTTCCCTCTACTTCCGACACCACGTCGTTGTGCTGCCGGAATCGCGAGGGGAGAACTACAACCTCCCCTGCCTGTTGGAACAAGGGAGAGGAAGGTCTTCATCGAGTACCGAACGTGTGATCGACTGCGGAACCGCTGCCGGAACGCAGCGCCGGAAGGATCGTCTACGCGATCTCGAGATCGGTAAGTGTACGACTACATCACCCACGAGAATCTGCTCTCGTTAACCGCTTTGGAATCTTCAAGGGTGAGTGCTCCTATTGAATCGTTGCTATAATCTAGTAGATATATCTTGGCTTGTTTGTGTGTATGAGGTAGAAATTTTTTGTTTTCCATGCTACGAACCCCTACAGTCATTGCTAGTGGGGAGCCGGGAGAGTAGCGGGGCAAGGTAACATGGTGTGCGTGTGTGCCACGATGGAAGGGGTAATGATACAAGGGGAAACGGAGCAGGCGAGTGTGCGTGTTGAGGGAAGAGGGGGGAGGGCGAGCGACGTGCTCCAAATAATATGGTAGAGTAAAATATTGCAAGGGATAAGGTAGAGAACAGGGCGCTGGGGTTTGGTTAATTAGGTGGCGATTGGTGGCCTCTTGTTAGGCCGCATGGACATGGCCAGTTACTAGTGTGTAAGTGTACACATCCTATTAGTAAATGCTTCGTTTTTACCGTTGAACATAATGATGTGGTTACTAGTGGTTTGGTCTATTTTATTTTATTTTGTTTTTAAATCGACGGGTCCCATTTAAACATACTATTGACATGGCCGGTACTAACGCCACTTAAAAGATGTTATTAGTGGTATGTCTTATTTGGACAAGACCATCTTTTGGGCAAATACTAGTGACGTAGTTATTTAGTGGCGCATCACTCATAATATGATCATATATATGAGTTTTCTACTAGTATATAGATTAAAAGCTAGCGTCACACATTTTGTTTATAACCTATATATGTTGTATAACCATTAATTATCTGCAACGCAAATTCTAAAAAAACATTTGTTTGCCGATTTTTAAGATGGTTATACATCATATAAAACATGAACACATCTGCCAGTTGTGAACCTTTTTCTGGTTGTGGATAAACATTAAAGTAGCGCATCACGTTTGGGAGATTCTAAGATGGTTCGTTAACTGAACATATTTTCTTTGAAAGGAATGCGGTAGGAAAGCCCCTATACTGAATTTGTTTTTTAATAATAAAAACCCAAATCTGTGTCATTGAGGATTAGAACCTGGGTAGCTAGGTTGTACATCCACTTCCCTAACCAAGTAAGCTAGACACAGTTCTTAAATCAACGGAATTGACATGAGTTTGCATCACATAAGGGATTTGGTTATCGGATGAAATACCGCGGTTAAACGGCCGATAAACGGAATCCCCACCCCGTCCGGTAAATGACTTTATCATTTAAAAATATCAGTTTGTTTGAATTTGGACCGATTTTTTAGTCCAATGTAAAGCTATTTTTTGACAAAAACAGAAAAGAAACTATCTAGCTAAGCTGAAAAAAACTATATTTTCTCCTTATGGCTCTATACTTTAACCAACATAACTCAGACTTGAATATTGTCATGCATCTATACAAATTAGGCTAAAATCCTATGAAAATCTTTGCATTTCTTTTAATCTACATGGCCGAGGAACCCAGAGTAATGATCTCCATGAAGGAGGTTTATGAATTTAAACATTCAACTGATTAATACAGTCCAAGTATGTTTGCCTAGGTTGTATACTAAAATATGGACATAGATACTTCCAATAGGATTGGAAAAAAAGGAAGTGAAAGAAGAAATGATCTCTTGTTTCTAGAGTTAATATTCCAAAAAAATGTTTACACTGCAATAAGTCCCTTGTATTCAATCTATCTTGCAATAGTAACCAGAAAGACACTTTGTGCCTCTTCCTAGAGCAGGATTTTCATAGCCATTTAAAATCAGGTGGCAGAGGCATGAGATATTTTTAATTCATGAAAAAAGCATAAGATTTGGTAACAGAAAATTTCTATCACGAGAGGTATATCCATTTATCCAGTTCCTCATGAAGTTCACTGCCTTTAAGCAGCTGAGAGAACTATTGGGGAACTCATGAAAAGCTTGAAATGAAAGTGGCAAATGAAAATGATCTTATGGAGCACTATGCAACTTTGCATAGTTAAATGAGACATCTAAAGATTTGCTAAAATCTGTCAAATGAGGGAAAATAAGCTACAGATTCTCCCCATCCCAATTATCCTTCCATAACATAATTGTGCTTCCACTTTGGATTTGACACGTGGCAAGATTTTTGATCTCTGCAAGCAACTTAGTACAATACTTCCACCAATAATAATAATATGACATCTTATCAGGTGGTAGGCATGTGCCATAGTAGGATTCCAAGACCAAATTCACCAATGGGGTATCAGTTCCATTATAAAACTTGTCAGGAGACAGATGTTTTGCATGCTTAGATCCTTAATTCCGAGGCCACCCTTGTCCTTGGGTTTGCATATCATATGCCATGCAACTACAGTTGGTCTATACTGAGAGAACTCTCCTTTCTTTCTCAAGCAATGTGTTTTGTACTTATCCACTTGATCAATGATACCCTAATAAATACTTAGAGTACTCAAATAGAAGATGGAAAGAAAAGAAAGGACGGAGCTAAGAAGCTCAAGCTTTCCTCCTTGTGTTAAAAAATCATAGCATGTTTGCAGCCTCCTCTTTATTCTTCTAACCAAAGGCAATAAGTGCTCCATTCTAGGCTTATGGAAGACCCAAATAGGTAAAAGGAAAACATCCCTCTTGACACTGAAGTGTAGCTGCTAAGTCACTCAAGCTGTCTTGAGAGATATTAATATGGTACAAGTATTTGATTTATGAAAAATTCACTTTCAACCCCGTGGAAATATAAAATTCATCTACAATGGACTTAAAAAGCTCTAATTGACTATGATCAGCCTTCATTACAACTAGTCACCAGCATACCAAATGACATGAAAGTCATTAGAGTAATTTACTAGAATAGGAGAATGAATTAAATTGTGGTGCAAGGCATCATTCAGAACTATTTGTACAAGATCATCTACCAGTACAAATAATAGGGGAGAAATGGTACAAATAATAGGGGAGAAATGGGTCCCCTTCCTAACTCCTCTTTTACACTTGAAATTACTTCCTGGTACCCCATTTAGAAGGATAAAAGATACCCAGTGCTCAATAACTTGAAATCTAGCCACACCATTTTTTCACCAAAACCCTTACTCCTCAGGATATCAATGATTAGAGAATGCTCCACTTTGTCAAATGCTTTATCAAAATCTATTTTTAACAAAAAAAATCTTCCCTTGATATATGACATTAATGTATGTATTCATAGCTCCCATGGCAAACAACCCTGAATGTTCCTTGACTTTATGAACCCATATTGGTTCTGGTGAATAAGTTGCATAATTACACCTTGCAACCTATTGGCGAAAGTTTGGTTATGATCTTGTGAGGGCACAATTTAGCAAGGAGATGGGCCTAAAGTCATTGACAGTCAAGGGAGTAGTGCATTTAGGGACTAGGGTGATGTATGAGTTATTTATGCTCTACACATTTAGAGACTCGTCATGGAACTGATCACAGAAATCATAGATTTTTTTATAATATGCCAACACTTCTTGAAGAATTCTCGATCCATTAGGTCTAGAGGGAATTGTTTTTAGGAAATTCTTTAACTATCACATCAATTTCTTCATGAGTGAAAAGGTTCTCCAGCTCTTACAAATTATTGCGCCTGTGAGTTAAAGATCTCAAATCGAACAACATTTCATGAGGCTCGGATTGACCCAATCTATGTTTGTAGGCTGACAACACTAGGGTAGCTTTTCCTTCATGTGCTGAATGGATAGAGACATCAAAGATGGTGAGACTAGAGATATGATTTATTCTATGTTGTGTAGTTAACAAGGCATGAAAGAAACTAGAACTCTCATCACCAAATCTGACCCACTTAATCTTTCCTCTTTGATTCCAAAACAACTTCTATTTGATTAATAGAGAAGCTTGCAACTATTTAAGGCTTAGCCTAAAGTTCAACTCCCTGATTATCAGATTTCTACTGTTTTCCATATAGTCTAATAGACTTATTACATCATTCACATCCTGAATAGTACTCCTTAAATTTTATGCCCTTTAGCCCATTTAGAGCACCTCAGAGGATTTTTTGCCGTGAGTCTCTTGGCTGCATCACCATAGTGAATAGTTTTTTGCCAAACAGATTCCACCAGTGGGACAAAATCCTCATGCTCCATCTAGTGATTCTCAAATATGATACTAAAGTCTATAACTTTCTCTTTCGATGTAATTTCATGCAATTTGTCTCGGACTTTCGATTTCTACTCCTTCATATTTATATTTGAAATGTTACGAGTTTAAAATTCAAATTTTGCTAGAGAATTTCATCCGGTATTTGTTCGGTTATGTCCGGTAACCATGATTACCTGAGATCACAGCATCCTCTGATATTTTCTATTTACTAGTGCACAATCATTTTTACATGAGAGAATCCAAGTTGTATGTTTCTTTCTTGATGACATAAAGTGGCTATTATACCACTAAATCTTGGTTTTTCAAACTTCAATTACAAACACGATTCCACTATTTAATGAGCGATAGGTAGATGGAGAAATAGAAGGAGCTCCATCTAAGTTTTCTTGACAAAGAAAATATATTAATATGGCGAGGATATCAATTACGCCCAGCCTCTGCACCAACAAGATCTCTAAAGACATTAGGGATGAACACAACCAAGAATAAAATAAAAAAGCAAGAAAAGAAAAACAAAGACCCTATCGTGGTGTTCGATCACTCAAAAAAACACTCTAACCACCACTGAATACAACACTTGTACTACAAACAAGGCTCTTCAAAGCAACGCCTTCAAGAAAAAAACAATGAAGAAGCATTATTATTGTCCGATCGAAGATCTTGGGTTTTCAACCTAGAGAAAGTCAGAGTTTTTAAAACAATGTCTTTAACGAAGCCATTCTAAGTTACAACCAATGAAGATCAAATCTTGGGTTTTCACCCTAAATGTCGAGACTCGGTACTCGAGAAGCACCACCAAAAATTACCACTCTCTCTTGCCAAGTCTGTTGTTGCAAGTCTCCAAACACCCGACACACATGAAAAACATGTGACGTGAAGTCTACATCGCAACCAAAATACTTCTCCGCCATTACTAACTTCTGATACACCATGACTTTCTCCACTTTGGTCAGTCCATGAAAATATATATGAAGGTATTTCCATGGCACTGACAAGACAGTGAAACTTCACGCCACGCCCTCATAAGGCCTCACTGGCAGAAAATAAGGGCATGCCTTACCAGATCGATTTCAATCTAGAAATCCAGTGGCACCATATGCCAAACTGTTGAAAACTCCGAAAGAAAGACCGGAGCTCGTCAAGATCCAGATCAAGGAAGCCTTCATGAATCAGATATGTGGCTTGGTGCTCGAAGAAAAACAGGGCCAAACCACCTTTATTCAGATCAAGCTGGCAACCTCCACGCCACCAGATTGCTACAGAGGAGAAGGCGATTCAGCACCACAGACCGACATCGAAAAAGGAGCAACGAATAGCCCGAGACGTTATCCCAAACTAGGCCCGTGCCGCCACCTCCAAAGGCTGAGGCGCCATCGCTAGCGCAGCCCCGCTCCTCCAGCGCACAACCACGCACGTCGTCTGCCATATATTGACCCATATCGGGCCCATGACATGCCAGTGCCATTGACGACCGCGCCTCAGAGCGGCGCATGAGACCACCAATGGTCGTCATTTCGTCGGCGTCACCCTAGCCCATCATCACCGTGGCAATCCTCACCTTCACCTCCTCCGACCACCATGTGCACGCACCCGACGCCGAAATTGTCCACTCCGAGACTCAATCGGCACGCGCCACTCCTTCGACTAGACGGGCACCGCCACCTCCGTCGGCCTCGACAGCAGTAGCGGACAGGAAAGACATGAGGGAAACACTCGGCTAGGGTTTCGAGGTTCCTCTAGAGTCGTCGTACCGGGATCAGCAGGAGGGGAATTGGAGGTTCTTGGTCCTCTGCGAAATCAGTTCGCCAGAGTGGAGGCCACCCGGGAGGGTTTTTTAAGCACCATACATGCTGCCACATGAAAACAGTGACCACCATAAAATAGGGCGCTGTTAGGGCATCTCCACCGGGGAGACACAAACGGACATTCAATTCTGTCTGTTTGAGTCGTGTCATGGACGATTTAGGTCTGTGGTCTGGCCTGTCCGGCCAACCGCGCACAGCAGCGTGACTCAAACTGGACAAAAACGGACAGGCCAGTCCAAGAAAAGAAGGTTCATGTATGTCTGCATCTGGGCCAGCCTGTGTCTCGTTTGTCCAGACATACCTATCCGTCACTCAGATCTGGATCACGGATGAGTCGGTCCGTCCGAAATAATCCAGATGGATCGCACCGCTGGAGCGTCTGCGCAGACCCATACGGATACGCGCAGACCATTTGAGTCTCTCCGGTGAAGATGCCCTTAGACCACAAGAAAGAGTCCAATGGACCAAGCTTCGTTTCAAAAAATAAGATGTTTTAGATTTGTGAAAAGAATGTATCTAGACTTGTTTTAGTATCTAGATTCACTCCACGGCTGAGTGAACCTACCTATGAAGAAAATGTAAATACATTTGTTTTACAAAGCTAAACATGTTATGTTTTAAAACGGAGGAAGTACACGCGAACGGCATTTTCTACTCAAGTGATTGCAACCCCCTCGTAGGGTATTAATTTGAGGAGGAGGAACAGTCATAAGAGCGAGAGGAGTCAGTGGGCTTGGCAGGAGCAGGATACGGCGAGTGTGGCGGGAGCCAACATCAGAAACAAACCTCGCTACGGCGCCTCCCCTCTCGTTTCACCATGTCGAAAGACGTCGGCACCGATATCCCAGCCGCCGAGGCGCCGGCGAAACGCGCCCCCCTCAATAAGTACGCCCTCGCTTGCGCCATACTGGCTTCCATGAACTCCATCCTTCTCGGCTATGGTTCGTGCACCTCTCTCTCACTGATTCATGGACGTACGCAACTACTGAATTGCATCGGTAACTGTGTGTAACGATTCTTGTGCTATGCGGCTGCGTGCGCGATCGATGGAGCAGATGTGTCGGTGATGAGCGGAGCGCAGATATTCATGAAGAAGGACCTGAAGATCAACGACACGCAGATCGAGCTACTGGCCGGCATCATCAACATCTTCTCGCTCGTCGGCTCGTTGGCGGCGGGCCGGACGTCGGACTGGATCGGCCGGCGGTACACCATGGTGCTCGCGGCGATCATCTTCTTCGCGGGCGCCCTCATCATGGGCCTCGCCCCGGGCTACGCCGTCCTCATGGTCGGCCGCTTCGTGGCCGGCGTCGGGGTCGGCTACGCGCTCATGATCGCGCCGGTGTACACGGCCGAGGTCGCGCCCACCTCCGCACGCGGCCTGCTCACGTCCTTCCCCGAGGTGTTCATCAACACCGGGGTGCTCCTCGGCTACATCTCCAACTACGCCTTCCACAGCCTCCCGGTGCACATCAGCTGGCGCGCCATGTTCCTCGCCGGCGCCGTGCCGCCTGTCTTCCTGGCCGTCGGCGTCCTCGCTATGCCGGAGTCGCCGCGGTGGCTCGTCATGCAGGGGCGCATCGGCGACGCGCGCCGCGTCCTCCAGAAGACCTCCGACTCCCCCGAGGAGGCCGTGGAGCGGCTAGCCGACATCATGGGCGCCATGGGCATCCCAGAGGGGATCGCCGACGACAGCGACGAGGTGGTCGCCATCGTCCGCAAGAACAAGGGCAACCACGGCGAGGGCGTCCTGAGGGACCTGCTGCTCCGTCCGACGCCGCCGGTTCGCCGCATACTGATCGCCTGCCTCGGCCTCCAGTTCTTCCAGCAGGCGTCCGGCATCGACTCCGTGGTGCTGTACAGCCCCCACGTGTTCGAGAAGGCCGGGATAAAGTCCGACGCGAACTCCATCGGAGCCAGCATTTCCGTGGGCGCGACCAAGACGCTATTTATACTGGTGGCCACGTTCTTCCTCGACCGCGTCGGCCGGCGGCCTCTGCTGCTCACCAGCGCCGGCGCGATGGTGGTCTCGCTCGTCACGCTTGCCTCGGCGCTGCACGTGATCAGCGGGCGGGCTGCCCCTGCTGACGGGGCGACGGCGCTGTCGGGGGTGGCCATCGCGTCGGTGCTGGCGTTCGTTGCGTCGTTCTCGATCGGGATGGGGCCCATCGCGTGGGTGTACAGCTCGGAGATCTTCCCGTTACGGCTTCGCGCGCAGGGCTGCGCGCTCGGCACGGCGATGAACCGGATCATGAGCGGGGCGATCACCATGTCCTTCTACTCGCTCTCCAACAAGATCACCCTCGCCGGGAGCTTCTACCTGTACGCTAGTATTGCTGCCGCCGGGTGGGTGTTCATGTTCTGCTTCCTGCCGGAGACGAGGGGCAGGAGCCTGGAGAACACCGAGGTGCTCTTTGGTGGCGGCGATGGCGTGGGGAAGGAAGATGGCCATGAGCATACCAAGTCCACGGAGTTGACTACTCAGTAGTGAGTACCTACGCAACATCAGTGTACTGTTAGCGGTCGTGTTCAGTCCGGATGCTCCAAGTAACTAGCTGGATATTCAGACTCATGTTTTTTTTTCATACGACTCCAATAAGCTGGTTCCCATTACCAATAGATAACAGAAGAAAAGTCTCGATCTAAAACGTAAAAACGAAAATAAAACTAATAACACTAGGTGCTCCACACTACACAAGATCCACCACAAAGGATAACAGGTTTAACATAGCTAACCAAGTATATCGCCCCAAAAACAAAAGGAAACATTCTAGTTTTTTGCTAATCAACCCCACACGGGGAACACTAATCATTCTCCATCAATCTCCGGAGGCGTTGTTGTCATCATCCATCGCCCTTTCTCGATTCTTTGAGTTGAGACTCGCCTAGCCATCTCGTGAACTTGAGTCGCCATAAGTTGCAGGAGATCAGCGCCATCCACCAGCACATTCATGTCCCGCTCATTTTGCAGGCCTGCCTAATATCGAAGGAACGCATACATGTAACATATCAATCCCAAAGGGGAAGAAACAAGCTTTCCTTCAAAACATGCTCGATTTCTAGTTTTCCATAAAGCCCAGCACATAGTAGCAACATAAACAATATGAACATTATAACCATAAGGAAGGAAATACACAATCCACCAGAAAAACTGAGTAAAACAACAGGGACGTGAATTTGCACCCAGACAACAAGCAACAGTACTTCACATATAAACATCAGCAGGGCAACAAAAGAACATATGATTAATCGTCTCCTCCCCAGGACAAAACTGACCTATATAACTGCCCACCCATTTTCTCTTCTTCATATTATCTTTGATAGCAATAGCGTTATGCCAAATAAGTTAGAGCCAAATTTTAATTTTAAGAGGTAGTTTAGCTTTCCACATATGTTAGAACGACCTATCCAAACCCACATCCGCAAGCTTGTTATATAAGGATTTTACAGAGAAAATCCCAGATTTAGTGAACTTCCATTTAGGCCTATCATTTTCATCATTCAAGGATACAGAGGTTAACTGATTCCTCAAAACTCGCTACTGTGATGCCAACAGAGATGACAACCATCTTCTAAAGGTAAAAAAAAAACCAAATCAGACATCTATCTAACAGTGCCAATTTTTTGGTTGCAAATGTCAAAAATATCTGGGAACCTCTCACAGAGGGGAAGATCCCCAAGCCATTGATCATGCCAGAAATCAGTTTCCCTACCATCCCCAATTTCCATTATCATTACAGAAAGATATATATTTTTAAGTCTTAGTAAATCTTTTCAAACAGCAGAATCTCCATGTTTCCCACTCAACCTCCAAATACCAAGTGTTATTTTGTCTTTGCTCTAACAATTCTCTGCCTGAAAACATCCTCAAACTCCGCTCTCCACCACCATTTACACAACAAACAGATATTAAACATTTTTAAATATTTTATTCCCAACCCTCCTTTCTTCCTTGGCCTATAAATCAAAGACCATTTAACCATGTAATACTTCTTCTTGTTATTAGCCTCCTCCCAAAAGAATTTATGAATGATTTTGGTAAAATCTTCCAAGTTAGTATCAGCAACCAAATACATGGACATATAATAAATCAACAGACTACTCAAAGAGGGTTGAATAAGAGTAAAGCGCCCACCAAGCGAAGAGGAATTGCCAATCCAATCATCAAACTTCTTTTTAAGTTTATCATAAAGAGGTTGTAAATCAACTACATAAAGCCTGGTGCCGCAAATAGGGACACCAAGATATTTAATAGGCCAGGAACTAAGCTGACAACAAAATAAATCAACATACATCAAACCTTTCTCTCCATCATCCAAAACCAGCATGAGTTCACTTTTATTAAAATTAATTTTTAGTCTAGACATGGCCTCAAACATATACAAAATCAACTTAACATGTATTAATTGATCAATGTCATGCATCCTGAATGAGTAGTTGTGACCCGTATGTGATGCGCACATGATCAACGTCTGAGACAATTTTGAAACTAGAAATGCAAGATTAGTTTGTAACGTACTGAGATGGAATGTGGGGCAGCAGGCAGTTTTTTTCTTAGTTAGGAAAATATACCGGTAGGCAACGGGATTTCAAACCGGTAAATTATAAAATTCCTTCAAATTTGAATAAATTATTAAAGTACTGGTCAATTTATCCAATAGCATTGTTCCTAGGTGGTGATCAGAAAAACCAATTTCCGGCGAGATATCTAAAATACCGATCAGAAAAATTAAAACTCTTGCAGCAAGGCTGGCTGATGAGCTTGGCCTATTAAGAGCCTTAGGAACCTATGTTTTTTTGGGGTCAAATGAACCACACGCTACAGAATTTGTTAAATATCGTGATCAATCTCAAAGACTAGAAAATATCGGTAGGAGGCAACAAATACCTACGAACTATTATTTACCTCTTAAACCATATGATGTGTGGAGATTTAACTTTATGGGTCCCTTTTTTACCGTCAAATGGATATACTCTCATTTCAGCTGCAATTGATTATGTCAACAAATGGGTGGAGGCGATCCCTACCAAAAGTGATGACCATCGTACAACAACAACGAAGATGTTTAAAGACATCATACTTCCTAAGGTTAGAGTATCTAGATATCTTATTACATATGGTCGTTCTCATTTCTTATCTAGCTAGTGTTCTTAAGAAGCGAAAAAACGATTTGGAGGACGTCCTCCATGGAGGACTTTTTTAATTTTTCAAAAAGCGTCAAATGTTTTTGAAATAAATATATTCATATATCCCACAATGTAAAATACATGTATGCAAGATTTCAAAGCAAAATAT
This sequence comes from Avena atlantica, assembly GCA_910589765.1. Taxonomy (NCBI): domain Eukaryota; kingdom Viridiplantae; phylum Streptophyta; class Magnoliopsida; order Poales; family Poaceae; genus Avena; species Avena atlantica. The sequence goes on from OU342737.1 coordinate 44,396,665, forward strand.
ATTGTATTTTTTGCGCAATAAAAAAAGACAAATATGACAAATTCTGGGAAAAAGAGGCCCATTCAAAAAAAAAGCACTGTTCATGTCCAGATCTAAAATGTTCTCTTTTTTTCTAAGGCTAGAATAAAGATTATTTTCGCATGCTTTTCTGAACGCGCTTATTATAAATGATTAATTATGTTCCTATATTTTTTCGGAGTTTTTGAAACTTCAAATTTGAATTTTATAGTAAAAAAAAGTCCTCCCTGGCGCTCTTCTGCCAAAACGACGCTCTCCTAGCAAAATATGATGTTACGCATATAATTGTTTCTCCGTAGCATCCACAAATATGTGGTCAAGTTGATTTGAGTAATAGGAAGACTAAACTTATTTTGCAAAAAAGGTTAATAGGTCTATATCTGACCGAATCTAAAAGATGATACTTTATGGGCATATATAACTACTTTTAAAAACAACTTATGGATATGTCACCTTATAAAATGGTTTATGGTAAAGCTTGTTACATTCCAGTAGAGTTAGAACATAAATATGCTTAGATGGTCAAACAACTAAATTCGATTGAAAACTGCCGGTGAGAACAGAATTTTACATATAAACTTGATAGATGAATGGAGTATTAAAGCCTATGAGAGTGGTATCTTATTTAAATAAAAATTTAAATTAGGCATGTCAAAAAAATTCAGAAAAGAAAGTTTAAAATAGGGATCAAGTGTTATTATTCAACTCTCATTTCAAGTTTTCTGTAGGTAAGCTAGTTTCAAAATAGCAAGGACCATTAGTTATTCAGAAGGTCTACCGCTCTGTAGCCATTCATTTTCAAGGCAATATTGAAGATAAGACTCGTGAAGTTAATGGTCAACGCATTAAATATTATATTATATGTCAAAAATTGTTTGATATATGGAAGATATACATCTTCAGAGTCACGAGAAATAAATTATCTCAAAATATAATCTGTTGGAAACTTTGAAATCAATAAAAGGTAAATTTAAGAGACGTAACTCTCTTGAAAAAAATTAGAAACTTCTAGAAGGAAAGTATTTTTAAAAAATAAGTCATATCACAATAGGATTTGGAGAAACAAAGTTGTACCGAGGAGGATCTCCAGGGGCATGGACAGACTGGCATGTCACACCAAGTTGTACCGAGGAGGATCTCCAGGGGCATGGACAGACTGACATGTCACACCACCAGGAGGATCTTTTCCCTATGGACACTATATCACCTCCGTTTCATGACAAACTCTTCATACTTCTAAAAAAACCTCAATATGCACCCCTCTTTGTCGATCTAATCTCGCATCGAGTTTTTTCGAAGCAAATATTGTCTTTTAACCCATGACTTTCAGACCCCTCCATAGGATTTTCACCATGTCTTTAGAAGATTCCTATCAATGCTCATCGATGCAAGAAGATAGGGATGATTATCAAGGACTCAACCCTATGTCTCTATGGAGAAGCAAAAAGAAGAAAAAAGACCATTTTGGCGAGGAAGAAAGCAAAGAAGATGTTGCAGCGGAAGAGGAAGATGATGAAAAGTTAGATGAAAAGCACGCCGCTAACATGAAATACAAATGGAAGCTACACTCATCCTTTATTACCATTTCTGTCGTGAAGGTGATGGGACTCGATTCTTCGCAAAGAAGGAATACACACATGAGCACTGGAGTTAAGGTCCAAGCCATTCTCTTTCTTCTAAAAATCTTTTTGATAACTTGAATTACACAGAATATATGTGTGTTCCAAAGTCTAAATTATCACAATAGTGGGATAAATTCGTCCCTAAGGTAAAGAAGGGATCGAGCTGTGATTGGAAGCCTAACAAAGAGGAAGTTAAGCAAGCACTTTGGGATGATATGGATCGGGCTGCTAGAGACTTCAAGGGAGCATATAACCTCATGATGAACATCATGGCTGATATCAAGAAGTATGATAACCCATAATTGCCAAATAAAATGCATAAGAAGCTGCAACAACCACTCAAGATTGTGAGAGTTTTATCTAGTTTATCATATCTTTTAGTTTATCATATTGCATTCTAATTACCTTTCATTACGAGGGGTTTTATTTTATTCTTAGTTATGCATGGATCTTGGAGAATTATCTATGTATCCTTTGTGCGAGTGATTTATAATGAGATATAAGTATTGGGGATATGCATGTTTCCATCAATTGGAGATTTATGGGACATCACTCATACAAATGATCACATCATAGTTAGAGGTGTCAATTGCACTTTGCTTAGAGCTAATTAACTTGAGCATGTTGGAGAAGCATAGAATATGTCTAAAAATGAAATAAATAAAGTTAGTGGTAAACTTATAAGTGGTTTTTATTGAAATTCAAATCTAGTGTTGTTTAAAAGGTTTAATCTTTTTGAAGGGGTTCGCAGTAGAAACCAAAAAAAATCTGACTAGCCTAACACCATATGCCCAAGATCTATTTAGGAGTAATATTGTAACGAAGAGAGACTTCGGTAATATATCCTTGTAGACCGAAAGCGGTTAACACTCATACAGGAACATGGATAATTTAGTCATACTTAAACCGACCTCAAGGTCACAAAGCTTCTCGCACGTTGATGCATGTAAAATACATACATGAACTTTGTAGTTTGTTAACATGTTTACCCACATATTTTCATCATATATAATGTCATATCCATGTTTTACATTGACTTTTGGGGATTTACCAATAATCCCCTTTATTTTGGCTATAACCCGGCGGGGTAGAAAAAACATGTTTTCAATGTTTTTAATGTTTTAGGACCTATACGAAGTCAAATGGAGCTGAACTTTTGAGAATTCTAATATTTATCCACAAGAAGCATCTAGAGCATAAGAACCTCACCTGGAGGACCAGGAGGCCCAAATGAGCATGGGTGGCGCGCCCAGCCCAGGTGGGTGTGCCACCTACCCTCGTTTGCTTCTCGGTCGTCCGATCGCCTTGATTCTTTCGTCCACGGTGTTCGCTTGACCTAAAAACCCTATATAAGGATCCCAAGGGAGACCTCGAGACACAACACACCAGAAACGAAAACTCCACCAAACAGAGTCGGATCTAGCAAAGATTGGAGGGGGAAACTCCACTAGAGCCACCTCTAGGGAGATCTCCATCCTCTCCAACATCTCCGGCATCATCACCATGATAAAGAGGGAGTAGTCCACCTCCCGACTATGGGTTTGTGGTAGTAGCTTGATCTATTTCTCTCTTGTTCTTCATAGATCTAGTACCATATGAGCTACCCTACAAGATTTATTGATAGATGCATATCATGTACCCTATTTTTAATTGCTTGTTTTGATCCAACTTGTATGCAAGAACTTGTATGGAGAGAAGTGTGTGTTAGATAGATGGAGTAGCATGGCTGTAGTGATTGAATTGTGACAAACAATATTCAAGATCTACTTTGGTTTTTATCTTTCTTTTACTGCCTCACTAGGGATGAAGTGAAATCATGTGCTATAGTTATCATGTGACAATGTGATAATATTGTTACATCAAGGTAGCATATTTATATTTCAAAAATCATGTTATATTACTTAAAGATGGAGTTTCCCTTTCTTGGGGTGTATAAGAGAGATGTATTTCATCTCTATGTTAGAACGTGATGTTCATATGAATTCTTATCAAACACATATAGAAGTTCCATCAATATTTATAATTGATGAATTGTTTTATGATAACTATAACTTAAAAAGAGAGTAGACAAGTGAACCCATGAACCCCGGTCCGATTTTAATCATAAGAAACACCTTTCCATTGTATCTACTACCTTTTATATTTTCTGCAATTTATTATTTCGAAAATATAAAAATACTTTCCCTACTTGCAATCATTCATAAAACCCCCAAAACAACTCTATTATCTTCTATATCATCTAGTTTGCATTACTTTACTTTATTTAGTTTATTTATATTTTATTTCATATTACTAATACAAAACCTTGTGCTTGACAATCACTTGGTGGAGTTGGGGACACAAGACAAATTATTTACTTTATAGGTTGCTTAAAGAAGAGAAGACAAGTACACTTTCATAACCAATTCCCTCAGAGTTTGAAAAAACCCTCAGTCCACCCTTGTGGGGAAAAGAAGCTTGCTACAACACTCCACACTTCGAGTCCCAACGAAAAGTGCCACGATTGTTGCCATCACACGTCATCTCCTGGTTCTGACATGACATCTCCTGGCACCACAAGCGGGAGCGTTCTCGTGGTCTGAAGACTGACAACTTTAGAATCTATGAAAACATAAAATTTACCTTTTCTAAATTTTTTTTCCAAAAACATACATAAGTCTTGAATCTTTGATAAACGACTTTCAATAAAACATCAAACAAACACCGTAGAACTTACTGAGTATGCTCGCACTCAATCTATCCTTCTTAACCGTTGCTTAGGTTGTGAATATGAGGACCGACACGGAGATTAGAATCAACAACAGGGTATCAGATTAGTAAAAAAAAGACAGAATGTATATATAGGATACATCAGAGCTACTATAGGTAGATGATCTAGCAATAGTATAGATTCTCCAATAAGTTGCAAACTCCAATGGTTTTAAGCTTAATATTATCATTGATTAGGAAGCTATTCCATCCGCGTATGAACTTCTATCATGTTGTGAATCCTCATTGAACGAGGAGGATCTCGAAGCTTTATACACTTTTGGCTCCTGTATGATCAATAAATTTGTTGGACCCCCAATGTTTCTGTTGAACCACTCTGAGGGATGTGATATTTACGGATGAAAACTTTCGTGAGTGCCATGTCAACGACTTGTACACTATAACATGCACCGGTGTACGTTAGTCACCGCAAAGTGGTGGGGAGAGGGTGTCAAGATAGAGCATGTCGGCGATGGCGCGTGGCGGGCGGCGGTGGCGAGCGGTAGCAGGAGCTCCATGGCGTAGACGGCCGGCGCTAAGAGCTCTAGATGTGAGGCTTGCTGAAAAACCAAGTAAAGGAAATGAGATAAGGTTGGCAGAGATCATCCATTATATGGCATATGGAATGAAATGGGGCCATTTTAGAGAATTTATGAACGAAATCTATGCTAATATTGAAGCATGATGTATGTCGATTAGCAATGGTGTATAAAGACCAAAGATGTTGGATTTAAACTTAGCTTGTAAACATGTATTACACCGTTGGACGTGTCGTTTCACATCCTGTGTCGTCTTTGGTCGAAAGTCGTAAGTGGATAACATGACATATGTCTTGTCACGACCAAAATAACCCACTAAGCCTCCTTCGTGAGCTTATTGGAGTAGCAAACTCGGAGAGAAGACTTTAAAAATAAAAGCCATCTATTTTCTTTTTCCAATAAAACACTTGGTGAAAATTGGGCCAAAAGAAGAATCAGAAGGATATAAATCCTTAGTGATTGGGCCATATTGGCAAGCATGAGAGAGTGTGGCCTGCGTGCCCGTGCTGACGATTGTGCCTACTCAAGGAAATTTCAGCGTCGCAGGAAGGACAAATTGTAATAATACAATTAAACTGAACCCTATCTGAAGTTCTGAACCCGTCTCTGCTATCGTCTATTTCATGCCCTCCGCTTTCCATGTCTTCCCTACCCAATCCCCTTTTTCAAATTGTTAGGTCGTGACAGTACCCAGTGGATGTACTCTGTGTGTATGGGTACCGTGCGTAATAATATGGACGTGTATCGATATTGCTGACACCCCGCCCTTTAAACAGCGGTGGCGATATATTTCATTTCACGTGGGCTCTAGAGGATACCCATACTAGATCGTACTGCACGTGCAGTCCACCTCACCGCGGCACGCGGGCCAAGTGGCCAGCACAAGACACACATCGCATGCCTCAGCGGCACCTCGATCCATCGGGCCACCCACCCTCTTCGTCGCGACCAGGGCCACGTTGCCGCCATGCACGCTACGGCCTCCACACGTAGCAGGCTCACGCCACGCATCAAACACTTCGCCACCTTACCACCCGTCGTCTACATATGAGGCGCCGATCCCTCCCGTTCAATCCACAGACCGCGCGCGAGGTCGCTGAGAAAGGAAAACAAAAAACAAAGACTTGCAATCATGGCGGTGGCGACTGCTCGGTGGTGGCTCGTCCTGTTCCTGTCCGTGTCCGCCGCGGCGTGGGCGTCGGTGGCCGCGGCGCACGACAAGCAGTGGAAGGCCGGCGGCGCGGTGGGCGGCCAGGTCGTGCCGAAGGAGAAGCGGCGGATCGTCGCGGCGAGCGAGGCGGGAATCGTCACGGCCGCCGACGTCGCCGACGCGGCGGGCACGGTGTACCGGCTGCAGTTCATCACCATGGACCCCGGCGCCCTGTTCCTCCCCGTGCAGCTGCACGCGGACATGGTCTTCTACGTGCACAGCGGTACGCGGCGACAGTACTGATACTTGACTAAGTACACTGTACACTGCTGTTTATCTGACTGATGACTTCTGGGGGCAGGGAGGGGTAAGGTGAGTTACATCGAGGAAGGGGCCAGCGAAGCAAGCTCGACGGAAGTGGAGCGAGGAGACGTGTACAACTTCGAGCAGGGCAGCATCCTGTACATCCAGAGCTACCCCAACGCCACCAGAGAGCGCTTCCGGATCTACGCCATTTTCACTAGCAACGCCATCAGCTCAGATGACCCCTCGGTGCGTACCAACTACAACTCCCCTTCTGTGTTTACTTTATTTGGTGGTCTGCTTGTTCAGGAGTATTTTGGTGATACTGACGAGTACCTGCACCCCAATATTTCAGCATCCGACGTCGGAAGCGTACTCGGGCGTCAGTAACCTGCTGAAAGGATTTGATAACGAGATTCTCCGACTGGGATTTGGGGTGAGTGCGCCTAAAACGTCAAATTAATACGCATGCACCATCTATCTAGAGAAACCACATCGTCGGTTGCAACATTACCTGAACTACTACTGTTCGTCTTGCAAGGTTTCCCCTGACGTGGTGGAGGCGATCAAATCCGCCAAGAGCCCGCAGTCGATCATACGGTACAATCCAGACCAAGAGAAGAAGGAAGGGGATTCGAACTGGACGGAGGATATCTTCGACGCGCTGTGGGGGGTCGACCCGCTGAACAAGAAGAAGAAGCAAAAGAAGGACAAGAAGGAGAAGAAGGACAAGAAGTCCAAGACATTCAACTTCTACTCCGGCAAGCCGGACGTCGAGAACTGCTACGGATGGAGCAAAACCATGACAAACAAGGACCTTCAGAACATGAAGGGGTCTGACATTGGCATGTTCATGGTGAACCTGACCACGGTGCGTGGGCTTGCACACTCCACTTCGCATTTTCTTTTCAGTTTTCGTGCTAAGACAAAAGTGTTTGAATTGATCGATTGCAGGGGTCCATGATGGGGCCTCACTGGAACCCGAAAGCGACGGAGATCGCCATCGTCACCCACGGGTCGGGGATCGTGCAGACGGTGTGTCCGAGCAGCCAGTCGGGCGGCGGGGGCGAGAGCGGGCCCGGCCACCACGAGCACGCGGGCGGCAGGGGCGAGAGCGACCACCACGAGGAGGGCCAGCAGGAGTGCAAGAACTCGGTGTTCAGAGTGAAGGAGGGGGACGTGTTCGTGGTGCCGCGGTTCCACCCGATGGCGCAGATGTCGTTCAACAACGGGTCCTTCGTGTTCGTCGGGTTCAGCACGCACATGGGGCAGAACCACCCGCAGTTCCTGGCCGGGAAGCAGTCGGTGCTGCAGGTGATCGGGAAGGAGATCCTGGCGCTGTCGCTGGGACAGAAGAACTCGTCCGCCGTGGAGAAGCTGCTTTCGGCGCAGGGCGGGTCGACCATAATGGCGTGCATCTCGTGCGCGGAGGAGCTGGAGAGGAAGGCGGAGCAGGAGGAACAGGAGGGAGGGAAGGGAAAGGGTGGCGGCGGCGAGGAGGAAGAAAGGAGGAGGAAAGAGGAGGAAGAACGGAAGAGACGGGAGGAGGAGGAAGAGAGGGCGAGGAGAGAGGAGAAGGAAAGGAAGCAGAGGGAGGAGGAAGAGCGGAGGAGGCGCGAGGAGGAAGAGAGGGCAAAGAGAGAGGAAAAGGAAAGGAAGCAGAGGGAGGAGGAAGAGCGGAGGAGACGCGAGGAGGAAGAAGCGGCGCGGGAAGAGGAAGAGAGGCGCAGGAGAGAGGAGGAAGAGGGCGGCGGTGGCCACGGCGGCAGAGGAGGAGACAAACCACCGAAGGAAGACGAGGAAGAAAGGCGGAGGAGGGAGGAGGAGGAAGCAGGAGGCCGTGGTGGTGACGAGCCGCCGGAAGAGGAGGAAGGCGACTGGGGAGGAGATTCGTCCAAGACCCTCAAGAAACGCTTCCTTGCTCGCAAGGGCGCAGTGTTCCGTAGCGCCTGAAGATCTCCAACGTTCAGTTCGCCCTCCCATTGCAGCATGCGCTTTCTGCAATTCCGCTCTGCCCTTCCCAGGGTACTAGTAGTACCACGAATAATGGTGGCCTCGCCGTCGCCGTGTCTAGAGACGGCGAGCCTAGTCGTGTGGGTTTCTCTTCTGTCAAACTTTTTATCTGCAAGTTTTGTTGTCCGTCGTTCTGTTCTGCCGTCACTGTCTGACAGCATATATAGGAAGAGCTTTCTGTATTAAGGGTCGTGTTTCGTAAATAAAGAACGTTGTTTGCTTGACTACGCAGTGCATTGGGCCTGTCACAATGGAAATTCCATGATCTCCTTGAGATTTATCTTTCTTTTTTTTAGAATTGCCTCCTTGAGATGGGTTGCAGCTTGCAGTATGTGTTCGGCCGGTAGAAGAAACGGGCCGTTGGCTGATCCAGCATGCGAGCCCGTACCCCTTTTGCCCTATGTGCTAGGTGGCTTCATCTTTTTTCCTCCTGTTCTGCGTTCGCTAGCGCTAACTCCACTCTTCTTTAGTCCCACCTCGCTACTTTACGAAGAGAAACACCAGGTTAAATACTCGGCTGAAGGAGAGTGCACGCCGAGCTCAGTTGCGTGAGCTTGTAACCCATGTGGGGGCGTTAAGGTGGTGTGGATGTTCGGATTGGACTTTGTGCCTGGGCCTGTGCTGTATTACGCTGGCTTGCCCATTCCAAGTTGCGTAGTGGGCCGAGGGCCTGATGCGAAGGCATTGGCTTCTCTGTCCCCTGAAGTGGCAGGCACTGCGTGAGGCTGGTTTCACAGAGCAGCGTTCACTGCCCGTTTCCAACGGTGGAAGGATAACAGGCCGCTGCAACACTGGTCCGCTCTGGCCCAGGATCCTTCCATAACAGACCACCATCTTTTTGCACTTAAAAAACTCCTTTCTTCATAGCACCAGCACCTGGGAGTAGATGACTGATGACTACTAGGTCACTACACCTGGAGTAGAGGTTCTGAAGATAACATTGACGAATTCTATGTTGCTGAGACGCTCCGAAAAGACAATTTTCCTAGTTTTCTCATCCAATTTTATATATTTTTATGTTTACTTTAACACGAAAACGCAAAAAAACAGACGAGTGACCAGAGTACCAGACACATGGAGTAGAGGTTCTGAAAATTACATTGACGAATTCTGTGTTGCTGAGACGCTCCAAGAAGACGATTTTCCTAGTTTTCTCTGGAAAATGTTCATCTCATCCAATTATATATATTTTCATGTTTGCTTTAACACGAAAACAGCTTTGTGAACTCGCAAAAAAAACAGACGAGTGACCAGAAACTTGGTGCCAACAATTATGTTGCACTCCCTCCGTTTCATTATTTAAAATGTTCTAGCTTTTAAGAAATGAATGTATTTAGATGTCTTTTAGTGTGTGGTTCACTCTGAACCTACACATTCAAAGATACATTGAAAACGGTGGTTGTACAATTGATCTGCACGTTCTAACGTCCAGGTCTCCACGGCCATCGTACACTCCACATCATTGAAATCGGTTGGACAAGAGGAGCTCTACTGCTCTAGCCATGCATATGTAGGAATATAGGGACTAAATGAATTCAGTACGGCCAAAGATTGGTAAGAACAATGCATCAAGAAACAAAGCATGGCCAGTACGACCAATAGATATTCATACTCTGTCGCTACAACAATCTGCAGGACAGCAGACCCTTGCTGGAAACAAAACTCGTTGCTACAGGCCTAATTTCTTCCAGCAACGAGCGCGAAACCTATGGAACCAACTGAAAACCAGAGCACATAACTTGGCAGCATTTTCAACCACATCAGATCAATGCATCATAAAATAAGAAGCATGACAGCACGACAGTACTTCCAACAGCAAAACATCTGTACAGAATGTTAATCCAGGAAATTGATCAGCGTTGGCACAGGTACATCTTAGCAACAGATGGGTAAAATCCCTCAGACAGGTATAGCGATCCCCTTGCTCGACATGCTGTCAAGGATGTCGTTCAGCGCTTGGCACAATCCAGCAATCTGCAGATGTAAAAGGTTGTGCAAAAAACGTTTAGAAATCAATAAATATGTTTTCTAGATAGCACCAGGTTATATACAAAGGTATGTTGAGACAAATTAGTTTCTAGAACAGAAAGGTATGCACAAGTATGCAATAATGCAAAGGCATGATTCACACTAAAAAGAGGGGAAAAGACGGTTTAAAGTAAGAAGCAATGCGCTGCTAACTAACCTGTTGGTCCCACTGCTGCAGCCCTTCAGTGTCATCCTCAAAGTGTATCACAGCTTCAACCTGTGAAACAAAGACGTCGGAATAAATCTCAGATTGATACCACAGAAAACTTGTTGAGTATATCTATTCCAGAATCTCATGACTTAATTAATAGCAAATACCAAAAAAGAGGGAGCTCATCAAGATACCTGATCAATTGAACCCCGCATTCTATCTTCACAGATCATCCGAGATGCTATCTTCTCAGCCTGACAGTATAGAAGTCAACAGTAAGAGGCTAAAATTTAAATGGTTGCTACTCCGTTCCTTAAAAAAAGGCGCATAAATTTTCTCAAAAAACCCATGTAAAGTTTGACCAAATTTATCGAAAAAAGGGTCAGCAATTATAATACTATTAGTTGACTCAAATTTGTCTAGATACGGGTGTATCTAGCACTAAAGCTTGACTAGATACATTCGTATCTAGATGAATCTCGGTTAACTAATATGGGTCGGAGGGAGTACTATATAGGCATAATATAAAAATATATTTAACAATGTTTGTAATAGGATTGATTTGACATTGTATAGGTTGAGAGTTTTTCTAGAAGTTTGCTAAAACTTTATAGGGTTTGACTTTTGAAAATTTATACGCCTTCTATGGAACAGAGGGAATACATAGTATCCCAAATTAAGTTTAGAACCCTACATGTTCTATTTGTAGAGTAGAAACCACAATACGAACAAGGAGCTGAGCCTAATCTATATTTCCATGTTGTGGTTCACGAATTTAATGTGTTCCATTTGTTGCTATACATAGCAGCTTGAAGTTTCCTTTACAAGTCATACATGACAGGCAGTCCAGGTTGCTGGCAGAATTCAGGGAAATGAAAGAAGCAACACATGAGCAAAGAATAATACCTTCCTAGGGTCAATGCCCAACAATGTTCCAAGCTCATCAAAGCTGCAGAAATAATTTGATGATCAGTTAAATGGAATCGACCATGATAAATATACAAAGCCATCCATGAATATTGACCTGATATTGGTGTAAAGTTTGCTGGCAGCAAGGAGATTATGTTCAATCATTGCCCGGTCAAGCACAGTAGACTTGTCTGGCAGAAGAGCTTTCTGTTCAACAGTTGAAAACTCCAGTCAAGAACACCATAAATGACATCTTATCTGGAAAGAGGTGCATATGATTGAAGGTTCTTACTTGATGAGGCTTCAGCTCCTCTGCAAATGCATCAATTTCTGGTCTCCTCAAAATTCTTTCAAGAAAAACCTGAATAGTTGGAAAAATTTAGAGACCTTGTCGAGTAAGAGAACTTAAACTCCAAACATGATGCCGGGGGAGAGAGGCGGGGGAGCATATCAACATCAGATACCTTCTGCAGTATTGGGTATATCTTGAGCTTCGAGCATCTTTCATCCTGGAAGGGGCAAATCATTATAACATCATGTCGCAAGTCAAAGTTTAGGAGTCGTTATGATAAGATGTACTCTGAAAAACAAATACATTTGCAGCTAACTATAAAGGTGCCAAAATGTTGGTTCTAGGCAGAATAGCCAAAAGGCCAAAAAATCATTCAGATATATAAAAGTGATGATTCAGATAAAGGAAATAATAAAGAATGTATGACAGTTTAAAACTGTGAGATGAAAGATGTACAAAACTAGCAAAACAATACAAATGATTCAAAGGATTATGATATTAGCAAAGTACTAAAGTAGTACCAAGCTCGATAATTTCATAGAATAAGATGATAGCCACCGCTAGCTTTACCGATGATTGGTTACCACAATTTCAGGATGCAATTTAATTTATTTCACATTATGTTGTTCTTTCATACTAACAGAGGAAACATGATGAGTGGCAAACTACAATTTGTTATCTACTTCGTCCATCCCATAATATAATATGTCATTACAGCCAATATTACGGGAAGGGATGGAGTACAAAAAGTATATACAGAAGAAAGGGGGACTCAACTAAGTTAGCAACCATTGCGATAGTAAGGCACGACTCAACTAAGTTAGCAACTTAAACAAGTCAGTCTAAAACTCTAAGTGGTTCAGCTAAAAAAAACTGCATTTCATTGATTGTGTCAAATTGGCAAACACAGGATACAGTGAGAGAACTAAGACGATCATGATGTTGCTAAGTTATTGCACCAATTAATGATACTCGGGATACTGGGTACTATCTCCGTTCAAAAATAATTGAAGATCTAGGATTGTCTGAAGTCAAACTACTTTTAAGTTTCAACAGAAAAGTATATCTACATCTAAAACACTAATTTTTTAGTATAATTAGATTCATCGTAAAATATATTTCTGTACTTGATGTTGTAAATATTAGCATATTTTTCAATAAACTCGGCCAAACTTAAAGATGTTCGACTTAGGACAAACCTAGAACTTCAATTATTTTGGAACAGAGTGTAGAAGAAATAGGGTAAATAAAATAGGTGTGGAAACACAGGATACTACTAGAAGTAATAGGGTAAATAAAATAGGTGTGCAAACACAGGATATAGAGATGAGCCAATAGCCAATACCTTATACAATGTAGCAAGAACACGAGAGCGTTGTGGACCAGCACCAGCCAATATTGTGCATGTTACAGCAGCACTAAGAGCTTGTTCAAGAGCATTTTCATCAATCTCTCTGAGAAAATACACAAAGAATGGTCCCTCAAGATTTTTTGTACAGTAAAATATAGAAGCAATATTAGTTCCGAACATGACTTGCCAAATCAATCCAACATAACCAACTGCACTATCTAATATGGGACTCAAGTAGGGCCTATGCATAATACATATAATGAGTTAAATATTGAAATTTGCCTGAGAGGTGGTGAACAGAAATTATACTAGCAAGACAACAAATGAACCATACAAGAGAAAATTACTAAACAGGGTAAATAACAGAAAAGAAACTGCAGAAAAGAAAAAAACAAATGCAACTGAATGGAGTAAGCCTTACTCATCCCCAATTTGGCGTTGTTCAATTTGAGAGATACCATAGTATCGAAGTGCAGCTTCCAAGAATTTACGCTTTAGGTCTAAAATTCTAGCATAGCAGACCTTTAAGAAAATAAAAAGTGAGGTAAATATTATTGCCCTGGGTTGTAGGAAGATAAATTGTTAAAATGTTTCTGAATCAACAAACCCTGTATTGTAAGTTCAGAACTTCCTGGTTGCTGTTTGTGACCAAAAACGAGGCTTTGTTAATAAAAGCTTCAGCATTCACTGCGTCATCATCCTACAAAATTAAGAACTACATTAGTCCAGTTGACAATGCAATGACAATAAATGATAAAAAACACTAACCTCCAAATAGAGTCGTGCAATCTGGACACACTTGGATAATTTGTTTGTGTCGTCAAGCATCCTGGTTGTTAGAAGATGGTCAGAATTCCAAGATTTAAGAGAAAAATTCATTCACATATTAGGAGAGACTTGTTCCTACCTGATTCCTGAGTCCAAGTCAATGCCACTAAGCATTTGTGCTGCTCTCGACCATTGTTGTTCAGATTCATAGAGTTCTGCAAGCTTCTCTCTAATCACTACTACCTGCAAATAGATAGCCAGCAAAATCATTCCGTTACATTATAACAAGGGTCAAACACAATGTTGCTCAAAAAGATTCAATGAGAGGTTACAAAACAGACATATTAAAAAGTTGCCTGTAATAGAGAAAATACGAGATTCTTATCTCTAATAAACAATTTATATGCAGCTACTGGATTAGAAGTAACATTATCACATAAAATCACTGGATAACTTATTTCCACAAGATGACAAGCAGTAAGCATTCTATGTATTGGTTATACATCAACCAGCTTCGATCTACTTCATAATCTTCCACAGCTAGGTAAATTTTGTAAAAAGAGCACTTGTACCATATTGTTTTACTTTCATGGTGGCTACTGGGAACTTCCTAGCAATGAATAGCTAAGACTTATGACATCATTACTATAATTGCAAACAGAAATCACACTACTACAACTGCAATGGATAGAAATCACACTGCTCCATAACTGCTAGTTGTAGTGACAGTTTTCAGTAGCTTAACAAAGTTTAAACCCATGAGACAGTATAAATTGTAACTTCAACAAGATCTAACAAACAGGAATAATAAAGAGGTAACTAATAGATATTTTTATTTCTGAAATGCAATACTTAATAGGAAAATGATGCATCATGCTATCTCCACATATTTAGAATTCTACAATGCAATACGTATGAGCATGGACTAAGTGGCAGAAGTGATTTTCTGCATTGCATTGGAACTTTATAATCTCTGCTCGTAAACATGATTATACAGTATAAACAAAAACCATGCAGGAAACGTTACACAGAATCTGCAGAATTGAGGTCACAAAATAAAATAATTTAATCTAACACTCAGCCCAGATTTGCACAGCCAACTTTTACTATACAGTCAGTTAACTGCATCCCTAGAAATTCAGTGGTTACTAGATTGATCAATAGTTCAATGCGCATACAAGGTCTCAGACAATACACAAAATTCACTAGAAGATGACAACCAACTAACAACTATACGGTTCCAACATAATATCGGACCATCGAGAAAATACTCAAAATAACTTAACCATACGGCGAAGCTTATAAGGAATTGGCTGAAATGGCTGACATGTGGCATATAATTGGCAAGCTGGCATAGTGCTAGGTCCTCTCAATGGCTAACGGCCTAACACGCATAGCTCTACTATAGCTCTATTTCCCCTGAAGAGTATGCTAAGACAAAGTATAAATGATAGAGAACATTATCCCGACTACTTGCCCTGCAAACACAATCTAGGCTTGAGACTGCATAAAATGGCAACATGATGATAAACAAGCAACATGATGATATCATCTCCATGCATCGCACAGTTGCATACTCTGTTGGAGAAAAATCAGCCAGAACCTGAATTGGCCATTGCTAGCCAAATCTCACAAAAACAGCAGAAAATTCCATTACAGAAGCAGCTCTATATGTACTACTATTAGTTAGTTGGTAAGTTCAAAACATTTAGTGGTAGATATGTTGGCCGTCTGCAAAAACAGAAGTGCTGAGATAGAAATTTCCCTACATAAATCCTGGCATTGCATAGCAGCTCTACCTACTGTGCAGAGAAAACACACTAGAACTGCTATAGAGCAATCTGCTAGTACAGATTAGCCTGGTAGGAACCGAAGGGTGCCTACCTGCTCCTCGAAGGAGACCACGCGAGGCTGGATCTGCGTGAGGGCGTAGTGGGCAACCTCCTTCTGAGATTCCGGCTCCAGCTTCCCGAGCTCCTGCGCGAATGTCTGCAGCAGCTGCCGCGACACCACGAGCGGCACCTCGTCCGACACCACTGCAGCCGAGCCAATCCAAACCATTAGGCCCAAATAAAAATCAGATACCCATAAATCTACGGTTAGGGTTTGAGTGGAGCGCGTTACTGTGGTTGAGGAAGCGCTTGGCCTGGGCGATGTCTGGCGGGGAAGAGGAGAGGACGGAGGCGAGGATGTGGCGGTACTGCTCGATCTTCTGGCGCTGGTCGGCGATCGCCGCCGCGCTCGCGAGGGCGCTGTCCATGGCTTGCTCCGCCTCCACTAACGCGGAAAGCCGGACGGGTCGGAGGTTGTCGCCGGCGTGGGGAGCGGAATAGCTAGGGTTTTGGCGTTTGATCTGCGGAGGAAGGTGAGGGGAAAAGCTAGAACTGGGTTTTACTTTTACTCATGAACTGGACTCTTCGCTATATTTGATATTTCATTGGAGAGCAAGGCGCACAATGGACCGCGTTTCTATCTGGACCTACAACTCGCGACTATTGGCCAGCTCAGATCTCCGGCCTTTTCAAGCCCAGTTTAGATGGACCAAATTTTAGCCAAACTGGACCGAATGGAGCACAACTTTTACACCTTACAAATCTTGTTTAAATTCCCCTAAAAATATATCTTGTTTAAATACAAAGTCTGGAATTCCTTAAAATCTATATCTATATCTATACATCTATACATCTATACCTAATAATAAAGGACGAAGTGTTTCTTTCGGTCCAACACTTTTTTAAACCATTTTATCCTTCAACTAGACACTAAATTATCCACCAATGCCACGGATAAGTGGAGAAAAACGTTTCGATTGCCGGCAACACGTCCTCCGTAATGATCTGGCTCCGGTCGTTCCTCCATAACGGGATCAGGAAAATATAGTGGGCCCAAGCGTTAAAAAGGCCAGCCCATCTCCAAATGAGGCCTGGTTTCCTTCGAGCGTCACGTGAAATAAATGGCAGAGTACCCTGATACGATTGATTTAGTCCCACCCTGTTCCCTTAGCTTCTGCCTCACCTATTTATATACGATCTCAAATTATCTGGAATATCAACTAGCCAAGTCGGGAAACAAAAACAGAGGCACGGTCTTCTGCTTAGAAGAGCTCAAAAAACACGAGGGATTATGGGCTACTCATGGTTGATGGTGCATGATTATAAACTATAAAAATGAGGGATTGTGTGCTACTCATGGTTGATGGTGCATGATTAAACTAAAAAGGAGGGATTGCGGGCTGTGCATAACACACACGCGGTGGCTCCGACATTCCTCTAAGGGCGAGGAACAAGGGCAGCAGCGGTCCTCGGCCACGAGCAGTAGGGAGGACGACGAAAGGGACCGATGTTTAGCCCTTGAGCGAGCGGCAGTACGAAGGACCTTATCCCAATAGCAGTTGCGAGCATTGCGGCCGGCCGGCTGCTAGGCTTAGGGCAGTGCGCGCTAGGATCTGGAACATCGGGGCTCAGTCCGGCCATGGCCCATCGGCCAGTTCCATGATTGCATCCTCTCTCTCTCTCCGCAACTCCTGTCCAATTTGCCGCATCGACCTTCCAGCGGCAGCCGTCCTCGAGGCTCGGGAAGCTGCGTTGATAGGCCCAAGCAGCAGCTACAGGTTGACTCCACGGAGTGGGACGATGGCTTCAGCCGTGTGATTGCAAAAGCATATTTTTTTTGGCAAGACTCTCATGGTAATTCACATTTAATCGGTTCGTGTGCGCTTCAACCTGCTGAAGCTGGTAGTGCTAACTCGTATATGTAATACCTTTAACAAGTGCCTATTTTCCTACTGTACTTTAGGCTCTTATCAACATGATCAGCATCCCTCTGAACTCAACTGTTTCAATTGCAGCTGAAGTTTTCAACAAGGCTGGTAGTTTGGTGTGACCACTCTTAATGTTGTTCGTGTCAGGACTTTCTATGCTGCCAAGGCTATTGTACCTGTTACTGGTAAGTGGTACTCCGTACAATAAATGATCTGCTTTTCTGTTAGCGAATACAAGAAAGAGCATGGTTGCGGTATTTTTATCACTTTTCTTTTAATTGGAATATCATTTTGGCAGGTGTGAGCGTGCCTGTTGTTGATGGTCGTTCTGCTATCACCATTCTGCCACTGTTCTCACTGTTATTGAGCTTTGGTAATCTTTACCAAAGTCAAATGCAAAATCCAAGGGAGGTGCCTTGATGATTCCATTAGATTCAATCCCAGGTGCATGCGAGTTGCTCGGTGAATAATTATTTATTTATAACACTTAAATGGTCCAGCAAATCTGAAAGCTACATTTTAGTCACCAATGCACGGATAATTGTTGTGAATAGGTTCGTCAACATAAGAAAAATGTCCAACTCAAGACCGTTGTAATGAGACAAGACAAAAAAAATCACCATACGAATTGTATAGGTCTTCCCGGTGCAACGCACGGGCACTTCTGCTAGTCATAATAAAGCACGAAGTGTTTCTCCCGGTCCAACACTTTTTTAGACTTTTTTACCCTCTCATAAAATCATGTATTACCACTAAGCCACCGCTAAGCTAAAAATCTGTTGCGTTTCCTTGATTTGTGTCTATCACGGTCGCTCGCCTTGTTCAGGTTTCTTACCGGCCCAACCCAACGCTCGCTAAAAATCCGTTGCATTTTCTTGATTTGTGTCTATCGCGGTCGCTCCAGCCTTGTTCAGATTTCTTACCGGCCCAACCCAACGCTAGCTTTCCGATAGAATCCTCTGTTGTGTTTATCTAATATAGTCCCACATCGCTTCTTTAAACTGAGATCTACCAATTTATATACTTTGTAAATTGCCCAGAATCAACAAGCTGCCTATGAAATTAACAAGTCGCCTCTCTGAAATTTGATGATGCCTGGGACATCGAGAAAGATACAAGAATGGAACGGCGATGGGACGCAATGAAGAAGGATGTATGGGCGTGTCGGTGGAGTTGATATTGTGGAGTTTGAGAGTTGGGGCAAGATTGAATCAGAGACCAGGCATGGAGGGCGTCCTGAACAGATGAAGAAGGCCGACGCCAGGGGTATTAGACTGCTGAAGATGAACAGATGAAGATATGGCGGCGCATGAGGAGGATTTCTCGTCAGCCTTAGACGGACAGAGACACACGATTTGGGAAGCTCGATGCAGTTCACAACATGTGATTTAGGCGGCAGGGATCGCACGGTGGAACTCGGGCTCTGGGAGAGAGGTTGGGGACGACGGGGGCGTTCTTTTCGTGCGTTGCTAGGAAAGGAGGCTTATCTTTTTTCTATACCTGGTGGGACAAATGAGCACCCAAGGCCCTTTTCTATTTTTATTCACAAGTTGCAGTGACACATGTGAGCTGCTTCGGTTGGTTTTCACGTTGAATCAGAATCGAGCAATTCCAAATACATGCACATGTTTGTGCTAATTTGGTCGAAATAACAGTTCACATGTGTTATCCAAAAAAGGCAGTATATATGGTTACTACAAGTTAAACGTTTGTCAAACTCGATAAATTATATAGAGACTATTTTATAAAGTTGTTAGATCCTTCCACATAATGAAAAATAAAATTCTTTGCTGGTTGAAAAATTTGCATTTTTTGTCTTGATGATTTGTTGATTGGATCTGACAAATCTAAAACGAAAAGCGATTGTTCATCAAGAAACTAGCATAGTGGAGACAATTTTTTGGCAAAATAGACTCATGTTATATAGTTTGGATAGTCACAGGAAATTAAGAAATAATATACACAATTTAGAGAGTTCATTAAAATATTAGTGCAAATGAAAGACTTAATTTTGACGCTTCGTTGGACTGTGTAGGGTTATGAAATAAAAATTAAGGATCACACTCACCATTATTACAAGTATGTGATATTATAAGTCAGTGTAGCAAAGGGGTTTGCAATCTAATCTTATGGATATGCTTACTACATGTTCATCATGAATAGGAAGAAAGGTGACCACCATCGACAATGATGACAAAGAGGAGAAGAGTCAACACAGATGATTTGCTCAAACGTTTGAGTATTTGTTTTTACCAACACAGTCTGGACCTTGGGCGACCCAGTTCAGCTGGGTTGCGTCCTTTTCTTTTCGTTTTTGGGTCGGTTGGAGACAATTGCCGTTGGTTTGGGTGGGTTTGCTCTTTGTGCTGTGTTAGAAATCTTAAACATGTAGGTATGGGTTTTGCCCTTGGATGGGTTTGTTGTGTTACTCTCAACATCAGAAAGTATTACAGTAGTATATATGAAGTACATGCGGTGATTTTTGTTTTTGTCAATAAAACCCCAAAAGAGAAATCAATTGATGAATTGAGTTCATTCAACCGTTGGTCCTGAACCCTGACCTTGGATGTGGCCAGCCCCATTTGGCCTCACGTTTCTCATGCTCGTATCGATGGCCGACGTTCTAATTTCAGATAAATCTGTCAATGGATTCATACTGCTATGTCTTGGAGAAAATTAATTTCATATATCTACAAATACAGTACAAAATAATACACAATAAATCTATAACTCAATGCTTTTAACTATATTGGTTACATATATTTTGTTAAAGAAAATTAGGGTTCCATATACATCTCGCACCGGGGTCCCAAATTTCTGGAGACGGCCATGCTTCGATGCAGAATATAAACTATATATATCAAGTCGAAGGCCTCCATAAGAATTAACGTTATCGATGCATTTATCAGATAATGATGTTGTTCTTCTTTGGATTGGTCATAGATAGGCCTTAGCGTGTTTCTTCTGGTAGTCGAATGTATTTTTCACCATACGCTTTAAAGTTTATGTTTCGTGATAAACCATTATTGCACGATACAAAATAGGTAAATTAAGGATTTTATGAAATTCATATTTGATTATGTACAAATTAAACATATAAAATATTATTTTATTTGATTTAGAGTGCCACCGTAGCAACGCACGGGTTTTGTGCAGTCTATCTATACTATAATATACTATATACTATCTATCTATACCTAATAATAAAGCACGAAGTGTTTCTCCCGGTCCAACACTTTTTTGGACGACTTTACCCTTCCATCAAACCATGTATTACCAAGCACGCAACCGGTAAGTTAAAAAAAAGCTTCCGTATAGAGTCCAAACGATTCACGTATAACCCTCTTGCGGCCGGATCAATCTATGTCCTTGCATTGTGACATGGGTCAATCACTTCTTGCATTGTGACATGGGCCAGGCCAGAAATAAATACTCGTACATGCGGTGCAACTTAAACCATCACGACTCAATGGCAGCTGAGGCTCACGGTTTAGTCCCACCTTGTCTTCTTAGCCTAAGTCCAACCAGTTTATATATGTTTATAATTTTCTTAGAGTGTCATCAAGCTGACTCGGAATCAACAAAGTAGCAACACC
This sequence comes from Avena atlantica, assembly GCA_910589765.1. Taxonomy (NCBI): domain Eukaryota; kingdom Viridiplantae; phylum Streptophyta; class Magnoliopsida; order Poales; family Poaceae; genus Avena; species Avena atlantica. The sequence goes on from OU342737.1 coordinate 44,417,913, forward strand.
TTATTTCGGTTGAAATAGACGAATGGATGGATGCATGGGCCAACGAGATAGAGAAATTAACAATATTGCTTCATGGATGCCTCAATGGAAATAGAGAACAGACAAGGGGAGGCCAGCCACATGCACTATGCACTGTTCACTTGGCTATACATGGACGAGAGAAGCTTATATACACCCTAACGTAAGGGTCCCTATAACTAGGGATTTAATCTATCATATTTGATCGGATAATAGTCGGATGTAGATACCGATTATATCGGATTGCGGATATGAAGCGGACTCGGATCGGAAAATTATAATTGAACAAATATACATAGAAAATAAAAATTTATTTATTTTATGTAAAAGAAATGACAAGATTCGAAGCGGACTCGGATCGGAAAATTATAATTGAACAAATATACATAGAAAAATAAAAATTTATTTATTTTATGTAAAAGAAATGACAAGAAACGTTCAACACTAGATATCAGCGGTATAAAAGTGAAAGATTGGTAATGGCATAGTATAACATGCATATGTAGCATGTATAGCTAGCTGATAAACTAACTAGATTGTATATCAAATTATTCTATTTGAGTATCTCAGATAATCCGCATAAAATATTAGATTATCCTTATCCGTCGAATATCATCAGTACCATATTCGTTACCATATCCGTCGGATATCTGCTCAACAAATATCTGCATTCACATCCATATCCATATCCGTCGAATATCTAAAAACACATACCATATCCTTAAAAACGGATGCAGATGCGGATTCGAAGCAGAAATTATCTGTACCATTTACATCCCTAGCTACAACGAGACATTTTAACTAAGATCCGATCATTAGTTTGCAGTGGCGAGGGATTGTAGGCTAATTTAAAGAAATCAATGGGATGTCTAATTGAACGAGAGTGATTGAGGCCTCATTGTGAGGAAGATTATGTGGGCTGATAATGAACTGAATGTTAGGATAATTAAATGCGACACGAGGAGATGAAAGGAAGGCACACTAAGGAAGAGAAAAAAAAGAGATTTGGAGAAAAGAAATACTCCCTTTAATCCTATTACTTGTCGCAAAAATTGATGTATCTAGACATGTTTTAGTGCTAGATACATTCAATCTAATGACAAGTAATATGGATCAGAAAGAGTATTCTGCTTGTAAATTGAAACAATCAATTGATAGAGAAGCGGATGTCACCGAGCAAGTTAAACGAACTGTATATGCCACTTTATTTAAAAAAATCATCACCGACACAATAAAAACCAACTTCTTTCGTCGCAACGCGCGGGCATTTTGCTAGTACTATTAAAAAGATTGGGACCGTTCGTCACCCCAGAAAATTTCCGTCTGCCTTGAAAAGACGATTTTGCCCCTGGCTTTTCAGACATATTACAACCTGTGCCACCGCATAGTCGTCTTCACGCCGCGAGTGGAGACAGGAGATTGGATCGGAGAGCTGCCTCTTCCATGGCGCCTGCCTGCGCCGCCCCTGACGCCGACCCGCCTACCCAGCACGCCCCCCACTCGCCTCCAACACCGACAGCGCTCCCTCCACCGCCCGAAACCTCGATCCGCCGCTATATCCGCTCATGCGCCGCACCTCTTTGTGCCTTGCCCTCTACCGCGCTCCGCAGCGGCCGACCCTGGAGAGGAGGACGGTTGGGCGCCGGGAGGTGCCGCATGGAGGGCCAGCAGCGGCAGTCCACTATCCCAGAAGACCGCATGAGACACCAAGTATTGGGAGCACCGGCCGTGGTGTGCGTGTCCCCATCCTTCACCGACATGGGGCGGCGCGCCGGGAGCGAGATGGGGACCCAGCGGAGGGGATAGGGTCCTGGACCTTCACTGATTCAATAGCCGCTGCGCGGAAATCCTGGCCATTGACACCTGCGTCTACCGCATCCCCGTCCTCCTTCATGGCGGCGTCTGGGGTGACCGATCTCGCTCGAATTTCTTTTGCTAGAGCATCGATCCGGCCGGACGCGGCCCCCAGAAAATCGAGCCGTTATGGAGAAGCCGGCGACAAATTTCTCCAGCAGGTTAGCACAGTCCCTCCAAATCAAATAGTAGTACTACTCATCGAGTCCGGGGATCCGTCACAGTGGGCCGCGCCAAGATCTATGGACGCGTAAATCTTTCCGCCGTTTTCCTCCTTAACAGACAAGAATACCACAATTATCCATGATTCTATGAATCAACCCGTGCTCTCCACTGAATTTCACTCGACTAGATCGAAAATCACAGCACGCGTCGCCTCCTGCCTGCCAGGTCCTGCAGTCCCCGCCGCCCGGAACAGCCAACCCCAGCACGGCACTCGCCCCCTACAGCCCGGCTCTGCCCCTAACGCCACCAGCCTCCGCTCCCCCATTCAATGATAACAACCACGAAACTCCAGCCGATCGACTACATCCTTGGACCTTGATAGAAACTGAGCCTGCCCACGGTGCAGACCCCAGGCGCCTTGTCTCTGTAATGAATCGCTAACCACACGCGTTAAGATATATGCCTTCTGTATGCTTCTAAAAGATATATGTATGCACATTCTGAATTAACTAATCAGTGACACGTAATATTTTTTGCCATGAGATAAACTAAAAGATATCCACAACTTTCAGTGGTTTTCTTACGTGTATGCTCTAAGCGTCATTAGATGTGCCACTTTTATAAAAACTACAAACAGAAAAAAAATACAGTACAAAAGCTTCGGGTACTATGCAGGTTTCACCTTGTTGTCTTCATACCATGGAGACATGGTTATATTTTTCTCTTTAAATTATATGATTCAATATCCATTCCATTATTTCAGATATGTCGAACTTCTTTGCATGTCATTGTAGATGTGCGGAGCTTATTTTTCACTTTTGTTGGCTGTAAAAATGACCACCATATAATCAACCTTTTGTGACTATTCTTTTTTTCGAACCGTCAAGTTGATTCTCCATGTAAATGGTTGTTATCGTGCAAAATGAGATGTAATTTTAGGATTTCCTATGTACATTAAGTAGAAGACTAGATATTTGATACAAACTATTCTGATTATCCTTTTACAAACTGATGGATTCTCTTCAAATGCATAAATACTTTTGGTGGCCCAGTCCCTAGCGCACTGGATGAAGTTGCAAAGGGATATATCCTGTTATGTAGATGGACATGTATACAACTGGATGCAAAGTAGAAACGTTACCAAAAGTCAAATTGTGAAGTATCGACAAATCACAAGGTTCGTCGTGAGTAAAATATAAGGTTCATCGTGAGTAAAAAATATAGACCGTGGCAACGCACGGGCATTCATCTAGTAACTATAATTTGTCTTACGGTGGTTTTCGTCGCTTCGTCCGTCGTCCGGGTTTCCTTTGATCTGTCGCTGCCGCTAGCTACGTCGTGCGTCACCGTGAGTCGTACTCGGTTTGGAATCAGATCAAGTCAAGTTGGCCTAATTAAACGACTCGGTTTGGATCCGATAAAAGCTTCATCAGCAACCCCGTCAAGACACGGCCTCCCCACCTCGTACCCTGCCCCGCCGCCAGCTGACTCCACGGCGTCCACCGCCCCTGCAGGCTGAAACTGGTCTTCTGCACACCCCGCACTCACCGCGGACTGCTGAAGAACGGCGCCTCCTACATGCGTACATGCCTCCCCATCTTTTTCGTCAACGGCCGCCCCGGCATGTTCGTCATCGGCAAAGGCCGCAGCTTCGCCCGCGCGACCATGCCACCCTCCATGCAACTCTGGCCATATCGATTTATCATGGTTCTAGCGGCAGCCTGCAGCTGATGGTGCTTCGCTCTAGGTTTACAGGTTACAACCATTGATAGGTTAGAGAGGCAGCTCTTGCGGCCCATGGTGCATCGCTAGAGGTTTGCAGCTCTCACATCTTCTCATCATACGAATCCATTCTTGTACTAATTGATTTTCCTCAAAATATCTGAGGAGCTACATCTGTCATTAGCTTACAAGGATTACAACAATCTGCATGAACACATACGCACAACTAATTAATACACACATTGGTAACCATAAGAGCTGAGAGAGAACGGACGTGAAGGAAGCACATTTATCTAAATTTTGTCTAAGGTAAGCAAATATCAAGCAAAGAGTAAAAGAGATGAATATGAGGAAGCTAATCTCATTATGCAAAAGGAAGCTGATGACGTGCGACCTACTCAAACTATATTACTATATTCATTCTTAAATTGTGCCAAAAGAAATGGTCTTGCAAGCACAACAAAAGATGTTGTCGAAGATACCAAATAGAACTATAGGTATGACCATGTAATATAGAAAGTCATACTTCCATTGTCTTAAAATAGATGTCTCAAATTTGTCAAAATTTAAATAAATCTAGATACTATTTAGTATACAGACTCATCTAAATTTAAAAAAACCTGAGACATTTATTTTAAGATGGAGAGAGTACTTAAAATTAGTTATGTATTATTATTTTGATCCCGTGGCGAAGCATGGGCAGTGTGCTAGATTGCTCTTTCACTCGGTTGGAAGGTGTTACCATTAAATATAAAAATATTTACATATATTATACTTTTTTGCAGAATTACATGCATTTACATATATGTACTCGTAAAATAAATTTTAAGGGACGCTAAATAAGAGCATTGTATTTTTAAAGTATCAATGTATTTATCTAAAATAATTCTTTCGTAACCGTGGCAACGCACGGGCATTCAGCTAGTACCTATAATAATAAAGGACGAAGTGTTTCTTCCGGTCCAACTTTTTTTTGGACCGATTTACCCTCCCACCAAACCAGCTATTACTGCTGAACCACCGATTAAGTTAAAAGAAAACACTTTGTGCGGAAACCACCGGCAAAGAGTGATTCCCTTTTTTGCTTAGACTGGGCTTGGTCGGCTCCTTCACGATGGTTGGGCCAGCACGAGTAATACAGCCCACAACTTCTACCAGCACGTAGGAATACATATCTTCGAGCGTTATGTGGAATCAATCAATCAAATCCCGATACAAATCATGTTTAGTCCCACCCTGATTTCTTACATCAATTTCCACCGATTTATATAGTTCAAAAGTTGTCCGAGGTATCAGCAAATAGACCCGTGAATCAAAAGTATCCGCCGTTGTTTGGGTTTGAAGATATAGCATTGCCTAATTGGGATTGTGGGCTAGGGTATTTGTGGCTTGAGCTAAATAATCCAAATATAATAATCGGGAGTAGAGGTGAGGGATTGCATTAGGGGCAACGAGGAGACGCGGCGAGGAGGTCCCGAACGACGGCGCCATGGACGAGATTGGGAAGAGGACGTTGCGGGGCCGCCGGGTCGAGGAAGGGACGACGAGCTTGGTGAGAGGGACTTTGTACGCTTGGGTGCAGGAACGGAGTAGTAGGCGGTGCAGGCTATAGCGGGGCGGCTCCATGGCCTCGGGGAAGAGGTGGAGCAGGGCCTGCACGTGGGAAGCAAGGGTCGTCGGGGACGTGCAGAGGATTCCTAGAACTGGCGGCGGGCATGGGCGTCTCAGGCTCCTGGAGTTGGGAACGAAAGGAGAAAATGGGGCTTAATCGCATTCTAGAACTAGCGGTGGGGGCCTTCCTGTAAAAAGAGCCAGGGAGGCGACTCAGAATTGGACCGCTGGGCCAGATGGCCTGTTTTCGGGGGTTTCCGATTTCTTTTAATTCAATAGATCGTTAAAATATAGCTTTTCATCAATAGCTTAAAAATGATGTTTCGTTAATTGGGTGCTTTGGCTTAAGCTTTTTTAGGGATGGCACCTACTGTAGAACCGTTTCCGTAGATGCCGTCTCCGTTGGCCCAAAGGCAACCCAAGGCCACCATTTCATGACCGCATGTAGTTAATAAAAACAAGATTTGACGGATCCATTAGGTGAAGAGTGAGAGCAAGATGATTTTAGACCAGTTTGGTACACTCATAAATTAGAGGAGATCACCACGACCTGGCGCAGATGGTGAACCCGAGAAAGCACGATCCCAACAAAAGAAGTCGGACGAGAGGTTTACGAGCTGTTTTTTTTTGTAATTTTACTTTTAGATGAATTTAGAATGAAAATTTGTTTTGTTCTGTTAATAAAAAATGAATTCGAGTAGTGAAATTCTTTATATATAGATGTTTTTTTCCATGAAATAGAATTTTTTATCCTGATATAACACATGAACATTTTTCCTACGCATACAAGGTTGTTTTTCGCAACAACGCGCGGACATTGTACTAGTCTATACCTACTAATAAAAATAAAAACGATTCTTTGGTTTGATCCGTCACTTTAGAACTGACATTAGAGTTTCAATTATTTACCCATATGCCACCGGCAAGTGGAGAAAAATGCCCTGGAAAAACCAACGAGTCACCCATCGAGTGAATCCCTCCGCTCTTGCATCGTATCAATCCATATCCAGCCACCGTAGGAGGGCGTGGGAAAGCGACTCTAGGAGGCAGCGTCCCTGGTTCTAGCCGGAGCGAAGGCATGTGTTGGAGATGGACAGCAGCGCAGGGGACGACGGTGTCCGCATGGTCGGGGGAGGCAGAGGCTAGACGCTAGCGGGGATCAGGGGGAGCGAGCGAGTGGGGGTTAGTAGGGAGACCTGATGGCGTTTTGGTCAGGCGGCTTGAGGGGTAAATAGAAAATTGCCACAAACGCTGGTGGTTTGATTACGGTTCGAACTAGGGTAGGTTGTTGGGTCTGGGATGGTCCAGCGGGGTTGGTAGGTGGCTGGCCGCTAGGCTGGCTACTCCCCCTATTTTGTAACAAAACGTTTTTATTTTTTGATTTTATTTTAAAATCTTTTAAAACTAGTTTTGTCTAATTTGAGCTTTTCTTTGTAGAGTGCAAAATGTGTTTCGGTGTGACATAAGAAAAACCATGGGTTCAAGCGCTGCTTAATTAGAAAAAGAAAGTCTAGAGAAGTTGCATTGGAACTCCTAGTGACATCTTTTTAGCCCTAAGACTTATCTGCATAGAGATATTTCTTTAAAAAAAGGGTTATTTGAACTTAATATAAGAGCGCGATGGCAGTTCGTGTTAATCAAATTGTGACAGGTTGGAGCGTGTTGCTGGGGTTTATTGATATTTGGGAAAAATTTAGAACGTGTCGATTTTTGGCTTGAAGAGATTCATAGCTAAATCAAAAAAAAGGGATTTATTTGAACTTAATATACCATGCGAGCGCGATGGCAGCTCGTGTTAATCAAGTTGTGACAGGTTGTAGCGTGTTGCTGGGGTTTATTGATATTTGGAAAAAAATTAGAACGGGTCTATTTTTGGCTTGAAGAGATTCATAGCTGAAGCAAAGTAAGCCGCCAGAATCATCGTGTAGGCTTCTACCTACAAAGGGGAAGCAATTTTCTTCATGGACGCCATGCATGTCTTCCATCTCCTAGTGTTTCAACATAATATATGCCTATTCCTGCACTTGTTGAGTCATTCCCCCTCTTAGTCCAGGCTGCGTCTGCATATATCTTGGGTCCTGTGAAGTGGAAATCAGTGGGAACATTAATACCAGGACAGTTGGTTAGTGGAGAAATTTATTTTGTTGGAAGAAGTTGTTTTATCTCTAGGTCATTAAGCAGAGCAAAGGTATTGATGGCCACCTGTTGAGGGGTCGTTTTCCTCCTGCAAAACAACTGATAGTTCTTTGCTTTCCAAATACACCAAAGGAAAGTGACTAGAAAATTGAGTTTTATTATTGGGTGCTTTTGTCCTAAGAAGTTTAGAATAATCTGGGATATGTCATTTGATTGAGCAGCAAGAACTTCATATTTTATAAATCCAGGAGGAAGAAACCAAGCAGCATTTGCAAAGGGACACAGGAAGAAGAGGTGCGAGTCTGTTTCAGTAACATCACATATGCAACATACCTTTGCAATGTGAGAAGAATACTCTCATGCTCTGTTTCCTATGGCAAGAGCCTGCCTTAGTAATCTCCAAGCAAAGGTTTTGACTCTTGGAATTATATCCTTGCACTTCCAAACCTGCTTCATGATGATTTTTGTGGATTCCTGGACCTGTTCTAGACGTGGTGTACATGTTTCAAAAAGCCACTACAAACAGGTTTTATAAGTAGATTTTGAGTTGCATTTCCCATTAGGTGTAAACTTCCAGCAAAGAATGTCCTCCTCATTTGAGGGAACAATGAGAATGTTTTTTTGATAGCCTCAGTAGTGTGATTTAGAAACAGGGAGTCAATTAAAGTGTCATCCTAGTTTTTAGTTCAAGTTATCCAAAGTCGATTAATGGTGGCGGGCTAGATGAACCCAGACTGTTGAGTAATAAGATTGTCATAGATATTTTCCCACCCAACAAACCAAGGCGTGATCCAGATTGAGGAATTTCCATTGCAAATCTGATAAGATGAGTTGTTATGAAGGAGATGAATTACTCTGAGAACAGAAGACCAAAAGGCAGATTTGGGGACACTCCTGTTTGCTCTCTAAATAGATGATTGGGGAAAGTATTTAGCTCTAAGAACACTCTGAAGGAAAGAGTTTGGTTTTTCAGCTATTCTCCAAGCAGCAGAGAGAATAAGGCCCATGTTGGTGGCTTGCAAATTACGAACACCTAATCCTCCTTTAATTTTAGGAGCACGAATATTTTTCCATGCAGTAAGGCACAAAGCTTTAGTAGTAGGTTCAGAGGAGACACTGATGCAGCTCAGATCACTTTAGAGCTTCATTGGAAAACCCCAAGAGAAAGGTATGATGAGCACAGCAGCAAGTTTTCCCTCAGAAAGAAACCAAGGTTATCGAACCAGTAGGAGGAAGGAAACGACCCAAAGGTGTTGCTAGCATCTTGGAAACTTGCAAAACACAAACTCAAGACTTTGCCCCAACAAACAGTGAGGTTGTCAATCTCACCGGTTTGCTGAAAACAAAGGATTAATGATGACCTACAAGTATAGGGGGTGTATCGTAGTACTTTTGATAAATAGGAGTGTCGATCCCAACGAGGAGCGGAAGGTGCTGAACAGTGGTATGGAGCAGGAAATCCCTGTGAATACTTAGCAAACGGATTTTTAGTGGTTTTCTGACAAGGCAACAAAACAAGGAGCAAGTAACATAAGTAACGAACAAACGGAGCAAGTGGCCCAATCCTTTCTTAGCAAAGGACAAGCCGGTGGAAATACTTATAAAGACCAAACATTCTCGAGGACACATGGAAATTATGTCAAGTGCTTTTGAAGGGAATATGCCCTGAGAGGCAATAATAAAGTGTTTATTATGTGTATTCCAAGTATATGATAGATGTTTATTTTGCATGCTATAATTGTATTAATACGGAAACGTTAATACATGTGTGTTTAATAAACAAACAGAAAGTTCCTAGTTATGCCTCTCTCATAAACTAGCTCGTTGATTAACAAGATGATCAAGGTTTCCTGATCATGGACATTGGATGTTGTTAATAACGGGATCACAACATTAGTGTAATGGTGTGATGAACATTCATCCGAAGTATAGCATTACGATCAAAGTCATTGAGTTTATATTGCTATAACAACTTACGAAGTGATCCTAATCCTTAGACCATGAGATCATGTCAATCACTAACACCGGAAGAGTTTCTTGATAACATCAAACGTCACACCGTAACAGGGTGATTATAAAGATGGATTCAGAACTAATAAAGTGTTATGTTGAGGCTCATGGATCGAGAGTGGAATTTGTTCATCCCTATGACGGATAGATATACTCTGGGCCCTCTCGGTGATATCACATTGATTAGCTTGCAAGCAAGTGATTTGATCACTAGAATGTTATATCACAGGAACGAGAAAAGAGTGCATGTCGGTAACGAGATCAAACTAGGTATGGAGATACCGATGATCGAATCTCGGACATGTAATATATCGTGAAACAAAGGGATTAAGATACTAGCATAAAAGGTTCCGACAATCACAAGAAAGTCATCGTTGAATGTGTGGGAGTCAGTATGGGTCTCCAGATCCCGCTTCTGATTATTGATCCGAGAGGGGTCTCGATCATGTCCGCATTATTCACGAACCGTAGGGTGACACACTTAAGAGACACCGACATCCAATTGGAGCAAATGTTTCATGCCGAAAGAATGAACAAGCGCAGGAATTTATTTCACTAGATACCGAAACAGGTTTTCGGGTGAAATTGCATAAAGTGGTTATGCATGTGAAATAGAATTCTAGCAAGGGGTTATTTGTGAATGTTTGTCATTAAAGTAATTGACAAAATTCTGAATAAAATAAAAGATTTTTATTTAATGAGAGTTTGCATTAAATTTGGTGGAAATTTAATGTGAATTTGAGTGGACTTTTGAATGGAGGGATTTTAAAGGGCATTTTGTGAGTGGAGTGTCCACCCACATGAATGAAGGAGGGGAGGGGGAAGCCCCCATGGCCGGCGGACACCCCCTTGGGTGCCCCCCTCCTCCTATAAAAGGAGCCCCCCTCCTCACTTGTTTCTCACACCTCCTCGTGAAGGATCTCTCTCCCCCTCTAGAATTTATTCCCCATGGTCTCGGACTAGCGAGATACATGTTCCCAGTGGCTATTCGGCAAGAAAGAGTTGTGCTTCCGCTGCATTGCTAGAGCGAGGAGGCGGAGGTTGCTCGGTGCCTCGAACGTGTGTGCGAGCACGGATGCGCTGCTGATTTGCGGCGCTAGGACTTCCTCTCGATCTTGAGATCGGCAAGAGATCGTCTACATCAACCACGAGTTGAACTCGTTAAGCTTCAAGGGTATGTTCTCTACGGATATACATCCGCCCATTGTTTGTATCTAGTAGATAGATCTTGGTATATAGTTCACATCGTAGGAAAAATTTTGTTTTCTATGCTGCGAACCCTACAGTGGTATCAGAGCCGGATCTATGCGTAGATACTTTACACGGGTAGTACACATATGAGTATGTGGGCGATGATGATCCTGTTGTTGCTCCTTTGTTGTAATTTTGGATATTGGTGGCATAGTGGGATGAAGCGGCCCGGACAAACTTTACATGTCCTCGCACATGAGACCTGTTCCACGCTTGACATGCAACTAGTTTGCATAAGTGGCTAGCGGGTGTCTGTCTCCTACTATAGACAATATCTATTTTGCAAGCGAGTTGTCAACAATTTGATTATCCTCGTTGTGGTTCATGTTCGTAGGTAAGAACGGTTCTATCTCGAAAGCCCTAAGCCACGTAAAACTTGCAATGGATAAATTAGAGGCGTCTAGTTTAGATTGTTGCTGGGCTAGTGTTATGATATGGTAGTGTTGTAAGTAGAAGTATGAGATGATACTCTTACAACACACATAGCGTGTAAAATCCATAGACCTTGGATTTACACATATAGGTATGATAGTGATCATGCCACGATGCACATGATAGAGATCATCTGCGGGAACCATATAATTTCACTAATAAACATATGATGTTTGATAGCATCTTATATTGCTTGTTTAGCGCTTTGTTAGCATAATAAGATGATCCCTCATTTAAATATCAAGATAAGAATGTGTTCTTCCTTTAGTATGCACCGATTATGTTTTTGTCGCTCCAAGACATCACGTGATGATCGGGTGTTCTTGGATCCACGACCATATTTCGGGTGTAAAACAGTTACACACGTGAATACTAAGGTTCTAACTTGGTGAGCCTAGCATGTACAGACATGGCCTCGGAACACGGACCGAAAGGTTAAGCATGAGTCATATAGTTGATATGATGCCCATTTGATGCTCACCTTTGAAGCTATACCGACTCACGTGATGATCGGACTTGGTGTAGTGGATTTGGTTCATGTAATCACCAAAAAGGCACGAGGGATGTCGTTTTTGAGTGGGAGTTCATTCGATTAGTTGAACTCAATCTATCATACACTTAGTCTAAACTTTACAAATTCTGTTGTAGATGGCACCACCTGCTTTTAATTTCAATGTGTTCATGGAGAAAGAGAAACTAGCAACGAACGTTAGCAACTTTACCGAATGGGCCATGAATTTGAGGATTCTCCTCTCTGCTGCACAAAAGCAATATGTGCTAGAAGCGCCGTTAGGCCCCCCACCTTTTGATGATGCCCCTGACGAGGAGAAGAATGTCTATCAGACTCGTCAGGAGGACCACAACTTAGTTCATTGCGGCATATTGTATGGGCTAGAGCCGGAACTTCGAAAGCATTTCGAAAACGGCAATGCATTTGATACAATGGGTGAGTTGAAAATGATTTTCGACACACATGCTGCTGTAGAGAGCTACAACGCTTCAGAAAAGTTCTTTAGCTGCATGATGGAAGAGCACAGCTCCGTTAGTGAGCATGTACTCAAGATGTCGGGTTACGCCGATAAGCTTGTGTCCTTGGGAATATCGATTTCCATTGACTTAGGCATCCATCGTGTTCTGCAGTCTCTGCCACCTAGCTATAAGAGCTTCGTGATGAACTATAATATGCAAGGCATGAAGAAGTCTCTCCCCGAGCTTCTGTCCATGCTTAAAACTGCAGAAGTGGAGATCAAAAAGGAACATCAAGTGTTGATGATCAATAGGAACACTGGTTTCAAGAAAGACAAGAAGGGAAAACGGAAGGGAAGTAAGGGCGGCAAGCCTGTTGCCGCGCCTGAAAAGAAACCCCTAGTCGGACCTAAGTCTGATTCCGAGTGCTACTATTGTAAGGGGACTGGCCACTGGAAGCGCAACTGCCCCAAGTATCTGGCAGACAAGAAGGCCGGCAAGGCAAACAAAGGTATATATGATATACATGTTATTGATGTGTACTTGACTAGTGCTCGCAGTAGCACCTGGGTATTTGATACCGGTTCAGTTGCTAATATTTGTAACTCGAATCAGGGGCTGCGGAACAAGCGACCGCTAGCAAGGGGTGAGGTCAAGATGCGTGTCGGCAATGGATCAAGCGTTGATGTGATCGCTGTCGGAACGCTGCCTCTCCACTTGCCGTCGGGATTAGTTATAAACTTGAATAAATGTTATCTGGTGCCTGCACTGAGCATGAACATTGTATCTGGATCGTGTTTGATGCGAAGTGGTTATTCATTTAAATCCGAGAACAATGGTTGTTACATTTATATGAATGAAATCTTTTATGGTCATGCACCGATGATGAATGGTTTATTTCTATTAGATCTCGATGATAATGTTACACATATTCATAATGTTGATGCTAAAAGGATTAAACTTAATGATGATATATCCGCATATATGTGGCACTACCGTCTAGGTCATATTGGCGTTAAACGCATGAAGAAGCTCCATTCGGATGGACTTTTGGAATCACTTGATTATGAATCATTTGATACATGTGAGTCATGCCTTATGGGCAAGATGACTAGAACGCCGTTTTCCGGTTCAATGGAACGGGCGACAGATTTATTGGAAATCATACATTCTGATGTATGTGGTCCAATGAGTGTGTCGGCGCGAGGTGGATATCGTTATTTTGTTACTTTCACGGATGATTTGAGTAGATACGGTTATATCTACTTGATGAAACACAAGTCTGAAACTTTTGAAAAGTTCAAGGAATTTCAGAATGAAGTGGAAAATCATCGTAATAGAAAGATCAAATTTCTACGGTCCGACCGTGGAGGTGAGTATCTAAGTTACGAGTTTAGCACTCACATGAAAGAGTGTGGAATTGTTTCACAACTCACACCTGCCGGAACACCACAACGAAATGGTGTGTCGGAATGTCGTAATCGTACTTTATTAGATATGGTTAGATCTATGATGTCTCTGACGAACTTGCTGTTGTCATTTTGGGGTTATGCACTAGAAACTGCTGCAGTCACTTTAAATCGGGCACCATCTAAATCCGTTGAAAAGACACCGTATGAATTGTGGTTTGGAAACAAACCTAAGCTATCATTTCTTAAAGTTTGGGGATGCGATGTTTATGTGAAGAAACTTCAACCAGATAAACTCGAACCCAAAGCGGAAAAATGCGTCTTCATAGGATACCCTAAAGAAACTATTGGGTATTCCTTCTATCACAGATCCGAGGGCAAGGTTTTTGTTGCCAAGAATGGATCCTTTCTAGAGAAAGAGTTTCTCGCGAAAGGTGTGAGTAGTCGGAAGGTAGAACTCGAAGAGGTTGTGGAACCTTCTCTTCAAAGTATGGCGAGTAGCGCAGCGCCGGAAGTTGTTCCGGAGTTGGCTCCACCTGTTGAAGAGGGAACTAATGATAATGATCATGAAACTCCGAAAGAGTGTACTACCGAACCTCGCAGGTCAAACAGGACGCGTGCAACTCCCGAGCTGTACGGAAATACTGTCATGAATTTCATGGTTGATGAAAATGATGACCCTGCGACGTATGAAGAAGCGATGATGAGCCCGGATTCCAACAAATGGTTAGAAGCCATGAAATCCGAGATGGAATCCATGTATGAAAATCAAGTTTGGAACTTGGTGGAATTACCTCACGACCGAAAGGTCGTGGAGAACAAATGGATTTTCAAAAGGAAAACTGATGCTGATGGTAATGTGACCGTCTATAAAGCTCGACTTGTCGCAGAGGGGTTTCGACAAATTCAAGGAGTTGACTACGATGAGACTTTCTCTCCCGTAGCGATGCTAAAGTCAGTTAGGATTATGTTAGCAATTGCTGCATATTTCGATTATGAGATATGGTAGATGGATGTCAAAACCGCGTTTCTCAATGGTAATATTGAAGAAGAGTTGTATATGATACAACCAAAGGGTTTTGTCGATCCTAAGGATGCTAACAAGGTGTGCAAGCTTTAGCGATCCATCTATGGATTGAAGCAAGCATCACGAAGTTGGAATCTCCTCTTTGATGAGGTGATCAAAGAGTTTGGATTTGTCCAAACTTATGGAGAAGCTTGTATTTACAAGAAAGTGAGTGGGAGCAATGTGGCATTTCTGATATTATATGTGGATGACATATTATTGATCGGAAATGATATAGATCTTTTAAACAGTGTTAAAAGTTATCTAAACAGCAAATTTTCAATGAAGGACCTAGGTGAAGCGTCATACATATTACGCATAAAGATCTATAGAGATAGATCTAGGCGCCTAATAGGGCTATCACAAAGTACATACCTTGATAAGATTTTAAAGAAGTTTAAAATGGACGGAAGTAAGAAGGGGTTCTTACCTATGTTGCAAGGCAAGACATTGAGTAAGACTCAAAGTCCGGCTTCGGCGGAAGAAAGAGAGATAATGGACAAAGTCCCCTATGCTTCAGCCATAGGCTCTATAATGTACGCCATGCTATGTACAAGACCGGATGTGGCACATGTTATTAGTTTGACTAGTAGGTACCAATCGGATCCAGGTTTGGAACACTGGATAGCGGTCAAGAATACCCTTAAGTACTTACGAAGAACTAAGGATATGTTTCTTGTATACGGAGGTGAAGAAGAGCTCGTCGCTAAGTGTTATGTCGACGCTAGCTTTGACACCGATCCGGATGACTCTAAGTCTCAATCCGGATACGTATTTCTCATGAATGGCGGAGCGGTTAGTTGGAGGAGCTCCAAACAACCTGTGGTAGCGGGATCAACAACGGAGGCCGAATATGTTGTTGCTTCAGAAGCAGCTCAGGAAGCAGTTTGGATGAAGGAGTTCATATCCGAACTAGGAGTGGTGGCAAACGCGTTGGACCCAATGGTGATCTATTGTGACAACAATGGTGCCATTGCCAATGCCAAAGAGCCAAGGTCTCACAAGCATTCCAAGCATATTAAGCGCCGGTTTCACTCCATCCGCGAGCGTGTCAAGGATGGAGATATAAAGATTTGTAAAGTACATACGGATCTCAATGTAGCAGATCCGTTGACTAAAACTCTCCCTAGAGCAAAACATGATCAACACCAGAACTCAATGGGTCTTAGATTTATCACTATGTAACTAGATTATTGTCTGTAGTGCAAGTGGGAGACTGAAGGGAATATGCCCTGAGAGGCAATAATAAAGTGTTTATTATGTGTATTCCAAGTATATGATAGATGTTTATTTTGCATGCTATAATTGTATTAATACGGAAACGTTAATACATGTGTGTTTAATAAACAAACAGAAAGTTCCTAGTTATGCCTCTCTCATAAACTAGCTCGTTGATTAACAAGATGATCAAGGTTTCCTGATCATGGACATTGGATGTTGTTAATAACGAGATCACAACATTAGTGTAATGGTGTGATGAACATTCATCCGAAGTATAGCATTATGATCAAAGTCATTGAGTTTATATTGCTATAACAACTTACGAAGTGATCCTAATCCTTAGACCATGAGATCATGTCAATCACTAACACCAGAAGAGTTTCTTGATAACATCAAACGTCACACCGTAACAGGGTGATTATAAAGATGGATTCAGAACTAATAAAGTGTTATGTTGAGGCTCATGGATCGAGAGTGAAATTTGTTCATCCCGATGACAGATAGATATACTCTGGGCCCTCTCGGTGATATCACATTGATTAGCTTGCAAGCAAGTGATTTGATCACTAGAATGTTATATCACAGGAACGAGAAAAGAGTGCATGTCGATAACGAGATCAAACTAGGTATGGAGATACCGATGATCGAATCTCGGACATGTAATATATCGTGAAACAAAGGGATTAAGATACTAGCATAAAAGGTTCCGACGATCACAAGAAAGTCATCATTGAATGTGTGGGAGTCAGTATGGGTCTCCAGATCCCGCTTCTGATTATTGATCCGAGAGGGGTCTCGATCATGTCCGCATTATTCACGAACCGTAGGGTGACACACTTAAGAGACACCGACAACCAATTGGAGCAAATGTTTCATGCCGAAAGAATGAACAAGCGCAGGAATTTATTTCACTAGATACCGAAACAGGTTTTCGGGTGAAATTGCATAAAGTGGTTATGCATGTGAAATAGAATTCTAGCAAGGGGTTATTTGTGAATATTTGTCATTAAAGTAATTGACAAAATTCTGAATAAAATAAAAGAGTTTTATTTAATGAGAGTTTGCATTAAATTTGGTGGAAATTTAATGGGAATTTGAGTGGACTTTTGAGTGGAGGGATTTTAAAGGGCATTTTGTGAGTGGAGTGTCCACCCACATGAATGAAGGAGGGGAGGGGGCAGCCCCCATGGACGGCGGCCACCCCCTTGGGTGCCCCCCTCCTCCTATAAAAGGATCCCCCCTCCTCACTTGTTTCTCACACCTCCTCGTGAAGGATCTCTCTCCCCCTCTAGAATTTATTCCCCATGGTCTCGGACTAGCGAGATACATGTTTCCAGTGGCTATTCGGCAAGAAAGAGTTGTGCTTCCGCTGCATCGCTGGAGCGAGGAGGCGGAGGTTGCTCGGTGCCTCGAACGTGTGTGTGAGCACGGATGCGCTGCTGATTTGCGGCGCTAGGACTTCCTCTCGATCTTGAGATCGGCAAGAGATCGTCTACATCAACCACGAGTTGAACTCGTTAAGCTTTGTCGGTCTTCAAGTGTATGTTCTCTACGGATATACATCCGCCCGTTGTTTGTATCTAGTAGATAGATCTTGGTATATAGTTCACATCGTAGGAAAATTTTTGTTTTCTATGCTGCGAACCCTACAGCTTTCACTTCAAATAGCTGAGTACTCTTCTCTGGTGTTTGTAAGTGTTGTGTGGATGAACCTGTGCTAACATACCGCCCTTCCTAGGACTAATACATACTTGTGATTAAACCTCCTGCAAACATCCGTAACTACGGGAAAGTAAATAAGATATAAATCTAACCATGGCCTTAAACTCTAAGATCCTACACTCCCTTGTGCAAAGGTGTCCTAACGGGGGTTCAGATTTCTGTCACTCCGGCAACCCCACGATTAGTAGCCAAATACACAATGCATTCCCCTAGGCCCATAAATGGTGAAGTATCATGTAGTCGACGTTCACATGACACCACTAGAAGAATAGCACCACAACTTAAATACTAAACCATTCAATAATAACTCATCACATATTCACTACTAACAACATGACTTCTCCCATGTCCTCAAGAACTAAACGAACTACTCACAAGACATCATACGGATCAAGATCAAAGATGGTATGATAATGGATAACAATCTGAATATAAACAATAATCCAATGGTTCCACTCACAAGCATCAACTACAATAGTAATTAACACCGGGAAAGTTTCCCCTAATGAACTAAGCAATATCCAACACAATTGTTACAGCGGGACGGAGTGGTGGTGATGGTGCTGGTGGAGATAATTGTGTGGATGATGATGATGATCCCGATGAAGCCTATCTTGGTGATGGTGTTGATGGCGACGATCTCCCCTCTCCGGGAAGGAATTACACCAGCAGAAATCTGTCTGCCAGAGAGATCTTTCTCTCTCGGTGTTTTCCACCCCCAGAGGTGGCGGAAATCTATCTGTGGTCGCTCCCCAAGGCTTAGGGTTCTGTAGGGAAGATATAGGCGAAGGGGAAGAGTCGAAGGCCGGGCAGGTGGGCCACACCTGCCCTAGGCGCGGCCTCAGGTGGGCCCACGCCTATGGGTGTGGGCCCCCTGCGGACCCCCTTCGCTCCTCCTTCTGGCTTCCTTCTGTAGGGGTTCGTAGCATGGAAAACAAAAGTTTTCTATCGCATACAAACAAACAAGCCAAGATCTATCTACTAGATTGTAGCAACGAGTCGATGGTATAACTTACCCTCGAAGATTCCAAAGCGTTTAACGAGAGCGGATTCTCGTGGGTGATGTAGTCGTACTCTTTCCGATCTCAAGATCGTGTAGACGATCCTTCCGGCGCCACGTTCCGGCAGCGCTCCCGCAGTCGGTCACACGTTCGGTACTCGACGAAGACCTTCCTCTCCCTTGTTCCAGCAGGCAGCGGAGGTTGTAGCACTCTCCTCGCGATTCCGGCAGCACAACGGCGTGGTACCGGAAGTAGAGGGGAGATCCCGCAGGGCTTCGCCTTAAGCCGGTGCGAGTATGGTGGAGCTTATGAGAGAGGCTATTTAGTGGTCTAGTAATTAGACACACCAATTAGAAGGCTCTAAACCAATTAGAAGGCTCTAAACCGCTGGCTAAAGCAATTAGAAGCTCTAAACCAAAACGGCTCTAAACCGGAGATCTAGAGGTGAAACTTGTGTGTCTAGGAGGGGAGCCCTGCCCCTCCTTATATAGGTGGGAGGGGGCTGGCGCGCCATGGGGAGGAGACCCTCCCCAACTCGGCTTGGTGGCCGCCGGTTGGAGGAGGTCTCCCTCCCCAACTCGGTTTGGAGCTCCTCCTCTTTCCCACCTTCCAATTTTGGCCGTTTGACTTTTCAAACTTGCAGTTTGACTTTTCAAACTAGGATTTGATTTAATCCCTTATTTGGAACAGCGATAACACTAAGTACATGATGCAATCATTCCAACATGTAATGACACATTCATGTACCCCTTCCCCCCCCGGAGTGCCGGACATTCCGGAACCTTCTAGAACATTCCTGATGAAAACACCGGAATCATTCCCGAACTCCGAAACGGGACTTTCCTTATATGAATCTTATTCTCCGGACCATTCCGGATCACCTCGTGATATCCCGGATCCCATCCGAGACTCCGAACAACATTCGGTCTCTTTCTCATAATACCATAACTACTCAAACAACGTCGAATCCTTAAGTGTGTCTCCCTACGGTTCGTGAATTATGCGGACATGATCGAGACACTTCTCCGAACAATAACCAATAGAGGAATCTGGAAATTCATATGGCTCCCACATATTTCTACGATTACTTTGCGATCGAATGAACCACTTACATACGATACCAATTTCCCTTTGTCTCACGATATGTTACTTATCCGAGGTTATGATCGTCGGTATCTCTGCATACCTAGTTCAACCTCGTTACCGATAAGTACTCTTTTCTCGTTCCCGTGATATGTGATCCCTTGTGACCAAGTCACATGCTTGCAAGCCAATTGGATGACATTCCACCGAGAGGGCCCAGAGTATATCTATCCGTCATGTGGATGGACAAATCCCACTCTTGATCCATGTGTCTCAACCAATACTTTCCGAACACTCAATGCCACCTTTGTAACCACCCAGTTACGGTGTGGTGTTTGATGTCATCAAAGCATCCATCCGGTAAAGGTGATATGCATGATCTCATGGTCGAAGGAATTAGGTTACTATGTATCAGAAAGCATATAGCAATTGAACTATTGAAATGACTTGATCTTTATGCTACGCTTATCTATAGGAGTATGTCCACCATATCATTCTCCTAACGATATGATCTTGTTGTTGATAACATCTCAATGTTCATGATAAGGAAACCACAATCATTAATCAACCAACAAGCTAGTGAAGTATAGAGGCTATACTAGGGACTTCAAATTAAGTTTACAAATCACACAAGTATCAATGTTTCCTTGTTAATACTATTATAGCATGAATGTAAACATTTATCATAAACACGAAGATATAACAATAACCACATTTATTATTGCCTCTAGGGCATATCTCCAACAGTCTCCCACTTGCACTAGAGTCATCTAATCTAGATTACATGGTAATATACCGAACACCCATGGCAGTTTGGTGTTGGTCATGTTTTGCCCTCGGGAGAGGTTTAGTCAACGGATCCGCCACATTCAGATCTGTGTGTACTTTGCAAATCTTTATATCCCCATCCTGGATATGTTCTCGGATAGCGTGAAAACGCAGCTTGATATGCTTCAGCTTCTTGTGTGACCTTGGTTCTTGCGCATTGGCTATGGCGCCCATGTTATCACAGTAGATAGACATTGGGTCCAGCGCACTAGGAACCACACCCAGCTCTGTAATGAACTCTTTCATCCATATCGCTTCTTGTGAAGCCTCCGAAGCAGCCATGTATTCCGATTCAGTTGAAGATCTCGCCACAACGCTTTGCTTTGCACTCCTCCAGCTAACTGCTGCACCATTCAAAATAAATACGTATCCGGATTGCGATTTAGAATCATCCGGATCGGTGTTCCAACTAGCATCAGTGTAACCATTAACAACGAGCTGTTCATCACCTCCATAAGAAAGAACCATATCCTTAGTTCTTCTCAAGTACTTAAGGATGTTTTTGACCGCTGTCCAATGATCCACTCCTGGATCACTTTGATATCTGCTAGTTAAACTAACAGCATATGCAATGTCGGGTCTAGTACATAGCATGGCATACATTAGAGATCCTATGGCTGAGGCATAGGGAGTCTTACTCATCTTTTCTCTATCTTCTGCCGATGTCGGACTTTGAGTTTTACTCAAGGTCGTATTGGGCAACATGGGCAAGAACCCTTTCTTGCTTTCTTCCATTCCAAATCTCTTTAGAACTTTGTCCAAATATGTACTCTCTGACAATGATATTTGGCGTTTCGATCTATCTCTATAAATCTTTATGCCTAATATGTAAGCTGCTTCGCCAAGATCCTTCATTGAAAAACTATTATTCAAATATTCCTTGACACTATTAAGAAGGTCTACATCATTCCCAATCAACAATATGTCATCCACATATAGTATTAAGAATGCTACAGAGCTCCCACTCACTTTCTTGTAAATACAAGCTTCTCCATAAGTTTGTATAAAACCAAAACTTTTGATTACCTTATCAAAACGTTGATTCCAACTTCGGGATGCTTGCTTCAATCCATAGATGGACCGTTGAAGTTTGCATACCTTGTTAGCATCCTTAGGATCGACAAAACCTTTGGGTTGCATCATATACAACTCTTCATCAATGTCTCCATTGAGGAATGCTGTTTTGACATCCATCTGCCATATCTCATAATCATAATATGCAGCGATTGCTAACATAATCCTCACAGACTTTAGCTTCGCTACCGGTGAGAAAGTCTCATCGTAGTCAACTCCTTGAATTTGTCGAAACCCTTTTGCGACAAGTCGAGCTTTATAGACAGTAATATTACCATCAGCATCTGTTTTCTTCTTGAAAATCCATTTGTTCTCGACAGCCTTTCGGCCATCTGGTAAGTCCACCAAAGTCCATACTTGGTTTTCGTACATGGATCCAATCTCGGATTTCATGGCTTCTTGCCATTTATTGGAATCTGGGCTCATCATCGCTTCCTCATATGTCTCGGGGTCATCGGTGTTGTCCACCACCATGACATTCATAACGGAATCATACCAATCGGGAGTGGTACGAGTTCTCGTCGACCTCCGAGGCTCTGTAGCAACTTCAACCGAAGTTTCATGATCACCATCATTAGCTTCCTCTCTTATTGGTGCAGGCACCACAGGAACTTCTTCCGGTGCTGCGCTACTCGCAATTTCGAGAGAAGGTTCGACAACCTCGTCGAGTTCTACTTTCCTTCCAGTCAATTCTTTCGAGAGAAATTCCTTCTCTAGAAAGGATCCATTCTTTGCAACGAAGATTTTGCCTTCGGATCTATGATAGAAGGTATACCCAATAGTTTCCTTCGGGTATCCTATGAAGACGCATTTTTCCGCTTTGGGTTCAAGCTTGTCCGGCTGTAACTTCTTTACATAGGCTTCGCATCCCCAAACTTTAAGGAACGACAATTTAGGTTTCTTCCCAAACCATAATTCATACGGTGTCGTTTCAACGGATTTAGACGGTGCCCTATTTAAAGTGAATGCGGCTGTTTCTAATGCATAACCCCAAAATGATAGCGGTAAATCTGTAAGTGACATCATAGAACGAACCATATCTAAGAGAGTTCGATTACGACGTTCAGACACACCATTACGCTGTGGTGTTCCCGGCGGTGTCAATTGTGAAAGTATTCCGCAATTCTTCAAATGCTCGCCAAACTCGTAACTTAGATATTCACCTCCACGATCAGAACGCAGAAATTTAATCTTCTTGTTACGTTGATTCTCTACCTCACTTTGAAACTCCTTAAACTTCTCGAAAGTTTCGGACTTATGTTTCATGAAATAGATATACCCATATCTACTCAAGTCATCCGTGAAGGTAAGAACATAACGATAACCACTGCGCGATGCTACACTCATTGGACCACACACATCGGTATGTATGATTTCCAATAAGTCTGTAGCTCGCTCCATCATACCAGAAAATGGAGTCTTAGTCATTTTTCCCATCAGACATGCTTCGCATCTTTCAAGTGATTCAAAATCAAGTGATTCAAGAAGTCCATCGGAATGGAGTTTCTTCATACGTTTCACTCCAATGTGACCAAGACGACAGTGCCACATATAGGTCGAATTATCGGTTGATTTCAATCGTTTAGCCTCAATGTTGTTGATATGTGTATTTCCACTATCGAGATTCAATAATAATAGACCATCTATCAAAGGTGCATGTGCATAAAACATATTACTCATATAAATAGAACAACCATTATTCTCGGATTTAAACAAGTAACCGTCTCGCAATAAACAAGATCCCGATATAATGTTCATGCTCAACGCAGGCACCAAATAACAATTATTTAAGTATAAAACTAATCCCGATGGTAGATGAAGGGGTAGCGTGCCGACCGCGATCACATCAACCTTTGATCCGTTTCCCACGCGCATCGTCACCTCGTTCTTCGCTAGCTTCCGTTTATTCTGCAGCACCTGTTTCGAGTTACAGATATGAGCAACCGAACCAGTATCAAATACCCAGGCACTACTACGAGTACTAGTGAGATACACATCAATAACATGTATATCAGATATACCTTTCTTCTTGATGTTGCCGTTCTTCAAATCCGCCAAGTACTTTGGGCAATTCCGCTTCCAGTGACCTTCTCCCTTGCAGTAAAAGCACTCAGTATCAGGCTTAGGTCCAGCCCTGGTCTTCTTCGTCGGCGTGGTAGCTTTCTTACCACCCTTCTTGAAGTGTCCCTTTTGCTTAGACTTGCCTTTCTTGAATTTGGTGGTCTTATTGACCAACAACACTTGGTGCTCTTTCTTGATCTCCACTTCTGCAGATTTCAACATGGCAAAGAGTTCTGGCAACGTCTTGTTCATGTTCTGCATGTTGTAGTTCATCACAAAGTTCTTGTAACTTGGTGGTAGTGATTGGAGGACACGGTAAATCCCCAAAGCATTAGGAATCACTATACCCAAGCTTTGAAGTTTGTTTGCGTGCCCTGACATCTTAAGCACATGCTCACTGACGGAGCTGCCTTCTTCCATCTTGCAGTTAAAGAACTTTTCAGAAGCTTCATAGCTTTCAATTGTCGCATGAGTCTCAAAAATCAATTTGAGATCCTCGACAATATCATATGGGTCTGAATCCTCAAACCTTTTCTGAAGCTCCGATTCCAAACCATACAAGATAGCACACTGAACTATGGAGTACTGATTCTTCCGAGCGAGGTAAACATTCTTTACTTCATCGGGAGCATCAGCTGCAGGTGGGTCACCCAGCGGTGCATCCAGCACATAGGTCAAATTACCAGCTGTGAGGACAATCCTCAAATTGCGGAACCAATCCGCGAAGTTGCTTCCATTGTTTTTCAACTTTTCTTTCTCTAGGAACGCATTAAAATTGATGGTAGGGGCTGCCATTGATCTACAACATATTTGCAATAGTTTAGACTAAGTTTATGACAAATTGAGTTCAAATTAATTAATGTAATTAAACTAGGTGAACTCCCACTCAAAACAACATCCCTCACATTGTTTTAGTGATCACACGAACCAAATCCACCACATCAACACCGATCATCACGAGAGTTGATATAGTTTCAATGGCGAACAATCGTCATGTTCATCATATCTACTATATGATTCATGTTTTACCTTTCGGTGATCCGTGTTCCGAGACCATGTCTGTACATGCTAGGCTCGTCAAGATCAAACCTTAGTTTCCGCATGAGCAAATCTGGCTTGCCCACGTTGTATACACTTGCGGAATCTAACACACCCGATCATCACGTGGTGCTTCGAAACAACAAGCTTTAGCAACGGTGCTAACTAAGGGTGAACACTTTATGACTTGAAATTCATGTGCATGAGGGATCATCTTATAATGCTACCGTCGTCTACTAAGCAATACAAGATGCATAAAGGATTAACATCACATGCAATTCAATATATATGTGATATGATATGGCCTTTCTTCTTTGTGCTTTTATCTCCATCTTCAAGCACGAACATGATCTCCATCATCACCGGCATTGCATCAAGGTCAATGACGCCTCTCCATGGTTGTCGTCCACCGGCTTCAACTATTACAACTACTTTGAATAGACACGCGGGTCTTAACATAAATTAAAGACAACCATATGGCTCCTGCCGGTTGCTGACTTACAATAAGGAACATTGCATACATCAAATATAATCACAATCATGGCCATATCACATCACTGCACACCCCTGCAAAACAAAGTTAGACGCCTCTACTTTCTTTGCATATTTTACGTGGTTTGGGGCTTTCAATAAGTGTCGTTCTAACTTACGAACATGAACCACAACGTTGACACAAGTATTGTTAATCACCCGTTGTGTATTGGATCTTTACTATGCTAGGAGAAACAGGCACCCGCAAAGCCACTTATGCAATACAAGTTGCATGTCAAGCGTGGAGCAAGTCTCATGAACGATGTCATGTAAGGTTAGCCCGGGCCGCTTCATCCCAACATACCGCAAGATGCAAAGTACACAAGAAGCAATCGACAATAAAAGCATCAACGCCCACAATGACCATTGTGTTCTACTCGTGCAACAGATCTACATATAGACACGGCTCTGATACCACTGTAGGGGTTCATAGCATGGAAAACAAAAGTTTTCTATCGCATACAAACAAACAAGCCAAGATCTATCTACTAGATTGTAGCAACGAGTCGATGGTATAACTTACCCTCGAAGATTCCAAAGCGTTTAACGAGAGCGGATTCTCGTGGGTGATGTAGTCGTACTCTTTCCGATCTCAAGATCGTGTAGACGATCCTTCCGGCGCCACGTTCCGGCAGCGCTCCCGCAGTCGGTCACACGTTCGGTACTCGACGAAGACCTTCCTCTCCCTTGTTCCAGCAGGCAGCGGAGGTTGTAGCACTCTCCTCGCGATTCCGGCAGCACAACGGCGTGGTACCGGAAGTAGAGGGGAGATCCCGCAGGGCTTCGCCTTAAGCCGGTGCGAGTATGGTGGAGCTTATGAGAGAGGCTATTTAGTGGTCTAGTAATTAGACACACCAATTAGAAGGCTCTAAACCAATTAGAAGGCTCTAAACCGCTGGCTAAAGCAATTAGAAGCTCTAAACCAAAACGGCTCTAAACCGGAGATCTAGAGGTGAAACTTGTGTGTCTAGGAGGGGAGCCCTGCCCCTCCTTATATAGGTGGGAGGGGGCTGGCGCGCCATGGGGAGGAGACCCTCCCCAACTCGGCTTGGTGGCCGCCGGTTGGAGGAGGTCTCCCTCCCCAACTCGGTTTGGAGCTCCTCCTCTTTCCCACCTTCCAATTTTGGCCGTTTGACTTTTCAAACTTGCAGTTTGACTTTTCAAACTAGGATTTGATTTAATCCCTTATTTGGAACAGCGATAACACTAAGTACATGATGCAATCATTCCAACATGTAATGACACATTCATGTACCCCTTCCCCCCCCGGAGTGCCGGACATTCCGGAACCTTCTAGAACATTCCTGATGAAAACACCGGAATCATTCCCGAACTCCGAAACGGGACTTTCCTTATATGAATCTTATTCTCCGGACCATTCCGGATCACCTCGTGATATCCCGGATCCCATCCGAGACTCCGAACAACATTCGGTCTCTTTCTCATAATACCATAACTACTCAAACAACGTCGAATCCTTAAGTGTGTCTCCCTACGGTTCGTGAATTATGCGGACATGATCGAGACACTTCTCCGAACAATAACCAATAGAGGAATCTGGAAATTCATATGGCTCCCACATATTTCTACGATTACTTTGCGATCGAATGAACCACTTACATACGATACCAATTTCCCTTTGTCTCACGATATGTTACTTATCCGAGGTTATGATCGTCGGTATCTCTGCATACCTAGTTCAACCTCGTTACCGATAAGTACTCTTTTCTCGTTCCCGTGATATGTGATCCCTTGTGACCAAGTCACATGCTTGCAAGCCAATTGTATGACATTCCACCGAGAGGGCCCAGAGTATATCTATCCGTCATGTGGATGGACAAATCCCACTCTTGATCCATGTGTCTCAACCAATACTTTCCGAACACTCAATGCCACCTTTGTAACCACCCAGTTACGGTGTGGTGTTTGATGTCATCAAAGCATCCATCCGGTAAAGGTGATATGCATGATCTCATGGTCGAAGGAATTAGGTTACTATGTATCAGAAAGCATATAGCAATTGAACTATTGAAATGACTTGATCTTTATGCTACGCTTATCTATAGGAGTATGTCCACCATATCATTCTCCTAACGATATGATCTTGTTGTTGATAACATCTCAATGTTCATGATAAGGAAACCACAATCATTAATCAACCAACAAGCTAGTGAAGTATAGAGGCTATACTAGGGACTTCAAATTAAGTTTACAAATCACACAAGTATCAATGTTTCCTTGTTAATACTATTATAGCATGAATGTAAACATTTATCATAAACACGAAGATATAACAATAACCACATTTATTATTGCCTCTAGGGCATATCTCCAACACCTTCGTCCTCAGGTAAAATAATATGTTTCCATATTTTTTTGGTATTTTTCTTATCTTCACGAAATTGCACCAAAACGCCTTTTTTCCATCAGAATCCAGACTCCGGCAGTCCATCCTCCAGGAATCATCCAACATGCATAAACAGATGAAAAGGTCATAATTAATACCTCATAATAAGACAAATGTCAATGAATAGAGGTAAATTATGATATAGAATGGTGATGCTAATTGGGTGTATCAACTCCCCCAAGCTTAGACTTCGCTTGTCCCCAAGCGAATACTGAGCTCAGTAAACATGTCCAGAGGTTTATGGAGTGAAGTGTCGATAAAAGAATACGAACAAGAAGCATCACACTTACCATTGGACAACTCATAGAAGAAAGCAACTCACCATTATATATCTTAGCTTGCAACCAAGTACAGCAGTCACAAATAGAGATGCATAAAGATAAATCATAATTGGAATTGGCAAACTTGTTCTTGGTCAGAGAACACCTGGCAAACAGTTTCACAAAAGCTTTTTGTAGAAGTTTCAAAACACGAGCACTCTTTGCTCAAAAAGGTTTTTCACAAGTGAAGGCTTTCAAAGTAATAATCAACGGATGAGAGTTTTGTGCAAACAAGGAAGATAAAGAACATGATTGAATAAATCACCATATGAATGCTTGAAACACAACAACTCAAAAGCTTGCTGGAGATAGAGAGGAAGTAGGTTTATTGACTCAAACTGGTAACTAGGAGAAAGGTCCCTTCTTAGAGGGTAGCAGGGATTACAAGTCATAAAGAGCTTCCAAAAGATTATGGTACTTACTAGCTTTGAGCCCTCATTGCCCCTATCACAAGCATCTTGAGATGATTAAGGTTAAAGTGAACAAATATGGAGTATATGCTTGACGAAATATAAGTTGGGAATCTCATGTCCCTTGAGTATGAGGGTCACTCCTCATGCATACTCAATTTTGGGTCCAGGTGTCCCACTCTTGAACGTGACATGTGTTGATTCCATGAAGATTTTTGTTCCTAATGCTTTGCTCCGGTGCTCTATCAAAAAGGAGCACCTTAATTGCCAGTAGTTCCCTAGAGGCCCGCTGCCACGGGCTGTCTGGACAGAAGATGTTGTACAAGTTCTCATTGTGAGCACGTATGACTATATTTGGAGCACATGCCTAGGATTGTTTAGTACTTGGATGCTTGTTATTATTTATCTGCAATGTTCTAGATCTTGAAGTTACATGTTTAGACTCGTCCATGCAACGCCCGTCCATCCATCCTTATGCCTACCACACTTGAATCCCACTGTTACCGTTATTACTATTGCTCATGTTTTACTGTTGATGTTGCTTTAATGTTGCTACTACAGACTGTTGCTACTGATAAACTTCTGTGAGAAAGAACTATTTCCAGGTGCAGCTGAACTGACAACTCAGTTGTTAAGGCTTGCAAGTATTCTTTGTCTCCCCTTGTGTCGAATCAATAAATTGGGTAATACTACCCGCGAAGACTATTGCGATCCCCTACACTTGTGGGTCATCACCTACGAGATTTGATTGGGCAATACAACAATATACATAGACCGCCGTCCAACTCCATCTATGACTAGTAATCCACATTCAGTTTATCATCTGAACCCCCTCCAGTATTAAGTTGCAAGCAACGGATAACTGCTTTAAGCAAAGTGTGTAAGGTAAATAATCCATTTGTTCTATGAACAAAAGATCGTTGTTTTCTCCCTAGTAGCAACAGCACATCTACAACCTTAGAGATTTTTGTCACTTCCCCAGATTAAATAGAGGCATGAACCCACTATCGAGCATAAATACTCCCTCTGGAGCCACTAGCATCTACTTGGCCAATATAGCTACTAGAAATGGAGAGCGTGCAAGATCTCAAACAACACAGACATGATAGAATCAATAAGATAGAATCATTAACTAATCTGACATAGTAATCTCAATATCCATCGGATCCCCGCAAACACAACATGCATCATTACAAATAGATGATCTTGATCATGAGCGGAGCTCACAAGATCTAAGCATGCTAGCACAAAGGAGGAGAAACAACCATCTAGCTACTACATGGACCCGTAGTCCAAGGTGGAACTACTCACGCATCACACCGGAGGCTGGCATGGTGAGAGGCCTTCGGTATGATCTCTCCCCTCCGGCAGGGTGCCGGGAAGAGCTTCAGATCCCCCCTATCTAGGGACGATGGTGGCGGCGGCTACACATTGTTTCGTGAAAGATTGATCGGGTCCTTAGGGTTTAGGTATCGGGGGCTTCTTATAGGCGAAGAGGGAGGCCGAGGGGGTGCCCGAGGTGGATGCAACCCCCAGACATGATCCAGGCCTGGCCGCACGGCCAGGGGATGTGCCCCCCTCGAGGCCCTCCTCCTTCTCGTCTTCTGGATTCGTGTTCCCCACGGTAAAATATTGACTTTGGATTTTGTCCCGTCCAATTCCGAAAATATTGATTTTCTGCCTTTTCGGGAACCAAACAGAAGAAAACAAGCAACTGACAATGTGGCAACATGTTAATAGGTTAGTCCCAGAAAACATATAAAAATACCTCAAAGTGTAGACAAAGCAAAGTAGATACTAAACAAGCATGGAACATCAAAAATTATAGATACGTTTACGACGTATTAGACACTTGTCCACCAAAGACTCTGTTGATGGCTTGCAAAATTTTCAGAAGCTTTTTGGAGAAAATGATATTAGACATGTAGTTGACAGGTTTGGAGGAAAGCACAGAGTTGATAAGCTTTAATCTGGCTGCATGAGATAGAGAGTTTGCTTTGTAAGTAGAGAGCTTAGATCTGAACTTTTGAATGATGAAATTGTACACCTTACTTCTGTTTTTAGGAGGTAGAATAAGAGGGTGGCCCAGATGAGTGAAGTTTTCATCAATGAATGGGATAGGGAATATTTGATTAGTTGAGGGGTCCACTCTCTTGCTAAAGATGATGCTTGATTTGTTCCGGTTTGGGATCTGACCTGATGTAGCACATAATTCCATGAGAATATTATTGACATCCTATGCAAGTGGCACCACAAACCAATAAATCATTTGCAAAAAGAAGAGATTGAATTGGTGGGCACATGGGCCCAAGAGAGATACCTGCAAGATTAGAAGTAGACAAAGCATCCGACAAAGCAATTGATAGTTCATTAATGGCCATAATAAACTAGTAAGGGGACAAAGGACATCCTTGTCGTATTCCCATAGAGCTGACAAAGTTTGTATATGTTTGCCTATTAATAATAACAGAGAAAGCAGGGGTTGTTATGCAAGCATGCACCAGTTTAATGAAATGACCATGCATCCCTTTACGAGCAAGGGCTTTGTATATGAAACTCCACTCAATCCTATCGAAAGCTTTGGCCTGATCAATTTTAAGCATGAAGGCTTTGTTTTTCCAAAATGAGAGGCTAAAGGAATGAATGATTTCCTAAGCTATAATAATATTATCACTTATTCTTCTTCCACCAATAAAAGCATTATGGGAAGGGTGAGTGTAACCCGGAAGATGGGGTTTTAAATGATTAGCCACACATTTTGCAATAATTTTGTAGACGACGTTACAAAGACTAATGGGCATGTAATATGTGGGAACCATGGGAACCAGTTGTAACATCCCAGCATTAGAGCTTAGAAATAAGATGAACCCAGATGTGTGCATTGCATTCATGCATAGAAAATCTGAATAATTTTCGCGCTTTTAAAACAAAACTTGTTAAATTGAATGAAGCTTCTCTTAGCTTGATGGAATTGAAGTAGATCATCAAGTTGACTGCGATAAGTTTCAATAGGACTTTGCTAAAACCTTACTTTGGGTAAGGGAGATTTGACCTAAGGGTAGATCAAATGAAATAAAAGATAAAACCTAATACATTATGATTTATATTTGATCCTTAGGTGATCATATCATAGTATCCATTATAAACACTCATGAGTACCAGTTCAAGGATATAACACCAAATATGAATTTAACAACTATATCTTAATCCCATCTGCATGTACCCTGAGTATCATGGTAATATCTAACCGTACTTATGAAATCAGATTGGGTAGGAAAGAAACTAAGTTTAGATCATTCACCATATATCTTTGTTTCCATATCAATCCTTATCATCTCTGTTGAGTTATATTTCCATGTCTGTTGTTCATCAATGTTGAGAAATCAACTATTGATTCATCCATTCTCAACCTATCAAGTACTTGATCATAACACAACTTACAAATAAGTGTCTACAAAGAAACAACTAAGAAAAGGTGAATAGTGATGCTAGTTTCAGATGTGATTTATTTGATAAGAATGATTGAAAGAATCCAATCAAAAAGATAATTGATGGAGTTAAATCCCTCCTTGATAGAAAAGAAGATTACAAGGATGAAGTCTGGAGATAGTTACCAGGAGTAGTCCTATTGGATCAGGTAGGTATAGTTAATGAATTATATCTCTTAATCCAATAGAGCTAAATAGAAGATTATTATAATACAACTATAATGTTGTATTGATGGAGCCTTGTTTAGCCAACTGGAAATCTAAACCATAATGGATCAAAAGATTATAATGATCAAGCCTTATTCAACAAGATTGAATACTTATGTCATGTATAAGTGGTATTGGTGGATAAAACATGATTGAAACCCTAGTAGAGGTAAGTTATCCTAGAGTAGTCATTACAAACCACATAAATGTGAGTTAGGGTTGGAGTGTGAGATATTGGAGTAAAGTGAATCTAAGATGATATTATTCAATTACAACTAGTATAACATAGAGTTATAGAAGTGGTGTTAGTCAACTTAAAGGATAGTTAACTTTAGATAAAGGTAGTTGGCTGCATACAACTATTAGAGATACATTAGTGATGAATGACTAAAGAAGATACGAGTAGAGTTCGAAGGAACTATTTATTGGAGAGAAGGCTATCAACAGTAGAGTAGTAGATACAATCGAGCAAGTATATGAGGAAGTTATGAAATATTTTAGTAGCAAACTCATTGGATTCATCCATGAGTTTAGAAGGTTCATCAGTGAATAAGAATATTCTTATGAAGTAAAACTCATCATGTTAATCATGATGATAAATAGAAAAAGGTAGTATATCTAGGAAAGGAATTCCTTAATAAGAAATCTATAATCATGAATTATGGAAGATAGTAATTATTGGTAAACAATCAACTCTAAATCTCAAAACCCAATTATAATATCCCTTTCATATTAATAATTCCTCATCTTATATCTATATCACTTGATAGGAACATTTCCCTACAACAAATCACATAAGCACATCTCTGCCAATTCCAACAATCATAATTAAATGTGTTTAGGAGTATCTTTATCAATGCCTTTCTATGAAACATTCTAAATATAACTTTCAAGTACTAAAGGTGATGCCATCAAATATCCCAAACAGAAAACAAAATGCTTAGTTATTGAATCTTTAACCACATACATAAAGGAGTCTAGGTATATTAAAAACCCTAAAACCTAGGGTAAATAATCATAATCTAAAATCCTAAACCTCCTTGTTTATCGTAAAAGAATAGATACAATTGCCATTTTCCAAATCAATGTGAGTAGTAATAACTATATCAATGTCTTTTATATTTCATGCATCAAATAATGGTATAGGATCATCACACATATAAAAGTTTCTATTCAAACTATGAGCAAACTAGAGTTAAGTTTATAAACAAATAAGAATATATCCTTTAATAAATCCATGCTTAAAAGAGGAAAGGAAAATAATAAGAAAAAGTTCCTTCAAATCATTAAAAGGGGTTCATATATTGAGAAAATAAAAGAAATACAACAAGATTATATAAAATAAAAATGCACAAATGATACTAACTATATTTTAGTATTATTGAAATTATCCAGCAATGAAATCCTATAAAGAAAAGTTCAAAAGTCAAATTCAAATCTGAAAGGGAAAATAGAAAATAGAAAAAAATAAAACAAATAAAAAACCAAACCTGGCCGCAGCCCAACCCTACCTGCTTACCTAACGCCCCCGTGCAGCCCACAATAGCCCAGTAACCAGCCTAGTTCTTTTTCTTCTATGACTGATAAGTGGGGCCAGAGAAGGACTGCGGGTTGAGAAGAAGGAATCATCAGGGGGTTATCTGCAAAATAGTCGTCGTCATCATCCTCATGCAAACAGATAGCTCGC
This sequence comes from Avena atlantica, assembly GCA_910589765.1. Lineage (NCBI taxonomy): Eukaryota > Viridiplantae > Streptophyta > Magnoliopsida > Poales > Poaceae > Avena > Avena atlantica. The sequence goes on from OU342737.1 coordinate 44,451,631, forward strand.
TGGCGGATCTCGTCGCCGCCCGATGTCATCATCGTCGTCGTTGCGCCAAGATCAACGCCGCCGTTGCCAGGAGAGGATAAGAAGGCCACCGCGACAACCCTGCTCGTCCTCGTCCTCAATCTCGCTCCCCATACTCACTTCTTTTCTTCACCCAAAAACCTAGCTCGTCGGAGTTCATCATTCCGGCCAACTCCGACCACCCCTTGCCTCGTGATAGCCACCATTAGACGCGCCGTCGTGGACTGGACCATCTAGGACCAAGCACGGAGGCCCGCTCGCCGGGAATCATGTGAAATCGAGCGTTCCTGTTCCTCGGTCGCCGTGGCCATTACTGTTGATTCGCCGTCGTCACGCCTCCCCAAGCCTCCTCGACCGCTCTATCGTCATCAGGTGGTAAGATTACGCATCTCTGGACCCTAGTTTCGTTTGTTGATTCGCACTATAAACCCCATTTCGCTAAGCACCACCATTGGCCGCCGCAGAAGCTCATCGCTGGTGTATTTCCGGTGACCATTAAGTAGCGGCGTTACCACCAATAGGTTCGCCTCGGTTCCTTCTATCCAGTATCATCAACCTCGTCCACCGGAGCCCTATGGTTCGCCGCCGGCGACCATCCTCTGGTGGCGGAGGCCAGGTTGATGTCAGCATGACATCGTGCACGCGTCACCGTAGCCACGTCGACGTGTTTGACCTGGTCTTTGTCCCGCGTGGCAAGTGACATGGCCTAGGGCCCATATGTCATTGACTCGGGTAGATAACCAATCGGTAACAAATGCAATTCCTTTAACCTGAGAGCTAAGGTGGACAATGGCCCACTAGTCAGTGACTTGGGTTAGCCCTAGTTGCGGTGTAAAAAGTATTTCCTGTTAAAAATTAAATAAAATGTTCTTAACTCAATTAATAATATTCTAGAAATCAAATAATTAATTAAACCTTGTTTAATTCATAATTTTTGATTTATAATTCAGAAAAATGTGTATAATATATGAAATTTTCAGAAAAATAAAATCTACAACCTAAAATTATTAGCAAATATTTTTATGATAATTATTTAAATAAATATTTTTTAATAAAGGTTTTATAAGTAATAAAACTTTGATAATTCATATTTTTATAATGATAAATGTTAATAATATAAATAAAATACCAAAAATCTTAGAGAAATAATAATTATAATTTAAAACTATAATCATGTATTATTATTTCACTTAATTAAATATTTATTATTTTTAAGTAATTATAAAATATTAATTAAATAATTATTATTTTTCAGATTTTGGATGTTATACTAACTCGAAGACCATGTGTGCATAATCTTGCAATCACAAAAGGCAAGTTCACACTTGCTCATGTCCTTTGCTTATTTTCTGTAAAGTATTTTACAAATCTAGTGTTGTTATCACCTGCATTTGAAAAAGGTCAGAAAACACTAATTTTTAAAATAATTTGAACTATTGGTTACTAATCCAGGGTGATCAGCTAATCTATTAAATCTGACAGTTGGAATACCATTGTTCAGAACTATATCACCTAGGACTTAACAACCAATGTTGCCAGTGATTCTTGCGCCGTATATTACGCGTTGACCATGAGATTTGGAATGGGACGGAGAAGTTAGCCGTATTGTGGCATCCCGCAAAAACCACTACTAGAAAATCGCGTTGATTTTGTGCATTGCATCATCATGACATCAGCATGCATCTAATTGATTAAACCTATTTTTGCTAAAAGACCTACTTTGTTTTCTATATTAATATCCTCCCCCTTTGTTCAAACCAAACCGTCGGTCCAGCCGGATCTTTTATTCATCTAAAACTATTTACAAAAATTTATTTTAAAATAAAAGAAAACCCTAGTCAAAAATACCTAATCCTAAAACTACCCAGTCCTAGTCTACCCAACCTCCCTCCACCTCACCCCCTCCAATCCCCTCTCGCCACCTCACCTCTCATCTCCTCCCCGTCCAATCACCCGCTGCCACCTCACCTAACCCCACCTCTCTCACCCCACTCCCCACTCCCCCAGCCCCAACCACACACACACTGCCACCACGGGCCACTCCCCACCTGCCTCCCGCTGGCCCACCCCACAGCCCCACTTCCTGCACGCACACACCGCACACCCAGGAACCCACCAACCTTCCACCCCGCTGTACCCAGGGACCCACCACTCCCCACCGACCGCGTCCCTCACGCGTCACCCTGACCCCACTCTCCCTCGGCCCGGTCCCACCCCGCGGACCCACCCGACCCAGCGCGACCCCGCTCCCACCAACCCCGCGTCTCTCCTCTCGCCTCGGACCTTCCTTCTCTGGGCCGATCCCGCCGCCGCCCTCTCCTCTCCTCCCGGCCTAGCTCTCCCTGCCGCCGCTGCCTGGGGTTCGCCCTCCTCCTTCGCCGTCGCGCCTCCCACCTGCCGCCTCATCCACCGCTTCCAACCCATCCCCGACCTTCCTCTCTGCTCGCTCCCCTCCTCCATCGCCTCTGCTCTGGCTGCCGACCCGGCCGTCGGCCTCCCCTTCCGCGAGCTCCGTCCCTCTGCTCCGAGCCCCGTGACCCGAGCCTGCATCGCCTCTCCTCCCTGGCACGCGCGTGGCCGCACGCCCGCCGGTGACCTCGCCGACTCCGTCCGCCTCCACCTCAAGCTCCGCCTCAGTGCTCCTCCGTACCCCTCCACCTGCGCGCCTCCCGGGCCCCGCTCTGCTCCGGACAGAGGCCCGCCTCGCCATCGTCCCGCATGCCTCCGCCGCCGGGAGACCCACGGCCGACCTCGACACCTCCTGCGCTCCGCCGCTCTGGCAGGTTCTCCTCGCCTGCAGACCATGCGCGGCCGGCCTCACCATTGTCTGGCCCTGGAACCGTCCTCCGTCACCCTCGCCGCCGGCGCCGCCTGCCTCCCCGAGCTCCCCACTCGCTCGTCGCCCTCGACCTCCTCCCTCCCTCCCTGGATGCACGCGCTCTACCGCCTGCGAGCATCCCGTGCGGCTTGCCACCCTCCCTCTGTCGTTCGCGCCCAGCCCACGCGCGACCGATGGTCCCCGTCTCTGGCAGCGCGACGCCACCCGAAGCACAAGACCGTCTCGTCACAAGAGCCCCGATGCCCTTTTGTCGCCAAGATCTGCGTCGTTACGTGTTTCGTCGACCAATGTGCGAGGTGGAACCCGATGATGCCGGTACCCCAAGATCTACCACACGGACGCACCACGGACTCGGAGAAACCCTCGGACGCCAAGATCGCCCACATGGAACCGAAGGTGTCGAGACCCTGAAAACCGATCCTCCCGGAGTCGAAAGACCGAACCCTGGCGTGCCAAGTTCTTCGACCCGAAGGCCACAGATGCGACAAGTACTTCTTTTCGGATGCCAAGGTCGTCGACACGGATACGCCAAGTCCTTCCTCGAGGACACCAAGTTATTCATCCCGGACGCCAAGACCGACCTGATACGAGGACCCGACAAGATCTTCGTGACGACAAGATCGGCACCGACCAGGGCGGATCCGATGTGCCCCCGACACCAACCAAGTCCTTCTCGGATGCGACAAGATCTACTTCCGTTGTCCGAGACCGATTCCGTCAAACCGTTCTCCCCGTCGAACCCTGAGACCCGACCCCGAACCCCAAGCTCGCCGAACCCTAATGTGTGACCCTGATCCGAGCCCCTATTTTATAAATGCCATCTATATAAATTGTTGCATATTAAATTGTCATACTCGCATGCATCTTGTCATGTGGTTTGGGGGCCTTATGCCGATTCACCTAAATTAAATATGGGATCCATATGCGGGCAAATCTAGTCGTATACTGGTCCCATTTAAATTTGTGTAGCGAACCGGTGATATATTTTGCCTTGATAAGACAACATTTAAATTGCGGGGTATCTAAACAACTTGAACCACTTAAATATTTGCCGGGACCCCGGTTCCGCTTAATATGGCCTAATTGCATCGCATCCTTTGCCATGTCATACATCATACATGCATCATGCCCGATCTTTTGCCGTAGTATTAAATAGTGCATCCGGTGTTTCTGCTAGTGTTTTGCTTCTTCGCGGATAAGGCCGTTGAGTTGATGCGAGTGTCGACCCGATCTTCGATTGAACCTTCGACAATGTTTTCAGGCGAGCATCTCCCCCTTTCTACCTATCTTACTTTTATAGTATTTATTCCCTCCTGTTGATCTATTGCTATCTGTGTTGCGATGCTCTAGCTTTCGTACCCGTGATATCCCTTGCAGCCTTATATTGCCTTGGACACCTCCTATTACCTGTTTTTTGGTAGATAGTTGGGCCTACGCGTCGTAGTCGCTTGCTCAAGTGCTGTTGCGTGTCGTCAAGTACCACAGTTGTTGGAGTATTGCCGTTTGTCTATTGTTGGAGATGGTCAAGACTTGAATTACTGTTTAAGAACTAAAATTGAAGTAGGTAAATGCAGAGGCACAGGTGGGCAATAGATGTTATTGTGTTGTTAACCGTCCACTTGTGTCCCGTAGGACCCCGAGTTCTTGACACCTGTTCCGAGATCGAGCGCGCTAACCACAGGTGGGGTGTATGGGCACCCCCATCGATTTAGTACCTGATTCCAAGTACTGTACTGGGGGCCACAAGTAGTTTGGGGCTTTATTACTATTCTGTACTTATGCCATGCTTTACTGCTTAATTTAAATTGTGCGAGGTACTGCACGTGTACTGTTTTGGAAGCGGAGTGTTTTCGCGGTATCGACAAGCCCGAGAGTTTCGGGTTCCCAGTCGTTTACATCCACTGGCGCAAACCCTGAGTCCGTCTCGGAGACCGGCCGACTTCGTTGCGGGTAGCTTAGTGGGGTGGCCCCCGTGCTTGCTTTGGGTCTGGGAAACGTCGTGTCCGAAACCCCGTCGACATACCGTTGGGTGTATGTTTTGTGATCTTGTACCTACCTAATCCGACAACAAGGGTGTAGGTGCGTGTGGAAACTTTGGTGCACCCCTGCAGGGTTAAATCTTTTCGAGAAGCCGTGTCTGCGGTTATGGATGACTTGGAGCACAGGTCTCGATCATAGACAACTATAACTAAAGTAGTGCTATAAATTTGAATTTATAATGACTAGTAATCAGCTTCACTATAATGGAATGGCTAAATAAAATAGCCAACAATTGCTTGTTTGGGTTGTCGCTTGCTACCATTGTACCTGACTAGTAAATATTGCAACTATAACGGAATGGCTAAATAAAAGTGTCAACAACTGCTGGGTTTGGGGATATCTCATGCTAATTATATCTGACTAGTAAGTATTGCAACTACAACGGAATGGTTAACTAAAAGTGCCCACTGCTTATTATATCAGGATGACTCATGCTATCTATATTTGACTAGTAATTGCCGCAACTATGACGGAATGAATAAAACTGCCTACGGTGTGAGTTCCTCAGTTGACTTCCTTGTTTGGTCTCGAGGGGAAAACACCAGGATGGGTATGTTTGGTGGTAGTATCAGGTTGGTTCCGAATAGGTCTATCTTACCCCTCTCTGATAGCCGCTAGTTGTATCGAGTCTCTATAGGTTGTTTAGTGCATGCTGCGCTGCCGCTTCAGTCCTCCATACCTATGTAGGCGAGGACCGCCGAATTCTAGCCTCGCCGTGTACTGGCTTCAGTACTGACGCTCCTCTTTTTCCTTTGCCCTTTGTCGGCACCCCTTTTGTTTAAGCAGGTTTTGAGATCGACGTCGCTAGCAGGGTTACCCTTCCGGCTTGGCCTGGGCAGGGTTATGGACGCCATTGGTTATTCTTCAGGGCTCTTAGCCCCATTTGCATCTTGTCCGTAGTCGGACGCTCTATCATTTTCAAGGTGATTTGGATCTTTGTATATTATACCTGTATTCTTGACTCTTTGAGTCGCTATTGTATATATCTGTTCTGTAGGTTCCATCATGGACTATTGTGTAATGGTATTACTTCGTCTTCCACCCGCACGAAAGTGCCTGGTGGGCACCTTCGAATCGTTTCTATGCGGGTTTGGCGGGAATCGCTGAAGCTTGCATAGGGACGATTCTGAGGGTGTTATACGTATCTTCTTCCTCTCACATGAAGTCGGACGTGCAGGTCATGGATGTTATCCTCGTAGCGTGCATATTAATTGGTAATTCGTAGAGGATATGCAGCATATGGGTGGGAACCCTCAATGTCCCACGATAGTTCTGACATCTAACAGTTTGTACAAACCATTGCCGTAATTCTTTATGTGGGCATGGTGTACACCAAGGAGGCATGCGAGGTCGCGAAGGGGGCAGTGATTAGCTTGAATCATCTTCTGGGCCCCACATCATGGAATTGTGGACGGGAATAAGCCGCCCGCTTGTGCAACAAAGAGTTGATCTGTCATGGGTAAAGTAACGCACCTCTGTAGAGTGTAAGAACTGTAACTTGTTACTCCCTGTTCCGGGAAGGAGCGGCGAACGCGGCGGGAAAGGAACTCCATTAAATTTCTGGTAAACCCGTGAAGACTGACGGACATAGCTTTTCAGAATAAAATCAACCTTTAAAGAAATGTTTATGAAAAGTTGCATTGCCTACGACCTACGGTCTGTGGCTGTAGTTATAGTGCATCAAACCCTCCTTTTCTAGTGAATTTGCTAAGTACGCTCATACTCAAAGTATTTTCTTAACCCTTGCTAGATTTTGAAGCAATTAAGATGATGTCTTCACCAAGTTATGCTCCAAGAATCATCAACAGCTTAAGCTCTTCAATGAAGACAAGGAAGACAACATATACCTCAACTCATGTTAAGACGAAGTTACTAATTGGATAGGAATACAATCTCTAACCAAAGAACCTATTTTTGTAGTGCGTTGCAATATTAGCAATGCCAACGTCTTAGCCACAATACTAGACTTAATAGTATAATCATTCTCGCGTTATTTATCTTTGATTCTTCTTCGTAAGAAGTTCTTTCTCTCTCGTTAACCTAGAGTGTTCCCTGGATCTTATGTAAAGAGTGACTTGTAACCTTTAGCCATGTATTGGACCCGCTGTGTTTCTGTTGTGCCATTCTGAGGGATGTAATACTAGTGAACGGTGTTTCATTGGTGTTATGTCAACGACTATAGTATACTACATCATGCAGTGGTATGCTGGGTCAACGCACCAGCTTTTAGGAATCAGAGCAATATTGGTGTCGCTAATGTGTGATACGTCCATTTTGCATCACTATTCTTATCATAATTTACCTCTATTCATTGATATATTTCTTATTAAGAGGTGATACTTAAATCTTTTCATCTGTTTTTGCATGTTGGATGATTCTTGGACGATGAACTGTCGGAGTCAGGATTCTGATGGAAAAAGCGGTGTTTTGATGCAATTTCGTGAAGATCGGAAAAATACTAGAAAAACTACAGAAAATTATATTTTCCCAGAAGATGAAGGACGCCAGAAGGGGAGGTGGAGTTGGGCCACAGGGGGCCCACACCCCCCAGGCGCGGGCCACCCTGGGCCACGCCTACAGGGGGTGTGGCCACCCTGACCCACCTCTGGCTCCGCCCTCTCGCCTATATCTTCTCCTCAAAACCCTAAAGTCGGGGGAGCGATGACAGAAAGATTCCGTCTCCTCTGCGGGGCGGAAAACACCGAGAGAGAAAGAGCTCTCGAGCAGACAAATTTCTGCCAGGGAAATTCCTTCCCGGAGAGGGGAGATCGTCGCCATCAACACCGTCATCAAGCTAGACTTCATCGGGATCATCATAATCATCCACACCACCATATCCACCAACACCATTGTCACCACTCCATCCCGCTGTAACAATTGTGTTGAATCTTGCATAGTTCTTAGGGGAAACTTTCCCAGTGTTGATTACTATTGTAGTTGATGCTTATGAGTGGAACCATTGAATTATTGTTTATGTTCATATTGTTATCCATCATTATATCATCTCTGATCTTGATCCATATGATGTCTCGTGAGTAGTTCGTTTAGTTCTTGAGGACATGGGAGAAGTCATGTTGTTAGTAGTGGAATTGTGTTGAGATATTATTCAATGGTTTAATATTTAAGCTATGGTGCTATTCTTCTAGTGGTGTCATGTGAACGTCGACTATATGATACTTCACCATTTATGGGCCTAGGGGAATGCATTGTGTATTTGGCTACTAATTGTGGGGTTGCCGAAATGACAGAAACCTGAACCCCCGTTAGGAAACCTTTGCGCAAGGGAGTGTAGGATCTTAGAGTTTAAGGTTGTGGTTAGTTTTTTATCTTAATTCCTCTCTTGTAGTTGCGGATGCTTGCAAGGGGTTTAATCACAAGTATGTATTAGTCCAAGTAAGGTTGGTACATTAGCACAGGTTCACCCACACAACACTTATAAAACCGAAGAAGATTAATCAGCTATATGAAACGAAAACACTTGACAGTATTCCCATGTGTCCTCGAGAATTTTTGGTCCTCATAAGTATTTCCTTTGGCTTGTCCTTTGCTAAGAAAAGATTGGGCCACTTGCTACAATTATTTGTTGTCTTTATTTACTTGCACTTTATTTCATTGCTTTATAAAAAATCCCTAAAAATCTGTTTGCTAAGTATTTATAGAGATTTCCTGCTCCATACCACTAGTCAACACCTTCTTCTCCTTGTTGGGATTGACACTCCTATTTATCGAAAGTACTACGATACACCCCCATACTTGTGTGTCATCAATGTGTTCAGGGAGAGTGGCAGAGACATAGAAATTTTGAATCAAATTGGTAACATCATTTGCAATCCAAGACCAGGTTGCTAAGTAAAACTCCATAGTAAACCCATCAAGACCAGGAGAGGCATTGCGTTTCATCTCATTTAGAACCTCCCAAATTTCATTTTTATCAGGAATGGAGTAGGTTGGATCATTCAGAACTGGTTCCGTAGAATTCATATAAGTTTCAGCATTGTGTGTGGTGGAGGAAGTAAAGATTAATCTGAAGTAGGACGCAAAGGTGTTTGCTATAATCTGGCATAAACATTCTGCTCATCCGTAATTGAGAGAATCATGTTTTTTCCTTTTTCTTTTAGCAATGGCTCTATGAAAGAAAGTTGTGTCTTTCTCTCCATCTTTAATCCAAAGTTTTTTTGCACGCTGCATATTGGCATCATTCATTTTCATAATTATTTGTTCATACCTTGTAACTAGGTTCGCTTCCTTTTGATGATCTTTTTGATGAAGAGGATGTGATTGAATCTTTGAGATCTCCTGCTCCAAGTTCTTAAGCTCCTCCTGCAAAGGCTTCTTTTTTCTGCACCAGACTTTCAACTTAGAAGCAAGGTGATTAGTTTTCTCGTGGAATGAGGCATTAGTAAAATTCGTGCAATAGTTCTTAGCTCTTTTGGTGCAATGCACGAGCACTAAGTGTCTTTGGTCACTTTCATAAAAAAATCTCTATGAAAAAAACATAGAAACATATCATGCTTGAAACATCAATTCAGCTGGCATGTGCACGTTGATGCCCCCCTATTTGGATGTATGAATTAGAGCTTGCAATTGGCCATCTAGAATTTAGTAGCCCAAATTCCATTGTTTGGATGTCCGTGGATTTCACGCTTGAAAATCATAGCAAATTCGAAGCCCAGCTCTGAGTGTGTCTGCTCGCGCTCACGTGATTCAGAGCTCCATGCTTGGAATTTTTCCTGGAATCGTTCCTCGCATACCGTTTTGTTCTTCCCGAATAGAACACGAGCGAGCTTTGCTTGGAACTCCATGAGCCATGTTTAGGACCAGAAAGTCGATGGCATCACTAGTATGCCACCTCCCGTGCCATCCTCTCTTGTTGTACCTTCTCCCGATCCCTTCATATGCTCGCTCTCCTATGAGGCGACCGATTTATGGGCCTAGGGGAATGCATTGTGTATTTGGATACTAATTGTGGGGTTGCCGAAATGACAGAAACCTGAACCCCCGTTAGGACACCTTTGCACAAGGGAGTGTAGGATCTTAGAGTTGAAGGTTGTGGTTAAATTTATATCTTAATTACTTTCCTGTAGTTACGGATGTTTGCAGGGGGTTTAATCACAAGTATGTATTAGTACTAGGAAGCGCGGTATGTTAAGAGCGGTATGTTAGCACTAGGAAGCGCGGTATGACAGTATTCCCATGTGTCCTCGAGAATTTTTGGTTCTCATAAGTATTTCCTCTAGCTTGTCCTTTGCTAAGAAAGGATTGGACCACTTGCTACAATTATTTGTTGTCTTTATTTACTTGCACTTTATTTCCTAGAATTTAGTAGCCCAAATTCCATTGTTCTCTTGTTGCCACCTCCCCTGCCATGCTCTCTTGTTGTACCAGAAAGTCGATGGCATCACTAGTATGCCACCTCCCCTGCCATGCTCTCTTGTTGTACCTTCTCCCGATCCCTTCATATGCTCGCTCTTCTCTGAGGTGTTCTCGTCCCTGGGTTGTCCATTCCCGGCATGAGCCCGCCCTAACCCTAGATCGACATCCGAAGCAGAACCATCAAGCAGCTCCTCCTTAGACCAGTTGGACAACATGATGGCGTACATCAAGCAACTCAAAGTCTTGATCGACAAGGTGAAGCGGCACAAAGAACGAGGAACCATCGTCGGCTGCTCCTCTCCGACAAGAAGGGGCCATCAACGACGTCGACACCGCTGCATGTGCTTGTTGTGTGTATGGATGAGTAAATTAACTAATCTACATACGTACATATGTTTGGGTTAGCAAGAAGTCTAGTTTAGCTATGTATTTCAGATATCCTCACTTTTTTATTCCAAAAGTTATGTTGAGTGCCTAGTTTTTCAAACTAGTTGGTTAAATAAATGACGACCAGTTGCCAAGATTAATTACTCATTTTAGAAAAATCATCTTTCTTCAAATAAATAATGAGATTTTGATTCAGCCACACATTAAAGAAAGGATGAAGCCATGGACTGTATGGCAACAATCTCTTCTAGGTAAAAAAAATGTACTAGTCGATTTCTAAGCAAAAGTCTACGCTACATGTTTGTACTGTCTGAACTGAACAAAACATTCAATTTCATTAGTTTATGCGCATCCAAACATGAATTAGAAATGTGTACCAGCCTTTGATAGCAACATCAAATACTAACCTACCAACGGCAAATACTAACCGCACCTAAACAACCGGAGTGGAATTGCAAGCCATCTTTTTTCCATCATGGATTTGGAGTTCCCGCTAGTAGAATTCAATTTCAAGACTAAATTCTTAAATCCAAACACAACATAAACCTAAACACTTTCTCGGTTTAGAAACAAGTGGCTTGGGTTTGTCTAGATCCGAAAGAGAGAGAAAAAGCCTAGTACAGATGGAGAAAGGGACGGGACTTGAACTACGGAAGGGCAGAGTTCCCATCGAAATACCCCTATCAAAACCAGAACGCAGTCGATTGGCGGTACGAACTCGATTAGGCGGGCTTGGCAGAATCGTTGGTCTCAAAGACAAGCGTGTCAACTGCTGTGCCAGCAGCGGCAACAGTACCATGTTGTTCAGCGAAGAAAGAAGAGATCAGACAATCACGCAGGCAGCGTTCCACCTGGTGCCGCCCCGCCCGCCCGCCCGCCCGCCCGCTGCTGCATGCAAACTCTGATCATAAATTTCTCGGCCCCGATAAAAGCTGCACGCTCGCTCGCTTGTCCCAACGTGGAACCGAACGGCATTAAATGCGCGTGCTCCCGCACGGCCACGGCCAGGCCCTGACCGTCCGGCCGAGCACCCACTCTCGGCAGCCAGCCAGCCAGCGAGTTCAATGCGCGGCCTCTGCACTGCACGGCGCGCACACCCACCGGATCAGGTCAGGTCAGCAGCCGGCCGCATGAGGCTATACAATGTACTAGGAGGAGGCTACAGCAACCCCCGGGCGCCAATGAGGACAGTGGGCAGGGGCCTGTGTATGCTGCAAAGGCAAAGCAGAAAAGGCGAGCGGGTGATCGGTGACAAGCCAGGGCAGGGGGAATTGAAGTGGCCTGCGCGTACGCGCGAGCACGACACGATCAGACCCAGTACCACACCCAGTACTACGTAGTACGTATCCCCCTGCAGCAGCGGGGAACAGTCGTGCCCGGTCAAGATCCAGCATCGATCGAGTTTAAAATGCCCGGTCCCCGGTGCGTTCGGGATCAGGATGCTACGATCACCGGGGGTTTTGGTTAGACCATTTTGGCACGCCGAGAAGGACCGGCGAAACCACAGTGTGTCTGCATCGCCAGGTAGTACTACTATGTGTGCTCGTCAAGATTCCAAGTATAGTAGTAGGTGAGTGAGGCGGTCGGAGTAGCGCTGGAGTTGTTCGAGTTGGTAGAGAGAGAAGTTGGCCGGTCAAGTTACGACGGCCCACGGGGCCGGGATAGTTGTTCGTCCTCGTGGGATTCAGATCGGGCAGTGTGTGCGCCGCTGGTTAACGAGCATGTCCACTCAAGCCAATAGGACAAGGTACCAGGCAATCTGAGAGTAGTAACTTTGCACCGTGACCGAACTGTCCAAGGGCAAGCGTGTTGTTGTAATGTACCAGCGGCTTGGACGCGGTTGGCTCTGGCATGAGACATGAAAAAGGTTTCGCCATGGCTGTGCATGGAAACCCTAGTCGTAAGAAAACCTTGGCAGGCAGTGGTTCCCGGCTCGCTTCCACCAAGTCAAGTCCGATCCATTCAAAAGTACAGTACGTCCAAAACAGCATGGAAAAAACACGTCAAGTTAAAACCTCGGTAGGACCCGAGTTCAGTTCACGCACTTGTTTAGTCATGGTAGACAGAACACGCAAAAAAAAACAATATTTCTCTTAATAAAATAATAAGCAGATAGCGACAAGGCTGGTCGGCACCATAAAAATAGGCGAAATTTCGCACAACCGCCCGTGCCACCCTCCGTGTGTCACCGACCCCTGACACTCGGCCCCATCACATGTTTGGTCCCACGCCCCAGCGTCAAACCATGGTCGCACAGAGAGGAACCATGAACGGACATAAAAGGTTCCTTAAGATAATAAGGGAGTGTGATGAACTGATGATAATCTAATCAGCCGAAGCCAATGAGTGGTTCAGTGGACTAACTAAGCCCTTTAATTATTCAGAGAGGTAGACCTGATGGTGATGGGACGGTAAAGAGGAGGGACGTAGCAAGCAGATGGTGCCAGTCGCATTAGTCAATGGCTGCGATGATGGTGGAGTAAAAGTTCTGCAAGAAGAAACCCATGCCGGCTTTTTGGTAGTATCTGTCTCGCCCTGTCATCTCGAATTCCCGATCAGCTTTGTCTTTGCGCCATGCACAGTCAGTGGAAGTGTTTTCGTAACGCAACTGTAGCGCGAGGACTGCTGTGTGGGGTTTGGAAAGACGACGATGCTGCCAAATAAGACCCGTGAGTATGCCAGAAGGACCCTTAAAGTTTTATAGAAAATGTAGTCGGGTCCTTTAACCTTGCTACCGCCGCTGAACCCTCATCGCCGGCCATCTCCATCCCGTGGGGAATGAACCACTTGACTGAACGAAAAGATGTTGGACGCCGATGCAGGGCTCCAGAGAGACCTCCATCTTGGAGGTGAAAGACACACCCTCTTGGCGTGAAAAGGGCCATCATGGTCGTAGATGCCGATGGCAATCGTGGCCACCGAGCGAGAAGCTCGTCGAGGCAGCAGAGAGCCGCAGAAGCAGACACCATCACCGCCCTTCTCATCTTCCCCCTTGCCTCCTCGCCGGCCAAGACGATGGGATGGTCGTCGACGCCGTTGTACCGCAGCGAACAACGCTTATGACTTCGGGGCCTTGCGAGAGGAGGTGCAGCCAACGGCTCGCACCACGAGAGCACCGCATCGCAACTCCACCTCTCCCTCCTGGTGCAACGTCGATGCACCAGAGAAGAAGGCCCCTGCCATCCTTCTGTTCCACAGCCGCCCACGTTCAGCCTTCTTAAAATATGGAAGACCATGTCGACATCATTTTTTCTTAAAATTTGGCATCGAACGAGCTTTTCGATAAATATACTTTATTGACTCAAGACATCATATCAAGTTGATAAAACTACTTACGGTTCACTCATTTTCTCTACATAATAAGATACACGCAACCCTAACAAGCAACAAGTATTGTCTACAAATAGATGCAACATGGTTTGTCACACAAAGAAGAAAACCTAATCTACCAGGCGATCCATTCACAGATGAAATCACCACCCATATTCGTTAAACACTTGGTTGGATGTATGCTTGAAAGGACATTTTTACCATAACTGGGTTTGAGTGAAGTTCACCCTCGAATTAGGGGATTAATGTTACATTTGAGTATATACTCGGGTTTTAGTCATGTGTGATGCTATGGAAATGGAGAAGAAGACCCCAACTTGAAAAGAAGAAAGGGCATCCCTAAATGGTTTTGGTGGTTAATGACAACATATTTGTGTTGGAGATATGCCCAAGAGACAATAATAAAGTGGTTATTATCATATCTTCATACTTATGATAAATGTTTACATACCATGCTATAATTGTATTAACAGGAAACATTAATACTTGTGTGATTTGTAAACATAAAAGAGTCCCTAGTAAAGCCTCTTGTTAAACTAGCTTGTTGGTTAATATATGATCATGGTTTCCTGATCATGAACATAGATATGTTATTAACAACAGGGTCATATCATTAGGAGAATGATGTGATGGACATACTCCTATAGTTAAGCATAGCATAAAGATCAAGTCATTTAATATAGTTCATTTGCTATAAGCTTTCTGATACATAGTAACCTAATTCCTTCGACCATGAGATCATGTTAATCACCATCACCAGAAGTATGCTTTGATGACATCAAACACCACACCGTAACTGGGTGGCTATAAAGGTGGCATTGAGTGTTCAGAAAGTATGGGTTGAGGCACATGGATCAAGAGTGGGATTTGTCCATCCATATGACGGATATATATACTCTGGGCCCTCTCGGTGGAATGTCATCCAATTAGCTTGCAAGCATGTGACTGGCTACAAGGCATCACATATCACGGGAACGAGAAAAGAGTACTTATCGGTAACGAGGTTGAACTAGGTATGCAGAGATACCGACGATCAAAACCTCAGATAAGTAAACTATCGTGAGACAAAGGGAAATTGGTATCGTATGTAAGTGGTTCATTCGATCGCAAAGTAATCATAGAAATATGTGGGAGCCATATGAATTTCCAGATTCCTCTATTGGTTATTGATCGGAGAAGTGTCTCGGTCATGTCCGCATAATTCACGAACCGTAGGGAGACACACTTAAGGATTCGATGTTGTTGAGTAGTTATGGAATGATGAGTAAGAGACCGAATGTTGTTCGGAGTCTCGGATGGGATCCGGGATATCACGAGGAGATCCGGAATGGTCCAGAGAATAAGATTCATATAAGGAAAGTCCTGTTTCGGAGTTGGGGAATGATTCCGGTGTTTTCATCGGGAATATTCTAGAAGGGTCCGGAAGGTCCGACACTCCGGAGGGGAAGGGTACATGAATGTGTCATGACAATGTGGAATGGTTGCATCATGTACTAGGTCACTTGGCTGGGCAAAATAAAGGGAGAAATCAAATCCTAGTTTGAAAGTCAAACGCCAATTTGAAAAAGTCAAACGACAAGTTTGCTTGGTGGAGGGATAGTAGGAAACCTACTTGGGGAGGAAGTCCCACTCCCTCCACCCGCCGGCCAAGGAGGAGGAGTTGGAGGAGGACTCCCTCCTACTAGCCGCCTCCCTCCCACCTATTAAAAAGGGGCAGGGGTGCCCCTCTTCCCTACACCTCAAACCCTAGCTTTGGCGCCTCCACCTCCAAGTGCAGCCGCCGACGCCTAGGGTTTCCCCTCCAACTCGGCGAGTTGGAGCTCTTCCCAAGCCCTAGACGCCAGCCAAGCTTCCTCCCTTGGTGTCTCTAAACCCTAGATCACCAAGGCCTCTCTCATAGTCCACCATACTCGCTCCGGCTTAAGGCGAAGCCCTGCGAGATCTCCCCTCTACTTCCGGTACCTCGCCGTCGTGCTGCCGGAATCGCGAGGAGAGTGCTACAACCTCCGCTGCCTGCTGGAACAAGGGAGAGGAAGGTCTTCATCGAGTACCGAACGTGTGACCGACTGCGGAAGCGCTGCCGGAACGCAGCGCCAGAAGGATCGTCTACGCGATCTTGAGATCGGCAAGAGTACGACTACATCACCCACGAGAATCTGCTCTAGTTAACCACTTTGGAATCTTCGAGGGTGAGTTCCTCTATCGACTCGTTGCTACAATCTAGTAGATAGATCCTGGCTTGTTTGTTTGCATGCGGTAGAATTTTTTTGTTTTCCATGCTACGAACCCCTACAGTGGTATCAGAGCCGTGTCTATATGTAGATCTGTTGCACGAGTAGAATACAATGGTCATTATGGGCGTTGATGCTTTTGTTGTCGATTGCTTCTTGTGTACTTTGCATCTTGCGGGATGGTGGGATGAAGCGGCCCGGGCTAACCTTACATGACATCGTTCATGAGACTTGCTCCACGCTTGACATGCAACTTGTATTGCATAAGTGGCTTTGCGGGTGCCTGTTTCTCCCAACATAGTTAAGATTCAATTTGAAACGGGTGATTGACAATACTAGTATCAATGTTGTGGTTCTTGTTCGTAACTTAGAACGACACTTATTGAAATCCCCAAACCACGTAAAACATGCAAAGAAAATTAGAGGCGTCTAACTTTGTTTTGGAAGGGTGTGCTGTGATGTGATATGGCCATGATTGTGATTATATATGATGTATGCAATGTTCCTTATTGTAAGTTGGCAACCGGCAGGAGCCATATGGTTGTTTCCATTAAGTCCTGCGTGTCTATTATTCAAAGTAGTTGTAATAGTTGATGCTGGTGGAAGACAACCATGAAGCGGCGCCATTGACCTTGACGCCACACCGGTGATGATGGAGATCATGTTCGTGCTTGAAGATGGAGATCGGAAGCACAAGAAGAAAGGCCATATCATATCACATATTATGAATTGCATGTGATGTTAATCCTTTTATGCATCTTGTATTGCTTAGTTCACGACGGTAGCATTATAAGATGATCCCTCAAGCACACAAATTTCAAGTTTTAAAGTGTTCATCCTTAGTAAGCACCGTTGCTAAAGCTCGTTGTTTTGAAGCACCACGTGATGATCGGGTGTGTTAGATTCTGCGAATGTATACAATGTGAGCAAGCCAGATTTGCTCATGCAGAAGCTAAGGTTTGAACTTGACGAGCCTAGCATGTACAGACATGGTCTCGGAACACGGATCACCGAAAGGTAAAGCATGAGTCATATAGTAGATATGATGAACATGTTGATTGTTCGCCGTTGAAGCTACATCAACTCTCGTGATGATCGGTTTTGATGTGGTGGATTTGGTTCGTGTGATCACTAAAACAATGTGAGGGATATTGTTTTGAGTGGGAGTTCAAGAGCAATATGATTAAAAGTTGAACACTATTTATCATAAATTAAATCAAAGTGAATTTGCATAGTTGTTGTAGTCATTGGCATCTGTTTACCACCTTGCGCTTAGTTTTAATTGAGATGATAGAACTATAGAATTCTAGTTAGTTATTTTACGAACTGGTATCATATTGTTTTGAAGTGTTAATCTAAAGTTTTAAAGTCCTATTGCAAACTTTTAGTAAGTTCCGGTTAGTCCATGAAGTTTAATAATTGGTATTAAATCAAGAGTGACAATTCCAAGTGTAGGTGTATGAGTATCATGTTTGTCTCCATGATTCTTGATATTCAAAGGATTGTCTTAATATCAAGGTTATCTAGGATCTGAAAGAGTTGTTTCAGAAACCATGATGTGTGGAAGATATTATAATATCTGAAACGAAGTTTTGGTTGCAACATGATAGAGTATAATATGGCAAAAGTCATGTTTTCATATTTGATGAGAATTTGCAAAAGTTGGAGACACTAGTTGTCCTAATCATCCAAAAGGTTTTGGAAAGCAACATTATACTCACGATTCATCGTTATAAGCTAAATGTAGCTTGATCATGGATAATTCCATGATAAGGGTGAATATTTGATGTAGGTAAAATGTTTACTACACCAAGAGATTACTAAAGAAAGGAATTTAAAAGAACACCAAAAATTTGATGATGGTGATCTACTTCAAAGTGCAAGTCCAAAGACATTGGTATTTTACTATACATGGTTTGGACTATGTGTCATGTATATGGCTCCACTATTGATGTTGATAGATTCTTTCATACAGAAAAGGAAATACTGAAAGAGAATCTCATAAATATATGGCAGAAAAGAAAAGACAAGAATTGTTCAGCTTAAGTATATAGATGATATACATGTTATGGCTATATTCTTTGCTTATTAAACGATGTGGTTCTTAAGTATTTAATACTGAATTTGTTGGTGTGAATCGTCATACGAAACAACACAATTCATGAACTACAATTGCCTAAGTAACTAGCAAAAGAATACGTGATGATGTTCATCAAGAACAAATAAAGGGTTATTGTGCTGCTTGTTAAACATCAAAGCTTGCCTTCAAGATTTGTTTTATCAGGCATTATGAGAACAAAAGGGTTGTTCAAATAATTGCCGTAATCCATGAAAGATGGATGATTCACAAATCTCGTTGGAGAAATCACATCCATAAAACTAGTGCTAAAAATGTTGAAAGACAAATTGATTGAAAGATCATTCAGGAAGTGACATCGCCATTTAAATTATATTAGAAAGAAAACCTGAAGATACTCCATGTGGATGGTATTTTGGAGTCCTTTTGATTTTTGATCAAATGACTCTTGTGAAACTTTCCTAGAGATAATTAAAACTTCGTTCATAGGCCAAAAGGGAACGAATGACTAGCTTATTGGAACTTGTACATATTGTTGTATGAAGTCCATTATGTATAGTCAAGAGCGATGGATTTCAACTTCATATGCTTTCTCCAAAAATTTGAGTGAATATATGAATATTTACTTAATAAGGATGAAGTATGAAACATTTGAAAAGTTCAAAGATTTTCAAGATGAAGTGAAAAATCATTGTAACAAGAATATAAATAGTTTATGATAAGATCATAAAGGAAGATATTTGAGGTACAAGTTTAGCATAATACCTAAGATTTAAGGAATCGTTCCGTAGATTTGTATTTCCCGAAACACCAAAAGAGTATGGAGCGTTCGAGATATATAATTAAACCTTGTTTGACATGGTAAGATCAAAGGTGTAATTCATAAAACTGTCATTATATTTTAAAGATTAAAAGCTTTAGAGACTACCGTTTTTCCACTGAAAGGAGCTCCATCATAATCCGTTTAAATGACACCATATAAATTTATGGTTTGGGATAAAACCCAAGTTGTCCTTTCTTAAACATTGGTATTCTATGCATAACAAAGATGTTTGCAACCAAAGTCGGATGAACCTGTCTTTGTATGTTATTTCGAATAACTATTCCTCCATAACATCGGAGACAAAAGTGTTTGTCGCTTAGAACGTCAAGTTTCTTTGAGAAGGAATTTTTCGTAAAAAGATAAGTGGGAGGACAATAGAACTTTTATAAGGTTATTAAAAGAACCTTAGCTATATGTGCAAAGTTGCGCAACACCGAAAAGTGTTCCGGAGGCAGCAACAATGCTCATGGCTCACAAGCCTCAAAGGTTGTGGTTATGGAGGTCAAAGTTTATATTGAACCAAGTAGGTCGAGTAAACAATCAAATACCAAGATTTGAGGGTTGAATCATTATTTGAGAATAATGAACAGACTACATGCAAATAAGCGATGATGGGCCCTGACTCCATAAAATGGCTTGAAGCCATAAAATCCGTGATAGTTCCATACATGAGAAATCAAGTTTTGAACTTGAAGGATCTTCGAAAAAGGTGTAAGACCTTATAGTTGTGTTTGGATCTATAAAGAAATAGACATGGATATTTCACATCTATGAAATAGTCGACATGTTGGGAAAGAGTTCACTACAATGTTCAAAGGTTGACTATGACAAGATTTGATCTTTCATAGCGATATTTAGTCTAGACGGATTAATGTAGCAACCACTACATATAATTTTGTTATGTGGTAGTTGAATAAACAAAACAGGTTCTTCTAATAGAATTGTTACCTAGGACATGTGCATAACACGATCCATAGGGTTTTGTTAATTCAAAAGATGCTAAAAGCATATGCAAACTTCAATGGTTGAAGTAAGCATTGTGGAGTTGGAATCTTCACTATGATAAAACTGTTAAAGGAGTTTAAATTCGTCGGAGACGATGAAGATGCTTGCATTAGCAAGAAATTAAGTGGGAGCGCTAAGACATGTTTCTAATACATTATGTGGAAGACATATTGTTGATTGGAAATGATGTATCTTTTATTAACACATATTAAGAATTTCATCCCGATGAAAGACTTAGGCAAAACCCAAATATTTGGCATCAATAGACGCTAATATGGTTGTGCCGAAAGTACATAGATGATGTATTGAATGAGTTCAATATAGAAACTACAAGAAAGGTTCTTGTCACACAGAAAGGATTGAATGAGTTCAATATTGATAATATATTCAAGTGTATTGACACTTGGTAAGTGAAACAAAGATTCAAGTATAGATTGATACTTGATGTATGAAATCACAAAGAGTATTTATATCAATTAGACTGTGGTATGTACAAATCCAGATATGTCCTATGCTCTAAATGTTATGAGCATATACCAGAATGATTTATAAGATGATCATTGGACGATAGTAAGGATATTCTTATGATCTTTTGGAAGAACTAAGAGTATATTATTTTGTAGAAGTGGCAAATAGATGGTTAGTTCATTGTAAAAGTACTACATTGATACTAGTTTTGTCACAAAGTACAAATTAAGTTTATCTCAATCTAAACTAGTGGTGGCACAATATAATGAAAAGTAAGTTCCATAATGGATTTGGATGAGTTCCAAAGTTAATACATTGTGACAGATACTACAACTAAAGGCTAAGTATATGACTGCTATTATAGCAGCTAAAGAGGGCATTTGTGTCAAGTAGTTTGTTATCAAACTAGGTGTAGTTCACAGCGGGATAATACTATAAAGATATATTGTACGACAATATTATTAACATGTTTTAACCCCCAAGAACTAAAGGTCTCACCAAAGGACCAAATTTATACAAAGCTATCTCATTAGAGAATGAGTGATGCGTAGAGACGCAAAGACATGCAATTACACACGGACCTGAAAGTGTCGGATTCGGAGATCAGTTGATCACTAGCAATCGTGTAAATACAACACCGGAAAGCCATAGGTGTTGAATGCACAAAGGTTTGAAACTAGATTATTGACTCTAGTGCAAGTGGGAGACTGTTGGAGATATGCCCAAGAGGCAATAATAAAGTGGTTATTATCATATCTTCATACTTATGATAAATGTTTACATACCATGCTATAATTGTATTAACAGGAAACATTAATACTTGTGTGATTTGTAAACATAAAAGAGTCCCTAGTAAAGCCTCTTGTTAAACTAGCTTGTTGGTTAATATATGATCATGGTTTCCTGATCATGAACATAGATATGTTATTAACAACAGGGTCATATCATTAGGAGAATGATGTGATGGACATACTCCTATAGTTAAGCATAGCATAAAGATCAAGTCATTTAATATAGTTCATTTGCTATAAGCTTTCTGATACATAGTAACCTAATTCCTTCGACCATGAGATCATGTTAATCACCATCACCAGAAGTATGCTTTGATGACATCAAACACCACACCGTAACTGGGTGGCTATAAAGGTGACATTGAGTGTTCGGAAAGTATGGGTTGAGGCACATGGATCAAGAGTGGGATTTGTCCATCCATATGACGGATAGATATACTCTGGGCCCTCTCGGTGGAATGTCATCCAATTAGCTTGCAAGCATGTGACTGGCTCACAGGGGATCACATATCACGGGAACGAGAAAAGAGTACTTATCGGTAACGAGGTTGAACTAGGTATGCAGAGATACCGACGATCAAAACCTCGGATAAGTAAACTATCGTGAGACAAAGGGAAATTGGTATCGTATGTAAGTGGTTCATTCGATCGCAAAGTAATCGTAGAAATATGTGGGAGCCATATAAATTTCTAGATTCCTCTATTGGTTATTGATCAGAGAAGTGTCTCGGTCATGTCCGCATAATTCACGAACCGTAGGGAGACACACTTAAGGATTCAATGTTGTTGAGTAGTTATGGAATGATGAGTAAGAGACCGAATGTTGTTCGGAGTCTCGGATGGGATCCGGGATATCAAGAGGAGATTCGGAATGGTCCAGAGAATAAGATTCATATAAGGAAAGTCCTGTTTCGGAGTTGGGGAATGATTCCGGTATTTTCATCGCGAATATTCTAGAAGGGTCCGGAAGGTCCGGCACTCAGGAGGGGAAGGGTACATGAATGTGTCATGACAATGTGGAATGGTTGCATCATGTACTAGGTCACTTGGCTGGGCAAAATAAAGGGAGAAATCAAATCCTAGTTTGAAAGTCAAACGCCAATTTGAAAAAGTCAAATGGCAAGTTTGCTTGGTGGAGGGAGAGTAGGAAACCTACTTGGGGAGGAAGTCCCACTCCCTCCACCCGCCGGCCAAGGAGGAGGAGTTGGAGGAGGACTCCCTCCTCCTAGCCGCCTCCCTCCCACCTATAAAAGAAGGGGCAGGGGTGCCCCTCTTCCCTACACCTCAAACCCTAGCTTTGGCGCCTCCACCTCCAAGTGCAGCCGCCGTCGCCTAGGGTTTCCCCTCCAACTCGGCGATTTGGGGCTCTCCCCAAGCTCTAGCTGCCGGCCAAGCTTCCTCCCTTGGTGTCTCTAAACCCTAGATCACCAAGGCCTCTCTCATAGTCCACCATACTCGCTCCGGCTTAAGGCGAAGCCCTGCGAGATCTCCCCTCTACTTCCGGTACCACACCGTCGTGCTGCCGGAATCACGAGGAGAGTGCTACAACCTCCGCTGCCTGCTGGAACAAGGGAGAGGAAGGTCTTCATCGAGTACCGAACGTGTGACCGACTGCGGAAGTGCTGCCAGAACGCAGCGCCGGAAGGATCGTCTACGCGATCTTGAGATCGGCAAGAGTACGACTACATCACCCATGAGAATCTGCTCTCGTTAACCACTTTGGAATCTTTGAGGATGAGTTCCTCTATCGACTCGTTGTTACAATCTAGTAGATAGATCTTGGCTTGTTTGTTTGCATGCGGTAGAATTTTTTGTTTTCCATGCTACGAACCCCTACAATTTGATAGACTAACCATGTGTTTAAGTGTGATAGGACTAAGCAAATAATTGCACAAGATGGTTAGCAATCCCTCAAAGTGAAAATCTAGAAATATAGTGTTCTAATGCCTTTTCATTTTTTTGAGTTGTTGGAAAACCATACTATCAAGAGGGATCCATTTTGGAAAGTATTAGTGGAATCAAATCACACACACAAAACCATATTTGCACCCACTAAGCCTTCCCAGTTTGGTGTGTGTGAGAGAGACCCTCTAAAATCTGGATGTTTGAGTTTTGGTTCTTCAGGTGAGGAACTTCCGGTGGTTAGTACCTTGGATCTTCATGCAGCCAAAATGTCTCAGCTACCTAACATTATTATAACATTTTTTATATAGTACCTTTGATAATGAATCCTTGTCTTATGAGATGATTTATTGAAATGAAATATTCTCTTCTATATAATATTGATCCACATTGTTTGCATTCTTGATGTTAGGATTGGCCACCTGGTGGATAGAAAATTTGGGAGAATCACATATGCACTAGTTGGAATGGACTTAGTAGTGTCATTAGCTTGGTCACAATAATAAGAGTAAACACACTAAGGTTTGTTGATAACTTTCCTAAGAAACCCAATTAGAGATAAAAATGGCTCAAAAGGGGTAGCGTTATTAGCTTGGTGATGGTAAGAGTTAAATCGCTAGTGAGTTCCCAACTTCATGCCATGAAACTTAAGGGAATACCGTGTACTTATACTTAATTATGCATGTGCAAACAACCCACTCGCTCGGGGAGTATTAGAAAGGCGCGTGAACACTATCCCGCCTTGATAGTAGGATGTGATGCCCATATACATGTACCAATTTGATAGACACAGAACCTGCATCTTGCATCTATCATGTGTTCTTATATATGCTTTATATTGCTCCACAATGGTGACAAGAGAAATCAAATGAACCCATGAACTCCAGTCATATTCCAACTTGCAACAACTCTCTTTCACATTGTTTTGTTACATATTGCTTCACTTATTCGTTTGCTTGTTGTCTTAGACCTCACCAAAAACCATCTTTGTTCTATCATTCCGTTTAATGCATAGAAAGCTGAAATATTGACAATCTAGTTTGTGAGAATAAGTAACTTTACCTTCTTGCTGCATTAGACCGATACTCTTTATTTTCACATTGATGGATGTTAACTATCCGTCCATTTGGGGACATCGGGGAGCCATATTTAATAGCGAAGGACACAAAAACAAAAACAATATGGGGGTTTCCATTGGACCTTGCAGATAGCCTTCGAGTCCATGTACTTATTCCGTGGGAGATCATATCAAAACCATCCTCGGTAGGAAGTTCAAACAACCATTTACCAAGGAGTACCGTGTTTTTTTTCTCCAGACCTTGAATCCTTAGGACAACTTGAATTTTTGGACAAGAAATAAGACTCTATTTGGCTAGGTGATACTTCATTTTCTCATTGTTATAAGAATATGTACATAAATTTATATACGCGTTGCATTTACTTTTCAACGCTTGAATGCAAGCTCGTGTTAGTTAAAAGGAAAATGATCCTGTTCCCCCGGACGATGGGGCGTTTTGATCGTCCGGGTTGACTCGCGCGCGTGTTTGGTTGTCTCTTCGTTGCCAGGTTAAAGTGGGCCCGTCTACCATATCTCCAATTAATTCTAACCACTCGTTCTCACCCCGTCCTCTCCACTGCGATCTCAGATTTCTCCTGCCGGCGAGCGGCACTCCTCCTCCCAGCACACACCGCACGTCTAGGCTTCACCATCATCGCACCCCACTGCTCCTCCGTCGGAAATCCGCCTGTCTTGTTCCTCCGCCAAAACAGCGTCGTCGGGCTGGACTTCGCCACCGCCGTACTGCCATGGGGATCCAACGCCGCCGCGCGCTTCCGAGCAGAGCTGCTAGCCCCGAGGGTGGGGCGAGGCGGTGCTATGGCAAGGTAGAGGTCCACCGTCATGGGCCCCTTGCCACAAGATTCCGACATGGCATCCTCGCTACTGCAAGCCCTCGTCGTCACCGATGCTGCTACAAACGGATGCCTTCCTTTGCTACAGAGGCAGGGCGACACTGCTACAGGAGACGGCCACATCTGCTGCAAGTTTGGATGCCATGGCCGCCGCTCTTGCAAGTCCTTAAGGCCACCTACAAAACCTAGCCTCTGATTTTGCTACATTGATATATATATTTTTGCTATCTTTGTTTTTTGTTTTGCTACAATACCATAAATTTTTTGCTACAAGTTCTACGACGAGGTCTTCCGCTAAATTCTCCGGTGATGTCTCCGGCGAAGTAGGTTTTTTGCTACATTAGAAGAACTTTGTTGCTAAAACCGTCTCATGTTTTTGCTACAAGAGTGTCAACCTTTTGCTACAAGATCTCCGGCGAGAGTCACCGGCGAGTTTTTTCCGACGATGTTTCCGACGAACTCGGTTTTGCTGCATTAGCACAATATTTTTGCTGCATGATCTCCAGCGAGGTCTCCGGCGAGACGTTCTATTTTTAAAACGAACCGTTTTTTTTTGCTTTGGAAGCAAAAGCTGAGACATATGCAGCAAACGCGGGATGTTTTGCAGCAAAAGCGGGATTTGGGGCAATTTTGTGGACACGTGTCGCGCAGGAAAGGAGGACGATGGAAACTCCCCATCGTCCGGGGGACGCCTAGCAGTATCCTAGTTAAAAGCATAGTTGGTTAATACATGTTGTCTACAGGAGGAATTTTTTTCACTTTTCAATTACTTGGATGTTTCCACAATTTTTCATCGACATGCTTCCACCTTACATTTTGAAGCTTTCAATTATGAATCAAAATTTCCTTCTTGAAGGCAACGGGGACGGGAATCCCTAGGTCTACCTTGTCGGACCGGACAGCGGCGGCGCATCCACGTCGTTTCCTTCTTGAAGGCGTTGCTTAGGCTGCGAGGGGTGTCCCTCCTGTGGCACTTGAGACGGTGATCGCGCCGGTTTTGGCTACTACTCAAGGTGTGAATCCCCGGCTATGTACGTCATCGCCAACACTATCTTATCGACTCCTCCCGAGTTTGACCACACCCTGCCATTCGCTCGCTTCATCTTCTAGGCGCATGTAGTGGTTGACGAGGTTTAATCTCGTCAATGCCCATTGTTATGGACTTGGGTTTTGGAGAAGATGGGGATGCTGGAGATCGTGGCACGGTTAACAGACAAGCAACCAGGGGACACGAGATTTACCCAGGTTCAGGCCCCCGGAGGGAAAACCCTACTCCTGCTTGTCTGCTCTTTGATTACGGCGGAACCGAAGGTTACAGGGTGCGCAGATTCGATCTGGCGTGGATGCGTGTGCGAAAGTATGAGTCGAGTTGCCCTAGGACGTGCCCTCCTGGCCTTTATATAGACTTAGGCAGGTCCCGGGCGTAGTCCTAGTCGTTTACAAGTTCTAGGGTTTTACCCCTTTGAATTTCCTATCTCCTCTAGTCTTGCTCTCCAAGGATCCAAAGACGTCATGGGCCTTGGCCACCCGAAAATCTTCAAGGGCCAGCGTAGTCTGCCATGGGCCTTCCTTGGGCTGGACTAGGTATGCTGAAGTTATGTACCCGTAGGGTATAACCATGTCAGTAGCCCCCGAGTGATCAGTCGAATCGTAGATTCGGCTGAGGACTCTTCCATCCTTCGGGAGCAGCTATATGTTAATAGTATATGTGTGTAGGGATTGTTGATGCGTGTGCCTTACTCACCCGATGGATCAGGGTCAGTTAACTGTCTTAGGACGAAACAACACGATCTTCTTCAGGTTCGGGTCCCTTAACCCAGGCCTGGAACATATGCCGGCGTAATTCAACTCAGGCCGCGGAGGACTTATAAGAGTGGAATTCCAGTGATTTTAATTGGTGTACCCAACGCGTCCGTCATGATTTTTCATCGTACCTGCTGGTACGGATTCATACTAGCAGAGCACAGTCAGGTGCGTTGCCAGGCCATCAGATGATATCTATAGGTCTTATCTTTGCGTCGCAGACGCAGCATCCGAACATTTATCACCTCGGAGGTGTTTCGGGTGGCCAAGGAGATTGTTGCTCACTTAGCGTTTTGTTGGGGCAGAGTTGCCAAAAAAGTTTTTGCATGCGAATCCGGAAGATCGCAGTCGAAGATTTCATAGGGTGCGCGACCAGCGCTCCCTATGGGAGTAACCCCCAAGTGTCTGTTCGAGTCGTAGACTCGAACGGAGACTTTTAGTTCAAGCATTGTTTCAATCATTAGGTCCGCAGGACTCGAAATTTTTTCGGATGCTTAAATCCATCCTCCCTATGGGAGTAGCCCCCGAGTCCGTAGTGGAGTCGTAGACTCGAAATAGGACTCAGAGAAGTAATTTTGTCCTCATTTGTCTGTCGGGTGCGCGGCCAGCGCTCCTGATAGGAGTAGCCCCCGAGTATTTAGTCGAATCGTAGATTCAAATGAGTACTCTTAGCTGTGGAGCCGAAGTGGTGCTAGTATAGCTTTTGATGACGTCAGTGCTTACGATCGATGACCTCAAGCGTCTGCTACGCCAGAGATGACTTGACTGGACGAAGCGTGGGTCCCACTTGCTGACTTTGAATTGACCGGTCACGCGCGGCGTGGAGATGATTACGGCGTCTCCTCGATTTCCGCGCGTAGTGGATGGCGTGGTAACGACGGTTCGTTTTGGTGCTGACACGTGTACGGCCAGATCTACCGTTGGCGTTAGGTCTTCTCGATGGACGGCCAGCGTGCGTCGTCTTCGCTGTTATAATCTCTGGTGAAATCGTGGTTTGTTTTTCACCGCAACAGTTCATCTATTCAGTGCCTCTTCGTTCTTGAGCTATTCTTGCTGCGCGCTGAGAGTTTCCTCCATATTTCCTTTGTCCTTCGTCGTTGCCAACGACACCACCGCTGTAGCGCCATGGGGAAGACAAAGAAATCCTCATCTGCGGTTGGGACCAGCGCCGCCGGAGGCAAGAAGAGTGTAACATCCCAAAAATATCAAACTTAGATCAACAAAACACTAATCCTAAAGTTTAGGGTTAACAAAAACTTTTCTAAATCAATTCATGAAAGCATGTATATGTGTATGCATGAATTTTGAAATTCTTTAAAACCACTTTGTTTGTGTGAGACATTGCTTGTAAAATGTTTCTTAGGTGAAAAGAACATCATCTAAAACATTCCCCACACTTTTCCTAAAGAAAAATAAGTCAAAACCAATATATTAAGTGAATGGTCATTTTGACCAATTTAACTCCCATGCCTACTTTGGCTGTCTCAAACTTTCAAAACCTAACAGAAACTTTTCTGGATCTTTGCACCCCTTGAATGTACTCATAACAAAGTATCAAGGCCCACCTTGTGATCATCCAGAAACTTTCAAATGCATAGTTTAAATGACAACTCAAAATTGAATCTTCTTCATATGGGAAGATCCCACTTTTTCAAAACCCACTTAAACAAGCTCAATTTTCAAAACCCAAGCATCTGCAGACTCACCAGAACCAATCTAGCAAACCCACCAAAAATCTTTTCAAAATTCAAAACTTGATTTCATGCGGCCATTTCATCAAACAGGTTGCAGACACAAATCAAACAAAACACAAACACTATAGTGTGCAGTGTTTTGAGCCTAACTTGTTCCCTAGTTAACTCTCACACAATCCAGTAGATCATATAGAAAGGTTAGACCAGCACTAGCACCCCTGTGAGCTTGCCATTGCCATTAATGGTGAACAGCCGAGCACCTCAATGCCACCCCATAGTCGACAGCAGGCTAGAGGAAGAACTAGCCGTGCCAACCTTGTCTGGGAGGCAGCCCACCGTCCACTGCCAGTGCCTGTCCCAGCCGCGAGCGTTGCCAAGCCCTGGACCACGCGCACAAGACACGCCCAGACCATGCCGAGCGTGCGCCAGAGCGCCACCCTCGACCACCACCCACAGACCGCGCGCCGCCCCCACCGCGCGCACACACGATCACCACCGACCCAGGAGACCGCCAGACATCCCCGTTTAACGCCCCGCGCCATACAGCCACCGCCCGCCGTCGAGAACGCCGCCTCTGCCGCGCAGAGCACCGCCCGTTCCAGACCAAACCACACCGCCCCATCCCTCGCGACCATGTCGTTGAGCATCGCCAGGAGACACAGCACCGTCCCCTACCCTTGCCCATGCCATTAGCTGCCTGTAACGTCGCCTCCGACGAGCTCACCTTGCGCCCCGACGGTCCCCTCGCTCGACTATAAATAGAGGCCACCCCCGCACAATTTCTTCACACCATCTCACTCCCCTCTCCTCACTGATCGTGCCACACCATTCTTAGAGCAAGGCGAGCACCACCCCGCCGGAATTTCACTGGAGCCTGCCGCTGCCGGAGAAGAAAGGAGCCAGCGATTGGAGCCGCCCCAGGAGAAGCCACCGGTACCAGGAGGTTCGCCGTCGTCGATTTCGTCGTTCGCCCGCCTCGCCGACCCTCGCCCGTACTCCGGTGAGCCCCCAACACCCCTCACTGGCCGCGCTAGGTTTCGTTCTCGCTGGAGCTGTCTCGCGTCGACGATGACCCTCAGCCGTTGGATTAGAACCAGATCGAACGAACCACGTTGCCCCATACCGCTTCGCCCAGCCCCGTGTCACTGACGAGTGGGGACACCCACTTAAACAGCCCGCGGGAGCACTGCGCTTAGCAGGCCGGCCCGTTAGAATTTCCCGCGCAGCCCAACAATTCAAATTAAATCTTTTCTTTTTAATTTCAAACACACTTCTGTACCCAACTTCAAAAATCAACCCAGATCGATTTAGTGCACCAAATTAGATGAAACCAATTTGGAAAATGATGTACATCCCCCGGACGATCATCGTCCGGGTCGCTAATCACGCGCGGGTTGCTTATCCCTTCCCGCACCTTCCCCACCTCCGCTTTGACCGCCTCCCCCATATCTGCCTCCGCCTCCCCTCCCACCCCGCAACTCACGCACGCGCAGACCCATGTCAATGTGGCGCTTCTCCCGCTCCGTCCTCCGCGCCGCCGCCACCGCGGGCGGCGCCCCGCTCTCCGCCTCCGCTTCGCCGTGCGCGCGGTCCGCCATCGCGTGCCGCCTGCCCCCGCCGTGCGCCGCGCTCCAGCGGTTCTGCTTCGCGTCGCTGCCGGCGGCGGAGGCGGCCGTGGGCAGGGACGCGGAGTCCGAGGTGACGGCCGAGGAGGCGAGGCGGCTCATGCGGCTGGCCAACGTGGAGGCGCTCAAGCGCAGGCTCGGGGACGGCGAGGTGATCCAGTACGCCGAGCTGCTGCGCGCGTACGAGGAGGCCGGCGCCGCCAGGACCCGCGCCGAGGCCACCGCGCTCGCCGACGCGCTCGACGAGGCCGGCGTCGTGCTCCTCTTCCGGCGTCGTGCCCACTCACGCGCGAAGCACGGCGATGGAGGCACTCGTCGCCGGAGCTGTTGCCTCCCTGCTCTCTTGGGCTTGCCGATGGAGGCGGCGCGCCTGGGAGCAGCCACGACGTGGTTAGAACCTTGCTGCCACGACGTGGTTGCTGCCAGCGGCGACCGAACTTGCTTCCACGGGTGGCCGAGCTTGTTTCCAGCGCTGGCCGAGATTGCTTCCATGGACAGCCTTGGTCGCTGCCATGGACGGCCGTGGTTGCTGCCAGCGGTGGCCGAGCTTGCTTCCATGGGCAGTCGTGGTTGCTTCCACCGGCGTCCGTGGTTGCTTCCACCGGTGGCTGTGGTTGCTGCCAGCGGTGGTCGAGCTTGCTTCCATGGGCAGCCGTGGTTGCTTCCACCGGCGGCCGTGGTTGCTTCCAGCTTGCCTGGCCTGGCTTTTGCTACAAGTTTTTCCGCGAGGTCTTCCGGCTAAATTCTCCGGCGATGTCTCCGGCGAAGTAGGATTTTTGCTACATTAGAAGAACTTTTTTGCTACAAATGTATTGTGGTTTTGCTACAACTGTGTCAACTATTTGCTACAAGGTCTCCGACGAGAATCATAGCGAATTTTTCTGACGATGTTTCCGGCGAAGTCGGTTTTGCTACATTAGCATAATTTTTTTGCTGCATAGGTTTCCGGTGAGGTCTCCGGCGAGACGTTCTATTTTTAAAACGAACCGTTTTTTTTGCTTCAGAAGCAAAAGCGGGAACATATGCAGCAAACGCGGGATATTTTGCAGCAAAAGCGGGATTTGGGGCAATTTTGTGGACACGTGTCGCGCAGGGAAGGAGGACGATGTGTGGCATCCCGCAAAACCACTACTAGAAAATCGCGTTGAATTTGTGCATTGCATCGTCATCATCATGCATTGTTTGCCAAAACTGTTTTTCGCAAAGCCGTTTTGTTTTCTAAAACGCCCCGTCTTTTATTCAAACGCCAAAACCCGGGTCTCCGGAGTTATTTTGTTTGTCGCTATCGGGTTGCAAACGGCCCAATTAGAATAAATAAAAATTTAAATTATTTTAATAGGGGCAGTCGAACGGGCCGATTGACCCGATCGACCACCCCAGAAAATATAAAACGGTCCACCTATCTGCCCCATCAAAATCCTAAACCCACCAACTATCCTACCCAACCCTCCCCTCCACATCACTCCCTCCTATCCCTGCACGCCACCTCAGCTATCCCCTCTCCCCTAACCAACCCGGCGATGCCACGTGGCCTTCCTCTCTCTCCCTTCCCTCTCTCCTCCACCATACAACAGCACACAGCCCCACCAGACGCACAAAACACCACACACCAACCTCCCCACATCCGATCCCCCACCTGCCTGGGACCCACCTCCCACCAGCCCGTGCCCCCTGTTCCTTCTTCCTCCCAGGCTCCCGTCTGCCGCCTACCCCACCGCTCCGCCGCCTTCCCCCTTATCCCCCGCCACCGGCTCCGCCCTCCACCGCCCAGCTCACCCGCCTCGCCGCCAAGTCCGGCCAACCGCCTTCCCCCCCGCTCACCCTGAGCCACCTCGCCGTCCCGCGCCCGCGGCCTCCGACGCCGTAACCTCCCCTTCGCCGTTCCCCAGGGCCCCCTCGCCTCGCCGCCGGCGCCCCGTCGCCCGCCGGAGCTGCCTTCCCTCCCGTCCTCCTGCGGCCGCCCCTCCCCGGCGACGCGCGAGCGCCCCGCGGCCGCCCCAGACCCTTCCGCCTCTGCCGCCACCGCACCGCCGAGCCCCGCTCCGGCCGCGCCCCGCGCCAGGCCCGCACCGACGACCGCGCGCCGCGAGCTCCGCGAGCGCCGCCCCCCTTCGTTCGTCCCCGACCGCGCTCTGCCTCCCCGTGTTCCCCGCGACCGCGGCTCCGCCCCACCTCGCCGTCCGCCGCCGCCCAAGCGCCGTCGGCGAGCCGCGGCAGCCGTCCGCGGCCGACCCCGCTGCTCCTGCCGCCGGCCCCGCCCGCGCCCGTCCACCTCGTCCTGCCTGGCGCCTTTCTCGTCGTCGAGCTCGGCCTTCTCCCCATCTCGCGCGTGCGTGCCAGCATCAGGAGGAGCACGATGCCTCGTCTTCGGATGCGGTGCAAGTGCCATGGTCATCGGTGACCCCTGTTTCTTCATCGTCGCTGTCCTGTGGCCGCCCCAGCAGTCCGATGTTGCTTATGTGGCGGTGGTGTTGTCAGGAAGCTGCTACACGAAGCGAGATGGTGCCTGTCTGTACCGATGCCAGGAGGTTTATCCGAGTAATTGGACATCAAGATCTCCAACGCTAGAACCCTGGCCACTAAGTGACAGATCCTCACCGCAAGGACTTCTTCACGGACCCCAAGACCCCGAAGCCCGATCCGAAGACCGATACCGCCGAACGCCAAGATCTCCTATCGGAACCCAGGGACGCCAAGCACTCCACCCGGACACCAAGTTCTTCACCCCGAAGACAAGACCGACCCGACTTGAGAACCCGACAAGACCGTCGCGACGACAAGAACGGCATCGGCCCGGAAGATCCGATGCGCCCCAACACCGAACCAAGCCCTTCTTCCCGGAACGCAAGATCTGCCCCGCTACCGAGAACGAGAGAACGATTCCGGAATCTGAGAACGATCCCGCCGAGCCCGAACCGTCGAACCCTGGACCCCGAACCCTCGGAACCCCAAGATCGTCGAGCCCCCTCATTGTGTGACCTCTTATCCGAGAACCCTATTTTATAAGATAATAACAACTTGTTGCATATCTAATTGTCATACTTGCATGCATCTTGTCATGTGGTTTGGGGGCCTTCCGCCGGTTCACCTAATAATTAAATATGGGGCCCATATGCGGGCAAATCTAGTCTCATATTGGCCTCATTTAAATCTTGTGTAGCGAACCGGTGCTATCTTTTGCCATGTTAAAACAACATTTAAATTGCGGGGGTTCTAAATAACTTGAACCACCTAACTAATTGTCGGGACCCCGGTTCCGCTTAATATGACCTAATCGCACCGTACCTTGCCATGTCATTCATCATACATGCATCATGCCGATCTTCTGCCGTTTTATTAAATAGTACATCCGGTGTTTCTTCTAGTGTTTTGCTTCTTCGCGGATAAGGCCGTTGAGTTGATGTGAGCTTCGCCCCGTTCTTCGGATGAACCCTTCAACAATGTTTTCAGGCGAGCATCTCCCCCTTTCTACCTATCTTACTTTTATAGTATTTATTCCCTCCTGTTGATCTATTGCTATCTGTGTTGCGATGCTCTAGTTTTCCGTACCCGTGATATCCCGTGCAGCCCTATATTGCCTTGGACACATCCTATTACCTGTTGTTTGGTAGCTAGTTGGACTTGCGTGTCGTAGTCGCTTGCTCAAGTGATGTTGCGTGTTGTCAAATGCCACAGTTGTTGATGTTTTGCCGCATGTTGTTGTTGGAGATGAATCTAGCTTTACTTATTGTTCACTTTAATTTCTGTTTAACAACTAAAATTGAATAAGCAGAGGCATCGGTGGGTGATAGATAATATTTGGTTTCCGAACGCCCACTTGTGTCCCGTAAGACCCCGAGTACTTGATACCTGTTCCTTGATTTATCGCGCTATCCACATATGGGGAGTATGGGCCCCCCTTAGCCAGAGCTTGATTCCGTCTTATTTCTTGGGGCCACAACTAGTTTGAGGTTTTATTACTATCCTGTACTTATGCCATGCTTTACTGCTTTATTTACGATTGTGCGAGGAGCACACTGTACTGTTTAGGAAGCGGAGTGATTACGCGGTATCGACAAGCCCAGCCACACTTTCGGGTTCCCAGTCGCTTACAGCCATTGACGCAGACCTTGAGGCCGTCTCGGAGCTTGCTTACTCCGTTGCGGGATCTACTCAAAGGGGTGGCCCCCTGAAATATTTCTGAATCTTGTGATTGCTCTGTCGTGAGACCTCGTTGGGTTTTGATTTGGTTTTTCCGAGGTTGATCGTGTGTGTGTTGCTATTTGTGCACCCCGGCCGGGTTAAAACTTTCTGAAAGCCGTGTCCGCGGTTATGGACGACTTGGAGCACAGTATCTCGATCATAGACAAGCATAACTAAAGTTTACTGCTATAAATTTGACTTGTAATGACTAGTAATCAGCTTCACTATAATGGAATGGCTAAATAATACTGCCCACAATTGCTTGTTTTGGATTGTCGCTTGCGACCATTGTACCTGACTAGTAAGTATTGCAACTACAACGAAATGGCTGAATAAAAGTACCAACAACTACTGGGTTTTGGGTTTATCTCATGCTATCTGTACCTGATTAGTAATTGTTGCAACTATCACTGAATGGTTAACTAAAAGTGCCCACTGCTTATTTTATCAGGATGATTATCTATACCTGACTAGTAATTACTGCAACGATAACTGAATAAATAAAACTGCCAACTGTGTGCGTTCCTCGGTTGACTTCCTCGTTTGGTCTCGAGGGGGAAACGCCAGGATGGGTTCGTTTGGTGATAGCTTTAGGTTGGATCCGGATAGGTCATTCTCACCCTCCTCTGATAACCGCCAGTTGTATCGAGTCTCTATAGGTTGTTCAGTGCATGCTGCCGCTGCCGCTCAGTCCACCACACCTATGTAGGCGAGGACCGCCGAATTCTAGCCTCGCCGTGTACTGGCCTCAGTACTGACGCTCCTCTTTTTCCTTTGCCCTTTGTCGGCACCCCTTTTGTTTAAGCAGGTTTTGAGATCGACGCCGTTAGCAGGGTTACCCTTCCGGCTTGGCCTGGGCGGGGTTATGGACGCCATTGGTTATTCTTCAGGGCTCTTAGCCCCATTTGCATCTTGTCCGTAGTCGGACGCTCTATCGCTTTCAAGGTGATTTGGATCTTTGTATAATATATCTGTATTCTTGACTCATCGAGTCGCTGTTATATATATCTGTTCTATGGGTCCCATCGAGGACTGTTGTGTAATGTTATTACTTCGTTTTCCACCCGCACGAAAGTGCCTGGTGGGCACCTTTGAATCGTTTCTATGCGGGTTTGGCGAATTTTGCTCAAACTTGCATAGGTCCGATTCGGAGGGTGTTACAGAGTGGTATCAGAGCTCAGCAGTTGCGATACCCCACAAGTCCAGCCTGTAGGATAACCTAGCTAACGGCCGAAGTAGAGAGTCAAAAACTATTTAGCAAAATCGGTTGGCTAGTTCTGATTAGGTCTGATTTTACTCCTTACCCCTCTGCTATTCTCCTCTTATCTCGACGTGTTTTGAATCTACCCTCTTATCCTTTCGTCGAGTCCAGGATTTCTCGTGGTTGGGTTTCCGTCGTACCTTCAGGGTTTCGCTTTCTCCCTTTTTGGTAACGGAGGTGCTACGATCATCAATCTGCAACTTGTCTGTTGTGCCCTACATCCGATCTTTTGTTCTTGAGATCTTTTATCCATAAGTGTTCTTTGCTGGATATCAGTGTCGTTGAAAAACATATGAGAAGGACGAGCTTTGGTGAAGTTGGGGTTAACCTTGAGCATGTGTTGTTCATGCCAATGGAACCACTGCGAAACCTAATCAGTGTGTCTTTCGTACGATTTCCGCTGGCAGCATTCCTTTGTTCCGGATACCATCCAAGAAGATCTTCAGTCTAATTCCGAGAGTTGGATGCTTAATCCGCTGATTCGTGTGTAGAGTAATGGTTTGAGTGTGGGATGGAGTAGCTACCCTACCACTGCTCTTATCATTCGCTCTTGTACGTCGAATCAGTGGATCCAGCGGTTTTACTCCGTCCATGGAAGTTAGAGGTGGCCTTATCGTTTGATACCTCTACCTTCGTCCTTTGTTTCTCCGGAGTGTTCTCTCGACGATCAGGAACAACGACCCTTTGTTGGTGGTGTCGCCGATTTCAAGATGGCGGTTGAACCATCGTTAGTGGTGTCGCGAGGATCTACACGAAGCGCGAAGGATCAGAACGCCGACCTTCCTTCCGGTACCATGAGGCGGATCTCGAGGGCGAGATCCATTGTTAGTGGTGTCGAATTGTGGCATCCCGCAAAACCACTACTAGAAAATCGCGTTGAATTTGTGCATTGCATCGTCATCATCATGCATTGTTTGCCAAAACTGTTTTTCGCAAAGCCGTTTTGTTTTCTAAAACGCCCCGTCTTTTATTCAAACGCCAAAACCCGGGTCTCCGGAGTTATTTTGTTTGTCGCTATCGGGTTGCAAACGGCCCAATTAGAATAAATAAAAATTTAAATTATTTTAATAGGGGCAGTCGAACGGGCCGATTGACCCGATCGACAACCCCAGAAAATATAAAACGGTCCACCTATCTGCCCCATCAAAATCCTAAACCCACCAACTATCCTACCCAACCCTCCCCTCCACATCACTCCCTCCTATCCCTGCACGCCACCTCAGCTATCCCCTCTCCCCTAACCAACCCGGCGATGCCACGTGGCCTTCCTCTCTCTCCCTTCCCTCTCTCCTCCACCATACAACAGCACACAGCCCCACCAGACGCACAAAACACCACACACCAACCTCCCCACATCCGATCCCCCACCTGCCTGGGACCCACCTCCCACCAGCCCGTGCCCCCTGTTCCTTCTTCCTCCCAGGCTCCCGTCTGCCGCCTACCCCACCGCTCCGCCGCCTTCCCCCTTATCCCCCGCCACCGGCTCCGCCCTCCACCGCCCAGCTCACCCGCCTCGCCGCCAAGTCCGGCCAACCGCCTTCCCCCCGCTCACCCTGAGCCACCTCGCCGTCCCGCGCCCGCGGCCTCCGACGCCGTAACCTCCCCTTCGCCGTTCCCCAGGGCCCCCTCGCCTCGCCGCCGGCGCCCCGTCGCCCGCCGGAGCTGCCTTCCCTCCCGTCCTCCTGCGGCCGCCCCTCCCCGGCGACGCGCGAGCGCCCCGCGGCCGCCCAGACCCTTCCGCCTCTGCCGCCACCGCACCGCCGAGCCCCGCTCCGGCCGCGCCCCGCGCCAGGCCCGCACCGACGACCGCGCGCCGCGAGCTCCGCGAGCGCCGCCCCCCTTCGTTCGTCCCCGACCGCGCTCTGCCTCCCCGTGTTCCCCGCGACCGCGGCTCCGCCCCACCTCGCCGTCCGCCGCCGCCCAAGCGCCGCCGGCGAGCCGCGGCAGCCGTCCGCGGCCGACCCCGCTGCTCCTGCCGCCGGCCCCGCCCGCGCCCGTCCACCTCGTCCTGCCTGGCGCCTTTCTCGTCGTCGAGCTCGGCCTTCTCCCCATCTCGCGCGTGCGTGCCAGCATCAGGAGGAGCACGATGCCTCGTCTTCGGATGCGGTGCAAGTGCCATGGTCATCGGTGACCCCTGTTTCTTCATCGTCGCTGTCCTGTGGCCGCCCCAGCAGTCCGATGTTGCTTATGTGGCGGTGGTGTTGTCAGGAAGCTGCTACACGAAGCGAGATGGTGCCTGTCTGTACCGATGCCAGGAGGTTTATCCGAGTAATTGGACATCAAGATCTCCAACGCTAGAACCCTGGCCACTAAGTGACAGATCCTCACCGCAAGGACTTCTTCACGGACCCCAAGACCCCGAAGCCCGATCCGAAGAACGATACCGCCGAACGCCAAGATCTCCTATCGGAACCCAGGGACGCCAAGCACTCCGCCCGGACACCAAGTTCTTCACCCCGAAGACAAGACCGACCCGACTTGAGAACCCGACAAGACCGTCGCGACGACAAGAACGGCATCGGCCCGGAAGATCCGATGCGCCCCAACACCGAACCAAGCCCTTCTTCCCGGAACGCAAGATCTGCCCCGCTACCGAGAACGAGAGAACGATCCCGGAATCTGAGAACGATCCCGCCGAGCCCGAACCGTCGAACCCTGGACCCCGAACCCTCGGAACCCCAAGATCGTCGAGCCCCCTCATTGTGTGACCTCTTATCCGAGAACCCTATTTTATAAGATAATAACAACTTGTTGCATATCTAATTGTCATACTTGCATGCATCTTGTCATGTGGTTTGGGGGCCTTCCGCCGGTTCACCTAATAATTAAATATGGGGCCCATATGCGGGCAAATCTAGTCTCATATTGGCCTCATTTAAATCTTGTGTAGCGAACCGGTGCTATCTTTTGCCATGTTAAAACAACATTTAAATTGCGGGGGTTCTAAATAACTTGAACCACCTAACTAATTGTCGGGACCCCGGTTCCGCTTAATATGACCTAATCGCACCGTACCTTGCCATGTCATTCATCATACATGCATCATGCCGATCTTCTGCCGCTTTATTAAATAGTACATCCGGTGTTTCTTCTAGTGTTTTGCTTCTTCGCGGATAAGGCCGTTGAGTTGATGTGAGCTTCGCCCCGTTCTTCGGATGAACCCTTCAACAATGTTTTCAGGCGAGCATCTCCCCCTTTCTACCTATCTTACTTTTATAGTATTTATTCCCTCCTGTTGATCTATTGCTATCTGTGTTGCGATGCTCTAGTTTTCCGTACCCGTGATATCCCGTGCAGCCCTATATTGCCTTGGACACATCCTATTACCTGTTGTTTGGTAGCTAGTTGGACTTGCGTGTCGTAGTCGCTTGCTCAAGTGATGTTGCGTGTTGTCAAATGCCACAGTTGTTGATGTTTTGCCGCATGTTGTTGTTGGAGATGAATCTAGCTTTACTTATTGTTCACTTTAATTTCTGTTTAACAACTAAAATTGAATAAGCAGAGGCATCGGTGGGTGATAGATAATATTTGGTTTCCGAACGCCCACTTGTGTCCCGTAAGACCCCGAGTACTTGATACTTGTTCCTTGATTTATCGCGCTATCCACATATGGGGAGTATGGCCCCCCCTTAGCCAGAGCTTGATTCCGTCTTATTTCTTGGGGCCACAACTAGTTTGAGGTTTTATTACTATCCTGTACTTATGCCATGCTTTACTGCTTTATTTACGATTGTGCGAGGAGCACACTGTACTGTTTAGGAAGCGGAGTGATTACGCGGTATCGACAAGCCCAGCCACACTTTCGGGTTCCCAGTCGCTTACAGCCATTGACGCAGACCTTTAGGCCGTCTCGGAGCTTGCTTACTCCGTTGCGGGATCTACTCAAAGGGGTGGCCCCCTGAAATATTTCTGAATCTTGTGATTGCTCTGTCGTGAGACCTCGTTGGGTTTTGATTTGGTTTTTCCGAGGTTGATCGTGTGTGTGTTGCTATTTGTGCACCCCGGCCGGGTTAAAACTTTCTGAAAGCCGTGTCCGCGATTATGGACGACTTGGAGCACAGTATCTCGATCATAGACAAGCATAACTAAAGTTTACTGCTATAAATTTGACTTGTAATGACTAGTAATCAGCTTCACTATAATGGAATGGCTAAATAATACTGCCCACAATTGCTTGTTTTGGATTGTCGCTTGCGACCATTGTACCTGACTAGTAAGTATTGCAACTACAACGAAATGGCTGAATAAAAGTACCAACAACTGCTGGGTTTTGGGTTTATCTCATGCTATCTATACCTGATTAGTAATTGTTGCAACTATCACTGAATGGTTAACTAAAAGTGCCCACTGCTTATTTTATCAGGATGATTATCTATACCTGACTAGTAATTACTGCAACGATAACTGAATAAATAAAACTGCCAACTGTGTGCGTTCCTCGGTTGACTTCCTCGTTTGGTCTCGAGGGGGAAACGCCAGGATGGGTTCGTTTGGTGATAGCTTTAGGTTGGATCCGGATAGGTCATTCTCACCCTCCTCTGATAACCGCCAGTTGTATCGAGTCTCTATAGGTTGTTCAGTGCATGCTGCCGCTGCCGCTCAGTCCACCACACCTATGTAGGCGAGGACCGCCGAATTCTAGCCTCGCCGTGTACTGGCCTCAGTACTGACGCTCCTCTTTTTCCTTTGCCCTTTGTCGGCACCCCTTTTGTTTAAGCAGGTTTTTAGATCGACGCTGTTAGCAGGGTTACCCTTACGGCTT
Source organism: Avena atlantica (assembly GCA_910589765.1). Taxonomy (NCBI): domain Eukaryota; kingdom Viridiplantae; phylum Streptophyta; class Magnoliopsida; order Poales; family Poaceae; genus Avena; species Avena atlantica. The sequence goes on from OU342737.1 coordinate 44,492,153, forward strand.
GGCCTGGGCAGGGTTATGGACGCCATTGGTTATTCTTCAGGGCTCTTAGCCCCATTTGCATCTTGTCCGTAGTCGGACGCTCTATCGCTTTCAAGGTGATTTGGATCTTTGTATAATATATCTGTATTCTTGACTCATCGAGTCGCTGTTATATATATCTGTTCTGTGGGTCCCATCGAGGACTGTTGTGTAATGTTATTACTTCGTTTTCCACCCGCACGAAAGTGCCTGGTGGGCACCTTTGAATCGTTTCTATGCGGGTTTGGCGAATTTTGCTCAAACTTGCATAGGTCCGATTCGGAGGGTGTTACACGATGGGAACTCCCCATCGTCCGGGGGACGCCTAGCGTTATCCAAGCCCGTTGGATTCAAGTCATTTGGATCTGTAGATCACCCTTAGCAAAAATGACAAGGCAGACGCTTTTCTGCATTCAAACATTTTTCAAATTTAAACCACAATAGCTTTTGAGTTGATTCCAACTCTCAAAAATCACTTTCAACCATACGTTTCAGAATATATAAAAATATATATAGGTTACTTGCAGAAATAATGTTCAAGGAATAAAAGAATGCTTCATAAGCATTTCTAGCCACTTTAATTAATTAAAATAAAAGGGTAAAACCTTGTTAAATTGTGACACCAGTTTAAATCACATTCCCATGGACTACAACATGTGGTGATGACATGTGTCAACATGATCCCATGTTTAGTTTGGAGAATATTAAATCTTAAGTAGTTTTTCAATGAGTAGAAATTACTTTTCTAAAATAAGAAGACTTAAACCAATCCTTAACCTTGTAATGTTAGAGATGATGCTAGATCATCTATAGGACCCTTGTGTGTGATGATTGCAAGTAGTTAAGTATTGTTTGGTGATTGTGTACCTCGTATTTATTCATAGACGCTAGTACCGACCAAGACTACGAGGAAGAAGGAGGATACTACGAAGAGGAAGCCGAGGAGAACTTCAACCACTGCTCTGCACAAGGCAAGCTTATACTGATATTGATGCAAGCTATACTAACCAAGTTTACCAATGCAAGCTAACACTTGCAAGATACTATACCTATGCAAGTGCATAAGACACCCTATTGTTGCCACAACCCATGCTTGTGATATGATTACTATATGCCCTAAGCTATGTAACCATACCCACTTGCTAAACCAATCCTAGTTTTATGGCAAGCTTCTTACTTTATTTCTTTATCAAAGTTTACTTAGAGGCTACCCAAGAATTTTGGTAGATACTAGACAGTTGTGCTGAAGGTTGCATAAAGAGCATAAAATTTGGCCTAAGCTAGAAACCTTGATATCAGCTTATGATATAAGGTTGGACTTAGTTGCAACTCCACTAGTTACCACCCCTCTATTAGTACTACCCCACCTGTAGATGCTAGTGCTAAGCATAAAACTTGATCAACTTTAGATGGGAATACTTGGTGGAAAAATGGTTATGAAAACCTTGGAATGATGGATCATTCTATTGAAATGTTTTGGACATGTTTTTCCAAACACTTGATGATTTTGGTGATGAAAATGTTGAGGCATGAGCCTTAGCCCTTTATAAAACTGATGGTTGTCTGGATGCGATACCATTCCAATTTTATCGTACAACCACAATACGCGGATATTGGGTAGGGCTTGACTGGAAACTTATATACCTTAGTATTAGTTCCCTCACGGCCAAGGTCTGAGCTGAGGCTACCTTGTGAAGATTGTCCACCTGTGCAGTACCCAAGATGACAGTGGTCATGGTTGGGAGGCCAAACTCACAGGAGAGGTGCTTATACTAGGGAGTGTAAATGGAAGGTTAGGATTGATTATCCGCATACTGAGTATGGTGAATTCAGGATTTGTTCCTGACGGATGTATCGAATGTTGTGGTGAAAGTGTACAATCTCTGCAGAGTGTCAAACTATTCGAATAGCTGCGTCCGCGGTTATGGACAGTTGGAGTGGCCATACTGTTCCCCCGTCAGACTTTTCAAAATGACTTGTGAACGACTTGAGACTTTGGCTTGGCCACAACAGAGTTGTGACTAGAAATACAAGATCCCACTTAGGAGTTATAAAATTGTGACTAGCTTGGGAACTTAGTAGTATAAATCTGGCTTTTGCAAAACAACCCTAGAGCCTAGTGTCCTATTACCCAAAACCCCCTTTTTCTTGTTATTATTAGTTTGCGAGTACTTAAAGAGTACTCATGGCTTTGTACCTGGCTATTCCCATGGCCAGACTATGAAGAGGAGTACCTGGAGGATGGACCCCAGGACGGTTACGACAACTAGGATCATCTCCCATCGTCAGCATTGCCTGTGACCCCGAAGATGGAGCCTCGCCTACGCTACCGTTACTATTCCGTATTCCGCTGCTTGATGTTGTATTAAGGACTGGATCATGAGATCCCTATTTGTGAAAGAACTTATGTATCGTTGTAATGGATGAAGTACTATGGTATCCAATTCTGTTATGTCTCGCAAAAATGGTAATCCTGGGATTGCGATGTATGGCATAACAGGCATCTAGGATTGAAAAATCCGGGTATTGACAAGTTGGTATCAGAGCCATCCTGACCATAGGAGACCCTAGTTAGACTGGACGTTGAACCAAAAACTTAGTTTCAAAACCAAAGAAAAACAACTATTTACGAAAACTTATTCGCATTCTTACCTCTTAAATTCTTTAATAAACTTCATGTACCTCAAAAACTCTTGCAAAAGATATAAAATTTTGACACACTTGATCACTTTGCTAAACTACTCATCCTCTATTTTAATAGATGGACGTGAAGTACAGCAAGTTTTACCAACTCGGAAATGGAGGAGACCTTATCTTTGAGAGGGATCTGGATCAGCTTTCGGAACTTTTGGAGCGCCCGCATCCCGAGTTCTTCGGAGCTCAGCTCAATGATCAAGGGGGAGAAGATCTACAGTGGCTAATTGTTGCAAGCCTCCGAGGAAAGATTGAACCTCCCACTGCGGAGGGAATTCAGTTTACCTTGAGGGAAAACAACTGGCTCGATGGACTTGCCAGAGCAATGCAGGAAGCTCTTTCCCGTCTGTGTGGGCAGAGCATCAATCAGATCAAGGGTACTCGCTTTGAGTTTTGCCCAAGACGTGATGCAAATGGTCAACCACTGGAAGCCCCATACCACCCCGATCTGAAGACTCAATTGGACCACCTTAGCTTCATGATGTATGATCGTCAGCAGGAACTGGACAACTGCCGTGACTATTGCAACCACAAGTCTGCCATCATCAAGACGAAGGATCAGACCATCGCCATGCTAGCAAAGGATTGCAAGTCTCGCCGCCGTCAGCTCGACAAGAAGGAGCGCATTATTGCCCGTCTTCGCCATCGTATCTCAGCTCTGGAAGAGACCATCCATGAGAGAGACATGCAGTTAGAGGAAAGGGAGAATGCCGGAGAAGATCTTCGTGGAGACCCTTACTCCTATCTCAGCGATGACGATGATTTTCTGGAGGATCAGGCCATGGACTTCTTCACCGATGAGGATGATTTCACCTTCATCGATGATGCGGAAGATGATGAAGCCACAGACTCCGAGCAGTAGTAGCACTGAGCACTAGCGTAGTGAGTAGTAGTCGGTCCCACTGTATCGTAGTTCCCAGAATGGTTCTTAAAACCATCTGTTTTGCCTTGTTGTGGTGTGTGTTGTACTGTGTGCTATGAGTGAATGAATGAAAAAGCAAGTTGCTAGAAAACTTGAGTCAAACTCTAAAAACTTTTCAAAGACCCAAAACCTTAGAAATTTCCCTCTTTTCTCATGATCTATATCAATCTTCAGATGCCACGTGGAGGAAGTGGTTCAGCCCCGGACCCAATGTTGCAGATCCTGCAAATGTTGACTTCTGACCGCGAAGCTGAACGAGCGGAACGGCAAGCCAACCTAGCCACTCTGCAACAGATAGCCCAGCTAGCCCACAACAACCAAGGTCATGGAAATCAGGACAACCACATATCTAAGCTCAAGAATTTCCAGAATACCAACCCACCCGTTTTCACCAAGTCAGAAGAACCCCTAGACACCGATGATTGGCTGCAAACCATGGAGAATAACTTAGAAGTAGCCGGAGTAGAAGCCAACGAGAAAGTCTTGTTCGCCACTCATTATCTAGGCGGAGATGCCAGGGCATGGTGGAACAGTGTTCGTGCAATGACCGGAGGCCAAATGATGACCTGGGAGGAATTCAAGGTCAAGTTTAGCAGAACCCATGTGCCGCCAGGTTTGATCAAGAGAATGAGAGACGAGTTCAGAAAATTGAAGCAAGGAAGGATGACTGTAGTGGAATACCGTGACAAATTTTTGTCATTAGCTAGGTACGCCCTAGATGAGATAGACACCGAAGCCAAGAAGAAAGAAAGATTCCTGAATGGTCTGCATGACGAGATGCAGACAGTGTTAGTCAATATTCCCTTTGCTGATATTGAAGCCCTTGTCGACTCCGCTATCCAGATGGAAGGAAAGATCAACCAGGCCAATGAGAACCGCAAGCGTCGCATGATGCATCAACCAGGAACCCATCAGACCCCAAAGTATCGCCCCAACCCATCTCCAGGATTTGCCCCGAGAACCAACAGACCCCCTATGACCCGTCCGAACTATCCCAACCGTGGAAACCCTAGACCCGGAGGAAATCACAACAACCCCGGCAATTCTAGCACTTTCACCCGTGCCCCACCCAAGTTCAACACCAACCATGCTACCGCCAACCCCAATACTGCCCCGAGGACTGGAAGCAATGTTGTGCCTGTCGCAGCCAAGGACAAGTCACAAGTGACCTGTTATGACTGTGGAAATAAAGGCCACTATTCCAACGAGTGCCCCAACAAGAAGAACGCTACAGCCCCTAATACCAATGTCCCAGCCCAGCAGCAGTGTCGTGTCCAGCCAGGGAGAAGATTTGCCCTAGGAAATTCACTCAACCGCAATGGCCGCCTTTTTCTCATGCATGCTGAAGAAGCTCAGGAAGAGCCAGACGTCGTGCTGGGTATGTTTTCTGTTAATTCAGTACTCACAAGAGTGTTGTTTTATTCTGGTGCATCGCATTCATTTGTCACCGAAGAATTTGCATGCACTAGTAAAATCCAACCAACCAAACTGAAGCATGTGATGATTGTACAAATTCCCGGATCGACCACCAAGGCTAGGCAAATTTGCAAAGCCGTCCCTATCCGAATCCATGGCATAGATTTTTATGCTAATCTAATAGTACTCGGAACTAAAGGTTTGGAAGTAGTACTAGGAATGGATTGGATGTCCAAACATAAAGGAATGATTGACTGTGCCAAGAAAGCCATTACCATGACTAGTACCGCCGGAATATTAGTCGAGGATATATCGGAAACCTTACCTCGCCAATTCAAGTGTAACAAGAGTCTAGCCCAACCTACCATCGACCAAGTTCGGGTAGTCTGTGAATACCCCGATGTATTTCCAGATGTTTTGCCCGGTATGCCCCCAGATAGGGATATCGAGTTTATCATCGAACTAATCCCCGGAACAGGACCTATAGCCCAGAGACCCTATAGTATGAACCCGTCAGAACTAGAAGAACTGAAGAAGCAACTGGATTCCATGTTAGAAATCGGATTGATTCAACCAAGTGCGTCCCCATGGAGGTCACCTGTCTTGTTTGTGGACAAGAAGGATGGAGGTAACCGTTTGTGTACGGATTATCGAAAGTTGAATGATGTCACCATCAAGAACAAGTACCCCTTGCCCAAGATAGAGGATTTGTTTGATCAGTTGACCGGTGCCCAGGTGTTTTCTAAGATTGATCTTAGAACTGGTTATCATCAACTCAAAATTCGTCCAGAGGATATTCCAAAGACTGCCTTTACCACCAGATATGGGTTGTATGAGTATACAGTCATGTCTTTTGGATTAACCAATGCCCCCGCTTATTTCATGAACCTCATGAATAAGATTTTTATGGACTTCCTGGATAAGTTTGTCGTTGTTTTCATCGATGACATTCTGATTTATTCCAATCGGAAGAAGAACATGAGCTACACCTAAGGACCATTCTTGGAACCCTTAGAGAGCATCAACTGTATGCAAAATTTAGCAAATGTGAATTTTGGTTACAGGAAGTAGGATTCCTCGGTCACATTGTATCAGCCGGAGGAATTGCCGTTGACCCTGCCAAAGTGAAAGATGTAGAAGATTGGCAAGCCCCAACCACTCAAACCCAAGTTCGTGCTTTTCTCGGATTGGCGGGATATTACCGCAAATTCGTAGAAGGATTCTCTAGTATCGCTCGACCCATGACCCAATTGCTAAAGAAGGACAAGAAGTTTGAATGGACAGACAAGTGTGAAGCGAGTTTCCAAGAACTCAAAAGGAGATTGATTTCCGCCCCAATCTTGATCATGCCGGATATCACGAAGCCCTTCGATGTGTATTGTGACGCATCCAAGATTGGTCTCGGATGTGTGCTAATGCAAGAAGGCCAAGTTATATCCTATCTATCGCGACAATTGAAGCAGCATGAACAAAATTATCCAACCCATGACCTCGAACTCGCAGCCGTAGTTCTAGCTCTGAAGACATGGAGACATTACCTTATGGGAAACCGTTGTGAGATTTATTCGGATCACAAGAGCCTAAAGTATATATTTGTAACACCCTCAGAATCGGACCTATGCAAGTTTTAGCGAAACCCGCCAAACCCGCATAGAAACGATTCAAAGGTGCCCACCAGGCACTTTCGTGCGGGTGGAAAACGAAGTAATAACATTACACAACAGTCCTCGATGGGACCCACAGAACAGATATATATATAACAGCGACTCATAGAGTCAAGAATACAGATATACGATACAAAGATCCAAATCACCTATAAAACGATACAGCGTCCGACTACGGACAAGATGCAAATGGGGCTAAGAGCCCTGAAGAATAACCAATGGCGTCCATAACCCTGCCCAGGCCAAGCCGGAAGGGTAACCCTGCTAACGACGTCGATCCCAAAACTTGCTTAAACAAAAAGGGGTGCCGACAAAGGGCAAAGGAAAAAGAAGGAGCGTCAGTACTGAGGCCAGTACACGGCGAGGCTAGAATTCAGCGGTCCTCGCCTACATAGGTATGGTGGACTGAGCGGCAGCGGCAGCATGCACTAAACAACCTATAGAGACTCGATACAACTGGCGGCTATCAGAGAGGGGTGAGAAAGACCTATTCGGAACCAACCTGGTACTACCACCAATCAAACCCATCCTGGCGTTTCCCCCTCGACACCGATCGAGGAAGTCAACCGAGGAACTCACACAGTTGACAGTTTTATTTATTCGGTTATCGTTGCAGCAATTACTAGTCAGGTATAGATAATCATCCTGATAAAATAAGCAGTGGGCCATTTTTAGTTAACCATACCGTTATAGTTGCAACAATTAATAATCAGATACAGATAGCATGAGATGACCCAAAACCCAGCAGTTGTTGGTACTTTTATTTAGCCATTCCGTTGTGGTTGCAATACTTACTAGTCAAGTATAATGGTCGCAAGCGACGCTCCAAACAAGCAATTGTGGGCAGTATTAATTAGCCATTCCATTATAGTGAAGCTGATTACTAGTCATTATAAAGTCAAATTTATAGCGATAAACTTTAGTTATGCTTGTCTATGGTCGAGATACTGTGCTCCAAGTCGTCCATAACCGCGGACACGGCTTTCAGAAAGTTTTAACCCGGCCGGGGTGCACAAATAGCAACACACACACGATCAACCTCGGAAAAACCAAATCAAAACCCAACGAGGTCTTCACGACAGAGCAATCACAAGATTCAAAAATATTTCAGGGGGCCACCCCATTGAGTAGAACCGCAACGAAGTAAGCAAGCTCCGAGACGGACTCAAGGTTTGCGACAATGGCTGTAAACGACTGGGAACCCGAAAGTGTGGCTGGGCTTGTCGATACCGCGAAAACATTACGCTTACCTAAACAGTACAGTGTGCTCCTCGCACAATCGTAAATACAGTAGTAGCATGGCATAAGTACATGATCGTAAATAAACCTCAAACTAGTTTGTGGCCCCAAGAAATAAGACGGAATCAAGCTCTGGCTAAGGGGGGGCCATACTCCCCATATGTGGATAGCGCGATAAATCAAGGAACAGGTATCAAGTACTCGGGGTCCTACGGGACACAAGTGGGCGTTCGGAAACCAAATGTTATCTATCACCCACCGATGCCTCTGCTTACTTCAATTTTAGTTGTTAAACAGGAATTAAAGTGAACGATAAGTAAAACTATGATCATCTCCAACAGCAACATGCGGCAATACATCAACAACTGTGGCATTGGACGACACGCAACAGCACTTGAGCAAGCGACTACGACGCGCAAGTCCAACTATCTACCAAACAACAGGTAATAGGGTGTGTCCAAGGCAATATAGGCTGCAAGGGATATCACAGGTACGGGAACTAAAGCATCGCAACACAGATAGCATTAGATCAACAGGAGGGAATAAATACTATAAAAGTAAGATAGGTAGAAAGGGGGAGATGCTCGCCTGAAAACATTGCCGAGGGTTCATCCAAAGATCGGGTCGACACTCGCATCAACTCATCGGCCTAATCCGTGAAGAAGCAAATCACTAGAAGAAGCACCGGATGCAATATTTAATACAACGGCAGAAGATCGGCATGATGCATGTATGATGTATGGCATGGCAAAGATGCGGTGCAATTAGGTCAGATTAAGCGGAACCGGGGTCCCGACAATTAATTAGGTGGTTCATGTTATTTAGAAGCCCCGCAATTAAATGTGGTTTTAGCATGGCAAAAGTTAGCACCGGTTCGCTACTCAAATTTAAATGAGGCCAATATGAGACTAGATTTGCCCGCATATGGGCCCCATATTTACTTATTAGGTGAATCGGTATAAGGCCCCCAAACCAATGATATGCATGCGAGATGACAATTAAATATGCAACAAGTTGATATCATTTATAAAAATAGGGTATCGAGGAAAAAGGGTCACACATTTAGGGTTCGGAAGATCTTGGGTTCTGGGGGTCGGGGTCGGTCTCGGGGTCCAGGGTTCGACGGAACGGTCTCGGCGGGAACATTCTCGGACTCCGGGGTCGTTCTCGGTTGACGGGGTAGAGCTTGGCGCATTCGCGGTGGTCGAGCTTGGTTTGGTGTCGGGGCGCGTCGGATTCTTCCGGGTTGATGTCGTTCTTGTCGTCGCGAAGGTCTTGTCGGTTCGCGTACCGGGAAATAGTACTCGTCTCATCTGGGGGGTGAAGTACTTGGCATGCTGCGTCGGCGATCTTGGCGGTTGTCGGGTTCGGAAAAGAGATCTTGGTGCTCCGTGAGGTGGATCTTGTCGGTTCTGCCCCCAAAGGCCTTGTGGTTCCGTGACGGAGATCTCCGGGCGCGGTTCGCGGTTCCTCGTCGACGGCTCGGGGCCATGGTACCCGGAAGGAGATCTTGTCAGGATCCTCGAGGTACAAAATTGTCGTCGCCTTGACACGTTAAATCCTCCAGTCAAACACAACCACAAGCGTCTTGGCAACATCTTGATCTACTAAAGATCCCAGCAGGCAGACTAGGTCGAGCAGGTTGCAGGCATCCTCTTCGTCACCCAGTACAGACAAAGCACCTCATCGCGCGGACCAACAAAACAAAGTGCTACACAGGTGCCGTGATGGCCAGAACCACGCAGTGACGACCTTGACATCGACGAGCTTGCGCAGCTGCAGAGAAGGCGAGGGCGTCGAGGTGCAGGAGCACGTGCGGGCGGCGGGCGCCGGCCAGGGGTGGAGCTTCGCGGTGGCGGAGGTTGCGGGGCCTGGCGGTGGGGAGCGGGACCGCGCCGGAGATGAGGCAGAGCACGGCGGGCGCGGCGGCGCGGCAGACGTCGGGTCGGGGCCGGGTCCGACGGCGTCGTAGGCGGCTGCTCGGGGCGGGCGTGCTCCCGCGCGAGGTCGGAGAAGGGGCGGGGGTCTGGAGGTTGCGAGCGAGGTTGGTGAGGTGCGGCGGCTTGCGCGCTCGCGGGGGATCGAGGGGAGGCGACGACGGGGCCGGCGGCGGAGGTGCTGCGGGTCCGGCGAGCGGAGGAGGGGAGAGGGACTCGCGGGGAGGAGGGGAGAGGTTGGGAGATGAGGGCGGCGTGGCAGGGGCGCGTGAGGGAGGGGAGGATGTCGGGGAAGGAGAGGACCGTGGGGGGGCTGGTAGTGGTGTCCAGGTGGGGCCAGAGCGGCCAGGGGCTGGCTGAGACGTGGGGTCGGGGGGGGTCCCGCGGGACAGGGGCGGTGGGGAGGGTGCTGTGTGCGTGGGTGGAGGGTGAGGGAGGGTTGAGAGAGAGAGAGGGAGGCCAAGTGGCGGGTTATGGTTGGTTGGGGGTGAGGGGAGAGGTGAGGTGGCAGGTTGCCATTGGGTGGGGTGATGTGGAGGCAAGGGTGGGTAGAATAGGTGGGTAGCTGTAGGATTTTGCAGGGCTGGTTAGGTGGACCGATTTGAAATCCTGGGGGTGGTCGTTCAGGTCGAAACGGCCCGTTCGACTGCCCCCGCTAAAATAATTAAAACATTTACTTGATTTAAACGGGCCGTGTGCAAACCGATAGCGGCCAAAATAATTAATCCGGAGAACCGGGCTTTGCATTTGAATTAAGATGGGGCGTTTGGAAAACAAATCGGGCTTTGCGAAAATAGTCTTATGCAAACAATGCATGATGATGACAATGCAATGCACAAATTCAACGCGATTTTCTAGTAGTGGTTTTGCGGGATGCCACAATTCGACACCACTAACAATGGATCTCGCCCTCGAGATCCGCCTCATGGTACCGGAAAGAAGATCGGCGATCTGCATCTTCTCGCTTCGGGTAGATCCTCGCGACACCACTAACAAGAGGTCGTTGTCCGTGATCGTCGAGAGGACACTCCGGAACAAAAGGTCGAAGGTAGAGGTATCCACAATAAAGCCACCCCTAACTTCCGTGGACGGAGTAAAACTGCTGGATCCACTGATTCGATGTACAAGAGCGAATGATAAGAGTAGTCGGATGGTGATCAGTCCATCGCGCACCCAAACCATTACTCTGCACACGAATAGGCGGATTATGCAACCAACTCTCGGAATCAGACTGAAGATCTTCGTAGGCGGTATCCGGAACAAAGGGACGATGCCAGCAGAAATCGTATGAAAGACACAATGATTAGGTTCCGCGATGGTTCCATTGGCATGAACAACACATGCTCAAGGTATACTCCAACTTCACCAATGCTCGTCCTTCTCATATGTTTTTCAACAACACTGATATCCAGCAAGGAACACATATGGATAAAGATCTCAAGATCAAAAGATCGGATGAAGGGCACAACAGAACAGTTGCAGATTGATGATCGTAGCACCTCCGTTACAAAAGGGAGAAAGCGAAACCCTGAAGGTACGACGGAAACCCAACCACGAGAAATCCTGGACTCGAAGAGAGAGAAGAGAGCGGATTCAAAACACGTAAAGGTAAGGGAGGAATAGCAAAGGGGTAAGGAGTAAAATCAGACCTAACCAGATCTAGCCAACCGTTTTTCCAAAATAGTTTTGACACTCTACTTCGGCCGTTAGCTAGGTTATCCTACAGGCTGGACTTGTGGGGTATCGCAACTGCTGTGCTCTGATACCACTCTGTAACACCCTCAGAATCGGACCTATGCAAGTTTTAGCGAAACCCGCCAAACCCGCATAGAAACGATTCAAAGGTGCCCACCAGGCACTTTCGTGCGGGTGGAAAACGAAGTAATAACATTACACAACAGTCCTCGATGGGACCCACAGAACAGATATATATATAACAGCGAATCATAGAGTCAAGAATACAGATATACGATACAAAGATCCAAATCACCTATAAAACGATACAGCGTCCGACTACGGACAAGATGCAAATGGGGCTAAGAGCCCTGAAGAATAACCAATGGCGTCCATAACCCTGCCCAGGCCAAGCCGGAAGGGTAACCCTGCTAACGACGTCGATCCCAAATACTGCTTAAACAAAAAGGGGTGCCGACAAAGGGCAAAGGAAAAAGAAGGAGCGTCAGTACTGAGGCCAGTACACGGCGAGGCTAGAATTCGGCGGTCCTCGCCTACATAGGTATGGTGGACTGAGCGGAAGCGGCAGCATGCACTAAACAACCTATAGAGACTCGATACAACTGGCGGCTATCAGAGAGGGGTGAGAAAGACCTATTCGAAACCAACCTGGTACTACCACCAATCAAACCCATCCTGGCGTTTCCCCCTCGACACCGATCGAGGAAGTCAACCGAGGAACTCACACAGTTGACAGTTTTATTTATTCGGTTATCGTTGCAGCAATTACTAGTCAGGTATAGATAATCATCCTGATAAAATAAGCAGTGGGCCATTTTTAGTTAACCATACCGTTATAGTTGCAACAATTAATAATCAGATACAGATAGCATGAGATGACCCAAAACCCAGCAGTTGTTGGTACTTTTATTTAGCCATTCCGTTGTGGTTGCAATACTTACTAGTCAAGTATAATGGTCGCAAGCGACGCTCCAAACAAGCAATTGTGGGCAGTATTAATTAGCCATTCCATTATAGTGAAGCTGATTACTAGTCATTATAAAGTCAAATTTATAGCGATAAACTTTAGTTATGCTTGTCTATGGTCGAGATACTGTGCTCCAAGTCGTCCATAACCGCGGACACGGCTTTCAGAAAGTTTTAACCCGGCCGGGGTGCACAAATAGCAACACACACACGATCAACCTCGGAAAAACCAAATCAAAACCCAACGAGGTCTTCACGACAGAGCAATCACAAGATTCAGAAATATTTCAGGGGGCCACCCCATTGAGTAGAACCGCAACGAAGTAAGCAAGCTCCGAGACGGACTCAAGGTTTGCGACAATGGCTGTAAACGACTGGGAACCCGAAAGTGTGGCTGGGCTTGTCGATACCGCGAAAACATTACGCTTACCTAAACAGTACAGTGTGCTCCTCGCACAATCGTAAATACAGTAGTAGCATGGCATAAGTACAGGATCGTAAATAAACCTCAAACTAGTTTGTGGCCCCAAGAAATAAGACGGAATCAAGCTCTGGCTAAGGCGGGCCCATACTCCCCATATGTGGATAGCGCGATAAATCAAGGAACAGGTATCAAGTACTCGGGGTCCTACGGGACACAAGTGGGCGTTCGGAAACCAAATGTTATCTATCACCCACCGATGCCTCTGCTTACTTCAATTTTAGTTGTTAAACAGGAATTAAAGTGAATGATAAGTAAAACTATGATCATCTCCAACAGCAACATGCGGCAATACATCAACAACTGTGGCATTGGACGACACGCAACAGCACTTGAGCAAGCGACTACGACGCGCAAGTCCAACTATCTACCAAACAACAGGTAATAGGGTGTGTCCAAGGCAATATAGGCTGCAAGGGATATCACAGGTACGGGAACTAAAGCATCGCAACACAGATAGCATTAGATCAACATGAGGGAATAAATACTATAAAAGTAAGATAGGTAGAAAGGGGGAGATGCTCGCCTGAAAACATTGCCGAGGGTTCATCCAAAGATCGGGTCGACACTCGCATCAACTCATCGGCCTAATCCGTGAAGAAGCAAATCACTAGAAGAAGCACCGGATGCAATATTTAATACAACGGCAGAAGATCGGCATGATGCATGTATGATGTATGGCATGGCAAAGATGCGGTGCAATTAGGTCAGATTAAGCGGAACCGGGGTCCCGACAATTAATTAGGTGGTTCATGTTATTTAGAAGCCCCGCAATTAAATGTGGTTTTAGCATGGCAAAAGTTAGCACCGGTTCGCTACTCAAATTTAAATGAGGCCAATATAAGACTAGATTTGCCCGCATATGGGCCCCATATTTACTTATTAGGTGAATCGGTATAAGGCCCCCAAACCAATGATATGCATGCGAGATGACAATTAAATATGCAACAAGTTGATATCATTTATAAAAATAGGGTATCGAGGAAAAAGGGTCACACATTTAGGGTTCGGAAGATCTTGGGTTCTGGGGGTCGGGGTCGGTCTCGGGGTCCAGGGTTCGACGGAACGGTCTCGGCGAGAACATTCTCGGACTCCGGGGTCGTTCTCGGTTGACGGGGTAGAGCTTGGCGCATTCGCGGTGGTCGAGCTTGGTTTGGTGTCGGGGCGCGTCGGATTCTTCCGGGTTGATGCCGTTCTTGTCGTCGCGAAGGTCTTGTCGGTTCGCGTACCGGGAAATAGTACTCGTCTCATCTGGGGGGTGAAGTACTTGGCATGCTGCGTCGGCGATCTTGGCGGTTGTCGGGTTCGGAAAAGAGATCTTGGTGCTCCGTGAGGTGGATCTTGTCGGTTCTGCCCCCAAAGGCCTTGTGGTTCCGTGACGGAGATCTCCGGGCGCGGTTCGCGGTTCCTCGTCGACGGCTCGGGGCCATGGTACCCGGAAGGAGATCTTATCAGGATCCTCGAGGTGCAAAATTGTCGTCGCCTTGACACGTTAAATCCTCCAGTCAAACACAACCACAAGCGTCTTGGCAACATCTTGATCTACTAAAGATCCCAGCAGGCAGACTAGTTCGAGCAGGTTGCAGGCATCCTCTTCGTCACCCAGTACAGACAAAGCACCTCATCGCGCGGACCAACAAAACAAAGTGCTACACAGGTGCCGTGATGGCCAGAACCACGCAGTGACGACCTTGACATCGACGAGCTTGCGCAGCTGCAGAGAAGGCGAGGGCGTCGAGGTGCATTAGCACGTGCGGGCGGCGGGCGCCGGCCAGGGGTGGAGCTTCGCGGTGGCGGAGGTTGCGGGGCCTGGCGGTGGGGAGCGGGACCGCGCCGGAGATGAGGCAGAGCACGGCGGGCGCGGCGGCGCGGCAGACGTCGGGTCGGGGCCGGGTCCGGCGGCGTCGTAGGCGGCTGCTCGGGGCGGGCGTGCTCCCGCGCGAGGTCGGAGAAGGGGCGGGGGTCTGGAGGTTGCGAGCGAGGTTGGTGAGGGGCGGCGGCTTGCGCGCTCGCGGGGGATCGAGGGGAGGCGACGACGGGGCCGGCGGCGGAGGTGCTGCGGGTCCGGCGGCGGGGCGACGAGCACGGGCGCGCGCGGCGGCGGACGGAGAGGTGGGAGAGGGCGAGGCAGCGGGGCGGCGCGGCGCGCCGGCTTGCCGGAGCGGAGGAGGGGAGAGGGACTCGCGGGGAGGAGGGGAGAGGTTGGGAGATGAGGGCGGCGTGGCAGGGGCGCGTGAGGGAGGGGAGGATGTCGGGGAAGGAGAGGACCGTGGGGGGGGCTGGTAGTGGTGGCCAGGTGGGGCCAGAGCGGCCAGGGGCTGGCTGAGACGTGGGGTCGGGGGGGTCCCGCGGGACAGGGGCGGTGGGGAGGGTGCTGTGTGCGTGGGTGGAGGGTGAGGGAGGGTTGAGAGAGAGAGAGGGAGGCCAAGTGGCGGGTTATGGTTGGTTGGGGGTGAGGGGAGAGGTGAGGTGGCAGGTTGCCATTGGGTGGGGTGATGTGGAGGCAAGGGTGGGTAGAATAGGTGGGTAGCTGTAGGATTTTGCAGGGCTGGTTAGGTGGACCGATTTGAAATCCTGGGGGTGGTCGTTCGGGTCGAAACGGCCCGTTCGACTGCCCCCGCTAAAATAATTAAAACATTTACTTGATTTAAACGGGCCGTGTGCAAACCGATAGCGGCCAAAATAATTAATCCGGAGAACCGGGCTTTGCATTTGAATTAAGATGGGGCGTTTGGAAAACAAATCGGGCTTTGCGAAAATAGTCTTATGCAAACAATACATGATGATGACAATGCAATGCACAAATTCAACGCGATTTTCTAGTAGTGGTTTTGCGGGATGCCACAATATTCACTCAGAAGGAGCTGAATATGAGGCAGAGAAGATGGATTGAGCTAATCAAGGATTACGACCTGGACATTCATTATCACCCTGGAAAAGCCAACGTAGTAGCCGATGCCCTTAGCAGATTGCCGTGCCGCTTGAACTCCATGATTTTGAAGGAGCAACCAAGTTTGCACAAAGAGATGGAAGATTTTCGAATAGAATTAGTAAGTGAGGGATTTTTGGCTAGCATAGAACTTCAGCCCACTTTGATCAGTCAGGTTAAAGAGGCGCAGAAAGGAAATGCTAGTATCGACGGAATTAAACGTCGTATCGGTACAGGCAAAGTACCCGGATTCACCGAGGACGAAGAAGGAGTTTTGTGGTACAAAGGATGCCTTTGTGTACCAGCAGATTCTGAGTTAAAAGAAGTTATCTTGAAGGAGGCTCATGATACTCTTTATTCTATCCATCCAGGAGGAACTAAGATGTATCAAGAATTGAAAGAGCAATTTTGGTGGCATAAGATGAAGAGAGAAATCGGAAGCTATATCGCCAAGTGTGATATATGTCAGCGAGTCAAGGCAGGACATCAAAGACCCGCTGGATTGTTGCAACCTTTGCAAATTCCGGAATGGAAATGGGATTCTGTAGGAATGGACTTTATCACTGGACTACCTACTTCTAGTAGGGGAAATGACTCTATTTGGGTCATAGTGGACAGATTGTCCAAAGTCGCCCATTTCTTGCCCGTTAAAACCACCTATTAGAGTTCGAAGCTATGTACATCGCTAGGATCGTTAGTTTGCACGGAGTCCCCAAGAATATCGTATCGGATCGAGGAACTCAGTTTACCTCGAGATTCTGGAAGAAGGTCCAGGAAGGTTTAGGAACCCGCCTAGATTTCAGTACCGCGTATCACCCTCAGACCGATGGACAAACGGAGCGAGTAAACCAAATACTCGAAGATATGCTTAGAGCATGTGTGCTAGAATATGGATCCAAGTGGGAAGACTGTCTGCCGTTTGCAGAATTTTCCTACAACAATAGTTACCAAGCCAGTTTGCAAATGGCCCCATTTGAATTCATGTACGGAAGGAAGTGCCGCACCCCTTTGAACTGGTCGGAAGTAGGAGAGAGTCAAATTTTCGGACCCGACATCCTACGAGAAGCAGAAGAGAAGGTTCACAAGATTCGAGAGCATCTCAAGACAGCCCAATCCCGACAAAAGAGTTACGCCGACAAGAGACGTCGAGACCTCGCCTTTAACATTGGAGACTTTGTTTACCTGAAAGTGTCGCCATTGAAGGGAATGCAGCGTTTCCAACTCAAAGGAAAGTTAGCCCCCAGATATATCGGACCTTTCAAAATTTTGAACCGTCGAGGAGAAGTATCGTATCAACTCGAGCTACCAGAAGAGATGTCAGCAGTGCACAATGTGTTCCATATCTCGTTACTTCGCAAATGTCTCGAAGTCCCCGAGAAGACCGAAGTGTTCAAGAATATCGATCATAGGACCATAGAGATCAATGATGACCTGACCTATCCCGAAGTACCCATCCGTATATTGGAGGAAGCTTTTCGAACGACCAGAACCCGAAGCATCAAGTTTCTCAAGATTCAGTGGAGCAACCACACAGAAGAGGAAGCTACCTGGGAACGCGAAGATCACATCAGGACGGAGTTTCCAGATCTCTTCAAATCCTAGGTAATCTTTTCGTCCTTTTTCAAATCTCGGGACGAGATTTTGTTTAAGGGGGGAAGGTTTGTAACATCCCAAAAATATCAAACTTAGATCAACAAAACACTAATCCTAAAGTTTAGGGTTAACAAAAACTTTTCTAAATCAATTCATGAAAGCATGTATATGTGTATGCATGAATTTTGAAATTCTTTAAAATCACTTTGTTTGTGTGAGACATTGCTTGTAAAATGTTTCTTAGGTGAAAAGAACATCATCTAAAACATTCCCCACACTTTTCCTAAAGAAAAATAAGTCAAAACCAATATATTAAGTGAATGGTCATTTTGACCAATTTAACTCCCATGCCTACTTTGGCTATCTCAAACTTTCAAAACCTAACAGAAACTTTTCTGGATCTTTGCACCCCTTGAATGTACTCATAACAAAGTATCAAGGCCCACCTTGTGATCATCCAGAAACTTTCAAATGCATAGTTTAAATGACAACTCAAAATTGAATCTTCTTCATATGGGAAGATCCCACTTTTTCAAAACCCACTTAAACAAGCTCAATTTTCAAAACCCAAGCATCTGCAGACTCACCAGAACCAATCTAGCAAACCCACCAAAAATCTTTTCAAAATTCAAAACTTGATTTCATGCGGCCATTTCATCAAACAAGTTGCAGACACAAATCAAACAAAACACAAACACTATAGTGTGCAGTGTTTTGAGCCTAACTTGTTCCCTAGTTAGCTCTCACACAATCCAGTAGATCATATAGAAAGGTTAGACCAGCACTAGCACCCCTGTGAGCTTGCCATTGCCATTAATGGTGAACAGCCGAGCACCTCAATGCCACCCCATAGTCGACAGCAGGCTAGAGGAAGAACTAGTCGTGCCAACCTTGTCTGGGAGGCAGCCCACCGTCCACTGCCACTGCCTGTCCCAGCCGCGAGCGTTGCCAAGCCCTGGACCACGCGCACAAGACACGCCCAGACCATGCCGAGCGTGCGCCAGAGCGCCACCCTCGACCACCACCCACAGACCGCGCGCCGCCCCCACCGCGCGCACACACGATCACCACCGACCCAGGAGACCGCCAGACATCCCCGTTTAACGCCCCGCGCCATACAGCCACCGCCCGCCGTCGAGAACGCCGCCTCTGCCGCGCAGAGCACCGCCCGTTCCAGACCAAACCACACCGCCCCATCCCTCGCGACCATGTCGTTGAGCATCGCCAGGAGACACAGCACCGTCCCCTACCCTTGCCCATGCCATTAGCTGCCTGTAACGTCGCCTCCGACGAGCTCACCTTGCGCCCCGACGGTCCCCTCGCTCGACTATAAATAGAGGCCACCCCCGCACGATTTCTTCACACCATTTCACTCCCCTCTCCTCACTTATCGTGCCACACCATTCTCAGAGCAAGGCGAGCACCACCCCGCCGGAATTTCACTAGAGCCTGCCGCTGCCGGAGAAGAAAGGAGCCAGCGATTGGAGCCGCCCCAGGAGAAGCCACCGGTACCAGGAGGTTCGCCGTCGTCGATTTCGTCGTTCGCCCACCTCGCCGACCCTCGCCCGTACTCCGGTGAGCCCCCAGCACCCCTCACTGGCCGCGCTAGGTTTCGTTCTCGCTGGAGCTGTCTCGCGTCGACGATGACCCTCAGCCGTTGGATTAGAACCAGATCGAATGAACCACGTTGCCCCATACCGCTTCGCCCAGCCCCGTGTCACTGACGAGTGGGGACACCCACTTAAGCAGCCCGCGGGAGCACTGCGCTTAGCAGGCCGGCCCGTTAGAATTTCCCGCGCAGCCCAACAATTCAAATTAAATCTTTTCTTTTTAATTTCAAACACACTTCTGTACCCAACTTCAAAAATCAACCCAGATCGATTTAGTGCACCAAATTAGATGAAACCAATTTTGTTGGAAAGGTCTGTGAATGCTTAATCCAAGCCCGTTGGATTCAAGTCATTTGGATCTGTAGATCACCCTTAGCAAAAATGACAAGGCAGAAGCTTTTCTGCATTCAAACATTTTTCAAATTTAAACCACAATAGCTTTTGAGTTGATTCCAACTCTCAAAAATCACTTTCAACCATACCTTTCAGAATATATAAAAATATATATAGGTTACTTGCAGAAATAATGTTCAAGGAATAAAAGAATGCTTCATAAGCATTTCTAGCCACTTTAATTAATTAAAATAAAAGGGTAAAACCTTGTTAAATTGTGACACCACTTTAAATCACATTCCCATGGACTACAACATGTGGTGATGACATGTGTCAACATGATCCCATGTTTAGTTTGGAGAATATTAAATCTTAAGTAGTTTTTCAATGAGTAGAAATTACTTTTCTAAAATAAGAAGACTTAAACCAATCCTTAACCTTGTAATGTTAGAGATGATGCTAGATCATCTATAGGACCCTTGTGTGTGATGATTTCAAGTAGTTAAGTATTGTTTGGTGATTGTGTACCTCGTATTTATTCATAGACGCTAGTACCGACCAAGACTACGAGGAAGAAGGAGGATACTACGAAGAGGAAGCCGAGGAGAACTTCAACCATTGCTCTGCACAAGGCAAGCTTATACTGATATTGATGCAAGCTATACTAACCAAGTTTACCAATGCAAGCTAACACTTGCAAGATACTATACCTATGCAAGCGCATAAGACACCCTATTGTTGCCACAACCCATGCTTGTGATATGATTACTATATGCCCTAAGCTATGTAACCATACCCACTTGCTAAACCAATCCTAGTTTTATGGCAAGCTTCTTACTTTATTTCTTTATCAAAGTTTACTTAGAGGCTACCCAAGAATTTTGGTAGACACTAGACAGTTGTGCTGAAGGTTGCATAAAGAGCATAAAATTTGGCCTAAGCTAGAAACCTTGATATCAGCTTATGATATAAGGTTGGACTTAGTTGCAACTCAACTAGTTACCACCCCTCTATTAGTACTACCCCACCTGTAGATGCTAGTGCTAAGCATAAAACTTGATCAACTTTAGATGGGAATACTTGGTGGAAAAATGGTTATGAAAACCTTGGAATGATGGATCATTCTATTGAAATGTTTTGGACATGTTTTTCCAAACACTTGATGATTTTGGTGATGAAAATGTTGAGGCATGAGCCTTAGCCCTTTATAAAACTGATGGTTGTCTGGATGCGATACCATTCCAATTTTATCGTACAACCACAATACGCGGATATTGGGTAGGGCTTGACTGGAAACTTATATACCTTAGTATTAGTTCCCTCACGGCCAAGGTCTGAGCTGAGGCTACCTTGTGAAGATTGTCCACCTGTGCAGTACCCAAGATGACAGTGGTCATGGTTGGGAGGCCAAACTCACAGGAGAGGTGCTTATACTAGGGAGTGTAAATGGAAGGTTAGGATTGATTATCCGCATACTGAGTATGGTGAATTCAGGATTTGTTCCTGACGGATGTATCGAATGTTGTGGTGAAAGTGTACAATCTCTGCAGAGTGTCAAACTATTCGAATAGCCGCGTCCGCGGTTATGGACAGTTGGAGTGGCCATACTGTTCCCCCGTCAGACTTTTCAAAATGACTTGTGAACGACTTGAGACTTTGGCTTGGCCACAACAGAGTTGTGACTAGAAATACAAGATCCCACTTAGGAGTTATAAAATTGTGACTAGCTTGGGAACTTAGTAGTATAAATCTGGCTTTTGCAAAACAACCCTAGAGCCTAGTGTCCTATTACCCAAAAACCCCTTTTTCTTGTTAGTATTAGTTTGCGAGTACTTAAAGAGTACTCATGGCTTTGTCCCTGGCTATTCCCATGGCCAGACTATGAAGAGGAGTACCTGGAGGATGGACCCCAGGACGGTTACGACAACTAGGATCATCTCCCATCGTCAGCATTGCCTGTGACCCCGAAGATGGAGCCTCGCCTACGCTACCGTTACTATTCCGTATTCCGCTGCTTGATGTTGTATTAAGGACTGGATCATGAGATCCCTATTTGTGTAAGAACTTATGTATCGTTGTAATGGATGAAGTACTATGGTATCCAATTCTGTTATGTCTCGCAAAAATGGTAATCCTGGGATTGCGATGTATGGCATAACGGGCATCTAGGATTGAAAAATCCGGGTGTTGACAAAGAGCACTGCCGCTGCTCGCGTCACCAATGGTGGCTGGCGACGATCAGAGACGCGGGAGAGCGATCTCCGCAAACTGCGCGAGCGGGGCCTGATCCCGCAGGATACGACGACCGTCAAACTCCTCGGCAATGAGGTAATCCCCCGTCCCCCATCTGGGTACCGGGTTATGTTTCTTGCCTTCGTCTTGCGTGGGTTTTCGTATCCAGTTCATGACTTCCTTCGTGGACTGCTCTTTTTCTATGGGGTTCAACTCCATCATCTGTCTCCCAACTCCCTTCTCCACATTGCGTGTTTTATCACGCTTTGCGAGTGTTGGCTTGGCATTGAGCCGCACTTTGGCCTCTTCCGGAAGCTTTATTCCGTGAAGAGGCAGTCTGGTTCGGATGGTGTGTATCCCATTGGGAGTTTCATCATCTCCCTCAGTCCCAATGTGCAATTCTTTTCCTTTTCCATGTCCGAATCTGTCCAGTACTGGCAGAGGAAATGGTTTTACATCCATGACTCCGTACTGCCTGGGCAAGATTTTGGTCTCGTTCCTTTTGACCCCTCCCAATTGATTGAGAAGAAGAGATCCTGGAAAAACAAAATCTTAGACGGTGAGGTGGCGGAGATAGAGGCCATGTACCGTCGGGTGGAGGATCTCCAACTGATTCCTGAGAAGGAGGTGAACGGTGTCGACATCATCCGGACGTTTCTTGAGCATCGGGTGCAGCCTCTCTAAGAGAGGGCGCATCCGATGTTTCTTTACTCTGGGCGCCGTGATCCGACGAGGGTTTCGAGTGAGAAAATCTCCGAGGTGGAACTTGACAAGGCTCTTCGCGCGCTGTTGAAGTTCAAGGCCGACGAAGAAATCCCGGGGAAGTCGCTGACTTCTCCCTTTTCTTCGACGTTGGTCGTACCAAAGGTGTAGATTTGCGCACGTAGTGCTCCCCTTTTGTTTTTGTCAGCTGTGTACTTTTTCCTTTGTTTGCTAACAAAGTTCCTTTTCCTTTTGCAGAGCTTCAAAGTGCCGGGCATGGCACCACCGTTGCCTATCCGAATGCCCCGGATAATGAAGTGGTGGATTCCGTGTCCGAGCTACCGTCAGCGCGATCCCCAGCGGAAGATGCCGACGAATCGAGTGAGGACCATTCGCGCAAGCGATCACAGAGCTCTAGCGAGTCGTCAGATGCCTCGACTCCTCCGACTCCCAGAAATCCTCTGGGCCTTGAGCGTCATGATGATGTTCATGGGGGTTCTTCCTCTCCCCTTCCTGCCATTCCTGTGCGGGCTGTTGCTCCGCACCCGCCAGCAAAGCGGAAGAAGGAAGAAAAGAAGGAGGAGAAGAAGGAAGAAAAGAAGGAGGAGAAGAGGGCCCGAAGGGCTTCTCCTATCTTCGACCTGAGCGCGTTGGGCTCGTAAGTTTTCTTGTTGCCACTGTTGTCCTTTGTTCCCTTGTTATTTTTGCACCTATGTTGATTGGTTCGTATGCATGCAATCCTCCGATGGCTCTAGTGATGGTGTGCGCGAGATAATGGGGGAGTCGAACATTGCGTCGCCTCCTCCTCAGACGGTGGCGACATCTGGTGACGCTGCGCTAGTTCCTCCTTTGCAGGAGAGGCTGGTGGTTGCGCCTCAGAATTTCGCAGGCGGGCCTGCGGGTTCGCCTTCGGAGCACGTAAGTTTTTCTGCTTGATGTTACGGGGGGAGCCCCCGAGTGTCTTCGTATGCTGATGTTGTTTATGATTCTTTGTGTTTGGCGTAGCCCCCAAGTCCTGCTCTTACTACTATTGCCTGTTGCTGCAGCCTTTTGTCCAAGAGGCCAAGCGACTGGTGGAGGAACGCCTGACGCTGGAGGAGAAACTGCGGCAGCTTCAAGGTATTCGTCTGCCTTGTAGTACTTCTCTTGCTTATCCTGGTCCTGTTCTTTGACACTTGCTTGTTGTAAATGCAGAGGAGCATAACGACTCTCTCCGTGAGGTCGATGCTCTGAAGAAGAGCCTTGGCCAATCGGAGCAGAAGGCCGAAGCTGCCGCTGGTGCGAGAGAGCGCCTTGAGCTGGAGCTGACGAAGGCAGCCGAAGCGAAAGAGCGTCTGCAGCAGGAGGCCGCAGATCGTGAGGAGCGGCTGGCCACCGTTGCGGCTGCTCGTGAAAAAGGGGTGGCGGAGAAGCTCATGGCTGCTGCCAAGGCTATTTCGGGTGAGCGTTAGCTTTTGTACTTGCTTCTTTTTCTACGGATCTTCTTCTATGTTGCCTTTCTTCATGTTTTCTTCTTTTTTGTCTCAGATGCCGCAGGCATCGAGTTTGACCGCGGTGCTCTGGAGCACGGGAGTGCTCTAGATGATGCCACTGTAGTGGTCGAAGACCGCTGCAGCACCGTCGTCAACTCCCTTGCCAAGGCGAAAGAGGTCCTTGGTCGCTTCTACCAGGAGCTCTTCCCGAAAGGCGCATCCCTTGAAGATGTGGATGCCCTGGCAGAGGCTCTGTCAGCTGAAGCGCCTGCAGCGTATAAGCGCAAGCAGAAGGGCATCGGCGCGTCCGTCGGGCTGGCGATGGCCATGGCGGCTGGGGCGGAGCTGGACCGCCCCAGATTACTTCTCGAATGCCTACGGCTGCGGATGGATCCGAGGTAGCCTTCACCGCCTACTCCGCTCGCTGCAGATGATATGGGCCCAAGCTCATTGACTTGCTGTCTGAGTATGCATTGCGGCAGCAGGGCGAGGCCAAAGCTAGGCAGTCTGGTTCTGAGGCGACTCAGTGTCATCCGCCTTAGGCATAGTAGACGTAGGGTAGTTTGTAGTCTACTTTTGTTGTAAATATCTTTTGTAGTACCATCCTTATGCCACGTAGTGGCCTTATATATTTTAATGAATTCCTCCGAGTTGTGCTCTATCCTTGGATGAATGTCGGTGTGCCTTCTTTTTTTCTGCTGCTATAGGATCCTTCGGGTGCTGACCCAGTTGACACTTCATCCGGAAGGCCCTTGCGACCATCATTGGATGATTCCTCGCAGCTCGCTTTTCTTCGAGATCGCGTGCGCAGCTTGGAGAGGGATTTGCTTGGGTTACGCGGTCGCGCCGACGTTTGGAAATCCAAGGCAGACCGTGGTGCAGCCAGAGAGGAGTATTTGATGGTGGAGCTGGGTCGGTTGTCCGAGCAGCTGCAATGTAAGTTGATCCTTCTTTCGGGCTGTAGCTCAGTTCTTCGGGTGAGCCTGCTGGCCTTAGTCTTGTTTTGTGCGGTTGTCGCAGGTGCCAATCTTGCACCGAGGGAAGAAAAGGAGCGTATCGCTGTTCGAGTCAATTGCTTGACTCAACAGGACATGGAGGCCGGTGGCTTCTTCTAGATGGATCGTGATCGCGCCATGGTTTTGGCGACGTTGCAGGATCGTGTCTACCAGGTTTCGCGGGTGCTCCGCCAGGTGCAGACATCACTTTCCTCGGTGCTGCACGTCATGTTTCCGTTGGATGCCGTGCCAACGACCCTTGCAGGTCTTCTGACGAAGTTTCGGAGTGCCAGCAATGTCAAGGAGCTGGTGCGGCAGCAGCTCGTCACAGGGGTGAAGGCTGCCTTGTCTCTTGTGAGGGTGCATCGCCCTGACGTAGATTTGGCTGCTGTGGCGACTGGGCCACCTCCTCGACCAGATGGTGGCGAGTGGGATATGCGTCCGCATTACGCGGCTGTAAGGCAGTATGCTGGACATATTGTAGATTTGTTTGAGCAGCGTGCTCAGGTTATTCTTCAGAATAGGTAGGACCTGAAAATAAACAGATAGATGTAAAATTTGTATATTGCGGCTGGGCGTTTCTGTGCCCTTTGTTGTAAAGATTTGCTTGTTTGTGAGTACGCAGTGCTTTGATTGAGTACGTGCCCTTTTCGTTTGCCTGACGTAGTCAGCTACTCAGGTGTACACGTTTGGTCCTCAGTCGATGAAATCGTGAGGTGGGGGGAGCCCCCAAGTGCGTATGTAGCATGTAGTAAAGTTGCAGAAAATGGTCAACCGAAGGTTGGGGGCGAGACACTTAGCTATATTTATATCGTAATGGAGGAGGTACATGGTTCGGCTGAGTAGCCTTGGCTGAGAGCCTTATTGAAAGTAAAAAAGGGGGGGTAGGTTGCTACGGGTAGAATCGTCGCAGGTGCGAGACGTTCCATGGGTTGGAGTATGCGACTCCAGACTCCACGTGCTTGAGGCGATAGGCGCCACCTGGGATAACTTCGGTGATGACATAGGGCCCTTCCCATGGTGAATCGAGTTTGTTCGGTCGCTTTTGCTTGAGTCGCAAGACGAGGTCTCCTTCGACGAAGGACCTTGGGCGCAGCCGGCGGCTGTGATAGTTGCGGAGACTCTGCTGGTACACCGCTGATCGAGCTGCTGCTATATCCCGTGATTCGTCGAGTGTGTCGACGGCGTCTTAGAGTGCATCCATGGACTCGGCTTCGCTGTAAGCGACGACTCGTGGAGCCTGGTGGCGTACTTCGGCTGGTAGCACGGCCTCAGCTCCGTGCACCATGAAGAACGGTGTGTAGCCGGTGGAGCTGTTTGGCGTAGTACGTAAGCTCCACAGGACAGACGATAGCTCTTTCGTCCAGTTTCCAGCTTTGTGCTCGAGTGAGATCATGAGGCGCTTCTTGATGCCAGCGGCGATTAGGCCGTTAGCCTTTTCCACTTGCCCGTTTGTTTGCGGGTGTGCCACTGAGGCATACGTGATATTGATCCCGAGGCCTTCGCAGAAGTCCTGGAATTCTTCGGAGATGAAGTTTGATCCGTTTTCGGTGATGATGCTGTGCGGTACGCCAAACCTGTAGACGATGGATTCGAAGAACTTGACGGCGGTTTTGCCCTTCTGGTTGGTGACTGGCATGGCCTCGATCCACTTGGTGAATTTGTCGACTGCGACCAGGAGGAAGACGTGTCCTCCTTTCGAAGATTTTTGCAGTTTGCCGATTATGTCGAGGCCCCATTGGGCAAAAGGCCAGGCTATGGGTATGGGTCGAAGTTCGGACCCAGGTGCGTGCGGTTTGTCGGCAAACCGTTGGCACCCGTTGCATCTTCGGACGATGTCCTTCGCGTCGCTCATGGCCGTTGGCCAGTAGAATCCTGCTCGCAGAGCTTTGGCGACGAGGGAGCGACTGCCTGCGTGGTGGCCGCAGATGCCTTCATGGATATCTTGGAGTATGGCCTTGCCATCATTGATGGTGACGCACCGTTGTAATACACCCGTAATGCTGCGTTTGTACAGCTCGCCGTTGATGATGGTGAAGGCTTTCGATCGACGAGGTATGCGCCGGGCATCTGTCGGGCTGTCAGGCAATTCTCCGTTTGTCAGGAACTGGAGGTATGGACGTGTCCAAGTTTCTTCAACTGCCATGACCTGCATCAGGTTGACCATGGCAACTTCGGTATCCAACTTTTCTGGTCCTTCATGACCTTCGGGTAGCGTAGCCCCCGAGTGTTCTGCTTCTTCGGGTGATCCTTTGGGGAATTTTCGCTTGATAGATGGCACGCAGATCTATTCGAGGAACACGCCTGGTGGCACCTTTGCACAAGTGGAGCCGATGTTGGCGAGTCTATCGGCCTCCTCGTTGCTCTCTCTTTCAACGTGCCGAAGTTCGCAGCCGTCGAATTCTCCTTCGAGTGCATTGTATAGCGCGCGGTACGCGATCATGTTTTCGGCGTGTGCGTCGCACTCATTCATCGTCTGCTGTACGACAAGGTTGGAGTCACCGTAGATGACCAGGCGCGTTGCGCCACATATTTTTGCCATCTTCATGCCATGGATGAGGGCTTCGTATTCGGCCTCGTTGTTGGAGGCTCTGAATTTCATCCGAAGAACGTACTTCATTTTGTCACCTTGCGGGGAGGTCAGTATGACTCCTGCCCCTGCTCCTGCTTCGCGCTTGGAGCCGTCGAAATGCATTGTCCAGGACTGTGACATATCTGGGGTGTCAGGCAGCTGCAGCTCCATCCAGTGTACCAGGAAGTCTGGAAGGACCTAAGATATGATTGCATGTCGCTTATCGTAGACGATGTCCAGGGGTGATAGTTCAATGCCCCACAGGGACACGCGTCCTGTGGCCTCTGGGTTATTCAGGATGCTGTTCAGGGCTGCCTCGTTGACGACCATCACCTGATGCTCCTGGAAGTAGTGGCTCAGTCGTCGAGCCGTCATGAACACGCCGTAAGCTAGCTTCTGGTAGTGCGGGTACCGCTGTTTTGTTGGAGTGAGAACCTCGCTGAGGTAGTAAATTGGGCGTTGTACCCCGTGGGTCTTGCCTTCTTTGGGTCGTTCGACCACGAGTACTGTGCTGACCACCTGGTGTGTGGCTGCTATGTACAGCAATAGGGGCTCGCGCTCTTTTGGCGTGACCAAAACGGGCGAGGTGGAGAGGAGCCGCTTGAGGCTTTCGAATGCGTCGTTGGCTTCTGGTGTCCACTCGAACTTGTCTGCCTTGCGCAGCAGCTGGTAAAATGGTAGGGCCTTCTCACCCATGCGGCTGATGAACCTGCTTAGTGCCGCTACTCGCCCTGCGAGCTGCTGAACGCCCTTGAGCTTTTTCGGCTTCTCCATTGTCATGATAGCTTTGATTTTCTTCGGGTTCGCTTCGATCCCTCGTTGAGAGATGAAGTACCCGAGCAGCTGACCCGAGGGGACGCCGAAGGCGCACTTTTCTGGATTGAGCTTGATCCTGTAGCGATCAAGGTTGTCGAACGTCTCGCGGAGATCGTTGATAAGTGTTCTTGCCTCCTTGGTTTTTATGACTATGTCGTCGACATAGACTTGGACGTTGCGACCGATCTGGTCCTTGAGGCAGGCTTGCATGCATCGCTGGTACGTGGCACCCGCGTTGTTTAGCCCGAAGGGCATTGTGTTGTAGCAGAATACTCCAAACGGTGTGATGAACGCCGTTTTCTCTTGATCTTCGACCTTGAGTCGAATCTGGTTATAGCCTGAGTAGGCGTCGAGGAAGGAGAGCTTCTCACAACCTGCAGTCGAATCGATGATCTGGTCGATCCGAGGTAGAGGGAAGTGGTCCTTTGGGCAGTGTTTATTTAGTGACGTGAAGTCCAGGCACATCCGCAGGATGTCCGTGTCCTTCTTCGGGACCATCACCGTATTTGCCAGCCACTCGCTTTCCTTGATTTCCCGGATGAAGTCTGCTGCGAGTAATCTGTTGATCTCCTTGCCGATAGCTTCGGCTCGTGGCTCCGACAGTCTTCGGATAGACTGCTTGACTGGCTTGGTGTCTGGGAAGACATTGAGTGCGTGCTCGGCAAATTCCCTGGGAACTCCTGGCATGTCCGCAGGACACCAGGCGAATATTTCCCAGCGCTCACGGAGGAATTCGACGAGCGCGCCTTCCTATGCGGTGCTGAGGTCGTTGGCGATCAGCGCCGTCTTGGAGGCGTCTGTCGGATGGACCTGCACTTTCTTGGTGTTGACGGTGGAGTCGAAGGACATGTCGGGTGCGTTCTGCCTTGTGACTGGGGGTAGCCCATTGTCCGTCACCTCGCGGAGCCTTACAAGCTCGTCTTGCATGCCGAAGGACTGGGAGATTTTGTTGAAATCCCTGTCGCATTGGTCTGATCGGGTGAAGCTCCCGTGGACTGTGATGAAGCCCCTTGGTCCTGGCATCTTGAGTAGTAGGTATGCATCGTGTGGGACGGCCAGGAACCTTGCGAATGCTACACGTCCTAGGATGGCATGGTATTGCGACGGCCAGTCCACCACTTCGAATTCTAGGCGCTCCTGCCAAAAGTTGTCTGGCTTCCCGAAGATGACGTCGAGCCCTATTTTGCCCAGGGGGAAGATGCCCTTCCCTGGGACAATGTCGTGGAACGTTGTGTATGATTGTTCCAGGCTGCATTGCGGGATCCGCATAGCTGCTAGAGTGCTTGCGAACATTAGGTTGATGCCGCTGCCGCCGTCCATGAAGACGCGACTCATCTCGAAGCCTCCGATCTGCGCCTCCAGCACCAGGGCAGCATGACCTGGGCGAGGGATCTGGCAAGGGTGATCCGCGTGAGTGAATGTGATGCAGGACTCAGGGATTGCAGGCGGAGTTGCCACGGCCAAGTTGATTTGTCTGGTGATTTTCTTCTGCATCCTATTTGTGGGGCGTCCCTTCTGTATCATATTGAGTGCTCCTTTTGGTGGGGGGTATGCGACCCCGACGTTGTTTTGCGCTGGTGCGACTGGTTGATTTGGGCCTCCAATAGGCGGCGGTGGAGGAGCTCCGTGTGATATTTCACCTGGCACAGGTGCGTTTCCGAACGCAGGGATTGGAGCTTGTTGCCTCATCTGCATCATGCCTTCGCTGAGTTTCTGGAACTCGCGGCAGTCCTTGAGCATGTGGCTAGCTTTCTTTTTGCCATCTTGTTTGTCGATGTATAAGTGGATGGTGCATGGACCCGAAAGTTTGTCGAATGCTGAGGGTCCGTTCTCGCGGTCGCGGCGTTGCCACGACGGCGTTGGTCGTCCGTTGTCGCGGAATTTTCCACTGCGGTATCCTCCGCTGTTGCGGCTGTTGTCATTATAGCGGTCGGCGTAGCCGGCTGCGACCATGTCGGGTCCGTCGCGGTCCTCATAGACGCGCGATCTCCTCTTGCTGCGGCGTTCGCATCTTCGGCCGTAGTCGTCCTCTTCATCTGATTGCGCCCGCTGGATGCAATCTTCGCCGTCTGCCCAACTGTTGGCGATTTCCATGAGCTGGTCGAGTGTCTTGGGCTTTACACGTCCAAGTTTCTCCTTGAAGTCTGGGCGTTTGACGCCGTCCCTAAAGGCGTCGATGGCCCGCTCTTCGGAGATGTGTGCTGCGGAGTTCTTGGTTGTAGACCAGCGTAGTATGTACGAGCGAATAGATTCACCCGTTCTCTGAGTGCAGGCTCGCAATTCTTCGATTGAGGCGGGCCTCTTGCTGGTTCCTTTGAAGTTTCGGATGAAGCTGTAAGCGAGCTCCTCCCAGCTTCGGATGGATCCTGATGATAGGCTGCTAAGCCAGACCCGCGCTGCGCCTGTCAGCTGCAGCTGAAGGCATTGCATGGCGGTTTCTTTGTTGCCTCCGTGAAGCTTGACGGATGACAGATGGTCACTGAGCCAGGACTTTGGATCTTGCGTGCCGTTGAACTTCGGAGTATCCGAAGGAAGCTTGAAGTTGCGTGGCATCTGTGTTGGCCGGACGGATCTGCTGAAGCATCGAGCCCCGCAGAGTTCTCCTTCGTCTTCATCCATCTTAGATCCAGACGAGCATGCGCGTTTAGCGCGTGCTTTATCGATCTTGCGCTGTGTAAGCTTGTCTCTGGCATCGTAGTCGCTTTTATGGTGGTGCGAGCTCTTCTTCCTTCGAGGAAGATCGTGCTCCTCTTCCTCTTCGGATGAGGGGGTGGGACTCCGGTCGCGCCTGGCCGGAGCTTTCTTCTTTGGTTCCGCAGGAGCGTCTTCGTGGAGCGCAGCTCCAATTAGTCCTATTCCGGTGAGTGCGGACCTATGCATGGCCCTTTTCGGGTCCCCCTCCGGAGGTGGGTGAGCCGCGAGATACGCAGTGGCTGCCATGATCGCAGCGTGTGGCATCTTCGGGATGATGTTGCCGTCAGCGTCCATATCCATGAACGATGTATGGAGAGTTCGGGTCACGTCACGCCGCTCCTTGGGGTCCATGTTTTCCACCCGAGAGCGGTGCTTGTTTCCCTGATTTCGTTTGTGCTAGAGTCGGGTCTCATGGCGGAGAGCGCAGCTCGTCGCGCACTGGACTCAGAGGCTGCTTGCTTGCGTTTGTCGAGCGTCTCCTGCATCTTGACTTGCTTATTGTGCTCCTCGATGAGGAGGTAGTGGTATGCCCTCAGCAGATCACGTGGGGAGTCCATAGGTAGGACTATTTCGCCTGCGACGGCGCGGCGTGCTTCGACCCATCCTTCTTTGCTAAGTTGGATGAGGCGGCCACTGTTTTCCCTGTTTTCCCCGTTTCCACCGTTTTCGCCGTTTCTGTCCTGCGGGTTGGGGTTGGGCGGCGGGTTAGGCGTTTCCTCGTCGGTTTGGATGACTGCGGCTCACAGATAGCGCCTGCAGATTGGTTGGCTGCTGCCGCAGCTTTTGGAACCGGAACCGTAGGTCCCTTCATCCGAAGGTGGATCGCACAGATCGGAGTTGCAGCTGCTGCTGCTGTAGAACTCATCTGTTGATGGTGACGTGCGTAGCACGGGGTGTGGAGCCCACGAAGCGGGCCTGATTGACGGCACGGGCACCCGCTCAGGGAGGCGGAGGGTGCCAGTTTGTCCCACCTGGAAGCAGAAGCTCCCGAACAAGATTTCGAGTCCGTCGCCTACGGGCTCGAAATCCTTCATGGTATCCGGCGAGTGGGCGGTGAAGTCGAAAGCACCGAAGAGGAGGTGATTCTCCGTCGCCGCGGAGTTGTAGATCGATCAGGTCGGAACCGTCACGACCGCACAATCAGCAGCCCCAATTCCCACAGACGGCGCCAATTGACGAGGTTTAATCTCGTCAATGCCCATTGTTATGGACTTGGGTTTTGGAGAAGATGGAGATGCTGGAGATTGTGGCACGGTTAACAGACAAGCAACCAGAGGACACGAGATTTACCCAGGTTCAGGCCCCCGGAGGGAAAACCCTACTCCTGCTTGTCTGCTCTTTGATTACGGCGGAACCGAAGGTTACAAGGTGCGCAGATTCGATCTGGCGTGGATGCGTGTGCGAAAGTATGAGTCGAGTTGCCCTAGGACGTGCCCTCCTGGCCTTTATAGACTTAGGCAGGTCCCAGGCGTAGTCCTAGTCGGTTACAAGTTCTAGGGTTTTACCCCTTTGAATTTGCTATCTCCTCTAGTCTTGCTCTCCAAGGATCCAAAGACGTCATGGGCCTTGGTCACCCGAAAATCTTCAAGGGCCAGCGTAGTCTGCCGTGGGCCTTCCTTAGGCTGGACTAGGTATGCTGAAGTTACGTACCCCTAGGGTATAACCATGTCAGTGTTATGTTGGTCTGAGCAATCTCGGTGTATGGTCATGTGTGGTAGTGTTTGGCGCTGGATGTGACGCGGTCCGGAGCCTCAGTGTCTGCCCCCTCACCATTCTTGGTTTGAGGTTGGACAAGGCGAGCTTGTCGTCACTGTTGTAGGATGTATTGTAAGCCGAAAGGCAAGTGTGGTGTTATAGTCATTCTATGGCGTTCTTGTCAACTTAATTCAAAGACGCTCACTCCGTTAAGGGTTCTCGAAAAAATTATGAATCAAATTTCGCTCGTAAATAAGATGAAACCGTCCACTCCCACATCAACTTGGGCGACATGTCCGCTAGAAGAACTAGAAATGGAAAGAAGTCCAGCTAGTCTCTTCATGCTCGTTCAAAGTTTGACTTACCTTTTTTGGCAAAGGAGAGACACCCCTATCTTAGAACCTAGTCCTTTAATGGGGTAGTAGTTGTACCTTCGGGTAAAACCTTTGTTCAACTCGTAAATTAGTAATTTGATTCGCCTACTACTGTTTACTACTATAATAGAATAAACGTTTTAGAATGCAAAACATGGAACTTTTATCTTAATCATTTATCCACACTTTCTTTTATGTTTTAGTTTTGTCTGATGATTATTTAAGACGCTTCACCAGGCCGTTGATCGGTATAATATCAAAATACAAAATACGCTCACGTTGCGGGTCCATAAAAAAACATTGTTTTGAAGAACATCAAAGAAAACTAGTTCCTCTTAGCTAAATTCTTCCTAAAAATGGTGAGCCCAACCATTGCATAAAAGTTTGTAGAGCGCTTTTGTGTCAGCGAGCGAAATTTCTAGGGTATGAAAATTAAAGCATACAGTTTAGGCTTGTCTGGTTCCGCAAAAAGCAGAATATTACAAAGCTTCCCTTGCAAATATCACTCATCCAAATCTTAATGAAAATGACACGAAGATGTTTTGTATATTGACAGAAAAAAAATGACTCCTACTGTGTCCTAAAAGTTGCTCGACATAGTAGAGCGCCAGTTTGGATCGGGGTAAAAGTATATGACAGGGCTCTGTTTTCCGTGGCGGCGCATGGCATTTTCCCTTTGTTAGAACGAGGTTGTGTTGTTGTCTTCCCCCTAAACAAATTTATTTCTTCGGAGGATGCAGCCGCTGCAATTGAACGGTCGTTTTCCCGTGGTCTACCGTCAAAAAAGGAGAGAATGATTGTTCATTGATCAGGTTAAGCGTCTCGAGTACTCCCACGGCAATCATAGGAGCTCCTTGTACCCGAAAACATTCGAGACCTGGGTCGACAGCAAAACGATCGGAGCACCTTAAACCTCACACGCAACAGTACTTGTTAGGCGGAAGGCGTGACATTGCCGTGCATCCTTTAAATCCAGGTTCGGCATGCATATCCAAGATCTAATGTGTATGCATGCAGGCTCGGCTAAGGACTCACTCCATAGGAGTACTACTGAGAGTGCAAGCAATGGCTTTCATTGGCCCTAATTATTGGCGCTGTCCCGCTAAGGAAGGGTCCGACCGTCAGCTAATGCGATCCTGACTGTTCCCTCTGCTTCGTGTTTTCTTTGCTGCTCGTGTATGCCACCACTGTGGGAGCAACATCTGTGGCAGCAGCTAGCAACAGGACGATGGGCACAGGCTGAACTTGAAGGGGGAGGGAGGGAGTGTTCGGAAAACAAGGCGGGTTGCCCCAAGTACGCGCTGGTCGACACCTGCGCGATCGATCGATAGATAGATAGATATGGGGGGTTGCTTCAGCTGACATCCGCCTCCGGTCGCAAAAACTCGGCAAGAAACTCCGCGAAATCATCGGATGTAAGCAGATTGCAATCAAGGCAGACGGAGACCGCTACTACTAGCTAGCTCCTTTGCCCGATCCTCCTCCTTCCCTCCCAACAGCGGCCTCCTTTTCTTTTTTCCTTTTCCTCCCCGTCCAAAACAACCCAGCCACTATACTAGTACTACTACTGTAGCTGTAGCTGTAGCTGTAGGAGGAGGAGAGAAAAAAAAGTGAGGCCCGCAAAAGTCCAAGGGAATATTAGGGGGCGCGCTACGCGACAAGGCGCCTGCCATGCTCGGCGCCCCGCTTGAGTCCACTAGCCAGATGCCAGACCCTCCCCTCTTCCCCTCCCCCGGCCCACGTGTACGACAGCGATCCCTCCGCGTCACCACGGGTAACCTCACCTCACCCTCGTCGTCAGCCACTCTCTTCTTCCGTTCCGCACCCCCAACTTAATGCACCGCCCTTTGCTCTCTCTTCCTCTCTCTTTTTTATACTCTACCACGGCCGGCCTCGTCTGCTCCTCCCCTCCCCCTCCCACCATTCTCGTTCACCACACGCCACGCCCACGAGCAGCCGCCCCCCGTCGACCGGTGGTTGCCGCGCCCGCGACTGGCCGGTAGCTCTCGTTCCTTTCCGATTGCCCCCCTGCGCGCGCTTTTATGCTCCACGCAGCTCGCTTCTTCTTGGACTGTACTAGTCGTAGCAGTAGTCCTCCCAGCAGCGGCAGCACCGGAAGAGTTTTCGGCAGATGGAGGTGGAGGCATCGGCCGAGCGCGGCGTGTCGTCTTCCGCCGCGGCGCCGCCGCCGCAGCTGCCGCCGCCCGGCCCGCCCGCCAAGAAGAAGCGTGCCCTGCCCGGCATGCCAGGTGATTATTTAATTTTGCGACTGACCAATAGCGCGCGTGATTAATTAACCGGGTCAAGCGTCTGTTCGCGCGGGGGCGGTGATCGATCGATGGCGATGCCATGTCTCCTGACCTGAGGCTAACGCGGCTGCACCTGCTGCGCGCACGCAGATCCCGACGCGGAGGTGATCGCGCTGTCGCCCAAGACGCTGATGGCGACCAACCGGTTCGTGTGCGAGATCTGCAACAAGGGGTTCCAGCGGGACCAGAACCTGCAGCTGCACCGCCGGGGACACAACCTGCCGTGGAAGCTCCGGCAGAGGAGCGGCAAGGAGGTCCGCAAGCGGGTCTACGTCTGCCCCGAGCCCACCTGCGTCCACCACGACAAGTCGCGCGCCCTCGGCGACCTCACCGGCATCAAGAAGCACTTCTGCCGCAAGCACGGCGAGAAGAAGTGGAAGTGCGAAAAGTGCTCCAAGAAGTACGCCGTGCAGTCCGACTGGAAGGCGCACACCAAGACCTGCGGCTCCCGCGAGTACCGCTGCGACTGCGGCACCCTCTTCTCCAGGCAGGGTCCCCGATCAATTAGCTTCCATTCCTTTCCCGATTGGCTCTCCGCTGACTGACAAAGTGGTGTACAGGAGGGACAGCTTCATCACCCACCGCGCCTTCTGCGACGCGCTGGCCGAGGACGCCAAGGCACGCGCGCCGCCGCCGGAGGACGGGACCTCCGCGGCCGCTGGTGGTCCGCTCGCGCTGCCGCCACTACTACCGGCCGCACCGGCGCCACTGCAACAGCTGCCGCCGCCGCCGGCCCCTGCACCCGCGCCGCAACACGAGGAGCAAGGTGCGTAATCATGGTCAACGCAATACTATTCGTCCGTCCAATTTAGCTGCTCTCATTCAGGCATATTACTTGGTCAAAATCGACAGTACTGATAGTAGTACCACTTCTTTGACGCTTGCGTTAGTGTTTTGGATTGTTGTGGTCTTGTCTGTAAAATGGTGAACTTGCAGAGACACTCGGAACAAGTTACAGTGATGAATTTTTGTCTGGAACTCCCCAGAGTTTCAAAAAAAATAAAATATGCAGCATTTGTCCGATAGTCAAGGGGAGCATCGCATTATTTTACGCACGCGTTAGAATACACCAAGATACTACTATGAGTTCTGGAATTTGGTGATTGTTTTTGAGAAGGATCGTGCTAAGGTGTCCCTCTGAGCTCTGCATTAGGGGCCTTTGTGATGTAATCTCAGTTGAAGTGGAGAACCTTTCTTTCTGGAATCCGAATCATCGGCCGAGAAAGCTTGTCCACGAACACACGAAAAAGGACCCATCATGACTTGGCTCCTCTCTTGTTGCTTTCTGCGGCGTGGCGTCTGTCTTTAGTGCCCGAGCTTTTGGAGCTTACTAGTAGTATCACTAATCTACTAGCTGTAATCTGGATCTTGCTCCTGATTCGCTGACACTTTGGTCTTCATGCAGAGCGGGAGATCAGCGCCGCGCCAGAGCCCGTCGTCCAGTTCGCGCCGCCCCCGGTGCCAATGATGCCGTCCCCGCCTTCGGTCAACGGCGCCAACGTCAGTGCCAGCACCAGCAGCGTCTCGGCCAACTCGCAGAGCCTCCTCGGCAGCATGTTCGCGCCCTCATCCGTGGCGCAGCCGCCGCAGTACCCGGAGCGCGCAAACAAGGCGCCGTCGCTGTGCCTGGCGACCGACGCCTCGTCCTCCCTCTTCTCGGCCCCTGTAGCCGACCGGCATCAGCAGCAGCAGCCGTCGGCTTCCCCGTCGCCGCACATGTCCGCCACGGCCTTGCTCCAGAAGGCCGCGCAGATGGGCGCCTCCTCGTCCAGCTCCTCGTTCCTCCGCGGGCTGGGCCTCGACATCTCGTCCTCGTCCTCGCCGGCGTCGACGTCGTCGGGTCAGCAGCAGCATCTGCACCACCACCATCACCAGGAGGCCGCCATGCAGATGCCGTTCCCGGACGGGGGGTCGCTGCAGCAGTGGCCCTCGCGTCTGGAGCAGGAGCCGGCCCCGATGATGTCGGCCGGGCTCGGCCTCGGGCTGCCGTACGACTCGACCGGCGGCTTGCCGGAGCTGATGATGGGCCAGTCGTCGCTGTTCAGCGCCAAGCCAGCCACGGTGGATTTCCTCGGCCTGGGAATGAGCCCGACGGGCGCGGCCACGAGCAGGGGGTTCTCCGTGTTCGTGCCACCGATGGGCGGCGCGGTGGGCATGGCCGGGAGCGTCACCGGCGCCGCAGGAGAGGCGTTCGGCGCGGCGGCCCGTGGAGCTCAGCCGAAGCCATGGGAGAGGAACCCGAGTAGCTCGCCGATCCTGTAATGCTACTCTCGAGGCAATAACAACACGTAGCTAGTAGCGCCGCCCAGGTTACGTTTAATTAGCAGCTGGAAGTAGCCCTTCCTTCCACTCTCGATCGATGTTCTTTTGTTTCTCTAGCTTAGCAAGAACTTACTTTTGTTTACTTAGCAAGAGAGTACTGCCAGGAAGCCTGGCTGGTCCTGGAAGCAAGTTTCCTTTGTTGTTGTTATCCTCAGTCTCTTTCCCTTCAGGGTCTTCTCCTCTCTGTCGTCTATCGTTTGTTCCTCCTCGTTTGCTCCCTTGTTCTTGTCATCTTGCTGCCACAGGCCCCTGCATTTAAGCACAGCAGTAAAGCAGGTACATAAGTGGAATTAAATCTGGTGCCCACCTGCCTGCTGCCTTCCCATTCAGCTCTTGCAGTGGGGGTGACCATGAATGAGAGCATTCAAACTACCACCCCTACCCTAATTATTCTGAGCACCGTACAGCACCGTC
Source organism: Avena atlantica (assembly GCA_910589765.1). Taxonomy (NCBI): domain Eukaryota; kingdom Viridiplantae; phylum Streptophyta; class Magnoliopsida; order Poales; family Poaceae; genus Avena; species Avena atlantica. The sequence goes on from OU342737.1 coordinate 44,530,247, forward strand.
ATCGTCATCAGATTAGGAACAATTCTCCCGCTCCTTGCAACCCATTCATTCATAGACACAATAAGTAATGCTACTACTACTTCTGTGGCGCCAGGTACATGCATGTGTTGGTGATTGATGCCTTAAATAGGATATCTCAATGATGTTGTAGGAGTAGTATTCTTTTCGTGGGTGGTTGGCTGCCTGCGTGGTGCGTGCCTCCATCAACGGCCGACCTGACCTTTGTTTACTCTGTTTTGCATACGATTATAGATATAATTGCAGCACCCTAAGTTTCATATTACTCGGGTGTTGACAATTTTTTGCTAACTTAAGTCTGTTTACTGGTAGCTCGTACCTATGGACCCTATTTTAGTATGATGATGGTGCTTGACGAATGCTACGTTAATACAATTGCAATTATTGGTTGGACGTCTTCTTCCCGGTACAATGTTTGTCAATGTAGAGTAGAAGGAAGCATAGGGAAGGAACTCCTCTACTACAGTGGTAGTAGGTCATGTTCACGTGGAATAATCGGTGGTTAGAACAGTGGAATCTAGCTAGAGATCGGGCAATGCTACTATGTCACCCTGAAGTTTACGGCACATGATTATCATCTTGTGCGACGCCGGAAGAAAAAAAAGAGAGGGGAGGAGATTGAGACGCATCCTAACCGTGACACTGATTAATTTGTTTGGTTGGATTTACTCTTGAGATTTGGCAGCAGTACTTCCTGCTCGATCTTCCAGTACGAACTTGCTGGGTTCAGTCAGTGAGAAGTGTGGTGAGGTCTCAGCTTCCCCGTGAGTCTGTGGCTCTGACTTGCTTTTCGCTTGCGTTCGAGTGCCTGCCCGGCATGTGACCAGGGACGCTGCTGCTGCTGCTGTGATATGGGCAGGTCGCTTTCGTACTCGTATCATGACTTGTGACTGCTAAACTCTGAAGAATCCGCGCGTAGCTGCAGGGTATGATCGATGGGCTATGATCTGAGAAAAGATCGTGTTGCTGAGCGCCGATGATGATTGATGCTCCGTGCAACAGCTTGCTTGGTTGATTTGGCTTTGCTTTCCAGAAAATGTGGTGAAGAAACACATGGAACTGCATAGAGTATTGGTTAACCTACAGAACGTTAGCTTTGCTCACTCTTAGATGTACTTTGAACTCCTTTTTATATAATCTTAGATGTACATACTCCCTCCTTCAGTATACCTCTTACCTCGTTGGTCTCCTTTGATTCATTGAATTTTAAAATATTTCTATAGGGCTGAGATCCTATGGAAATTTTCGTACAGAAGTTTGAAATTGGAAATAATCTCATCGAAATCTCGTAGTGTAAAGGTTCATAGCCAAAACAAATATTTAGTAGGACTTCATTAAAAATTTCTACACCACAATCAAAGGGAATTGCTGTTCCCATAAAATTCAGGTGAATATGACATGGCAATCCTATAGGTTTTCTATTCCTACACTTTTCCGATCTTATGAATCAATTGGGTAACATTGTCAATGTACCTCATTAATTATTGTAAGATACCTCAATACAAGTATATGAAAACATCAATGGAGCTTTTAGTTTTTTTAACACACCAATTTTTAGTACAGAAAAGCAGTATATATATACAAAAAATATAAAGTATATAGACTAAAATGAAATTTGTCGTCGAACTAACTTTTGGTATATAGTATTTAGTAATGAAGTATAATAAAAATATAAAGAGCTATAATCATCTATGTAATGTATTGAACTGTGTCACTACATACACCTAGAGCAACAAACCATTTCTCCATACATATTTTGATGAATGGACAAGCCCTGATTTCATTAATAGAAACCAAAATCTATGGAGTTCCATAACTAGCCTGCCAAATTTCACAAAAAGGACTATGGCCCAGTTCTTTTGGCGGCTTCTTCGAGAAGCCGTCCTACCCTCAGCTTCCTGAGGAAGCCGGTTCAAAAAAATTAGAAGGCTTCAAAAGTGGTTAAGGCTAAACTAACTTGGAAGCCTCACAAAATTTTAAAACCGGCTTCCCTAGGTTTCCACAAATTTTACCTTTTTCACAAGTTTTAGGCTAGACGAATAAGTAAGGTGAGCCAGACACCTAGATGAAACAACCTATATGACGTAGTAAGATACTTCAAACATGACGGCTATCACAAAGTAAATAACACTAGTAAAGAGGCATGATAGAAATAACAGAGACACGTCAAGACAAAGATGTAACTTGGTGTTTGCTTTCTTGGGACAAAATTACATCACTGTTGGAGAGGTGTGGACCTCTAAACACCATGAAATCTCACATTCTTTCCCTTAAGCCTCTCCCACAAAATAGGAGATCAATCGCTAGCAGTAATCCTTATGGCAACTTCCAAACCCTCACAAACTTTTATGAAACACAATCCACAACCTGGGAGATTACATGCGACCTAGGATGCCCATATTTCCCCATAGAACCAATAGTAACAAGCAACTTGCTGAACTCAAGGGGGAATCATGATTTGGCTTGGTCAAAATTTAGACCCAGAACTCCTCTTTTGATTCCTTAAAGGAAATTGAATTTTGGGAGAGGGTATATGAGATCTCAAGATTTTGGTGGTGCTCAAGACTGGAGGGGAAACTGGGGTGTTCCTCTTTTTCATGCAACAAGGTAGGTACCCTTTGGTGAAGAAATAATAAATTATAAAGGTTCACCGAAAAACTAGATGTTGAGCATTTTTGTGACCACTATGTGGATTCAGTTTGGATTTCTTATGATTTAAAAAATGACATTTATTAGAGGTGGTTCTATTTTTTTGGATTTTATCAGCATATTTGCCTTCGGGTAGTGTGATAACTCCATCATTCTACCTATAAATGTCTAAAATGTCTACTTGAAAATCATCCATCCTTTAAAAATTGTCGACTTGAACAAGATGTCAGAAACTTTATTAGAATTCAAGGATAAATTCATTAGGTCCTACAGCCTTATTATTTTCCATGTTTAGCACAACGTCCTTTTTTCATTTTTCAAAAATCTTTGTGCCATCAATTTTTTTGATTAATAGATTTGTTTTTCCGCATCGATACATCATGACTCCCAAGTACAGAAGATCAATTGTAGTACCTTTTAATAAGAAAAGGTTCCCACGAGAAGCTAAAGGTATTGGTTAGAAAGTTTGACAAGTAAAGCAATAAAAGATGCAGTGGTTTGGTGTTTTGGGTTTTTAATCTGCAGTAATATAAATTGCTGAAATTAAATTGTAGTAAATAGATGCTCTTAGTAAGATAGATCCCAATCCTATATGTATCAAGATGACTAGCTCATGTGTGTATTTGTATATGTGACAAACGTTTTCGAGGGCGGCATGAATTTACCCGGCAAACATATTTCTACACAATATGGTGAATATCTTGTCAAGTTTAGCTCTTTCAGGAGAGGACTCTAGTGTAGGTGCATCCATAAATATGAGGAAGTCCACCCCTTACGATGAGTCTTATAGCCATTTTCATGAGCAAACATAGGAATCATTGAGTCATAAATGTCTCACCATAGCAGTAAGTTCATGGGTCCCGATATAAATCCCTCTAAGGCAACTCAAAGTATTGGAAAACGGTTTATATCATTCCGTCCCTTCCAACCCTCTTCATTACAATAAAGTGCAACCCTATAAGCCCATATTGGTGAAGTGATATGCAGTCGACGTTCGCACATCACCATCATAGAATAACATAAAGATATAAATTTGACCAAATAATCACTGCATATTATATGGAATTCATAGCCAATTCATCTTATGCCCACGGGAACATGGTGATCTACTCACAAGTGTCAAACATTATATGGATCAGTGGCATGTGGACTACAACACAAACTAAAAATATAATCTCTCCACCTAATAAAGACAAGTTACCAATCACAAACATGTAAATAGCTCTCAAACAATATCTAGGGTTCAATCAATAAAGAATTATGAGGGAAATGAGATGGATCTTGGAGATGGAGGTGGTGATGATGTTGGTGTTGATGGAGAGGCTCCCCTACGCCAAGGAGTGGTGATGATGATGGCATTGATTTCCCCCTTGCCAGAGGATTCGAAAAAGCAGGATTTGACCTCTCCCGACGTAGGAGAAGACTTTCGCCTCTGCCGCTGGCTCTATAAATCGTGGAAAAAAATAAGGCGTAGTTTTTCTAGCGAGACGGAGGCATCTTTAAAAAGGAGGAGTCAGGGCGACGCTCGAGGGCCGAACGGGCCTAGGTGGCGTGTGCACCCATGCGGCGTGCCACGTGGCCTCTTTCGGTCTTTGAGGCTCCTCACGTGTGTTTTCTTCTCTCCATAGTCTTTCTCATGACGAAAAATTGATCAGATATTTTTCCTTCAATTTAGTGACGTCTAGAAGGTCCCTAAAACAGCAAAATAAGAAAAAAGAGTTTTTGTGTCTTCCAAAAATTAAATACCAATGAAGGAAACTTTGTAGTAGCGTCCCATAAATCATCTAAAACGCATAAATACGGATTCAACAATGCAAATATCATTCTATGATGAGCATATATGTTGTTATTATGATTATGCAAAATGCAAGTATCAGTACACGTGTGAAGGTCATAGATGATAGCACATAGAGACAAAGAATTTATACAGTTTGGGGCCAGGCTACAACGTTTAGTAAAAACCTTACTCATGTTTGTGATGAGTATATAATCTTTGAGTATGCTCGAGGACGAATACTAGGGGTACTAGTGCTCGCATATGGTGGATGGATGGTGAGGTTTTTCTTAGATGAGTTGTTTGAGAGTCTCGTGTCCTGTTCGGTGGCCCTAGGTCCCTTATATATTTGGAGACTTAGGGTTGTATCGAGTATTTTCCTACGGTGACTTGAGATCCTTACAAGATAATGCAAATTCGATATGAGGTTTGATATAGATTATATTTGGTTGGATCCTTTGCTTGATCGTGGCGTGGTTTGCGTTCCAAGACAGTCGCTTAGCTGCCTAGATCGTGTGCCCGTACCCTAAAGCCGTGGAGGTCTCTGGTCCTACTTCCTTCTCGGTAGGCCTAACTGGGCCCCATGAGCTCGTCACTTTTGAAGGACCTGGATGTCGCCTAGAGGGGGGGTGAATAGGCGTTGTAAAACAACCTGTTAAGGCTCTAATAAATACGGAATAAAACTAGCATTGAATTTATCAAGAAAAAAACCTAAATCCACTAGGATCATATAATACTTGTACTTGTGGACTGCTCCTCCTTTTTATACTGGTTTAGCTCTAGTTTCTCCCTATGCTCCTGGCATGTTCCTTCTTGTGCTCCTGGCCTGCTTTTCCTTATGTAATCATGCTAGATGTGATGGCTTTGGAGTGTTGGGTTGATGAATTGGAATGAACAGGAAGTGTTCTTGTTGCTTTGGTGGTGATCTGATGAATATGAACTGATGTGGATGTGAGTGAGAGGTGGAAGTGGAGAATTGGAGTGTGTGTGTGTGTTGTGGATACTTGTTCTCTTTCTCTTCCTTGTTCTTTCTTCACATGTTGACAACACAGATGTTTGCATATGTTGTGTGAGATGCTTACATGTGGACTCCATTAGTGAAAGTTTCCATGTCCAGAACTCCCTATTGTGGATGAGTTCAAGTAAAATGATATTTCCTGGATATGACCCTTTTATAGTTTTACAGTCAAGATGAAAAATTCCCCTAACCAATGATGCAAAAGGCTGACTCAATAATCTTGATAAGATCAAATTCTAAGTTTGCCCCCTTTAATTAAACACCAAATGATGATCTGGGCATTAGCAACACTATGCCAAATCTGAGAGTAAACTAATCAAAACTAACCTTTTTTCTTTATTGTTTGTTTTCTTTGTCGCCGTTTGCAGGGATTAAAAATAATAAGAAGAAAGGGTATGGAAGATAAGAGAGTACATGGGGACTCTAGTTTAGGGCTTTTCCTTTTCTATTTGATGTAATCTTCTTTTAATTTCGGATATTGTAAAGACACTGTATTTGTATTTGTGTAATAAAGTTAAAATTTCCTTTTATACATTTAAACTTGTGAATTATATTGTATTATTGGGAAATGTAAATAAGGATCAATATTCATTATTATTGTATATGATTTTTTTTCTTATTTCCAAGATGTTATAAAACATTTATATATATTTTTGTGATGAAGAATTCTTATATTTTAATTGTCTTTATTTTCTTTTACTTTACTCTTATTTATATATTGTATATAATTATTAAGAATGCAATTTCAATTCAAGACTTGTTTGAACTACATATTTACAACATTTGAATTTGAATTCAAATTTGGTTAATAGTCTGCTGCCTAGGGGGATAGCTGCCCCCCTCTTGGATGCACGTCATGTTATGCGCTGAGATACGTGCATAGTAACTTTAAGATAAGCAGTATCATTAAGCAGTCTGTAATAAAGCTAACAGGGTACAGTAAAAATGTTTTCAAAAGCTGACACGGTACAGGGGAGAAAACATCTCCTCAATATACGTGTACTTTGTTTAGCTTTGATTCACGTGATGGACTGATACGGCAGTTGCAGGTTTTTGCTTTTTTGTAAGTATGCATGACAGAAGCAACTAGTGTTATTAGATAATTTTGTCCGGAAGCATGCATGACCACCGTATGGCAGAAACACGCTAGTGGAGTAGATAACTTCTGGCTCACACATATAAACAGCCAACACGGAAATAGTATGCATGCATCATGGCAGCACCGCACTGTCTCCAAGAAAATCTGTGGCTATCTCCCATGGGCTTTCTCTTTTGGTAGCATAGCCTTGTCCTCCCTTGCGCAACCACTAACAGCAGCCCCCGGTCATTCAGAGGACGTCGTGACAGTCGTAAATATGACAGCAGGTTAATTGTTCATAGGTGGTAATTTTCCATAATAAAATGGATGCCAAATCAACTATTGGTGGTAATTTGGCGTAATAAGAAATTTTGAAAAAAATGAAGGGATTATTTTCAACGGTAGCCTGCAAGGACGTACGTAGTTCGAGTAAGAAAGAAATAAACGGTAGCCTGCGGTGGCTGTAATGGAGAGAGATATGAAACACAAGCCAGGCAGAAGCACCCGAGAAGCTTGATGTGATTCCCTCCAGGCGGTTACAACTGGCTGGAATGGAAACTCGCATGTACCAAGCAAATCATCGGTCTTCCGATAATCTAGTAAATATACATCCGAAGGCGATCCGAAGTAAGGCCTTCTAACGTAAGGTTGCCTACGTATGCTTATTACCTGCTTGAGCTAGCTAGCACTACCTTCGATCAGTCGTCTTTTCATCCAGCGCAGAGTCGGTACAATAAAGTGTTGGACCTAGCAAAATAATTTAGACACGGTACTCCACACACTGCAGTAACGCATGGACAAATAAGATATGTGCATGCACAGCAGTGCCAAGCCTGCTAGTAGAGAGGACCGCTTAATCAGCCATTAACACCACTCCATTGGCACATGTCATTTGACAGCCTAGTGGTTGTGCAGATCTTGGCACGAATCGTACGGTGCTGCTTGTTGGGGGAGGGGGGGGGGCAGCTATCCCCCTGGGCAGCAAATCCACACTCTTCAAATTTATCCTCACAAAGAAAGAAAATACACAAAAGTCGTGTCGAAGTTCATAGCACTTATTTGATGAGCTAAGCCTAGTCATCATAATAAGAGAAACCTCGATCACCTTGAGTTCAAACAAAAGCTCGATTTTTCTCTAGACTTTCTATGCATGAATGCAATGCACACATCTTCTCTCTATTTCTAGCCTTGAATATAGGGATATTACGGTAGGAAAGGAAGGAAGGAGAGGTGGAGGGAAGGGGGTGAGATTTGTCTAGTGTCTCTGGCAAGGGGGCCTAATGCCGGCTTTCCAGCGTGGCGCGAGTTGCCAGCACCCCTACTAGCCCAGTCCTTGGTCTTCGAGGGCAGCAAGGATGTGCAGGACAGATTAGAGGGCGGCCCAATCTATCGGCACATGTTAGGAGCCTTCGGTGTGGACCTCTTTTGGCCTAAACCCCCAACTCAGTTGGAAGTTGGGGCTTGGTTAGAAACGCCGGTGGAGATGCTCGTATCGTGGCTAGAACCTACGACAACACCTTCATATTGGTGGTAGTCACCGTGCCGCCTGTCATCACCAAGATCGAGTCTTTGGACTCGAAATACAAAACAGATGTCCCAGGTATACTGTTTTTTTTTGTTGCTTATTAGAGCAAGGACAATAGCTATAGCCAGCTGATGGCTATACATCAATGCCATGTCACCAGTAGCCTTCACAAATAAGCATCTATACAATGGATGGGCTGTTAAGTTGCCTCTACTAAATATTTAATTATTTAGTGATTGCATGTACATATTACTTATACTGATCCATTGTGGACCGCATCTTTGTGTCCATCTCAAACAACACACTGGTGGCACATAGCACCATGATATTGACAATTAGACATTGCATGAGTCTTTATAAGAAAGCCTAACCAACCATCGGCAACAATAACCTCCAGTTACTGTACATCAAAAGAAAGTAAATATTTAGCCAATCCAAACTTACAGCATGTGGCAGCAAAGCAGTAAACTATATACCACTAATGTTGGAGAAAAACACTCTATATGCATTCAGTTTGCTTCATGTTTCTTTCTCTTCCACTGAAAGTTTTTCAGTTGGGACATGCGAGTAGCTAGTTAGACCGTCGGAATATTCAGAGATCGCGCAATAATTGAAGGGACCATTATATGAAGGATTGGTCATACATTTTTATTGGCAAACTATCACGGTTCGTACTAGATAAAAGAGCATTTGAGATCTAGCACGGTGCAGAGGAGGCAGCCACGGACAGCGTTGGTCGTGGGGGATCCAAGCGGCTGGTCGGCAAGGCAGACGACGGGATGGGATGAGGCAGCGTTGACCGGCGAGAGGATCTGACGCACCGGCGGTAGGACGAGCTGAAGCGCCGCTGGTGAGACGAGACGAGAAGCCGACGGATCAATTGGTCTGGAACTACAGCGTTGGCGTCAGTTCTGGAATTTGGTGCACGGCAATGCAGTGAGAAGGACCGAAGGCGAGGAAGATGTACCGGATCGGGAGCGCCGTCGCTATAGCTCGCATCGGGCTGCAAGCGGGCGGCAGATCCTCGTATCTTGCGCTGTCGCCCGGCGATAGACGAAGCGCCCGTTTCTTTCTCTCTCCTCCGTTCTCTTCCCTCCAGCTAGACTTTTGATGATGTGGAATGGCTTATAGCCTGCTGACTGGGCTCTATTATACTTGCTCTTATGCTGGTTGTTGCTGATCGCGCTAGCGTGCGGTGGTTTTATCCGTATATCTCGGGTGCCGGGGTACGTACTACGTAGCCGCAACCCTCTCTACAAGTCTAGTCTAGTGTGATCATCGCAGTGGCAGCTTTGCCGGAATCTGCGTGCCGTCCGTCCCCAGTTTTTCAGCACGCCGTGGCCCCATTCTACAGTGCACAGAAAGCCGTATGATCATCATAGCCTCCTCCTGTCACGTGGACGTACGTGCATGTGGCGACAGAGCAAAGTCCAAGCTGGGTCACCCCTGCAGTCTGCTTCCCACGACTAGCGTTGAATACGTGCGACGGCCCGAGGCTCCGACCATGTGCTTGCCTTGCAGCATTCCGGCAGTCAGGTTTTGTGGCTACGCCGTGGAATCTGGGTGCGCCCTGCGAGCCCTGAGTCAAGGTTTTGTACACATGCATGCGGACGAGGGTTCTCCTCCCTTCTTCTTCTTCTCGTCAAGGAGTGACATGCACACAGTTGGTAGAAAGCCCTGACGATTTCCAAAATTTTCGTCAGATTTCCGGTAGCCAATCTTATTTCCCAAATACGGGTCCATTGAAGAAGGATTAGTACATTACATTGAGGTAAACTTATGGCTGTCGACTGTAAACATGAAGTTGTCGGGGGACCAACAATGCGAGTTAAGAAAAACAGGACCAGGCCACGCACCTGCTGATGACGCGCTGGACGGGCTTCGGGCCCCTGCCGAAGTGCGGACAGAATGGCCAGTCGCCGACGCCGGGCGCACCGTGTTCCCGCGCGCGACAAAGACTTCGGACCCAAGCTAATAAGCTAGCTCCTCCCCGTCCAGCGCGGTCCAGCCGATCACCCGGAAGAAGGAATGGCATCTACTATACGCAGATGCACGCACGCGTCGCCGCACACCATCCCGGAACTGTACGCCTGTGCTGTGCTCGTCGCGTAGGCGCCTGCGACACGCCAACACGGCCGGGGCCCGTCGCATGCGCGGGGCGAGACCCACGCCGCGCGTTCGCACGCGCACGGGCGTGTGCAGAGTTGCAGGCTGCTGCGACATTCACATGGATCTGTGACCACGGCGGGCCGGTCAAACGCGACAGCTCCAAGTGAATGCCGTCCCCGCACCACGTCAGGTCGATCGATCCATCGCGGCGGTGGTAGGCGTGCGTAGGAGCTACCCGTAAATGCCACCCACCCCCACCTGTTTGAATTCCTTGTCCGTCCAGGTCCCGCCGGCGTCGTCCATGGCGGCGGGCCGGGGAACCTGGCCGGCCGAGGATCGGTGGCGACGGGAGATGGAAGCGGCCGTGAGCATGCATGCGACCGAGTCGCCTGGCTGAACTCTGGCACGCGCGCGGATCAAAGCGTGCTGTTAACGTCGGTCTGGTCGTTCGTTGATTCATTCCCAATCTCCCATCGAATTTGTCTGTTGTTCCCACGTTAACATGTTCGGTTTTACGTAGCATACAGGCGGTTGCTGTTGCTAAGCATCGATCTGGGCAGGAATTGCATCAATCAATGCGCGTATTAGTATCGCGTCGCGTCGCATCATATAGTATACACTTTGGGCGTGAGGTACGTGAGCAATCGGGTTACGTTGCTGAGGACCTAGTACGGCTGCAGGCTGTAGGTGCACGATTGCACTGGAAATCGGGACGATCGGTCGGCACATCATGCTTTATTGTAGTAGTAGAAGTGACATGGTTTTTAATCATCGCTACTGCTCGACGTGAAGTTGACTTCCAAGCATCAATCATCTGCGCCATTCTTGCTAGCCCTAGTGGCCTGAAAGTTGAAACTTTGGACCTAGTGGCCTGGTACAAGTACGAATCAAGGCACCAAGCTCAATACTACTAGTCATATTCCCGCTGTGCAGATGCAGTGTGCAGCTGCGGTCACGAGTCATCAACAGATCGATCCCGGGTTCAGAGTTCTAAACCCTAAACTGAACTTTTGACTGGACTGGAAATTGTTTCGGCTAACTAAGGTTAATTACGAGTTTATGTCAGTATTCAGTAGCGGGGATAGCTCAGCTGGGAGAGCGTGAGACTAAAATCTGAAGGCGAAGTTTTTTTTCTTTTTTTCAGGAAAAATCGCAGATCGATCCTGGATTCAGGAGTTCCAAACTAAACTTTTGGGCAGGACTTCAAACTATTTTGATGTAATTACGAAATTCACACAGTTGCGGGGATAGCTCAGTTGGGAGAGCGTCAGACTGAAGATCTGAAGGTCGCGTGTTCGATCCACGCTCACCGCATTTAGTTTTTGTTTGTCAGAGAAATTTCTTTAATTTGCTCTCTCTCTCTGCTGCCAAGGGACTGCAATTTCGAAATTAGCAGTTCAGTAGAACCTCGGCCCAGCCTTTCTCCCATGCGAGAAAGGGGTAGAACATCAGTCAGCCCAGAGCAGCAACATCATGGGCCTTCTCGATTGTTTTATTCCACAAACATTTGACGGTTGGGCCATAACACGGATGTGTGTCACAATCTAAGCGATATGGCATGCCCGACGAAACCTGCTTTATGCTTTGTGCTTTCCTAAAAAAAAAATCCATTGCTTTGTGGAGAATGAGAATTTCATCTCGGAGCTCGATCAGATAAGAAACCTGCTAGAATGAGAAGAAAGCTAGCTCGCCTGCTCCTAAATCATCCTAGCTGGCTACCTCAAGCGGCCGGAGTGATGAAGCCACACGTCGATGCAGGAGTAGCGAGAAACAAAGAGACAAGGGTGGTTGACACTGGCGCATTTCTTGGGAGCGTCAACGGTGTGAATCAACAAACTAAATAAAATGTAGACAAATTTTCTTTACAAATTTAAAATATCGTATATTTTGAAACAGAGGAATTAGCTGTGAACCTGAAACTCTTGAAGTTATGGCGGCCAGGGAAGGTTTAAATCTAGCACATGGCCTTCGACCGAGTAAGATCAGGATAGCCAACGGACTAGTTGCTTGTTATCAATTCCATGAAGGAGCTAAACCTTGGCACGTCTACTTTTAGGCTCTCCAACTGGTCGATATACTTGGTTTGGCGATCGTCCCGATGTCATTTGTTTTTTCGTTTTTCGTGAGTGTTATATTAACGATTTACACACTACAACATGAAGTGGTGTGCTGGATAACCGCATGGTCGTCGGTAGAAGAGGAGTTGGCCGAATTGAGTTTTATGTCCTCTATGCAAGAAAATCATGGAATTGGTCACCATCTTTTCGTCAATTGCCGCTACACCACTATGGCTAACATAACAGATTGGATGGGTCTTCAATCTTCATGTGATTCATCCGTCGCAATGGGTGGGTCTTACTATCAAAAGTAGATGGCCCATATTAGAAACAAAACCAACCCTAAACCGCAAGGCTATGACATCCCAAACCTTGCTCATCACATAGGAAATTTGGAATGAGCGAAACCTCCTGGTTTTCAACAACAATCATACCCCCCTTTCGTGGTTCTAGAGAAAATTAAGAAAGAACCCCGCTTGGTAACCGCGTGTGCTAAACGTTTGTGTGAAATTATACTTGGAGTGTAGACTTTTCTAATATCGGTCTAAACTTTTTATTTCTTTGTAAAACTCTAATTCATAGATTTGAGCAAAATAAGACAAGTGGCTGAAAAAGATCCATCTAGGTTAGCGTTCCCCTCGTCGGTGACGCCGTCGGCCCGCTCCGCCATTAGTGATCTTGTGGCCTTGGAGGTGTGGCGGACCATGGCCCTTCGCTGGCGGGCTTTCCATTCTTTGTTGACTATTTTTCCGTGTATTATTTATTATGGTGAGACGACGATATATCCTGAAGTCAGAATAATGTTCTCTCGTCCGACCACTCGCTCTGACGGATCTCCGGAGATTTACTCAGTTTTTATGTTCATTTGTATGATTTTAGGTCGGTCTCTTGCGATCAACGAATGTCATTATTGGTGATGGTTGTTACTCAAGTGTGTTGGTCCTTTGGAGTATTAGCACGACTATTTTCCCGGCCGGCTACTGCAACAAGCTCTACTGTGACACGCTTTGCCGGATCGTGTGATGGAAAGGCGCGACGACGCCCATTCGGCTTGTGCTAGTGTTTATAGTTGTCTGTAAATGGTTCATGCATTTATTTATTATTTTTATTACTTTTAGACATCTATGTATTGTTGTTGATGTTTATTAGTAGATCGGTAGAATTTTCGTAAAAATAAAATGGATTGGGCAAAGTTTGTGCCCCCTTTTAAATATGAAAAATAGATTTGTGTCTAGATTCTGTTTCAGTTCGTATGGTTTTGATCCGTTCTGATAAAAGCCTACACAGGAACCATTTGCATCCTACAACTGTTCTCGCACCGGCAACAAGCATAACATGAGCGAAAAAAAAATTCTTCGATCAAAAGGAATAACTTCCTTTATCTGAACTTTGAAAGTTTGTAGGTGGCATTGCAGCCAATTTAGAGTCATACTATACTGAAACCTGCTGGGCATTTACGGAATTCTGATCTTTCAAACCGGGCCGCTGGTCACTGGCCACATCACCAAACCGTCAAGCGCGATGTCCAGTGCAAATGGGTCTCGCACGAAGTTCTGATCCCTGTGGGCGTGAGCCATGAGCGACGGACACGGGTGCGAGGCAGCGAGGGTTGAACGTGAACTGCCGCTGCTGGCGTAGCGTTCCTCGTTGCCGCCGAAAACCAAAACCATTTCCCAGAAATGGTTAAGCTGCAAGTGTTGCCCGGCGGCGATCGAGTCAGCGTCTTCTCTTCGATCGCCCGGCAGGCCGGCAGCATGTGGTCTGCGTCGTCGCGAAGTCATGATATTGATTCACCTACCTATCTTCCAAAACAAGTCGCTGTACCATGAATCCATCATGGATGGTGTTGCCTAGTGGCTACAGGTTTCCTTGAAATCAGGGGCGATTTCCATACTTGTGTGCCTTGACGAAACAGGATGCACGGATGGGTCCCCCTGAAGTGGCTACAGGACACTACTTTTCCACACTACACTATTACTAGTATTAATCTCGAGGTTTTGGCACGGCTCCGACAAGACATCTCCAGGCGGACCCAGTTTGGATTAGGTCCGTTTGGGTTTGGCACGTGGTACTCCGTCTGTCTTAAAATACTCCCTCCGTTTAGAAATATAAGACGTTTTAGGTTTGTGAAGGAAATGTATCTAAACACCTTTTAGTGTCTAGATTCATGGAGTAGATGTCTTAGATTTGTTAAAATTTAGATAAATTTATATGCACTAAATAGTGTCTAGATTTCATCCAAATTTTGACAAATCTAAGACATCTATTTTGGGACGAAGAGAGTATAATAGGAAAATCTCTCTCTAAATCGTGCTTGTATTTTTCATTGCACTACTCTCTGGTCTGGATATGTTTTGAGGGGTGCCCAGCGGGCGCGATCTCTTTGATTTGGACACACCACTTTAGGTGTTTTTTTTCCAATTGACGATGGATGGAAAATGCTATAAAAAAATAAATCCAATAGCAATAAATTACCACTAATTAGCAAATCACCAAGTTTACATGTCATACCACGAAATCATAGTGCAAAATAACACAAGTTTTATATAAAATACACAAAAGAGATGGATAATCAATGAGATTACGTCGTGGTCACGGATGTCATTTTGCTTCTTCTCGAACTTAGCTCTTTAAACTGGGTCCAAGATACTCAAGTCGTACGTATCTTTGAAATACTTCACTGGTTGGGTCGCCTACACAAAAGGATAAGATGCCACAAAACAAGGTATAGATGCAATGTTAATCAAAATGGACAAGATATTATCATGACTCCAACATTGATGCCGCTCACGGGCCGAGCCTCCACATGGTTGTATGCACCGCACAATTTGTTGCACTCTGAATTGATGAAACTATGAAACTCCATCTCTTTCGAAGACATATGTCATCTCAATCACTAAGGTTGCAGTAGGGTGTGAACTTCTTGCGCTCATAGAAATACTTGACAATTTGTGGCAAATATGTCGATCTTTTTTGCTGGACACTGTCAATTGGATCTTGTCCAATTGTCATCCACGTCTCACAAAAGATCTTGCCCTCTTTCATGGTGTAGCCATCGGTCCTTTGGATCTTTTTTTTGTCTTGCACCATTGTTTAGCTCGGCTTCGTCGCCATATCGGCATATGTATCATCGACGTCCGTCGGGGTTCCCTCCATCGCTGTCCATTGGCTTGGCATCATGCCCAAAAAATGGCTCGTCATTGTTGTCAACAGCATTTTGTTACACGTCGTCGTCGAGATCGTCGTCCAAGGTTGTCGCCTTAGTGATTGCAACACAGTCTCGTCATCCTCCTCCCTTACAGACACCTGGTGAATCAAATCTTCGAATAGTACGCGGGGCGCGGGCATGTTTGCCACCGGGATCCTATGTGGGCCCTTGCCATGGTCCTGTGTCAGCTCGTAGGGTCGGGGGTGTGGTTGAGGTCGATGCTAGGCTCCTCCAGCATCAACGTGATCTCCGTCGACGTTGAATGGGAGCCGCTAAGCCCGGAGCGCGCTTGTACATGGACGATGGGAGTGCATACCCCCTCCGTCGATGCGGCATGCGACCGTGAGCGGAGTAGCGGATGTGCTGCAGCCAAGGACACCGAGCTTGTCGACGATGCACTGGACACGATGCCGACGCCAGCCAAAGCTAAGGCTTTGGCGAGTGCCTCTTGTTTAAGAAGAAGAAGGGTCTGGGAGGCGAGCCCTTTGGCAGCGACTTCGGCGGGTGGCGATGACCTCAGACTGTTTTGCTTCTTCGATGGCGGCTTTTTCTTTAGCCACCAGTGCCTTGGTCGCACCTCTCCAGGTGGCGCGCTTCCTACTCTCCTCGGCCTGCTTCGAATCCGTTAGGTCCTTTTTTGGAATCGAAGCCCTCGGCTTGGTGGCCTTCTTGGCCTTGGTGGTGGTTGGGGTAGCGGCGACGACGGCTTCCTCCATCGCTCTGGCTACCTGTTTGGCATCGCCAAAATTCGAATTTAGGTGGAAGTGAATGCGGGTGAAATGCTTTTCAGCCACTGGCTAATGGGTCAGGGGAGGACAAGACTACGACGTGCCCGGACGCTCTTGATGTCCGCCCGACGCAGATTCAACATAAATTTAGACTTGAAATGAGTCATTGCAGACTGATTCATTTAGACCGTACCGCTGGACCGCGTCCCCTATTCATTCAAACACGCTTGAACCGCAAGGAGTCGTTCGGATCGGGCCGGAGACGCCTTAAAGCCATGCCGGCCGGTCCACACGACTTCTCGGCCGTCCGGTCGTCCACTGCTCCCGTTCGACAAATGGACACACATTCCAAATGTCAGTGTACTGCCGAGGCCGTACGTACTCCAAATGTGGTTACAGCTTTAATGCGTCAACTAGCCGTTCAGGCTCGTGGTTTCTGTTCGAATATTTTGCTCTGACGAGTAGTGCAACGGCACCACCTCTCCTGGGTATGGTTAAAATTTGAGATTTTGCGATCAAAGTTACTGTGTGGCATATAAACGGGCGCCCCGATTTTTCTCAAGTTCAACAGATAGATAACTACTAAACCATGACGAGTTATTGCCGGCTTAAACAAATTTTATAAATAAAATATGGCTGTTCATTCCGAACATAGCAGAGCAGGAATGTACGAGTAAGATTAAGTCTGCTTGCAACTCACGTTTTCCTTTTTTTATCCGGAAACTCCTTTTGTCTCATGAGCTTCAATGCTCTCTGTATATTAAAAAAATTAGAAGCTATTTTTACAAGTTTGAAATAACTGCGAAATAAAATCCTGAAATTAGCTAATATTGTATCCCACAAACATTGAAAATCTCGGTTCAAAATGTTTTGTATTCTCAGCTACACGAAAATGACAACGTTTGATCTTTTTGTGAGATTTAAAATCACTATACTCAGATCTACAATTTTACCATTTTTAATTAGCTTAAAAAATACACATTATTTTTAGTTGATATTTTACATGTTTGTGGGATACATCATTACATGTGTTCAGGATTTTGTTCATAATTTTTTAAAAATTGTAAAAATACTTTTACAGTTTTAATATCCAGGGAGCACTGATGCCCATCTGCACAGAATCTTCACTCTGATCTGGCAACTAACGTCGTTCTAAATACACCATTACATTCTCTGATACTGTGAGAACATAGAGCAGGCTGTGCCGCTCTGCATTAACTCGTACCGTTGTACAGCAATGAATCACGTATACTGGACGAACTGAGAGACACCCGGACAGATCGGTACATACACACAAAGTCAGACGGGGACAAAACAGTTCATTCTTGAATTTGCATTCGGCCGTTGTAAATTTTGAACAAGCTCAGCGGATGCGCGTGCATGCAGTTAATGTCACGAGTTCGTGCACATAGTTGTCCATTGAGACCTAAAAAAAAGTAGTAGTGACAATTGGTTTTACTTCTCCACCGTTGTCGGTTTAAAGGAAAAAAATAAAGGTAAGAAGTCAATAAAGGCTTCTAAGTTGTGAAAAAAAAGGCGATTGAGGTTTGGAAGACTCCTAAGCACAAGTGCAATTTTTCGTGGTTCATTCTCTACAACATCAACATCGATGAGCTTTTGAGTTTCAACAAAATTTCTGAATCTTGGATAATTTTGATATCTTAAAAAAACATGTCCTGCAAATTTCCAGATTATATCAAAAAGAATTTTACAGCTTCCATTTCAAACAAAACAATCTCGTAGAATTTTCGGTTGAGGACATTGCAATCACAAGTTGAATGATCTGTATCATCCAATCGATCCATCAACAGATCGGCCGGGAGCCTTGCTTGGAGGTGCTTGGGATCCCATAATGTTGCCCACGAGGATGGCTATAAGCAAAATATGTGTTATTAAGGTCACATATATGTTATGGAGATCAACTCTTAAGATTTTGTTGGGCTTTGGCGTTTTTTTTTTGGATTGGGACTGTTTAGGAGTACCGAGGACATGCTCTTGAGGGTGAATGGTGCATATAAAATGTATCCATAAATTTAGTAGTTTATTGTGACATATTCCAGGACATTTACATCTTATCTACTGGTATATATAATCACGTTAAAATGATTTTGAGGAGAACCCATATAATCACATAAACTATAATCACGTTGTTTTGAGATTTCATATTTGTTATTCACCATGATGTTAAAATATCAAAGATTATACTCTGGTTATTCGTAAATCTAGCCTGCGAAGTTTTCTTTTATTAGATGAGTATTAGAAAGATGTGTTGCCTCATCCTTATCATAGGACGCAATGCCCATATATATTAATGTGTATCAAACATTATACACAAAGTTTGATCAATTATCTTGTTTTATGAAGTTGTTTTCACAGCACCAAGTTTATGAGAGAGAGAGTAGACAAGTGAACCTATGAACCTAGCTTGTTTTTAATCTTAAGAAACACATTTTATTTCCTTTTACACACACCCTTATTTTCTACAATTATTCAATCCAAAAACACTTTTATAGCTTCCATTCGTAATTTACATATAGTTTAGGTGTTCCCCTCACCGCTCCACTTATTTGTACCATTGCATATAGTTACTATACTTTTATTGTTATTTTATTTTGTTTTCAATTCTAATACAAACAATGTGCTTGAAATCCACACAGTGGAGTTGCAGACTTAAGGCAACGCATCTTGTCTTGCAGGTTGCAGACATAAGGCAACGCATGAGGAAAATGATATGGTGACTCTAGGTGTTGCAACAAATGTTGCGCTCGTGCCGTACGTGCTTTTTGCCTTTGTTACAAATTTTGGTTTCTATACTGCATACACAGAGAGGATATTTAAACAATTTGTGGCCAACGATGCAGATTTATTGTATACCCATCAAACTCTTCTGCATTGTTGTTTTTGTATGTTGCCACATCTTTTGGTATGGTTTTGGCACACATTTTTGGGCTTTGGAGGATATCCCTCGGCATGCTCTAGGGTTTAGTCATAAGTCGAGACATAGTAAACATTTGCAAAAACTTAATGATATATTTCTAAAGATTATTCCACGCTTAATAAATTGTTGGTGCTCATGCTATTTTTTTGAAAAAACATATAGTAGGTTAGCAAGCCCATTCTTAGTATTTAAAATTGGTGACTTAAAGTTTCGAAAGAGAAGATATGCATTGTGAAGTGATGGTATTTCCTTTTTGTTCCGAAATACACATCTTGGAAATCTTAGTTATGAGTGAGATTTTGCTGACAGGCTAAGATGAGACTACTCAGAGCAAGTACAGCGTTGTAAAAAGAGTGAGTCTAAGAAACCTTAGACACATGTCTAACCGATGGGAAGGGTGGTACTAAGAAAAAGATTCCATGAATTGAGTCTAACACTAGACATAAGGTCCAGCTAATTTAAAAACTATTTCAATTCAGCAAGAAGAGAACAGTTCGGTGTGGAAAGGCGAAGCATCTTCTATTTTATAGGTCCCACTAGTTGTGTTAGACAGTGTCTAGCCAGTGGAGCATTTTTGTTTTGTTAGACTTTTGTAATACATTTTTCTTAGACAAACTAGCTGTTGTGCATGCTCTCACGCGTGACGGCAACGCAGACTTCTAGGTCAAGGCGCGCGTGACTAAAGAGGCTTTGCGATCTTAAAACGGTACGACACAAGGGTATATGTGAGTCTCTGAAAATGTACTATGTCGCATCAAATCATTATCACATCAACAGTTTTCCTTCTTTCTACAAAGCTCAAAAAATGGGACAAACTTTAAGCTAACAGTATATTCATTGTGGCAAATAGTTCGGTGCACTAAATCCTTTTGAAATCACTTTGGGGATTGGCCTCTTTGTTTGTACACGTCTTATCTAATGGTGCAAGTGAGTGCACATCACATCACTTTGAGTCATATGTCTTTTCATCGTTGTCCCCATTCACTGAAGCAAAATTGGTAGCAGTAATAAATGAATGAAGGGACAAACACTTGAACTATGCGAGTAGTATTTATATTTGAGCTACTCCTTTTCATGTTACACAAAATTATATAAGATCAAACTAAAAAGCAGAAGAAATAATACGTATAGGGTCACAATCAACCACTTGCATAATTCCCCGAGAAATTCACATTATGAGGGCCCATTTGATTCAAAAGATAGAAAAAACATAGAAATAGGTAAAAAGCGGGATTAGAATGTCATGTCCAGTTGAATCATGTATGATTTTGAACCTATGGGAATTTATTTAAACCGTGTTTGAATAATAGGAAAATAAAAAAATTGTAACATGATGTTTGAGTGGAGGGAATTTTCCCTCCAAAATGAACATTTTTCTAAGGATATAATCTTATGAATCAACGAATGCTCGTAACAAAATCTTAAGGATCAAAATCTTCCAAAATTCTTATGGGATTCCTTTGAATCAAATAAGGCCTTATGGATTTTTCGGGTCAACATAATAATTTGATAGGATTGTATGTGTAAAACAAATTTTAAACAAGGTTAGAAATTGTCATCTGGCTGGAACACGGAAAACGTGCCCCAACCCTACATGAAAGAGTGTAGAAAATACATTAGAGTGGATGTAGAAATTTCTCTACACTGTGTTTGAATGTATGAATTTTAGATTGAAATTGAATGGGCTAGAAATTCCAAATCCAAGTTGGAAACAAAATGGACTGCAATTCTATTTCTGTTGTTTGGATGCATATGGTATTTGCGCTCGGAATCATAGGCTAACGCCCAATTGTAAATCCAGATGTGCAGGCCATGGAATTGAAAGTTATGTTCAGTTTTGGCAATATAAACTTGTCTAAATGTATAAAAATAGTTGTGTGTATATTTGTTCAGGCCATGGAATATTTGATGCATCCTAAATTTTAGATCTTCAGTGCTTGCCTCACCACCTACCGATTCTCCCATAGTTCTGCAATTTTAGAAAAAAAAATATAGCACATACCACACTATACAACAGAAGAAGAGGCCATGGAGGCCATTCGGGACATGCCAGACGCGTGGCCGCCTTCTGCCTCTGCCTGCCGGTCGTCCACTGCCACCTTTCCCCCTCCGCTGCTTCCCCTACCACCATCGTATGCCTTCGGTCGATCTAGGGTTAGGGGCACGGAAGTGGAGGGGGCGAACGCCATGGCCACCGCTAGCCGGCTCCGACGGCGTGGGGACGAAAACGAACCTGCAGGAGGAGGGCGGGGAGAAAGGAGGGATGGGATTACTCACCGGAGCCGCCGCCTTCGTGTTGTCGTGCAGCGTGCACGTGTGGGCGGGAGTTCTCTGTCGAGAGTGGACGAAGCGGTATGCGAGAGAAGGTTTCCGAGCCTTTCCAAGCTCTCACGCTCGAAAACGAGCGAGCGCACGTTAAACGAGGCTTGGGCCGGCGCGAAACTAGCTCGAAGTTTCCACGTTGCAATTCATAAGCCACCCAATCAGCTAAATTGGGCTGGCCATTTCCAAAAGGTCAATTCGGAGCCCCAATTGAGACATCCGAACACACGTAACATTGTGATTTAGTAATGAAATCCATGGTTCCTCAAAAAAGAAAAAGTAATGCAATCCATAAGATTTAGTAATGAAATCCATGGTTCCTCATAACGAAATCCATGGTTCTTTTAATCCAAAAGACTTGCTTAAAAAAATCCTATGAATTAGGTTCCTCTAAAAATCCTCTCAAGATCCAATCAAAAGAGGCCCCTTATAAAATTCCGCGAGAAAGTTTGAAAGCGATGAGCTGAGATCGAGAAACAGGCGTGTGTGCAGTGGAGACAGGCTCTGTTCACGCCCCATCGCATCGGAGTGGCACCCATTTCCATACTTGAAAGATGAAGTAGCATGCAAGGAACCGAAAGGACGCCACCGCCGAAAACCCAAAGAAGAAAACATAATTTACACATACTCGCGTCTACTCTACTACATGTACAGTACAGATAATCACATTTTTTACAGGACAGACATACGTGCTCTGCACTGCACTTCTACTGACGAGACGTCGCTGCAGCCTCGCAGCGGCGTGCTGCCGCGGGCCCGGACGCGACGGCCTCCCACACGTCGCCGAAGGCGTCGACGATGTCGCGCCGGTGGCGCTGGTCGTTCAGCGCCAGGAAGCACCGCAGCAGGCGCTCCAGCCCGTCGGCGTCGTAGATGCCGCGCCCGACCACCATCTCCGCCATGGACCGCCGGAAGTCCGCCCGCGGGTCGTCGGACCGCTTCACCACCGCGAAGCTCCCGGCCACCACCGCCTCAGCGTCGGCCGTCGCCACGGCGCCGGAGCTCCCCGACGAGGTCTCCGTCGCGGTCGACGTCACCAGCGTCGTGGTCTCCGCTGGTGCTCGGCCGCCGAAGCTGCGGCTGCTGTACGCGCTGGGGTCGTCGTCGCTGCTGAACCAGCCGCTGTCGCCCGACGAGAAGCTCGCCAGGGCCGCCTTGCGGTGGAGCCGGCGGCGGCGGCGGGAGCGCCGCAGCCGGCGCCGCGCGTCGATCTTGAGACGGGGCGTCTCCTCGCCGTCGGAGGCGGCGGCCTCGATGACGTGCCAGCGGGAGCTCTTCAGCCAGCGGTAGGCGGGCGTCCCGGGAGCCGGAGGGAGATCGTCGGCGGAGTAGTCCGCGGCGCAGCCTCTGGCACCGCAGCTCTCGGGTGGCAGGGGACGCCGGCGAGGGGGGCCGCGCGGGCAGCATGTACCGGCTGGGGGCGTGAAGACGGGTGACTGGTGCAGCTTGGTTGTGGGGATGACCACGGCGGCGGCGGAAGGGGAGCGGCAGGAATGGAAGAGGCGCTTGGCCATGGGTGGCGGAGGAGCAACGCGAGCGGTCGTACGATTCAACGACGTGACCAGTGCAATGGAGTGGTGTAAATGTGGCGGGTGTTGGGAGTTTATATTGGGAAATGTGGGCAATGCGAGGATGGGGTCGGAGGAGGAGGAACAGGCAAGGGGTTTCCGTAGAACTGGTGGGAACTGAGAAGTGATCTGTGATAGCGACTGCGTTTGTGGAGTGTTCCATGTAATGATGATTTTGTAGTTCTACAATTGTATTGATCTTGCTGGTACTTCTGAGATTAAAGAAACAACTGGTACAAAAAGAATTTTGATAAAGAGATTATATTAAGCAAGTGCTGGGAATTAGCTTGCAAGAAACTGCAAAAATTCAGCCGCCACCGGAGCTGTCCGATGCACTTAACCAAGCGAAATCCATTTTCAATGTAGCAAAAGTTTCATGTATACATTTTTTGTTGTTGTTGTTGTTGTTGTTGTTGTTGTTGTTGTTGTTGTTGTTGTATATATTACTATGCAACATCCGACAACAACACTTTCTTCGTAGTGTGTACAAGTTACGAAAAAGGATTACAAACATTTTTAAGGCGTCCACGTAGCAAAATAAAAAAAAAAACATATGCAACAAATATGTCCTTAAAAAAACATCCATGTAGCAAAAACCAATGACGTATGCAACAAATATGTCCAGCAAATCCAATATTATTCAAACATTTTTGCAACGCTGGAGAAATATTTTAGCGAATCTAGCATTGTATCATTTTACATGTAGATACACAACAAAAAAGGGAGTTTGTAGCAAATCACAACACCATATGCAAGACCGAAAGTTTCGAGAGCAAATTAGTCACCCCTGCTTCAATTGCGGGGGTATTAAGATGATGATGCATGTTTAATGATCCATTTGTTTGACGCTCACGTAGAGACAAGGATGTGCTAAGGAGGAAGTTGGGTCCGTGGTGACACGAAGACCAGAAGCTCGGAGGCTAGCGACCTGATGAGGAGGAAGAGCTTTAGATCCAAGTTGGTGGCATGAGGAGAAGAAGATGAGTCTGGTAGTTTGACGAGGAGGATAGGCTCCTGGTCAAGGGGAGCACGAATGAGCGAAGTCTAGGTCAAGACCAAACAAGGAGGTCCTTGGTTGGGATTGGCCAAACTCTAGTGATCAGTGGTGTACAGACCGACACCGAGTGAGGAGGTGACGGCGCACACACTAAAAAAGGAGGAAACCTAGAAATATTATTATCGTTGTGTGTTCTTGGTGTTGTTTCACTCGAGTAGAAGACAAAGTTGTGAGCCAGATGGTCCACGAGAAGAGAAGTCACACGCGGGTGAGAAGATAAGGCACGGACTTCTCGTGTGGAACAAGCCGTTTGATGCGTCGGCCGATAGTTCTAAAGTGACTTTCTTATATTAATACCAAGAGCCAGGTTAAACATCAAGGATACACACGGCCAAAACATCCTCCTTGAAGCAATTAGAGACGTGTACCAGGAGCAATATCACCACCAGTGGTGACACATCCATTGGCGGACCTTGGGCCAAAATTCTGGGGGAGGGGGGGGGGCAAAATGGGCCGGGGGGGGTGAAATCTGGGCTTCAGTTAGATTTTCAATTGATAAATGGGCCAAATACCGGTGAACAGTAGGCAAATTCTACATGGGCTTGGGGGGCGACAGCCCTTTTCGCCTCCACTAAGGTCCGCCAGTGGACACATCGACTGTAAAAAACTTCCATAAAACGACGCTTGCAAGAAGCTAACATTGCACCACACCATCGTTGTCTAGTCTTACCATTATAGTGAGATCCTAGTGACATGGATATACCCTACGGGAGCCTCACATTGGTATACCCGGTCCAGCCTAGAAAAGACCCACGTGAAGACTTGCTGTCCAAAAAAAATTCGGGTGGCCCCAAGCCTATTACAAGTTCGACTCCTTGAAGGACACGACTAGCTGTAGATAGGATTTCAAAAGGTTTAACCCTATCTTGTAACCGACTTGACCTACCCCTAGGACCTGACCTAGCTATATAAAGGCCAGATGGGCATGGCGAGAAGGATCTCTCCACCTCATACACACACCTCACGTCAGATCACATCTGCGCACCCCCTATAACCCTCGGTTCCGTCGTAATTAAGAACATACAAGTAAGACTAGGGTTTTCCCTCCGGGGACCTGAACCTGGGTAAACCTCGTGTCCCCGCGTTGCTTACCTGTTAACCGTCTCGCGACTTCCAGCATCCCCATCTTCTATGGTTTGGTTAGCCTTTTGTTGTACTATGAAAAAGAAAATTGTCCTTCTATCTAAGTCTAACAGAAAAGTGGTGAAATGTAATCATTCTTTGTTGTAAATGTATTGCAGGAGATATCTATAAGTAACTTTGCATAATGATGTGTACAAAATGAGTTTAACACAAAATAACTCAGCAATATCAAACCAATCTTTAGCAAGTATATCCAAAAGAAATATAATATATTTGTTATGTAAAAAACATACATTGAATTCTTCCATTGTGGTGTTAAAGACATGAATTTAAAGAAATGACTAGACCTTAATATTCACACATAAATGTAACATTGCATAGGGCCACATGTATGTTCTAACTTTTGTTTGTTGATGTGGCATGTATGTTTGGAGAATGATATTGTTTCCATGAGGGATCATTCTTTCGATTCCCCGGGTCCCTCGTGTCTGCTACATCTTGCACCCATTGCATCTTGCGGTTGCCTGCACTTGCCCGCTCCGCCTGTAACCCGTGTCGCCGTACCGTCGGGTCGCCATTGTGCCTTCACATCACCGGGTCGTCGCCGCACTATCCCACTGCCTCGGTCGAGGCAGTCTTCGCTTACCGCGATGTCGCATCTCACGCCGCGCTGGCGCCTGTGTCACTGTGTCCCCTGTAGAAACTCGGCGTCGCGACTCAGAGACGCCTCCGTTCTGCCCCACCGCGCACTGTGCTGCCTGCCTCTCGTGCTGCCACGCTCCTCACTTCGGCTCAACTTGAGACGGATGCCTCTGGCTCGATGCAACCATGGCGAGTTAGCTAAAGGATTTTGCTAGGATGTTATTATAAGACAAATGTATTGCTACTTCCTCCTATCCATATTACTTGTCGCTGAAAAAGATGTACGTGGCACTAAAACGTGTCTAGATATACATCCATTTCAGCGATAAGTCATATAGATCGGAGGGAGTACAAAAGTTTTATTTTTTTGCTAATTGAATATAAAAAGCTTGCCATGATGGTTTTGGCGAGAATCCGGCGACTTCTCGGCGAAGTAGTTTTTTGCTACAATGGTACAAAATATTTGCTAAATTTTGTTTTCGGATTTTGATATAATAGCATTTTCTTGCTACGAAGTATCCGGCAATGTCTCTCTGTTAAAGTCAGTTTTCTACATCATCATTTTTTTTTGCTACCACCTATTTCATATTTTGCTAGAATAGTGTAATTTTTTTGCTAGAACGTCTTTCAGCGAAGTCAGGTTTGGCTACATTATTATAATTTGTTTTGCTAGAAAGTCTCTGGTGATCAATTATTTTTTATTCTATTTTAAGGCGTACTGTTTGTTGCTACGCTTGTAGCAAAGGTGCAACATTTTGTGGCAAATAGGGGATAGGAAACATTTTTTAGTGAAAAGTTGGACACGTGGTTAACCAGATAAGAAGTTTTGGACGTCCGTATGTTTTCATCGTGCCCAAAAATTCGCCCCAAGTGTTGAATTGTTATTTTATTTTGGGCATGACCATGTCCATTTTGGATGTTTCTTCTCGGTAGTAGCATATTTTCCTGCCTGAATCGACCAAACCATACGCCCAAGGCATTGGCAACAAGTTTAGAGGTTCCTTAGGCTTATGATGTATGGGGTGCAACCGAAAACGAATGTTAGATTCGTGTGCAACACTTCACTATTACCGTCACTCAAAAGTTAATGTGAGTATCGTACATTCAGGATGTGGCGAGCAAATTGGTGCCAGCAAAAGGGTGGGCTACCAGGGATGCAAGTCGTGTGAACTGATCCAAACATGCTCTAAATTAAACTTGCTACTAGCGTGTATGCCGAAGCTGTCTGAATTGTCTCGGTAGGAAGCAGCGGTGGAGAGAATCTCACGCGCGTGATTCCTCCGTACCCGGATGCCTCTTTTGAGCTGGATTCATGCACTTGCATTTCCTAATGTTATCGGGTACTAACTCATCCATAGCCAGTCGTGGTTTGGTCACACGAAGCTGACCCGACTGAATCAATGTGAAGAGGAGGACGGGTACTGTAGTAGCGTTTCCATGCCGAAGGCATCGTTGCATGCCAAGTGCGATGTCCGTCCTGTATGCTGGGCGGGCCTGTTGCCGGTCTCCGGGCGATCAGCGTTGCAACCGCCATCGCCAGAGACCGAGACAGCGTTTCGAAACGGAGTATGAGAGCAGGGTACATGCTGTGGTCCTTGTCAGCCACTATCACCGTTTCTCCCGTCCAGCTCGCGATCTAGGAGTGAGTACTCTCGCTTTCGACGAGTTATTACTACTGTACCTTGCCTACTCTACTCCGCCTCACAAATGGTTAATTTCCCCCCACAGCTTCGCCTGTCCGTCACTCCGTCCACGACATTTTCAAGCTGTGCAGGTGGGGTTTTTGAATTTTGAAGCTTCATCCCTCGCCCACATTTATTAACTCCCCGATTTCACTGCAAGTAGAAGTAGTACTACTGGCCCTAGTAGATCCTGGTCCGTGCTCGTATTGTACCCGCGCCATCGCTGCACGAAAAACACACAAAGAATGAATAGTAACATGACGATGGGCTCCATAATAATTTCTCTCGAAGGAATGGGGCGATCCATCGCTGATCGATGCCCGATGCAACTAGACACAGGAGCGCAGCAGCAAAGCCCTGTCTGTCACGACGTACGCTGCCTGCTGCTTGCTAAAGCCAGAGCGCCCGTGCGGGGGCGCTGCGAACCACGGCGCTCGGCAGCACTCTCTGCAGCTCAGTCCCTTCCAGCTGCGAGAGCGCGCGTGCGCCGGGCAGATCGAAGCGGCCAGCGCGACTGCACCGCGTCGCCGCGCGCCGTACCCGTACGTAGCGGGAGCTTCCACGATGGATTCGATCGGAGCAGGTAGTAGCATCGTCACCCCCGTGCGCGCGCGGTGATGCGGTCGCGGCTCTTCTGATCCTGACCCTGTCAGTCTGTCCCGGGGCGTTTGTCCGCGCCCGCTTGTCGCGTACGACGGGGCGTGTCGGTGTCGCGCACGGCCGGCGCTCCAAGTGGACATGCCGGGAGAGGGTTCCTTCCGGGTCACCCAGGGCCCGTACGTGGTGGTCGTACTCGGTTCGTGGTCGTACGCCGGGAGACGGGGTCAGGTTCCATCCAGGCAATGCAACGCGCGGCGTTGGAACCGCGGTGCATTTGCGTGAGCCTACTATAGTACACAGTCTTCCCTTTCCTTTATGTATAGAAGCGCAGCTGTCGTACGAGTCGATGTCAATCGAGGGGTCAACTTCCGAGCAGCGAGCAGCGAGCAGCAAGCTGTTCTGGGAAAGCTATTTTTGTGCTAGTATAAAGAAGCGCGCGCTTGACCCGGATACTTGGGCCAAATACGTGAATACAGATACTAACACAGCTTGTCTTCCACCAGCCTAGTCTAAATTATTCAGTGCCCTCTTTGGACCGTATATATATAACAACTAAAAAACACATTACCCTAAGAAACAAAACTATAAAACACATGGATAGAAAACCGCGGGATAGAAGTTATTTCGATCTAGTATGAATCTAGCCACGTCGTGCGACGGCCTCTCCGCCGCATGGTTCCGTCTAAATAACTAGGGCTGGACCATCCGAGCAGCTCGACTCATTAAGATTAGTAAACCCATTAAGGATAACGAGCAAAAAAGTAAGTAAACCTTGGCTCGGCTCGTTAGATGTTAACGCACGAGCTGCTCGTTAAGAAAATACATCAACCTCGGACAGGGGCATATACATAATTAAAAATAATAGTTACAACCACATATAAAACGACATATAATTATCAATAGCAGTGCCACATACTTGACCAACACTAACTAACTCGTCGACATTTCAACAATACCATAATAACTCGACGACCCAACAGAAATATATGATACAATTCCCAACTAGCTAACATTGCAACACGATACTT
Source organism: Avena atlantica (assembly GCA_910589765.1). Taxonomy (NCBI): domain Eukaryota; kingdom Viridiplantae; phylum Streptophyta; class Magnoliopsida; order Poales; family Poaceae; genus Avena; species Avena atlantica. Next base: position 44,559,331 of record OU342737.1, read on the forward strand.
CTATAGAAAGGTCTCCAACAATTAAGGTCTCTAAAACAGAAACGGTTAGAGAAGATAACTAGTTGCTTTCCACACAAGAATCAGGAAATGGTATGAATTCCACACCATCATCATTGTCATCTTGCTGCGAAAGAAATGATATAAGTTAAATATTTTACTCAAATTGTACAAATGCTGGTAAAAAGATAGAAAGGAAGTAAACTTACATATTGCGTTCTATGTTTAATTGAGATATTTTTTTTATCATTTTATGAAGGTGGCCGCACAAACAAGTGCCTCGACCATTTTTGGACGCAAAGAACTACGGTAGTCATCAAAAACTCTAGAAAACAAGAAAATTTCTTATTTGACACTGGGTTAAAATATGGTTCCCTATTTGGCCCTAGAACAAAATCCCTTCCCTATATGACATTGGATCAAAAATTTATGCCTAATATGACATTTCCGTCCATTTTGACCACTAACGGTGTGAAGCGGCAGTTGGAAAGACACCTTTGTCCCTGGTACAATAAGTAAAGAAAAAATCTATGTCTTCTCCGTGCTGAAGAGCAAGTTGTTGATCGGCTGCCGTTGGCTCTAATCCTTGACAAGGAAGCAGCGAAACTTGCAAGGGTGTGCTGGTTGTTCTCGCCATTTACAGCTGTCGGGCCGGCACTAGGACCGCGCTCGCTGGGCTCAAATGTCAGGCTGCGCCAGTGTGCCGGCGACCTCGAGCGTACGTGTCGCCAAATTCTTTGACATGGCCGCAACCGGTGGCGCTTGCACAGACCACTACTAGAGAAAAGCCTATCCGAGACGCACCAAAAAGCCTATCCGAGACGCATATCACATGTGCCTCTAGCTTCAAGCCTCGGGTATTTCTTATGCGAGGCGCGTCTGATATGCGCCTTCTATACTTCACATATGCGAGGCGTATATCGATATGCGCCTCGCATATGTGAAGTATAGGAGGCGCATATCATATGCGCCTCGCATATGTTTCAGAATGCGCCTCGGGTATTTATAGTATATGCGCCTCGCATATGTTTCAGAATGCGCCTCGGATATTTATAGTATATGCGCCTCCTATAGTATCCTATATGCGCCTCCGGTAATATTTTCGAAATTCAAGTTTTACAGACCACTATAAATAATAATATACAGATATTCAAATATACAATATAGTCCACAGAATTTTTCAGAAACTTGCATTTTGCCAAAGCATAATAGAACCAACATGAATACAATACATTACACATCAATCATGACATACAAGTTCATACATCAAGTGTTTGTGCCACAAGTTCACACCTCCGAGTACAAGTTCACAATCACATTACACCTTCGAGTACAAGTTCACAATTCACATTACAACTCCAACGACGTAGCTCTACCTTGATGAAGTAGAACACAACCTACAATGAAGAGCAACAAGGTGGTGATCACGAGGAAGTTCCTCCACTTCTTCCTTCCATGCCTCCTCCACTTCTCTTCCGCCACCTCTCTACTCTCATAGCCTTGGTAGCTGTTGCCCGAGAAGTTGTTCACTTGCTTCTGGCAGTCTTTCCACTCCTCGTACACACCTGGAACCCGACCGACGTACACGACATAACACTTCTTCGCCATCTCCTACACATAATAAAGATGATATTACGAAACATATATGTTCACAGTATGATTGCACACATTACAATAATGAAATCAGAGATCACAAACCAGGCTAGTAATTTTACACGCCAACACAAGAACCGATAGATACTATGATGTATACTAGAACAATCATGGAGCCAATTGATGTGTTTCAGTCGGCACAAAGAGGTACCTGATCAGTACACCTGCAAGTGAAGAGGTACCAGATGAATACGGAAAAGTACCGTGGTTTGCTCAAGTAACCCATATTCTAAACAGATCTCGGCATTTTTTTACTTCTGATGATTCAATGCATATCATCATTGCAGATCTTCTCAAGCACATGATTTTTGGGGAAGCAACAAACATGATTTCCACTTTCCAGTGAACCAAGATCACTATGGTACATAGCAGATGCAGAAAAATGCAAATCAGCTGTATGCCTTCAAATGTTTGATCATAAATCAGTTGAAGAGAAACAATAAAACATAGCTGAATGACGAATTAAACAGGAGGGATAACTAATAAATAACTGCTTCTGAAGAATTTTGAAGGCAACAGGCCTAAAAGCCTGATTTAGGTTCATATGCATCTGAAAGTTAGCAGATATAGGAGGCACGTTGTGTGGCCGCTGTAGCAAAGAGAAAGCTATCAGATAAAGGTTGATCGCATTGACTATGACAGATAGCATTAAACGTGGAATTGGGCCTGAGTCCAAATCCAAACGGCAGATGACCAAGTAGTATCCATTCTAATGTGATCCAATCCATATCCAATCCAAGTTTAACTTTGTATTATCCAAGTCCGTCCAAGTCCAAGTAGCTCAAGCGCTGGATATCCATAGTCCAATGGACCTCCGCTGACACACGCATAGCTCGCTTACTTTGTCTCATATGCGTGCAGCTAGCGGTAAGTAAACCATGCATGCAGTCCGTACATACACCCTACATACTTACACATCCAGCTAGCTCTAAAATTCAACACGGAACCGAGCGACAAGCTGCTGGTGTATGCGTGTGACAGAGGCCAACATCCCAACGCGCGTGGCTGACGGTAGTGGTCTAAGCTGTCACGCGAGATGATGTTAAGCGTTGAGCTAATTAGTCCATTGGATATTGGGCTATCCATTTTAGAAATCCAAAGTCCGTTATTGATGTTGGATCTTAAGCTCCAATCGATGTCCATGTCCACTTAGATCCAATCCAATTGAATCCAATGAGCTATAGGTCCAAAATCCATTGGACTATTGATATCCAATTCCAGATTTGGCTGTATGTATACAACTAGCTTCAGATAAACCCTAAATCGGCGGTGTTGTATGGGACATAGCAGATGCAGAAAAATGCAAATTAAAAATGCAACTAGCTTCAGATAAAAGTTGTTCCTTTCTGTGTTCTTATTATGTCCCATGAGAAATCCAAACAGCTAGTAGTACTATACACCTTTTTTATGTTTTGCACTTTATTCCTGTCAGTTTCACGGAGCTAAAGGAACACAAACCTTACATGTTATCTTGAGTTAAATGACCCTGATCTCAGTGATCTCGCCACTGGACTGGCGTATCTTCTGATCTTGCTTTTTAGTTTTTGCAAATAAATCGTGAGGCAGAGTTTTTCCATTGATTTTTCTATCAGCATACAAGTTGGAGAAAGACAGACATGAATGCCCATGCTACTTGGACTTTTCTACATGACTAAATGAGCAAGTGGCAGTTACCATCGGTCACACCCAAGCACACCCATTGGCAAACTGTGTTCAGTGACATTCTTGGAGCTGATGAGTGACAACAGCGAACTATGAGGCCAAAACGTAAGGCGCTGAAGGGTGGTTCAGTTCTCCCCAAAAAAATAGTGCGAGCATCCATCATGATCTCATGGATGAACTAGGAGGTAGATTAAAAATCGACGGGCCATTTACAATTCCACACGCCATCGAATAAGTAACTAGTAATGTCATGCCACCGGAGATATTCCAAGAGCTGGAGTGTGACAGCAAGTAAAGACTAAAGGGCAAGTAATGGGCAATCCACCAGAAGAGACACTACTAGATTCATATGTCTAGGAGTAAACGAGGCACCAAATTCACAAATCTAAGTGCATAAAAGCGCCATTCTCTAGTCATCTAGTAAACAAGCAGATCAAAATAAAGAACAGCTTTACATGTGAAAAACTTCAAAAAGTATATATGTTCATAGTAGGATTGCACACAGGGGAAGAGGGATAGGGGGAAGGGGAAGGAGAGGGGAAGGGGGTCGGGGCTCACCTCGACGACGGGCTGCTGCAGGCGCGGACGGGGTGGCCGGCGGCAGGCGCTGTCCACGGGCAGCAGGTCTTCAAGCAGCAGCGCCAGGCTCCTCCTCGACGGGGCGGCGGCGGGCTCCTCCTCCACGAGGCGGGCGGCGTCGGGCTCCTCCTTCCACGGGGCGGGCGGGTCGCGAGGGCGAGGTGCTCCTCCACGGGTCACAGGTGAGGTGGTCGTCGACCCCTGTGGATGGTGGCCGAGATGTCAGGGAGAGGGGAAGAGGGATAGGGGAAGGGGAAGGAGAGGGGAAGAAGATGGGAAGGGGGTCGGGGCTCACCTCGACGACGGGCTGCTGCAGGCGCGGACGGCGGGCTGCTGCGGGCATCAGGGGCGGATCCAGGCCCAAGAACGCGCGCCGCCATGCCATTTCCGCAAGTTCGCCGGACGCGAACAACCATACCCGTCCCAGCCGTCATGACCTCCTCGGCGCGCTACTCACCTTGGCTGCTATGTTGACGAGCCACCTATGCCCTCCTCCGTGCGGGCGCGGCCGGTGGCCAGCGTCCCTCCTGTGCCGCGTCTCTATATTTTTTCTGCAGCCAGGTTGAGTTATTTTCTCTGCAGCTCCGCTTCTCCTGGTCCAGGTTCTATTTTTCTAGTGCTCCCTCCGTGCTAGGAAATTTCTTTCAAATGATATCTCATTGCCTTAGATTGAATTGCGCTTTGGACTATCTAGATTTGAACCGATTACCGCTTCTCCTGATCTAGTTGGCTCTATGTGCAAAAAGACGGAAAAAAGTGGTGCCAGGTTATGCGAGGTGCATATTGCACAATATGCGCCTCCTATAATTCAAACTATAGGAGGCACATATAGCAATATGCGCCTCGCATATGCGGCCACCTACCATCGCTCGGGCCCGCATGAGTTACTTGAGGCGCATATGGCCATATGCGCCTCGCATATTGTCAAATATAGGAGGCGCATATAGCCATATGCGCCTCGCATATTCGTGCAACTACCAATATGCGGGCCCACACAGAATATGCGAGGCGCATTCTGGTCATATGCGCCTCGCATATTATCAAATATAGGAGGCGCATATAGCCATATGCGTCTCGCATATTCGTGCACCTACCAACACGTGGGCTCACACAAAATATGCGAGACGCATTATGTCCATATGCGCCTCGCCTATCTGATATATAGGAGGCGCATATGACTAGAATACGCCTCGCATAATATGGGGCTGCTAGATTCTGTCCGTACAGGGATTATAGGAGGCGCATTCTTATCATATGCGCCTCGCCTATTTTATACTAGAGACGCATATCGTAAAGTGCGTCTCGCCTATTTTTATAGGAGGCGCATATGCTAAATATGTCTCGCATAAGCATGTCTCCTATAGCCTTTTCTCTAGTGGTGGACTGTGTACTCACCGTCATATTGTTCACGAAGGGCGTCAATCGGCGCCTGCGGTACTCAGCCGGCGATGTTCTGGCGTTCGTAGCCGAGAGTGTTGTAAAGGACTCTTCGGTTCTAAAACTAGCGCGCTTTGGTCTAGCAGCATGCATTGATAATCTAACTTTCAGTGGCCCAATTTCGGTCAGGAATCTTGATTATGATGGCTAGAGTACATAGGATCTTTCACTGGCCCAATTTGACTAATAATTATAATAGTTGGCAGTTGACACGGAGCGAAACTTGCTCTCCATCAAGGAGAAGATCTGTAGCTAATCTTGTTTACATTCATGGAGAAACCCGCCCTGTCTCTTGAGGAAAAAGATTGATTTTTTTCACTCGGTGGATACTGCACAAGGGGTAGAGGCGTCTTCTGAAGGAGCATTTAACAGAGTCAACGGTGAAAATAAATGAAAATAGATAGAAGTGTCATATAAGGAATAAAATTTAGGAAAGAAAAAAATTCTAGAGCCAAATAAGGAACCATCACTATTGGAAAAACCATTTTCGGTTCGACGTGAACAACACCAGCAGTCCCGGCCTGTCACAGCCAACGACTAGTGGGAGCACTAGTCCCGGACCGTGAGGCCTCTAACAGCTAGAAACGGCCGTAGTAACTAGTCCCGGGAGCAGGCCAGCTGGTTTTTTCGTGGACTATTAGTCCCAGATCGTATCACGGCCCGGAACTAGGTGTCCACCACTTTATATTCTACTTCCTGTCCTGTTGCCCTAAAGCATATGGTGGCCATTTTTCTCAAAGAAGCAAGCGAGTTCATGCCATTTTTTTCTCAAGATTTAGTTTGCAACCCCTAAATCCAAAGGTTTAAAAGGTTAGAACTTCATTCTTTCATCTCTTATTGCTACTTTAGCTCTATAATGCTCTAGAAGTATATATAGAGATATGGATCAATGCATGCATGCTCTAGAAGTAGAAGGATTTTGATATATATGTGTAACAAATTTTAATTAGACACATAGTTACTGAAAATTGAAATGTGTAATTTTAGAGTTTCAGAGCTTAGAATGGAATGGGGTTTTCACTGATAGAACAATAATAAAAAACTCCACATTTATCATGTTGATTGTTTTCTCCAATTCACAAATTGGTGCATGTAAATTTTTCAAAATTTAAAATTAATGCTCTAGAAGCTCTCGGTATAACTTGTAATAATTTTATCATGTTGTGTAATGGTTTTTGATATACTTTTACTATAATGCAGATGGTCCGGGAATGGATGTACGGTACTGACCGACGCTCTGGCGAGTTCATTAATGGCGTGCATGAATTTATCTGTGTTGCTGATGCAAATAAACGCAATGGTTTTGTATTCTGTTCATGTAGTGGATGTAGGAATCAGAAGGATTACTTTGACTCAAAAACCCTTCACAGCCACCTGTTGAAGTCCAGCTTCATGCCCAGTTATAATTGTTGATCAAGCATGGAGAGAGAGGGGTTATAATGGAAGACAATAAAGAAGAGGAGGAGGATGACAACTATCATGATTTCCCTGAGTACGGAGATACTTTCATGGGGGATGCTGAAGGGGAGGATGAAGAAGAGACACATGATGAACCCGCTGATGATCTTGGTCGGACCATTGCCGATGCACGAAGAGATTGTGAAACTGAAAAGGATAGGGAGAAGTTCAATCACATGTTAGAGGATCACAAAAAGTTGTTGTACCCAAATTGTGAAAATGGTCTGAAAAAGCTAGGCAACACACTGGAATTGTTGCGATGGAAGGCTGAGTGTGCTATACCTGACTCCTCATTTGAAAAGTTGCTGAAAATGATGAAGAATATGCTTCCAAAAGATAACATATTGCCCACCAGTACATACGAAACAAAGAAGGTTGTCTGCCCTCTAGTTTTAGAGGTTCAGAAGATACATGCATGCCCTAATGACTGCATCCTCTATCGCGGTGAGGAGTATGAGAATTTGGATGCATGGCCGGTATGCACTTCACTTCGGTATAAGATTAGACGAGATGATCCTAGTGACGTTGAGGGCGAGCCCCCCGGAAGAGGGTTCCTGCCAAGGTGATGTGGTATGCTCCTATAATACCACGGTTGAAACGCTTATTCAGAAACAAAGATCACGCCAAGTTGTTGCGATGGCATAAAGAGGAACGTAAGTCAGACGGGATGTTGAGACACCCCGCTGATGGGTCGCAATGGAGAAAAATCGATAGAAAGTACCCGGACTTTGCAGATGACGCAAGGAGTTTAAGGTTTGGTCTAAGTACAGATGGCATGAATCCCTTTGGGGAGTAGAGCTCCAGTCACAGCACCTGGCCCGTGACTCTATGCATCTATAACCTTCCTCCTTGGTTGTGCATGAAGCGGAAGTTCATTATGATGTCAGTGTTGATCCAAGGTCTGAAGAAACCCAGCAACGACATTGATGTGTATCTAAGGCCATTAGTGGAAGAACTTTTACAGTTGTGGCACGAACCCGGCCTACACGTGTGGGATGAGCACAAGCAGGAAGAATTTAACCTTCGAGCATTGCTTTTCGTAACAAACAATGATTGGCATGCTCTTAGTAACTGTCGTGGTGGTATCACGGCATATGCCATGGGTAGGCTAAAGTTGGGATCGATGGACGTGGAGGAATCCGGGGAGGGATGATGCAGTGAAGACCGCACTCGTATGAACAAAGAGAAATACAGTGTATATTGGATTGAAGCTCTCAAGTGGAGATAACACCTCATTCTATACATCTAATCTCTTATAATCTTGCCATACTCGTGGCTACAATCATGCTCCTTGAGCTGTATCTCCTGTGCTTCTATCTAGATCTCTCTATGAGAATGGAGGAAGAGGAAGAAGGAGAGCTCCTAGTGAGCAGAGAGGGGAGGAGCCCTTCGGGGGCCTCCCTTAGAACGATCCCCCTGGTGCTCCTTATCAAGGGGAGCCTAGGAGACAAGACTTGCTCCTCACGATTGGTATCTATGCAGCATATTCCGAGCATCTTCTTGGATGCTCAGCATATGCCTTGGCATCTTTGGAGATGCGAGGGCATATTCTTTAGCATCTTATTGATGCCAAGGGCATATTCCATATGCCCATGTGCCAGTCTGAGCTGGACTGGCACGATCCCTGAAGAGCTTGTGATGGCTTGACGGAGAGTTACTGTAGATGTTATGGATACGTTTCGACATGAATAAGAGGGCGTCTAGGTCATTATAAGTCGGCCCAGATGCCCCAGAGTCAGTGGTAATTCGGCCTGACAGAGGGTTAATTCGGCATGGGCCTGATCCAGGTCAAACTTCCTCCCTGCCGAATCAACCCATGGCCCAGCCGGGTTACTGCCTAGCCGGCCCAAGTGGCAAATGGCCAAAGGGAGCTGCTGGGGTTCTATTACCCGGGGCGGGCCTTTTCTTCTCTATGTTGGCCCAACCGGGTAAAGGAGATGGTGGACCTGGTGCTGGCGCGTGGCCCCGAGGTGGGCCGAACTGTTCACGTCGGCCCACCCGGGGGATGAGCTTGCTGGAGAGGACAGAGCGCCGGGGCGGGCCGAACTGACTCCCTGCCGGCCCAGTCGGGATTCGTTGAGGAGGCGTAGCACGCAGTCGTCATTGGCTGTCCGAAGTTAGCAGGGAGATGCTCTGGCGCGGGGTCGAGTCGACGTGGGTGGGAGAGGAAGAGTCGGGGGCGACGTCTGGCAGGAATAGGAGCTCCTGTGCTGATTCTTGGTGGGCTGAAGTGACTGAATTCGGCCCAAGCGAGATGACCCGGCCATATTATTCATGATTCGGCCTTCTAGAGCCTAATTCGGCCTGTTCCACATAGATCTAGTCCAGCTGGGGTGGGGACTGGGCCGACTTAGTGTTAACTCGGCCCAGATCGATTTTTGCCTTTGTATTTTTCTGTTTGACTCATATTGAATATCATTTTCTCATATATGTTTCTTATTTGACTCACTCAATTCATCAACTCTGGGGTTCCCGGGGGTACACCCCCGACATTAGTCCCCGAGGCTATGTGGGACTCGTAGAGTCGTGCATAGGCTTTTTACTAAATATCTCCAGAGTTTTTTATCCTGCCTACAGTCTTTTCATATATCATTGATTTCTGGCCCTCTAAGGTACTGGTTCATAACCCTTTTGGGTAAGTTTTTTGACTTCTGCCTGCTTTGCCATTGGTTATAACCCCTTTGGGCAAGTTTTTGACTTTCGGCCTTCTCGGGCACTTGTCATAACCCCTTTGGGTAAGTTATGAGTTCTGGCCTTCTTTGGCACTGCTCTTTTAACCTCTTTGGGTAAGTTATGAGTTCTGGCCTTCTTGGGCACTGCTCTTTTAACCCCATTGGGTAAGATATGAGTTCTGGCCTTCTTGGGCACTGCTCTTTTAACCTCTTTGGGTGAGTTGTGAGTTCTGGCCTTCTTGGGCACTACTCTTTTAACCCCATTGGGTAAGTTATGAGTTCTGGCCTTCTTGGGCACTGCTCTTTTAACCTCTTTGGGTAAGTTATGAGTTCTGGCCTTCTTGGGCAATGCTCTTTTAACCCCATTGGGTAAGTTATGAGTTCTGGCCTTCTTGGGCACTGCTCTTTTAACCCCATTGGGTAAGATATGAGTTCTGGCCTTCTTGGGCACTGCTCTTTTAACCTCTTTGGGTAAGTTATGAGTTCTGGACTTCTTGGGCACTGCTCTTTTAACCCCATTGGGTAAGTTATGAGTTCTGGCCTTCTTGGGCACTGCTCTTTTAACCCCATTGGGTAAGATATGAGTTCTGGCCTTCTTGGGCACTGCTCTTTTAACCCCATTGGGTAAGATATGAGTTCTGGCCTTCTTGGGCACTGCTCTTTTAACCTCTTTGGGTAAGTTATGATTTCTAGCCTTCTTGGGCACTGCTCTTTTAACCTCTTTGGGTAAGTTATGATCCGAGTCATCTGTTTCCAAATCTGAGTCATTTTATTCAAAATTGACTTATGTCTTAAGTCTGAGTTCTCTGACTCAAATCCGAGTTATATGACTCAAATCCGAGTCATCTGATTCCAAATCCGAGTTACTTTACTCAAAATTGACTTTATGTCTTAAGTCTGAGTTCTCTGACTCAAATCCGAGTTACTTTACTCAAAATTGACTTTATGTCCTAAGTCTTAGTCCTCTGACTCAAATCTGAGGTATATGACTTAAATCCGAGTTATCTCATTCCAAATTCGAGTTACTTTACTCAATTTTGACTTACATCTCAAATCTGAGTCCTCTGACTCAAATCCGAGGTATATGACTTAAATCCGAGTTATCTCATTCCAAATCCGAGTTACTTTACTCAATTTTGACTTACATCTCTAATCTGAGTCCTTTGACTCAAATCCGAGGTATATGACTTAAATCCGAGTTATCTCATTCCAAATCTGAGTTACTTTACTCAATTTTGACTTATATCTCAAATCTAAGTCATCTGACTCAAATCCGAGGTATATGACTCAAATCCGAGTTATCTCATTCCAAATCCGAGTTACTTTACTCAATTTTGACTTACCTCTCAAATCTGAGTCATTTGACTCAAATCCGAGGTATATGACTTAAATCCGAGTTATCTCATTCCAAATCCGAGGTACTTTACTCAATTTTGACTTACATCTCAAATCTGAGTCATCTGACTCAAATCCGAGGTATATGACTCAAATCCGAATCATTTGTTTGCCACGATATAACTTGATTTGGCGTGATGATGTTAATTTGCCTTTGATATGGATCCGAGATATAGATCCGAGATTAAGTTTTGGGATATGATAATAGGGCTAACCGCTGAGAGATCTGATTCGAGATGTAGATATGAGATATAGATTCGAGATATGATAAGATGGCCAATAGTCATCCGAGATATGGGATAACCTGGAAAGATGGTGAAATATCAATCCGAGTCATAACATAGCCTGGCAATCTGGCGAACTGAATAAAGCTTCGGCCCGAATCAGAGATATGATTAGTATGCCGAGTGTGAATACAAATCCGAATTATAATATACCCTGGCAAGCTGAATCAAATGTTAGTCCGAATCAGAGACAATCTACTGAGCTGAGTTAAAGGTTAATCCGAAGCATAAATAAATTGACTCAAATTATATCCGAATCATCAATAAGCTGGCCGGTAAGCTGAGTTAAAGGATAATCCAAAGCATAAATAAACTGACTCAAATTCTGTCTGAATCATAAATAAGCTAACTCAAATTCTATCCGAATTATAAATAGGCTGACTCAAATCTTATCCGAATCATAAATATGCTGACTCAAATTCTGTTCGAATCAGCAATAAGCTGGTTGGTGGGCTGAGTTAAAGGTCGGTCCAAAGCGTAAATAAACTAACTCAAATTCTATCTGAATCATCCATAAGCTGGCTGACGAGCTGAGTTAAAGGTTAATGCAAAGCATACATAAACTGACTCAAAATCTATCTGAATCATAAATAAGCTGATTCAACTTCTATCCGAGTTATAAATAAGTTGGCTGATGCACTGAGTTAAAGGTCAATCCAAAGCATAAATAAACTGACTCAAAATCTATCTGAATCATAAATAAGCTGATTCAACTTCTATCCTAGTTATAAATAAGCTGACTCAAATACAGATCTAAATCAACATAATGTTCTCTTAATCCAAAGGTGACTCTACGGATAACTTGACCACTCCCCGGGTTAAGTTATTTTCTTCCCGGGGTGAAGGATTGATTGTAGGTGGATGAGTTATCTGGCACTTACACTATACTTGGAGAAGTGTTTGAGTTAGTCTTGCTAGGTCATACCTGCCCTGCTGAGTTACCTGGTACTTACAGTAAGCTTGGAGTAGTGCTTAAGTCCTTCTTGCTGAGTCTTACCTGCTTTGATAAGAAATTGATGAAGATGTTCCCGTCCGGATGGAAACCCAACCAACGCCGCTAGAAGGCCCCGCGGTGGGCGCCAAATGTCGTGGTGGTATCACGACATATGCCATGGATAGGCTAAAGTTGGGGCCGATGGACGTGGAGGAATCCGGGGAGGGATGATGCAGTGAAGACCGCACTCGTATGAACAAAGAGAAATACAGTGTATATTGGATTGAAGCTCTCAAGTGAAGATAACACCTCATTCTATACATCTAATCTCTTATAATCTTGCCATACTTGTGGCTACAATCATGCTCCTTGAGCTGTATCTCCTGTGCTTCTATCTAGATCTCTCTGTGAGAATGGAGGAGGAGGAAGAAGGAGAGCTCCTAGTGAGCAGAGAGGGGAGGATCCCTTCGGGGGCCTCCCTTAGAACGATCCCCCTGGTGCTCCTCATAAAGGGGAGCCCAGGAGACAAGACTTGCTCCTCACGATTGGTATCTGTGCAGCATATTCCCAACATCTTCTTGGATGCTCAGCATATGCCTTGGCATCTTTGGAGATGCCAGGGCATATTCTTTAGCATATTCTTGATGCCAAGGGCATATTCCATATGCCCATGTGCCAGTCTGAGCTGGACTGGCACGATCCCTGAAGAGCTTGTGATGGCTTGACGGAGAGTTACTGTAGATGTTATGGATACGTTTCGACATGAATAAGAGGGCGTCTAGGTCATTATAAGTCGGCCCAGATGCCCCAGAGTCAGTGGTAATTCGGACTGACAGAGGGTTAATTCGGCATGGGCCTGATCCAGGTCAAACTTCCTCCCTGCCGAATCAACCCATGGCCCAGCCGGGTCATGAACGGCCCAGCCGGGTTACTGCCTAGCCGGCCCAAGTGGCAAATGGCCAAAGGGAGCTGCTGGGGTTCTGTTACCCGGGGCGGGCCTTTTCTTCTCTATGTTGGCCCAACCGGGTAAAGGAGATGGTGGACCTGGTGCTGACGCGTGGCCCCGCGGTGGGCCGAACTGTTCACGTCGGCCCACCCGGGGGAAGAGCTTGCTGGAGAGGACAGAGCGCCGGGGCGGGCCGAACTGACTCCCTGTGGCCCAGTCGGGATTCGTTGAGGAGGCGTAGCACGCAGTCGTCGTTGGCTATCCGAAGTTAGCGGGGAGATGCTCTGGCGCGGGGTCGAGTCGACGTGGGCGGGAGAGGAAGCGTCGGGGGTGACGTCTGGCAGGAACATGAGCTCCTGTGCTGATTCTTGGTGGGCCGAAGTGACTGAATTCGGCCCAAGCGAGATGACCCGGCCAGATTATTCATGATTCGGCCTTCTAGAGCCTAATTCGTCCTGTTCCACATAGATCTGGTCCAGCTGGGGTGGGGACTGGGCCGACTTAGTGTTAACTCGGCCCAGATCGGTTTTTGCCTTTGTATTTTTCTGTTTGACTCATATTGAATATCATTTTCTCATATATGTTTCTTATTTGACTCACTCAATTCATCAACTCTGGGGTACCCGGGGGTACACCCCCAACAGTAACCTTTCAGGACAGTCCAACAAGGGATACAATGCATGCACACACTGTTTAGATGAGATTGAAAGTATATATTTGGAACATTGTACGAAGAATGTGTACAATGAGCATCGTCAATTTCTTTTGGCCAAGCATCCCTGAAGAAAAAAAGGCAAGCATTTCAACGGTCTGGCATGTCACCGGACGAAGCCTAAGGAGCGTACTGGTGTTGATATATTTGAATGGTCAAAGATTTGGATCAAATAGTAACCTTTGGAAAGGGTCCTGGCGGAAAATCTGTTCCGAAGGACACTGAAGGACATGCACCCATGTGGAAGAAGAAAAATATATTTTGGGAGCTACCATATTGGAAATTCTTAGAGGTCCGCTCTGCAATCGATGTGATGCATCTGATGAAGAATCTTTGCGTGAACCTGCTAGGCTTCTTGGGCTTGTATTGGATGACAAAAGATACACCAAAAGCACGAAAGGACCATCAACATATGAAAGACCCAGATGGTCTGCATCCAGAATGGTTTCAAGGTCATGTCAGCTACGCTTTTACCAAACAAGAGAAGGAAATATTTTTTGAATGCCTAAGCAGCATTAAGGTCCCGTCTAGCTTCTCGTCGAATATAAAAGGAATAATAAATATGGCAGAAAAAAGTTCCAAAACTCAAAGTCTCATGACTGCCACGTGATTATGACACAAATGCTTTCGATTGCATTGAGGGGGCTTCTACCAGATAATGTTCGAGTACCCATTGTGAAGCTATGTGCATTTCTCAATGCAATATCTCAGAAGATAATCAATCCTGAAGATCTACCATGATTACAGAATGATGTGGTCCAGTGTCTTGTCAGTTTTGAGTTGGTGTTCCCACCATCCTTCTTCAATATTATGAAACCCTGCTGGTCACCTAGTCGAAGAGATTTCCATTCTCGGTCCTGTATTTCTACACAATATGTTTCCCTTTGAGAGGTTCATGGGAATCTTAAAGAAATATGTTCGTAACCGTGCTAGGCCAGAAGGAAGCATCTCCAAGGGCTATGGAACAGAGGAGGTCATTGAATTTTGTGTTGACTTTGTTCCTGACCTTAGGCCGATTGGTCTTCATCAATCGCGGTATGAGGGGAGACGGAGTGGAAAGGATACTCTAGGAAGGAAATCAATAATATGTAGGGACCGACATTCTTACACCGAAGCACATTACACTGTTCTACATAATTCTATCTTGGCAGCCCCATATATCGAGGAACACAAGAAAATCTTACGCTCCAACAACCCTGGAAAGCATGACTCTTCGATTAGAGATGAACACATGAAGAGTTTCGGCGGTTGGTTGCAACATCTCATCAAAAACAACACTCTCGGAGATCAGCTATACTTGTTGTCTAGGTCACCATCTTCGATTATATCGACTTTCCAAGGGTACGAGATAAATGGGTATACATTTTACACGATAGCCCAAGATAAAAAGAGCACCAACCAAAACAGTGGTGTCCGCTTTGATGCAACAAACAACAATGTGTCAAAGACCACATATTATGGTTACATAGAGGAGACATGGGAACTTGACTATGGACCTAATTTTAAGGTCCCCTTGTTTCGGTGCAAATGGGTCAAGCTGACAGGAGGAGGGGTTGAGGTAGACAAGAAATACGGAATGACATCGTTGGATCCCAGCAATCTTGGGTACTTAGACGAACCATTCGTCCTAGCCAATGATGTGGCTCAGGTTTTCTATGTGAAGGACATGTCTACCAAACCTAGAAAAAGAAAAAATAAGAAAAAGAATACATCGGACGATGAGCCAAAGCGCCACATAGTTCTTTCAGGAAAAAGAAACATCGTGGGAGTGGAGGACAAGACAGACATGTCAGAAGATTGTGATAAGTTTCATGAAATTCCGCCCTTCACGGTGAAGGATGACCCAAGCATCATGTTAATGAATGAATATTCTCCATGGATACGGCAGGATCAGAAAGGAACACACGCGAAGAAATGATGTGTAATAATTGTAACATTTTATGAGTGAAGATGCTCCATGTGTCCATTTTTATAGTGTTGTCTGCAAACAATCTTGAGTGTGTTAGTCCCGTTTTGTGGCTAGACCGTGACTAAAGGGGGGCATTTAGTCCCGATTCATACTTACCATTAAGATCTGATCTCCAAACGCGTGAGGTCACATATTAGGGAGTGCCTCTATGACCAGTTTCTTGGAGATGCCGGAGGACTGGGCTTCGGCGGCATCTCCCTGAAACTGGCTGTAGTGGTGTCCCTGCTCTCAAAAACCATCTTGCAGCTTGTAACTTCTCTAACTAGATCAATATGCCTGGGAGCTAACTAATTTCACATATTAGGGAGTGCCTCTATGACCAGTTTCTTGGAGATGCCGGAGGACTGGGATCCGGCGGCATCTCCCTAAAACTGGCCATAGTGGTGTCCCTGCTCTCGAAAACCATCTTGGAGATGCCTCAAACTGGATGGAGGACTGGACTCACAAGGATGCCTATTTATAGTACAAGCAGCTCGGCATAGTGTCTACACTCACGACATAATGTCGACACTCACCCTCTATTATTAGTGCTGACTCATGTTTTGTCCCGGTTGGTGTCTCCAACCGGGACTAAAGGTTCATCTTTAGTCCCGGTTGGTGACACCATCTGGGACAAGGTACAAGCCGCACGACATAATGTCGACACTCACCCCTATTACTAGTGTTGCCTGGCCCAGTCTGCCGCAATCCCTTCAGTCGCGGTTGGTTTCTCCAACCGGGACTAAAGATGAACCCTCTTTTCATAGGCATTTCCCTCTATTTATAGGCTGCTCGATCCAGCTTGCTCGTCCTTTCCTCTATTTATAGGCTGCTCTATTTATAGGCCTTTTCCTCTAAATACAACAACATATTCATATTTAGGTAACACTCAAGACATTTATTTATATTAAAAACCGGGACAAACCGGGACTAGCTAACACTCATGACTAAAGTCGCCCCTTTAGTCATAATCATGTCTAGTCCTATAGTACGCAGCTTCAGGGTCTTCTTCGTCATTGTCATCATCATCGTCACCTGCCACTCCGGGGATCCTCAGCCCAGCCATGGCATATACCAGGGGCCACTCAGGCCTCGGATTCACGGCGGGCAGGGGAGGGGTCTCCTGGAAGACGATGTCGCTACCGCCAGGCGGGGGAGGGGCCTTCTTGTGGCTCTGTGGAGGATGGACTTGTGGGCACCGCAGGCGAGGATGGTCTCTCCCGACGATGTAGCGCATCACTCTGATGATAGTACAGTTCGCCCACCACAAACGGCGGTCGGCTTCGTTGTGGTTCACCGGGGGCGGGCCATCACCCTCGTACCTGGTGAGCTCCCTTTCCCGCCTATTAGCGAAGAAGGAATTCCAGGTGTCGTAGTTGTCGGGATCCCACTGGGGATCCATCCGCTGCTCCGGCGTGAGCTCGTGATAGAAGTGGTTCGTGATGGCTGCCTAGCGTGCGGAACCTTGAGGGACAGGAGGGACAGGAACCCCTCCAGCGCTCAGCATCCAGCCGATGGGCGGCTGGTAGCCCGGCGGACAAGGGCAGCTGGAGGCGCACAATGCCTCGGTCTCCTCGAGGGTCAGAATGTCCCAGTAGGCGTTGTCCATTGTTCTAAGAGAGGAAGGTGTGGATGTGTGGATAGCCATGGCGCGATCTCCCTAGATATAAAAGGAAATGGCGGGAAAACTTGGCGGAAAGCTTTGGGAAATGGCGAGAAATATCTTTAGTCCCGGTTAGTGACTACAACCAGGACTAAAAGCTCTCGTAAAAAGGAAAGGGCGGGAAAACTTGGCGGGAAGCGGTGGGAAATGGCGGGAAATATATTTAGTCCCGGTTAGTGACTACAACCGGGACTAAATGGATATTATATTAAGATTCTTTATATTTTTCTGATAATAATAGACATATTATTTGTTTTATTTGGATTTTTACAATAAAAGATATGATTTTCCAAAGTATTATATTTGATTTGAATTAAAAAAAAGAAAATTTACAAATGAAATAATTTATAAATGATGCAAACAGATATATGGATATTATATTAAGATTCTTTATATTTTTCTTATAATAATAGACATATTATTTGTTTTATTTGGATTTTTACAATAAAAGATATGATTTTCCAAAATTTTCTATTTGATTTGAATTAAAAAAGAAAATTTAAAAATGAAATAAATTATAAATGAAGCAAACAGATGTATGGATATTATATTAAGATTCTTTATATTTTTTTGATAATAATAGACATATTATTTGTTTTATTTGGATTTTTACCATAAAAGATATGATTTTCCAAAGTTTTATATTTGATTTAAATTAAAAAAAAAATTACAAATGAAATAATTTATAAATGATGCGAACTGATATATGGATATTAAGATTCTTTATATTTTTGTGATAATAATAGACATATTATTTGTTTTATTTGGATTTTTACAATAAAATATATGATTTTCTAAAGTTTTATATTTGATTTGAATTAAAAAAAGAAAATTTACAAATGAAATAATTGATAAATGAAGCAAACAGATGTATGGATATTATATTAAGATTCTTTATATTTTTATGATAATAATAGACATATTAATTGTTTTATTTGGATTTTTACAATAAAAGATATGATTTTCCAAAGTTTTATATTTGATTTGAATTAAAAAAGAAAATTTACAAATAACAAATTTGTCGCGGGTCGTGGCTTGACCCGGGACTAGAGGGTGCCTGCACGCGCGAAAATGAAGCGGCCGAAAAATACACACTAGTCCCGGGCCGGGGCTTAACTCGCGACTAAAGGTCTCTAGTCCCGGACGATGGCTGGACCCGGGACTAAAGGGGCGACCCTATATATTCCGCGCTAGGGGAAGTGCTGCCCACCAGCACTTGGCATTCCTTGACGAAGACGACGAAGACGAAGCTCCACAGGCGCAGACGAAGCATAGACGCAGGGGAGGTGCTGTCCGCCGGCCGGCCGCTCTGCTCCGTCGCCGCCGTGCCGCTCCGCCGATGCATTTTTCCGCCTCGCCGCGCGCCGCCGCCTCGTCTCTCGCCGCCTCGCCGTGTCGTGCCGTGCCGCCTCGCTGCCTCGTCGGTGAGCTCGATCGAGAGGCCTCGCGAGTGTGTTTTTTATAGTTTTTTTATAGTTTTTCTATTATTTTTTTATAGTTAGGATTATTATAATTAGGATTACTATAATTAGGATTATAATTAGGATTATTATAATTAGGATCATTAGGGTTTTTTGTTATAGTTTTTTTATAGTTTTTTTATATTAGGGTTTTTTTGTTTTAGTTATTAGGATTATTGTTTTACCACAAATAATATTAGGGTTTTTTGTTTTAGTTATTAGGATTATTGTTTTACCATAAGTAATATTAGGGTTATTGTTTTTTTGTTTGAGTTATTAAGATTATTATTTTACCACAAATAATATTAGGGTTATTAATTAGGGTTATTGTTTTAGTTATTAGGATTATTGTTTTACCACAAGTAATATTAGGGTTATTGTTTTTTGTTTTAGTTATTAGGGTTATTGTTTTTTCTAACCTCTTTAACTCTCTTTCTGTTATAGATAATTAAGTCATGGATCCATCCGAATATCCTGGTCGCATTGGTGAAGGTTATCTTCAGGGCATGATAAGAGGTGAAATTCCTCTTAATATTACTACCGGTGAAGATATTTTGCTCGAGGAAGAGATATCCTCATATCTGAATCCATCCGGTGATGGACTAGAGGAAAACCTAATGTATCAAGGGGAAGACCGGATGGACGAATGGCAAACAAATAACAACAATAATGATGGCCCCTCGACAGGATCCAACGAGGTACATATATATATATATATATATAAAGCCTCGTGTTACCTCTATTCATTAACTGATCTAGATCTATATTAATCACTCTCTCTTCTTCTTTTAGCCCACCGGATCGAAGCAATCGACAGCTCGAACAAAACAAGGGCCAAAAAAAAAGTTGGATGGTAATCAGAGGTTCACCATCGAAGAAATATATGATGATGGTGAACCGATTGCTCTAGAGAAGCACCAGAGGATGTTTATAAATCAATGCAGGGTGCTTGTTAGGGACAACCTGTCGATCACCATCCAAGAATGGAATCAGTCAAAGAAACCCGGTGAAGAATCCAACAGCTATGTCACCGATGATGCCAAATATGACCTTTGGAAGAAGCTCATAGCGCATTTCATACTACCTCCAGAGTATGAAGAATTTGAGATAGATGGTATTACCCCAAGGCCGGGTGGGCTTGAAAATAGAGCGAAAGTCAAGGAGTGGGCTCTGAGCAAGATGGCTGAACTGTACCGGAACCACAAGAAAAGTTTATACGCGAAATATGTCGCGGAAAAGAAAACTCCATACTTCAAAGGAGTAAACGGGAAGTTGAGAGAACAGTGACCCGATTTTGTACAGTACAAGCAATCTGATAAAGCAGAGGCAAAGTCGGCAAAAGAACGAGTTAAATGCTGCCCAAAAGAAATGCCATCATAAAATGGGTACAGGTGGCTACAAGAGTGCCGTCCCTAAGTGGGAAACTATGGAGAAGAAAATGAGGGCTAGAGGTGTCACTCCTGGTACAGATGGATGGCCCGAGAGGTCAAAGCATTGGTGGTACAGGCACATGGGATCCTTGGACCCAGAAACAGGGAAGACATTATTTCATGAAAAAATTCTAAAACCCTCCCAAGACCTTGTTCAAGCAATGAACGATGCTCAATTGGGATTGTTCCGTCCCGAGAGATAGAATGATGAGCTGACACGTGCCCTAGGGAATCCTGAAAAGGGAGGACGAACACGAGGCAAAGGCGTCGGTGTCTCCTGGAAGAAAGGGTTTCCTCAGTACGATGCCAGTTACAGAAGCTGTCAGAGAAAGAAGGACCGAGAGGCAGACCAGATCTCCAGGGTAGAGCAGGACCTAGCTGATCTGAAGAACCTCATGCAAGAAATTAGACAAAGGTCGCCGTCGTCAACGCACCCGCAGACTGATGATCCTGCATTGGATCTTAGCCAGCGGAGAAGCAGCGTGGCTTCCACGGAGGTCCGGGCTGATGATCAAGCACTGCTGGATGATGCACCGACTCCTCACTACCCCGTGGATGATGTCAGAGAGATGGCACAATGTGAGCTACATCAGCCAATAAACAACATGTCCTTCAAGGTGGCGATCGGCACTGCTTTACCTTGTCTACCTGGAGCACTCCACCATTCACTTCCGATTCCACCAGGCTATGCTCGTGTCATGGTGGATGACATAGTGGAGGATTTTGCGGACCTAGATATTGAAATCGGTATGCCTGAAGGCCTTATGAAACTAGGAGATGTCAAGCGCAACATCATTCTATGGAAGAAGAAGTACATCAAGTTTCCAGGCTCGGCGCCAAGGCCACCGACTCCGAGGAATCCAAGTCCACCCCGCATCGAATATCGTCAACCTCCAAGTCCACCCCAACCCGATTATCGTCAACCTCCAAGTCCACCCCGACCCGTTGACGATCACCGCAGCAGGAGTACATCAACTTGATCTCTACCTCTGTGCAATACTCGATCTCCGCCTCTGCCTTTGTGCAATACTACTACCTCGTCGAATAAACGGAAGTTCGACGCTCCCCCGCGCCCCACATCGAAGAAAGGTCAAACGACGAAGGTAGTCGACATCTCGCCGGCTCTTCCAAAGAGACCTTATGACAAGACCGATGAGGAAACTAACACGGATGTGGCTGCCCAAGTTAAGGCGCATTTTGCACCCAAAAAGCCTGAGCCAAAGCCGGTATATGATGAAAAAACCAAAAAGTGGGCTAATTCCTTTTTTGAGCAACCATCGCAGATATCGATGAATCTGGAATCAGACTATGGCCGGGAGATTATTAAGCAAGCACAGAAGAAAAAAATCACAAGTGCAAAAAGCGGGAAGCAAGTGCCCCAGCTCGGAGCACAGAAGAATCAATCGGTCACCCCCGCTCAAAGTCATTTCAGACCTCGACAAGGCCTTCAGAGCTGAAATGGATATGGACATGTAAATAATGGACCCCAGAGCCCGTAATAATGCTGCACTAATGGGAATCACTGTATCGCAGGCCAAAGCACTTGCTACCAAAGCAAAAATGTCTCTTGGTCAATATTTAGGCTATGAAGATACACCAGTGGGCCAGATAGTACGAAAGTATGTCCAAGGGGAGCCTCTGGTCAGTAATGAGGAGCTCGCGTGTCTATCCACACATATGCGAAATCTGCACGAATGGTACATGTCGCAAGCAAAAAAAAGTATCAGAAAGATTGGTTTCCGGTGGACGTTAGAAAGGAGCATCACTTCAAACCATACTCGATACAGGTTGAAATGACCGAACTGTGTTATTTATACAACCAACGTGCCCTCAACAAATCTATCATTGGTTGCTACTGTCTGTCAGTGATTTATTTCTATAATTAAGTTTGTGCTCAGCTTGTCAATTGCATTTAATATATTATCCTAACTATTAATCCTTTTGTATGATATTATATTCTGTAGAATGAAGATGCTTGAATGCAAAAGAGCTAGAAGATACGACATTGGGTTCATTGACCCATATATCGTTAATGAATATACGTTAAAGAATCACCCCAAGAACGTGGAGGAAGACCTATGCAGGTTCTTAACCGAGAATATTTTTTTTAAGGAAATACTATTTCCTTACAACTTCAAGTGAGTGTTTATATCTTGTACACATTTTATTTTTGCTTACTCGATGAGCTATGCATGTATGCTTATGTAAACGTCCGCAGATTGCAATGGATCTTGCTAAACATTCAAGTTGACAAGTCCCTAGTTGAAGTCCACGACTCATTAAGTTGGGACCAAGAGCAGTGGAGCGACATGAAAGCAATGCTCCATAAGTAATTTCAATCATTATCGCATTATATCGGCCTTTTTCATTCATTTCCTGATATCAAGTAACTAATAACTCCTTTATTCATTTTCTTTGCCGAGCAGGTGTTGGACATGGTTCAGACAGAAAATACCAGGTCCATTCAAAGAGGAGCTAACTTATAAAATGGTGAAGAGTTTACAACAGCCACCGGGAACTCATTTATGTGGATACTACGTCTGTGAGTACATCCGCGAGTTGACCAGTGAGCGGAAAGTTGACTCATATTATATTTTTGGTTTGCGGGAGAAACTAGAGCCAGACCAACGAATAAGAGCAATTCAAGAGGAGCTAGCGGGATTTATGATGAAGGAAGTCCTTGATGTACATGGAGAGCATTATTCGGATGACGTGGAACTCGATTTGCCTTAGTGATCTCCATGTAGCTGATATGATATATATAGTCATCAATGACCATGTAATTTCAAAACATTTCTTCCTTTTGATATATATATCATCAATGTATGCTTGCAAGGGATAGATGTATCAACGTGTACTGTGTATGTACTAGCGTAGAATATATGTACTTAAATATATGTTTGAAATTATAGTGAAACACAAAACAAAAAAGGAATGAAATGGCAAAAAAAAGGAAATACACAATCTCTGTCGCGACATAGAAACACACAATTCTCTGCCGCGGCAGGAAACCTTATAGTACCGGGTGGTGTTACGGCCCGGGACTAGTGAAGGGAATATGCCCGAGAGGCAATAATAAAGTGGTTATTATCGTATTCATTGTTTCTGATAAATGTTTATTTTACATGCTATAATTGTATTAATACAGAAACATTAATACATGTGTGTTTAATAAACAAAAGGAAGTTCCTAGTTATGCCTCTCTTATAAACTAGCTCGTTGATTAACAAGATGATCATAGGTTTCCTGATCATGGACATTGGATGTTGTTAATAATGAGGTCACAACATTAGTGTAATGGTGTGATGAACATTCATCCGAAGTATAGCATTACAATCAAAGTCATTGAGTTTATATTGCTATAACAACTTACGAAGTGATCCTAATCTTTAGACCATGAGATCATGTCAATCACTAACACCGGAAGAGTTTCTTGATAACATCAAACGTCACACCGTAACAGGGTGATTATAAAGATGGGTTCAGAACTACTAAAGTGTTATGTTGAGACCCATGGATCGAGGGTGGAATTTGTTCATCCCGATGACGGATAGATATGCTCTGGGCCCTCTCAGTGATATCACATTGATTAGCTTGCAAGCAAGTGATTTGATCACTAGAATGTTATATCACGGGAACGAGAAAAGAGTGCATGTCAGTAACGAGATCAAACTAGGTATGGAGATACCGATGACCGAATCTCGGACATATAAGATATCGTGAAACAAAGGGATTAAGATACTAGCGTAAAAGGTTCCGACGATCACAAGAAAGTCATCGTTGAATGTGTGGGAGTCAGTATGGGTCTCCAGATCCCGCTTCTGATTATTAATCCGAGAGGGGTCTCGATCATGTCCGCATTATTCGCGAACTGTAGGGTGACACACTTAAGAGACACCGACATCCATTTGGAGCAAAAGTTTCATGCCGAAAATAATAACAAGCGCAGGAATTTATTTCACTGGATACCGAAACGGGTTTTCGGGTGAAATTGCAAAAAGTGTTTCTACATGTGAAATGAAATACTATCAAGGGGTTATATGTGAATGTTTGTCATTAAAGTAATTGACAAAATTCTAAATAAATAAAAGGAGTTTTATTTAATGAGAGTTTGTATTAAATTTAGTGGAAATTTAATGGGAATTTGAGTGGGTTTTTGAGTGAAGGGAATGGAAAGGCATTTGAGTGAGTGGAGTGTCCACCCACATGAATGTGGAAGAGGTGGGGGCAGCCCCATGGCTGTGCGCATGGCCCCTTGGGTGCCCCCCTCTCCCTATAAAAGGATCCCCCTCCCCCCCTCTCACTCACACCTCCTCGTGAAGGATCTCTCTCCCCCTCTAGAATTTATCCCCCATGGTCTCGGACTAGCGAGATACATGTTCCCGGTAGCTATTCGGAAAGAAAGAGTTGTGCTTCCGCTGCATCGCAGGAGCGAGGAGGCGGAGGTTGATTGGTGCCTCGAACATGTGTGCGACCACGGATGCGCTGCTGTTTTACGGCGCTAGGACTTCCTCTCGATCTTGAGATCGACAAGAGATCGTCTACATCAACCACGAGTTTGGACTCGTTAAGCTTTGTCGGTCTTCAAGTGTATGTTCTCTATGTATGTACATCCGCCCGTTGTTTGTATCTAGTAGATAGATCTTGGTACATAGTTGTTCCCATCATAGGATTTTTTTTGTTTTCTATACTGCAAACCCAACAGTGGTATCAGAGCCGGATCTATGCGTAGATGCTTTGCACGGGTAGTACACATATGAGTATGTGGGCGATGATGATCATTTTATTGCTTCTTAGTTGTACTTTGGATATTGGTGGCATAGTGGGATGAAGCGGCCCGGACAAACTTTACATGTCCTCGCACATGAGACCTGTTCCACGCTTGACATGCAACTAGTTTTGCATAAGTGGCTAGCGGGTGTCTGTCTCTCCTACTATAGTCAATATCTAATTTGCAACAAGTTGTCAACAATTTGTTTATCCTCGTTGTGGTTCATCTTCGTAGGTAAGAACGGTTCTATCTTCGAAAGCCCTAAGCCACGTAAAACTTGGAATGGATAAATTAGAGGCGTCTAGTTTAGATTGTTGCTGGGCTAGTGTTATGATATGGTGATGTTGTAAGTAGAAGTATAATATGATACTCTTACAACACACATAACGTGTAGGTTCCATAGACCTTGGCCTTACACATAAAGGTATGATAGAGATCATACCACGGTGCACATGATGGAGATCATATGCGGGAACCATATCATTTCACTTATAAACATGTGATGTTTTGATTGCATCTTATATTGCTTGTTTGGCGTTTTATTAGCATAATAAGATGATACCTCATTTAGATATCAAGATAAGAATATGTTCTTCCTTAAGTATGCACCGACAATGTTTCACTTCAAGACATCACGTGATGATCAGGTGTACTTGAATCCATGAGCATATCTTGGGTGTAAGACAGTTACACACGCGAATACTAAGGTTCTTACTTGGCGAGCCTAGCATGTACAGACATGGCCTCGGAACATGGACCGAAAGGTTAAGCATGAGTCATATGTTTTGATATGATGACCATATGGATGCTCGCCTTTGAAGCTACACCGACTCACGTGATGATCGGACTTGGTGTAGTGGATTTGGTTCATGTAATCACCAAAAAGACACGAGGGATGTCATTTTTGAGTGGGAGTTCATTTCTAATTTGGATTAGTAGAACTCAATTTATCATAAATTAAATCAAAGTGAATTTGCATAATTTGTTGTAGTCATTAGCATTCGTTCACTACCTTATGCATAGTTGTAATTGAGATAATAGAACTATAGAATTCTGGATATATACTTTACGAACTGGTATCGTATTGTGTTGAGTGTCAATCTAAAGTTTAAAGTCCTATTGCAAACTTCCAGCAAACACTATTTACTCCGTGAAATTTAATAGTTGGTATTAAATTGAGAGTAACAATTCCAGTGTTAGTATCTTAAGTATCATGTTTGCCTCCACGATTCTTGATTGTTTTAATATCAAGTTTATCTAGGAGCTAAAAGAATTGTTTTAGAAACCATCATGTGTGGCAGATATAACGATATCTGAAACAATGTTTTGGTTGCAATATGATAGAGTATAATATATGTTCTCATATTGGATGAGAATTTACGAAGGTTGGAGATGCTAGACATCCTAATCATCCAAAAGGGTTTTGGAAAGTAATGTTATACTCACGATTCGTCTTTATAAGCTACATTACCTTGATCATGAAAGTCGTCATGATAAGGATGAATAGAAGATGTATGTAAAGTGTTTACTACACTAAAACATTAATAAAGAATGGATTTTGAAAGAATGCCGATCATTTTTATGATGGTGATCTACTTCAAAGTGCAAGTCCAAAGGTATTATTATTTGAATATACACGCTTTGGACTATGTGTCATGTATATGGCGCCAATTTTGATGTTGATAGATTCTTTTAAAAGGAAAAGGAAATGATGAAAGAGAAAATCTATAAAATATATTTGGCAGAAAAGAAAAGACTGGATATTTCCAGTTTAGGTATATAGAAGATATACATGTTATGGTTGTATTCTTTGCTTGTTAAACAATGTGGTTCTTGGGTATTGGATACCGAATTGGTTGGTATGAAATTTCATACAGAACGACGCAATTCATAAACCACAATGGCCTAAGTAACTAGCAAGAGAATATGTGATGATGTTCATCGAAAACAAACAAACCGTTGTTTGTATTTCTCGTTGACATCAAAGCTTGACTTCAAGATTTATTATAATAATTGTTATTTAATCTGGTATTATGAGAACAAAGGTTGTTCAAATAATTACCGTATTCCATATAAGATGTATGATTTACAAATCTAGTTGGAGAAATCACATCCATAAAACCTAATGCTAAAATGTCGCAAGACAAATGATTGAAAGATCACTTATGAAGTGACATCGCAGTTTAAATTATATTGAAAATAAAACATGAAGAATTTCCATATTCATGCATTTTTGGAGTCTTTGATTTGATCAAGTGACGCTTGTGAGACTTTCCTCGGGATAATTGAAACTTCGTTCAAAGGCCAAAGAAGAACGAACGACTAAATATTGGAATTTATACATATCGATGTATGTAGTCCATTATGTATAGTCGTAAGCGATGTATTTCAACTTCATATGCTTTCTCCTGAAATTTGAGTGAATGTTCACTTAATGAGAAGGAAGTATGAAATATTTGAAAACGTTCAAAGACTTTCAAGATGAAGTTGAAAATCATTGTGACAAGAAAATAAATGGTTTATGATTTATCATAAGGGATTTATTTGAGTTACAAGTGTAACAAGAAAAATAAATGAATTATGATTTTATCATAAAGGGATTTATTTGAGTTGCAAGTTTAGCAAAACACCTAGATTTACATCTCCCAAAACACCATAGGAGTATGGAGTGTTTGAGATTTGTAATGAAACCTTGTTTAACATGGTTGGATCAAAGGTGTTATTTATAAAACTGCCATTATGTTTTAAAAGATTAAAAGCTTTAGAGACTACCGCCTTTTCACTGAAAAGAGCTCCATCTAGATCCGTTGAAATGACACCATGGAAGTTATGGTTTGGGGTAAAACCTAAATTGTCATTTCTTAAATTTTGGCATGCTAAACATAAGTAAGATGTTACAACCGAAGTCGGATGAGCATGTCTTTGAGGTTATTTCGAATAACAATTGGTTATTCCTCCATAACACCAAGGACAAAAGGGTTTGTCGCTTGAGACATGAAGTTTCTTGAAGGATTTTTTCATAAATGTTAAGTGGGAGGACAATAGAACTTTCATAAGGTTAACGAACCTTAGCTAAATGTGCTGAGTTGCACAGCGCCGGAAATGGTTCCGGAGGCTGCCATAATGCTCATAGCTTATGTGCCTCAAAGGTTGTGGTCACAGAGATCTAAGTTCTTATTGAACCAAGTCGGTCGGATAAACAAATCAAATGTTGAGATTTGAGAGTAAATCATTATTGTTTGACAATGATGAACCGACTACATACAAAGAAGCGATGATGGGCCCTGACTCCGTCAAATGGCTTAAAGCCATAAAATCCGTGATAGTTCCATACACGATAAATCAAGTTTTGAACTTGGAAGACCCTCCGGAAAGGTGTAAAAACCTATTGGTCGTATTTGGATCTATAAAGAAACAGACATGGATGTTTCACATCTATGAAATAGTCAACATGTCGGTAAAGTATTTTACGACAATGTTCAAGGAGTTGACTATGACAAGATTTGATCTTTCATAGCGATATTTAGTCTGGACAGATTAAAGTATCAACCACTATGTATAATTTGGTATATGGTAGATGAATAAACAAAACAAAGTTATTTTAATAGAATGGTTACCTAGGACGTGTACATGACACGATCCAAAGGGTTTTGTTAATTCAAAGGATGCTAAAAGGGGCATGCAAACTTCAATGGTTGAAGTAAGCATCGCGGAGTTGGAAGCTTCACCATGATGAAAAAGGAGTTCTTCATCAGGAGACGATGAAGATGCTTGCATTTGCAAGAAATTAAGTGGGATCTCTAAGACATATTTCTAATACATTATGTGGAGGACATCTTGTTGATTAGAAATGATGTATATTTTATTGAAAAAGGTTAAAAATTTAATTTCAATGAAAAACTTAGACAAAACCCAAATATTTAGCATGAATGTCTATAGTGGATAGACTATGACGCTAATATGGTTGTGACAAACGTACATATATGAGATATTGAAGGAGTTCAATATAGAAACGACAAGAAACGATTCTTGTCGCATGGAAAGGAATTGAATCAAGATTAAAGTGTATCGACACTTGATAAGTGAAACAAGATTCAAGTGCTTTGACACTTGATGAGTAAAATCACAAGAATGATTTGATCAATCATACCATGATATGTACACATCCAGATATGTCATATGCTCTAAGTGTTATGAGCATATACCAGAATGAATCATAAAATGATCATTGGACAATAGTAAGGAAATTCTTATGATCTTTTGGAAGAACTAAGAATATATTTGTGTAGAGGTGACAAACAATTACAAATAGTTCATTCTAAAGCGTTACATTGATACTAGTTTTGTCACAAGATGCAAATTAAGTTTATCTCAATTTAAACTATGGGTGGCACAATGTAATGGAAAGAAGATTCCATG
Source organism: Avena atlantica (assembly GCA_910589765.1). NCBI lineage: Eukaryota > Viridiplantae > Streptophyta > Magnoliopsida > Poales > Poaceae > Avena > Avena atlantica. The sequence continues at coordinate 44,588,751 of OU342737.1, forward strand.
ATGGATTTGGATGAAATCCATAATTAAGACATTGTGACGAATACTACAACAAAAAGGCTAAGTATATGACTGCTATAGTAGCAGCAAAGGAGGGAATTTGTGTCAAGAAGTTTGTTATCAAACTAAGGTGTGGTTCGCAACGGTCTAACACTAAAGATATATTGTATGACAATAGTATCGACATGATTTAACCCCAAGGAACCAAAGGTATCACCGAAAGACCAAATTTATACAATGCAATCTCATTGGAGAATGAGTGATGCGTGAAGAGGCAAAGACATGCAAATACACACGGACCTGAAGCGTCAGATCCGTAGATTATGTTAACCACTTGCAATTGCGTATATGGAACACCAGAAAGCCATAGGTGTTCAATAAGCAAAGTTTTCAAACTAGATTTTTGTCTCTAGTGCAAGTGGGAGACTGAAGGGAATATGCCCGAGAGGCAATAATAAAGTGGTTATTATCGTATTCCTTATTTCTGATAAATGTTTATTTTACATGCTATAATTGTATTAATACGGAAACATTAATACATGTGTGTTTAATAAACAAAAGGAAGTTCCTAGTTATGCCTCTCTTATAAACTAGCTCGTTGATTAACAAGATGATCATAGGTTTCCTGATCATGGACATTGGATGTTGTTAATAACGAGGTCACAACATTTGTGTAATGGTGTGATGAACATTCATCCGAAGTATAGCATTACGATCAAAGTCATTGAGTTTATATTGCTATAACAACTTACGAAGTGATCCTAATCCTTAGACCATGAGATCATGTCAATCACTAACACCGGAAGAGTTTCTTGATAACATCAAACTTCACACCATAACAGGGTGATTATAAAGATGGGTTCAGACGGATAGATATGCTCTAGGCCCTCTCGGTGATATCACATTGATTAGCTTGCAAGCAAGTGATTTGATCACTAGAATGTTATATCACGGGAACAAGAAAAGAGTGCATGTCAGTAACGAGATCAAACTAGGTATGGAGATACCGATGATCGAATCTCGGACATGTAATATATCGCGAAACAAAGGGATTAAGATACTAGCGTAAAAGGTTCCGACGATCACAAGAAAGTCATCGTTGAATGTGTGGGAGTCAGTATGGGTCTCCAAATCCCGCTTTTGATTATTGATCCGAGAGGGGTCTCGATCATGTCCGCATTATTCGCGAACCGTAGGGTGACACACTTAAGAGAAACCGACATCCATTTGGAGCAAAAGTTTCATGCCGAAAAGAATAACAAGCGCATGAATTTATTTCACTAGATACCGAAACGGGGTTTTGGGTGAAATTGCAGAAAGTGTTTCTGCATGTGAAAAGAAATACTAGCAAGGGGTTATATGTGAATGTTTGTCATTAAAGTAATTGACAAAATTCTAAATAAATAAAAGGAGTTTTATTTAATGAGAGTTTGCATTAAATTTAGTGGAAATTTAATGGGAATTTGAGTGTGTTTTTGAGAGGAGGGAATTGAAAGGCATTTGAGTGAGTGGAGTGTCCACCCACATGAATGTGGAAGAGGTGGGGGCAGCCCCATGGCTGGGCGCATGACCCCTTGGGTGCCCCCCTCTCCCTATAAAAGGAGCCCCCTCCCTCTCTCTGACTCACACCTCCTCGTGAAGGATCTCTCTCCCCCTCTAGAATTTATCCCCCATGGTCTCGGACTAGCGGGATACATGTTCCAGGTGGCTATTCGGTGTCAACACCCGGATTTTTAATCCCAGATGCCTGTTATGCCATACATCGCAATCCCAGGATTACCATTTTTGTGAGACATAACAGAATTCGATACCACAGTACATCATCCATTACAAACCATACATAAGGTCTTACACAAATAAGGATCTCATGATCCAGTTCTTAATACAACTCAAGCAGCGGAATACGTAATAATAACGGTAGCGTAGACGAAGCTCCATCTTCGGGGTCACAGGCAATGCTGACGATGGGAGATGATCCTAGTTGTCGTAACCTTCCTGGGTCCATCATCCTGGTACTCCTCTTCATAGTCTGGCCACGGGAATAGCCAGGGACAAAGCCATGAGTACTCTTTAAGTACTCGCAAACTAATACTAACAAGTGAAGTGGGTTTTTGGAATAGGGCACTAGGCTCTAGGGTTGTTTTGCAAAAAGCCAGATTTACCTCTACTAAGTTCAGAAGCAAGAGAAAGCTAAATGAAATTTTATAACACCTAAGTGGGAACTTGTATCTCATGCCACAACTCTGTTGTGGTCAAGTCAAAGTCTCAAATCATTTCACAAGTCATTTGGAAAACATCTGACGGGGGAACAGTATGGCCACTCCAACTGTCCATAACCGCGGACGCGGCTATTCGAATAGTTTGACACTCTGCAGAGATTGTACACTTTCACCACAACATTCGATACATCCATCAGGAACAAATCCTGAATTCACCATACTTAGTATGCGGATAATCAATCCTAACCTTTCAATTACACGCCCTAGTATAAGCACCTCTCCTGTGAGTTTGGCCTCCCAACCATGACCAGCTGTCATCTTGGATACTGTACAGGTGGACAATCTTCACAAGGTAGCCTCAGCTCAGACCTTGGCCGGGAGGGAACCAATACTAAGATATATAAGTTTCCGGTCAAGCCCTACCCAATCTTCGGGTATTGTGGTTGTACGGTAAAATTGGAATGGTATCGCATCTAGACAACCATCAGTTTTATAAAGGGCTAAGGCTCATGCCTTAACATTTTCCTCACCAAAATCATCTGGTGTTCGGAAACACATGTCAAAACATCTCAGTAGAATGATCCATCATTCTAAGGTTTTCATAACCATTTTCCACCAAGTAATCCCATCTAAAGTTGATCAAGTTTTATGCTTAGCACTAGCATCTACAAGTGGGGGTGAGTACTAATGAGGGGTGGTAAACTAGTGGAGTTTCAACTAAGTTCAATCTTAATCCTTGGGATGACATCAATATTATCTAGCTTAGGCCAAATTTTATGCTCTTTATGCAACCTTCAAGTATCTTTCTAGAATCTACAATTCACTCAAGTAAACTCTAAGTACAAACTTTGATAAAGAATAAAGTATAAGCTTGCAAGTAAAACTAGGATTGGGTTATCAAGTGGGTATGACTACATATGCTTAAGGCATATGGTTGGCCTGGTAACCAGCAAGTATTTGCTTGCATAAGTAGAGTATCTTGCAAGTGTTAGCTTGCACATTCAACTAGTAGTATTAGACTTGCATATTTGCAAGTATAAGCTTGCTAAGTTAATAGCTTGCAAGTATGGGCTTGACTTGTGCAGAGCAGTGGTTGAAGTTCTCCTCGGCTTCTTCTTCATAGTATCCTCCTTCCTCCACGTATCCTTGGTCGGTACTAGCGTCTATGAATAAATACGAGGTACACAATCACCAAACAATACTTAACTACTTGCAATCATCACACACAAGGGTTCTATAGATGATCTAGCATCATCACTAACTTTACAAGCATTTGACTTAAAGATTTTTGGTTTTAGAAAAGTAATTTCTACTCATTGAAAACTACTTAAGATTTAGTACTCTCCAAACCAAACATGGGATCATGTTGACACATGTCATCACCACATATTTTAGTCCATGGGAATGTGATTTAAAGTGGTGTCACAATTTAATAAGGTTTTACCCTTTTATTTTAATTAAATAAAGTGGCTAGAAATGCCTATGTGGCATTCTTTTATTACTTGAACATTATTTCTATAAGTAAACCTATATATTTTTATATATTCAGAAAGGTATGATCAAATGTGATTTTTGAGAGTTGGAAACAACTCAAAACCTATTATGGTTTAAATTTGAAAAATGTTTGAATACAGAAAAGCTTATGCCTTGTTATTTTTACCAAGGGTCATCTACAGATCCAAATGATTTGAATCCAACTGGCTTGGATTCAGCATTTCAATACCTTTCTAACAAAATTGGTTTCATTCAATTTGGTTCACTAAATCGAATTGGGTTGATTTTTGAAACTAGGTACAGAACTGTGTTTGAATGAAAATGGAAAAATCCAAATTCAAACGAATGGGCTGCGCAGGAACGGTTAACGGGCCGGCCCATTGTCACTCCGCGGTGCGGGGCTCAACTGACAGGGGGGTTCCACCATTCAGTGACTCTTTAAACACGAAGCGGTACGGGGCAATCTCATCTGCACGATCTAAGTCTAATCGAACGGCTGCTACTCATCGTCCACGTCGGGCGGCGCCGGCGAGACAGAAACCTAACACGGCAGGTGGGGGTCGTCGGGGGCTCACCGGGGCTCAGGCGAAGGTCGGCGATGCGGGCGAACGACGAAGTCGACGACGGCGAACCTCCTGGTATCGGCAGCTTCTCCTGGGGCGGCTCCAATCGCTGGCTTCCTTCTTCTCCAGCAGCGGCGGGCTCCGGGGAAATTCCAGTGAAGCGCTGCTCGCCTTGATCCGGGAACGGGGTGGAACGATCAGTGAGGAGAGGGGAGTAGAATGGTGTGAAGAGTTTGAGCGGGGGAGGCCTCTATTTATAGTCTCGACGACGAGACCGAATGGGATGGACAGGAGATGGTGGCGACATGGCTATGGGCTGCTAGAGGCATGGCCGGCGGTGGCGATCGATCGGTGGTCTCCTGGCGATGCTCTATGGCTTTAATGCGCATGTAGGGGCGGTGGCAAACGGTTTGGAACATGCGATGCTCTGCGCGGCAGAGGCGGCGTCTTCGACGGCGAGCGGTGGCTGTGAGGCATGGGCGGCGAACGGGGATGTCTGACGGTCTCCTAGGACGGTGGTGATCGTGTATGCACGCGGCGAGGTCTGCGCGCGGTCTGTGGGCGCGTGTCGAGGGTGGCGCTCTGGCGCATGCTCGGCATGGTTGATAGTGGCACGGGCGTGGCGTTCCTGGCGGTTTTGGTCGCTGTTTGCGAGACAGGTCTGGTCGAGAGGGGGCGGTGAGGCATGGGCTACCTCCCAGACAATGTTGGCACGGCTAGTTCTTCCTCTAGCCTGATGTCCACACTGGGGTGACATGGGTGGCTTTGGCTGTTCACCATTGATGACATTGCCAAGCTTACAGTGGGGCTAGTGCTTAGTTAAGTTGGCTAGATGATCTACTGAGGTTGCTGTGAGCTAGAGAGGGAACAAGTTAGGCTCAAATCACTGCTCACTATAGTGTTCAGATTTTGTTTGATTTGTATCTGCAAGGTGTTTGATGAAATGTCCGCAAGAATTCAAGTTTTGAATTTTGAAAAGATTTTTGGTGGGTGTGCTAGGCATGTGCTGGTGAGTCTGTGGATACTTGGGTTTTGAAAGTTGAGCTTTTTTGAGTGGTTTTTGCTAAAGTGGGATCTTCCCATATGATAAAGATTCAATTTTGAACTGTCTTTTAAACTATGCATTCAAATGTTTTTGGATGATCACAAAGTGGGCCTTGGTACTCTGTTATGAGTACTATCAAGGGGTGCAAATATCCAAACATGTTTCTGTTAGTTTTGAAAGTTAGAGACAACCAAAGTAGGCATGGGAGTTAAATTGTCCAAAATGACCATTCCCTTATTTTGTTTGTCTTTGGGAAAGTGTGGGGATTGTTTAGATGATGTTTAATTCACCTAAGAATCCATTTACAAGCAAAGAAACACATAAACAAGGCAATTCAAAAGAATCCAAAATGGAATGCATACACACATGCATGCTTTCATATTTTTATTTAGAAAAGTTTTTGTTAACCCTAATTTTGAAGATTAGAGTTTGATGATTCTAGTTTAATATTTTTGGGATGTTACAAACCTTCCCCCCTTAAACAAAATCTCGTCCCGAGATTTGAAAAAGGACGAAAAAGATAACCTAGGATTTGAAGAGATCGGGAAACTCCGTCCTGATGTGATCTGCGCGCTCCCAGGTAGCTTCCTCTTCTGTGTGGTTACTCCACTGAATCTTGAGAAACTTGATGCTTCGGGTTCTGGTAGTTCTGAAAGCTTCTTCCAAAATACGGATGGGTACTTCGGGATAGGTCAGGTCATCGTTGATTTCTATGGTCCGGTGATCGATATTCTTGAACACTTCGGTCTTCTCTGGAACTTCGAGGCACTTGCGAAGTAATGAGATATGGAACACATTGTGCACGGCTGACATCTCTTCGGGCAGTTCCAATTGATACGACACTTCTCCTAGATGGTTCAGAATCTTGAAGGGTCCGATATATCTGGGGGCTAACTTCCCTTTGAGTTGGAAACGCTGCATTCCTTTCAATGGCGACACTTTCAGATACACAAAATCTCCTATGTTGAAGGCGAGGTCTCGACGTCTCTTGTCGGTGTAACTCTTCTGTCTGGACCGGGCTGTCTTGAGGTTCTCACAAATCTTGTGAACCTTCTCTTCCGCTTCTCGTAGGATGTCAGGTCCGAAATTCTAACTCTCTCCTACTTCCGACCAATTCAAAGGGGTGCGACACTTCCTTCCATACATGAATTCAAATGGGGCCATTTGCAAACTAGCTTGATAACTGTTGTTGTAAGAAAATTCTGCAAATGGCAGACAGTCTTCCCACTTAGATCCCTATTCTAACACACAGGCTCTCAGCATATCTTCGAGTATTTGATTTACTCGCTCCGTTTGTCCATCGGACTAAGGGTGATAAGTTGTGCTGAAATCTAGGCGGGTTCCTAAACCTTCTTGGACTTTATTCCAGAATCTCGAGGTAAACTGAGTTCCTCGATCCGATACAATGTTCTTGGGGACTCCGTGCAAACTAACGATTCTAGCTATGTATAACTCCGCTAGCTTCGAACTCTGATATGTGGTCTTGACGGGTAAGAAATGGGCGACTTTGGACAATCTGTCCACTATGACCCAGATAGAGTCATTTCCCCTACTAGAAGTAGGTAATCCGGTGATAAAGTCCATTCCGACGGAATCCCATTTCCATTCCGGAATCTGCAATGGTTGCAACAATCCAGAGGGTCTTTGATGTCATGCCTTGACTCGCTGACATATATCACACTTGGCGATATAGATTCCGATTTCTCTCTTCATCTTATGCCACCAAAAATTCCCTTTCAAATCTTGATACATCTTAGTTCCTCCGGGGTGGATAGAATAAAGAGTATCATGAGCTTCCTTCAGAATAACTTCTTTCAATTCCGAATCTGTTGGTACACAAAGGCATCCTTTGTACCACAGAACTCCTTCTTCGTCTTCGGTGAATCAAGGTACTTTGCCTGTACCGATACGACGCTTAATTCCGTCGATACTAGCATTTCCTTTCTGCGCCTCTTTGATCAGGCTGATCAAACTGGGTTGAAGTTCTATGCTAGCCAAAAATCCTTCACTCACTAATTCCATTCGGAAATCTTCCATCTCTTTGTGCAAACTTGGTTGCTCCTTTAAAATCATGGAGTTCAAGCGGCACGGCAATCTGCTAAGGGCATCGTCTACCACATTGGCTTTACCAGGGTGATATTTAATGTCCAGGTTGTAATCCTTGATTAGCTCAATCCATCTTCTCTGCCTCATATTTAGCTCCTTCTGAGTGAATATATACTTCAGGCTCTTGTGATCCGAATAAATCTCACAACGGTTTCCCATCAGGTAATGCCTCCATGTCTTCAGGGCTAGAACTACGGCTGTGAGTTCGAGGTCATGGGTTGGGTAATTTTGCTCATGTTATTTCAATTGTCGAGATAGATAAGATATAACTTTGCCTTCTTGCATTAGCACACATCCTAGACCGATCTTGGATGCGTCACAATACACATCGAAGGGCTTCGTGATATCCGGCATGATTAAGATTGGGGCTGAAATCAATCTTCTCTTGAGTTCTTGAAAACTCGCTTCACATTTGTCGGTCCATTCAAACTTCTTGTCCTTCTTCAGCAATTGGGTCATGGGTCTGGCGATACTCGAGAATCCTTCTACGAACTTGCGGTAATATCCCGCCAATCCGAGAAAAGCACGAACTTGGGTTTGAGTGGTTGGGGCTTGCCAATCTTCGACATCTTTTACTTTTGCAGGGTCAATGGCAATTCCTCCGGCTGATACAATGTGGCCGAGGAATCCTACTTCTTGTAACCAGAATTCACATTTGCTAAACTTGGCATACAACTGATGCTCTCTAAGGGTTCCAAGAATGGTCCTTAGGTGTATCTCATGTTCTTCTTCCGATTTGGAATAAATCAGAATGTCATCAATGAAAACAACGACAAACTTATCCAGGAAGTCCATAAAAATCTTATTGATGAGATTCATGAAATAAGCGGGGGCATTGGTTAATCCAAAAGACATGACAGTATACTCGTATAATCCATATCTGGTGGTAAAGGCAGTCTTGGGAATATCCTCTGCGCGAATCTTGAGTTGATGATAGCCAGTTCTAAGATCAATCTTAGAAAACACTTTGGCACCGGTCAACTGATCAAACAAATCTTCTATCTTGGGCAAGGGGTATTTGTTCTTGATGGTGACATCATTCAACTTCCGATAATCCGTACACAAACGGTTACCTCCATCTTTCTTGTCCACGAACAAAATAGGTGATCTCCATGGTGACGCACTTGGTTGAATCAATCCAATTTCCAACATGGAATCCAGTTGCTTCTTCAGTTCTGCTAGTTCCGACGGGTTCATACTATAGGGTCTCTGGGCTATGGGTCTAGTTCCGGGGATTAGTTCAATGATAAACATGATATTCCGATCTGGGGGCATACCGGGCAAAACATCTGGAAATACATCGGGGTATTCGCAGACTATCCGGACTTGGTCAATGGTAGGTTGGGCTATACTCTTGTTGCACTTGAATTGACGAGGTAAGGTTTCAGAGATATGCTCGACTGATATTCCGGCTGTACTGGTCATGGTTATGGCTTTCTTGGCACAGTCAATCAATTCTTTATGTTTGGACATCAAATCCATTCCTAATACTACTTCCAAACCTTTAGTTCCGAGTACTATCAAATTAGCATAAAAATCTATGACATGGATTCGGATAGGGACGGCTTTGCAAATTTGCCTAGCTTTGGTGGTTGAACCGGGAATTTGAACGATCATAACGTGCTTCGGTTTGGTTGGTTGGATTTTACTAGTGCATGCAAATTCTTCGGTGACAAATGAGTGCGATCCACCAGAATCAAACAACACTCGAGCAAGTACTAAATTAATAGAAAACATACCTAGCACGACGTCTGGCGCTTCCTGAGCTTCTTCAGCATGCATGAGAAAAAAACGGCCGTTGCGGTTGAGCGAATTCCCTGGGGCAAATCTTCTTCTTGGCTGAACACGACGCTGCTGCTGAGCTGGGGCTGCAGCATTCTTCTGGTTGGGGCATTTGTTGGAGTTGTGACCCTTATTTCCACAGTCATAACAAGTCACTTGCGACTTGTTCTTTGCTGCAACAGGCACAACATTGCTTCCAGTCCTCGTGGCAGTGTTGGTGTTGGTGGTAGCATTGTTGTTGAACTTGGGTGGGGCACGGTTGAAATTGCTGGAGTGGCCAGGGTTGTTGTGATTTCCTCCGGGCTTAGGGTTTCCACGGTTCGGGTAGGTCGAACGGTTCATCGGGGGTCTGTTGGTTCTCGGGGCAAATCCTAGAGATGGGTTAGGGCGATACTTTGGGGTCTGATGGGTTCCTGGTTGATGCATCATGCGACGCTTGCGGTTCTCATTGGCTTGGTTGATCTTTCCTTCCATCTGGATGGCAGAGTCGACAAGGGCTTCAATATCAGCAAAGGGGATATTGACTAACACAGTCTGCATCTCATCGTGCAGACCATTCAAGAATCTTTCTTTCTTCTTGGCTTCGGTGTCGATCTCATCCGGGGCATACCTAGCTAATGACAAGAATTTGTCATGCTATTCCACTACGGTCATCCTTCCTTGCTTTAGTTCTCTGAACTCATCTCTCATTCTCTTGATCAAACCCGGTGGCACATGGGTTCTGCTGAACTTGACCTTGAATTCCTCCCAGGTCATCATCTGTCCTCCGGTCATGGCACGAACACTGTTCCACCATGCTCTGGCATCTCCGGCTAGATAGTGGGTGGCGAACAAAACTTTATCATTGGCTTCCACTCCGGCGACTTCTAGGTTATTTTCCATGGTTTGCAGCCAATCGTCGGCATCTAGGGGCTCTTCCGACTTAGTGAAAACCGGCGGGTTGGTATTCTGGAAATTCTTGAGCTTAGATCCATGGTTGTCCTGATTTCCTTGGCCTTGGTTGTTGTGGGCTAGCTGGGCTATCTGCTGAAGGGTAGCTAAATTGGCCTGACGTTCGGTCCTTTCAGCTTCGCGGTCAGAAACCAACATTTGCAGTATCTGCAACATCGGGTCCGGGGATGAACCACTTCCTCCGCGTGGCATCTGAAGATTGAGATAGATCATGAGAAAAGAGGAAAATTTTTAAGGTTTCGGGACTTTGAAAAGTTTTTAAAGTCTGTCTCAAAATTTCTAGCAACATGCTTTTCATTCATTCACTCATAGCACACGATACAACACACACCACAACAAAGGTAAGCAGATGGTTTTAAGAACCATTCTGGAAACTACGATACAGTGGGACCTAATACTACTCACTACGCTAGTGATCAAGTGCTACTACTCCTCGGAGTCGGTGTAATCGTCATCCTCATCATCATCGTCGTCATTGATGAAGGCGAAATCATCCTCATCGGTGAAGAAGTCCATAGCCTGATCCTCCAGAAAATCATCATCATTAATGAGATAGGAGTAGGGGTCTCCACGAAGATCCTCTCTGGCATTCTCCCTTTCCTCCAACTGCATGTCTCTCTCGTGGATGGTCTCCTCCAAAGCAGAGATACGGTGGCGAAGACGGGCAATGATGCGCTCCTTCTTGTTGAGCTGACGGCGGCGAGACTTGCGATCCTTCTCTAGCATGGCGATGGTTTGATCCTTCGTCTTGATGATGGCGGACTTTGTTGGAGATATGCCCAAGAGGCAATAATAAAGTGGGTTATTATCATATCTTCATACTTATGATAAATGTTTACATACCATGCTATAATTGTATTAACAGGAAACATTAATACTTGTGTGATTTGTAAACATAAAAGAGTCCCTAGTAAAGCCTCTTGTTAAACTAGCTTGTTGGTTAATATATGATCATGGTTTCCTGATCATGAACATAGAGATGTTATTGACAACAGGGTCATATCATTAGGAGAATGATGTGATGGACATACTCCTATAGATAAGCGTAGCATAAAGATCAAGTCATTTTAATAGTTCAATTGCTATATGATTTCTGATACATAGTAACCTAATTCCTTCGACCATGAGATCATGCATATCACCTTTACCGGATGGATGCTTTGATGACATCAAACACCACACCGTAACTGGGTGGCTATAAAGGTGGCATTGAGTATTCGGAAAGTATTGGTTGAGACACATGGATCAAGAATGGGATTTGTCCATCCATATGACGGATAGATATACTCTGGGCCCTCTCGGTGGAATGTCATCCAATTAGCTTGCAAGCATGTGACTGGCTCACAAGGGATCACATACCACGGGAACGAGAAAAGAGTTCTTATCGGTAACGAGGTTGAACTAGGTATGCAGAGATACCGACGATCAAAACCTCGGATAAGTAAACTATCGTGAGACAAAGGGAAATTGGTATCGTATGTAAGTGGTTCATTCGATCGCAAAGTAATCGTAGAAATATGTGGGAGCCATATGAATTTCCAGATTCCTCTATTGGTTATTGTTCAGAGAAGTGTCTCGATCATGTCCGCATAATTCATGAACCGTAGGGAGACACACTTAAGGATTCGACGTTGTTTGAGTAGTTATGGAATGAATGAGAAAGAGACCGAATGTTGTTCGGAGTCTCGGATGGGATCCGGGATATCACGAGGAGATCCGGAATGGTCCGGAGAATAAGATTCATATAAGGAAAGTCCCGTTTCGGAGTTGGGGAATGATTCCGGTGTTTTCATCGGGAATGTTCTAGAAGGTTCCGGAATGTCCGGCACTCCGGAGGGGAAGGGGTACATGAATGTGTCATTGCAAGTTGGAATGATTGCATCATGTACTAAGTGTCATCGCTTTTCCAAATAAAGGATTAATCGAATCCTAGTTTGAAAAGTCAAATAGCTAAATTGAAAAGTCAAACGGCTAAATTTGGAAAGTGGAAAAGAGGAGGAGGAAGTTTGAAACCGAGTTGGGGAGGAGTTCCTTCCTCCAACCGGTGGCCCACCTCCAAGCCGAGTTGGGGAGGGACTCCCCTCCCCTTGGCCGCACCTCCCACCTATAAAGGGAGGGGCAGGGCTGCCCCTCCAAGACACACAAGATCCTCTCCTCTAAACCCTAATTTGGTGCCGCCACCTCCTGTAGCTGCCGCCACCTCCTAGGGCTCCCCTTGGCGCCGACTTGGGCAAGACCCAAACCCTAGACGCCGCCCAAGCACCTCTTCCTCAGCGTGTCTAAACCCTAGATCGTCGAGGGCTCTCTCATAGTCCACCATACTCGCTCCGGCTTAAGGCGAAGCCCTGCGAGATCTCCCCTCTACTTCCGGTACCACGCCGTCGTGCTGCCGGAATTGCGAGGAGAGTGCTACAACCTCCGCTGCCTGCTGGAACAAGGGATAGGAAGGTCTTCGTCGAGTACCGAACGTGTGACCGACTGCGGGAGCGCTGCCGGAACGCAGCGCCGAAAGGATCGTCTATGCGATCTTGAGATCGTCAAGTGTACGACTACATCACCCACGAGAATCTGCTCTCGTTAACCACTTTGGAATCTTCGAGGGTAAGTTATTCCATCGACTCGTTGCTACAATCTAGTAGATAGATCTTGGCTTGTTTGTTTGCATGCGATAGAAATTTTTTGTTTTCCATGCTACGAACCCCTACAGTGGTATCAGAGCCGTGTCTATATGTAGATCTGTTGCACGAGTAGAACACAATGGTCATTGTGGGCGTTGATGCTTTTATTGTCAATTGCTTCTTGTGTACTTTGCATCTTGCGGTATGTTGGGATGAAGCGGCCCGGGCTAACCTTACATGACATCGTTCATGAGACTTGCTCCACGCTTGACATGCAACTTGTATTGCATAAGTGGCTTTGTGGGTGCATGTTTCTCCCAACATAGTTAAGATTCAATTTACAACGGGTGATTGACAATACTAGTATCAATGTTGTGGTTCTTGTTCGTAAGTTAGAGCGACACTTATTGAAAGCCCCAAACCACGTAAAATATGCGAAGAAAATTAGAGGCGTCTAACTTTGTTTTGCAGGGGTGTGTAGTGATGTGATATGGCCATGATTGTGATTATATTTGATGTATGCAATGTTCCTTATTGTAAGTTGGCAACCGGCAGGAGCTATATGGTTGTCTTTAAATTCTGTTAAGACCCGCGTGTCTATTCAAAGTAGTTGTAATAGTTGAAGCTAGTGGACGACAACCATGGAGCAGCGTCATTGACCTTGATGCAATGTCGGTGATGATGGAGATCATGTTCGTGCTTGAAGATGGAGATCGGAAGCACAAGAAGAAAGGCCATATCATATCACATATTATGAATTGCATGTGATGTTAATCCTTTTATGCATCTTGTATTGCTTAGTTTATGACGGTAGCATTATAAGATGACCCCTCAAGCACACAATTTCAAGTCATAAAGTGTTCACCCTCAGTTAGCACCGTTGCTAAAGCTTGTTGTTTCGAAGAACCACGTGATGATCGGGTGTGTTAGATTCCGCAAGTGTATACAACGTGAGCAAGCTAGATTTGCTCATGCGGAAACTAAGGTTTGATCTTGACGAGCCTAGCATGCACAGACATGGTCTCAGGAACACGGATCACCGAAAGGTAAAGCATGAGTCATATAGTAGATATGATGAACATGTTGATTGTTCGCCATTGAAGCTATATCAACTCTTGTGATGATCGGTTTTGATGTGGTGGATTTGGTTCGTGTGATCACTAAAACAATGTGAGGGATATTGTTTTGAGTGGGAGTTCAACGGCAATATGATTAAAAGTTGAACACTATTTATCATAAATTAAATCAAAGTGAATTTGCATAGTTGTTGTAGTCATTGGCATCCGTTTACCACCTTGCGCTTAGTTATAATTGAGATGATAGAACTATAGAATTCTGGTTAGTTACTTTACGAACTGGTATCGTATTGTTTTGAAGTGTTAATCTAAAGTTTAAAAGTCCTATTGCAAACTTTCAGTAAAGTTCTGGTTACTCCATGAAGTTTAATAATTGGTATTAAAACAAGAGTGACAATTCCGAGTATTAGTGTATAAGTATCATGTTTGTCTCCATGATTCTTGATATTCAAAGGATTGTCTTAATATCAAGGTTATCTAGGATCTGAAAGAGTTGTTTCAGAAACCATGATGTGTGGAAGATATTGTGATATCTGAAAGAAAGTTTTGGTTGCAACATGACAGAGTATAATATGGCAAAAGTCATGTTCTCATATTTGATGAGAATTTGCAAAGGGTTGGAGACACTAGTTGTCCTAATCCACCAAAAGGTTTTGGATAGCAACATTATACTCACAATTCATCTTTATAAGCTAAAAGTAGCTTGATCATGGATAATTCCATGATAAGGGTGAATATTTGATGTAGGTAAAATATTTACTACACCAAGAGATTACTAAAGAAAGGAATTTGAAAGAACACCAAACATTTGATAATGGTGATCTACTTCAAAGTGCAAGTCCAAAGACATTGGTATTTAACTATACACGCTTTGGACTATGTGTCATATGTATGACTCCACTATTGATGTTGATAGATTCTTTCAAACAGAAAAGGAAATACTGAAAGAGAATCTCATAAATATATGGCAGAAAAGAAAAGACTAGAATTGTTCAGTTTAAGTATATAGATGATATACATGTTATGGCTATATTCTTTGCTTATTAAACAATTTGGTTCTTAAGTATTTGATACTGAATTTGTTGGTGTGAATCGTCATACGAAACAACACAATTCATGAACTACAATGGCCTAAGTAACTAGCAAAAGAATATGTGATGATGTTCATCGAGAACAAATAAAAGGTTATTGTGTTGCTCGTTAAACGTCAAAGCTTGCCTTCAAGATTTGTTTTATCAGGTATTATGAGAACAAAAGGGTTGTTCAAATAATTGCCATAATCCATAAAAGATGGATGATTCACAAATCTCGTTGGAGAAATCACATCCATAAAACTAGTGCTAAAAATGTCGAAAGACAAATTGATTGAAAGATCACTTAGGAAGTGACATCGCCGTTTAAATTATATTGGAAAGAAAACATGAAGAAAATCCATGTGGATGGAAATTTTGAGTCTTTTGATTTTTGATCACATGACGCTTGTGAAACTTTCCTAGAGATAATTAAAACTTCGTTCATAGGCCAAAAGGGAACGAGTGACTAGCTTATTGGAACTTGTACATATTGTTGTATGAAGTCCATTATGTGTAGTCAAGAGCGATGGATTTCAACTTCATATGCTTTCTCCGAAAATTTGAGTGAATATATGAATATTTACTTAATAAGGATGAAGTGTGAAATATTTTAAAAGTTCAAAGATTTTCAAGATGAAGTGCAAAATCATTGTAACAAGAATATAAATAGTTTATGATAAGATCATAAAGGAAGATATTTTAGTTACAAGTTTAGCATAATACCTAAGATTTAAGGAATCGTTCCGTGATTTGCATTTTCCCGAAACACCATAAGAGTATGGAGCATTCGAGATATGTAATTAAACCTTGTTTGACATGGGAAGATCAAAGGTGTAATTCATAAAACTGCCATTATATTTTAAAGATTAAAATCTTTAGTGACTACCGTTTTTTCCACTGAAAAGAGCTCCATCATAATCCGTTGAAATGACACCATATGTTATGGTTTGGGATAAAACCCAAGTTGTCCTTTCTTAAAACATTGGTATGCTTTGCATAAGAAAGATGTTTGCAACCAAAGTCGGATGAACCTGTCTTTGTATGTTATTTCGAATAACTGTTAAGTATTCCTCCATAACACCAGAGACAAAAGTGTTTGTCGCTTAGAACGTCAAGTTTCTTTGGGAAGGAATTTTTCGTGAAAAGTAAAGTGGGAGGACAATAGAACTTTGATAAGGTTAAAAGAACCTTAGCTATATGTACAGAGTTGCGCAGCGCCAAAAAGTGTTCCGGAGGTAGCAACAATGTTCATGGCTCACGTGCCTCAAAGGTTGTGGTCACGGAGATCTAAGTTCCTATTGAAACAAGTAGGTCGGGTAAACAATCAAATACCAAGATTTGAGGGTTGAATCATTATTTGAGAATAATGAACCGACTACATGCAAAGAAGCGATGATGGGCCTTGACTCCGTTAAATGGCTTGAAGCCATAAAATCCGTGATAGTTCCATACACGAGAAATCAAGTTTTGAACTTGAAGGACCCTCGAGAAAGGTGTAAGACCTTACAGTTGTGTTTGGATCTATAAAGAAATAGATATGAAATAGTCGACATGTTGGGAAAGTATTCACAACAATGTTCAAAGGTTGTATATGACAAGATTTGATCTTTCATAGCGATATTTAGTCTAGACGGATTAATGTAGCAACCACGACATATAATTTTATTATGTGTTGGATAAACAAAACAAATTCTTCTAAAAGAATTGTTACCTAGGACGTGTGCATGACACGGTCCATAGGGTTTTGTTAGTTCAAAGGATGCTAAATGAATATGCAAACTTCAATGGTTGAAGTAAGCATTACGGAGTTGGAATCTTCACTATGATGAAACTGTTAAAGGAGTTTAAATTCGTCGGAGATAATGAAGATGCTTGCATTTGCAAGAAATTAAGTGGGAGCGCTAAGACATGTTTCTAATACATTATGTGGAAGACATATTGTTGATTGGAAATGATGTATCTTTTATTAACACAAGATAAGAATTTCATCTCGATGAAAGGCTTAGGCAAAACCCAAATATTTAGCATCAATAGACGCTAATATGGTTGTGCCAAAAGTACATAAATGATGTATTGAATGAGTTCAATATAGAAACTACAAGAAAGGTTCTTGTCGCACAGAAAGGATTGAATGAGTTCAATATTAATGATATATTCAAGTGTATTGATACTTGGTAAGTGAAACAAAGATTCAAGTATAGATTGATACTTGATGTATGAAATCACAAAGCATTTATATCAATTATGCTGTGATATGTACAAATCCAGATATGTCCTATGCTCTAAATGATGTGAGCATATACCAGAATGATTCATAAGATGATCATTGGACAATAGTAAGGATATTCTTATGATCTTTTGGAAGAACTAAGAATATATTGTTTGTATAAGTGACAAATAGATAGTTAGTTCATTGTAAAAGTACTACATTGATACTAGTTTTGTCACAAAGTACAAATTAAGTTTATCTCAATCTAAACTAAGGGTGGCACAATATAATGGAAAGTAAGTCTCATAATGGATTTGGATGAGTTCCAAAGTTAAAGACATTGTGACAGATACTACAACAAAAGGCTAAGTATATGACTGCTATTTTAGCAGCAAAAGAGGGCATTTGTGTCAAGTAGTTTATTATCAAACTAGGTGTAGTTCACAGTGGGATAATACTATGAAGATATATTGTACGACAATATTATCAACATGTTTTAACCTCAAAGAACTAAAGGTCACACCAAAGGACCGAATTTGTACGAAGCCATCTCATTAGAGAATGAGTGATGCGTAGAGACGCAAATACATGCAATTACACACGGACCTAGAAGTGTCAGATCCGGAGATCAGTTGACCACTAGCGAACGTGTACTTACAACACCAGAAAGCCATAGGTGTTGAATACACAAAGGTTTGAAACTAGATTATTGACTCTAGTGCAAGTGGGAGACTGTTGGAGATATGCCCAAGAGGCAATAATAAAGTGGGTTATTATCATATCTTCATACTTATGATAAATGTTTACATACCATGCTATAATTGTATTAACAGGAAACATTAATACTTGTGTGATTTGTAAACATAAAAGAGTCCCTAGTAAAGCCTCTTGTTAAACTAGCTTGTTGGTTAATATATGATCATGGTTTCCTGATCATGAACATAGAGATGTTATTGACAACAGGGTCATATCATTAGGAGAATGATGTGATGGACATACTCTATAGATAAGCGTAGCATAAAGATCAAGTCATTTTAATAGTTCAATTGCTATATGCTTTCTGATACATAGTAACCTAATTCCTTCGACCATGAGATCATGCATATCACCTTTACCGGATGGATGCTTTGATGACATCAAACACCACACCGTAACTGGGTGGCTATAAAGGTGGCATTGAGTATTCGGAAAGTATTGGTTGAGACACATGGATCAAGAATGGGATTTGTCCATCCATATGACGGATAGATATACTCTGGGCCCTCTCGGTGGAATGTCATCCAATTAGCTTGCAAGCATGTGACTGGCTCACAAGGGATCACATACCACGGGAACGAGAAAAGAGTTCTTATCGGTAACGAGGTTGAACTAGGTATGCAGAGATACCGACGATCAAAACCTCGGATAAGTAAACTATCGTGAGACAAAGGGAAATTGGTATCGTATGTAAGTGGTTCATTCGATCGCAAAGTAATCGTAGAAATATGTGGGAGCCATATGAATTTCCAGATTCCTCTATTGGTTATTGTTCAGAGAAGTGTCTCGATCATGTCCGCATAATTCACGAACCGTAGGGAGACACACTTAAGGATTTGACGTTGTTTGAGTAGTTATGGAATGAATGAGAAAGAGACCGAATGTTGTTCGGAGTCTCGGATGGGATCCGGGATATCACGAGGAGATCCGGAATGGTCCGGAGAATAAGATTCATATAAGGAAAGTCCCGTTTCGGAGTTGGGGAATGATTCCGGTGTTTTCATCGGGAATGTTCTAGAAGGTTCCGGAATGTCCGGCACTCTGGAGGGGAAGGGGTACATGAATGTGTCATTGCAAGTTGGAATGATTGCATCATGTACTAAGTGTCATCGCTGTTCCAAATAAAGGATTAATCGAATCCTAGTTTGAAAAGTCAAATCGCTAAATTGAAAAGTCAAACGGCTAAATTTGGAAAGTGGAAAAGAGGAGGAGGAAGTTTGAAAATGAGTTGGGGAGGAGTTCCCTCCTCCAACCAGCGGCCCACCTCCAAGCCAAGTTGGGGAGGGACTCCCCTCCCCTTGGCCGCACCTCCCACCTATAAAGGGAGGGGCAGGGCTGCCCCTCCAAGACACACAAGATCATCTCCTCTAAACCCTAATTTGGTGCCGCCACCTCCTGTAGCTGCCGTCACCTCCTAGGGCTCCCCTTGGCGCCGACTTGGGCAAGACCCAAACCCTAGCCACCGCCCAAGCACCTCTTCCTCGGCGTGTCTAAACCCTAGATCGTCGAGGGCTCTCTCATAGTCCACCATACTCGCTCCGGCTTAAGGCGAAGCCCTGCGAGATCTCCCCTCTACTTCCGGTATCACGCCGTCGTGCTGCCGGAATTGCGAGGAGAGTGCTACAACCTCCGCTGCCTGCTGGAACAAGGGAGAGGAAGGTCTTCGTCGAGTACCGAACGTGTGACCGACTGCGGGAGCGCTGCCGGAACGCAGCGCCGAAAGGATCGTCTACGCGATCTTGAGATCGGCAAGTGTACGACTACATCACCCACGAGAATCTGCTCTCGTTAACCACTTTGGAATCTTCGAGGGTAAGTTATTCCATCGACTCGTTGCTACAATCTAGTAGATAGATCTTGGCTTGTTTGTTTGCATGCGATAGAAATTTTTTGTTTTCCATGCTACGAACCCCTACAGACTTGTGGTTGGAGTAGTCACGGCAGTTGTCCAATTCTTGCTGATGATCGTACATCATGAAGCTAAGGTGGTACAATTGAGTCTTCGGCTCATGGTGGTATGGGGCTTCCAGCGGTTGTCCATTAGCATCACGCCTTGGGAAAAACTCAAAGCGGGTTCCCTTGATCTGGTTGATACTCTGCCCACATAGACGGGAAAGAGCTTCCTGCATGGCCCTGGCAAGTCCATCGAGCCAGTTGTTCTCTCTTAATGTAAACTGAATTCCCTCAGCAGTGGGAGGTTCAATCTTTCCTCAGATACTTGCAACAATTAGCCACTGCAGATCTTCTCCTCCTTGATCATTGAGCTGAGCTCCGAAGAACTCGGGGTGTGGACGCTCCAGAAGTTCCGAATGCTGGTCCAAATCCCTCTCAAAGATAAGGTCTCCTCCATTCCCCAACTGATAAAACTTGTTGTACTTCACGTCCATCTGTTAAGAATATAGGATGAGTAAGTTAGTAGACTGATCAGGTGTGTCAAATTTTATGAATTTTATGAACTAAGTTTTTGAGTAAAACGTCCAGTCTAACTAGGGTCTCCTATGGTCAGGATGGCTCCGATACCAACTTGTCAACACCTGGATTTTTAATCCCAGATGCCTGTTACGCCATACATCGCAATCCCAGGATTACCATTTTTGCGAGACATAACAGAATTCGATACCACAGTACATCATCCATTACAAACCATACATAAGGTCTTACACAAATAAGGATCTCATGATCCAGTTCTTAATACAACTCAAGCAGCGGAATACGTAATAATAACGGTAGCGTAGGCGAAACTCCATCTTTGGGGTCATAGGCAATGCTGACGATGGGAGATGATCCTATTTGTCGTAACCTTCCTGGGGTCCATCATCCTGGTACTCCTCTTCATAGTCTGGCCACAAGAATAGCCAGGGACAAAGCCATGAGTACTCTTTAAGTACTCGCAAACTAATACTAACAAGTGAAGTGGGTTTTTGGAATAGGGCACTAGGCTCTAGGGTTGTTTTGAAAAAAGCCAGATTTACCTCTACTAAGTTCAGAAGCAAGAGAAAGCTAAATGAAATTTTATAACACCTAAGTGGGAACTTGTATCTCATGCCACAACTCTGTTGTGGTCAAGTCAAAGTCTCAAATCATTTCACAAGTCATTTGGAAAACATATGACGGGGGAACAATATGGCCACTCCAACTGTCCATAACCGCGGACGCGGCTATTCGAATAGTTTGACACTCTGCAGAGATTGTACACTTTCACCACAACATTCGATACATCCGTTAGGAACAAATCCTGAATTCACCATACTCAGTATGCGGATAATCAATCCTAACCTTTCAATTACACGCCCTAGTATAAGCACCTCTCCTGTGAGTTTGGCCTCCCAACCATGACCAACTATCATCTTGGATACTACACAGGTGGACAATCTTCACAAGGTAGCCTCAGCTCAGACCTTGGCCGGGAGGGAACCAATACTAAGGTATATAAGTTTCCAGTCAAGCCCTACCCAATCTTCGGGTATTGTGGTTGTATGGTAAAATTGGAATGGTATCGCATCTAGACAACCATCAGTTTTATAAAGGGCTAAGGCTCATGCCTTAACATTTTCATCACCAAAATCATCTGGTGTTCGGAAACACATGTCAAAACATCTCAGTAGAATGATCCATCATTCTAAGGTTTTCATAACCATTTTCCACCAAGTAATCCCATCTAAAGTTGATCAAGTTTTATGCTTAGCACTAGCATCTACAAGTGGGGGTGAGTACTAATGAGGGGTGGTAAACTAGTGGAGTTTCAACTAAGTTAAATCGTATGCCTTGGGATGACATCAAGATTATCTAGCTTAGGCCAAATTTTATGCTCTTTATGCAACCTTCAAGTATCTTTCTAGAATCTACAATTCACTCAAGTAAACTCTAAGTACAAGCTTTGATAAAGAATAAAGTAGAAGCTTGCAAGTAAAACTAGGATTGGGTTATCAAGTGGGTATGACTACATATGCTTAAGGCATATGGTTGGCCTGGTAACCAGCAAGTATTTGCTTGCATAAGTAGAGTATCTTGCAAGTATTAGCTTGCACATTCAACTAGTAGTATTAGGCTTGCATATTTGCAAGTATAAGCTTGCTAAGTTAATAGCTTGCAAGTATGGGCTTGCCTTGTGCAGAGCAGTGGTTGAAGTTCTCCTCGGCTTCTTCTTCGTAGTATCCTCCTTCCTCCACGTATCCTTGGTCGGTACTAGCGTCTATGAATAAATACGAGGTACACAATCACCAAACAATACTTAACTACTTGCAATTATCACACACAAGGGTTCTATAGATGATCTAGCATCATCACTAACTTTACAAGCATTTGACTTAAAGATTTTTGGTTTTAGAAAAGTAATTTCTACTCATTGAAAACTACTTAAGATTTAATACTCTCCAAACCAAACATGGGATCATGTTGACACATGTCATCACCACATATTTTAGTCCATGGGAATGTGATTTAAAGTGGTGTCACAATTTAATAAGGTTTTACCCTTTTATTTTAATTAAATAAAGTGGCCAGAAATGCCTATGTGGCATTCTTTTATTACTTGAACATTATTTCTGTAAGTAAACCTATATATTTTTATATATTCAGAAAGGTATGATCAAATGTGATTTTTGAGAGTTGGAAACAACTCAAAACCTATTATGGTTTAAATTTTAAAAATGTTTGAATGTAGAAAAGCTTCTGCCTTGTTATTTTTACCAAGGGTGATCTACAGATCCAAATGATTTGAATCCAACGGGCTTGGATTCAGCATTTCAAGACCTTTCTAACAAAATTGGTTTCATTCAATTTGGTTCACTTAATCGAACTGGGTTGATTTTTGAAACTAGGTACAGAATTGTGTTTGAATGAAAATGGAAAAATCCAAATTCAAACGAATGGGCTGCGCGGGAAGGGTTAACGGGCCGGCCCAATGTCACTCCGTGGCACGGGGCTCAACTGACAGGGGAGTTCCACCTGTCGGTGGCTCTTTAAACGCGAAGCGATACAGGGCAATCTCATCCACATGATCTAAGTCTAATCGAACGACTGTTACTCATCGTCCACGTCGGGCGACGCCGGCGAGACAGAAACCTAATGCAGCAGGTGGGGGTCGTCGGGGGCTCACCGGGGCTCAGGCGAAGGTCGGCGATGCGGGCGAACGACAAAGTCGACGACGGCGAACCTCCTGGTACCGGAAGCTTCTCCTGGGGAGGCTCCAATCGCTGGCTTCCTTCTTCTCCAGTAGCGGCGGGCTCCGGTGAAATTCCGGCGAAGCGCTGCTCGCCTTGCTCTGGGAACGGGGTGGAACGATCAGTGAGGAGAGGGGAGTAGAATGGTGTGAAGAGTTTGAGCGGGGGAGGCCTCTATTTATAGTCTCGACGACGAGACCGAACGGGATGGGCAGGCGACGGTGGCGACATGGCTATGGGCTGCTAGAGGCATGGCCGGCGGTGGAGATCGATCGGTGGTCTCCTGGCGATGCTCTATGGCTTTAATTCGCATGTAGGGGTGGTGGCAAACTTTCTAGAACATGCGATGCTCTGCGCGGCAGAGGCGGCGTCTTCGACGGTGAGCGGTGGCTGTGAGGCATGGGGCGGCGAACAGGGATGTCTGGCGGTCTTCTGGGACGGTGGTGATCGTGTATGCATGCGGCGAGGGCGGCGCGCGGTCTGTCGGCGCGTGTCGAGGGTGACGCTCTGGCGCATGCTCGGCATGGTTGACAGTGGTACGGGCACGGCGTTCCTGGCGATTTTGGTTGTTGTCTGCGAGGCAGGGCTGGTCGAGAGGGGGCGGTGAGGCATGGGCTACCTCCCAGACAATGTTGGCACGGCTAGTTCTTCCTCTAGCCTGCTATCCACACTAGGGTGACATGGGTGGCTTCGGCTGTTCACCATTGATGACATTGCCAAGCTTACAGTGGGGCTAGTGCTTAGTTAAGTTGGCTAGATGATCTACTGAGGTTGCTGTGAGCTAGAGAGGGAACAAGTTAGGCTCAAATCACTGCTCACTATAGTGTTTAGATTTTGTTTGATTTGTATCTGCAAGGTGTTTGATGAAATGTCCGCAAGAATTCAAGTTTTGAATTTTGAAAAGATTTTTGGTGGGTGTGCTAGGCATGTGCTGGTGAGTCTGTGGATTCTTGGGTTTTGAAAGTTGAGCTTGTTTGAGTGGTTTTTGCAAAAGTGGGATCTTCCCATATGATAAAGATTCAATTTTGAACTGTCTTTTAAACTATGCATTCAAATGTTTTTGGATGATCACAAAGTGGGCCTTGGTACTCTGTTATCAGTACTATCAAGGGGTGCAAATATCCAAACAAGTTTCTGTTAAGTTTTGAAAGTTAGAGACAGCCAAAGTAGGCATGGGAGTTAAATTGGCCAAAATGACCATTCCCTTATTTTTTTGTTTTGATTTATTTGTCTTTGGCAAAAGTGTGGGGATTGTTTAGATGATGTTTAATTCACCTAAGAATACATTTACAAGCAAAGAAACACATAAACATGGCAATTCAAAAGAATCCAAAATGGAATGCATACACACATGCATGCTTTCATATTTTTATTTAGAAAAGTTTTTGTTAACCCTAATTTTGAAGATTAGAGTTTGATGATTCTAGTTTAATATTTTTTGGATGTTACATTCGGCAAGAAAGAGTTGTGCTTCCGCTGCATCACTGGAGCGAGGAGGCGGAGGTTGCTCGGTGCCTCGAACGTGTGTGCGAGCACGGATGCGCTGCTGTTTTGCGGCGCTAGGACTTCCTCTCGATCTTGAGATCGGCAAGAGATCGTCTACATCAACCTCGAGTCTGAACTCGTTAAGCTTTGTCAGTCTTCAAGGGTATGTTCGGATGTACATCCGCCCGTTGTTTGTATCTAGTAGATAGATCTTGGTACATAGTTGTTCCCATCGTAGGAATTTTTTGTTTTTTATGCTGCGAACCCAACAACTAGAGGGTTTCCGCCCCCGTGGCACTGAAACAGCCACGTGGCTATTATCAGTCCCGGGCCGTAGCAAGCCGGGACTAGAGGAGGGGGGCTCTAGTCCCGTTTTCACAGTCCCGGGCCCAAAACCGGGACTAGAGCCAGTTGCGGCCCGGGACTGAAGGCACTTTTCCACCGGTGCATATTTTAACCCATTGTCAAATAAGGAATTTCCTCAAAACTCTACGCCCTTTAGAAAATGTTGACGAGCGGCGTACCATAGAACCTGAGGTCCCCTTGGACGACATCTTCCACTTTTTTGCGGGAACGACGTCTTCCTCTTATCCATGTGAATTGGTGTGAGTAGGGAGGGCTGCAACAGACGAGCAGGGCGATAGCCTGCAAGGCTCAGTCAGCACCGTGGTCTGCAAATCCAGATCGAGAAGATGGAGTTGCGGTATGCGGTGGGGAGACGACAATTCGACGAGACAGATGAGAAATATTTTGGGTCGATTGGGAGAAATAAGGTTTTTGGTCGGTCGCTCTCTCTCCTGGATTGGTCGGTCTTCCTCAATGGACCAGCTGTTTGCCTTAGTCCTTAGATGGGCTGCCAGATTAGACATATAGCAACATAAGTGGGTCATACCTTGGTTGTTACCGAGTTTAAAGATTAGCTCATGAACATCGCTAACTCGATCGTTTAGCTCGTTAAGGATATTTAGCAAAAACTGCGGCTCAACTCGGATCATTAAGAAAACGAGTCAATTTTGAACGAGCTGAGAAAACAAGTGCTCATTAAACTTGTGGAGTTTCGAGTTTTATCTTCAATCCATTTTGAACGAGCCGAGAAAACGACTGATGATTAAACTGAATGGTTTCGCGGCATAGCAAATCAAAATTTTCTACGGAGCGAACAGAGGGAAAGCCAAGATCTAATCTAGGAGATGCAAACAACGAGAGAGATTGGATTAGATCTTCATACCCTTGAAGATTCGCACAGCGGAACGTTCGTCGGAACGTGGGTGATGTAGTCGTACTCGCTTCTCCTCCTCGCGATCCGATCCGATCTAGCACCACAAGTGGCGGTGCCTCCGTGAGATGCACACGTGCAGCACCTCGACGTCTCCTCCTTCCTCGGACCAGCGAGTATGGTGGAGAGATAGATTGGATCTACAACACGACGGCGTGGTGTATATGGTGGAGAATTTCTGCTGCAGGGCTTCGCCTACAAACAGTCGGGAGGGAGAGAGGAAGGTAGCAAGGCTGCTAGGGCTTGGAAGAAGGTGTGTGGGGGAAGGGGGCGCACCACCCCTCTATATATAGAGGGGGGGGGGGCGGCCAGCCCTTGCCCCTCCTCCAAGCCTATCTCTAGTTTAAACAATTTAAACTCTCCCTTATCTAGAAATCCTATCTCTAGTTTAAACGATTTAAACTCTCCCTTATCTAGAAATTCTATCCCGAGATTTAAACGAGTCAAATCTCTCTAGAATCGGCTGGGACCTATGTGGCCTTGTGCCCCTGGCCCAATGCGTCCAGGACACTCCCTCATAGGCCCATGCCCCCTCCCGGAAGGTGGGGCCACGTTGGTCCCCTTCCGGAAGGTTCTAGAAGCTTCCGGTACAATACCGATTAACCCGGAACAATTCCGAACTCCAAAAACTGCACTGCCTTATATGAATCTTATTCTCCGGACCATTCCGGAACCTCTCGTGATATCCCGGATCCCATCCGAGACTCCGAACAAAAATTCATAAACCAATTATCCAATCTATCCTAGCGTCGAGACACGTTAAGTGTGTGACCCTGCGGGTTCGAGAATATGCAGACATGATCTTCTATCAATAATCAATAGCGGGGTCTGGGCACCCATATTGACTCCCACACATTCATCGATGATCATATCGGATGAACCACGATGCCAGGATTCAATCAATCCCATATATATATTCCCTTCGTCTCGCGATATTTTACTTGCCCGAGATTCGATCGTCGGTACCGTCATACCTAGTTCAATCTCGTTCACAGCAAGTACTTTACTCGTTCCGTAATCCGATATCACTTTGTGATTAACTCCTTAACCACATGCTTGCAAGCGGTGTTGATATCGATTACCGAGTGGGCCCGAAGTATATCTCTCCGACTTGGGAGGGACAAATTCCATCTCGATACATACAACCCAACAGATACTTTCCGATCACCTGAGAGACACCTTTATGATCACCCTCTCATAGGATGACGTTTGATGACCTCAAAGCTTTCTTCCGATACCAGGGAGTTGCATTATCTCATGGTCTAAGGAATACAATATTTGACATAGGAAAAGCTTCGCAAAGACGAACACGATGACACGATCTAATTGCTCTGCTTTGTTTGGGTCTATCCACCATATCATTCTCCCAGTGATATGATCTCATTATCAATTGACAACTCATGTCTATGGTTAGGAAACCTTAACCATCATTGATCAATGAGCTAGTCCATAGAGGCGTACTAGGGACACAGTGTTGTTTACAAACCACACAAGTATTAAAGTTTCCGCTTAATACAATTCTAGCATGGAATATAAACTTTATCATGAACAAGAATTATAATAATAACATCTTTATTATTGCCTCTAGGGCATAATTCCAACATAAACTCACCGAGTTTCGAGTTTTATCTCCAATCCTGTAAATAACGATGTGTGACGCGTTGTGCGCTCATGTCATTTGCACAGTTCTACCCTCAAAATATGTAGTATGGCACTTCTTTTTCCTTGACTCTATGCACAAGGCTTGAAATTTTCAATAATTAAGGTACTATCTAGAAAATTGTGCATGGTTTAATTTTGGGACAAGGGAAATGTCAGCAGTTACCAAACTTAGCTACAAGCTAAGGGCAATAAGAGCTGCAACCAGAGCATGGCAAAAATAGAAAAGATCTATCACGGCCATACACTCAAATGTTAACCACGTCATCCAATTTTTTGATGCAGTTGAGGAATGGCGCCCGTTGCCTGTCTCGGAATTTCACTTCAGAGCACTATGCCACGACAGGGTGAAGGAGCTTTGCAAAGCATAAAACCAGAGGTGGAAGATAATAGCAAAGATCAAGTGGTGCCAGCTTTGGGATGAGAACACGACCTTTTTCCACACTATGGCCACATACAGGTTCAGAAAAAACAAAATCATAATTTTCATACTAGGGAATGAGGACTTCTTTGGGGAGAAGGACAAGCTAAAAATTGCCTCTGACTACTCTCAAGAATTTTTTGCCGAAAGGAGACCATGGACAAAGAATATTGCCTTACAACACATTTACGAGGACCAATCCAGCATACTGCTAAACCTGTCGGCTACTTTCACTTGGGACGAGATAAAACAAGCAATTTTGAAGGCACCATCCAACAAAAGCCCTGGGCCAGATGGCTTCACTAACGAATTCTTCAAACATTACATTCTAGAGATCAAGGAACACCTAATTGACTTATTCAACTCTCTGCACAACCAAAGTCTGAGCCTATCTGGTGTCAACTCAGCCCTCATTGCTGTAATCCCGAAGACAGACATGCCACAAGAGGTGAAGGATTACAGGCGGATATCATTACAACACTACATCCCGAAGCTAATTGCAAAAGTAATGGAAAACAGACTACAACCAAAGATCAAAGAGTTGGTGGACGACATGCAATCTAGATTCATCAAGGATAGGACGATTGTTGAGAACTTTGCAGCAGCCATTGAAATGGTGCAATGTGCAAACAAGCACAAAAAACCAATCATTGTTCTAAAACTAGATTTTCAGAAGGCCTTTGACTCTGTACATTGGGAGGCTGTCTATGAAACCATGAGAGCAAGAGGATTCCCACCACTATGGATAAGATGGGTCAAGGAGCTGCTAGAAACCTCGCAGGCACAAATGCTGATAAATAGACAATGTGGAAAGAGGTTCAGGATTCGAAGAGGGGTTCGCCAAGGTGATCCACTCTCACCTTATATCTTTATCATTCTGGCTGATATCCTACAACAATTGTTCAAAAGGGCATATGAGGCAGGGCTGCTGCAGCACCCGATCCAACATGGCACTCCAATGCCAGCTCTACAATATGCTGACGACACACTACTAATACTACATGGGTCAACACATCAGGCCCAGATTGCAAAAAACCTACTGGATGCCTTTGCGGAATTCACATGGCTGAAGATCAACTATCATAAAAGCACTCTAGTGCCAATGAACATCCCGGAGCAAGAGGCCGCAGGAATCGCTGAAACCATGGGTTGTCAGATAACAAGTCTGCCATGCACCTACCTAGGCCTGCCTTTATCGCACACGTGAATCACACGAATAATGCTCTAGCCTATCATTGATCGCATCAGCAATCGTTTGCCGGGATGGATGCCCAGGATGATGAATATTGGGGGTCGGGTACAGATGATTAACTCAGTGATATCTGCCATTCCCAACTTTTTTATGAGCTGCATCCAGTGGGATCAGACCAGTATTGACATGGTAGACAAAATCAGAAGGGACTTTCTCTGGAAAAATAAGGAGGAAATAAATGGAGGGCACTGCCTAGTTGCTTGGAAGGTAGTAATTATGCCTAAAGCACAAGGAGGGTTGGGGATCAGAAATCTGGCTATACACAATAAGGCCTTAATGACAAACATGACGGCAAAACTACTATCAAAGGGAACATGACCGTGTTTTTCATGGATAACAAATTGGTACATGCAAAATAGCATCCCACGCTGCTCTGCAGCCAAAGACTCGCCCTTCTGGAAATCAATCGTGCAGCTAATTCCAATGGTTCAGCAAGCAACATACTGTCAGCTAGAGGACGAATCAAGGACGGCTTTCTAGCAAGACAACTGGACAAGCTTGGGTAGCTTGCGGTTCTTAATGCCTGTCATGTACTCTTTTGCCATTGACCATTTTTGCACGGTGCAATCACAATTTAGAAATGGTTCCTGGCAGATCGACCTACACCAGCCGCTCTCGGCGACTGCTGAATCCCAACTACAACAGTTGAGCATCGTTCTTGCAACAGTGACGCCAGGAAGTAATGGATCAGGGATTCCAGACGGCTCATCACAACCGAAAAACCTCCATCGACAAGGGACTTGTACAAACTTTTCAGCGACAGAGGAATGATACGGGCACCTGCAAAATGGATTTGGCTGAGACCAATCCCACACAAACATAAAATCTTCTATGGCTGGCTTATAGAGACAGACTAAACACCAAAAGTAATATGGTAAATAAGAAGTGGTGCACTGATGGTGGTTGTGATCAGTGCCCTGCCGTGGAAACCTTCCAACACATTGCACTACACTGTAGACAAGCGGACTGGGTGTGGGAAAGGCTCCATATAGCAGACACAACAAAGAAAGGGTCTGAGTTAGCGGCCCTATTTGATACCCAGAGGCAGGGTGACAGAACCTGGCCAATCTGTATTGATGCTTGCCTACTAGCACTCTGGCGGGCTAGGAATGACCGAGTTTTCAATCACATGCAAACGAATAGAAGAACACTCTTCAATAACATCGCGAACTACTTATCTCTTTGGGAACACAGATCGGAGAAACAAAAGCCGCATCTATTGACCTGGGCAGCAGTGTTTCAGTCTCTCTAGGGATCTCTTTTTTTAGCTTTACTTCTAAAACCTCCTGGATGATGCCAGGTTGTATATTCTGCCCCCCCCCTTTTTTTGTACACTCTGCTGTAACCATAAGGTCAGGGTTTTCCCCTACCTTCATATATAAATATATATAACTTCAAAAAAAAATCAGAGCCAACACTCGTAAACACACGAACAAAGAAAAATTAACTTTCCTGGTCATATGTTCGCCAAGTGCTTCGTGCCGGCTAGGGCCCATAACCTCGCCTCTTGAGTAGGAGAGATGATTTTCTGGATGCATTTTCTTTTTGTTCTGAGTAAAACAACCGGACTCTACTGCAAGATTTATTAATCGGCAATAACGGTTACATTGTTTGTTAGTTTGCCAAAAAAAACTAGAAATTCATCAACCCAACTACAAGAACTATTATTCAAAAAAAATAGTTTAGCCAACTCATGAGTCACTGCACGTGGCATGACGGGGGCCTAGCCCTGCTAGCGCTACCACCTCCGGCACCCCATCCTCCTCCCCTACCCCCGCTGGTGCGTCGGGCAAAGCCTGGCTGGCGCCAGCGGCGGCGGGCTCCTCTCGCCTCCTCTCCCTTGGGGCGTCCCGGGACGACTCCTGCTGGTCCAAACATGGGACGAGCCAGCGTAACAACAATGCTGCTCTAGCGGCAACGCGCCGGTTGGCCTCTCGGTGGAGTGTACCCGACCTGCGGGTGGCAAGGGCGGCGGGCGGTGTTTACAGAAGGACCTCATATTTGAAACTCGGCTCAATTCCGTAGGCAAGCTCCCTAAATCTCGCCCAATTCCCTAAACCCAATCTTTTAGGCCATGCTCAATATCGTAGGCAAGCTCCCTAAATCTCGCCCAAGCTTTTACAAGTAGTTCATCACCTAATTGTTTAAAAGGCTTCGTCTATGCAATTATCGTAGCCTCGCCCAGACCGTTGCAGGGGAAATCCTAGATCTCGGCAACCCGAATCGGACGATGACGATGCTCGACGTCGTTCTCCCTCTTGTTTCCAGCAAAGATGTCAAGTTATGCCTAACTGTAAGGATTAAGATGTGGTGGCATGACATGGGTCTGACTAATTGGGTGGTACTCTAAGATGCCTTCGAACCTATCTTTCTTAAGTAGCAGAGCTTCTCACGCATGATTAAGATTAACCCGCTAGAAATATTCTTCATGGAGATTGGAGCTCTATCCTGATCGTGCTCCAACAAGCCTTAAAAACGCTTATTTTTTAAATAACTGCTATCCTCCAAATTTTAGCTGGAATAGGAATTCCACTAGAAAGTTACCTCGGATTCGAAAACATCACATCTCTTATTTTTTGCTCGTACACATCACACCTCTTTAGGGGTGTAGGTAGTGTTGCAAAACCGTCCTGCTTCATAGGCAAAATTTCTTAATCTAGTTCAAAAAATTCAATAAAACTTGTCTATTTGAACTAATTTTTGCTTTCGCAGGCTCTCACGTGTTGCACGACAACCCTAGGTGTAGGATTACGCAGATTATCCAAACTTTCGATATTCATGTGGTCTATTTATTTTGCTAGGAAAAAGTGGTTTCTTTATTTTGTATGAAAGTTACAATCACCGACTACAAAGCCATGAATTTCCTGTTGGTAACTCCTAATCTAGAATTGAGTTATATCTAAGGACTTATCTAACTGAGCTAAACTATGACTAATTATCTACAAGCTTAAGCGTGGTGAAATGCACCTCTTCTGAGAGCACTTGCGGATTTCCTGTCACTAACATGTGGGCCTGGGCTTCGGCTGGCAGGTGTCATGCGGTGTGGAGACGTGGTGATCGTGCGCTGCAATTTTTACTTCTCCCGTAACCTCCCCCGTTGTGGAACTCTGGAAGTCTTCGATCATGCCGCTGTCACCAGAATCCTCGCTCCCGCGGCATCCAGCGCCT
The DNA here is from genome assembly GCA_910589765.1 of Avena atlantica. Taxonomy (NCBI): domain Eukaryota; kingdom Viridiplantae; phylum Streptophyta; class Magnoliopsida; order Poales; family Poaceae; genus Avena; species Avena atlantica. The sequence continues at coordinate 44,621,063 of OU342737.1, forward strand.
CCGGCCTGCCGCCATCCGCACCTCTCCCATAAACTCTACCCTCTTGCCCCATCCGGCCAAGCAAACCAGCGAACGGGGAGAGGTCCTCGCACCCTGCCATGCTCGGGGCGAGCCTTGGGTGTATGGGGACGGCAGCAGCGCAACGCCACGGACCTCCGCGGCTCTGCCCCTACTAGCTTCCACCTCTTTCAAATTTCGTGCACATAGCATCATCTTCAGATTACGAACTTCTTTCTCCTAGCAGGAATCGATTTTGGATTCCGTGAGCTCCATGGCGCCAGATGTGAGAGGTGGTTTGTGAGGAAATATAGAGAAAGGTGGAATGGTATTGAGGTTGGGGATGACAGGTCCGTGAGGGAGGTTAGATCAGAGAGAGCACATTTAGTTGACCAAGTGTTGTGTAGATTGATTGCAAATGACTTTCGGTTTAGTTCCAAATCTGACTGGATGTATTGATGTATTGTTCCTATTCTTAATGTGGGTACAACTGAATAAAGGAGTACTTTGGTATTTACTATTCTTAATGTTGGTACAACTGAATAGAGGAGTATTTTGGTATTTATTGTTTTTGATTATCTTAGTTTTTGTAGATCTTTATAAATCATAGGTGTTTGTATTTTGATAGAGGAGAGTTTGCTTACAAGAATGCTTTCAGTAAATATAGGAATCACTGAATAGACACTAACTTTTATCCCATTCATTGTGCCCCTTAACTTGGTAAAATAATTTATAGCAGAGGCATGGATGATACAACTTCAAGATGCTCAAAAGGTGCTGAAGTGACCTCCGAAGTTAGAGGCGTGAACTTGGACTTGAGATCAATTAGTTGAAGCCAGAAGCATCATTCAAGAGCAGGTATGTGGTGTTCAGAAACTTCTGAATGACATGGATATGTAAAATTCAATCAAAAATACATTTGTAAACAAGGTACTCATATTGGTAACTGCAAACAGTGTATTACATGGATTCCGTTTGTAGTATCTACATTTCTTTCGTCCATGTCAACTTATGATTAACCTACATTTGGGAACTGCATTTACATGCGTCCATCATATCTAAGCACTTCTCCATGTCTAGTAAACCAAGGTGAGGATTGCTGCATTTTATCAACATGTCTCTTCTGTTCACTCTAAATTCCTTTTGGTTTATACATTCATATAATATCATGAGATTAAGTGGCCTGAATGCTGAACGTGAGACAATTCATTTATGTTCATGATGAGTTTTAGTATTAGAATACTGCAAGCCACATCATGTCGGCATGTGATGGAGGTCTCTTGTGTTTATAACTAACGTAGTATATATCAGGATAAACCTCTTCTTGCCATGGTAGCACGAGTTCGGCCGTAGACTTTGTAATGTGATGTGCATGGGTAATGTGATGTGCATGGGCATTTCATCTGCCGTTGTTAACCTGTAATCCTACGGAAACGATCTCCTACTAATCATCTTTGATGGAGAACAACAAAGAAAGGAATGTTGTGATTTGCGCAGGACAAGCTACTAGAGTGAAAGATAGCTACTCATTTTCATCACTGACTTGCTATGGAATGTTTGCATCTACGACTTTGCACACCTACGATGGGCGACGGAGGAGGATTCGGCCGGGAGACGCGTACTGGCATCAGACGGCGTCACCATGAAGCCCGAAAATCCCACATCAATCATGCGGAAGAAGCACCGCACTGGGAGGTGATGCACGACCTCGGCGTGTACCACGCCCCCTAGGCACTCTTCGAAGTGCTGTTGGAGTCTCATATTCGGCCGTAGCAGAACCGGCTCTTTCTCACCAGGGAGACGAGCTACCGAGTGCGTCGGTTTTTATTTGCAACATTGTTGACTGGTTCTTCAGATTTGATTCAGATTTTCAAAGTTGCACTAGCCTGAATTTTGATTCTGAATGTCCAATACTCGCTGACCTAGGAACTTATTTTAAGCTTTCTAAATCATGTTAAACAAATTCCCTCTAAACAACAATCACCACCACCAATATACGACAAATAAATTATAATCAATTTTCAGTTTTGCTAGGCTATAAAAGATAGGTTCATGTGTATGGTGTGATTTGATCTGCTCCGGCCGTATAATCAGAAAAGAGAGCTTATTGCAGGCAGGAAGAGTGGACTTTTTTCCACGGACTACGGGGGAGTCGATGATGCTTTTTTGCTTAAGCTTCTGCCGAAGATGCTCACCAAGTTGGGTACTATGTTTTCCAAACTGGCCTTGGAGTTTTGAAATACACAATACATGTTAATAAACTTTTGTACTAAAAAATATGAAATTGAGGTGATGCCAAGATTAAAGATTCAAGGTAGTATTGCAATGCCTTTGAAGGAAAAAATTATTACATTGCTGCACCATGACCTCTGTGAGAAGCCTAGCATGTCACATTTACATGTATGCTTTGGTTTTTCTATGCCAGTTTGACAAGATAGATCATGTCCGTAGTCCATTCATTACAAGCAGATTGGCTTTGGATTTATGTATCAAGAAATATTCTTCACAGACTGTGAGACATACTCTAACAAAATATTTTAATGTGATGAAACAATTTTAGAAGCTGTATTAACACTGCTAGATTGAACTTCACTTCTTGTTGGTGCAGGGTGTCATTTTGATGGTGTCCGATAAGTGCTAAGTACCGTTACAACACTGTTGGCTCAAAGATGGCAAGGAGGGCAAAGGTAAAGTCTGATTCGTCTTCGATCAGGGTGTCAAGCTGAGTGGAATCAAGCTATCCAGTGACAACCTCTCTCCTCAGTTCTCCAAGAACTTAGTGGAAAGAATCTTGGCAAAAGTACAGTTTAAGTGGCTACCAATTTGGAACTTTTTGTGTGATCAGTTCCAAATACTCAGACTCGGACCATTACAAATTGTTAACCGTGGTCAGATTTAGTGTGGTAACTGAAGGTAATATGGTAGAAACGTGGTTAGATTTAGTTTGTAATTTTGCGCCATATTGTAAAGTATGAATGTGTGTAAATGGGTGGAAGGTTATTGTGTCTTTGCATTAATCTATACCATCATTTTACTATTCATATTCCATATATATTCAGGCGTACTAAACTAATTCTTCTCACTTTCTATCAGGGAACTCTTCTAAGCATCACACATCTGTCTTGAGCATACACATAGCTTATATCCAAAGGAGGATAATGCTACAACAGGTATCTTAGGCACTTCGGCTGTCTATATTACTTCACTCTATATTGTAAACGGGATAGCTATGATCCTTCTTAGTCATCTCCTGCACAACGCGTTCTTTGCCGTACGATCTTACTTTGGAGTGATCCTGACCATTTATTTGGGTTATTGTGTAAAATTTGTTTACAGTAGCCCGAGTCCTTTCTATGGCTGATATTGGGTCCCATGCCATGCTCAGCCAGCGGTTGTTCTTTCAGGATTTCGGTCAGAGCAATGTGCCCTGTCACCCACCAAATCCAGCCCCACATCCCCCATTCTTCACCACTCCCAAGTGCCCCTCCACGCAGTGTGCTAGGGTTATCGGATGTATCCATGTCCATCTCCAGTAGCAACCTTGCTCGGCTCTGGTTATAGCTCCGCCCCTGTGTATTTCCTCGCTTAGCCCCACTATTGTGCCTGTGGCCACCCCCATTTAAATTTGTGAGAAATCCCTACATCTTGTCTTCTCCTCTGCAACTCTCTCATTCACCATCAACTCGGCTACTCCAAGTCCTTTCGACCAGTACTTCTCTACTGGAACTAGAATAGTGACCTAAAGAGAGACTTCAGTACGCTACTAATTTTTAGTTCACTTAATGTCAACGATTGTACCTTTGATAAATACTTAGCTTCAGTTTATGCATACATGTTTTCAGTTTGGTTTATATCCAAGCTTCAAACCTTAAACCTAAATTACTCTTAGTACGCCTATTGTAGTGTTACATGGAACCTCTCTTCAGTGACCTTACATGCCCAATAAATCATTGAAGTTATTTGGCATTCTTGTGTTAGCGGACACGTTGTACATGCCCTAAATTCGCATGTTGGTTTTGTTCCATGGTGTGGAAGCTTAAAGCGGTGCATTATACTTATTACATATATTTGCTAACCAAACATACCAACATAGCATTGTGTGCAATATATGTCAATATAATTCCATGTGGTGGCAAACAAGACCAAAACAGCACTGGCGTGTTTGCGGAAAGTGTTTCATCCAAGCTGTGTCAAACTAAACAAAGGAAACATATATCAAGAAATTTAGCCATGATTTTTCCATCTTGACTTAAAACAGCATAACATTTCACATCACTTGCCACCCTTGATAAATTAGAGATATACAGCAAATTTCAAACCAGACGATACCATTATGACAGTGGTTTAGGATATAACAAACTTAAACTTGATTCCAGCAATTCTGAATCTGAAGCGAGCTAGCATCGTTCTGCTGCAAAGATCGGACTTCACAATGCCTAATGGCCTGACAATCTAGGCAAGCACACATACGACCATCTCCTCAGAACAAGTGATGAAGCTCATGGCAGTCCAGTCATGGCAGTCCAGTTTTCTGACGATCATAGGCATCAAACGAAAGTTTACCTATCAGTCATGAAATTTCAGAAGCAGAACTGGCATGTTTGCTATTGTGTATGTCATCACAGCCTTGTCATAGAAAACCCACCACATCTAAAAGAAGGGAATAATTATAATATAAGATAGCTCATTAAGAAAATCAACAATGATTTCCCCTTATAGAAATAGTATGTATGATACAAGGCATCAAATAATAAGCAGAGAATATTAGTCCACACATTGAATGTTCCAATAAAGTGTACTCTGCTTATTATCTAAATGACATGGATACACATTTTTAAGCACTGTGTTTAATTTTAAGTAAATTTTCAGAAAATTTGCTTGCCATTCTGAATCTAAACCTGCTAGCTTCGAAAGACATTGAAGAAGAGGTTTTTCTTCAGATATTTCTGCTGCAACAAGGCACACATATATTTATTTCATGTCATTATTTAACTCCCATCTCGTCGAAACAAGTGATGAAGCTGATGACAACACACGTTTCCAAGTTTTTCAGCGACTTTCACGTATATAGAAGGTACGCAAGAGGATAGTTAAACTCAGGCAAAAATCATCACAACTGTAGTTTTTTTAGATCAACAACTACAGTTTATCGGATCAAGAGTAAAACAACCGGACTCTACTGCAAGATTTATTAATCGGCAATAACGGTTACATTGTTTGTTAGTTTGCCAAAAAAAACTAGAAATTCATCAACCCAACTACAAGAACTATTATTCAAAAAAAATAGTTTAGCCAACTCATGAGTCACTGCACGTGGCATGACGGGGGCCTAGCCCTGCTAGCGCTACCACCTCCGGCACCCCATCCTCCTCCCCTACCCCCGCTGGTGCGTCGGGCAAAGCCTGGCTGGCGCCAGCGGCGGCGGGCTCCTCTCGCCTCCTCTCCCTTGGGGCGTCCCGGGACGACTCCTGCTGGTCCAAACATGGGACGAGCCAGCGTAACAACAATGCTGCTCTAGCGGCAACGCGCCGGTTGGCCTCTCGGTGGAGTGTACCCGACCTGCGGGTGGCAAGGGCGGCGGGCGGTGTTTACAGAAGGACCTCATATTTGAAACTCGGCTCAATTCCGTAGGCAAGCTCCCTAAATCTCGCCCAATTCCCTAAACCCAATCTTTTAGGCCATGCTCAATATCGTAGGCAAGCTCCCTAAATCTCGCCCAAGCTTTTACAAGTAGTTCATCACCTAATTGTTTAAAAGGCTTCGTCTATGCAATTATCGTAGCCTCGCCCAGACCGTTGCAGGGGAAATCCTAGATCTCGGCAACCCGAATCGGACGATGACGATGCTCGACGTCGTTCTCCCTCTTGTTTCCAGCAAAGATGTCAAGTTATGCCTAACTGTAAGGATTAAGATGTGGTGGCATGACATGGGTCTGACTAATTGGGTGGTACTCTAAGATGCCTTCGAACCTATCTTTCTTAAGTAGCAGAGCTTCTCACGCATGATTAAGATTAACCCGCTAGAAATATTCTTCATGGAGATTGGAGCTCTATCCTGATCGTGCTCCAACAAGCCTTAAAAACGCTTATTTTTTAAATAACTGCTATCCTCCAAATTTTAGCTGGAATAGGAATTCCACTAGAAAGTTACCTCGGATTCGAAAACATCACATCTCTTATTTTTTGCTCGTACACATCACACCTCTTTAGGGGTGTAGGTAGTGTTGCAAAGCCGTCCTGCTTCATAGGCAAAATTTCTTAATCTAGTTCAAAAAATTCAATAAAACTTGTCTATTTGAACTAATTTTTGCTTTCGCAGGCTCTCACGTGTTGCACGACAACCCTAGGTGTAGGATTACGCAGATTATCCAAACTTTCGATATTCATGTGGTCTATTTATTTTGCTAGGAAAAAGTGGTTTCTTTATTTTGTATGAAAGTTACAATCACCGACTACAAAGCCATGAATTTCCTGTTGGTAACTCCTAATCTAGAATTGAGTTATATCTAAGGACTTATCTAACTGAGCTAAACTATGACTAATTATCTACAAGCTTAAGCGTGGTGAAATGCACCTCTTCTGAGAGCACTTGCGGATTTCCTGTCACTAACATGTGGGCCTGGGCTTCGGCTGGCAGGTGTCATGCGGTGTGGAGACGTGGTGATCGTGCGCTGCAATTTTTACTTCTCCCGTAACCTCCCCCGTTGTGGAACTCTGGAAGTCTTCGATCATGCCGCTGTCACCAGAATCCTCGCTCCCGCGGCATCCAGCGCCTCCGGCCTGCCGCCATCCGCACCTCTCCCATAAACTCTACCCTCTTGCCCCATCCGGCCAAGCAAACCAGCGAACGGGGAGAGGTCCTCGCACCCTGCCATGCTCGGGGCGAGCCTTGGGTGTATGGGGACGGCAGCAGCGCAACGCCACGGACCTCCGCGGCTCTGCCCCTACTAGCTTCCACCTCTTTCAAATTTCGTGCACATAGCATCATCTTCAGATTACGAACTTCTTTCTCCTAGCAGGAATCGATTTTGGATTCCGTGAGCTCCATGGCGCCAGATGTGAGAGGTGGTTTGTGAGGAAATATAGAGAAAGGTGGAATGGTATTGAGGTTGGGGATGACAGGTCCGTGAGGGAGGTTAGATCAGAGAGAGCACATTTAGTTGACCAAGTGTTGTGTAGATTGATTGCAAATGACTTTCGGTTTAGTTCCAAATCTGACTGGATGTATTGATGTATTGTTCCTATTCTTAATGTGGGTACAACTGAATAAAGGAGTACTTTGGTATTTACTATTCTTAATGTTGGTACAACTGAATAGAGGAGTATTTTGGTATTTATTGTTTTTGATTATCTTAGTTTTTGTAGATCTTTATAAATCATAGGTGTTTGTATTTTGATAGAGGAGAGTTTGCTTACAAGAATGCTTTCAGTAAATATAGGAATCACTGAATAGACACTAACTTTTATCCCATTCATTGTGCCCCTTAACTTGGTAAAATAATTTATAGCAGAGGCATGGATGATACAACTTCAAGATGCTCAAAAGGTGCTGAAGTGACCTCCGAAGTTAGAGGCGTGAACTTGGACTTGAGATCAATTAGTTGAAGCCAGAAGCATCATTCAAGAGCAGGTATGTGGTGTTCAGAAACTTCTGAATGACATGGATATGTAAAATTCAATCAAAAATACATTTGTAAACAAGGTACTCATATTGGTAACTGCAAACAGTGTATTACATGGATTCCGTTTGTAGTATCTACATTTCTTTCGTCCATGTCAACTTATGATTAACCTACATTTGGGAACTGCATTTACATGCGTCCATCATATCTAAGCACTTCTCCATGTCTAGTAAACCAAGGTGAGGATTGCTGCATTTTATCAACATGTCTCTTCTGTTCACTCTAAATTCCTTTTGGTTTATACATTCATATAATATCATGAGATTAAGTGGCCTGAATGCTGAACGTGAGACAATTCATTTATGTTCATGATGAGTTTTAGTATTAGAATACTGCAAGCCACATCATGTCGGCATGTGATGGAGGTCTCTTGTGTTTATAACTAACGTAGTATATATCAGGATAAACCTCTTCTTGCCATGGTAGCACGAGTTCGGCCGTAGACTTTGTAATGTGATGTGCATGGGTAATGTGATGTGCATGGGCATTTCATCTGCCGTTGTTAACCTGTAATCCTACGGAAACGATCTCCTACTAATCATCTTTGATGGAGAACAACAAAGAAAGGAATGTTGTGATTTGCGCAGGACAAGCTACTAGAGTGAAAGATAGCTACTCATTTTCATCACTGACTTGCTATGGAATGTTTGCATCTACGACTTTGCACACCTACGATGGGCGACGGAGGAGGATTCGGCCGGGAGACGCGTACTGGCATCAGACGGCGTCACCATGAAGCCCGAAAATCCCACATCAATCATGCGGAAGAAGCACCGCACTGGGAGGTGATGCACGACCTCGGCGTGTACCACGCCCCCTAGGCACTCTTCGAAGTGCTGTTGGAGTCTCATATTCGGCCGTAGCAGAACCGGCTCTTTCTCACCAGGGAGACGAGCTACCGAGTGCGTCGGTTTTTATTTGCAACATTGTTGACTGGTTCTTCAGATTTGATTCAGATTTTCAAAGTTGCACTAGCCTGAATTTTGATTCTGAATGTCCAATACTCGCTGACCTAGGAACTTATTTTAAGCTTTCTAAATCATGTTAAACAAATTCCCTCTAAACAACAATCACCACCACCAATATACGACAAATAAATTATAATCAATTTTCAGTTTTGCTAGGCTATAAAAGATAGGTTCATGTGTATGGTGTGATTTGATCTGCTCCGGCCGTATAATCAGAAAAGAGAGCTTATTGCAGGCAGGAAGAGTGGACTTTTTTCCACGGACTACGGGGGAGTCGATGATGCTTTTTTGCTTAAGCTTCTGCCGAAGATGCTCACCAAGTTGGGTACTATGTTTTCCAAACTGGCCTTGGAGTTTTGAAATACACAATACATGTTAATAAACTTTTGTACTAAAAAATATGAAATTGAGGTGATGCCAAGATTAAAGATTCAAGGTAGTATTGCAATGCCTTTGAAGGAAAAAATTATTACATTGCTGCACCATGACCTCTGTGAGAAGCCTAGCATGTCACATTTACATGTATGCTTTGGTTTTTCTATGCCAGTTTGACAAGATAGATCATGTCCGTAGTCCATTCATTACAAGCAGATTGGCTTTGGATTTATGTATCAAGAAATATTCTTCACAGACTGTGAGACATACTCTAACAAAATATTTTAATGTGATGAAACAATTTTAGAAGCTGTATTAACACTGCTAGATTGAACTTCACTTCTTGTTGGTGCAGGGTGTCATTTTGATGGTGTCCGATAAGTGCTAAGTACCGTTACAACACTGTTGGCTCAAAGATGGCAAGGAGGGCAAAGGTAAAGTCTGATTCGTCTTCGATCAGGGTGTCAAGCTGAGTGGAATCAAGCTATCCAGTGACAACCTCTCTCCTCAGTTCTCCAAGAACTTAGTGGAAAGAATCTTGGCAAAAGTACAGTTTAAGTGGCTACCAATTTGGAACTTTTTGTGTGATCAGTTCCAAATACTCAGACTCGGACCATTACAAATTGTTAACCGTGGTCAGATTTAGTGTGGTAACTGAAGGTAATATGGTAGAAACGTGGTTAGATTTAGTTTGTAATTTTGCGCCATATTGTAAAGTATGAATGTGTGTAAATGGGTGGAAGGTTATTGTGTCTTTGCATTAATCTATACCATCATTTTACTATTCATATTCCATATATATTCAGGCGTACTAAACTAATTCTTCTCACTTTCTATCAGGGAACTCTTCTAAGCATCACACATCTGTCTTGAGCATACACATAGCTTATATCCAAAGGAGGATAATGCTACAACAGGTATCTTAGGCACTTCGGCTGTCTATATTACTTCACTCTATATTGTAAACGGGATAGCTATGATCCTTCTTAGTCATCTCCTGCACAACGCGTTCTTTGCCGTACGATCTTACTTTGGAGTGATCCTGACCATTTATTTGGGTTATTGTGTAAAATTTGTTTACAGTAGCCCGAGTCCTTTCTATGGCTGATATTGGGTCCCATGCCATGCTCAGCCAGCGGTTGTTCTTTCAGGATTTCGGTCAGAGCAATGTGCCCTGTCACCCACCAAATCCAGCCCCACATCCCCCATTCTTCACCACTCCCAAGTGCCCCTCCACGCAGTGTGCTAGGGTTATCGGATGTATCCATGTCCATCTCCAGTAGCAACCTTGCTCGGCTCTGGTTATAGCTCCGCCCCTGTGTATTTCCTCGCTTAGCCCCACTATTGTGCCTGTGGCCACCCCCATTTAAATTTGTGAGAAATCCCTACATCTTGTCTTCTCCTCTGCAACTCTCTCATTCACCATCAACTCGGCTACTCCAAGTCCTTTCGACCAGTACTTCTCTACTGGAACTAGAATAGTGACCTAAAGAGAGACTTCAGTACGCTACTAATTTTTAGTTCACTTAATGTCAACGATTGTACCTTTGATAAATACTTAGCTTCAGTTTATGCATACATGTTTTCAGTTTGGTTTATATCCAAGCTTCAAACCTTAAACCTAAATTACTCTTAGTACGCCTATTGTAGTGTTACATGGAACCTCTCTTCAGTGACCTTACATGCCCAATAAATCATTGAAGTTATTTGGCATTCTTGTGTTAGCGGACACGTTGTACATGCCCTAAATTCGCATGTTGGTTTTGTTCCATGGTGTGGAAGCTTAAAGCGGTGCATTATACTTATTACATATATTTGCTAACCAAACATACCAACATAGCATTGTGTGCAATATATGTCAATATAATTCCATGTGGTGGCAAACAAGACCAAAACAGCACTGGCGTGTTTGCGGAAAGTGTTTCATCCAAGCTGTGTCAAACTAAACAAAGGAAACATATATCAAGAAATTTAGCCATGATTTTTCCATCTTGACTTAAAACAGCATAACATTTCACATCACTTGCCACCCTTGATAAATTAGAGATATACAGCAAATTTCAAACCAGACGATACCATTATGACAGTGGTTTAGGATATAACAAACTTAAACTTGATTCCAGCAATTCTGAATCTGAAGCGAGCTAGCATCGTTCTGCTGCAAAGATCGGACTTCACAATGCCTAATGGCCTGACAATCTAGGCAAGCACACATACGACCATCTCCTCAGAACAAGTGATGAAGCTCATGGCAGTCCAGTCATGGCAGTCCAGTTTTCTGACGATCATAGGCATCAAACGAAAGTTTACCTATCAGTCATGAAATTTCAGAAGCAGAACTGGCATGTTTGCTATTGTGTATGTCATCACAGCCTTGTCATAGAAAACCCACCACATCTAAAAGAAGGGAATAATTATAATATAAGATAGCTCATTAAGAAAATCAACAATGATTTCCCCTTATAGAAATAGTATGTATGATACAAGGCATCAAATAATAAGCAGAGAATATTAGTCCACACATTGAATGTTCCAATAAAGTGTACTCTGCTTATTATCTAAATGACATGGATACACATTTTTAAGCACTGTGTTTAATTTTAAGTAAATTTTCAGAAAATTTGCTTGCCATTCTGAATCTAAACCTGCTAGCTTCGAAAGACATTGAAGAAGAGGTTTTTCTTCAGATATTTCTGCTGCAACAAGGCACACATATATTTATTTCATGTCATTATTTAACTCCCATCTCGTCGAAACAAGTGATGAAGCTGATGACAACACACGTTTCCAAGTTTTTCAGCGACTTTCACGTATATAGAAGGTACGCAAGAGGATAGTTAAACTCAGGCAAAAATCATCACAACTGTAGTTTTTTTAGATCAACAACTACAGTTTATCGGATCAAGAGTTTGATGTGAATCAACAAGAACCTCAGAAGGCCCATGAATGTCATGTGGATACAGGGACTCCAGGTAGGTTCATCCTGTAAACAGGATCCTGGAGCCATCTGCACCTCCAAATGCTGGGCAAAACATCATTGGATCTACAGTAATCAAAGTATAGTATCGTGGACCTGATCAAAATCATCCACATATTAAGAATCTAAAGGTTTACGATAATGATGCGCATGGCTCAGATATATATAACAGGTTTTTAATCATGAATTTTCAGAAGCAGAACTGGCATGTTTGCTAATGTGTATCATCACAGCTATGTCATACAAAATGCACCACAGATATAAATGAACAGAATAAGAATAATAAGATGGCTCATATTAAGAAATTCAACCATGTTTTTCCCTTGTACTTCATGAATTAATCAGAAGCGCGGGTAAGATTCAAATCAGCCCATCAATTAAAAGAGATTCATGAAGAGGAAAACGAAATGAATGAATGTGACACAGCTGAAGCTGATAGGTGGCATCAGATAATAAGCGGAGTTTTGTAAACATATCAAAGATTCAGTGTTTAGCATATAAATATTTTCACATCATTTGCCACTTCGCTTCATGAGAAGAATGATAAATATGGAAGGAGAAACATATCAAACAGACAAATCGTTTGCGTATAATGTAAGACATCAGATAATACGCAGAGAATATAATGCAAGACATCAGATAATGTAAGACATTGCAAGTTAAGGGTACTAGCTACAGGATAATTAAAACTTAGGCATCGATCATAGGCAACTACAGTTTATTTATTGGATAAAAACTTTCATGTGAATCAACAAGGAATATCAGACAGCCCATAAATGTCATGTGAATGCAGGGGCACCAGGTAGGTTCATCCTGTAAACAGGATCCTGAAGCCATCTGCACCTCCAAATGTTGGGCGAAACATCATTGGAACTCAACGAGGAGTTTCAGAACAAATGTATTTGTAGATCGAGATCATCCGCGTAATGAGAAACCAAAAAAGGGTTTAGGATGATGATACAGATGGCTCAGATATATATGACAGGTTTTTCAATCATGAATTTTCAGAAGCAGAACTGGCATGTTTGCTAATGTGTTTATCATCACAGCCGTGTCACACGAAACACAACACATCTAAGAGATCTAAAGGAACAGAATAAGAACGATAAGATGGCTCATATTAAGAAATTCAACCATGATTTTCCCTTGTACTTCATGAATTACTCAGAAGCGCGGGTAAGATTCAAATCAGCGCCATCAAACAAAAGAAATTCGCAAAAGAGGAGAAACGAAAAACATGTGAAGGAAACTTCAAAGCATTGATTTAAGCTGATGGGTGGCATCAGATAATAAGCGGAGTTGTGTAAACATGTCAAAGATTCAGTGTTTAGCATATAAATATTTCACATCATTGGCCACCCTGTGCTAGGAGGAGATTGATAAATCTAAAGGAGATAATAAAACAGACAAAAAGTTTCGAGTCTAGTGCAAGGCATCAGAAAATAAGTTGAGAATATTATTCCACACATGGAAATTTTCCTTTGAGCGTGTAGGATATCTGCTCATCATATGCCAGCAAAAGGAGCGAAACAATTCGGTAGATTTGTACGAAGAAATTTCGGTTAGACCATTTGACTCCAGAGCAATGGCAAACGCTGCAAAGGGTTGGTAAGTAAACCATGTCACTGTCCGCGCCAGCTTTTGCCCACTCAGATTCGAGTCCAGTAAAAAACTGAACTCCATCTAAGAAGAAGAAAAAGAGCTAGGCGCAAATATGAAAGAAAATTGGAGAAACATAATCTAATCTTGACTTCTCTCGGATGCTATCCGCAAGGGAAAGCACAGAAAATGCAGACATGTCAACATGGCATCAGTTCAGACCGCCCGTCTGCTTATAATCTTCATCGAGAAAGATTTTAGACTAGAGATTATGGCGAAAGATCAAACAAACCAGATTAACAGGGGCGATCTACAAAGGTCGACGCGTGGGATGGAGCAGACGAGAGGGGGCGGAGGCGGAGGCGGAGGCGGAGGCGGACGAGTTGGTGTGTTGGTTGGGCGGTGGAGGGAGTATATAGAGGAGAGGGGGGAGGTTAGGGTTTCGGTATCAAACGAAATAAACCTGACGGGCCTTTGGCCCAAAGATTAACGAGCGGGCTGGAAAATAAGAGGAGCCCGTCAAATTGGCTTGATCGATTCGCGGGCCACGAAAATGACGCGAGTGAAATTACAGGACGGAGGACGCCCTCGCAACGGACAAGCAACGCCGGGCCGCCGATGTCGACGTGGGTGTCAGACGCCACGCCACTGCAAAAACCACAGCCATGCGAAACTCCCAGCGACGCTCCCCGCCACGAATCCCATACGACCCGCCACCTGCTCGACCACTCTCCCCTGCCACACGCGTCGCCATGGCCGGCGCCGGCGCGCCGTCGCGTGGGTCCGACGTGGACTTCGCCGACGTCTTCGGCGGCCCGCCCCGCCGCTCGTCGGGGAGCGAGCGCGTGCGGCGCTCCTCGCTGGACTCGTCCGCGTCGAGGGCGCGGAGCGGGGCCGAGGAGAGGCCCGTGTTCGGAGACCGCACCAGCTCCGGCTCGGCTTCCAGGGCGCGGAGCGGGGCAGAGAGCGGGCTCGGTGAGAGGCCCGTGTTCGGGGAGCGCACGAGCTCCGAACGAAGACAGCTCGGGCAGGAGTTCTACAGGGACATATTCCCGGGGGGCGAGCCGCTGTCCCCCAGGCGCGGCGGGGCCTCCGGCGATCGGGACGTGTTTGGCGCGCCGGCGTCGCCCGGGTCCACGACCCCGAGCCGCCTTCGGTCGAGGTATGTGGCTTTGTGCTCAGGGAGCTTGCCACACTGAAGTGCAATATCGGTGCCCATTGTTTTTATCAGTTGATTGCCACGCTAAGAAATGTTGAATTGTTGATAGTGTCAAGTTATTAAAATGTACAACTCACAATGAGAGACCAGTTATTTTCAATCATGTAATTAAACACAAAAATGATTGAGGATTAGGCTTTCTGCTGTGGTTGACACTTGACACTGGCGGCATTGACCATCTCGTAGTCGGGTGCGGCAATCAGGGAACTATGATCTGGTCGCAGGTCGCTTCTAGTGGACTGGTTGGGTTATGCTCATTAGGTGTATTCGGTCCCATGTCATCTAGATGATCAAGAATGATTTCATGCTATGGAGCACAGCCGGAGCGAAGGGATTGGGTAATCTGATCGCATAGGGCGCTCCGCACCCACTTGCGCTTCATTGATTTTTTTTACAAGTAAACTGGCAGGAGCATGTCTTTCAATTAGAAGAAGCTTCTTTGATTTGTGACATACAGTTTTTCTTTTCTTTGCTTGA
The DNA here is from genome assembly GCA_910589765.1 of Avena atlantica. Classification (NCBI taxonomy): domain Eukaryota; kingdom Viridiplantae; phylum Streptophyta; class Magnoliopsida; order Poales; family Poaceae; genus Avena; species Avena atlantica. The sequence continues at coordinate 44,636,356 of OU342737.1, forward strand.
GCCGTTATTCTCTATTTTAATGATTGTGCTGCAGTTCCCCAGCGTTGTCTCAAATATTTACTATCTCTAACTAAGCATCATACTTTATTATAATTTTACTCTATCGGCTTCTTGCAGCTTCTCCATGAAGTTCACCAGAGGTGTAGACAATTCAGTTCCTACTTCGCCATCCCGGCATACATCCAACAAAAATGATGATGACACATCTTATGATTACAGTGTTCCAGCTTCACCGAATTCATCCACGAGCAGTTTTCCTGCCCAAGGGGTATCGCAGCAAGATTCAAAGAAGAATCCCTTTTCATGGCATCGATATCCTTTCCTATCTCGGTTCCGTTCTCAGGGTGGAGATAAGAAGGACACCTCTCGATATGTTAACTCTATGGACACTGAATGTGAATGGACTCCTGTTGGCTCAGAAAGCTTCGTCAGCAATAATAACTTCCATTTTTCATTCTACAAGTGGGCAGGTAAAGGCGCTTTGTTGATCTTGCCAGCTAGTGTGCAGGAAAAAGATGGAAATATTATTGGAGTTAGAAGCTTCCCTCAAGTTGTTGTGCAAGGCATTGACCTAATTGATGATGAAGAAAGCATGTCAACTGCCACGGCTGCATCAAAAAGTCAGACCGACTATGAAGATTACAAGTCTGGGAAGGATGGGTTGTTTGAAAGAAAGCATAGTATAAACTCAACGACCAAGGATGAACCTATTTCTTTAGTCTTTGATGAGTACATGCAGGGTAATAAAACCAAAGAAACAGGTATTCTTTTATTTAGATTCCACACACATGTAATTACTGAAGCATACTTTAGCTAGTAATTTAGTCTTTGTTTGTTTCTCTGTCACCTTGTCTAACTTATGTACCAGAAAAGGGCATACCTTTTTTCTAACACAGTAATATAAACCGTTTTCATGAATTTTGGTATAAATATGTGAATAGATGGACTGAAGCTCATGTTCTTTCTGTTCAGGAACAAAGTCTGGCACCTATAATGCAAAGAACAATGTATCAGCAGCTAGCCCTAGCACACAACGTTCACGGCCACCTTCGGGAGAGAAAAGTCGTGGTACCAGAGTGCTAAAGGATTTCATCAAAATATTTAGTCCTGAGAGTTCACCAAAACGAAAAGGAACACCTGAAGCTCAAGATCAGATATCCAGTGGAAAAAATGGAAGCAAAGGTGGAGTTGAAGATAAATTTAGCATATCAGGTTTGGAGGCCGATGAGGATATTAAGACAGATAGAAAGATCAGTCAGAATGCAGTTTCCGCTGCACCTTCTCAAGTAAGTCAAATCCGGGTGGACAGATTGCCTGGATATTTCAGTAATTGTCGATCTACCTCAGAAACCAGTTCTTAGGCAATTTGGCATTACACAGATACATTATTTACATTAATCTTTAATTACTTTCAGATAAGTGAAGTACAAGGCAGGATGGAGAAACCAGTTCTTACAGTGGATGATGAAATACACACCAGAACAGGCAAACTCTCAGGAAAGGAAGATGTTAAACCACCATCTTCTGATGGTAAGTATAGTTGTGAGGCTGTGAATGAATTAACAAATCCAGCCTCTGAATTATTTTTGCATTCTAGGAATAACTTTAATCACTTAAACTGTTGTTTGTTTTCAATATTCGTGCAGCCCATAAAATTGCATATATGTCTTTCTTAATCTTTGGATGTTCACTTTAACATTTTGGGTGATTGTAATACTCAATAGTGGTGGGACTAGTGTAGGTGGTTTATTCATATCTGGTTGTAAATTTCTCCATATGTTGGTTTGTAAGAGCATGTTTACATGGAAGTTGTCATCATTTAATTAATTGTTGCTAGTGTAATCTCTGAGAACTCCTGATGCAGTATTTCTTGTTGTGTTTGTTAGAGTCGATCCATGTTGAAACAAAAGAAAAAATGAGTGACACAATAGTTCGTGAAGAAAGTCACATGGAAGATCTTGAAGGATGTGTGGTATGTGCAAAGTCTTTCTCTCATAAAAAAGATGCCTTTTTGTAGGTCTAAGCAAATGCAATTGCTAATATTGTTTTGTCCACCAAACACCATGCGAACCTAGCTAGTTTGTTAACACAAACTGCTTGCAGTAATTGATAATATCCAAAGAACACTGAAAGTTGAAGTTTCATCTATTGATTGGTATGCATTACTACTGTTAGTCGGCTAGGCAAACTGACTACCTCGGTCTACACCCAATTGCTCCCGGCATGTCTTTTAATGTGATACTGTGAAAGGTCGAGGCATAGCCCATGAGGCCATGAAATATAGGAACTGTCCAAATTTATTGCTAATGGCCAGTTTTTAACCCTACTCACTTCAACAGGTATTATGAAACAGTGTGCCTAGCTGCAAATAACACACACATTGACCCTGACCATATACGTTATCATCTGAGAATCGCACGGCAATGGCATGGATAGGCCTAACTGTAACACCAAACTTTCTGGTTTAAGTAATGTGATAATGTCTGATAATGGTCTTCAGTGAGTAAAACTGGTTGCATTGGTGTTACATCTGGACATGTGTTGCCACCCTCCAACACAAAAAGACAACAGAAGTCTACACCCTGTTCTTGTTTCTGGAAATCCAGCATATGCACCATTTTAAGTGCCGTACCTGCTATAGTCAGTAGTTTGACTCAGGGCCGACATGGGAAAGAACAATATCTAGAATAGGAAATAGTGTCAGAAATTAACTTTGCTATATTCTTTTAGTTTTATACTATGGAACCTGTAGCGATAATTCATTCTCAGAAACCACCAGCATAGCAGTTCGTCATTAAATATTGGAAGCCAGACTAAGAAAAGTGTCTGTCTCCCAAGACCCTAACAAATGATTAATATGAAAGTTGTGCAGTTTGTGATTTTTTCCAAACCAAAGAATTTGATCTTTTACCATATCTTCATTTTACAAAGCAGGTTGAGCATTTCGACGAAGGTCAGATTCTTCATGATGACAAGGAAAAGGAGCAAATAAAGGTACTACACATAATAGGAACCCTGAGTCCACAGCTTGTTGCTTCTTTCCCATTACCTTTCAGTTCCATTTCTCAGCTTTCTTGCTTGTTCCAACATAGATATCTGAATTAAAAATCCGGGAATGGTCAAGGGGAAAAGAAGGAAATATCCGGTCATTGCTTTCTACACTGCAACTTGTAAGTGCAAGAGTATCTTTAGCATGTAATCTCATAGTGTATGCTAACTCTGAATAGCCTGCAGCTATGTTCCAAACCTACATTTGCCAAAATATTAACTCGTATTTTGCACTAATCAATTTTTAAAAGAAGTTATTCTTTCTACTTACATGGTGCATTGAAGATCAGTGCCCCAAGTTACATAAAGAAAAATATCTCTTGAACTGTTATCGTTTTTTCTGTCTCTCACTAACATTTTTCAGAAGAAAGGTTTTCCTCCATTTTTTCTCGTTGGAGTATGATATGATGATATCAGGATTATGTTTGTTTGTTTAACTTCACGTGCTTCTGTAGGTTCTCTGGCCTGAGAGTGGATGGAAACCAGTTCCATTGGTTAACATAATTGAAGGAGCTGGGGTTAAGAAAGCTTATCAGAAGGCATTGTTATGTCTTCATCCAGATAAGTTGCAACAGCGAGGAGCTGCCATGCATCAAAAATACATAGCAGAAAAGGTTTTTGACATTCTACAGGTACCCAGATTTATCCCAAATACCTTTATGTAAAAGAAGAAAACACCTTTTCTGATTGACTATGAGTTCATAACAATTGGTTACATTACATCAGGGTAATAGTTGTGTACCAGTTTTTGCCCTATTTTCTGAGTGAAACTCTTAACATCTAAACCGGTTCTATAGAAGTTATAATAGCTATTGTGGTTGTATTTTTCTAGGGGAAGTTTGGTATGTGGTTTACAGCATAACTGATGATGGAGTTCATGACAAGTGATTATATCAGGTTAATAGTTGTACACCAGTTTTTTCCCTTTCTGAGGGAGAGTGAAACTCTTTAGCGGCTTGATTAGAGGTTGTGTTTGGGATAGCTAGTTTGGTACTTGGTTTACGGTATAACTGTAGAAACAACAGGAATATGATATAATGCAGTTCTGCTTTTGCCTCCGGTGTTGTTGCCTTTTACTTACTATATTAGTCAAATTTGATGATGGTCCTGAAAATCATCTCAGATGTGCATATCCCAAACTTTGAGTCACTAAACAGATCATTTTTATTCGGGAACAAAGCTAACAAATCATTTTAACTATCAAACCTATCTGAACGTTTTGCAGGTGTTCTAATTGAGTTTGCACAAAATAATATCTTATGCCCATCACGGCGTTTGTTACGCAGATTAAATTTTGTGAAGAAAAACAGTTTTGCTTGGCCAAAATGAACGTGATACCCCTTTTATTTATGCAGGAGGCATGGAAGGAGTTCAATTCAGTCAGTTTTGGATAGTATTTCATAGCTTTTACCATTGGTTTGGTTCCACTCTATGTGCTTCATTGTTCATCGGGACTTTGTGTGCTTCCTGTCCAGTGTGTCTAAGGCCTAAACTGTCTCCAGCAACAAGCAGTGCGAAAATGAACATGGATAAGCTTATCTATGATATTGTGTATGGGTAATCATGGTACGAGGACAATTTGTAAACTGGCCAAGTGCGCTTTGTGAACTTGTTTCGGTGTAAATGCACGCGCGAATATGGAGAACCGACCGATGCTGCCCTTTGTTAAAGAATTCTGATTTTTGCAATTCAATACAGCGTATTTTGATTATTGAAATTCTGAAGATGCTACCTGAAACCTTGTCTTTACTTTGATCACCCCAGCCTTGAAATGTTGAAATTTCCAGCAAGACATGCAAACGTCATCCGTCGAGTGATTTCTCCTAAGAATCTTGTGCATTGCAAATGTAGGTAGTACAGCTCACAATTTTCTAAATTTGCCATCAGTCAGAATTTTTGAATTGCCAAATCTAGATGCAACAGCTCAAAGTTTTCTTGGTCTCCAAGTTGATCCACGTACCAAGTCTATTTGCATCTCCAGCGGCCTGTCTGAATCGGTCCAATTGGGTTGGCCTGTGTTACGTTTTTGCCTCGGTCCTTTTGCTGTGGGGACGCCTCCAACAGGTCGACCCATTTGACCTTTTCCCGCTTTGGTGACTTCCCGCCCGACCGCTCATTTTTCTGCAGTCTGTCACTGGTTTCCTGCCCTAGTCATGGACTATAAAGGAAAACGACACGGCGAGTTGGACGGCCAAACCGTAGCCAGTTTACCACCAAATGCCTCGCGACAAGATCACCATTTGGGCCAGGACTGGCGCAATGGGTGTGATTGGTTCCCTGTGGAAGACGCGGAGGAGTAGGCGATCGCCTTCGCGGAGTCAATCGAGCATGCAGAAAGGCAGGCGGCGGAGGAGGTGGTGGCTGCGGAGGCAGTGGCGTAGCGCGCGAGGTGGTGGCCGCGCTTGATGTCGCAACACAGGATGTGGTGGCCATGGCCACCACGGCCGAGGGGAGGGGAAAACGCTGTGTTGGCCCCTATGGCGGAGGCGGTGTTCGACACCGACACAGTTGTCGTGGACAACGATAATGTCGATCTCGACTGGCGCGCGGTTGTTGTACAGAGAGTCCTCGCCATCCTCCCATCGATTTGTGATATCCATCAGGTGATTGATGGTCTTCGGTTTAACACGACCCAACTCCTCCTTGAGTCCTCGCCTACATAGGCCGCAGTTGAAGGCGTATGCCCTATCCTCGGAGATGTCCTCCGCGGCGTTCTTCAAGGTGGTCCATCGCTGGATGTATGAGCGTATTGGTTTACACGATCTTTGCATGCACACTCGCAGTTCTTCGATAGACACCGGTCGTTTATAAGTAGCCTAGAAGTTATGGACCAGTTCATCCTAGTTGCTAACTTCGCAGGTAGGCTCTTGAGCCAAGCATGCACGTAGTCTTTCACTTGTAACTGGAGGCATTGCATGGCAATAGTTTTTGAACCTCCATGACATAGTTCTCTAGCCAAGTTTTTGGCTCTTGGAGCCCGTCGTACTTGGGGGTGTGAGAGGGTAGCTTGAAACCCTTTGGCATATGGGGCCGGCGGACGCGGTAGCTGAAGCAGCTCGCACCGCGCGACTCGACATCTTTGTTGGAGCTGAGGGTCTCGCGATTATCGCGCTTCATATGGGATGTGTTGACTTTGCATTGCGTGATGTCGTTGCGGGCATTCGTAGTCGCATGATCCTCGTGCTCATGGCTTTTACTGTGGGATGTTGCGGCGATGTGGCGAGTCGTCGCCTCATGGAGGCGAGCGATCGGATCGTCGCGGCATGATTGCCTTTTCAGCGCTCTAGTTTTTATCTGGTGCAAGCGTGGCTCCTACCAGGCCTAGGCCGGTGATGGTTGATTAGTGAAGAGCCGTCCGGGATCATTCTTTAAAGGCTGGTTAGACAACATGTACGCAGTAGCCACGATTAGGGTGTCTTGCAACGTCTTAGCCACCAGGTTGCCCACTATGTCCATTGGCATGAAGGACGATTCAAGGCTTTTTGATAGCTCGAGCCCGTCGTCTTCGGGTAGACGTTGCAGCCAAGAGCGATTCTTGTGTGCCCTGCCCGCAGTGGTGTGTTTTTATGAGGAAGAGTGGAGAGAGGACAGTTGTCGTGGCCGCCGCTCGATGCATCTGAAGGGAATATATCCGAGAGGCAATAATAAAGTGGTTATTATCGTATTCCTTATTTATGATAAATATTTATTTTACATGTTATAATAATACGGAAACGTTAATACATGTGTGTTTAATAAACAAAAAGGAAGTTTCTAGTTATGCCTCTCTTGTAAACTAACTCGTTGATTAACAAGATGATCAAAGTTTCCTGATCATGGACATTGGATATTGTTAATAACGAGGTCACAACATTAGTGTAATGATGTGATGAACATTCATCCAAAATATAGCATTACGATCAAAGTCATTGAGTTTATATATAACAACTTACGAAGTGGTCCTAATTCTTAGACCATGAGATCATGTCAATCACTAACACCGGAAGAGTTTCTCAATGACATCAAACGTCACACCGTAACTGGGTGATTATAAAGATGGCTTCAAAACTACTAAAGTGTTATGTTGCTGTTCATGGATCGAGAGTGGAATTTGTTCATCCCGATGACGGATAGATATGCTCTGGGCCCTCTCGGTGATATCACATTGATTAGCTTGCAAGCAAGTGATTTAATCACTAGAATGTTATATCACGGGAACGAGAAAAGAGTGCATGTCGGTAACGAGATCAAACTAGGTATGGAGATACCGATGATCGAATCTCGGACATGTAATATATCGTGAAACAAAGGGATTAAGATACTAGCATAAAATGTTCACACGATCACAGAAGTCATCGTTGAATGTATGGGAGTCAGTACGGATCTCCAGGTCTCGCTGCTGATTATTGATCGGAGAGGGGTCTCGATCATGTCTACATTATTTGCGAACCGTATGGTGACACACTTAAGGTATACCGACACCATTCGGAGCAAATGATATGTCAGAAAAAGAAAAGGAAAGCGCAGTAATTTATTTCACTAGACACCGGAACTGTTTCGGTTGAAATTGCTGAAACTGGTTCTGCATGTGAAATTGAATACTAGCAAGGGGTTTTATGTGAATGTTTGTTAATTAAAGTAATTAACAAAATTCTGAATAAATAAATAAAAGAGTTTTATTTAAATGAGAGCTTGCATTAAATTTGGTGGAAATTTAATGCATGTGAGTGGATTTTTGAGTGGAGGCTCTTTTATGGGAGTGGAGGCTTTTCGTTTTGAGTGGGAGCTCCACCCACATGAATGTGGAAGAGGTGGGGGCAGACACCATGGCTGGCGCCATTCCCCTTGGGGGGGGCCCTCTCCCTATAAAAGGCCCCCCTCTCATCCTCTCAAAGCACACCTCCTCGCGAAGGATCTCTCTCCCCCCTTTAGAATTTCCCCATGGTCTCGAATCAGCGAGATACATGTTCCCGGTGGCTTTTTCTGGAAGGATTTGTTGCTTCCGCTGCTTCGCTGGAGTGAGGGCGCGGAGGTTGTCGGGGTACCCGTATGTGTGTGCGATCATGGATGCACCACTGCTTTACGGTGCTGGACTTGATGATGCTGGACCGGCTGGACCAGATGGACTTCATCACGATCTTGAGATCGGCAAGCGTTCGTCTACATCATCTATGAGTACAACCTCGTTAATGCTATTCGGTCTTCGAGGGTATGTATTCTATGGATGTATATCCACCCATTGCTTGTATCTAGTAGATAGATCTTGGTACATAGTTGTTCCCATCGTAGGAAATTTTTTGTTTTCTATGCTGCGAACCCTACAGTGGTATCAGAGCCGGATCTATGCATAGATGCTTTGCACGGGTAGTATACATATGAGTATGTGGGCGATGATGATCATTTTATTGCTTCTTAGTTGTACTTTGGATATTGGTGGCATAGTGGGATGAAGCGGCCCGGACAAACTTTACATGTCCTCGCACATGAGACTTGTTCCACACTTGACATGCAACTAGTTTTGCATAAGTGGCTAGCGGGTGTCTGTCTCTCCTACTATAGTCAATATCTATTTTGCAACGAGTTGTCAACAATTTGGTTATCCTCGTTGTGGTTCATGTTCGTAGGTAAGAACGGTTCTATCTTCAAAAGCCCTAAGCCACGTAAAACTTACAATGGATAAATTAGAGGCGTCTAGTTTAGATTGTTGCTGGGCTAGTGTTATGATATGGTGATGTTGTAAGTAGAAGTATGAGATGATACTCTTACAACACACATACCGTATAAGTTCCATAGACTTTGGCCTTACACATAAAGGTATGATAGTGATCATATCACGGTGCACATGATAGAGATCATATGCGGGAACTATATCATTTCACTAATAAACATGTGATGTTTGATAGCATCTTATATTGCTTGTTTAGCGCTTTATTAGCATAATAAGATGATCACTCATTTAAATATCAAGATAAGAACGTGTTCTTTCTTTAGTATGCACTGATTATTTTTTCGTCGCTCCAAGACATCACGTGATGATCGGGTGTTCTTGGATCCACGCCCATATATCGGGTGTAAGATAGTTACACACACGAATACTAAGGTTCTTACTTGGAGAGCCTAGCATGTACAGACATGGCCTCAGAACATGGACCGAAACGTTAAGCATGAGTCATATGTTAGATATGATGTCCATCTGATGCTCGCCTTTGAAGCTACACCGACTCACGTGATGATCAGACTTGGTGTAGTGATTTGGTTCATGTAATCACCAAAAAGACACGAGGGATGTCGTTTTTGAGTGTGAGTTTATTTCTAATTTGGATTAGTAGAACTCAATTTATCATAAATTAAATCAAAGTAAATTTTCATAATTTGTTGTAGTCATTGGCATTCGTTCATCACTCTATGCTTAGTTGTAATTGAGATAATAGAACTATAGAATTCTGGATATTTACTTTACGAACTGGTATCGCATTGTGTTGAGTGTCAATCTAAAGTTTAAAGTCATATTGCAAACTTTCAACAAACTCTGTTTACTCCATAAAATTTAATAATTGGTATTAAATCGAGAGTAATAATTCTAGTGTTAGTATCTTAAGTATCATGTTTGCCTCCATGATTCTTGATTGTTTTAATATCAAGTTTATCTAGGAGCTGAAAGAATTGTTTCAGAAACCATCATGTGTAGCAGATATAACGATATCTAAAACAATGTTTTGGTTGCAATATGATAGAGTATAATATATGTTCTCATATTGGATGAGAATTTGCGAAGGTTGGAGATGCTAGACATCCTAATTATCCAAAAGGGTTTTGGAAAGTAACGTTATACTCACGATTCGCCTTTATAAGCTACAGTAGCTTGATCATGAAAGTCGCCATGATAAGGATGAATAAAAGATGTATGTAAAGTTTTTACTACACTAAAATATTACTAAAGAATGGATTTTGAAAGAATGCCGATCATTTGATGATGGTGATCTACTTTAAAGTGCAAGTCTAAAAGTATTATTATTTGAATATACACGCTTTGGACTATGTGTCATGTATATGGCGCCACTGTTGATGTTGATAGATTCTTTTAAAAAGGAAAAGGGAATGCTAAAAGAGAATCTATAAAATATACTTGGCAGAAAAGAAAAGATTGAAAATATCCAATTTAGGTATATGGGTGATATACATGTTATGATTGTATTCTTTGCTTGTTAAACAATGTGGTTCTTGGGTATTGGATATCGAATTGGTTGGTATGAAATTTCATACGGAACGACGCAATTCATAAACCACAATGGCCTAAGTAACTAGCATGAGAATATGTGATGATGTTCATCGAAAACAAACAAACCGCTATTTGTATTTCTCGTTGACATCAAAGCTTGACTTCAATATTTGTTTTAATAATTAAATCAGGTATTATGAGAACAAAGATTGTTCAAATAATTACCGTATTCCATATAAGATGGATGATTTACAAATCTAGTTGGAGAAATGTAACACCCTCAGAATCGGCCCTATGCAAGTTTTAGCGAAACTCGCCAAACCCGCATAGAAACGATTCGAAGGTGCCCACCAGGCACTTTCGTGCGGGTGGAAAACGAAGTAATAACATTACACAACAGTCCTCGATGGAACCCACAGAACAGATATATATATATATATATATATATATATAACAGCGACTCAAAGAGTCAAGAATACAGATATAATATACAAAGATCCAAATCACCTTGGAAATGATACAGCGTCCGGCTACGGACAAGATGCAAATGGGGCTAAGAGCCCTAAAGAAATAACCAATGGCGTCCATAACCCTGCCCAGGCCAAGCCGGAAGGGTAACCCTGCTAACGACGTCGAGCTCAAAACCTGCTTAAACAAAAGGGGTGCCGACAAAGGGCAAAGGAAAAAGAGGAGCGTCAGTACTGAGGCCAGTACACGGCGAGGCTAGAATTCGGCGGTCCTCGCCTACATAGGTATGGTGGACTGAAGCGGCAGCGGCAGCATGCACTAAACAACCTATAGAGACTCGATACAACTGGCGGCTGTCAGAGAGGGGTGAGAAAGACCTATTCGGATCCAACCTGATACTAGCATCAAACAAACCCATCCTGGCGTTTCCCCCTCGAGACCAAACGAGGAAGGCAACCGAGGAACTCACACAGTTGGCAGTTTTACTTATTCAGTTATAGTTGCGGCACTTTACTAGTCAGGTTTAGATAATCATCCTGATAAAAATAAGCAGTGGGCACTTTTAGTTGACCATTCCGTGATAGTTGCAGCACTTACTAGTCAGATTCAATTAGCATGAGTTAAACCCAAAACCCAGCAGTTGTTGGTACTTTTATTTAGCCATTCCATTGTAGTGAAGCTGATTACTAGTCAAATCGGATACAAGTCAAACTATAACAGTAAACTTTAGTTATAGTTGTCTATGATCAAGCACTGTGCTCCAAGTCGTCCATAACCGCGGACACGGCTTCTCGAAAAGATTTAACCCTGCAGGGGTGCACCAAAGTATCCACAAGCACTTCGACCCTTTTTGCCAGATCAGTTAACATACACCCATCGGTATGTCGGCGGGGCCTAAGTCACGACGTTCCCAGACCCAAAGCAAGCACGGGGGCCACCCCACTAAGTACACCCGCAACGAAGTCGGCCGGTCTCCGAGACGGACTCAGGGTTTGCGTCAATGGCTGTAAACGACAGCAGATCCCCAATCGGGGACTGTCGATACCGCGAAAACATTCCGCTTCCTAAACAGTACAGCGTGCTCCTCACACAATCGTAAATAAAGCGGTAAACATGGCATAAGTACATGATAGTAAATAAAACCCCAAACTAGTTTGTGGCCCCCAGTACAATACTTTGAAATCAGGTAATAATCAATGGGGGGCCCATATCTCCCCACCTGTGGTTAGCGCGCTCGATCTCGGAACAGGTGTCAAGAACTCGGGTCCTACGGGACACAAGTGGGCGGTCGGAAACCAAATCTTACCTATCACCCACCGATGCCTCTGCTTAATTCAATTTTAGTTGTTAAACAGGAATTAAAGTGAACAACAAGTAAACCATGATCATCTCCAACGTCAACATGCGGCAATCCTCCAACAATTGTGGTACGTGACGACAAGCAAAACACTTGAGCAAGCGGCTACGACACGCGGGTCCAACTATCTACCAAACAACAGGTAATAGGATGTGTCCAAGGCTATATATGGCTGCAAGGGTTATCACGGGTATGAAAAACTAGAGCATCGCAACACAGATAGCAATAGATCAACAGGAGGGAATAAATACTAGAAAAGTAAGATAGGTAGAAAGGGGGAGATGCTCGCCTGAAAACATTGTCGAAGGTTCATCCGAAGATCGGGTCGACACTCACATCAACTCAACGGCCTTATCCGCGAAGAAGCAAAACACTAGAAGAAACACCGGATGCAATATTTAATACAACGGCAGAAGATCGGGCATGATGCATGTATGATGTATGACATGGCAAGATGCGATGCAATTAGGTCAATATTAAGTGGAACCGGGGTCCCGACATTAATTAGATGGTTCAAGTTGTTTAACCACCCCGCAAATTAAATGTTGTTTAACAAGGCAAAAGAAAGCACCGGTTCGCTACACAGATTTAGATAAGGCCAATATGAGACTAGATTTGCCCGCATATGGGCCCCATATTTAGTTATATGGTGAATCGGCATAAGGCCCCCAAACCAAAGATATGCATGCGCGAATGACAATTAAATATGCATCAAGTTGTTATTATATTATCAAAGTAGGGTTTGCGGGAAGGGGTTCACACATTAGGGTCTCGACGGTCTTGGGGTTCCGGGGTTCAGGGTCGGTCTCAGGGCTCGGATCTGGGGTTCGACGGAAGCGTTCTTGGACTCCGGGAGCTAGGGTCTTCGGATCGGGGTGGATCTTGGCGTTCGGGTAGATGAACTTGGCGTGGCGTCGGGGCGCATCGGTTGCTTCCGGGTCGGTGCCGGTCTTGTCGGTTCAGCGGTTTCGATTGTCGGTCATGGCATTCGGGACGAAGCACTTGTCGCATCGGGGTTCTCGGCGGACTCGGTGTCCGGGGTGAAACACTTGGCGTTCCTTGTCTTGTCGAAGGCCTTGGCGGTATCGGGTTCGGACTCCGGATCCGGGCACGTTCTTGGTGCTCCGTCTTCAGTGTCGTTGGCGAACTCGGGCTCGATACCGGGGGTCCTTCGGAACCTTGAGGCGATCTTGGCGGTCGGGTCTCCAAAACGTATCCGTATCGACGGTCTTCTGCTTCCATCTTGGTTTTGCCGGTGTTGAGCTCGGTGCCGTTGGTGATCTTGGTGGGGTCGATGCACTCGTCACGGGGTCGGTCTTCGGTTCTTTGGGTCCACGTCGAAGAACTGGGCGGGCTCCGGAGTCCGATAACGGGTCTTGGCGGATCTTGGCGGGGGTTTGCCGGTCTTGGGGTTGGTCTTGTCGTTCGCATCCGCAACCGCATACGCCACGCAGCACCCGAACGCGGACGACTCCGGTCGAGGAGAGGCGGGGCCGCGGAACGAGGACGGCGGATCGCGGAGAGGACAACGCACGCGGGGCGAACGGCCCGACGCAAGAAGACGTTGCAGAGGCGTCGGCGCCGGAGGCCCGGGAGCTTGCTCGGGGACAGAGGCAGAGGGTCGCTGGCGCGGGGTCGACGGGCAGAGGCGAGGCCTCGCTGGTGGGGGCCGGCGAGCTTGGCCGGTTCCGGGGAGGCGGACGCGGTGCAGGCGAGCAGGCCGGCGACGGGGAGGACGACTGGCGGCGGGCGAGGTGGAGACTGCGGGCGGGGGCGGCTCGCTTGCCGGAGGACGAACGCCGGCGCGGCGGGCTGGTGGCTGAGCGGGTCGCCGGCGACGGGGGCGACGAGGGGAGGGCGCAGGGCGTCGGAGGCGGGGCAGAGCGTGGTGAGGCGGGGCGGACCGGAGGGGCGGAGCCGGAGGGGCGGAGGAGCGGGCAGCGCCGGAGCGGCGCGGCGAGGTCGCTGGGAGGCGGCGAGCCGGAGGGGGAGGCGGGGAAGAGGGCCGGAGGCGGGGCTCCTGGCAGGCGGGGCTGAAGGCGAGGGGAGGTTCGGCGCAGGGTCGGCGAGATGGAAAGCGGCGCAGCGAGCGGCGGGGCGACGGGCGGTCCGGTGGCGCGGCGCGGGAGCAGAGAGGGCGGAGTCGGCCGGCGGCGCACGGGAGAGGAAGGGAGAGCGGCGGCGGGATCGCCGGAGGCGAGGGAGGAGGGGGTGGTTCGGCGCGGTGGTTGCTGGGTGGTTCTCGAGCGGGGCAGAGCGCAGCGGGAGAGGAGAGAGGAGCGCGCGACGCGTGCGGGTGGCGTGGGGATCGAGGCGGAACAGGGCCAGGTGGTGGGCCAGGGCCAGGGTGGGGTGGACCGCGTGGGGGAGGTGGGATCCGGTGGGGGGGAGGCTGTGTGGTGTGTGTTGTGTGGTGTGTGTTGGGGAGAGAGAGGAGAGAGAGAGGAGGGGGGTGATGTGGCATGGTGGGATTGGTAGAGGGGAGAGGCAGGGTGACGTGGCAGACGGTGATAGGTGGGAGTGAGGTGGAGGGTTGGACTGGGTAGAGTTTTAGGTAGCTGTAGGATTTCAGGGGTGGACCGATTTAATCTCTGGGGGTAGTCGTTCGGGTCTATTCGGCCCGTTCGACTGCCCCTACTGAAAATAATTTAATAAATATTTAATTTTGGATACACCGTTTGCAATCCGATATCAGACAAACAAACTGTTCCGGTGACCCGGGGTTTGCGTGTTTGAATGAAGGTGGGGCGTTTTAGAAAACAAAACGGGCTTGCGAAAATAGTTTTATGCGAACAATGCATGATGATGACGATGCAATGCACAAATTCAACGCGATTTTCTAGTAGTGGTTTTGCGGGATGCCACAAGAAATCACATCCATAAAAACTAATGCTAAAATGTCGCAAGACAAATGATTGAAAGATCACTTACAAAGTGACATCGCCGTTTAAATTATATTGGAAAGAAAACGTGAAGAATTTCCATTTTCATGGATTTTTAGAGTCTTTGATTTGATCAACTGACACTTGTGAGACTTTCCTCGGGATAATTGAAACTTTGTTCAAAGGCCAAACAAGAACGAACGACTAAATATTGGAATTTATACATATCGATGTATGTAGTCCATTATGTGTAGTCGTAATTGATGGGTTTCAACTTCATATACTTTCTCCGGAAATTTGAGTGAATATTCACTTAATTTGAAAGAAGTATGAAATATTTGAAAATGTTTCACTTTCAAGATGAAGTGAAAAATCATTGTAACAAGAAAATAAAATGGTTTATGATTTTATCATAAGGGATTTATTTGAGTTACAAGTGTAACAAGAAAAATAAATGAATTATGATTTATCATAAAGGGATTTATTTGAGTTACATGTTTTGCAAAACACCTAGATTTACATCTCCCGAAACATCGTAGGAGTATGGAGTGTTTGAGATTTATAATGAAACCTTGTGTGACATGGTTGGATCAAAAGTGTTATTTATAAAACTGCCATTATGTTTTAAAAGATTAAAGCTTTAGGTACTACCGCTTTTACACTGAAAAGAGCTCCATCTTGATCCGTTGAAATGACACCATGGAAGTTATGGTTTGGGGTAAAACCCAAATTGTCATTTCTTAGATTTTGGTGTGCTAAACATAAGTAAGATGTTTACAACCAAAGTCAGATGAGCATGTCTTTGTAGGTTATTTCGAATAACAATTGGTTATTCCTCCATAACACCGAGGACAAAAGGGTTTGTCGCTTGAAATGTGAAGTTTCTTGAAAAAGGATTTTTTTTCGTAAAAGTTAAGTGGGAGGACAATAGAACTTTGATAAGGTTAACGAACCTTAGCTAAATGTGCTGAGTTGCACAGCGCCGGAAATCGTTCCGGAGGCTGCCATAATGCTCATAGTTTATATGCCTCAAAGGTTATGGTCACGGAGATCTAAGTTCTTATTGAACCAAGTCGGTCAGATAAACAAATCAAATGCTGAGATTTGAGAGTAAATCATTATTGTTTGACAATGATGAACCGACCACATACAAAGAAGCGATGATGGGCCCTGACTCCGTCAAATGGTTGAAGCCATAAAATCGTGATAGTTCCATACACGAGAAATCAAGTTTTGAACTTGGAAGACCCTCCGGAAAGGTGTAAAAACCTATCGGTCGTATTTGGATCTATAAAGAAATAGACATGGATGTTTCACATCTATGAAATAGTCTACATGTCGTGAAGTATTTTATGACAATGTTCAAGGAGTTGACTATGACAAGATTTGATTTTTCATAGCGATATTTAGTCTGGACGGATTAAAGTAGCAATCACTACATATAAATTGGTATATGGTAGATGAATAAACAAAACAAAGTTCTACTAATAGAATGATTACCTAGGACGTGTACATGACATAGTCCAAAGGTTTTTGTTAATTCAAAGGATTCTAAAAGGGCATGCAAACTTCAATGGTTGAAGTAAGCATCACGGAGTTGGAATCTTCGCCATGATGAAAAGGGAGTTTTCATCAGGAGACGATGAAGATGCTTGTATTTGTAAGAAATTAAATGGGAGCGCTAAGACATATTTCTAATACATTATGTGGAGGACATCTTGTTGATTTGAAATGATGTATCTTTTATTGACAAAGGTTAAGAATTTCATTTTGATGAAAGACTTAGGCAAAACCCGAATATTTAGCATGAATGTCTATAGTGGATAGACTGTGACGCTAATATGGTTGTTCCAAACGTACATATATGAGATATTGAAGGAGTTCAATATAGAAAAGACAAGAAACGATTCTTGTCGCATGGAAAGGAATTGAATCAAGATTCAAGTGTATCGACACTTGATAAGTGAAACAAGATTCAAGTGCTTTGACACTTGATGAGTGAAATCACGAGAATGTTTTGATCAATCATACCATGATATGTACACATCCAGATATGTCCTATGCTCTAAGTGTTATGAGCAATGAATCATAAAATGATCATTGGACGGTAGCGAGGATATTTTTATGATGATTTTGTAAGAACTAAGAATATATTTGTGTAGAGGTGACAAACAATTACAAATAGTTCATTGTAAAGCGTTACATTGATACTAGTTTTGCCACAAGATACAAAATTAAGTTTATCTCAATTTAAACTATGGTGGCACAATGAAATGGAAAGAAAGTTTCCATGATGGATTTGGATGAATTCCAAAGTAAAGATATTGTGACGGATACTACAACAAAAGGCTAAGTATATGACTGCTATAGTAGCAGCAAAGGAGGAAATTTGTGTCAAGCAGTTTGTTATCAAACTAAGGTGTGGTTCGCAATGGGCTAACACTAAAGATATATTGTACAACAATAGTATCGACATGATTTAACCCCAAGGAACTAAAGGTCTCACCAAAAGACCAAATGTATACAATGCCATCTCATTAGAGAATGAGTGATGCGTGGAGACGCAAAGACATGCAAATGCACACGGACCTGAAAGCGTCAGATCCGTAGATTATGTTAACCACTTGTAGTTGCGCATATGGAACACCAGAAAGCCATAGGTGTTCAAATACGCAAAGTTTTCAAACTAGATTATTGTCGCTAGTGCAAGTGGGAGACTGAAGGGAATATGCCCGAGAGGCAATAATAAAGTGGTTATTATCGTATTCCTTATTTATGATAAATGTTTATTTTGCATGCTAAAATTGTATTAATACGGAAACGTTAATACATGTGTGTTTAATAAACAAAAAGGAAGTTTCTAGTTATGCCTCTCCTGTAAACTAGTGTAACACCCTCGGAATCGACCCTATGCAAGTTTTAGCAATTCTCGCCAAACCCGCATAGAAAAGATTCAAAGGTGCCCACGAGGCACTTTCGTGCGGGTGGAAAACGAAGTAATACAATTACACATTAGTCCACGATGGAACC
Organism: Avena atlantica; assembly: GCA_910589765.1. Classification (NCBI taxonomy): domain Eukaryota; kingdom Viridiplantae; phylum Streptophyta; class Magnoliopsida; order Poales; family Poaceae; genus Avena; species Avena atlantica. Next base: position 44,654,339 of record OU342737.1, read on the forward strand.
CACAGAACATATATATATATATATACAACAACGACTCAAAGGGTCAAGAATACGGATATACAATACAAAGATCCAAATCACCTCGAAAACGATACAGCGTCCGAGTACGGACAAGATGCAAATTGAGCTAAGAGCCCTGAAGAATAACCAATGGCGTCCATAACCCTGCCCAGGCCCAGCCGGAAAGGTAACCCTGCTAACGACGTCGATCTCAAAACCTGCTTAAACAAAAGGGGTGCCAACAAAGGGCAAAGGAAAAAGAGAGCGGTCAGTACTGAGGCAAGTACAAGGCGAGACTAGAATTCGGCGGTCCTCGCCTACATAGATATGGTGGACTGAAGCGGCGGCGCAACATGCACTAAACAACCTATAGAGACTCAATACAACTGGCGGCTATCAGATAGGGATAAGAAAGACTTATTCGGATCCAACCTGAAACTATCACCAAGCATACCCATCCTGATATTTCCCCCTCGAGACCAACCAAGGAAGTCAACCGAGGAACTCACACAGTTGGCAGTTTTATTCATTCCGTTATAGTTGAGGCAATTACTAGTCTGAAATAGATAGCATGAGTCATCCTGATATAATAAACAGTGGGCAGTTTTAGTTAACCATTTCGTTATAGTTGTAGTACTCACTAGTCAGATACATATAGCACGATGCATCCCAAATCCCAACAGTTGTTGGTAATTTTATTTAGCCATTCCATTGTAGTTGCAATACTTACTAGTCAGATACAATGGTAACAGGTGACAACCCAAAACCAGCAATTGTTGGCACTTTTATTTAGCCATTCCATTATAGTGAAGCTGATTACTAGTCATTATAAAGTCAAATTTATAGCACTACTTTAGTTATAGTTGTCTATGATCGAGATACTGTGCTCCAAGTCGTCCATAACCGCGGACACGGCTTTCAGAAAGTTTTACCCTGCTGGGGTGCACAAATAGCAACACACACTCGATCAACCTCGGAAAAACCAAATCAAAACCCAACGAGGCCTTCACGACAAAGCAATCACAAGATTCAGAAATATTTCAGGGGGCCACCCCATTGAGTACACCCGCAACGAAGTTAGCTGACTCCGAGACGGACCCAAGGTTTGGGTGGACGGCTGTAAACGACTGGGAACCCGAAAGTGTGACTGGGCTTGTCGATACCGCGAAAACGTGTCCCGATCCTAAACAGTACAGGTGCTCCTCGCACAATCGTAAATAAAGCAGTAAGGCATGGCATAAGTACATGATAGTAAATAAAACCTCAAACTAGTTTGTGGCCCCAAGAAATAAGAATGAATCAAGCTCTGGCTCAGGGGGGTCCCATAATCCTCCCGGATGTGGATAGCGCGAATATTCAAGGAACAGGTATCAAGTACTCGGGGTCCTACGGGACACAAGTGGACGGTTAACAACCAAATAACATCTATTGCCCACCTGTGCCTCTGCATTTACCTACTTCAATTTTAGTTGTTAAACAATAATTAAAGTCTTGATCATCTCCAACAATAAACATGCGGCAATACTCCAACAACTGTGGTACTTGACGACGCGCAACAGCACTTGAGCAAGCCATTACGACGCGCGGGTCCAACTATCTACCAAACAACAGGTAATAGGAGGTGTCCAAGGCAATATAAGGCTGCAAGGGATATCACGGGTACGAAAACTAGAGCATCGCAACACAGATAGCAATAGATCAACAAGAGGGAATAAATACTATAAAAGTAAGATAGGTAGAAAGGGGGAGATGCTCGCCTGAAAAACATTGCCGAAGGTTCAACCGAAGATCGGGTCGTCACTCGCATCAACTCAACGGCCTTATCCGTGAAGAACCAAAACACTAGAATAAACACCGGATGCAATATTTAATACTACGGCAAAAGATCGGGCATGATGCATGTATGATGTATGGCATGGCAAAGGTGCGATGCAATTAGACAATATTAAGCGGAATCGGGGTCCCGACATTTAATTAAACGGTTCAAGTTATTTATCTACCCCGCAAATTAAATGTTATAATAACAGGGCAAGATAAGTTACCGGTTCGCTACACAAATTTAAATGAGGCCAATATAAGACTAGATTTGCCCGCATATGGCCTCCATATTTAATTATAAGGTGAATCGGCATAAGGCCCCCAAACCACACAAATATGTATGCGCCATGAATGATTTAATGCAACAAGTATATATCATATATTATAAAAATACGGGGCTTGGAAAGGGCATCACACATTGGGGTTCGGCGATCTTGGCGTGCTATGGTTCGGATTCGGTCTCGGGGTCTCGGACGCCAGGATCGGTCTTCGGGGGTCAACGAGATCGGCCTTTGGAAACTTCAGACTCCAGGAAGGAGCACTTGGTATTCCGATGGATCGGTCTCCGTGTGGGCGATCTTGGTGTTCGGGGCTTCTCCGTGTTCGTGTCTCGTCCGAGTGGTAGATCTTATCGGTGCCATACAATCATCTAGTGTCGCCTTGGTTTTATCTGGACTGGGCTTTAACTAAATCAGATCTTCTTCGTGGAGGACCTGAGCAGCAGTACACTGGATAAGAACCGATCAGATACATCGTCAGGCTCCAAAAGCTAGACAAATAGCCAACCCTGCAATAGCAACAACAATTACCCAATAGCAGTTCAGGCACTTTGGTTGCATCGACGGGCTAATCTGGGCACGCGGTGCTGGACAGAGGCGACGCAGGGCAAGGCTCGCAGCAAGCACGCAAGCGGCAGTGCTGCAGGGTCGCAGAGGGCAGCCGGGGCGACGGCGGAAGCTGCGGCCGGCGGGCTCGCGAGGTGCATCGGTGGCCGGACGGAGGGAACGTAGGGGCGAACGCGGAGCACTAGCATGGTCGCCTGCAGCTAGCCATGCCGGGGGGACGACACAGAGGAAGGCCGGCAAAGCGGAGGCCGCTGGCCCGATGGTCGGAGGCGGGGACGCGGCAGCGGCTGGGGTTGACGACGTAGAGCAGAGGGAGGCGAGGGGGTCACGGGGACGCGAGGGCGGGGCGAGGGAAACGCGACGGCGAGGCGGGGAAGGACGGCGTGGCCGACGGCGGGGTCACGCGGCCGGGGCCGGCGCTGGAGGGCGGCGGGCGGCGGCGTCCGGAGGAGAGCGCGGCGGAGCAGAGGCGGGCGGTACCGACCGACGCAGAGGCCGGTGGGGGCGGCCCAAGGCAGAGGGCGGAGAAGGGGAGATGGTGGGCGCGGCGGCGGCGAGCTTCGCGGGGCGGCGGCGGCGAGCTTCGCAGGGCGGCTGCGGCTCGAGGCCAGAGAGAGGAGAGGGTGGGGCGAGGCACCGGAGGCGGGCGGGCTGGTGGCGGTGGCCGTGCGTCGGCCCGAGGAGGAGGGAGACGCGGGGCAGAGGGGGGAGGACGCGGTCGGGTGGGCAGGAGGTGAGGGAGTGGTGGGCCAGGCGTGGTGGGACCGGGGTGGAAGGGAGAGGGGGTGGAGGAACGGAAGAGGAGCGGGGCCGGGTGGTGGCGTGTGGGGTGCGCCAGCGGGTGGAGGCGAGGGCGTGGCGTGTGGTGTGTGCTGTGGTGTGGGTGGGCCAGCGGGTGAGGTGGAGGGGAGTGGGGGTGAGAGAGGGGATTTCTGGTGAGGTGGCAGGGTTTGGTTGGATGGGGATTGGGGCAGGGTGACGTGGTGACCAGGGATTGGAGGGGGTGATGTGGCTGGTTGGTGGAGGGAGGCGGGTATACTAGGTTTAGGTAGAAAAGATTTAGGTGGTTTTAGGATTAGATATTTTAGACTAGGGTTTCTTTTATTTAAAATAAATTTTGTAAATAGTTTTAGATGAATAAAAGATCCGGCTGGACCGACGGTTTGGTTTGAACAAAGGGGGAGGATATTAATATAGAAAACAAAGTAGGTCTTTTAGCAAAATAGTTTTAATCAATTAGTTGCATGCTGATGTCATGATGATGCAATGCACAAAAACAACGCGATTTTCTAGTAGTGGTTTTGCGGGATGCCACAATTCGACACCACTAACAATGGATCTCGCCCTCGAGATCCACCTCATGGTACAGGGAAGAAGGCCGACGATCTGATCCTTCGCGCTTCGTGTAGATCTTCGCGACACCACTAACAAGAGGTCGTTGTCCGTGATCGTCGAGGGAACACTCCGGGAACATAAGGTCGAAGGTAGAGGTATCAACAAATGAAGCCACCTCTAACCCCGGTAGAAAGAGAGAACCGATGCATTCTCATCCACTTCAATGTACACAAGCGAATAGAGTGAGTAGTCGGCATGGGGGCCAATCCATCACGCACCCAAACTATTACTCTGCACAATCGGTAGAAAAGCGTGCAACCATTCCCGGAATCAGACTGAAGATCTCGACAATCGAGGTTCGGAAACAAAGGAGTGATGCAGACTCTGCATCGGATCTGGCGTAGTTGATGTCGTCGCGTCAGAAAAACACCGGAAGGCACGAGAAGGAACAAAGAGAAGTCCACCAGACGAAGGATTCCTCGGATGGCATGAAGACCAGATGTAGCCACACCGTTACCAAAGGAGGAAGCGAAACCCTGAAGGTACGATGGAACCCAACCACGAGAAATCCTGGACTCGGAGAGGGAGAAGAGAGCGGATTCAAAACACGCAGAGGTGAGAGGAGAGCAGCAGAGGGGTAAGGAGTAAAATCAGACCTAATCAGAACTATCCAACCGATTTTGCAAAAATATTTTTGACACTCTGCTTCGGCCGTTAGCTAGGTTATCCTACAGGCTGGACTCGTGGGGTATCGCAACTGCTGAGCTCTGATACCACTCTGTAACACCCTCAGAATCGGCCCTATGCAAGTTTCAGTGCTTCCCGCCAAAACCCGCATAGAAACGATTCAAAGGTGCCCACCAGGCACTTTCGTGCGGGTGGAAAACGAAGTAATAACCTTACACAACAGTCCTCGATGGGACCCACAGAACAGATATATATACAACACGACTCCATGAGTCAAGAATACAGATATACAGAACAAAGATCCAAATCACCTTGAAAACGATATAGCGTCCAGCTACGGACAAGATGCAAATGGGGCTAAGAGCCCTGAAGAATAACCAATGGCGTCCATAACCCTGCCCAGGCCAAGCCGGAAGGGTAACCCTGCTAACGACGTCGATCTCAAAACCTGCTTAAACAAAAGGGGTGCCGACAAAGGGCAGAGGGAAAAGAGAGAGCGGTCAGTACTGAGGCCAGTACACGGCGAGGCTAGAATTCGGCGGCCCTCGCCTACATAGGTATGGTGGACTGAAGCGGCAGCGCAGCATGCACTAAACAACCTATAGAGACTCGATACAACTGTCGGCGATCAGAGAGGGATAAGAAAGACCTATTCGGATCCAACCTGATTCTAACACCAAACAAACCCATCCTGGTATTCCCCCTCGATACCAACCGAGAAAGTCAACCGAGGAACTCACACCGTTGGCAGTTTTATTTATTCAGTTATCGTTGCAGCAATTACTAGTCAGGTATAGATAGTCATCCTGATAAGATAAGTAGTGGGCAGTTTTAATTAACCAGTCCGTTGTAGTTGCAACACTTACTAGTCAGATACAATTAGCATGAGATATCCCAAAACCCAGCAGTTGTTGGTACTTTTATTTAGCCATTCCGTTGTAGTTGCAATACTTACTAGTCAGATACAATTGTCGCAAGCGACTACTCAAACAAGCAATTGTTGGCAAGTTTATTTAGCCATTCCATTATAGTGAAGCTGATTACTAGTCATTATAAAGTCAAATTTATAGCACTACTTTAGTTATAGTTGTCTATGATCGAGATACTGTGCTCCAAGTCGTCCATAACCGCGGACACGGCTTTCAAAAAGTTTTACCCTGCAGGGGTGCACAAATAGCAACACACACTCGATCAACCTCGGAAAAACCAAATCAAAACCCAACGAGGCCTTCACGACAAAGCAATCACAAGATTCAGAAATATTTCAGGGGGCCACCCCATTGAGTACACCCGCAACGAAGTTAGCTGACTCTGAGACGGACCCAAGGTTTGGGTGGACGGCTGTAAACGACTGGAAACCCGAAAGTGTGACTGGGCTTGTCGATACCGCGAAAACGTGTCCCGATCCTAAACAGTACAGGTGCTCCTCGCACAATCTTAAATAAAGCAGTAAGGCATGGCATAAGTACAGGATAGTAAATAAAACCTCAAACTAGTTTGTGGCCCCAAGAAATAAGAATGAATCAAGCTCTGGCTCAGGGGGGTCCCATAATCCTCCCGGATGTGGATAGCGCGAATATTCAAGGAACAGGTATCAAGTACTCGGGGTCCTACGGGACACAAGTGGACGGTTAACAACCAAATAACATCTATTGCCCACCTGTGCCTCTGCATTTACCTACTTCAATTTTAGTTGTTAAACAATAATTAAAGTCTTGATCATCTCCAACAATAAACATGCGGCAATACTCCAACAACTGTGGTACTTGACGACGCGCAACAGCACTTGAGCAAGCCATTACGACGCGCGGGTCCAACTATCTACCAAACAACAGGTAATAGGAGGTGTCCAAGGCAATATAAGGCTGCAAGGGATATCACGGGTACGAAAACTAGAGCATCGCAACACAGATAGCAATAGATCAACAGGAGGGAATAAATACTATAAAAGTAAGATAGGTAGAAAGGGGGAGATGCTCGCCTGAAAAACATTGCCGAAGGTTCAACCGAAGATCGGGTCGTCACTCGCATCAACTCAACGGCCTTATCCGTGAAGAACCAAAACACTAGAATAAACACCGGATGCAATATTTAATACTACGGCAAAAGATCGGGCATGATGCATGTATGATGTATGGCATGGCAAAGGTGCGATGCAATTAGACAATATTAAGCGGAACCGGGGTCCCGACATTTAATTAAACGGTTCAAGTTATTTATCTACCCCGCAAATTAAATGTTGTAATAACAGGGCAAGATAAGTTACCGGTTCGCTACACAAATTTAAATGAGGCCAATATAAGACTAGATTTGCCCGCATATGGCCTCCATATTTAATTATAAGGTGAATCGGCATAAGGCCCCCAAACCACACAAATATGTATGCGCCATGAATGATTTAATGCAACAAGTATATATCATATATTATAAAAATACGGGGCTTGGAAAGGGCATCACACATTGGGGTTCGGCGATCTTGGCGTGCTATGGTTCGGATTCGGTCTCGGGGTCTCGGACGCCAGGATCGGTCTTCGGGGGTCAACGAGATCGGCCTTTGGAAACTTCAGACTCCGGGAAGGAGCACTTGGCATTCCGATGGATCGGTCTCCGTGTGGGCGATCTTGGTGTTCGGGGCTTCTCCGTGTTCGTGTCTCGTCCGAGTGGTAGATCTTATCGGTGCCATACAATCATCTAGTGTTGCCTTGGTTTTATCTGGACTGGGCTTTAACTAAATCAGATCTTCTTCGTGGAGGACCTGAGCAGCAGTACACTGGATAAGAACCGATCAGATACATCGTCAGGATCCAAAAGCTAGACAAATAGCCAACCCTGCAATAGCAACAACAATTACCCAATAGCAGTTCAGGCACTTTGGTTGCATCGACAGGCTGATATGGGCGCGCGGTGCTAGACAGAGGCGACGCAGGGCAAGGCTCGTAGCAAGCACGCAAGCGGCAGTGCTGCAGGGTCGCAGAGGGCAGCCGGGGCGACGGCGGAAGCTGCGACCGGTGGGCTCGCGAGGTGCATCGGTGGCCGGACGGAGGGAACGTAGGGGCGGACGCGGAGCACTAGCATGGTCGCCTGCAGCTAGCCATGCCGGGGGGGACGACACAGAGGAAGGCCGGCAAAGCGGAGGCCACTGGCCCGATGGTCGGAGGCGGGGACGCGGTAGCGGCTGGGGTCGACGACATAGAGCAGAGGGAGGCGAGGGGGTCACGGGGACACTAGGGCGGGGCGAGGGAAATGCGACAGCGAGGCGGGGAAGGACGGCGTGGCCGACGGCGGGGTCGCGCGTCCGGGGCCGGCGCTGGAGGGCGGCGGGCGGCGGCGGAGCAGAGGCGGGCGGGACCGACCGACGCAGAGGCCGGTGGGGGCGGCCCAAGGCAGAGGGCGGAGAAGGGGAGATGGTGGGCGCGCCGGCGGCGAGCTTCGCGGGGCGGCGGCGGCTCGAGGTCAGAGAGAGGAAAGGGTGGGGCGAGGCACCGGAGGCGGGCGGGCTGGTGGCGGTGGCCGTGCGTCGGCCCGAGGAGGAGGGAGACGCGGGGCAGAGGGGGGAGGACGCGGTCGGGTGGGCAGGAGGTGAGGGAGTGGTGGGCCAGGTGTGGTGGGACCGGGGTGGAAGGGAGAGGGGTGGAGGAACGGAAGAGGAGCGGGGCCGGGTGGTGGCGTGTGGGGCGCGCCAGCGGGTGGAGGCGGGGGCGTGGCGTGTGGTGTGTGCTGTGGTGTGGGTGGGCCAGCGGGTGAGTTGGAGGGGAGTGGGGGTGAGAGAGGGGATTTCTGGTGAGGTGGCAGGGTTTGGTTGGATGGGGATTGGGGCAGGGTGACGTGGCGACCAGGGATTGGAGGGGGTGATGTGGCTGGTTGGTGGAGGGAGGCGGGTAGACTAGGTTTAGGTAGAAAAGATTTAGGTGGTTTTAGGATTAGATATTTTAGACTAGGGTTTCTTTTATTTAAAATAAATTTTGTAAATAGTTTTAGATGAATAAAAGATCCGGCTGGACCGACGGTTTGGTTTGAACAAAGGGGGAGGATATTAATATAGAAAACAAAGTAGGTCTTTTAGCAAAATAGTTTTAATCAATTAGTTGCATGCTGATGTCATGATGATGCAATGCAAAAAAACAACGCGATTTTCTAGTAGTGGTTTTGCGGGATGCCACACCTAGTCAGGGCACCAAAGGTACTTTATCTCGCATATAATTTTGCTAGGCACCAAAATGTCTCGTCGGGCACCAAAATTGCTCGTCGGCCACCAAAATTGAATCATCGGACACTAAAATTGTTTGTTGAGCACCAAAGTTTCCTCATCGGGCACCAACATTGCTCAGTTGGGCACAAGTTGCCTCGTCAACCACTAAAGTTACCTCGCTAGTGTAGGGGTTCGTAGCATGGAAAACAAAAAATTCTATCGCATGCACATAAACAATCCAAGATCTATCTACTAGGCTATAGCAACGAGTCGATTAGAGTACTTACCCTCGAAGATTACAAAGCGGTTATCGAGAGCAGATTCTCGTGGATGATGTAGTCGTACACTTGCCGATCTCAAGATCACGTAGACGATCCTTCTAGCGCTGCGCTCCGACAGCGCTTCCGCAGTCGGTCACACGTTCGGTACTTGATGAAGACCTTCCTCTCCCTTGTTCCAGCAGGCAGCGGATGTTGTAGTTCTCCCCTCGCGATTCCGTCAGCATGACGGCGTGGTGTCGGAAGTAGAGAGAAGATCTCGTAGGGCTTCGCCTAAGCCGGTGTGAGTTATGGTGGATCTAGGGTTTCCGGCGATCTAGGTTTAGAAGGCCGGAGAGGAGCAGGAGGTGTCGATGGTGGCTAGGGCGACGGCGATGGGCCGACGGCGGCGCGAGGTGGCAGCGACGTCCGGCGTGCGGCGGCGACGCGCGGTGGGGAGGGCTTGGTGTTGTGTGCTTTGGGGCAGCCCTCCCCCTCTATTTATGAGAGGGAGGGTAGCTTGGGAGAGGGGAGTTTGAATCCATACCCAAACCCGAATTGGATAGAAGGAAGGACTATTTCCTTCTTCCACTAGGAAACTATTGCTCCAGTTTGACTTTTCAAACCTCCCTTTTGACTTTCAATTTAGAGCTTTAATTCTCTCTCGAAATGCCCAACCAAGTGACCTAGTACATGATCCAATCATTCCACTTACCCATGACACATTCATGGACCAGTCCCCTTCCGGTCCGGTGAACCTTCTAGAACCTCTCCAATGAAAACATCAAAATCATCCCCGAACTCCGGAATCAGACTTTCCTTATATGAATCTTATTCTCCGGATCTCCTCGTGATATCCCGGATCCCATACGAAACTCCTATCAACATTTGGTCTCCCTACTTACATTCCATATCTACTAAACAACATTGAATCCTTAAGTGTGTCTCCCTACGGTTCGTGAATTATGCGGACATGACCGAGACATTTCTCCGATCAATAACCAATAGAGGAATCTGGAAATTCATATGGCTCCCACATATTTCTACGATTACTTTGCGATCAATGAACCACTTACATACGATACCAATTTCCCTTTGTCTCGCAATAGTTTACTTATCCGAGGTTTGATCGTCAGTATCTCTGCATACCTAGTTCAACCTCGTTACCGATAAGTACTCTTTTCTCGTTCCCATGATATGTGATCCCTTGTGAGCCAGTCACATGCTTGCAAGCTAATTGGATGACATTCCACCGAGAGGGCCCAAAGTATATCTATCCGTCATATGGATGGACAAATCCCACTCTTGATCCACGTGCCTCAACCCATACTTTCCGAACACTCAATGCCACCTTTATAGCCACCCAGTTACGGTGTGGTGTTTGATGTTGAAAGGATACGGATGTCGCCTAGAGGGAGGGTGAATAGGCGATTAAAACTTTTCCTAGAGTGGCTCAACAAAGGCGGAATAAAACTAGTGTTTACTTTGTTAAGCACAGCCTAGAACAACTAAGGTTCACCTATGTGCACCAACAACTTATGCTAAGCAATACAAGCAACAAAGTGATAGCAAGATATATATTACTTCAAGCACGAAGGCTATCACAATGTAAAGTGCATAAGTAAAGAGCTCGGGTATAGAGATAACCGAGGCACGCGGGGACACCGATATTTTACCGAGTTCCTCCCAACATGGAGTACGTCTCGTTTGGAGAGGGGATGGTATCAAACCACCAACGCCACAAAAGGTCTCCCTTATTCTCCGGTGAATCTCACCCCAATGGGATCGATCCATGCTTCCACTATCGGTGCACTTGTCGGTGGCAACCGGAACCTCTCACAAGGTTGGGGCACAACTCCACAACTTATTTGGAGGCTCCCAACAAACGCCACAAAAGGCCTCAACAAATGCCACCAAGGCCACAAAACCGTCTAGGGTTCCAAGAACCCAAGAGGGACAAGCTCCAATGAGCAATTCAAACCAAATCCTCCGAGGAGAACTCAAACCGATGCACCAAATGCAAATGGCAAGAACACCACAAAGGTGCTCAAATCCCTCACTCTCAAGTTCCAACAAAGCTACTAAAGCTATTGGGGGAACAAGAGAGGAGGAATCAAAGAGAGACACAAAATCCCCCAAAATCTAGATCCCCAAATATGCACTCACAAAGAGATGAATCGGTTAGGTCAAAACGTGGGGCTAGATCTCCTCCAACTACCCCTCAAATATATGCAAGAATCAATGGAGGGGTGAGTAGAAATCAAGCTCAAAGAGTAAGGCAAATGGGGGCAAAGCTTAGACAAAAGGAGGAGGAAGAAGCAACCCTAAAAGATGAAGGGGCAAAGCTATTTAAAGGGCATGGCAAAATATGGCCGTTCAGGCGTTTTTCCTGGACTAACCGGTAGTACCGGATTGTACCGGTACTACCGGACCGAAACACCAAAAAGCCCCAGCAGCGGTCAACACGGAGCAGTGCGCGGGATTGGCGGCAGGCGGTAGTGCGGGCCAGCAGAGCGAGTGGGCGGCATGTTCGCTAGGCGAGCCAGGCGTGTGCGCGCGCGAGGAGTGGCGGCGGATGCGGCAGGCGTGCGCGGTAGCCAAGGCGCAGTCAGGCGAGTGGGGCCAAGCCCGGGCGCGCGCAGCGGGCGAAGCGAGCGAGCGCGGCGGGCCACGCACAGGGCAGACGCGATGGCGGGGGGGAGATGGGCCAGGGAGAAGCGAGGCTAGCTGGGCTATGTGGAGGGGGTGGCCCGATACTACCGGACGCATGGGGCGGTAGTACCGCACGGGCCGGTAGTGCCGACCTAGACTACCGCATGTGCCAGGAAGGGAGCGGGCTGGGTCAGACATGTCCGGTACTGGGCCCGGTAGTACCGGACAGTCCAGAAAAATATTTTTTCTTTTCTTTTTCAGTTTAAATAAAGCAAATATACAAACGGTCATAACTTTTGATTGGAGACTCGAGACTCCGATTGCTACCCTATAAAAAGTGAAAATATTGATTATCACCAAGTGAGAAAGTATCAAGTAGAATAATGTGATATACCTCACTTGGTGAGAAACTGAAAAGGCACATAAATCAAAATCGCAACAAGATACATATGGGAGATCCGATTTTGATGAACAAGAGCTTGTTATGGAGATTACCACAAGCTCTATCGGGTTGGAGACTCCGATTGCTACCCTATAAAAAGTGAAAATATTGATTATCACCAAGTGAGAAAGTATCAAGTAGAATAATGTGATATACCTCACTTGGTGAGAAACTGAAAAGGCACATAAATCAAAATCGCAACAAGATACATATGGGAGATCCGATTTTGATGAACAAGAGCTTGTTATGGAGATTACCACAAGCTCTATATCCTCACATGGATAAGACCAAATAACAACCAAACATGATGATGCAAGTATGCAAAGGTTTGAGCTCTCTCCGAACGATGTGACCGAATTACTCATACGAGAGCCCCTCTTGATAGTACGGTTATCTATCCTAAACCCGATCTCACACACACAACGTGAGACCGGCAAAAGGGAAAACCTATCAAGATTATACCTTTGCCTTGAGCATTCCACTTGAGCTCGATGTAGACGGTCTTGCCCTTCTCAAGATGGAACGCCTTTCTTAATTCCTCATCATCGACCTCGCATATTGAGCTTGCCCAACATATCTTCTTTGCATTTCATTGACCTTGAAGCCAACACATGCTCCAAGCGATGCCAATGGACAAATCCTACAAGTATAACTTAATACACACATTAGTCCATAAAGATTGTCATTAATTACCAAAACCACACATGGGGGCCCAACATGTTCTTTCAGATGTCATCAAAGCATCCTTTCGGTGATGGTGATTAGCATGATCTCATGGTCGAAGGAATTAGGTTATTATGTATCAGAAAGCTTATAGCAAACGAACTATTGAAATGACTTGATCTTTATGTTATGCTTATCTATAGGAGTATGTCCATCACACCATTCTCCTAATGATATGATCTTGTGGTTAATAACATCTTAATGTTCATGATCGAGAAACCACGATCATCCATTAACCAACAAGCTAGTATTATAAAGAGGCTTTACCAGGGACTCTAATTTAGTTTACAATCACACAAGTATTAATGTTTCTGGTCAATAATGTTATAGCATGAATGTAAACATTTATCATAAACACAAAGATATAATAATAACCACTTTTATTATTGCCTCTAGGGCATATCTCCAACAGTCTCCCACTTGCACTAGAGTCAACTAATCTAGATTACATGGTAATATACCGAACACCCATGGCGGTTTGGTGTTGGTCATGTTTTGCCCTCGGGAGATGTTTAGTCAACGGATCCACCATATTCAGATCTATGTGTACTTTGCAAATCTTTATGTCACCATATTGGACATGCTCTAGAATAGGGTGAAAACGTAGCTTGATGTGCTTCAGCTTCTTGTGTGACCTTGGTTCTTGCGCATTGGCTATGGCACCCATGTTATCACAGTAGATAGACATTGGGTCCAGCGCACTTGGAACCACACCGAGCTCTGTAATGAACTCCTTCATCCATATCGCCTCTTGTGAAGCCTCCGAAGCAGCTATGTATTACGATTCAGTTGAAGATCTCGCCACAACGCTTTGCTTTGCACTCCTCCAGCTAACTGCTACACCATTCAAAATAAATACGTATCTAGATTGAGATTTAGAATCATCTGGATCGGTGTTCCAACTAGCATCGGTGTAACCATTAACAACGAGTTGTTCATCACCTCCATAAGAAAGAACCATATCCTTAGTTCTTCTCAAGTACTTAAGGATGTTTTTGACCGTTGTCCAATGATCCACTCCTGGATCACTTTGATATCTGCTCGTCAAACTAACAGCATATGCAATGTCAGGTCTAGTACATAACATGGCATACATAAGAGATCCTATGGTTGAGGCATAGGGAGTCTTACTCATCCTTTCTCTATATTTTGCCGTTGCAGGACTTTGAGTTTTACTCAAGGTCGTATTGGGCAACATGGGCAAGAACCCTTTCTTGCTATCTTCCACTCCAAACCTCTTTAGAACTTTGTCCAAATATGTACTCTGTGACAATGATATTAGACGTCCCGATCTATCTCTATAAATCTTTATGACTAATATGTAAGCTGCTTCGCCAAGATCTTTCATTGAAAAACTTTTATTCAAATAATCCTTAACACTATTAAGAAGGTCTACATCATTCCCAGTCAACAATATGTCATCTACATATAGTATTAAGAATGTTATAGAGCTCCCACTAACTTTCTTGTAAATACAAGCTTCTCCATAAGTTTGTATAAAACCAAAACTTTTGATTACCTTATCAAAATGTTGATTCCAACTCTGGGATGCTTGATTCAATCCATAAATGGACCGTTGAAGTTTGCATACCTTGTTAGCATCTTTAGGATCGACAAAACCTTTGGGTTGTACCATATACAACTCTTCATCAATGCCTCCATTGAGGAACGCCGTTTTGACATCCATATGCCATATCTCATAATCATAATATGCATCGATTGCTAACGAAATCCTCACAGACTTCTTGCCATTTATTAGAATCTGGGCTCATCATCGCTTTCTCATATGTCGTAGGGTCATCGGTGTTGTCCACCACTCATAACGAGATCATACCAATCAGGAGCGGTACGAGTTCTCATTGACCTGAGAGGTTCCGTAGTTACTTCAACCGAAGTTTCATGATCAACATCATTGGCTTCCTCTCTTATTGGTGTAGGCTCCACGGGAACTACTTCCGGTGTTGTGCTACTCTCAAGTCCCAGAGAAGTTTCAACAACCTTTTTGAGTTCTACTTTCCTTCCAGTCACTTCTTTCGAGAGAAACTCCTTCTCTAGAAAGGATCCATTCTTAGCAACGAAGATTTTGCCCTCGGATCTATGATAGAAGGTATACCCAATAGTTTCCTTTGGGTATCCTATGAAGACACATTTTTACACTTTGGGTTCAAGCTTGTCTGGCTGTAACTTCTTTACATAAGCTTCACAACCCCAAACTTTAAGGAACGACAATTTAGGTTTCTTCCCAAACCATAATTCATACGGTGTCATTTCAATGGATTTAGATGGTGCCCTATTTAAAGTGAATGCGGCTGTTTCTAATGCATAACCCCAAAACAATAAATCTGTAAGTGACATCATAGAACAAACCATATCTAGGAGAGTTCGATTACGCCGTTCGGACACACCATTACGTTATGGTGTTCCCGTCGGTGTCAATTGTGAAAGTATTCCCCATTTCTTCAAATGCTCGCCAAACTCGTAACTTAGATATTCACCTCCACGATCAGATCGTAGAAATTTAATCTTCTTGTTACGTTGATTCTCCACCTCACTTTGAAATTCCTTAAACTTCTCGAACGGTTCGGACCTATGTTTCATGAAATAGATATACCCATATCTACTCAAGTCATCCGTGAAGGTAAGAACATAACGATAACCACTGTGCGATGCAACACTCATTGGGCCACACACATCGGTATGTATGATTTCCAATAAGTCTGTAGCTCGCTCCATCATACCAGAAAATGGAGTCTTAGTCATTTTACCCATTAGACATGCTTCGCATCTTTCAAGTGATTCGAAATCAAGTGATTCAAGAAGTCCATCGGAATGGAGTTTCTTCATACGCTTCACTCCAATATGACCAAGACGACAGTGCCACATATAGGTCGAGTTATCGCTCAATTTCAATCGTTTAGCTTCAATGTTATTAATGTGTGTATTTCTACAATCGAGATTCAATAAGAATAGACCATCTATCAAAGGTGCATGTGCATAAAACATATTACTCATATAAATCGAACAACCATTATTCTCGGACTTAAACAAGTAACCGTCTCGCAATAAACATGATCCGGATATAATGTTCATGCTCAACGCGGGCACCAAATAACAATTATTTAAGTATAAAACTAATCCCGATGGTAGATGAAGAGGTAGCGTGCCGGCCGCGATCACATCAACCTTTGATCCATTTCCAACGCGCATCGTCACCTCGTTCTTCGCTAGTTTCCGTCTATTCTGCAGCACCTGTTTCGAGTTACAAATATGAGCAACCGAACCAGTATCAAATACCTAGACACTACTATGAGTACTAGTGAGATACACATCAATAACATGTATATCGGATATACCTTTCTTCTTGATGTTGTCGTTCTTCAAATCCGCCAAGTACTTAGGGAAATTCCGCTTCCAGTGACCCTCTCCCTTGAAGTAAAAGCACTCAGTATCAGGCTTAGGCCCAGCCTTGGTCTTCTTCGCCGGCGCGGTAACTTTCTTACTGCCCTTCTTGAAGTTTCCCTTTTTCTTAGACTTGCCTTGCTTCTTGAATTTGGTGGTCTTATTGACCAACAACACTTGGTGCTCTTTCTTGATCTCCACTTCTATAGACTTTAACATGGAGAAGAGTTCGGGCAACGACTTGTCCATGTTTTGCATATTGTAGTTCATCACAAAGTTCTTGTAACTTGGTGATAGTGATTGTAGGACACGGTGAATCCCCAAAGCATTGGGAATCACTATACCCAAGCTTTGAAGCTTGCTTGTGTGCCCAGACATCTTAAGCACATGCTCACAAACAGAGCTGCTCTCTTCCATCTTGCAGTTAAAGAACTTTTCAGAAGCCTCATAACTCTCAACTGCCGTGTGAGCCTCAAATATCATTTTGAGTTCACGGAAAATATCATGTGGGTCATGGTTCTCAAACCTTTTATGAAGCTCCGATTCCAAACCATACAAGATAGCACACTGAACTGTGGAATACTGATTCTTCCGAGCGAGGAAAACATTCTTTACCTCGTCGGTAGCATCAGCTGCAGGTGGGTCACCCAGCGGTGCATCCAGCACATAGGTCAAATTACCATCATTGAGGACAATCCTCAAATTGCGGAGCCAATCCGCGAAGTTGCTTCTATTGTTTTCAACTTTTCTTTCTCTAGGAACGCATGAAAATTTATGGTAGGGGCCGCCATTGATCTACAACATATTTGCAATAGTTTAGACTAAGTTTATGACAAATTGAGTTATAATTAATAGTTAAATTAATCTAGGTGAACTCCCACTTAAAACAATATCCCTCACATTGTTTTAGTGATCACACGAACCAAATCCACCACATCAAAACCGATCATCACGAGAGTTTTTTTTGAACGGGATCATCACGAGAGTTGATGTAGCTTCAATGGCGAACAATCAACATGTTCATCATATCTACTATATGACTCATGCTTTACCTTTCGGTGATCTGTGCGAGACCATGTATGTACATGCTAGGCTCGTCAAGATCAAACCTTAGCTTCCACATGAGCAAATCTGGCTTGCTCCCGTTGTATACACTCGCAAAATCTAATACACCCGATCATCACGTGGTGCTTCCAAACAACGAGCTTTAGCAACGGTGCTTACTAAGGATGAACACTTTATAACTTGATATTTTGTGCTAGAAGGATCATCTTATAATGCTACCGTCGCGAACTGAGCAATACAATATGCATAAAAGGATTACCATCACATGAAATTCATAATATGTGATATGATATGGCATTTCTTCTTGTGCTTACGATCTCCATCTTCAAGCACGAACATGATCTCCATCATCATCGGCATGACATCAAGGTCAATGGCGCCGCTTCATGGTTGTCGTCCACCAGCATCAACTATTACAACTACTTTGAATAATAGACACACAGGTCTTAACGGAATTTAAAAGACAACCATATGGCTCCTGCCGGTTGCCAACTTACAATAAGGAACATTACATACATCATATATAATCACAATCATGGCCATATCACATCACAGCACACCCCTGCAAAATAAAGTTAGACGCCTCTATTTTCTTTGCATATTTTACGTGGTTTGGGGCTTTCAATAAGTGTCGTTCTAACTTATGAACAAGAACCACAACATTGATACTAGTATTGTCAATTACCCGTTGTAAATTGAATCTTCACTATGTTGGGAGAAACGGGCACCCGTAAATTTTCTACCGCATGCACACAAAAAAGATCATTTGGGGTTTGTAGCATGGAAAACAAAAAAATTCTACCGCATGCACACAAACAAGCCAAATCCATCTACTAGATTATAGCAATGAGTCGATTAGAGTACTTACCCTCGAAGATTCCAAAGCGGTTAACGAGAGCGGATTCTCGTGGATGATGTAGTCGTACACTTGCCGATCTCAAGATCGCATAGACGATCCTTCCGGCGCTGCGTTTCGACAGTGCTTCCGCGGTCGGTCACACGTTCGGTACTCGATGAAGACCTTCCTCTCCCTTGTTCCAGCAGGTAGCGGAGGTTGTAGTTCTCCCCTCGTGATTCCGGCAGCATGACGGCGTGGTGTCGGAAGTAGAGGGAAGATCCCGCAGGGCTTCGCCTAAGTCGGTGCGAGTTATGGTGGATCTAGGGTTTCTGACGATCTAGTTTTAGAAGGTCGGAGAGGAGGAGGAGGTGTCGGCGGCGTCTAGGGCGACGACGACGGGCCGGCGGCGGCGCGAGGCGGCGGCGACGCACGGTGGGGAGGGCTTGGTGTTGTGTGCTTTGGGGCAGCCCTCCCCCTCTATTTATGAGAGGGAGGGTGGCTTGGGAGAGGGGAGTTTGAATCCATACCCAAACCCAAATTGGATAGAAGGAAGAAATCTTTCCTTCTTCCACTAGGAAACTATTGTTCCAGTTTGACTTTTCAAACCTCCCTTTTGACTTTCAATTTAGAGCTTTAATTCTCTCTCGCAAATGCCCAACCAAGTGACCTAGGACATGATCCAATCATTCCACTTACCCATGACACATTCATGGACCATTCTCCTTCCGGTCCGGTGAACCTTCTAGAACCTCTCTGATGAAAACATCGAAATCATTCCCGAACTCCGGAATCAGACTTTCCTTATATGAATCTTATTCTCCGGATCATTCCGGATCTCCTCGTGATATCCTGGATCCCATCCGAGACTCCGAACAACATTTGGTCTCCCTACTTACATTCCATATCTGCTAAACAACATCGAAACCTTAAGTGTGTCTCCCTACGGTTCGTGAATTATGCGGACATGACCGAGACATTTCTCCGATCAATAACCAATAGAGGAATCTGGAAATTCATATGGCTCCCACATATTTCTATGATTACTTTGCGATCGAATGAACCACTTACATACGATACCAATTTCCCTTTGTCTCGCGATAGTTTACCTATCCGAGGTTTGATCGTCGGTATCTCTGCATACCTAGTTCAACCTCGTTACCGATAAGTACTCTTTTCTTGTTCCCGTGATATGTGATCCCTTGTGAGCCAGTCACATGCTTGCAAGATAATTGGATGACATTCCACCGAGAGGGCCCAGAGTATATCTGTTTGTCATATGGATGGACAAATCCCACTCTTGATCCATGTGCCTCAACACATACTTTCTGAACACTCAATGCCACCTTTATAGCCACCCAGTTACGGTGTGGTGTTTGATGTCATCAAAGCATCCTTACGGTGATGGTGATTAGCATGATCTCATGGTCGAAGGAATTAGGTTACTATGTATCAGAAATCTTATAGCAAACGAACTATTGAAATGACTTGATCTTTATGCTACACTTATCTATATGAGTATGTCCATCACACCATTCTCCTAATGATATGATCTTGTTGTTAATAACATCTCAATGTTCATGATCGAGAAACCACGATCATCCATCAACCAACAAGCTAGTATTATAAAGAGGCTTTACCAGGGACTCTAATTTAGTTTACATATCACACAAGTATTAATGTTTCCGATTAATACTATTATAGCATGAATGTAAACATTTATCATAAACACAAAGATATAATAATAACCACTTTTATTATTGCCTCTAGGGCATATCTCCAACAGTCAGACACCAAAGTTACTTCGTCACACACCAAAGGACCTTTGTCTCGCATATAAATTTACTTCGTTGGTTACCAAAGTTGCCTCGTTGGACATGAAAATTGTCTCTTCGATCACCAACATTGCTCAGTCGGGCACAAGTTGCCTCGTCGAGCACCAAAGTTACCTCGTCGGACACCAAAGTTACTTTGGAAAGCATCAAAGTTATTTGGAGGGCACCAAAGTTGAATTGTATTGCGCATAAATTATTTCGTTAGGCACAAAAGTTGGTTTATAAGGTATGAAAGTTGGCTCATCGGACACCGAAGTTTCTCTGTCACGCACTGAAGTTGTCTCGTCGGAATCGAAATTGACTCGTCAAGCATAAAAGTTTCCTCGTCGGGCACCAAATGTAGGGGTTCGTAGCATGGAAAACAAAAAAATTCTACCGCATGCACACAAACAAGCCAAGATCTATCTACTAGATTATAGCAACGAGTCGATAGAAGCACTCACCCTTGAAGATTGCAAAGCGGTTAACGAGAGCAGATTCTCGTGGGTGATGTAGTCGCACACTCGCCGATCTCAATATCGCGTAGACGATCCTTCTGGTGCTGCGTTCCGGTAGCGCTTCCGCAGTCGGTGACACGTTCGGTACTCGATGAAGACCTTCCTCTCCCTTGTTCCAGCAGGCAGTGGAGGTTGTAGTTCTCCCCTCGTGAATTCGGTAGCACGACGGCGTGGTGTCGGAAGTATAGGGACGATCCCGCATGGCTTCGCCTAAGCCGGTGCGAGTTATAGTGGATTAGGGTTTCCCGAAAATCTAGGGTTTATAAAACCAGGAGGATGAGAAGGTGTCGGCGGCGGCGTGCGGCGGTGCTGGCGGCGGCGCGATGGCGGGTAGGCGGCGGCTCGGGTGGAGAGGGGCTAGGGCTTGTTTGCTTTGGGGCAGCCCTCCCCCTCTATTTATGAGAGGGGGCAGCCTTGGGAGGGGTGGGTTTGAATCCAAACCCAAACCCAAGTTGGATTGAGAGAAGGACTTTTTCTTCTCCCACTAGGAAACCATTGTTCGAGTTTGACTTTTCAAACTTCCCGTTTGACTTTCAATTTAGAGCTTTAATTCTCTCTTGCAAATGCACACACCAAGTGAAAGAACATGTTGGGCCCCCATGTGTGGTTTTGGTAATTAATGACAATCATTATGGACTAATGTGTGTATTAAGTTATACTTGTAGGATTTGTCCATTGGCATCGCTTGGAGCATGTGTTGGCTTCAAGGTCAAATAGATGCAAAGAAGATTTGTTGGGCAAGCTCAATATGCGAGGTCGATGATGAGGAATTAAGGAAGGCGTTCCATCTTGAGAAGGGCAAGATCGTCTACATCGAGCTCAAGTGGAATGCTCAAGGCAAAGGTATAATCTTGATAGGTTTTCTCTTTTGCCAGTCTCACGTCATGTGTGCGATACCGGGTTTAGGATAGATAACTGTACTATCAAGAGAGGCTCTCATATGAATAATTCGGTCACATCGTTCGGAGAGAGCTCAAACCTTTGCATACTTGCATCATCATATTTGGTTGTTATTTGGTCTTATCCATGTGATGATATAGAGCTTGTGGTAATCTCCATAACAAGCTCTTGTTCATCAAAATCGGATCTTCCGTTTGTATCTTGTTGCGATTTTGATCTTGGCAGCTTTTCGGTTTCTCACCAAGTAAGGTATCTCACATTATTATACATGATACATTCTCACTTGGTGATAACCAATATTTTCACCTTTCATAGGGTAGCCCATGTCGTCCTTTTTCCAACGCAATTGCAATCGGGTCGATCGGAGTTACCAATCAAAAGTTATAGAGGTTTGAATTTTCCTAGGTACCAAAATGCGGTAGTACCGCATTTTAGTACCTGGCGCGGCAGTAGGTTTTGGAAAGTTGACAAATGCCACTGCCCTCCTAGGTACCAAAATGCGGTAGTACCACATTTTAGTACCTAGCACGGCAGAAGGTTTTTGACAAGTTTCCAAAAGCCACCGCCGGGCTAGGTACCAAAAAGCGGTAGTACCGCATTTTAGTACCTAGCGCGGTAGAAGGTTTTTTACTTAGTCATTTGGATATATTCTCCCTTGCTGTCCTATGATGTTTCTTTGCATGATCTTATAGAGGTTGTTGTCCTCTTCGAAACGAGCCCAAGATCATCGAAATCGGAGTCCGGATGCAAAAGTTATGGCTGTTTTCGTTCTGTGATGACCGGTAGTACCGGACCAGGATCGGGTAGTACCGGGGTCCGGTAGTACCGCTTTTTGGTACCGGGGAGCGCAGAGAGAAAATGCGTTTGGAGTCCCAGGAACCCCAGGAAATGTCCGGTAGTGCCGGGAAAGTCCGGTAGTACCGGGAATCGCGTTTTTGGGCTGCAACGGTTGGATTTTGGAGGGACCTATATAAGGGGCCTTCTTCCCCAATGGTTCCTCAACCTTTCTTGCAAGTTTTCCCCTCCATTGTTGACCTTCTTGATCTTGATTTCTCTCAATCCCTCCATCGATTCTTGCATATTCTTGAGGGATTTGAAAGAGGAGATCTAGATCTACAATCCCACCAATCAATCTCTCCTTTAAGTGAGGGGAACATATTGGGATCTAGATCTTGGAGTCTTTTGTGGATTTCCTCCATTGTTCTTCCTCTCTTATTCCCCCATAAGCTTTTGTATCTTTGGTGGAATTTGGGAGAGAAGGATTTGAACACCTTTGTGGTTTTCTTGCCATTTGCATTTGGTGCATCAGTTTGAGTTCTCCTCGTAGGATTTGGTTTGAATTGCTCATTGGAGCTTGTCCCTCTTGGGTTCTTGGAACCCTAGACGGTTTTGTGGCCTTGGTGGCATTGTGGCCTTGGTGGCATTTGTTGAGGCCTTTTGTGGCGTTTGTTGGGAGCCTCCAATTAAGTTGTGGAGTTGTGCCCCAACCTTGTGAGAGGTTCCGGTTGCCACCGACAAGTGCACCGATAGTGGAAGCGTGGATCGATCCCATTGGGGTGAGATTCACCGGAGAATAAGGGAGGCCTTTTGTGGCGTTGGTGGTTTGATACCACCCCCTCTCCAAACGAGACATACTCCATGTTGGGAGGAACTCGGTAAAATTTCGGTGTCCCCACGTGCCTCGGTTATCTCTATACCCGAGCTCTTTACTTATGCACTTTACATTGTGATAGCCTTCGTGCTTGAAGTAATATATATCTTGCTATCACTTTGTTGCTTGTATTGATTAGCATAAGTTGTTGGTGCACATAGGTAAACCTTAGTTGTTTCTAGGTTGTGCTTTAGAAAGTAAACACTAGTTTTATTCCGCCTTTGTTGAGCCACTCTAGGAAAAGTTTTAATCGCATATTCACCCCCCCTCTAGGCGACATCCGTATCCTTTCAATTGGTATCAGAGCCCGGTCTCTCATTTTAGGCTTCACTGCCTTGAGAGTAAAGATGTCGGCTAGAGGATTAGTGCACAATGACATGCTCACATTCGATGGCACAAATTATGATGTTTGGAAAATTCACATGCTTAATTTATTTCGGGAAATTCACCCAATTATCGAGGGCTATCTATATGTGGGTTTCTCTTCTCCTATGGATACACAAAACGAATCTTTAGAGGAGAAGTTGAACTCTCATATAGATGCTCTAGCTACTAAAATTCTCTTGCATGTTGTGAGCAATGTAGTTATTTCTTCTATCATGCCTTATTCAAGCGCTCGTGAGATATGGACCAAGCTTCAAGATAAATATAGCAAGTCCAACATTATTGAGGATGACTGTGTTGCTTCCAATTCCGGTCGAGATGAGTTCTCATCCTCTATCACTTCACCAACATGTGACTTTTCACAAGGTAATGATATGGTGAGTGGTGATAGAAATTGCAATCCGTCATATCTATCTAGTTGCAATGATCTATCTTTGGACCTTAACACTTCTAGCACTCAAAATTCCTCACATGCTTGTGTTAATAGTCCTTGCATATCATGTAGAAATGACTTAAATAAATCTCATGATGATATGCTCATGTTGTCTTGTTGCCATGATAAAAATGCTTCTATTTCCTCTAGTGCTTGTGTTGCTAACCATGTAGAGGAAAATGAAGATTCTATGGGCCAAGACAAGGTCTTGAAAAGAGCTACAAGTGCAATCTCATCATCACCTTCTTCCGGTTCTCACATGTGCCTTATGGCTAAGGGAACAAAGGTAACCTCTTTGGATCCCATTGTATATCATGATGATGAGGTTGAGAATGATAATGATGATTATAGAGGTAAGTATGATATTACCTCTATTAAGAAAATGGGAGAGGTTGTCTATAGTGCTCTCTACAAAAATAAACTTGCTTCCTCCAACCTTCTTGAAATCTTGAATTATGCTATAGAAGGCAATGATCTTATTGAGGAGCAAGAAAACATAATTGATGAAAAGTTTGCACTTGAGCGTGAATATGCTAATGAACTTGCTCAAGTAAAGTACTCCCTTGAAGAAGAACAAACCACCAAATAATCTCTTGAGGAGACTTTTACTCTAGAATTATCTAGAGTAAAGGAATACCATGATAGAGAACTTGCGGTGGCTAACTCCTTCAAGATTAAAAATGATGAACTTGAAGTTGCTTATGCTAAACTTGTTGAGGATTTTGAGCACCTCAAAAATGGCTCTAGGGTCATAAAGGGTGAGCTCATCAAACTCACCGAGTCACATGAGCAACTTAAAGCCTCATATTCAAAAGAGCTTGACAAGTTGCCCTAACCTCTTGCTAATAGTAATGATGCTTGTGCTACTAACTCTATTTCTTGTGAAGCATCTATTTTGAAGGAGAATGTTGAGCTAAAGGCTCAACTTGCTTTGCTAACTAGCAACTATGGGAAATTAGAAGAAAGCCATGATAAGCTCTGAAGCTCACATGAGGATCTCCTAGTCTCCCATGGTAGGCTAAAGTTGGCTCATGAGGCCATCATGTCAAAGGTAACATCTAGTGGGCCTCATGTGGACATTAGCACTATATCTACTCCAAATGTTATATTGTCATGTGCTAGTCCTTGTAATTCATCCTCTCACAACCATGCTATATCTCGTGATGAATTACATTCCATGCCTTGTTGCTCTAACAATGTAGCATCTACTTCCTCTAGTACTTGTATTGAAACTAACCATGTAGAGGAAATAAAAGAGCTCAAGGCTTAAGTCGCTTCTTTGAAGAATGACTTGAAAAGGGGTCAACAAGGGAAGGTCACACTCAACAAAATTTTGAGTGTGCAAAAATCCCCCAATGACAAGAGTGGGCTTGGATTCAACTCCAATGTCAAGAACAAGTCCACTATCAAGTTGAAGCACAAAGACAACAAGAAGAATGGCCAAGATCAAGTCAAGAATCCGGCCAACATTGTTTTCTTCAAGTGCAAGGAATAAGGGCACCACGTTAGATCTTGCCCATTGAAGAAAAAGTCTCTTAGTGTGAAGCAACAAGGGAAGCGGCCTCAAGCTCCACCTGAAGTCACTAATGGGCCCCTTCCTAAGAGGACTACTCGAGCTATCCCTCGAGTTGTGGCTTCACCTAAGAAGAAATATGGCAAGAGTAGAACTTGCTACATATGCCGTGAGAAGGGGCATATTTCTTCCTCATGCACTATCGGTATCTCCTCATCCAACCCTATCATTATTGATGATGCTTATTCTCTTGTTAAGGATGAGGTTGGCAATGTGTTTGCCAAATTTGTTGGTGACCAATGTGGTGTCAAGAAAAGATCCATTTGGGTTGCCAAGCCTATTGTGACTAACCTCTTAGGACCCAATTTGGTTGGGGACCAACAAACCAAAACTTGATCAATAGGTGTGCTTTGGAGGGCATTGGAGACTTGGCTACATTATGAAGAATTAAGGGATCTTCATCAATTATATTTGACAAGCCAAGTCATGTGGATTATATTGCTCCTATTATATTTCCAATGTTCCTCCTTGCGGTAACATATGCTTAACTCATTTCATTTGAAAGTTACTCACCCCCTTGTGCATGTGTTGGTCTTGTATTCTCCATGCTTTTGTACATGTTGTGCCTTACACTTAATTATCTTGAGGTATAAAGCTTATTTGTGTATGATAGGTGGCACACCATGTATGTGTGTTTCTTGTGTTTGAGCCTTGCTTGGTTATATTTGATATATTATTTGGCTCTTGTGAGAGATTAATGGATTATCCCATTTTGGGGGAGTGTTATGCTTGGGCATTCCACAATCCTAAAATTGTGTGTACATGAGGAATACCACCTAGTATTTATATTGGATTATTGTCTAGTCTCTATATGGTACAATTCTCATGATAAATTTAAGTTTTATCATGTCCATTAATTATCTCTATTTGTATTATTTTGCCTCGTGTTGGTTTTATGGTAGTATCACATTATGGGGGAGTCATATGCTTAGTGCATATTACAATCCTAGAAAATGTGAATATTCGAGGTTGTGTCACTTAGAATTGATATTGATAATTATCTAGCACCTATGTGACACATTTGCTCATACAAGTTCCAATTTGCTCGAATGCCTTTATTGATCATATCTTGGATCTTGTATATGAGAGTATTTCTTGGTATGTGTTTCCTCATATTTAGATCTCTATATCATCATGGAAACCATTTGCTTCAAGTTACTCTAATCACTAGTGATTGTGTGACTATTGGAAGCCACCAAGAATCTTGTTTGAAGTATCGTGCTTAATTTCTTATATTTAGTCATATGATTCTTGTTGTGACTATGATCTTGGATATCCATGCAAGCTACCTTGGGAAAATTACTCCCAATATTTCTTGTCCTTGGACAATGAGCACCCAACGTATGGTAGAATTTATTGATCATATTCACTTTGGCCCTTGCTTAATTTTATCCTATTTTTGGCCAAGAAAATGTTTTGTGGTGTCTCCCAAGCCTTCCTTGCTTCTTGTGGATCTTCTTATTTTATTGATATCCTCTTGTGTTTATTTAATATAGGTAGTAGTGATGATCCCGTTTATGTGCATTTTGCATTCAAAAGGAAAATCCTACATAATGTACTATCCATGGGGGAGCTATCCTATATTATGGAAAACACTCTTATTCATGCTTCTTTGTTTTGATCCATATCGGGTTATTTGTGCTTGGAACCTCAATCTTTTCGTTTTGGTACTTTGTGCCATCATGAGAAGTTTGGGGAGTTTGGTTTCTTATTGGAACCTTGCTCATTTTGGGAGTTGGTTTTGTCTCATTCCTTGTTTCATGATTTGACCATTTTAGAATGAGATAAATCCTTGAGCATTTTTATTTCTATCTATCTTTTGCTCTTTTGGTCTTAGCCTAGTTCATTTGTTGAACTTGTGTTCTTTCATGTGTTGAATTGGTTCTTTGATAGAATTTGGACACCGCTTGTCTTGTCACACTCTTTTGTGTGCAATCTTGATTTACTTGGTGTTTTTGTTCAAATTGTATCTCCCTTTTGGTTCTTGAAAGCTTTATGCATGCATATTTACTATATGTTTATATTATGGCATGCTTGCTTTCTTTGATCCAATATATAGGGGAAACTCCACCAAATCCCATCGGCTAAGTTGTGCATGAAATTCAATTTCATATTAATATGCACATATTTATGTGGAGTCTCTCCTATATATTGTAGTTTCTCTAACTACTTTGGACCCAATAAGTTTGGGGACCATTTTGTACTTAATTGTGTTTTAGGTACATTGGAGACATATTGGATGCTTGTCTCTCAATTTTGAAGAAGTGGTGCATACATGAAAATTTGAGACAAGCTATGGGATGATCAATGAATTCATATCCTCTACATCCTACCAATTTTATCTCGGTAACAAGTATCTCTTTCTCATGCTCATATATCTTGATTCCAACCGTTTGTCGGTTGCCTTCTATCATGAATTAATGTATTTGTAATTGTTGTAGTTCTAGCCTTGGTGTTAAGAGGACTCTCTAGTGTATATGTGTTTAAGTTTAGATGATTACATGTAGTTGGGACTATACAAAATCATGCACATGATCCTCCAATCCCAAATATGTCAATCTAGCAATTTTATTGCCTATCATTTCCTCAACTTCTCTCATATGCAATAGTGAGATTTTGCTAGTTTTTTTATTATGATACTTGTTGCCTTTCTTCATATATTTCAACTTTCTCCTTTTGCCTTGGTGATAGTTGTAATATATGTAGTGTGTTTGTGTTTGAAGTCCATTATGTACAATAAGATATATGTGAGCCTTTGGCCATGCTTTGAAGCAAAAATCTTATTGATATATGTTATGACTTCATTTTTGCCTTTCATGTGCTTTCTTGTATTATCTTCCTTGTATGTGCTTGTTTCTTTATGGGCATATGTCTTTGTGATGTCATCCACTTAGAGACATATACACATATGAGAAGATAATTTTAGTTGATTGTTAAATCCTTGGATACCACCTTTCTATTCCTTTTGATTCTTCGGTGGCTTCCAAATTTAATTGCCTATGAGTGCTTGTTCCTCTTGTTTGCATCTTTGTGCACTCATAGTTATTCTCTCATGCCTTGTATTGTTAAATGAACTTGGATGAGTGAGGATTCCATGATTATGCACCTTGATCCCAAATACAATTATCATAATTGGTGCATTATCTTTGGGGAGCTCATCTAATTCATCTAATAATGCACATTTGTCTTCTTTCTCGTTTGTTGTGTTTTAAATACTTATGGGGGAGCGAGGATTCCATATTTGTGCAATATGTATTCTAATGCATTTATGTTGAATAGTGCACAAATCTTGGGGAGCTTCTCTATTTGTTATTTAAAGCACTCTCTTGGTCATATCATAATATCTTTTAGGTTCCATTTGAACTCGTTTGTTGTTTTCAATTGGTTTGTCGGACCTTCTGGTTGCTTGCATCATTTGACTTTATTTTGGCAACCTTCGGGTCCTCGATATAGTTCTACTCCCTCCCAAGTATTCATCATTGGATATGTGCGAAAGCACACCTTTGGAGGAACTATTACTATATTTGCCTTCTAGAACTTGTCACCCATTTCGGCAATCGATGCCAATGGGGGAGAAGTTTTAGAGGGTTTAAGGGAAGTTGGTTTATGCATTGAGTTTGTTCTTGTGCATTTGCCTCTCATGCTCTTGCATCTTTGTTGTTGCTTAGCATATGGTATATATAGAGGAAACTCCACCAATGATAATGATTGGCAATATATGCAATGAAATTCAAGTTCATCACACATGCATAGATTGTGGGGGAGTTTGCTCTATATATGATGGTGGCACCAATATCACATACTTTTATAGTATTTGATATTGGTATTACCATTTTATTCATTAATATTCCTTATATAAACCCTCTTAAAGGGATTGTCATCAATTACCAAAATGGGGGAGATTGAAAGAACATGTTGGGCCCCCATGTGTGGTTTTGGTAATTAATGACAATCATTATGGACTAATGTGTGTATTAAGTTATACTTGTAGGATTTGTCCATTGGCATCGCTTGGAGCATGTGTTGGCTTCAAGGTCAAATAAATGCAAAGAAGATTTGTTGGGCAAGCTCAATATGCGAGGTCGATGATGAGGAATTAAGGAAGGCGTTCCATCTTGAGAAGGGCAAGATCGTCTACATCGAGCTCAAGTGGAATGCTCAAGGCAAAGGTATAATATTGATAGGTTTTCTCTTTTGCCGGTCTCACGTCATGTGTGTGAGACCGGGTTTAGGATAGATAACCGTACTATCAAGAGAGGCTCTCATATGAATAATTCGGTCACATCGTTCGGAGAGAGCTCAAACCTTTGCATACTTGCATCATCATATTTGGTTTTTATTTGGTCTTATCCATGTGATGATATAGAGCTTGTGGTAATCTCCATAACAAGCTCTTGTTCATCAAAATCGGATCTTCCGTTTGTATCTTGTTGCGATTTTGATCTTGGCAGCTTTTCGGTTTCTCACCAAGTGAGGTATCTCACATTATTATACATGATACATTCTCACTTGGTGATAACCAATATTTTCACCTTTCATAGGGTAGCCCATGTCGTCCTTTTTCCAACGCAATTGGAATCGGGTCGATCGGAGTTACCAATCAAAAGTTATAGAGGTTTGAATTTTCCTAGGTACCTGGCGCGGCAGTAGGTTTTGGAAAGTTGCCAAATGCCACTGCCCTCCTAGGTACCAAAATGCGGTAGTACCGCATTTTAGTACCTAGCACGGCAGAAGTTTTTTGACAAGTTTCCAAAAGCCACTGCCGGGCTAGGTACCAAAAAGCGGTAGTACCGCATTTTAGTACCTAGCGCGGTAGAAGGTTTTTTACTTCGTCATTTGGATCTATTCTCCCTTGCTGGACTATTATGTTTCTTTGCATGATCTTATAGAGGTTGTTGTCCTCTTCGAAACGAGCCCAAGATCATCGAAATCGGAGTCCGGATGCAAAAGTTATGGCTGTTTTCGTTCTGTGATGACCGGTAGTACCGGACCAGGATTCGGTAGTACCGGGATCCGGTAGTACCGCTTTTTGGTACCGGGGAGCGCAGAGAGAAAATGCGTTTGGAGTCCCAGGAACCCCAGGAAATGTCCGGTAGTGCCGGGAAAGTCCGGTAGTACCGGGAATCGCGTTTTTGGGCTGCAACGGTTGGATTTTGGAGGGACCTATATAAGGGGCCTTCTTCCCCGATGGTTCCTCAACCTTTCTTGCAAGTTTTCCCCTCCATTGTTGACCTTCTTGAGCTTGCTTTCTCTCAATCCCTCCAACGATTCTTGCATATTCTTGAGGGATTTGAAAGAGGAGATCTAGATCTACAATCCCACCAATCAATCTCTCCTTTAAGTGAGGGGAACATATTGGGATCTAGATCTTGGAGTCTTTTGTGGATTTCCTCCATTGTTCTTCCTCTCTTATTCCCCCATAAGCTTTTGTAGCTTTGGTGGAATTTGGTAGAGAAGGATTTGAACACCTTTGTGGTTTTCTTGCCATTTGCATTTGGTGCATCGGTTTGAGTTCTCCTCGGAGGATTTGGTTTGAATTGCTCATTGGAGCTTGTCCCTCTTGGGTTCTTGGAACCCTAGACGGTTTTGTGGCCTTGGTGGCATTGTGGCCTTGGTGGCATTTGTTGAGGCCTTTTGTGGCGTTTGTTGGGAGCCTCCAATTAAGTTGTGGAGTTGTGCCCCAACCTTGTGAGAGGTTCCGGTTGCCACCGACAAGTGCACCGATAGTGGAAGCGTGGATCGATCCCATTGGGGTGAGATTCACCGGAGAATAAGGGAGGCCTTTTGTGGCGTTGGTGGTTTGATACCACCCCCTCTCCAAACGAGACGTACTCCATGTTGGGAGGAACTCGGTAAAATTTCGGTGTCCCCGCGTGCCTCGGTTATCTCTATACCCGAGCTCTTTACTTATGCACTTTAC
This sequence comes from Avena atlantica, assembly GCA_910589765.1. Taxonomy (NCBI): domain Eukaryota; kingdom Viridiplantae; phylum Streptophyta; class Magnoliopsida; order Poales; family Poaceae; genus Avena; species Avena atlantica. Next base: position 44,685,779 of record OU342737.1, read on the forward strand.
ATTGTGATAGCCTTCGTGCTTGAAGTAATATATATCTTGCTATCACTTTGTTGCTTGTATTGCTTAGCATAAGTTGTTGGTGCACATAGGTAAACCTTAGTTGTTTCTAGGTTGTGATTTAGAAAGTAAACACTAGTTTTATTCCGCCTTTGTTGAGCCACTCTAGGAAAAGTTTTAATCGCCTATTCACCCCCCCTCTAGGCGACATCCGTATCCTTTCAATTGGTATCAGAGCCCGGTCTCTCATTTTAGGCTTCACCGCCTTGAGAGTAAAGATGTCGGCTAGAGGATTAGTGCACAATGACATGCTCACATTCGATGGCACAAATTATGATGTTTGGAAAATTCACATGCTTAATTTATTTCGGGAAATTCACCCAATTATCGAGGGCTATCTATATGTGGGTTTCTCTTCTCCTATGGATAAACAAAACGAATCTTTAGAGGAGAAGTTGAACTCTCATATAGATGCTCTAGCTACTAAAATTCTCTTGCATGTTGTGAGCAATGTAGTTCTTTCTTCTATCATGCCTTATTCAAGCGCTCGTGAGATATGGACCAAGCTTCAAGATAAATATAGCAAGTCCAACATTATTGAGGATGACTGTGTTGCTTCCAATTCCGGTCGAGATGAGTTCTCATCCTCTATCACTTCACCAACATGTGACTTTTCACAAGGTAATGATATGGTGAGTGGTGATAGAAATTGCAATCCGTCATATCTATCTAGTTGCAATGATCTATCTTTGGACCTTAACACTTCTAGCACTCAAAATTCCTCACATGCTTGTGTTAATAGTCCTTGCATATTATGTAGAAATCCCACTCTTGAATAATTGGATGACACCGAGAGGGCCCAGAGTTTATCTATTTGTCATATGGATGGACAAATCCCACTCTTGATCCATGTGCCTCAACACATACTTTCCGAACACTCAATGCCACCTTTATAGCCACCCAGTTACGGTGTGGTGTTTGATGTCATCAAAGCATCCTTCCGGTGATGGTGATTAGCATGATCTCATGGTCGAAGGAATTAGGTTACTATGTATCAGAAAGCTTATAGCAAACGAACTATTGAAATGACTTGATCTTTATGCTACGCTTATCTATATGAGTATGTCCATCACACCATTCTCCTAATGATATGATCTTACTGTTAATAACATCTCAATGTTCATGATCGAGAAACCACGATCATATATTAACCAACAAGCTAGTATTATAAAGAGGCTTTACTAGGGACTCTAATTTAGTCTACAAATCACACAAGTATTAATGTTTCCGGTTAATACTATTATAGCATGAATGTAAATATTTATCATAAACACAAAGATATAATAATAACCACTTTTATTATTGCCTATAGGGCATATCTCCAACACCAAAGTGGCCTCGGCGAGTACCAACATTGCTTAGTCGGGCACAAGTTCGGAGAAACGCGTCCGGCTCGATCCATCCATGCATCTAATCGGGGGCTCGGTTGCGTTGGCACGGACACGCGCGTACAACACGGGGTGTCCTGGCTGTTGGCCACCCGGGCCCATATGTAAGAGAGACATTAGTACTTAACGATAGATTTTCATTAGATTAAGCCCTCCCAATTACAAAAAGGCCATTCAAACAAATTAGGGGATGCTACTGCTACTGTTGCTACTACAGCTACTGCTGGAGGAGGATGACGCGACGGATACTCACCGCCGTTACCACGGCCACCGTTATCGCGCCCGATGGCCCCGTCGATCGCCGCCCTAGCGGTCCAGATGGCCCGCTACTGGATGCGTTCGCAAAAACGATTGCGAGCATGGTCGTGAGCCACCGCCTTGCCCTCCACCTTCATCCGGTCCTCCGCCACCCGGTTTGCCAGGGCCTTGTCCATCTCAGCGTCTCAGTGGTCCCTCGCCTCCTATTGGGCGAGAAACTCCATCGGAGCCGGAGCTGGGATCGGAGCACCATTGGGGCCGAAGCACAGCGCCTGCGCTATCTGCATGGGGTCAGCGATCGGCGCCTCCAGCTGGTCCACTAAAAGGGTAATTGCCCCTATGTGTGGTTTTGGTGATTAATTACAATCCCTATGATCTAATGTTTTCACTGAGTTTTATATGAAGGAATATTCCATAGGTCATGCTTATAGTCCATGTGTTGGATTCAAGTATGGATGCCATGAAGATAAAATTGTACCTTGAGTATTGGCATCAAAATCATCGAGTTTAAGAGAAGAATATGATATGATCAAGATCTTGAGAGTGTGATCTCAATAGAAGAATTCAAGATATGACTCTAAGTCGGTGTCATGATAGCCTCATTAGTTGAGATATGGTCGACTAAGATTTAGAGCATGTAATCAAACGAAGAGTTCTTTATGTAACTCAAGATATTGAGATGGAGCACGATAAGATACTTGGTTGACCAATACAAAGAGTGGAGAGTGATTTCAAGGTGGTCAACACATGAAGCATAAAGAATGTACCACATGGTCTCGTGGTATGGTAAGCCTTGTAAATTATGCATCATAAACTAACTCATTATATATGTACCTTTGTGTTTTCTATATGGGATAGGTATCCTTCCATGGGCATGCTTCAAAATTGAAGATATTATATAGCCCATGAGAGGATGACATCAAGTGGTGATCGCCATCAAGGTTGGGAAGGGAAAGTTCAAGATAAGCATCTCAAGAAGATCATTTGTTTGAAGCTTGCTGTCCATATTGGTGATAATAGACATGTGAAGACATGTATTAATGAAGCTATCCCATAGTGGTGTATGGTGGAGCAAATTAGGAGTCTTCATGAAGCAACAATGATCAAGTGTTGGATTTCGGCTTGGGTGGAGCTTGAAGCATTGTCATCAAGATCAAGCGGGATGCGCAAGGCAAAGGTATGGACTTTCTAGGTTTTCCTTTTACCGGTCTCAAGGTGGTTGTTGGGAGGCTGGATTATACTATAGATAGCCGCACCATCAAGAGGAGCTTTCGGTTGGGTAACTTGATCACACTGTCATAGGAAGCTCAATTATTTGCGTACTTTGCATACTTTGCATCTTCCTATTTTGTTGTTTCTTGGTGTTTCTCCATGTGAGGTTCTTTATCTTGTTTCTAGCTCTTCAACAAGCCCAAGTTCATCGAAAACGGAATTCATATGCATCTTCTATGGCGTTTTCGAGTTTCAAGGTTTTGTCGGTTCTTATTTAGAGAGGCTTCTTACCTTTCTTCATTTGGTTCTATCTTCCTTTGTTGGGATATGATGTTTCTCTGCACAATCTTGTACAGATTGTTGTCCTCGTAAAATGTAGAGGTCCCAACCTTTAATAAGGTAGAGATCACTATGTTTACAATGCTAGTCCCTGAATCAATAGCTAGCATCCACAGTTAAGATGTAATATCAAGAAACAAAGGTCATAATACAACTTTATAACCAGGAATAAAATAATTTATTACATCTTACATAGCTCATTTGGCTATCTCATTACAATGCAGCAGAGTATAACAATATCATGGGGTCCTTCATCTTCAAAGTGCCACAGGCAATCATGTTGGTTGTAGACTTGTAATCCTAATCAACACACTTCACTAACATCATACAAACCTGCAACATATTAAGTTACAGCCACAAGGGTCAATACATTTGAATTGTATTGGCAAGTGATACCATGGTAATATGGTGGAGTCTATCATCTATATGCATTTGGCTAAGTGGAGTTTAGGCTTGCTTTGCTCAAAATAGATTTTCCTTATCATTTGAAAACACTAAGTTTTTGCTTGACAAAATCACCCAAGGCATATCCCAATAGAAATTGGTGATCCTTCAACCCTTGTTCAATCACAAAGTTTTAACTTAGAAATTGGGATGAGGAGATTCTTGATAGCTTCCTTGTCCTGATTCTCAAATTGTCCTTTACCAGGGACATGGATAAGTACTTAGATTTTACACTCTACAGAGGTGGTGCACTTTCCCCACAATACTTGGTTTCAGCAAGACAAGATATTTCAGAAGCCTTCCCTTAGACCAGAATGGACGCGTTCCAACCTATCATCCCCTACCACCAACTGTCCATTTGGCTAAGTTATTGCGACCTATATGATCCAGCTTGATCCCATAATGCCAAGGGGCTGCACTTGAAGCTTCTCAACATTTGACATCTCAAATCTCTTTGTTCCTGGGTGGCCATCCACAAGTGAGATACACAAGGTAAACCATAGAAATGGGCCTTGTGTAACCACTCAACACAAACCATTCCTTCCATTCCACCCAGGCGATTCATTCACTTAGTTGTTTTATTAAACAAAACACAAGTCCTTGACTTAGAAATATTCCATAGTATGAATATAATCCACCCTTGTTTTCTACTAGCTAAGCTAAGCATGATAGTAGTAGGAATCTTAACTTAGGAAATTTCTACTAAGGTTTCATCTACTAGGATTTCCCATGGCATAGTTTATTCTTATCAAAAATTCCATGCAAGTCCTACTTAGAAATATCACTAATGCATAGTGAAAATAATGGGACAAAAGTATGAAGCATCACTTGCCTTTTTGGTAGAGAATATAAGTTCACCCCTTGATCTTGCAATATTCACACTCTTCAAATCACTACAGTTCAATCAAGCAAGCAAGAATTCAATCTACCATTCAAGCAAACATCACATAAAATAATAAAAACAAAGCAATGCATGCAAGCATGCTAAAGATTGTTTTATTTGGAAAAGTGGTTTCTAATAGGTTGTAAACATTCAAAAACACCTATTGCTCATTTTATAAAAGTGGCAAAACCATTTGCAAAAGATTTTACCTATAAACCATTTTTAAACCAAATCAATATTTTATGTGGTTGAAAATGCTTTTTGGCAAGTTAATAATCTATAGGGTTTATCAAAATATATTTTTAAATCATAAAACCTTGTGTTTAGGGTCAGAGAGTTTAAATCAAAACATTTCCCAAAAGGGTTTCTTCCAAAAGCATTTTTAATATATAAACATTATTTTCATTTGACTAGAAATATGTTTTTGAAACCACAAGTTGGTTTAGATGGTCAGTAGGTTCAAACAATCCATTTGCCCAAAGGTTTTATCACAAAAATAATTTTAGAAAGAATTTCATATTCAAATTATGCCTACACAAGTTTCTGCAAAAACAACCATTTTACCAGAAGCAATTTACTAAACAAAGTGCATGGTTGGAAATTACTTGTCTTGCTGATTCCATTGATATAAAATTTACAAAATTTGGACATGTGGATCAAAAGTTATGAATTATGCAAGTTTGAACCTCTATTAGAATAGTTTCTGTTTTTAAAACAAAAGGTTGGCCACGCGTCTTGTCCTGATTGGTCCATACCGGTTCGTGTGGATCGTGCAACGTGGGATGTTGGATTTTAAATAGATCGAGTGGCACATGATCAAACTTACCCCTTCGATTAGTTGTTCTATCGTGTGCTTCCGATCAAGATACAACGGCCAGAGATGTCTAACCTAAAACGGGCGGCACTAGCGGCGGCGACTGGCGGCGGCGGGCTCTGTCGGTGACGCTGCCAACAAACTAGGATGTGTGGGGAGGTGTGAGGATGCTCACCAGAATCGCCGTGAAGTACTGATTCTCTTCGCTGCTTTGGTTGGCCAAGGGGAGCACGAAGACGTTGACGATTGCTCGCCGGAGTCCGCACGACGTCGGGCACGCTCTGGTCGTCGTAGTTGGAGAGGCTACAGGCCACCCGAAGGCAAGAGGGAGGTGTCGTTAGACGCGAGCGAGAGTGTAGATCACAGGAGTGTCAACAGGGGAAACAGGGGCGGACGAAGGATACCTGGGGAGTTCGCCGGAGTCCAAGCCGAAGATGGTGGCGAGCGGCGTTGAGGTTGCCGACGCTAGGGAGATTATGCGGCTGAGCTCGGAGTACTGGAAGATGCGCTAGAGGCCAGGGAGTGTGCTCGTGTGGTCGAGGGGGCGAGGCATGATGGCGGCTGGCCGAAATTCTCACCGGAAGACGTTGGAGGCAGTTGTGGTTCCGATCAAAATCGGAGCAGCCTGGTGGCGGTGAGAAGTAGACGTCTGAGGGGAAAAGTGGAGGGAAGAGAGGCGCTTATGAGGGCGAGGTCGCGGGGCTGTTTAATCGCGGTGTTTACTGCGAATTATGCTGGCAATCAATCGGGAGCAATGGTCGGGGGAGGGCGTGGTCTTCGCGCGCGGGTGAGAACGAAGGGAAGCTGGCGGGGGGGCTCAGCAGTCAACGAGAGAGAGAGGGGGAGGTGGGGACCAGCGGTCAGTGACAGCGTGGGTGGAAGTCTGGGTGAAAAACGATTCGCTCGGGGAGTGAGGGAGTGGGCTGGAGTGGGCTAGCTGGGCCTGGTCTGGTTGGGCTGGGTTTTTTTTTGTACTCATCATTTTCCCTTTTCTTTTTCTAAGTATCTGTTTGGATTTTGTTTAATCAATTCAAACAACTAATTGAATTTAAACTTCAATCAAACTTTGTGTATTTTCAAATACTGATTATTAATATATTTTGAAGTCAAATTTAGAATAATTCTTTTATTATTTTTAGGGTCTTTTATTTATTTTATAAATAGACTTTTGTCTTTATTTCAAATAGGTTTTAATGTGTTTTAAAACTGTATTTGAAATCCATACTTTACCAAACCTATTCAGTAGGCTTTATTTATTTAATAGGGTGCTAAATAATTCACTTTGAATTATTTGGAATATTTTCAATATGATTTATTAATCATTTAAATTGGGTATTTGTCTTTATTCCATTGAAATTAATTATGGGTTTAATTCCATAAATTTATTAGTTTATTTCTTTGATCCCATTTAAGTTAATTAAATGACTTTTAATCCACTTGGGTAAATTCCAAATACTATTTTCCCATGATTTAATTAATCATTCTTATTAGAGATTTTGTCTTTATTCAAATAAGGATAGAATTTGGTTATTGCCATTTTATTTTATTTGGAAAATTCTTTATCCTTTTATTTTATTTGTATTTGGATTATATTCATTCCATTTGCTTATGGATTAGGCCAAGATTTAATTTGGTCTTTAAATATTCCTCATTTAATATTTATTTCTTTATCTTATAAAATCCATATCTTTTTATTTATAGATCCAAACTTTGTGATTCCAATTTGTATAATTTTATTTAGTATTTGTTTTATCCTTTTAATTCTCTTTAGGATTATTTACTCACCATTTGGTATGGAATTTTAGATAGGTGCTTTATTAGCTTTGGGAAATTCAATTTCCTTAACTTATTAAATTCTTAAGATTTTGTCTATGGCTCCCAATTAAGTGAAGCCAAATCATATGGTTTTATAATATTTCTATTTGTCATTCTTGATCATTTGTCAATGTTTGTTGAAAAAAAATTATATAGAACAAATTCATAGTCTTAGAGAGATCTTGGAAATGTTTTCCTTCCATTAGGGTTTTAGGGTTTTGGTTTATTGTCCAAGTGTTCAAATTTCAAGATGCATTTATGAAGAATGCATTTCACTTGATTTGAATTTAGTAGGATTCAAATTCTATTCAAAGTTTGTTCAAGATGACTTTTAATGTTTCCATTTGGAAACAAAAAGTTTCTTTTCACCCTAAATTTCAACAATTATTTATTTTGTTTATTTATTTTCCGCATTACAAAATTTGGAAAATTTTGGGATGTGACATAAAAACAAGCCCAAGATCATCTAAATCGGAGTCCGGATGCAAAATTTATTGCATTTTTCGTGAAGCCTGTTTTATCCCGGTTGTGGATTCGGTTCAACCGGCTCCTAGACCGGGTGGTCTGGTGCTAGGACCGGAAAACCGGATCTTGAACCTGGATTTTCGGTTTTGCTATACCGAGTCTATCCGAGACTACGGTTAGTACCTAATCTCGGTTTTAATTTTGGTTTTCCGGTCCAGGAACCGGGTCGTCCTATGTGAGGGCCGGTCCAACCGAACTTTCAACCGAGATCGCACAGATTTTTTCCAACGGTTATATTTGCTTTCCCCTATGAAAGGGGGTTCTTCCCCCAACGTTTTTGAGTGTTCTTGACCACGAAATTGACCTCCATTGTTGAACCTCTTGAGCTTGCTTCCTCCCCCTTCCCTTCTATGATTCTTGCATCTTTTTGAGGGCTTTGGAAGAGGAGATATAGATCGACAATCCCCACCAATCATTTCCTCCTCTAAGTGAGGGGAACCCATTGGATCTAGATCTTGGAGTCATTGTTGACTTCCACCATTATTCTTCCTCTCTAATTCCTCCCTAGCACTTGTTGCTTTGGTGGGATTTGAGAGTGAAGGATTTGAGCACCCTTGGTGGTCTTACTTTGCATTCTTGCATAAGTGTTGAGCTCTCCATTACCATTTGTTCTAGTGAGAGACCATGAGCTTGTTACTCTTGGAGGGTGAACTCCTAGTTGGCTTGGCGGTTGGTGCCACAGTGTCCTCTTCGTGGAAGAATTGTTATGTAGGGTTCACAGCATAGAAAACAAAAAAAATCCTACGATGGGAACAACTATGTACCAAGATCTATCTACTAAATACAAACAGCGGGCGGATGTATATCCGTAGAGAACATACCCTTTAAGACCGACAAAGCTTAACAAGTTAAACTCGTGGTTGATGTAGACGATCTCTTTCCGATCTCAAGATAGAGAGGAAGTCCTTAGCATCGCAACTTAGCGGCGCATCCGTGCTCGCACACACGTCCGAGGCACCAAGCAACCTCCACCTCCTCGCTCCAGCGATACAGCAGAAGCACAACTCTTTCTTGCTGAATAGCCACCGGGAACATGTATCTCGCTAGTCCGTGACCATGGGGGATAAATACTAGAGGGGGAGAGAGATCCTTCATGAGGAGGTGTGAGTGAGAAGTGAGGAGGGGTGCCTTTTATAGGAGAGGGGGAACCCCAAGGGGGTGGCCGGCGCATGGGTGATGGGGGAATACCAATCGGGGTATACCCACGAAGCGGATACGCCAGCTGGATCGAGCCGACTGAAGCCAAGCCCAGAGTGGGTCGACTCGCCCGATATGGCGACTGGCGCATGCTGGACCCAGACGATTGGCGCCGATTGGAGGCCCAAGACGGCGACTACAATACGTAGCCCACCAAAACCCTTGTAAACCCTAACTGGCTGCATATATAAAGCCACCAGGGGCCCACGGGGTATGTCATATTAGATCCTCTCCCACAATAGATTAGATCTAGTCTCTTCCTCCGCCTACGGCGGCTCCCATGTAAACCAATCTATGATCATATACTGGATTGATAGCAGGATGTAGCGATCCTCCATCGAGGGGACGTGAACCTGGGTACATCGCATGCCAATCTCGCTCCCGGATTCTCCTACGTCGCCTTGCTCCCTCTACGTAAGCTACCCCCAGTAGCATCTGTCGTGCAATACCACGACAGTTGGCTCCCACCGTGGGGCAAGCGACGCTTGGAGGGTGATAATCCGGGCGGGATCCCTCATCGTCAACAATATGAGATCGCATCTCATCGATCATCTACACCGGTCCGATCGGCTTCGTCTCCGTCAATTCTTCTCAGCTAGCGACGGTAGTTCTACAGGTACGTGAACTTCCACTCGCACAAAATCCTCATGGAGCTCTGTGCCAGATCGATTACTGCCACGTATTGATGAGAAAAGCATAGAGTTGGCCATCGTATGCGAGCGGCAGCAATTGTAGTCCGCTAAAGAGACATCGGTGACAATCCCTCCTCTGCTCTTTAATTATGAATTAGTTTGACTCTGGTGCCAGACGAGTAATTTGACTAATTAGTAAACAGTACGTGCATCGGTTATCAAATATTAATGCTTGTCTAATTTGTATACTTCCGTTGGCACGATCAGGCTTTGCACTCCCTTCTGAGATCATGTAATTTGGCATGATTACTAATCTCTTGCTTTATTTGGTCTATGTACGAGGAACAAATCGATCGACGCTGTACGTGCATATAAGGAGACATAAAAATTCAGGCTTGGCGACCTAAGCACACACACGAGCACCTCGACGGCAACACGCGTACGAAGCAGGCCCGACTAACTCTGCCATGCGAAGGTCTAGTCGGACGCGCGCTGTCGCGACCTCGACCAAAGGATCAAACAACCACTCTACCGCCAGCTTCTTCGACTTTTCACCACCCGTGGCTCCTACAACTCCGTCAACGATGACTCGGCTATGGATGATAATTTCTCCCACTCGATCTTAATTTAAATATTTATTTGTATACTAATAATCTCTTTATTAAATGTGTGTTGATGCATATGCACGGAGAAGAAGCAAATCGCACTCTCGCGGCCCAGAAGCGTGCGGGACGCCTACCCGACCAGCTCGGGAGACTCGCCTCGCCTCGCCTCTCGCGATTTTCTCTTCGCGGACTCGCCACGCTCGTGGGTCCTCCCGCCGCGGACTCGTCACGCTCGTGGATCCTCCTTCCGCGGACTCGCCACGTCCGGCGACTCGTCCATCACGGACTCGCCACGTCCGGCGACTCGTCCATCGTGGACTCGCCATACTCCGGACCTTCGCCTAAACGCGGACATGCTTAAACGCTGACTCGCTAGGCTCGGGGACTCGTCCGTTGCAGACTCACCTGTCGTGTCGAATTCGCCATAGAGCGACCTCCTTCCGTCATGTCGACATCTCCATAGAGCGACCTCCATCCGTAGCGTCGCCATCTCCATAGCACGACCCCATGTCCGTCGCGTCGACCCTGTGTCCGCCGCGTCGACTTCGCCATAGTGCGACCTCCGTTCGCCGCGTCGACATCGCCATAACGCGACCTCCGTCCGCCGTGTCGACACCCTCCGGCTCAAACGCCATACAACTCGTCCACCGCGTCGACTACGTGTCCGCCATGTCAACACTCTCCGGCTCAAAGCCATACAGTACGTCCACCGCGTTGACTCTTTCTGGCTACGTCGAATGCGTACGCCGAGCCTGCTAAGGGACCCTCATCGCCCGAGTCACCAGAGAGGGTCGCATTCCACGCTGCATGGACTCACCACTGGGTGTCTCTCCCTCCGGAAAAATTCAATTCGCCTTTGTCAACCTTTGAAAGAGCGACTCGCAATGACCAAGTAGTGCGGACGAGGACTCGTAGACCGACCCTCGGATCGTCCACGAAAAACGCTAACCGAGAGCCATCATTGGAGTCGCCTTGCTCGACTGGCCTTCCGGGCCAAGACAAATGGTAGTGCTACACAAACGGCACCATGTCCTCCTCAACCTTAGACAGTGCGACTCGCACGGCTAAGTACTGCCGACGAGGACTCGCAAACCGAGCCTCGGATCGTCGAGGAAGAATGCCAAGCCGAGAGCCATCTTTGGAGTCGCCATGCGACTGGTCCCCCGGGCCAAGACGAGAGACTCGCTAACAGAAACAGCGCAATCAACATCATCGCGGACTCGCAATTATCGCGGACTCGCCACACTCGGGGACTCTCCCCTCGCGGACTCGCAATCATCGCGGACTCGCCACGCTCGGGGACTCTCCCCTCGCGGACTCGCCGCGCTCGGGGACTCGGCGCCCGCCGGTCGCTGGACCTCGCCACTCGCCGCGCTCGGGGACTCGGCGCCCGCCGGTCGCTCGACCTCGCCACTCGCCATGCTCGGCAGCAACCACTACTATTTTGAGAATATGCATCTCTAAAGAGCCTCAAGTCGCCTCTACAAGCCAACTCGAGCCTCGGGGACTACTCCTAGGCATGCTGCGTGTACACGTGGTTTCACGACGGCGGCTCGCCCTCGCGTACTCTCCATGCTCGGGGACTCGCCACCGCGGACTCGCCGCCACGGACTCGCCCTCGCGTACTCACGCTCGGGGACTCACCGCCACGAACTCGCCCTCGCGTACTCAACACGCTCGGGGACTCGTCACCGCGGACTCGACCTCGCGTACTCAACGCGCTCGGGGACTCCCCACCGTGGGTTCGCCCTCGCGTACTCGCCACTGCGGACTCGCCCTCGCGTACTCAACACGCTCGGGACTCGCCACTGCGGACTCGCCCTCGCGTACTCAACATGCTCGGGACTCGCCACCGCGGACTCGCCCTCGCGTACTCAACATGCTTGGGACTCGCCACCGCGGACTCGCCCTCGCGTACTCAACACGCTCGGGGACTCGGCGCGCTACAGACAGCGCCACTCGCCGGTCACCCAACCTTGCCACTCGGCTTGCTCGGGGACTCAGCACTCGCCGGTCGCTCGACCTCGCCACTCGCAACGCTCGGGGACTCGGCGCGCTATAGACACCGCCACTTGTCGGTCGCTCGACCTCGCCACTCGGCGCACTCGGGGACTCGGCACTCGTCGGTCGCTCGACCTCGCCACTCGCCTCGCTCAGGGACTCGGCGCGCTCCACGTTCGAGGACTCTCCGCAACTGACGGCTTCACCAACACCCTGCGTCTTTCGCCAACTGGCCATCACCGACTGGCTCACGCCGACCGCCTCCCGCTTCACGGTTATTTTCTTTGTTCAGGAGCTCGTCGCCGATTCGCCACGACCCATCGTCAAGACTCTCCGCGCCATGCCTCAAGCCCGCGTCGAATCGACAACGCGCTCGGGGACTACTGATGGGGGAATACCGATCGGGGTATACCCACGAAGCGGATTCGCCAGCTGGATCGAGCCGACTGAAGCCAAGACCAGAGTGGGTCGACTCGCCCAATATGGCGACTGGCGCATGCTGGACCCAGACGAGTGGCGCCGATTGGAGGCCCAAGACGGCGACTACAATACGCAGCCCAACAAAACCCTTGTAAACCCTAACTGGCTGCATACATAAAGCCACCAGGGGCACCCCCACGGGATATGTCATATTAGATCCTCTCCCACAATAGATTAGATCTAGTCTCTCCCTCCGCCTACGACGGCTCCCATGTAAACCAATCTATGATCATATACTGGATTGATAGCAGGACGTAGCGATCCTCCACCGAGGGGACGTGAACCTGGGTACATCGTGTGCCAATCTCGCTCCCGGATTCTCCTACGTCGCCTTGCTCCCTCTACGTAAGCTACCCCCAGTAGCATATGCCGTGCAATACCCCGACAATGGGGCTGCCCATTTGACCTACCCTCACTCATGTGGGTGGACACTCCACTCACAAAAATCCTTTCAATTCCCTCCACTCAAAATCCCACTCAAATTCCCATTAAATTCCCACCAAATTTAATGCAAACTCTCATTAAATAAAACTCCTTTTATATATTCAGAATTTTGTCAATTACTTTAATGACAAACATTCACATATAACCCCTTGCTAGTATTTCCTTTCACATGCAAAAACACTTTCTGCAATTTCACCCGAAAACCTATTTCGGTATCTAGTGAAATAAATTCCTGCGCTTGTTATTCTTTCCGGCTTGAAACTTTTGCTCCAAATGGATGTCGGTGTCTCTTAAGTGTGTCACCCTACGGTTCGTGAATAATGCGGACATGATCGAGACCCCTCTCCCATCAATAATCAGAAGCGGGATCTGGAGACCCATACTGACTCCCACACATTCAACGATGACTTTCTTGTGATCGTCGGAACCTTTTACGCTAGTATCTTAATCCCTTTGTTTTACGATATATTACATGTCCGAGATTCGATCATCGGTTTCTCCATACCTAGTTTGATCTCGTTACTGACATGCAATCTTTTCTCGTTCCCGTGATATAACATTCTAGTGATCAAATCACTTGCTTGCAAGATAACTAATATGATATCACCGAGAGGGCCCAGAGTATATCTATCCGTCATCGGGATTAACAAATTCCACTCTCGATCCATGGGCCTCAACATAACACTTTATTAGTTCTGAATCCATCTTTATAATCACCATGTTACAGCGTGACGTTTGATGTTATCAAGAAACTCTTCCGGTGTTAGTGATTGACATGATCTCATGGTCTAAGGATTATGATCACTTCGTAAGTTGTTATAGCAATATAAACTCGGTGACTTTGATCGTAATGCTATACTTCAGATGAATGTTCATCACACCATTACACTAATGTTGTGATCCCGTTATTAACAACATCCAATGTCCATGATCAGGAAACCTTGATCATCTTGTTAATCAACGAGCTAGTTTATGAGAGAGGCATAACTAGGAACTTTCTATTTATTTATTAAACACACATGTATTAATGTTTCCGTATTAATACAATTATATCATGAAAAATAAACATCTATCATATACTTGGAATATACATAATAAACACTTTATTATTGCCTCTCAGGGCATATTCCCTTCAGTCTCCCACTTGCACTAGAGACAATAATCTAGTTGCATAGTGATGAATCTAACACCCATGGAGTTCTGGTGTTGATCATGTTTTGCTCTAGGGAGAGTTTTAGTCAACGGATCTACTACATTGAGATTCGTGTGTACTTTTCAAATCTTTATATCTCCATCCTTGACATGCTCGCGGATGGAGTGAAACTGGCGCTTAATATGCTTGGAATTCTTGTGAGACCTTGGTTCTTTCGCATTGGAAATGGCACCATTGTTGTCACAATAGATCACCATTTGGTCCAACGCGCTCGCAACCACACCTAGTTCGGATATGATCTCCTTCATCCAAACCGCTTCCTGAGCCGCTTCCGAAGCAACAACATATTCGGCCTTAGTTGTTGATCCCTCCACCACAGGTTGTTTGGAACTCCTCCAACTAACCGCTCCGCCATTCATGAGAAATACGTATCCGGATTGAGACTTAGAGTCATCCGGATCGGTGTCAAAGCTTGCGTCAACATAACACTTAGCGACGAGCTCTTCTTCACCTCCGTATACAAGAAACATATCCTTAGTTCTTCGTAAGTAATTAAGGATATTCTTGACCGCTATCCAATGTTCCAAACCTGGATCCGATTGGTACCTACTAGTCAAATTAATAGCATGTGCCACATCCGGTCTTGTACATAGCATGGCGTACATTATAGAGCCTATGGTTGAAGCATAGGGGACTTTGTCCTATCTCTCTTTCTTCCGCCGTAGCCGTACTTTGAGTCTTACTCAATGTCTTGCCTTGCAACATAGGTAAGAACCCCTTCTTACTTCTGTCCATTTTAAACTTCTTTAAAATCTTATCAAGGTATGTACTTTGCGATATCCCTATTAGGCGCCTAGATCTATCTCTATAGATCTTTATGCCTAATATGTATGATGCTTTACCTAGGTCCTTCATTGAAAATTTGCAGTTTAGATAACTTTTAACACTGTTTAAAAGATCTATATCATTTCCGATCAATAATATGTCATCCACATATAATATCATAAATGCCACATTTCTCCCACTCACTTTCTTCTAAATACAAGCCTCTCCATAAGTTTGGACAAATCCAAACTCTTTGATCACCTCATCAAAGCGGAGGTTCCAACTCCGTGATGCCTGCTTCAGTCCATAGATGGATCGCTGAAGCTTGCACACCTTGTTAGCATCCTTAGGATCAACAAAACCCTTTGGTTGTATCATATATAACTCTTCTTCAACATTACCATTGAGGAACGCGGTTTTGACATCCATCTGCCATATCTCATAATCGAAATATGTAGCAATTGCTAACATAATTCTAACTGACTTTAGCATCGCTACGGGAGAGAATGTCTCATTGTAGTCAACTCCTTGAATTTTTCGAAACCCCTTTGCGACAAGTCGAGCTTTATAGACGGTCACATTACCATCAACATCAGTTTTCCTTTTGAAAATACATTTATTCTCCACGGCCTTTCAGTCATGAGGTAAGTCCACCAAGTTCCAAACTTGATTTTCATACATGGATTCCATTTCGGATTTCATGGCTTCTAACCATTTGTTGGAATCCGGGCTCATCATCGCTTCTTCATACGTCGCAGGGTCATCAATTTCATCAACCATGAAATTCATAACAGGGTTTCCGTACAGCTCGGGAGCTGCACGCGTCCTGCTAGACCTGCGAGGTTTGGTAGTATTCTCTTTCGGAGTTTCATGATCATTATCATTAGTTCCCTCTTCAACTGGTGAAGATAACTCCGAACGACTTTCGGCGCTGCGCTACTCGTCATACTTTGAAGAGAAGGTCCAATAACCTCTTCGAGTTCTACCTTTCGCGAGAAACTCTTTCTCTATAAAGGATCCATTCTTGGCAACAAAAACCTTGCCCTCGGATCTGTGATAGAAGGAATACCTAATAGTTTCCTTAGGGTATCCTATGAAGACGCATTTTTCCGCTTTGGGTTCGAGTTTATCCAGTTGAAGTTTCTTCACATAAACATCACATCCCCAAACTTTAAGATATGACATCTTAGGTTTGTTTCCAAACCACAATTCATACATTGTCTTTTCAGCAGATTTAGATGGTGCCCGATTTAAAGTGAATGCATCATTTTCTAGTGCATAAACCCAAAATGACAGTGGCAAGTCCGTCAGAGACATCATAGATCGAACCATATCCAATAAAGTACGATTACGACGTTCCGACACACCATTTCGCTGTGGTGTTCCGGCAGGTGTGAGTTGTGAAACAATTCCACACTCTTTCATATGAGTGCTAAACTCGTAACTTAGATACTCACCTCCAAGGTTGGACTGTAGAAATTTGATCTTTCTATTACGATGATTTTCCACTTCACTCTGAAATTCCTTGAACTTTTCAAAGGGTTTAGACTTGTGTTTCATTAGGTAGATATAACCGTATCTACTCAAATCATCCGTGAAAGTAACAAAATAACGATATCCACCTCGCACCGATACACTCATTGGACCACATACATCATAATGTATGGTTTCCAATAAATCTGTCGCCCGTTCCATTGAACCGGAAAACGTCGTTCTAGTAATCTTGCCCATAAGGCATGGCTCACATGTATCAAATGATTCAAAATCAAGTGATTCCAAAAGTCCATCCGAATGGAGCTTCTTCATGCGTTTAATGCCAATATGACCTAGACGGCAGTGCCACATATATGTGGATATATCATCATTAAGTTTAATCCTTTTAGCATCAACATTATGAATATGTGTAACACTATTATCGAGATCCAACAGAAATAAACCATTCATTATCGGTGCATGACCATAAAAGATTTCATTCATATAAATAGAACAACCATTGTTCTCAGATTTAAATGAATAACCACTTCGCATCAAACACGATCCAAATACAATGTTCATGCTTAGTACAGGCACCAAATAACAATTATTCAAGTTTATTACTAATCCCGACGGTAAGTGGAGAGGCAGCGTTCCGACGGCGATCACATCAACATTTGATCCATTGCCGACACGCATCATGACCTCACCCCTTGCTAGCGGTCGCTTGTTCCGCAGCCCCTGATTCGAGTTAGAAATATTAGCAACTGAACCGGTATCAAATACCTAGGTGCTACTACGAGCACTAGTCAAGTACACATCAATAACATGTATATCATATATACCTTTGTTTGCCTTGCCGGCCTTCTTGTCTGCCAAATAATTGGGGTAGTTGCGCTTCCAGTGGCCAATGCCCTTATAATAATAGCACTCGGTATCAGACTTAGGGCCAACTCGGGGTTTCTTTTCAGGCACGGCAACCGGCTTGCCGCCCTTACTTCCCTTCCGTTTACCCTTCTTGTCTTTCTTAAAACCAGTGTTCTTATTGATCAGCAACACTTGATGTTCCTTCTTGATCTCCACTTCTGCAGTTTTAAGCATTGACAGAAGCTCGGGGATAGACTTCTTCATACCTTGCATATTATAGTTCATCACGAAGCTCTTATAGCTAGGTGGAAGAGACTGCAGAACATGATGGATGCCTAAGTCAATGGGAATCGATATTCCCAAGGACACAAGCTTATCGGCGTAACCCGACATCTTGAGTACATGCTCACTTACGGAGCTGTGCTCTTCCATCATGCAGCTAAAGAACTTTTTTGAAGCAGTATAGCTCTCTACAGCAGCATGTGTGTCGAAAATTATTTTCAACTCACCCATTGTATCAAATGCATTGCCGTTTTCAAAACGCTTTCGAAGTTCTGGCTCTAGCCCATACAATATGCTACAATGAACTAAGTTGTGGTCCTCCTGACGAGTCTAATAGACATTCTTCTCCTCGTCAGGGGCATCATCGAACGGTGGGGGGGGGCCTAGCGACGCTTCTGTTGGAGATATGCCCAAGAGGCAATAATAAAGTGGTTATTATCATATCTTCACACTTATGATAAATGTTTACATACCATGCTATAATTGTATTAACCGGAAACATTAATACTTGTGTGATTTGTAAACTAAAATAAGAGTCCCTAGTAAAGCCTCTTGTTAAACTAGCTTGTTGGTTAATATATGATCATGGTTTCCTGATCATGAACATAGAGATGTTATTAACAACAGGGTCATATCATTAGGAGAATGATGTGATGGACATACTCCTATAGATAAGCGTAGCATAAAGATCAAGTCATTTTAAATAGTTCAATTGCTATATGCTTTCTGATACATAGTAACCTAATTCCTTCGACCATGAGATCATGCATATCACCTTTACCGGATGGATGCTTTGATGTCATCAAACACCACACCGTAACTGGGTGGCTATAAAGGTGGCATTGAGTGTTCGGAAAGTATTGGTTGAGACACATGGATCAAGAGTGGGATTTGTCCATCCATATGACGGATAGATATACTCTGGGCCCTCTCGGTGGAATGTCATCCAATTAGCTTGCAAGCATGTGACTGGCTCACAAGGGATCACATACCACGGGAACGAGAAAAGAGTACTTATCGGTAACGAGGTTGAACTAGGTATGCAGAGATACCGACGATCATAACCTCGGATAAGTAAACTATCGTGAGACAAAGGGAAATTGGTATCATATGTAAGTGGTTCATTCGATCGCAAAGTAATCGTAGAAATATGTGGGAGCCATATGAATTTACAGATTCCTCTATTGGTTATTGTTCGGAGAAGTGTCTCGATCATGTCCGCATAATTCACGAACCGTAGGGAGACACACTTAAGGATTCGACGTTGTTTTGAGTAGTTATGGTATTATGAGAAAGAGACCGAATGTTGTTCGGAGTCTCGGATGGGATCCGGGATATCACGAGGTGATCCGGAATGGTCCGGAGAATAAGATTCATATAGGGAAAGTCCCGTTTCGGAGTTCGGGAATGGTTCCGGTGTTTTCATCGGGAATGTTCTAGAAGGTTCCGGATTGTCCGGCACTCCGGGGGGGGGGGGGGAGGGGTACATGAATGTGTCATTACATGTTGGAATGATTGCATCATGTACTAAGTGTTCTTGCTGTTCCAAATAAAGGATTAAATTGAATCCTAAAACAGAAAAGTCAAATGTCCAGTTTGAAAGTCAAACGGCTAAAACAAGAAACTGTGGGAAACAAGCAAGAGGAGGCAAAACCGACTTGGGGGAGGAGTCCCTCCTCTCCAAGCCGGCGCGCCACCCAAGGCCGACTTGGGGAGGGACTCCCCTCCCCTTGGCCGCCCCTCCCACCTATAAAAGGAGGGGCAGGGCCTCCTCCTCTGGACACACAAGTTCCTATCCTCTAATCTCCGGTTTAGAGCCGTTTTGGTTTAGAGCTTCTAATTGCCCTAGCCTTCGGTTTAGAGCCTTCTAATTGGTGTGTCTAATCCCTAGACCACTAATAGTTCTCTCTCATACTCCACCATACTCGCTTCGGCTTAAGGCGAAGCCCTGCGGGATCTCCCCTCTACTTCCGGTACCACGCCGTTGTGCTGCCGGAATCACGAGGAGAGTGCTACAACCTCCGCTGCCTGCTGGAACAAGGGAGAGGAAGGTCTTCGTAGAGTACCGAACGTGTGACCGACTGCGGGAGCGCTGCCGGAACGTGGCGCCGGAAGGATCGTCTATGCGATCTTGAGATCGGAAAGAGTACGACTACATCACCCACGAGAATCTGCTCTCGTTAACCGCTTTGGAATCTTCGAGGGTAAGTTATTCCATTGACTCGTTGCTACAATCTAGTAGATAGATCTTGGCTTGTTTGTTTGTATGCGATAGAAAATTTTTGTTTTCCATGCTACGAACCCCTACAGTGGTATCAGAGCCGTGTCTATATGTAGATCTGTTGCACGAGTAGAACACAATGGTCATCGTGGGCATTGATGCTTTTATTGTCGATCGCTTCTTGTGTACTTTGCATCTTGCGGTATGTTGGGATGAAGCGGCCCGGGCTAACCTTACATGACATCGTTCATGAGACTTGCTCCACGCTTGACATGCAACTTGTATTGCATAAGTGGCTTTGCGGGTGCCTGTTTCTCCTAGCATAGTTAAGATCCAATTTACAACGGGTGATTAACAATACTAGTATCAATGTTGTGGTTCTTGTTCGTAAGTTAGAACGACACTTATTGAAAGCCCCAAACCACGTAAAATATGCAAAGAAAATTAGAGGCGTCTAACTTTGTTTTGCAGGGGTGTGCAGTGATGTGATATGGCCATGATTGTGATTATATTTGATGTATGCAATGTTCCTTATTGTAAGTTGGCAACCGGCAGGAGCCATATGGTTGTCTTTAATTTCTGTTAAGACCCGCGTGTCTATTCAAAGTAGTTGTAATAGTTGAAGCCGGTGGACGACAACCATGGAGAAGCATCATTGCCTTGATGCAATGTCGGTGATGATGGAGATCATGTTCGTGCTAGAAGATGGAGATCGGAAGCACAATGGAGAAAGGCCATATCATATCACATATTATGAATTGCATGTGATGTTAATCCTTTATGCATCTTGTATTGCTTAGTAGACGACGGTAGCATTATAAGATGATCCCTCATGCGCATAAATTTCAAGTCTCAAAGTGTTCACCCTTAGTTAGCACCGTTGCTAAAGCTTGTTGTTTTGAAGCACCACGTGATGATCGGGTGTGTTAGATTCCGCAAGTGTATACAACGTGGGCAAGCCAGATTTGCTCATGCGGAAGCTAAGGTTTGATCTTGACGAGCCTAGCATGTACAGACATGGTCTCAGGAACACGGATTACCGAAAGGTAGAGCATGAGTCATATAGTAGATATGATGAACATGTTGGTTGTTCGCCATTGAAGCTATATCAACTCTCGTGATGATCGGTTTTGATGTGGTGGATTTGGTTCGTGTGATCACTAAAACAATGTGAGGGATATTGTTTTGAGTGGGAGTTCACCTACATTAATTTAATTAGAACTCAATTTATCATAAACTAAATCAAAGTGAATTTGCATAGTTGTTGTAGTCATTGGCATCCGTTTACCACCTTGCGCTTAGTTATAATTGAGATGGTAGAACTATAGAATTCTGGTTAGTTACTTTATGAACTGGTATCGTATTGTTTTGAAGTGTTAATCTAAAGTTTAAAAATCCTATTGCAAACTTTCAGTAAGTTCCGGTTACTCCATGAAGTTTAATAATTGGTATTAAAACAAGAGTGACAATTCCAAGTGTTAGTGTATAAGTATCATGTTTGTGTCCATGATTCTTGATATTCAAAGGATTGTCTTAATATCAAGGTTATCTAGGATCTGAAAAAGTTGTTTCAGAAACCATGATGTGTGGAAGATATTGTGATATCTGAAACGAAGTTTTGGTTACAACATGATAGAGTATAATATGGCAAAGTTCATGTTCTCATATTTTGATGAGAATTTGCAAAGGGTTGTAAACACTTGTTGTCCTAATCCTCCAAAAGGTTTTGGATAGCAACATTATACTCGTAATTCATCGTTATAAGCTAAAGGTAGTTTGATCATGGACGATTACATGATAAAGATGAATATTTGATGTAGGTAAAATGTTTACTACACCAAGAGATTACTAAATAAAAGAATTTGAAAGAACACCAAACATTTGATGATGGTGATCTACTTCAAAGTGCAAGTCCAAAGACATTGGTATTTAACTATACATGTTTTGGACTATGTGTCATATGTATGACTCCACTATTGATGTTGATAGATTCTTTCAAACAGAAAAGGAAATACTGAAAGAGAATCTCATAAATATATGGCAGAAAAGAAAAGACTAGAATTGTTCAGTTTAAGTATATAGATGATATACATGTTATGGCTATATTCTTTGCTTATTAAACAATGTGGTTCTCAAGTATTTAATACTGAATTTGTTGGTGTGAATCGTCATACGAAACAACACAATTCATGAACTACAATGGCCTAAGTAACTAGCAAAAGAATATGTGATGATGTTCATCGAGAACAAATAAAGGGTTATTGTGTTGCTCATTGAACATCAAAGTTTGTCTTCAAGATTTGTTTTATCAGGTATTATGAGAACAAAAGGGTTGTCCAAATAATTGCCGTAATCCATAAAAGATGGATGATTCACAAATCTCGTTGGAGAAATCACATCCATAAACCTAGTGCTAAAAATGTCGAAAGACAAATTGATTGAAAGATCACTTAGGAAGTGACATCGCCGTTTAAATTATATTGGAAAGAAAACATGAAGAAACTCCATGTGGATGGAATTTTGGAGTCTTTTGATTTTTATCACATGACACTTGTGAAACTTTCCTAGAGATAATTGAAACTTCGTTCATAGGCCAAAAGGGAACGAAAGACTAGCTTATTGGAATTTGTACATATTGTTGTACGAAGTCCATTATGTGTAGTCAAGAGCGATGGATTTCAACTTCATTTGCTTTCTCCGAAAATTTGAGTGAATATATGAATATTTACTTAATAAGGATGAAGTATGAAACATTTGAAAAGTTCAAAGACTATCAAGATGAAGTGCAAAATCATTGTAACAAGAATATAAACAGTTTATGATAAAGATCATAAAGGAAGATATTTAAGTTATAGAGTTTAGCATAATACCTAAGATTTAAGGAATCGTTCCGTGGATTTGCATTTCCCGAAACACCATAAGGGTATGGAGCGTTCGAGATATGTAATTAAACCTTGTTTGACATGGTAAGATCGAAGGTGTAATTCATAAAACTGCCATTGTATTTTAAAGATTAAAAGCTTTAGAGACTACCGTTTTTTCCACTGAAAAGAGCTCCATCATAATCCGTTGAAATGACACCATGTGTTATGGTTTGGGATAAAACCCAAGTTGTCCTTTCTTAAAACATTGGTATGCTATGCATAAGAAAGATGTGTGCAACCAAAGTCGGATGAACCTGTCTTTGTATAAACTGTTAAGTATTCCTCCATAAACACCGGAGACAAAAGTGTTTGTTGCTTGGAACGTCAAGTTTCTTTAAGAAGGAATTTTTCGTGAAAAGTTAAGTGGGAGGACAATAGAACTTTGATAAGGTTGAAAGAACCTTAGCTATATGTGCAGAGTTGCGCAGCGCCGAAAAGTGTTCCGGAGGCAGCAACAATGCTCATGGCTCACGTGCCTCAAAGGTTGTGATCACAGAGATCTAAGTTCCTATTGAAACAAGTAGGTCGGGTAAACAATCAAATACCAAGATTTGAGGGTTGAATCATTATTTGAGAATAATGAACCGACTACATGCAAAGAAGCGATGATGGGCCCTGACTCCGTCAAATGGCTTGAAGCCATAAAAATCCGTGATAGTTCCATACACGAGAAATCAAGTTTTGAACTTGAAGGACCCTCGAGAAAGGTGTAAGACCTTACAGTTGTGTCTGGATCTATAAAGAAATAGACATGGATGTTTTACATCTATGAAATAATCGACATATTGGGAAAAAGTTCACAACAATGTTCAAAGGTTGACTATGACAAGATTTGATCTTTCATAGTGATATTTAGTCTAGACAGATTAATATAGCAACCACTACATATAATTTTGTTATATGGTAGTTGAATAAACAAAACAAGTTCTTCTAATAGAATCGTTACCTAGGACATGTGCATAACACGGTCCATAGGGTTTTGTTAATTCATAGGATGCTAAAAGCATATGCAAACTTCAATGGTTGAAGTGAGCATTGCGGAGTTGGAATCTTCACTATGATGAAATTGTTAAAGGAGTTTAAAAGTTCATTAGAGACAATGAAGATGCTTGCATTTGCAAGAAATTAAGTGGGAGCGCTAAGACATGTTTCTAATACATTATGTGAAAGACATATTGTTGATTGGAAATAATGTATCTTTTATTAACACATATTAAGAATTTCATCCCGATGAAAAACTTAGGCAAAACCCAAATATTTGGCATCAATAGACGCTAGTATGATTGTTCCAGAAGTACATAGACAAGATATTGAATGAGTTCAATATAGAAACTACAAGAGAGGTTCTTGTCGCACAGAAAGAATTGAATGAGTTCAATGTTGATGATATATTCAAGTGTGTGGTAAAGTGAAACAAATAATCAAGTATAGATTGATACTTGATGTATGAAATCACAAAGAATATTTATATCAATCATACTGTGATATGTACAAATCCAGATATGTCCTATGCTCTAAATGTTGTGAGCATATACCAGAATGATTCGTAAGATGATCATTGGACAATAGTAAGGATATTCTTATGATCTTTTGGAAGAACTAAGAGTATATTATTTGTATAAGTGACAAATAGATGGTTAGTTCATTGTAAAAGTACTACATTGATACTAGTTTTGTCACAAAGTACAAATTAAGTTTATCTCAATCTAAACTAAGGGTGGCACAATATAATGGAAAGTAAGTTCCATAATGGATTTGGATGAGTTCCAAAGTTAAGACATTGTGACAGATACTACAACAAAAGGCTAAGTATATGACTGCTACTATAGCAGCAAAAGAGGGCATTTGTGTCAAGTAGTTTGTTATCAAACTAGGTGTAGTTCACAGAGGGATAATACTATGAAGATATATTGTGCGACAATATTATCAACATGTTTTAACCCCAAAGAGCTAAAGGTCACACCGAAAGACCAAATTTATACAAAGCCATCTCATTAGAGAATGAGTGATGCGTAGAGACGCAAAGACATGCAATTACACACGGACCTGGAAGTGTCAGATCCGGAGATCAGTTGACCACTAGCAATCGTGTACATACAACACCGGAAAGCCATAGGTGTTATATACACAAAGGTTTGAAACTAGATTATTGACTCTAGTGCAAGTGGGAGACTGTTGGAGATATGCCCAAGAGGCAATAATAAAGTGGTTATTATCATATCTTCACACTTATGATAAATGTTTACATACCATGCTATAATTGTATTAACCGGAAACATTAATACTTGTGTGATTTGTAAACTAAAATAAGAGTCCCTAGTAAAGCCTCTTGTTAAACTAGCTTGTTGGTTAATATATGATCATGGTTTCCTGATCATGAACATAGAGATGTTATTAACAACAGGGTCATATCATTAGGAGAATGATGTGATGGACATACTCCTATAGATAAGTGTAGCATAAAGATCAAGTCATTTTAAATAATTCAATTGCTATATGCTTTCTGATACATAGTAACCTAATTCCTTCGACCATGAGATCATGCATATCACCTTTACCGGATGGATGCTTTGATGTCATCAAACACCACACCGTAACTGGGTGGCTATAAAGGTGGCATTGAGTGTTCGGAAAGTATTGGTTGAGACACATGGATCAAGAGTGGGATTTGTCCATCCATATGACGGATAGATATACTCTGGGCCCTCTCGGTGGAATGTCATCCAATTAGCTTGCAAGCATGTGGCTGGCTCACAAGGGATCACATACCACGGGAACGAGAAAAGAGTACTTATCGGTAACGAGGTTGAACTAGGTATGCAGAGATACCGACGATCATAACCTCGGATAAGTAAACTATCGTGAGACAAAGGGAAATTGGTATCATATGTAAGTGGTTCATTCGATCGCAAAGTAATCGTAGAAATATGTGGGAGCCATATGAATTTCCAGATTCCTCTATTGGTTATTGTTCGGAGAAGTGTCTCGATCATGTCCGCATAATTCACGAACCGTAGGGAGACACACTTAAGGATTCGACGTTGTTTTGAGTAGTTATGGTATTATGAGAAAGAGACCGAATGTTGTTCGGAGTCTCGGATGGGATCCAGGATATCACGAGGTGATCCGGAATGGTCCGGAGAATAAGATTCATATAAGGAAAGTCCCGTTTCGGAGTTCGGGAATGGTTCCGGTGTTTTCATCGGGAATGTTCTAGAAGGTTCCGGATTGTCCGGCACTCCGGGGGGGAGGGGTACATGAATGTGTCATTACATGTTGGAATGATTGCATCATGTACTAAGTGTTCTTGCTGTTCCAAATAAAGGATTAAATTGAATCCTAAAACAGAAAAGTCAAATGTCCAGTTTGAAAGTCAAACGGCTAAAACAAGAAACTGTGGGAAACAAGCAAGAGGAGGCAAAACCGACTTGGGGGAGGAGTCCCTCCTCTCCAAGCTGGCGCGCCACCCAAGGCCGACTTGGGGAGGGACTCCCCTCCCCTTGGACGCCCCTCCCACCTATAAAAGGAGGGGCAGGGCCTCCTCCTCTGGACACACAAGTTCCTATCCTCTAATCTCCGGTTTACATCCGTTTTGGTTTAGAGCTTCTAATTGCCCTAGCCTTCGGTTTCGAGCCTTCTAATTGGTGTGTCTAATCCCTAGACCACTAATAGTTCTCTCTCATACTCCACCATACTCGCTCCGGCTTAAGGCGAAGCCCTGCGGGATCTCCCCTCTACTTCCGGTACCACGCCGTTGTGCTGCCGGAATCACGAGGAGAGTGCTACAACCTCCGCTGCCTGCTGGAACAAGGGAGAGGAAGGTCTTCGTCGAGTACCGAACGTGTGACCGACTGCGGGAGCGCTGCCGGAACGTGGCGCCGGAAGGATCGTCTACGCGATCTTGAGATCGGAAAGAGTACGACTACATCACCCACGAGAATCTGCTCTCGTTAACCGCTTTGGAATCTTCGAGGATAAGTTATTCCATTGACTCGTTGCTACAATCTAGTAGATAGATCTTGGCTTGTTTGTTTGTATGCGATAGAAAAATTTTGTTTTCCATGCTACGAACCCCTACAGCTTCTAGCACATATTTCTTTTGTGCAACAGAGAGGAGAATCCTCAAATTCATGGCCCATTCGGTAAAGTTGCTACCGTTTGTTACAAGTTTCTCTTTCTCCATGAACACATTGAAATTAAAAGTAGGTGGTGCCATCTACAACAGAATTTGTAAAGTTTAGACTAAGTTTATGATAGATTTAGTTCAACTAATCCACATTAAGAATGAACTCCCACTCAAAAACGACATCCCTCGTGCCTTTTTGGTGATTACATGAACCAAATCCACTACACCAAGTCCGATCATCACATGAGTCGATGTAGCTTCAAAGGCGAGCATCAAATGGGCATCATATCTACCGTATGACTCATGCTTAACCTTTCGGTCCGTGTTCCGAGGCCATGTCTGTACATGCTAGACTCGCCAAGTAAGAACCTTAGTATTCGCATGTGTAACTGTCTTACACCCAAAATATGGTCGTGGATCCAAGAACACCCGATCATCATGTGATGTCTTGGAGCGACGAAAACATAATCGGTGCATACTTAAGGAAGAACACATTCTTATCTTGATATTTAAATGAGGGATCATATTATTACGCTAAGAAAACGCCAAACAAGCAATATAAGATGCTATCAAACATCACATGTTTATAAGTGAAATGATATGGTTCCCGCATATGATCTCTATCATGTGCACCGTGGTATGATCACTATCATACCTCTATGTGTAAGGCCAAGGTCTATGGAACTTACACGCTATGTGTTGTAAGAGTATCATCTCATGCTTCTACTTACAACATCACCATATCATAACACTAGACTAGCAACAATCTAAACTAGACGCCTCTAATTTATCCATTGCAAGTTTTACGTGGCTTAGGGCTTTCGAAGATAGAACCGTTCTTACCTACGAACATGAACCACAACAAGGATAACCAAATTGTTAACAACTCATTGCAAATTAGATATTAACTATAGGAGGAGAGACAGACACCCGCTAGCCACTTATGCAAACTAGTTGCATGTCAAGCGTGGAACAGGTCTCATGTGCGAGGACATGTAAGGTTTGTCCGGGCCGCTTCATCCCACTATGCCACCAATATCCAAAATACAACAAAGAAGCAATAACATGATCATCATAGCCCACATACTCATATGTGTACTACCCGTGTAAAGCACCTACGCATAGATCCGGCTCTGATACCACTGTAGGGTTCGCAGCATAGAAAACAAAAATCTTCCTATGATGGGAACAACTATGTACCAAGATCTATCTACTAGATACAAACAACGGGAAGATGTATATCCGTAGAGAACATACCCTTGAATACCGAAAAATCTTAACGAGTTAAACTTGTGGTTGATGTAGACGATCTCTTGCCGATCTCAAGATCGAGAGGAAGTCCTTAGCACCGCAACTTAGCGGCGCATCTGTGCTCGCACACACGTCCGAGGCACCGAGCAACCTCCGCCTCCTCGCTCCAGCGATGCAGTGGAAGCACAACTCTTTCTTGCCGAATATCCATCGGTAACATGTATCTTGCTAGTCCGAGACCATGGGGGATAAATACTAGAGGGGGAGAGAGATCCTTCATGAGGAGGTGTGAGTGAGAAGTGAGGATGGGTGCCTTTTATAGGAGAGGGGGAACCCCAAGAAAGTGGCCGGCACATGGGGCTGCCCCTTTGCCCTCCCCTCATTCATGTGGGTGGACACTCCACTCACAAAAATCCTTTCAATTCCCTCCACTCAAAATCCCATTAAATTTCCACCAAATTTAATGCAAACTCTCATTAAATAAAACTCCTTTTATTTATTCAGAATTTTTTCAATTACTTTAATGACAAACATTCACATATAACCCCTTGCTAGTATTTCATTTCACATGCAAAAACACTTTCTGCAATTTCACCCAAAAACCTATTTCGGTATCTAGTGAAATAAATTCCCGCGCTTGTTATTCTTTCCGGCATGAAACTTTTGCTCCAAATGGATGTCGGTGTCTCTTAAGTGTGTCACCCTATGGTTTGTGAATAATGCGGACATGATCGAGACCCCTCTCCGATCAATAATCAGAAGCGGGATCTGGAGACCCATACTGACTCCCACACATTCAACGATGACTTTCTTGTGATCGTCAGAACCTTAGTATCTTAATCCCTTTGTTTCACGATATATTACATGACCGAGATTCGATCATCGGTATCTCCATACCTAGTTTGATCTCGTTACTAACATGCACTCTTTTATTGTTCCCGTGATATAACATTCTAGTGATCAAATCACTTGCTTGCAAGCTAACCAATGTGATCACCGAGAGGGCCCAGCGTATATCTATCCGTCATCGGGATGAAAAAATTCCACTCTCGATCCATGGGCCTCAACATCACACTTTATTAGTTCTGGACCCATCTTTATAATCACCCTGTTACGGTGTGACGTTTGATGTTATCAAGAAACTCTTCCGGTGTTAGTGATTGACATGATATCATGGTCTAGGGATTAGGATCACTTCGTAAGTTGTTATAGCAATATAAACTCAATGACTTTGATCGTAATGCTATACTTCGGATGAATGTTCATCACACCATTACACTAATGTTGTGATCTCGTTATTAACAACATTCAATGTCCATGATTAGGAAACCTTGATCATCTTGTTAATCAACGAGCTAGTTTATGAGAGAGGCATAACTAGGAACTTTATGTTTGTTTATTAAACACACATGTATTAACGTTTCCGTATTAATACAATTATAGCATGCAAAATAAACATCTATCACATACTTGGAATATACATGATAAACACTTTATTATTGCCTCTCAGGGCATATTCCCTTCATGTGAAGAGACCCGGGCTTCTCCTTCGTGGAGCTTGTGAAGTGGTTGTGGATCTTGCATATCCGGAGTGGAGGAAAAGCTAGCCATAAGGAAAGGGCCTATTCCTTCATGGGATAGACTCGGAGAAGAAGGTGAGCCTTCGTGGCGTTGGGAAATCCTTCGTGGAATCCCACACCTCTCCAACGTGAGTGCCTTACTTGTAAGGGAACACGGGAATACATCTTCGTCTTCGCGTGCCTCGGTTATCTCTATACCCGAGCTTATTTTCCTTGTGATAGCCATCGAGCTTGAAGTAATTATAGCTTGCCTATCACTTGTGGTATATTTATATTGTGCTATTGCTTAGCTTGACTTGTTGTTGGTGCACTTAGTTAAGCCTAGTGTATTTAGGTTTTGTGCTTGTAAAATAAACATTAGTTTAATTCCGCATTCTATCAAGCCAAAACTGTAATATATTTGAAATTGCCTATTCACCCCCCCTCTAGGCGACATCTCTATCCTTTCAATTGGTATCAGAGCAAGGTCTCTCCTTGTTTAGGCTTCACCGCCTAGAGTGTAAAGATGTCGGCTAGTAGTATAATGCATAATGACACAATTATCTTTGATGGCACAAATTATGCTTTGTGGAGAAATTGCTTGCTTTGTAATCTTCGGACCTTGGTCCAAATATTGAGCGATTTCTAGATGTAGGTTTTTATCCTCCTTAAAATCTATATTTAGAGGATGAGAAAAATTTACATCTTGAAGCTCAAGTATCTAGTGATATTATTTTCTCCTTGAGCCCCACAGTTAATTCGTTCTTGACAATTGTAAAGCGCAAGTTGTCTCATGAGATGTGGACCAAGCTTAAAGAAATATTTGGTGGGTCCATTTCTCATAGGGTCGGTGGTGTCTCCAAGGAGCTCTCTTCTCCCTCACAGCATGAAGAGATCCAAGTTGCTTCCACCTCCGGCCGCGATGAGCTTTCAATTCTTTCCACTTCACTTACATGTGACAAGTCACAAGGTAATGGCATGGTGAGTGAAAAAATCATATGTGATGATGGTAGTGTTTATCTTTACAACAATGATTCTTGTTCTATAAATGATAATGGTGTAGATAGTTTGGACTTAAGCACTTCTTGCAACAATGATGATATATCCCCTTGTGTTGTTAGTCCTTACGTATCTTCTAGAAATTATTTGAGTACTAGTATAGATGATATGCTTGATTTTTCTTGTTCATGAACAAAATGCTTCCATTTCCTCTAGTTGTTTATCTAACAATGTAGAGGAAATCAAACATTCTATGGAGCAAGACATGATCATGAATGAAGATTCAATAATATCCTCATCTTCATCCTCCCGTGTTCACATGTGCCTTATGGCAAGAGGATCAAAGGTATCTCCTACTTTGGATCCCAATATGTCTTCTAAATATAATAGCAATGATAATGATGATAGTGATGATGACATTGATGAGGATACTAGTGCTCTCTTGCTTGAGTTGACTTTTTGTGTACCTCTCTTCGTGGTAATAATAAGGTCGTTGCTTATCTCAAAAACGTTATGGACACCATAACTAAACAAATGGGAACCATAGAGGAGTTGGATTTCCAACTTGATGATGGGAGTCGGAGATTCAATCTCCTTAAGCAAGAGCTTGCCGAGGAGAAGCACACTAATAGTCTCCTCACACAAAAAATTGAATCTTATGAGCTTGAAAAGGAAAATTCTATTAATGATGCTTATGATATTAACTCTACTTCTTGTGAAGCATCTACCCTAAAGGAGAATGTTGAGCTAAGGGCTCAACTTGAGTTGCTAACTAGCAAGTATAGGAAATTGGAAGGAAGTCATGAAAATCTCTCGGGATCTCATAATGATCTTATAATTTCCCATGATGGGCTAAAGTTAGCTTGTGAGGCAAGTATTACTAAGGTAACATATTGTGAGCCGCTTTTGGACATTAGCACAATTTCTACTCAAAATGCTATTTTTCCATGTGCTAGGTCTAGTAATCCATCTAACCATACTAAACCTTGTGTTGGATTACTTGCTTTGCCTTGTTGCTCTAACAATGAAGCTTCTACTTCCTCTAGTACTTGTATTTCTACTAACCATGTAGAGGAAATCAAAGAGCTCAAGGCCCAAGTCACTTCATTGAGGAATGACTTGGAAAAGAGTCATGAAGGGAAATCCACACTCGATAATATCTTGAGTGTGCAAAAATCCCATAATGATAAAAGTGGACTTGGATTCAACTCCAATAACAATAACAAGTCCAATAGAAACAATAAGAAGTGCCAAACCAAGTCAAGGATTCGGCCAAGATTATTTGCTTCAAGTGCAAGGTTGAAGGAAATCATGTAAGATCTTGTCCATTGAAGAGAAGGCACTTGAGTGAGAAGCAACAAGGGAAGCGGCCACAAGTTCATGTTTAAGCCCAAGTTGAAGTTAGGCCACTTTCGAAGAAGAATCAAGATAATGCTCCCCAAGCCCAGAAATCAATGAAGAAGAGAAAGGGTAGCACTTGTTGCTACATATGTCGTGTGAAGGGGCACTTTGCCTCTTCATGTTCAATCGGTACCTTATCTAACCCTATCATTGTTGATGATGATTATTCTCTTAGGAAGGATAAGGATGGCAATGTGTTTGCCAAGTTTGTTGGAACTCAAAGTGGTGTCAAGAAAAGAACCATTTGGGTTGCCAAGCCTATTGTTACTAACCTCTTAGGACCCAACTTGGTTGGGTACCAACTAGCTCAAACTTGATCAATAGGTGTTTATGGAGGTCATTGGAGACTTGGCTAACTCATGAAGAATTAAGGGATCTTCATATATTATATTTGATCAAGCCAAGTCATAAGGATTATTATTTACCTATCTTATATCCAATGTGCCTCTTCGCGGTAACTTGTACTTAACTCATTTATATTTTAAGTTACTTGCCCCTTTA
Source organism: Avena atlantica (assembly GCA_910589765.1). Classification (NCBI taxonomy): domain Eukaryota; kingdom Viridiplantae; phylum Streptophyta; class Magnoliopsida; order Poales; family Poaceae; genus Avena; species Avena atlantica. The sequence continues at coordinate 44,718,455 of OU342737.1, forward strand.
TATGTTTTGGTTTTGTACCAAGTATGTGTTTGTATTTGGTGTGCCACATCCTTGATTAGTTTGTGTATTCAAGTATGTCTAGGTGTTTGGCACATCATTTACTCATATGTTTTATTTTGAGTCTCTAATGCATCTTGACGATATCTTATGTGGCTCTTTTCGAGTGGTTAATGGAACATACCACTTTGGGGGAGTGACATGCCTCGCACACCCCTCAAACCTTAAAATGTGTGTACATGAGTACTACCACTTAATATTGATATTACAAGCTTATCTAGTCACTATGTGGTGTATCATACTCATAAGAAATTCAAATTCTAAATGTCCATTAATTATCTCTAGGTGAGGTTGTTTTTGCCTCTTATTAAGAAAAAAATGAATATCACATTATGGGGGAGTAATATTCTTCTTTTGCATATCACAATCCTAGGAAATGTGAACATATGAGGTAGTGCCACTTAGAGTTGATATTGTTGATTATCTTGTTTCTAGGTGGCATGTTGGCTCAAACAAGGTCCTATTTTTGTTAGAAGCTTTTATTTCTCGTTTTTTCGTTCTTTGTTTGAGTAAGAAATTCTTGGTGCGGTCTTTCTCAAATACATACCTCTATATCTTATTTGGGATACCATTTACTTCAAGTTATTGTAATCATTGCTTTGCATGATTGTGTGACTAGTTGAAGCTATCAAGAATCTCTATCTTTGCATAGTGCTTAATCTTTTTATTTATATCCTATGATTTTTATTGTGAAGATTTGTCTTTAATATCCATGCAATATACCACCGGAAATGTATTCCAATACACTCATTGTCTTTGACAATTGATATACTTGTGTGTGGTAGCATTTGTGGATCATCTTCACTTTGGAGTTCACCTCTTATTGCATTTTTTCTTTCCAAAATTTTGGTGTGGATCCCATTGTCCTACTTAGCTTTTTAACATCTCTTTGATAATGTTTTTGATTATTACCAAATGTGTTTTAGTGGAAGACAAGCCTTTTCTTCTCGGAACCTTGTGCCATTGTGAAAAGTGTTAAGGCTTTGGTTTATTTGTTGAAACCTTGCTCTTTTGGGAGTTTGTTATCTCATTCTTTCTTATCTATTTTATTTTCTTAAATGAGATAAATCTTTAAGCATTTGTGTTTTTATTTCATCTTTTATGCTCAATAGTTTTTGCTTGGTTCATTTGTTGAAATTTGTTGAACAAATCTTGTGTTGATTTGATTCTTTGATATAGTTTGAACAACAAATGTGTTTTGTCACACCTTGTATGCCTTCTTGAATATTTTGGTGATTTTTTACAAATTATATGTTCGTTGGATCTTGAAAGTCTCGCGCATGCTTGTTTACTAAATGTATATCTTATATCATGTTTTGCTTTATTTGATCCAATATATAGGGTATACTCCATCAAATCCTTAAATGGCTAAGATGTGCATGAAATTCAAATTTCATCTCTAAATATGCACATATTTTTATGGAGTGTGTCCTATGTGTTGTGGTTAGTCTAACCACTTTGGACCCAATAAGTTTGGGGACCAAGATGTACTTGAATGATTGTTTTAGGTACATTGGAGATGCAATGGATGCTTGCCTCGTCTATAAGGAAAGTGTTGTCACCACATGATAATTGGAGCCAAGCTAGGATGATCTAAAAATTCTTATCTACTATATCATACCATTGCTATCTCGGTAACAAGTATCTTATTCATGCATACTATTCTTCCATCCAATCTATTGTAGGTTGCATCCTGGCATGAATCTATTTGTTTGTAAATGTTTGATTATTGCAAGTATAATTGAAAGACTTCTTTGTCCTTATTACTTATGTGAGTAATTTGAGATGATGCATATAATGGGGAGTATATAAAATCATGTTCATGATTCACCAATTCCAAATATGCCTTCTAGCAATTTATTTCATATCAATTCCTCAACGTACTCTCGTGGGCAATATTGTTGAAATTGCATTGAATCATTCCTTTTGATACTTGTTGCCTTTCTCAAAATATCCCAACTAGCATTAGTTCCCTTAGTGTTAGTTGTGGTGGTTTTGAGATTTTTGTTTTTCTTTGGTGAAGTTCATTGATATACCATAAGATAAAATAGAGCCATGGGCTATATGTGAACTTAAGAAAAATGTCCTTTTTGGTATATCTTATGACTTCCGTTTGGATATCATGTATTCTTTTTATTAACCTATTTTCTGTGGATGTTTCTTTGTGGATTATTCTCATGTTTTTTCCACTTAGAAACTTATATACACGAGAGTGTTAATCTCTCGCCTTGATATGCTCGCTCTTCTCCGACTATCACTCTTACCCTCTTGATTTTTAATGGTTTTGGTAAGTTCTTGATTTATGAGTGCTTGGTTTACTTTTATTGCATCTTCACACACTCATATCTCATATTTGGTTTCTTTTGGACTTAAGATTGTCCTGACAAGTGTATTGGTTTATATCTAATCCTTGTATCTTGGTTGTGTTCTAAATAATATAGAGGGAGTGAGGATTCCATGTTTGTGCATATTGTATTCAAATGAAACAACTAATTTATTCACGAACCTTGGGGAGCTTCCTTATTTCACTTAGAGCACTATTTGTCCATTTGATTATTTGGATCTTTCGATTGCTTTCTTCATCTGTTGAAGTTCCTTAACCTTGTTATCCTTTTAGCAATCCTTGATCCTGAATATAGTTTGATTTCCTCCAAGTATTCATCATTGGATATGTGCATATGATTTCACTCATATTACGAGTAATGCACACCTTGTGTAGGAACTCATACTATATTGTACTTCTAACCTTGTTATCCATTATGGCACTTGTTGTCAATGGGGGAGAAGTTTAGAGGGTTTTAAGGGAAATGGTTTTCTACTTAAGATTGGTTTGTTCTTAAGTGTTTGCCTTTCATGCATTTCATATTTATTATGTTTTGCATGGTTATATATATAGTGGAAACTCCCGCAAAGGTTATACTTGACAATGTATGCAATGAAATTCAAGATCATCACACGTGCATATACTGTGGGGGAGTTTGCTCTATATATGTTGGTTCTACTCACATCTCCAGCATTATTTGTAGTTTATGTGAGTAGAATCAGTTTTGATATGGGCTAGTATCTTTGTGTTACTTAACCATATCAAATACAACCTCTTGTATACAACTTATTCTCGGATAAGTTGCGTATTTGTTTCTAATATTCATTATATAAACCCTCATGTTGTGATTGTCATCAATTACCAAAATGGGGGAAATTAAAAGGGTAATTGCCCCTATGTGTGGTTTTGGTGATTAATGACAATCCCTATGGTCTAATGTTTTCACTGAGTTTTATATGAAGGAATATTCCATAGGTCATGCTTGTAATCCATGTGTTAGATTCAAGTATGGATGCCATGAAGATAAAAAAATATACCTTGAGTATTGGCATCAAAATCATCGAGTTTAAGAGAATAATATGATATGACCAAGATCTTGAGAGTGTGATCTCAATAGAAGAATTCAAGATATGACTCTAAGTCGGTGTCACTATAGCCTCATTAGTTGAGCTATGGTTGACTAAGATTTAGAGCATGTAATCAAATGAAGAGTTCTTTATGTACCTCAAGATATTGAGATGGAGCACGATAAGATACTTGGTTGACCAATACAAAGAGTGAAGAGTGATTTCAAGGTGGTAAACACATGAAGCATAAATAATGTACCACATGGTCTTGTGGTATGGTAAGCCTTGTAAATTATGCATCATGAACTAACCCATTATATATGTGCCTTTGCTTTTTGTATATGGAATAGGTATCTTTCCATGGGAATGCTTCAAAAGTGAAGATATTATATAGCCCATGAGCGGATGACATCAAGTGGTGATCGTCATCAAGGTTGGGAAGGGCAAGTTCAAGATAAGCATCTCGAGAAGATCATTTGCTTGAAGCTTGTCGTCCATATTGGTGATAATGGACATGTGAAGACATGTAATAATGAAGCTATCCCATAGTGGTGTATGGGGGAGCAAATTAGGAGTCTTCACGAAGCAACAATGATCAAGTGTTGCATTCCGTCTTGGGTGGAGCTTGAAGCATTGTCATCAATATCAAGCGGGATGCGCAAGGAAAAGGTATGGCCTTGCTAGGTTTTCCTTTTACCAGTCTCAAGGTGGTTGTTGGGAGACCGGGTTATAGGATAGATAGCTGCACTATCAAGAGGGGCTTTCGGTTGGGTAACTTGATCACATTGTCATAGGGAGCTCAATCCTTTGCATACTTTGCATCTTCCTATTTTGTTGTTTCTTGGTGTTTCTCCATGTTAGGTTCTTGATCTTGTTGCTAGCTCTTCAAAAATCCCAAGTTCATCAAAAACGGAATTCGTATGCATCTTCTATGGCGTTTTTGATTTTAGAAGTTTTATCGGTTCTTATTTAGGAAGGCTTCTTACCTTTCTTCATTTGATTCTATCCTACTTTTTTGGTCTATGATGTTTCTCTATACAATCTTGTAGAGCTTGTTGTCCTCGTCAAAACAAGCCCAAGATCATCGAAATCGGAGTCCGGATGCAAAAGTTATTGCGTTTTTCGTGAAGCCTGTTTCATCCTGGTTGTGGATTCGGTTCAACCGGCTCCCAGACCGGGTGGTCCGGTGCCAGGACCGGAAACCGGATCTTAAACCAGGATTTTCGGTTTTTCTTTACCGAGTCTATCCGAGACTGCGGTCAGTACCTAATCTCGGTTTTAAGTTTGGTTTTTTGGTCCAGGAACCGGACCGTCCGGTGTGAGGGCCGGTCCAACCGAACTTTCAACCGAGTTCGCACAGATTTCTTCCAACGGTCATATTTGCTTTCCCCTATGAAAGGGGGTTCTTCTCCCAACGTTTTTTAGTGTTCTTGACCACGAAATTGACCTCCATTGTTGACCTCTTGATCTTGCTTCCTCCCTCTTCCCTTCTATGATTCTTGCATCTTTTTGAGGGCTTTGGAATAGGAGATCAAGATCTACAATCCCCACCAATCATTTCCTCCTCTAAGCGAGGGGAACCCATTGGATCTAGATCTTGGAGTCATTGGTTGACTTCCACCATTGTTCTTCCTCTCTAATTCCTCCCTAGCACTTGTTGCTTTGGTGGGATTTGAGCACCCTTGGTGGTCTTGCTTTGCATTCTTGCATAAGTGTTGAGCTCTCCATTACGATTTGTTCGAGTGAGAGACCGTGAGCTTGTTACTCTTGGAGGGTGACCTCCTAGTTGGCTTGGCGGTTGGTGCCACGGTGTCCTCTTCATGCAAGATTGTGAAGATACCCGGACTTCTCCTTCATGGAGCTTGTGAAGTGGTTGTGGAGCTTGCCATCTCCGGAGTGGAGGAAAAGCTAGCCATAAGGAAAGGGCCTATTTCTTTGTGGGATAGACTCGGAGAACAAGGTGAGCCTTCGTGGCGTTGGGAAATCCTTTGTGGAATCCCACACATCTCCAACGTGACGTGCCTTACTTGTAAGGGAACACATGAATACATCTTCGTCTCCGCGTGCCTCGGTTATCTCTATACCCAAGCTTACTTTTCTTGTGATAGCCATCGATCTTGAAGTAATTATATCTTGCCTATCATTTGTGGTATATTTATCTTGTGCTATTGCTTAGCTTGACTTGTTGTTGGTGCACTTAGTTTAGCCTAGTGTATTTAGGTTTTGTGCTTGTAAAATAAATGTTAGTTTAATTTCGTATTCTATCAAGCCAAAATCGTAATAGTTTTGAAATTGCCTATTCACCCCCTATAGGCGACATCTCTATCCTTTCATCCACCTCCTTCCCCTCCTCGCTGCGTCCTCCGCTTCCTCCGTGTCATCAGCGTCGACGAGACCCCACGCGAGCACCGCCTTAGCGGCCAGAGCCACGCGCTCCTCCTCCGCCAATTCGGCGACATGCTCTTCCGTGTCGCTGCGTGCTTTGGTGGCATGGCAGAGCTCACGGATGGCGACCTTGGCGGCCTCCTTAGCCACCTCCTCCAGCATGGTCATGGCCGCCTCGTGGCGGATCTCGCGAAGAGCCGCAGATGCGGCCTCCAAGGCCACAACCTTCACCGCCTCCTTGTCGGCGACGTGGTGTATGTCGGTTACCGCCCATTGGACGACCACCGTTGCTGCCGCCTCCACCACCCGCTGCAGCGCCCATTCGGCGATCTCGCCTTCCTTCTCGAAGGCCAGCACCTGCGCCTCACCCATGCGTCAGGCCAGCACTGTGGCCTCGAGGTGGACCTCGTCGGCCTCCAAGTCCGGGTAGCGGGTGCGGCACATCTCCCGGATCTTGGACTATGTGGTGATCTTGCAGCGAGGCATGGCTGCTGGCGGCTGAAGCTTTTTCGGCTGCTGTTTTTCTCTTGGTTTGGGACTTGATGTCTCCGCCGTGCCGGCAGCCGTCTTTTATAGACCACGACGAAGGTAGGAAACAACATGGGATGCGCGGGAAGTTTTCTCGTCGCGGGAAGCAAGGCATGCACAAGAAACAATGGCGGGAAACGCCGGTCACGCGGGAAGCCGCCACGCTGACAGCCGACGTTGCGTCGCATTAACGTCCCATAGCGAGAGTATCAAGCGGTGACAACGGGAGGTAGACAGACAAATGGGTCGGGCGGCTGGCCGGACAGGCCGGAGAGATGCCAGACCATGGCCCCAAATCGACCGTGGTCCGACCCAAACGGAAAGAAACAGTCCGTTTGAGGTAACCGGATGGGTCAGCACGGTGAAGATGACCTAAATGCGCGGTGAGCTGTCACTCTATTTGCTTTCGGCGCGGGAAATGCTGTTGTCCTCTCTTCATCAGCAGCTGCGTCCACTCTTCTTCTCCGTCCAGGAAGCTGACGAGGAGAGGAGCACCACTCGCGGATCCACCGATGCAAGGGATCGGAGGGGCTAGCCGCCTTCAGACCTACAGATGTAGGGGAAGGGCGGGCCGGCCGCGCTGATCCGTGCGATTTATAGGATGTGTGGTCCACTGTAACACCCTCAGAATCGGACCTATGCAAGTTTCAGCGAATCCCGCCAAACTCGCATAGAAACGATTCAAAGGTGCCCACCAGGCACTTTCGTGCGGGTGGAAAACGAAGTAATAACATTACACAACAGTCCTCGATGGGACCCACAGAACAGATATATACAACAGCGACTCAAAGAGTCAAGAATACAGATATAATATACAAGATCCAAATCACCTTGAAAATGATAGAGCGTCCGACTACGGACAAGATGCAAATGGGGCTAAGAGCCCTGAAGAATAACCAATGGCGTCCATAACCCTGCCCAGGCCAAGCCGGAAGGGTAACCCTGCTAACGACGTCGATCTCAAAACCTGCTTAAACAAAAGGGGTGCCGACAAAGGGCAAAGGAAAAAGAGGGGCGTCAGTACTGAGGCCAGTACACGGCGAGGCTAGAATTCGGCGGTCCTCGCCTACATAGGTAAGGTGGACTGAGCGGCAGCGGCAGCATGCACTAAACAACCTATAGAGACTCGAAACAACTGACGGCAATCAGAGAGGGGTAAGAAAGACCTATACGGAACCAACCTGATACTACCACCAAGCAAACCCATCCTGGTATTTCCCCCTCGAGACCAAACGAGGAAGTCAACCGAGGAACTCACACCGTTGGCAGTTTTATTTATTCAGTTATCGTTGCGGCAATTACTAGTCAGGTATAGATAATCATCCTAATAAAATAAGCAGTGGGCCATTTTAGTTGACCTTTCCGTTGTAGTTGCGACACTTACTAGTCAGATACAATTAGCATGTGATAATCCCAAAAACCCAGCAGTTGTTGGTACTTTTATTTAGCCATTCCGTTGTAGTTGCAATACTTACTAGTCATATACAATGGTCGCAAGCGACCACTCAAGCAAGCAATTGTTGGCAGTTTTATTTACCCATTCCGTTGTAGTTGAAGCTGATTACTAGTCATATCAGATACAAGTCAATTTATAAAAGTAAACTTTAGTTATAGTTGTCTATGATCGAGATACTGTGCTCCAAGTCGTCCATAACCGCGGACACGGCTTTCAGAAAGTTTTAACCCGGCCGGGGTGCACAAATAGCAACACACACACGATCGACCTCGGAAAAACCAAATCAAAACCCAACGAAGCTTTCACGACAGAGCAATCACAAGATTCAGAAATATTTCAGGGGGCCACCCCTTAAAGTAGACCCGCAACGAAGCCGGCCGGCTCCGAGACGGATTTAAGGTTATGGGGACGGCTGTGAACGACTGGGAACCCGAAAGTGTGGCTGGGCTTGTCGACACCGCGGAATCGTGCCACGATCCTAAACAGTACAGTGTGCTCCTCGCACAAACGTAAATACAGAAGTAGCATGGCATAAGTACAGGATAGTAAATAAAACCTCAGACTAGTTTGTGGCCCCAAGAAATAAGACGGAATCAAGCTCTGGCTAAGGGGGGTCCCATAATTCCCCGTATGTGGATAGCGCGATAAATCAAGGAACAGGTATCAAGTACTCGGGGTCCTACGGTACACAAATGGGCGTTCGGAAACCAAATATTATCTATCACCCACCGATGCCTCTGCTTACTTACTTCAGTTTTAGTTGTTAAACAGTAATTAAAGTGAACGAAAAGTAAAGCCGAGATCATCTCCAACCTCAAACAGGTGGCAATACTCCAACAACAGTGGTACAGGGCGACACTCAACAGCACTTGAGCAAGCGACTACGACGCGCAAGTCCAGCTATCTACCAAACAACAGGTAATAGGATGTGTCCAAGGCAATATAAGGCTGCAAGGGATATCACGGGTACGGTAAACTAGAGCATCGCAACACAGATAGCAATAGATCAACAGGAGGGAATAAATACTATAAAAGAAAGATAGGTAGAAAGGGGGAGATGCTCGCCTGAAAACATTGTCGAAGGTTCACCCGAAGATCGGGGCGAAGCTCACATCAACTCAACGGCCTTATCCGCGAAGAAGCAAAACACTAGAATAAACACCGGATGCAATATTTAATACAACGGCAGAAGATCGGCATGATGCATGTATGACATGGCAAAAGTGCGATGCAATTAGGCCAGATTAAGCGGAACCGGGGTCCCGACAATTAATTAGACGGTTCAAGTGGTTTAGAAACCCCGCAATTTAAATGTTGTCTTAACAAGGCAAGAGATGACAACGGTTCGATGCACACTTTAAATGAGGCCAATATGAGACTAGATTTGCCCGCATATGGGCCCCATATTTAATTATTAGGTGAATCGGCATAATGCCCCCAAACCACACGACAATATGCATGCAAGTATGGCAATTAATATGCAACAAGTTTATTTAGTGGAAAATTTATAAAATAGGGTTCTCGGATAAGGGTCACACATTAGGGTTCGGCAGATCTTGGGGTTCCGGGGTTCGGGGTCGGTCTCAGGGTTCAGGGTTCGACGGGGGCGTTCTCGGATAACAGAGGTAGGTCTTGGCGTTCCGCGAGGAAGGGCTTGGTGGTTCTGACTTCACTTGTCGGTGCCGGACTCGGTTGCGGTAGATCTTGGCCATGTCGAAGTCCTTGCCGGAGGTTCGTCGAGGGTCACCGGTTCGGTACGGTCTTGATGTGGTAGATCTTGTCGGGTTCACTGCAACGGCCTTGTGGTTCCGATGGCGATCTTGGCGGTTATCTAGTGGCACCATGTACACCCCTCGAGCCCATCGGCATTGAGCCGGTCTTGTCGTTGGGCATCCCTGTACGAAGGTCTGGGTGTTCCGGTTCCATGGACGATGGCGATCTTGACGTTCGGGGCACCCTCGGTCCTCGGACCCAAGAGGGATCGGGGTCTTGATGTTCCATGTAGGCGGCCTTGTCGTCCGTATCCTCTTCGATGTCGAACTTGAGTTTCATGAGGTAGGACTTCGTGGCCCTCGACGACAGCCCCTACGGAAGGTCTTGCGGTAGCGTCACACTTGACGGAGCTGATCAGGTGGGCTTGAACATCCTAACATAACTCCACAACGACAGGGACCTGAATGTTTGCTGCCCGCGGTGAACCATCTGGGCATCGACATGGACACGGAAACAGGAGCACATGCACGCTGGTCGCCGGTGGCTGTGCGCGGGCCGGTTGCAGAGGTCGACGACGGGCGGTGGCCGACGCGACGGGCCGACGCGGCGGTGCCGGTGAGGAGCTCGGCTCGGCGGCGGTCGAGGTGGGGAGCGGGGGGCCGGCTCGCGCGGCCAGAAACGCGGCGGGGATGGGGCGGCTCGGGCCCTGCAGAGGGCGGCGCTGACCCGGCCAGAGGCGGGGAAGATGAGGCCGGACGCGGCCGGACGCGGGGGAAGCGGGGCGAGGAGGAGGCGCTCGCGGGGAGGCGCACGGGGTCCGACGAGGGGGATGGCCGGAGGCGGCGCGGGTCGGCGAGGCAGAGCGGAGGCGCGGGGCCGGCTCGAGGAGGAGGGCTTCCGCGGTAGAGAGGTGAGCGCGCGCGGGGGGCGCTGGAGGCGAGCGGGCGGTGGCGGGTGCCGGCGGCGAGAGGCTCGGGAAGGGGAGGCGCGGTGGTGGGCGGTGCAGGGACGAGGCGGAGCCGGAGGTCGCTGCGGCGGGGAGGAGGAGGAACAGAGGTCGGGGCGGCGTAGGCTGGAGGGGGAGAGAGCTTGGGCGGCGGCGCGGCGCTCGCCGGCGCGGAGGCGGCCGGAGCAGAGGAGCAGCGAGGTGCGGGAGAAGGGCCAGGGGCGGAGCGGCGCTGCGCCGGTGAGCGGCGGCCTCGGCCACGGGGAGGTGCGGGGCGCGCTAGGGGAGAGAGAGGACTGCGTCGGGGAGAGAGGGAGGTGGGAGCGAGCGGGGTCAGGGGGTCAGGGTGGGACCGGGGGGGCAGCGGGGGCAGATGGGTGGGGATCGGTGTGGTGGGCGTGTGTGTGGCCTGGGTGTGTGGGGTGTGGGTTTAGAGGGAGAGGGAGTGGGGGTGGGCTAGGTGGCAGAGTTTGATAGGTTTAGGGGAGGAGAGGGGTGAGGTGGCGGTCACGGATTGGTCCGGGTGAGGTGGCCAGAGGGGTGGGTAGATAGGTTGGTAACTTTAGGATTTAGAGGGGCTGGTTTGGTGGACCGATTTAAAACCTGAGGCGGTCGTTCGGGTCGAATCGGCCCGTTCGGCTACCCCACTAAAATAATATAATAATTTAATTTAATTTGCAATAAGTTTTTGTAAATAGTTTTTAGACAACAAAATATCTGAAAGCATCCGGGGTTTAATTTTGAAATAGAAGGAGGGCTAGTTTCAGAAAACCATAGACTTTCGCAAATAGTTTTAGGCAAAATAATATGCATGATGATGACGATGCTCAAATGCAATGTGGCATGATGACATGAGCATGCGGTCATGATAATGCAATGCACAAAAACAACGCGATTTTCTAGTAGTGGTTTTGCGGGATGCCACATCCACGCCGGCGAGAAGGGTCACAGTGTGGCGGAGGAAACACCATGGGGAAGTGAAGCTCATCCCGCCTGCGTGGTGCAAGAGGCCGCCAATGTGCGGTGGAGTACTGAGCGAGCCGGGCGTGCCCGCAGGAAGTCTGGCTGCGGGCACCGGGTGCCCCTTGGAGCAGCGCGGCGGCTGGAAGCCGGCGGCAGGCACATGCTGAGAGGGAAGTCGGCTGCGGGAGTCGATAGTTCGCTTGATGGAGGGTGCGCTGGTTCTCTCAGCTTTCTTTCTGGAGGGTGCGCTCCACTGCACCAACAAGCGCGTGGGCGCCCGCTAGATGGATCCGAGGTGGACACGCTGACTGCTTGCTTATAGTTGTATGCATTGTTGTTCGATCGATCACGGCTTGAGTAAATTTTGGATCCGCCTTCAACGATGGATCATCGAAAGAAGTCTATATAACCCTAACATTTTTTAGGTTTCCTAAACCTTCTTAGCTTTAAAGTGGAGCACTTAACCCCTTAAGTATCCATTACCGGGTAATTGACCCCCTAGACATGTTAAGAGCAGTTTTGTTGTGTGGTTTTGCTGCGCTTTATTGTATTAAGGGGTTTCCTACCCTGTAAAAACAAATAAAAATAGGAATCAAATAATCACATTTTTTCTACCTTGCATGCACCATTAGCACGCATGCATGCCTCGTGTCCATCCAACGCGCATGCACTAGCCCCAATGGCATGCACACACCAGCTCAACTGCGACGTGTTGGTAGCTCTCCGCGCTGCCGCACAGTGTTGTCGACGCATGTCCGTGTGCACTTCAGGTGTAAGTAGACCGGGACGGTTCACACGGTCACACCTCAGCTAACTCCCAAGTCCCAACATCGAGCACCACCGACCACGGATTTGCGTGACGCTACAAGCCGGCATGGACTCGTCTCGAGGAACAAGCTCTCGACAAACAAGCCCATCACTGGCATTTGTTGCCTGAAAGAACCGTCGTGCGTGCTCCTATGCTCCTCTATGTTCTTGTTGCATTTTGTCGAACAGGTCACCTGCGTCTCTGTCCACCGTGTTTCCGGCAAGCGAGCGATGATTGAGACGGCGTTCATAACGGCGCTGTCAGGAGCAAAGCTCTATGTGAACTCCAGCGTCAAGTGGCCAGAGAAATTTTCGTGCACGCGCATTGCTGTGTCGCGTGCCGGATGTACGCCCTCCTGGCGACGGCCACAGTGCAGGGCCACACGCAGCCGCCGATCGCATCCCAAGGCAACGGCGCCCCCCGCGCCGCCCGCCGCCGACCGCATCCCAGGGCCGCCGGCTATTGCCTCCATGCCCACGCACTTCACGCCGCGCATCACGTTGCCCAACGGGATTTGAGCAGGGCCCTAAGCTGTCGCTGTCGTCCTGAGTTTCAGCCAAAGATCCATCTGGCAATCCCCTTTGATTCTTAGGTACGTACGGAACAAGCTTTCTTTTTCGTAATCAGATCCGTCAGCTGCTGAACATGTTGATAGTCTCACGTCATCAGCTGCCTACACCATGGTATAACCTCACACGATTTAGTTGCAAGCATGATAGGAGCCTGGCTAGCTTGATCACCCAGTGATTTATTTTGCACACGGCTGCATGTTTGTATGCTCGAGTTTGGTTCTATCCCATGGCGGCATGATTCAGCAATTATGCTTTCTATACTATATGTACTTGCTACGTGGTCGCCTCTATGATTCCTCTATGGTTTAATTAGGGTCTCTGATGCATTTTGCTAGAGCTAAATAGCTTTTAGATAACAAGTAACCCACACCATAGAAAAACCTACTATTTGATGATTTAGAGGGACAGTCCTGAACGCACTAACCTTCCATGGCCAGTTTCGTCCTGATTAATTTGTTTGGGTGGTGAGATTGGATCCTCATCGGCCTTCCGGAGCCTCCATCTTCCATTGTTTTTTCTGTAAAGGGGCAGTGATGCACCACGAGGGCAAAGAGATATCGGTGAACAACCAGATCCATTAAATAGGTTCCATCGGTAATATAAGAACACAAAAAATATCTTCTATCTACCTGAGTTGTAAATGGGGTTTTTCTTAGTGAGGTATTGTAATAGATTATTTTCTGGAAAGTGGATTAGAGATTGAAACAAACACATAATTGTTGCTAATAGATCTGACCATGAGTAGACTGTCCATCTAACTGATGAGCTCTTGATACAAATTGTTTCTAGAAAATTACCAAGGTACTGCTGAAAATTGTTCTTGAAATTGTTTCTTTTGTGAGAAGTATGCTACTTGATACCAGGTTCTATTTTTTAAAAACATGTTAGCAGGAAGTTTCATTAAACTAGCTAAGTTGATATTCAAAGTTTTTCTTTCTACAATCATTTTTTACTATGCTAATGATCCAAACTTCTCAATAAGTGTAGAATTTTGCAGATTTGATATTTAGATATAATTTCAGCCCATGTTCTTAACCGACACATGAACTACTGCTATATATGGCAAATTTTATACATAATGTGTACAGTCCATAAAAAATATCAGGCAAGAAACAAATTTGCATGAAGTATAATTCTTATTTGACCCTTTCTCCTATATACTATGTTCTGATAATGGCATGTTTTTGAAAAATCGAAATAAACACTTCTTCTTCATCTTATATTATAACTAAAAAAGTCTACTAATATTTGTCTCTGATACACATCTGTGATTTGTCAGCTGAGCTGTCATAATTCATACCGATGAATAATAGTTACAGATACGATGCAATCAAGCATGTCAAAGAATTCTATAATCATGTACATCAAGCATAATATTCAATCGTGATTAATTTAAGGTATGCAACCATAATTCATACCGTCGTTGCGCACGAAGATGCTCGACATCAACCTCTTCCGAAAGGACGGCGACCCCGAGCTTGTCCACAACTCGCAGCGCAGCCGCTTCGCATCTGTCGAGCTCGTCGATGAGGTCATCATCCTCGACAAGGCGTGGCGTGAAAGTAAGGCCTCCTCCTCTCCAGAATCCGTCCCTTCAGAAAAACTTACGATTCTGCATTCCCTGACTCCTACGATCGGTTTTCGCTACAGGGCAGATCAATCTCGACAAGATTCGGCACGAGCTCAACGAAACCAACAAGGAGATCGGCAAGCTCAAGGCCGTAAGTTCAAATCGATTTGCTCTGCGTTGCCACCTTTGATGTAATTTTGTATTTCGGGGAACTCTGGATTTGTATGTGACGGTGGGAATGTCGCTTTGCAGAAGAAGGAGGATGCGACGGCTCTAATGCAGAGCACACAGGAGATGAAGAGCAGACTGGCCGCCAAGGAGACGGAGGTGCAGGAGGCCAAGACCTCCCGCGATGCCAAGCTCGCCACCATTGGCAACATCGTCCACGCATCTGTGCCCACAAGCAATGACGAGGTGTGTTGAAAGTGCAAACCTTACACTTCGTGGTTCTAGAGATAATATTTGTTCGACAACTTCAAGTGGTCTAATAGTTTTCTCACAGGCAAACAATGCTATTGTGCGGACATGGGGGGAGAAGAGACTAGAGGGGAACTTGAAGAATCATGTGGATCTTTTCATAATGCTTGACATTGTAGCTTTGGACAAGGGTATATGCTCAAAAACTCTCCTCTCTTTGTTGAATAATGCTTTCTCATTAGGCTTGGTTCAAATTTAATGCAAAGTTCAAATGCATTTTCCTTTATCAGCGACTTCTGTAACAATAATTGTTTCCTTGTTGTGTTGGTTATCGTTCTAGAATGGATGTCTGTGATTTGTTCTGCCTCTCTGTGGCACAAGAACTATGTTTGGAACTTAGGGAGAATAGCAACTGGCAATAGCTTATTTACAAGTATAGGTCATCTTTAATGGATTTTTAATAATCAGCACAGCTCTGAAACTTATATGGGTCTATACACACAATGCTGGGGCATCCTTTGGTTCAAATGTCTTTTAAGGAGTAGTAATTCTGTATATTTGACTAAACTTTCTGATCTCAACTAAATTTTTTGCTCCCTGGAGTTGCTTGATATGTGGAACCCATCGTTATTATTGTATTCTGTTGCTCAAATAATTTTAAGGTACCCTAATGTTTTATTGCCCACTCTATGTTCGCAGGTGCCGACGTAGCTGGTGGAAGAGGTTACTTCTTGAAGGGCGCTGGTGCCCGCCTGAACCGAGCGCTGATAGATTTTGGGCTAACATTCCTGGAAAAAAAAGGCTACACAGAAATGCACACTCCTTTTTTCATGAGAAAGGAAATTATGGGAAAATGTTCCCAGTTGGCCCAGTTTGATGAGGAGCTCTACAAGGTGAGTCCAAAGAGGTGTCCTCTCTTGCATATTGTGATGCTATATTGAGCAGCTGTACTTTCAGTTGGCTGTATATTGAAATACTGGGCCATGTTTTCCCATGCTTTCTCGGGGCATGGTAACCTATTCTCTGTTGTCAGTTTGCCATTGTGTGTTCACAGCTTTTCAGTAATCATCATCCAGTTTCATTAAAATTAACATTCTGTTAGAGTGATCAATAATGGTTCTCAGATTAAGTATCCTTCCAGTTCCAGTTTTTGAAGCAACAGTTACTTATATTCTGATTACTGTCAGTACACTGGTTACTGATTATCAGTGTCGATTTGAACTAATGACGTTTCAGCCGTATTATTTGATCCAACACAATAAAAAATATGTTCATGAACATTGGTTGCATTTGTCAGGTAACAGGTGATGGAGAGGATAAGTATCTCATAGCTACATCCGAGCAACCGCTATGTGCGTATCTTCTAGGTGATCGAATTTATCCTGCCGATTTACCGATTAAGTAAGCAGTGCCTAACTTTATGTAGCTTGTATTTAGTCAGTATGCAAGATTAGTTTGATAATAACTTTGCCCATTTAGATACTCTGGGTTCTCCACCTGCTTCCGGAAAGAAGCTGGTTCACACGGGAGGGACACAGCTGGTATCTTCAGAGTTCACCAGTTTGAAAAGATCGAACAGTTCTGTGTGACAGGTCCAAACGACAAATCCTGGGAAATGCATGAGGAGATGATCAAAAATTCAGAAGATTTTTACAAGGAGGTACATACCCAAAAGCTCTGCAAACCTTAAACGCAACGTTATATGCTTGAATATGTGTTCCTCGCATGTCTAAACATTTGTATAATGTCCATCTTGCAGCTTGGCCTACCATATCAAGTCGTTTCAATTGTCTCTGGTGCTCTTAATGACGCTGCGGCTAAAAAGTACGATTTGAAAGCATGGTTCCCTGCATCAAAAACCTTCAGAGAATTAGTGTCCTGTTCAAATTGCACAGATTATCAGGCAAGGAGACTTGAAATAGGCTATGGCCAGAAGAAGGTAGGGTTTTATTTCATATAGATACTACTAGTAGTAGATAACATCGCTCTGTTTTACTTATGCCTTCGTTTATATACCATCAAAGCCTGATCTGTTTTCCACCACTTTTACTTTTATGTACGTATGTAGAAATCGCAGAACAAGAAGCAGCCCAAGCAGTTTGTTCATATGCTGAATTATACGCTGACTGCGACTCAGAGGACCCTTTGCTGTATCCTGGAGAACTATTCATGGGTGGAGTAGATTTCCTTCCTTTCAAGCGGCGTCTTGATGGCAAACAAGCCGGTGACTCCAAACCCAAGGTAACTTTGGTCCCTCTGTTTTTGCAGTTATCTTAGACAACTTTTTTTTTTTTTGAGAATGACAACATTTGTTAATCCACCGATCTGAGCGTTTATTCTGTCCTCATGGCAGGGAGATGCAGCTTGAGCTGCAGGAGTGGCAAACTGAAACTAGTTAGTCATGTTTAGAGAGCTCTATTCTTATAGTGTCATAGGTTGAGGACTTAATTTATCTGTTACTGTGCCTTGTTCTGGTTAGGGTCATCAGTCTGATGTGTATAAATGACAGTCGTACCTGAATAGCAGTGGCTACCAAAAAGTTGAAAATGCTAAAATTACCACAACCAGCCCTCAAAATCCATGCTGTTTTGCCACCACGACCTGAGCGGCGAATCAATGCCTGCTGGCGCGGCTGCGGTGAGCCTATTAAAGGCGGTCATGGATGATGACACAGCCCACAGTTTATCTTGAGTTTGATCTTTGTTCTTGGGTTGGCTCTTCAAGTTGGAGCAGGGTCTCAAATTTTGGAGTATTGGTACTGAATGAACTACTGAGTGTGTCAGCTACGCTGTTTCTCCATGCTACAGACTTTTCACTGCTCTATGTGACTGTAGCCCTTGAATTTATTCCGACCAGCCTGAGATGGCAGTCACCAGGCTGGTGTATAGTAGGTTGCATTTGAATCGATTTACCTGTGCCTCACATGCTGGTGTGTATAACTTGGCAGCAGAGTAGAGATCACGACTTTATTTTATTTTATTATTTTAAAAATCAAATTTAAATATTAAAAAAACTAAAAAAATATCAGGATATAGATATTGATTTATAATACCTGCGTGCAGAAGATCATGTGAAAATACGTTGTATTCTGACCTCAGCAGAAAAATAGAAAGTTGCAGATCTAGGTGTAAATAGAGCAATTTTGTACGGTCTATGTTTTTCCAAAATTTGTCATATCTTTTTTCTGCGCGTCTGAAATGCAAGATAGTTTTCATTTAAATTTTGCAGATTTTTTTTTTTGAAATGGGAGCATTTATTAACAAAACTGTTTGATGCTTACGTCCGTCCTCTGCATAACCAAGATGCACACACCCACACGAACGATAGAACTAAGGCAAAACGTAGACAAGCATTACAAAAGGCACTATTGAAATAAATGTCTAGAATCTAAGGTAGATCAATCCTCATCTCACGCGGCCATCCATGTCGGGAGAAAATATCTCTCGCCGTTTCCTCCAATCACGTACATCCCTCCATAAATAAGTCGCGAAACTTCATGCGTTGGAGAATATTTCATGATCGGAGGATAGCCGTGACTCGATAAATAACCTGCAGAGGAGAAGTCACAATGTTATTAAAAATTTTATCATTTCTACAAAGTCATAGCGACCATATAATGGCAAGCGCTCCCACCCTAAGCAAAATTCTGTACTTATCAACAATTCCATGCAACCAATTACCAAAAACATTAGTTACAGAACGTGGAGGAGATAAACCAGAAGCTATTTGGATAAATAACCATATAGAGCGAGCAAATTTGCAATGAAAGAATAAATGGTGAATTGTCTCATCTTGATGACAAAAAATACATTGTGTACTTCCATGCAATTCCTTTTTGCAAGATTATCTTTTGTTAGAATTACCCTTTCCGTAGATACCATGCAAATATCTTCGTCTTAAGGGGTATTTTCATTTTCCAAATTTTACTATTATCATCGACCAGGATATCAGGTTGGGCCAAAGCTTTATATAGTGAGCCAACAGAAAATTTACCACCTTCTAGTAATTTCCATTTGAACACGTCAACACTGCCCGACAATTGTATCATGGATAATCGTAATAATAGATTGTTCCAAGATAATAGTCTAGGACCGATGAGACTTCTTCTGAAAGACACATTAGGAGGATAATATTCCATCACTGTGTAAATTGTATCCCCTTTGTGTCTAACAATCGGATATAGAGCTGGGTATTGTTCTCGAAGAGTAGTTTGGCCAAGCCACTTATCTTTCCAAAACCTAATTTGTGATCCATCCTTAATCTCGAAAGCACCAAAACGAAATTAATGTTTCTTGGTGGCCATAAGACCCGCCCAAAAATGTGAATTTCCGGGTTTCCAAACCACTTGAGACACAGCTTTGGACCCCACATATTTCCTCCATAACATGGTTTGCCAAACACCATCTTTTGTAAGTAGTTTAAAAAGCCATTGCCTAGAAGCGCGGTGTTTTTGACTTGCAAATCGTGTATGCCCAGCCCATCAAACTCCTTCGGGCGGCAAACCATATTCCATCTGGTCAGTCGATATTTCTTTTTCTCACTATCCCCTTGCCAAAAGAATCTTGAACGGAAATAATCCACTTTGTTCAAGACCCCTTTTGGTAATTGGAAAAACGAGATCATATACAGTACCATATTAGTAAGTACTGAATTTATGAGTACTAGTCTTCCACCAAGGGATAACAATTTATCTTTCCAACTATTAAGACGTTTTTGTTGTCTTTCCTCAACAAGTTTTCATTCAGCAATTGTGAGACGCCGATAATGAATCGGTATTCCTAAATAATTGATTGGAAACTGACCCTGACCACAACCGAAAAGTCCAGCATATAGGTGGGCCTCGTTTTGGGCCTCACCAAACAATACAAATTACTCTTATGAAAGTTTATTTTAAGCCCAGATAACTGCTCGAATGCTGATAATATTAATTCCAGATTCTTAGCCTTCTCCAGATCATGTTCCATAAAAAGAATTATGTCATCGACGTATTGAAGAATAGAAAGTCCACCATCAATAAGATATGGAACTACTCCTTCAATTTGACCATCAGCCTTTGCTCTCTCAATAAGGATAGCCAACATATCAGCCACTATATTAAATAGTAAAAGCGATAATGGATCTCCTTGTCTCAGTCCTTTTTTGGTCTGGAAGTATTTGCCAGTATCTTCATTTACTTTAATGGCAATACTAGCCCCAGACACAAATGACTGAATAATAGCGCGCCACTCCTCAGAAAAACCTTTCATACAGAGTGTTTGCTGGAGGAAAGACCAATTAACTTTGTCGTATGCCTTTTCAAAGTAAATCTTGAACAGTACACCATTTAATTTTTTTAGTATAGTTCATGGATATTTCATGCAGAATTACAACACCATCTAAGATATTTCTTCCTTGCATGAACGCAGTTTGGGACGGTCTAACAACATTGTCAGCAACTGAATTTAGTCTAATCGTGACAACTTTAGTAAAAATCTTAAAGCTAACGTTAAGCAAGCAGATTGGACGATACTGTTGTATACGTTCTGCATTGTTAACCTTATACAGTAAAATTATATTGCCAAAGTTAAGTCTAAAGAGATCCAATTGACCGACTTGTAAAAACCCAAACAAATTCATCAGGTCCTCCTTGCTAACGTCCCAGAATTTTTGGTAAAATTCTGCTAGAAAGCCATCAGGTCCTGGTGCTTTGTTATGTTCCATTTGAAAAACCACTTTCTTGACCTCTTCCTCGGTATATGAGGCAGTTAGAAAGCTATTTTCTTCATCAGAAACCTAGGGGATATCGGACGTTTGGGACTCATCCATAGAGAAATTTTTTTCCATCGGGGCCCCAAACAAGGATTTATAATATGTAGTGATATATGACTTCAGATGCTCATGTTCCTCAATCATACCTTCATCCTGAATCAGATAGTGAATAAGTTTCTTCTTATGCTTGCCACTGGCAACAGTATGGAAGTATCTAGTATTCGCGTCTCCTTCCAGAATGAATTTTGCTTTAAAACGTTGGTACCATTTGAATTCCTCCTCGCGCAGAAGTCGGGCTATCTCTGCATTCGATTGACTTTTAAGCTTAATTTCTTGTGCAGTTAACGTCCTGACCTCCGCGGAAGCCTCTAAGTCATCAATAATAGATGCTAGGCGTATTTTTTTGTTTTTAAGGATACCGACTGTGTGTCTGGCCCAGCCCCTAAGGAACTTGCGTAAAGTACACATTTTGTTATTCCATTATAGGATAGGCGTTTGGCCACCGACCGGTTTCTCCCAAATAGCCTTAACCATCTCGTAAAAACCATCACGGATCATCCAACCGAGTTCAAATTTAAACTTATTCATAGACTTCCGTGGCGGTGATCCAAAAGATAAAAGTAAAGGAGCATGATCCAACAAAGCCTCAATACGCTCTAGAGCGTGAACAGTTACCATAGGGAACTTTTGTTCCTAGTCAGTATCCATAAGCACTCTATCTAGTTTTTCATATGTTGGCTCCGGAAGACTATTAGCCCATGTATATTGCCTTCCTAACATTGTAACATCTCTCAAGTCCAGACTGTCTATAACAGCATTGAACAGAAAAGACCAATGTTTATCGAACCGGCCCCAACTTTTCTCGTGAGGAAATCTGAGCAAATTAAAATCCCCTCCTATAAGAATAGGATATGTATTGTCCTTTGCCAAATTCACTAGCTCACGTAAAAAGTCAGCCTTATAAACATCTTGGGTGGCCCCATATACGGCGACTAAAGACCATGTGAAATTGTCGGCCTTGTTACGGATATGGAGTTTTATAAAACAATCTCTCACCGAACTAGCTAAAACTTCCATGGTCTCATATCGAACGCCTAACAGGACCCCCCCAGATCGACCACGTGGCGGACGTGATATCCACGTAAAGTCCACTCCACCAGAAAGGCGATTGAGTAGAGCTTGTGAAAAATCCCGTCTACCAGTCTCAGAAATATCCAGAAAATCCAAATTATGGTCTCTCACACAATCAGCAAAGAATAAATGTTTAGCCAAGTCCCGAAGACCTCTGCTATTTGAAAACATTCCATTCATTGAGAAACTATAGGAGATTTGGATACACGGGATCTCTTTCGCGACCGCTGGCGCTTTGATTTTCAACCAGAAGCTTTCAGCTCATACATAGAGGCAAGCCCGGTCTCATCAAAGTCCACCTCTGACACTTCACCGACTAAGTGAGAAAGGATTTGACCATCTACTGTGGCATGCAACTCCTCCTCCTCAGTTAGTGAAGCATCAGGAAATACACCGACCTTAGGAGTAACCGTTAGACGGTCAACCTCCATGTGTCGCAAAACATTAGAAGAAAAAGATACTTCATGTACAAAGCTACCCAAACTAATGCCAACATTGGCTAGTTTAGAAGAAATAATAGGAGTAGAAAAAGACAAAAAGGATTTCGAAGAACTCATTATACCTGGCGAATCTAAGTTCCTCTCCGCCTTACGCCGCATGGCCTTGATCATGGAGTCCTCATCAGTCGCTGACGCCCCAGAGGCATCGACTCCATGGCGCGTGCTCCTCCTGAAGGGAGTACCACTCCCCTGCACAGCGACTGGCGAAGCGTCACCTAGAGAATAAACCCGTGCTGGAGACCGAGACAAGACCCCTCCTGGGTCTAGTCGCCCCCATCGACCACCGAAGTCTCCTGACCCACCAATGGAGGCGAGACGTCCCTAAGCATCCCCAGGTCCTCCCTGACCAGGGAGACGCGGCCATCCACTGCGTCATGGTTGGCCAACCCCGCATGGGTCGGACCAAGCACAACATCATCCTGAAGCTGGTCAAGAACGTCGCGGTCAGCCGACCCCTCCTGAGTCAGCTTCTGCGAACACACCGAAGGAACAACCTCCTCAAGTACATGAGTGGAAACAGGAATAGATCTGCCCAAAATATGCATTCTGGACCTCGCTGGCAAAGCTGAGCAAGATCGCAACACAGGACTGGAAATAGAACGAAGAGCTTCCTGTAACTGAGCTGGAGAAACGCGAGACGCCGAAGTATAACCCTTCCCGCGAAGAGGGGAATCCAAAGGAAGAGCATCCAGAAGTTGTCATCCCCGCGGAGTAACCGGATTAGCATTAAAAGGGGTGACAACAAACACCCTCTGCACCCCCTGACTGGAAGATGCAGGCGCGGAAGTACCCTGCACAGCCGAGGAAGATCCAAAACCCACCCCCTGAGTGGCAGCAGCAACAGCCTCAGAAGTATCCATAGCATCCGCAAAATGCTTCCCATTGACATCATCATCTGCATCACAGTCTCCTTTTCTCCACAAGAAAGGAACAAACTCTGGTTCCGGAATATAACCCTCAGGTTCAATCTGGAAACAAAACTCAAATACCTTATGCTTGACCATGGCATCTGACACAATAAAGTGGCCAAGGGAATCCTTCGCCTTGAGAAAAACCTTCGTATCAAACATCTCCACGAGAATACGGATGACCCCCCGCTTCCGCAGACTGAACAAATCCACATCAAGAGTGTTCCCCATGAGTCCTTCAACAGCCCACAAGCCCTGAAAGGAGCGCAAAATATGGGGTACCCCCTCCACATGTAGCCAAACCTGTTGCATCTCAAACTTATGTGGCACCTCCTCCATCCTGTAAACCGAGAAGGTCAGCTGAGCGGTACTGAGCGGAACGGTCATCCGGATTCCATCCACCATGTCCAAATCCTCAAACGTCAGGAAGCTCACTAAGAAGGCAGAATCTCCATGAGGCACCGCCTCCCACTTCCACTAAACATGGACCTGGCATCGCCTGGCAATCTGCCTCTGAACGACCTCCGCTGAAACCATTGGGCCAGAAACTTGTACCAGAGCAATAGGGGTCTGACTGCGTGCTAGATGATCCCGAGTCACTGCATCCGGAATCTGGGTGA
Source organism: Avena atlantica (assembly GCA_910589765.1). NCBI lineage: Eukaryota > Viridiplantae > Streptophyta > Magnoliopsida > Poales > Poaceae > Avena > Avena atlantica. Next base: position 44,742,167 of record OU342737.1, read on the forward strand.
ACAGAGTCTGGTCGCTGCCAATACTAGCCATATACGGAGTCAAGCGCTGCTGCTTCAGCACCGAACACCTCAATGTGGGATGTGCAGTGCAATCACAAATGTAGCAATAGTGGATGGCTTTACAATCCTTGGTCGCATGAGTATTGAACGCACACTTCCAACAACGAACAAACTTCTTATTCTTTTTACCGACGTCGGCCACAATCGGTCCCTCAGAAACCCGTGAAGTGACAACCGGTGGCTGGTTCAGCTGCTGCTCCTGTGGGATGTATTGCTGCGAGAAAGTAGGTACATAAGACCCGAGCACCTGCATTTACGGAAAACCATACTGCTGGAAAATCTGCTGCTGAGGATGAAGCTGCTGATCCGACTGGGCTTGAATGACCTGTGGCTGACCCCCTCGATTCTGAGGCTGCTTCTTATTCTTTTTCCTCTTCGGAACAACAGAAGCCGCAGCCCCCACTCCGACAAAAAAATGGTTGCGCTGGCTGTGAAGGAACCACACCCATCTGATCTTCGGTGTAACCTCCATGGAACACAGGGCCATGTGCTGTCCCCGGAAAGTAAGACGCGGCCGGCTGACCGACGAACGGAGGTTGCGCTCCGTGATATGGTTGTTGCAGAGGTTGAGGCGGAACAACATGCAACGCATTGAAGTAGGTCGTGGGTGGTATGAACTGTACCCCCGGCGGAAAGTGCGCGGGGGGGGGGGGGGGAGGGGGCGAAGCCGACTGATACACGTTCAACACGGCAGGAGTGTGCATCGAACCATGCCCGAGCGCAATAGCCTGTGCCGGAGAGGCCGACGTCGGCATGAGAGGTCTCATGGAGGCAGGAGGAACAGCCCCGACGGCAGACACAGGAGCCCCGCGCGGTCCAGGAGTAGAGGTCGGACCCCTAGGGTTAGCACCCAGCCCCTGCCCCGCCATCGCAGAAGAGACGATCACGACAAAGGAGACTCCGGGCGAACGCACAGGGCGAGGAGGCGGCGACGGCGAACCAGGGCGATCTGAAGCGGAGCAGCGGGGCGAAGGAGGTGGCGGCACGGTCGAAGACTCCCGATGCGAGGAACGCTTGAGCCTACTAGCGATACCCGTCCAGGAGAAACACGGAAACAACTCCACGTCCGAGCCACCCCTGGTGGGACCTCCTGACAGACCCACCGCCTCGTCCACGCGCGGTGAAAACGGATCGCGACACTCCTGGCGTGTGCAGTCGACGACGGCATCCAGGAAGGTCCCAAGCATCGGCAGCGCCGACGCTCTCCTCGGCGGAAGGGCCCCCCTCCAAGGTCGAATCTGAGGTGCCCGACGCAGAAGCAGCCCCACGGGCGACGCCACCGAACCCACCTCAACCCGCCGGAGGAGAGGCAGAACGGCCAGGAAGAGATGAACTCCGTGGAGGCGACGAAGGGGATCCTCGCTCCCAGAACCTAGACGCTGGAGTCGGGTAGCCAATATCCTCCCAGAACGCCTGTTTGATCTCCTCATCAGACTTCCTCCGACGGCGGCAGACCGTGGTCCATCCCAAGTCGCCAGAAGGATCATCCAGCGTCTCTAACGCCACCCGCGCCGCCATGGATTCCTCGCCATCGGAGCCGGAGTCCGAGCCCAGGCATCTAAACCTAGACCCCGAACCCACATCCAGAGAAGTGACAGCAGGAGATCCCATCGCCCCGGGTGCGAGGGTGAGCCGCCGCCCACCTCGAGCCATCTATTCCTCCTCGATCAGCTCCGCTTCCGTCCTCAGCCTCGTCAGATGCCATATGCGTCATGTCTGGTCCTCGCTGGAGATGGGAGAGATGAGAGTCGAGATCGGATGCTCGCGACACCTGCTGGATCGGGAGAGGAGATCGGGGACGGACGGCCGGCCGGCGGTAGGATCGACGACGAGGAACTGCTTGCTTCTAGTCGCTCGACCGCTGGGGTGTCACTTCAGATCTATTCCTCAAACACGAGTTGTTGCCATTCAAATTTTGCAGATATGTATTTCATATTATTGGTATTTTGCAATTAGATATTTTTTCAAAAATATTTGATGCATTTTGAAAAAAATATCAAAAACATAATCCAATGTGGAGGAAATAGTAAAATATAAGATGTTTTAGTTTTTATGAAAAAATATATATAGTTACTTTTTGGTGCGTAGATTTAGAGTGAATCTACACATAAAAGGTGTTCAGATACATTGGTTTTATTAAAGCTAAAACGTCTGATATTTTAAAAAGGGGAGTACATGTCGAAGACGTAGAACGGTAGGATTGGTGACGAATCATCAATGATTCAAGTGGGTCCCCAGGTTCAGAGGGCCATCGAAGAAAATTTATGCATCGCCGATTGGGAAGACGGGACCATCTGACTGCCCAGCAATTGGGGCCTCCGTCAGGCTGTTCATGTCATTATAACGTGGCTAAAACACTCGACCCAAGATTAAGGATAGAAAGTGTATTGCAAAGATAAGAAATGTGATCTTACAATCATGACAAGGAAGAATGGTCGGTTAGTTGCGCCGATGTCATCTTCTTTAGGAGCACGCAGAGAAAAGTGGCTAGTTGTCAGGCACGAGTTTATGAAAAGAAATGCGGTATAGAAGTGGCTAATCTTTCAACAAAAAAAAAGGCTTCATTTCCGGCAGAGAGGTTTCGGAATATGTGGAGCTGGCCATGTTAGGCGGTCCGATGATTATACGATTCTAATAATAACTTGTCAACCAGATGTCATTTTGATGAAACAAAAAGTTGGTACTCCCTTCTCAATAATGGAAAGTTAAAGTACATTAATTACCAACTAATGATTATGTTCCTGTTCCATAAGCACCTCATTTTTTTTAATTTTGACATGAATCCTGTAAAGGCGTTTACAAATGTGTGACATGGACAATTGGGGACGTCAATCTTTTTTTTTTCCAAAAAAGCTTCATTTTAAAGAGGTTTCAGAAGTAGCTGGCCATGTTAGCAAATCCAACAATAATCAGACCACATGGGATTTTCGTGAAATAATTGGGGACTAGTACGTTTTATACTAGAACATGTGTTTCTATGTAATCATTCCAGAGTTCCCTTCTCAATAATGGATAGTTTTAAGTAGTACATTAACTACAAATCTTGTCATAATGGTTTTGTTTCTGTCCACTAAGCACCTCATTTTTAAAAAAAATTGGATCCCATGCAAATGTGACACGTCCACTACTCTTCATCCGGCTACCTAGGCTGAGAACACCGGTTCCTAACGATGCCGCACAGGTTAATGGCTCACTTAGAATATAAGGCATTTGTCATCACTAAGAGATATTCTCTTGAGACTCACGACAAGATAATTTTCTACATTGTACCAGGTGGTATATATTTCATCACTTAGTCACATAGTTTTTAATTAAATTTTAATCATCACATGGTACTAGAGCAGTGGCGGACCTAGAAACTTTCAGAAACATGCTCAGGATGTCCTTTTTGGACAAAATCGTTATACAAAGTCAGATAATGCCTAGCGCGTAGGAAGCCTGGGCGGCTGCCCAAGGCAACAAGGGTGGTAGATCCACACATGTTCTAGAGGGCATACAAACAATAATTGTTAAAGACAATACATTAAAATTGTCCTCTCAACATTGATTACCCATTGTTAAAATACACATTAACTTAATTGAACTCCAGGGCTCATCATTGACTTTATACACCATTACAACTAATTAGTTCTATCTCTTCCTGTAGAGGCCATCCATTGAGTACCCATTGTAGTTGACTCTATCTCCATAGTTGACTCTATGAGCTCTTACAAATATGTACGAGCACTACCAATTGATTTTAACCAATGATAAATCACTACATATGAATTAATTATTAAAACGGTTTTACTTCGACTCATATAAAAACTTCTACAATAATGTATATGTTATGTCTTTTAATCCCCGAATTGTTAGACTATCACTCTAGAATGAACGGTTCATTACCTTTCATTCTAGAGGTGGACTGTTCTGAGGCAGTGGCGTTGATAAAGCAGGCAGGGACAGATCGTTCGGAGTTCATGTTTATCTTAAAGGATATTAGTCGTCTTTTGTCCGAAAGAGTTGGATCTAAGGTAGATATTATTAAGCGAGAGCAAAACTTGGAGAGTGATGCTTTAGCAAAGATGGGTCGAACGGAGGCCAAGACTACGGTTTGGTTACGTTCGGGCCCCCATATTATACTTAGACTTTGTGAGGATGATTGTATTCCTGGTGGTTGATTAATATAAATCATTTATTCGCAAAAAAAAGTTAAATCATAAAGAACTAGCCTTTTTTTGGGAACTAAGCGAGGAGTAGTAGTACAATGTTTGACCACTATTGCTCATTATTCAGTCAAGCAGAAAAATGTATTAATACAATGATCCTTTTTCCAATACTACTTTTACATCCTTGCATAATTTAAATTAGTTTGATTTTGCTTCATCCAAAGAAGCGGTATCATTCATGAGATTAGGGAGCTATCTTTTGCAATAATTAAGCTCCACATGGCACCGATTAGCCAAAGATTCCAGACGTTTTCTTTCCCTTTTTTCTTTCTGGAATGGATTCCAGACGATTTTCCCTAGGGCAATTGGATTTGCATCAGCTACACAGGTCCAAATGGCGGAGACATAGCTCTGAAGTCTGAACTGGAGGAATCGGAAACAATCAGTGTCACTGTCAACTAGACCAAAAAGAGAGATCCTAAGATTCTGGCGCTTTATCTTAATTTCTTCTTTTTTTTCTCCCCTGAAACCTGGCCAGAGCACAGCTCTCCGTGGAGACCGCCTGTCTGTGAGACCGTGCCTGCCTATCACGCTCCAGTCATTAATGTACGAATAAAAGGCTGGGCTTTCAAAAAAGAAAGCCAGAAAATGGGGGAAAAAAAGAAGACAAGGCGACAAATTACAAAGGCGCCCTTCCCCCAGCCCCCAACGGGAGGGCCCCCTGTTCCTCGGTGCCTTTCCCCAGCCATCACGAGTCCCCTCCCCCCCAGCGCTACTCCTCCACCACCACCCAACTGCGCCTCCAGGAATTCATCTCCTCGGATACCTTTCCCAGCGCCCCACCCAGCTCCAGCTCCGCCTGCTCGCGGCGCGGCTGTGCCGCCGTCTCGCCCAGGGACCTCCATTGGCCTCCCTCGTACCCGCCCCCCCTCCGGCCTGCCTCCTCCCTTCACGCGGTAAGCAGCTCTCTGCCTTTCTTGCCTCCTTCAATGCCGCGAGATCTTGGCCTGGATCTGCGGCTCCGTCTCCTTCTCGGGGTTTCTTGTGCCGTTAACTTCTTCGGTTTCCTCGATTCTCGTTCTTGATTCGGTAAAAGGAGCGCCGCGCGGGAGAGGGGGGAAATTTACGGCTGCTCATTTCATGCCACCATCGTTCCTCTGCCTCCCCCTCGGTCGGCGCCAGCAAGTCGACGGTCTCCACCGTTGTTTCCCAGGTTGTTCAGTTTCAGTTTGCTACTCCAGGAGGTTGCTTTCGCAGCAGCTCGTCTACTTGTACCGAAACAGTTGTTGCAGTTTGGGTGATGTAACCGGTCCCCTGAAAGCCTGAGTTTCCACTTCCCAGTTATGGGATGACGAGGTACATGAAAGCCGAGTAGTACCTACCTTGCTGAAAAAAGAGAGATCTTGTTTTCTTTCTTTCCTTCTGCGTGCCGTGCGTGCTCAGAAGTAATTGTTTCAAGCGTAGATTGAAGAATGTCATGCGGCATTGTTCACCAAAAGTGTATTTACAAGAATCAATCTTTAGTACTAGAGGATAGAGCTAGGTCGAGTACATTGGGTGTGAGTTTGAAGAACAGATCCGGTCTGTTGGCTCTGTTCTAGTCTTGCAGTTACAAATTAGAGCTTCTTAAAAGCATGGATGCTTTGAGTCAGTACGACTCTGGGTTACAACGTTTGAGCCTATGGAAGTAGCACCAGCCATAGGAAGTTCAAACTGAAACGACTCGTTCTGTTCACTGAAGTTTGCATCAAGACTCAAGATAGCCTATGGAAGTAGCACCAGCCATAGGAAGTTCAAACTGAAACGACTCGTTCTGTTCACTGAAGTTTGCATCAAGACTCAAGATTACATCGGAATGGCAACTGCAGTATTACTCTTCATGTCAACATTGTTCGTTCCCCTGCAGTTGGAACTTGGAACCAGTATCTCCATTGAATTTAGTAGTATGTTATTTAGCCGTTTGTTCCCCCTCAGTTGGAGCGAGTATCGCGGTTGAATTTAGTAAGGGGGTTAGTTCATTCTGGTACCAGTACCACCAGACGATGCTTTCGCAGCAGCAGCACAGTTTCATTTTGTTTACTTGTACCAAAACAGTTGTTGGGTACCGTATTACAGTACTGCACCTGGAAGCCTTAGTTCCTACTTCCCAGTAATGGAGCAGAGCGGCACATAAACTCAAGTTGGTACCGAGCTGGTTGGTGTATTGTTGACTATTTTTTTGTGGATGTTGTGTGTTTTCTCAGAAGTAATTGCTGCAAGTATAGCTTGGGGAATTATGTGGCATTGTCACCAACAAAATGTAGAAGACTCAACCTTTAATAGAGGGTACACATTGTCGCCAACAAAATCTTGAATGAATCTTTAATAAAGGGTGGACCTAGGTTGAGTACATTGGGTGGGAGTGTGATGAACAGTTCATATCTGTTGGCTTGCCATATAGTCTTACCTCTTTAAATTGGATGGGTACTTGCTGTCAGTATTCAGTAAAGTGTAAGACTTGGTTATGTTTGAGCTTCTAGAAGTAGCACCCTGGTGAACTTCACCAAAGTAATTGCAGTTCTCGTAGCTCCTCTCTGAAAATTGCAGTAATGCTTGACAACAATGGTTTGATATCATAATGGCAACTACAGTATTACCTTACCAGTCGTATGAGTATTGCTTTACTGACATTGTTACTTCTAACCGAAGCTTATAAAATATCTAAATAGTACATGCATAGGAGTGGGCTACTCAACTCTGTTCTATGGGACATACTAAGAAATCTTAGCATTTCATGTTTTCCAGAGATCTTACATTCGTACCGTGCAGCTAACTCTAATGCCCACGTTGTAGTTACATAGCCAGCTTAGACTTCTCGAGGCCACGGTGAGCTAATTACTTTCATATTTCAGAAAGGTGGGTGGTTTAAGTATGGGACTATGGGTAGGATATACCTAAATTTTACTTTCCTGCATTTGTTGTACAATCATTCAGGTTAAATTTAGCATCCTCAAAATGAATCCCTTTGTAATTTAATATTTTTTAAGTTATGAGATTGTCCTTATTAATGTTGGTGTATAACGAGAAATCGTTAGACTACTCAGGGAAAAATATTTCAGAGAAATTTGATGCTCTTAATTCTTGCCAGTCCTGAAGCAGATCCTTCATATATTGATTATCTGATTTGATTATGTGAAGGAATATGAAACTAAGGACAAAACGGCCTGGATGGAAGTCCCTTGTGCCTCTGCAATTGACCAGGAAATCCGCCATGCGGTTCTTTTTGTTTCCTAAGGTTCAGGCATCCGGTCAATCGCCAAATGATACTCCAGTTTATCTTAATGTCTATGATTTGACACCCATGAATGGCTATATATATTGGGCAGGCCTTGGTATATTTCACTCTGGAATTGAAGGTTCTTGTCTAACTCTCTGTCATTTCCATCTTTTCTTTGTTAATGTACAATTTGTGCGCTGGTTCATTTTGTGTGCTTATATTTACTGGCCATTTACTGGTGCTATATTTACTGGCCATTTCCCCTGGATTGTTCAGATCATTTCAAGTTGTTTGACTCTTTTTTTTATAATGGGAATATATTAATATCACAAAGATATCTACTCCCTCCAACCCATATTAGTTGGATTTGTATAGATTTGGATTATCTAGACATGTTTTAGTGCTAGATACATCCGAATCTAGACAAATTTGAGTCAACTAATATGGGTCGGAGGGAGTAATGTAATTCATCAATAAGGAACAGCTTACTTTTATGTACCTTTAGTTTCTCCAATCTAGCTGTTACTGGTTACTTGAGTATGCACTAGGTAAAATCTAACCCCCCTACCTAAATGATCCGTGCTCTGCATAGTGGGATTCTGGGTAATAAAAGTACTTCTGGCCATCTGGATTTACATGCATACCATCAGTATCATAGCAATTTAGCATGCAGTGCCTTGGGCATTCAGACAGAGATTATGGCACAGTGCATATAAGCTAGATCATATTGCTACATTCACATATACCTCCTGATTATTGATTTCTTTAACAGAAACAAACATGGGTGGTTGGCCCAACTACTTTAAATATTATGAAATGGGAGAAAAATATTAATATCTCTTGATGTTCATGGGCCTCTTTATATGACATTATGATTTAGACTTCTATTTCTATCTGAAATTGGTTATTTATAAAGGTGAACGAACAAATGTTTTTGGAAATCTACATGGATGTAAACGCATCTTGTAGAAGTAAAATAGGGATCATTCTGGATTCTTGAGTCAAGTGTTGTTAGGACATGCTATTAAAAAATTCTTCTACTAGTCTGCTGTCACAAGAGGATGGATCTTTAGGAGACTCTTTAGGAGACATGTATTTGCGTCCAGACAACGTTACCCGTCTCTTCTGCTTTGCTGTCTTCATGCAAATAAAACTGGGCAATTTTTTTGGAACGTGATTTCAGAACTGATCTGAATAAGAATTAAGTGAGACGTATATTTGGAGACGTGTATTTGAGTCCAGACAACATTACCTGTCTCTTCTGCTTTGCTGTCTTCATGCAAATAAAATTGGGCAGTTTTTTTCGGAACGAGATTTCTGAACTGCTCTGAATAAAAATTAAGCGAGACATATATTTGAGTCCAAACAAAACATTACTGTTTCTGCTTTGCTGTCTTCATGCAAATAAAACCGGGCATTTTTTTTGTAACAAGATTTCAGAATTAATCTGCGTAACGATGTATTCTGATTGCCTTTCTTTCTCATGTGCAGTTCATGGGGTCGAATATGCATTTGGAGCACATGATTATCCTACGAGCGGGGTATTTGAGGTAGAACCTCGTCAGTGCCCTGGTTTCAGATTCAGGAGATCGATATTTCTTGGCACGACGTGCTTAGATCCCATCCAAGTCAGGCAGTTCATGGAGCTGCAGTCAGTAAACTACAACGGAGACACTTACCATCTTATCATGAAGAACTGCAACCATTTCTGCAAAGATATGTGTTACAAATTAACTGGCAGCAAAATTCCCAAGTGGGTGAACCGGCTCGCCAGAATAGGTACTGTACCTTTATGCAAGTGATGGTGCTTATTATTAGTTGTTTAATGGTTCCATAAAGCAAAGATTGTTCTTACAGTGATGATTGCAGCATAGTCAGAATGCGTTGAGCACTTTGATAGTTATCACCACTAAAATTCCATCTCCACTTTAGTTTCCTGAAATGTTTCTGTAAAGCTGTACTTTTGCGGGTCACATCACCTGCTAGTGTGATTTATTAGTCTTCACAGCAGTGTGACTTGAGACCTTGACGGAATAGAGAGGACTTGAAAATTCTGGCTTTGTAGAAAGGACTTGACGGAATAGTTTTTTATCAGCTGAATCATCTGCTAAAGAGCGCTATTAAACAGACATTGCATTCAGCACAGGCTAACTAATATGAAAACTCTGGCTTTGTAGTTTGGGACCATGGTCCATGCATAGAATTTCTGGTCCATTTGAAGCCCTAAAAGAAATAGGACTCAGGTACAGTATATTTTATGAATTGAGGAATTCATCTGTGTTGTTTTTGTACAGGTGCCATCTGCAATTGCCTCCTCCCGGAATCGCTCAAGATCTCCCCAGTGGGCCACGACCCAAATAGCCAGCCCGAAGACTGCGAGAAGAGGCGTCTGAGGAATCCGCTGAGCTGTTTCTCCTCCATCTCCAGCCAGCGACAGCTCCCCCCGTCGTCCTCTTTCCCCCCGTCGCCCGTGAAAGAGCCCGTACCACCGAGCTGCTCGTCGAAAAAGTCCGGCGCCGCGTCGCTGAGGAATAGGTAGCCAGTCAGTGTAACTTTTGATACTACCACCAGGTTGGCTAATTCGGGCAGCGGCGCATCTGGACGGCACTAGCGTGTGCCGTCACGGCTGCCAGTTGATTTTTTTCTTATCTCCGCTCTAGCCTAATGCTTGTCGATGTTGTTGTTGTTGTATCATGTAATCCCCGTCATTGTGGCTACAGATCTCATTTGGGTGTATGGATTCAGCTCGATTCCACCGGCTCTTGTACTCAGAGATAGACTGGACTGGATGGATCTGTATATTAATCCGTTATTCTTTCAGCTCCTCCTGTATTGTCGTGCCTGGTCATCTTGAGACCCCGTACTGAGCGTGTGCCCGCTGAGCTGTTTGTCGAAAAAGTCTGGTGCCGTGTCGCTGAAGAATAGGTAGCCAGTGTAACTTTTGATACTACCAAGTTGGCTAATCCGGGCACTAGCGTGTGCCGTCACAGCTGCCAGTTGCTCTTGTACTCGGAGATATACTGGACAGAATGGACCTGTATATTAGTAATCCTCTATTCTTTCAGCTCCCCATGTATTGCCATGCCTGGTTTTCTTCTTGTGCTTTAGGCCCCATACTGTTAGCATTTGGTTTCTGCTGTCATCAACTCTAAAAGAGCAATTCAGTGTTGATCAGTAAAACCCAGCGTGATAGACTGGACAGAGTGGATCTGTATACTCCCTACTATCCATATTACTTGTCGCAGACCCCCCTCTCCCTGTATCATCCGGTCATGGGGCTGATCATCTTCTTCCTTTGTGCTTTAGGTCCCATACTGTTAGCATTTGATTTCTGCTAGTATGTCATCAACTGTAAAAGAGCAGTGAAACCCAGCAACCTACACTTGCTGCCTTTGTTTTGTTATGGCCATGCTGTTTCCACGTGATTCCTGAAGATCGAGCAGTTCGCTGGCTTTCGCTCTAAAAAAAGCACATGCCAGTTCTGAGTTGAGCCGCAAAGGCATGTACTGTACCTGTGGATGTGCATCTGGACCAACCAACTACACCACACAGGTGACTGCATAATTCAGTCGTTCGTACTGCCACCGAGCGTGACAGTTTGCGGGCGGGCGCTGAAAGTTGTCTTGATGCTCCTGCTCCGATCTCATCCGTCGTACAGCTCCAGGGGGGAGGCATCACATCCTCCTGGATAAGAATGCTCCTCCCCCCCCTATCCCATGATGCCTCCTGGGCTAAGCAAAGCGAAGGCATAGCAGCAGCAGCAGCAAAGGCACTACTACTCCTCTTTGGCGTATTCCGTCGTAACCTGCGTCTCGCCCCACAGCGATTGATGGTGATGATTTAGCCACGGCCAGCGATCGCGACCGGTTCGAGGAGAACGACGATGTCTCCGGACTGTGCGTCTGTGTTTTGTTTTACTCGCTGATAGTGTTGCTGCAGCCACGGACGTCCATGTCCCTGTCGAGCGCGCGGTAGATGACGGAAGGACCGATTAGGTAGAGGAAAAACGCACACACATATTAGGGGCACGTTTGTTTGGTAGCGTGCACATGGTCTAGCCAGGCCCATGAACCATAAAATCTGGCCTATTGGTTATCCGCATACACTTTTGGGGCATGAGTCCGAACCTCAAAGCACTTCTCAGCCATACCCGAAGACAACACTCGATTCAGCCGTTTTCCTGAAGCCAGCCTCTCTGCGTGCAAAATGGGGAACACGGCGACGGAGCTCGTGCAGGCAGGGAGATGGCGAGAGACCGCGCGCGGCCGTAAAGATCTGGCAGGAGGAATTCGCTCACCGCCCTACTACTCCCCTCCTTATTTAGAGACTGCGGTGTACTAACCTCAAATCCAAATCCACCATTCCACCACCCCATCGAGCTTTTGACCCATCAGATCTAGATCGATGTCACGAAGATACCGGTCCTGCCTTCTTCACCGGCGAGAACAACGTTAGTTGGGAGTCCTGCTTCACGATGGAGCTCGTCGACGGCGATCCTGCCGCCTACTCACGTGAACACGGCCACAACGAGCTTGTCGACAGCAAAGTCGACCAAGGCGACGGTCGGGGTGGTGGAAACTCCATCGACCACGGTGAAGGTCGGCCTACCGGCACTCCTTCGTCCCCTACCTCTATGTTGCATCTTCTGAAAGATGTTTTAAGAAACCTCTCACATTTGGATAGCTGTACATAGATCTTCTTGTATGAGTTAGTTACCGTGAGCATGCATAATTTGTTTATCACTGTTGTGTGAACTTCTGCTTGTTCCTAGTTTCCGATGCTTCTTGTTCATCACTGTATAACCTGTTCATCACTGATGCTCTGCTTATTCCTACTTACTAATGTTGCTTGTTCATCATGTATAATCCGTTCATCACTGATGCTCTGCTTGTTCCTAGTTACTATAAGCATGTGTAGCACAATTTGTTTGTAGGGCATCATGCTTAGCGTCCTATTCATTACTGTAGGACAATTCGCTGAACAAGTCACAAGACCTTCCTGGAGTGGTTGTTATAACTATGGAGCCTGAGAATATTATTCCCATTCGAGCCATGTACATGCCAAACCAATGGTGTGAGAGCCTTCTCTATCTCTGTTAGTTATAAACAGGGTCCGTGAATTTGTCAAAGAAGGGGTTAGGTGTGACCAGAGCTTCAAAGAGATTTATCTACAACGTATGTGCAATGATGTTCTTGACTTTACTAGAAAGGAACTCACCCTAACTCATGTGTACAACCATATGAGGAAGTGGAAAAGGAAGTGGGCTCATGTGCGCAAGCTCAAGGATTTGGATGGCGTCGAATGGTCTCCGGACACCACGTCCTTTGGGATGGATAACGCTAGGCAGACAAAGCTGTCTCGAGTTGTGATAAATTGTTCAATTCATGTTTACCTGTTTCAAGATTTTTCTCCGCTTCTTAAATAACAGAGTTTTGTTTTGTCTAAGATTTTTCCGGTGGATCTCCTTCCTAACCCAGTAGAGAACTATGCTCGGATGGAGGTCATCTTCACGCCCAAGCCTCTCATTAAGAAGCATCTGTACACCACCCACACGCTGATCATGGCCATGGACCAACTAGCTGATAATAAGATCCAAGTCAGTTGTACACTTCCATGCCTATCCGTGAGAGGAGGGAATGACTGAGGTGTTGGCTTCGCAGGCACTACTGAGAGGAGGGACTGCTTATGCATCAATGTTAGTCCTACTACTTACTGGTCTTAGCTGTATGATGGTGCAGATGATCTGCTTGAACAAGAACTTGTATATTTTGGGAGGCGGTGAAATATCCACTCCATTAGCTAGGGCTGATGAAACTGTGGTCGATGTAGTACATAGTAACCCCTCCAATGATGAACTGCTTGTGCTAAACTGCTAGTGTGTCATTTAATTTGATGAATTACTTTTGTGTCATGTGATTGTGATAAACTGCTTGCGGGTATCCTCATCACTTTAATGTGAGAGGTTACCACAGCGACTACACAGGTTGCAACTAAATAGATGTGTCTGTGTACTCTTTTTGTGTGTGGAAAGGAGCATATATTAATATCAACGAAGATACCTATTACACCCAGTCTCTGCAACAACGCAGTGCCCTAGCGACATTACAGATGCACACAGCCAAAAAAGAAAAGGAGAAATTAAAAAAAGAAGCCCCGCTACAACAGTCTATTCCTTGTAACAGTAGTACTAACACCACCAAAACAGCACCAGAAGTCCAGCTTGTCCAAAAGCGATGCCTCTAATAAGGAAATAGTGCACAAGCGTCGTCGTCGTCCGATCATAGATCTTAGGTTTTCGCCCTGAGAAAAGTTCTTGCTCGCAAAACAATTTTTTTAACAAGATCATTGTTAGATATAACCAATTAAGGCCGGTCCTTGGATTTTTATCTTGCAAGATCAGACATTGAAACACGTCTGTGTATTTAGTGGGATGATGCAAACAACCAAACCACTATTGTCCACTCATGCAAAAAATATACAGATTATCAAACGGGCTACCCAAGCTGATCCAAAGTTTATTTCTGTCTGACACTGCCTGTCTCGGCACTACCAGACCGGGCCGAGGAAGGCATGCACGCTACCAAACGCACACTCCTAGTAGAGTACTTTTGATCGATCATTCAGGTCATCTTTGCAGCGGGCTTATCTACGCGGGAGAAAGGCTTTTAAGGTGACGGCTTGCTAGCTGGGTTCGATGCCGCAATCATTAGCTGCGGATAATGGCCGCTGTTTTTTTGCTCCGGTCGACACGTCTGACGTCTAGTCGTAGGATGCTATTATGCCGCCACTTAGCTAGGGGAGCTGTACACTTGTTGTACGCGCCAACCAAACCAACTCCTGCTCGTGTTGCTTCTTCTGTATCTGATGATGCTCAGCATCAGTGCGGCTGTGCCAGTACGCAATGAATGATGATGAACAAATAATGGAACATCAGGTGGTGTTTTTCCTCCCTTTTTATGTGTGTAAAGCCCAGAACAGTGGTGAGGCCCAGTCAGTTGGCCCAGACCAGAAACAAATTAGGAATGTGGGCAAAATAAACAAGAGGCGCAATGCACATATACATATGCACCCTTTGTTTTTTGACACGACTAGCTAGCTAGTTTGTCATCACGTCATTAGTTGCCCCCACTTCATCATAATCGCTTGCATGATGATGCACCCATAATACTTACTACAAAGATTACCAATAGATAATGTACATATCTTCGCACATACTAGATTAATTCCTCGTTAGGGATCAACAACTGACGATAGTACTACCAATACGCCAATACTACTACACTTCTTACAGTAGTTCTGACTTTGCTACTGCTGCTGCAACGTGCCCTGCAATTCCTGTTGATTAATTAATTAACGTTGATCACGGTGAACTAGAACTGTCTGATCCAAATCAGCTGAATTGATCGTAGAAGTAGCCGCCGGTCGCCAGGTCCAGCATGTAGTTGTTGTAGGCGTACTCGCTCATGTACGTGAGGTCCGCCTCCATTTCCTCCATCCCGAACTGCCCCGCCGTCGCCGCCGGGTGGTGCGTCACCGTCGAGAACGACGACGAGCTCGGGCTGCTGCTGCCCCCGCCGCCGGTTGTCGCCGCCGCGGCAGCCATGAACTTGTTCCTCTCGTCCTCCGTCTCAGCCAACCTCTCCTTCAGCCTCAGCAGCTGCACAGAGATATAGACATGTTAGTACAGCACAACCAGCTTGCTAGCAGCCAAGAATCCAGTCATGTAGAGAGAGAGAGAGGACTAGCTAGGTAGTTTGCACGGCTAGCTGCGCGTACGTACGTACGTACCTCGGCCTCGAGGTGGCAGTTGTGCACGACGACGGCGTCGTGCGCGGCGCGGAGCTTGGAGAACTCCTCCTCGATGAGCTTGCTCTTGTAGCGGGCGCGGCGGTTCTGGAACCACACGGCCACCTGCTTCGTGTCCAGGCCCAGCTCGGCCGCCAGCTGCACCTTGCGCGGCGTCTCCAGCTTCCGCTCCTTCCTGAAGCTCATCTCCAGGAACTGCGCCTGCTCGTCGGTCAGCTTCCGCTTCTTCGCCGCCGCGTCGTCGCCCTCGCCCACCGCCGTGGAGGATTGCCTCGCCTTCCGCCTCCGCCGCTGCCGGCCGGCCTTCTTCTGCTCGCCGCCTACATGATCCACATGCATTGCGGCCGGTTAGAAAAGCGCGTTCGCTACCTAGCTTGCAGTTCAGCCTTGCACGTGCGCATGGAATACGAACTTACCGGCGGAGCCTGGCGTGGCGTCGTCCGCGGCGAAATGCTCCGGGAAGGTGTCGAAGGAAGGGAACAGCAGCATCTCTTCCTCCTCGGGGCTCATCTTCCTCGTTCAAGCAAAGTTAAGAGCGACACGAAATCACTACTACTAGCTCTTCTGTACTACTCTCGTGCTAGCTTAAATATTTGATCGGCTCTGGTTGATGGATGCTTTGGGCTTTGGAGCTTGGATATTTCGAGAGAGGGTGTTCAGCTGCAAGCTGCTGTGCTGTCCAGTGACCGGTGTCCGAGTTTGTGAGGTCGGAGCCTTGGAGGAATTTATAGAGAGGGAGATGCGAGGGTACTGCAGTCTGGCACTAGTAGTAACACTTGTGAGGGAGAGTAGTGTAGATAGGAGTTGTGGCTTAAAAATTCTTGGTGTGGAGCCACGCACGAGAAAGCGATGTGTGTGTGTCGTGCTGTTAATTGTCATCTACTAATACTATTCCTACTGACGATGATCGCTGTGTCTTGTGTGCTAGTATCTGCAAACAAGGCGAGCGATCGAGAGCGAAAGCTTAATTGACATGCTTACGTTGTAATACTCTCCCCTGATTAACAACACAGTGCGTCTTTTGGCGACGGACGATTTTCGTGGCGAAGACTGTTGAATTCATGTGCATTTTTTGCTTTCCACCGATCCCAACTTACATGCTCGATCGTAGCTGGTGCAAAAAAAAGTTACTATTACATCCATCTGGAATTAACTGATTCTAGGGGTGGTGGGGTTCGGTTTAGACCGATAATTCGGTCTTTGTAACTCGGTATATTTCAAGTCCGGTCTTCTAAACATAAAGACCAAAATATACTCACTACTCTTAATGCCTGACAATTTTGGGTACCGATAATTTGGTTTCAAGTCCTTGGGTCATGACCGAATTGTTGAATGACATTGTCACCAAAGAACTTGGACACCGTTTCAGTTAAAATTTTAACATTTTTCCAATGCATATATCCATATCAGTTAGCAGGAAACATTTAACAACACCAAAGAAAACTATATATTGTAGATCGATCAACATCACACGGTCCAGAAGGTCTATTCAGTTACCGGGAACTAATGACCGATTTGACTGAACAAAATTCGGTTTTTCAAAAAATTTACTGCCCAATATTTTGATCCGTCTATTCTGTTTCAGTCTCGGTCCTTTTTTGTTTTGGTGTTTGAAACTTCCAAGCCGGATATTGCAACTTGAGTGTGAATGAATGTGCGCGATATGCAAAGCTGCAGCAGTAGGTACTAGCAGCGGGTGGGACGCAGAAGTAGCTTGACCAAGGAGCTACCGGTTTTGAGCCGAGAGTTTGGGATACACAAGTTACCCATCTCGATCGGGTGGAGCTAGCGCATGGGGGCTGTTGTCGGCTTCCGGGGTCCGGCCGGGAGCGGGAGGGCACAGGACACGAGCTGGGCGCCTAGCAAGCCAAGCCGCCTGACGTCAACTCCTTGCATTGCATGCACGCTTGAGCTGTACCTTTCTTCAAGAAAAGTTGGGCACACCTGCCATGGCCAGATATCCATATTTCCAAGTGTACCAGCAAGCACACGCCTTCATATCTCGCGCTCGTAAAGTAGTAGATCGATCTGATACGACGGATCAATGGAGAGCATGTGAAACGTCGATCCTCGATCGCTTAATTATTTGACCGACCGAGGGCGCACGCGTGTTCGCGTGGGGATGGATGGATCGACGATCCTCCCACCCGTCGACCCAGGAGGTTCCTTCCGGCTTCTTCTCTCTTATGTAGCTCTACCTCTTTGCGGCTGACCTGTCTATCTCCCGCCGTAGGACGGCCTGTAAAGTTTGTGCGAACAGTACTGCTCCCTTTCTGCGACACGACGGTTCCATGGAGTACGCGCGGTGCTGAATCTGAATGGCGGCTACAATTTTGGGCAGCTTTGCAGCATTTGCGTGCATGATCCTGTGCCTTTCCCTTGCTACAACTACAATGGTGGCATGCCGAATGCCAACTCGCCACGCAGGCGTTCTACTGCTCCAAGGAACGCATAGCCGAATTAATGAATGCAGACAGTACTACTACTGCTCCTTTATCCATGGCTGCATGCATGGTCAAACTTCACAGACCACAGACGACGTTCGGGCCGGGCTAAAAATGAAAATGGAAGGACGAAGTTAGGCACACCTACAGCATCACGTACCTATGTTGCCTACGCATGGCTAGCGTTCGTCAGTTGTTTTCGTTTTCTTCACAGTCGTCAGTTGCTTCGGTCGTGTGTCGCATACTTTCACTGGTTAGATATCTTGCCTCACGACTTGGAAAATGTTGGGATATCTTGTCCGATCCCACGCAAATGCTTTTCTGTGCTTTTGCGACGTAGTACGTGTTGACCTTCAATGCAAGCGCCGTGCCATCCAACGGACAACACAATTACTATATATACAAAGTCGTGGCATGAGCTTGCAACCTCGATCGATGTACGCCATAACAATATAATATTCTGAACAAATTATTGGTTAGCACTTGTGTAACATCTCAGCATTAGAGCTTAGAAATAAGCTGAACACAGATGTGTACATTGCGTTCATGCATAGAAAATCCGAATAATTTTCGCGCTTTTGAACAAAACTTGTCAAAATTAATGAAGCTTCTCTTAACCTGATGGAATTGAAGTAGATCATCAAGTTGAGTGCGATAAGTTTTAATATGACCTTTGCTAAAATTTTATTTTGGGTAAGGGAGATTTGATCTAAGGGTAGATCAAATGTAATAAAAGTTAACCCTACTATATTACTTAATGGTTCATATTTAATCCTTAAGTAATCATATCCTTGTAATCATTACACATTCATGAATACCAAGTTATAAATATAACTTAAGTAATAGGATTATATAACAACTAATTTTTGATCTATCTTAATCCCATCTATTTATACCATGAGTATCATGGTAATACTTATCCTTAACTCTTTAGTGAGATTGAGTAGGAAAGAAACCAAGTCCAGATCATTCACCATATATCTTTCTTTCCATATCAATCTTTATCATCTCTAATGAACCCTATCTTAATATTTGTTGTTCATCAATGTTGAGCAATCAACTATTGATTCACCAATTCTTAATCTATCAATTCTTGACCTATCAACTCTTGACCATATCATAGCATTCACTTAAGGCCTATAAAGAAATAAGTAAGAAGGGGTAAATAGTAATGCTAGAATTGAATATCATCTATAGGATGGAAGAGTTTGGAGAGAATGAAATCATTATGATAATTGATGGAGTTAACTCACTCCTAAATAGATAGAAGAGTTATCTGGAAGATATAATTACAAGGATGAATTCTGAAAATAGTTACCAAGGAGTAATCCTATTGGATCAAGTAGGTATAGTCAATGAGTAATATCTCATAGTTAGATAGAGACACTAAGAAGATAACTATAATACATTTGTAATGTTGTATTGATGAGGCCTTGATTAGCCAACTGGAAACCTAAGCCATAAATGATCAAAGGAATATAATGATCATGTTTAAGTCACCAAGTTTGAATGCTTATATCATGTATATTATCCTAGATTAGTCATTACAAGTCACATTAATATAATGTGAGGTTGGGGTATTTGTTACTAGAGTTAAGTAGAGAGAAGATAGTATGATTAAGATGATGTTAGAGCAACATTGGATTAGAGAAGTAGTATTTTCCTCTTTGAAAATACTAAGCACTTGAGGTGAAGTAGAATTTGACATATACATCTACTGGAGTAATATTAGTGGTGGATGATTATGGAAGAGTATGAATGGAGTTAGAAGTAACCACTTGTTGGATTGGAGGTTATCAGCAATAGAGTAGTTGATATAGCAAAGTATAGATATGAAATGATTATGAAAAGCTTTAATGACAAGCTCATTGGATTTATAAATGGAATGAGAAGAATAAAAGGTGGATAAGAAGATTATGTAAAGCAAAGCTCATCCTGTTAGCACATGATGATGGATATAGAGAAGTAATATATCTAGGAAAGGAATTCCTTAATTAGAAGCCCAGGATTGTGAATTATGGAAGAATTCTTGGTAACCACTAAACCCTAAATCTATAACCAAACTTAACATCCATCTCATCTGTTGGATAAATCATTTTATTTCCACAATGGTTCATAGGAATATTTTCCTATAGCAAATTCCTCAAGTATATCTTTGACACTTTCAAACCTTTAAGTCATGTGTATCACATAATTGGGAATCAATATAAACCATTATGCCCAATATTATATCCATATATTAATCACACTTAAGCAAGTAATGATTAGCTAGTTCCAGAAAACAACTATTCATATTTTAAATAAGAAGAGTGGTTAGGATTCACGTGTTATTTGGTTTTAAATAATAGAATTCACCATATAAAAATTCCATTATTATTATGAGTTAATGAGAATAAAATCTCATTAGTTAATAGTAATGCATTCTATAATAAGTTTGTGGATATTAGCTCAATTAAAATTCATATCAAAGGCCCTCACAAATAATAATATAAAAAGTATATATATAAAGGAAATAAAGAAAATATCACAATATATAATAAAAGTTCACTAATTGATTCTTAATAACTTTATTGTTGCTGCAAGTATTCAGCAAATAAAATGCCATAAAGAAAAGTTCAAACCAAATATGAAAATACAAATCTAGAAACAAAACAGAAAACAGAAAGGAAAAATAAACAAAAAAATAACTTCTGGCCGCAGCCCATTCCCTCACTTGCCAATCTACCACCTATGGGCACCCCGCAGTAGCCCAATTTTGGCCCAACAACGAACCCAGCTCGTCGCCACCGGGGCTGATAGGTGGGACACCGATAAGGACTGCGGGTTGAGTTTGACTTTTGCCAGTTTTTTTTTGCGAAATATCCATTGTCGTCTTCCTCGCAACGTCACAAGCAGCTGTCTGTCGGCATCGCCGCCGTCCGCCGCCGCGCCATGACGTACGCCTCCGTCCAGATTCATGCCGCCGCTCTTCAGAGCATATAAGATGTACTTCTGTTGCCGTGAAGAATCCCCCACATGCCACATCTCCCTCTCTTTCTCAAAATTCCCATCGTACCAAAACCCTAGTTCACCGATGGAACCGCTGTGCTGTCCTGGTTCAGCTCGTGGAAGGAATCGACCGCGCATCCTCTTAATCGAGCTCCACGATCTCATCTTCCCGAAGTCTGGCCACCGCTCTCGCCATCAACTCCGGTCACGATTCGCTTCCCCATCACCTTCTTCGCGTTCCTGGCGAGATTGTGCATCTCGCTATCCCCTTCGATTCGCTCTTAGCCGTCTCTACCGTCTTGCCCACAAAGGTAAGAGCTTGCCACCCTTGGAGCTCGTCGGAGTTGGTGCTCCGGCGACCAAAAACCAGCCGCGCCACCACTATTCGACTCCCCGCATCTTGCTGAGTCGAATAGGACCATCCCCGCGTGCCCGCATGCCTTCAATCCGAAGAGCAAGCCACGATCTGAGGATCATCCTTGGGGTGATGTCAGTGTGACATCACGCTGATGTCATATATCATTTTATTATTTCCTAAATTGAGTTATTCATTTCTGTAATAAATAAAAACCTGAGATATGATATGGCAAAGATCCCACCAGTCAGTGACTGGGGTAGGATAGGCTCTGGTGAGAAAAACCCTTTATTTCATGCTGACATCAGCATTACCTAATAAACACAATTAGTTATTTAATTAACAAATTCATAAAGTGATTCAATCTTATAAAATAAATGACTTTTGTTTTGTAATTCAGAAAAACATGTTTAATGTATGAAATTTTTTAGAAAAATAAAATCTACAACTTAAAACTATTATCAAATATTATTATGATGATTATTTAAATAAATATTATTTAATAAAAGTTTTATAAGCAATAAAACTTTGATAATTCATATTTTAATTATGGCAAATGTTAAAAATATAAATAAAATACCAAAAAATCTTAGAAAAATAAGAATTGTAATTTAAAACTATAATCATACATTATTATTTCACTTAATTAAATATTTGTTAATTATTAAGTATTTATAAGGTAATAAATTTTTTAAAAATCATATCTTATTATTTATAGTTCACAAAAATAAATGTAATATATCAAAATGATCACAAAAATAATATCTACATGTTAAAAATATAATATTCCACTTTTAAGTTAAATAAAAAGTTAAACACTTTAATAACTTGGATTTAAACCTATTTCTTTAGTTAATAATTCATATCAGGGTGAATAAAATTTGCCAATATTCTAAAATTAAATAATTAAAATCTAATAAATAGTATTAATCTTAAATATTGATAATAGGAAGTCAAAATGATTTAACACATTTTAAATACAATTCTATTTGATTTATCATTCAACATTAATGTATATTATTATTCAAATGGAGTTACCAAATATTAAATTCTCAAGATTATTACTTTGACTTCATAAAGTCTATTACCACTATTTTAACCACAAGTTTATAAACAAATCAAAACATTATAGTGAATTATTAATTAGTAAACAATATTGTTTACTTATTCATAAACCATAACCACATCCTTATCGGGAAATAAATCCCTTTATACATTTACAATGTAAAGAAACCACTACCAAATAAAAGTATAATCCTTCCTAATTAACTCTAAAGAAAACATTATAAAGTAAATAAGCTACAAATATTATAAGCATAGTACCTTAAGTCCATCTATACCTTTAAAGTTAACTTTAGTCTATAATACTTTAAATAATGCTAAAGACTTTATTATATGCTTTATAGTTAACTTTGGTCTATTATAATTAATTTATAAAGTATCTTAATACCAAACCAACCAAGTTAAAAACCAAGATAGATAAGTCTCAAATACTAATGCTGTCATTATTCAAATGAAGTAATTCTTTATTACTTAAAGACTATAACTAGAAAGAACACCTCATAAGGTTAACTTAAAAGCTTAAATGCTTCTGCTTAGTTAAGTAAGATTTTCTTCTAATGTTATTTTTTTGCCACTTCAAACATCAAATGACAATTAATAATAATCACATTACATTAAGCTTTACTTATATACCTAGGATTCTTAACACTTCAGTTCCTTATAAATGTCATCACTTGCAAGGTAAAACTTGAAGATAAGATAATTCACATATAAGCAGTCCTTGATTAGCACATCTCATTAGTATATCTTATTATTGTATTCCATTATGTTTACATGTTGTTTCACACATACTCACAAGCCTTAATAAGAAGCAAAAGTATAAAACTTATCTAAAAGGACAACACATTCTAAAGTAACCATTTCCAGTGTCCAAACCCTAGAACAACGCTATCCCCGGGATTCGAGTTTACGAAATTGCATTACATTACTTATGCATAATAGCATCTTGCTTCTTTACACATTAGTCCTTACCAGACCAATGATGCTGATTTCAGATATTGGATCTTATATTGTCTTGAAGACCGTGAGTGCATAATCTTGCAATCACAAAAGGCAAGTTCACACTTGCTCATATCCTTTGATTATTTTCTGTAAAGTATTTTGCAAATCCATTATTGTCATCACCCGCATTTGAAAAAGGTCAGAAAACACTATTTTCATAATAATGTGAATATAGGTTATTTACCATGAGGTAATAACCTACTATGAAAGTTACAGTGGTAAAGGAACATATTATCTAGGACTTAACAACCAATGTCGCCAGTGATTCTTGCGCCGTATATTACGCGTTGACCATGAGATTTGGAATGGGACGGAGAAGTCAGCTGTATCTTTTCCCTCTCGCATGGAGCTGGATGTGCGGGTCGTGGTTGTTATCACTCGTAGCGTGCATATTAATTGGTAATTCGTAGAGGATATGCAGCATAGGTGGGCATGGTGTACACCAAGGAGACATGGTGTACTCAACGTCCCACGATAGTTCCGGCATCTGAACGGTCTGTACAAACCATTGCCGTAATTCAATAGGTGGGAATGGTGTACACCAAGGAGACATGCGGGGTCGCGGAGAATGCAGTGATTGGCTTGGATCTTAGGTTGGGCCTCAAACCAAGGAAGTTTGAACGGGGACATACTCCCGATCGTGCAACAAAACCTAAGGTCTCTCATGGGTAAAGGGACACACCTCTGCAGAGTGTAAGAAATGTATCTTGTTACTCCCTGTTTTGGGAAAGAGCTACGAACGCGACGGGAAAGGAACTCCATGAAAGTTCTAGTAAACCCGTGAAGGCTGACGGACATAGCTTTTCAAAATAAAAGCAACTTTTGAAGAAATTTTTACGAAAACCTGCATTGCCTACGACCTACGGTCTGTGGCTATAGATATAGTGCATCAAACACTCCTTTTCTAGTGAACTTGCTGAGTACGCTCGTACTCAACGTATCTTCTTAACCCTTGCTAGATTCTAAAGCCAGTACAGACGATGTCTACATCAAATCATATTCCAGGAATCATCATCAAAAGCTCAAGCTCTTCAATAAAGTCAAGAAAGTCAACATATACATCAACTCAAGTGAAGACGAAGTTACTGAGTAGATAGGAATATAATCTCTAGCCATAGAACCTATTTCTATAGTGTATTGCAATAGTAGCAATGCCAGACCATTAGTTAAGATACAAGTCTTAATAGTATGATAGTTTTGGAGTTATTTATTTCTGATTCTTCTTTGTAAGAAGTTTATTTCTCTCTCTTTAACCTAGAGTGTTCTCTGGATCTTGTGTAAAGAGTTGAGTTGTAACCTATAGTCATGTCTTGGACCTGCTATGTTTCTGTTGTACCACTCAGAGGGATGTAATACTAGTGGACGGTGTTTCATTGGTGTTATGTCAACGACTATAGTGTACTACATCATGCAGTGGTATGATGGGTCACCGCAACTTGCCACCCCTAACATGTGCATTTTTCGGCACATAGGGAAGAGGCAAAATATAAAAAAACTACTTATTTTGTTTTCTAAAACAATATTCACTCGTGCACGGAAGAGACCGCACATTTCGTGCTCTCCATGAGGTCAAAGAGCGAATGGGTCGTGAGAGAGGAATGACTTCGTGAGAAACAAATAGCTAATTCCAAATTTTCAAGAAAATCACAATTTCAAATAGGCAAGGTAAGCAAAGATGGCTATCATTAGGTAAACCTGGGCTTATCTAGGACCAGGCCAAAACATCCTGACACCAAATGCCTAGGCCCGAGCATAGGCTGGCCCGACCACTGGGTCGTAGGTTTAGGCCCGAGCCTAAACTGATGTAAGTACTAAAAAGCCTGGCCCGGCCCTACCACTCCTTATATCACCCACATAAGAGGACCGTGCCTGGCCCACCCTAACCACCGAGCTCAAAAACCTAGACCTAGGCCCGACTTGCCCGGGATTTTTAGGTCGATCCTAGGTTTCGACATTTCAACATCTTACACTTGGACTAGGAGTATGTTTTTCGTTACCACCTTTTAGAAGCAATTTTTTTACAAGGTTTGTTCCTATTTACCTGGTTGTACATGGTAGTTGTGTGCGTCTGCGTTGTAGAGGCTAGAAGCTAAACTCTTGTTGAAGGGGTTCGTAGCATGGAAAACAAAAAAATTCTACCGCATGCACACAAACAAGCCAAGATCTATCTACTAGATTGTAGCAACGAGTCGATTGGAGTACTCACCCTCGAAGATTCCAAAGCGGTTAACGAGAGCAGATTCTCGTGGGTGATGTAGTCGTACACTTGCCGATCTCAAGATCATGTAGACTATCCTTCTGGCGCTACGTTCCGGTAGCGCCTCCGCAGTTGGTCACAAGTTTGGTACTCGATGAAGACCTTCCTCTGCCTTGTTCTAGCAGGCGATGATGACTTCAAATCGCGAGGAGAGTGCTACAACCTCCGCTGCCTGCTGGAACAAGGGAGAGGAAGGTCTTCGTCGAGTACCGAACGTGTGACCGACTGCGGGAGCGCTGCCGTAACGCAGCGCCGGAAGGATCGTCTACGCGATCTTGAGATCGGGAAGAGTACGACTACATCACCCACGAGAATCCGCTCTCGTTAAACACTTTGGAATCTTCGAGGGTAAGTTATTCCATTGACTCGTTGCTACAATCTAGTAGATAGATCTTGGCTTGTTTGTTTGTATGCGATAGAAATTTTTTGTTTTCCATGCTACGAAACCCTACAGTGGTATCAGATCCAGGTCTATATGTAGATCTGTTGCACGAGTAGAACACAATGGTCATTGTGGGCATTGATGCTTTTATTGTCGATTGCTTCTTGTGTACTTTGCATCTTGCGGTATGTTGGGATGAAGCGGCCCGGGCTAACCTTACATGACATCGTTCATGAGACTTGCTCCACGCTTGACATGCAACTTGTATTGCATAAGTGGCTTTGCGGGTGCCTGTTTCTCCTAGCATAGTTAAGATCCAATTTACAACGGGTGATTAACAATACTAGTATCAATGTTGTGGTTCATGTTCGTAAGTTAGAACGACACTTATAGAAAGCCCCAAACCACGTAAAATATGCAAAGAAAGTAGAGGCGTCTAACTTTGTTTTGCAGGGGTGTGCAGTGATGTGATATGGCCATGATTGTGATTATATTTGATGTATGCAATGTTCCTTATTGTAAGTTGGCAACCGGCAGGAGCCATATGGTTGTCTTTAATTTATGTTAAGACCCGCGTGTCTATTCAAAGTAGTTGTAATAGTTGAAGCCGGTGGACGACAACCATGGAGAAGCGTCATTGACCTTGATGCAATGCCGGTGATGATGGAGATCATGTTCGTGCTAGAAGATGGAGATCGGAAGCAAAAAGAAGAAAGGCCATATCATATCACATATTATGAATTGCATGTGATGTTAATCCTTTATGCATCTTGTATTGCTTAATAGACGACGGTAGCATTATAAGATGATCCCTCATGCACATGAATTTCAAGTCATAAAGTGTTCACCCTTAGTTAGCACCGTTGCTAAAGCTTGTTGTTTCGAAGCACCACGTGATGATCGGGTGTGTTAGATTCCGCAAGTGTATACAACATGATCAAGCCAGATTTGCACATGCGGAAACTAAGGTTTGATCTTGACGAGCCTAGCATGTACAGACATGGTCTCGGAACACGGATCACCGAAAGGTAAAGCATGAATCATATAGTAGATATGATGAACATGACGATTGTTCGCCATTGAAACTATATCAACTCTCATGATGATCGGTGTTGATGTAGAGGATTTGGTTCGTGTGATCACTAAAACAATGTGAGGGATATTGTTTTGAGTGGGAGTTCACCTAGGTTAATTTTATTATTAATTTGAACTCAATTTGTCATAAACTTAGTCTAAACTATTGCAAATATGTTGTAGATCAATGGCAACCCCTACCATCAATTTTAATGCGTTCCTAGAGAAAGAAAAGTTGAAAAACAATGGAAGCAACTTCGCGGATTGGTTCCGCAATTTGAGGATTATCCTCACAGCTGGTAATTTGACCTATGTGCTGGATGCACCGCTGGGTGACCCACCTGCAGCTGATGCTTCTGATGAAGTAAAGAATGTTTACCTCGCTCGGAAGAATCAGTACTCCATAGTTCAGTGTGCTATCTTGTATGGTTTGGAATCGGAGCTTCAGAAAAGGTTTGAGAATTTAGAACCATATGATATTGTCGAGGATCTCAAATTGATCTTTGAGACTCATGCGGCAATTGAAAGTTATGAGGCTTCTGAAAAGTTCTTTAACTGCAAGATGGAAGAGGGCAGCTCCATCAGTGAGCATGTGCTTAAGATGTCTGGGCACGCAAACAAACTTCAAAGCTTGGGTATAGTGATTCCTAATGCTTTGGGGATTTACCGTGTCCTCCAATCACTACCACCAAGTTACAAGAACTTTGTGATGAACTACAACATGCAGAACATGAACAAGCAGTTGCCAGAACTCTTTGCCATGTTGAAATCTGCAGAAGTGGAGATCAAGAAAGAGCACCAAGTGTTGTTGGCCAATAAGACCACCAAATTCAAGAAAGGCAAGTCTAAGCAGAAGGGACACTTCAAGAAGGGTGGTAAGAAAGTTACTACGCCGGCGAAGAAGACCAAAGCTGGACCTAAGCCTGAAACTGAGTGCTTTTACTGCAAGGGAGAAGGTCACTGGAAGCGGAATTGCCCAAAGTACTTGGCGGATTTGAAGAACGGCAACATCAAGAAGAAAGGTATATCTGATATACATGTTATTGATGTGTATCTCACTAGTACTCGTAGTAGTGCCTGGGTATTTGATACTGATTCGGTTGCTCATATTTGTAACTCGAAACAGGTGCTGCAGAATAAACGAAAGCTAGCGAAGAACAAGGTGACGATGCGCGTGGGAAATGGATCAAAGGTTGATGTGATCGCGGTCGGCACGCTACCCCTTCATCTACCATCGGGATTAGTTTTATACTTAAATAATTGTTATTTGGTGCCTGCGTTGAGCATGAACATTATATCGGGATCTTGTTTATTGCGAGACGGTTACTTTTTTAAGTCCGAGAATAATGGTTGTTCGATTTATATGAGTAATATGTTTTATGCACATGCACCTTTGATAGATGGTCTATTCTTATTGAATCTCGATAGTGGAAATACACATATCAACAACATTGAGGCTAAACGTTTGAAATCAAGCGATAATTCGACCTATATGTGGCACTGTCGTCTTGGTCACATTGGAGTGAAACGTATGAAGAAACTCCATTCCGATGGACTTCTTGAATCACTTGATTTTGAATCACTTGAAAGATGCGAAGCATGTCTGATGGGTAAAATGACTAAGACTCCATTTTCTGGTATGATGGAGCGAGCTACGGACTTATTGGAAATCATACATACCGATGTGTGTGGTCCAATGAGTGTAGCATCGCGCGGTGGTTATCGTTATGTTCTTACCTTCACGGATGACTTGAGTAGATATGGGTATATCTATTTCATGAAACATAAGTCCGAGACTTTCGAGAAGTTTAAGGAGTTTCAAAGTGAGGTAGAGAATCAACGTAACAAGAAGATTAAATTTCTACGTTCTGGTCGTGGAGGTGAATATCTAAGTTACGAGTTTGGCGAGCATTTGAAGAAATGCGGAATACTTTCACAATTGACACCGCCGGGAACACCACAGCGTAATGGTGTGTCCGAACGTCGTAATCGAACTCTCTTAGATATGGTTCGTTCTATGATGTCACTTACAGATTACCGCTATCATTTTGGGGTTATGCATTAGAAACAGCCGCATTCACTTTAAATAGGGCACCGTCTAAATCCGTTGAAACGACACCGTATGAATTATGGTTTGGGAAGAAACCTAGATTGTCGTTCCTTAAAGTTTGGGGATGCGAAGCCTATGTAAAGAAGTTACAGCCGGACAAGCTTGAACCCAAAGCGAAAAAATGCGTCTTCATAGGATACCCGAAGGAA
Source organism: Avena atlantica (assembly GCA_910589765.1). Lineage (NCBI taxonomy): Eukaryota > Viridiplantae > Streptophyta > Magnoliopsida > Poales > Poaceae > Avena > Avena atlantica. The sequence continues at coordinate 44,771,260 of OU342737.1, forward strand.
ACTATTGGGTATACCTTCTATCATAGATCCGAAGGCAAAGTCTTCGTTGCCAAGAATGGATCCTTTCTAGAGAAGGAATTTCTCTCGAAAGAAGTTACTGGAAGGAAAGTAGAACTCGACGAGGTTGTCTAACCTTCTCTCGAAATTGCGAGTAGCGCAGCACCGGAAGAAGTTCCTGTGGTGCCTGCACCAATTAGAGAGGAAGCTAATGATGATAATCATGAAACTCCGGTTGAAGTTGCTACAGAGCCTCGGAGGTCAATGAGAACTCGTACCACTCCAGATTGGTATGATCCCGTTATGAGTGTCATGTTGGTGGACAACACCAATGACCCTGAGACATATGAGGAAGCGATGATGAGCCCAGATTCCAATAAATGGCAAGAAGCCATGAAATCCGAGATTGTATCCATGTACGAAAACCAAGTATGGACTTTGGTGGACTTACCGGATGGCCGGAAGGCTGTCGAGAACATATGGATCTTCAAGAAGAAAACAGATGCTGATGGTAATGTTACTGTCTATAAAGCTCGACTTGTCGCAAAAGGGTTTCGACAAATTCAAGGAGTTGACTACGATGAGACTTTCTCACCAGTAGCGAAGCTAAAATCTGTGAGGATTATGTTAGCAATCGCTGCATATTATGATTATGAGATATGGCAGATGGATGTCAAAACAGCATTCCTCAATGGAGACATTGATGAAGAGTTGTATATGATGCAACCCAAAGGTTTTGTCGATCCTAAAGATGCTAACAAGGTAGCAAACTTCAACGGTCCATCTATGGATTGAAGCAAGCATCTCGAAGTTGGAATCAACATTTTGATAAGGTGATCAAAAGTTTTGGTTTTATACAAACTTATGGAGAAGCTTGTATTTACAAGAAAGTGAGTGGGAGCTCTGTAGCATTCTTAATACTATATGTAGATGACATATTGTTGATTGGGAATGATGTAGACCTTCTTAATAGTGTCAAGGAATATTTGAATAATAGTTTTTCAATGAAGGATCTTGGCGAAGCAGCTTACATATTAGGCATAAAGATTTACAGAGATAGATCAAAACACCAAATATCATTGTCACAGAGTACATATTTGGACAAAGTTCTAAAGAGGTTTGGAATGGAAGATAGCAAGAAAGGGTTCTTGCCCATGTTTCCCAATACGACCTTGAGTAAAACTCAAAGTCCGACATCGGCAGAAGATAGAGAAAGGATGAGTAAGACTCCCTATACCTCAGCCATAGGATCTCTAATGTATGCCATGCTATGTACTAGACCCGACATTGCATATGCTGTTAGTTTAACTAGCAGATATCAAAGTGATCCAGGAGTGGATCATTGGACAGCGGTCAAAAACATCCTTAAGTACTTGAGAAGAACTAAGGATATGGTTCTTTCTTATGGAGGTGATGAACAACTCGTTGTTAATGGTTACACCGATGCTAGTTGGAACACCGATCCGGATGATTCTAAATCACAATCTGGATACGTATTTATTTTGAATGGTGCAGCAGTTAGCTGGAGGAGTGCAAAGCAAAGCGTTGTGGCGAGATCTTCAACTGAATCGGAATAAATGGCTGCTTCGGAGGCTTCACAAGAAGCGATATGGATGAAAGAGTTCATTACAGAGCTGGGTGTGGTTCCTAGTGCGCTGGACCCAATGTCTATCTACTGTGATAACATGGGCGCCATAGCCAATGCGCAAGAACCAAGGTCACACAAGAAGCTGAAGCACATCAAGCTACATTTTCACGCTATTCGAGAACATATCCAAGATGGGGATATAAAGATTTGCAAAGTACACACAGATCTGAATGTGGCGGATCCATTGACTAAACCTCTCCCGAGGGCAAAACATGACCAGCACCAAACTGCCATGGGTGTTCGGTATATTACCATGTAATCTAGATTAGATGACTCTAGTGCAAGTGGGAGACTGTTGGAGATATGCCCTAGAGGCAATAATAAATGTAGTTATTATTATATCTTTGTGTTTATGATAAATGTTTACATTCATGCTATAATAGTATTAACAAGGAAACATTGATACTTGTGTGATTTGTAAACTTAATTTGAAGTCCCTAGTATAGCCTCTATACATCACTAGCTTGTTGGTTGATAAATGATTGTGGTTTCCCTATCATGAACATTGAGATGTTATCAACAACAAGATCATATCGTTAGGAGAATGATATGGTGGACATACTCCTATAGATAAGCGTAGCATAAAGATCAAGTCATTTTAATAGTTCAATTGCTATATGCTTTCTGATACATAGTAACCTAATTCCTTCGACCATGAGATCATGCATATCACCTTTACCGGATGGATGCTTTGATGACATCAAACACCACACCGTAACTGGGTGGCTATAAAGGTGGCATTGAGTGTTCGGAAAGTATTGGTTGAGACACATGGATCAAGAATGGGATTTGTCCATCCATATGACGGATAGATATACTCTGGGCCCTCTCGGTGTAATGTCATCCAATTAGCCTGCAAGCATGTGACTGGCTCACAAGGGATCACATATCACGGGAACGAGAAAAGAGTACTTATCGGTAACGAGGTTGAACTAGGTATGCAGAGATACCGACGATCAAAACCTCGGATAAGTAAACTATCGTGAGACAAAGGGAAATTGGTATCGTATGTAAGTGGTTCATTCGATCGCAAAGTAATTGTAGAAATATGTGGGAGCCATATGAATTTCCAGATTCCTCTATTGGTTATTGTTCGGAGAAGTGTCTCGATCATGTCCGCATAATTCACGAACCGTAGGGAGACACACTTAAGGATTCGACGTTGTTTTGAGTAGTTATGGAATGATGAGAAAGAGACCGAATGTTGTTCGGAGTCTTGGATGGGATCCGGGATATCACGAGGAGATCCGGAATGGTCCGGAGAATAAGATTCATATAAGGAAAGTCCTGTTTCGGAGTTGGGGAATGTTTCCGGTGTTTTCATCGGGAATGTTCTAGAATGTTCCGGAATGTCCGGCACTCCAGAGGGGAAGGGTATATGGATGTGTTGTATCAAGTTGTTATGATTGCATCATGTACTAAGTGTCATCGCTGTTCCAAATAAAGGATTAATTCAAATCCTAGTTTGAAAAGTCAAATAGCTAAATTGAAAAGTCAAACGGCTAAATTTGGAAAGAGGAAAAGAGGAGGAAGGTGAAACCGAGTTGGGGAGGGAGTCCCTCCTCCCCAAGCCGGCGCACCACCCAAGCCGATTTGGGGAGGGACTCCACTCCCTCCCCTTGGCCGGCCGGCCCCTCCACCTATATAAGGAGGGGCAGGGCTCCCTCCTAGGATACACAAGTACCTCTCCTCCAAACCCTAGCTTGGCGCCACCACCTCCTGCAGCTGCCGCCGCCCCTAGGGTTGCCCTAGCCGCCGACTTGGGGTGCCCCAAACCCTAGACGCCGGCTCTATCACCTCCTCCTTGGTGTGTCTAAAACCTAGATCGCCGAGGAGCTCTCTCATACTCCACCATACTCGCTCCGACTTAAGGCGAAGCCCTGCGAGATCTCCCCTCTACTTCCGGTACCACGCCGTCGTGCTGCCGGAATCGCGAGGAGAGTGCTACAACCTCCGCTGCCTGCTGAAACAAGGGAGAGGAAGGTCTTCGTCGAGTACCGAACGTGTGACCGACTGCGGGAGCGCTGCCGGAACACAGCGTCGGAAGGATCGTCTACGCGATCTTGAGATCGACAAGAGTACGACTACATCACCCACGAGAATCTGCTCTCGTTAACCACTTTGGAATCTTCAAGGGTGAGTTCCTCTATCGACTCGTTGCTACAATCTAGTAGATAGATCTTGGCTTGTTTGTTTGCATGCGGTAGAAATTTTTTGTTTTCCATGCTACGAACCCCAACAATGATTTGTGAGTATTTCCACCTTGGACTATGGGTCCATGTAGTAGCTAGATGGTTGTATCTCCTCCTTTGTGCTTTCATGTATAGATCTTGTGAGCTCCGTTCATGATCAAGATCTAATCTATTTGTAATCATGCATGTTGTGTTTGTGGGGATCCGATGGATATTGAGATTATTATCACTAGCTTGTTGGTTAATATATGATCATGGTTTCCTGATCATGAACATAGAGATGTTATTAACAACGGAGTCATATCATTAGGAGAATGATGTGATGGACATACTCCTATAGATAAGCATAGCATAAAGATCGAGTCATTTTAATAGTTCAATTGCTATATGATTTCTGATACATAGTAACCTAATTCCTTCGACCATGAGATCATGCATATCACCTTTACCGGATGGATGCTTTGATGACATCAAACACCACACCGTAACTGGGTGGCTATAAAGGTGGCATTGAGTGTTCGGAAAGTATTGGTTGAGACACATGGATAAAGAGTGGGATTTGTCCATCCATATGACGGATAGATATACTCTGGGCCCTCTCGGTGGAATGTCATCCAATTAGCTTGCAAGCATGTGACTGGCTCACAAGGGATCACATATCACGGGAACGAGAAAAGAGTACTTATCGGTAACGAGGTTGAACTAGGTATGCAGAGATACCGACGATCATAACCTCGGATAAGTAAACTATCGTGAGACAAAGGGAAATTGGTATCGTATGTAAGTGGTTCATTCGATCGCAAAGTAATCGTAGAAATATGTGGGAGCCATATGAATTTCCAGATTCCTCTATTGGTTATTGTTCGGAGAAGTGTATCGATCATGTCCGCATAATTCACGAACCGTAGGGAGACACACTTAAGGATTCGACGTTGTTTGAGTAGTTATGGTATTATGAGAAGAGACCGAATGTTGTTCGGAGTCTCGGATGGGATCCGGGATATCACGAGGAGATCCGGAATGGTCCGGAGAATAAGATTCATATAAGGAAAGTCCCGTTTCGGATTTCGAAAATGATTCCGGTGTTTTCATCGGGAATGTTCTAGAAGGTTCCGGAATGTTCGGCACTCCGGAGGGGAAGGGGTACATGAATGTGTCATTGCATATTGGAATGATTGCATCATGTACTAAGTGTCATCGCTGTTCCAAATAAAGGATTAATTCAAATCCTAGTTTGAAAAGTCAAATAGCTAGTTTGAAAAGTCAAACGGCTAAAATTGGAAAGAGGAAAAGAGGAGGAAGTGGGAAACCGAGTTGGGGAGGGAATCCCTCCTCCAACCGGCGGAGCCCCCTCCAAGACGAGTTGGGGAGGGACTCCCCTCCCTCCCCTTGGCCGCCGGCCCCTCCACCTATATAAGGAGGGGCAGGGCTCCCTCCTCTAGACACACAAGTACCTCTCCTCCAAAACCCTAGCCCCAAGCCGCCGCCGCCTCCAAACCACCGCCGGCCCCTAGGGCATCAACTCGCCGCCGCCTAGCTAAACCCTAGCCGCCGGCTTGTCCCCTCCTTGGTGTCTCTAAACCCTAGAACACCGAGGGACTCTCTCATACTCCACCATACTCGCTCCGGCTTAAGGCGAAGCCCTGCGAGATCTCCCCTCTACTTCCGGTACCACGCCGTTGTGCTGCCGGAATCGCGAGGAGAGTGCTACAACCTCCGCTGCCTGCTGGAACAAGGGAGAGGAAGGTCTTCGTCGAGTACCGAACGTGTGACCGACTGCGGGAGCGCTGCCGGAACGCAGCGCCGGAAGGATCGTCTACGCGATCTTGAGATCGGGAAGAGTACGACTACATCACCCACGAGAATCCGCTCTCGTTAAACACTTTGGAATCTTCGAGGGTAAGTTATTCCATTGACTCGTTGCTACAATCTAGTAGATAGATCTTGGCTTGTTTGTTTGTATGCGATATAATTTTTTTTTCCATGCTACGAAACCCTACAAGTGCGCCCCTTCCCGAGCCAACGCCACCTCGAGCTTCAGCACGCCACCGCGGATCTGGTAAGCTACTTCCCTCACCCCCGCGCGACCTAGAGCGCCAGCACCGCCGCTGTCAGACGCGCCGCCGCCTGTCACCGCCGCCACTTGTTGGTCCTTTGCTTAGGATCGTTCGATCTAGATCCAGTGGACACGATAGATCCCAGCCGAAGGGGTATGGATAGATCTGAGCCGTGCAGCGATAGTTAGAACCAACGACGCGGAAGGGTGATCCGGTGCGAACCGGTACGCACCAATAGAAACTTGACGCGTGTCTAGGGATGGATTCAAAAATAGAATTCAAATCAGATTTAGATCCAATTTTCAAAGGGCTATAACTTGAGATTCCCACGTTAGATTTTTGCAAATTTTATACCGTTGGAATCAGTGAGTCAAGCCCTTTCTGAATCTGCAATGTGTTTAACAAAAAGTTTCTGTTAAAATGACTTTGTATGCAGAAACATATTTAGGTCCAATTTGAGTATATAATTTGTTTAGTAAATGGTTTTAGTGCTAAATAAGTTTAGTTAACAAGTTTTTGACTTGGTTATGTTTCTGTATCATGCACTTGCTTGGTGGAGTTTTCAAAAATCATCACTTAGCATTTTCTTGCATGCATGCATTCATAATTTTGTTTGTATATGAATTGTATGTAATTGTGTGCTACAAATTCTTGTGTAGATTTTGCTAGTGACTGTGATTGTGAAGAGTGCTGCTCTCCCCATTACCAAGGCAAGTGGTACTTCATGAATATTTCCATCCCTATACTTTTCAAGCATTAGAAATATTTTGCTAAGTCCTGCATGTTGTTACTATTTTGCCAAATGCTATGTTGGGAAATCCTAAGTAGTTGTAGAATAGTAGAATTGCTAGGAAATTTCCTAAGTTAAGATACTATGCCATGCTTAGCCTAGCTAGTAGAAAACAAGGGTTGGTAAAGTATATACATGCTATGATGAAAATATTTCTAAGTCTTTTGGACTTATGTTTTCCTTAATAAAACAACTAAGTCAATAAACCTCCTGGGTGGAATGGGACTTGAATGGTGGTTTTTGGTTGAGTGGTTACACAAGGCCATGGATATGGCTTGTGTATCTCACTTGTGGTATGCCACCCAGGCACAAAGGGATTTGGAGGCCAAGTGTTGAGAAGCTTATAGTGCAACCACTTGGCAATATGGGCTCTGCCTTGATCATATAGGTTGCTAGAACTTAGTCATTTGGACAGTTGGTGGTAGTGGGATGATAGGATGGAACGCGTCCATTTGGCTAAGGAAAGGCTTCTGAAAGGTCCTGTCTTGGGAAACCAAGTCTGGTGGGGAAAGTGCACAACCTCTGCAGTTGGAAAATCTAAGTACTTAGCCAAGTCCATGGCAATGGACAACTTGAGCATCAAGACATGGAAGCTACAAGAATCTCATCACTCCAACTTCTAAGTAAAACTTGTGGGTGAACAAGGGTAAAGGACCCTAATGTCTATTGGTGGTTTCTTGGGAAAGTTTTGACAAAGAAAAACTTAGTGATTTAAACTAATAGGAAAAACCTATTTTGAGCAAAGCAAGCAAAGCTACACTTAGCCAAAATGCATATAGTATTAAAGTCCACCTAAAAATTTACTAAGGTATCACTTTCCAATACTATTCCAAAGTATTGACCCACTGTGGCTGTAACTTGTGATGTTGCAGGTTACTCCGATGATGATTAGGAGTCATGAGTCTACACTCAACATGCTTGCCTGTGGCACATGAAGATGAAGACTTGTGTTTATTTACTTATTCCAAAACTCTTGTATTAGGCCTGTGGCCTTGAGTTGTAAAAGACTATAATTTATCTCTAGAATGGATGTAATAAATGACCTTTGTATCTGTGTACTTCATCTTAAACTGTGGATGCTAGCAATGATCCAGGGACTAGCATTGCAATCACAGGGATCCTTTTCCTTTACAAAGGAGGGATCTTACAGATGGTATCAGAGCACTGTGTTGCCTGTAGGATTATGACCCTAGGATTGGAAAACCACTAAGGAAAAATTTTCAACTACTCCTACACTTGTCTATTCTTCTCGTAAACTTTTCTAATCTTCTCATTCTCATCTCTATTTGTAGATGAACTCCATCAACGAAGCCGTGAAGAAAGGACCACTCATGACCATGACCTTGGAGTGTGAAACTGAGTTTCCCAAAATTCTCAAGGACCTCATGGTGGCAATGGAAGCATATGGTGCAGCTGTGTACAAAGGCTTTCCAGTGATGGATGAAGGAGTGGAGTACTGGTGGGTGCAACTTCACTTGTACAAAAACAAGGAAGACAACCACAAAGAAAGAGGATTCTGCATGTACACCAACACTGTGATTCACACCACATTCTTTGAGTCAGCAAGAGAAGCAGCTTGGAGGACTATCAAAGAACTTAGTGCTAGAGTCAAGTGCAGAATGCTCAACCTCCAAAAAGACTTAGAGAAAGAGAAGGAGCTTACCCAAGAGTTGGAAGCCACCAACCAAACCTTACGGGGATATATTATAGACTTAGTGATGGAATCATGTGAACAAGATAGGCTGGTTGCCTCTAGGAACATTGTGTTAGCCAACAGATCCAGTGAGATAGGATTGTAAACATACTTCGCTAGTTGGACCACCACCTATCACCATATTTTCCAAAATGATACCTTAAATAAGTTTGGACCTTGGTTGATGTAATGGACTCATGTATGCATGACTTGTGTGATTTTGTGTTCCAAGGATGTGTATGCGATGTTTGTCTTTGTTTTATCTTAAATAGTGTTGTTCTAACTTTTCTATCTTATAAATAGATGCCTATTACCATCAGCACTGTTGAGGAGTTCCAGGTTACCCGCTTTGGTCCTCATATCGTTGAGCTTACCACTTTGCTCGATCTCCCTCTCCCCATCATCATGGTGCATCCACTCACCAAGTTCGAGAGGAAGGACCTCTGGGGCTTCAAGGTGAACCAGCCCGGACGCCAGACTGAGCCTACTACGGAGGCCATCGTCTTCAAGCTTATGCACGATGACAGGGAGAGAGGCATGGAGGTAGTCATGCAGGACCAGATAGGACGTTTGCTAGGCCGTCACTCCCGACAGGTTAGGGGCACCCACTTCCACGTCTTCAGAAGACGTGATGATGATGGAGAGTCCATCGACTTCGAGGACGACTCGAGGGACGCAGCCGAGCCGATACATCTCTATCTCCAGGACTTAGAGTCTCTCATTAGGCACGTGGACACGGACAGGACCAATGTCATGCTCAGTAATGACGAGCTCCAGGTGCAGCTTCACGAGAAGGACAAGCTTTTCGCACAGCAGGACGAGATAGTCAAGGAAATGGAGGCGAAGTTCGAGACCCAGGACCGAAAGTTCAAGAGTCAGGAGAAACGCGTCCAGGATAGGAACAAGAAGATCCGGGACATGACTGAAGAACTGAAGTCCAAGGATTTCGAGCTAGAGCAGCAGCAGATGGTGATCGAGAGGCTTCGCTCCCAGAAGAGGGCTCTCAAGACCAAGATTGAGTCCTTGACCACTACTATTGAGGAGAACAAGACCGCGATGGAGAATGCAGGTCTTACCTTTTTCGAGGAGGAGATTGATGCTGATGAGTAGACTTGACTACTCGTTTATCATTCATTATCGTACTTGTTATTTGTGAACTTTTTATTGGACCATCCGACATGTGGATGGCTTGCCACTTGTGTGTTTTACTTCATGAACTTGTTATCTGGTTGTTGAACGTTTATCCTTGTGTTGCATGCTATGTGTTTGCTTGTGATGTAATGTGCATAAAACATCTATGGGTATCTCATTCTTATCTCTATTTGAACAAACCACAGATGCCTCCCCGTCGCGCAAACCCCAACCCCAACAACATCACACCAGAAATGCAGCAAATGATGAATGCTCAAACACAGCTTATGCAGATGATGACAACATTCATCCAAAACCAGAATAACAACAACAACAACCCCAATAACAACAACAATAACAACAACAACCCTCCGGGCTTTGATATGCTCACTAGATTTCTGCGTTTGAGGCCAGCTAAGTTCTCGGGGACGACTGATCCCATGGTGGCCAATGATTGGCTACGTTCTGTAAACAAGGACTTAGTGACCGTGGGCTGCACGGATGCTGAAAAGGTCAGGTTTGCAGCACATCTGCTGGAAGGACCAGCCGCCACATGGTGGGACAACTTCCAAATCACCACTCCTATAAATGAGGTGAGTTGGGCTATCTTTGAAGATGGCTTTCGCACGGCTCATATCTCATCAGGAATAATGAGCCTGAAAAAGAAAGAGTTCCACAACCTGAAGCAGCGCCACCGCAGCGTGGCTGAATACATTGAAGAGTTCAACAATCTGGCGCGTTATGCACCAGATGAGGTTGACACAGATGCCAAAAGAAAGGAAAAATTTCTGGAAGGCTTGAATGATGAGCTGAATCTGCAGCTGGTTGTGGCATATGTTCCCACTTATCAGTCGCTCTGTGACAAGGCTACTATATTGGAGAAAAAAATGAAGCAAGTCGAGAGTAGGAAGAGGAAACACTCCGACAAGCACAGCTCGGGATCGTCTCACAAACGATCTCACTATGATGACAGTGGAAGCTCAGGATCCCATAAGCATGGGAAATTCAACAAGCACCACAACCACAACCGTCATGACAATAAGCATAACCGCAGTCATGACAATGACAAGTACAAGAACCACAAGAGTGGACATAAGAGCCACCACAGTGGAAATGGTAGTGGAAGTGGAAGTCAGCCTGCTAAAAGGGACATCAGTCAGGTTGAGTGCTTCAAATGCAAAAAGATGGGACACTATGCAAATGAGTGCCCCGAAAAGAAAGTTGAAGGACCTGTCAAGCCCAATCCTTTCCAGAAAGGTCAGGTGAACCACATTAATGTGGAGGAGGTCTATGAGGAACCTGACGCTGTTGCTGGTAAGTTCAGACTCAATTCCATTCCAGCATTTGTACTCTTTGATACTGGTGCATCTCATTCATTCATATCAAGAGCATTTGTTGAAAGAAATGAACTACCGGTAGAAACTATTGGGTGTCCTATAAAAGTAAGTTCTCCTGGTGGAGAAATGATAGTGAATTCAGGATGCCATGACCTAGTCATAGAATTTGGGAAGTATAAGTTTCCCGTTAACTTGATAATATTAAACTCCCAAAATTTGGATGTCATTCTAGGAATGGACTGGATGACTAAGTACAAAGGAGTGATAGATTGTGCCAGCCATACTGTCTCACTCACAACTCCGGATAATAAAAGGATCCGATTCAAGACCAGCTTTGGAGCAAAGAGGAGTATGCTAAATTATCTTAAGGGGGTTAGCATGGACAGTGTGCCAATTGTATGTGAGTATCCGGATGTGTTCCCGGAATAATTACCAGGAATGCCACCAGATAGAGATGTGGAGTTTCTGATAGATTTGGTGCCAGGTTCTGGACCAATAGCAAAGAGACCATACAAAATGTCAGTTGATGAACTGAAAGAGCTCAAGAAGCAACTAGGAGAACAGTTGCAGAAAGGATTTATCCAACAAAGTTCTTCATCTTGGGGAGCCCCAGATTTGTTCGTGGAGAAGAAAGATAGAAGCCAAAGGTTATGCATAGATTACCGTTCACTCAACGAGGTAACTATCAAGAACAAATATCCTTTGCCTAGAATCAATGACTTGTTTGATCAGCTAGAGGGAGCATGTGTGTTCTCAAAGATTGATCTCCGGTCAGGCTATTTTCAACTCAAAATAAGAGAGCAAGACATACCTAAAACAGAATTCACCACAAGGTATGGATTGTATGAGTATACTGTAATGACTTTCGGCTTAACCAATGCTCCAGCATACTTCATGAATATGATGAACAAGGTGTTCATGGAATTTCTCGACAAGTTTGTTGTCGTTTTCATCGATGACATCTTAGTCTACTCCAAGAGCAAAGAAGAGCATGAAGGACACTTGCGTTTGATACTTTAGAAGTTGAGAGAGCATAAGCTTTATGCCAAATTCAGCAAGTGTGAGTTCTGGTTAGAGGAAGTTGGATTTCTTGGTCATGTTATGACAAAGGACGGTGTGGCAGTTGATCCTGCTAAAGTTTCAGCTGTGACAGAATGGGAATCTCCCAAGAATGTAAAATAAGTTCGTAGTTTCCTTGGCTTAGCAGGTTACTACAGAAGATTCATTGAGAATTTCTCAAAGGTTGCTAATCCCATGACTGAATTGTTAAAGAAAGACAAGAAGTTTGCTTGGTCTGAAGGTTGCGAAGTCAGCTTCCAAGAATTGAAGAAAAGACTTGTGACAGCACCAGTTCTATGTCTGCCAGATTTGGAAAAGGATTTCCAGGTATATTGTGACGCGTCTCATCAAGGTTTGGGTGCCGTACTTATGCAAGACGGTAAAGTTGTGGCTTATGCCTCGAGACAACTCAAAACTCATGAAGTAAACTATCCTACTCATGATTTGGAGTTAGCCTCTGTCGTCCATGCACTCAAAACATGGAGACATTACCTTTTGGGTAAGCGTTGTGAAGTGTTCACGGACCACAAAAGTTTGAAGTATATCTTCACCCAAAAGGAAATCAATATGAGACAAAGAAGATGGTTAGAGCTTATCAAGGATTACGACTTAAGTTTACAATACCACCCCGGTAAAGCAAACGTTGTAGCGGATGCTCTAAGTCGTAAGGTATTTGTAAATGGCCTTACCAAAGGAGAATTGCCAGATGATTTGTGTAATCAATTCAAAGAACTCAGATTGGAGATTGTGCCTGAAGGACATCTCATGTCTTTGGACATTCAACCCACCCTGTTGGACAAGATCCGAGAAGCTCAGAAGACCGATAAGGAAATTGAAGAGATTAAGAAAAATATTGGCCTAGGGAAAGCTAAGAATTTCCATGAAGACGGACATGGTATTGGCATGGTAAACGTATTTGTGTTCCGCAAGATCCGGAGATGCGGAAACTGATTCTGCAAGAAGCCCACAACTCTCCGTATTCTATTCACCCGGGTAACACCAAAATGTACATGGACATGAAAGAAAGATTTTGGTGGAACAATCTCAAGAGAGACATCGCCGAACATATTGCTTTGTGTGATGTGTGTAGTAGAGTAAAAGCAGAGCATCAGAAACCAGCGGGTTTGCTTCAACCACTACCTATTCCTGATTGGAAGTGGGACAAAATTGGTATGGATTTCATTACCGGATTACCAAGGACCAAATCGGGATATGATTCCATATGGGTAGTAGTGGATCGCCTAACTAAGGTGGCTCATTTCATACCCGTGAAGACAACTTATACTAGTGCCAAGTTAGCCAAAATCTACATGAGTAGAATTGTATGCCTTCATGGTGTGCCTAAGAGTATTGTGTCCGATAGGGGAACCCAATTCACTTCCCATTTTTGGAGACAACTACATGAATCATTGGGAACGAGGTTGGAATTCAGTACTGCTTTTCATCCTCAAACCGATGGACAAACAGAAAGGACTAACCAAATCCTTGAGGGCATGTGCCCTAGACTATGGAGCAAGTTGGGACGAAAGTCTGCCTTACGCAGAATTTTCTTATAACAACAGCTATCAAGCCAGCATTGAGATGGCACCGTTTGAGTTTCTCTACGGAAGAAAATGTACCACCCCATTGTTATGGAATGGTGTGGGAGAAAGAAGTTTATTTGGGCCAGATATTACCAAAGAGGCCGAAGAGAAAGTCAAATTGGTTAAGGACAGGTTGAAGATAGCACAGTCCCGACAGAAAAGCTACGCAGATCCTAAGCGTAGAGAGGTCACCTACGAAGTTGGTGATAGAGCCTATCTTAGAGTATCACCACTCCGTGGAGTGAAAAGATTTGGAGTCAAAGGAAAGTTGGCACCAAGATATGTTGGGCCATTCAAGATTCTGAGTCGCAAAGGAGAAGTTGCTTATGAAATTGAACTGCCAGCATCTCTATCAGCAGTCCATAATGTATTTCATGTGAGTCAGCTTAAGAAATGTCACCCAGAAATGGAAGAATCTTCTTTGAAGGATACCATACCTTTGGAAGAAGTTCAACTAGAAAGTGATCTCACTTATGAGGAAAATCCTATCAAGATTCTTGAGACTGCAGAAAGAGTCACGAGAACAAAGACTATCAAGTTTTGCAAAGTGCAATGTAACCATCATACCGAAGAGGAAGCAACATGGGAAAGAGAAGATGATCTTCGGAAATACCACCCTCACCTATTTGCTAGCCAATCCGAATCTCGAGGGCGAGATTCACCTTAAGGGGGTTAGATTTGTAACATCCCTAAAATCATGATTTCAAAGTTTGCATATCATTCATGCATGCATATAGATTTGAGATCAATTTCAAACTCATTCCAGAAAAACAGAAGCACTTAGTGCTATGTTTTTATATGAGCAGATTTAAATCAAATGGCTATCCCCATTTGAAAGTTTGATTGTTTATGAACCAAGTTTGTTACCTTCTTTGAGGATAGGTTTGAGTGTAGAATTTAAACCAAGTTTTTCAAATTGGAAATGGTTTCAAAAACCATCTTTCAAATTTTGCAAACCAAGTGCCTAGTCTCTGTTATTTTGATCTCCAAGCTTGACCAAGCCTTTACTTAGCAAACCACCTGACTTTGTGCCTAATTTTGAGACTACTACACACTGCAAAATCCCAAGAAAGTTTGAATTCAAATGGAACTTGAATTCATTTGAAAACCTATTCTGAAAATCGAATCAGAAAAAGAAAAAGAGCAAACAAATGAAAAGGGCCTAGCGCCACCAATCTAGCCCAGCATCTGAACAGGCCCAACTAACCCACCCGGGCCATTTCTTTTCCTTCCGCACGCGCGAGCACACCCACTCAGCCACTGACAGCCAGACCCCACACCCCCTCTGCTTATTTCGCTGACAAGCGGGCCCCGTCCACGTTGCCCTCGTCTTCCCCAAACTGCCCCCGGCGACCAATTCAGGTAAAACCCGAGCGCCCCTTGCCCCCTTCTTCACGCGAGTTTGTTCGCATGCGTCTTGCGCAACTCCTGATGCCTCTGGTTCATGCTAGGGCGACGCCAAACCTCGGCAAGCACCACGTCTGCAAGCAACCGACGCCGCCCGCTACTCCGACGAGCTCCTGAGACCGTGCCAGTGCGCCCCTTCCCGAGCCAACGCCACCCAAAGCTTCAGCACGCCACCGCGGATCTGGTAAGCTACTTCCCTCACCCCCGCGCGACCAAGAGTGCCAGCACCGCCGCTTTTAGACGCGCCGCCGCCTGGCACCGCCGCTAGCGCCGCCACTTGTTGGTCCTTTGCTTAGGATCGTTCGATCTAGATCCAGTGGACACGATAGATCCCAGTCGAAGGGGTATGGATAGATCTGAGCCGTGCAGCGATAGTTAGATCCAATGGCGCGGAAGGGTGATCCGGTGCGAACCGGTACGCACCAATAGAAACTTGACGCGTGTCTAGGGATGGATTCAAAAATAGAATTCAAATCAGATTTAGATCCAATTTTCAAAGGGCTATAACTTGAGATTCCCACGTTAGATTTTTGCAAATTTTATACCGTTGGAATCAGTGAGTCAAGCCTTTCCGAATCTGCAATGTGTTTAACAAAAAGTTTCTGTTAAAATGACTTTGTATGCAGAAACATATTTAGGTCCAATTTGAGTATAGAATTTGTTTAGTAAATGGTTTTAGTGCTAAATAAGTTTAGTTAACAAGTTTTTGACTTGGTTATGTTTCTGTATCATGCACTTGCTTGGTGGAGTTTTCAAAAATCATCACTTAGCATTTTCTTGCATGCATGCATTCATAATTTTGTTTGTATATGAATTGTATGTAATTGTGTGCTACAAATTCTTGTGTAGATTTTGCTAGTGACTGTGATTGTGAAGAGTGCTGCTCTCCCCATTACCAAGGCAAGTGGTACTTCATGAATATTTCCATCCCTATACTTTTCAAGAATTAGAAATATTTTGCTAAGTCCTGCATGTTGTTACTATTTTGCCAAATGCTATGTTGGGAAATCCTAAGTAGTTGTACAATAGTAGAATTGCTAGGAAATTTCCTAAGTTAAGATACTATGCCATGCTTAGCCTAGCTAGTAGAAAACAAGGGTTGGTAAAGTATATACATGCTATGATGAAAATATTTCTAAGTCTTTTGGACTTATGTTTTCCTTAATAAAACAACTAAGTCAATAAACCTCCTGGGTGGAATGGGACTTGAATGGTGGTTTTTGGTTGAGTGGTTACACAAGGCCATGGATATGGCTTGTGTATCTCACTTGTTGTACGCCACCCAGGCACAAAGGGATTTGGAGGCCAAGTGTTGAGAAGCTTATAGTGCAACCACTTGGCAATATGGGCTCTGCCTTGATCATATAGGTTGCTAGAACTTAGTCATTTGGACAGTTGGTGGTAGTGGGATGATAGGATGGAACGCGTCCATTTGGCTAAGGAAAGGCTTCTGAAAGGTCCTGTCTTGGGAAACCAAGTCTGGTGGGGAAAGTGCACAACCTCTGCAGTTGGAAAATCTAAGTACTTAGCCAAGTCCATGGCAATGGACAACTTGAGCATCAAGACATGGAAGCTACAAGAATCTCATCACTCCAACTTCTATGTAAAACTTGTGGGTGAACAAGGGTAAAGGACCCCAATGTCTATTGGTGGTTTCTTGGGAAAGTTTTGACAAAGAAAAACTTAGTGATTTCAACTAATAGGAAAAACCTATTTTGAGCAAAGCAAGCAAAGCTACACTTAGCCAAAATGCATATAGTATTAAAGTCCACCTAAAAATTTACTAAGGTATCACTTTCCAATACTATTCCAAAGTATTGACCCACTGTGGCTGTAACTTGTGATGTTGCAGGTTACTCCGATGATGATTAGGAGTCATGAGTCTACACTCAACATGCTTGCCTGTGGCACATGAAGATGAAGACTTGTGTTTATTTACTTATTCCAAAACTCTTGTATTAGGCCTGTGGCCTTGAGTTGTAAAAGACTATATTTTATCTCTGGAATGGATGTAATAAATGACCTTTGTATCTGTGTACTTCATCTTCAACTGTGGATGCTAGCAATGATCCAGGGACTAGCATTGCAATCACAGGGATCCTTTTCCTTTACAAAGGAGGGATCTTACAGATGGTATCAGAGCACTGTGTTGCCTGTAGGATTATGACCCTAGGATTGGAAAACCACTAAGGAAAATTTTTCAACTACTCCTTCACTTGTCTATTCTTCTCGTAAACTTTTCTAATCTTCTCATTCTCATCTCTATTTGTAGATGAACTCCATCAACGAAGCCGTGAAGAAAGGACCACTCATGACCATGACCTTGGAGTGTGAAACCGAGTTTCCCAAAATTCTCAAGGACCTCATGGTGGCAATGGAAGCATATGGTGCAGCTGTGTACAAAGGCTTTCCAGTGATGGATGAAGGAGTGGAGTACTGGTGGGTGCAACTTCACTTGTACAAAAACAAGGAAGACAACCACAAAGAAAGAGGATTCTGCATGTACACCAACACTGTGATGCACACCACATTCTTTGAGTCAGCAAGAGAAGCAGCTTGGAGGACTATCAAAGAACTTAGTGCTAGAGTCAAGTGCAGAATGCTCAACCTCCAAAAAGACTTAGAGAAAGAGAAGGAGCTTACCCAAGAGTTGGAAGCCACCAACCAAACCTTACGGGGATATATTATAGACTTAGTGATGGAATCATGTGAACAAGATAGGCTGGTTGCCTCTAGGAACATTGTGTTAGCCAACAGATCCAGTGAGATAGGATTGTAAACATACTTCGCTAGTTGGACCACCACCTATCACCTTATTTTCCAAAATGATACCTTAAATAAGTTTGGACCTTGGTTGATGTAATGGACTCATGTATGCATGACTTGTGTGATTTTGTGTTCTAAGGATGTGTATGCGATGTTTGTCTTTGTTTTATCTTAAATAGTGTTGTTCTAACTTTTCTATCTTATAAATAGATGCCTATTACCATCAGCACTGTTGAGGAGTTCCAGGTTACCCGCTTTGGTCCTCATATCGTTGAGCTTACCACTTTGCTCGATCTCCCTCTCCCCATCATCATGGTGCATCCACTCACCAAGTTCGAGAGGAAGGACCTCTGGGGCTTCAAGGTGAACCAGCCCGGACGCCAGACTGAGCCTACTACGGAGGCCATCGTCTTCAAGCTTATGCAGGATGACAGGGAGAGAGGCATGGAGGTAGTCATGCAGGACCAGATAGGACGTTTGCTAGGCCGTCACTCCCGACAGGTTAGGGGCACCCACTTCCACGTCTTCAGAAGACGTGATGATGATGGAGAGTCCATCGACTTCGAGGACGACTCGAGGGACGCAGCCGAGCCGATACATCTCTATCTCCAGGACTTAGAGTCTCTCATTAGGCACGTGGACACGGACAGGACCAATGTCATGCTCAGTAATGACGAGCTCCAGGTGCAGCTTCACGAGAAGGACAAGCTTTTCGCACAGCAGGACGAGATAGTCAAGGAAATGGAGGCGAAGTTCGAGACCCAGGACCGGAAGTTCAAGAGTTAGGAGAAACGCGTCCAGGATAGGAACAAGAAGATCCGGGACATGACTGAAGAACTGAAGTCCAAGGATTTCGAGCTAGAGCAGCAGCAGATGGTGATCGAGAGGATTCGCTCCTAGAAGAGGGCTCTCAAGACCAAGATTGAGTCCTTGACCACTACTATTGAGGAGAACAAGACCGCGATGGAGAATGCAGGTCTTACCTTTGTCGAGGAGGAGATTGATGCTGATGAGTAGACTTGACTACTCGTTTATCTTTCATTATCGTACTTGTTATTTGTGAACTTTTTATTGGACCATCCGACATGTGGATGTCTTGCCACTTGTGTGTTTTACTTCATGAACTTGTTATCTGGTTGTTGAACGTTTATCCTTGTGTTGCATGCTATGTGTTTGCCATTGATGTAATGTGCATAAAACATCTATGGGTATCTCATTCTTATCTCTATTTGAACAAACCACAGATGCCTCCCCCTCGCGCAAAACCCAACCCCAACAACATCACACGGAAATGCGATTGCTAACAAAATCCTCACAGACTTTAGTTTCGCTACCAGTGAGAAAGTCTCATCGTAGTCAACTCCTTGAATTTGTCGAAACCCTTTTACGACAAGTCGAGCTTTATAGACAGTAACATTACCATCAACATCTGTTTTCTTCTTGAAAATCCATTTGTTCTCGACAGCCTTCCGGCCATCCGGTAATTCCACCAAAGTCCATACTTGGTTTTCGTACATGGATCCAATCTCGGATTTCATGGCTTCTTGCCATTTATTGGAATCTGGGCTCATCATCGATTCCTCATATGTCGTAGGGTCATCGGTGTTGTCCACCAACATGACACTCATAACGGATCATACCAATCAGGAGTGGTACGAGTTCTCGTTGACCTGCGAGGTTCCGTAGTAACTTCAACCGAAGTTTCATGATCAACATCATTAGCTTCCTCTCTTATTGGTGTAGGCGCCACATGAACTACTTTCGGTGCTGCGCTACTCTCAAGTTCGAGAGAAGGTTCAACAACCTCATCGAGTTCTACCTTCCTTCCAGTCACTTCTTTCGAGAGAAACTCCTTCTCTAGAAAGGATCCATTCTTAGCAACGAAGATTTTGCCCTCAGATCTATGATAGAAGGTATACCCAATAGTTTACTTCGGGTATCCTATAAAAGACGCATTTTCTGCTTTGGGTTCAAGCTTGTCAGGCTGTAACTTCTTTACATAAGCTTCGCAACCCCAAACTTTAAGGAACGCCAATATAGGTTTCTTCCCAAACCATAATTCATACGGTGTCGTTTCAACGGATTTAGATGGTGCCCTATTTAAAGTGAATGCGGCTGTTTCTAATGTATAACCCTAAAACCATAGCGGTAAATCTGTAAGTGACATCATAGAACGGACCATATCTAAGAGAGTTCGATTACGACGTTCGGACACACCATTACGTTGTGGTGTTCCTGGCGGTGTCAATTGTGAAAGTATTCCGCATTTCTTCAAATGATCGCCAAACTCGTAACTTAGATATTCACCTCCACGATCAGATCGTAGAAATTTAATCTTCTTGTTACGTTGATTCTCTACCTCACTTTGAGATTCCTTAAACTTCTCGAAAGTTTCGGACTTATGTTTCATTAAATAGATATACCCATATCTACTCAAGTCATCCGTGAAGGTAAGAACATAATGATAACCACCGCGTGATGCTACACTCATTGGACCACACACATCGGTATGTATGATTTCCAATCAGTCCGTAGCTCGCTCCATCATACCAGAAAATGGAGTCTTAGTCATTTTACCCATCAGACATGCTTCACATCTTTCAAGTGATTCAAAATCAAGTGATTCAAGAAGTCCATCAGAATGGAGTTTCTTCATACGCTTCACTCCAATGTGACCAAGACGACAGTGCCACATATAGGTCGAGTTATCGCTCAATTTCAAATGTTTAGCTTCAATGTTATTAATATGTGTATTACTACAATCGAGATTCAATAAGAATAGACCATCTATCAAAGGTGCATGTGCATAAAACATATTACTCATATAAATAGAACAACCATTATTCTCGGACTTAAACAAGTAACCGTCTCGCAATAAACATGATCCGGATATAATGTTCATGCTTAACGCAGGCACCAAATAAAAATTATTTAAGTATAAAACTAATCCCAATGGTAGATGAAGAGGTAGCGTACCGACTGCGATCACATCAACCTTTGATCCATTTCCAACACGCATCGTCACCTCGTTCTTCGCTAGTTTCCGTCTATTCTGCAGCACCTGTTTCGACTTACAAATGTGAGCAACTGAACCAATATCAAATACCCAGGAACTACTACGAGTACTAGTGATATACACATCAATAATATGTATATCGGATATACCTTTCTTGTTGATGTTGCCGTTCTTCAAATCCGCCAAGTACTTAGGGCAATTCCGCTTCCAGTGACCTTCTCCCTTGCAGTAAAAGCACTCAGTATCAGCCTTAGGCCCAGCCTTGATCTTCTTCGCCGGTGCGGTAACTTTATTATCGCCCTTCTTGAAGTTTCCCTTTTTCTTAGACTTGCCTTGCTTCTTGAATTTGGTGGTCTTATTAACCAACAACACTTGGTGCTCTTTCTTGATCTCCACATCTGCAGACTTTAACATGGAGAAGAATTCAGGCAATGACTTGTCCATGTTTTGCATATTGTAGTTCATCACAAAGTTCTTGTAACTTGGTGGTAGTGATTGGAGGACACGGTGAATCCCCGAAGCATTAGGAATCACTATACCCAAGCTTTGAAGCTTTCTTGCGTGCCCAGACATCTTAAGCACGTGCTCACTGACGGAGCTGCCCTCTTCCATCTTGCAGTTAAAGAACTTTTCAGAAGCCTCATAACTCTCAACTGCCGCGTGAGCCTTAAATATCATTTTGAGTTCACGGACAATATCATGTGGGTCATGGTTCTCAAACCTTTTCTGAAGCTCCGATTCCAAACCATACAAGATAGCACACTGAACTGTGGAGTACTGATTCTTCCGAGCAAGGAAAACATTCTTTACCTCATCGGTAGCATCAGCTGCAGGTGGGTCACCCAGCGATGCATCCAGCACATAGGTCAAATTACCAGCATTGAGGACAATCCTCAAATTGTGGAACCAATCCGCGAAGTTGCTTCCATTGTTTTTCAACTTTTCTTTCTCTAGGAACAAATTAAAATTGATGGTAGGGGGCGCCATTGATCTACAACATATTTGCAATAGTTTAGACTAAGTTTATGACAAATTGAGTTCTAATTAATATTCAAATTAATCTAGGTGAACTCCTACTCAAAACAATATCCCTCACATTGTTTTAGTGATCACACGAACCAAATCCACCACATCAAAACCGATCATCATGAGAGTTGGTGTAGCTTCAATGGCGAACAATCAACATGTTCATCATATCTACTATATGACTCATGCTTTACCTTTCGGTGATCCGTGTTCCGAGACCATGTCTGTACATGCTAGGCTCGTCAAGATCAAACCTTAGCTTCCGCATGAGCAATTCTGGCTTGCTCACGTTGTATACACTCGCAGAATCTAACACACTCGATCATCACGTGGTGCTTCGAAACACGAGCTTTAGCAATGGTGCTTACTAAGGATGAAAACTTTATAACTTGAAATTTTGTGAGAGGGATCATCTTATAATTCTACCGTCGCGAACTAAGCAATACAAGATGCATAAAAGGATTAACATCACATGCAATTCATAATATGTGATATGATATGGCCTTTCTTCTTGTGCTTCTGATCTCCATCTTCAAGCACGAAGATGATCTCCATCATCACCGACATAGCATCAAGGTCAATGGCGCCGCTTCATGGTTGTCGTCCACCAGCATCAACTATTACAACTACTTTGAATAATAGACATGCAGGTCTTAACGGAATTAAAAGACAACCATATGGCTCCTGCCGGTTGCCGACTTACAATAAGGAACATTGCATACACATCATATATAATACAAATCATAGCCATATCACATCACAACACACCCCTGCAAAACAAAGTTAGACGCCTCTAATTTTCTTTGCATGTTATACGTGGTTTGGGGCTTTCAATAAGTGTCATTCTAACTTACGAACAAGAATCACAACGTTGATACTAGTATTGTCAATTACCCATTGTAAATTGAATCTTAACTATG
This sequence comes from Avena atlantica, assembly GCA_910589765.1. Taxonomy (NCBI): domain Eukaryota; kingdom Viridiplantae; phylum Streptophyta; class Magnoliopsida; order Poales; family Poaceae; genus Avena; species Avena atlantica. Next base: position 44,793,882 of record OU342737.1, read on the forward strand.
TTGGGAGAAACACGCACCCGCAAAGCCACTTATGCAATACAAGTTGCATGTCAAGCGTGGAGCAAGTATCATGAACGATGTCATGTAAGGTTAGCCCGGGCCGCTTCATACCACCATCCCGCAAGATGCAAAGTACAAAATGAAGGGAATATGCCCTAAGAGGCAATAATAAAGTGTTTATTATGTGTATTCCAAGTATATGATAGATGTTTATTTTGCATGCTATAATTGTATTAATACGGAAACGTTAATACATGTGTGTTTAATAAACAAACAGAAAGTTCCTAGTTATGCCTCTCTCATAAACTAGCTCGTTGATTAACAAGATGATCAAGGTTTCCTGATCATGGACATTGGATGTTGTTAATAACGGGATCACAACATTAGTGTAATGGTGTGATGAACATTCATCCGAAGTATAGCATTACGATCAAAGTCATTGAGTTTATATTGCTATAACAACTTACGAAGTGATCCTAATCCTTAGACCATGAGATCATGTCAATCACTAACACCGGAAGAGTTTCTTGATAACATCAAACGTCACACCGTAACAGGGTGATTATAAAGATGGATTCAGAACTAATAAAGTGTTATGTTGAGGCTCATGGATCGAGAGTGGAATTTGTTCATCCCGATGACGGATAGATATACTCTGGGCCCTCTCGGTGATATCACATTGATTAGCTTGCAAGCAAGTGATTTGATCACTAGAATGTTATATCACAGGAACGAGAAAAGAGTGCATGTCGGTAACGAGATCAAACTAGGTATGGAGATACCGATGATCGAATCTCGGACATGTAATATATCGTGAAACAAAGGGATTAAGATACTAGCATAAAAGGTTCCGACGATCACAAGAAAGTCACCGTTGAATGTGTGGGAGTCAGTATGGGTCTCCAGATCCCGCTTCTGATTATTGATCCGAGAGGGGTCTCGATCATGTCCGCATTATTCACGAACCGTAGGGTGACACACTTAAGAGACACCGACATCCAATTGGAGCAAATGTTTCATGCCAAAAGAATGAACAAGCGCATGAATTTATTTCACTAGATACCGAAACAGGTTTTCGGGTGAAATTACATAAAGTGGTTATGCATGTGAAATAGAATTCTAGCAAGGGGTTATTTGTGAATGTTTGTCATTAAAGTAATTGACAAAATTCTGAATAAAATAAAAGAGTTTTATTTAATGAGAGTTTGCATTAAATTTGGTGGAAATTTAATGGGAATTTGAGTGGACTTTTGAGTGGAGGGAATTTAAAGGAGATTTGTGAGTGGAGTGTCCACCCACATGAAGAGGGGAGGGCAAGGGGGCAGCCCCATGCGCCGGCCACCCCCTTGGGGTTCCCCCCTCCTCCTATAAAAGGATCCCCCCTCCTCACTTGTCTCTCACACCTCCTCGTGAAGGATCTCTCTCCCCCTCTAGAATTTATCCGCCATGGTCTCGGACTAGCGAGATAAATGTTCTCGGTGGCTATTCGGCAAGAAAGAGTTGTGCTTCCGCTGCATCGTTGGAGCGAGGAGGCGGAGGTTGCTCGGTGCCTCGAACGTGTGTGCGAGCACGGATGCGCTGCTGATTTGCGGCGCTAGGACTTCCTCTCGATCTTGAGATCGGCAAGAGATCGTCTACATCAACAACGAGTTAAACTCGTTAAGCTTTGTCGGTCTTCAAGGGTATGTTCTCTACGGATATACATCCGCCCGTTGTTTGTATCTAGTAGATAGATCTTGGTATATAGTTCACATCGTAGGAAATTTTTTGTTTTCTATGCTGCGAACCCTACAGTGGTATCAGAGCCGGATCTATGCGTAGATACTTTACACGGGTAGTACACATATGAGTATGTGGGCGATGATGATCATGTTGTTGCTCCTTTGTTGTAATTTTGCATATTGGTGGCATAGTGGGATGAAGCGTCCCGGACAAACTTTACATGTCCTCGCACATGAGACCTGTTCCACGCTTGGCATGCAACTAGTTTGCATAAGTGGCTAGAGGGTGTCTGTCTCTCCTACTATAGTCAATATCTATTTTGCAAGCGAGTTGTCAACAATTTTATTATCCTTGTTGTGGTTCATGTTCGTAGGTAAGAACGGTTCTATCTCGAAAGCCCTAAGCCACGTAAAACTTGCAATGGATAAATTAGAGGCGTCTAGTTTAGATTGTTGCTAGGCTAGTGTTATGATATGGTAGTGTTGTAAGTAGAAGTATGAGATGATACTCTTACAACACACATAGCGTGTAAAATCCATAGACCTGGGATTTACACATATAGGTATGATAGTGATCATACCACGATGCACATGATAGAGATCATCTGCGGGAACCATATAATTTCACTAATAAACATATGATGTTTGATAGCATCTTATATTGCTTGTTTAGCGCTTTGTTAGCATAATAAGATGATCCCTCATTTAAATATCAAGATAAGAATGTGTTCTTCCTTTAGTATGCACCGATTATGTTTTCGTCGCTCCAAGACATCACGTGATGATCGGGTGTTCTTGGATCCACGACCATATTTCGGGTGTAAAAAAGTTACACACGCGAATACTAAGGTTCTAACTTGGCGAGCCTAGCATGTACAGACATGGCCTCGGAACACGGACCGAAAGGTTAAGCATGAGTCATATAGTTGATATGATGCCCATTTGATGCTCGCCTTTGAAGCTATACCGACTCACGTGATGATCGGACTTGGTGTGGTGGATTTGGTTCATGTAATCACCAAAAAGGCACGAGGGATGTCGTTTTTGAGTGGGAGTTCATTCGTAATATAGATTAGTTGAACTCAATCTATCATACACTTAGTCTAAACTTTACAAATTCTGTTGTAGATGGCACCACCTGCTTTTAATTTCAATGTGTTCATGGAGAAAGAGAAACTAGCAACGAACGGTAGCAACTTTACCGAATGGGCCATGAATTTGAGGATTCTCCTCTCTGCTGCACAAAAGCAATATGTGCTAGAAGCGCCATTAGGCCCCCCACCTTTTGATGATGCCCCTGACGAGGAGAAGAATGTCTATCAGACTCATCAGGAGGACCACAACTTAGTTCATTGCGGCATATTGTATGGGCTAGAGCCGGAACTTCGAAAGCGTTTCGAAAACGGCAATGCATTTGATACAATGGGTGATTTGAAAATGATTTTCGACACACATGCTGCTGTAGAGAGCTACAACGCTTCAGAAAAGTTCTTTAGCTGCATGATGGAAGAGCACAGCTCCGTTAGTGAGCATGTACTCAAGATGTCGGGTTACGCCGATAAGCTTGTGTCCTTGGGAATATCGATTCCCATTGACTTAGGCATCCATCGTGTTCTGCAGTCTCTGCCACCTAGCTATAAGAGCTTCGTGATGAACTATAATATGCAAGGCATGAAGAAGTCTCTCCCCGAGCTTCTGTCAATGCTTAAAACTGCAGAAGTGGAGATCAAAAAGGAACATCAAGTGTTGATGATCAATAGGAACACTGGTTTCAAGAAAGACAAGAAGGGAAAACGGAAGGGAAGTAAGGGCGGCAAGCCTGTTGCCGCGCCTAAAAAGAAACCCCGAGTTGGACCTAAGTCTGATTCCGAGTGCTACTATTGTAAGGGGACTAGCCACTGGAAGCGCAACTGCCCCAAGTATCTGGCAGACAAGAAGGCCGGCAAGGCAAACAAAGGTATATATGATATACATGTTATTGATGTGTACTTGACTAGTGCTCGCAGTAGCACCTGGGTATTTGATACCGGTTCAGTTGCTAATATTTGTAACTCGAATCAGGGGCTGCGGAACAAGCGACCGCTAGCAAGGGGTGAGGTCAAGATGCGTGTCGGCAATGGATCAAGCGTTGATGTGATTGCCGTCGGAACGCTGCCTCTCCACTTACCGTCGGGATTAGTTATAAACTTGAATAAATGTTATCTGGTGCCTGCACTGAGCATGAACATTGTATCTGGATCGTGTTTGATGCGAAGTGGTTATTCATTTAAATCCGAGAACAATGGTTGTTCCATTTATATGAATGAAATCTTTTATGGTCATGCACCGATGATGAATGGTTTATTTCTATTAGATCTCGATGATAATGTTACACATACTCATAACGTTGATGCTAAAAGGATTAAACTTAATGATGATATATCCGCATATATGTGGTACTGCCGTCTAGGTCATATTGGCGTTAAACGCATGAAGAAGCTCCATTCGGATGGACTTTTGGAATCACTTGATTATGAATCATTTGATACATGTGAGCCATGCCTTATGGGCAAGATGACTAGAACGCCGTTTTCCGGTTCAATGGAACGGGCGACAGATTTATTGGAAATCATACATTCTGATGTATGTGGTCCAATGAGTGTGTCGGCGCGAGGTGGATATCGTTATTTTGTTACTTTCACGGATGATTTGAGTAGATACGGTTATATCTACTTGATGAAACACAAGTCTGAAACCTTTGAAAAGTTCAAGGAATTTCAGAATGAAGTGGAAAATCATCGTAATAGAAAGATCAAATTTCTACGGTCCGACCGTGGAGGTGAGTATCTAAGTTACGAGTTTAGCACTCACATGAAAGAGTGTGGAATTGTTTCACAACTCACACCTGCCGGAACACCTCAGCGAAATGGTGTGTCGGAACGTCGTAATCGTACTTTATTATATATGATTCGATCTATGATGTCTCTGACGGACTTGCCGTTGTCATTTTGGGGTTATGCACTAGAAACTGCTGCATTCACTTTAAATTGGGCACCATCTAAATCCGTTGAAAAGACACCATATGAATTGTGGTTTGGAAACAAACCTAAGCTGTCATTTCTTAAAGTTTGGGGATGCGATGTTTATGTGAAGAAACTTCAACCGGATAAACTCGAACCCAAAGCGGAAAAATGCGTCTTCATAGGATACCCTAAAGAAACTATTGGGTATTCCTTCTATCACAGATCCGAGGGCAAGGTTTTTGTTGTCAAGAATGGATCCTTTCTAGAGAAAGAGTTTCTCGCGAAAGGTGTGAGTAGTGGGAAGGTAGAACTCGAAGAGGTTGTGGAACCTTCTCTTCAAAGTGTGGCGAGTAGCGCAGCGCCGAAAGTTTTTCCGGAGTTGGCTCCACCTGTTGAAGAGGGAACTAATGATAATGATCATGAAACTCCGAAAGAGAGTACTACCGAACCTCGCAGGTCAAATAGGACGCGTGCAGCTCCCGAGCTGTACGGAAATCCTGTCATGAATTTCATGGTTGATGAAAATGATGACCCTGCGACGTATGAAGAAGCGATGATGAGCCCGGATTCCAACAAATGGTTAGAAGCCATGAAATCCGAGATGGAATCCATGTATGAAAATCAAGTTTGGAACTTGGTGGAATTACCTCACGACCGAAAGGCCGTGGAGAACAAATGGATTTTCAAAAGGAAAACTGATGCTGATGGTAATGTGACCGTCTATAAAGCTCGACTTGTCGCAAAGGTGTTTCGACAAATTCAAGGAGTTGACTACGATGAGACTTTCTCTCCTGTAGCGATGCTAAAGTCAGTTAGGATTATGTTAGCAATTGATGCACATTTTGATTATGAGATATGGCAGATGGATGTCAAAACCGCGTTTCTCAATGGTAATATTGAAGAAGAGTTGTATATGATACAACCAAAGGGTTTTGTCGATCCTAAGGATGCTAACAAGGTGTGCAAGCTTCAGCGATCCATCTATGGATTGAAGCAAGCATCACGAAGTTGGAATCTCCGCTTTGATGAGGTGATCAAAGAGTTTGGATTTGTCCTAACTTATGGAGAAGCTTGTATTTACAAGAAAGTGAGTGGGAGCAATGTGGCATTTCTGATATTATATGTGGATGACATATTATTGATCGGAAATGATATAGATCTTTTAAAAAGTGTTAAAAGTTATCTAAACAGCAAATTTTCAATGAAGGACCTAGGTGAAGTGTCATACATATTAGGCATAAAGATCTATAGAGATAGATCTAGGCGCCTAATAGGGCTATCGCAAAGTACATACCTTGATAAGATTTTAAAGAAGTTTAAAATGGACGGAAGTAAGAAGGGGTTATTACCTATGTTGCAAGGCAAGACATTGAGTAAGACTCAAAGTCCGTCTTCGGCGGAAGAAAGAGAGATAATGGACAAAGTCCCCTATGCTTCAGCCATAGGCTCTATAATGTACGCCATGCTATGTACAAGACCGGATGTGGCACATGCTATTAGTTTGACTAGTAGGTACCAATCGGATCCAGGTTCGAAACACTGGATAGCGGTCAAGAATATCCTTAAGTACTTATGAAGAACTAAGGATATGTTTCTTGTATACGGAGGTGAAGAAGAGCTCGTCGCTAAGTGTTATATCGACGCTAGCTTTGACACCGATCCGGATGACTCTAAGTCTCAATCCGGATACGTATTTCTCATGAATGGCGGAGCGGTTAGTTGGAGGAGCTCCAAACAACCTGTGGTAGCGGGATCAACAACGGAGGCCGAATATGTTGCTGCTTCAGAAGCGGCTCAGGAAGCAGTTTGGATGAAGGAGTTCATATCCGAACTAGGAGTGGTGGCAAACGCGTTGGACCCAATGGTGATCTATTGTGACAACAATGGTGCCATTGCCAATGCCAAAGAGCCAAGGTCTCATAAGCATTCCAAGCATATTAAGCGCCAGTTTCACTCCATCCGCGAGCATGTCAAGGATGGAGATATAAAGATTGGTAAAGTACATACGGATCTCAATGTAGCAGATCCGTTGACTAAAACTCTCCCTAGAGCAAAACATGATTAACACCAGAACTCAATGGGTGTTAGATTTATCACTATGTAACTAGATTATTGTCTCTAGTGCAAGTGGGAGACTGAAGGGAATATGCCCTAAGAGGCAATAATAAAGTGTTTATTATGTGTATTCCAAGTATATGATAGATGTTTATTTTGCATGCTATAATTGTATTAATACGGAAACGTTAATACATGTGTGTTTAATAAACAAACATAAAGTTCCTAGTTATGCCTCTCTCATAAACTAGCTCGTTGATTAACAAGATGATCAAGGTTTCCTGATCATGGACATTGGATGTTGTTAATAACGGGATCACAACATTAGTGTAATGGTGTGATGAACATTCATCCGAAGTATAGCATTACGATCAAAGTCATTGAGTTTATATTGCTATAACAACTTACGAAGTGATCCTAATCCTTAGACCATGAGATCATGTCAATCACTAACACCGGAAGAGTTTCTTGATAACATCAAACGTCACACCGTAACAGGGTGATTATAAAGATGGATTCAGAACTAATAAAGTGTTATGTTGAGGCTCATGGATCGAGAGTGGAATTTGTTCGTCCCGATGACGGATAGATATACTCTGGGCCCTCTCGGTGATATCACATTGATTAGCTTGCAAGCAAGTGATTTGATCACTAGAATGTTATATCACAGGAACGAGAAAAGAGTGCATGTCGGTAACGAGATCAAACTAGGTATGGAGATACCGATGATCGAATCTCGGACATGTAATATATCGTGAAACAAAGGGATTAAGATACTAGCGTAAAAGGTTCCGACGATCACAAGAAAGTCATCGTTGAATGTGTGGGAGTCAGTATGGGTCTACAGATCCCGCTTCTGATTATTGATCCGAGAGGGTTCTCGATCATGTCCGCATTATTCACGAACCGTAGGGTGACACACTTAAGAGACACCGACATCCAATTGGAGCAAATGTTTCATGCCGAAAGAATGAACAAGCGCATGAATTTATTTCACTAGATACCGAAACAGGTTTTCGGGTGAAATTGCATAAAGTGGTTATGCATGTGAAATAGAATGCTAGCAAGGGGTTATTTGTGAATGTTTGTCATTAAAGTAATTGACAAAATTCTGAATAAAATAAAAGAGTTTTATTTAATGAGAGTTTGCATTAAATTTGGTGGAAATTTAATGGGAATTTGAGTGGACTTTTGAGTGGAGGGAATTTAAAGGAGATTTGTGAGTGGAGTGTCCACCCACGTGAAGAGGGGAGGGCAAGTCGGCAGCCCCCATGCGCCGGCCACCCCCTTGGGATTCCCCCTCCTCCTATAAAAGGAGCCCCCTCCTCACTTGTCTCTCACACCTCCTCGTGAAGGATCTCTCTCCCCCTCTAGAATTTATCCCCCATGGTCTCGGACTAGCGAGATACATGTTCCCGGTGGCTATTCGGCAAGAAAGAGTTGTGCTTCCGCTGCATCGTTGGAGCGAGGAGGCGGAGGTTGCTCGGTGCCTCGAACGTGTGTGCGATCACGGATGCGCTGCTGATTTGCGACGCTAGGACTTCCTCTCGATCTTGAGATCGGCAAGAGATCGTCTACATCAACCACGAGTTAAACTCGTTAAGCTTTGTCGGTCTTCAAGGGTATGTTCTCTACGGATATACATCCGCCCGTTGTTTGTATCTAGTAGATAGATCTTGGTATATAGTTTACATCGTAGGAAATTTTTTGTTTTCTATGCTGCGAACCCTACACAAAAAGCAATCGACAACAAAAGCATCAACGCCCACAATGAACATTGTGTTCTACTCGTGCAACAAATCTACATATAGACACGGCTCTGATAGCACTGAAGGGGTTCGTAGCATGGAAAACAAAAAAATTCTACCGCATGCACACAAACAAGCCAAAATCTATCTACTAGATTCTAGCAACAAGTCGATTGGAGTACTCACCCTCGAAGATTCCAAAGCGGTTAACAAGAGCAGATTCTCGTGGGTGATGTAGTCGTACACTTGACGACCTCAAGATCACGTAGATGATCCTTCCGGCGTAGCGTTCCGGCAATGCTTCCGCAGTCGGTCACATGTTCGGTACTCGATGAAGACCTTCCTCTCCCTTGTTTCAGTAGGCAGTGGAGGTTGTAGTTCTCCCCTCGCGATTCCGGCAGCACGACGGCGTGGTGTCAGAAGTAGAGGGAAGATCCCGCAGGGCTTCGCCTAAGTCGGTGCGAGTTATGGTGGATCTAAGGTTTTCCGGCGATCTAAGTTTAGAAGGCTGGAGTGGAGGAGGAGGAGTTGGCGATGGCTAGGGCGATGGCGACGGGCCGGCGGCAGCGGCGCACGGGGTAGGGAGGGCTGGCTTGGTGGTGGTTTGGGGCAGCCTCCCCCTCTATTTATGAGTGGGGACAGCCTTGGGAGGGTAGAGTTTGAATCCAAACCCATACCCAAGTTGGATTGAAGGAATAACTCTTTCCTTCTTCCACTAGGAAACCATTGTTCTAGTTTGACTTTTCAAACCTCCCTTTTAACTTTCAATTTAGAGCTTTAACTCTCTCTCTCTCTCTCTCTCTCTCTCTCTCTCTCTCTCTCGCAAATGCCCAAACCAAGTAACCTAGGATATGATCCAATCATTCCACTTACCCATGACACATTCATGGACCATTCCCCTTCCGGTCCGGTGAACCTTCTAGACCCTTGTAGAACCTCTCCGATGAAAACATCGAAATCATTCCCGAACTCCGGAATCGGACTTTCCTTATATGAATCTTATTCTTCGGACCATTCCGGATCTCCTCGTGATATCCCGGATGCCATCCGAGACTCCGAACAACATTCGGTCTCCCTACTTTTATTCCATATCTACTAAACAACATCGAATCCTTAAGTGTGTTTCCCTACGGTTCGTGAATTATGCGGATATGACCGAGACACTTCTCTGATCAATAACCAATAGAGGAATCTGGAAATTCATATGGCTCCCACATATTTCTACGATTACTTTGCGATCGAATGAACCACTTACATACGATACCAATTTCCCTTTGTCTCGCGATAGTTTACTTATCCGAGGTTTGATCGTTGGTATCTCTGCATACCTAGTTCAACCTCGTTACCGATAAGTACTATTTTCTCGTTCATGTGATATGTGATCCCTTGTGAGCCAGTCACATGCTTGCAAGCTAATTGGATGACATTCCACCGAGAGGGCCCAGAGTATATCTATCCGTCATATGGATGGACAAACCCCACTCTTGATCCATGTGCCTCAACACATACTTTCCGAACACTCAATGCCACTTTTATAGCCACCCAGTTACGGTGTGGTGTTTGATGTTATCAAAGCATCCTTCCGGTGATGGTGATTAACATGATCTCATGGTCGAAGGAATTAGGTTACTATGTATAAGATATTATAGCAAATGAACTATTGAAATGACTTGATCTTAGTGCTACGCTTATCTATAGGAGTATGTCCATCACACCATTCTCCTAATGATATGATCTTGTTGTTAATAACATCTCGATGTTCATGATCGGGAAACCATGATCATCTATTAACCAACAAGCTAGAATTACAAAGAGGCTTTACTAGGGACTCTAATTTAGTTTACAAATCACACAAGTATTAATGTTTCCGGTTAATACTATTATAGCATGAATGTAAACATTTATCATAAACACAAAGATATAATAATAACCACTTTTATTATTGCCTCTGGGGCATATCTCCAACACTTGTGTGGTTGTATCATCTAGATACATTGCGAAAAATCAATTGGAGCTTCTATTTAGAAAATATATTCACTTCCTAGTGTTTTAGAATGAACGATGCTATACACACGACATATTTCTATCTGACAAGCGAACGACAACTCAATGGAATCATCATCACCTCTCCTGCTGCATGCACTATCATTGGATCAATCATCACACACAAATCGGATATTAATTTGGCGTGTGTGTAGTAGTTTTGTTTTACAATTATCTCAATTTGATGTCATAACAATACTCTGCACTTTCATGATCTAGAGAAGTAAGTAGAAGAGATATTGATTTTTTTGGTATAATTATGTGTACTAGACGATTCACTCAAAATTACAATCTTACCAAGAATTGCGGACAATGTTGGTATGCACTCCCTAACTGATGGGTTCGTTGCGTGGAAAACAAAAAATTCCTACGAAATAGAAAGAGGGAACCTCGCAAGATCTAATCTATTAGATACATTTAACAAGTAGAATAGATCTAATCTACTTACCCTCAAAGAACACGAGTAGTTAACGATCTATAGATCGTGGATGATGTAATCGTACACGTGCGTCGGTTCAAACCGATATAAATCTTGACCTTCTAGTTCCATGTACCGAACAGACGATACCTCCGTGGTATCCACACGTTCCTTCTTGATGTCGTCCCCTCCTCCTTGGTCCCGCAAGCGAGGGATAAGAGCTTCACGAGATCCCATCAACAAAACAGTGATGCTTGGATGTATGGTGGAGGGAGGCATAGGGGGTGCCATGACCCATTAACGCATGTAAAAAACATACATGAACTTCATAGTTTATTGTCACATATTTCAAATATTTGCATCATATTAGTAGTTATTATCAATGTTCTTAATGGTTTTGGGTTTTTTTTAATCAATCCACTCTCATTTGGTTCTAACTCCATAGGACAGGAAAACCCTATTTTGCGTATTTTTGACTTCCAGGGACCTTCACGAGTTGACAACGTGCTAGAATTTTTTTGAAGAAGTTTTTTGTCAAAACGGAGACATGGAGCACTTGGATCACAAAAGTGGATCCCTGAGGCCCAAGATAGCCTAGTTGGCACGGTCAAACTTTTAGGTCGCGCCACCAGGGCAATCTGGAGTGTCGCAACTCCGATCGTCCTGAATCTTTTGTGAACCGACTTGTTTTTTCCTAAAACCTTCTATAAAAAGCTCCTCTACGTGATTTCGGGACGGAGCGAGGCGGAGATCGGAAACACCAAAAATAGAGCCAGAAGTCCGGTGCCAGTGGTGATCGGAGGAAGGAACACCGACGGAATTGCCTCCTGTTGGATCCATCCCTCCGGCATGATCATCATCAACATCTATAGCAACATCCCCCATATTCTATTGTAGTCTCTTGACAAACATGATGTATGATGCAATCTATTGTTTTCTCATGATCATTGTGTCTATGTCTAAGTTTGAGTAGTGATGTATTTATGAAAATTATGAAATATTTCATTGATGGTAGCATACGAGTTTGTTATCTTCTATGATGGTCTTATGTAGTGATGTATCAGTATGAGTGCACACATATGTTGAGGGATACATGAGGTTTTCATCGTTACATGTAGAGGCCTCTTACATGTAGCTAGGAGGAGAGATGGTGAGTGATGGAAACATGATCTCAAGTCTTATATGCATTCTATATTAATTCATGGTTAATATGATGGAAGAATAAATTAAGGGGGCCTTAAAACATACAACAAATGATTGGACTTTATATCTTAATAACTCCTTTGCTTGCATATGAAAATGGTATTAGATCAATCATTAGGGGTGTAATTGCGCATGAAAATAAGGGAATAGAAGTTCGGAAGACTAGTGACCTAGGGCGGCGGGTGAGCTCAACCAAAGAAGTAACAGATTGAGCAACTAGCGTGAAAGTTATTGCACGTTAGCGCATCCGTTTTCTTGCTCCATTGTATTTGAACTCAAACATCTATAGTTTTCTTTATTTCGTAGTAAAGAGAGCAATATTATTTTTTGAATTATGTACAATTATATATGTTACAGATTAGTATTATATTTTTCGATTAAATTAAAGTCTCTAATTGTTGTGATTTGTTAACTACTACTATAAAATATAGTAAACTATGTCTTATTATTCTGAAAAGAGAGTACTCTGGTATTTTCATATATTTTGAATCTACTATAACATAATTAGTTCTTAGGGATCTTGAGGAGATAGAAATTTTGACAGGTGATGTCCATATGACCAAAGAGTTTTGGATTCAGACTCTAGAACAAAATTTCTACTCGATGCTTAAGCCACATCAACAAAATTATTTTGAAGATAGCATCTAAAATACGTGGCTAGGATTTTATAACATATTAGTTGTTCTTTTTTGTGCTTTGTTGGTAACATAATTATATATTCATACACAATCAAAGGTCAAAGTTATACCGCTACAAAGTTTTCGATATAGGGAATATATTATTATCACGAAGATACCAATTACACTTAGCCTATGTACAAACAAAATATCTAACTAGACACTGAGGATACACACAACCAAAAATAGAACAAAAGCCCCGCCACAATGATCAATTCCCTGCAGAAGCAGCACACTGAACAGCACCAAAGACAACACCAAAAGCCAAAAAAAATCCTCCAAAGGTGACACCTTCAAGAAGGAAATATAGTACAAACACCATCATCGTCCGATCAATGATTCTAGGTTTTCACCTTGAAGAAAGTCCATGTTCTGAAAACAATGTCTTCAACACGATTATTGCCGAGTACATTCAATAAAGGACAAACCTTGGTTTCACCCTCCGAATCGAGACATGATAATCAAATATTTCTACAAAGAGTTAATTCCAGTTTTTACCCTCTAGTTTCAAAATTTTGACACTAATTACCCCATTTAGAAAATTTTCATTCTATTTACCCCATTTAGTAAAAGTTGTCCCAATTTTTACCCCCTTTAAATTTTTGTGAGCGTTTTGACAGGTGGATCCATGTTGTAAATACAGGTGGCGTGACACGGTAGACTAGTTTTGTTATGGTTGTTTTCTCCTGGCAGGTTTTTTTCCAATCTCCTATCTCGTTATTGTGTTTCTCCAATCTGCGCTAATGAAGAACTAGTTGAGGTGGGTCTGGCGCAACGATAGTGCTGCTAGCTGCGGTTTAAATAAGAACTAGAAGGGCTTCGTAACAGGCTCTTGTTCAGCAGATCAATCGATTAGGAATCGTATTGGAACTAGGATTTCTTTTGGTTTAAGAAAGACACTTTTTTGTCGAGGGTTTGAGGAATAGACAAGACCAGCGCATCCAAAAAACAATATGGTTCAACTCATGATTAGACCACTTCTCGTGAGAAATAAAAACCAGAAAAAAGACGAAGTGGCATGCAACTTGTACTAGACACCCCTTGCCAAAACACTCATAAAATTTTACATGGGGTAAAAATTGGCACAACTTTTCCTAAATGGGGTAATTAGGATGAATATTTGCTAAATGGGGTAATTAGTGTCAAATTTTTAAAATTAGGGGGTAAAAAGTGGAATTTACTCTTCTACAAATGTAGTCATGCCCAAAACATCGTGTTTCTTTTTACAAAATGGGGGAAATGGAATAAGATTAAAATAATAATTCCTTCGACACACTAAAATTGATGCCCTCGCATTTGCAAGGGCCATTTTGCTAATTAATTGAAAAAAAAACTATCTAATTGGACCGAGCTAGCTAGTCCCCTTTTAGTATGGCAATTAGCATGTGTCGAAGTTTTTAAATTTTTTGTTAATATACGCTGATACACAACCTTTTTTTTTCTAGTGACCAATTCAAAAATCGAACGAGCGGTAGTATTATTTGGGCAATACAGTACAGGTCTTTTTTTACTATGTTTGTGCGCGCGCTATAGACGTCTACCTTTTGCTGTAATCAGATAAAGCTAATTGTCGCATAGATGATTTGATGTCCTCTTTAGAAATTGTTCTTAGTGCGCATCGATGATTTCAGTCAACTAACTTTTGAAGTAACAAGTGCCTAGTATTAATTCCTTTTGGTTGAGTGATGGATTTGGACGTCGCCGAGACGACACTTATTCGCGCCCGGCGTGCAAGCACAGGAGGTTAATGCGAAAGGTGGTGTGTGTGGCCTGCTACTGATGCAAGCTGGGTTTGATACCAGCAAAAAACAAAACAAGGGTGAGTGAGCGACGCACCTGAATAAAAACCCAGTAAAGGGCTGTATATATGCCTTTATCTAATATACTCTATTAAGGAATTAGTGTACTAAAAAAAGGAATTAGTGTACTATAAAGGGTTGTTTCATCGTCGGATCACCACAGTTTGCCGAGTTTTCGTCACACTTTGGCTAGTCACAATTTTACTGCATGTATGGATCATTTGTCAAAGAGTCGAATTTTTCTGCCAACTTTTGCCAAAGTTTGGTTTTAATTTTTTAACACATCACTAGTAGAAAACAGACCTTTCGTCCAGGCCATTGGCTGGGGCCGGGACTAATGGCCCGTGCCAGACAGCCCGAGTCACCCCAAACCATAGGTCCCGGCCCGTTAGACCCCATTAGCCCCGGTGTAAGACACAAATCAAGACTGGGGCCTGCCGCTCGCTGCGGACACCCCCTTTAGTCCCGGTTGTATCTCAAACCGGGACTAGTGGTCTGGCCCTATATATGGCACAGCCCCTCCCCCTCTCAACTGTTTTTTTTTCCTGGTGGGAGAGGTGGTGTTGTGCTATTTTTTTCTTGTTCATATGCACTAGAGGTGTTCGGTGAAATACCCATTTGAGCGATTCGACTTTAGGTCACACAAGACAGACATGATATGAGGTGCCCAAGCCACACTTAAGTTTTCTCATCTTTGTTTCCAAGTGTAATAAAAGGTTAGCAACTATTTTCTCGTTTAGACCGCGCGGTACTAATTTTAGCATCGTGATTGCATTTGATATATATTTGTATAATACAGATGAGGCATCCATGGATGTACGGTGACCGACGCTCCGCCGTTTTTAGAGAAGGCGTGCGTTCTTTTCGACTTGTGCCTGAGGAGAACAAGTGGCAGGATGATTTTATGTGTTGTCCATGTATTGACTGTAGGAATGAGAAGGCTCACACTTTCGCAACAGTCATTCAGAGCCACGTTCTTCGGTCTGGTTTTATGTCCGGCTATAATGTTTGGGCCAAACACGGAAAAAGAGGGGTTGAGATGGAAGACGGCGATGAAGAAGAGAACTATGATGACAACTACCGATCTATGTTCCATGAATACGCTGATACCGCAAATGAAGAAGAAGAAGGTGAAGAACGGGAACCAACCTGGCCCGCTGATGATCTTGATCGGGTCATTTCTGATGCAAAGCAAGACTGCGACCCAGAAAAGGAGAGATTGCAGTTCGAGCAGATGCTACAGGACCACAACAAGTTGTTGTACCCAACTTGTGAAGATGGCCAAAAGAAGTTGGGTAGCACACTGGAATTGCTGAAGTGGAAGGCAGAGACCGGTGTGACTGAATCGGGATTTGAAAAGTTGCTGGTACTCATGAAGAAGTTGCTTCCAAGAAATAACGAATTGCCCGCCAGTACCTACGAAGCAAAGAAGCTCGTCTGCCCTCTAGGATTAGATGTGCAGAAGATACATGTGTTCCCTAATGACTACCTCTACCGTGGTGAGAAGTACGAGAATCTGGATAAATGCCCGGTATACACTGCATTGAGGTATAAGATCAGAAAAGATGACCCTAGTGATGTTGATGGCGAGCCACCAGGAAGATGGTTCCTGCCAAGGTGATGTGGTATGCTCCTATAATACCACGATTCAAACGTTTGTTTAGAAACAAAGAGCATGCCAAGTTGTTGCGATGGCACATAGAAGAACGTAAGAAAGACGGGATGTTGAGGCACCCCGCTGATGGTCGGCAGTGGAGAAAAATCGAGAGAGACTTCCCGGACTTTGCTGGTGACGCAAGGAACTTATTGTTTGGTCTAAGTACAAATGGCATGAATCCTTTTGGGGAGCAGAGCTGCAGTCATTGATGGGTTTCGCGGCATAGTAAATCAAAATTTTCTACGGATGCGAACAGAGGGAAAGCCAAGATCTAACCTAGGAGATGCAAACAACGAGAGAGATTGGATTAGATCTTCATACCCATGAAGATTCGCACAGCGGAACGTTCGTCGGAACGTGGGTGATGTAGTCGTCGGTACCGTCATACCTAGTTCAATCTCGTTCACAACAAGTACTTTACTCGTTCCGTAATCCGATATCACTTTGTGATTAACTCCTTAACCACATGCTTGCAAGCGGTGTTGATATCGATTACCGAGTGGGCCCGAAGTATATCTCTCCGACTTGGGAGGGACAAATCCCATCTCGATACATACAACCCAACAGATACTTTCCGATCACCTGAGAGACACCTTTATAATCACCCTCTCATAGGATGACGTTTGATGACCTCAAAGCTTTCTTCCGATACCAGGGAGTTGTATTATCTCATGGTCTAAGGAATACAATATTTGACATAAGAAAAGCTTCACAAAGACGAACACGATGACACGATCTAATTGCTTCGCTTAGTTTGGGTCTGTCCACCATATCATTCTCCCAATGATATGATCTCATTATTAATTGACAACTCATGTCCATGGTTAGGAAACCTTAACCATCATTAATCAATGAGCTAGTCCTTAGAGGCGTACTAGGGACACGGTGTTGTTCACAAACCACACAGGTATTAAAGTTTCCGCTTAATACAATTCTAGCATGGAATATAAACATTATCATGAACAAGAATTATAATAATAACATCTTTATTATTGCCTCTAGGTCATAATTCCAACAGTCTCCCACTTGCACTAGAGTCAATAATCTAGTGTACATTTGGCAACAATCTCACACCCATAGCACTAAGGTGCTGATCATGTTTTACAAGTGGAAGAGGTTTAGTCAATGGATCTGCGACATTCAGATCTGTATGTACTTTGCTAATCTTCAGATCTCCATCTGCTATATAATCTCGGATTATATGAAACTTGCGGTTGATATGCTTGGTCTTTGGATGATATCTTGGTTCCTTAGCGAGTGCTATGGCGCCAGTGTTGTCACACAATATCTCCAGTGGGTCCAATGCACTTGGAACCACGCCAAGCTCAGTGATGAAGTTCCTGATCCAAACTCCTTCACTTGACGCTTCTGCAGCGGCCATGTATTCCGCTTCTACTGTAGATCCCACGATCACGCTTTGCTTGCAGCTTCTCCAGCTCACAGCTCCTCCATTCAAAATATACACGTATCCTGTCTGAGATTTAGAATCATCCTTGTCGGTGTCGAAACTAGCGTCGACGTAACCTTTTACGACAAGTTGTTCATCACCCCCATAGACTAAGAACATTTCTTTAGTTCTATTTAGGTACTTTAGGATGTTCTTCACGGCTTTCCAGTGTTCCACTCCTGGATCACTTTGATATCTGCTCGTCAAACTAAGAGCATTGGACACATCCGGTCTAGTACACAGCATGTCATACATGATAGAACCTATGGCCGAGGCATAAGGCACTTTGCTCATAGCTTCCCTATCATTTACCGTAGCTGGACACTGAGCCTTGCTCAATATCTTACCTGACAACATAGGCACTGAACCTTTCTTTGCCTTATCCATTCTGAACCTTTTCAGAACTTTGTCTAGGTATGTACTCTGGCTTAAAGCTATCAGGCGTCTTTGTCTATCTCTATAGATTTTGATGCCCAATATATAAGCAGCTTCACCTAGGTATTTCATTGAAAAACACTTGTTCAAATAACTCTTCACATCGTTAAGCATGTTGATGTCATTTCCGATAATCAATATGTCATCCACATATAGTACCAGAAACGTCACCGAGCTCCCACTCACTTTCTTGTAGATACAAGCTTCGTAGCAATTTGGAACAAATCCAAAGCTCTTGATCACTTGATCAAAACGAAGGTTCCAACTCCGAGATGCTTGCTTCAGTCCATAAATAGAACGCTGAAGTTTGCATACTTTATCAGCATCCTTAGGATCGACAAAACCTTCGGGTTGCATCATATACAACTCTTCATCAATGTTGCCATTGAGGAACGCAGTCTTGACATCCATCTGCCATATTTCATAATCATGAAACGCAACAATTGCTAATAAAATCCGAATGGACTTAAACATCGCTACGGGAGAGAAAGTCTCATCGTAGTCAACACCTTGAACTTGTCGAAAACCTTTCGCGACAAGCCGTGCTTTATAGACGGTAACATTACCATCCGCGTCCGTTTTCTTCTTGAAGATCCATTTGCACTCAACGGCCTTTCGGTCGCTAGGAGGGTCCACCAAAGTCCATACTTGGTTTTCGCTCATGGATCCCAATTCGGATTTCATGGCTTCTAGCCATTTCTCAGAGTCTGGGCTCATCATCGCTTCCTCATAGTTCGTAGGTTCACTGTCTTCTACTAACAAGACAGTCAAGACATGGTTGTCGTACCACTCAGGAGGGGCACGCGACCTTGTCGACCTGCGACGTTTAGTAGCAGCATCGTCCAAAGCTTCATGATCCTTGTCATTAGCTTCCTCTATTGTTGGTGCAGGCGGCACTGGAACAATTTCAGGTGCCGCGCTACTCTCCAACTCAAGAGAAGGTTCAATAACCTCGTCTAGCTCTATTTTCCTCCCACTCACTTCTTTCGAGAGAAACTCCTTCTCAAGAAAGGAACCGTTCTTTGCGACAAACACTTTGCCTTCGGTTCTGTGATAGAAGGTATACCCAATAGTTTCCTTAGGGTATCCTATGAAGACGCATTTCTCCGCTTTGGGTTCGAGCTTGTCCGGCATCAACTTCTTGACGTAAGCTTCGCATCCCCAAACTTTAAGAAACGACAACTTAGGTTTAGCACCAAACCACAGTTCATATGGTGTCGTCTCAACGGATTTAGATGGAGCCCTATTTAAAGTGAATGCAGCGGTTTCTAATGCATAACCCCAAAATGATAACGGCAAATCAGTAAGAGACATCATTGATCAGACCATATCTAATAGGGTTCGATTCCGGCGTTCAGACACACCATTGCGCTGTGGTGTTCCGGGTGGCGTGAGTTGTGAAACGATTCCTACTTGCTTTAAGATGCGTGAGAAAATCATAACTCAAATATTCGCCCCCACGATCGAATCGTAGAAACTTAATCTTTCTGTTATGATGGTTCTCCACTTCATTCTGAAATTCCTTGAACTTTTCAAATGTTTCAGATTTATGTTTCATTAAATAGATATACCCATATCTACTTAAGTCATCGGTAAAAGTGAGAAAATAGTGATATCCACCGCGCGTCGAAACACTCATCGGTCCGCATACATCAGTATGTATGATTTCCAACAAGTCCGTTGGTCGCTCCATCATACCGGAGAACGGGGTTTTGATCATCTTGCCCATGAGGCATGGTTCGCATGTGTCAAATGATTCAAAATCAAGAGACTCCAAAAGTCCATCAGAATGGAGTTTCTTCATGCGCTTTACACCAATATGACCTAGACGACAGTGCCACAAATAAGTAGTATTATCACTATCTACTTTGCATCTCTTAACCTCAATGTTATGGATGTGTGTTTCATCCCTTTCGAGATTTAGAAGAAATAAACCATTCACAATAGGTGCATGACCATAAAATATGTTACTCATATAAATAGAACAACCATTATTCTCCGATTTAAATGAATAACCATCTTGCGATAAACAAGATCCAGAAATAATGTTCATGCTCAACGCAG
Source organism: Avena atlantica (assembly GCA_910589765.1). Taxonomy (NCBI): domain Eukaryota; kingdom Viridiplantae; phylum Streptophyta; class Magnoliopsida; order Poales; family Poaceae; genus Avena; species Avena atlantica. Next base: position 44,814,151 of record OU342737.1, read on the forward strand.
GCACATAATAACATTTATTGAGGTTTAAAACTAATCCCGAAGGTAAAACTAAGGAGAGCGTGCCGACGACAATCACATCAACTCTTGATCCGTTGCCAACGCGCATCGTCACCTCATCCGTCGCAAGCCGCCGTCTATTCCACAGCTCCTATTTCGAGTTACAAATATTAGCAACTGAACCGGTATCAAATACCCAGGCACTACAACGAGGGCTAGTAAGGAAAACATCAGTAACATGTATATCAAATATACCTTTGGTGGTGCCAGCCTTCTTGTCCGCTAAGTACTTCGGACAGTTGCGCTTCCAGTGACCCTTTTCCTTGCAATAGAAGCACTCATTGTCCGGCTTAGGACCAGACTTGAGCTTCTTCTCAGCAGGGGCAGTGCGCTTGCCGCCGCCCTTCTTGAAGGGCTTCTTTGCTCCCTTACCTTTCTTAAAGGTGGGCTTGTTGACCATCAACACATGATTATCCTTTTTGATGTCCACTTCCGCGGCCTTCAGCTTTGCGAAGATCTCAGTGATCGTATCAGTGGAACCAATCTGATTGTGAGTCACTACAAAACTTTTGTAGCTGGGAGGGAGTGATTGCAGAACCCTGTCAATCTTGAGCTCCTTTGGAATCGTGCATTCCAGTTGCTCAAGGCGTTGAGTGTAGCCCGTCATCTTAATGGCGTGCTCACTAACGGAACTCCCTTCCTCCATCTTGCAGTTAAAGAACTTCTCAGAGATCTCATATCTCTCAGAACGGGCCTAAGTCTGAAACATGGTTTTCAGCTCTTCGAGAATCTCAAAGGGCCCGGGATAGTCTTCAAAACGATTTTGAAGTTCCGGTTCCATAGCAAACAACATGGTGCTCTTAATCACACCATAATCATCTTTGCGCGACTGATAGACAGCTTTCTCATCAGCCGGCGCAGTTGCAGCAGGAAGGTCACCTAACGCTTTCCCAAGGACATAGTCCTTTTGACCGCCAGAGAGAATGATTCTTAGATTGCAGAACCAATTGGTGAAGTTAGACCCATTGTTTCTAAGCTTTTCCTTCTCAGCGAAAACGTTGAATTTGAAGTTGGACTTAGCTATTTGATCTACAGTATTGCAAGTACAAATTAGACTATGTTCATGATAACTAGTTCAACTTTTAATCAAATTACTAGATGAACTCCCACTAAATTCAACATCCCTCAAGTTGTTTAGTGAACACGATCCAAATTCACCACATCTAATCCGATCATCACGAGAAGAGATGTGGCTTCAATGGTGGACAACGAAGTGTCGATCATATCATTCATATGACTCATGCTTAACCTTTCGGTTCATGTGTTCCGAGGCCATGTCTGTACATGCTAGGCTCGTCAAGTTAGACCCAAGTATTTCCGCGTGTGCAAAACTGGCTTGCACCCGTTGTATGTGAGCGTAGAGTCTATAGCACCCGATCATCACGTGATGCTTGGACACGACGAACTTTCACAACGGTGCATACTTGGGAAGAACACAGCTTTTATCTTGATCTTTAATTGAGGAATCATCTTATAATGCTACGGTCGCGATCTAAGCATAATAAGATACATAAAAGGATAAACATCACATGCATATAACTTTATGTGACATGGTATAGCCAATCTTCGCGCAATGATCTCCATCTTGTGCGTTCCGGCATGATCTCCATCACTCCACCATGATTGCCTCCACCACGAATAGCAACTACAACTATTGCTAACTACTTAGCGATAAAGTGAAACTATTACATGGCATATAATAAGTTGACAGACATGTCATACACAATTATAAAGAAAACCATATGGCTCCTGCTGGTTGTGTACTCATCGACATGCAAGTCGTGAAACATTACAAAACATGATCATCGCATACATTATACACATCACATCTTGGGCCATACCATATCACAGAAAACACTCCCTGCAAAAACAAGTTAGACGCCTCTACTTTGTTGTTGCATGTTTTACGTGGCTTATGGGAGTAGATGCTAAGAACGATTCTTACCTATGGAAAGCCACAACGGTGATATTATGGTTGCCAAACTCCGGTGTTAATCCCATGCCAACTATAGTGAGAGAAACTGACATCCACCAGCCGCATGTGTGGAACAAGCCACATGTCAAGTGCGGAGCCGGTCTCGCGAACGACGTCGCGTAAGGTTGGCATGGACCGCTTCAATCTCACTATCCCGCGTCATAAGAAGAACACAAACAAGAGGCTTTCAACAGAAAACATCAACGCCCGCAACAACCATGTTGCGTTCTACTCGTGAAACACATCTACGCATAGATCTAGCTCTGATACCACTGATGGGTTTCGCGGCATAGTAAATCAAAATTTTCTACGGATGCGAACAGAGGGAAAGCCAAGATCTAATCTAGGAGATGCAAACAACGAGAGAGATTGGATTAGATCTTCATACCCTTGAAGATTCGCACAGCGGAACGTTCGTCGGAACGTGGGTGATGTAGTCGTACTCGCTTCTCCTCCTCGCGATCTGATCCGATCTAGCACCACAAGTGGCGGTGCCTCCGCGAGATGCACACATGCAGCACCTCGACGTCTCCTCCTTCCTCGGACCAGCAAGTATGGTGGAGAGACGGATTGGATCTACAACACGACGGCGTGGTGTATATGGTGGAGAATTTCTGCAGCAGGGCTTCGCCTACAAGCAGTCGGGAGGGAGAGAGGAAGGGCAGCAGGGCGGCTAGGGTTGGAGGGGAAGGTGTGGGGGGTGGTGCGCCCCCAGCCCTCTTTATATAGAGGGGTGGGGCGCAGCCCTAGACCCTCCCCCAAGCCCAAACCGGTGGCCCCAAAGGAGGAGGAGTGGGGGGCAAGGAAACCCCCCTTCTAGAAGCTCTATCTAGGGTTTAAACCCTCTTTGGCCGGCTGGGCCCTATGGGGCCTTGTGCCCCTGGCCCAATGCGGCCAGGGCACTCCCTCATAGGCCCATGCCCCCTCCCGGAAGGTGGGGCCACGTTGGTCCCCTTCCGGAAGGTTCTAGAAGCTTCCGGTACAATACCGATTAACCCAGAACAATTCCGAACTCCAAAAACTCCACTGCCTTATATGAATCTTATTCTCTGGACCACTCCGGAACCTCTCGTGATGTCCCGGATCCCATCCGAGACTCCGAACAAAAACTCATAAACCAATTATCCAACCTGTCCTAGCGTCGAGACACGTTAAGTGTGTGACCCTGCGGGTTCGAGAATATGCAGACATGATCTTCTATCAATAATCAACAGCGGGGTCTGGAAACCCATATTGACTCCCACACATTCATCGATGATCATATCGAATGAACCACGATGCCAGGATTCAATCAATCCCATATATATATTCCCTTCGTCTCGCGATATTTTACTTGCCCGAGATTCGATCGTCGGTACCGTCATACCTAGTTCAATCTCGTTCACAACAAGTACTTTACTCGTTCCGTAATCCGATATCACTTTGTGATTAACTCCTTAACCACATGCTTGCAAGCGGTGTTGATATCGATTACCGAGTGGGCCCTAAGTATATCTCTCCGACTTGGGAGGGAAAAATCCCATCTCGATACATACAACCCAACAGATACTTTCCGATCACCTGAGAGACACCTTTATAATCACCCTCTCATAGGATGACGTTTGATGACCTCAAAGATTTCTTCCGATACCAGGGAGTTGTATTATCTCATGGTCTAAGGAATACAATATTTGACATAAGAAAAGCTTCGCAAAGACGAACACGATGACACGATCTAATTGCTTCGCTTAGTTTGGGTCTGTCCACCATATCATTCTCCCAATGATATGATCTCATTATTAATTGACAACTCATGTCCATGGTTAGGAAACCTTAACCATCATTAATCAATGAGCTAGTCCTTAGAGGCGTACTAGGGACACGGTGTTGTTCACAAACCACACAAGTACTAAAGTTTCCGCTTAATACAATTCTAGCATGGAATATAAACATTATCATGAACAAGAATTATAATAATATCTTTATTATTGCCTCTAGGGCATAATTCCAACAGTCATAGTGTTGGAGATATGCCCAAGAGGCAATAATAAAGAGGTTATTATCATATCTTCATGCTTATGATAAATGTTTACATACCATGCTATAATTGTGTTAACCGGAAACATTAATACTTGTGTGATTTGTAAACATAAAAGAGTCCCTAGTAAAGCCTCTTGTTAAACTAGCTTGTTGGTTAATATATGATCATGGTTTCCTGATCATGAACATTAAGATGTTATTAACAATAAGATCATATCATTAGGAGAATGGTCTTATGGACATACTCCTATAGATAAGCGTAGCATTAAGATCAAGTCATTTCAATAGTTCATTTGCTATAAGCTTTCTGATACATAGTAACCTAATTCCTTCGACCATGAGATCGTGCTAATCACCATTACTAGAAGAATGCTTTGATGACATCAAACACCACATCGTAACTGGGTGGCATTAAGTGTTTGGAAAGTATGTGTTGAGGCATATGGATCAAGAGTGGGATTTGTCCATCCATATGACGGATAGATATCCTCTGGGCCCTCTCGGTGGAATGTCATCCAATTAGCTTGCGAGCATGTGACTGGCTCACAAGGGATCACATATCATGGGAACGAGAAAAGAGTACTTATCGGTAACGAGGTTGAACTAGGTATGCAGAGATACCGACGATCAAACCTCGGATAAGTAAACTATCGCGAGACAAGGGGAAATTGGTATCGTATTTAAGTGGTTCATTCGATCACAAAGTAATCGTAGAAATATGTGGGAGCCATATGAATTTCAAAATTCCTCTATTGGTTATTGATCGAAGAAGAGTCTCGATCATGTATGCATAATTCACGAACCATAGGGAGACAGACTTAAGGATTCAATGTTGTTTAGTAGATATGGAATGTAAGTAGGGAGGCCGAATGTTGTTCGGTGTCTCAGATGGGATCTGGGATATCACGAGGATATCCAGAATGGTCCAGAGAATAAGATTCATATAAGGAAAGTCCGATTCCGGATTTCAGGAATGATTTTGATGTTTTCATCGGAGAGGTTCTAGAAGGGTCTAGAAGGTTCACCAGACTAGAAGGGGAATGGTACATGAATGTGTCATGGTTAAGTGGAATGATTGGATCATGTCCTAGGTCACTTGGTTGGACATTTGCAAGAGAGATATAAAGCTCAATATAAAGTCAAAAGGCAGGTTTGAAAAGTGAAACTGGAACAATGGTTTCCTAGTGGAAGAAGGAAAGAGTCCTTCTTTCTCTCCAACTTGGGTTTGGGGAAGGATTCAAACTCCCCTCTCCCAAGCTACCCTCCTTCTCATAAATAGAGGGGAGGGGGTGCCCCAAGAGAGACACAACTAGCCCCTCCCCACACCCAAGCCACCGCCGTCGCTGCTACCGCCGCCGCGCCGCCACCACCGCCAGCTACACCGCCGCCCTAGCCGCCACCGTCTACGTCTCATCCTATCCGGCCTTCTAAACCCTAGATCGCTGGAAACCCTAGTTCTCCACCATAACCTGCTCCGGCTTAGGCGAAGCCCTGCAGGATCTTCCCTCTACTTCCGACACCACGCCGTCGTGCTACCGGAATCGTGAGGGGAGAACTACAACCTTCGTTGCCTGCTGGAACAAGGGAGAGGAAGGTCTTCATCGAGTCCCGAACGTGTGACCGACTGCGGAAGCGCTGCCGGAACGCAGCGCCGGAAGGATCGTCTACACGATTTTGAGATCGGAAGTGTATGACTACATCATCCACGAGAATCTGCTCTCGTTAACCGCTTTGGAATCTTCAAGGGTGAGTACTCTAATCGACTCGTTGCTACAATGTAGTAGATAGATCTTGGCTTGTTTGTGTGCATGCGGTAGAATTTTTTTGTTTTCCATGCTACGAACCCCTACAGTGGTATCAGAGTCGTGTCTATATGTAGATCTGTTGCACGAGTAGAACACAATGGTCATTGTGGGCGTTGATACTTTTGTTGTCGATTGCTTCTTGTGTACTTTGCATCTTGCGGGATGGTGGGATTAAGCAGCCCGGGCTAACCTTACATGACATCATTCATGAGACTTGCTCCACGCTTGACATGCAACTTGTATTGCATAAGTGGCTTTGCGGGTGCCTGTTTCTCCCAACATAGTGAAGATTCAATTTATAATGGGTAATTGACAATACTATTATCAACGTTGTGGTTCTTGTTCGTAGGTTAGAACGACACTCATTGAAAGCCCCAAACCATGTAAAACATGCAAAGAAAATTAGAGGCGTCTAACTTTGTTTTGCAGGGGTGTGCTGTAATGTGATATGGCCATGATTGTGATTATATATGATGTATTCAATGTTCCTTATTGTAAGTCGGCAACCGACAGGATCCTTATGGTAGTCTTTTAATTTTGTTAAATACCTGCGTGTCTATTATTCAAAGTAGTTGTAATAGTTGATGCTGGTGGACGACAACCATGGAGTGGTGCCATTGATCTTGACGCCATGCCGGTGATGATGGAGATCATGTTCATGCTTGAAGATGGAGATCGAAGCACAATAATATGATATTATTCAAAGGCCATATCATATCACATATTATGAATTGCATGTGATGTTAATCCTTTTATGCATCTTGTATTGCTTAGATTGCGACGGTAGCATTATAAGATGATCCCTCTCACAAAATATCGAGTTATAAAGTTTTCATCCTTAGTAGGCACCATTGCCAAAGCTCGTTGTTTCGAAGCACCACGTGATGATCGGGTGTGTTAGATTCTGCGAGTGTATACAACGGGAGCAAGCCAGAATTGCTCATGCGGAAGATAAGGTTTGACCTTGACTAGACTAGCATGTAAATACATGGGCTCAGAACACGGATCACCGAAAGGTAAAGCATGAGTCATATAGTAGATATGATGAACATGTTGATTGTTCGCCTTTAAAGCTACATCATCTCTCGTGATGATCGGTTTTGATGTGGTGGATTTGGTTCATGTAATCACTAAAACAATGTGAGGGATATTGTTTTGAGTGGGAGTTCAACAACAATATGATTAAAAGTTGAACACTATTTATCATATATTAAATCAAAGTGAATTTGCATAGTTGTTGTAGTCATTGGCATCCGTTTACCACCTTGCGCTTAGTTACAATTGAGATAATAGAATTATAGAATTCTGGTTAGTTACTTTACGAACTGGTATCGTGTTGTTTTGAAGTGTTAATCTAACGTTTGAAAGTCCTATTGCAAACTTTCAGTAAGTTCTGGTTACTCCGTGAAGTTTAATAATTTGTATTAAATCAAGAGTAACAATTCCAGTGTTAGTATATAAGTATCATGTTTATCTCCATGATTCTTGATATTCAAAAGATTGTTTTAATATCAAGGTTATCTAGGAACATCATATGTGGAAGATATTGCGACATCTGAAACGATGTTTTTTATTGTAACATGATATAGTATAATATAGCAAAGTTTATGTTCTCATATTTGATGGGAATTTTCAAAAGGTTGGAGACGCTAGTCATCCTAATCCTCCAAAAGGTTTTGGAGAGCAAAATTATACTCGGGATTCACCGTTATAAGCTAAAGTAGCTTGATCATGAATAATTCCATGATAAAGGTGAATATTTGATGTAGGTAAAATGTTTACTACACCAAGAGATTACTAAAGAATGGAATTTGAAAGAACACCAAACATTTGATAATGGTGATCTACTTCAAAGTGCAAGTCCAAAGACATTGGTATTTAACTATACATGCTTTGGACTATGTGTCATGTGTATGGCTCCACTATTGACGTTGATAGATTCTTTCAAACAGAAAAGGCAATACTAAAAGAGAATCTCATAAATATATGACAAAAAAAAGACTAGAATTGTTCAGCTTAGGTATATAGAGGATATACGTGTTATGGATGTATTCTTTGCTTGTTAAATAATGTGGTTCTTAAGCATTATATACTGAATTTGTTGGTGTGAATCGTCATACGAAACAACACAATACATGAAATACAATGGCCCAAGTAACTAGCAAGAGAATGTGTGATTATGTTCATCGAGAACAAATAAAGTGTTGATGTGTTTCTCGTTAACATCATAGCTTGCCTTCAAGATTTGTTTTATTAGGTATTATGAGAACAAAAGAGTTGTTCAAATAATTGCCGTAATCCAGAAAATATGAATGATTTACAAATCTCGTTGGATAAATCACATCCATAAAACAAGTGCTAAAAATGTCGAAAGAAAATTGATTGAAAGATCACTTAGAAAGTGACATCGCCGTTTTAAATTATTGGAAAGAAAACATGAAGAAACTCCATGTGGATGGAATTTTGGAGTCTTTTGATTTTTGATCAAATGGCGCTTGTGAAACTTTCCTAGAGATAATTAAAACTTTGTTCATAGGCCAAAAGGGAACGAATGACTAGCTTATTGGAACTTGTACGTATTATTGTATGAAGTCCATTATATGTAGTCAAGAGCGTTGGATTTCAACTTCATATACTTTCTCCGAAAATTTGAGTGAATATATGAATATTTACTTAATAAGGATGAAGTGTGAAATATTTTAAAAGTTCAAAGACTTTCAAGATGAAGTGCAAAATCAATGTAACAAGAAAATAAAGAATTTATGATAGGATCATAAAGGAAGAACTTTGAGTTACAAGTTTAGCATAACACCTAAGATTTGAGGAATCGTTCCGTGGATTTGCATTTCCCAAAATACCATAAGAGTATGGAGCGTTCGAGATATGTAATGAAATCTTGTTTGACATGGTAAGATGAAAGGTGTAATTTATAAAACGATCATTATATTTTAAAGATTAAAAGCTTTAGAGACTACTGTTTTTCCACTGAAAAGAGCTCCATCATAATCCGTTGAAATGACACCATATAAAGTTATGGTTTGGGATAAAACCCAAGTTGTCCTTTCTTAAACATTGGTATGCATAAGTAAAATGTTTACAACCAAAGTCGGATGAGCATGTCTTTGTAGGTTATTTCGGATAATTATTGGGTACTCCTCCATAACACCAAATACAAAAGTGTTTGTCGCTTAGAACGTCAAGTTTCTTGAGAAGAATTTTTTCGTGAAAAGTTAAGTGGGAGGACAATAGAACTTTGATAAGGTTAAAATAACATTAGCGGTATGTGCTGAGTTGCACAACACCGGAAAGCGTTTCGGATGCTGCAACAATGCTCATGGCTCACGTGCCTCAAAGGTTGTGGTCACGGAGGTCTAATTTCCTATTGAACCAAGTAGGTCGGGTAAACAATCAAATACCAAGATTTGAGGGTTGAATCATTATTTGACAATAATGAATGGACTACATGCAAAGAAGCGATGATGGGCCCTGACTCCGTCAAAAGGCTTGAAGCCATAAAATCCGTGATAGTTCCATACACGAGAAATCAAGCTTTGAACTTGAAGGATCCTCGAGAAAGGTGTAAGACCTTACAGTCATGTTTGGATCTATAAAGAAATAGACATGGATATTTCACATCTATGAAACGGTCGACATGTTTTGAAAGAGTACACAACAATGTTCAAAGGTTTACTATGACAAGATTTGATCTTTCATAGCGATATTTAGTCTAGACGGATTAATGTAGCAACAACTACATATAATTTTGTTATGTGGTAGTTGAATAAACAAAACAAGTTCTTCTAATAGAATTGTTACCTAGGACGTGTTCATAACACAGTCCATAGGGTTTTGTTAATTCAAAGGATGCTAAAAGCGTATGCAAACTACAATGGTTGAAGTGAGCATCGCGGAGTTAGAATCTTCACCATGATGAAACTGTTAAAAGAGTTTAATCTCATCGGAGATGATGAAGATGCTTGTATTTGCAAGAAATTAATTGGGAGCTCTAAGACATATTTCTATTACATTATGTGGAAGACATATTGTTGATTGGAAATAATGCATCTTTTGTTAATACAAGTTAAGAATTTCATTTTGATGAAAGACTTAGGCAAAACCCGAATATTTGGCATCAATGTCTATAAGGATAGATTGAGATGCTAATATGGTTGTGCCAAAAGTACATAGATGATATATTGAATGAGTTCAATATAGAAACTACAAGAAAGGTTCTTGTCGCACAGAAAGGATTGAATGAGTTCAATATTGATGATATATTCAAGTGTATTGACACTTGGTAAGTGAAACAAAGATTCAAGTATAGATTGATACTTGATGTATGAAATCACAAAGAGTATTTATATCAATCATACTGTGATATGTACAAATCCAGATATGTCCTATGCTCTAAATGTTATGAGCATATACCAGAATGACTCATAAGATGATCATTGGATGATAGTAAGGATATTATTATGATCTTTTGGAAGAATTAAGAATATATTATTTTGTAGAGGTCAGAAATAGATGGTTAGTTCATTGTAAAAGTACTACATTGATACTAGTTTTGTCACAAATTACAAATTAAGTTTATCTCAATCTAAACTAAGGGTGGCACAATATAATGGAAAGTAAGTCCATAATGGATTTGGATGAGTTCCAAAGTTAAGACATTGTGGCAGATACTACAACAAAAGGCTAAGATATGACTGCTATTATAACAGCAAAAGAGGGCATTTGTGTCAAGTAGTTTGTTATCAAACTAGGTGTAGTTCACAGCGGGGTAATACTATGAACATATATTGTACGACAATATTGTCAACATGTTTTAACCCCAAGGAACTAAAGGTCTCACCAAAGGACCAAATTTATACAAAGCCATCTCATTAGAGAATGAGTGATGCGTAGAGACGCAAAGACATGCAATTACACATGGACCTGAAAGTGTCGGATCCGAAGATCAGTTGACCACTAGCAATCGTGTATATACAACACCGGAAAGGCATAGGTGTTGAATACATAAAGATTGGAAACTAGATTATTGTCTCTAGTGCAAGTGGGATACTGTTGGTGATATGCCCAAGAGGCAATAATAAAGAGGTTATTATCATATCTTCATGCTTATGGTAAATTTTTATATACCATGCTATATGTATTAATTGGAAACATTAATACTTGTGTGATTTGTAAACATAAAAGAGTCCCTAGTAAAGCCTCTTGTTAAACTAGCTTGTTGGTTAATATATGATCATGGTTTCCTGATCATGAACATTGAGATGTTATTAACAACAAGATCATATCATTAGGAGAATGGTGTGATGGACATACTCCTATAGATAATCCTAGCATTAAGATCAAGTCATTTCAATAGTTTGTTTGCTATAAGCTTTCTGATACATAGTAACCTAATTCCTTCGACCATGAGATCATGCTAATCACCATTACTAGAAGAATACTTTGATGACATCAAACACCACACCGTAACTGCTATAAAGGTGGCATTGAGTGTTAGGAAAGTATGTGTTGAGGCACATGGATCAAGAGTGGGATTTGTCCATCCATATGACGGATAGATATACTCTGGGCCTTCTCGGTGGAATTTCATCCAAATAGCTTGCAAACATGTGACTTGCTCACAAGGGATCACATATCACGGGAACGAGAAAAGAGTACTTATCGGTAACGAGGTTGAACTAGGTATGCAGAGATATCGACAATTAGACCTCGGATAAGTAAACTATCGCGAGACAAAGGGAAATTGGTATCATATGTAAGTGGTTCATTCGATCGCAAAGTAATCATAGAAATATGTGGGAGCCATATGAATTTCCAGATTCCTCTATTGGTTATTGATCGGAGAAGAGTCTTGGTCATGTCTGCATAATTCACGAACCGTAGGGAGACACACTTACGGATTCGATGTTGTTTAGTAGATATGGAATATAAGTAGGGAGACCGAATGTTGTTTGGAGTCTCGGATGGGATCCGGGATATCACGAGGAGATCCAGAATGGTCCGGAGAATAGGATTCATATAAGGAAAGTCTGGTTCCGGAGTTCGACAATGATTTCGATGTTTTCATCGGAGAGGTTCTAGAAGGGTCTAGAAGGTTCACCAGACCGGAAGGGGAATGGTACATGAATGTGTCATGGTTAAGAGGAATGATTGGATCATGTCCTAGGTCACTTGGTTGGGCATTTGCAAGAGAGAAATAAAGCTCTATATTGAAAGTCAAAAGGCAGGTTTGAAAAGTCAAACTGGAACAATGGTTTCCTAGTGGAAGAAGGAAAGAGTCCTTCTTTCTCTCCAACTTGGGTTTGGGGAAGGATTCAAACTCCCCTCTCCCAAGCTTCCCTCCCTCTCATAAATAGAGGGGAGGGGTGCCCAAGAGAGACACAACCAGCCCCTCCCCACACCCAAGCCGCCGCCGCGCCGCCACGCCGCCGCCTTGCGCCATCGCCGCCCTAGCCGCCGCCGTCCACGCCTCCTCCTCTCCGGCCTTCTTAACCCTAGATTGCCGGAAACCCTAGTTCTCCACCATAACCTGCTCCGGCTTAGGCGAAGCCCTGCAGGATCTTCCTCTACTTCCGACACCACGCCATCGTGCTGCCGAAATCGTGAGGGGAGAATTACAACCTCCGCTGCCTGCTGGAACAAGGGAGAGGAAGGTCTTGATCGAGTACCGAACGTGTGACCGACTGCGGAAGCCCTACCGGAATGCATCGCCAGAAGGATCGTCTATTCGATCTTGAGATCGGAAGTGTTCGACTACATCATCCACGAGAATCTGCTCTCGTTAACTGCTTTGGAATCTTCAAGGGTGAGTACTCTAATTGACTCGTTGCTACAATCTAGTAGATAGATCTTGGCTTGTTTGTGTGCATGCGGTAGATTTTTTTTGTTTTCCATGCTACGAACCCCTATACATAGCACCTGGCCCGTGACACTATGTATCTACAACCTCCCTCCTTGGTTGTGTATGAAGCGGAAGTTCATTATGATGCCAGTGCTCATCCAAGGCCTGAAGCAACCTGGAAATGACATTGATGTGTACCTAAGGCCATTAGTTGATGAACTTTTACAGTTGTGAGCCGAACCAGGTTTACGTGTGTGGGATGAGCACAAACAGCAGCCATTTGACCTACGAGCGCTGCTGTTCATAACCATCAATGATTGGTCTGCTCTTAGTAACATCTCAGGACAGACGAACAAGGGATATAATGCATGTACACACTATTTAGATGAGACTAAAAGTATATATATGGATAAATCTAGAAAGAATGTGTATCCGTACAACCGTTGTTTTCTTCCGCTCAGACATCCCTTAAGGAAAAAAGGCAAGCATTTCGATGGCGAGGCTGATCACCGGAAGAATCCTACCCCCCCATACTGGTGCTGATGTATTTCGTATGGTCAAGGATTTAAATGTAATATTTGGAAAGGGTTGTAACACCCTCGGATCGTCCCTATGCAAGTTTTAGCGTTTCCCGCCAAACCCGCATAGAAACGATTCAAAGGTGCCCACTAGGCACTTTTGTGCGGGTGGAAAACGAAGTAATATCATTACACAATAGTCCACGATGGAACCCACAGAACATATATATACAAAAACGACTCCTTGAGTCATGAATACAGATATACAGTACAAAGATCCAAATCAGCTTGAAAACGATACAACATCCGAGTACAGACAAGATGCAAATTGAGCTAAGAGCCCTGAAGAATAACCAATGGCGTCCATAACCTTGCCCAGGCCAAGCCGGAAGGGTAACCCTGCTAACGACGTCTATCTCAGACCTGCTTCAACAAAAGGGGTGTAGACCAAGGGCAAACGAAAAAGAGAGCGGTCAGTATTGAGGCCAGTACATGGCGAGACTAGAATTCTGCGGTCCTCGCCTACATAGGTATGGTGGACTGAAGCGGCAAGATAGCAAGAAGTAAACAACCTATAGAGACTCGATACAACGGTCAGTTATCAGAGAAAGATGAGAAAGACCTATTCGGATCCAACCTGATACTACCACCAAACATACCCATCCTGGTATTTCCCCCTCGAGACCAAACGAGGAAGTCAAGCCGAGGAAACTCACATGGTTGGCAGTTTTATTTGTTCTTTCCATGGTGGTTATCAAACTTACTAGTCATGTTAGATACAAGTCAAATTATAACAGTAAACTTTAGTATAGTTGTCTATGATCGAGAACTGTGCTCCAAGTCATCCATAACCGCGGACACGGCTTCTCGAAAAGATTTAACCCTGCAGGGGTGCACCAAAGTTTCCACACGCACCTACACCCTTGTTGTCAGATCAGGTAGGTACAAGATCACAAAACATACATCCAACGGTATGTCGACGGGGTTTCGGACACGACGTTTCCTAGACCCAAAGCATGCACATGGGGGCCACCCCCACTAAACTACCCGCAACGAAGTCGGCCGTCTCCGATACGGACCCAGGGTGTGTGGCGACGGCTGTGAACTACTGAGAACCCGAAAGTGTGTCTGGGCTTGTCGATAGAGCGAAACGTGGCACGTGGTTCCTAAACAGTACATGCGCTCCACGCGCAATAGTAAATAAAGCAGTAAAACATGGCATAAGTACATGATAGTAATAAAGACCCAAAATAGTTTGTGGCCCCCAGTACAGTACTTTGAAATCAGTTACTAAATTGATGGTGGTGCCCACACACCCCACCTGTGGTTAGCGCGCTTGATCTCGGTACAGGTGTCAAAAACTCGGGGTCCTACGGGACACAAGTGGGCGGTTAAAAACCAAATATTGTCTTACCCACCGTGCCTCTGCATTATTTACCTACTTTCAATTTTATTTATTAAACGGTAATTAAATCCATAATCATCTCCACCATTAAGCATGTGCCAACCATCCCACAACGGTGGAACATCGACGACGCGAAGCAGCAACTGAGCAAGCGACTACGACTCGCAAGACCGACTATCTACCAAACAATAGGTAATAGGAGGTGTGCATGGCAACATATAGGCTGTAGGGAACTATGAAGGGGTATGGAATCTATAGCATCGCAACACAAATAGCAATAGATCAACAGGAGGAAATAAAGACTAGAAATATAAAATAGGTAAAAAGAGGGTGAATGCTCGCCGAAAACATTGTCGAAGGTTCATCCGAAGATCGGTCGAAACTCGCATCAACTCATCGGCCTAGTCCGCGAAGAAGCAAAGCACTAGAAGAAACATCGGACACACTATTTAATACTACGGCAAAAGATCAAGCATGATGCATGTATGATGCATGACATGGCAAAGGTGCGACACAATTAACCATATTAAGCAAAACCGGGGTCCCTACAATTAAATATATTTGTTTAGATACCCGCAATTTAAATGTTGCATTAACAATACAAAAATATGGCACCGGTTCGCTACACAAATTTAAATGGGGCCAATATAAGACTAGAAAAGCCTGCATATGGCTTCCATATTTAATTATGAGGTGAATCAGCATAATGCCCCCAAACCACACAATGTATGCAAGTATGAACAATTTAATATGCAACAATCTAGATGTCGTATATATTGTAAAAATAGGGGAGGTCTCGGAAAAAGGGTCACACATTTAGGGTCGAAGATCTTGGGTTTGGGGGTTCGGGTTCGGATGCCGGGATCGATCTTCAGATCCGAGGTCTTAGGGTTCTTAGCGTTCGTGAAGAAGATCTTGGAGGTCCGGCGCTGGTGGCCTAGCATAGGCCTTCGGGTATCGTATCGTGTCGGCCTTGGTCTCTCGACAGGCAACAGAGATCTTGTCGGAGACTTCCGATGATATTGTCCAACTTCTTGTCCTTGTCCACCAAAATATTATGGCCAAGGATGTGGTGCTCCGCAACACCATGTTCTTATCATCGTACCACACCCGCTCAGTACCAACACCACCTCTTTCCTCGTAGAACATGGAGCAGCATCGACACATAAACTCCATCAAGTCCTCACCACACCATTACACTTCCGCGGAGAGAGACAGCACTAAAAAGGAATTAGCATGAGCGTTCTAGAAAAACAACACAACAAGGACACAGTGAGCTTGGGCACCATTCATATGAAACAACACCAGAGCCAGGAGGTGGCCATGACGACGTTGAGACAATGAGGGGGGGGCGATCTCGCGAGCTCCGGTGGAGCAGAGAGGAGGCGGTGGCGAGCTTGATCGAGGAGGCCGGCGGAGCTTGGGATGGTGGTGGCCGACTCGGGAGGGCGAGGAGCGGCGGGGTGGGGTCGACGCAGATAAGGTGGAAGCAGAGATGTCGGCAGCCACGACAGGAAGGAGAGGGGTGGCCGCGATAAGTGCGGCGAGCCGCACAGGCACGGGAGGAGGACGTCCGACCACTGCAGGAGGAGGGGAGGGCGAGGGCGGCCGGTTCCTGGCGACGAGGGGGAGACGGGGTCTCGTGGCGGCGAGGAAGGGAATCGAGGACCGGTGGCGGTGCTGGAGGGCCACGGACGAGAGAAAACGAGGGAGACCAGAGGAGGGGGTCACTTCAGGAGCGATGTGGGACGCTGCAGGGCTGATCCCGAGCGAGGGCATGGGGTGAGTGCGGTCGCGTGCTATGTCGTGTACGAGATGGGGTCTGGTTCGTGTTGTGCGCGTGGTGTGGATGTGTTCAGATAAGTGGCAGCGGCCTGGGAGGATTTGGGGGTGAGTGGTTAGGGTTTAGGTAGGGCTAGGGTTTGGTTTGGTCTAGATGGGTCGGGCCAGGACTGCCAGGGTGGTACGTGGTCTGGCCTACGGGCTGGGCTTCCCCCCGGTGGTTTTATCAAATAGGTTTATGTTCTTATATTTATTTATTTTAAATACTCTTTTATAAAATATTTTTAGACAAATTAAAAGATCTGAATGGATGCAGGGTTTGATATTTAAAATAGAGAGGGGCTATTTGTAGAAAACAGAATAGGGCTTTTCGAAAATAATTTTAGACAAATAGATACATGATGATGCACAAGTAGAAACAAGATGCGATTTTCTAGTAGTGGATTAACCGGGGTGCCACAAGGGTCCCAAAGGACAACTTGTTCCGAAAGACGCCGACGGACGCGCACCCATGTGGAAGAACAAATCTATATTTTGGGAGCTACCCTATTAGGAAGTCCATAAGGTTCGCTCTGCAATCGACGTGATGCACCTGATGAAGAATCTTTGCGTGAATATTCTAGGCTTCTTGGTCTTGTATGGGAAGTCAAAAGATACACCGTAAGAATGGGAGGACTAGCAATATCATAAAGGACGAGACGGCAAGCATCCAAGGCAGTTTCAAGGGCCAGCCAGCTACGCTCTTACCAAGGAAGTAAAGGAAATCTTTTTTGAAGTCCTTTTCAGTATCAAGGTCTCGTCTGGCTTCTCATCTAACATAAAGGGAATAGTAAATATGAAAGAGAAAAAATTCCAAAACCTAGTCCCATAACTGCCACATGCTTATGCCGCAATTGCTTCCGGTTGCATTGAGGGGGGATTCTACCGGAAAATGTTTGACTGGCCATTGTGAAGGTATGTGCATTCCTCAATGTAATTTCTTAGAAGGTAATCGATCCACAAAGTCTATCAGGGTTACAGATTGATGTGGTTCAATGTCTGGTCAGCTTCGAGTTGTTGTACCCTCCATCTTTCTTCAATATTATGACGCACCTCCTAGTTCACCTAGTCGAAGATATTAGAATTCTCGGTCTTGTGTTTCTACACAATATGTTCCCCTTCGAAAGGTTCATGGGAGTCTTAAAAAATATGTTCATAACCGTGCTAAGCCAGAAGGAAGCATCTCCAAGGGTTATGGAACATAGGAGGTCATTGAGTTTTGTGTTGACTTTCTTTCTGACCTTAAGCCGATTGGTGTTCCTGAATCTCGGTATGAGGGGAGGCTGAGTAGAAAAGGCACACTAGGAAGGAAAACAATGGTATGTATGGATAGGGATTCTTTCAATAAAGCACACTACACAGTTCTACACAATTCCACCTTGGTGGCTCCGTATATGGAGAAACTGTTATCGCCATATTTTGGCCAAAGGAGGAGATGGGCCGTAATCAAGATGGGCTTAGAAGATATGTATATGCAACGTGTTGTTGAATCGGCCTCGTGCGTTGATTTGGGCTAAATTGCCCGTGTATCTTATATTGTAATAGGTTCCGTTTCGATTTAGGTAAGAGATAGAGTTGTAGAGTTATTCCAAAGATAGAAAGTCTCCGGACTATAAATATGTACCTAAGGTTATCGAGAAAAGGAGGACAATCACGTTCACAACAAACACAATCTCGGCGCATCGCCACCCCTTGTTTCTAGGGTTTTTCTCGGGTAAGTGCCATGCTGCCTAGATCGCATCTTGCGATCTAGGCAGTATTTACTTATGCGTTATTTGGTGTTACTCGTACTGAAGCCTTGTTGATGGCGAGTAATACTATTATCATAGATTTGTTTAGGCTAGCATCGGTACCTTTTTGCTATGATCGTTTAGTTATGCTGCCTCTAGCTATCTCGCCGCCTTTGCACCTTTTCCCGGGTGTAAGGGTGGCATCTTGCTTGATCTTTATTTAAGTCGATTTGATTTGTTATAGTTGTGCCTTGTTCTCCAAGGTTTAGTTTGATATCCACATGATCATGCCTTGCAAACGGGTTGAACGATCCAGTAATATGTAAGATATGGTTTGCCGATCCGAGAGGAGTTGTTCCGGGAATTGACTTTACGTTGGTTTTTAGGCCTTCTCTAGGGTTAGTTTTCTATCATCTTTTATATCTACCAGGCTCAATTACGTGTAGGACGTTCCAATTATGTGGTGAAAACGTTAAACTGTCATAGATCGATTTAACTTGTATTGATGAAGCAAAACCCCATGTTATCGTAGATCTAATACAGAACCATGGGATAATCGGCTCCAGGAGCCGATTCACAGGGAAACCTGGGAGCCGGTCACGGCTCGAATTTTACGTATACTTGTTTACCATGCAGGAAACCAATCGAAGCAATCCTTCACCTTCCTGACCAGGTATAGGTCAGGTGGCACGCCCTCGAACCAAGCCAGGACGTGTGCCGGAGTTTTGCGGGCCGTTGCCCGAGGGACCAGGGCCCACCAGTAGTTCTGGGAGCCTCCCGGCTCTTCGTGTTGCTCGTCGCTGCTCGCCGGTGGGTTTTGACAGGCAACACATTCTGGCACGCCCGGTGGGACTTTCAACAACATCTGCATCAACATCCGACGCTGCGATGGAGGGCAGACCGGTCACGTACGACGATTTGCCTGAGGAGCACAAGGCAAAGTATGATGACATCAAAGCTCTCTTCGAAGCCAATCTCATCGGCTCTTTTGAGAGGACTCGTAAGCACGGCATCAGGTGGAAATGGTTCTCACCCGAGGGTGCTCTTGATGAGGTGGATCTGTCTGTTCCTTCAGAGGAGCGCACCAGAGCTCTGCGACAGGAACTCAACTACATGGTGGCTCATTCTCTTCACCGCCATTCTAAGAGCCTGGTGAACGCTTTCGAGCGGATTGCAGTTCGCGTAGTTCAGGAGATCATGAAACATCAGTACTCTCCGTCGGGGCCTACTCTGGGACTCACCAGGGAGAAAGACCGCTCCAGGCCAGGCCACCGCTGCCATTCACACTTGCAGCTCCGGAGCCACCAGGGGCAGCGGCGTACGTCGTCTACAAGGTCGGAGGCGACCCAGGCGATTGCCAGTTCCTGTTTGAGCCACCTAAAGAAATCCCACATGGATATGTGTGCACCTACGTGCCGGACTGCAATAACCTGACACGCACCAACCAGATTGCGACCGCAGGGATTTCTGCGGCAGGAGTTCCTGGAGCAGGGATTTCAGGAGTAGGCGTTTCTGGAGCAGCGATGTCTGGGATGGACGCCGACAAACAGGCGTGGCTAGCCAAGTATGCCACTGGAACGAGTCATGAGAATCTAGCCCCTGCAGCCCAAACAGTGGAGCAAATCCGTACCATCTTGAGAGACCAGTTCGGCTTCGTGCCGAAGAGAAGGACAATCGGCTATTCAAAGCCGTACCCCAACGAGTTTGACCTGATTCCGCTGCCATCCAAGTATCGGCTCCCTGAGTTCTCAAGGTTTAGCGGGTCAGAAGGGTCGAGCTCGATCGAGCACGTGAGCCGATACCTGGCACAGTTAGGCATGATTTCAGCATCGGATCAGTTGCGCGTAAGGTTCTTTGCGCAATCTCTGACAGGACCAGCTTTTGGGTGGTACACCTCGCTACCACCTGATTCGATCCAGACCTGGAAGCAACTAGAAGAGCAGTTCCACATTCAGTATCATTCAGAGGCCACCGAGGCTGGCATTGCAGACCTGGCACAGGTGCGGCAAAAGCGGGGAGAAACTGTAGCCGAGTACATCCAGCACTTCAGGACTGTCAAGAACCGATGTTACTCAGCTCGTTTAACTGAAAAAGAAGCAGTCGAGCTGGCAGTGTTGGGTCTCTTAGCACCTATCAAGGATCTGGCTTTCCAAGTAGAGTACAACTCATTGGCGCACATGGCCCAGAAACTGACGATGTATGAACAACGCCACCCTGAGTTGTACCAAGACAAGTTCAAACGTCCGATAGGCCTGGTCGATACAGAAGAAGAAGATCCTACGCAAGACCAGGAGGTGGCCGTGGCTGAATGGGATCGGGGGGCAGATCCTGTATCCTGCAAATGGGTGAAACAGCAAGGGCCTGCAAAAGGGTTCGACTTCGATGTGAGCAAAGCTGAGCAGATATTCGATTTACTGCTGAAAGAAAAGCAGCTGAAGTTACCCGAAGGCCACAAAATCCCTACGGCTCAAGAGATGAATGGAAGACCATACTGCAAGTGGCATCACTCGTTCACCCACACCACCAATGACTGCAAAGAGCTACGTCGCCAGATCCAAACGGCGATAGAGCAGGGTCGTCTGATCCTGGGGCAATTCGCCATGAAAGTAGACACCAACCCGTTTCCCGGCGTCATAATGGTAGAACACAGCCACTCCACGAGGCGCCAGTTGGATTTCTCGTTCGATGTCAACATGGCAGGGCCTGTGTACCACCATGACACGTACAAGGAGGAAGGCGGTCGCTCTCGGGGCAAAGAAAGAGAGGAGGCTGGTCCACGCGACCGGCCCAGCTACGATGACAGGCGGTATTTAACTGAGGAACAGGTGAGGAGCGTGCGATATCAGAAGCCACATTCCACGCATCTCCTTAACAAGTATGAGCGTCAGTATGACCGACGTCGCCGGCGCGATGGAAACGATGAAGGATATGAGCACCTCGCTAGGGGACCGTCAAAAGAAAAGGAAGGCGCAGACAAACATTGGGATTGTCCTTTCTTCAAGTATTGCTGGGATGCGGGAATGAGCCGATTGCCTACAATCGATAACTGCCCGGAATGTGGACAGCAGAAGGAGGACACGGGGCCAGTGTCAGTGTTCAAGCGTCTAGGGCCTCTCCCACCTCAGAGCCGATACAGGGAGTCCGCTCGAGCAAAAGATCTCGAGGAGCCAATGGATGACAAAGAAAAAGACAGATATCACCGTCCAAGGTGGTGTCCCGACGGACTCAGACACACCCAAAAGCGTAGAGTGCAGCGGCTGCGTAACTTGGAGGAAGCCGAAGCGCAGTATCTCCACGCTTTAAAGAAAGCACGGCCCGATTTGGCCGTTAAGATTCGGCAGACCTTGGAAACGGAAGATCGCCCGAAAAGGAAAGAGTGGCGCCCCAAACCGGTAAAAGCCGATGCAAAGACATCGGCTAGCACAAACATGGTATTCATACTTCCATCAGAGTTCTGCGCGCCAAGAACCAACGAGCTACCAGTGGCACAGTTTGACTGCGGCCCACGGCCGGTTATCTTTGAGAAGCCACGTGAGAAGGGCTACAAACATCTGAAAGCCCTGTACCTACGAGGTTACATCAATGGGCAGCCTGTCAGCAATATGTTGGTGGACACCGGAGCGGCAGTCAATATAATGCCATACTCCATGCTACGGCGTTTGGGACGCTCCACTGCAGATCTGATCAAAACCAACGTCACGTTAAGCGACTTCAACGGCCAAACTTCAGAAACGCAAGGCGTACTGAACGTGGATCTGACCGTGGGCAGAAAAACCATCCCTACGTCATTCTTCGTCGTGGACAGCAAAAGCACCTACGCTGTCTTGCTAGGGAGAGATTGGATTCATGCTAACTGCTGCATTCCATCCACGATGCACCAGTGCCTAATACAGTGGGATGGAGATGAGGTGGAGGTCATTCATGCAGATGATTCTATCGAGATCTCCATAGCTGGCATGAACATCTGGGAAGCAGAAGACCAAGAGCCGATCTCTGGAATCAGTCTAGACGGCTGTGAGCGCATTGAAGCTACAAAAAACGGGGTGAGGCTGGTCTTATCCACTGGCCTGACAGAGTAGCAAAGTCCACGATCGTACGTGGTACGGCCGATCCCTGCGATCGGCCACAAAAAACAAAACCAGCAATCTTACGACAAGCAGATCATGTAGTCGTAGCAGGGAGATTCCCTGCCATTGTAAAACACAAATAAGGTGTAAACCGTCCTTGACTAATGCAATCAAAAAGGGGGCCGATTCAGGCAATCGGCCCAAATTATTTTTGTTATCCTCACCTACTGTTTGCCCTGTGTTTAGCATCGATTTAACAGGTGACGGAAAGCTAGGGTATGGGTTTACATCCGCTGATGAACTAGAGGAAATCGACATCGGTCCTGGGGATAAGCCACGACCAACATTTATCAGCAAGAAGTTAGATCCGAGTCTGCGGGGTCCGATGATAGCTCTGTTGAAAGAATATCCAGACTGCTTCGCCTGGGACTATACAGAGATGCCTGGATTAGACAGGAGCATCATTGAGCATCGACTCCCGCTTAAAAAAGGATTTCGGCCATTCCAGCAGCGAGCACGAAAGATGAAGGCCGAAATTTTGGAAGAAGTCAAGAAAGAGGTCGAGAAAATGTTGACAGCCAAGTTAATCAGGCCATGCAGGTATGCTGAGTAGATTTCTAGTATCGTACATGTAGAGAAAAAGGATGGCCGCTGGCGTGTTGCCATAGATTTTCGGGATCTCAATAGAGCTACTCCAAAGGATGAGTATCCGATGCCGGTGGCAGAAACGTTAATCAACGCAGCGGCTGGTCATAAGATCTTGAGCTTCATGGATGGCAATGCCGGTTACAACCAAATTTTTATGGCTCTAGAAGACATACACAAGACTGCGTTCAGAGTCCCAGGTTTGGTGGGGTTGTTTGAATATGTAGTCATGACATTTGGACTGAAGAATGCCGGCGCCACATACCAAAGAGCCATGAATTACATTTTCCATGATCTGATCGGCAAGCTGGTGGAAATTTACATCGATGACGTGGTGGTCAAGTCTGCTTCAGTACAAGGACACTTGGACGATCTGCAACGCGTCCTGGACCGAACAAGAAAATTCGGGCTACGGATGAATCCAAAAAAGTGTGCCTTTGGGGTGACGGCCGGTCAGTTCTTGGGGTTCTTGGTCCATGAACGCGGAATTGAGATCGGCCTGAAAAGTCAAGAGGCAGTGCGAACAATGAAGCCACCTACCACGAAGAAAGAACTGCAGTCTCTCATCGGCAAGATCAACTTCGTCAGAAGATTCATGTCCAATCTGTCAGGAAGAATAGAGCCGTTCATGGGACTGGTGAAGATTAAATCTGACGAGGAGTTCAGCTGGGGGGCAGAACAACAACGAGCCTTCGACGAGATCAAAGAATATCTGACGAAGCCGCCAGTATTGGTTCCGCCCCAGCCGGATAGGCCATTCTACATTTACTTATCAGTAGCTGACACGTCCATCGCCTCAGTGGTGGTGCAAGTTTATGATGGGCTGGAGCGAGTTGTATTTTACATCAGCAGAAGGATGCTGGATGCAGAGACAAGGTATCCTGAGATCGACAAGTTGTGCCTCTGCCTGTTTTTCACCTGCACCAAGCTGCGCCACATTTTGCTATCAGCGGAGATTGTCATCATATGCAAATCAGATGTCATAAAGCACATGCTGTCGGATCCTATGTTGAAAGGCCGACTGGGCAAATGGATGTTTGCATTATCGGAGTTTGACATCCGGTATCAACCCGCGAAAGCAGTTAAGGGACAGGCATTGGCCGACCTTATCGCTGAAAGGATCAACACTAATATAGCAGCACTGTCTATACGAGCGTGGGCTATGTTTTTCGATGGATCGGTTTGTGACGATGGGTGCGACATCGGCATGCTACTCGTGTCGCCCCGGGGGGGCAACATTTTCCTTCTCCATCAGGTTATCTGCCCCTCGCACCAACAACGTCGCTGAGTATGAGGCGATACACAAGGGAATAGAGTTGCTCATAGAAGCTGGGGCAGAGGCAGTGGAAATTTTTGGAGACTCCAAATTGGTGATTTCCCAGCTCACGGAGGAATACAAGTGTGAGAGCGAGTCTCTCTTCCCATTATGGTTGCAATGCCGTGAGCTCATGGCACAGTTCCGGTACATAAACTTTAACAGGATCCTGCGATCGCAGAATACAGAGGCAAATGATCTCGCACAAATGGCTTCAGGCTACAAGGACGTAGCAGAGGGAACTGATGTTCAAGTTCAGTTCCTGGAGACGGACGACTGGAGAGCCGATATCTTCAATTACTTGAAAGATTCGGCTCGGGGGGCACCTAAATGGATAAGGTACAAGGCCATGAAGTACGTGCTTATCGGGGACGACATGTTCTACAGGACCCTGGAAGGGTTTTTCTCAAATGTCTAGGGCCAACCGAGGCCAATCGGCTCCTACACGAGGTACACGAAGGCGCCTGTGGAACTCACCAATCGGCTCACAAGATGAAATGGTTGATCAGGCGATCAGGGTTTTATTGGCCCACCATGCTTGAGGACTGTTTTAAGTACTACAAAGGGTGTCAAGCATGTCAGAAATTTGGAAAAATTCAGATGGTGCCCGCGTCAGCAATGAACCCCATCGTCAAACCTTGGCCATTCCGAGGTTGGGGCATGGATATGATTGGCAAGATCAATCCTCCATCAAGCAAAGGCCACATGTGGATTTTGGCCATTACGGATTATTTCACTAAATGGGTTGAAGCCGTCCCTATGAAATCAGTGAGCTCAAAGGATGTTATCGAGTTCGTGAAGGAACATGTTATTCATAGATTCGGGATCCCCCAAACATCACGACCGATGGAGGTTCGGTCTTCACTTCTTACGAGTTTAGAGAGTTCTGTGAGGACACGGGAATTAAGCTGATCCGATCATCTCCGTACTATGCTCAAGCAAATGGGCAAGCTGAAGCGTCCAACCAGAGCCTTATCAAGCTGATCAAGAGGAAGATCGATGAGCACCCTAGGCGTTGGCACGAGGTTTTGTCAGAGGCGTTATGGGCTTATCGCATGTCATGTCATGGAGCGATAAAAACCTCGCCATACCATCTAGTCTATGGACAAGAAGCCGTATTGCCCTGGGAAATTACGGCTGGATCGAGGCGTGTCACCTTTCAGAACGATCTAACAACCGAAGAATATGCGGCCCTGATGAGTGACAGTGTTGAGGATCTGACTGAGCTTAGGCTGTGGTCGCTTGAGAAAATCAAAGAAAACAAGGCCAAGGTAGCTTGTGCATATAATAAGAAGGTGAGACCGAAGGAGTTCCACGTTGGCGATCTGGTATGGGAAGCTGTATTGCCATTGGGAACTAAGGATGCAACATATGGTAAATGGTCTCCAAATTGGCACGGGCCATACAGGGTCGATCAAGTTTTAAGGGGAAACGCGTACATGCTTGAGGAACTGGATAGCATAAAATTCCCAGTGGCTGTCAACGGGCAACACCTCAAGAAATATTTCCCAAGCATGTGGGATGATGGACACTGAAATATGGGGGCCGATACATGAAATCGGCCAACAAAAAAACATACAGCCGATGCACAGCCATCGACTCTAGAGGTGCAAACTGTTACAAGAAGATGCCAGTTTACATAAACGAGCTACTGAAGAAATGCCTCGAAGGCGTGGAGGGCGTCAGCACGGACACGGTCCACCTCGGCGATCTCGGCTTCGTCATCTTCGTCCTTGCCCGACACTAGCTGCTTGTTCAGGGCACGTATTTCTGCCAGATCGGTCTTCAGTTGAGCTTTGAGGCTTTCTGCTTCGTCTTGGGATCGGGCGATGGATTCTTCCTTGTCGCGAATGAGCTGTTTAGTCGCCCGGACCTTCTCTTCAAGATCTTCCAGCTCCCTTTTCAAGGATGCGAGCTCGGCGGTACTGACAGAGGTGTCAGTTTTGGCATCAAGAGACGCCTTTTTCTCGTTGAGTTGCTGACATCTGTCTGCGATATTGGCCTTCAGTGGAAGTTGGGCGCGGCGCAGACTGATCCTCTCACGAGCTAACTTCACCCTTGACCCGAAGAAAGACAGAGTTATAACTGGCCAAAGCTTCACCTGCAATGCTACTGGGAGTTGGTCTTTTATTTCAGCAAGAACGCTCTTCACCTCCTCAGAACCCTCGATCAACTCTTCATCGGGGAGGACAGCAGGGTTTTAAGACGCTGGAATTGAGGTGGAACAGCCCTGGCTCGTGGTTCATCATCGGCAACAGAGGGAGTTGGTTCGATGGATTCAGGGTCGAACGTCAGCAAGCCTGAAATATCACAACTCTGGCAGCCCGAAAAAAGCGTCAGTACGCGTCCAACACGTAAGGATGAGCCGAAAGAAGCTAACATACCTCTCCTAAGATTGAGGGGACAACAGATGAGGAGACAATCGGTTTGTGTGTGGTTGCTGGGGGCTTGGCCAAAGTGGTAGCCGTTTCATCTGCACCTTCGGGGATTGCTGAATCCGGTTTGGCTAAAGGCATCGGCACTGCCCCAGCTTTCCCACTAGAAACGTCAGTCGTCTGCATTGAAGGTGTTTAGCCGATGTAAATGATGATGAATCGGCAGATAAAAAGAAGTAAGTGGTAAGAGCATGAAGGGTGATGATTTTCGAAACCTCCTGGCTCGACGAAGAAGCTTGCAGTCCTTTGCGAGCTCTCTTGGGACCCACAGCTGGCCCCGCCTCGAATGGTGCTCGGGGGGCAGTAGGTTCAGGAACCGACCTTTTCCTGGAAGCCGATGGTGGTGAATCTGGCTGGCTCGGTGTGATGGTCCTCTCAGAATCTGTGGGGCCTAGTTCTCCTCGATTGGTCTGAGTGTCCTCGCTAGAGGTGTCTTCGACGGAAGCCTGTAAAAAAGGAGAACCAGTAAGCACGAGCATGTCTGCAAGAATGAGAAGGATCGACCAAGACATGGATCAGCCTACATGCGAGCTTTCTGGAGAAGGGCTCCGGCGCCTCAAGGTCTTCCTGGCAGCCACCTTCCTCACCATCGTTCTTGTCTTAGTTGGAACTCGAGGGGCAGCTGATTTAGGAGTTGCTTGGTTCTTGGAAGCCGATTGTGGTGTGATCGGCTGGTTCTGCATCATGACCTTTTTCAGAGGTGGCGAGTTTTTGCAGAAGAGAACCACAGGAGCTGGCGGAAAGAACTCGAAGGGGGAGCCATCACTGTGCGTAGGTTCAGGGCCATCTTGTTGCTGCAAAGAGAAAGAGTGGGTTAGTAGAAGAATCATTTGTGAGCTGCATCAAGAAAATTTACAAGTAGTGGTACCTGTTCCATGGGGATGTCATAGTCAGCATCGAGCTGCTTCAGCAACGGTCCCAGAGCTCTCCTGAAGGCATGAGTCTTCCACATCGACCACCAGTCTTCAAAGCCATCAGTTGATGAGGCGAAGGTGAGGTCATTAGGAATAGGGATGGTCAGAGCATCAAAGAAGGAGTAACACCTTTGACTGGTGAGAGGATCAGGCAGGTCGGCTCTGCTCTCCGTAAGATGGTGGAGAAAGAGATGGGGAGGTACTTGTCCAAGGCCAAATTGCCGAGCCACTACGACCGGATGGTAGAATTCATACCCAGGCTTGATTATTCTGTTGGATGTACTCATGCCAACTGGAAGGAAACAGGGACGGATCACGATGGAAAAGAGCTGCCGAGTGCTGGTGTCATCGGCAAAATTGTCTAGCCTGAAGGAGAGTGGATTTTCAAAATGTTCCGATTCTTCCGTGTAAGGAAAGAAGATAGGATTATCCAGGCCTTGAAAGAAAATGCTGAACCATTTAGATGCTTCCTGAGGGGTCAGTTTACTGCCTGGCAGTCTATACAAAGCTTGGCCATAGCTGGTGCATCGGATCTGCTTCCCTTTGACATCTGGAAAGGTGCAACTCGCCAAAAGGGGGAAGTTTGGGACGTGGTTTTGAAAATACAGCTGAGCCCATAGCTGAATGAACCACCAAGGACCACCTGTTTTGACTGCTATGCCAGAGAACAGCTTGACAGACATCAACTGGAGATATCGATAGACCTCTCCAAGGAACAGTTTGCCGATGCCAAGTTGAGTGCCTTTGGCCAGTTCGTGGGCTAAGGAGAGGTAATTCTTGGTTGGAGCCAGGGAAGGGCCACAGAATATGAAATGTTCCAGCCAGAAGTTGAGAAAGGCTGTGTGTTCTTTCTCTGTGACAGGGCCCTTTGTTTTCATATGGCGTTGGAGGTAGGCACCCCAGTTCGTGCAGTCTGTTTTAGAAGACAGTTTGTAGGGGACTTTGGTCAGTTTAAAAGCAGAGGGGCTGGGTGATGTAACATCTAGACCAGTAATCATCACCACGTCTAACAGAGTTGGTGACATAGGGCCATGACCGAACATGAAGCAGTTCAGAGCGTTAGACCAGAAGTAGCCGATGGTTTTTAGAAGATTCTCATGTTTCTCAAGAGGAGACAATGACAAATGCAAGGCATCGGCTATTCCCGTGGTTTCCCATTGGGATTGGTAAGCTGTAGCTACCCTGCTGAACCAAGAGACCCAATGTTCAGGAGGATTAGGCCAGGCTCGCAAGCAGTCGGCCCAAGAGTTTAAATCTAGGTCTTGGCTTACGAAGGGGATTCTGTTTGCTTTGCAAGAAATCAGATGGGCAGGACTAGATTCTGTACGAGGGCCAAGACAGAGAGAATTTGGGAGAGAAGGATGCGGCAGCAGAATGTCTGAAACCTAGAAAATTTAATGGTGGAATAAGGCATTAATTCAGGTGTTCGCCATCAATTCTAGCATCGCGTTCAGACTGCGAGGAGTAGGCGTACCTTCAGACCGGAGACCTCTGGGTTGGTGTTGGACGATTCCGCCATCTAGTTTGCCGGCGGAGATGGATCTATGCAGTTGGGGATCGAGGGTTCTTGTCGACTGTGAGCTCGATCTGGTCGGTGGGCAATTGGAGATCTGGGTCGCCCCTTTTTGAAGAGGGTCGCAGGTTACCGTTTGAAACTGGAAAGTGGCCGCTCAGATTTGTTTAAATACGCGACCAAAATTGACCTTGTCAACGTTTTTTGAAAGCCGATGCTTTACCATCGGCTCTTTGAGATTTGACTTGTTTGACTGTATGAGCGCAGTGTGGTGAAAGACGATACAGTACTATCGGCTTCTGGAGCATCGACCTATTTTGACTATCGGCTAAATTGGGTCGGAAAAGCAATCTTCGAGTTGGAAAAGCAATCTTCGTTCATTCAAAAGACGATTATTTACAGTGGAGCTGATTGCTTACAAAAGGAAGTCTAGTACTACTACTACTAGTTCCTAATCTAGAGGCCGAGGTCGTCGCCGCTGTCTTCGCCGTCGTCTTGTTCGCTGTCATCAGCGCTGCTGCCGGCGTCGTCTTCGCTGCTGCTGCTGAAGATGCCAGCGGGGGCCTCCTCGTCCTCGTCGTCGTCTTCGGTGTCCTCGCTGGACCCGGCGCGGAAGCGCTTCACCGGTGGATACTCATCGGAGGAGGTGTCCTCCTCCGACTCCTCCTCCTCGTCGGAGGATTCGACGCCGTCCCAGGACCAGGCGTCGTCGCTGCTCTTCGCCTCCAGTTCCCCGTCGACGAGGAACTGCAGGCCCTCCTCGCCGTCAGTCAGGGACGCGTCGTCCTCCGACCAAGCGGCGAAATCCCAATCCCTCTCGTCCCACCATTGTGGGGCGAGAGTCTCGTACGCCGCCGTGGGCGGGTGCTCCGGCGTCGGCTCCCGGTCGCTAATGGTGTTGGAAGACTGGGAGGAACGGGCGGAAGAAGAGGAGGCCATGGCGGAGGAAGAGGGTTTTTTCGGCGGAGGAAGAGGGTTTTTTTGGGCTACTGGAGGAAGATGGGGACTACAAACTGCTTAGATGAATTTAAATAAGGGGAATAGTGGGAGGCGGTTCAATGCCGTAGCGGTTTCCCAGAATGTGCTGCCGAAATCGTCAAATCATGCACTGTGAAGGAGTTGAGAAGACAGGGCATCATGATGAGGGGGTGGCGTGACGATTCTGCTCTGCAACGCGTAACCCGATGTAAAAAAAAGAAGGGGAAGAAAAAACATCAACAGAGTGGTTTTGGAATTATCATTGCCAAAACCAGGGGGTATGTGTTATCGCCATATTTTGGCCAAAGGAGGAGATGGGCCGTAATCAAGATGGGCTTAGAAGATATGTATATGCAACGTGTTGTTGAATCGGCCTCGTGCGTTGATTTGGGCTAAATTGCCCGTGTATCTTATATTGTAATAGGTTCCGTTTCGATTTAGGTAAGAGATAGAGTTGTAGAGTTATTCCAAAGATAGAAAGTCTCCGGACTATAAATATGTACCTAAGGTTATCGAGAAAAGGAGGACAATCACGTTCACAACAAACACAATCTCGGCGCATCGCCACCCCTTGTTTCTAGGGTTTTTCTCGGGTAAGTGCCATGCTGCCTAGATCGCATCTTGCGATCTAGGCAGTATTTACTTATGCGTTATTTGGTGTTACTCGTACTGAAGCCTTGTTGATGGCGAGTAATACTATTATCATAGATTTGTTTAGGCTAGCATCGGTACCTTTTTGCTATGATCGTTTAGTTATGCTGCCTCTAGCTATCTCGCCGCCTTTGCACCTTTTCCCGGGTGTAAGGGTGGCATCTTGCTTGATCTTTATTTAAGTCGATTTGATCTGTTATAGTTGTGCCTTGTTCTCCAAGGTTTAGTTTGATATCCACATGATCAGGCCTTGCAAACGGGTTGAACGATCCAGTAATATGTAAGATATGGTTTGCCGATCCGAGAGGAGTTGTTCCGGGAATTGACTTTACGTTGGTTTTTAGGCCTTCTCTAGGGTTAGTTTTCTATCATCTTTTGTATCTACCATGCTCAATTACGTGTAGGACGTTCCAATTATGTGGTGAAAACGTTAAACTGTCATAGATCGATTTAACTTGTATTGATGAAGCAAAACCCCATGTTATCGTAGATCTAATACAGAACCATGGGATAATCGGCTCCAGGAGCCGATTCACAGGGAAACCTGGGAGCCGGTCACGGCTCGAATTTTACGTATACTTGTTTACCATGCAGGAAACCAATCGAAGCAATCCTTCACCTTCCTGACCAGGTATAGGTCAGGTGGCACGCCCTCGAACCAAGCCAGGACGTGTGCCGGAGTTTTGCGGGCCATTGCCCGAGGGACCAGGGCCCACCAGCAGTTCTGGGAGCCTCCCGGCTCTTCGTGTTGCTCGTCGCTGCTCGCCGGTGGGTTTTGACAGGCAACAGAAACACAAGATTGTTGTACGCTTGGAAACCCCGGGAAAGCCTGACTCCTCGATTAAAGTGGAACACGAGGACACTTTCGACAGTTGGTTGCAGAAAGATCTCATGAATAACAACACTATTGAAGATCAGCTGTACTTGTTGGCACGGTTACCATCTTCGACTATATGTACTTTCCAAGGGTACGAGATAAATGGTAATACATTTTACACGATCCCCAAGATAAAAAGAGCACCAACCAAAACAGTGGTGTCCGCTTTGATGCAAAAGATGACAATGGGCAGAAGGACACATATTATGGATACATAGAGGAGATATGGGAACTTGAGTATGGACCTACTTTTAAGGTCCCTTTGTTTCGGTGCAAATGGGTCAAGATGACAGGAGACAGGGTACATGTAGATGAAAAGTATGGCATGACAACAGTGGATCTCAACAATCTTGCGTACATGGACTAACCATTATTCCTAGCCAACGATGTGGCTCAGATTTTCTATGTGCAGGACATGTCTACGAAACCGAGAAAAAGAAATCAGCAAAAGAATACAACGCCCGATGAGCCAAAGCGCCACATAGTTCTTTCAGGGAAAAGAAACATCATGGGAGTGGATGACAAGATAGATATGTCAGAAGATTATAATAAGTTTCATGAAATCCCGCCCTTCAAAGTGAAAACTGACCCAAGCCTCCTGTTAAATGATGAATATTCACCATGGCTACGGCGCAGAAGAAAACAACAACACTAGATAGGGATGTTGGTCTTTTATGTAATCATATTGTGAGTCAAACATTTTACCCAGATCCATATGCATGCAACATTGGTCATTTTAAAACTAATACATCTTGCTCAATCAAACTGGACGACGACTCCCAGGTCTATAAATAGAGGGAAAGGCCTATAAATAGAGGGAAAGACTTATAAATAGAGGGTTCATAACCACTTTACGGTTAATACTATTATAGCATGAATGTAAACATTTATCATAAACACAAATATATAATAATAACCACTTTTATTATTGCCTCTGGGGCATATCTCCAACACTTGTGTGGTTGTATCATCTAGATACATTGCGAAAAATCAATTGGAGCTTCTATTTAGAAAATATATTCACTTCCCAGTGTTTTATAATGAACGATGCTATACACACGACATATTTCTATCTGACAAGCGAACGACAACTCAATGGAATCATCATCACCTCTCCTGCTGCATGCACTATCATTGGATCAATCATCACACACAAATCGGATATTAATTTGGCGTGTGTGTAGTAGTTTTTTTTTACAATTATCTCAATTTGATGTCATAACAATACTCTGCACTTTCATGATCTAGAGAAGTAAGTAGAAGCGATATTGATTTTTTTGGTAGAATTATGTGTACTAGACGATTCACTCAAAATTACAATCTTACCAAGAATTGCGGACAATGTTGGTATGAACTCCCTAACTGATGGGTTCATTGCGTGGAAAACAAAAAATTCCTATGAAATAGAAAGAGGGAACCTCGCAAGATCTAATCTATTAGATGCAATTAACAAGTAGAATAGATCTAATCTACTTACCCTCAAAGAACACGAGTAGTTAACGATCTATAGATTGTGGATGATGTAGTCGTACACGTGCGTCGGTTCAAACCGATATAAATCTTGACCTTCTAGATCCATGTACCGAACAGACGATACCTCCGTGGTATCCACACGTTCCTTCTTGATGCTGTCCCCTCCTCCTTGGTCCCGCAAGCGAGGGAGAAGAGCTTCATGAGATCCCATCAACAAAACGGTGATGCTTGGATGTATGGTGGAGGGAGGCATAGGGGGTGCCATGACCCATTAACGCATGTAAAAAACATACATGAACTTCATAGTTTATTGTCACATATTTCAAATATTTGCATCATATTAGTAGTTATTATCAATGTTCTTAATGGTTTTGGGTTTTTTTAATCAATCCACTCTCATTTGGTTCTAACTCCATAGGACAGGAAAACCCTATTTTGCGTATTTTTGACTTCCAGGGACCTTCACGAGTTGACAACGTGCTAGAATTTTTTTGAAGAAGTTTTTTGTCAAAACGGAGACATGGAGCACTTGGATCACAAAAGTGGATCCCTGAGGCCCAAGATAGCCTAGTTGGCACGGTCAAACTTTTAGGTCGCGCCACCAGGGCAATCTGGAGTGTCGCAACTCCGATCGTCCTGAATCTTTTGTGAACCGACTTGTTTTTTCCTAAAACCTTCTATAAAAAGCTCCTCTACGTGATTTCGGGACGGAGCGAGGCGGAGATCGGAAACACCAAAAATAGAGCCAGAAGTCCGGTGCCAGTGGTGATCGGAGGAAGGAACACCGACGGAATTGCCTCCTGTTGGATCCATCCCTCCGGCATGATCATCATCAACATCTACAGCAACATCCCCCATATTCTATTGTAGTCTCTTGACAAACATGATGTATGATGCAATCTATTGTTTTCTCATGATCATTGTGTCTATGTCTAAGTTTGAGTAGTGATGTATTTATGAAAATTATGAAATAGTTCATTGATGGTAGCATACGAGTTTGTTATCTTCTATGATGGTCTTATGTACTGATGTATCAGTATGAGTGCACACATATGTTGAGGGATACATGAGGTTTTCATCGTTACATGTAGAGGCCTCTTACATGTAGCTAGGAGGAGAGATGGTGAGTGATGGAAACATGATCTCAAGTCTTATATGCATTCTATATTAATTCATGGTTAATATGATGGAAGGATAAATTAAGGGGGCCTTAAAACATACAACGATGATTGGACTTTATATCTTAATAACTCCTTTGCTTGCGTATGAAAATGGTATTAGATCAATCATTAGGGGTGTAATTGCGCATGAAAATAAGGGAATAGAAGTTCGGAAGACTAGTGACCTAGGGCGGAGGGTGAGCTCAACCAAAGAAGTAACAGATTGAGCAACTAGCGTGAAAGCTATTGCACGTTAGCGCATCCGTTTTCTTGCTCCATTGTATTTGAACTCAAACATCTATAGTTTTCTTTATTTCGTAGTAAAGAGAGCAAGATTATTTTTTGAATTATGTACAATTATATATGTTACAGATTAGTATTATATTTTTCGATTAAATTAAAGTCTCTAATTGTTGTGATTTGTTAACTACTACTATAAAATATAGTAAACTATGTCTTACTATTCTGAAAAGAGAGTACTCGGGTATTTTCATATATTTTGAATCTACTATAACATAATTAGTTCTTAGGGATCTTGAGGAGATAGAAATTTTGACAGGTGATGTCCATATGACCAAAGAGTTTTGGATTCAGACTCTAGAACAAAATTTCTACTCGATGGTTAAGCCACATTAACAAAATTATTTTGAAGATAGCATCTAAAATACGTGGCTAGGATTTTATAAGATATTAGTAGTTCTTTTTTGTGCTTTGTTGGTAACATAATTATATATTCATACACAATCAAAGGTCAAAGTTATACCGCTACAAAGTTTTTGATATAGGGAATATATTATTATCACGAAGATACCAATTACACTTAGCCTATGTACAGACAAAATATCTAACTAGACACTGAGGATACACACAACCAAAAATAGAACAAAAGCCCCGCCACAGTGATCAATTCCCTGCAGAAGCAGCACACTGAACAGCACCAAAGACAACACCAAAAGCCAAAAAAAATCCTCCAAAGGTGACACCTTCAAGAAGGAAATAGAGTACAAACACCATCATCGTCCGATCAATGATTCTAGGTTTTCACCTTGAAGAAAGTCCATGTTCTGAAAACAATGTCTTCAACACGATTATTGCCGAGTACATTCAATGAAGGACAAACCTTGGTTTCACCCTCCGAATCGAGACATGATAATCAAATATTTCTACAAAGAGTTAATTCCAGTTTTTACCCTCTAGTTTCAAAATTTTGACACTAATTACCCCATTTAGAAAATTTTCATTCTAATTACCCCATTTAGTAAAAGTTGTCCCAATTTTTACCCCCTTTAAATTTTTGTGAGCGTTTTGACAGGTGGATCCATGTTATAAATACAGGTGGCGTGACACGTAGACTAGTTTTGTTGTGGCTGTTTTCTCCTGGCAGGTTTTTTTCCAATCTCCTATCTCGCTATTGTGTTTCTCCAATCTGCGCTAATGAAGAACTAGCTGAGGTGGGTCTGGTGCAACGATAGTGCTGTTAGCTGCGGTTTAAATAAGAACTAGAAGGGCTTCGTAAGAGGCTCTTGTTCAGCAGATCAATCGATTAGGAATCGTATTGGAACTAGGATTTCTTTTGGCTTAAGAAAGACACTTTTTTGTCGAGGGTTTGAGGAATAGACAAGACCAGCGCATCCAAAAAACAATATGGTTCAACTCATGATTAGACCACTTCTCGTGAGAAATAAAAACCAGAAAAAAGACGAAGTGGCATGCAACTTGTACTAGACACCCCTTGCCAAAACACTCATAAAATTTTACATGGGGTAAAAATTGGCACAACTTTTCCTAAATGGGGTAATTAGGATGAATATTTGCTAAATGGGATAATTATGTCAAAATTTTAAAATTAGGGGGTAAAAAGTGGAATTCACTCTTCTACAAATGTAGTCATGCCCAAAACATCGTGTTTCTTTTTACAAAATGGGGGAAATGGAATAAGATTAAAATAATAATTCCTTCGACACACTAAAATTGATGCCCTCGCATTTGCAAGGGCCATTTTGCTAGTTAATTGAAAAAAAAACTATCTAATTGGACCGAGCTAGCTAGTCCCCTTTTAGTATGGCAATTAGCATGTGTCGAAGTTTTTAAATTTTTTGTTAATATACGCTGATACACAACCTTTTTTTTTCTAGTGACCAATTCAAAAATCGAACGAGCGGTAGTATTATTTGGGCAATACAGTACAGGTCTTTTTTTACTATGTTTGTGCGCGCGCTATAGACGTCTACCTTTTGCTGTAATCAGATAAAGCTAATTGTCGCATAGATGATTTGATGTCCTCTTTAGAAATTGTTCTTAGTGCGCATCGATGATTTCAGTCAACTAACTTTTGAAGTAACAAGTGCCTAGTATTAATTCCTTTTGGTTGAGTGATGGATTTGGACGTCGCCGAGACGACACTTATTCGCGCCCGGCGTGCAAGCACAGGAGGTTAATGCGAAAGGTGGTGTGTGTGGCCTGCTACTGATGCAAGCTGGGTTTGATACCAGCAAAAAACAAAACAAGGGTGAGTGAGCGACGCACCTGAATAAAAACCCAGTAAAGGGCTGTATATATGCCTTTATCTAATATACTCTATTAAGGAATTAGTGTACTATAAAGGGTTGTTTCATCGACGGACCGCCACACTTTGCTGAGCCAAAATTTAATTGGCATGTGTTTGATTTTTGTCAAGTTACAATTTTACTGCACGTATGAATCATTTGTCAAAGAGTCGAATTTTTCTGCCAACTTTTACCAAAGTTTGGTTTTAATTTTTTTGACACATATTCTCAAAAAAGAATTGTCACACTTTTTGTGGTTGGCCACGTTTGGCTTCTATGCCTACCGAGAGTTAATTGATTTTATAAAATTTCAATATCAATAAAAGTATTCTCCCTGTTATAATAATTTGTGAATAGAGTTAAATAAGATTTTGTCGGTCAAGTAAGATGTAGCGGGATTCACGCGTTAAAATGTGCAGCTAGTGTGGAGGAGTGTGATATGACAGAACATTTTTGCACTGCTGCGTAAATTTACTAGACGTACTGAAGATCTCTTCAGGTGCAGCTCCATTCGAGCAACAGCCAAGATTCGATGTCTTGGGACTCCCCCGATCTGGCACGAATAATAATGCGTCCAGGTGCTACGTACTGCTAGGCCGGCGCGCTGCCAAGGAGAGAAACTACCATTATAGAAAACAACCGGCACAATGCCATTTTGCCGTCTGTATATGTTGTGCCGACGGTGGCCGTCGACGTAGTTCCCTCGGCGAAGTAACTGGTCGGTACATCTTCTTGGCCGTCAGTGTAGAGAATCCCCTCGGCATAGCGTTTTCAGCGGGCTTTACGATGTCAGGCGACCGCTACCCTGCTGGCATTTTCTAGGCGAATATGCTCTGCAGTCTGCACGGGAGATGAATAGGACTGAGAAGGGTGGCGAGTGACGACAGCCTCACCCAAGGGACGGACGTGTGGTGTAGGGTCATCAGGAATTGTAGATCCAAAGAGTGTCGATAAGAAAGGCACCAGGACGCCCAATTAGACGAAAGTGGGGATAGCCTCGGCGACAACCTCGCCGTCCTCACATGGGACGCGGCCCCGCCGTCTCCCGGGGCCGTGCTCTGGGGAGCTCGCCGTGCCGCCACGCGTCGGGCGCTTCCGCCTCACAGCAGGGCCTATCCCCGGAGCCCTCTCTCGAAATCTCCTGTTGACGCACCGCACCACCAGAGGCTCAGGCAGGGAGGTACCACAGCTGCTGCTCAGCGCTATCCAAGCAGCAGGCCTTTCGATCGAAAGCGACCGCGCGCTCGCTCTGGCGCACGGATCTCATCTCCTATGCGTGGCACTGGCATTGGCGTCGTCGCACGGAGCGCGCGCGGCCTCACAGGACATGCTGCCCTCCGCCCCCACAAGCTAGGCCACATGACGTAGGCCGCATGGATCGCACAAGCTAGGCCGCGCGGGCACGTACGCCAGCCGATCGAGTGGCCGGCCAGGGGCAGTGGTGGCAGCGGCACGTACGCCAGCCGAGTGCACCAAATGCCGTTGTAGGCCGTAGCTCGCGTGGCTGCGTAGGCTCGGGGTCCGGCACGCCCAGTAGTGCTGTTGCTGTGGACGCCTTTCTATGGCTCGATCGGTCATTCGTGCTCTCCCATCGCCGCCCTAGGCTCATCTCATCGGTGTCCATGGGAGAATGGAAGGGCAGACTAGCCAGCTAGTAGTAGCTCAAGACCACACACATACCTGCTGACATGCATGAATGAGTGAATCCCAACCCCATGCACGACTGGTTGCCTTTGCCGTGATCGCCTGGTCTTTCTATTTCCTTCCCTAAACAAGCGAGAACAGATAGCGTCGGCCTGCTGCTGTAGGTATGTGTATAGGGATATAATTCAAGAGAGGGCACTGCCTGTCGCCTGACTGTAGCTAGCATACGCTGGCACGTACGCTAGGTTCGCTTCATCGATCACTTGTCCTGGTACATTGTTGGGCTGTCGAACGTACTACCGTGGACAAGCAAAGCTAGATGGACCATCACAAGTCCAGCTTAATCCATACGAGCCTTAATCGCCGTATATATTCTGTCTCCAATCCGGTAGGACGGTCGACACGTACGCATGCAGGGAGACAGCTGAGACTGATGCCATGCATAGTAGTAGTAGTCAATATCTAGACCACCCTTTACTTTCAAAATCGGATGAAGATTATACTACTTAACTAATCAGAGCAATGCGTGCACATGTGTTCGTACGTTTTTTCCATCATCACTAGCTCTGACGGAAAACCAATTAACCATCAAATCACGTGGTACACCACACAAGGATGAGGTAGCTTTGGACCTATCTGGCCTGCTCTCGCCGGCCAGACCTGACCAAGGACAGTCGACACCAGCCACCAACCAATCAAGCCATCCCATGCTTTGGAGATCAGATAAGGATCATGGATCACACTGATTAGTTTTGTTCAGGGTAAGGTAAGTTCCTCTCAACAGCCATATTACGTGTCTGTTCAGGGTAGATGCTAGTTAAATGTGTAGATCATATTACCACCTAGGGATTCGGTGTCTCATGCCTAGCTTGCTACGCTAAGCCCACAAAAAACACTATGCCCACAGTTTGGGACCCCTTTGGCATCACGCACACCACACAGAATCACACCATTGATTCTGAACGACGTTAATTAATCAAGCTAGAGTTGGCTTTTGCTTTGTCCTTAAACTACACAGTGCCATCCTTATCTCAGACACCTCTCCTCCCTGTTTCCCAATCTCCAACTTCCGGAATCACAACGTCATTAATTAACTAGTACAAAGTACTCGCTAATCATAGATAATCTGCCACTGACCCAATCTCCTCCGGGCTCGGGAGAAATCTCCTACCTCACCCAATCTAACAATGCTTTTTGATCGAAACGAGTGGTCAAGGTCAGTACTGGTGTACAATTTACAAGAAAGCTAAAGCTAGCGAGGCCTCCATGGCATGCATGTGCAGATTTGATAGTATACTCGATGTCCGCCTTTAACTTACTTGTCGTGCTACTTTGTTACTCAAGGGTGCAGCTAATTTCGCGCTAGCTAGCTTGCCATGCTTGACCGTCCGGTCGGCGTCGAGCCAATGTATCTTGAGATCTCATGTATCTTCTCCAAGCTAGGTCAATTAGTCAAAACTCAAGAGACGACCAACAAGGTGTCCCGTTGCTATTAGAGTACGGGTTAACTGTTACTGAACCGAAAGGTTTAAGGAGAGATCGTTGTCTGTTTACCAAGAGATCGTTGTCTGTTTTTCCTTCCAAATATATGCTAATTTTATTTAAATACTACCTCAGACCCATATTAGTTGACTCAAATTTGTTTAGATTTAGATGAATCTAGACACTATTTAGTATATAGGTTCGTCCAAATTTTGACAAATCCAAATCAAGTAATATGGGTCGGAGGGAGTAGTACATTTTTTATTCAATTTCACAAATAATACACAGAATGATGAATTTGCGAATCTAACGGGCCGTCTTCTTTTCAAAAAAGGACCAGGAGCTCATCTTTATTCCAAACGGACCACGGGCCCTTCTTTAATTGAAAAGACGACGAGGAGCTTTCACTCACGGTGCTTGTCGTCTTTTGGAATAAAGACGGGCCGTTGTCTTTTAAAAATAAGACCAGCTCCGGTCGTATTTTGAAAAGAAGACGGCCCGTTAGATTTGCAAATTCCTTATTTCGTGTATTATTTGTGAAATTGAATAAAAAATATATTATTTTTAAAAAAATAGCCAAATATATAACATAATATGACATCACCCAAAAGGTTTTACATTGTTTCTATCGTTTTTAATTTTTTTATGCCCGTTTAAACTATCGTCAAACTTTGTCAAATGACGGGTAATAAGATTCTTAGCTCGGGGCTGAGCCTCGCTAAACTTGCATCAGATCTCTGATAAAATATCATATTGTAAATCTAAAAATGATTTTTGCAAAAAATCATGAGCATCACATCGATCATGTACCTGTAGTTCATATCTGACACACTTTCTGTCGATTCTGCAGGAATTTGTCTTTTTCACCTAGGATGGATGGAAAGGTTTGAGATTCCATTTTGGGACATTGTCCATGTAAGGTGTTATAGTATTTTTAAAAAATAGGGTGGTACCATTTTGAATTAGCCATTTGGTGGTTGCTTCACAAAATCTCTCGTTTTTTGCGCTCGGAAAATTGAAAATGGTTTTTTGGTGCGACAAAAAGGAAAACTCTCTCCTGCAACATTGTTCACCATCCCATCACTACTAGGCAAAAGCCTACTCTAGGCGCATATAAAAAGCTATTAGAGTCGCATTACGGATGTGCCTCGCGACTCAAGTATTTCTTTTGCAAGTCGCATCTTGGATGTGCCTTGTCAATGCGACTCGCATATGTAGCTTATGCAAGACACATCTAAGATGCGACTCGCATAAGAATAGAGATGCGCGTCAAACAACAATTTCGAAATTTAAATTTTATAGAACCATAATACAGTCCAGAATACACAATACACAGTTATTACGCAGTCCAGAATACACATCACAGAATTTACAGAAAGTTGCAATTGGCCAAAACATAGTATAATCAACACTAATACATAAGAAAGGCTTATATATATTCTCCAAACTATCCATAGGAACTTGAATTTCACTACATAAGAAAGGACATCATCAAAAGAAACCAGATAGTACAACTTGAAGTTCACTACATGTCCGACTACAAAAATTTCACTACATAGCTACTCGACCCTTTTAAGGGTTAGCTTGAGACCGTTCTCCGAGCATCCACGGAACCAGAATAGGAAGACTTCACCCTCTTTCATCTTGATCTTCGTCACCATCTTATTTCAATTGGAGGTGATCTGGACTCCTACATTGTTTCCTATGCCAAATATGACTCTCACTGTAGCAATGCTTCTCCCCTTCCAAAAAATCTGGATGTTTGTTGGCAAGTTTAGGTATTTCTTGATGAAGTAAAAGTTGTACTTTCTTGCAAAGTACTGCATAAAAGCAACAAAAGGAACATTAATTCACGGATTTGTCTCTCTAGACGTGTCTTGTGTGTATAGAAATAGAGGTGATTGACATAAATGCATATCATTTTTGTGCATCGCCTCTCTATGTGTGTATCTTGAATAGTGCAACTATAGATTTGTTTTGTTGGTCTGTCACGAGCTACCTCCTTCAGAAAGTCAACTTGTGAACCGTCCAAAGCCACATGGTTCACAAACACACAACATTTATCAAAGTTGAATCTCATTGCCTTTACTCTCGGGCCTACATGTAAGAGACACATACTTAGCATGTAAGAGACATATACATAGAAGAGACATATATACTTAGCATGTAAGAGACATATACATAGAAGAGACATACTTAGCATGTAAGATACATATGCATAGAAGAGACATATTTAGCATGCAGCAGCATATACATAGAAGATTGTCTCGAATAGAAATAGCTCTAGCTTCATGAGCAGCAACACGCCGCTTAGCAGCAGTGTGCCTCTTAGCGGCAGCGGCTTCACGAGCAGCGCGCTTCCTAGCAGCCGCAGCTTCACGGAGAGTGTCGCATAGCAGCCGCAGCATCACAGACAGCCGTTTAATCATCATAACTAATGTCGATGACTTCGACAGTTTGCGCAATCTCGACATACATGTCTGAAAACATCAAGCAACACACAAGCATGGATTTCATACAAAATCATAGGAACTTTGCTTGGAATATCTATATCCATGTTTGGAAAATAAATCAAAATACCATATCGGTAGTAAGTATTTTCTTTGAATTTCCGTACTCCCTGAATGTATGTATAAATTTGACAAAGCATGTTTGTTCATAATTGTATACAATTTGAAATAATATCTTCCATGTATGAACATATTATTGTGAAAGTTATCTATTTACATAAAAATCCATAAAATGAGGTAACGGTTTTACTCTGCTAAATATAGAAGTTCATATAGTAACCATTATACTATGATGGATGCATAAGAAATACAAGTAAAAAAATAACATGGATTTACATATATATTATGGAAGGTAGTTTTATAGACAAATCTAGCCATAAATCCAACTACTCCATGTTATGGAGTATCATACATTTGATGCATGCAACTAGGTTGTCCATGTTTTGCACATACATGTTTAATACCAAATCTATATGCTCCGCCAATAAAAAATTCAAGAGCGGATGTGAAAATATAGAATTCCTAAG
This sequence comes from Avena atlantica, assembly GCA_910589765.1. Lineage (NCBI taxonomy): Eukaryota > Viridiplantae > Streptophyta > Magnoliopsida > Poales > Poaceae > Avena > Avena atlantica. The sequence goes on from OU342737.1 coordinate 44,857,074, forward strand.
AGCTTTTTAAAATATTTTTAAACTCATGTGAAAATTTTCCAAATACCAGAGTACTTTTTGATTTTTAGGAGTCTATAAATATACAACTCTCTAATGGATCAATGTATTAATTAGGAGGTCATATATAATTGAAAATAAATATTTATGTACACTAATCTATTGTGGAAACTGCCTAATTGGTTACAAATCCAAGCATAAAATTCTAATTATCTTTATATGAAGCAAATTGTATAGCTTATGAGGTGCACTATTGCACGTCCAATATCACAGCTTGTGAGATGCACTATTCGTCATCCATCATCAGTGATATAATATTAAGAGTTTATGATACCCATCATAGTTGCCATTTCTAATATAAAATAACATTAAAGCGAGCTTCTAGATTCATTCTGGTAAATCTATCTGGAATTATGAATTTCATTGTACAAAGTACTATGATGGTTGTGGAAGAAGTACTAGTAAGGAAAAAATAACAATTCACATGTTGCAATATATAGGGGAAGTTAGTTACTAGAGAGACAACTCAAAGCATAAATAAACTATCATATTTTCATGCATGAATGTTTTGTATATAGCAGTATTCAAGACATACATACACAATGCAAAACCTCGTAGTAAATGTGATTCCAAACTACACAACCTGCCACAAAAATAACTTGACTCAACAAGTCAGGAATGTAAAACGATCCAGTAATGATCTAGTGCTCCACTTGAATACATATCTGAGGATTTTCTATTGCCCCCATCCATTTTCTAAGATGCAAGATAGGGGCGGCTCTGCAATTCACATGCAATTCAACCTAAACTAAACCAAATCCTAAACCTAAACTAGCAGGGGAGGGAGAGGGGCGGCTCACCTGCGGACTCGACGACGTGCATAGTTCGGCAATGGACGGCTCCTCCTTCTTCAATGCAGAGAAGCGGCGGGCAGGAAAATGCTCCTTCTTCGATACAGAGAAGCGGCAGGCGGGCGAACCTTCTTCTGACTCCTCCTTTGTGAATCGGACGACGACGAACGACGACGAGCAGGAGCTTGTGAGAAGAGAGAAAGAAAGGGGAACGAGATCAAAGTCGATGCGCGCTGACCTTGGGTCGATGGGGCAAACTTACGCGAGTCACATTTATCAAGATGCGACTTGTATAACTCTCCATGCCTGATGAGTGCGTGAACACTTCGTTGGGAGACCCCAAGAGGAAGGTATGATAAGCACAACATCAAGTTTTCCCTCAGTAAGAAACCGAGATTATCGAACCAGTAGGAGAAAGGAAACGACTCAAAGGTTTTTCTAGCAACTTGGAATCCTGCACAACACAAACTCAAGACTTTGCCCCAACGAACAGTGAGGTTGTCAATCTCACCGGTTTGCTGAAAACAAAGGATTAACTGTATGGTGTGGAAGCTAATGGTGGCTGCAGAAATTAAACAGTAAGCATGGAAGAAGTATCAATGGTAAAGATTGGACCGGGGTCCATAGTTCACTAGTTGTGTTCTCTTTAAACAAACATGGCATGCTGGGTAAACAAATTACAGCATGGCAATTGACAGGACTGAGCAAGGCATAACAATGCAATACTAGACATTCAAGATCCTATGAGATTCGATTGGGCAATACAACAAGATACATAGACCGCCGTCCAACTGCATCTATGACTAGAAGTCCACCTTTGGGTTATCATCTGAACCCCCTCTAGTATTAAGTTGCAAGCAACAGACAACTGCTTTACGCAAAGTGTGTAAGGTAAACAATCCACTTGTTCCATGAACAAGAGACCGTTGTTTTCTCCCTAGTGGCAACAGCACATCTACAATCTTAGAGATTTCTGTCACTTCCCTTAGATTAAATAGAGGCATAAACCCACTATCGAGCATAAATACCCCCTCTTGGAGTCACTAGCAACTACTTGGCCAAGATAGCTACTAACAACGGAGAGCATGCAAGATCACAAACAACACAGACATGATAGAATCAATAAGACAAAACCATTAATCAATCTGACCTAGTAATATCAATATCCATCGGATGCCCGCAAACACAACATGCATGATTACAAATATATGAGATCTTGATCATGAACGGAGCTCACAAGATCTAAATATGAAAGCACAAAGGAGGAGATACAACCATATAGCTACTACATGGACCCATAGTCCAAGGTGGAACTACTCACGCTTCATACCATAAGGAATATCACCTTCATTAAATTGGAGAGAGTGTACCTCAATAGTAGATGAGTGGGAAATTGGCTTACATAATTCTTCTATAGGAGGTATATTCTTCACATATTCAGCCCTAATACCTTTCTCCTTTAGACACTTCTTAGTTTCTTTCATCACTTCATCATTTAATGCAATAAATCCCCTCTTCTTTGATGTTGGTGTTGGAACTGGTTCAGGAACAACTGATTCAGGTGACATGGTTATACCCCATGGGTACATGATATCAGCATACCTGGTCCAGCCCAAGGAAGGCCCATGGCAAATATACGCCGGCCCATGAAGACTTTCGGGTGGCCAAGGCCCATGACGCCTTCGGATCCTTGGAGAGCAAGACTAGAGTAGATAGGAAATTCAAAGGGGTAAAACCCTAGAACTTGTAACCGACTAGGTCTATGCCCGGGACCTTCCTAAGCCTATATAAAGGCCAGGAGGGCACGACCTAGATCCTCTCCTCATACTTTCGCATACACACCTCCACGCCAGATTGCATCTGCGCACCCCTGTAATCTTCGGTTCCGCCGTAATCAAGAGCAGACAAGCAGGAGTAGGGTTTTCCCTCCCGGGGCCTGAACCTGGGTAAACCTTGTGTCCCCGTGTTGCTTGTTTGCTAACCGTTCCACGATCTCCAGCATCCCCATCTTCTCCAAAACCCAAGTCCATAACAATGAGCATTGATGAGATCAAACCTCGTCAATTGGCGCCGTCTGTGGGAACTGGGGACGCTGATTGTGCGATCGTGACGGTCCCAACCCGATCGATCTACAACTCTGCGGCGACGGAGAGTCACCTCCTCTTCGGCGCCTTCGACTTCATAGCCCACTCACCGGCCACCATGAAGGACTTCGAGCCCGTAGGCGAAGGACTCGAGATCCTGTTCGGGAGCTTCTGCTTCCAGGTGGGGCAAACTGGCATTCTCCGCCTCCCTGAGCGGGTGCCCCTACCATCAATCAGGCCCGCTTCATGGACCCCACATCCTGTGGTATGCACAACATCATCAACAGATGATTCCTACGACAGCAGCAGCTGCAACTCTGATCTGTGCGATCCGCCATCGGATGAAGGGACCTATGGTTCCGGATCCGAAAGCTGCGGCAGCAGCAGACCAATCTACGAATGATACCAATGCGCCGTAGTCATCCAGAGCGACGTGGACCAGCAGGCGCCCAACCCGCCGCCCAACCCGACACCTAACCCGCCAGATCGAAGCGGCGGGAACAGAAGAAGCCAGTCCTCCCCGCCCGAAGGGGACAACAATGGCCATGTCATCCGCCTTAGCAAAAAAGGATGGGCCCAGGCACGCAACGCCGTGGCGGGCAACATAGTCCTGCCTGCAGACTCCTCCCGGGATCTACTGATGGCCTACCATCTGCTCCTGATCGAGGAGCACAATAAGCAGGTCAAGATGCAGGAGGTGCTTGAAAAACGCAAGCAAGCAGCCTCAGATTCCAGCGCGCGACGAGCCGCGCTCTCCGCCATGGGCATCAGCTCCAGCTCGAACGACAACCAAGGCAACAAGCACCGCTCTCGGATGGAGAACATGGATCCCAAGGAGAGCCTTGATGTGACCCGAACCCTCCACACATCCTTCATGGAGATGGACGCCGACGGCAACGTCATCCCGAAAACGCCGCAGGCTGCAATCATGGCAGCCACTGTAGGGATTCGTAGCATGGAAAACAAAAAATTTCTACCGCATACAAACAAACAAGCCAAGATCTATCTACTAGATTGTAGCAACGAGTCGATGGAATAACTCACCCTCGAAGATTCCAAAGTGTTTAACGAGAGCGGATTCTCGTGGGTGATGTAGTTGTACTCTACCCGATCTCAAGATCGCGTAGACGATCCTTCCGGCGCTGCATTCCGGCAGCGCTTCCGCAGTCGGTCACATGTTCGGTACTCGACGAAGACCTTCCTCTCCCTTGTTCCAGCAGGCAGCGGAGGTTGTAGCACTCTCCTCGCGATTCCGGCAGCACGACGGCGTGGTACCGGAAGTAGAGGGGAGATCCTCGCGATTCCGGCAGCGAGTATGGTGTACTATGAGAGATCCCTCGGTGATCTAGGGTTTAGACGCACCAAGGAGAAGAGGCTAGGACGGCGGCTAGGGCAAGGGGATTGCCCCAACTCGGGGGCTAGGGTTTATCCCTAGGCGGCGGCAGCAGCAGGTGGTGGCGGCGCCGGCAGCTTGGAGCTAGGGTTTGCGGGGTGCAAGTTGTGTGTCTGGATGGGCAGCCCTTCCCCTCCTTATATAGGTGGAGGGCGGCGGCCAAGGGGAGGGGAGTCCCTCCCCAACTCGGCTTCCAAGGCCGGCGGGTGGAGGGAGAGGAACTCCTCCCCAAGTAGGTTTCCTACTCTCCCTCCACCAAGCAAAATAGCCGTTTGACTTTTCAAATTGGCGTTTGACTTTTCAAACTAGGATTTGATTTATCCCTTTATTTCGCTCAGCGATGACACCTAGTACATGATGCAATCATTCCAACTTGTTATGACACATTCATGTACCCTTCCCCTCCGGAGTGCCGGACATTCCGGAACCTTCTAGAACATTCCCGATGAAAACACCGGAACCATTCTCCAACCCCGAAATAGGACTTTCCTTATATGAATCTTATTCTCCGGACCATTCCAGATCTCCTCGTGATATCCCGGATCCCATCCGAGACTCCGAACAACATTCGGTCTCTTACTCATCATTCCATAACTACTCAAACAACGTCGAATCCATAAGTGTGTCTCCCTACGGTTCGTGAATTATGCGGACATGATCGAGACACTTCTCCGAACAATAACCAATAGAGGAATCTAGAAATTCATATGGCTCCCACATATTTCTACGATTACTTTGTGATCGAATGAACCACTTACATACGATACCAATTTCCCTTTGTCTCACGATAGTTTACTTATCCGAGGTTTTGATCGTCGGTATCTCTGCATACCTAGTTCAACCTCATTACTGATAAGTACTCTTTTCTCGTTCCCGTGATATGTGATCCCTTGTGAGCCAGTCACATGCTTGCAAGCTAATTGGATGACATTCCACCGAGAGGGCCCAGAGTATATCTATCCGTCATATGGATGGACAAATCCCACTCTTGATCCATGTGTCTCAACCAATACTTTCCGAACACTCAATGCCACCTTTATAGCCACCCAGTTACGGTGTGGTGTTTGATGTCATCAAAGCATCCTTCCGGTGATGGTGATATGCATGATCTCATGGTCGAAGGAATTAGGTTACTATGTATCTGAAAGAATATAGCAATTGAACTATTAAAATGACTTGATCTTTATGCTACGCTTATCTATAGGAGTATGTCCATCATATCATTCTCCTAACGATATGATCTTGTTGTTAATAACATCTCAATGTTCATGATAGGGAAACCACAATCATTTATTAACCAACAAGCTAGTATTATGAAGAGGCTTTACTAGGGACTTCAATTTAAGTTTACAAATCACACAAGTATTAATGTTTCCTTGTTAATACTATTATAGCATGAATGTAAACATTTATCATAAACACAAAGATATAATAATAACTACATTTATTATTGCCTCTAGGGCATATCTCCAACAGTCTCCCACTTGCACTAGAGTCAACTAATCTAGATTATATGGTAATATACCGAACACCCATGGCAGTTTGGTGTTGGTCATGTTTTGCCTTCGGGAGAGGATTAGTCAACGGATCCGCCACATTCAGATCTGTGTGTACTTTGCAAATCTTTATGTCCCCATCTTGTGTGACCTTGGTTCTTGCGCATTGGCTATGGCGCCCATGTTATCACAGTAGATAGACATTGGGTCCAGCACATTTGGAACCACACCGAGCTCTGTAATGAACTCTTTCATCCATGTCGCTTCTTGTGAAGCCTCCGAAGCAGCCATGTATTCCGATTCAGTTGAAGATCTTGCCACAACGCTTTGCTTTGCACTCCTCCAGCTAACTGCTGCACCATTAAAAGTAAATACGTATCCAGATTGTGATTTAGAATCATCCGGATCGGTGTTCCAACTAGCATCGGGGTAACCATTAACAACGAGCTGTTCATCACCTCCATAAGAAAGAACCATATCCTTAGTTCTTCTCAAGTACTTAAGGATGTTTTTGACCGCTGTCCAATGATCCACTCCTGGATCACTTTGATATCCGCTAGTCAAACTAACATCATATGCAATGTCGGGTCTAGTACATAGCATGGCATACATTAGAGATCCTATGGCTGAGGCATAGGGAGTTTTACTCATCCTTTCTCTATCTTCTGCCGTTGTTGGACTTTGAGTTTTACTCAAGGTCGTATTGGGAAACATGGGCAAGAACCCTTTCTTGCTATCTTCCATTCCAAACCTCTTTAGAACTTTGTCCAAATATGTAATTTGTGACAATGATATTAGGTGTCTCGATCTATCTCTATAAATCTTTATGCCTAATATGTAAGCTGCTTCGCCAAGATCTTTCATTGAAAAACTATTATTCAAATATTCCTTGACACTATTAATAAGGTCTACATCATTCCCAATCAACAATATGTCATCTACATATAGTATTAAGAATGCTACAGAGCTCCCACTCACTTTCTTGTAAATACAAGCTTCTCCATAAGTTTGTATAAAACCAAAACTTTTGATCACCTTATCAAAACGTTGATTCCAACTTCGGGATGATTGCTTCAATCCATATATGGACCGTTGAAGTTTGCATACCTTGTTAGCATCTTTAGGATCGACAAAACCTTTGGGTTGCATCATATACAACTCTTCATCAATGTCTCAATTGAGGAACGCTGTTTTGACATCCATCTGCCATATCTCATAATCATAATATGCAGCGATTGCTAACATAATCCTCACAGACTTTAGCTTCGCTACAGGTGAGAAAGTCTCATCGTAGTCAACTCCTTGAATTTGTCGAAACCCTTTTGCGACAAGTTGAGCTTTATAGACAATAACATTACCATCAGCATCTGTTTTCTTCTTGAAAATCCATTTGTTCTCGACAGCCTTCCGGCCATCCGGTAAGTCCACCAAAGTCCATACTTGGTTTTTGTACATGGATCCAATCTCGGATTTCATGGCTTCTTGCCATTTATTGGAATCTGGGCTCATCATTGCTTCCTCATATGTCGCAGGGTCATCGGTGTTGTCCACCAACATGACACTCAGTACGGGATCATACCAATCAGGAGTGGTACGAGTTCTCGTTGACCTGCGAGGCTCTGTAGCAACTACAACTGAAGTTTCATGATCATCATCATTAGCTTCCTCTCTTATTGGTGCAGGCACCACATGAACTTCTTCCGGTGCTGAGCTACTCGCAATTTCGAGAGAAGGTTCGACAACCTCGTCGATTTCTACTTTCCTTCCAGTCACTTCTTTCGAGAGAAATTCCTTCTCTAGAAAGGATCCATTCTTGGCAACAAAGATTTTGCCTTCGGATCTATGATAGAAGGTATACCCAATAGTTGCCTTCGGGTATCCTATGAAGACGCATTTTTCCGCTTTGGGTTCAAGCTTGTCCGGCTGTAACTTCTTTACATAGGCTTCGCAACCCCAAACTTTAAGGAACGACAATTTAGGTTTCTTCCCAAACCATAATTCATACGGTGTCATTTCAACGGATTTAGATGGTGCCATATTTAAAGTGAATGCGGCTGTTTCTAATGCATAACCCCAAAATGATAGCGGTAAATCTGTAAGTGACATCATAGAACGAACCATATCTAAGAGAGTTCGATTACGACGTTCGGACACACCATTACGCTGTGGTGTTCTCGGTGGTGTCAATTGTGAAAGTATTCCGCATTTCTTCAAATGCTCGCCAAACTCGTAACTTAGATATTCACCTCCACGATCATAACACAAAAATTTAATCTTCTTGTTACGTTGATTCTCAACCTCACTTTGAAATTCCTTAAACTTCTCGAAAGTTTCGGACTTATGTTTCATGAAATAGATATACCCATATATACTCAAGTCATCTGTGAAGGTAAGAACATAACGATAACCACCGCGCGATGCTACACTCATTGGACCACACACATCGGTATGTATGATTTCCAATAAGTCCGTAGCTCGCTCCATCATACCAGAAAATGGAGTCTTAGTCATTTTACCCATCAGACATGCTTCGCATCTTTCAAGTGATTCAAAATCAAGTGATTCAAGAAGTCCATCGGAATGGAGTTTCTTCATACGGTTCACTCCAATGTGACCAAGACGACAGTGCCACATATAGGTCGAGTTATCGCTCGATTTCAAACGTTTAGCTTCAATATTATTAATATGTGTATTTCCACTATCGAGATTCAATAAGAATAGACCATCCATCAAAGGTGCATGTGCATAAAACATATTGCTCATATAAATCGAACAAACATTATTCTCGGACTTAAACAAGTAACCGTCTCGCAATAAACAAGATCCCGATATAATGTTAATGCTTAACGCAGGCATCAAATAACAATTATTTAAGTACTCCCTCCGTTCCTTGATATAAGGTGTATAGTTTTCTATAAAAAATTCCAGAATATAAGGTATATGGTGGGATCGTGGGATTTGTTTTACATAATTTAGGAGTCAAACTGATTTAGAGAGATGATATACCGAGATTTCCGTATTTTCCGCTATTTTCACATCGGTCACCTACATGTACTAACATCTAGAAGTATCAAGTTTTTTCGTTTTAGCCTATGCGTTAATATTCGTGCAAGAAAATTATACACCTTATATCAAGGAACGGAGGGAGTATAAAACTAATACCGATGGTACATGAAGAGGTAGCGTGCCGACCGCGATCACATCAACCTTTGATCCGTTTCCCACGTGCATCGTCACCTCGTTCTTCGCTAGCTTCCGTTTATTCTGCAGCACCTGTTTCGAGTTACAAATATGTGCAACCGAACCAGTATCAAATACCCAGGCACTACTACGAGTACTAGTGAGATACACATCAATAACATGTATATCGGATATACCTTTCTTCTTGATGTTGCCGTTCTTCAAATCCGCCAAGTACTTTGGGCAATTCCGCTTCCAGTGACCTTCTCCCTTGCAGTAAAAGCACTCAGTATCAGGCTTGGGTCCAGCCTTGTTCTTCTTCGTTAGTTCGGTAACTTTCTTACCACCCTTCTTGAAGTGTCCCTTTTGCTTAGACTTGCCTTTCTTGAATTTGGTGGTCTTATTGACCATCAACACTTGGTGCTCTTTCTTGATCTCCACTTCTGTAGATTTTAACATGGAGAAGAGTTCTGGCAACTGCTTGTTCATGCTTTGCATATTGTAGTTCACCACAAAGTTCTTGTAACTTGGTGGTAGTGATTGGAGGACACGGTAAATCCCCAAAGCATTAGGAATCACTATACCCAAGCTTTGAAGTTTGTTTGCGTGCCCAAACATCTTAAGCACATGCTCACTAACGGATCTGCCCTCTTCCATCTTGCAGTTAAAGAACTTTTCAGAAGCCTCATAGCTCTCAACTGCCGCGTGAGTCTCAAAGATAAATTTGAGTTCACGGACAATATCATGTGGGTCTGAATTCTCAAACCTTTTCTGAAGCTCCGATTCTAAACCATACAAGATAGCACACTGAACTGTGGAGTACTAATTCTTCCGAGCGAGGTAAACGTTCTTTACTTCATCGGTAGTATCAGCTGCAGGCGGGTCACCCAGCGGTGCATCCAGCACATAGGTCAAATTACCAGCATTGAGGACAATCCTCAAATTGCGGAACCAATCCGCGAAGTTGCTTCCATTGTTTTTCAACTTTTCTTTCTCTAGGAACGCATTAAAATTGATGGTAGGGGACGCCATTGATCTACAACATATTTGTAATAGTTTAGACTAAGTTTATGACAAATTGAGTTCTAATTAATAGTTAAATTAATCTAGGTGAACTCCCACTCAAAACAATATCCCTCACATTGTTTTAGTGATCACACGAACCAAATCCACCACATCAAAACCGATCATCACGAGAGTTTATGCAGCTTCAATGCCGAACAATCGACATGTTCATCATATCTACTATATGATTCATGCTTTACCTTTCGGTGATTCGTGTTCCGAGACCATGTCTGTACATGCTAGGCTCGTCAAGATCAAACCTTAGCTTCCGCATGAGCAAATCTGGCTTGCTCACGTTGTATACACTTGCAGAATCTAACACACCCGATCATCACGTGGTGCTTCGAAACAACAAGCTTTAGCAACGGTGCTTACTAAGGGTGAACACTTTAGAACTTGAAATTCATGTGCATGAGGGATCATCTTATAATGCTACCGTCGTTAACTAAGCAATACAAGATGCATAAAGGATTAACATCACATGCAATTCATAATATGTGATATGATATGGCCTTTCTTCTTTGTGCTTCCGGTCTCCATCTTCAAGCACGGACATGATCTCCATCATCACCGACATTGCATCAAGGTCAATGACGCTGCTCCATGGTTGTCGTGCACCAGCTTCAACTATTACAACTACTTTGAATAGACACGCGGGTCTTAACAGAAATTAAAGACATCCATATGGCTCCTGCCGGTTGCCAACTTACAATAAGGAACATTGCATACATCAAATATAATCACAATCATGGCCATATCACATCACAGCACACCCCTGCAAAACAAAGTTAGACGCCTCAAAAATCTTTGCATATTTTATGTGGTTTGGGGCTTTCAATAAGTGTCAATCTAACTTATGAACAAGAACCACAACGTTGATGTTTGAACTATCAAGTGCCCGTTGTAAATTGGATCTATACTATAATGGGAGAGACAGACACCCTCAAAGCCACTTATGCAATACAAGTTGCATGTTGAGCGCGGAGCAAGTCTCATGAACGATGTCATGTAAGGTTAGCCCGGGCCGCTTCATCCCATCATACCGCAAGATGCAAAGTACACAAGAAGCAATTGATAATAAAAGCACCACCGCCCACAATGACCATTGTGTTCTACTCGTGCAACAGATCTACATATAGACACGGCTCTGATACCACTGTAGGGGTTCGTAGCATGGAAAACAAAAAATTTCTACCGCATACAAACAAACAAGCCAAGATCTATCTACTAGATTGTAGCAACGAGTCGATGGAATAACTCACCCTCGAAGATTCCAAAGTGTTTAACGAGAGCGGATTCTCGTGGGTGATGTAGTCGTACTCTACCCGATCTCAAGATCGCGTAGACGATCCTTCCGGCGCTGCGTTCCGGCAGCGCTTCCGTAGTCGGTCACACGTTCGGTACTCGACGAAGACCTTCCTCTCCCTTGTTACAACAGTCAGCGGAGGTTGTAGCACTATCCTCGCGATTTCGGCAGCATGACGGCGTGGTACCGGAAGTAGAGAGGAGATCTCGCAGGGCTTCGCCTTAAGCCGGAGCGAGTATGGTGGACTATGAGAGAGCCCTCGGTGATCTAGGGTTTAGACGCACCAAGGAGAAGAGGCTAGGCCGGTGGCTAGGGCAAGGGGATTGCCCCAACTCAGCGGCTAGGGTTTAGCCCTAGGCGACGGCGGCAGCAGCAGGTGGTGGCGGCGCCGGCGGCTTGGCGCTAGGGTTTGCGGGGTGCAAGTTGTGTGTCTGGAGGGGCATCCCTGCCCCTCCTTATATAGGTGGAGGGCGGCGACAAACGGGAGGGGAGTCCCTCCCCAACTCGTCTTCCAAGGCCGGTGGGTGGAGGGAGAGGAACTCCTCCCCAAGTAGGTTTCCTACTCTCCCTCCACCAAGCAAAATAGCCGTTTGACTTTTCAAATTGGCGTTTGACTTTTCAAACTAGGATTTGATTTATCCCTTTATTTCGCTCAGCGATGACACATAGTACATGATGCAATCATTCCAACTTGTTATGACACATTCATGTACCCTTCCCCTCCGGAGTGCCGGACATTCCGGAACCTTCTAGAACATTCCCGATGAAAACATCGGAACCATTCTCCAACCCCAAAACAGGACTTTCCTTATATGAATCTTATTCTCCGGACCATTCCGGATCACCTCGTGATATCCCGGATCCCATCCGAGACTCCGAACAACATTCGGTCTCTTACTCATCATTCCATAACTACTGAAACAACGTTGAATCCTTATGTGTGTCTCCCTATGGTTCGTGAATTATGCGGACATGATCGAGACACTTCTCCGAACAATAACCAATAGAGGAATCTGGAAATTCATATGGATCCCATATATTTCTATGATTACTTTGCGATCGAATGAACCACTTACATACGATACCAATTTCCCTTTGTCTCACGATAGTTTACTTATCCGAGGTTTTGATCGTCGGTATCTCTGCATACCTAGTTCAACCTCATTACTGATAAGTACTCTTTTCTCGTTCCCGTGATATGTGATCCCTTGTGAGCCAGTCACATGCTTGCAAGATAATTGGATGACATTCCACCGAGAGGGCCCAGAGTATATCTATCTGTCATATGGATGGACAAATCCCACTCTTGATCCATGTGTCTCAACCAATACTTTCCGAACACTCAATGCCACCTTTATAGCCACCCAGTTACGGTGTGGTGTTTGATGTCATCAAAGCATCCTTCCGGTGATGGTGATATGCATGATCTCATGGTCGAAGGAATTAGGTTACTATGTATCTGAAAGCATATAGCAATTGAACTATTAAAATGACTTGATCTTTATGCTACGCTTATCTATAGGAGTATGTCCATCATATCATTCTCCTAACGATATGATCTTTTGTTAATAACATCTCAATGTTCATGATAGGGAAACCACAATCATTTATTAACCAACAAGCTAGTATTATGAAGAGGCTTTACTAGGGACTTCAATTTAAGTTTACAAATCACACAAGTATTAATGTTCCTTGTTAATACTATTATAGCATGAATGTAAACATTTATCATAAACACAAAGATATAATAATAACTACAATTATTATTGCCTCTAGGGCATATCTCCAACAGCCACTGCGTACCTCGCGGCCCACCCACCACCGGAGGGGGACCCGAAAAGAGCCATGCACAAGTCCGCACTTACCGGATTCGGACTCGTCGGAGCCGCGCTCCACCAGGAAGTTCCTACGGAGCCAAAAAAGAAAGCTCCGGTCAGGGTCGACCGCAGCCCCACCCCTTCATCTGAAGAAGAGGACCACGACCTTCCTCGAAGGAACAAGAGTTCGCGTCACCGCAACCGCGATTACGACGCCAGGGACACACTCACACAGCGCAAAATCGACAAAGCGCGAGCCAAGCGCGCATGCTCGTCTGAATCCGAGATAGACAAAGACGAAGGAGAACTCTGCGGAGCCCGATGCTTCAGCAGATCTGTTCGACGAACAAAGATGCCGTGCAATTTCAAGCTTCCTTCGGATACTCCGAAGTTCGACGGCACACAAGACCCAAAGGCATGGCTCAGCGACCACCTGTCATCCGTCAAATTGCACGGCGGTAACAAGGAAACTGCCATGCAATGCCTTCAGCTGCAGCTGACAGGAGCGGCCCGGATCTGGCTCAGCAGCCTATCTTCACGGTCCATCCGAAGTTGGGATGAGCTAGCTTACAGCTTCATCCGAAAATTCAAGGGCACCAGCAAGAGGCCCACCTCAATCGAAGAGTTTTGGGCCTGCACTCAACGAACGGGCGAATCCATTCGCTCGTGCATACTACGCTGGTCCAACACCAAGAACTCCGCAGTGCACATCTCCAAAGAGAAGGCCATCGACGCCTTCAGAGACGGCGTCAAGCGCCATGACTTCAAGGAGGAACTCGGGCGCGTCAAGCCCAAAACACTCGACCAACTCATGGACATCGCCAACAGGTGGGCTGACGGCGAAGATTCCATCCACCGAGCATAATCGGAAGAAGTGGACGACTACGGCTGACGACGAGAGCGCCGTAGCAAGAGAAGATCGCGCGTCTATGACGATCGCGATGGACCCGACATGGTCGCGGTCGGCTACGCCGATCGCCGCAACGACGCCAACCGCAACAGCGGAGGATACCGCGGAGGAAACTTCCGCGACGGAGGACGCCCAGCACAGTTGTGGCAGCGCCGCGACCGCGATAACGGACCCTCAGCATACGAAAAACTTTTGGGTCCATGCACCATCCACTTCTACATCGACAAGCAGGATGGCAAGAAGAAGGCAAGCCACATGCTCAAGGACTGCCGCGAGTTCCAGAAACTCAGCGAAAGCATGGTCCAGATGATGCAGCAAGCTCCACTTCCTGGATTCGGGAACGCACCCGCGCCAGGTGAGATAGCGCATGGAGATCCTCCACCGCCACCTGTAGGAGGCCCAAACCAACCAGTCACACCAGCACAGAACAACGCTGGGAACGGGTATCCCCCACCGAAAGGAGCACTGATGATCCAAAAGGGGCGCCCTACGAATAGGGTGCAGAAGAAAATCACCCGACAGATCAACCTGGCCGTGGCTACTCCACCCGCCATCCCTGAGTACCTCAGCGGATCAGAGTCCTGCATCACGTTCAGTTGTTCGGATCACCCTTGCCAGATCCCTCGCCCAGGTCATGCTGCCCTGGTGCTGGAGGCGCAGATCGGAGGTTTCGAGATGAGTCGCGTCTTCATGGACGGCGACAGCGGCATCAACCTGATGTTCGCAAGTACTTTAGCAGCAATGCGGATCCCGCAGTGTAGCCTGGAACAGTCAGACACAACGTTCCACGGCATTGTCCCAGGAAAGGGCATATTCCTCCTGGGCAAAATATGGCTCGACGTCATCTTCGGCAAGCCGGACAACTTCCTACTCGAGCAACTTGAATTCAAAGTGGTGGACTGGCCATCACAATACCACGCCATCCTCGGGCGTGTAGCATTCACAAGGTTCTTGGCTGTCCCACACTACGCATACCTGTTACTCAAGATGCCAGGACCAAAGGGCGTCATCACAATCCACGGGATCTTCACCCGATCGGACCAATGCGACAGGGATTTCAACAGAATCTCCCAATCATTCGGCATGCAGGAGGAGCTCGTAAGGCTCTGCGAGGTGACGGACAATGGGGCACCCCCAGTCGCACGACAAAACGCACCTGACATGTCCTTTGACTCCACTGTCAACACAAAGAAGGTGCAGGTCCATCCGACGGATGCCTCCAAGACGGCGCTGATCGCCAACGACCTCAGCCCCGCATAGGAAAGCGCGCTCGTCCAATTCCTCCGTGAGCGCTGGGAAATCTTCGCCTGGTGTCCTGCGGACATGCCAGGAGTTCCCAGGGAATTCGCCGAGCACGCACTCAACGTCTTTCCAGAGACCAAGCCCGTCAAGCAGTCCATCCGGAGACTGTCCGAGCCACGGGCCGAAGCCATCGGGAAGGAAATAAACAGGCTACTCGCCGCATACTTCATCAGGGAGATCAAGGAAAGCGAGTGGCTCGCAAATACAGTGATGGTTCCCAAGAAATACACGGATATCCTGCGGATGTGCATGGACTTCACGTCGCTGAACAAGCACTGCCCAAAGGACCACTTCCCCCTTCCTCGGATCGACCAGATCATCGATTCGACCGCATGATGTGAGAAACTCTCCTTCCTCGACGCCTACTCAGGCTACAAACAGATTCGACTCAAGGTCGAAGATCAAGATAAAACGGCGTTTATTACACCGTTCGGAGTGTTCTGCTACAACATAATGCCCTTCGGGCTAAAGAACGCAGGTGCCACGTACCAGCGATGCATGCAGGCATGCCTCAAGGACCAGATCGGTCGCAACGTCCAAATCTATGTCGACGACATAGTCATCAAAACCAGGGAGACAAGAACGCTTATCGACGATCTCCGCAAGACGTTCGATAACCTTGATCGCTACAGGATCAGGCTCAACCCTGAAAAGTGCGCCTTCGGCGTCCCATCGGGCCAACTACTTGGGTACTTCATTTCTCAGCGAGGGATCGAGGCGAATCCGAAGAAAATCAGGGCCATCATGGCAATGGAGAAGCCGAAAAACATCAAGGGTGTCCAGCAGCTCGCAGGACGAATAGCGGCGTTGAGCAGATTCATCAGCCGCATGGGCGAGAAGGCCCTGCCATTCTACCAGCTGCTATGCAAGGCAGATAAATTTGAATGGATGCCAGAAGCCAACGATGCGTTCGAAAGCCTCAAACGGCTACTCTCCACCTCGCCCGTTTTGGTCACGCCAAAGGAGCACGAGCCTCTGCTGCTGTACATAGCAGCCACACACCAGGTGGTCAGCACCGTGCTAGTGGTCGAACGACCCGAAGAAGGCAAGACCCATGGGGTCCAATGCCCAATCTACTACCTCAGCGAGGTACTGACGCCAACAAAACAGAGGTACCCTCACTACCAGAAACTCGCCTACGGCGTGTTCATGACGGCTCGATGGCTGAGCCATTACTTCCAGGAGCACCAGGTGATGATCGTCAACGAAGCACCCCAAAACAGCATCCTGAATAACCCAGAGGCCATAGGACGCGTGGCCCTGTGGGGCATCGAGTTGTCACCCCTGGACATCGTCTACGAGAAGCGACTCGCAATCAAATCTCAAGTCCTCCCGGACTTCCTTGTACATTGGATGGAGCTGCAGCTGCCAGACACCCTAGACATGTCGCAGTCATGGACGATGCACTTCGACGGCTCCAAGCGTGAAGCTGGAGCAGGAGCCGGGGTCATACTGACCTCCCCGCAGGGTGACGAGATGAAGTACGTCCTCCGGATGAAATTCCGAGCTTCCAACAACGAGGC
Organism: Avena atlantica; assembly: GCA_910589765.1. Taxonomy (NCBI): domain Eukaryota; kingdom Viridiplantae; phylum Streptophyta; class Magnoliopsida; order Poales; family Poaceae; genus Avena; species Avena atlantica. The sequence continues at coordinate 44,873,998 of OU342737.1, forward strand.
CGAATACGAAGCCCTCATCCACGACATGAGGATGGCAAAGATCTACGGCGCAACGCGCCTGGTCATCTACGGTGACTCCAACCTCGTCGTCCAGCAGACGATGAACGAGTGCGACGCACACGCCGAAAACATGATCGCGTACCACGCACTCTACAACGCACTCGAAGGAGAATTCGACGGCTGCGAGCTTCGACACGTTGGAAGAGAAAGCAACGAGGAAGCCGACAGACTCGCCAACATCGGCTCCACCTGCGCAAAGGTGCCACCGAGTGTGTTCCTCGAACAGATCTGCGTGCCATCCATCAAGCGGAAATTCCCCAAGGGATCACCCGAAGAAGCAGAACACTCGGGGGCTACGCTGCCCAAAGGACATGAAGGACCCAAGAAACTAGACACATAGGTCGCTATGGTCAACCTGATGCAGGTCATGGCAGTCGAAGAAACTTGGACGCCACCGTACCTCCTGTTCTTGATAAATGGAGAACTGCCTGGCAGCCCGATGGATGCCCGACGCATATCTCGTCGGTCAAAATCCTTCACCATCATCAATGGCGAGCTGTACAAGCGCAGTATTACAGGTGTACTACAAAGGTGCGTCACCATCGGTGACGGGAAAACCATCCTCCAAGACATCCACGAGGGCATCTGCGGCCGTCACGCAGGCAGCCGCTCCCTTGTCGCCAAAGCTCTACGAGCTGGATTCTGCTGGCCAACGGCCATGAGCGACGCAAAGGACATCGCCCGAAGATGCAAGGGGTGCCAAAGGTTCGCCGACAAACCACACGCACCCGGGTCAGAGCTCAGGCCCATACCTATAGCCTGGCCCTTCGCTCAATGGGGCCTCGACATGATCAGCAAACTGCCAAGGTCCTCGAAAGGGGGGCACGTCTACCTCCTGGTCGCAGTCGACAAATCCACCAAGTGGATCGAGGCCATGCCAGTCACTAACCAAAAGGGCAAAACTGCCGTCAAGTTCTTTGAATCCATTGTCTACAGGTTCGGCGTACCGCATAGCATCATCACTGACAATGGATCGAACTTCATCTCCAAAGAATTCCAAGACTTCTGCGAAGGCCTAGGGATCAACATCACATACGCCTCAGTGGCTCACCCGCAAACGAATGGGCAGGTCGAAAATTCCAACGGCCTAATCGGCGCTGGCATCAAGAAGCGCCTCATGAGCCCAGTCGAACGAAAGGCCGGAGCCTGGACGGAAGAGCTACCATCCGTCCTATGGAGTTTGCGCACTACGCCAAACAGCTCCACCGGCTACACGCCGTTCTTCATGGTGCATGGAGCCGAAGCCGTACTACCAGCCGAAGTACGCCACCAGGCCCCCCGGGTCGTCGCTTACAGAGAAGCCGAATCCATGGCTGCACTCGAAGACGCCGTCGACACACTCGACGAGGCAAGAGACGTAGCAGCAGCTCGATCAGCGGTGTACCAGCAGAGTCTCCGCAACTACCACAGCCGCCGGCTGCGCCCAAGGTCCTTCGTCGAAGGAGACCTCATCTTGTGACTCAAGAAAGAGCGACCGAAGAAATTCGAGTCACCATGGGAAGGGCCCTACATCATCAGCGAAGTCATTCCAGGTGGCGCCTATCGCCTCAAGCACGTGGAGTCTGGATTCGCATACTCCAACCCATGGAATATCGCACACTTGCGACGATTCTACCCCTAGCTAGCTACCCCTTTACTTTCAATAAGGCTTTTCAGCCGAACAATGTACTTCCTCCATTACGATATAAATAAAGCTAAGTGTCTCGCCCCAAAATTTCGTTCGCTATTTGCAACTTTACTTCATGTTACTAACGCACTCGGGGGCTCCCCCCACCTCACGATTTCATCGACTGAGGATAACACGTGTACACCTGAGTAGCTGACAACGTCAGGCTAACGAAAAGGACACGTACTCAAATAAAAGCATCGCGTGCTCAAACAACAACCAAAACTTTATAACAAAGGGCACAACATGCCCAGTCGAAATATACAAATTTTACATCTATATCTTTTACAGGTACTACCTATTCTGAAGAATAACTTGAGCACGCGGCTCAAACAAATCTACGACCTGCTCGGCGTACTGCCTTACAGCCGCATAATGCGGATGCATATCCCACTCGCCACCATCCGGCCGAAGAGGTGGCCCAGCCGCCACAATAGACAGATCTACATCAGGACGATGCAGCCTAACAAGGCACAGCGCAACCTTCACCCCTGCGACGAGCTGCTGCCTCACCAATTCCTGGACACGAGTCACGCTCCGAAATCTAGACAGAAGACCGGACAGGGTTGTTGGCACAGCATCCAGGGGAAACATCACATGCAGAACCGACGAGAGTGAAGTCTGCACTTGACGAAGCACCCGAGATACTTGGTGAACGCGATCCTGCACCGTTGCCAGAGCCATGGCACGGTCGCGATCCATCCAGAAGAACCCGCCAGCTTCCATGTCCTGTTGAGTCAAACAATTGACCCGAACAGCAACACGCTCTTTATCCTCCCTTGGAGCAAGGTTAGCGCCTGCGATACTCGCACAAACGTAAGAAGCAAGCTAAGCATACGCATCCGAAGAAATGAGCAGCAGCTCGAAAAAACATACACTGAAGCTTCTCAGACAGTCGAAGCAATTCCGCCATCAAGTACTCCTCTCTGGCCGAACCGCGATCCGCCTTGGACTTCCAAACGTCGGCATGGCCACGCACCCCAAGCAACTCCTTCTCGAGACTACGAACACGGTCTCGAAGGAAAGCAAGATGCGATGAATCATCCAAGGATGGCCACAGCCGCGCGGTAGGCGAGGCGTCAACGGTATCAGCACCCGAAGGACCCTAGAGTAGCAGAAAGGCAAAAGACATGAACACTCAGACAGAGGAGAACACATCTCAACAGAATTCATTAAGTGCATAAAAGGCCACTACGTGGCACAACGATTTGATCATCAACATAATTACAACAAAATAAAACTAAAGCTATCCTACAGCTACAACACCTAAGATGCGACACCCTGAGTAGCCTCGAAGCCGGACTGCCTCGCCTTGGCTTCCCCTGCTGACGTAGTGCGTACTCGGCCAGCAGATCAATCAGCTTTGGCCCATATCGCTTACAGCGAGCAGAATAGGTAGCGAAGGCTACCTTGGATCCATCCGCAGTCGTCGGCATCCGGGAGGTGATCTGGGGAAGGTCTAGCTCCGCTCCAGCCGCTAAAGCCATCGCCAGCCCGACAGATGCGCCAATGCCCTTCTGCTTGCGCTTGTACGCCGTAGGCGCTTCGGCTGACAGTGCCTCCGCCAGGGCGTCAACATCATCAAGGGTCGCGCCCTTGGGGACAAGCTCCCTGTAGAAGCGGACAAGGACCTCCTTGGCCTTGGCAAGTGAGCTGATGACGGTGCTGCAGCGATCTTCGACCGCTGCAGTAGCATCATCAAGAGCACTCCCGTGCTCCAGAGCACCGCGGCCAAACTCGATGCACGCGGCATCTGAGACAATAAAGATAAGCAATGAAGATACTCCGCAGAAGAAAGACAAGAAAATGCAAGTGAAGATACTCACCCGAAACAGCCTTGGCAGCCGCCATGAGCTTTCCAGCCACCTCTCTTTCACGCGCAGTCGCAACAGTGGCAAGTTTCTCCTCGCGGTCCGTGGCCTCCCGCTGCAGGCGCTCCTTAGCCTCGGCCGCAGTAGCCAGCTCCATTCTAGGCGCTCCTTCGCACCAAGGGCGACCTCGGCCTTCTTCTTCGCTTGACCAAGGCTCTTTTTGAGAGCATCGAACTCACGAAGGGAGGTGTTATGCTCCTCTGCATCCAAAAAGTACAAGTGTCAGATAACAGGACAAGAATACACGAAGAAGCAAACATCAAAGGCAGAATAGTACCTTGAAGCTGTTTGAGGCTGGCCTCCAGCACCAGGTGCTCCTGCACCAGTCGCTTGGCATCCTGCACAAAAGGCTGCAGGAAGAAGACCTACCAGTCAGAAAAAGGACTCGGGGGCTACGCCCAACAGAAAAGAACAGAAGCAAAATACACACACGAAAACGCTCGGGGGCTCCCCCCGAGACTCGAAGAACAAAACAAGAAATCTCTTTTACAGATGCTCGGGGGCCCCCCCGTGGCAGGAGACAGAAATACTTACATGATCCGATGGCGACGTCGAAGGTCCGCTAGCAAAATTCTGAGGCGCAACCACCTGAACCTCCTGCGGAGGAGGGTTCGGAGCAGCGCCCTCAGAAGTTGCCACCATCTGAGGAGGAGGAGACGCGACTTTCGACTCCCCCATCAACTCCCGAGCACCATCGCTAGAGGAGTCGTTGGAAGAGTGCCTGCACACGAACAAATTAGTACAGGAACAAAGTAAACAGTAAAGAAAATGCAATGCAGAGGAAACTTACGAGTCAAGCTCGCTCAGGTTGAAGACAGGAGGGGTCCTTCAGACCCTCTTATCCTCTTTCTTCTCTTCCTTCTTTTCTTCCTTCTTCCGCTTCGCTGGCGGGTGCGGCGCTACAACCCGCACAGGAAGAGCAGGAATAGGGGAGGAAGAGCCTCCATGCCCATCACTATGACGCTCAAGACACAAAGGATTCCTAGGAGTCGGAGGAGTCAAAGCATCTGAAGACTCGCTGGAGGTCCGCGATCGTTTGCGAGTGTGGTCCTCGCTCGACTCGTTGGCATCTTCAGCCGGAGATCGCGCCGATGGCATCTCGGACATGGAATCCACAAAATCATTATCCGGAGCATCCGGATATACTTAGGGTAATGGAGGCGACATACCCGGCACTTTGAAGCTCTGCACAAGAGAAGAACAATTTGTTAGCAAACAAACACAAAACAATGCAGCCGAAAAATAGCGCTACGCGCACGGATCTACACCTGTGGAACAGGAAGCGAAGAAGAAAACGGAGGAGTCAGCGACTTCCCCGGGATATCCTCTCCTGCCTTGAACTTCAGCAGCAAGCGAAGGGCCCTGTCGAGATCTCCCTGGGAGATTTCCTCAGCCGAAACCCTCGTCGGATCACGCCGGCCAGCATAAAGGAACATCGGGTGCGCCCTAGCCTAGAGTGGCTGCACCCGACGCTCGAGAAAGGTGCGGATGATATCCACACCGTTCACTTCCTTCTCCGGAATCAACTGGAGATCCTCCACCCGACGATAGAGAGCCTCTATCTCCGCCACCTCGCCATCCAAGATCTTGCTTTTCCAAGACCTTTTTGGCTCAATATTCTGGGAGGGGTCGAAAGGAACAAGACCAAAATATTGCCCAGGTACTACGGAGTCGCGGATATAAAACCATCGCCTCCGCCAGTACTGGACATATTCGGACATGGAAAAAGAAAATAAAAGAAGATTGGGCTTGAGGGAAATGTTGCAACCCCCAATGGGATAAACACTATCCGAACCAGATTGCCTCTTCACGGAATAAAGTTTCCGGAAGAGGCCAAAGTGCGGCTCAATACCGAGCCAGCACTCGCAGAAAGTGATAAAACAAGCAATGTGAAGAAGAGAATTGGGGGAAAGATGGTGCAATTGGACACCGTACAGAAAAAGCAGTCCACGAAGGAAGTTGTGGACTGGGAAGGAAAATTCGCGCAGGACAAAGGCAAGGAACATAACCCGATACCCAACAGGGGGACGAGGGATTACCTCATTGCCTGGGAGTTTAACGGCCTCCCTATCCTGCGGGATCAGGCCCCGCTCGCGAAGCTTGCGGATATTGCTCTCCCGCGTCTTCGATCGCCGCCAGACACCGTCGGTGACACGGGTAGCGGTGGCACTTTTCTTCCCTCCAGCGGCGCTGGTGCCAACCGCAGAAGACGACTTCTTCGGCTTCCCCATAGCGGTACGGCAGTGCCGGCGGCGAGAGCGCAGGATGGAAGAAGGAAATGTGAAGGAATATTCCAGCGCGCAGTAAGATCTCTCAGAACACAAGGAAGCAGTGAAAGCAAGAATCGATGCGGTGAAAACAAATTGAAGTTTTCCCTAATGATTATAAAGACGAAGACGATGAACAACAGCCGTCCATCGAGAAGACCTAACGCCAACGGAAGGATCTGGCCATACACGTGTCAGCATCACAACGAACCGTCGCTAACACGCCGTCCACTACGCGCGGAAATCGAGGCTACGCCGTAATTATCTCGACGCCGCGTGTGCCCGGTCAATTCAAGGTCAGACAGTGGGACTATGTTCGTCCAGTCAAGTCATCTCTGGCGCAGCAGACGCTTGAGGTCATCGATCGTCAGCACTGATGTCATCAAAAGCTACACTGGCAACAGCTACAATTTCTTCGGCTTCAAAGCAAAGAGTACTCACTCGAATCTACGATTCGACCAATTATTCGGGGGCTACTCCTAACAGGAGCGCTGGCCGCGCACCCGAAAGATGAATAGAAGCGAACTATTACTTCGAGTCCTCCGTCGAGTCTATGACTCCACTACAGACTCGGGGGCTACTCCCATAGGGAGGAAGGATTTAATCATCCGAAAAAAATTCGTGTCCTACGGACTTACAACTGAACAACGTCTGAATTAAAGTCTCCGCTCGAGTCTATGACTCGAACAGACACTCGGGGGCTACTCCCATAGGGAGCGCTGGTCGCGCACCCTATGAATTATTTGACCGTAATCCTTTGGATCAGCATGCAAAAACTTTTCATCGCAACTCTGCCCCAACTAAACGTCAAGTGAGCAACGTTCTCCTTGACCACCCGAAACACCTCCACGGTGATAACCATTCAGATACTGTGTCTGCGACACAAAGATAAGACCTACAGATATCATCTGATGTCCTGGCAACGCACACGACTACGCTCTGCTAGTAAAAACCCGTGCTAACAGGTGCGATGAAAAATCCCGATGGATGTGTTGGGTACATCAATTAAATTCACTGGAATTCCACTCCTGTAAGTCCTCCGCGGCCTGAGTCGAATTACGCCAGCATATGTTCCGGTTTCGAGTTGAGGGACTCCAACCTGAAGAAATCGTTTTGTTTCGTCCTAAGACAGTTAACTGACCCTGATCCGTCAGGTGAGTCAGGCACACGCATCAACAATCCCTGCGCAGGAACTATTAAAATACATAGGTGCACCCGAAAGATTGCAGAGTCCTCAACCGAATCTACGATTCGATTGAACACTCGGGGGCTACTGACATGGTTATACCCCACGGTTACATGATATCAGCATACCTGGTCTAGCCGAAGGAAGGCCCATGGCAAATATACGCCGGCCCATGAAGACTTTCGGGTGGCCAAGGCCCATGATGCCTTCGGATCCTTAGAGAGCAAGACTAGAGTAGATAGGAAATTCAAAGGGGTAAAACCCTAGAACTTGTAACCGACTAGGTCTATGCCCGGGACCTGCCTAAGCCTATATAAAGGCCAGGAGGGCACGACCAATATCCTCTCCTCATACTTTCGCATACACACCTCCACGCCAGATTGCATCTGCGCACCCCTGTAATGTTCGGTTCCGCCGTAATCAAGAGCAGACAAGCAGGAGTAGGGTTTTCCCTCTGGGGGCCTGAACCTGGGTAAACCTTGTGTCCCCGTGTTGCTTGTTTGCTAACCGTTCCACGATCTCCAGCATCCCCATATTCTCCAAAACCCAAGTCCATAACAATGGGCATTGATGAGATCAAACCTCGTCATCAGGAGTAATAGGCTCAGGTGTATTCAGCTCAGTTGAAGTCTGTCACATCCCAAGATTTTCCAAATCTTGTTATGTGAAAAATAAATGAATAAAATAAAACTCTGTTGATTTTCAGGGTGAGAAGAAACCTTTGATTCCAATTGGAAACTTTCAAACCTCTTTTGATCAAACAAATCCTAAAGGGATTTGAAAAGATAAACAATTAATAAAGAAAATTTTGAATAAGTGGAATTACTATTTTTGGATCTTTTAGTAAAAAGATTTAGTTTTCAAATGAAAAGGTGGAAATATAAATAAGGATTATTTTATAGAACCAAATTAAATCTTGGCCAAGCTTTTGAATTAAAATACTCCTATTTGATAAAAAGAGTAAAGGTCTATTTAAATAACATAATGAGGATTCATTAATATCCAATTTTTTTAAAGTAAAGGCTTTTCCCATTTTAATTAAACACTAAAACTTGTTATTTTATTTTAAATGAGTTTTCCAAGTGTTTTATATTTTCAAATAAAACCTACTGAAGTAATTTTGATAATATTTAGATTTCAAATGGAGATTTTGAATAAATCAAAACCCATTTGATTTAGTAACTAAGGTCCATTTTATTTAATTACTAATGGATCCTAAAAAGATTAAAAATATTATTTTGTTTTGGACTTTGATTTGTGTTGTTAAACAGAACTAAACACAATACAAAGTTTGGTGGAGGTTTGATTTGATTTGGTTGTTTGAATTGTTGTTTGAAATTCAAAACAAAAAATCAAATAGAAAAAGATTACTGAATAAAAAAATGGAATCAGACTCGACCCAACTAAGCAGGCCCAGCAGCCCAGCTCCAGCCCAACTAAACCCCCCACGCGCGAATCGTTTTCCCACCGAAAGACCCACCCGCGCAGTCACTGACCGGTGGACCTCACTCCCTCTTCCTCTCTCTCGCAGACAGCGCGGCCCTACGCCAGCTCAGCATCGTCTTCCCCGCGACGACCGCGCCGGCCATTTCCTGCCATTGATGCCGCGATTGAATTCGCTTCAATGCCGCGCTTAATCCTTGCCGGGACCCTACGGTATTAATCGCCACGCTCTCCTCTTCTTTTCCCTTTAGATCCCACTCGACCAGAGCCACTAGGCTGCCCAAATTGCAACCTCGACTGCCACTGTCCCCGACAAACTCCGGCGATGTTCCGGCCGAACCCTGCCGCCCCTTGCCTCCTCGAGCACACAACTGTGATCTCCACCTCCAGGCGCACCTTCCCGTGTACTCCACTCGCACGCGCGCGCTCAGAATAGTCGGCAACGACAACAACTTGAGCGCCACCGTCTGTTTGCTACTCCGGCGACCCTTCTGGTAAGCACCTGACCGCCCCTCTCCTTCCCGATGACGCTCCTGCACTCGCCACACTCGGCCGCATCTAACCGTTCCCTTGTTTTCCCTCGGGGTGAACCGCAGCGTCGCCCTCGACGACCTCTAGAGCCGCCTGACGCCGCCACCTACTCCGGCGAGGAATCCCCGTCGCTTCTGAGCGCCCCTTGACAAGCTGACCACGCGTTGAGCATCACCTCGACCTCGCGAGCATGGTGAGAACCCCCGTTTCGTTCTTTTCTTCCTCTGTCGCCAGGTCCGCCGCTAGCAGAGCTCCGCCGCCGTGCGCCACCGTCGTCGCGCCGCCAGTTAGTGGCAAGTTGATTGTAGTCGTTCGATCTCGATCTAGCGGATAGGAAAGAAAACTTAAACGAAGGGGTATGGTTGCCTCTGCGTCACACGATCACACTTAGATCCAAAGATCCAGAGAGGCCGATCCGTGCGAACCGGTACCGGCCAGTAGAAACACGTCGCGTGGTAGTAGTTTGATTTAAAACACAATTCTGAATCTGATTTATATGCAAACTTGTAACTTGCATAACTTTTGATCCACACGTCCAAAATTTGCAAATTTTATATCAATGGAATCAGCAAGACAAGCCCTAGTCAACCATGCACTTTGTTTAGTAAAAAGCTTCTGTTAAAATGTTTGTTTTTGCAGAAACTTGTGTATGCTTGTTTAGGATATAAAATTTATTTCAAAATGATTTTGGGGTTGAAATCTTTGAAAAATGGTTTAATGTGAACTTACTGACCCTAGGAAACAACTTATGGATTTAAAAATGTATTTTGTGAAGATTAGGATTGAATAATTGAATTAGCTCATTTCTAGTCAAAATAAAAACATTGATTTTGATATGGAAATGATTTTTGAGAAAAACCTTTGGCAAATGTGTTGATTCAAACCTACTGACCCTAAACACCAAGTTTTGTGAACTAACAACTTATTGGGTAAACAATATAAAATTGTTGCTTTGCTAAAAACATTTTCCACCACATGAAATAATGATTTGATTTAAGAAATGGTCTATAGATAAAACCCTTTTGCAAATGGTTTTACCACTTTAGGAATTGACCACTTTGAACCTTACAATGTGTATAGCTTATTAGAAACCACCTTTGCAAATAAAACTATCTTTTGCATGCTTGCATGCATGACCTTGTTTCTAATATTTTATGTGTGATGATTTGTTTGATTGTTAGTTGGAATGCTAGTTGATATTGTGTTGGCTTGATTGATTTGTAGTGAAGATAGAAGAGTGTGATATTAGCAAGATCAAGGAGTGAACCAACATCCTCTACCAAAAAGGCAAGTGACACTATCATCCAAGTCCTACTATTTTCATTACAATTAGTGGATTTTGAAACATGCATGATAAAGATTACTATATTTTGCTATGCTAAATCCTAATAGGATACCCTTATACATTCCTTAGTGAAAACAATGTAGTTGCAATATGCTTAGCCCTGCTATATATTTTGAGAAAGGATACATGTTGAGATTATATGAAGTTGAGAAAAGACTTATGTTTTATATAAATAAAACAAGTACTCAATGAACCACCTGGGTGGACAAGGATACTCAAGTTTTGGACAAGGTGTCAACAAGAGGAACCATGTTTATATGGCAATCTCTTTTTGTTGTGCACCAGATGAAAACCACCCAGGGACTTAGAGATTGAACATGTTTCTCGTACAGTGGCTTCCGTGTATAGCCACATGCAAAATGGGCACTGGCTTAGTCAATTACATTGTGGAAGACCCATGCATTGGCCTCTTCAGGTTAACTAAATGAGGGAACTCGGAACCCTACATTGGTGCCTGGTAGACAAGCTAGCATTGTGTATTGGGAGGACCCTATGGAAAGACTTCGTCACATTCTCAATCTGCTAGTACTCCATCTTGGTGAGTACTTATCCAGCGGCCACTGGTGGCAACAAGATGAGATTGTGTCATGTGGGTAAAGTGTACAACTTCTGCAGAAGATAAAAAAATCTAAGTACTTAGCCGTGTCCACGGTTATGGACAATAATGAGAAACTAAGGCCTGAAGCTATGGGAAATCTTGACATTCCAATTTCTAAAAGCAAAACTTGAAAATGACAACAAGAGACTTGAAGCACTTGGGGATTTACCAAGGAGACTTGAAACACTTGGGGATTTACCAAGGAGTTCAGAAACATTTGACAAAAGATCAAAACTATTTTGATAAGATAGGATAAATTATTGCTTTCTGCAAATGAGCCTAAAACCCTACTTAGCCAAATATGCATGTAATGATAGGATCCACTTATTTCTACATAGTAGTGAAACTTGCCAATACAATTCAAATGTATTGACCCTTGTGGCTGTAACTTGTAATGTTGCAGGTTGGTTTGGTGTTAGAGAAGTTTATTGATTAGGATTACAAGTTTACAGCCAACATGTTTGCCTGTGGAACTTTGAAGATGAAGGACCCCATGCTTATAGATATTCTGCTGCAATGAAATGCAATAGCCAAATGAGCTATGTAAGATGTAATGAATTATTTTATTCCTGGTTATAAAGTTGTATTATGACCTTTGTTTCTTGATATTACATCTTAACTATGGATGCTAGCTATTGATACAGGGACTACCATTGTAAACACAGGGATCTCTACTGTAGCATCCCAGTTGTCTAACACCTGTAATGCTACTTATTCTAGTAATAAAAGGGTCACTTCCAACATATAATTGCTGCATCATCATCATATCATGCTCATGTCATCATGTCACCTTGCATTTGAGCATCATATAAAACCCCTTCTTGTTTGGTTCTTATCTCATGTGCATTATTAATTGTAGTTGCCTCTTGATATTGTATTTGGTTCTTGATATGTTGTTAAATGCCCAAGTTGATCTGGGGGCATATCTCTTATTAACTCCACCACCTTTTTTTTTCACCACCTCATAATTCCACCATCCAACTAAATATGAGCTTGGCATTTATGGGTTTACTTCTAGCTCATGTGGGTTGGGATGGATCCTTTTCTTTCCACATGTTCTCATCTTGGCATCATTTTGTTTTCACATTATTGATGCATGAGAGCCACATGGCCACCTTTGCATGCCTTGTGAGTGGGACCCTTTCACCCTAGCTTCCATATGTGAGTTGTTGGGGTTATCATCATGTGGGGGATATTTTGTGGGCTTATTAAATACCTAGTGGCATATACACACTGGCAAGTCCCAATTACCATCACATGTGATCATATCCATCTACTCCATCTGGAACCTTCCTCTTAATTTCTTTGCTTGGCCTTTTGGGAATGCATGGAAGAATGCCACATGATTTTATGTTGTTTCACAATATAAAGACATGGCATTTATTGTTTGCATGGGCCATGCAAGTGTCACCTCTTGCTGACTATTGAAGGTTATTTTGTTTTGCTTGCTTGGATCACTCCTTCCCTTTGCTTGATCTTGTTTTGACTTGTTTAAAACCCTAGCTCTCACCCCTCTCTCTACCTCTCTAGCTAATCTTTAAACCTAATCCCCTAATCCTCTTTTCTCTTCCATGCATGATCATGTGATCATGTGTGCTTTCTCTTATGTGTCTTGGCCTCTTCTGCCTCTCCTCTTAGTCAACCCCCCCCCTATTCAAAACCTCCTGGTAAAAATGCTCCAAATATTTTGAAATTATAAAACTAGTTTGACAATTGAAATAGAATCAATTAACAAACAAATGTCTAAAAGACAAATAAATAAAAGAGGAGAAACCATACCTGGAGCACCGCAGCAGCCCAACAAGAAGAAGCAGCCCGTCAGACCAGCCCTCCCCCGGCCCAACTCATTCACCTGGCCCATACCGCTTCGTCGCCGTCGCTCCTGTTCTTCTTCCTGTCCTGACGCCGTCGGTCGCTCGCCTCGGCAACAGACGGAAAGCATCAGCAGAGGAGCAGGTGGCCGTCTCCGTCGTCAGCCGCGTCAACCTCCCCTCCTCTTCTTATCCCCGAGCCGCGGAGGCCCCCGCAAGCCCTAGTCCTCCTTTCCCCTCCGCCGCCATTCCTCTACCCTAACTCCTTCTGTTTTCCCCTTGCCCGAGAGCTCCGGCGGGGAGAGCGTCGCCGCGCCGTCGCTTTGGTCGCCGTCTGGAGCCGGAGGGCGCACAGGCGATCTTCGTCGGCCACCACGCGAGCTCTGGGAGGAGCTGAGCGGGCCGCCTCTGCTTCTTCTTCTTCCTGGCCAGGCACCGAACCACACCACCGTCGCCGACATCGCCTCCGTCCCTCCCCATCCTCGTTTCCTCTGGGAATCGTCCGAGGTGAGCAACCACCTGCTGTTCCCTTCCTTCTCCCCTACGTTCCGCTTCGTGTCGCCCGGAATCAACCGCAGCCTCCCGCGCAGCTTCGCCGTGTCGCTCGCCGCGCGCGTCAGGAAGCCGCAGCAGCAGCAGTGGCATCGCGCAGCAGCCGCAGCGTTTTCCGCCTCTGAACCTAGTCATGCCCGCGCGCTGTAGGCCTCCTACGGCGATGCCCCCAACACGAAAAGTGCAGCCCTTTCATCCCTCTCCGTTTTTCGTTTTGGTGGGATGCCGGTTTTCCCTAAGGATTCGTCGCCAGCGTCCGCCGAAGATCGGACGAAATCATCGGCACTGCTGCTCTGGCCCTGTCCGTTCGTCAGTCTCGCGCGCCTCCTAGAACCTCTGTTCCTCACCAGATCCCGGCCATCATAGCCCTCCCCCGCAGTTGCGCCCTTAACGAAACTCGTAGCCTGGGTAGCCCTCTTCCTCTTTGGTTTTTGCGGCGTGGCGAAATTCCCAGTGGGTTGTTCGCCATCTTCGTCGCAAGATCAAGACAGCTAGCAGTTTCGCGCTGACAAGTTTCAGTTCGTCAGGTTCCAACAGGTCCCAGACACTTTGCAGAAAGGCCCCTGTCCTTCCTTCTATCCAACCCGCAGCCCCCTAGCCGCACAGTCAGCGTCAGAGTTGTTTTATAAAAAGGCTCCTGAAGTTTTCAAGTTTCAACCCGCGGTCCCCCTCCCCCTCAGCCGCTGGCGTGTGGGTCAGTGTGTGCCGGCCCCACATGTCTGTGACTAGGGTTAGGTTAGCCTGGGTGTTAAAACATTTTGCAGATTCTGTTTAAACTCAAACCTATTTAAAATTAATTCAAATTCAAATTCAAATCTGATTTTCAATAACTTTTCAAATATTAATCCAAATAATACAAACAATATATGTTTCTGAACCAGAAAAATGTAAGGAATTCAAATATGCCATTCAAATTGCCTTTTGCACATTTAAAATTCCAAGTTGAATTAAATTACCACAGTTGCCACTAGAACTTAAATAATTAATAACTTTTGATTTATAATTCCAAATTTAGCAAATGATATGTCTAAAATGATCAGCTCGACGAGACCTTTCTGTTTATGCTATCCATGACTTCAATTGCAGCATGCATCATATAAATATTTAGTGAACAGCAATTGTTATGACAACAAAATGTGATCCAAAACCCCATTAAAATGTTATTGCTTGTCTTCCACACCTCACCATGCCATGCTACCTTATTGCCATGTAAATTGTGCATCATTCATCATGGCATGATTGTTTGCTTGACGCATCTTATTCATATGCTTGTGCTCGATATTCATGTTGGCCTTGTTTGTTTGGCTTTTCTCGGATAGACACTGAGCAGGGGTTATATCAAGAGAACCAGGAGCACTACCCAGATCCGTCCCTCGCTTCAACTGAGTTGACAGGCAAGCACTTCCACATGCTTGCATACATACAGTACCTATTGCCTCTATCTTATTCTTGCATCATTGAGTCGCGATTGCATTGAATTGAATCCCAAGTATGCATAGCCTTTATTTTTAAACCCCACCGAGCTTGTTCCTCCATCCCATGAGCCATTACTACAGGAGTTGTTTGAGCCATGCGAGTCGTAGAACAGCATGTGTAGGGTATGTGAGAGTCTGTTGGATAACGAGGTACCTAAACAACTTAACCTGAGTAGTAATGGGATAACTAATGAAAGTGGCACCGGTGAGCAACATCTGCTATTTGGTTTTTCCTGCTCACTTGTGTCCCGTAAGACCCCGAGTACTTGATTCCTGTTCCTTGATTTATCGCGCTATCCACATCCGGGAGGTATATGGGACCCCCTGAGCCAGAGCTTGATTCCGTCTTATTTCTTGGGGCCACAAACTAGTTTGAGGTTTATTTACTATCCTGTACTTATGCCATGCTACTACTGTATTTACAATTGTGCGACAGATAGCACCTGTACTGTTTAGGATCGGGACATGATTCCGCGGTGTCGACAAGCCCAGTTTTGGGTTCCCAGTCGTTCACAGCCGTCTACCCAAACCTTGAGTCCGTCTCGGAGCTCGCTTACTTCGTTGCGGGTCTACTCAATGGGGTGGCCCCCTGAAATATTTCCGAATCCTGTGATTGCTTTGTCGTGAAGGCCTCGTTGGGTTTTGATTTGGTTTTTTCGAGGTTGATCGAGTGTGTGTTGCTATTGGTGCACCCCGGCCGGGTAAAACTTTCGGAAAGCCGTGTCCGCGGTTATGGACGACTTGGAGCACAGTTTCTCGATCATAGACAAGCATAACTAAAGTACCGCTTTAATCTGACTAAGTAATTTGACTAGTAAGTAGTGCAACACTCATGGAATGGTTAATAAAATTGCCAACGGATGGGGGGTTGTTCGTCCGCTTCCTCGTTGGTAAGCGAGGAGGAGGATGGATCTGATGAAATTACTGTTATAACTGTTGTCCTTAATTCACGGACATCCGTCTATCTTTGGTTAGGCGGATGGTTAGCGTTTATCTGTAGAACCGCTAGGGTTTATCTTTCGCTGCAATTGCGTCACCCAGGTAGTGTCCCCTTTAGAGGCATTAAGACTTGCTGAGTACCCTTAGGGTCTCACACGATAAATTATTGGTTCAGATGAACAGGTACCCTCGCAGGACGGATACTGGGTTGAAGAGGCTGATGATGTGGGCAACGACCGTTCGGTGTAGAGATTCCGGGAACGGGGATCCGTGAGATCTGTGGTTGGGATGTGCTTATTTCTATGGCATCTTATGCCGATTTGCTTCTTATCCGTACTCGGACTTTGTTTGCCGCTTCCGCATGATACTCTGATGTGTGCTGTATGAGGAAGTATCCTAAATATTAGATCTATCTAGGACATTTGAATCTTGTCGTATGGCGTTGCTATATTTCCTTTCTTTCTAGATGGTATGGCTCTGATGTACTCTTGTATGGTGGCTTGCATACATACCCACTTGTGTATGTAGTTGATCCCTTCGCCTGCCGATTACGCCGCCCGTACAGGTCCCGATGAGATGGAAGTGGTTGGGACGGCCGAAAGGTCTACCCGTGAGTGGCTTTTAGGGCCCCACCGTACTATTTCAACCACTACCGCTCATCCAGGCTTGTAACTAGGAGCGTAATTCACCGAGGTAGTTACAATTGGCATCAGAGCCATCCCGACCTTCAGGGTTTCAGCCAAATGGTCGTTGTCAGTCTAGCAAATATTTTGGTAGTTATGTATACTAGGGAAAAACAAAACGCGAGAGTAGGACTGCTTCCACTTTTCTTCTTAACCACCCACCCACCCTTTTCTGGTAAGGAAGTGCAACGTTTTCAATCCTCTTCTTAAAATTCAAACTAGGATTCACGTGTTCTGGGTTTCCGTAGTACCATAGGTTGTGTGTGTGTGTGTAATCCCTTGTCTTTCTGTTGCATCCAAGTTGTTATCTAATCTGCCTTTGGTCATCAACTGTTGGTACATTCCATACTGACAGGCTTTTGCAAACCGACGCAATCAATCTTACTCTTTGTATCCGACACTATCTTGTTTGGGGTGTTCATTTCCGTAGTTACCAATCTTTAGGTTTCGTCGTGAGAAGAAGGGGTTAGGATATGTGTTCCACTTGTTCATGTGCGGAGTAATGATTTGAGTGCGGGATGGAGTCGCGACCATACCACTACTTTTATCATTCGCTTTTGTATATTGAATCGGTAGAGTCACTAATCTTGATTCGTTAAGTAATTTTGCGCATCTATTGGTATTTTAATGCCGAAAGTTGTGGAAAATTTTTCTTTGATATATTTGTGTACCACACTCCTTTTCAGTCGTGTGCGATATGCTTAATATCTTTTAGGTGCTTTGAACTTTGTTGATATTTTAATATCATCTCAGTAAATTGTATCCTTTAATCTTGGTTAATTCCATCTTGGTACTATTTTGGATTATTATCATTCTCCATTATAGTACTGACTTGTGTTTTATATCAATCTCAGGATGGCTCCACCACGCCGTTCAGATGAGGATATACCACCAGAACTTGGGGCCGCGTTGTCAAACATAGCTAATGCCTTGGCAGCAATGCAGCAGAACCAGCAACGCTTGGAAGAAAGCGTCAGGAGAAATGAGTTTGCTCCACTTCCTCCACCTCCCAAGCGAGGAGACATCAAGAGCTTCCTGAAATTCAACCCTCGTCAGTTTGATGTTTCCGATCGCCCACTGGACGCGGATGATTGGCTGCGTGAGATGTCAAGGTTGCTTGAGACTGCTGATGTTCCGGAACAGGAGTGGGTCAAGTGTGCTACTCACCTTCTGAAGGGAGATGCAGCTCTTTGGTGGGAAAATTACTTGAAGGCAAGCTGCACTGGTTTCCAGCCAACTTGGGAAAGGTTCACTGCAGCTTTCAAAGAGCAGTTTCTCTCAGAGATTGTTATGGAAAGGATGAAGGAAGCTTTTCTCAACCTGAAGCAAGGAAATGATAACGTCAACACCTACATCAGGAACTTCATGAATCTCTCTCGTTATGGTGGTGATGAGGTATCATATGACAAGAAGAAGCAGAAGAGGTTCAGGCAAGGGCTCAATGCATCGATCAAGTATGCGATTACTCATGCAAGGCCAACATCTTTCCTGGAACTACAGCACACAGCCTTGCAAGAGGAGGAAAGCAGGCAAGTGTTCGAGGAGTCCAAGAAACACAGCAGGGATGCATCAAGCTCTTCAGTTATGGCAGCGCCTTCTAAGCGGCGTGTCTGGGTTCCTAACACCCCACCGTTGCTCCCGGCTTCACCAAGACCTGCAAGCTACACGTCAAGGCCACTAAACTCCATCACTGCGGCTCCCAGGGGCTACAACAACAACTACCCTGGAGCGCCTGGCGGAGTCCCTGGCTACGCTGCTCCACGTCCACCTGGTGCCTGCTTCACGTGTGGAGATCCTGGACATCCCCACTGGAACTGTCCGTTGAAGAACAAAGCTCTCCCTCAACCCCCGCCAAGATCTGCAGCAAGCTCTCCTTTGGTTCGTGCACCACCACCTCGGGCTCTCAACATCAACACCAAGCCCGGGTCTATGGTTGCTCGTGCCAATTGTGTCAACGCCGCTCAAGCTGAGCATGCACCTGGAGTGGTGATGGGTATGCTATCCGTTAACTCAGTCCCTGCACGAGTTTTGTTCGATTCTGGTGCATCGCATTCATTTGTTTCTCACAAGTTTGCAAATGAGAATGAGTTAGTCTTGGTTCCTCTCCAAAAGCGGTTAATGGTTCTTTCTCCGGGAGCAAACATGAGGGCTGAGCATATCAGTCATGGCAATCAAGTTGAGATTGGTGGTTCTTCCTTCTTGGCTTCTTTAATTGTTCTGGGAAATTCTGACATTGATGTCATCTTGGGCATGGATTGGTTGACGGCAAATGCAGCTGTGATTGATTGTGCTGAACGCTCAGTTTCTTTGAAGATTCCTGAAGGCCATATAGTCTTTTCTCCAAGTTTGACTCCTGCTGTCCAGCTCTTCTCTTTGGCGGCTCTGAATGATGATGCTATGGAAGCTATTCAGAGTGTACCGGTGGTCTGTGAGTTCCCAGATGTTTTTCCTGAAGAGTTGCCAGGTATGCCTCCGGATTGTGAGGTTGAGTTTGTAATTGAACTTGAACCTGGAACGGATCCTATCTCCAAGCGGCCTTATAAAATGGGTCCTTCTGAGTTGGCTGAACTCAAACGTCAACTTGATGAACAAGAGAAGTTGGGTTTCATTCAACACAGTACTTCTTCTTGGGGTAGCCCAACAATCTTTGTGAAGAAGCGTGACAGAACCGATAGACTATGTGTGGACTATCGGGCTCTCAATGCTAAAACCATCAAGAACAAGTATCCCCTTCCGCGGATTAATGATCTCTTTGACCAGCTAGCTGGAGCTGTGGTATTCTCTAAGCTGGACTTGAGAAGTGGTTATCACCAAATCAAAATTCGCAAGGAAGATGTGCCCAAAACAGCTTTCACCACCCGCTATGGCCTGTATGAGTACACGGTCATGTCTTTCGGTCTCACCAACGCACCTGCTACCTTCTCGAGGCTTATGAACTCGGTTTTCATGGAGTACCTTGATAAGTTCGTTGTGGTCTATCTGGATGACATCCTGGTCTATTCGAAGTCCAAGGAAGAGCATGAAGAACACCTTCGTTGTGTCCTAAACAAGCTTCGTGAGAACCGCTTGTATGCAAAGTTCTCAAAGTGTGAGTTTTGGCTGCCTGAAGTAACCTATCTTGGTCACGTTATCTCTACCAAGGGCATTGCAGTCAACCCGGAAACCGTGAAGACAATTGTTGAATGGCTTCCTCCTGTTAATGTCAAAGAAGTGAGGAGTTTCCTTGGTTTGGCGAGTTATTGCCGTCGCTTCGTTCAAAACTTCTCGAAGATAGCGAAGCCTCTTACCGATCTCCTCAAGAAAGGCAAGAAATACCTGTGGACTCCTGCGTGTCAAGCAAGTTTTGATACACTCAAAGAGAAGCTCACTTCCACACCAGTCTTGGTTCCTCCGGATACATCTAAGCCTTTCCAGATATTCTGTGACGCCTCTTTGCAAGGATTGGGTGCGGTCCTTATGCAAGAGAAACAAGTTGTTGCTTATGCCTCTCGACAGTTGAAGACGCATGAGATCAACTATCCCACACATGACCTCGAGCTAGCAGCAGTTGTCTTTGCTTTGAAGCTATGGAGGCACTACTTGCTTGGCAACCGTTGTGAGATCTTTTCTGACCACAAAAGTTTGAAGTATATCTTCACTCAGCCTGATCTCAACCTTCGGCAGAGGAGATGGATTGAAGCAATCAATGACTTTGATGTGACCATCAACTACACTCCGGGCAAAGCAAATGTCATGGCAGATGCGCTTAGCCGTAAAGCTTATGTCAACAACCTCATGATGGAAGAGCAACAGCCTCTCTTGTGCGAGGAATTCCGTCAGCTCAACCTTGAAGTTGTGGAACAAGGGCATCTCCTGAACCTTCTGGCTACTCCTCTCTTGGAAGAAAATATTCGCTCTCGTCAGCTTGGTGATCCGCACACCAGAAAGCTCATCTCTAAACTTGGACTTCCGAAGTATGAGTCCTTCCACGTTGATGATCAAGGCACGCTTTTCTTCGACCACCGGATGTTTGTTCCGAACTACCCGGGTTTGAGAGAGCAAGTTCTCAAGGAGGCGCACGATTCGGTTCTCTCTATCCATCCTGGCAGCACAAAGATGTACATGGACTTGAAAACACAATATTGGTGGCCTGGTTTGAAACGGTATTGTGCCAAGTATGTCTCAGAATGTGATGTCTGCCGCAGAGTCAAGGCTGTCCATCAGAAACCATTCGGTCTTCTACAGCCATTGAAACCACCGGAATGGAAATGGGAGAAAGTAGAGATGGACTTCATCACTGGGTTTCCTAGATCGCAGAAGGGCAACAATGCAATCTTTGTTGTCATCGACAGGCTTTCTAAAGTGGCTCATTTCTTCCCAGTCAAAGAAACAATTTCTGGAATTCAGTTGGCTGAGCTCTATATCAACAGAATTGTCTCTCTGTATGGGGTTCCGCTTGAGATCAGTTCAGACCGTGGAAGCATCTTCACTTCAAAGTTCTGGGAAAGTTTCCAAAATGCTTTGGGAACAAAGTTGAACTTCAGCACTGCTTACCACCCTCAGTCGCAAGGACAAGTGGAAAGGATCAATCAGATTCTGGAGGATATGCTTCGTGCTTGCGTCATCTCCTTTGGCATGAAGTGGGAGGAATGTCTTCCTTATGTTGAATTTTCTTACAACAACAGCTTCCAGAAGAGTCTGAAGATGGCACCATTTGAGGCTCTCTATGGTCGCAAGTGCAGAACTCCGATTGGTTGGTCAGGTGCAGGAGAAAGAATCTGGTTTGGCCCTGACATTGTAACTCAAGCAGAGGAGAAGGTGCATATCATTCTGGAGAATCTGAAGATTGCTCAAAGTCTTCAGAAGAGCAACTATGACAGGAAGCACACGGATATGGTGTATGCCCCTGGTGATCTTGTCTACCTTCGTGTTACTCCCATGAGAGGAACACACCGCTTCGGTATCAAAGGAAAGTTGGCTCCTAGATACATCGGTCCTTTCAAGATTCGTGGTAGAAGAGGAGAAGTTGCTTATGCACTTGAGCTTCCGGAAAAACTCAAAGTCCATGATGTTTTCCACATCTCTCAGCTTAAGAAGTGCTTCAAAGATCCCGGCAGGACCGTGGATCATGAGCTAATCGATCTCCAAGAAGACCTGTCTTATCAAGAACACCCCACAAAAATCCTTGAGACCGCAGAAAGAAGGACTCGCAATAAGTCCATCAAGTTCTGCAAGGTGCAGTGGTCACACCATTCTGTTGATGAAGCCACTTGGGAGCGTGAAGATGAACTCCGTGCCAACCATCCTACTCTATTTGTGTCTTCTTCTTCTTCCTAGAATCTCGGGGCGAGATTCCTGTTTAGTGGGGGAGAGTTGTAGCATCCCAGTTGTCTAACACCTGTAATGCTACTTATTCTAGTAATAAAAGGGTCACTTCCAACATATAATTGCTGCATCATCATCATATCATGCTCATGTCATCATGTCACCTTGCATTTGAGCATCATATAAAACCCCTTCTTGTTTGGTTCTTATCTCATGTGCATTATTAATTGTAGTTGCCTCTTGATATTGTATTTGGTTCTTGATATGTTGTTAAATGCCCAAGTTGATCTGGGGGCATATCTCTTATTAACTCCACCACCTTTTTTTTCACCACCTCATAATTCCACCATCCAACTAAATATGAGCTTGGCATTTATGGGTTTACTTCTAGCTCATGTGGGTTGGGATGGATCCTTTTCTTTCCACATGTTCTCATCTTGGCATCATTTTGTTTTCACATTATTGATGCATGAGATCCACATGGCCACCTTTGCATGCCTTGTGAGTGGGACCCTTTCACCCTAGCTTCCATATGTGAGTTGTTGGGGTTATCATCATGTGGGGGATATTTTGTGGGCTTATTAAATACCTAGTGGCATATACACACTGGCAAGTCCCAATTACCATCACATGTGATCATATCCATCTACTCCATCTGGAACCTTCCTCTTAATTTCTTTGCTTGGCCTTTTGGGAATGCATGGAAGAATGTCACATGATTTTATGTTGTTTCACAATGTAAAGACATGGCATTTATTGTTTGCATGGGCCATGCAAGTGTCACCTCTTGCTGACTATTGAAGGTTATTTTGTTTTGCTTGCTTGGATCACTCCTTCCCTTTGCTTGATCTTGTTTTGACTTGTTTAAAACCCTAGCTCTCACCCCTCTCTCTACCTCTCTAGCTAATCTTTAAACCTAATCCCCTAATCCTCTTTTCTCTTCCATGCATGATCATGTGATCATGTGTGCTTTCTCTTATGTGTCTTGGCCTCTTCTGCCTCTCCTCTTAGTCAACCCCCCCCCTATTCAAAACCTCCTGGTAAAAATGCTCCAAATATTTTGAAATTATAAAACTAGTTTAACAATTGAAATAGAATCAATTAACAAACAAATGTCTAAAAGACAAATAAATAAAAGAGGAGAAACCATACCTGGAGCACCGCAGCAGCCCAACAAGAAGAAGCAGCCCGTCAGACCAGCCCTCCCCCGGCCCAACTCGTTCACCTGGCCCATACCGCTTCGTCGCCGTCGCTCCTGTTCTTCTTCCTGTCCTGACGCCGTCGGTCGCTCGCCTCGGCAACAGACGGAAAGCATCAGCAGAGGAGCAGGTGGCCGTCTCCGCCGTCAGCCGCGTCAACCTCCCCTCCTCTTCTTATCCCCGAGCCGCGGAGGCCCCCGCAAGCCCTAGTCCTCCTTCCCCCTCCGCCGCCATTCCTCTACCCTACCTCCTTCTGTTTTCCCCTTGCCCGAGAGCTCCGGCGGGGAGAGCGTCGCCGCGCCGTCGCTTTGGTCGCCGTCTGGAGCCGGAGGGCGCGCAGGCGATCTTCGTCGGCCACCACGCGAGCTCTGGGAGGAGCTGAGCGGGCCGCCTCTGCTTCTTCTTCTTCCTGGCCAGGCACCGAACCACACCACCGTCGCCGACATCGCCTCCGTCCCTCCCCATCCTCGTTTCCTCTGGGAATCGTCCGAGGTGAGCAACCACCTGCTGTTCCCTTCCTTCTCCCCTACGTTCCGCTTCGTGTCGCCCGGAATCAACCGCAGCCTCCCGCGCAGCTTCGCCGTGTCGCTCGCCGCGCGCGTCAGGAAGCCGCAGCAGCAGCAGTGGCATCGCGCAGCAGCCGCAGCATTTTCCGCCTCTGAACCTAGTCATGCCCGCGCGCTGTAGGCCTCCTACGGCGATGCCCCCAACACGAAAAGTGCAGCCCTTTCATCCCTCTCCGTTTTTCGTTTTGGTGGGATGCCGGTTTTCCCTAAGGATTCGTCGCCAGCGTCCGCCGAAGATCGGACGAAATCATCGGCACTGCTGCTCTGGCCCTGTCCGTTCGTCAGTCTCGCGCGCCTCCTAGAACCTCTGTTCCTCACCAGATCCCGGCCATCATAGCCCTCCCCCGCAGTTGCGCCCTTAACGAAACTCGTAGCCTGGGTAGCCCTCTTCCTCTTTGGTTTTTGCGGCGTGGCGAAATTCCCAGTGGGTTGTTCGCCATCTTCGTCGCAAGATCAAGACAGCTAGCAGTTTCGCGCTGACAAGTTTCAGTTCGTCAGGTTCCAACAGGTCCCAGACACTTTGCAGAAAGGCCCCTGTCCTTCCTTCTATCCAACCCGCAGCCCCCTAGCCCCACAGTCAGCGTCAGAGTTGTTTTATAAAAAGGCTCCTGAAGTTTTCAAGTTTCAACCCGCGGTCCCCCTCCCCCTCAGCCGCTGGCGTGTGGGTCAGTGTGTGCCGGCCCCACGTGTCTGTGACTAGGGTTAGGTTAGCCTGTGTGTTAAAACATTTTGCAGATTCTGTTTAAACTCAAACCTATTTAAAATTAATTCAAATTCAAATTCAAATCTGATTTTCAATAACTTTTCAAATATTAATCCAAATAATACAAACAATATATGTTTCTGAACCAGAAAAATGTAAGGAATTCAAATATGCCATTCAAATTGCCTTTTGCACATTTAAAATTCCAAGTTGAATTAAATTACCACAGTTGCCACTAGAACTTAAATAATTAATAACTTTTGATTTATAATTCCAAATTTAACAAATGATATGTCTAAAATGATCAGCTCGACGAGATCTTTCTGTTTATGCTATCCATGACTTCAATTGCAGCATGCATCATATAAATATTTAGTGAACAGCAATTGTTATGACAACAAAATGTGATCCAAAACCCCATTAAAATGTTATTGCTTGTCTTCCACACCTCACCATGCCATGCTACCTTATTGCCATGTAAATTGTGCATCATTCATCATGGCATGATTGTTTGCTTGACGCATCTTATTCATATGCTTGTGCTCGATATTCATGTTGGCCTTG
This sequence comes from Avena atlantica, assembly GCA_910589765.1. Lineage (NCBI taxonomy): Eukaryota > Viridiplantae > Streptophyta > Magnoliopsida > Poales > Poaceae > Avena > Avena atlantica. The sequence goes on from OU342737.1 coordinate 44,898,761, forward strand.
TTTGTTTGGCTTTTCTCGGATAGACACTGAGCAGGGGTTATATCAAGAGAACCAGGAGCACTACCCAGATCCGTCCCTCGCTTCAACTGAGTTGACAGGCAAGCACTTCCACATGCTTGCATACATACAGTACCTATTGCCTCTATCTTATTCTTGCATCATTGAGTCGCGATTGCATTGAATTGAATCCCAAGTATGCATAGCCTTTATTTTTAAACCCCACCGAGCTTGTTCCTCCATCCCATGAGCCATTACTACAGGAGTTGTTTGAGCCATGCGAGTCGTAGAACAGCATGTGTAGGGTATGTGAGAGTCTGTTGGATAACGAGGTACCTAAACAACTTAACCTGAGTAGTAATGGGATAACTAATGAAAGTGGCACCGGTGAGCAACATCTGCTATTTGGTTTTTCCTGCTCACTTGTGTCCCGTAAGACCCCGAGTACTTGATTCCTGTTCCTTGATTTATCGCGCTATCCACATCCGGGAGGTATATGGGACCCCCCTGAGCCAGAGCTTGATTCCGTCTTATTTCTTGGGGCCACAAACTAGTTTGAGGTTTATTTACTATCCTGTACTTATGCCATGCTACTACTGTATTTACAATTGTGCGACAGATAGCACCTGTACTGTTTAGGATCGGGACACGATTCCGCGGTGTCGACAAGCCCAGTTTTGGGTTCCCAGTCGTTCACAGCCGTCTACCCAAACCTTGAGTCCGTCTCGGAGCTCGCTTACTTCGTTGCGGGTCTACTCAATGGGGTGGCCCCCTGAAATATTTCTGAATCCTGTGATTGCTTTGTCGTGAAGGCCTCGTTGGGTTTTGATTTGGTTTTTCCGAGGTTGATCGAGTGTGTGTTGCTATTGGTGCACCCCGGCCGGGTAAAACTTTCGGAAAGCCGTGTCCGCGGTTATGGACGACTTGGAGCACAGTTTCTCGATCATAGACAAGCATAACTAAAGTACCGCTTTAATCTGACTAAGTAATTTGACTAGTAAGTAGTGCAACACTCATGGAATGGTTAATAAAATTGCCAACGGATGGGGGGTTGTTCGTCCGCTTCCTCGTTGGTAAGCGAGGAGGAGGATGGATCTGATGAAATTACTGTTATAACTGTTGTCCTTAATTCACGGACATCCGTCTATCTTTGGTTAGGCGGATGGTTAGCGTTTATCTGTAGAACCACTAGGGTTTATCTTTCGCTGCAATTGCGTCACCCAGGTAGTGTCCCCTTTAGAGGCATTAAGACTTGCTGAGTACCCTTAGGGTCTCACACGATAAATTATTGGTTCAGATGAACAGGTACCCTCGCAGGACGGATACTGGGTTGAAGAGGCTGATGATGTGGGCAACGACCGTTCGGTGTAGAGATTCCGGGAACGGGGATCCGTGAGATCTGTGGTTGGGATGTGCTTATTTCTATGGCATCTTATGCCGATTTGCTTCTTATCCGTACTCGGACTTTGTTTGCCGCTTCCGCATGATACTCTGATGTGTGCTGTATGAGGAAGTATCCTAAATATTAGATCTATCTAGGACATTTGAATCTTGCCGTATGGCGTTGCTATATTTCCTTTCTTTCTAGATGGTATGGCTCTGATGTACTCTTGTATGGTGGCTTGCATACATACCCACTTGTGTATGTAGTTGATCCCTTCGCCTGCCGATTACGCCGCCCGTACAGGTCCCGATGAGATGGAAGTGGTTGGGACGGCCGAAAGGTCTACCCGTGAGTGGCTTTTAGGGCCCCACCGTACTATTTCAACCACTACCGCTCATCCAGGCTTGTAACTAGGAGCGTAATGCACCGAGGTAGTTACATCTACCTTATTAAAGGTTGGGACCTCTACAAAGTCCAATCCTCATAATTCTTGCTTATTTTAGCCATTAATTCTTCAGCATATGTAGGAGTTCTTTTCCTGAAAACACAATCAGGAAAGCTATCTAGGTAGGTCCTAGAATCATCAGTTAATCCATTATAATAAATATCAAGAAGCTCATTTTTAGGTAATGGACATCCAGGATGTGCATGAATCAAGGCACAGAACCTTGTCCATGACTCAGGCAATTTCTTTTCTTCTCCCTGTTTAAAATAAAAAAGTCTCTGCAAAGCAGCATGTCTAGCACTGGGAGGAAAATATTTCTGGAAGAAAGAAGCAATCAAGCAATCAGGGCTATCAATGGAACCAGGAGGTAATCTATTAAACCAAGCCCTAGCTTCTCCTTTTAGTGAAAAAGGGAAGATCTTAGTAGCAAAGTACTTGCGCATCTTAAAATCATCAGAGAATAAAGCACTCATAGTAGAAAGATCGTTCATATGAGCCACAACACTCTCATTTTCAGTCCCACGGAAAGGTTCTTTCTCAACAATATCTAAATAAGAGAAATCATAATCTTTATCTTTAATATCTATGGGAGAAGTGGAAAACTTAGGATCAGAGGAGAGCTTAGGAATAATGGTGCGTCTAGCGAGTAGACTCTTAATAGCACTAGTACCATGTGTGTTTCGGCACTCTTCAATAAAATCATCAGTGAACTCAATGTAACCATCATTAATATCATAACTCTCTCTAGACTCAGGTGAGCTAACAGGTGTAACAGTGTATTCACTAGGAGTTTTGGTATTTTCTAGACTAGCCATAGTAGCATATATAAAAGGACCTAATGAACCACTCGCATCAAGCACAGTAGAAGTAACATCATGAGTATCAAAAGCAGTTTCAGATTCAGAAGTACTAGCAGTGTGTGTAGCATGTGTATGTGGTGGTGGTGTAACAAGCTTACTCATAACAGACGGTGAATCAAGAGCAGCAAAGGTTTTTAGGACTGTACCTCTTATTGTAGTGGATGATAAAATAGGGAACTTTCCATCACGAGACTTCCCCATGATGAAAGGAGTAGCAGTGAACAATAATAGATCCAAGTGAACTTACAAATAAAGCTATGCTCCCCGGCAATGATGCCAGAAAATAGTCTTGATGACCCAGAAGTGTAGGGGATCGCAACAGTCTTCTCGGGTATTATTACCCAATTTATTGATTCGACACAAGGGTAGCCAAAGAATACTTGCATGCCTTAACAACTGAGTTGTCAGTTCAGCTGCACCTGGAAATAGTTCTTGCTCATAGAAGTTTATCAGTAGCAACAGTTTGTAGTACCAACAGCAACAGTGGAACAAGAGCAATAGTAACAGTAACGGTAAACAGTGGGATTCGAGTGCGGTAGGCATAGGGATGGATGGACGGGCGTTGCATGGATGAGTCTAAACATGTAACTTCAAGATCTAGGGAATTGCAGATAAATAATAACAAGCATCCAAGTACTAAACAATCCTAGGCATGTGCTCCAAATATAATCATACGTGCTCACAATGAGAACTAGCACAACATCTTCTGTCCAGCCAGCCCGTGGCAGCGTGGCCTCTAGGGAAGTACTGGAAATTAAGGTGCTCCTTTTAATAGAACATCAGAGCAAAGCATTAACACTCCGTGAACACATGTGATCCTTACACCACACCTTCCCCTCCGGTTGTCCCAATTATTGTCACTTTGGGGCCTTTGGATCCGGACAATGATATGTGTACACAACTTGCAGATAAGATCACAAACAATACTATCATAATGATTCAATAATAAGCTCAGATCTGATATCATGGCACTCGGGCCCTAGTGACAAGCATTAAGAACAACAAGTTCCAACAAAGTCAAATAGCACTAATAGAGATACTAGGCACGATGCCCTAACAATCATATTCGATTACATGATAGAACTCATCTAATCCCTACCATCCCTAAGCCTACTGCGGGGGATTACTCACTCATGGATGAGGGAAGCATCAGTGGTGGATGGAGATGCGTTGGTGATGACGATGGCGATGATCCTCTCCAAATTCCACGTCCCGGCAGGGTGCCAGAACGGAGTTTCTGGATTGAATCTTGGTTTCTGGTGGCGGCGGAGCGGAACTCTTTCTGGAAAACTATCGAACCCCCCTTAGTTTTTAGGTCGAAAGGCAACTTATAAAATTTAGTTATTATTATATCTTTGTGTTTATGATAAATTTTTACATTCATGCTATAATAGTATTAACAAAGAAACATTAATACTTGTGTGATTTGTAAACTAAATTAGAGTCCCTAGTAAATCCTCTTCATAATACTAGCTTGTTGGTTAATAAATGATTGTGGTTTCCCTATCATGAAAATTGAGATGTTGTTACAACTAGATCATATCATTAGGAGAATGGTATGATGGACATACTCCTATAGATAAGCGTAGCATAAAGATCAAGTCATTTTAATAGTTCAATTGCTATAAGCTTCCTGATACATAGTAACCTAATTCCTTCGACCATGAGATCATGCTTATCACCATCACCGGAAGGATGCTTTAATGACATCAAACACCACACCATAACTGGGTGGCTATAAAGGTGGCATTGAGTGTTCGGAAAGTATGGGTTGAGACACATGGATCAACAGTGGGATTTGTCCATCCATATGACGGATAGATATACTTTGGGCCCTCTCGGTGGAATGTCATCCAATCATCTTGCAAGCATGTGACTGGCTCACAAGGGATCACATACCACGGGAACGAGAAAAGAGTACTTATCAGTAACGAGGTTGAACTAGCTATGCAGAGATACCGACGATCAAAACCTCGGATAAGTAAACTATCGTGAGACAAAGGGAAATTGGTATCGTATGTAAGTGGTTCATTCGATCGCAAAGTAATCATAGAAATATGTGGGAGCCAGATGAATTTCCAGATTCCTCTATTGGTTATTGTTCGGAGAAGTGTCTCGATCATGTCCGCATAATTCATGAACCATAGGGTGACACACTTAAGGATTCGATGTTGTTGAGTAGTTATGGAATGATGAGTAAGAGACCGAATGTTGTTCGGAGTCTCGGATGGGATCCGGGATATCACGAGGAGATCCGAAATGGTCCGGAGAATAAGATTCATATAAGGAAAGTCCTGTTTCGGAGTTGGAGAATGATTTCGGTGTTTTCATCAGGAATGTTCTAGAAGGGTCCGGAAGGTCCGGCACTCCGGAGGGAAGGGTACATGAATGTGTCATAACAAGTTGGAATGGTTGCATCATGTACTAGGTATCATGGCTGGGCAAAATAAAGGGATAAATCAAATCCTAGTTTGAAAAAGTCAAACGCCAATTTGAAAAGTCAAACGGTAGTTTTGCTTGGTGGAGGGAGAGTAGGAAACCTACTTGGGGAGGAGTTCCTCTCCCTCCATCCGCCGGCCAAGGAGGCCAACTTGGGGGAGGACTCCCTCCCCTTGGCCGGCGCCCTCCCACATATAAAAGGAGGGGCAGGGGTGCCCCTCTAGACACACACCTCTCTCCACCAAACCCTAACCCTAGCCGCCGGCCACCAGGTCGCCACCGCCGCCCTAGGGTTTCCTCCTAGCCGCCGAGTTGGGGACCTCCCCTTGCCCTATCCGCTGGCCTAGCCCTCTCTCCTTGGTGCCTATAAACCCTAGATTGTCAAGGCCTCTCTCGTAGTCCACCATACTCGCTCCGGCTTAAGGCGAAGCCCTGCGAGTTCTCTCCTCTACTTTCGGTACCACGCCGTCGTGCTGTCGGAATCACGAGGAGAGTGCTACAACCTCCGCTGCCTGCTGGAACAAGGGAGAGGAAGGTCTTCATCGAGTACCGAACGTGTGACCGACTGCGGGAGCGCTGCCGGAATGCAGCGCCGGAAGGATCGTCTACACGATCTTGAGATGGGCAAGAGTACGACTACATCACCCACGAGAATCTGCTCTCGTTAAACACTTTGGAATCTTCGAGGGTGAGTTATTTTATCGACTCGTTGCTACAATCTAGTATATAGATCTTGGCTTGTTTGTTTGTATGCGGTAGAATTTTTTTTTTCCATGCTACGAACCCCTACAAATTCTGCTGAAAACAGTGTCAGTCCGTGTTAGTTGTATCCAAATCACACAAGTTTAGAGAATAAACAATAACAAAGTGTTAAAGTAGATACATTTTGGACGCATCAGGCCCTCCTCCGTCTCGTATTCAGGCTTCGTGTTCCCCACGGTAAAATATTGACTTTGGCTTTTGTCCCGTCCAATTCCGAGAATATTGATTTCCTGCCTTTCTAGAACCAAAAACAGAAGAAAATAGGCAACTAACACTTTGGCATCTTGTTAATAGGTTAGTACCAGAAAACATATAAAAACACCTAAAGTGTAGACAAACCAAAGCAAAGAAGATACTAAACAGGCATGGAACATCAAAAATTATAGATACATTTTGACGTATCAAACATCCCCAAGCTTAACTCCTCCTCGTCCTCGAGTAGGTAAGTGATAAAAAGAATAATTTTTTAGGTGACATGCACCATCAAAATCAAGATCAAACCATTTGCAAGCATTGAAAGCTAGGATCAAAGAACTCTGAACATGATCATGAAAGATGGAGTTCTAACAGTAAGACAAAGTAACTATGCATGCAACATTAAAGGCTACAAAGAAAGATCATGAATAACATACATTGAAAAACGTTTATTTGTTTCACATACAGAAAACATAACATAGTGGCATTCAGCTTGTCCCTCATGGAGTAGCAAATAGATGCATAAGACACCTTCAAAGTTCATAAGAGTGACTAGATACAAATATACAAGAACAAGTAATATCAACATTATGCATCAATCAACAAGTTTTGGGACAATGCACATAGAACTAAGAATGGAAACTATGTTCTCTTAACTGGTGCCTAAAGGTAGAAAGTGGAGACTCAATATAATAGTGGAAGAAAGGCTCTTCATATAGGGAAGCATGGATTTCAAGTCTCAAAAAGATCTTCCAAAAATTATAGTACTTGTTAGCTTTTAACTCTCATTGCCCCTATCATAAGCATCTTGAAGTGATTAAGGTTAAAGTGAACAAACTATGGAGTATATGCTTGACAAAGTATAAGTTGGTAATCTCATGTTCCTTGAATACTAGGGCCACTCCTCATGCTACTCAACTTTAGTCACCTATAAGTTCTTGTCATAGTAAGTACATGTGTATCATAGAGAACCGTCAATGGGTGTGGCATCCCGCAAAACCACTACTAGAAAATCGCGTTGTTTTGTGCATTGCATCGTCATCATCATGCATTTGTTTGTCTGAAACTATTTTCAATAAGCCTATTTTTGTTTTCTAAAATTACCCCTCTTTTATTTCAAAACAAAGTCTCATAATTATCTGTTAAACTATTAACAAAAATTTATTTGCTAAAAAGATTTAAAACAAAACAAAAAAAAATAAGTGTCTTACAAAATAATAAACCTAAACCTAATTCCTATTCATACCCAAAACTATCCTACCCACCTATCCTAGCTCGCCACCTCACCCCTGGCCCCAATCCCTACCCACCCCGCCACCTCATCAATCCCCTTCTTTTTCCTCCACTCCCTCTCTCACCCACAGCTTCTCTACCCCTCTCCCTTATGATAAATGTTTACATACCATGCTATAATTGTATTAACAGGAAACATTAATACTTGTGTGATTTGTAAACATAAAAGAGTCCCTAGTAAAGCCTCTTGTTAAACTAGCTTGTTGGTTAATATATGATCATGGTTTCCTGATCATGAACATAGAGATGTTATTAACAACAGGGTCATATCATTAGGAGAATGATGTGATGGACATACTCCTATAGATAAGCGTAGCATAAAGATCAAGTCATTTTAAATAGTTCAATTGCTATATGCTTTCTGATACATAGTAACCTAATTCCTTCGATCATGTGATCAAAAATCAAAAGACTCCAAAATTCCATCCACATGGAGTTTCTTCATGTTTTCTTTCCAATATAATTTAAACAGCGATGTCACTTCCTAAGTGATCTTTCAATCAATTTGTCTTTCGACATTTTTAGCACTAGTTTTATGGATGTGATTTCTCCAACGAGATTTGTGAATCATCCATATTTTATGGATTACGGCAATTATTTGAACAACCCTTTTGTTCTCATAATACCTGATAAAACAAATCTTGAAGGCAAACTTTGATGTTTAACGAGCAACACAATAACCCTTTATTTGTTCTCGATGAACATCATCACACATTCTTTTGCTAGTTACTTATAACCCTTTTGTAGTTATAAAAGGAGGGGCAGGGCCTCCTCCTCTAGACACACAAGTTCCTATCCTCTAATCTCCGGTTTAGAGCCGTTTTGGTTTAGAGCTTCTAATTGCCCTAGCCTTCGGTTTAGAGCCTTCTAATTGGTGTGTCTAAACCCTAGACCACTAATAGTACTCTCTCATACTCCACCATACTCGCTCCGGCTTAAGGCGAAGCCCTGTAGGATCTCCCCTCTACTTCTGGTACCACGCCGTTGTGCTGCCGGAATCGCGAGGAGAGTGCTACAACCTCCGCTGCCTACTGGAACAAGGGAGAGGAAGGTCTTCGTCGAGTACCGAACGTGTGACCGACTGCGGGAGCGCTGCCGGAACGCAGCGCCGGAAGGATCGTCTACACGATCTTGAGATCGGAAAGAGTACGACTACATCACCCACGAGAATCCGCTCTCGTTAAACACTTTGGAATCTTTGAGGGTAAGTTATTCCATCGACTCATTGCTACAATCTAGTAGATAGATCTTGGCTTGTTTGTTTGTATGCGATAGAAAATTTTTGTTTTCCATGCTACGAACCCCTACAGTGGTATCAGAGCCGTGTCTATATGTAGATCTGTTGCACGAGTAGAACACAATGGTCATTGTGGGCGTTGATGCTTTTATTGTCGATTGCTTCTTGTGTACTTTGCATCTTGCGGTATGTTGGGATGAAGCGGCCCGGGCTAACCTTACATGACATCGTTCATGAGACTTGCTCCACGCTTGACATGCAACTTGTATTGCATAAGTGGCTTTGCGGGTGCCTGTTTCTCCTAGCATAGTTAAGATCCAATTTACAACGGGTGATTAACAATACTAGTATCAATGTTGTGGTTCTTGTTCGTAAGTTAGAACGACACTTATTGAAAGCCCCAAACCACGTAAAATATGCAAAGAAAGTAGAGGCGTCTAACTTTGTTTTGCAGGGGTGTGCAGTGATGTGATATGGCCATGATTGTGATTATATTTGATGTATGCAATGTTCCTTATTGTAAGTTGGCAACCGGCAGGAGCCATATGGTTGTCTTTAATTTATGTTAAGACCCGCGTGTCTATTCAAAGTAGTTGTAATAGTTGAAGCCGGTGGACGACAACCATGGAGAGGCGTCATTGACCTTGATGCTATGCCGGTGATGATGGAGATCATGTTCGTGCTTGAAGATGGAGATCGGAAGCACAAAGGAGAAAGGCCATATCATATCACATATATATTGAATTGCATGTGATGTTAATCCTTTATGCATCTTGTATTGCTTAGTAGACGACGGTAGCATTATAAGATGATCCCTCATGCACATGAATTTCAAGTCAGAAAGTGTTCACCCTTAGTTAGCACCGTTGTTAAAGCTTGTTGTTTCGAAGCACCACATGATGATCGGGTGTGTTAGATTCCGCAAGTGTATACAACGTGAGCAAGCCAGATTTGCTCATGCGGAAACTAAAGGTTTGATCTTGACGAGCCTAGCATGTACAGACATGGTCTCGGAACACGGATCACCGAAAGGTAAAGCATGAGTCATATAGTAGATATGATGAACATGATGATTGTTCGCCATTGAAACTATATCAACTCTCGTGATGATCGATGTTGATGTAGTGGATTTGGTTCGTGTGATCACTAAAACAATGTGAGGGATATTGTTTTGAGTGGGAGTTCACCTAGATTAACTTTATTAATTAATTTGAACTCAATTTGTCATAAACTTAGTCTAAACTATTGCAAATATGTTGTAGATCAATGGCAGCCCCTACCATCAATTTTAATGCGTTCCTAGAGAAAGAAAAGTTGAAAAACAATGGAAGCAACTTCGCGGATTGGTTCCGCAATTTGAGGATTGTCCTCATAGCTGGTAATTTGACCTATGTGCTGGATGCACCGCTAGGTGACCCACCTGCAGCTGATGCTCCCGATGAAGTAAAGAATGTTTACCTCGCTCGGAAGAATCAGTACTCCATAGTTCAGTGTGCTATCTTGTATGGTTTGGAATCGGAGCTTCAGAAAAGGTTTGAGGATTCAGACCCATATGATATTGTCGAGGATCTCAAATTGATTTTTGAGACTCATGCGGAAATTGAAAGCTATGAGGCTTCTGAAAAGTTCTTTAACTGCAAGATGGAAGAGGGCAGCTCCGTCAGTGAGCATGTGCTTAAGATGTCTGGGCACGCGAACAAACTTCAAAGCTTGGGTATAGTGATTCCTAATGCTTTGGGGATTTATCGTGTCCTCCAATCACTACCACCAAGTTACAAGAACTTTGTGATGAACTACAACATGCAGAACATGAACAAGACGTTGACAGAACTCTTTGCCATGTTGAAATCTGCAGAAGTGGAGATCAAGAAAGAGCACCAAGTGCTGTTGGTCAATAAGACCAGCAAACTCAAGAAAGGAAAGTCTAAGCAAAAGGGACACTTCAAGAAGGGTGGTAAGAAAGTTACCACGCCGACGAAGAAGACCAAGGCTGGACCTAAGCCTGATACTGAGTGCTTTTACTGCAAGGGAGAAGGTCACTGGAAGCGGAATTGCCCGAAGTACTTGGCGGATTTGAAGAACGGCAACATCAAGAAGAAAGGTATATCTGATATACATGTTATTGATGTGTATCTCACTAGTACTCGTAGTAGTGCCTGGGTATTTGATACTGGTTCGGTTGCTCATATTTGTAACTCGAAACAGGTGCTGCAGAATAAACGGAAGCTAGCGAAGAACGAGGTGACGATGCGCGTGGGAAACGGATCAAAGGTTGATGTGATCGCGGTCGGCACGCTACCCCTTCATCTACCATCGGGATTAGTTTTATACTTAAATAATTGTTATTTGGTGCCTGCGTTGAGCATGAACATTATATCGGGATCTTGTTTATTGCGAGACGGTTACTTGTTTAAGTCCGAGAATAATGGTTGTTCGATTTATATGAGTAATATGTTTTATGCACATGCACCTTTGATAGATGGTCTATTCTTATTGAATCTCGATAGTGGAAATACACATATCAACAACATTGAGGCTAAACATTTGAAATCAAGCGATAATTCGACCTATATGTGGCACTGTCGTCTTGGTCACATTGGAGTGAAACGTATGAAGAAACTCCATTCCGATGGACTTCTTGAATCACTTGATTTTGAATCACTTGAAAGATGCGAAGCATGTCTGATGGGTAAAATGACTAAGACTCCATTTTCTGGTATGATGGAGCGAGCTACGGACTTATTGGAAATCATACATACCGATGTGTGTGGTCCAATGAGTGTAGCATCGCGCGGTGGTTATCGTTATGTTCTTACCTTCACGGATGACTTGAGTAGATATGGGTATATCTATTTCATGAAACATAAGTCCGAAACTTTCGAGAAGTTTAAGGAGTTTCAAAGTGAGGTAGAGAATCAACGTAACAAGAAGATTAAATTTCTACGTTCTGATCGTGGAGGTGAATATCTAAGTTACGAGTTTGGCGAGCATTTGAAGAAATGCGGAATACTTTCACAATTGACACCGCCGGTAACACCACAACGTAATGGTGTGTCCGAACGTCGTAATCGAACTCTCTTAGATATGGTTCGTTCTATGATGTCACTTACAGATTTACCGCTATCATTTTGGGGTTATGCATTAGAAACAGCCGCATTCACTTTAAATAGGACACCATCTAAATCCGTTGAAACGACACCGTATGAATTATGGTTTGGGAAGAAACCTAAATTGTCGTTCCTTAAAGTTTGGGGATGCGAAGCCTATGTAAAGAAGTTACAGCCGGACAAGCTTGAACCCAAAGCGGAAAAATGTGTCTTCATAGGATACCCGATGGAAACTATTGTGTATACCTTCTATCATAGATCCGAAGGCAAAATCTTCGTTGCCAAGAATGGATCCTTTCTAGAGAAGGAATTTCTCTCGAAAGAAGTGACTGGAAGGAAAGTAGAACTCGACGAGGTTGTCGAACCTTCTCTCGAAATTGCGAGTAGCGCAGCACCGGAAGAAGTTCCTGTGGTGCCTGCACCAATAAGAGAGGAAGCTAATGATGGTGATCATGAAACTTCGGTTGAAGTTACTACAGAGCCTCGGAGGTCAACGAGAACTCGTACCACTCCAGATTGGTATGGTTTCGTTATGAATGTCATGTTGGTGGACAACACCGATGACCCCGAGACATATGAGGAAGCGATGATGAGCCCAGATTCCAATAAATGGCAAGAAGCCATGAAATCCGAGATTGGATCCATGTACGAAAACCAAGTATGGACTTTGGTGGACTTACCGGATGGCCGGAAGGCTGTCGAGAACAAATGGATTTTCAAGAAGAAAACAGATGCTGATGGTAATGTTACTGTCTATAAAGCTCGACTTGTCGCAAAAGGGTTTCGACAAATTCAAGGAGTTGACTACGATGAGACTTTCTCACCAGTAGCGAAGCTAAAGTCTGTGAGGATTATGTTAGCAATCGCTGCATATTATGATTATGAGATATGGCAGATGGATGTCAAAACAGCATTCCTCAATGGAGACATTGATGAAGAGTTTGTATATGATGCAACCCAAAGGTTTTGTCGATCCTAAAGATGCTAACAAGGTATGCAAACTTCAACAGTCCATCTATGGATTGAAGCAAGCATCCCGAAGTTGGAATCAACGTTTTGATAAGGTAATCAAAAGTTTTGGTTTTATACAAACGTATGGAGAAGCTTGTATTTACAAGAAAGTGAGTGGGAGCTCTGTAGCATTCTTAATACTATATGTGGATGACATATTGTTGATTGGGAATGATGTAGACCTTCTTAATAGTGTCAAGGAATATTTGAATAATAGTTTTTCAATGAAGGATCTTGGCGAAGCAGCTTACATATTAGGCATAAAGATTTATAGAGATAGATCGAAACGCCAAATATCATTGTCATAGAGTACATATTTGGACAAAGTTCTAAAGAGGTTTGGAATGGAAGAAAGCAACAAAGGGTTCTTGCCCATGTTGCCCAATACGACCTTGAGTAAAACTCAAAGTCCGACATCGGCAGAAGATAGAGAAAGGATGAGTAAGACTTCCTATGCCTCAGCCATAGGATCTCTAATGTATGACATGCTATGTACTAGACCCGACATTGCATATGTTGTTAGTTTAACTAGCAGATATCAAAGTGATCCAGGAGTGGATCATTGGACAGCGGTCAAAAACATCCTTAAGTACTTGAGAAGAACTAAGGATATGGTTCTTTCTTATGGAGGTGATGAACAGCTCGTTGTTAATGGTTACACCGATGCTAGTTGGAACACCGATCCGGATGATTCTAAATCACAATCCGGATACGTATTTATTTTGAATGGTGCAGCAGTTAGCTGGAGGAGTGCAAAGCAAAGCGTTGTGGCGAGATCTTCAACTGAATCGGAATACATGGCTGCTTCGGAGGCTTCACAAGAAGCGATATGGATGAAAGAGTTCATTACAGAGCTGGGTGTGGTTCCTAGTGCGCTGGACCCAATGTCTATCTACTGTGATAACATGGGCGCCATAGCCAATGCGCAAGAACCAAGGTCACACAAGAAGCTGAAGCACATCAAGCTACGTTTTCACGCTATTCGAGAACATATCCAGGATGGGGATATAAGATTTGCAAAGTACACACAGATCTGAATGTGGCGGATCCGTTGACTAAACCTCTCCCGAGGGCAAAACATGACCAACACCAAACTGCCATGGGTGTTCGATATATTACCATGTAATCTAGATTAGATGACTCTAGTGCAAGTGGGAGACTGTTGGAGATATGCCCTAGAGGCAATAATAAATGTAGTTATTATTATATCTTTGTGTTTATGATAAATGTTTACATTCATGCTATAATAGTATTAACAAGGAAACATTGATACTTGTGTGATTTGTAAACTTAATTTGAAGTCCCTAGTATAGCCTCTATACTTCACTAGCTTGTTGGTTGATAGATGATTGTGGTTTCCCTATCATGAACATAGAGATGTTATCAACAACAAGATCATATCGTTAGGAGAATGATATGGTGGACATACTCCTATAGATAAGCGTAGCATAAAGATCAAGTCATTTCAATAGTTCAATTGCTATATGCTTTCTGATACATAGTAACCTAATTCCTTCGACCATGAGATCATGCATATCACCTTTACCGGATGGATGCTTTGATGACATCAAACACCACACCGTAACTGGGTGGTTATAAAGGTGGCATTGAGTGTTCGGAAAGTATTGGTTGAGACACATGGATCAAGAGTGGGATTTGTCCATCCATATGACGGATAGATATACTCTGGGCCCTCTCGGTGGAATGTCATCCAATTAGCTTGCAAGCATGTGACTGGCTCACAAGGGATCACAAATCACGGGAACGAGAAAGAGTACTTATCGGTAACGAGGTTGAACTAGGTATGCAGAGATACCGACGATCATAACCTCGGATAAGTAAACTATCGTGAGACAAAGGGAAATTGGTATCGTATGTAAGTGGTTCATTCGATCGCAAAGTAATCGTAGAAATATGTGGGAGCCATATGAATTTCCAGATTCCTCTATTGGTTATTGTTTGGAGAAGTGTCTCGATCATGTCCACATAATTCACGAACCGTAGGGAGACACACTTAAGGATTCGACGTTGTTTGAGTAGTTATGGTATTATGAGAAAGAGACCGAATGTTGTTCGGAGTCTCGGATGGGATCCGGGATATCACGAGGTGATCCGGAATGGTCCGTAGAATAAGATTCATATAAGGAAAGTCCCGTTTCGGAGTTCGGGAATGATTCCGGTGTTTTCATCGGGAATGTTCTAGAAGGTTCCGGATTGTCCGGCACTCCGGGGGGGAGGGGTACAAAAATGTGTCATTACATATTGGAATGATTGCATCATGTACTAAGTGTTCTTGCTGTTCCAAATAAAGGATTAAATTGAATCCTAAAACAGAAAAGTCAAATGTCCAGTTTGAAAGTCAAACGGCTAAAACAAGAAAATGTGGGAAACAAGCAAGAGGAGTTGGGAACCGAATTGGGGGAGGAGTCTCCTCCCCAAGCCGGCGCGCCAACCAAGGCCGACTTGGGGAGGGTCTCCCCTCCCCTTGGACGCACCCTCCACCTATAAAAGGAGGGGCAGGGCCTCCTCCTCTAGACACACAAGTTCCTATCCTCTAATCTCCGGTTTAGAGCCGTTTTGGTTTAGAGCTTCTAATTGCCCTAGCCTTCGGTTTAGAGCCTTCTAATTGGTGTGTCTAAACCCTAGACCACTAATAGTACTCTCTCATACTCCACCATACTCGCTCCGGCTTAAGGCGAAGCCCTGCGGGATCTCCCCTCTACTTCCGGTACCACGCCGTTGTGCTGCCGGAATCGCGAGGAGAGTGCTACAACCTCCGCTGCCTGCTGGAACAAGGGTGAGGAAGGTCTTCGTCGAGTACCGAACGTGTGACCGACTGCGGGAGCGCTGCCAGAACGCAGCGCCAGAAGGATCGTCTACACGATCTTGAGATCGGAAAGAGTACGACTACATCACCCACGAGAATCCGCTCTCGTTAAACACTTTGGAATCTTCGAGGGTAAGTTATTCCATCGACTCATTGCTACAATCTAGTAGATAGATCTTGGCTTGTTTGTTTGTATGCGATAGAAATTTTTTGTTTTCCATGCTACGAACCCCTACAGTGGTATCAGAGCCGTGTCTATATGTAGATCTGTTGCACGAGTAGAACACAATGGTCATTGTGGGCGTTGATGCTTTTATTGTCGATCGCTTCTTGTGTACTTTGCATCTTGCGGTATGTTGGGATGAAGCGGCCCGGGCTAACCTTACATGACATCGTTCATGAGACTTGCTCCACGCTTGACATGCAACTTGTATTGCATAAGTGGCTTTGCGGGTGCCTGTTTCTCCTAGCATAGTTAAGATCCAATTTACAACGGGTGATTAACAATACTAGTATCAATGTTGTGGTTCTTGTTCGTAAGTTAGAACGACACTTATTGAAAGCCCCAAACCACGTAAAATATGCAAAGAAAATTAGAGGCGTCTAACTTTGTTTTGCAGGGGTGTGCAGTGATGTGATATGGCCATGATTGTGATTATATTTGATGTATGCAATGTTCCTTATTGTAAGTTGGCAACCGGCAGGAGCCATATGGTTGTCTTTAATTTCTGTTAAGACCCGCGTGTCTATTCAAAGTAGTTGTAATAGTTGAAGCCGGTGGACGACAACCATGGAGAAGCATCATTGACCTTGATGTAATGTCGGTGATGATGGAGATCATGTTCGTGCTAGAAGATGGAGATCGGAAGCACAATGGAGAAAGGCCATATTGTAACACCCTCCGAATCGGACCTATGCAAGTTTTAGCGAAACTCGCCAAACCCGCATAGAAACGATTCAAAGGTGCCCACCAGGCACTTTTTCGTGCGAGTGGAAAACGAAGTAATAACATTACACAACAGTCCTCGATGGGACCCACAGAACAGATATATATAACAGCGACTCCATGAGTCAAGAATGCAGATATAATATACAAAGATCCAAATCACCTTGAAAATGATACAGCGTCCGACTACGGACAAGATGCAAATGGGGCTAAGAGCCCTGAAGAATAACCAATGGCGTCCATAACCCTGCCCAGGCCAAGCCGGAAGGGTAACCCTGCTAACGACGTCGGTCTCAAAACCTGCTTAAACAAAAGGGGTGCCGACAAAGGGCAAAGGAAAAAGAGGAGCGTCAGTACTGAGGCCAGTACACGGCGAGACTAGAATTCGGCGGTCCTCGCCTACATAGGTATGGTGGACTAAAGCGGCGGCGGCAGCATGCACTAAACAACCTATAGAGACTCGATACAACTGTCGGCGGTCAGAGAGGGGTAAGAAGGACCTATCCGGAACCAACCTGATGCTAGCATCAAACAAACCCATCCTGGTGTTTCCCCCTCGAGCCCAAACCAGGAAGTCAACCGAGGAACTCACAGAGTTGGCAGTTTTATTTATTCGGTTATCGTTGCAGTAATTACTAGTCAGGTAGGGATAATCATCCTGATAAAATAAGCAGTGGGCACTTTTAGTTAATCATTCCGTTATACTTACAACACTTACTAATCAGATACAGATAGCATGAGATAACCCAAAACCCAGCAGTTGTTGGCACTTTTATTCAGCCATTCCGTTGTAGTTGCAATACTTACTAGTCAGATACAACTGTCGCAAGCGACACTCCAAACAAGCAATTGTGGGCAGTATTAATTAGCCATTCCAGTATAGTGAAGCTGATTACTAGTCATTATAAAGTCAAATTTATAACAGTAAACTTTAGTTATGCTTGTCTATGGTCGAGATACTGTGCTCCAAGTCGTCCATAACCGCGGACACGGCTTTCAGAAAGTTTTACCCGGCCGGGGTGCACCAATAGCAACACACACTCGATCAACCTCGGAAAAACCAAATCAAAACCCAACGAGGCCTTCACGACAAAGCAATCACAGGATTCAGAAATATTTCAGGGGGCCACCCCTTAAAGTAGAACCTGCAACGAAGCCGGCCGGCTCCGAGACGGACTTAAGGTTGTGGGGACGACTGTGAACGACTGGGAACCCGAAAGTGTGGCTGGGCTTGTCGACACCGCGGAATCGTGCCACGATCCTAAACAGTACAGTGTGCTATCTGTCGCACAATTTAAATACATAAGTAGCATGGCATAAGTACGGGATCGTAAATAAAACCTCAAACTAGTTTGTGGCCCCAAGAAATAAGACTGAATCAAGCTCTGGCTCAGGGGGGTCCCATATACCTCCCGGATGTGGATAGCGCGATAAATCAAGGAACAGGTATCAAGTACTCGGGGTCCTGCGGGACACAAGTGGGCGTTCGGAAACCAAATATTATCTATCACCCACCGATGCCTCTGCTTATTTCAATTTTAGTTGTTAAACAGGAATTAAAGTGGACGGTAAGTAAAGCTATGATCATCTCCAACATCAACATGCGGCAATACATCAACAACTGTGGCACTTGACGACACGCAACAGCAATATAGCAAGCGACTACGACGCGCAAGTCCAACTATCTACCAAACAACAGGCAATAGGATGTGTCCAAGGCAATATAGGGCTGCACGGAATATCACAGGTGCGGAAGCTAGAGCATCGCAACACAGATAGCAATAGATCAACAGGAGGGAATAAATACTATAAAAGTAAGATAGGTAGAAAGGGGGGAGATGCTCGCCTGAAAACATTGTCGAAGGTTCAACCGAAGATCGGGTCGACACTCGCATCAACTCAACGGCCTTATCCGCGAAGAAGCAAAACACTAGAATAAACACCGGGTGCAATATTTAATACAACGGCAGAAGATCGGCATGATGCAGGTATGATGCATGACATGGCGAGGGTGCAATGTGATTAGGTCATATTAAGCGGAACCGGGGTCCCGACAATTAATTAGGTGGTTCATGTTATTAAACTACCCCGCAATTTAAATGTTGCCTTAACAAGGGGAAAGATAGCACCGGTTCGCTACACAAAGTTAAATGAGGCCAATATAAGGCTAGATTTGCCCGCATATGGGCCCCATATTTAATTATTAGGTGAATCGGCATAATGCCCCCAAACCACATGAATGTATGCATGCAAGACAATTATTATGCGACAAGTTGTATTATGTTATCAAAATAGGGTTCGAGAAAAGGGGTCACACATTAGGGTTCGGCAGATCTTGGGGTTCCGGGGTTCAGGGTCGGTCTCGGGGTTCGGATCTGGGGTTCGACGGGATCGCTTCGGCGGGATCGTTCCCGGATAACAGAAGTAGAGCTTGTCGCATCCGTGGTGGTCGGAACATGTTGTCGGTCTTGTCGTCTCACGCGGAGATCTTGGCGTTCCGGGAGGGAGTACTTGGTCTGGCGTCGGGGCATCGGACTCGCCCTGGTCGCTGTCGCTCTTGTCGTCGGGCAGATCTTGCCGGGTCCGCGCTTCGGATTCCGTGAGGCGATCTTGACGCTCCGTGTCGAAGTCCTTGACGTTTTCTCCTTATGCACCGATGGCGAACTCGGAAACGGCGTCAGGGTCCTCGGGGTACGCCAGGTCCATTCTTCAAAACATCATTATCGAGACGATCTTGGCGTCCAAGGGTTCTCGGCAGTTCGGCGTCCGGGAAGGAGAACTCCACGCAATTTGATCCGTGAGGTAGTTCCTGGTGTTCCATGATGAAGGTCTTAACGTCCAGACGGTTCTTGTCAGAGATCCTTCATGCGCCCTTGAAAACTTGTCCAGGCCAACACGCGAGCAGATAACATGCCTGCATACCAACGATGGAGGCAGAGCCGGAAAGTTGCCCGGTGGCACGAGCACGCACGCGGAGGCGGCAGAAGCGGACGGCCGGAGAGGTTGGGGTGGGACCGGCTCACGCGGCCAGGGTTCATCGAGGCCGGCGGCGGGACAGAGGACGTGGTCGGCGACGGCGCGGTCCGGAGAGCGAGGGAGGTCGAGGGGTGGTCGGCGGAAGGTCGACGACGCGGCCGGCGCCGGCGGAGGCGGCGAACGCGGCTGCTGCTGGAGGCGGGCGACGGGGAGCGGCGGCGGGGCGGGGCAGCGGACGGAGGCGCGGGTGAGGCGGCGCCGGTAGGAGGGCGAGGCGGCGGAGCTCTGCCGAGGGGAGGAGGACGGCGAGGTGGGGTCAGGGGGTCGGGGGAGACCGGCGACGAGGCGGCGGGTGCTGAGGCCGAGGCCGGCGGAGCGGCGAGCGAGGGAAGCGGCCGCGGGCGGAGGAGCAGGCCGGGCCGGCGACACGGAGGGGAGGACGGGATGGGGTGAGGGCCGGTGCCGCGAGGCGAGGCCACCGGGGCAGCGGGGCTTGTCGGTGAGGAGGGGCCCGAGGGAGGAGGAGGGAGGAGGCTGCGGGGCGGTTGGTGGCCAGGGGTGCGGGGCAGAGCAGGTGGGTCGGGCTGCTGCGGCTGTGGGTCCTGGGTGGGTCCCGCGGCAGGGGCCAGGTGGGGGTGTGGACTGGCTGTGTGGGTTGGTGCGTGCGTGGTGTGCTGGTTGGTGAGAAGAGGGTTGTGGGGGTGAGAGAGGGAGTGGGTGAGGTGGCGGTTGTCTATTGGTGGGGATTAGGGGAGAGGGTGAGGTGGCAAGAGGGGGTTGGCCAGGGTGAGGTGGCTGGTTTGGGGGTAGATTAGGTGTAGGGTGTAAAAGGGGTTTGAGGGTGGACCGATTTTGGTTCTGGGGGTGGTCGTTCGGGTCGGGTCGGCCCGTTCGACTGCCCCCACTAAAATAATAAATATTTTTATTTATTTCAAACAAGACTTTCGCAAACCGATATCAGACAAAACAAAATATTCCGGCGACCCGGATTTGATGTTTGAATAAAGATGGGGCGTTTTAGAAAACAAAACGGGCTTTGCGAAAATAGTTTTAGACAAACAACATATGATGATGACGATGCAATGCACAAATTCAACGCGATTTTCTAGTAGTGGAATTGCGGGATGCCACACATATCATATCACATATTATGAATTGCATGTGATGTTAATCCTTTATGCATCTTGTATTGCTTAGTAGACGACGGTAGCATTATAAGATGATCCCTCATGCACATAAATTTCAAGTCTCAAAGTGTTCACCCTTAGTTAGCACCGTTGCTAAAGCTTGTTGTTTCGAAGCACCACGTGATGATCGGGTGTGTTAGATTCCGCAAGTGTATACAACGTGGGCAAGCCAGATTTGCTCATGCGGAAGCTAAGGTTTGATCTTGACAAGCCTAGCATGTACAGACATGGTCTCGGAACACGTATCACCGAAAGGTAAAGCATGAGTCATATAGTAGATATGATGAACATGTTGATTGTTCGCCATTGAAGCTACATCAACTCTCGTGATGATCGGTTTTGATGTGGTGGATTTGGTTCGTGTGATCACTAAAACAATGTGAGGGATATTGTTTTGAGTGGGAGTTCACCTAGATTAATTTAATTAGAACTCAATTTATCATAAACTAAATCAAAGTGAATTTGCATAGTTGTTGTAGTCATTGGCATCCGTTTACCACCTTGCGCTTAGTTATAATTGAGATGGTAGAACTATAGAATTCTGGTTAGTTACTTTACGAACTGGTATCGTATTGTTTTTGAAGTGTTAATCTAAAAGTTTAAAAGTCCTATTGCAAACTTTCAGTAAGTTCCGGTTACTCTATGAAGTTTAATAATTGGTATTAAATCAAGAGTGACAATTCCGAAGTGTTAGTATATGAGTATCATGTTTGTCTCCATGATTCTTGATATTCAAAAGATTATCTTAATATCAAGGTTATCTAGGATCTGAAAGAGTTGTTTCAGAAACCATGATGTGTGGAAGATATTGTGATATCTGAAACGAAGTTTTGGTTGCAACATGATAGAGTATAATATGGCAAAAGTTCATGTTCTCATATTTTGATGAGAATTTGCAAAGGGTTGTAGACACTTGTTGTCCTAATCCTCCAAAAGGTTTTGGATAGCAACATTATACTCGTAATTCATCGTTATAAGCTAAAGGTAGTTTGATCATGGACGATTCCATGATAAAGATGAATATTTGATGTAGGTAAAATGTTTACTACACCAAGAGATTACTAAATAAAGGAATTTGAAAGAACACCAAACATTTGATGATGGTGATCTACTTCAAAGTGCAAGTCCAAAGACATTGGTATTTAATTATACACGCTTTGGATTATGTGTCATATGTATGACTCCACTATTGATGTTGATAGATTCTTTCAAACAGAAAAGGAAATACTGAAAGAGAATCTCATAAATATATGGCAGAAAAGAAAAGACTAGAATTGTTCAGTTTAAGTATATAGATGATATACATGTTATGGCTATATTCTTTGCTTATTAAACAATGTGGTTCTTAAGTATTTGATACTGAATTTGTTGGTGTGAATCGTCATACGAAACAACACAATTCTTGAACTACAATGGCCTAAGTAACTAGCAAAAGAATATGTGATGATATTCATCGAGAACAAATAAAGGGTTATTGTGTTGCTCGTTAAACATCAAAGCTTGCCTTCAAGATTTGTTTTATCAGGTATTATGAGAACAAAAGGGTTGTTCAAATAATTGCCGTAATCCATAAAATATGGATGATTCACAAATCTCGTTGGAGAAATCACATCCATAAAACTAGTGCTAAAAAATGTCAAAAGACAAATTGATTGAAAGATCACTTAGGAAGTGACATCGCCGTTTAAATTATATTGGAAAGAAAACATGAAGAAACTCCATGTGGATGGAATTTTGGAGTCTTTTGATTTTTGATCACATGACGCTTGTGAAACTTTCCCAGAGATAATTGAAACCTCATTCGTAGGCCAAAAGGGAACGAATGACTAGCTTATTGGAACTTGTACATATTGTTGTACGAAGTCCATTATGTGTAGACAAGAGCGATGGATTTCAACTTCATATGCTTTCTCCGAAAATTTGAGTGAATATATGTATATTTACTTAATAAGGATGAACTGTGAAATATTTGAAAAGTTCAAAGACTTTCAACATGAAGTGCAAAATCATTGTAACAAGAATATAAATAGTTTATGATAAGATCATAAAGGAAGATATTTGAGTTACAAGTTTAGCATAATACCTAAGATTTAAGGAATCGTTCCGTGGATTTGCATTTCCCGAAACACCATAAGAGTATGGAGCATTCGAGATATGTAATTAAACCTTGTTTGACATGGTAAGATCGAAGGTGTAATTCATAAAACTGCCATTGTCTTTTAAAGATTAAAAGCTTTAGAGATTACCGTTTTTCCACTAAAAAGAGCTTCATCATAATCCGTTGAAATGATACCATATAAAGTTATGGTTTGGGATAAAACCCAAGTAGTTCTTTCCTAAACATTGGCATGCTATACATAAGAAAGATGTTTGCAACCAAAGTCGGATGAACCTGTCTTTGTTAAGTATTCCTCCATAACACCGGAGACAAAAGTGTTTGTCGCTTAGAACGTCAAGTTTCTTTGAGAAGGAATTTTTCGTGAAAAGATAAGTGGGAGGACAATAGAACTTTGATAATGTTAAAAGAACCTTAGCTATATGTGCAGAGTTGCGCAGCGCCGAAAAGTGTTCCGGAGGCAGCAATAATGCTCATGGCTCACGTGCCTCAAAGGTTGTGGTCATGGAGATCTAAGTTCATATTGAAACAAGTAGGTCGGATAAACAATCAAATACCAAGATTTGAGGGTTGAATCATTATTTGAGAATAATGAACCGACTACATGCAAAGAAGCGATGATGGGCCCTGACTCCGTCAAATGGCTTGAAGCCATAAAATCCGTGATAGTTCCATACATGAGAAATCAAGTTTTGAACTTGAAGGACCCTCGAGAAAGGTGTAAGACCTTACAGTTGTGTTTGGATCTATAAAGAAATGGACATGAATATAGTCGACATGTTGGAAAGAGTTCACAACAATGTTCAAAGGTTGACTATGACAAGATCTGATCTTTCATAGCGATATTTAGTCTAGACGGATTAATGTAGCAACCACTACATATAAATTTGTTATGTGGTAGTTGAATAAACAAAACAAGTTCTTCTAATAGAATTGTTACCTAGGACATGTGCGTAACACGGTCCATAGGGTTTTGTTAATTCAAAGGATGCTAAAAGCATATGCAAACTTCAATGGTTGAAGTAAGCATAGCGGAGTTGGAATCTTCACTATGATGAAACTGTTAAAAGAGTTTAATTTCATCAGAGACAATGAAGATGCTTGCATTTGCAAGAAATTAAGTGGGAGCGCTAAGACATATTTCTAATACATTATGTGGAGGACATATTGTTGATTGGAAAAGATGTATATTTTATTAACACATATTAAGAATTTCATCCTGATGAAAGACTTAGGCAAAACCCAAATATTTGGCATCAATAGACGCTAATATGGTTGTGCCGAAAGTACATAGATGATGTATTGAATGAGTTCAATATAGAAACTACAAGAAAGGTTCTTGTCGCACAGAAAGGATTGAATGAGTTCAATATTAATGATATATTCAAGTGTATTGACACTTGGTAAGTGATACAAGATTCAAGTATAGATTGATACTTGATCACAAAGAGTATTTATATCAATCATACTGTGATATGTACAAATCCAGATATGTCCTATGCTCTAAATGATGTGAGCATATACCAGAATGATTCATAAGATGATCATTGGACAATAGTAAGGATATTCTTATGATCTTTTGGAAGAACTAAGAATATATTGTTTGTAGAAGTGACAAATAGATGGTTAGTTCATTGTAAAAGTACTACATTGATACTAGTTTTGTCACAAAGTACAAATTAAGTTTATCTCAATTTAAACTAAGGGTGGCACAATATAATGTAAAGTAAGTTCCATAATAGATTTGGATGAGTTCCAAAGTTAAGACATTGTGACAGATACTACAACAAAAGGCTAAGTATATGACTGCTATTATAGCAGCAAAAGAGGCATTTGTGTCAAGTAGTTTGTTATCAAACTAGGTGTAGTTCACAGTGGGATAATACTATGAAGATATATTGTACGACAATATTGTCAACATGTTTTTAACCCCAAAGAACTAAAGGTCACACCAAAGGACCAAATTTGTACGAAGCCATCTCATTAGAGAATGAGTGATGCGTAGAGACGCAAATACATGCAATTACACACGGACCTGGAAGTGTCAGATCCGGAGATCAGTTGACCACTAGCAAACGTGTACTTACAAACACCAGAAAGCCATAGGTGTTGAATACACAAAAGTTTTAAACTAGATTATTGACTCTAGTGCAAGTGGGAGACTGTTGGAGATATGCCCAAGAGGCAATAATAAAGTGGGTTATTATCATATCTTCATACTTATGATAAATGTTTACATACCATGCTATAATTGTATTAACCGGAAACATTAATACTTGTGTGATTTGTAAACTAAAATAAGAGTCCCTAGTAAAGCCTCTTGTTAAACTAGCTTGTTGGTTAATATATGATCATGGTTTCCTGATCATGAACATAGAGATGTTATTAACAACAGGATCATATCATTAGGAGAATGATGTGATGGACATACTCCTATAGATAAGCCTAGCATGAAGATCAAGTCATTTCAATAGTTCAATTGCTATATGCTTTCTGATACATAGTAACCTAATTCCTTCGACCATGAGATCATGCATATCACCTTTACCGGATGGATGCTTTGATGACATCAAACACCACACCGTAACTGGGTGGCTATAAAGGTGGCATTGAGTGTTCGGAAAGTATTGGTTGAGACACATGGATCAAGAGTGGGATTTGTCCATCCATATGACGGATAGATATACTCTGGGCCCTCTCGGTGTAATGTCATCCAATTAGCTTGCAAGCATGTGACTGGCTCACAAGGTATCACATATCACGGGAACGAGAAAAGAGTACTTATCGGTAACGAGGTTGAACTAGGTATGCAGAGATACCGACGATCAAAACCTCGGATAAGTAAACTATCGTGAGACAAAGGGAAATTGGTATCGTATGTAAGTGGTTCATTCAATCGCAAAGTAATCGTAGAAATATGTGGGATCCATATGAATTTCCAGATTCCTCTATTGGTTATTGTTCGGAGAAGTGTCTCGATCATGTCCGCATAATTCACGAACCGTAGGGAGACACACTTAAGGATTCGACATTGTTTGAGTAGTTATGGTATTATGAGAAAGAGACCGAATGTTGTTCGGAGTCTCGGATGGGATCCGGGATATCACGAGGTGATCCGGAATGGTCCGGAGAATAAGATTCATATAAGGAAAGTCCCGTTTCGGAGTTCGGAAATGATTCCGGTGTTTTCATCGGGAATGTTCTAGAAGGTTCCGGAATGTCCGGCACTCCGGGGGGGGAGGGGTACATGAATGTGTCATTACATATTGGAATGATTGCATCATGTACTAAGTGTTCTTGCTGTTCCAAATAAAGGATTAAATTGAATCCTAAAACAGAAAAGTCAAATGTCCAGTTTGAAAGTCAAACGGCTAAAACAAGAAACTCTAGCAAACAAGCAAGAGGTGGTTGGAACCGACTTGGGGGAGGAGTCCCTCCAAGCCGGCGCGCCAACCAAGGCCGACTTGGGGAGGGACTCCCCTCCCCTTGGCCGCCCCTCCCACCTATAAAAGGAGGGGCAGGGCCTCCTCCTCTAGACACACAAGTTTCTATCCTCTAATCTCCGGTTTAGAGCCGTTTTGGTTTAGAGCTTCTAATTGCCCTAGCCTTCGGTTTAGAGCCTTCTAATTGGTGTGTCTAATCCCTAGACCACTAATAGTTCTCTCTCATACTCCACCATACTCGCTCCGTCTTAAGGCGAAGACCTGCGGGATCTCCCCTCTACTTCCGGTACCACGCCGTTGTGCTGCCGGAATCGCGAGGAGAGTGCTACAACCTCCGCTGCCTGCTGGAACAAGGGAGAGGAAGGTCTTCGTCGAGTACCGAACGTGTCACCGACTGCGGGAGCGCTGCCGGAACGCAGCGCCGGAAGGATCGTCTACGTGATCTTGAGATCGGAAAGAGTACGACTACATCACCCACGAGAATCTTCTCTCGTTAACCGCTTTGGAATCTTCGAGGGTAAGTTATTCCATCGACTCGTTGCTAGAATCTAGTAGATAGATCTTGGCTTGTTTGTTTGTATGCGATAGAAAATTTTGTTTTCCATGCTACGAACCCCTACAGTGGTATCAAAGCCGTGTCTATATGTAGATCTGTTGCACGAGTAGAACACAATGGTCATTGTGGGCGTTGATGCTTTTATTGTCGATCGCTTCTTGTGTACTTTGCATCTCGCGGTATGTTGGGATGAAGAGGCCCGGGCTAACCTTACATGACATCGTTCATGAGACTTGCTCCACGCTTGACATGCAACTTGTATTGCATAAGTGACTTTGCGGGTGCCTGTTTCTCCTAGCATAGTTAAGATCCAATTTACAACGAGTGATTAACAATACTAGTATCAATGTTGTGGTTCTTGTTCGTAAGTTAGAACGACACTTATTGAAAGCCCCAAACCACGTAAAATATGCAAAGAAAATTAGAGGCGTCTAACTTTGTTTTGCAGGGGTGTGCAGTGATGTGATATGGCCATGATTGTGATTATATTTGATGTATGCAATGTTCCTTATTGTAAGTTGGCAACCGGCAGGAGCCATATGGTTGTCTTTAATTTCTGTTAAGACCCGCGTGTCTATTCAAAGTAGTTGTAATAGTTGAAGCCGGTGGACGACAACCATGGAGAAGCATCATTGACCTTGATGCAATGTCGGTGATGATGGAGATCATGTTCGTGCTAGAAGATGGAGATCGGAAGCACAATGGAGAAAGGCCATATCATATCACATATTATGAATTGCATGTGATGTTAATCCTTTATGCATCTTGTATTGCTTAGTAGACGACGGTAGCATTATAAGATGATCCCTCATGCACATAAATTTCAAGTCTAAAAGTGTTCACCCTTAGTTAGCACCGTTGCTAAAGCTTGTTGTTTCGAAGCACCACGTGATGATCGGGTGTGTTAGATTCCGCAAGTGTATACAACGTGGGCAAGCCAGATTTGCTCGTGTGGAAGCTAAGGTTTGATCTTGACGAGCCTAGCATGTACAGACATGGTCTCGGAACACGGATCACCGAAAGGTAAAGCATGAGTCATATAGTAGATATGATGAACATGTTGATTGGTCGCCATTGAAGCTACATCAACTCTCGTGATGATCGGTTTTGATGTGGTGGATTTGGTTCGTGTGATCACTAAAACAATGTGAGGGATATTGTTTTGAGTGGGAGTTCACCTAGATTAATTTAATTAGAACTCAATTTATCATAAACTAAATCAAAGTGAATTTGCATAGTTGTTGTAGTCATTGGCATCCGTTTACCACCTTGCGCTTAGTTATAATTGAGATGGTAGAACTATAGAATTCTGGTTAGTTACTTTACGAACTGGTATCGTATTGTTTTTGAAGTGTTAATCTAAAAGTTTAAAAGTCCTATTGCAAACTTTCAGTAAGTTCCGGTTACTCCATGAAGTTTAATAATTGGTATTAAATCAAGAGTGACAATTCCAAAGTGTTAGTATATGAGTATCATGTTTGTCTCCATGATTCTTGATATTCAAAAGATTATCTTAATATCAAGGTTATCTAGGATCTGAAAGAGTTGTTTCAGAAACCATGATGTGTGGAAGATATTGTGATATCTGAAACGAAGTTTTGGTTGCAACATGATAGAGTATGATATGGCAAAAGTTCATGTTCTCATATTTTGATGAGAATTTGCAAAGGGTTGTAGACACTTGTTGTCCTAATCCTCCAAAAGGTTTTGGATAGCAACATTATACTCGTAATTCATCGTTATAAGCTAAAGGTAGTTTGATCATGGACGATTCCATGATAAAGATGAATATTTGATGTAGGTAAAATGTTTACTACACCAAGAGATTACTAAATAAAGGAATTTGAAAGAACACCAAACATTTGATGATGGTGATCTACTTCAAAGTGCAAGTCCAAAGACATTGGTATTTAATTATACACGCTTTGGATTATGTGTCATATGTATGACTCCACTATTGATGTTGATAGATTCTTTCAAACAGAAAAGGAAATATTGAAAGAGAATCTCATAAGTAACTAGCAAAAGAATATGTGATGATATTCATCGAGAACAAATAAAGGGTTATTGTGTTGCTCGTTAAACATCAAAGCTTGCCTTCAAGATTTGTTTTATCAGGTATTATGAGAACAAAAGGGTTGTTCAAATAATTTCCGTAATCCATAAAAGATGGATGATTCACAATTCTCGTTGGAGAAATCACATCCATAAAACTAGTGCTAAAAAAATGTCAAAAGACAAATTGATTGAAAGATCACTTAGGAAGTGACATCGCCGTTTAAATTATATTGGAAAGAAAACATGAAGAAACTCCATGTGGATGGAATTTTGGAGTCTTTTGATTTTTGATCACATGACGCTTGTGAAACTTTCCCAGAGATAATTGAAACCTCATTCGTAGGCCAAAAGGGAACGAATGACTAGCTTATTGGAACTTGTACATATTGTTGTACGAAGTCCATTATGTGTAGACAAGAGCGATGGATTTCAACTTCATATGCTTTCTCCGAAAATTTGAGTGAATATATGTATATTTACTTAATAAGGATGAAGTGTGAAATATTTGAAAAGTTCAAAGACTTTCAACATGAAGTGCAAAATCATTGTAACAAGAATATAAATAGTTTATGATAAGATCATAAAGGAAGATATTTGAGTTACAAGTTTAGCATAATACCTAAGATTTAAGGAATCGTTCCGTGGATTTGCATTTCCCGAAACACCATAAGAGTATGGAGCATTCGAGATATGTAATTAAACCTTGTTTGACATGGTAAGATCGAAGGTGTAATTCATAAAACTGCCATTGTATTTTAAAGATTAAAAGCTTTAGAGATTACCGTTTTTCCACTGAAAAGAGCTTCATCATAATCCGTTGAAATGACACCATATAAAGTTATGGTTTGGGATAAAACCCAAGTAGTCCTTTCTTAAACATTGGCATGCTATACATAAGAAAGATGTTTGCAACCAAAGTCGGATGAACCTGTGTTTGTTAAGTATTCCTCCATAACACCGGAGACAAAAGTGTTTGTCGCTTAGAACGTCAAGTTTCTTTGAGAAGGAATTTTTCGTGAAAAGATAAGCGGGAGGACAATAGAACTTTGATAAGGTTAAAAGAACCTTAGCTATATGTGCAGAGTTGCACAGCTCCGAAAAGTGTTCCGGAGGCAGCAATAATGCTCATGGCTCACGTGCCTCAAAGGTTGTGGTCATGGAGATCTAAGTTCCTATTGAAACAAGTAGGTCGGGTAAACAATCAAATACCAAGATTTGAGGGTTGAATCATTATTTGAGAATAATGAACCGACTACATGCAAAGAAGCGATGATGGGCCCTGACTCCGTCAAATGGCTTGAAGCCATAAAATCCGTGATAGTTCCATACATGAGAAATCAAGTTTTGAACTTGAAGGACCCTCGAGAAAGGTGTAAGACCTTACAGTTGTGTTTGGATCTATAAAGAAATGGACATGAATATAGTCGACATGTTGGGAAAGAGTTCACAACAATGTTCAAAGGTTGACTATGACAAGATCTGATCTTTCATAGTGATATTTAGTCTAGACGGATTAATGTAGCAACCACTACATATAAATTTGTTATGTGGTAGTTGAATAAACAAAACAAGTTCTTCTAATAGAATTGTTACCTAGGACATGTGCGTAACACGGTCCATAGGGTTTTGTTAATTCAAAGGATGCTAAAAGCATATGCAAACTTCAATGGTTGAAGTAAGCATAGCGGAGTTGGAATCTTCACTATGATGAAACTGTTAAAAGAGTTTAATTTCATCAGAGACAATGAAGATGCTTGCATTTGCAAGAAATTAAGTGGGAGCGCTAAGACATATTTCTAATACATTATGTGGAGGACATATTGTTGATTGGAAAAGATGTATATTTTATTAACACATATTAAGAATTTCATCCTCATGAAAGACTTAGGCAAAACCCAAATATTTGGCATCAATAGACGCTAATATGGTTGTGCCGAAAGTACATAGATGATGTATTGAATGAGTTCAATATAGAAACTACAAGAAAGGTTCTTGTCGCACAGAAAGGATTGAATGAGTTCAATATTAATGATATATTCAAGTGTATTGACACTTGGTAAGTGATACAAGATTCAAGTATAGATTGATACTTGATCACAAAGAGTATTTATATCAATCATACTGTGATATGTACAAATCCAGATATGTCCTATGCTCTAAATGATGTGAGCATATACCAGAATGATTCATAAGATGATCATTGGACAATAGTAAGGATATTCTTATGATCTTTTGGAAGAACTAAGAATATATTGTTTGTAGAAGTGACAAATAGATGGTTAGTTCATTGTAAAAGTACTACATTGATACTAGTTTTGTCACAAAGTACAAATTAAGTTTATCTCAATCTAAACTAAGGGTGGCACAATATAATGGAAAGTAAGTTCCATAATAGATTTGGATGAGTTCCAAAGTTAAGACATTGTGACAGATACTACAACAAAAGGCTAAGTATATGACTGCTATTATAGCAGCAAAAGAGGGCATTTGTGTCAAGTAGTTTGTTATCAAACTAGGTGTAGTTCACAGTGGGATAATACTATGAAGATATATTGTACGACAATATTGTCAACATGTTTTTAACCCCAAAGAACTAAAGGTCACACCAAAGGACCAAATTTGTACGAAGCCATCTCATTAGAGAATGAGTGATGCGTAGAGACGCAAATACATGCAATTACACACGGACCTGGAAGTGTCAGATCCGGAGATCAGTTGACCACTAGCAAACGTGTACTTACAAACACCAGAAAGCCATAGGTGTTGAATACACAAAAGTTTTAAACTAGATAATTGACTCTAGTGCAAGTGGGAGACTGTTGGAGATATGCCCAAGAGGCAATAATAAAGTGGGTTATTATCATATCTTCATACTTATGATAAATGTTTACATACCATGCTATAATTGTATTAACCGGAAACATTAATACTTGTGTGATTTGTAAACTAAAATAAGAGTCCCTAGTAAAGCCTCTTGTTAAACTAGCTTGTTGGTTAATATATGATCATGGTTTCCTGATCATGAACATAGAGATGTTATTAACAACAGGATCATATCATTAGGAGAATGATGTGATGGACATACTCCTATAGATAAGCGTAGCATGAAGATCAAGTCATTTCAATAGTTCAATTGCTATATGCTTTCTGATACATAGTAACCTAATTCCTTCGACCATGAGATCATGCATATCACCTTTACCGGATGGATGCTTTGATGACATCAAACACCACACCGTAACTGGGTGGCTATAAAGGTGGCATTGAGTGTTCGGAAAGTATTGGTTGAGACACATGGATCAAGAGTGGGATTTGTCCATCCATATGACGGATAGATATACTCTGGGCCCTCTCGGTGTAATGTCATCCAATTAGCTTGCAAGCATGTGACTGGCTCACAAGGTATCACATATCACGGGAAAGAGAAAAGAGTACTTATCGGTAACGAGGTTGAACTAGGTATGCAGAGATACCGACGATCAAAACCTCGGATAAGTAAACTATCGTGAGACAAAGGGAAATTGGTATCGTATGTAAGTGGTTCATTCAATCGCAAAGTAATCGTAGAAATATGTGGGAGCCATATGAATTTCCAGATTCCTCTATTGGTTATTGTTCGGAGAAGTGTCTCGATCATGTCCGCATAATTCACGAACCGTAGGGAGACACACTTAAGGATTCGACATTGTTTGAGTAGTTATGGTATTATGAGAAAGAGACCGAATGTTGTTCGGAGTCTCGGATGGGATCCGGGATATCACGAGGTGATCCGGAATGGTCCGGAGAATAAGATTCATATAAGGAAAGTCCCGTTTCGGAGTTCGGAAATGATTCCGGTGTTTTCATCGGGAATGTTCTAGAAGGTTCCGGAATGTCCGGCACTCCGGGGGGGGGGAGGGGTACATGAATGTGTCATTACATATTGGAATGATTGCATCATGTACTAAGTGTTCTTGCTGTTCCAAATAAAGGATTAAATTGAATCCTAAAACAGAAAAGTCAAATGTCCAGTTTGAAAGTCAAACGGCTAAAACAAGAAACTGTGGCAAACAAGCAAGAGGTGGTTGGAACCGACTTGGGGGAGGAGTCCCTCCAAGCCGGCGCGCCAACCAAGGCCGACTTGGGGAGGGACTCCCCTCCCCTTGGCCGCCCCTCCCACCTATAAAAGGAGGGGCAGGGCCTCCTCCTCTAGACACACAAGTTTCTATCCTCTAATCTCCGGTTTAGAGCCGTTTTGGTTTAGAGCTTCTAATTGCCCTAGCCTTCGGTTTAGAGCCTTCTAATTGGTGTGTCTAATCCCTAGACCACTAATAGTTCTCTCTCATACTCCACCATACTCGCTCCGTCTTAAGGCGAAGACCTGCGGGATCTCCCCTCTACTTCCGGTACCACGCCGTTGTGCTGCCGGAATCGCGAGGAGAGTGCTACAACCTCCGCTGCCTGCTGGAACACGGGAGAGGAAGGTCTTCGTCGAGTACCGAACGTGTGACCGACTGCGGGAGCGCTGCCGGAACGCAGCGCCGGAAGGATCGTCTACGCGATCTTGAGATCGGAAAGAGTACGACTACATCACCCAAGAGAATCTGCTCTCGTTAACCGCTTTGGAATCTTCGAGGGTAAGTTATTCCATCAACTCGTTGCTACAATCTAGTAGATAGATCTTGGCTTGTTTGTTTGTATGCGATAGAAAATTTTGTTTTCCATGCTACGAACCCCTACAGTTAGCAGGGTTACCCTTCCGGCTTGGCCTGGGCAGGGTTATGGACGCCATTGGTTATTCTTCAGGGCTCTTAGCCCCGTTTGCATCTTGTCCGTAGTCGGACGCTCGATCATTTTCAAGGTGATTTGGATCTTTGTATATTATATCTGTATTCTTGACTCCTGGAGTCGTGCCGTATATATATATCTGTTCTGTGGGTCCCATCGAGGACTGTTGTGTAATGTTATTACTTCGTTTTCCACCCGCACGAAAGTGCCTGGTGGGCACCTTTGAATCGTTTCTATGCGGGTTTGGCGGGTTTCGCTAAAACTTGCATAGGGTCGATTCTGAGGGTGTTACAGAGTGGTATCAGAGCTCAGCAGTTATGATACCCCACAAGTCCAGCCTGTAGGATAACCTAGCTAACGGCCGAAGTAGAGTGTCAAAACTATTTTTGAAAAATCGGTTGGATAGTTCTGATTAGGTATGATTTTACTCCTTACCCCTCTGCTGCTCTCCTCTCACCTCTGCGTGTTTTGAATCTACTCGCTTATCTTTCTTCAAGTCCAGGATTTCTGGCGGTTGGGTTTCCGTCGTACCTTCAGGGTTTCGCTTTCGCCCTTTTGAAACGGAGGTGCTACGATCATCAAATCTGCAACTTGTCTGTTGTACCCTTCATCCAATCTTTTGTTCTTGAGCTCTTTATCTATATGTGTTCCTTGCTGGATATCCGTGTCGTTGAAAAACATATGAGAAGGACGAGCATTGGTGAAGTTGGAGTATACCTTGAGCATGTGTTGTTCATGCCAATGGAACCATCGCGGAACCTAATCATTGTGTCTTTCATACGAGTTCTGTTGTATCTTCCGGTGTTTTCCGATGTGATGACCTCATCTACATCAGATCCAACGCAGAGCTGGCATCATCCCTTTGTTCCGAATACCGCTTGTGAAGATCTTCATTCTAAAATCTCGAGAGTTGAGTTGCCTGATTTTCCTATTCATGTATAGAGTTGATAGTTTGGGTACGGGATGGATTGATCACCCTACCCGACTCTTACTGTTCGCTCTGTACATCGAACTGGTGGATCAATGTAACTTTTCCTCTTCTAATGGAAGTTAGAGGTGGCCTTATCGTTTGATACCTCTACCTTCGTCCTTTGTTTCTCCGGAGTATTCTCTCGACGATCAGGAACAACGACCCTTTGTTGGTGGTGTCGCCGATTTCAAGATGGAGGATGAACCCTTGTTAGTGGTGTCGCGAGGATCTACACGAAGCGAGAAGACGCAGATCGCCGACCTTCTTTCCGGTACCATGAGGCGGATCTCGAGGGCGAGATCCATTGTTAGTGGTGTCGAATTGTGGCATCCCGCAAAACCACTACTAGAAAATCGCGTTGTTTTGTGCATTGCATCGTCATCATCATGCATTTGTTTGTCTGAAACTATTTTCAATAATCCTATTTTTGTTTTCTAAAATTACCCCTCTTTTATTTCAAAACAAAGTCTCATAATTATCTGTTAAACTATTAACAAAAATTTATTTGCTAAAAAGATTTAAAACAAAACAAAAACAAATAAGTGTCTTACAAAATAATAAACCTAAACCTAATTCCTATTCATACCCAAAACTATCCTACCCACCTATCCTAGCTCGCCACCTCACCCCTGGCCCCAATCCCTACCCACCCCGCCACCTCATCAATCCCCTTCTTTTTCCTCCACTCCCTCTCTCACCCACAGCTTCTCTACCCCTCTCCCTTCCAGCCTGGTCCCACTCCCAAATCGCTGCCACCCGGGCCCCACCCCACAGCCCACTCCCTCCACTCACACGCCAGCCCCACTCTCCACTCACCCTGCCCGGACCCCACCTGGCCCCGCCCCCTGGCCCCGCGTCCCCAGACCCCCACCTGTCAGTCCCACACCCACCCCCACCGACGCGCTCCCTCCCCCACGCTCCCGCAACCGCCCCGCCTCTCTCCTTCTCCCTTCCCTCCGGCCACGCTCCTCCCTCCCCTTCTCAGGCCGCCGCTCGCCGGCTCCCCTCCCCATCCTCTCTCTCTCGCCGCTGGCCTGCCACCAATCCCCGCGTCGCCTATACTCTCCCCCTCCGGCGCCTCCCTCCTCCCGTGCGTCGCCGACCTCGCCCTCCCCGACGACCCCAGAGCTCCGCCGCCCTACTCCGTCCGTCACCCGCACGAGGCCGCCTGTCCCCGCTCCCTCCCTCTCCACCGGACCCAGCCTCCCTGCACCCTCTCATCCGCGTCGGCCTCTCCCCGGCCCCCACCGTTCGGCTCCAGCACCACCTCGCCTGCCCCACCGTCGTCCTCTGCGACCCCTCCTCCTCCTCGGGTCGACGCCGGCACCACCTCTGTCCCCATGTCCCGTGCGCGTCCGCCTCACCATCCCCTGAGCGCCGCCTCCCCCTGGTGCTCCTCCATCGCGTCGCCCCTCCGGCCGATCGCCGCCTGGGCGCGACCGCGCCGCCGGCCTTCTTCGTCGGCCCCGCTGCTCAGGCCCTCCACGTCGGCCTCGCCGCGGCCCCCCCAGCTCCGGCCGCGCCTCCCGCTGAGCTCTGCCACCTCCGTCCGCCCCTGCAAGGTCGCCGCCGGGTCGTCGACTCCCCGTCTCGGCATCCCACCTCCCAGGACATTGTCGCCTGCACGCGAGGTCAGGGCCGACCCTCCTCCATTTCCGGTCCCAAGCATCGTCTCTGGCCGCTGGCCCTGGCCGCCTGAGCGCCTTCCAGCGGCCCGTCCTCGCCGCCATCTGCGGTGACCTCCGCGTGCGCCATGGTCATCATGTGGCCTCCTCAATTGATGCCCTCTTTTCGAGTGTGCTTGCGCCCTGTTGGGTTTGGCTCTGTGCCCAGCAGTTCGTGTTGCAACCATGTTGAGCTTCTGCTAATGTGAGCTGTTTGTATTCTGTGCCCCGTGGAACGTCAATATGGTACCATTGTTGCCGCCAAGTTCTGCCTCGCCCAGATCTTTACAATGGGTTTGTCGTATCCGAAGTCACCATCATGAAACGGATGGCCGAAGAGTCTCGTCATGGGACATGGTGATCTTCTTCCCGGAACGCCAAGATCTACTTCCCGGGATTCGACGCCCCGAGACCATCACGAGGAGGCAAAACGCCAAGGCCTTCGACACGGAACACTGAACCCCGTCGAACCTCCCGGACACCAAGTTCTCCGACCTTCGAAGACCAAATCCTGGCACGCCAAGCTCTTCTTCACGGGGATCAAAAGCCGTTGTCCGAGACCTCGAAGACCGATCCCGGCGACCGAAGCCGGGAACCCCGACAAGAACCACGACACGGATACACCGAGTTCTCCATCGAGGACACCAAGGCCGTCGACATGGAACCTAAGGACGTCAAGCACTGCACCCCGAACTCCAAGACCGTCCCGATACACGGACCCGACAAGATCTGCGCGTCGGCAAGATCGACCGCTTGAACCCAAGTTCTCCTCTTGTATCAGAACCTCGCCTATCCCGTCGAACCCTGAGACCGAACCCCGAACCCCCGAAACCAGGATATCCCGAACCCAGATGTGTGAACCTTTTCCCGAGCCCTATTTTACAAATGCTATATATAAAACTTGTTGCATATTTAATTGTCATACTTGCATGCATATTATCATGTGGTTTGGGGGCCTTATGCCGATTCACCTCTAATTAAATATGGGGCCCATATGCGGGCAAATCTAGTCTTATATTGGCCTCATTTAAAATTGGTGTAGCGAACCGGTGCTATCTTTTGCCATGTTCAAACAGCATTTAAATTGCGGGGGTTCTAAATAACTTGAACCGTTTAATTAATTGTCGGAACCCCGGTTCCGCTTAATCTTGCCTAATTGCATCGCATCCTTGCCATGCCATACATCATACATGCATCATGCCCGATCTTTTTCCATAGTATTAAATATTGCATCCGGTGTTTCTTCTAGTGTTTTGGTTCTTCGCGGATAAGGCCGTTGAGTTGACGCGAGTGTCGACCCGATCTTCGGTTGAACCGTCGGCAATGTTTTCAGGCGAGCATCTCCCCCTTTCTACCTATCTTACTTTTATAGTATTTATTCCCTCCTGTTGATCTATTGCTATCTTTGTTTCGATGCTCTAGTTTTCGTACCCGTGATATCCCTCGCAGTCTTATATTGCCTTGGACACCTCCTATTACCTGTTGTTTGGTAGATAGTTGGACTTGCGCGTCGTAGTCGCTTTCTCAAGTGCTGTTGCGTGTCGTCAAGTGCCACAGTTGTTGGTGTATTGCCGCATGTTGATGTTGGATATGATCATGGCTTTACTTATCGTTCACTTTAATTACTGTTTAACAACTTAAATTGAAGTAAGTAAGCAGAGGCACAGGTGGGCAATAGATGTTATTTGGTTGTTAACCGTCCACTTGTGTCCCGTAGGACCCCGAGTAGTTGATACCTGTTCCTTGATTATTCGCGCTATCCACATCCGGGAGGATTATGGGACCCCCCTGAGCCAGAGCTTGATTCCGTCTTATTTCTTGGGGCCACAAACTAGTTTGAGGTTTTATTTACGATCCTGTACTTATGCCATGCTTTACCGCTTTATTTACGATTGTGCGAGGAGCACACTGTACTGTTTAGGATCGTGACCCGTTTACGCGGTATCGACAAGCCCAGTTTTGGGTTCCCAGTCGCTTACAGCCGGCCCCACAAACCTTGAGTCCGTCTCGGAGTCAGCTAGCTTCGTTGCGGGTGTACTCAACGGGGTGGCCTCCGGAAATATTTCTGAATCTTGTGATTGCTTTGTCGTGAAGGCCTCGTTGGGTTTTGATTTGGTTTTTCCGAGGTTGATCGAGTGTGTGTTGCTATTTGTGCACCCCTGCAGGGTAAAACTTTCTGAAAGCCGTGTCCGCGGTTATGGACGACTTGGAGCACAGTATCTCGATCATAGACAACTATAACTAAAGTAGTGTTATAAATTTGACTTTATAATGACTAGTAATCAGCTTCACTATAATGGAATGGCTAAATAAAAACTGCCAACAATTGCTTGTTTGGTTTGTCGCTTGCGACCATTGTATCTGACTAGTAAGTATTGCAACTATAACGGAATGGCTAAATAAAAGTGCCAACAACTGATGGGTTTCGGGTTATCTCATGCTAATTGTATTTGACTAGTAAGTGTCGCAACTACAACGGAATGGTTAACTAAAATTGCCCACTGCTTATTTTATCAGGATGATTATCTATACCTGACTAGTAATTACTGCAATGATAAGTGAATAAATAAAACTGCCAACGGTGTGAGTCCCTCGGTTGACTTCCTCGTTTGGTCTCGAGGGGGAAACACCAGGATGGGTTTGTCTGATGGTAGAATCAGGTTGGTTCCGGATAGGTCTTTCTTATCCCTCTCTGATAGCCGCCAGTTGTATCGAGTCTCTATAGGTTGTTTAGTGCATGCTGCCGCTGCCGCTTCAGTCCACCATACCTATGTAGGTGAGGACCGCCGAATTCTAGCCTCGCCGTGTACTGGCCTCAGTACTGACGCTCCTCTTTTTCCTTTGCCCTTTGTCGGCACCCCTTTTGTTTTTAGCAGGTTTCGACGTCGTTAGCAGGGTTACCCTTCCGGCTTGGCCTGGGCAGGGTTATGGATGCCATTGGTTATTCTTCAGGGCTCTTAGCCCCGTTTGCATCTTGTCCGTAGTCGGACGCTCGATCATTTTCAAGGTGATTTGGATCTTTGTATATTATATTTGTATTCTTGACTCCTGGAGTCGTGCCGTATATATATCTGTTCTGTGGGTCCCATCGAGGACTGTTGTGTAATGTTATTACTTCGTTTTCCACCCGCACTAAAGTGCCTGGTGGGCACCTTTGAATCGTTTCTATGCGGGTTTGGCGGGTTTCGCTAAAACTTGCATAGGGTCGATTCTGAGAGTGTTACAATGGGGTACCCCTTGCACATGGTACATGAGCTATCCCATAACCAAAATGACAAGGCAAGCACACATTGAGCATCTTAGCAATCTTTTTATTTACCATGGGAATATGGTGCTTTTTTCTCTCTTTCCTCTTTTCAATATGTCTTTTTTATAAGAAGAGTGCTTCATGATGTCACTATGGTGATGCTGCAAGTTTCCACCATGATTAGGCATGACTTAGGCTAGCGGCTCATGCGTTTCTCTAACACACATACATAACTCCATGGACTTACAAGCTCCCGTTTTATTTCGCACCGACGACATCCATAGACAAAAGAGCATGATATCAACTCTGTATAATGTACAAGTACAATGTTGAAAGCGTTCCCCATGATAGCATGGTTCTGCTAATTCCAACGTATAAGTGCAAGCATATACAACATAGATGACACAATGGTTCAAGTTTATTAGGGGAAAGAAATATAAAGTGTGCCATCAAGTTTGTGAGGGCTTTAATCACTAAGTTTTCACATAACAAAATACTTTTTAATTGGAAGATAGATGAAAACAAGAATATACTTGGAATGATGTAACACACTATGCATAGGAATTTATAGTGGAAACTTTTGAATAACTTGGTTTTTTGGGAGTTGGAAGCATGAGTACAGCTTACTCATAAAAGTGGAGGCTAGCAAAAGACTGGGAGCGACCAACTAAGAGAGCAATAATGGCCATAATCATGCAGAGCGACAAAACATTACTAATC
Source organism: Avena atlantica (assembly GCA_910589765.1). Lineage (NCBI taxonomy): Eukaryota > Viridiplantae > Streptophyta > Magnoliopsida > Poales > Poaceae > Avena > Avena atlantica. The sequence continues at coordinate 44,938,968 of OU342737.1, forward strand.
AAAGCATAAAGTGGTACTACAAGTCAAGGACTAAATGATCATAGAGGCTATGGTGATTTGTTCATAGTCATAACATGGTGTGAGCATGTGCCAAGTCAACCCAAACAAAACATCAAAGGAGAATACCACAAAACTATGCCTTTGTATGCTAAAACAACACATGATTCTTTTAAGGCACACTAAGCAATCCCCAATTGTTTGGAACAAGTCATGCTACAGCAATAATCACTAATCATAAGGTCGAAACAACATCTAGCATGACATGATAAAGTCTAAGTCACAGTCAAAGCAAGCTCCTCTTGCACTATTCAAGCAAGAACTTTCTACTCATTTCCAACACCAATCAACTTATTTGAAACAACACAGCGATAACAGGGTCCAAACTACTTTATTCAAGCAAACTAAACAAACTAAGGAAACCAAACAAAAACTAAGACGCTCCAAGAACAACACAACAGTGCATGAAACAAAAAAAACGAAGTGTCTAGAAAGACCTGAGCTTTTTATTGATGAAGAAGGGGATGCCTTGGGCATCCCCAAGCTTTGACGCTTGTACTTACCTCTTGAATATTTCTTGGGGTGACATGGGGTGGCATCCCCAAGCTTGTGATTTTGTCCATTTTTCATCTCATTACATCATTCTCTCTCTACACCTACAAATTTTCCTTCATACAAAACTTCACACAATCTTCATTAGCAACATTAGTGTATTCAAAAGATAATAGAACCTTGGGTTTAGCTTTAGAACAGCAAAACTTTCACTAAAAACACTAAATACTGTAGCAATTCCCTCAAAAAGCTCAATTTCCCAAAAAGAACCCAAAAAGGAATCAATAAGAAGCAAATGCAAATAATGACAGAAATCTGTCAAAACAGACCAGCAGGTAGAAACCGATTTTTTAGAAGACCTATTGTTGCTCAAATCAAAAAGTGTTGAACTAACAAAACTAATCTAACATACTGGGGGTTTTATTCGTAAAATATCATCTCAATCCGACCTACAGATATTCCTCACGAATTTTTATGGTGGAGCATAAAAATATGTTTTGGGACAGCAACTCCCTAAATCTTACTTCCCTCTCATTAGAGGTCATTATTGGCACAAAAAGCAAACAAAAAGTATAAGGAGAGGTCATTACTAAAGTAATAACTTCCAAGACTCAAGAAAACTCTTGGATTATCTCCCAACAAGTACTTTTCTTTAACGCCTTTAAGTTAGGCACAAGAAGCAAGAATCAAGTATTTTCAAATGAAGAAGCATTAACATCAACTCTCTTGCTCCTACCTTTCTTCTTCTTCTCTTTAGGGAATATGTGATTGCTTACTGGAGGAGCAAAATTTATAATGCCTTTTACCACATCTATTATTGCTCCAAGGTGTTTCAGCAGGGATCTTTTGAGTGTAATATGTCCTTTTCCTACACATTCAATAACAAGATAATCAGTAGACACCATTTTCCCTGAGATTTTTGTAAACACACCTTCAGATATTCCAATGGGTAATAAAGTTGCATTATTGGTAAGAGATATTTCTTCCCCTCCTTTAGAAAGTCCCCAAAGACTCAAAGACTTATAGATATCTTTAGGCATAAGGCAAAATTCAGACATGATATCACAACGAGCATCAAAAGTGCACTATTTATAGAAACTTCTATGGTAGAAACCACTTTGAAGGCTCGGAATTTATTGGAACATAACCATGGTGCTCTATAAGTGTGTGATATCAACTGTTCAAAGCAGCAGTACTAGACTCAAGAGTGTTCAACCTAGCATAAATGTCTATAAAAGAAGAATCAGACTTGCGAGGCATATTATAAATTATAATCAACTTCTTTATAGAATCTAAAGATTCATCCTCGGTACAACAAAAAATATCTTTCTCGGCTACAACATCCAAAGCATATCTATAACAAAGAGCAATACTGCTATAAAAACTATTAATAACCAAGCTAAGACTCATCTTAGGCTTAGTTTCCCTTTGTAAAGAAGATATTCTAGACCAAGCTTCTTTGAAACTCTCTTCACTTCCTTGCTTGAAAGTAAAGATCCTTTCCATGGGTGAAACAGGGATTGGACCGAAACCAGACATGGTAGCAACTAGAATATGAACTAATTTTTTTGTGTTTTTGATAAGAGAAAGCAAACCAAACTAAACTAATTTTTTGCAGTTTTTGATAAAAAGAGGCAAACAAAACCAAACAAAAGAAACTAAGCAAAACAAAAACAAAGTAAAGAGAAAGGTTGAGAAGGAGTCCCCATGTGAAGACGTCCTTAGCCTCCTAGGCAATGGCACCAGAAAAGGCTTGATGAGTGCGTGAACACTTTGTTGGGAGACCCCAAGAGGAAGGTATGATGAGAACAGCAGCAAGTTTTCCCTCAGTAAGAAACCGAGGTTATCGAACCAGTAAGAGGAAGGAAACGACTCAATGGTGTTGCTAGCAACTTGAAGACATGCACAACACAAACTCAAGACTTTTCCCCAACGAACAGTGAGGTTGTCAATCTCACTGGTTTGTTGTAACAAAGGATTAACTGTATGGTATGGAAGGTAATGGAGCTTTGGAGCAAGTAAACAGTAACAGTGGAAGATGTATCAATGGTAAAGATTGGACTGGGGTCCATAGTTCACTAGTTGTGTTCTCTTTAAACAAACATGGCATGATGGGTAAACAAATTACAGCATGGCAATTGATAGGACTGAGCAATAACAATGCAATACTAGACATTCAAGATCCTATGAGATTCGATTGGGCAATACAACAAGATACATAGACCGCCATCCAACTTCATCTATGACTAGAATTCCACCTTTGGGTCATCATCTGAACCCCCTCTAGTATTAAGTTGCAATCAACAGACAACTGCTTTACGCAAAGTGTGTAAGGTAAACAATCCACTTGTTCCATGAACAAGAGACCTTTTTTTTCTCTCTAGTGGCAACAACACATCTACAATCTTAGAGATTTCTGTCACTACCCTTAGATTAAATAGAGGCATGAACCCACTATCGAGCATAAATACCCCCTCTTGGAGTCACTGGCAACTACTTGGCCAGGATAGCTACTAACAACGGAGAGCATGCAAGATCACAAACAACACAGACATGATAGAATCAATAAGACAAAACCATTAATCAATTTGACATAGTAATATCCATATCCATCGGATCCCCGCAAACACAACATCCATGATTACAAATAGATGAGATCTTGATCATGAACGGAGCTCACAAGATCTAAATATGAAAGCACAAAGGAGGAGATACAACCATCTAGCTACTACATGGACCCGTAGTCTAAGGTGGAACTACTCACGCTCCATACAGGAGGCTGGCATGATGAAGAAGAAGGCCTTCGAGATGATCTCCCCTCCAGCAAGGTGCCGGGAAGAGATTCAGATCCCCCCGATCTAGGGACGATGGTGGCGGCGGCTATAGACGGTTTCGTGGAATATTGATCGGGTACTTAGGGTTTAGGCATCGGGGGCTTCTTATAGACGAAGAGGCGAGGAAGGGGGTCACCAGGGCGGCTGCACCCCTAGGCGTGGGCCCACCTTGGCCGCGTGGACAGGGGTGTGGCCCCCTGGTGGCCCTCCTCCGTCTTGTATTTAGGCTTCGTGTTCCCCACGGTAAAATATTGACTTTGACTTTTGTCCCGTCCAATTCCGAGAATATTAATTTTCTGTCTTTCTGAAACCAAAAAACAGAAGAAAACAGGCAACTGACACTGTGGCATCTTGTTAATAGGTTAGTACCAGAAAACATATAAAAATACCTCAAAGTATAGACAAACCAAAGCAAAGTAGATACTAAACAAGCATGGAACATAAAAAATTATAGATACGTTTCCGACGTATCAATGCCCTAGTCAAATAGACTATAGTGGCAGCGTTTATCACAAAACGATTGCTAGCTCGGTGGCTAGATACCCAGTTCCTTGGCAACCCAGGTTCGAATCATGCTGGTGGCCACTTTTTTGCGACTAAAGAAACAAATAGGAACTATCAAAATTAGTCTAAAATTAATATGAACTATAAAAAATAGTCTAAACCACTGCTAGTCGTTGAACTATGCGAATGGGCCCACACAACTGACCACAACTGGGCCCACACAACTTATTCGAGGCGCATCTGCCCCAGATGCTCCTCAAGTATTTGAACTACGTGAGTCGCATATGGAGACGATGCGCCTCGAGTAAGTGGGAGCAGCCAGATCTGGTCCGTACATGTGATATAGGAGAAGCACCATTTAGACATGCGCCTCAAGTAATAATATACAGAAGGCGCACCATTTAGACATGTGCCTCGTGTATTTAGTGGATGCGCATGTTTAAGGGATACAACTCCTATAAATATGTATCATATAGGCTTTTCCCTAGTAGTGTATGATGCACATGAATGCACAATATGAGCACATTATCATAAACTATGTCTTGATTCTAGCCATAACATTAGTCATTTGACCCGAAAGCCAGGAAATATCGAATGAGATAGGTTATTTTGTGAAGTTTTTTGAGACATAATCAATATACCAAGTTTGATATTTTTCCTTCCAACTATATCATATAATATGACACCACGCGAAGGTTTCGTATTGTTTCGATCTTTTTGAATTTTTTTATGCCCGTTTTAAACTATTGTCAAACTTTGTCGAACGACGGACAAGAAGATTATTAGCTCGGGGCTGAGCCTCGCAAAACTTGCATCGAATCTCTTATGAAATGTCATATTGTAAACCTAAAAATGGTTTTTATAGAAAATCATGAGCATCAGATCGATCATGTACCTGTAGTTCATATCTGACCCACTTTCTGCCGATTTAGCAGGAATTTGTCTTTTTCACCTAGGGTGGACGGAAAGGTTTGAGATCCCGTTTCATGACATTGTCCATGTAAGGTGTTATAGTATTTTTAAAAAATGGGGTGGTAGAATTTTGAATTAACCATTTGGTGGTTGCTTCACAAAACCTCTCATTTTTGCATTCGAAAAATGGAAAATGACTTTTTGTTTGCGAAGAAAAAGAAAACTTCCTCCTGCAACATTGTTCGTCATCCCATGATGCACATGAATGCACAATATGAGCATATTATCACATACTATGTCTTGATTCTAGCTATGACATTGGTCATTTGACCCGAAAGCCAGGAAACCTCGAATGAGATAGGTCATTTTGTGAAGATTTTTTGAGACATAACCAATATACCAAGTTTGATATTTTTCCTTCTAACTATGTCACATAATATGACACCACGTGAAGGTTTCGCATTGTTTCGATCGTTTAAAAAAATTATACCGGTTTTAAATTAGGTCAATATGGTGGCATGAAGATTCTTATGCAACGATAATTATCTAATATTTGAGTGTAGATAGATATATCTTATATTGGAGCCCCGGAGATGGATGAGCACTTGTGCAAGGATTGCCCCTACACTACTGCTATCTGGAATCTCCGCCAGAGTTGGGCTGACGATGCGGGGGGAGCCCAGAGCTCGGATTTCCCTCTGTTTTTGACTGGTGGGACAACCTCATCGGGGACAGGCCGATGCTTGAGAAAAGCAAAACCAGTGGTTGCCTGCTCTATGTCCTATGAAACGCCTGGAAAGAAAGAAACCGACGCATCTTCACCCATAAGCGGCTCACATATATTGAGGTGGCAGAGATCACGAGGGAAGACATCCGCTAGCGTGCACGTGCTTTCACGGCCTTTGGGCCTGCCATCCCCGCGGAGCCTGATTAGACCGCCACCTTTTTATTTTTCTGGTGTTTTTTCGGCATGTTTTCACCTTAACCAGAACATGCCCGTCGTTGTAATTTAATTATCGTTTTTCCTCTTCTTAATGATAAGGCAGAGCTTCTGCCGGTTGCCCCAAAAAAAGATATATCTTATTTTTCTACAAATTTTGATATATTATTTATATTTTTTTAAATTAAAATATTTTTTATTATTTTCCTAAGAGTAATGTGATAAAAGGAAAAAAAGACTTTGCTGTGTATATTGCGGAATACACACGGCAAGGCAAAAGTCCTTTGCCATGTATACTGCAAAATACATATGACAAAGAGGCTATAGTCTGCAGCCGTTAGCTCCTCCCCGTCAAGTGGACATGTGGGGTCGCGGGTCCCACCTCATTGTTGTGTGCCGTTGTCGACTTTGCCGAATGTGTTTTCTTTGCCGTGTTCTTTTATGGGTCTTTGTCTTGTATATTTGTTTACCGTGTTTCTTTTTTAGAAATTTGTCGTGTTCACGTACTTTACCGTGTGTTTTCTGGGTTACATACGGCAAAAACAAACATTGCCGTGTTTCGATCCATTTGGCACACAGCAAAATCGTGTCTATATGGCAAGCGATATTTTTCCCGTCTAGTAGTAACACTTTGGGAGGAATGGATAGGAGTTGGGGCTTAATAATTCCTCGTGTGTGTCGTGCTGTTAATTGTCATCATCTGCTCCTAGTGAATACTGACGATGATCGATGACGGATCACTGTGTGTCACTCAGTCACTGTGCTAGCTTTCCTGGCTAGTCTTTGGATAATGCAAACAAGGCGAGCGAGAGAGCAAGAGGGAAAACTTAATTGACATGCTTACGTAGTACTCTCCCCCGATTAACAACACAATGCCTTCTTTGGGCGAAAAAGGAACCACACGCGCGCCAGGTGAGTGGAGATAGATTTTAAGCGGCAAATTTGTTGAATAAAAGAGCAATTTACCAAACGAATTACCCATAATAAACGCTAAATAAAACATGATTAGAATAATAGACAAAATATTAATCATGTGAAATAGCGAAAATATATTAAGACAGGTAATCAAACAGACTGCAAGACGAAGATCTTGAGATGCGATCAGAACAAGATTGAGAAAAAAAACATACACGACAGCGACAGAAGAGGAACCGCCGGTGTTCGCGTTGGCACCATCGTTAGACATGTCGTCGAGGAAAAGGGTGCTGATGTCAGGGAAGAAGTCCTCGTTGAGGAAGACGTCGGCGCAATCGCTATCAGAGAGGGAGTCCGTGATGAAGCTAGCAGTAGTCACGCCGATAGCGCTCCCCAAAAATCTTATCGCCCTTCTCCCGTACAGGACTCGAAGCAGCGGGGTCTCGGAGGCCTACTGTCCCGGCTCGCGGTGCACGCCGCAAGATGGGATGGGGAAGATCTAGGTAGCGCAGTGCTCTGGAACTGGAGGCGCAAAGGATGTGTAGTTATGTGTCTGAGAGGAGGCGCGACCTATCTCTTATATAGGCATAGAGGGGGAGGCAGACAGGCTGCGCAGGAGATTAAACGAATGGACAGAAGTTGAAGCAAACAGGCAGCAGCCCACCGGACAGCCTCCACTCAGTTCGTATTAAAAGTCCACTCGAGCAAAACGTTTCAGCGTTTGTACAACTGTTCATATACCGTTCATGCGTGGCAAAATAAAGCTCGGCTCGGCGTGGCGAGGCGAGCGAGGAGGATGAGCGCGCGTGTATATGTCTTCTTTTCTCAAGCTCGTACAAGTGGTGGAAGAGCTCACCTTATAAACTGGTCCAACTTCCACTCAACTAGCAATGTGGGACTAAACATTTGTCCATCTCTTTCCTTGCATGAATGGGTCAAATGGGCCTATTTAGGCAAAAATTCCAACAATCCCCCACCAGATCCCAGAGGCAGTTGAAGTTTGCCTTTGGTTCCAAAACATTGTTTATATACCGGTACTGTAGTGGAGACTGTTAAGTTGAACTTTCACCTAGAGCTTTATGTTATACTAGGTTGCAACTTGTACAGTGGACTATGCCTTGAACTGCAAGTTTGCTGCGAACCAAACTTCACAAAAAGTCTTGACCGATACTAGGCTACCGTGAGATTTCTCCGCGGGTGGAGCTTATACGTCATACTCCATGACCTTTCATGAGTTTATTAGAGAGCACCCTACTCTCATAGACTGCGACGTTTTAACAGTCTGACTTATATAGGTGTGTTCTTCAAAAGATGTTCTGCAGGACAACATCTTTGCTTAGGATAAGCCACTTAGAACACATTAAGATAATAAATCAACGTGCCGTGCAGAATAGGAAAGTATTGCATCTTTATGGAGTGGTGTTTATTAAAGTAGGGATACTTTCCTCTCAGCTAACCAACAGCTTGTCTCCCAATTCTAATTCACGAGATCTCCGATCACATAGAGTGTTTTACCACTATGGAAAGCTCAATTTGTGGATCTCATACCCATCTCCTTCGATGCATTTTCTATCACATTGTGATAGATCCTTTGTGAAGGGATCTGCCAAGTTTTTAGATGTTTGGATATAATCCAATGCAATAACTCCGGAGTTTCTCATTTCCTGACAGATTTCAGTCTCCTCTTCACATGTCTTGATGACTTCATATTATCCTTAGAACTATTTACCTTGAAAATCACAGTTTGATTATCGCAGTTCATAAGGATTGCGGGTATTTGTTTTTTCAACCACAGGTAAGTTCATCAAGAGTTCACGAAGCCACTCTGCTTCAACAGTGGCTGTGTCTAATGCTGTGAGTTCTGCTTCCATAGTTGACCTCGTTAAGATGGTCTGCTTGCAAGACTTCCAAGAAACAGCGCCACCAGCAAGTGTGAATACATATCCACTTGTGGTCTTTATCTCTTCAGCATCAGATATCCAATTTGAATCACTATAACCCTCTAGTACCCTCGGATACCCGGTATAGTGTATGCCATTGCTCGCAGTGCCTTTTAGATATCACATAACTCTCTTAAGAGCATGTCAGTGATCATCTCCTGGATTTGAAACAAATCGACCGAGTTTGCTTACAGCAAAGTCGATGTCAGGCCTCGTGGAACTAGCTAAATACATAAGCGAGCCAATAATTTGAGAGTATCTCAGTTGGTCTCTAGAATTTCCTCGATTCTTTCGAAGCAACACACTAGGATCATACGGTGTAGGAGAAAACTTGAAGGCGCTATACCCGAAACGACTCAAGATCTTTTCCACATAGTGGGACTGAAGCAATGTAATCCCACCATCATCATCTCTCAATAGCTTGATGTTCAGGATGACATTAGCTACTCCCAGATCCTTCATCTCAAAGGAACGAGATAAAAATCTTTGACCTCCTTAATTGCATTAAGGTTGGTTCCGAAAATCAGTATGTCAAACAAAGGATGACTCCCTCACCCCCACCATGGAGATGGTACACACATTTATCAGCTTCATTTACAACAAAGCCTGTAGCAGTTAAAGTTCTTTCGAACTTCTCATGCCATTGCTTAGGGGCTTGTTTTAGGCCATATAAAGACTTCAACAACTTGCACACCTTTCCTTCTTGACCATTTACCACAAAGCCATTTGGCTGATCCATGTAAATTTCCTCATCCAACTCTCCATTAAGTAAAGCTATCTTAACGTCCATTTGATGAACGAGAAGACCATGAGAGGCAGCCAATGAGAGTAATACTCGAATGGTGGTCAATCTGGCAACAGGTGAGTAATTTTCAAAGAAATCTTCACCTTCTTTTTTAGTATATCCTTTGTCCACAAGTCGTGCCTTGTACTTCTCAATAGTACCATCAGGTTTAAGCTTTTTCTTAAACACCCACTTGCATCCTACAGGTTTACACCCATAAGGACGATCAGTGATCTCCCATGTTCCATTAGCTAAGATGGAATTCATCTCACTATGGACGGCTTCCTTCTAGTAGTCAGCATCAGGAGATGCATATGCTTCTGAAATGGAAGTGAGAGTGTCATCCACAAGGTACACAATGAAATCATCACCAAAAGAATTTGCGGTCCTTTGTCTCTTGCTCCTTTTAGGAATTTCATTATCATACTCCTTAGGACTTTCAGAGTGTTCAATTGGAATGGTAGGTTTGGAGAATGTAGCAAATTCCTGATTAGATGAACTAGGTATCTCCGAATTTGATGAGTTAGGTGTATCCTTCATTGGAAAGATATCCTCAAAGAAAGTCGCATCAGTCGACTCCATGATTGTACCGACATGAATGTTAGGCACTTCAGATTTTACTATCAAGAATCTATAACCAATGCTATGAAAAGCATAGCCTAGAAAAACACAATCAATGGTTTTTGTTCCAAGCTTGCGCTTCTTGGGGATTGATACATTAACCTTTGCCAAACAACCCCAAGTACGTAAGTAAGAGAGTTTTAATCTTTTCTTCTCCCATTCTTCGAATAGAGTAATTTCTTTGTTCTTTGTGGGAACTCGGTTTAGGACATGACACGCGGTCAATAGTGCCTCCCCCACCATTCCTTAGAGACACCCGATGTGTCTAACATGGCGTTAACTAAATCTGTTAGAGTACGGTTCTTTCTTTCGGCTACTCCATTTGACTGGGGTGAGTAGGGAGGCGTCCTCTCATGAATTATGCCATGTTACGCACAAAATAAATCAAACTCGTTAGAAAAATACTCTTCACCATCAGACCTAAGCCTCTTAATCTTTCGATCAAGTTGATTTTCTGCCTCAGCTTTATAGATTTTGAAGAAACTCAAAGCCTCATCTTTTGATTTCAAAAGATACACATGACAATATCTCGTAGAGTCATCGGTCAAAGTCATGAAATATTTCTTTCCACCTTTTGTCAACACACCATTCATCTCACAAAGATCAGAATGTATGAGCTTTAGTGGTGTTAAATTTCTCACTTCTACGGTCGTATGTGACTTGCAAGGTTGTTTACCTTGCACGCAGACTTGGCACTTAGATCCCTTAACAGTTGTGAAATCAGGGATTAAATTCATTTTGGCTAGTCGCGTCATACAACCAAAATTAATATGACAAAGACGAGAGTGCCAGACATTTGATTCAAAATTCGTGTAAATATGATTAACAACTTTATTACAAATGTCTGACAGAGATAAGCGGAACAAGCCTCCGCACTCATAGCCTTTACCAAGAAAGGTTCCATATTTCGAAATTACAAATTTATTGGACTCGAATACAATCTTGTAGTCATCTCGACACAGAAGAGATCCGCTAACAAGATTTTTATTTATTGAGGGAACATGATTCACGTTCTTCAGGCGCACGGTCTTTCCCGAAGTGAACTTCAGATCGACCGTACCAACACCATGAACAGAAGCATGCGATTTGTTCCCCATCAGCACGGTTTGAGTCCCTTTGACCCAACATCTTTCATCTCAACGTCGCCCATGACAACATTAGCAGCCTTGCTGCCCTTCCCATGCTGGCGCTTGTCAAAGTGGTTGGGACAAGCAGGAGCCCAATGATCAGGATCACCGCACACATGACAAGCACCTTTCCTCTTATCAGTCTTCTTCTTGAAGCTGGTGGACTGTGAGGCCTTGTTCTTTGCATCGAACTTTTCTTTGCCGGTGTTCGCGTTGGCACCATTATTAGACATGTCGTCGAGGAAAAGAGTGCTGATGTCGGGGAAGAAGTCCTTGTTGGGGAAGACGTCGGCGGAATCGCTATCCGAGGGGGAGTCCGTGATGAAGCCAGTAGTCGCGCCGATAGCGCTCCCCAAAAAATCTTATCGCCCTTCTCCCGTACAGGACTCGAAGCAGCGGGGTCTCGGAGGCCTACTGTCCCGGCTCGCGGTGCACGCCGCAAGACGGGATGGGAAAGATCTAGGTAGCGCAGTGCTCTGGAACTGGAGTCGCAAAGGATGTGTAGCTGTGTGTCTGAGAGGAGGCGCGACCTCTCTCTTATATAGGCACAGAGGGGGAGGCAGACAGGCTGCGCAGGAGATGAAACGAATCAACAGAAGTTGAAGCGAACAGGCGGCAGCCCACCGAACATCCTCCACTCAGTTCGTATTAAAAGTCCACTCGAGCAAAACGTTTCAGCTTTTGTACAACTGTTCATATACCATTCATGCGTGTCAAAATAAAGCTCGGCTCGGCGAGATTCCCGCAACCCGCGGCGCGCGCGCGTCGTGGCATGGCGAGGCGAGGCGTGGCATGGCGAGGAGGAGGAGCGCGCGTGTATATGTCTTCTCTTCTCAAGCTCGTACAAGTGGTGGAAGAACTCACCTTATAAGCTGGTCCAACTTCCACTCAACTAGCAATGTGGGACTAAACATTTGTCCCATCTCTTGCCTTGCATGAATGGGCCAAATAGGCCTCTAGGATTTCAGGAATTTATTGACATATAAGCCTATTTAGACAAAAATTCCAACAAAATTCGTGTGCATTTCTCACTTTCTACCGATGCAAAAAAATAATTTTATAGGACTTGGTCCACGGATTCAAGTGTGTGCACGAACTCTGACAATTGACACGTCACTAGTAGAAAAAGAGTCATTCGTCCATCCCAGTTCAGAGCATTAATCCCGGTTATAGTTGGACCCGGGACTAATGTGAGCATTAGTCCCGGTTCCAACGGCTAGAACGCCAGCAATCTTTAGTCCCGGGTCAAACGGGACCTTTAGTCCCGGTTCGTATCACCAACCGGGACTAAAAGGGGTGCCCCGGTGTCAATCCCTTTAGTCCCGGTTCGTATCACCAACCGGGACTAAAGGTGTGACCTTTAGTCCCGGTTCGTATTACCAACCCGGACTAAAGAAAGTGGGGCCGGCTGGACAGCTTTAGTCAAGTCTCACACGCGATGCTAGGGCCGGCTGGGCAGCTTTAGTTAATTCTCACATGCTAAAAGGTGACCCGGCGGCTAAGCAACAACATGGCTGCTTCCTTTTACTATTAATCAAGTGTCTCTTGTTTGAGTATTATTTTCGTTGTCCACGATGATTATTGGATTTTTTTTGTTGACGACACTAACTTTAAAATTTCCCCTTCTGTATGAGGGAACATGTTTTTTTATAGCGAAGGACGAGGCGACATGTGATCCCATGTTATCCATGGCTAGTTGCCCGTGGTTATCCAAATGCTCTGAAGCTTAGCAAAGCTTTTGTTTGCGCAGCTTGAGGATTTTTTTTAGTTGTTACAAAAATTAACAAGATTTAGTGATTTAGTTGTTACAAAAATTAACAAATATAAATTTCGACATAATTTACAAAAAATGTTATAAAAATTCAAATGGCCATAACTTTTGTATACCATGTAAAAAAAAGTACAACCTATCAAAACGTGCAGAAAAAATTAGCTCTTTGATTTCAACATACTTAGGCCGTTTTGGATTCTTAAAATTCAAAAAAAATTATTTCAGAAATTAAATTATTAGTATTTTTTATGTCATATTTGAATTCCTCGCATTTTTCTGATAATAATGGATATATTATTTGTTAAATTTCGATTTACAGATTTGAAGATATTGTTTATCTCATATTAAATGAATAAATGGCAAAAATGAATAAAATATTAATTTAATTAGTTTTTTACTTTCATTATAATAAAATATTATTATTAATTATTTATTGTTGTTTACTATAAATAGTTGTTCTTAATTTCAAAAAATAAAAACGTGTCACATATCGATATGAGTTAATAGGATTGATATACTCTTGACAACAAGATATAACGGTCCTTCGCGCAGGTGGGAGAGATGAAATGAAAAAGTTAAGCGTGCTGAGGGTGGAGTAGTGCTAGGATGGGTGACCGGATGGGAAGTATGATCGTAAGTATGGTTTGAACTAAGATTAAGTATAATTAGTGTTTAAAATGAGAGATGTGGGAGATTAACAAGTCAAATAATTCAAAGGTTTAAGAAAAAATTGAAAAAAAAATCAATTTTTTTTTTGGAAAAAAATAAAAATAAACCTTTAGTCCCGGTTCGTATTACGAACCGGGACTAAAGGTCCTGCCCCCCTCGCACGGAGCAGCAGCCACGTGTGCACCCTTTTGTCCCGGTTGGTGGGGCAACCGAGACTAAAGGTTCGGGTTTTAGTCCCGATTGCCCCGTCCCGGTTCAACCGGGACTAATGCCCCTTACCAACCGGGACCAATGGGTCATTTTCTACTAGTGCGTGTTCAAAAGAGAGAAAAATCATAGAATTTTGTTGTTTATTTTTATATCTAAACTTTCATGCATGCCACGTGTCAATTGCAAGCTAGTAGGTGATGCAAGAAAGAAAATGTTATTACCTCCCTACGGAAAGAACCGACTCAACGTTTGTCTAGACGGAGGGAAACCACGATCGGTCTTTGAAAGTTCCAGGGCGGAGATTGTAACTTGAGGTGTGAATGTGCGTGATGTGCAAGCTATAGTAGCTTGATCAAGCTACCGGTTTTGAGACGAGACTTTGGGTTGCACAAGTTACCCATCTCGATCGGGTGGAGCTAGCGCATGGGTGCTGTGTCGGCTTCCGGGGTCCGGCCGCGAGGCACAGGACAGGAGCTGGGGCGCCTAGCAAGCCAAGCCGCCTGACGTCAACTCCTTGCATTGCATGCACGCTTGAGCTGTACCTTTCTTCAAAAAAAGTTGGGCACACCTGCCACGGCCAGATATCCAGTTCCAAGTGTACCAGCAACAGCAAGCACACGCCTTCATATCTCGCGTAAAGGTACGTGTGGATAAAGCTATACCTACCGATCGCTGGATGGATGAAGCATGTGAAACATCGATCCTCGATCGCTTAATTATTTGACCGATCCGAGGGCGTACGCGTGTTGGCGTGGGGATGGATAATCTTCCCACCCGTCGACCGAGGAGGTTCCTTCCTTCATGCCTCTTCTCTCTTCTGTAGCTCAACTTCTTTGCGGCTGGTCTGTCTATCTCCCGCCCGTAGGACGGCCCGTAAAGTTTGTGTGAAACAGTGCTCCTTTATTTTATGCGACACGACTGTTCGGTCGAGGGAGATAGCGGCTACGATTTTGGGGAGGTTTTGCAGCATTTTCCGTGTGCATGCCCGTGTACCTTTCCTTGCTAGAGAATAGTGGCGTGCCGAATGCCAGTTCGCAAGTCCTCGTCGTCCTGCATCAGGCGAATTAATGAATGCACACAGTGGTATGCGTGAATGGTCAAACTTCACAGCTACTCCAGTACTACGTTGTATACGAGCACAGACAGCAGACGACGTTCATGTTACAGAGATCTGCGAAGAGTGCAATCGAGGAAGAAGGCAAGCCAAGCCAAGCCAGGCTAGTTATCATTATCAATGAGGAACGACTTCATTGTAAGAAATACATATCTAATTTCAAATCTTGAGAAGCACAAGTTCAGACAGGCAAGGTACGCGAAGCTGGCTGTCGTTAGGTAAAGCCCGACGCCAAATACCTACGGAAGAGCCTGGCCGACTGATCATCAGGCCGCAGATTTAGGTCCGAGCCTGACCCCACCCCGAAGTCCCAAAGTGCCCAGCCCGGCCTGACTACGCCTGAAATCACCTAGTTACGAGTACTAATCATGGCCCACCCTGACCGCCGAGCTCAAAAACATAGGCCTATTCCTGGTCCGACCTGAGAATTTTGGGTCGGGCCCAGTTTTCGACATTTCGATATCATAGGATTTCCACTAGCATTAGGAGTATGGTTCCCTTTACCTTTTGGAAACAAAAAGTTTCACAAGGTTTGTTCCCATTCTCCTTCTCATACATGGTGATTGTGTGCATGTACCGACAGGAAAGCAACCCCACTCGTGCTGCCCCGCCTGGGCGACACCGGAGGCCACCTACCAAACCCTAATACCACCACCCTTAAGCCGAGAACCCGGCCACTGTCGTCGCCGGTGGCGGTGGCGGCGCCCGTCTTGCCAAAGGGCAGAGGGCCTGAGGAGGCATGAAGAAGCGATGCGTTAGGGCAGAGATTCATGGCGGCGGATGTGTACAGTCAAAGGTTTGGGGAGAAGATGGCACGGTGGTGGGAACGCTAGAGGAGGACGCTGCCAATGCGGGTGGCAACGGGACCGTCCTAGATCCGATTTGGGCCGACGGGTTACGGCAGCAACCGCGTGCGTGGCCAAACGGGATGCTTTTCGCGGAGGTGGTGGTGTGGATCCCTTGAAATTTGACGCCAGATCCAACAAGGTCGGCGACGGCCAGGTTCATCTTCTCCTCTGCTATCGGCGGGTGGCATGGGGGTACTAGCCCAGCTTCAATAATCGAGGTGGTCCTAGGGTTCCTCTCGCACCAAGATGAAGATCTGCTTGATGCCTTCCCTCGTTGACCGGGTCGAAGTGTTGAGTTCCAAAAGGCTCCGGCGATGAACTCCACTGGGCGCCTCATGCTTGGACATTGCTGGATTAGATGAGATTTGGTCGTGTGCACTAGTGTTTTTTTCTGACTATTTGGTTTCAGAGAAAGCGCTGCGAAGCTCTGCTGTATGTTACCATCATGGGGCACGTCTTACGTTCCATGGTGAATTTATAGGCGGAGAATGTCATGAAACCTGAGATCTAAGGACTAGCAATGGTGGTTTAAGTCTTTGTGGTGATGGGAAACTAGCTTGATGATTTGTGACTCGTAGCAGCGGCAATAAAAGTGGGGCGACAATGCAGGAGAAGTTCACAGTCTTACCTTTCATGGTGAAAACTAAGATCTGATCGTAATTAGTTGTGCCTGGCAATGGCCTTGTTGAAGGTATCGTTTTGTGAGCGAAGATTTTCTCTAGGGTGAAAACATATGATCTATGATCAAGCGGCAACGGTGCTTGTGCACTGTTTCTTTCTTAGAGGCGTAGATTTTGGAGAAGTTAGACTTCAGGTGCTTTCTTGGTGGTGTTAGTATTGCTACCACAAGGAATAGATCACCATAGCAGGGTTTTTCTTTTTTTGTAATTCTTTTTCTTTTTTGTTGTTTGCATCCATAATGCCATTAGGGCACTGTGTAAATTGCAAATGCTGGGTGTAAATAGTATCTCCATGATATTTATATATTCCCTTTGTCAAAAACGTTGCATATACCAGAAGACAAACTCTTTTGTGGTTGTATCATCTAGATACATTGGTAAGAATCAATAGGGTTTCCATTTAAATAAAACATGCTCACTTCTATTGGAACACTTTCCAGGGTTTTACAATTGTCTATGTTTGATATGTCATAACAATATCTGCACTTTTATGATCTACACAAGTAAGTAGTGGACATATTGGTTTTATTTTGTAGAATTAGGTGTACGAACTAGTTCACTAAATTACAAACTGACTGGAGAACCACGGACTGTGTTTAAGGACACCCTAATGACTAAGGATTATGAAAGAAGGGTCAAGAAATAACAATTCATTGAGTTAATTAGCTTTTAACCTTCAAAATTTGATTGCAAGCAATATGCACCCAACCATTATGAGTGGTGGTTTGCAATCTTTTTAATTGTCTCAGCGTGTGAAGACATATTTATATTGATACCATATTGAGTTGATGCACCAACCAATTAACCCAAAAGATTCAACTCATGGAGAAGCATATATAATATATTTTAACATTTTAATTTTCCTTTGTTATTAATAGGCTACTAAGAAACAATCATTTTTAAGATATCGATTTTTATCTGGACGGGAAGCGCCACAATAAATTTATTACCTCACTAAATCTGTATCTTCTTATAAAGTATACTCCCAATAAGAGTAATTTAAGTTTGTCTATCTAAACATACAGCCTAGCTACATCATCAACATACAAGGAAAACAAATAGGTGCCAACCTACCTATAGACAAAAAACTATGGGAGCCAAGCATGCCATTAGATCATCACAGTTTTTTTCCAGTGTAGATGTTTGTTTAAGTGAAAAAGGATGAGAAAACCAAAGGGTATCAACATTTAACTCAGAAGTAAATATTTCCATGTCATCATTGAGATCCATCCGACGAGAACCCATGATTTATCGAAGTGGGCGAGAGAACTAGGTGATATGTCAACAATTAGTTGAGATCTAATGCGGCTAAGCTAGGTGGTAGACTTTTTTTGACAAAGCAAATATATTAATATCACAAAGATACTAATTACAACCAACCTCTACAATCCCGAAATGTCTTAAAGGCATATGCACATAGAAAAAAGAAGCCAAATATTCCGCTACGGTGATCAAAACATTATAGATACAACACAATGCACCACCAAGACAAGACCCAAAATCCAAATTCTCCAAAAGCGAAGCCTCCAAGAAAAAAACAGTGCACAAGCACGGTCGTTGCCCGATCATCGTTCTTAATTTTCACCCTAGAGAAACTCCAAGGTCATAAAGCAATGCCTGTGACAAGGTCATTATTAGACACAACCAAGGTCTGACCTTAGATTTTCACCCTAAGAAATAAGACCATGTACTCCTCATGTACGTGCTTCCATCCCCGCTTGCCTATGTGCGGTGACCCATCATACCACTGCATGTGTAGTACACTATAGTCGTTGACATGACATACACAGAACACCGTTCTGTAAATATTACATCCCTCAGAGTGGTATAACAGAAACATTGCGGGTCCATATTACAAACATTCACACATTATTATTATTACAATACTAGAAGTTTAAGACTTAGGAAAGATTCAACTTACAAACCAAAATATAAAGTGTTTCAGCGGAATTTAAAAGTAGCAACTTCAACTAAGAGTTGAGCTCAGTAGCTTATTCTATATGGTTCATGCTGTTCGGCTCCGTCGGTTACTACTAACTAGGGTACTTAGTTTGACTCATTGCCATCGACACCATAGCGGATTTTGTAATCCACTCCTTCAACACCTCCTGACAGGTTAGGCTCCTCGTAGAACACATCTTCTTGGCATTCGGGTGCATACATTGGCGTGTCTTCAGGTTCCTCAGAGTCTAAGCAGAGGATCAAAGGAAAGGATGAGTAACAA
Organism: Avena atlantica; assembly: GCA_910589765.1. NCBI lineage: Eukaryota > Viridiplantae > Streptophyta > Magnoliopsida > Poales > Poaceae > Avena > Avena atlantica. The sequence continues at coordinate 44,957,610 of OU342737.1, forward strand.
CGTTACCCAACAAGTTCATTATATGCATGGTGGGAAGTTTGATGCTCTATCTACCACCTGAGACTATAAGTCCTTGGCACTATGCAATTTTTGTAAATCTTTCTTCAAACATTGATATTATTATGAAAATCTATGACCATCAGCCTTCACAGGTTGACCAGAACTGTTATGGAGTTCCTTTCCTGCCGCGTTCACAGATCCTTCCCGGAACAGGGAGTAACAAGTTACAATTCTTACACTCTGCAGATGTGCATCACTTTATCCATGAGAGATCAACTCCTTGTTGCACAATCGGGCGTACTTTCCCGTCCACAATTCCATGATGTGGGGCCCAGTAGGTGATCCAAGCCTATCACTGCCCCCTTCGCGACCTCGCATGCCTCCTTGGTGTACAACATTGCCCACATATTGAATTACGGCAATGGTTTGTACAGACCGTTAGATGTTAGAACTATCGTGGGACGTTGAGGGTTTCCACCCATATGCTGCATATCCTCTACGAATTACCAATTAATATGCACGCTACGAGTGATAACAGCCATGACCTGCACATCCGGCTACATGCGAGGGGAAGAAGATACAGCTGACTTCTCTGTCCCATTCCAAATCTCATGGTTAACGCGTGATATACGACGCTAGAACTCATGGGTTATTAAGTTCCTAACTGATCATTATTGTTGCAAATATAACCCTATGTTCTATTGCTCCATTATATCATCACTTAGGATGATACCTAAGATTTCTTTATTTTAGAAAATAATATTTTCTTTCTTTGGAGTATAGATGATAACACACAATCTTGCAAATACTTTGATAAAGACTCTTCAAAGGACATGAGCAAGTGATGAACTTGCCTTGTGATTGCAAGGTAGTGAAGTCGAATGCTTGCACTGGACCTTGAGCTTCTAGTTCTACACAACATCATTATTGCCCGGTACGAACAATATTTAAAGAAGCGAAATGATTATGCAAAGTAATGTAATGCATCATTTAGTTTTGTGTGTATTCTCCCCCATTATTTAAATTATATAAATTCTTTTCATAAATAAAGAATTTATAAATATTAATTTTTAATATTTATTGAATATTGTATTCCTTATTTTCTTTCATTTTATTTGAATTTTACTTATTTAATAATTCCTTTAAGAATTATCATTTATCTTTTAAATTCAAAAAAATATGTAAATTATTTGTTTAGTATTTTCTAAAATACTAAAATATTAGTATATAATAAAATTGATTTTTACTTATTTTTATCATCTTTCAATAATTTTATAAAATTCCATAAGGAATATATATGTTGCAAAATTCTTAGTACCAATTATATGCCTAAAATTTTATTCCATTTATTTAGATAGATTGAATTATTGTGAATCCAAAAAAAAATTATTTATAATTTTTGGATTTTTTAATTTTCATTTCTAGAATTTATTTAAATTCAAGGGCATTTTGGTATTTTCTTAATTATTAATTCTTCCTTTAGGTTGATGGGCTGGCTTTGGCAAGCCCATTGGACTTATTGGGCTGTTTGGCCCAAGTGGCTATGATCAAAAGGGCTTCCCGAAGGGGTACTGGTCCACTCAGTCCACTCTCTCTGTCTCTCTCTTGTTCTCATCTCCCTTCTCCCTCGAACCCGTGGGGTGCTGGCGCCGCAGCTGGCGATGCCCGCCGTTGTGGCCCTCCCTGGCCACTGCCGTGGTGCAGGGCAAGGTTGGCGATTACGCTGGTTCACCTCCTCCGCTTCGATTTGAGTTCGGAGCCTTCCTGTGGTCAGGTTCGTCCCGTTCCCGAACCCTAGGGTTTGGGGTTGGGTGCTGCCTTCGCCGCTATGGACCCTCTTGTGGTGGTGTGCGGTGTTCGTGTGCTGTTGTGGCCGCCGCCATGGCTGGTGAGGGTTGCAGCGCCCTCTGGGTGCTCCCCGTGCCGCAGCGAGCACGTCGGCCCTTCTGCTTCCTCTTCAATTCGTCAGCGAGGACCCCAGGTAAGTTGCGCCTCTTGTGGATCCTAGTTCGTCCTATCACCATGAATCCCTCTGTGTGTATCTAGTGGCTACCCCTGCCTAGTGCCTATGTTCTGATTAGGATTCATATCCTGATTAGGCTTCTTTTTCTGATTAGGTTTCATATCCTTTGTTGATCATATATATGATGATTTGGATCTAGTGGTGATAATCCCTTGAGCATGATGAATGGATGTTTACTGTGGATTATTGCTTATAGTTGGCTTTGGTGATGCTAGTGGCTTACCAGACTTATTCCAGTGGTAATTTGATATGGTTCAGATGATAATGTTACTGTAGAATCACTACTTGGAGATCCTAGTGATTTGAAAGTTCACCACTTTCATTACTTAGTTATTGACAGTGATTTGTGAGTGATGTAGTCACTGTATCTGTAATTGTTGGCTTATGGATTCATATACAGTTTGACATTAATTGGTCTCTTACAGTAATGTTATGTATATATATTCCTGGAAATGATTCATGTGCTTAGTACCAGGAAAATGATGCTTGGTTGTCTGTGAGTTTATCTGTGAAATCTAGATACACAATCTGCTTGGTTTTGAAGCTACTCTTGTGATACCATCCTAAAATGGCACACAAGACTAGGTTCTACTACTTGGCTTGATTTTGTTTATGCTTAAGATTGGCTTAATACCAAAGATAAGTTGAAACTTCTTTCTTTGAACCCCAATGCCTATGATGTTGGTCTGAGGCTTAGGGACTAGGTCCTTATATTGTTGTTCCTCATGGATCTGTTCTGGTAGTGATACCAGCTACTAATTCTTGAGTTAAAGTTGGGAAAAATGATTTGTAGGCTTATTAAGTTATATAGATCCATAGGATCTAGAAATTCTAAGGTGCTACTCATGTTTAAGAGATGTGCCTAGAATTCCAGATCTTAGCTATATTTATTCTTGGAATTTAAGATATGGCTTTATAGCTAGGATGAATGAGGTTGTTCTGAGATCCTGGTTGGATCTGTATAGTTTTCTGATGGCTTTTAGTGTTTAAAATCGTCTATGATGGATTCATCCCACTTGGATGAATACTTAGAAGTTAGATATAGAACAACACATGAATCTATTATATTGATATGATAAACAGATCATGTGATGGTTTTATATAACTCACCACAACAGTGGGTTGTTGTTGTGGTTGTAACTTGTTGATCTGGTGGCCTGATCTTGCTGGCTTGATCTGGTCCTTCTCCTGTTGCTGTTCCTACTGCTTATAGCTCCTGGAACTTGTCCTTGATCTTGCTATCCACCTTCTGGTTCCTGGTAGCTTGGTCTTGACCTTGCTATCCACCTGATCCAGCCCCTCCTTATGTCACCATCTTGGTGAGTTCTGAGATGATCTGGTTTGTGGTTTAGTTTGGTTGGTTTGGTTGTGGCTGGGCTGCTGGTGCTTGATATGTATGAGCAATGGAATGATGTGGTGGTGCTTGCCCACAGCTGTGTTGTGTGGTTTTGCTTGTGTGGCCTGTTGTAGCTGTGCTGCCATCATACACCATGCATTTAGCTGTGTGTGTTGCTTGTGTGCCTGATGCACCTTGTGGATATGCTCAGGGAATGATCTACCTTTTATCTAATTACATTTACCTGTCTGGTGAAACTTGCCCCTCTTGCTGTTTGGAGTTATTTGACTAATGGCTTAAAAATTATGAAAGATTTAGTTCTTTTATATTGGTGAAACTTGCCCCTAAAGATTACTCAGTGATGTAAACTTGAACAGTGCATCTCACTGTCACAAATGAGAGTAAAAAATATCTTAATCTTTTATTTTCTTTATTTTTATTTATTCTTTGTTTTGCACGTACAAGGCTTGGAGATTCAAGATTTAGAATAGGGTTTCTTTTTCTTTATAGAATAATGCCCTTGTAATATTTATTTTATTCTTTTGTAATTTTTATTTTATCCTTTTGTAATAAAGATTGTAATATTACTCAATATATAAATATTCTTCTTTTATTTCATTTACCATTGTAAAGATCCTTGATTACTTTTATAAGTTATATTTTGTAACTTATTTATTGAATAAAGATATGGAATGAATATTCATTTTCTGGATTATGTTATATTATTTAAAGTTTGAGTTACTAAATGTTATTGCTTAATTAAATGAGATTACTCAAACCTAATTCTAATTCCTTTTAAATTACAATTCTAACACTCAAGTTTGAATTCAAATTTCATTTCCCAAAACGCACTAATCCATAAAGATCATGTCAAAGTTTATAACGACCATTCTCCAAGGCTATTCCTAAACTTAAAGAGTGAAAGAAACTTTGATCACTTTAGGTTTTTATTTGGTGAAAAATTTACCAACATTTTTACAGATGAATGCATGCAATTGCACAGATTCCTAATTCTACCCTTCGTGGGTTCCTAAATGCTGGGATGTTACAGACTTCCCCCCTTAAATTAAACTTCGTCCCGAAGTTTGTTGAAGTATAGCTGAACAGTTCGCAGGGTATGTTCCCATTGTACGTTGCAGTATTTGATTGCCCTGTTCCTCAACCTTTTCTAGTTTTCTTCCAAAATTTTATAGGGTTTCTCTACATAGGTCAAGTCTGCTTGTAATTCTATCTCTTGATGTGCAATCGCATCATCCAGAACCTTCAGACATTTCCGGAGTTGTGACACATGGAAAACATTATGAACTTGAGCCAATCTTGAGGGTTACTCTAAAGCATAAGCTATAGTCCTGGTCCGACTCAGTATCTTAAATGGCCCGACATATCTTGGACTCAGTTTTCCTTTAACTCCGAACCTTTTAACTCCCTTCATTGGGCTTACCTTCAAATATACCATGTCTCCCACTTCAGGATGCCATGATCTTCGACTTTGATCAGCATAACTTTTCTGCCTACTTTGAGCTATTTTCAATCTGTCTTTGATTTTATCAATGATATCTTGTTTTTCCTTGATATAGTCTGGTGCAAACTCTTTGCTACTTCCAGGCTCATACCAACATATTGGTGATCTACATTTCCTTCCATACAGAACCTAATATGGATTTGCTTTTAGACTACTCTGATAGCTATTATTGTAGGAAAATTCTGCTAATGGTAGATGAAACTTCCCATGTACCTCCAAAATGTAATGCACAAGCCCTTAACATGTCCTCCAGTATCTGATTGGTCCGTTCCGTTTGACCCCCTGTCTCTGGATGATAAGATGTGCTAAAATCTAACTTTGATCCAAGTGCTTCATGTAATTGCTTCCAAAATGCTGAAGTAAACACTGATCCCCTATTAGTTACAATCTTTTTGCTTACTTACAATTTATTTGATGTAAACTTCTACTAACTTCTCCGCATTATAATTCTGAGTTACTGGGATAAAATGTGCACTTTTAGTGAGTCTATCCACAATTACCCATATCATATCCTTATGTTTAGGTGTCATGGGAAATCCTGTGATGAAGTCCATACCTATTTCCTCCCACTTCCATTCGGGAATTTCCAAAGGTTGCAATGGTCCTACTGGACTTTGATGTTCATCCTTCACCCTTTGGCAAGTATGGCATTCTGATACATCCTTACCAATGTCTCTTTTCATGTTATTCCACCAGAATAGTTCCTTTAGATCCATGTACATCTTAGTACTTCCTGGATGTATAGAATATGGTGTTTCATGTGCTTCCCTGAGTATGACTTCACGAATCTCAGTCACATCTGGAACACAAAGACGATCTTGAAACCACAAAGACTCATAATCTCCTAAGTGAAAAACTGATGTTTGCCCTTGTGATATCCTCCAAATTTCTTCAGCAATGAAAGGATCTTCTTCTTGATGTCTAAAAAATTTATGCTTAAGCTCATTGTACTGCTCTGCAACTACCTGCATAGTAGCTAATCCTCCAAGAATCTTTGTTCTAATGAATTGAAGCTCTAATCTTTCCAAGTCCATCTGTAACTCTTTTGGTAGATCTCGATTGCTAGGTTGAATATCTGCACTTCTACGACTTAAAGCATCTGCTACAACATTTTCTTTTCCTAGAGTATAGTTGATTGTTAAATCATAATCTTTGATTAGTTCCAACCAACGCTTCTGTATCATATTCAATTCCTTTTGGGTGAAGAAATATTTGAGACTTTTATGGTCAGTGTATAACTCACATCTGGCTCCATACAGAAAATGCCTCCATCCTTTCAGCGCAAAGACTACTGCTGCTAACTCTAAATCATGAGTTGGATAGTTGACTTCATGTGGTTTTAGTTGTCTTGAACCATAAGCAATCACTTTCCGATCTTGCATTAGTATACAACCCAAACCTTCTTTAGATGCATCACAGTATACTGTAAAGTATTTCCCCGTTTCTGGAACTGCTAGGATTGGAGCGGTAGTTAACCTGGTCTTCAACTCTTGAAAACTTGCTTCACACTTCTCATCCCAATTGAATGGTGTATTATTTCTTAACAATTTGGTCATTGGTACAGCTATTTTGGAGAAACCTTCAATGAATCTCCAATAATAACTAGCCATCCCCAAGAAACCTCGAATTTGTTTCACATTGGTTGGTGTAGTCCACTCTAGTACTGACTGAACTTTGGATGGATTTACAGCAATTCCATCTTTACTGATCACATGACCGAAGAATTCTACCTCATCTAACCAGAATTCACACTTACTGAACTTATCATAAAGTTTATGTTCCCTTAGGGTCTACAATGCTATTCTCAAATGATCTGCATGCTCTTCTTTATTCTTGGAATAAATCAGAATATCCTCAATGAAGACTATAACGAACTTATCCAAATATGGCATAAAGATTTTGTTCATCAGATTAATGAATATTGCTGGTGCATTGGTCAATCCAAATGGTACTACCAGATACTCATGGTGTCCATATCTTGAGACAAATTCTGTCTTTGGAACATTCTCTGGTTTAATATTTATCTAATAGTATCCAGATCTTAGATCGATCTTAGAAAACACTCCAACTCCTTTCACTTGATCAAATAGATCTTGAATTCTTGGTAAGGGGTACTTATTCTTTATGGTAACATTGTTCAGATTTATGTAGTCTCCACACATCCTTCTTCCACCATCCCTTTTATCCACAAAGATCACTGGTGTTCCCTATGGGGATACACTTTCCTGAATAAATCCTTTTCTGGCTAACTCATCAGTTTTCTCTTTGAGTTCTTTTAATTCTCTTGGTCCCATCTTATATGGTGCTTGAGCTATTGGTGTTGTACCTGGAACTAGATCAATAGTGAACTCTATCTCCCTATCTGGTGGCATTCCAGGTAGCTCTGCTGGAAAAACATCTTGAAATTCATTTACTATAGGAATGTCTTCCAATTTGACCTCTTTCATTGAGTTCAACTGAAGTTCCACCATGATATGACTATGCTTATCTGCTTGGTAAACTATCCTTGCTCCACTTGGAGTTTTGATTGAGACAGTTTTCTCCTCACAATTTATCTGAGCCCCATGTTCAGTCATCCAATCCATCCCCAGCAATACTGCAATTCCTTTCAAAGGAATCACATAAAGGTCCGCAAAGTATGTACAACCACAAATCGAGATAACCTGATCTTGTTTAATGTAGCGTACAACTACATTCCCCCCTGTCGTCACTATGGTCATAGGAATTTCAAACGTTGACCTTCTAATCCCGAATTTATCACAGAATTCTTCAGAAATGAATGAAGTAGTTGCACCAGTATCAAATAGAACTTTGCCGGGATTGGTAAGGATATTGAGCGTACCTATCACTACATGATCCGAGTTATCCACCTCCTCTAGGGTTGCGCAATCCAGCTTCCCGGTAGGTCTGTTCCTCTTGCCATTGTTGTTCTTGCCATTATTTCCTCCTCGATTGGGTTGTCCACTTCCTCCACTGGCTTGTCCTCCTCCCTTGGTAGGACAACCACCTGGTGGTTTGCTCGGACAGTCGGGCTTGATATGCCCCTTCTGACCACAACTGTAACAGATAACTATTGGCTTTTGCATTCCCTCTGGAAATGCCCTGGAATTCCACAGTTGTTACAGATAACATTCCTCCTAGGATTGGATTGATTTCCACCACTGCCCTTGTTATTGTTATTATTACCATAGGCCTTGTTCTGAGGTTTGAACTCCAAAATGGGTTTAGGTTTACTTGCCTGAATTATCTTGGTTTCCTTCTTGGCTCTCTTCCTCCTATCCTCTTGGACATTCTTATAGTAATCTTCGAAAGTGATAGCTGCATCCAGCAACTGCTGATAAGTTTGCTTATTAGCCAACCTTAACTGCATCCTCACAAATGGATTTAACCCATGTAGGAAATGTTTCTTCTACTTCTCTTCTGTGTTAACATCTTCCTCAGTATAACGAGATAGTTGAATAAACTTACAGATATACTTCATGACACTTGTATATCCCTGCCGAAGCTCCTCAAATTCTCTTCGCTTCAACTCCATAACACTTTCCGGAACATGATATTCACGGAATCTCTGTTTGAACTCCTCCCAAGTGTACTCCCTTCCTGGATGTTGCATGGCTAACTGATTTCCCACCATGATGCTGAAGGTCTTGTCAGAAGATGAGTTGCATACCTCAATTTTTCCTCATCATTACAACCTACAGTCTTCAGCTTTCTTTCTGTATATGCTAGCCAATCTTCTGCATCCATTGGTTTAGGAGTTGATGCAAAAGGTAACGGCCTTGCATTTTGGAAGTCAGAAAGACTCACTCCTCCACCTTCAGGTGATCTCTGATTCCCAGCTCGTCCCAGAAGCTCTTCCATGAACTTGTTCTGGGTCTCTTGCATCATTTGCATACACTGCATAAATTTCTGCTCCATTAACAGCCTCATTGGTGGAGGTGGTGGTAATGTTCCCTGATTTCCTGCATCTGCATCGGCCTTCTCCTTGGCCTCACGTTCCATTCGCTGTTGTTCAGATTCGGTCTCTACACCCGTATCCATGACCCCCTAGTCCTGCAACATAAAGCAAATACTCATAGTTACATCATGCACATGTGTTCTGAGCTCGACTTTACACACAGAACTAGTCACACAATGAAAATCCAAATATGCATTTCACATATTATACATTACAACATCTTAATAATACAAAGTCATTACAACATATACCATATAGGTATAATCACAACACTACCTTATTTATCTAACTACCTTATTTTCTTGAATTCCAATACATAGTACCCGATACTTCTAAATAGCCGCATGCTTCTAGTAATAACTACGCTCATCATACATGTCTGATGTCCAACCGTGATGACGTGACGTTCGTCGCACAGTTTGTGGAACAAATGGCCTTCCAGAAGGAACATAATAAGTATCTGAAGTGTCAGGACTTGAGTCATTACTCAACCTGAGCGCATTGACTCCCTCCATCTTAGCTGAAAAGTCTTCAGAAACATATTCAACATTATCTCCCACTTGCATCTCCTGAGCTTCATTTCTTGAGTCGCCAACATAATACATAGATCCTGCTGCTCCCCAGGTGCTCCTTTGGGCAAGATAGTTAAACACCGGATAATGTATATTCCCTGGGTTTTGAGAAGTTGTTGATGATTCAAACACTCTCTCCTCAGAATCTTCTTATTCATCCTGATTATCTATGAACATGGAATTTCTACTATTGTTACTAGGGTTAATTCTTGCACCCATCCAGCTAGATTGTCCAACATTTCTGTCAGAACTATCTATGGACATCTGGTGTGCATGGGATCCTTCAGATGATCCAATTCTCCAACCATCAGAATTCTCAATAGGAAGTTCTGAATCAAAACCGTCCTCTGAACCCTGTGGTACTGCATAACTCATATCTAGAGTAGGATCATATATAGGTTCAGGCCTTGGTGAATAAGGATATGGTGTAAAAGATTCAGGATCTATTGGTATATCCTGAAAGATAGGTTTTGCACTACTACTTGCTTCCTTCTCCGGCTGGAATGCTAACTGCTTCCTCCTTTCTGGATCAGTTAGATCCTCTAACATGACATTTTTATCTTCGACAATCACTTGATGTGTCTTATAAAAAGACGCAACAAGTGTTTGGTATCTATCCATAAACTTGGAAGCTAACTTAGGATTCTTCTTAACCAAAGTAAGATGATCCGGTACAGGCTCCGAGTCTATAGAATCATGAGGTATCACAGAAATTGTGCTACCTTCCAACTCCTTGGCTTTATGCTCCCGGATATTAGCTATCGCCTCCACAACAGCAACATGATATGCTGCTAAGTGACTCCTACCTTCACCGATAGGTAGATCATGATATAATCCAAGCTCCTCTGGGAGTTGGATACTCACACGATACTTGGATAACATACAACCATCATAATAGGTTATGGTGTTCACTGGAATTCTAGTTGGACAACTAAAAATCTTTAGAAGTTGACAAAGTTTGTCTGTGAACGATCCTTGATAATCATCAATAGTCTCCTCTTTCCTTACGAAAGTCTGTTTTGGAAACTTTGGTGCCATAGCTCTGTATATAAGAAAAATATTTTTATTAATAACCAATAATATATTGCATCATAACAAAGAATTATCACAGTAAAACATATACCAGAATATTCTCATTTGAATAACCATTATATTTCTTTTAGAGAATTCTTTATCCTTGCTACACACTCCTAAGTAATACCCTTTACTATGTTTCCAACCTAAGGTCAAAGCAATTTGCTCTGATACCAACTGCGGTGACCCAGCATACCACTGCATGTGTAGTACACTATAATCGTTGACATGACATCCACAGAACACCGTTCTGTAAATATCACATCCCTTAGAGTGGTACAACAGAAACATTGTGGGTCCATATTACAAACATTCACACATTATTATTATTACAATACTAGAAGTTCAAGACTTAGAAAATATTCAACTTACAAACAGAAATATAAAGTGTTTTAGCGGGATTTAAAAGTAGCAACTCCAACTAAGAGTTGAGCTCAGCAGCTTATTCTATATGGTTCATGCTGCTCGGCTCCGTCGGTTACTACTAACTAGGGTACTTATTTTGACTCGTTGCCATCGACACCATAGCGGATTTTGTAATCCACTCCTTCAACACCTCCTGACAGGTCAGGCTCCTCGTAGAACACATCTTCTTGGCATTCGGCTGCATACATTGGCGTGTCCTCAGGTTCCTCAGAGTCTAGGCAAGGGATCAAAGGAAAGGATGAGTAACAACATTACCCAGCAAGTTCATTATATGCAAGGTGAGAAGTTTGATGCTCTATCTACTACCTCAGACTATAAGTCCTTGGCACTATGCAGTTTTTGTAAATCTTTCTCCAAAGATTGATTTTATTATGAAAATCTATGACCATCAGCCTTCACATGTTGACCAGAACTTTCATGGAGTTCCTTTCCTATCGCGTTCGTAGCTCCTTCCTAGAACAGGGAGTAACAAGTTACAATTCTTACACTCTGCAGAGGTGCATCACTTTACCCATGAGAGATCAACTCCTTGTTGCACAACCGGGCATACTTTCCCGTCCATAATTACATGATGTGGGGCCCAGTAGGTGATCCAAGCCAATCACTGCCCCCTTCGCGACCTCGCATGCCTCCTTGGTGTACACCATGCCCACATATTGAATTACGACAATGGTTTGTACAGACCGTTAGATGCCAGAACTATCGTGGGACGTTGAGGGTTCCCACCCATATGCTGCATATCCTCTACGAATTACCAATTAACATGCACGCTATGAGTGATAACAGCCACGACCTGCACATCCGTCTACACGCGAGAGGAAGAAGATACAGCTGACTTCTGTGTCCCATTCCAAATCTCATGGTTAACGCATGATATACAACGCTAGAATCACTGATGTCATGGGTTATTAAGTTCCTAACTAATCATCATTGTTGCAAATAGAACCCTAAGTTCTATTGCTCCATTATATCATCACTTAGGATGATACCTAAGATTTCTTTATTTTAGAAAATAATATTTTCTTTCTTTGGAGTATAGATGATAACACACAATCTTGCAAATACTTTGATAAAGACTCTTCAAAGGACATGAGCAAATGATGAACTTGCCTTGTGATTGCAAGGTAGTGAAGTTGGATGCTTGCACTGGACCTTGAGCTTCTAGTTCTACAAAACATGAGTGTTGCCCGATAAGGACAATATTTAAAGAAGCAAAATGATTATGCAAAGTAATGTAATGCATCATTTAGTTTTGTCTGTATTCTCCCCCATTATTTAAATTATAGAAATTCTTTTCATAAATAAAGATTTATAAATATTAATTATTAATATTTATTGAATATTGTATTCCTTATTTTCTTTCATTTTATTTGAATTTTACTTATTTAATAATTCCTTTAAGAATTATCATTTATCTTTTATATTCAAAAAATTATATAAATTATTTGTTTAGTATTTTTCTAAAATACTACAATATTGGTATATAATAAATGCTATTTTTATTTATTTTTATCATCTTTCAATAATTTTATAAAATTCCATAAGGCATATATATGTTGCAAAATTCTTAGTAAAAATTATATGCCTAAAATTTTATTTCCTAATTTATTTAGATAGATTGAATTATTGTGAATCCAAAAATATTTTATTTATAATTTTTGGATTTTTTTTAATTTTAATTTCTAGAATTTATTTAAATTCAGGGGCATTTTGGTCAATTCTTAATTATTAATTCTTCCTTTAGGTTGTTGGGCTAGCTTTGTCAAGCCCATTGGGCTTATTGGGACGTTTGGCCCAAGTGGCTATGATCAAAAGGGCTCCCCAAAGGGGTACTGGCCCACTCAGCCCACTCTCTCTATCTCTCTCTCGTTCTCATCTCCCTTCTCCCTCGACCCCGTGGGGTGCTAGCCGCAGCTGTCGATGCTCGATGTCGTGGCCCTCCCTGGCCACTGTCATGGTGCAGGGAGAGGTTGGCGATTACGCTGGTTCAAATCCTCTGCTTCGATTTGAGTTCGGAGCCTTCCTATGGCCAGGTTCGTCCCGTTCGCGAACCCTAGGGTTTGGGGTTGGGTGCTGCCTCCGCCGCTACGGACCCTCGTGTGGTGGTGTGCGGTGTTCGTGTGCTGTTGTGGCCGCCGCCATGGCTGGTGCGGGTTGCAGCGCCCTCTGGGTGCTCCCCGTGCCGCTGCGAGCATGTCGGCCCTTCTGCTTCCTCTTCAATTCGTCAGCGAGGACCCCGGGTAAGTTGCGCCTCTTGTGGATCCTAGTTCATCCTATCACCATGAATCCCTCTATGTGTATCTAGTGGCTACCCCTGCCTAGTGCCTATGTTCTGATTAGGGTTCAGATCCTGATTAGGGTTCTTGTTCTGATTAGGGTTCATATCCCTCTGTTGATCATATATATGATGATTTAGATCTAGTGGTGATAATCCCTTGAGCATGATGAATGGTTGTTTACTATGGATTATAGCTTATAGTTGGCTTTGGTGATGCTACTGGCTTACCAGACTTATTCTAGTGGTAATTTGATATGGTTCAGATGATAATGTTACTGTAGAATCACTACTTGGAGATCCTAGTGATTTGAAAGTTCACCACTTTCATTACTTAGTTATTGACAGTGATTTGTGAGTGATGTAGTCACTGTATCTGTAATTGTTGGCTTATGGATTCATATACAATTTGAGATTAATTGGTCTCTTACAGTGATGTTATGTACATATATATTCCTGGAAATGATTCATGTGCTTAGTACCAGGAAAATGATGCTTGGTTGTCTGTGAGTTTATCTGTGAAAGCTAGATACTCAATCTGCTTGGTTTTGAAGCTGCTCTTGTGATACCATCCTAAAATGGCACAAAAGACTAGGTTCTACTATTTGGCTTGATTTTGTTTATGCTTAAGATTGGCTTAATACCAAAGATAAGTTTAAACTTCTTTCTTTGAACCCCAATGCCTATGATGTTGGTCTGAGGCTTAGGGACTAGGTCCTTATCTTGTTGTTCCTCATGGATCTGTTCTGGTAGTGATACCAGCTACTAATTTTTTAGTTAAAGTTGGGAAAATGATTTGTAGGCTTATTAAGTTATATAGATCCATAGGATCTATAAATTCTAAGGTGCTACTCCTGTTTAAGAGATGTGCCTAGAATTCCAGATCTTAGCTATATTTATTCTTGGAACTTAAGATATGGCTTTATAGCTAGGATCAATGAGGTTGTTCTGAGATTCTGGTTGGATCTGTATAGTTTTATGATGGCTTTTAGTGTTTAAAATCTTCTATGATGGATTCATCCCACTTGGATGAATACTGAGAAGTTAGATATAGAACAACACATGAATCTATTATATTGATATGATAAACAGATCATGTGATGGTTTTATATAACTCACCAAAACAGGGGGTTGTTGTTGTGGTTGTAACTTGTTGATCCAGTGGCCTGATCTTGCTGGCTTGATCTAGTCCTTCTACTATTGCTGTTCCTACTGCTTATACCTCCTGGAACTTGTCCTTGATGTGGCTATCCACCTTCTAGTTCCTGGTAGCTTGGTCTTGACCTTGCTATCCACCTGATCCACCCCCTCCTTATGTCGCCATCTTGGTGAGTTCTGAGATGATCTGGTTTGTGGTTTAGTTTGGCTGATTTGGTTGTGGCTGGGCTGCTGGTGCTTGATGTGTATGAGCAATGGAATGATGTGGTGGTGCTTGCCCACAGCTGTGTTGTGTGGTTTTGCTTGTGTGTCATGTTGTAGGTGTGCTGACATCACACACCATGCATTTAGGTGTGTGTGTGTTTCTTGTGTGCCTGCAACACCTTCCAGATATGCTCAGGGAATGATCTACCTTTTATCTGATTACATTTACCTATCTGGTGAAACTTGCCCCTCTTGCTGTTTGGAGTTATTTGACTTATGGCTTAAAAATTATGAAAGATTTAGTTCTTTCATATTGGTGAAACTTGCCCCTAAAGATTACTTAGTGATGTAAAGTTGAGCAGTGCATCTCACTGTCACAAATGAGAGTAAAAAATATCTTAATCTTTTATTTTCTTTCTTTTTATTTATTCTTTGTTTTGCAGGTACAAGGCTTGGAGATTCAAGATTTAGAATAAGGTTTATTTTTCTTTATAGAACAATTCCCTTGTAATATTTATTTTATTCTTTTGTAATTTTTATTTTATCCTTTTGTAATAAAGATTGTAATATTACTCAATATATAAATATTCTTCTTTTATTTCATTTACCATTGTAAAGATCCTTGATTACTTTTATAAGTTATATTTTGTAACTTATTTATTGAATAAAGATATGGAATGAATATTCATTTTCTGGATTATGTTATATTATTTAAAGTTTGAGTTACTAAATGTTATTGCTTGATTAAATGAGATTACTCAAACCTAATTCTAATTCCTTCTAAATTATAATTCTAACACTCAAGTTTGAATTTAAATTTCATTTTCCAAAACGCACTAATCCATAAAGATCATGTCAAAGTGTATAACGATCATTCTCCAAGGCTATTCCTAAACTTAAAGAGTGAAATAAACTTTGATCACTTTAGGTTTTTATTTGGCGAAAATTTTACCCACATTTTTACAGATGAATGCATGCAATTGCACAGATTCCTAATTCTACCCTTTGTGGGTTCCTAAATGCCGGGATGTTACACTATGCTCTCGCTATAAGTCAAGAAACACCAAGCAAAGTCCTTATCACCTCGAAGACTCAGTTCTCCATTATTAAATCTCGGATCTCAGCTGCCATGAAATTATCTGCCACCATTTTTATCATGAAAATCGAAACACCAACATGTACCACAATGACAATAAGGCAACAAAGCTTCGCATCACACCCTCCTGAAGCCACATGGCCAAAAATAGTGGTGCACACGACCAAATCCCATCTGATCGAGCAGCCTACTAGCATCAATCACCAATGAATATCTCCAGCGGAGCCTTCCAGAACTCGTTCCCGGCCAGATAATTGAGGCCAGGAATCAAGCATAACATCATCTTCACACAAAAAGAACCGCCTCCTTTATTTAAGCCGAGCAAGAAGCCGCCCATGCCACCAACCGTCTGCAAAGGAGCCGACGAACCGGACCGCCATTGACCTCGCTGGAACCGGCGCATACTGGCCGATGCACACAGTGGCCGCCATGACCCGTCGCCTAGATCGGACCTAGGTCGGGCTCGCCGCTATTGCACTCCATGGCAGCATCACCTCGGATGGCATCGTCGAGGATTTGCCTCACCCGATTTGTCATCCCCAACGCAAGCACCATAGCGCCACCTCCTCCGCATCCCACCAACCGCACGCGCTCGTCGCCGTGAATCTCTCTACCGACGCATAGCTGCCTCGTCCCTCCTCAGCCCTCCGCTTTAGGCGAGACGGGGACGACAACAACTATGGGGGTCAGAGGGAGGTGGCGGTGGCTAGCTTTTTTGGGGGACCTCCGGTTCTGGCTGCGCATTCGGTTAATTTGGTTAAATCGGTTCGGTTTATACAGTTTTTCAATAAATATGATTTTAATACTTCAGTAAATACAGTTTCGTATAAAAATACGGTTCGGTTTCGGTAATAACCAAACAAATTCGGTTCGGTTTCGGTAATAACCTAACTAACCAAAGTTTACGCGATTTTTGAAATAACAACAAAGTTTTATAGACATTTATTTCGGTTATGTATCTTTTATAACCCAATTGAATGTATTTCAAGAGAAATAAATAAAAGATAAAAAAATTATAGTTAAATAAAAAATTGAGAATTAGTAAGACTTGAATTCACGACCTACACACCAGACAACAATTAACCACAAGGTCAAACCACCACAATGAAGCATTTTTCTTTCATAAAATCACTTTAAACTCTATATAATACATACACGTGAAGTTGGACTTTGCTTAAAACGATAATTTTTTTGTTGTGCTAGGCTAATCGGTTTTATTTGGTTTAACCATGGTTATTTCGGTTATAAACTGAAATAACCGAAGTGCATTCGGTTTGCATATTTGCTAACCGTAACGTTAACCACAAACTAGAAAAACCAAAAATTCACTTTGCGGTTAGGGTTTTTTCGTTTCACCTTTTTGTTTCGGTTATGCTTCCGGTGCCACCCGAGCAGGGGTGACACGGGAGGGAGGGAGCGTCCGTGTGGAGGGAAGTCACCTTTTAGTGGAGTAACGTAATTAGCGGGTGTCTGAAGTTTTTTTTTTTGTACTTTTCTTAATACGATAACCTATTTTTCTAGTGGCCAATTCAAAAATCAGACGAGCCGTAGTAGTATTTGGGCAATACTTTGCTGGTCTTTTTTTACTAAGTTTGTGGGCGCGCTATAGACGTCTGCCTTTTGCTGTAATCAGATAAAGCTAATTGTCGCATTGATGATTTGATGTCCTCTTTAGAAATTGTTCTTAGTGCGCATCGATCATTTTAGTCGACTAACTTTTAAAGGAGTACTCTAGTAACTAATTGTCGCATTGGTGATTTGATGTCCTCTTTATAAATTGTTCTTAGTGACTAGTATTAATTCTTTTTGGCTGAGTGACGGATTTGGACGTTGCCGAGCCGAGCACATATTCGCGGCCGGCGTGCAAGCACAGGAGGTGAATGCGAATGGTGGTGGTGTGTGTGGCCTGGTAGCGTTCATGACAAGGGCGACGGGATGGCGATTGTGCATCGATCAATTGGAGGATTGTTTTTCACCCTGAAAGATGCATGCAAGTTGGGTTTGATACCGACAAAAAAACGTGGGTGAGCGACACACCTGAATAAAAACGTCTCTGTAGGGAGCTCTCTATAGCGACACACCCATCCTTGCCTCTCTATCATCTGAATCGGGCAAAATTTGTTGTAATTGAGCTTGTTGTAGTAGACAGACAAAAAATCATCGTGTTAAAGCCTCACAGGACCAGCACACCAGAATAACAATCATCGCCGAAGATGACAACCATAGATCGGAAGAGACTGGTCTCAAATCACACCGATGAATACGGAAAACGATTGGATCCCAAGAGATCCGCCGAACACACGTGTTCACGCACCCTCCGCCAATGCTATATACACCATCGGAGCGAGGATATGACGGGAAAGACCTTATTCTGACTTCAAGACGCAGCCGCCACCACAATATTCTAAAAAAGACACCGAAAAATACCAAACAAAAACAAAAACCCTCCCACCAACGAGAGACCGTGATCCGCCGCACCTCCAAGATCCTAAGCCCACCAGAGACGGAATAGACTGGCAGTATCGCTGGCAAGGGGTCAAAACCCTAGATGAGTTTCGCTGGTCGCTTCCCAATCGCTGGCACTGCCCCTCAGGTACGTATATGTATGTCTTTATCTGATATATAATGTATTAAGGAATTAGTGTTCTAGCTCCTCGAGTCTTAAATATAGACTCGTACATACTAGTACTCCCTCTGAGCCTACTACGAGTTAGTTGATTTTATTCAATTCAAATATCAATAAATATCTATATTTAAGATATACTTCTCTGTTTTAAAATATAAGATATTTTAGGTTTGTGAAAAAAATGCATCTAGACTTATTTTAGTGTGTAGATTCACTCCAAACATGAGAGAACCTACATACTAAAAAAAATCTAGATACATTTGCTTCATAAAGCTAAAACATCTTATATTTTGAAACGGAGGGAGTACATACTAGTATTCCCTCTGAGCCTACTGCGAGTTAGTTGGTTTTATCAATTCAAATTTCAAATAAAATATCAATAAATATCTAAAAGTATTCACCCTCTATTATACTAAGTAGTATTGTCTCAATTCCTCAAAAAAATAGTATTGTCTCAATTGACTTATAATCAACTATTTATTATTGGACTTACTTTCCCACATTGTTGCATTTTTTATTCATCTAGTGCAAGAAAATATGAATAATTTCACTCTCAAAGTTCAAAATATTTTAGAATTTTGCATGAATCTCAAAATAAGGTTGATGGTTCACGTTGTATGACTCATAAATTTCTCAAACATGACTAAGATTTGGCAAAATGAGTTAACTTATTAAAGTGGTTTTGCTAATGATTGGTCCCCTAAGGATTTTCCTTTTGATTTTTGACATGTCAACTCCGAGAATGGTCATTTTTTGAGGATGAGATCATGTGCAAGATTAATATTTAAAAATTTACAAAAATCAGTAGTGATGGTTGTTGCTCTGGTCCTTTGGGGCCATAGCAAGCCGATTTTCCATCTTTCTTCTACAACAACCTATACTATGACGAGTTTTACCCGGCTCCGGTGATGGAGCGGCGAGTATGGAGGCACGACTTCAACTCGTGCTAGTGTCATAGTCGCCGCTAGATAGTCCACTGATTTATTTGTATTTATATTACTTTTGACATTCTTTATACTGTCGTTGATGATTATTAATAAATGAGCTAATTTCATGGGACATACAAATACTTGTCCATTATGTGCAAAAACACCCAAATACTTGCAACTTGGGGTCTGGTGGTACATGAACTTGTCCATTAGGTGAAAATACCCCTAGAGCTAATTAGGAACTCCCATGTGGCCACTCTAGCGTTGGCAGGCCACACGTTGGCTGTTTTGTGCTTAACCCCTAGAGAGCCAAGGATTAACAGTCATCACCCACACTCTTCTCTCTTCCTCTGCCCCTCCCTATGCTAGACATCACAACGGTGATTTAGGGTTCCACCACAGCGGTGGTGACGGAAGGAGGCAAAGGATGGCGCAGTCCAATGAGTCGTCGATGGAGAGCACCAGGAGGTACCCTTCTCTTGCTCGCCAACCAGCATGGATAAGGGTAAATCCCACCCCCTCTGGTTCTGCATCGGTGGTGCGGGTACGGTTTGCAGCGAAGGAAGATGCAAGGCGGAAGTAGAGATGGAGTCGGAGAACAGGGCAAAGTGGATGGAGCTTCACATCCTATATTGTATTGACAATAATTGGCTCAGTTGTATCTTCACTTCCATGTAGAAGCACTTGCAATTCATCATGTGTTGACTCTTCATGTGGTGGGCTTCTATTGAGAATTGCATCAATCCTCAAACCTTTGAGAAAACCTGTGTGATCAACCATCAGAACTAGTACCTTGTGTTCATGACAGCATTGCAAGGATATCTCTGTCCTCTTTTATGCAAACAAGACCATCACTAAGAGAATTTCCATGCTGACTACAGTACACACTGAGCTTCTCATCCCTATGATATCCCATCTCACTCAGCAACTGGTCAATCCAATGAATAGACCAAGTCTCAGTGCAGTAGTGATCCCAATACTCAATTGTAGGTCTTATGTAACGAGGATTTTTCTTTAGCAAACCACAGAAAAATTCATTGTGCTCCACTCCAATAGTAAACATGGTGGCATTACTTCCTGCCAAAACAGAACACAAGCATTATAAAAAAATCGGATGTCACAAATTCATATTGAAGAACACTTTAAATTCAGTCAAAAAACAGGGCAGTGCACCATTTGTAGTTAGATAACATCACACCTATAAATTCATCACAACAAATAGGGAGCTGATATCATATATTACTACTCTCTCCTAAATTATTTCCACATTTACTTTCACATTTGCTACTCATATTCAGTCAAGAAGTATCAATCAGAAAACAGAAAAACATGACACTTCTTATGTCTATTCGGTCAGAAAACAGGATATCTTCATTTGCATCAAAGAAAGTGATCTTCTAACGAAAAATCACAACTTTATGCAACAATTGATGTACACGAACTAAATCCATCCGCTGGATTCACCAATTTCACAAATTTGTGCCACTCCCCATGAATCCATGAACATCGGCATGAACAGATGCAAAAAAATTGGACAAATTTCTATCTACATGCTTTTCACATCACTGCAATCCATGCCAAATCGGATCGTTTGTACCATGTGTAGCTCCATGTTTGCTCAGACGCGGACGACGAAATGTAAGCTGATGAAGACGACGAACCGCAACGGCGTTGACTCCACATAATCGGGGCCTCTGGGATTCGGGGCCATGTTCGGTCGCTCACTTTGAATATGCCAATCAACGGGGCTGGCGTTGACGGAAATAGACGAGAGAACAGAGAAAGGGAAATGACGCGCCATACCGTAGTCAGGCGGATCCTCCAGGAACGGGCAGAGATGAAGGTACGGCGGCATCACGGAGAAATCAAGGAGAGCGGCGAATTCGGTCGACGGTGATCGTCGGCATGGAGGAAGTGGAAAAAAGGAGACAGTTAAAGAAGTGTCGGTCTGCACGCGTGGTAATGTTGGAGCCGATGTGATTTATCGGGGACCTCTCCATAAATTTTCGTCGACCAAACACAGATCGACCCGGAGGTATTTGCACATGATAGACATGTTTATGTACCACCTGACCGCAAGTTGCAAGTATTTAGGTGCTTTTGCATCTAGAGGACAAGTATTTGTATATTCTACTCCCTCCGTCATGGTTTGGAGGACGTCTTACAAAAAACATGCGTTTCCAAAACCCCTCTCCTTCTAGGCGCGTTAGACTTGATCACAAAATTAATGTCCTCTTTTTGGTCCCCACTTTCTACTACATGCAGCCAAGAAATTAATTCTTCCATGCAACTCCACCAATGCATGCGTCTAAACTCCACCAAATCTAGCCCTAATCAGCATCCACCTAGGTCCCAACAATCTTTTTAAAACGCCCTCCAAACCGTGACGGAGGGAGTATGCAATTAGCTCTTAATAAATCGGTGAAACTTCCAAAAAGAGCTACTACAGTATTGATGAGAGTGTGATATGATTAGGGATGTCAAAACGATGCGCCGCCGGCCCATTTATCACCACATAGTTTTTTATCTACATGTTTTCTTTCGGTTTGTTTCAATTATTAGAGTTTGTTACAACTAACTAGAAATAAACGACAGTATACGGGATGCCACTTAGAGCCTCTCTAGCAGTACCCGAAAATAGCAAACCGTAAACGTCCGAGTTCGGGGCGTTGAATCTATGATTCCCTGCTTCGTGGGCAGCGGCGCCGAGCAGTCCCTATAATCTGGAACCGCAAAACAGAATATGTGCGGTTCCGATTTACAGGGACTGTTCGGCGGGGTAAACTGCAAACAAAACCGTAAACATTGTTTCGAAAACAAAATACAGTTTGGACAGCAAATGCGACAATTTTTTAAATCAAATAATATAACACAATAGATCGTCCAAATTACAATATTCAATGAATCAAATTACAACAATTGTTCAAATCAAATAACATAACAAATAAATGAATGGTTCAAATTACACACGTTTTACAATTACAATAATTTTTTGCTGGGACACCACCTTTTGCCGGCTAGCATCCAATGGTGCTCGATGAGATCATTGTTGAGTTGGAGATGAGTGCTTGCATCTTCAATTTTCCTATGGGTCTTCAACAAAAGCTTGGATGTGGTCGGGGTTTCTTTGTGGTTGCACACAGGTCCTAACATTATTGTAAAATAACTGCAAATTTAAATCTTTTTCATTTTTGATGATCATGTTGTGAAGAATCACACGACATGTCATGATGTTGCCCAGGGTTTTTTTGTCCCAAAAACGGGGCCCAAAAACAATGGCAAACCTTGCTTGCAAAACACCGAAAGCTCTTTCAATGTCCTTTCGGCATGCTCCTTGAGCTTGTGCAAAATTGGCCTCCTTCTTGTTTCTCGGAGTTTGGATAGTTTTAACAAATGTTGACCAAGCCCGGTAGATGCCGTTGGCAAGGTAGTAGACCATGGTATAATCATGTCCATTGGACTTGAAGTTGCAAGCCGGGCTTCTCCATCAGCTAATTTTCCAAACAACGGAGATCTATACAATACGTTTATATCATTGAGTGATCCCGGCAATCTAAAGAAGCAATGCCAAATCCACAAGTCCTACGATGCCACCACCTCAAGCATAATGGTTTGATCATGACTTTTACCACAATATTGCCCATGACATGCCTTCGGGCAATTCTTCCACCGCCAATGCATACAATCTACACTTCCTAGCATCCCCGACCAACCTCTTTTATCATTTATCGCTAGCAACCTTTGCACATCTTTTTCATTTGGGGATCGAAGATATTTGGGCCCAAAAACCTGAATGACCATTTTGACAAACATCCGGACACTAGCAATAGTGGTATCTTCTCCAATGTGAAGATACTGATCCGTATAATCTGTCGGGATGCCATACGCAATGACACGCATGGCTGCCGAGAGTTTTTGGTAAGCACTAAATCCTATGGTGTCGACGGCATTTCTCCGGCAAGTAAAATAGGGACAATTTGCTTCGCAAGCTTGTACTATGCTCACGAATAAATTATGGCGCATCTGGAACCTTCTACAAAAGAGATGTGACGGGTATGTTGGTACCTCAACGAAGTAATCTTGCATGAGCATGGCGTGGCTGAGAGCTTGGTTCCGCGGGATGCAAGCGCGACCGAACTGCAAACCGCGTCGTTGGCGCATGAAGCCGATCTTGTCTTGGATCTGCTTGGCGGCAAGGATCATGACCATCATCTCCGTGTCGTCGTCGTTAAGCTCCTTGAGGTCCGAGTCGAAGGAGGACGACGACGAGTCGTCCATCAAGAACTCCATGGTCAGCGAGGTCGACACCTCGTCGCCTAGCTTGCCGAATCCGGTCGCCGCGCGAGATCCAAGCTTCCGCGGACGCGGCGAGGTGCGGGTCACTCGGGCGTGGTGGGCATGTGGCAGCTGCGGTCTAAATCTATAGCGGCTGTCGGCGGCAGCAGCGGCGCGGGCGAAATGGATTTGGGGAGAGTTGGGGAGGAAGAAGATAGGGCCGACTGAAACTTCAGCGCGCCAAAGCTCCCGCGCGGATAGAGGTTGCCGCTCGGTTCGCCCTCTCGCCCCGCGCATCATAGGTTTCGCGGACGAT
This sequence comes from Avena atlantica, assembly GCA_910589765.1. Lineage (NCBI taxonomy): Eukaryota > Viridiplantae > Streptophyta > Magnoliopsida > Poales > Poaceae > Avena > Avena atlantica. The sequence continues at coordinate 44,981,400 of OU342737.1, forward strand.
ATTTGGCGCGCCCCTTAAAACTTTTTTCAGGCCGGAGTATTTACGGACGCTGATCGGCGTGCGATTTTTTCGGGACACCAATAAACGGTGGTTATTTTATTGTTTCAGGATATTTAGCTAGCGTGCAGTGCTAGAGATGCTCTTGGATTCGATAGAACATTTTTCTACTGCTGCATAAATTTACTACACCGAAGATCTCATCAGGTACAGCCCCATTCCCTCGGCACCATTTGGAGCAACAGCAAAGATTCGACGCCTTGGAATTCCCCCGATCTGGCACGAATAATAATGCGTCCAGGTGCTACGTACTGCTAGGCCGGCGCTGCCAAAGCGAGAAACTACCCTGGCTTATGATCTTTTGGACGGGCCACCAGACGGCGGTATACTGCACTGCACGGGATCGGGAGATGAACAGGACTGAGGAGTGACACCAACGTCCAACGGCCAAGCTCACCCCAAGAGACGGACGTGTGGTGTAGGGCCAGGAATTCTACTAGGTCCAAGTCCAAAGAGTGTAGATAAGAAAGGCATGCAGTGCGTCGCTTCCAGGACGCCCAATTAGACAAACGGACGCGGCCCTCGTCACATGGGACGCGGCCCCGCCGTTGCCCGGGGCCGTGCGCGCAGGAGAGCTCGCCGTGCCACCACGCGTCGGGCGCTGCCGCCTCCCAGCATGCAGGGCCTATCCCCGGAGCCCTCTCTCGAAATCTCCTGTTCGCGCACCACCGGAGGCGCAGCAGGCAGGGAAACAAAGTCAGGGAAGGACCAGCTGCTCAGCGCTATCCGAAGCAGCAGGCCTGCCTTTCGATCGAAAGCGACAGCGCTATGCGAGGCACTGGCACTGCCGTCCTGCGCGCGCGGCCGCACAGGACATGCCGCCTCCGGCCCCAGCGTACGTACGTAGCCAGGGGCCGCACAGGACATTGCACCTGGCCTGGACGTACGTAGGCCGCATGGATCGCACAAGGCAGCGCGGGCACGTCCTGATTGGGTGAGTGGCCGGCCAGGACCAGGGGTGGCAGCGGCAGCGGCACGTACGCCAGCCCAGTGCACCGAATGCCATGCATTGCCGTTGTAGGCCGTAGCTCGCGTGGCTGCGTAGGCTGGGGGTCCGGCACCCATAGTTGTGCTGTTGCTGTGGATGCCTTTCTACCGCTCGATCGGTCATTCCATCGCCGCCCTAGCTAGGCTCATCTGATGGGTGTCCACAGGAGATTGGACGGGCACGCTTAGCTAGCTGTAGATCAACACCACTCACACACATGTATTGCCTTTGCTGCCGTGATCACCTGGCCTTTCCTTTTCCCGGAAAGAACAAGCAGCTCCTTGTTGCCTGCCTCTGTACGTGTATGATCAGGCGCAGATCGCTATTATAGTAGAATTCAGGAGAGCCCGCGCGCGCGTGCCGCCGGCAAGAGAGGGTACTGCCTGTCGACTGCCTGTAGGTTACATACATGTAAAGTAGGTCACGCTGTCACGTGAAGCCAGGGACGCGTGTGGCGTGGCGATACCATGGGCACTGCGAATAGGAACCCTACGGTTTCTCTTTCTCGATCACTTCTCTTGCTGGTGCGTCCAGCGTACTACCACGGTTAGCATGCATGCACTTGATTGCCTTGACTTGGTCGTCGGTGAGGCCGGGCGGGCTGTCGACCACGTAGCCGCAGGTACAGTTGAGAGAGGGATCGGATAGTAAATTAGGGCATCTTCCCGGTGGACCCATCTGGTTCGTGCGTGTCGTTCGGACATGTGCGCGGCGGCCAGCGCGGTGACCTATCCTGGCAAATGTGCGTGGACTGACTTATTCATACATCAAATTTGGGTCTCGATTGAGTCGACCCAGATAGCGCGCTTGTCCTCATGAGTCCTTCCTTTATCTTTGACGGTCCCTCCCACCAGGGGAACAGAAATCACACCACTTCTCCCTCCAAAAATCCTCTCCCAAATTTTCACTAGCGGGAGCGGCAGGTAAGGCGATGGATCCCGCCGCCATGGCCGATGCTACGCTCTCCGGCGTTCCCACCGCCAAGAAGCGCGGCCAGGCGAAGAAGCTCGCCAAAGACATGACATCGACAGAGAGGAAAGTTGAGTCGGGGAAGCGCGCTGACCGGGGGATCGCGGCGAGAGCTCGAGCCATCACTGTCAGGCTTGAGAAGGAGCGCCGGGATAAGAACAAGCGCTTCTAGGCGAACCAGAACATGGTCGACGCCAACGAGCTGGCAGTGAGTGCTACCAGGTGCGCCGTCAACATGATCAAGCAGGAGGCGATGACCGCCGCTTTCGGCGGCGCCGTCTGTTTCGATGGCGTCGCCGCTCTTCCCGGCATGTCCTCTACTAGCTCCGTCACTTCCACGCCTACCGGCCGGCCACCAGCTCAGCCCAGGACGCCAGGGCCGCACACGACCTCTCTTGGAGGCCAAGGTAGGAACACCCCGCTCTCTCGGTTCGTCCTTCCCCGCACATCGTTGTCGGAGGCAGGAGAGCCTGCCATCGACCTAAACCGCACTCCAATCACCGCGGACGCAACCCTGGAGGCGTCGACGAAGCGGCGGTCCATATTTGCCGCTAATATGCCGACGCCAGTCAACCTGTTCAGTGAAATGCACGCCGAGGAACGGGCCACCGATGAGATGGTATGGTCACCACATTTCTTCGCCATTCCCAGCACACTGCCCCTGTCACTTTATGATAGCCAACTTGGGTGTAGGATTTCGTGGCCAACGACGGTGAGGAAACCATGCACGACATGATCAACAAGGGTGGCAGGGATATGCTGACTACGGAGAGACCTAGCAAGATACCCAGCAGGAGACATAGCAGGCGCAACAGGAGACCCAGCCAGATGTCTGCAACATTGCGGACGAGGCATTGTTTGGAAACGATGGAGCTTTTATGGCCGAGGGTGTCACGGCCGCGTCGTCGGCCTCTTTACTTGCGGCCTCAATTGTCGACGGCAAGAAGCTGAGCCAACAAATCGGGGGCTACACCCCGACCGAGGACAAGCTCCTATGCAGGTGATGATTGGGTTCCTATACCAATAACATGGTTATTGCAGTACTTGTAGTAGCAAATATTTAAAGAGTTTGTCCCGATGGGAGCTCGGCGAACACGACCCCGCGGCCATGTTGTCAATGCGGCCATGTTCGCACCCAAACCATGATTTGGAAATAGTCTACTCTATAGGTTGATAGGATAAATGAATTTAAGATGATTGTAACAACTACTACTTGGATTGGAAGAAAACTAGAGCAAAAGTAAAACTAAAAAGAGTGAATGCAATGAGATGAAATATTAATGCTACGATTCCTCGAATAATATTGTGTATACCAGTGTGTATGATAAGTGCTTATGGAATGGCTATAAACTGCACTTGTGGCGGTCCCTCAAATACTGTTGTCTCCCACCGTTGGTAAAGTGGCAACTAGACAACTCAATTGTCCACACCCTCTTCGGACATGGGTCATCTCGTAAGAGAATAGTATATTAAGGTAACAAGACCAATCAAGGTAAACCAGAGGAAATGCATTAAGTTCTATGGACAACCATACTCCTAAGCAAGTAGTGTGCTAGTCACAAGATATCCCGCCTGTCACTTTGGGGTCAACATGCAATTCGCAACACTACACCTATATATATCATGAGTGATCTTGGGGGAACTCTGGGGGTTACATCCTAAGCTGCTATTGCCTCTGCAAATCACTTGTAGCAAATAGTCTATTAGTTCTACCCATGGAAGAGCAGAGACTAATGATAAGTTTTGTGACACACCGTGAATCCCTAGTAAATTCCTCAACAATGGATTGGACGTCTCCAATCACTAGAATAATATCATGAATAGAACAATGTAAAGAGAAAGCACAATCATATTAATTAACAAAAACACACCACACTTCAATTACTTAAATCGTCATAAAATTAATAAAAGGGGGTTCAAGCCATATTACAACCCATCACGAGAGACCATGATGGGGAAGGATGAAGGAGTAGTGGCGATGGAGATGGAGATGGTGATGATGGCGCGGAGATGGTGGCGTCGGCGTGGTAATGGCGGTGTCCTCCTTCTCCTCCTCTTCTTTCTTGGATGGCTTGATGGTGTTGATGGAGATCTTGATATTGGTGGAGCTTGAGAGGCTATGGAGGCGACATGACAGCATGGCGCTGCCATGGAGGCAGTAGATGGGATCTAGATCTTGTATATGGTTGGTGGTGGCTTCCTCCTCTCTTCTTTGACCCCCCTCCTTTATATAGGCTTTTGGGGTGCCCTAGGGTTTCCCCCAATACCATCATATGACTTAGGGAAGGTTCTGGATCCTGTGAGGGCGAAATCCCGTCATTTGCGACCTTTTCTTCAGCCATATGGCCGCAACTGTATGGCGGGAGCAAAAGCTCCGGTCGTATAGTTGGTCGTTAAACCTTCGGTATCTTCAGTGTTTTGGCCGCCATTTCTTTATATAAACTCTGGTTTGGGCATTCTTGGGCTCGTTGGATTCGTCTCGTCGAGGGCTACAACCCCATGGTATTGGATATTTATTTTGAGAAGTTGGAAAAAAAAATCACTTTTTCCAACACCTCAAATGGCTAAGTATGTTCATGTAGTTCCTCCATACTATACTCTCTTTGTTCCTTTTTTCTTTGTTTTATCCATAATTATCATCAACACATACACACATGTCAAAGACAAGAAAGAGGGATAAAATTATACCTAAACTACTAAATGTGCAAAGCTCATATTGAATGTAATAAAAACAAACCATCATGCATATCAGGCATAGCAATAGTTAGATGGAGCATGATATGATAGGCAATGACACAATTTATATAGCTAAAAAGTGTTTTATTATCACAACCCTCAACTTACCTAAGCTAGATCTTGCTCGTCCTCGAGCAAAAGGTATCGATAACTTAATGGATGTGATCTTGCTTATCAATGAAAATCAATGCACCGTGTTCTTGTTTTTCCTACAAACTTAAGGCAAGAGTGCACATTTTCATACAAGGCAATATAAGCTCAGTTATATTATTCCTAACCACCAGAGATTAGTCAAAAACTTCTATGCCCCATGTCCAAGTTAAATCTAGCTTGCAAGTAAACTTGTGATCCTTCTATACGCACTTTATTCCTTTTTTTTGTTTTTTTATTTGTATAAGGCAAAGCTAAACACGGTTAGTTGACAATCATAAATAGAGATAGAGTTTTCCAATGCTGCCCACTAATACAATCTATTAAAGTTTCTCAAGTGCAAACTTCGATTGTTGAACTCATGGAAAATCTATTCTTAGTAACGAGACCATGCCAAAAGAGTCGTATATGTACAATTGAGACTGTGTAGACTAGGAAGGTTATAACTGTGAGATTTGATACGTCGGAAACGTATCTATATATATTTTATATTCCATGCTTGTTTAGTATCTACTTTGCTTTGCTTTGTCTACACTTTGAGGTGTTTTTATATGTTCTCTGGTACTAACCTATTAAGAAGATGTCGTCGTGCCAGTTGCCTGTTTTCTTCTGTTTTTGGTTCCATAAAGGCAGAAAATCAATATTCTCGGAATTGGACGGGACAAAAGCCAAAGTCAATATTTTACCATGGGGAACACGGAGCCAAAGTACAAGACGGAGGGGAGGCACCAGGGGGCCACACCCCCTGGTGGCGCGGGCTAGGGTTAGTCGCGCCTGGGGGGTGTGACCACCCTGGACGCCCCATGCCTCTCCTATTCACCTATAAAACCACCCGATACATAAACCCTAAGTACCCGATCAATATTTTACGAAACCGTCTGTAGTCTCCGCCACCATCGTCCCTAGATCAAGGGGGATCTGAAGCTCTTCCCGGCACCCTGCTGGAGGGGAGATCATCCCGGAGGCCTTCTTCATCATGCCAGCCTCCGATATGAAGTGTGAGTAGTTCCACCTTGGACTACGGGTCCATTTAGTAGCCTACCATGTTTAGATCTTGTGAGCTCCGTTCATGATCAAGATCATCTATTTGTAATCATGCATGTTATGTTTGCGGGGATCCGATGGATATTGAGATTACTATGTCAGATTGATTAATGGTTTTGTCTTATTGATTCTATCATGTATGTGTTGTTTGTGATCTTGCAAGCTCTCCGTTTCTAGTAGCTATCTTGGCCAAGTAGATGCAAGTGACTCCAAGAGGGGATATTTATGCTAGATAGTGGGTTCATGCCTCTATTTAATCTAAGGGAAGTGACCGAAATCTCTAAGGTTGTATATATGCTGTTGCCACTAGGGAGAAAACAACGGTCTCTTGTTCATGGAACAAGTGGATTGTTTACCTTACACACTTTGCTCAAAGAAGTTATTTGTTGCTTGCAACTTAATACTGGAGGGGGTTCGGATGATAACCTGAAGGTGGAGTTTTAGTCATAGATGTAGTTGGATGGCGGTCTATGTATGTTGTTGTATTGCCCAATCGAATCTCATAGGCTCATGAATGTCTAGTATTGCATTGTTATGCCTTGCTCAGTCCTGTCAATTGCAATTTGTTTACCCAGCATGCCATGTTTGTTTATCTTAAGGAGAACACCTCTAGTGAACTATGGTCTCCGGTCCAATCTTTACCACTTATACACCTCGCACTGTTAGTGTTGCAAACCACTATTACCTTCCACACCATACAATTAATCGTTTGTTACAGCAACCGGTGAGATTGACAACCTCACTGTTCGTTGGGGCAAAATCTTGAGTTTGTGTTATGCAGGTTTCCAAGTTGCTAGCAACACATTTGATATGTTTCCTTCCTCCTATTGGTTCGATAACCTCGGTTTCTTACTAAGGGAAGACTTGCTGTTGTGCTTGTCACACCTTGCTCTTGGGGTCTCCCAACTAAGCGCTACCACGCGCCTTCAACATGTTTTCTAGCACCGTTGCCGGGGAGGCTAAGGACGTCTTCACAAGGGGAGTCCTTCACAACCTTTCTATTTACTTTGTTTTTGTTTTGCTTAGTTTCTTTCGTTTGTTTTTGTTTTGCTTAGTTTCTTTCTCTTATCAAAAACACAAAAAATTTAGTCCTGCTCTAGTTGCTACCATGTCTGGTTTTGGTCCAATCCTTGTGTCACCTATGGAAAGGATCTTTACTTTCAAGCAAGGAAGTGAAGGAAGTTTCAAAGAAGCTTGGTCTAGAATCTCTGCTTTACAAAGGGAAACTGAGCCTAAGATGAGTCTTAGCTTGATTATTAATATTTTCTATAGCAGTATTGCTCTTTGTTATAGATATGCTTTGGATGATGTAGCTGAGAAATATATTTTTCGATGTACTGAGGATAAAGCTTTGGATGCCATAAAGAAGTTGATTATAATTTATAATATTCCTAGCAAGTCCGATTCTTCTTTTATAGACATTTATGCTAGGTTGAACACTCTTTAGACCTGTATAGTTGCTTTGAACAATTGCTATAACATGCTTAGAGAGTACCATGGTTATGTTCCAATAAATTCCGAGCCTTCAAAATGGTTTCCTATAATAAAATTATCTATAAATAGTGAAACTTTTGATGCTCGATGTGATATCATGTCTGAATTTTGCCTTATGGCTAAAGATATATATGAGTCTTTGGGGACTTTCTAAAGGAGTAGACAAAATATCTATTACCAATAATACAACTTTATTACCCATTGGAATAGCTAAAGGTGTGTTTACAAAAATCTCAGGAAAATGGTGTCTACTGATTATTTTGTTATTGAATGTGTAGGAAAATGACAAATTACACTTGGAAGATCCCTGCTGAAACACCTTGAAGCAATAATAGATGTGGGAAAAGGCATTATGCATTTTTATTATCCAATAAGCAATCACATATTCCCTAAAGAGAAGAAGAAAGGTAAGAAGGGAAGGGGCAAGAGAGTTGGTGTTAATGCTTCTTCATTTGAAAATACTTGATTCTTGCTTCTTGTGCCTAACTTAAAGGCGTTAAAGAAAAGTACTTATTGGGAGATAACCCAAAAAATTTCTTGAGACTTGAAAGTTATTACTTCAGTAATGAACTCTTCTTATCCTTTTTGTTTGCTTTTTGTGCCAAGAATAACCTCTAATGAGAGGGAAGCAAGATTTGGGAGTTGTTGTCGTGAAACAGATTTTTGTGCTCCACCGTAAATAAGTCGGATTGAGCTTATATTTTCTGAATAAATCCCCCAGTATGTTAGCTAACTTTCGTTAGTTCAAAACTATTTGAGTTGAGCAATAGAAGGTCTTCGAAAAAATTGGTTTCTACCTATTGGTCTGTTTTGACAGATTTTTTCCATTATTTGCATTTGCTTCTTATTGATTCCTTTTTGGGTTCTTTTTGGGAAATTCAGATTTTTGAGGGAATTGCTATAGTATCTTGTGTTTTTAGTGAAAGTTTTTGCTGTTCTAAATCTAAACCCAAAGGTCTATTATCTTTTGAATACACTAATGTTGCTAATGAAGATTGTGTGAAGTTTTGTATGAAAGAAAAATTTCAGGTGTAGAGAGAGAATGATGTAGTGAGATGAAGAATGGACAAAAGCTCAAGCTTAGGTATGACACCCCGTGTCACCCCAAGAAATGTTCAAGAAGTACAAGCGTCAAAGCTTGGGGATGCCTTGGGCATCCCCTTCTTCATCAATAAAAGGCTCAGGTCTTTCTAGACACTTCATTTTTATTGTTTCATGCACTGTTGTGTTGTTCTTGGAGCGTCTTAGTTTTCGTTTTAGTTTTCTTAGTTTTCTTGAATAAAGTAGTTTGGACCCCCGTTCTCGCTGTGTTGTTTCAAATAAGTTGATTGGTGTTGGAGAGGAGTAGAAAGTTCTTACTTGAGTAGTACAAGAGGAGCTTGCTTTGACTGTGACTTAGAATTTATCATGTCATGCTAGGTATTGTTTTGAGCTTATGCTTTGTGATTATTGCTGTACCATGACTTGTTCCAAACAATTGGAATTGCTTAGTGTGCCTTGAAGGAATCATGTGTTGTTTTAGCATACAAAAGCATAGTATTGTGGTATTCTCCTTTGATGCTTTGTTTGGGTTGACTTGGCACATGCTCACACCATGTTATGACTATTAACAAGTCAACATGGCCTCTATAATCATCTAGTCCTTGACTTGTAGTACCACTTTATGCTTTGATTAGTAATGTTTTGTCGCTCTGCATGATTATGGCCATTATTGCTCTCTTAGTTGGTCGCTCCCAGTCTTTTGCTAGCCTCCACTTGTATGAGTAATCTTTACTCATGCATCCAACTCCCAAGAAACCAAGTTATTCCAAAGTGTCCACTATAAATTCCTATGCATGGTGTGTTACACCATTCCAAGTATATTCTTGTTTTCATCTATCTTCCAATTAAAAAGTATTTTGTTATGTGAAAACTTAGTGATTAAAGCTCTCACGAACTTGATGGCATAATTTATTTTTTCTTGACCCTAATAAACTTGAACCATTGTGTCATCTATGTTGTATATGCTTGCACTTATACGTTGGAATTAGCAGAATCATGCTGTCATGGGGAACGTTTTCAATATTGCACTTGTACTTTGTACACAGTTGATATCATGATCTTTGTCTATGGATGTCGTCGGTGTGAAATAAAAGGGGAGCTTGTAAGTCCATGGAGTTATATGTGTGTGTTAGATAAACGCCTCGGCCGCTAGCCTAAGCCATGCCTAATCATGGTGGAAACTTATAGCATCACCATAGTGACATCTATGAAGCATTCTTCTTATAAAAAAGATTGAGAAAAATAAAAAAAATATGAGAAAAGAGGAAAGAGAGAAAAAAGCACCATATTCCCGTGGTAAATAAGAAAATTGCAAAGATGCTCATTGTCTGCTTGCCTTGTCATTTTGATTATGGGATAGCTCCTGTATCATATGCAAGGGGTACCCGTTGGCGGTTCTCTATGATACACATGTACTTACTATGACAAGAACTTGCAAGTAACTAAACTTGAGTAGCATGAGGAGCGGCCCTCGTATTCAAGGCACATGAGATTGCCAACTTATACTTTGTCAAGCATATACTCCATAGTTTGTTCACTTTAACCTTAATCACTTAAAGATGCCTATGATAGGGGAAATGAGGGCAGAAAGCTAACAAGTACCATAATTTTTGGAAATTCTTTTTGAAACTTGAAATCCCTGCTTCCCTTTATAAACGGGTCTTTCTTCCACCATTATATTGAGTCTCCACCTTCTACTTTTAGGCACCAGTTAAGAGATCATACTTTCCATTCTTAGTTCTATGTGCATTGACCCAAAACTTATTGATTGTTGCATATTGTTGATATTTCTTGTTCTTGTGCTATTTGTATCTAGTCACTCTTATGAACTTTGAAGGTGTCCTATGCATCTATTTGCTACTCCATGAGGGACAAGTTGATTTCCACTATGCTATGTTTTCTGTGTGTGAACCAGACAAATGTTTTTCAATGCATGTTATTCATGATCTTTATTTGTAGCCTTTCTTGTTGCATGCATAGTTACTATGTCTTACTGTTAGAACTCCATATTTCATGTTCATGTTTAGAGGTTTTTATCCCAGCTTTCAATGCATGCAAATGGTTTGATCTTGATTTTTGATGGTGAATGTCACCTCAAAAATTATTCTTTTTATCACTTACCTACTCGAGGACGAGCAGGAGTTAAGCTTGGGGATGCTTGATATGTCGGAGAAGTATCTATACTTTTTGATGTTCCGTGCTTGTTTAGTATCTACTTTGCTTTGCTTTATCTACACTTTGAGGTGTTTTTATATGTTTTCTGGTACTAACCTATTAACAAGATTCCATAGTGTCGGTTGCATGTTTTTTTTCTGTTTTTGGATCCAGAAAGGCAGAAAATCAATATTCTCGAAATTGGACAGGACAAAAGCCAAAGTCAATATTTTACCGTGGGGAACATGGGCCAGAGTACAAGACAGAGGAGAGGCACCAGGGGCCACATCCCCTGGTGGTGTGTAACATCCCAAAAATACTAAACTTGGATCATCAAACTCTAATCATCAAAATTAGGGTTAACAAAAACTTTTCTAAAATAAAAATATGAAAGCATGCATGGTGTATGCATTTCATTTGGAATTCTTTTGAACCACCTTGTTTGTGTGTTCCTTTGCTTGTAAATGGATTCTTAGGTGAAATAAACATCATCTAAACAATTCCCAAACTTTTCTCAAAGACAAATAAATCAAAACAAATAAAATAAGGGAATGGTCATTTTGACCAATTTAACTCCCATGCCTACTTTGGCTGTCCCAAACATTCAGAACTTAACATAAACTTTTCTGGATCTTTGCACCCCTTGATTGTACTCATAACAAAGTATCAATGACCACTTTGTGATCATCCAGAAACTTTCAAATGCACAGTTTAAATGAAAGTTCAAAATTGAATCTTTATCATATGAGAAGATCCCACTTTTTCAAAAACCACTCAAACAAGCCCAACTTTCAAAACCCAAGCATCTGCAGACTGACCAGCACCAACCTAGCACACCCACCAAAAATCTTTTCAAAATTCAAAACTTCTTACGGCCATTTCATCAAACACTTTGCAGACACAAATCATCAAAATCTTAAACACTATTGTGAGCAGCGATTGAAGCCAACCATCTCAGTAGATCATCTAGCAAGTTAAACCAAGCACTAGCCTCACTATAAGCTAGGCAATGACATCAATGGTGAACAGCCGAAGATCACCATGCCACCCCAGTGGAGACAGCAAGCTAGGAAGAGATTTAGCCGTGCCAACCTTGTCTGGGAGGCAGCCCATCGTCCATCGCCACTCCCTGTCCCAGCCGCGAGCGTTGCCACACCCTGCACCACACGCACGGACCGCGCCCTGCTCGCTAGCAACCATGCCGAGCATGCGCCAGAGCGCCATGCTCGACCGACGCCCACAGACCGCGCGCCGCCCTCGCCGCGTGCATACATGATCGCCACCAACCCAGGAGACCGCCAGACATCCCCATTCTCCGTCCCATGCCGCACAGCCACCGCTCGCCATCGAAGACGCCGCCTCTGCCACGCAGAGCATCGCACGTTCCAGACCAAACCGCACCGCCCCTACACGCGCATTAAAGCCGTAGAGCATCGCCAGGAGACCACCAAGCGATCGCCACCGCCGGCCATGCCTCTAGCCGCCCATAGCCATGTTGCCACTGTCGCCTGCCCATCCCGTTCGGTCTCGTCGTCACGACTATAAATAGAGGCCACCCCCAGCCGAATTGAGCACACCATCTCACTCCCCTCTCCTCACTGATCATACCAACCCGTTCCCGGAGCAAGGCGAGCAGCACTTCGCCAGAATTTCACCGGAGCCTGCCGCCGTTGGAGAAGAAGGGGGCCAGCGATTGGAGCCACCCCAGGAGAAGCTGCCGGTACCAGGAGGTTCGCCGTCGTCGACTTCGTCGTTCGCCCGACTCGCTGACCCTCGCCTGAGCCCCGGTGAGACCCCAACGACCCCCACCTGCCGCGCTAGGTTTCTGCCTCGCCGGCGTTGCCCAACGTCGACGATGACCCTTAGCCGTTGGATTAGAACCAGATCGAACGCACCACATCGACCCATACCGCTTCGCACCCCCCTATCTCACTGACGCGTGGGGACATCGACTTAACTAGTCCGCGTAAGCGTTGTGCTTAGCAGGCCGGCCCAGTATCGCTTCCCGCGCAGCCCAGTTATTTGAATTTAACCTTTTTCATTTTATTTCAAACACACTTATGTACCCAGTTTCAAAAATCAACCTAGGTCGATTCAGTGAACCAAATTGAATGAAACCAATTTTGTTAGAAAGTTCTGGGAATGCTGAATCCAAGCCCGTTGGATTCAAGTCATTTGGATCTATATATCATCCATGGTAAAAATAACAAGGCTGAAGCTTTTCTGCATTCAAACATTTTTCAAATTTAAACCATAATAGCTTTTGAGTTGATTCCAACTCTCAAAAATCACATTTAACCATACCTTTCAGAATATATAAAAATATATAGTTTTACTTATAGAAATAATGACCAAGTAATAAAAGAATGCCATATAAGCATTTCTAGTCACTTTATTTAATTAAAAATAAAAGGTTAAACCTTATTAAATTGTGACACCACTTTAAATCACATTCCCATGGACTAAAATATGTGGTGATGACATGTGTCAACATGATCCCATGTTTGGTTTGGAGAATATTAAATCTTAAGTAGTTTTTCAATAAGTAGAAATTACTTTTCCAAAAATAAAAGGAATTAAACCAAGCTTTGATCTTGTAAGGTTAGTAATGATGCTAGATCATCTATAGGACCCCCTTTTGTGTGATGATTGCAAGTAGTTAAGTATTGTTTGGTGATTGTGCACCTCGTATTTATTCATAGACGCTAGTACCGACCAAGGATACGAGGAGGAAGGAGGATACTACGAAGAAGAAGCCGAGGAGAACTTCAACCACTGCTCTGCACAAGACAAGCTTATACTGATATTGATGCAAGCCTTACTAATCAAGTTGACCTATGCAAGCTTATACTGATATTGATGCAAGCCTTACTAATCAAGTTGACCTATGCTAGATTATACTGATACTGATGCAAGCCTTACTAATGAAGTTGACCTATGCAAGCTTATACTTGCAGTTATGCAAGCTAACACTTGCAAGATACTCTACTTTAGCAAGCCTTACTATACAAGTTAACCTTGCAAGCCTAATACTACTAGCTAAATGTGCAAGCTTATACTTGGCTAAATGTGCAAGCTTATACTTGCAATTGGGAAAGCTAATACTTACTTGCTACTATGTCAACTATATGCCTTAAGCATATGTGATCATATCCACTTGATAAACCAATCCTAGTTTTATTTGCAAGCCCTCTACTTTATTTCTTTATCAAAGCTTTAACTTAGAGTTGACTTAAGTGACCCGTAGATTACCGAGTGGGCCCGAAGTATATCTCTCCGACTTGGGAGGGACAAATCCCATCTCGATACATACAACCCAACAGGTACTTTCCGATCACCTGAGAGACACCTTTATGATCACCCTCTCATAGGATGACGTTTAATGACCTCAAAGCTTTATTTCGGTACAAGGGAGTTGTATTATCTCATGGTCTAAGGAATACAATATTTGACATAAGAAAAGCTTCGCAAAGATGAACACGATGACACGATCTAATTGCTTCGCTTAGTTTGGGTCTGTCCATCATATCATTCTCCCAATGATATGATCTCATTATTAATCGACAACTCATGTCCATGGTTAGGAAACCTTAACCATCATTAATCAATGAGCTATTCCATAGAGGCGTACTAGGGACACGGTGTTGTTCACAAACCACACAAGTATTAAAGTTTCCGCTTAATACAATTCTAGCATGGAATATAGACATTATCATGAACAAGAATTATAATAATAACATCTTTATTATTGCCTCTAGGGCATAATTCCAATAGTCTCCCACTTGCACTAGAGTCAATAATCTAGTTTACATTTGGCAACAATCTCACACCCATGGCACTGAGGTGTTGATCATGTTTTACATGTGGAAGAGGTTTTGTCAATGGATCTGCGACATTCAGATATGTATGTACTTTGCTAATCTTCAGATCTCCATCTGCTATATAATCTCGGATTATATGAAACTTGCGGTTGATATGCTTGGTCTTTGGATGATATCTTGGTTCCTTAGCGAGTGCTATGGCGCCAGTGTTGTCACACAATATCTCCAGTGGGTCCAATGCACTTGGAACCACGCCAAGCTCAGTGATGAAGTTCCTAATCCAAACTCCTTCACTTGACGCTTCTGCAGCAGCCATGTATTCCGCTTCTACTGTAGATCCCGCGATCACGCTTTGCTTGCAGCTTCTCCAGCTCACAGCTCCTCCATTCAAAATATACATGTATCCTGTCTGAGATTTAGAAACATCCTTGTCGGTGTCGAAACTAGCATCGACGTAACCTTTTACGACGAGCTGTTCATCACCCCCATAGACTAAGAACATTTCTTTAGTCCTATTTAGGTACTTTAGGATGTTCTTCACGGCTGTCCAGTGTTCCACTCCTGGATCACTTTGATATCTGCTCGTCAAACTAAGAGCATTGGACACATCCGGTCTAGTACACAGCATGGCATACATGATAGAACCTATGGCCGAGGCATAAGGCACTTTGCTCATAGCTTCCCTATCATTTACCGTAGCTGGACATTGAGCCTTGCTCAATATCTTACCTAACAACATAGGCACTGAACCTTTCTTTGCCTTATCCATTCTGAACCTTTTCAGAACTTTGTCTAGGTATGTACTCTGGCTTAAAGCTATCAGGTGTCTTTGTCTATCTCTATAGATTTTGATGCCCAATATATAAGCAGCTTCACCTAGGTCTTTCATTGAAAAACACTTGTTCAAATAACTCTTCACATCGTTAAGCATGTTAATGTCATTTCCAATAATCAATATGTCATCCACATATAGTACTAGAAATGTCACCGAGCTCCCACTCACTTTCTTGTAGATGCAAGCTTCATAGCAATTTGGAACAAATCCAAAGCTCTTGATCACTTGATCAAAACGAAGGTTCCAACTCCGAGATGCTTGCTTCAGTCCATAAATGGAACGCTGAAGTTTGCATACTTTATCAGCATCCTTAGGATCGACAAAACCTTCGGGTTGCATCATATACAACTCTTCATCAATGTTGCCATTGAGGAACGCAGTCTTGACATCCATCTGCCATATTTCATAATCATGAAACGCATCAATTGCTAATAAAATCCGAATGGACTTAAACATCGCTACAGGAGAGAAAGTCTCATCGTAGTCAACACCTTGAACTTGTCGAAAACCTTTTGCGACAAGTCGTGCTTTATAGACAGTAACATTACCATCCGCGTCCGTTTTCTTCTTGAAGATCCATTTGCACTCAACGGCCTTTCGGTCGCTAGGAGGGTCCATCAAAGTCCATACTTGGTTTTCGCTCATGGATCCCAATTCGGATTTCATGGCTTCTAGCCATTTCTCAGAGTCTGGGCTCATCATCGCTTCCTCATAGTTCGTAGGTTCACTGTCTTCTACTAACAAGGCAGTCAAGACAGGGTTGTCGTACCACTCAGGAGGGGCACGCGACCTTGTCGACCTGCGACGTTCAGTAGCAGCATCGTCCGAAGCTTCATGATCCTTGTCATTAGCTTCCTCTATTGTTGGTCCAGGCGGCACTGGAACAATTTCAGGTGCTGCGCTACTCTCCAACTCAAGAGAAGGTTCAATAACCTCGTCTAGCTCTACTTTCCTCCCACTCACTTCTTTCGAGAGAAACTCCTTCTCAAGAAAGGAACCATTCTTTGCGAAAAACACTTTGCCTTCGGTTCTGTGATAGAAGGTATACCCAATAGTTCCCTTAGGGTATCCTATGAAGACGCATTTCTCCTCTTTGGGTTCGAGCTTGTCCGGCATCAACTTCTTGATGTAAGATTCGCATCCCCAAACTTTAAGAAACGACAACTTAGGTTTAGCACCAAACCACAGTTCATACGGTGTCGTCTCAACGGATTTAGATGGAGCCCTATTTAAAGTGAATGCAGCGGTTTCTAATGCATAACCCCAAAATGATAATGGCAAATCAGTAAGAGACATCATCGATCAGACCATATCTAATAGGGTTCGGTTCCGGAGTTCAGACACACCATTGCGATGTGGTGTTCCGGGTGGCGTGAGTTGCGAAACGATTCCGCTTGCTTTAAGATGCGTGAGAAAATCATAACTCAAATATTCACCTCCATGATCGGATCGTAGAAACTTAATCTTTCTGTTACGATGGTTCTCCACTTCATTCTGAAATTCTTTGAACTTTTCAAATGTTTCAGATTTATGTTTCATTAAATAGATATACCCATATCTACTTAAGTCATTGGTAAAAGTGAGAAAATAGCGATATCCACCGCGCGTCGAAACACTCATCGGTCCGCATACATCGGTATGTATGATTGCCAACAAGTCCGTTGCTCGCTCCATCATACCGGAGAACGGGGTTTTGATCATCTTGCCCATGAGGCATGGTTCGCATGTGTCAAATGATTCAAAATCAAGAGACTCCAAAAGTCCATCAGAATGGAGTTTCTTCATGCGTTTTACACCAATATGACCTAGACGACAGTTCCACAAATAAGTAGTATTATCACTATCTACTTTATTTGCATCTCTTAGCCTCAATGTTATGGATGTGTGTTTCATCCCTTTCGAGATTTAGAAGAAATAAACCATTCACAATAGGTGCATGACCATAAAAGATGTTACTCATATAAATAGAACAACCATTATTCTCCGATTTAAATGAATAACCGTCTTGCAATAAACAAGATCCAGAAATAATGTTCATGCTCAACGCAGGCACATAATAACATTTATTGAGGTTTAAAACTAATCCTGAAGGTAAAACTAAGGAGAGCGTGCCGACGGCCATCACATCAACTCTTGATCCGTTGCCAACGCGCATCGTCACCTCATCCCTCGCAAGCCGCCGTCTATTCCGTAGCTCCTGTTTCGAGTTACAAATATTATCAACTGAACCAGTATCAAATACCCAGGCACTACAACAAGGGCTAGTAAGGAAAACATCAATAACATGTATATCAAATATACCTTTGATGGTGCCAGCCTTCTTGTCCGCTAAGTACTTCAGACAGTTGCGCTTCCAGTGACCCTTGTCCTTGCAATAGAAGCACTCAGTGTCCGGCTTAGGACCAGACCTGAGCTTCTTCTCAGCAGGGGCAACGCGCTTGCCGCCGCCTTTCTTGAAGGGCTTCTTTGCTCCCTTACCTTTCTTGAAGGTGGGGGGCTTGTTGACCATCAACACATGATTATCCTTTTTGATGTCCACCTCCGCAGCCTTCAGCTTTGCGAAGAGCTCGGTGATCGTATCAGTGGAACCAATCTGATTGTGAGTCACTACAAAACTTTTGTAGCTGGGAGGGAGTGATTATAGAACCCTGTCAATCTTGACCTCCTCTGGAATCTTGCAGTACAGTTGCTCAAGGCGTTGAGTGTAGCCCGACATATTAATGGCGTTCTCACTAACGGAACTCCCTTCCTCCATCTTGCAGTTAAAGAACTTCTCAGAGATCTCATATCTCTCAGAACGGGCCTGAGTCTGAAACATGGTTTTCAACTCCTCGAGAATCTCAAAGGGACCGGGATAGTCTTCAAAACGATTTTGAAGGTCCGATTCCATAGCAAACAACATGGTGCTCTTAATCACACCATAATCATCTTTGCACGACTGATAGATAGCTTTCTCATCAGCCGGCGCATTAGCAGCAGGGGCGTCACCTAACGCATTCTCAAGGACATAGTCCTTTTGACCGCCAGAGAGAATGATTCTCAGATTGCGGAACCAGTTGGTGAAGTTAGACCCATTGTTTTTAAGCTTTTCCTTCTCAGCAAAAACGTTGAAGTTGAAGTTGGACTTAGCCATTTGATCTACAATGTTTGCAAGTACAAATTAGACTATGTTCATGATAACTAGTTCAACTTTTAATCAAATTACTAGATGAACTCCCACTAAATTCAACATCCCTCAAGTTGTTTAGTGAACACGATCCAAATTCACCACACCTAATCCGATCTTCACGAGAAGAGATGTGGCTTCAATGGTGGACAACTAAGTGTCGATCATATCATTCATATGACTCATGCTAAACCTTTCGGTTCATGTGTTCCGATGCCATGTCTGTACATGCTAGGCTCGTCAAGTTAGACCCAAGTATTTCCGCGTGTGCAAAACTGGCTTGCACCCGTTGTATGTGAACGTAGAGTCTATAGCACCCGATCATCACGTGATGCTTGGACACGACGAACTTTCGCAACGGTGCATACATGGGGAGAACACAGTTTTATCTTGATCTTTAAGTGAGGAATCATCGTATAATGCTACCGTCGCGATCTAAGCATAATAAGATACATAAAAGGATAAACATCACATGCATATAACTTTATGTGACATGGTATAGCCAATCTTCGCGCAATGATCTCCATCTTGTGTGTGCCGGCATGATCTCCATCACTCCACCATGATTGCCTCCACCACGAATAGCAACTACAACTATTGCTAACTACTTAGCGATAAAGTGAAACTATTACATTGCGTATAAGAAGTTGACACACATGTCATACACAATTATGAAGACAACCATATGGCTCCTGCCGGTTGTGTACTCATCGACATGCAAGTCGTGAAACATTACAAAACATGATCATCGCATACAATACACATATCACATCTTGGGCCATACCATATCACAGAAAACACTCCCTACAAAAACAAGTTAGACGCCTCTACTTTGTTGTTGCATGTTTTACGTGGCTTATGGGAGTAGCATGCTAAGAACGATTCTTACCTACGGAAAGCCACAACGGTGATATTATGGTTGCCAAACTCCAGTGTAAATCCCATGACAACTATAGTGAGAGAAACTGGCATCCACCAGCCGCATGTGTGGAACAAGCCACATGTCAAGTGCGGAGCCGGTCTCGCAAACGATGTCGCGTAAGGTTGGCCTGGACCGCTTCAATCTCACTATCCCGCGTCATAAGAAGAACACAAACAAGAGGCTTGCAACAGAAAACATAAACGCCCGCAACAACCATGTTGCGTTCTACTCGTGAAACACATCTACGCAGAGATCTAGCTCTGATACCACTGAAGGGTTTCGCGGCATAGTAAATCAAAATTTTCTACGGATGCGAACATAGGGAAGCCAAGATCTAATCTAGGAGATGCAAACAACGAGACAGATTGTATTAGATCTTCATACCCTTGAAGATTCGCACAGCGGAACGTTCATCGGAACGTGGGTGATGTAGTCGTACTCGCTTCTCCTCCTCGCGATCCGATCCGATCTAGCACCACAAGTGGCGGTGCCTCCGTGAGATGCACACGTGCAGAACCTCGACGTCTCCTCCTTCCTTGTTCCAGCAAGTATGGTGGAGAGATGGGTTGGATCTACAACGCGACGGCATGGTGCAATTGGTGGAGAGTTTCTACAGCAGGGCTTCGCCTACACGCAATCGGGAGGGAGAGAGAGAGGAGGGCAGCAGGGTGACTAGGCTTGAGGGGAAGGTGTGTGGGGGTGGTGCGCCCCAGCCCTCTATATATAGAGGGGTGGGCGCCAGCCCTAACCACTCCCCCAAGCCCTAGGCCGGCGTCCAAAGGAGGGAGGAGTGGGGGGCAAGGAAACCCCCCCTTCTAGAAGCTCCAATTAGGGTTTATCCCTTGGTTGGCCGGCTGGGCCCTATGGGGCCTTGTGCCCCTGGCCCAATGCGGCCAGGGCACTCCCTCATAGGCCCATGCCCCCTCCCGGAAGGTGGGGCCACGTTGGTCCCCTTCCGGAAGGTTCTATAAGCTTCCGGTACAATACCGATTAACCCGGAACAATTCAAAACTCCAAAAACTGCACTGCCTTATATGAATCTTATTCTCCGGACCATTCCGGAACCTCTCGTGATGTCCCGGATCCCATCCGAGACTCCGAACAAAAACTCAAAAACCAATTATCCAATCTATCCTAGCGTCGAGACATGTTAAGTGTGTGACCCTTCGGGTTCGAGAATATGCAGACATGATCTTCTATCAATAATCAACAGCGGGGTCTGGAAACCCATATTGACTCCCACACATTCATCGATGATCATATTGGATGAACCACGATTCCAGGATTCAATCAATCCCATATATATATTCCCTTCGTCTCGCGATATTTTACTTGCCCGAGATTTGATCGTCGGTACCGTCATACCTAGTTCAATCTCGTTCACAGCAAGTACTTTACTTGTTCTGTAATCCGATATCACTTTGTGATTAACTCCTTAACCACATTCTTGCAAGCGGTGTTGATATCGATTACCGAGTGGGCCCGAAGTATATCTCTCCGACTTGGGAGGGACAAATCCCATCTCGATACATACAACCCAACAGGTACTTTCCGATCACCTGAGAGACACCTTTATGATCACCCTCTCATAGGATGACGTTTGATGACCTCAAAGCTTTCCTTCGGTACCAAGGAGTTGTATTATCTCATGGTCTAAGGAATACAATATTTGATATAAGAAAAGCTTCGCAAAGATGAACATGATGACACGATCTAATTGCTTCGCTTAGTTTGGGTCTGTCCATCATATCATTCTCCCAATGATATGATCTCATTATTAATCGACAACTCATCTCCATGGTTAGGAAACCTTAACCATCATTAATCAATGAGCTAGTCCATAGAGGCGTATTAGGGACACGGTGTTGTTCACAAACCACACAAGTATTAAAGTTTCCGCTTAATACAATTCTAGCATGGAATATAAACATTATCATGAATAAGAATTATAATAATAACATCTTTATTATTGCCTCTAGGGCATAATTCCAACATTAAGCATATGTGATCATATCCACTTGATAAACCAATCCTAGTTTTATTTGCAAGCCCTCTACTTTATTTCTTTATCAAAGCTTTAACTTAGAGTTGACTTAAGTGACCTGTAGATTCTAGAAAGATATATTGAAGGTTGCATAAAGAGCATAAAATTTGGCCTACGCTAGAAAATCTTGATGTCATCCTAAGGCATAAGATTAAACTTAGTGGAAGCTCCACTAGTTTACCACCCCTCATTAGTACTCATCCCCACTTGTAGATGTTAGTGCTAAGCATAAAACTTGATCAACTTTAGATGGGAATACTTGGTGAAAATGGTTATGAAAACCTTAGAATGATGGATCATTCTACTGAGATGTTTTGACATGTGTTTCCGAACACCTGATTATTTTGGTGATGAAAATGTTGAGGCATGAGCCTTAGCCCTTTATAAAACTGATGGTTGTCTGGATGCGATACCATTCCAATTTTATCGTACAACCACAATACCCGAAGATTGGGTAGGGTTTGACTGGAAACTTATATATCTTAGTATTAGTTCCCACATGGCCAAGGTCTGAGCTGAGGTTACCTTGTGAAGATTGTCCCCATGTGCAGTACCCAAGATGATAGTTGGTCATGGTTGGGAGGCCAATCTCACAGGAGATGTGCTTATACTAGGGCGTGTAATTGAAAGGTTAGGATTGATTATCCGCATACTGAGTATGGTGAATTCAGGATTTGTTCCTGACGGATGTATCGAATATTGTGGTGAAAGTGTAAAATCTCTGCAGAGTGTCAAACTATTCGAATAGCCGCGTCGGTGGTTATGGACAGTTGGAGTGGCCATACTGTTCCCCCGTCAGATGTTTTCAAAAGACTTGTGAAATGAATTGAGACTTTGACTTGACCACAACAGGGTTGTGATATGAAATACAAGTTCCTACTTAGGAGTTATAAAATTGTGACTAGCTTCTCTTGCTTCTCAGCTTAGTAGAGATAAATCTGGCTTTTGCAAAACAACCCTAGAGCCTAGTGTCCTATTATCAAAAACCCCTTTCACTTGTTAGTATTAGTTTGCGAGTACTTAAAGAGTACTTATGGCTTTGTCCCTGGCTATTCCCGTGGCCAAACTATGAAGAGGAGTACCTGGAGGATGGAACCCAGGAAGGTTACGACAACTAGGATCATCTCCCATCATCAGCATTTCCTGTGACCCCGAATATGGAGCTTCGCCTATGCTACCGTTATTATTACGTATTCCGCTGCTTGAAGTTGTATTAAGAACTGGATCATGAGATCCTTATTTGTGTAAGACCTTATTTATGGTTTGTAATGGATGATGTACTGTGATATCCAATTCTGTTATGTCTCACAAAAATGGTAATCCTGGGATTGCGATGTATGGCATAACAGGCATCTGGGATTAAAAATACGGGTGTTGACAAGTTGGTATCATAGCCATCCTGACCATAGGAGACCCTAGTTAGACTGGACGTTTGAATCAAAAACTTAGTTTCAAAACCAAAGAAAACAAATATTTACAAAAATTATTCTTATTCTTATCCCTTTGATTCTTTCATGAAAATTCATGTTCCTCAAAAATTCTTGAAAAATACATAAAATTTTGACACACTTGATCACTCTACTAACTTACTCATCCTATATTCTTATAGATGGACGTGAAGTACAACAAGTTTTATCAGTTGAAGAATGGAGGAGACCTTATCTTTGAGAGGGATTTGGACCAGCTTTTGGAACTTCTAGAGCATTGTAAGATCCCTCCTTTGTAAAGGAAAGGATCCCTGTGATTGCAATGCTAGTCCCTGGATCAATTGCTGGCATCCACAGTTTAAGATGAAGTACACATAAACAAAGGTCATTATTACAAGTCATTTCAGAGATAAACATAGTCTTTTACAAACTCCATGGCCACATGCCTAGTACAAGAGTTTAAATATGTAATAACATAAATAAGTCTTCATCTTCATGTGCCACAGGCAAGCATGTTGAGTGTAGACTCATAACCCCTAATCACCATCAGAATAACCTGCAACATCACAAGTTACAGCCACAGTGGGTCAATACATTGGAATAGTATTGGCAAGTGATACCTTAGTAGAATATTGGTAGACTAGATACTATATGCATTTTGGCTAAGTGTATCTTAGGCTTGCTTTGCTCAAAGTAGGTTTTACTTATTAGTTGAAAACACTAAGTTTTTCTTTGTCAAAATCTTTCCCAAGGAACCACCAATAGACATTGGGGAACCTTCACCCTTGTTCAACCACAAGTTTTTACTTAGAAATTGGGATGAGGAGATTCTTGATAGCTTCCATGTATTGATGCTCAAGTTGTCCAATACCAGGGACATGGCTAAGTACTTAGATTCTTCCATCTGCAGAGGTTGTGCACTTTCCCCACAAGACTTGATTTTCACCAAGACAGAACCTTTCAGAAGCCTTCCCTTAGAACAAATGGACGCGTTCCAACCTATCATCCCACTACCACCAACTGTCCAAATGGCTAAGTTATTGCAACCTATATGATCCAGGCAGAGCCCATATTTCCAAGTGGCTGCACTATAAGCTTCTTAACATATGGCATCTCAAATCCCTTTTCTCCTGGGTGGCTTTCCACAAGTGAGATACACAAGGTAAACCATAGAAATGGGCCTTGTGTAACCACTCAACATAAACCATTCCTTCCATTCCACCCAGGTGTTTCATTCACTTAGTTGTTTTATTAAACAAAACTTAAGTCCAAAGACTTAGAAATATTTTATCATAGCATGAATATATAACCACCCTTGGTTGCTACTGGCTAGGCTAAGCATGGCATTGATAAGACTTAGAATTATTTCTAGCAATTCTACAACTACTAGGATTTCCCAAGCATAGCATATAGATCAAAATATCCATGCAAGTCTAGCAAAAATATTTCTAATGCATAGTTGAAACACATGGGAATAAATCATGAAGCACCACTTGCCTTGGTAGTTTGGGGAGTAGCAACAATCCTCACAATCACAATCACTATTTGCACCAAAATCTACACATAAAATAATGGCACAAATTCACTTATACAATTTATACAAGCAAAAATACATGAATGTATGCAATATGCCATGTGATGATTTAATACACCAAACAAGACAAGTGCATAGTACTGAATCATAAACAAGTACAAAACAAGCCAAATAAACTTTATTTGAATAGCAAAACATTTCCAAATAATTAATATACACAAAATAGGCCTACACATGTTTCTATAAAAATAACCATTTTAACAGAGGCAAAACTTTAAACACATTGCATAAATGGAAATTATTTTCTCTCCTGATTCCATTGATATAAAATTTGTCAAATTTGGACGTGGGAATCAAAAGTTATGATTTAAACAAGTTTAACCATCTAATTGATCTAATTCAAATTTTTAAAACGAAACTCGTGCCACGCGGCAGCGTCTGGTTGGTTGGTACCGCTTCGCGCTGGATCGCGCTTGCGAACCGTTAGATCTAACTAAAACGCGCGGCCAGATCAGCTCCTTACCTCTTCGTCACAGATCTAATCTTATACGTTGGATCCAGATCCTACGGCCACAGATCTATCGACCACAAACGGGCGGCGCTAGAGGCGGCGACTGGCGGCGGCTCTGTTAGAGTCGTTGCCGATGTTCTAGGTCACGCGGGAGAGGGAGAAGGGGCTTACTATGCTCGCCGTGTGCTGCTGATGCTCGAGGTAGGCTTCGTTGGCGAAGGGGCGTGCAGAGGTGGTCGCTGGAGCTCGTCGGAGTCGTGCGCGGCGTCGGGTGGTTGCAGACGTCAACGTTGCCAAGGCTCTGCGCCGTCCTTGCACGAATAAAATGCATCAGGGGGTGCGCAAAGTCATAGTGAGCAAGATGGTTTCAAGGAGAGATCAAGGGGCGCTCGATTCGTACCGTGATTTCTCACCGGAGTTGAGGAAAGCGTCGGGCACTTGCGGTGGTTGTCGAACCCGTCGATCTAGGCCACGAGCAGACAAGGAAAACGCATGACGTGAGTCGCGTGGTCGAAGGAAGCATGCTAGATTGAACGAGACCGAGTGGGGTGGACGGAGCTTACCGGAATCGTCCGCCGGAGTGGCTCGGTACCGCAGCGGTGCAAGCAAAATTGCGGGCAGCCTGGTGGCGCTTCTGGCTAGCTATGTTGGGGGAAATGGTTGCGAGGGGGAGGGGTTTATGTAGCCAGAGCGGGGGCGGAAATCACTCGCCGAATCAATGCAATTAAGCGCGGCATCAGTGGGGGAAACGGCAGCGGCGAGGTGGTGATGGCGTTGATTGAGGACGAAGGGGTGACATGGCAGTGAGGGCCCAGTCGTCAGCGAGTGGGTACGCGTGTGCGGGGTAGGAAACGAGGGGAGAGGGGGAAACGGCCCGGGTGGGCTTGTGGGCTGTTAGTGGTGCTGGGCCAAGAGGCTGGCGCCAGGTTTTATTTTTTTCCTTTTTCTTTTCTTTTTCTGTTTGATTTTCTAGAAATGATTTTCAAACCCTAATTCAAACAAGTTTGAATTCAAATCTTCTCTAGATTTTTATACAGTGAACTTTGTACTCAAATGTGTGTCAAACACTTCTGTTTACTAAAAAGCACTTTGATCAATTGAAAAATAAAATAAAACCATGTCTTTATGGGATATAAATAATAGGCATAAAAATTGGTTTTATATTCATACTTTGTTTTGAACTCTTTGCCCAAGCTTTGGAAAACTCTTAAGTTTGAACTCAAAACATTACTGAATAAAATAAGTATCTTTCTCATTAGAAAGTAGCACTAAGGCTACAACATATTTACATAAAATAATGAGCAACATATGCTCCTCTTTTTGAAATGGTTTTGAAATGGAACCCTAAATGATCGTCGATGCATGGATGATATGCATGAGTTTTGAAACATGATTTTAGGGATGTTACAAATCTAACCCCCTTAAGGTGAATCTCTCCCTCGAGATTCGGGTTGGCTAGAAAATAGGTGAGGGTGGTCTTTCCGAAGATCATCTTCTCTTTTCCATGTTGCTTCTTCTTCGGTATGATGGTTCCATTGAACTTTGCAGAATTTGATAGTCTTAGTCCGAGTAACTCTTTCTACAGTCTCAAGAATCTTGATAGGTTTCTCCTCATAAGTGAGATCACTTTCCAATTGGACCTCTTCCAAAGGTATAGCATCCTTCAAAGAAATCTCTTCCATTTCTCGATGTCATTTCTTAAGCTGACTCACATGAAACACATTATGAACAACTGACAAATACTCTGGCAATTCAATATCATAAGCTACTTCTCCTTTACGACTCAGAATCTTGAATGGTCCAACATATCTTGGGGCCAATTTACCTTTGACACCAAACCTCTTCACTCCACGAAGTGGTGACACTCTAAGATAAGCTCTATCACCTACTTCATAGGTGACTTCTCTACGCTTAGGATCTGCGTAGCTCTTTTGTCGGGATTGTGCTATCTTTAGTCTGTCCTTAACTATCTTGACTTTCTCTTCAGCCTCTTTTATTACTTCTGGTCCGAACAAACTTCTTTCCCCCACACCATTCCATAGCAATGGGGCGGTACACTTTCTCCCATAGAGAAACTCAAATGGTGCCATCTCAATACTGGCTTGATAGCTGTTATTGTAAGAGAATTCTGCGTAAGGTAGACTTTCATCCCAACTGGCTCCATAGACTAGAGCACATGCCCTCAACATATCTTCAAGAATCTGATTGGTCCTTTCTGTCTCTCCATCAGTCTGAGGATGAAATGCAGTGCTGAATTCCAACCTCGTTCCCAATGACTCATGTAGTTGCCTCCAAAAATGAGAAGTGAACTGAGTTCCCCCATCAGACACAATACTCTTGGGTACTCCATGTAGACATACAATTCTACTCATATAGATCTTGGCTAACTTAGCACTTGTGTAAGTTGTCTTCACGGGTATGAAATGAGCCACTTTAGTTAGGCGATCCACTACTACCCAAATAGAATCATATCCTGACCTGGTCCTTGGCAATCCGATGATGAAATCCATACCAGTCTTGTCCCACTTCCAATCAGTAATAGGTAGTGGTTGTAACAATCCTGCTGGTTTCTGATGTTCCGCTTTCACTCTACTACATACATCACACAAAGCAATATGTTCGACGATGTCCTTTTTGAGATTATTCCACCAAAATCTTTACTTCATATCCATGTACATTTTGGTGTTACTCGGATGAATGGAATATGGTGAGTTGTGTGCTTCTTGTAAAATCAGTTTCCGAAGCTCTGGATCTTGTGGAACACAGATACGTTTTCCATGCCATAAAGTACCATGTTCGTCTTCATGGAATCCTTTGGCTTTCCCTTTGCCAATCTTTTCCTTAATCTCTTCAATTTCCTTGTATGTCTTCTAGGCTTGTTTGATCTTGTCCAACAAAGTGGGTTGAACATCCAAAGACATGAGATGTCCCTCAGGCACAATCTCCAATCTGAGATCTCTGAATTGGGCACACAGATCATCTGACAATTCTCCCTTAGTAAGGCCATTCACAAAAACTTTACGGCTTAGAGCATCCGCTACAACATTTGCTTTACCGGGGTGGTATTGCAAACTCAAGTCATAGTCCTTGATGAGTTCTAGCCATCTTCTTTGTCTCATGTTAATTTCTTTCTGGGTGAAGATATACTTCAAACTCTTGTGATCTGTGAACACTTCACAACGTTTTCCCAAAAGATAATGTCTCCATGTTTTGAGTGCATGGACAACAGAGGCTAACTCTAAATCATGAGTAGGGTAGTTTACTTCATGAGTTTTGAGTTTTCTCGAGGCATAAGCCACAACTTTCCCTTCTTGCATAAGTACTGCACCTAATCCATGATGAGATGCATCACAATAAACTTGGAAATCTTTCTCCAAATCTGGCAAACATAAGACTGGTGCTGTCACTAGTCTCTTCTTCAATTCTTGAAAGTTGAGTTCACAACCTTCAGACCAAGCAAATTTCTTGTCTTTCTTTAGCAATTCTATCATAGGATTAGCTACCTTGGAGAAATTCTCAATAAATCTTCTATAGTATCCTGCCAAGCCAAGGAAACTACAAACCTCTTTCACTGACTTGGGAGATTCCCATTCAGTTACAACTGAAACTTTAGTAGGATCAACTGCTACACCATCTCCTGACACAACATGTCCAAGAAAACCAACTTCATTTAACCAAAATTCACACTTGCTGAATTTGGCATACAGCTTATGCTCTCTAAGCTTCTCAAGTATGAAACGTAAATGTCATTCATGCTCTTCTTTGCTCTTGGAGTAGATCAAAATGTCATCGATGAAAACGACAACAAACTCATCAATAAATTCCATGAACACCTTGTTCATCATGTTCATGAAGTATGTTGGTGCATTGGTCAAACTAAATGGCATCACGGTATACTCATACAATCCATACCTTGTGGTGAAAGCTGTCTTAGGTATGTCTTGTTCCCTTATCTTGAGCTGGAAATAACCTGACCGGAGATCAATCTTTGAGAACACACAGGCTCCTTCTAACTGATCAAACAAGTTATTGATTCTAGGAAAAGGGTATTGGTTCTTGATAGTCACCTCATTGAGTGAACGGTAATCTATGCATAACCTTTGACTTCTATCTTTCTTTTCCACAAACAAAAATGGTGCTCCCCAAGATGAAGAACTTGGTTGGATAAAACCTTTCTGCATCTGTTCTCCAAGTTGCTTCTTGAGTTCTTTCAACTCATCCACTGACATCTTGTACGATCTCTTTGCTATTGGTCCAGATCCTGGTAGAAAATCAATAAGAAACTCCACATCTCTATCCGGTGGCATTCCCGACAATTCTTCCGGAAACACATCCGGATATTCACTCACAATAGGCACACTGTCCATGCTAACCCCCTTAAGAGAATTTAGCTTGCTCCTTTTTGCTTCAAAGTTGTCTTGAGTCTGATCCTTTTGTTTTTTGGAGTTGTGAGTGAGACAGTATGATTGGCACAATCTATCACTCCCTTGTGCTTAGTCATCCAGTCCATTCCCAAAATAACATCCAATCCTTGGGAATTTAGGATTATCAAGTTAACGGGAAACTTATACTTTCCAAACTCTATGACTAGATCATGACATCCTGAATTCACTATCATTTCTCCGCCAGGAGAACTTACCTTTATAGGACACCCAATAGTTTCTACCGGTAGTTCATTTCTTTCAAAAAATGCTCTTGATATGAATGAATGAGATGCACCAGTATCAAAGAGAACAAATGCTAGAACATAATTGAGTTTGAACTTACCAGCAACAACATCAGGTTCCTCATAGATTTCCTCCACATTGATGTGGTTCACTTGTCCCTTTTGAAAAGGGTTGGGCTTGTTGGGTCCTTCAACTTTCTTTTCTGGGAATTCATTTGCATAATGCCCCATCTTCTTGCACTTGAAACATTCAACCTGACTAAGATCCTTCTTGACAGGCTGGCTTCCACTGCCACTTCCACTTCCACTTCCACTGTGGTGGCTCTTATATCCACCCTTGTGATTCTTGTACTTATCATTGTCATGACTACGGTGGTGCTTGTTGTCATGATAACGGTTGTGGTTGTGGTGATTGTTGAACTTCCCATGCTTGTGGGATCTAGAACTCCCACTGTCATCATAATGGGAGCGCTTGTGAGACGATCCCGAGATGTGCTTATCAGAGTGTTTCCTCTTCCTGCTTTCAACTTGTTTCATTTTGCTCTCCAAAATTGCAGCCTTGTCACAAAGAGACTGGTATGTGGGAACATAGGCCACAGCTAACTGCAGGTTCAATTCATCATTCAACCCTTCAAGGAACTTTTCCTTCCTCTTAGCATCAATGTCAACTTCATCTGGTGCATATCGCGCCAGATTGTTGAACTCCTCAATATATTCAGCCACGCTGCAGTGGCGCTGCTTCAAGTTATGGAACTCTTTCTTCTTCAAACTCATCACTCCGGATGAGATGTGAGCAGTACGGAAACCATCTTCAAAGATATCCCATGTTAGATCCGTAATGGGAGTTGTGATCTGGAAGTTATCCCACCAAGTGGCTGCTGGTCCTTCCAACAAGTGTGCTGCAAATCTGACCTTCTCTTCATCAGTACAGCCAACGGTTACCAAGTCCTTGTTCACAGAGCGTACCAATCATTGGACACCATAGGATCAGTAGTTCCTGAGAACTTTGCTGGCCTCAGACTTAAGAACCTGGTAAGCATGTCAAAACCCGGTGGGTTGTTATGATTGTTGTTGTTGTTGTTGTTGTTGTTGTTGTTATTATTATTATTGTTGTTGTTCTGATTCTGGATGAAAGTACTCATCATTTGCATCAGCTGAGTCTGAGCTGTCATCATTTGATGCATCTCAGGGGTGTTGTTGTTGTTGGGGTTGGGATTGGCACGCCGGGGAGGCATCTGTGGTTGTTCAATAGAGATAAGAATGAGATACCCATAGATGCTAACATGCACAATACATCACATAAACAATCACCAACCATGCATCATAATAGTAAAAGGTTCAACAACACAAACAATAAGTTTTTGAAAAAGTAAACACACCAATAGCAAGCCATCCACATGTTGGATGGTCATTGAGAATCAATAATAAAAAGCATGGTAAATAAATGGTAAATGAGTAGCCATCACTACTCCTCTGCATCAACCTCCTCATCAACAAGTGTAAGACCTGCATTCTCCATAGCGGTCTTGTATTCCTCGACATTGGTGGTTAAGGTCTCTACTTTGGCTTTGAGAGCCCTCTTCTATGCACGAAGCCTCTCAATCACACCTTGCTGATGCTCGAGCTCGAAGTCCTTGGCCTCTAGTTCTGCAGTCATGTCTCGAATCCTCTTGTTCCTATCTTGGACTCGCTTCTCTTGACTCTTGAACTTTCTATCCTGACTCTCAAACTTGGCCTCCATCTCCTTGACTATCTCATCTTGCTCCGCGAAGATCTTGTCCTTCTCACGAAGCTGCACCTGGAGTTCGTCATTGCTGAGCATGACGTTGGTCCTATCAGTATCTAGGTGCCTGAGAAGAACCTCTAAGTCCTGGAGGTATAGACGAATCGGCTCTGCTGTCTCTATCGATGTATCCTCAAAGTCAATGGCCTCACCATCCTCATCACGTCTACCAAAGGCGTGGAAGTGAGTACCTCTAACCTCTCGAGAGTGTCTCCCTAGCAAACGTCCAAGAAAATCCTGCATGACTACCTCTAGGCCTCTCTCCTTGTCATCATGCATGAGATTGAAGATGATGGCCTCCGTGGCTAGCTCAGTCTGGCGTCCTGGCGGATTAACCTTGAAGCCCCAAAGGTCCTTCCTCTCGAACTTGGTGAGGGGAAGCATCATGATGGTAGGAAGTGGGAGATTGAGCAAACTAGTGAGCTCAATAATACGAGTGCCAAAACGAGTTCCCTTGAACTCTTCAGCCGTGCTGATAGTAACATTATGCATCTATTTAATAAGATAGAAAAAATTAGAATCACACAACTTAAGATAAATCACAAGACAAGGCATCACATGCATAACTTTGGAAATCAAAACACACAAGTCATGGCATACATGGATCCACTACAAACAACCAAGGTTCAACTTATTTTAAACAACATTTGTTAAATAAAATGATAAGTGTGCTGGTCCAACTAACGGAGTACAATCCCATCTCACTTGCCAAGTTGGCTAACAGGGCATCCCTAGAGGCAATCTGTCTATCTAGATCACATGACTCCATTGCTAAGTATGGATGGCACCCGCCGGGTATGGAGGCGGGTATGGCACCTCCATACCCTCCTCCACCACCTATCCCCACCACCACCACCCGCCTCCATACCCGCCATCGGGTCTAGGTCTCCACCAGACCCGCCACCCGGTGGATACCCACGACCCGACGGGTACCCGCTACATGTAAAATTGACCAAAATTTGACAGCAAATAACATGTAGATTTGAACAAAATTTTACATCTAATACCAACAGTTCAAGGCCTCGTTGGAGCGGTGGCGGGCGTGTGGGCGGCGCGCCTCGCTGGATCTGTTCGTCCCCGGAGTCGCCGCCATCCTCAAGGTTCACTGGCTCGGCCTCCATGGCGCTCCTCGACTGCAGGGAGGATTGCGGTGTGAGAGAGGAAGGCAGGGTGGCTGCGGGGTGCGGGTGGCGGGCCAGTGCGGCCATGCAGCTGCGGGGAGGCTTGTAGTCGAGACTGGGAGGCAAGGTACGGCCGGTGCGGCGAGGTGCGACCACCACTGGGAGGCGAGGTGCGTGCCTCATGCATATGGGGTGGGGGATTGCGGCGCGGGGGTGGGAATACAGGAGGGGTCGGGAGGCCTGGGGGGCTCGGGGGACTCGGGGTCGGGCCGCTCGACCAGGGTTAGGGTTTGCCATGCACACTTACATGTGGGGCCTACATAGAGTTGACGGGTCTGCGGGTTAAAGGGTATGGGTTTAGGACCTCCAGATCCGCACCCGCTAGACCCGATGGGTCTAGATATTTACCACTAAGTAGACCCATGGGTTTAATTTTCAACCAAACCCTCCTCCATTTGATGCCGGTACCCACCGGGTTAGCGGGTGACGGGTACCCATTGCCATCCATATTGCTAAGTCTATGATGTCCTCCCTTAAACTTTGGTTAGTAGCCTCTAACTCTTGGGTATGTTTCTTTTCTTCCTTAAGGTCATTCTGGGTGTCAAGCATTCTGCACTTGATTTTATCACTAAGTTCTTTGATGTCCTTCCAAGCTGCATCCCTTGCTGAATCAAAGAATGTGGTGTGCATCACTGAGTTGGTGACCATGCATAATCCTGAGTCCTTGTGGTTGTCTTCCTTGTTTTTATACAAGTGAAGTTGCACCCACCTGTACTCAACTCCTTCATCCATCACAGGAAAACCTTTGTACATAGCTGCACCATGTATTCCCATGGCAACCATGAGGTCCTTGAGAGCCTTGGGAAATTCTGTCTCACATTCCAAAGTCATAGTCATGAGTGGTCCCTTCTTCATGACTTCGTTGATGGAGTTCATCTACAAATAGAGATGAGAAAGATGATTAGAAAAGTTTACGAGAAGAAAAGACAAGTGTGGAAATTGTTGAATTTTTTTTCCTTAGTGGTTTCCAATCCTAGGGTCATAATCCTACAGGCAACACAGTGCTCTGATACCATCTGTAAGATCCCTCCTTTGTAGAGGAAAGGATCCCTGTGATTGCAATGCTAGTCCCTGGATCAATGCTAGCATTCACAGTTTAAGATGAAGTAAACAGAAACAAAGGTCATTATTACAAGTCATTCTAGAGACAAACATAGTCTTTTACAAACTCCATGGCCACAGTCCTAGTACAAGAGTTTAAATATGTAATAACATAAATAAGTCTTCATCTTCATGTGCCATAGGCAAGCATGTTGAGTGTAGACTCATAACCCCTAATCACCATCAGAATAACCTGCAACATCACAAGTTACAACCATAGTGGGTCAATACATTGGAATAGTATTGGCAAGTGATACCTTAGTAGAATATTGGTAGACTAGATACTATATGCATTTTGGCTAAGTGTAGCTTGTACTTATTAGTTGAAAACACTAAGTTTTTCTTTGTCAAAATCTTTCCCAAGGAACCACCAATAGACATTGGGGAACCTTCACCCTTGTTCAACCACAAGTTTTTACTTAGAAATTGGGATGAGGAGATTCTTGATAGCTTCCATGTATTGATGCTCAAGTTGTCCAATACCAGGGACATGGCTAAGTACTTAGATTCTTCCATCTGCAGAGGTTGTGCACTTTCCCCACAAGACTTGATTTTCACCAAGACAGAACCTTTCATAAGCCTTCCCTTAGACCAAATGGACGCGTTCCAACCTATCATCCCACTACCACGAACTGTCCAAATGGCTAAGTTGTTGCAACCTATATGATCCAGGCAGAGCCCATATTTCCATCTTAACATATGGCATCTCAAATCGCTTTGCTCCTGGGTGGCTTTCCACAAGTGAGATACACAAGGTAAACCATAGAAATGGGCCTTGTGTAACCACTCAACATAAACCATTCCTTCCATTCCACCCAGGTGTTTCATTCACTTAGTTGTTTTATTAAACAAAACTTAAGTCCAAAGACTTAGAAATATTTTCTCATAGCATGAATATATAACCACCCTTGGTTGCTAATGGCTAGGGTAAGCATGGCATTGATAAGACTTAGAATTATTTCTAGCAATTCTACAACTACTAGGATTTCCCAAGCATAGCATATAGATCAAAATATCCATGCAAGTCTAGCAAAAATATTTCTAATGCATAGTTGAAAAACATAGGAATAAATCATGAAGCACCACTTGCCTTGGTAGTTTGGGGAGTAGCAACAATCCCCACAATCACAATCACTATTTGCACCAAAATCTACACATAAAATAATGGCACAAAATCACTTATACAATATATACAAGCAAAAATACATGAATGTATGCAATATTCCATGTGATTATTTTCTACACCAAGCAAGACAAGTGCATAATACTGAATCATAAAAAAGTACAAAACAAGCCAAATAAACTTTATTTGAATAGCAAAACATTTCCAAATAAGTAATATACACAAAATAGGCCTACACATGTTTCTATAAAAACAACCATTTTAACAGAGCCAAAACTTTAAACACATTGCATAAATGGAAAGGATTTTCTCTCCTGATTCCATTGATATAAAATTTGTCAAATTTGGACGTGGGAATCAAAAGTTATGATTTAAACAAGTTTAACCATCTAATTTATCTAATTCAAATTTTTAAAACGAAACTCGTGCCACGCGGCAGCGTCTGGTTGGTTGGTACCGCTTCGCTCTCGATCGCGCTTGCGAACCATTAGATCTAACTAAAATGCGCTGCCAGATTTGCTCCTTACCTCTTCGTCACAGATCTAATCTTATACGTTGGATCCAGATCCTACTGCCACAGATCTATCGACCACATACGAGCGGCGCTAGCGGCGGCGATTGGCGGCGGCGGCTCTGTCGATGTTCTAGGTCGCGCGGGAGAGGGAGAAGGGGCTTATTGTGCTTGCCGTGTGCTGCTGATGCTCGAGGTAGGATTCGTTGGCGAAGGGGCGCGCAGAGGTCGTCGCTGGAGCTCGTCGGAGTCGTGCGCGGCGTCGGGTGGTTGCAGACGTCAACGTTGCCGAGGCTCTGCGCCTTCCTTGCACGAATAAAACGCATCAGGGGGTGCGAAAAGTCATAGTGAGCAAGATGATTTCAAGGAGAGATCAAGGGGCGCTCGATTCGTACCGTGATTTCTCACCGGAGTTGAGGAAAGCGTCGGGCACTTGCGGTGGTTGTTGAATCTGTCGATCTAGGCCACGAGCAAACAAGGAAAACGCATGACGTGAGTCGCATGGTCGAAGGAAGCATGCTAGCATGAACGAGACCGAGTGGGGTGGACGGAGCTTACCGGAATCGTCCGCCGGAGTGGCTCGGTACCGCAGCGGTGCAAGCAAAATTGCGGGCAGCCTGGTGGCGCTTATGGCTAGCTCTGTTGGGTGAAATGGTTGCGAGGGGGAGGGGTTTATGTAGCCAGAGCGGGGGCAGAAATCACTCGCCGAATCAATGCAATTAAGCGCGGCATCAGTGGGGGAAACGGCAGCTGCGAGGTGGTCGTCGGCGTTGATTGAGAACGAAGGGGTGACATGGCAGTGAGGGCCCAGTCGTCAGCGAGTGGGTACGTGTGTGCGGGGTAGGAAACGAGGGGAGAGGGGGAAACGGCCCGGGTGGGCTCGTGGGCTGTTAGTGGTGCTGGGCCAAAAGGCTGGCGCCAGGTTTTATTTTTTCCTTTTGCTTTTCTTTTTCTGTTTGATTTTCTAGAAATGATTTTCAAACCCTAATTCAAACAAGTTTGAATTCAAATCTTCTCTAGATTTTTATACAGTGAACTTTGTACTCAAATGTGTGTCAAACACTTCTGTTTACTCAAAAACACTTTGATCAATTGAAAAATAAAATAAAACCATGCCTTTATGGGATATAAATAATAGGCATAAAAAATGGTTTTATATTCATACTTTGTTTTGAAATCTTTGCCCAAGCTTTGGAAAACTCTTAAGTTTGAACTCAAAACATTACTGAATAAAATAAGTATTTTCTCATTAGAAAGTAGCACTAAGGCTAGAGCATATTTACATAAAATAATGAGCAACATATGCTCCTGTTTTTGAAATGGTTTTGAAATGGAACCCTAAATGATCATGGATGCATGGATGATATGCATGAGTTTTGAAACATTATTTTAGGGATGTTACAAGCATCTGCACCCCGAGTTCTTCGGAGCTCAGCTCAATGATCAAGGAGGAGAAGATCTGCAGTGGCTAATTGTTGCAAGTCTCAGAGGAAAGATTGAACCTCCCACTGCTGAGGGAATTCAGTTTACCTTAAGAGAGAACAACTGGCTCGATGGACTTGCCAGGGCCATGCAGGAAGCTCTTTCCCGTCTGTGTGGGCAGAGCGTCAATCAGATCAAGGGAACCCGCTTTGAGTTTTGCCCAAGGTGTGATGCAAATGGACAACCACTGGAAGCCCCATACCACCCTGAGCTGATGACTCAATTGGACCACCTTAGCTTCATGATGTACGATCATCAGCAGGACTTGGATAACTATCGTGATTACTCCAACCACAATTCTGCCATCATCAAGACAAAGTATCAAACCATCGCCATGCTAGCAATGGATCGCAAGTCTCGCCGTCGTCAACTCGACAAGAAGGAGCACATCATTGCCCGTCTTCGCCACCGTATCTCATCTTTGGAGGAGACCATCCACGAAAGAGACATGCAGTTGGAAGAAAGGGAGAGTGCCGGAGAGGATCTTCGTGGAGACCCCTACTCCTATCTCAGCGATGATGATGATTTTCTGGAGGATCGGGCTATGGACTTCTTCACCAATGAGGATGATTTTGCCTCCATCGATGACAATGAAGATGACGAAGCGACCGATTCCGAGGAGTAGTAGCACTTGAGCACTAGCGTAGTAAGTATTATTCGGTCCCACTGTATCATAGTTTCCAGAATGGTTCTTAAAACCATCTATTTTTCTTTGTTGTGGTGTGTGTTGTATCGTGTGCTATGAATGAATGAATGAAAAGAGAGTTGCTAGAAAAATCTGAGTCAAACTTTAAAAACTTTTCAAAATCCCAGAACCTTAGAAATTTCCCTCTTTTCTCATGATCTATCTCAATCTTCAGATGCCACGCGGAGGAAGTGGTTCATCCCCGGACCCGATGTTGTAGATTCTGCAAATGTTGACTTCTGACCGCGAAGATGAAAGAGCGGAACGTCAAGCCAACCTAGCCACCCTGCAACAAATAGCTCAGCTAGCCCACAACAACCAAGGCCACGGAAATCAGGACAACCATGGATCTAAGCTCAAAAATTTCCAGAATACCAACCCACCTGTTTTCACTAAGTCAGAAGAACCCCTAGACGCCGATGATTGGCTGTAAACCATGGAAAATAACCTAGAAGTCGCCGGAGTGGAAGCCAACGAGAAAGTTCTGTTCGCCACCCACTATCTAGCCGGAGATGCCAGGGGATGGTGGAACAGTTTTCGTGCAATGACCGGAGGCCAGATGATGACGTGGGAGGAATTTAAGGTCAAGTTTAGCAGAGCCCATGTGCCACCAGGTTTGATCAAGAGAATGAGAGACGAGTTCAGAGAACTGAAGCAAGGAAGGATGACTGTAGTGGAATACCGTGACAAATTCTTGTCATTAGCTAGGTATGCCCCTGATGAGATCGACACCGAAGCCAAGAAGAAAGAGAGATTCCTGAATGGTCTGCACGATGAGATGCAGACAATGTTAGTCAATATCCCCTTTGCTGATATTGAAGCCCTTGTCGACTCTGCCATCCAGATGGAAGGAAAGATCAACCAAGCCAATGAGAACCGCAAGCGTCGCATGATGCATCAGCCAGGAACCCATCAGACCCCAAAGTATCGCCCTAACCCAACTCCCGGATTTGCCCCAAGAACCCACAGACCCCCGATGAACCGTCCGACCTATCCCAACCGTGGAAACCCTAGGCCCGGAGGAAATCACAACAACCCCGGTAAATCTAGCAATTTCAACAGTGCCCCATCCAAGTTCAACACCAATAATGCTGCCACCAACACCAACACTGCCCCGAGGACTGGAAGCAATGTTGTGCCTATTGCAGTAAAGGACAAGTCGCAAGTGACTTGTTATGACTGTGGAAATAAGGGTCACTACTCCAACGAGTGCCCCAACAAGAAGAATGTCGCAACCCCCAATGCCAATGCCCCAGCTCAGCAGCAGCGTCGTGTTCAGCCCGGAAGAAGGTTCGCCCCAGGGAATTCTCTCAACCGCAACAGCCGTCTTTTTCTCATGCATGCTGAGAAGCTCAGGAAGCGCCAGACGTCGTGCTGGGTATGTTTTCTGTTAATTCAGTACTTGCGCGAGTGTTGTATGATTCTGGTGCATCGCATTCATTTGTCACCGAAGAATTTGCATGCACTAGTAAAATTCAACCAGCCAAACTGAAGCATGTTATGATTGTTCAAATTCCCGGATCAACCACCAAGGCTAGGCAAATTTGCAAAGCTGTCGGAACTAGAGGAACTGATCCCCGGATCGGGATATCGAGTTTATCATCGAACTAATCCCCGGAACTGGACCCATATCCCAGAGACCATATAGTATGAACCCGTCGGAACTAGAGGAACTGAATAAGCAACTATATGCCATGTTGGAAATTGGATTGATTCAACCAAGTGCGTCACCATGGAGGTCACCTGTCTTGTTTGTGGACAAGAAAGATGGAGGTAACCGTTTGTGTACGGATTATCGGAAGTTGAATGATGTCACCATCAAGAACAAATACCCCTTGCCCGAGATAGAAGATCTGTTTGATCAGTTGACCGGTGCCAAAGTGTTTTCTAAGATTGATCTTAGAATAGGCTATCATCAACTCAAGATTCGTGCAGAGGATATCCCAAAGACTGCCTTTACCGCCAGATATGGATTGTACGAGTATACAGTCATGTCTTTTGGATTAACCAATGCCCCCGCTTATTTCATGAATCTCATGAATAAGATTTTTATGGACTTCTTGGATAAGTTTGTCGTTGTTTTCATCGATGACATTCTGATTTATTCCAAATCAAAAAAAAGAACATGAGCTACACCTAAGGACCATTCTTGGAACCCTTAGAGAGCATCAGTTGTATGCCAAGTTTAGCAAATGTGAATTCTGGTTACAGGAGGTAGGATTCCTCGGTCACATTGTATCAGCCGGAGGAATTGCCGTTGACCCTGCAAAGGTGAAAGATGTCGAAGATTGGCAAGCCCCAACCACTCAAACCCAAGTTCGTGCATTTCTCGGATTGGCGGGATATTACCGCAAGTTCGTAGAAGGATTCTCGAGTATCACTAGACCCATGACCCAACTGCTGAAGAAGGACAAGAAGTTTGAATGGACCGACAAATGTGAAGCGAGTTTTCAAGAACTCAAGAGGAGATTGATTTCAGCCCCAATCTTGATCATGCCGGATATCACGAAGCCCTTCGATGTGTATTGTGATGCATCCAAGATCGGTCTCGGATGTGTGCTAAGGCAAGAAGGCAAAGTTATATCTTATCTATCTCGACAACTGAAGCAACATTAGCAAAATTACCCAACCCATGACCTCGAACTCGCAGCTGTAGTTCTAACACTGAAGACATGGAGGCATTACCTGATGGAAAATCATTGTGAGATCTATACGGATCACAAGAGTCTGAAGTATATATTCACTCAGAAGGAGCTGAATATGAGACAGAGAAGATGGATTAAGCTAATCAAGGATTACGAGCTGGACATTCACTATCACCCTGGTAAAGCCAATGTGGTAGCGGATGCGCTTAGCAGATTGCCGTGCCGCTTGAAATCCATGATCTTGAAGGAGCAACCAAGCTTGCACAAAGAGATGGAAGATTTTCGAATGGAATTAGTAAGTGAAGGATTTTTGGCTAGCATAGAACTCCAGCCCACTTTGATCAGTCAGATTAAAGAGGCGCAGAAGGGAAATGCTAGTATCGACGGAATCAAGCGTCGTATCCGTACTGGCAAAGTACCCGGATTCACCGAAGACGAAGAAGCAGTTCTGTGGTACAAAGGACGCCATTGTGTACCATCTGATGGGGGAATACCAAACGGGGTATACCCACGAAGGGGATTCACCATCTGGTATCGAGCCGACTGAAGCCAAGCCCAGAACGGGTCGACTCGCCAAATACGGCGATTGGCGCATACTGGACCAGACGACTGGCGCCGACTGGAGGCCCAAGAAGGCGACTCGTATACAAAGCCCACACTTACTTGTAAACCCTAGATGGCTGCATATATAAGGCCACCAGGGGCACCCCCACGGGGTATGTCATATTAGATGTTCTCCCACATTAGATCAGATCTAGTCTCTCCCTCCGCCTACAACGGCTCCCTTGTAAACCAATCTATGATCATATACTGGATTAATAGCAGGACGTAGCGATCCTCCACCGAGGGGACGTGAACCTGGATACATTGATGGGGATACGCCTACTGGGGTATACTCAGCAGGACGTTTCCGACTGGCCCGAGGGCTGGCGAGTGGGCCTGCAGAACGGCGAGTGGATCAAGGCCCAGCAAGGTACCAAGCGACTGGAAGCTGAAGGCCCAGGCGAGTAGATAGGCCCAGTCGGACTAGGTTAAACGATTACCGAAGCTGTAACCGAATCGGTTGAGATATGTAAACCCTAGGGGAGGTGAGCCTATATAAACCTCCCTATGGGGTGAGTAGAGACACGTTCCCTCATACACCCAAGCGAGTCGCCGCCTAGCTGCCGAGCTCGCCCATTGTAACACCTCCATAATACAATCTAGCAGGAGTAGGTCTTTACCCTCCGGGGGGCCGAACCTGGGTAAAACCCTGTGTCTTTGCCCTCATCTCGCACCGCAGATGGCTGGCCGCCCTTGCCCCTCTTTCTACTACTCGCTGCCGATTGCAGCATCTGCCGTGACCATTCCCACGACAGTGGCGCCCACCGTGGGGCCTGGCCGGTCTGGCCGGTGTTCTGCGGCGAGATCCAATCTGCCCATCAACGAGACGGTCGCCACCGGCCGCATGATAGCGATCGGCGAGATGCTCCAGATCTTGCCGAGTAGCTACGTCCCGGCGGCGCGACCCGTCACACACAGCGTAATCCTGCCAATCGGCACGATCAGCCTCTTCGTCGGCCTCACCGACGTCATCGTCTCGGAGGACTCGGCTCGCATCCGCGAGTCGCCGCCACGCGATCGACTCTCCGAGAGCCAGGTTCGCACGATCCACCGCCTCGCCTCCGAGTACAACTCGGCCCACAGCAACGTGGCCGGGAACTCAGCGGCCGCAGAAGATGCGGCCCTCACCGATGACGCCGACTCGGCGACCCCGGCGTCACTCGCCGGATCCATCACCGCGGCCTCATCCGCGGGCTCCATCGCCCAGGTCTCCAACGCGGGAGACTTCGAGGACCCCTCCATCCTCGGGATCTTCGAATTCGACTCCGGGTCGGAGAACTCCGCCGACCTCCGCGATGGTGCCAATCGCCACGCCGCGGCTTACATGGCCACCGGCACCGATCCACCGGAGGATCCTTTCTCCACCCCAATCCCTCCTAACGCCACGGCAACGGAGGTCGAGGAACTCCGCTTGAAACTGGCGGAGGCGGTACGCAAAGAGCAGGCCGAGCGCGAAAAATTTCGCCTCGAGCAGGTGACGGCGCAGGAGCTGTCACGCTACCACCAGCAGCGGATCAGGTCACGCTTGAACCCCACCGTTCAAGGGCGTGCCCTGAACTTCGACGACGAAAACGACCCGGCCCGCATAGCCGAGCGCGCGATCTGCGAGAAAGCGCCACCAGGAGGAAGCGCCCGGCCCCCGCCAGGATCAACGGCGATGGGTGCCCCACCACCACCCAACCGCACCCCTCCCAGGGACCAACCGCGGATAGTTGTCTCCTCACGGGAGCGAGACGCAAACGGCCTCCCACTGTTCTCCACCCCAATGGACAACCTCGTGGCAGGCCGAGCAGCAGCCGATAGCATCACGGCCACTGGCGACGGCGCCTTACAGATCCAGTACGTCAAGGCCCTGCTTGCGAAGGCCGTGGAGCAGCAAAAAGCGGGCGCCGACTCACAAGGTCGAGTATACTCGCGTTCCTCGGGAAGCAGAGCGGCCTCAAGCGGCCGCCCAGCGGCGGCAAACACCCTCAATTGCCCGCCACCAGAGCCACTGCAGCTCCAACACCGACCCGCGAACGCGGCACTCTCCACCAACGATCCCAGGCCGGCGACCAAATTCGTCGCCGCTAACGGACAACCCATCGACGCCCGCACTCACATCATCAACAACCAAAACTGGCGCGCACGCCAGCCCGACGACTTGCGGCACACCCTAACTAATCGCCGCGATGGCGAGCCTATGGGGTCGCTCAGTCGACTTGGGCCTAAGTGCTTCGGACCAATGATCCGAGGCGAGAAGTACCCGCCAAACTTCAAGGCGCCAAAGGAGATAGAAAAATACGACTCCTCGTACGACCCCGCAGTCTGGCTCGACACATAGCTCATGGCAATGGGGATCGCGGGTCACACTGACCTACTCGCCGCCCGTTACCTCCCACTGATGATGGAGGGGACGTGCAGGCAGTGGATCAACACTCTTCCCCAGGACAGTATCGACTCATCGGAGGAAATGCGCGATGCCTTCGTCAGGCACTTCGAGTGCTCCTACACCCGCGCCACCACCATCGAGGACCTGGAACGATGCGTCCAGGGACCCCGTGAGTCGACCCGCAACTGGGTCCAACGGTGGCAAGAGCTCTGGTACAACGCGGTCGGCATCCACCCGGACACCGCGATCCATTGCTTCAAGACCTCGTGCCGCTACGAGCCCCTAGTCGCCAAGCTTAAGCGACACTCCCGCACACTCGACAACATCCCCGACCTCCTCGAGATCGCCAAACGGTACGCCGAGGAGGATCCAAACCAGGAAACCGACGACGAGTCAGGAGGGCAACGCCGCACAGGCGGCAACGACAGCGGACGCCGAACCGA
Organism: Avena atlantica; assembly: GCA_910589765.1. NCBI lineage: Eukaryota > Viridiplantae > Streptophyta > Magnoliopsida > Poales > Poaceae > Avena > Avena atlantica. The sequence continues at coordinate 45,024,887 of OU342737.1, forward strand.
CCTACGCTACAGCGGCACCCGCCTCACTGGCAAGCGCCGCAGCGACGGGCGAGTCGACTTCGTCGCCAACGCTGGGCACGCATAGCGCGAGCCCAAGAGCTACCGTCGCGACGGAGGGCAACGGCGCGATGGCGGCAATTACAAGAACAAGCCAAGGTTCAATCCTGCGGCCCTCCTTAATCAACCATGTGCGTTCCACAGCAGGGAAGGGAAGCCCGCAACGCACACCACCGCCGACTGCCACACCCTCAGGGAAATCGAGAAGGCACGACACGCGCGGGAGGACACCGACAACGACCCGCCAAATGGCGGAAAATTCGGCAAAGTAGCCGGCTCGCTCCACACCTTCACAGGCTTCAACACAAAGCGCGAGAAGAAGGTCATCGCCCGCGCCGTCGCCGTCAATGCGGTGGCCCAAACAGACGTTCCCCAGTTCCTGAACTGGTCGGAACAGCCCATCACCTGGAGCCGACAAGACCACTCGCCACGCATCGAGTACCCAGGACGAGTCGCCCTGGTGGTCAAGCCCAAGGTTGGTGACTACTGGCTCCCCAAGACACTGATGGACGGCGGCAGCTCCATCAACATCCTCTACCTCGACACCTTCAGGCGGCTGCGGCTCCCGCAGTCGATGATCGAGACAACCCACACCACGTTCCACGGCATCGTCCCCGGTCGGAAGGCGTATCCGATCGGCAAAGTCACGCTGCCAGTCACTTTCGGTAGTCCGGCAAACTTCCGCACCGAGCGGATCGTCTTCGAGCTGGTGCCCTTCGACAGCCCTTACCACTGCGTCCTGGGGCGCCAGGCGTTCGCTAAATTCATGGCAGCGCCCCACTACACGTACAACGCGATGAAGCTCCCCGGGCCGTGCGGCGTCATCACCATCAACGGCGACCCCGACATGGCCGCCGAATGCGAGGCCAAAGGAGCCGAACTCGTCGACGCCGTCATCGCAGCAGAGACTAATCACGCCGACGAGCTCGCCAAATACGCGAGCGGGGTCAACAGTGACGATCCCACAATACTCAAGAAGCCCAACTCAGAGGGCACAAACACCTCAACCTTTGAGGCCACGACGCACACCCGCACCGTCGAGCTGGTCCCAGGCGACTCCAGCCAGACGGTGACGATCGGGACAGGCATGAGCCCAGCATAGGAAGGCGCGCTCATCGAGTTCCTTCGTGAGAATAGGGACATCTTCGCATGGAAACCCTCTGACATGCCCGGTGTCCCTAGGGAGCTCGCTGAGCACAAACTAAACGCCGACCCCAAAGTGCGACCTGTCAAGCAGTCGCTACGGCCCTTCAATGAAGAGCGCCGTCGAGCAATCGCCGAGGAAGTGCAGCGCCTACTCGCTGCCGGCTTCATCAGGCCAATCAAATATTCCAAGTGGCTGGCAAACCCAGTCCTGGTCGAGAAGAAAAATGGGACCTGGAGAATGTGTATCGATTACACAAACCTGAACAGCGCCTGCCCAAAGGAGCAGTTCGTCCTCCCGCGGATCGATCAGATAATCGATTCAACCGCGGGTTCGGAGTCGCTATGTTTCCTCGACGCCTACTCCGGGTACAACCAGATCAAAATGGCTGTCGAAGACGAGGAGAAGACGGCGTTCATCACGCCATTCGGAGCCTTCTGTTACACCGCCATGACCTTCGGCCTCAAGAACGCCAGGGCAACCTACCAGCGGTGCATGCAAGAATGCCTCGCGAGCCAAATTGGCCGCAACATCCACGTCTACATCGACGACGTGGTCGTGAAATCCGCTCGCCAAGGCGACCTACTCGCCGACCTGGCGGAAACCTTCGCCAATCTGCGAAGGTATAAGATAAAGCTCAACCCAGGCAAGTGCACCTTCGGTGTACCTGCCGGACAATTACTGGGGTACGTCGTCTCCAAACGAGGGATCGAGCCGAACCCAACAAAGATCGACACGATCGCCCGGCTCGGCAAACACGAGTGCCTGCGTGACGTCCAGAAGCTGGCCGGGCGGGTAGCGGCTCTCAGTCGCTTCATACCCCGCCTAGGCGAAAAGGCGATGCCCCTATACCGCCTGATGCGCAAGAACCCCACCTTCCAGTGGGACAAGGAGGCGGACGACGCGCTCCGCGACCTCAAAAAGGTGCTACTCCCCGCACCACTACTCGCCGCCTCCGCCGACAAAGAGCCTATGCTGGTTTACGTCGCGGCGTCCGAGCGCGTCGTCAGTGCTGTGATGGTCGTCGAACGACCAGAGGTAGGAAAGGAGCGCCCGGTTCAGCGGCCGGTGTACTACATCAGCGAGGTCCTCACCGAGTCGCGCCAGCGGTACCCACAGTACCAAAAGCTAGTATACGCGGTCTTCAGGGCTCAGCGGCGCCTGCCGCACTACTTCCAGGAGCACCCGGTCACGGTCGTCTCCTCAGCGCCACTGCAAGACATCATCTGCAACCGCGAGGCGACCGGACGGGTCGCCAAGTGGGCTGTCGAGATCGGCACCCACAACATTAAATACGAGCCACGAAGAGCGATAAAGTCGCAGGCACTGGCAGACTTCATCGCCGACTGGGAGGAGGCCCAGCAGCCAGAGAAGTTGCCGTACCTCCATTACTGGAGCCTGCACTTCGACGGCTCCAAGAACGCGGACGGTGCAGGAGCAGGGATAGTGTTGACTTCACCAAAGGGCGACAAGCTCCGCTACATCCTCCGCCTCGAATTCACGCCCTGCACCAACAACATGGCTGAATACGAGGCCCTACTCCACGGCATGCGAGCCGCCAAGGAGATGAACGTCAATCGCCTTCGATGCTACGGAGATTCCGACCTCGTCGCGGGGCAGGTTGCCGGCACCTGCGACGCCATCTCCCCTACCATGGCGGCATACCGCCAAGAGGTGGACAAGTTGGGTGGCCACTTCACCGGCTACTCTGTCGAGTGGATCGACAGGCGAAAAAACGAGGAGGCCGACGCCCTCTCTCGCATCGGGTCGGCTCGACTCGCACCACCCGCCGGCGTGTTCCTCGACACAATCTCCAAACCATCAGTCTCTCCCCCGAGGGAGATCGACATCGGAGTCCCACTCCAACCAGAGGCAGCCTTGGTCGCACTCATCACCGAGCCAGACGACTGGACCAAGCCCTACATCGCCTACCTGGAAACCGGCACCCTGCCAGCAGACGAGACAAACGCTCGAATGATCGCTCGCCGATGCAAGTCTTACACCATCATCGACGGCGAGCTACACAAGCGCAGCGTCACCGGCGTGTTCCAACGTTGCGTCCAACCGGCTGAAGGACGTAAAATCCTCCACGACATTCACTCAGGCGACTGCGGCCACCACGCCGCCGCTCGCTCCCTGGTGGCCAAGGCTATGCGACACGGCTTCTACTGGCCCACCGCACACGCCGACGCGGTCGACATCGTCCAGCGATGCGCCGGGTGCCAGAGGTACGCCAATCAGACGCGCGTACCGAGCTCGGCGCTCAAAACGATCCCCATCACTTGGCCATTCGCCGTATGGGGCATGGACATGGTAGGCCCCTTCAAGAAAGCCCCTTCCGGCTACACCCACCTGCTAGTCGCCGTCGACAAATTCACCAAGTGGGTGGAGGCCAAGCCAGTCCGGAAATGCGACGGGAAGACCGCCACCAAATTCCTACGCGAGCTCATATATCGCTACGGGTTCCCAAACAGTATCATCACGGACAACGGCACAAACTTCGCTAAGGGAGCAATGGCCGAATTCTGCGAAGAGCACCACATCCGGCTCGATCTCGCGTCAGTCGCCCACCCGGAATCCAACGGCCAGGCGGAACGAGCCAACCAAAGCATCCTCCACGGCCTGAAGCCGCGACTCCAAGTACCACTCGAGCGCACCGCTGGATGCTGGGTCGAAGAGCTGCCCTCCGTCATCTGGGGAATCCGCACCTCGGTTAACAGATCGACGGGATTCACTCCCTTCTTCATGGTCTACGGCGCCGAAGCAGTCATGCCCACCGACCTCGAACACGACTCGCCGCGGGTCGTCCACTATACGGAGGCCGCAAACGAGCTGGCCCGCCAAGATGGGCTCGACCAGCTCGACGAAGCACGCGACCTCGCTCGATCGCGCACCGCCATCTACCAGCAAGGACTCCGCCGCTACCACAGCCGACGGGTGAAAACCCGCACCTTCCAGGAAGGCGACCTGGTGTTACGCCTCATCCAGGACAAGAAGGGCATGCATAAGCTCTCCCCTCCGTGGGAGGGCCCGTTCGCTATCGGGCGCGTACTCGGCAACGACGCCTACTACCTCATCGACGTCCGCCGGGACGGCGAACTCGACGTCAAGCGACCATGGAATGTAAACCTCCTCCGGAAGTTCTACTCCTAGAACCCCACACATGTACTCTCCAGTCGCTATGAAATAAAAGAAATGGTTACCGCAAATTGCGCCTACTCTCCATGACTTGTGCCACTCGCACTCGTAATAACAGCGGTATGCTAAAATGCAGAAGTCAACCTTTGGTACAGCGATCGGCACGGCTAAGTAGTGCGGTGTAAGAGCACTGAATCACTTCAGGTCTTGCATCGTCCACGAAAAACGCCAACCCGGAGCCCCATTGGAGTCGCCTAGCTCGACTGGTTTTACGAACCAAGACAACTGCCCTCGCTTCTCACAGCGACCTTGGTCCTCCGCATCCTTGGCATAGCGACTCGAACAGCTAAGTACCACGCTCGGGGACTGAATACCAGTTCGTCGCGATCGGTCAGGGAAAACGCCAAGTAAGAGAGCATGCCCGGGACTCGCCACGCGACTGACCCCACGGGCCAGGCAGGAGTGACGCGCTCACACCAACGCGCTAAGTCCTCAACCACCCTCGAGTCGCGCCTAGAACTACCAAGTACCACGCTCGGGGACTCGGCCACCTGACCCCGTTCGCGTACGGGAAAACGGTAAAGTACAGAGCACTCAAGAGAGTCGCCTTGCGACTGGCTCTCCGAGCTCGGGCGAGTCGACCAAATCAACAAAACACATGATAACAACACACATCATATACGAGGTAAACCCCACAAAAGGGCGGACGCGCTCGGGGACTCGTCCAAAAATCAATCCAAATCACACAAACAAATAGTAACATAGAAACGACGTCCCATTCAATCGCATATTGCATTGTCTTATGTTACAAAATATGCCCGTGTGGCAGAACTGCTGCTAACACTTCAAGGCAAAACTACCCTACTCTGCAGGCTTCGATGACGACTCGCCAGCATCCCGGCGATTACGGATGAACGCGGTGTACGGGTTTGATGGATACGTCGTCAGTTCACCCTCCATCGCCGCGCGAAAAGGCTGCTCGACCTTGAAGTCACGATGCGGTGGCTCGGGGTCGTTCGGCGCGATGACCGTTTCCTGGTAGGGCAGGAGGTCGCCCATCGCCCAGACACGCTCCGAGTACGTGGCGGCACGCTCCTGCAACTTGAGAACCTCGGACAGATCCACCGCGCCAGTCGACGATGGATACCCACTCGTCACATCGTCAAGGTCGAAATCCTCGGGGAAGTGGGCGAGTCCAAGACTCAGTGCCGTCGACGCTCCACGCCGAAACGCCGACCGCGTCATGAACTCAACGACCGCGGGAGCCTTCTCCAGATATTCCCACACCTTAACGAGGTCGCTGGGAATAACCTCCGTGGGGGACATTTCTTGAAGGTAGGCGCGGATGCACGTCGCCGATAGCGTAGCCGAGTCGACGAGCATGCTTACGCACTGCCTCGCGTCGAGCGAGCTCGCTTCTTCTTGGCTACCAATAACGCGACCTGCGAGAAGGAGACAATGATGAGTGCGACGGACACCACGAAAACCCCAACTAACGGAAAGGGAAGATGCACTCACCAAGCAACGGGCGGGCGAGTCCCGTGATGAAGCACTGAAGCGACGTATGGTCGTCCTGAAGCCCAGCAATAAGGACTTCCGACAACTTGCGATCCTCCTCCGCGGCTGCAATGGCGGCCTTAGCTCGTCCGTCCGCCGAGCTCGCTTCTTCCCTCGCCTCCCGCAGCTCGCGCTCGAGGTCGGCGACCCGCCGCTCAGCAGCGCCCAGAGCAGATCTCGCCGCCTCCAACTCACCAGCAGGGACAAGCTCCTGGCGAGCTTCCTCTGCCTTTGCAGGAACAGCCTGGAGCTCTTTGTTCGCCTCCTGGATGGTGGTCAGCTCCTTCTCAGCATGTTGTTGCGCGGCCAATCGGTACGCCGACTCGAGCTGTAGACCCTGCATATCATCAAAAAAGTCAGTAAAAACGAACCTCCTAAGTGCCCACCCGCTGAAATTTAGCGAGTGCGCACTCGGGGACTGGCGATCAAGAAATTCCCAAGTGCCCACCCCGCTAAAATTTAGCGCGTGCGCACTCGGGGACTGGATACGAAAATAAAAGACGAGAAAATAATAAGAATCAAGCCGCTGCAAAGCACCGACCTGATCCTCGGGGACTGGATATACCTGGATGGTTGCGCCAAGCATGCCATGAAGTTGCATCGCGTCCACGGACGCGAGTAACGCTGGCGTGTGCCCACGACGCTGGTCGACTTCAGCATCGGCGGTCCCCGGAGCGAAGCTCGGGGGCGCAGCCCCGCTCGCCGCGGCCGCCTTGGTCACGAAGCGGGGGAAGGTAGCGACAGAGGCACCCGCTCCAAAGGAAGTCGCCTCCGTCGTTCCAGGCAAGGAAACGCCCTCCTTCGTAGACGCGGCTGCCTCCACCGCGGGGCCGGCCGGCGCGACCGCCGTGTCGTCAGAGACGGTGACGATGTCATCGCCCTTGGCCTTCTTACTGCCATCCGCTGAGGCGACGACCTCGTCTGCTTTCCTCTTACGGGAAGGATCCTCCTCGCTAGCGGTGGAGGGTACCTGGGCCACGGTCGGGTGGCCCATCCTTTTCACTCCGGTCCTGCACATCAGTTGAATCAATAAAGACAATCGAAATATCTACGGAAAATAGTGAAGGCCGAATGCACTCACTTGGCGACTGGGATGAAACGTAGCCCTGTGCGAAGGCCGGCCGGTTTTTCCAGTTCGGGGCCCAGTTGGCGACTGAGCCCTAGTTCTAGGACGTCGCGTGCCCAAGACACGGACGGCTTCTTCGTCGTTGAGGCCGCGGCTGGCGCCTCTGGGATACCCTCGGCAGGGGCTTCCTCGCGAATTGGAGCCGCAACAGTCGGAGCCTCCTTGCGGGGCGAAGCCGCCCCAATCGGAACCTCCTTGCGAGGCGAAGTCGCCGCAGCCGGAGCCTTCCCTAGCCCAGAGACTGGCGCGAACGGCGGGGGCATCGAGGCCAGCGGCACTTCCACAGTTGGCGCGTCTAGCGCGGTTGTCGCTGGGGTCGCGCCGTCACCGGCCGAGCTGTGAGCATCGGAGCTGCTCGTCGAGTGCGCCGGCGAGGCCGTCCTCGGCGGCTTCGTTTTCCTCTTCGGGGGGGCCCTCGTTTCCTTCTCCTTCTTCTTCTTCTTCGAAGGAGTGGCCTGGCGGCGCGAGGTGGTTTCTGGGAGCTCGTCATCGTCATCATGACGCTCGAGGCTCCTGCTCGCTTCGATTTCGCGCTGACGTTGCCCGCGGGTCTTTCGGACCTGCGGGGCAATTTCCTCTTTGGAGTCGTCCTCGTCGTCCTCGTTGCCCTTCGCGGCTGGCGATTCGCCTGTATCCTGGGCGGATGGCCCCGGGCTCTCATCATCAGAAGGTGGGAGCCACCCTTCCACCACTTGGAACAGCTGCGATGAATACGAAACAGAGTCAGAATTACCGCGACTACATACGCTGCGACTGCGAACAAGGTAAAGAAATTACCGTTGGAGCCGGACGCTTCGCGGTGTAGGGGGCAACCCCGGCTTGCGCATCCACGTACACCGCCTGGGTGATCTTCTTCAACGCTGGGAGATAATCCTCCAGCCTCCACTCGTCGAGGCAGGCTTTCGTCGAGTCTCCCCGGCCCGTGTACTGATACATGTAGTGGTCGCGTTGGGCGAGCGGAACGAGCCGTCGCCCAAGCCAGCAATTGTACAAGTTTATCGTCTGAAGGCCCTTCTTCTTCAGACCACGGATGGCCTGGAGCATCTCGTCGACGACCATCCGCTGGTCGTCGGGGAGCTTGCCGACCTGGAGATGGCGCGGCTCGGAACAATTGGCCGAGTACCGCGGGATCGCCGCCTCGTCCTCCGGGGTCGCCTCGGTCACGTAGAACCATGACTTCTTCCAGTCGCTCGCTGCCTTGGCGGGTAGCATCAGGTCAAAGAAAGAAGCTTTGGACTTGAGCTGGAACGTCAGGCCGCCCGCGGCTAGCATTGGGCCGCCTGCCTCCTCGCGGCTGATCCGTCCGTGGAACAGATCTTGCCACAAGGGAAAGTAGGGCCGGCAGCCCAAGTAGCACTCGCAGAACGCCACGAAGATGGCGAGCTGCTCGATGCTGTGGGGACCCAGATATGAAGGCTGGATCCCGTAGTAGGCGCAAAAACGCCGGAAGAACAAAGACGTGGGAAACCCTAGCCCCCGCTCGAGATGACTGGTGAAACAGACGAATTCCCTCTCTCGCGGGTTTGGGGTCGTTTCTCCGGCTGCGGGGATACGCCAACAGCCGGCTCGCAGGATTCCGGCCTCCTCGAAAGAGGCCAGCTGCGCCCTCGTGCACTTGGACCTGCCCCATGGTTCGGTGAGAAGGGCCATAGCCGAGAGGTTGGTTGGAGATCGGAGGATTTCGGGTCGATTGGACCAAGGAGCAAAGGAAAGAGAATGCGCGCACTCGGAAGAAGTGGTGGGCAGTTGGCTCTACGATTGCCTGCCATTCCTCTTATATAGCGGGAGTTACCCGCCAAATCAGGGGGCCGTTACCGCGCGATGATTACGCCGAAAGTTACTGTTGAGTTGCCCTAACGGCTAGTTTGACCACGCCTGACGGTCCAACTCCAGCCACTCGGCTCGCTAGGTCACTCGCCGCGACCGCGTTCCGTCAGCTCGGCTCGCCCAAGACGCGACTCGGTACAGCGGATTTTCTTCTTCATACAGGAGCCCGCCGACGATTCGACTGGATGCCTACTTCGGGGCTGTATACTCCGACTGCCAGCAGCCACTTACGCCTAATCGACGACGGCCTCGGGGACTACTGATGGGGATACGCCTACTGGGGTATACTCAGCAGGACGTTTCCGACTGGCCCGAGGGCTGGCGAGTGGGCCTGCAGAACGGCGAGTGGATCAAGGCCTAGCAAGGTACCAAGCGACTGGAAGCTGAAGGCCCAGGCGAGTAGATAGGCCCAGTCGGACTAGGTTAAACGATTACCGAAGCTGTAACCGAATCGGTTGAGATATGTAAACCCTAGGGGAGGTGAGCCTATATAAACCTCCCTATGGGGTGAGTAGAGACACGTTCCCTCATACACCCAAGCGAGTCGCCGCCTAGCCGCCGAGCTCGCCCATTGTAACACCTCCATAATACAATCTAGCAGGAGTAGGTCTTTACCCTCCGGGGGGCCGAACCTGGGTAAAACCCTGTGTCTTTGCCCTCATCTCGCACCGCAGATGGCTGGCCGCCCTTGCCCCTCGTTCTACTACTCGCTGCCGATTGCAGCATCTGCCGTGACCATTCCCACGACATACATCGTGTGCCAATATCGCTCCCGGATTCTCCTACGTTGCCTTGTTCCCTCTACGTAAGCTACCCAGTAGCATCTGCCGTCCAATACCACGATAGTTGGCGCCCACCGTGGGGCTAGCGATGCTTGGAGGGTGATAATCCGGGCGGTATCCTCACCATCGCCGGGCCAGATTGCATCTCACGCTCCGTGTGAGAAGTGCTATCAAGGACTCGGTTGTTGGAAGCAAATCGATCCGATCAGGCTGCAGCCTACCACGGCCGGGGCGGAGCAAGCGCACGCAGTCGATCGGAAAATTTCAAGGCAAAGGCACAAGCAAAAGTCGAGACTTGAGAGGCTCACGAACAAGGACATGCAAAATCGACTCCACATATCCTATGAGTTTTTTATTTGATCTTCATCCCTCTCAATATTGCTCTATCTATTGATTATTATACTAAAATCTAATCTAGTATGCATGTTTGTTTATGTGCACCGTATGGAGGATTGATCCATGGATCATAGCAAAGTTTATTAGCACAATTCGTGAACTACTCCATCTACGAATCGTGCTGGTGTCATCGGTAGCAGCGTTGTGTCGACTCTGTCTTCATCGTGGCTGAGGGTACAAACTCAGTTTCAGATTAAATCAATCAGTCCAGAGGCTGTTAGATTTAGTCCTGATAAGAAAGCATCAACATGGAGCCGATCAGGCACGCAAGCAGCAGAGCGACTACGGTCAAATGAAGTACAAGAGATTGACATGATCGGTGATAACTTTCACTTACCCCTTTTTAATTATTAATACGTACATGCAAAGTATTTTTGCCGGCACAACGACCGGATAAATTGGCAAGTAGTACGGGCATAGCAAAGCATGTGTAGATCAATTATAATATATCTAGTATTTGTCTACTTTGTATTCTCCCGATTTGCTTGTTCAGGCTTTGCACTCGTTTAAATCAGTTGAGATCGTATGATTAGATGCTAATCTCTCGTTTTATTTGTCTTACGTACGAGGAACAAATCGATCAAAACTGTCCATATAAGGCGGCACAGAAATTAAGGCTCGGCGATTTAATCGTGCGTGTGATCATCTCCAATAAAGCATGCTCGACTGACTCCGCCCGTGGTCCGATCGAGTTCGCTACTGCTACTTGCCGCCGCATCCACTCCCTCCGGCTAAACGCCACTCCGGACGCTCGGGGACTCGCCATCGTGGACCTCTCCACGCTCGGGGACTCGTCCGCCGCGGACTCGCCCTTTGCGGTCGCCGCCCTCGCGGACTCGCCCCTTGCGGCCTCGTCCATCGCCGACTCTCCATTCTACCGGCTAAACGCCGCGTCGACATCGCCATAGCGCGATCTCCGTCCGCTGCGTCGACCCCGTGTCCGCCGCGTCGACTTCGCCAAAGCGCGACCATACGTCCGCCGCGTCGACTCCTTGTCTGTTGTGTCGACTTTTTCTGGCTAAACGCCGTGCGACCCATGTCTGAGTTGAAAGAAGTTATTCTGAAGGATGCTCATGATACACTTTATTCTATCCATCCCGGAGGAACTAAAATGTATCAAGATTTAAAAGAGCAATTTTGGTGGCATAAGATGAAGAGAAAAATCGGAAGCTATATCGCCAAGTGTGATATATGTCAGCGAGTCAAGGCAGGACATCAAAGACCCGCTGGATTGTTGCAACCATTGCAGATTCCGGAATGGAAATGGGATTCCATTGGAATGAACTTTATCACCGGACTGCCAACTTCTAGTAGGGTAAATGACTCTATCTGGGTCATAGTGGACCGATTGTCCAAAGTCGCCCATTTCTTACCCGTCAAGACCACATATCAGAGTTCGAAGCTAGCGGAGTTGTACATCGCTAGAATAATTAGTTTGCATGGAGTCCCCAAGAACATCGTATCGGATCGAGGAACTCAGTTTACCTCGAGATTCTGGAAGAAAGTCCAAGAAGGTTTGGGAACCCGCCTAGATTTCAGTACCGAGTATCAACTTCAGACCGATGGACAAACGGATCGAGTAAATCAAATACTCGAAGATATGCTGAGAGCATGTGTGTTAGAATATGGATCTAAGTGGGAAGATTGTCTGCCATTTGCAGAATTTTCATACAACAACAGTTATCAAGCTAGTTTGCAAATGGCCCCATTTGAATTTATGTACGGAAGGAAGTGTCGCACCCCTTTGAACTGGTCGGAAGCAGGAGAGAGTCAGATTTTCGGACCCGACATCCTACGAGAAGCAGAAGAGAAGGTTCACAAGATTCGTGAGCACCTCAAGACTACCCAGTCCAGACAAAAGAGTTATGCCTTCAAGAGACGTACAGACCTCGCCTTCAACCTAGGAGATTTTCTTTATCTGAAAGTGTCGCCATTGAAGGGAATGCAGCGTTTCCAACTCAAAGGAAAGTTAGCCCCCAGATATAACAGACCTTTCAAGATTCTGAACCATCAAGGAGAAGTGTCGTATCAATTGGAACTACCCGAAGAGATGTCAGCCGTGCACAATGTGTTCCATATCTCGTTACTTCGCAAGTGTCTCGAAGTCCCAGAGAAGACCGAAGTGTTCAAAAAACATCGATCACCGGACCATAGAGATCAACGAAGACCTGACCTATCCCGAAGTACCCATCCGTATTTTGGAAGAAGCTTTCAGAACTACCCAAACCCGAAGCATCAAGTTTCTCAAGATTCAGTGGAGCAACCACACATAAGAGGAAGCTACCTGGGAGCGCGAAGATCACATCAGGACAGAGTTTCCCGATCTCTTCAAATCCTAGGTAATCTTTTTCGTCCCTTTTCAAATCTCGGGACGAGATTTTGTTTAAGGGGGGAAGGTTTGTAACATCCCAAAAATACTAAACTTGGATCATCAAACTCTAATCATCAAAATTAGGGTTAACAAAAACATTTCTAAAATAAAAATATGAAAGCACGCATGGTGTATGTATTTCATTTGGAATTCTTTTGAACCACCTTGTTTGTGTGTTCCTTTGCTTGTAAATGGATTCTTAGGTGAAATAAACATCATCTAAACAATTCCCAAACTTTTCTCAAAGACAAATAAATCAAAACAGATAAAATAAGGGAATGGTTATTTTGACCAATTTAACTCCCATGCCTACTTTGGCTGTCCCAAACTTTCAGAACTTAACAGAAACTTTTCTGGATCTTTGCACCCCTTAATTGTACTCATAACGAAGTATCAAGGCCCACTTTGTGATCATCCAGAAACTTTTAAATGACAGTTCAAAATTGAATCTTTATCATATGAGAAGATCCCACTTTTTCAAAAACCACTCAAACAAGCTCAACTTTCAAAATCCAAGCATCTGCAGACTCACCAGCACCAACCTAGCACACCCACCAAAAATCTTTTCAAAATTCAAAACTTGAATTCTTGCGGCCATTTCATCAAATACTTTGCAGACACAAATCATCAAAATCTTAAACACTATTGTGAGGAGTGATTGAAGCCTAACTTGTCCCCTCTCTAGCTCACTACCATCTCAGTAGATCATCTAGCAAGTTAAACCAAGCACTAGCCTCACTGTAAGCTAGGCAATGACATCAATGGTGAACAGCCGAAGCTCACCATGCCACCCCAGTGGAGACAGCAAGCTAGGAAGAGATTTAGCCGTGCCAACCTTGTCTGGGACGCAGCCCACCGTCCACCGCCACTCCCTGTCCCAGCCGCGAGCGTTGCCAAACCCTGGACCACACGCACGGACCGCGCCTAGCTCGCCAGCAACCATGCCGAGCATGCGCCAGAGCGCCACGCTCGACCGACGCCCACAGACCGCGCGCCGCCCTCGCCGCGTGCATACAGGATCGCCACCAACCCAGGAGACCGCCAGACATCCCCGTTCGCCGCCCCATGCCGCACAGCTACTGCTCGCCGTCGAAGACGCCGCCTCTGCCGTGCAGAGCATCGCACGTTCCAGACCAAACCGCACCGCCCCTACGCGCGTATTAAAGCCGTAGAGCATCGCCAGAAGACCACCAAGCGATCGCCACCGCCGTCCATGCCTCTAGCCGCCCGTAGCCATGTCGCCACCGTCGCCTGCCCATCCCGTTCGGTCTCGTTGTCGCGACTATAAATAGAGGCCACCCCCAGCCGAATTGAGCACACCATCTTACTCCCCTCTCCTCACTGATCATACCACCCCGTTCCCGGAGCAAGGCGAGCAGCACTTCGCCGGAATTTCACCGGAGCCTGCCGCTGTTGGAGAAGAAGGGGGCCAGCGATTGGAGCCGCCCCAGGAGAAGCTGCCGGTACCAGGAGGTTCGCCGTCGTCGACTTCGTCGTTCGCCCACCTCGCCGACCCTCGCCTCAGCCCCGGTGAGCCCCCAATGACCCCCACCTGCCGCGCTAGGTTTCCGTCTCGCCGGCGTTGCCCAACGTCGATGATGATCCTCAGCCGTTAGATTAGAACCAGATCGAACGCACCACATCGCCCCACACCGCTTCGCACCCCCTGTCTCACTGACGCGTGGGGACAACGACTTAACCAGCCCGCGTAAGCGCTGTGCTTAGCAGGCCGGCCCAGTATCGCTTCCCGCGCAGCCCGGTTATTTGAATTTAACCTTTTTCATTTTATTTCATACACACTTCTATACCCAGTTTCAAAAATCAACCCAGGTCGATTCAGTGAACCAAATTGAATGAAACCAATTTTGTTAGAAAGGTCCGGGAATGCTGAATCCAAGCCCGTTGGATTCAAGTCATTTGGATCTATAGATCATCCATGGTAAAATTAACAAGGTAGAAGCTTTTCTGCATTCAAACATTTTTCAAATTTAAACCATAATAGCTTTTGAGTTGATTCCAACTCTCAAAAATCACATTTAACCATACCTTTCAGAATATATAAAAATATATAGGTTTACTTATAGAAATAATGACCAAGTAATAAAAGAATGCCACATAAGCATTTCTAGTCACTTTATTTAATTAAAAATAAAAGGTTAAACCTTATTAAATTGTGACACCACTTTAAATCACATTCCCATGGACTAAAATATATGGTGATGACATGTGTCAATATGATCCCATGTTTTGTTTGGAGAATATTAAATCTTAAGTAGTTTTCCAATAAGTAGAAATTACTTTTCCAAAAATAAAAGGAATTAAACCTAGCTTTGATCTTGTAAGGTTAGTAATGATGCTAGATCATCTATAGGACCCCCTTTTGTGTGATGATTGCAAGTAGTTAAGTATTGTTTGGTGATTGTGTACCTCGTATTTATTCATAGACGCTAGTACCGACCAAGGAAACGAGGAGGAAGGAGGATACTACGAAGAAGAAGCCGAGGAGAACTTCAACCACTGCTCTGCACAAGGCAAGATTATACGGATACTGATGCAAGCCTTACTAATCAAGTTGACCTATGCAAGCTTATACTGATACTAATGCAAGCCTTACTAATCAATTTGACCTATGCAAGCTTATACTGATACTGATGCAAGCCTTACTAATCAAGTTGACCTATGCAAGATTATACTTGCAGTTATGCAAGCTAACACTTGCAATATACTCTACTTTAGCAAGCCTTACTATACAAGTTAACCTTGCAAGCCTAATACTACTAGATGAATGTGTAAGCTTATACTTGCAATTGGGCAAGCTAATACTTACTTGCTACTATGTCAACTATATGCCTTAAGCATATGTGATCATATCCACTTGATAAACCAATCCTAGTTTTATTTGCAAGCCCTCTACTTTATTTCTTTATCAAAGCTTTAACTTAGAGTTGACTTAAGTGACTTGTAGATTCTAGAAAGATATATTAAAGGTTGCATAAAGAGCATAAAATTTGGCCTACTTTAGAAAATCTTGATGTCATCCTAAGGCATAAGATTGAACTTAGTGGAAACTCCACTAGTTTACCACCCCTCATTAGTACTCACCCCCACTTGTAGATCCTAGTGCTAAGCATAAAAATTGATCAACTTTAGATGGGAATACTTGGTGAAAATGGTTATGAAAACCTTAGAATGATGGATCATTCTACTGAGATGTTTTGACATGTGTTTCCGAACACCTGATGATTTTGGTGATGAAAATGTTGAGGCATGAGCCTTAGCCCTTTATAAAACTGATGGTTGTCTGGATGCGATACCATTCCAATTTTATCGTACAATCACAATACCCGAAGATTGGGTAGGGCTTGACTGGAAACTTATATATCTTAGTATTAGTTCCCTCACGGCCAAGGTCTGAGCTTAGGCTACCTTGTGAAGATTGTCCACCTGTGCAGTACCCAAGATGACAGTTGGTCATGGTTGGGAGGCCAAACTCACAGGAGAGGTGCTTATACTAGGGCGTGTAATTGAAAGGTTAGGATTGATTATCCGCATACTGAGTATGGTGAATTCAAGATTTGTTCCTGACAGATGTATCGAATATTGTGGTGAAAGTGTACAATCTCTGCAGAGTGTCAAACTATTCGAATAGTCGCGTCCGCGGTTATGGACAGTTGGAGTGGCCATACTGTTCCCCCGTCAGATGTTTTCAAAAGACTTGTGAAATGAATTGAGACTTTGACTTGACCATAACAGGGTTGTGATATGAAATACAAGTTCCTACTTAGGAGTTATAAAATTGTGACTAGCTTCTCTTGCTTCTCAGCTTAGTAGAGATAAATCTGGCTTTTGCAAAACAACCCTAGAGCCTAGTGTCCTATTATCAAAAACCCCTTTCACTTGTTAGTATTAGTTTGCGAGTACTTAAAGAGTACTCATGGCTTTGTCGCCGGCTATTCCCGTGGCCAGACTATGAAGAGGAGTACCTGGAGGATGGAACCCAGGAAGGTTACGACAACTAGGATCATCTCCCATCGTCAGCATTGCCTGTGACCCCGAAGATGGAGCTTCGCCTACGCTAATGTTATTATTACGTATTCCGCTGCTTGAAGAACTGGATCATGAGATCCTTATTTGTGTAAGACCTTATGTATGGTTTGTAATGGATGATGTACTCTGGTATCCAATTCTGTTATGTCTCGCAAAAATGGTAATCCTGGGATTGCGATGTATGGCATAACAGGCATCTGGGATTAAAAATCCGGGTGTTGACATGGCGCAGGCTAGGGTTAGCCGCGCCTGGGGGTGTGACCACTCTGGCCGCCCCCTGCCTCGCCTCTTCGCCTATAAATACCCCCCGATGCATAAAGCCAAAGTACCTGATCAATATTCCATGAAACCTTCTATAGCCGCCGCCACCATCGTCCCTAGACCGGGGGGATCTGAAGCTCTTCCCAGCACCCTGTCGAAGGAGAGATCATCCCAGAGGCCTCCTTCTTCATCATGCCAGCCTCCAGTATGAAGTGTGAGTAGTTCCACCTTGGACTACGGGTCCATGTAGTAGCTAGATGGTTGTATCTCCTCCTTTGTGCTACCATGTTTAGATCTTGTGAGCTCCATTCATGATCAAGATCATCTATTTGTAATCATGCATGTTGTGTTTGCGGGGATCCGATGGATATTGAGATTACTATGTTAGATTTATTAATGGTTTTGTCTTATTGATTCTATCATGTTTGTGTTGTTTGTGATCTTGCATGCTCTCCGTTTCTAGTAGCTATCTTGGCCAAGTAGATGCTAGTGACTCCAAGAGGGGGTATTTATGCTAGATAGTGGGTTCATGCCTCTATTTAATCTAAGGGAAGTGGCAGAAATCTCTAAGGTTGTAGATGTGCTGTTGCCACTAGGGAGAAAATAATGGTCTCTTGTTCATGGAACAAGTTGATTGTTTACCTTACACACTTTTATTAAAGGAGTTATCTGTTGCTTGCAACTTAATACTAGAGGGGGTTCGGATGATAACTTGAAGGTGGATTTCTAGTCATAGATGTAGTTGGATGGCGGTCTATGTATATTGTTGTATTGCCCAATCGAATCTCATAGGATCATGAATGTCTAGTATTGCATTGTTATGCCATGCTCAGTCCTGTCAATTGTCATCCTGTAATTTGTTTACCCAGCATGTCATGTTTGTTTATCTTAAGGAGAACACCTCTAGTGAACTATGGACCCGGTCCAATCTTTACCATTGATACACCTTCCACTGTTAATGTTGCAAACCACTATTACCTTCCACACCATACAGTTAATCCTTTGTTACAACAACCGGTGAGATTGACAACCTCACTGTTCGTTTGGGCAAAGTCTTGAGTTTGTGTTGTGTAGGTTTCCAAGTTGCTAGCAACACCTTTGAGATGTTTCCTTCCTCCTACTGGTTCGATAACCTCGGTTTATTACTGACGGAAGACTTGATGTTGTGCTCATCACACCTTGCTCTTGGGGTCTCCCAACGAAGTGCTACCACGCGCCATCAAGATTCTACACATTTTTTATGGTTTATATCAATGGTTTTCGTTTGGATTTGATGGTTTTCTATCTTTATCTAATGCTAATACTTCAGTAGCAAAGAAAACTTGATTTTAATGTGTGTTTCAGGTTCTAAACATCAACAGAGAGGTTTAACAGCAAAAACACAATATTCAGACGAAAACAAGCAAGTCTCTTTTTGGAAGCAATCGAGGAGAGAATACTGAAGCTTTAACGAGCAAATATACGGTGGGAATATTTCTACGACCGTATAGTTCCTGCCGTATAATTTCCATCTCCTTCGTTTTATTAAAATGGACAACTTTCGTGAAGATGTCAAGGTCCAAAATAGAACACACGATCTGCCACACCATACAGAAGGGAGAAATAAGAGATCGAGAGAAGAAGGAGAAGACGTTCTTCATATCGCTCCCCGATCTTTGATCTCCTAGCCACCACACCTCCATAGCCATTACTTGTACTTGAGAGAGAGAGAGAGAGAGAGAGAGAGAGAGAGAGATCTCCACCTTGCAAGATTAGGGTTTGAGATTGTTCTTCCTATCTTGAATTGTGTTGGATTTATTTCTATTTCTTATTGTGGATCTCCACGATAATGTCAAGAAGAACTCCCTTTATTTAATTATATCGATGATGCTTTCTTATCTCATGTGTGAGTAAGTTCCTTTGGATGTGGGAGATGTAGGGGATTGGTGAGATGTGATGTGCCTATATAATTTCTATTAAGTTTGTGGTTGATTTTAATTACTATATTATGTGTGCTTGACTATCTATGGGATGCTTAATGACTGTTGTCCAATTAAGGGCCCAGAAAACATGATGCTTTGTTCTACATAGATAGAATCTTGTTTGCTAGCAGACCGGTGACCCTCGAGTGACACAGGATATCAATGGAAACTAGTTTGACTCTAGGATAACGAGGAAACACCAAGCTTATTGCATTAGTCTGATCCAAGGAGCTTAATTGCTAAGCAACTTGAAGGATCTTAATCGTCTAGTGATTGACCATGGTTGTGGTAAACAGGCTAGTAGAATTGTTGAAGTTAGGATGAAATCTACCAAGAGGAGTTACGACTAATTATGGGTTGCTCGCCTACACACATACTTATAAGATTATAATTGTTACACTTTTCACTCATTCACCCGGCACATTCACTATCACCATGAACTGAAACTCCCTGCGCCTACTTCGTCATCTGCAGAAAACAACAAACAAATCGTTGTTTACTTTTTATGCTTTTTATTTCTGAAGTTTAGATTTTATTTTTATTTAAGTACTTTCGTTTAATCCAAAATCTATTCTTATTTCAACACTAGCAGTCAATTCACTTGAAGACCTGTGACAACTTCGGGTGTGACAAAGACTTCACCAATAAGCACTTACCTTTGGGCTCCCTGTCGGATCGACATCCTAACTTTGAGACTAGCTACAAACAATTTGTGCACTTGCAGCCACCAGAAGGACACTCGTGACCATTACCAATGTTTTCCTTTTTGGTATAATGATTTCTCATAACAGTCAGAGGAGTATTCCAACTTTCGCTTGCAACGCAGACCCATGAGGGAGCCAAAACTCTTACCCATCATAACATTGTTGTTATAGATGTTTAATCAACTCATAGCCAAAATCTGAGTTGTTATCCCCCCATGGAGTGCGACAGTAGTGCAAGACATGCATAAAGCAACATCTCACTTTGGTTTCCAAGACAAAATTTTGGCATATGTAATCTCGAAACTTTGAAACATCATTTCTTATTTGACAACTCACTTAGTAAGCATCTATTAAGACCATCATTTCCAACACTATGGGGTCGTGCTGCTCCATAACCATTTAGTTAAGACAATTCTGAACAGTGACAACTAGCAAGTTTCAAAGAACTTCTTTATTATATTCTTTTCTTTTCATAATATAGAGAACACGACAATGTATATTTAGAGGATCACAATATTTTTCACAAGCTATATAAAAGTTGAACAAGGTGCATCAAAGCTATGGCTTGTCTCCTATGGGGCTTAACATGAGCAAGTATATCCCTTATATAAATATGAACAAAAAATCACCTAAGCAAGCATTCAAAAACAAAGGGGTACACAATAGCATGAAAACTTTTTAAGATAAAGGATATTTCAAAAGACTCTATGCATGCAAAATAATCTCCCCAAGATAAGAACTTTTCAAATACCATGTTGAGAAGATCATGAAAACAAAAGAGAAAATGCAGTTATCAAAAGAGGGTATAAGAAGTGGTTACCTCCCCAAGCTTAAGTTAAAGCAAGGGTGACACATTTTAATTGAGGTACTAGTAACCTCTCTTTCGATGGACAAGGAACCTTTTCTTTAACATGTGTTTCTTGATATGGCCCGGTGTGCCTTCCTTCACAACTTGCTTAGAAACTAAAAGGAAAACGATTTTTTTTTGTTTTTTGAAGACACGGGTTTAGCTCACAAGTGATAAAATACAAGTCCCACTGAGTCGGTTTATCAACCTAAGCACCACACTTAAGTCAACAAACTAGTTCTACAAGATGCATCTCCTAGATTATGATGAGGTGCAAGTGAAACATGATACGAGACACGAGTGTGTAACCCCTATGTGCTTATTAAAAGAGGTTCAAGTTGGAAAGTCTTACCAGACATTAATAGGTAGGTATATTGAATTTAAGCAACCAAGTGGCACATGCAAGTGTTTGCACGGTTGGCACTACCGTACACGTCATCACACAAGGTTTAAGTTCCTACAAAAATAACACACAAAATAAAATGCATCGGTTTGATATACGAACATAGTTCATTTACCTCACCGATAAAAGGAAAATAAAAAGAAAACATGAACTTCTATAGTGAATTACAGTCTAGGAAGTTTCTGAGGTAGAACTTTTATTGCTTACAGATATCCGGCCACCCCTTGATCAAGGGGGAAGATCCCATGTGGCGTTTCGAGGTTTTTGGAAGAAGAAGGAAGAAGAAAGAAGAAAATTTCGAGCAATAGTTACCTTCTAGTTGGCGTTTGAGGGGTTTTCCCAACTATACTGGCGCAACTATACAGCCAGATTGTTTGCTCCCGCCGTATAGTTGGTCGTTAAACTTACTGTATCTTGGAATAAGAATTCGAGGCAGGTGTCAATATGTATACGGCTGCAACTATACGCAGACCAAAAAGGTCCCGCTGTATAGTTGGTCGTTAAACCTTCTATATCCTGAAAAAGAAATTTCACGAAGGCATCGATAACTATCGACCACAACTATACAGCCAGAATTTTTATTCTCGCCGTATAGTTGGTCATTAAACCTTCTGGAGTCGCCAAAATTTACATGTTTCTTCAAAATTTATTTCTTAACCTGAAACTTAGTGAAACACCATATTTTGACAGTAAAATAACAACTTTAATTTTTGACCAACATTAGCATCTATAAAACAGGATTTCAGTACAACCGAGTTATGCAACACATAATATAGTGACAATAAATTCTACCTATTGAAAACTTCAACAAGATAACTCTAATAGCAAGATATGCAAAGAATAATAGTGCCAATGCAACATGAATGCATTTAGACTCAAGACACAAATCTAAGAAAGACGCCTAATGACTTCCAGGTTGCCTCCCGGAAAGCGCTCTCTTTAAAGCCATAAAGCCAGGCTAGGATGCTCCATACATTACCCACCTAGATCCCAAGGGATATCGACTCGATGTGAGTTTGTACATATCAGTTTGGAGCATCTTGGAGTAGAGTTTGGTCAGAGTCGTACCCGCTTACGGTGTATCGGCATCATGTAGATGAACAAGTTCTCGCTTTCAAGCGAGTGTTGATGCACCAAGATTGGTGAACATGCCTCCGTGTATAGCCGCAATGAGAGGATTTGAGATTCATATAAAATTCTTAAATCTTTACCTTGGTTACCTGTGTAGGGGAACACTTCATAGCAGGGAGTTCAGGACCCTGCATGTTAGTATAGCAAGGTTCTATCTCTAGTTCATTATTATTAATGCTCTCCATATGAGTGTCTAGGCACAAGGCTTCCGTAGAACAATTATCAACAGTTTTAGCATCATAAAAATCACTACTAGAGTGAGAGGCATCACAAACAAAAGTTGTAGTGTGACTCTCTTTGTCAACCTCACCTTTTTGTTACTCCTTTTCATCGACTAGTGTTTTAATAGCAATGATAGAATCAAAAGTAGGAGTTGAAGGTGTGAGCGGGTGATCAATCTGCTCTTCCTCCTCTTCCTTGTGCTCATTTTCCTCTCCGCTCTTTAGTGAGTCCTGTAAAAGGTTATCTTACTCCATGGCGGTTTTAGACCGCTTCAAATAATTTAATACCCATGCATTATTAATTAAATTATTTTTGCAAAAGAGGAATATGAGGTATACTAAATTAAAAACTCCATCAAGTGCTTCACATTCAACATCAATAATTCCTAGTCTAAATACCATTTCAGATGCACCTTTGAAAAGAACGTATTCTAATATTTCTAAACTAGCATAGGATTTATCTCTATTATAATTTGCTAGAGTAGGATTGTCGGAACACTTACATTGAAAATTAAGGTGGTCATCTGTTATACAAATTGAGCAATAAGATCCATCATTAGCACGCAACCATAATGAATGCCTTTCCAATTGGTCCAGCAATTTCTTTATCAGCTCATGTCTAGCAACCAGGCTTGATGAACTTGAATCCTTTATCTCCTCCAATGCTTGTATTATCTGTTGAACAAAATTTATTTCGGAAGACATGATTAGTAGCAACAATTTTTATAAATTTTTGGTTTTATAATTTTTTATTGTTTTCAATATAAAAGAAAGCAATAAGATAATAGCAACAAATGGAAATAAACTATGTGCGAGTAGATAACTGGACGCTTTGCTCCCCGGCAATGGCGCCAATTTGATTACTGGGTTCCTGCACCAATAACAAGGTTATTGCAGTACTTGTAGCAGCAAATATTTAAAGAGTTTGTTCTGATGGGAGCTCGACGAATACGATCCCGCAGCCACATTGTCAATGCGGCCACGTTCGCACCTGGAAATAGTATACTCTATAGGTTGCTAGAATAAATGAATTTAAGATGATTGTAACAAAAAATACTTGGACTGGAAGAAAACTAGAACAAAAGTAAAACTGGAAAGATGTGAATGCAATGAGATGAAATATTAATGCTACGATTCCTCGAGTAATATTGTGTATACCGATGTGTATGATAAGTGCTTATAGAATAGCTATAAATTGTGCTTGTGGCGGTCCCTTAAATACTATTATCTCCCACCGTTGGTAAGTGGCAACTAGACAACTCAATTGTCCGCACCCTCTTCGGACATGAGTCATCTCGTAAGAGAATAGTGTATTAAGATAACAAGACCAATCAAGATAAACCAGAGCAAACACATTAAGTTCTATGGACAATCGTATGCCTAAGCAAGTAGTGTGCTAGTAACAATATATCACGTCTGTCACTTTGGGGTCAGCATGCAATTCAAAACACTATACCTATCTATATCATGAGTGATCTTGGGGAATTCTGGGGGTTGCATCCTAAGCTTCTATGGCCTCCGCAAATAACTTATAGCAAATAGCCTATTAGTTCTACCCATGGAAGAGCAGAGACTAATGATAAGTTTTGTGACACACCGTGAATCCCTAGTAAATTCCTCAACAATGGATTGGACATCTCCAATCACTAGAATAATATCATGAATAGAACAATGTAAAGAGAAAGCACAAACATATTAATTAACTAGAATACACCACACTTCAATTACTCAAATAATCATAACATTAATAAAAGGGGGTTCAAGCCATATTACAACCCATCACGGAGACCATGATGGGGAAGGATGAAGGAGTAGCAGCAATGGAGATGGTGATGACGGCGCGGTGATGGTGGCGTCGGCATGGTGATGGTGGCTTCCTCCTTCTCCTCATCTTCTTGCTTGGATGGCTTGATGGTGTTGATGGAGATCTTGATCTTGGTGGAGCTTGAGAGGCTATGGAGGCGGCATGGCGGCAGGGCGCTGTCGTGGATGTGGTAGATGGGATCTAGATCTTGTATATGGTTGGTGGTGGCTTCCTCCTCTCTTCTTTGACTCCTCCCTCCTTTATATAGGCCTTGGGGGTGTCCTAGGGTTCCCCCAATACCATCATATGACTTAGGGAATGTTCTGGAGCCTCCGGGGGGAAATCACGTTGTTTGCGACCTTTTCGCAGCTATAAGGCCGCAACTATACGACGGGAGCAAAAGCTCCGGCCGTATAGTTGGTCGTAAAACCTTCGGTATCTTTAGTGTTTTGGCCGCCATTTCTTAATACGAACTCCGTTTTGGACGTCCTTGGGCTCGTTGGATTCGTATCGTCGAGGGATACAACCCCATGGTATTGGATGTTTATTTGAAGTAGTTGTAAAAAAACACTTTTTCCATCACCTCAAATGGCTAAGTCTGGTCCTGTAGTTCCTCCATACTATACTCTCTTTGTTCCTTTTGCCTTTGTTTTATCCATAATCATCATCAACACCTACACACATGTCAAAGACAAGAAAGAGGGATAAAATTCTACCTAAACTACTAAATGTGCAAATCTCATATTGAATGTAATGAAAATAAATAATCATGCACATAAGGCAAGAAATAGTTAGATGGAGCATGATATGATAGGAAAATGACATAATTTATATAGTTAAAAAGTGTTGTATTATCACAGGCATAACAAGGCATGTAAGAAAATTTCATAAGATCCAATATGCAGTGCCGAGCAAAAGGGCTTTGCCTATTGGAAAAAAGTGGGCTGGTTCTTCCATGAGCACAAGAAATTCTGGAAGGACGCCTTCTTTAGAGATCGAAGCTATCTCTCCCTATCCAAGAGGTGGCGCACCATCCATGCCGAGTGTAGAAAGTTCCAAGGCTCCTATGAAATGGTGACGAAAAGGAAGATAAGCGGCATGCAGGCGGTTGACATGGTAAAACCTCTTCCTCTCTATGTTCAGGTCTTGCATTTGCATTGAGCCATTGTTGGCATCCATATGTGTAGGTCTTGAAAGCAATGGAGCACTTCAAGACGGTGAATGATAACAACGCCTTCTTGTTGGGCCATTGTTACACGGTGCTCAAGGACACCAAAAAATGGGAGACTAGATTTTCCCTTTAGAGTGAAATGAACAACAAGAAGAAGGGAAAGAGCAATGCTTCTAGGGCAGTGTCGTTGACCTAGACAACGACAATGATGAAGGCTTCTTCACCTCTACAAGCGACATGACTGTCGGCCATGCCCGCCGCCCTGGTAGGCACAAGGCCACGAAGTCCGACCTCGCCCACCAGGCTGGTTCCTTGGCGTTCTAGGAGACCTTTTAGAAGATCCTGGAGAAGAAGAAAGAGTCCATCGCCAAGAGGGAGGAGAGGCGGTGCAAAGAGAAAGAGGCAGCTGCCAAGACCTTTGTTGAGTTACAAAGGAGGTCCATCGAGGTGGAGGAAACCATTGCCAAGGCTAGGCTAATGGAGATCGAAGCCAAGCGAAGGCGATAGAGGCCGAAGCCAAGGCCAAGGAGGCTGAGGCCAGGTCTAGGGTGCTGGAGGCCGAGGCGATGGCCAAGGAGGCCAAAGCCAAGATCATGGCCGAGGAGAATGCAACCATGCTCACCGACTTGCATAGCATCGCCGACCTGGATCGCAGGTCTTGGATCGCGAAGAGGCAGCATGCCATCAGGGCTCGTGATGCCTGAAGGGCAATGGCGACGGTGTATGCAACTTTTTGAGCAGAGAAGCTACCATTTTGTGGATATTTGTGTATGTTATTCCCCCCTTTTGTACATTTTAGATCCACTTGACACTTGTTGGGGATGCCCAAAGGGTGATGGCACACGCCTACCATGTTGTTTGGTACTCAATCTGCGTGTTTTTTCTTTTCAGTTTGACATTTTGAACTGATTGACAACCCCTTGCCCTGCGATGGCACCAACGAATGGCAGAGCGGACAGATGGGTCGCTCCGCTAGACGCGGTCAATCGGACAGGCCAGACCCCGACCCAAAAGCAAGCGCGGACCAACCCAAACGGACAGAAATGAACCATTTCGGTCGGCCGGATGGATCGGCCCAGTGGAGATGTCAATAAATCCGAATTGCAAAAAGGGAATCTCAATCTAGCGCCTCCCGCAGACCATCTGTGTGTCCTCCTGCGTCATCTATGGGTCTACAAAGACCCACCGTCTCCTTGACTGCTGTGCAGCTATCAAAGTCAATTGCTTGACCGATGTGCCGACATAAATGTCTCGGTTGGTTGACGGCTGGCGTCCATGACGGGACAAGCAAGATAAGGAGACCCTTGCAACCACCGGAGATAGACAAGGAGGAGGTGTACATGATCACCCTAGAGCTTTCCAAACTTGAGAAGATGAGCCAGTGGGATGGGTTCAGCATGGCCCTGCATGACTCGGTGCTGCTGATGATTCCACCGCGCCAAGTGACCCCGACGGCATGGCCTTCTCCTGTGTCTACTCCTACGTGGGGGCAATGATGCTAGACTTACAGATGAATTTGTTATGGACTGGCCTTATAGGCCGATGTGGCATCCAATCCTAAATCTGAATCTGGGTGAGAAAAAATCGGAACAATTGCTTCTACAGCTCCAATTGTGTTCAGCCATATCAAGGCCTGTAATATATGTCCGTAAAAATATTCCGTAGATGTAGCATACTCTCCTAGGGGTGGTTCATGTGAAGGAGCCCGTAAGTGTATCATTACCCCTGTATGAGTCACTACAGGAATAAATGGATACGCCGACGGCCGGGCGCTACGACGATGGCCAAACATTGAAGTTGTCGGCGTAGACCATGACCAGGCCAGCACCACTAAGCAGTCGTCAGCGTAGCCTACACTACGCCGACGGCTTCCCTCGGCGTAGCTATATTTTCTTTTTGCTCATTAAATTTTGAAAAATCATAACTAAATCGTTCTAATTTGGAAAAATATAAATAATATATCAAAATTTGTAGAAAAATAATATCTATCTATCTATACTAAAATAGTACACATATGTAAATAAAAATTAAGTGAAACATAAAACATTATATATAGTTAAAAACAGGCATAAGAAATTCAAAAACGATCCAAACAATGTGAATCCTTCGCGTGGTGTAATATTATGTGACATAGTTAGAAGGAAAAATATCAAACATGGTATATTGATTATGTCTCAAAAAAACCTTCACAAAATGACCTATCTCATTTGAGGTTTCCCGGCTTTCGGGTCAAATGACCAATGTTATGGCTAGAATCAAGGTATATTTTATAATAATGTGTCCATATTTTTATGCATACATGTGTCTCATGGGATAGCGAACAATGTTGCAGGAGAAAGTTTTTCTTTTCGTCGCACCAAAAGGCCTTTTCCATTTTCCGAGTACAAAAAACGGGCGGTTTTGTGAAGCAACCACCAAATAGATAATTCAAAATTCTACCATCATATTTTTCAAAGATACTAGACCACCATACATGGCCAATGTCCTAACAGGGGGATCTTAAACCTTTCCATCTATCCCTGATGAAAAAGACAAATTTCCTGCAGAATCGGTAGGAAGTGGGTTAGATATGACCTATATGTACATGATCTGATGCTCATGATTTTTTACAAACGAAATTGCTTTGCATACGACATTTTCTATACGATTCTTGTACGACCCTGTCATCCACTGGTCCATGTTGATGCTCTGATGCAAACGAAGGGCCATGGGTTGCGTCGTACAAAAGTCGGACAAGAATCCATCGTACGTATAGCAGTTCTCTTTTACAAAAATCATTTTTAGATTCACAATATGATATTTCATCAGAGATCCACTTCAAGTTTATCGAGGCTCAGCCCAAGTTAAGAATATTCATGCACGTCGTTCGACAAAGTTTGATGATAGTTTAAAACGGACATAAGAAATTCAAAAACGATCCAAATAATGCAAAACCTTCGCGTGGTGTCATATTATGTGACATAGTTAGAAGGAAAATATCAAAATTGATATATTGATTATGTCTTTAAAAAACCTTCACAAAATGACCTATCTCATTCGAGGTTTACTGGCTTTCAGGTCAAATGCCCAATGTTATGGCTAGAATCAAGACATAGTTTGTGATAATGTGTCCATATTCTACATACATGTGCATCATGGGATGGCGAAATTTTTTGCACGGGGAAGTTTTCCTTTTTGTCACACCAAAAAGCCATTTTCTATTTTCCGAGTGCAAAAAACGGGCGGTTTTATGAAGCAACCACCAAATGGCTAATTCAAAATGCTACCATCATATTTAAAAAAATACTAGACCACCTTACATGGACAATTTCCTAACAGGGGATCTCAAACCTTTTCATCTATCCCTGGTGAAAAAGACAAATTCCTATCAATTCGGCAGGAAGTGGGTCATATTTGAACTATAGGTACATGATTTGATGCTCATGATTTTTTACAAAAATCATTTTTAGGTTCAAAATATGCTATTACATTAGAGACCCACTTCAATTTTATCGAGGCTTAGCCCCGAGCTAAGAATCTTCATGCCCGCCATTCGACAAAGTTTGACGATAGTTTAACGGGTATAAGAAATTCAAAAATGATCTAAACAATGCGAAACCTTCGCGTGGTGTCATATTATGTGACCTAGTTACAAGAAAAAATATCAAACTTGGTATATTGATTATGTATCAACAAAACCTTCACAAAATGGCATATCTCATTCGAGGTTGCCAAAAGGCCATTTTCCATTTTAAACGGGCAAATAAAATTATGGTTAGAATTACGGTATAGTTTTTGATAAATTGATATTGATATCATATTTGGATTCCTCTCATTTTTATGATCAATTTAGATATATTTTTTGTCGAATTCTGATTTACGGTTTTAAAGATATTAATTATTCCATATTAAATAGAAAAATACAAAAAAATAAATCATTATATTTTATTTGAATTCAATAACATTTTTACTTATTTATTATTGTTTAATTAAAATAATTGTTTGTAATTTCAAAAAATACAAACATGTGACATGATGATATAAGAGTTAATAGGATTGATAGCATAGTATTGACAACAATGTATAAATTACTTTGCGAAAACAGATTCTGGAAAAACGAGGAAGTTAAGCGTGCTGCAGCTGGAGTAGTGAGGACGAGTGACCGACCAGAAAGTTTGACTAAGACTACAATTTGATCAAAGATTAAATATAATTAGTGTTAAAAATGTTTAAAGTGAGAGATTAACGAGTCAAACAATTTAAAGATTAGAAAATTGAGAAATAATAATAATATTTTTTTTATGCGCCGATCAAACATTTACACCGTCCGTCCATCCGAAAAATTATCTGGACTTTGATGCGCCGTACTCTAAATGATCTGTTTGCATTTTCTATTGGCGATGCTTTTAATCCATCGGAGTAAGTTTACAACTAAGTTTAAAAAACATGCGATTCTTCAGCATATAATATCTGACTACAACATTTCGCCTGAGTTGCCACTTTATGCTTTCCGAGAAAATACTGGTTCTCGAAAGCTAGATGGAGCATCAGAAGCCCAGCTTAACCCTCACGAGGCATCTAAGAATCGTGGCCGTATAAATTCTCTCTCCAATCCAGTAGGACGGTCGACACGCACGCACGCATGGGGACCACCCTTTCCTTTCAAAATCAGACGGAGATTACTTAACTAATCAGAGCAATGCCTGCACATGTGTACGCTCTGGCCATAACTAGCTAGCTCTGACAGAATAGCAATTAACCATCTAATCACGTGGTACGACGAGATAGCTTTGGACCTATATATCTGCCCTGCTTGCATTGGGCCGGCCTGACCTGACCAAGGTACGTACGTCCTATCTACTAGGCCGGCGTTCCACGTGCAGCCAACCTCACTGGACAGTCGACATCAGCCACCAGCCAATCAAGCCATCCCATGCTTTGCAGATCAGATAAGGATCACACTGATTAGTTTTCGTTCCTCTCGACAGCCATATTACGTGTTTTTTCCAAACTTTGGAGCTAGCTAACTTAAATGTGTAGATCATATTACCATCCAGCGATTCGGTGTCACATGCCCACAAAAAAAAGGCTAAGCCCACAGTTTGGGTCCCCTTTGGCATCACACACACCACACGGAATCACACCATTGATCATGAATGACGTAAATTAATCAAGCTAGCTAGAGTTGGCTTTTGCTTTGTCCTTAAACTACACAGTGCCATCCTTATCTCAGACACCTCCCCTCCCTGTTTCCCAATCTCCAACTTGCAGAATCCTAACGCCATTAATTAATCAAATGATTACTCGCTACTAATCATAGTTAATCGACCACCGTGACCACTGCCAGTCTCCCACCGAACCTAATCTCCTCGGGGCTCGGGAGACACCTCCTACCTCACCTAATCTAACAATGCTTTAATTTCTGATAGAAACGAGTGGTCAAGGTCAGTACTAGTGTACAATTTGCAAGAAAGCTAAAGCTAGCCAGGCCTCCTGTGCTTTGACAAATCAAATCCACTAATTTGACACGAGCCCATGGCCCGTCTCCATGGCGTGCATGTGCAGATTTGATACCTGATGTCCGCCCTTAATTTAGTTTACGTGTCGTTCTACTTTGTTACAAGCAGCTTGCGCGCTGGTCGTTGCTTCTCGTCGTTTACTCGCGCGTGCAGCTAATTTCGCGCTAGGTCAATTAGTCAAGACTCAAGAGACGATTAACAAGGCGTCACGTTGCTGTTACAGTACTGGTTAACTGCTACTGCACCGAAAGGTTTAAAGAGAGATCGTTGTCTGCTTATCAAATACTCTCTCCCTCCGTTCAGAAATACAAGCCATTTTAGCTTTGTAAAATAAATATATCTAGATGCTTTACGAACTTATATAATAAAAGATGTCTAGATACATTCGATACACAAAATCAAAATATTTTATTTTCTGAACGAAAGAAATACCAAGGATACTCCAATTACGTTTGTTACCCTGCGACTCTGCAAGTTGCGATGTAGAACCAATTGAAAATACAAAGCATATGCTGTACTTTGTACTTCTACATTTCAGCTTGTAAGAACCGTTCATGCAGATTAGGGAGAGAGCCCACATGCTGTAAGAGGCTCTCGGCTGAGGGCGCGACACGTGGTAACTAACCTCGGTACTAGGAGCAGTGTGCATTGCGTCCGGCAACAGGTGTGGACTCACTGTTTTGTTTTTAGTAGCAGGCTAGCAGCTAGCGCTAATGCCAAGCTTAACCGTAATCATAGCCATTAGCTTTCCTAGTAAGGTGCCACATTTTAAGGGAGACGGATCACGCCAAATTACCCATTGGGTAGCCATCACGCCCACGCTAAGCATACTCCAGGAAAGCTAGAGCACACACTCACACACACTTGGCATGTTTTAGACCATGATGCATGGTTTGTTAAGATTGTTCTCTTTTCCTTTCTCTTAGTTAAACTAATCTAGTTGCATCGCTAAAGCTTAACCACCAACCATAGATTAGAACTAATTAAGCGCATCCCGAGCCTTTCCTCAAAAATACTAATGAGGCAAAGGATGTGCGTGGCTAGCTCCTAGGGTAGGGGGCTGGAGAACATTTAGACAAAGGAGAAAGGATAATTAAGGCTCATCCGTACATAACAAACTCGGTTAGCTCCGGACACACCCACAGGGCTCACACAAGTGCTCCCTCTAGCACCACATTGGAGGCGTCTTTGCTGACCTGACTATCCTAAAGAGAAAAACATGTGTAAAATGTTGGCTCGTCGTGTGAGCGGAGCAGGAGAGACCCCGGACATGCTGGGGATTCGGCTCACGAGAAGGGCGATTGGAGCTTTTTTTGGATAAAATATACCTCAAGTGTGAGCTTAAAGAAAAGGCTACGTGTGAGAGAGGTTTAAGTAGAGAGAGAACAGCCATGGCGAGGCGAAACGTGCCCATCATGGTGTGATTTGTTTAGAAGGATATTTTAGTTAGCTTCCTAATTAACAACAACTTGATGAACGGCTCAAAGGTGGTGGCACTTTCCTGTGGTTAAGCTTTTTTTTTCTTTGGGGGCTCACTTCTCTAGGGAGTTAACTTTATCGTACGAGTATATTTTTTGCTATACAAGGTAAGCGTGTGACATAAGGACTGACGTATCCTTGCCATGTCTACACGACACTCTGTGTTGTCTGGCTCCATATGTCTCTACCTCAGCTATATTAGTGCTCAAAGTTCAAACCTACTTCCTCCGTTCCAAAATATAAGACGTTTTAGGTTTGTGAAAAAAATGAATCTAGACTTAATTTAGTGTGTAGTTTACGCTAGATTTTGAAAGCTGAAAGAAAATCTTTTAAAAAATGGAAAATAATACGTAATTAGAAAAGACACTCATTATACCAAACTTTAACGTCACATATTCAGAAAAGACACTCCCCACCCTAGTCTATGCATGAAGGTCAAAGAAGGCTATAATCCAAATATACATAGAGTTGGCAAAAAAAATTAAACATAAATTGCAAAAAAAATGCTACATGCAGTTAGAAAGCAAACCACACATGGCCATGCCAATTAACAGGTATACAATCCACATAATGTAATGAGTTGGCAGCACAAAGTGCACCGTGTTAAATAAGATAGAGTATGTTAGAATATTCCTGTTACTATTGACTCACAAGTATAGCGTGATTATGACAAATGTGTGATGTACACATTGTGATATATGAATACCTTCTCTTTTAAGGG
This sequence comes from Avena atlantica, assembly GCA_910589765.1. Classification (NCBI taxonomy): domain Eukaryota; kingdom Viridiplantae; phylum Streptophyta; class Magnoliopsida; order Poales; family Poaceae; genus Avena; species Avena atlantica. The sequence goes on from OU342737.1 coordinate 45,057,533, forward strand.
GTGATATATAAAGAGGTGATAGCCTATGGGCTATGCACAGCAAAACAACTTTTCAATATTGGTACCGGAGAGAGACCTATGAGATCTGATGCAGCCCGTCCTACGACCGCTACTACATCTACGCCCACAAGCTCCCCAAGTGGACCCATGACTCGCGCCCGAGCCAAACTCCTTTAAGATAAGGTGAACTCGCTCCTCTCCTTGTGTGACCTCGATACACCTTTGGATGGCCTGCTACTTCATACCCATACCTTGTGCATCATCAGGTACGAAGAGAAGAACCCACAGGACGGAGGAGCACCAGCCGAAGAGACCAAACGCTCTCTGTCGCCAGCGGTACTACCGGACCTAGCGACCAGTACTACCGCTTGGCGGCACTACCGCCCAATGCTACCGCCAACAACAGAAGGCCCCAGAGCTGCACAAATGCTCTCTGTCACTGGCAGTACTACCGGCTCCGGATCCGGTACTACCGGGCCACGGTACTACCGCCCCCTACTACCGCCACCAACAGAAGGCCCCAGCGCAAGTCCCAGGACGACAAGCGGTACTACCGGTCCAGGATCCGGTACTACCGCATGACCGGTACTACCGGTCGAGCTGGACCGGTACTACCGGACCTGGAAAGGCCTGATCGTGTTAATTAGGCCCAGCGCCTTGTAACCCTCCCTATATTTCGCTATTTGTTCCCAAAATACCCCTGTTTATGTGGTTGGCCTATATATAGCCCCCACCCTCTATTGTAAACCCTAGACTTGGATAATAATAGATATTAAGGAAACCCTTTGAGGACTTATATCTATTGGTCTCATGCTCCTACCAAGGAGCACCGGATTATCCACCCCCCCCCTCTTGGATCTTGCCTAGTGCGTTCAAGTTGTACAAGGCCTTGGGTTCTCGGTTTCTCGCACCCAAGTCGTCAAGATCTCACCAAGCACCTCGTCCCCCGATGTTGGCGTGGAGAGCGAGCTTCGCCCAACACCGATCCTAGGGATTATGTTGGACCGGCTGCCACCGGCGTGAGGAGTAGGCGTGTATCGTGTTTTGGTGTGTGTGTGTGTTCGTGGTTTTCATCGCTTTCCTCGATTTCATCCCCCGACCACCTCTTTCCCCTCGTTTCTCGTGGAATTCGTGAAAGATCGGGCCAACCCCCGGGTTACCCCCTAACATATTGGTATCAAGAGCACGGTTGATCACGAATTTCCCCCCAATTTTTCTTTTATCCACCTTAAAATCAAAAATCTCCCCAAAAAAGAGCCCCAATTTGCCTTCGGATCGATCTCTAGATTTGGTGAGTTTTTCGTGGTTTTTGTCCATAGATCTGTTGCTTTCGGAGTCGATCTATAGCCCCTGTTGTTCCTAGCCAGTCTTTCGGTCAGATTTCCCACGGATTTGAGGTTTGTGTCAAGTGGATCTCGTTTTCATTCGTGTTCTGTGACCAGCGGTACTACCGCCCGTAACAAGCGGTACTACCGCCGTCCGGTACTACCGCCCGTAACAAGCGGTACTACCGCCGTCCGGTACTACCTCCTGTACCAAGCGGTACTACCGCCAGCAACAGAAGGTTTTTCCTTCTTCTTGACGCCTCATTTTCGTTTGGTGACTTTTCCCCTTTAGCTTGTTCGTGTTTCGCGTGTTTGTCGCCTTCGTAACACAAGCTTCCGCATCAAAGTCACCCGCGCTCATCGACACCGCGACACTCGAACATCATCCACCACCAACGGTTGCAAGTCCTCAACAATACCAAAGGTATAACTTGCACCACTTTGTCAACCCCATATCTTCCTTTGTGTGTATCTATCCTATGAGGGCAACTCATTTTGTGTTTGTCTAAGCATTGTGCACTTGCCTTCGGAAAGTGAGAGTGTGAGGCCAAATACAAGAACTAACATAGTAGCATAGCAAGGGAGAAAAAGAAAAAAGAATCAAAAAAAAGGAAAAAGAAAAAGATAAAACGAGAAAAAGATACATAATCTCCCAACACAAAGAGAATTCCAAGCTTGCAAGCCAAGAAAGAGAGAAGAAAGAGCGCACCGAGTCAAGTGCACAAATCTATTGCTTATCCTCTTTTGGCAAACGAGTTGTGGTCTCTCCTTGAGTTGGCACGACAACCGAGCGTAGTCTTCGTTAGGACCTTTTGTGCTCATTTTCATAGTCGTGCTAACCCCGTTGTTCTCCACGTGTGTGTTTTCCGTGTTTTTGTAGATCGTATCCTTTTGCTTTTGATCTTTGGTTCTTTACCACGTAGGACAATAACCTTTTGCTTGGATCGTTTCGTTTGGTTTTCCACAACCCTAACCTTCCACCAAAAGCTTTTGTGAGTTGTAGCATCTTTGTGTGTGAGTTTCTTGCCCATTTCACTTTGCACGCTTTTCGATCATTTGTGTGGAAATTGGTTTGATATAATCTCCAAGGTGAGGTAAAAGGCTAACTCTCCGCACCCTTATTCTCCATATACAACCCTTGTTGGCTTCTCATCATGGACATGCATGGAGAGCCATCCCAACCACCACAACCTCCGGAGGATGACACACAATTCATGACAAGATGGGACCATTGGAAGGTCCGAGGAGAATTCAACTATCGTTGTGAAGCTCTCGAGCGGCGCCAAGATGAATAATTTAGCGAGGCCCGTGTGGAATTCAAGAACATCGACAGCCGCTTCGAAGAAGTCCGTGGCCAAATGCATGCCATGCAACACAACCTCGGTCATCAAAATGAAGCTCTTGGTCGTGCACTCGCCTCAACGGATGAGAAGCTACAACGCCTCGTTGATGGAATCACAAGGCCACGCTCGCGTGAATCAAGCTCATCTCGGCACTCCTCAAGTGAATCAAGTGCACCCCGCCGTCACGCTTCAAGGCATCGGGATGGACACGTTCTTCAATCCATGAGCTCTTCGCAAGCGGTACCATCTCCGCGTCACGCCGCAACGTCAAGCTATGATGGTGACCTCTCCGCAAGACCTCCAAGGAGCGAAGCGAACCGGCCACAACCAAGGGCACTTGTGATTCAACAAGAGCAACCTCGCATGGACCACCAAGGCCATCGACGTCGACACGCCCCTTCAACAACAAGTGAAGCATCCGAAGAGGACGAACAAGATCACCGTCGACGTGAAGCACTCGAAGATCCTCCAAGGCGTCATCATCGACATGATCGTCCACGTCGGCAACATGATGGTCATGACGAGCCTCCTTTACACCAAGAAGAAGAAGAGCAGCCCATTGCACATGGGGCTCGACGTCCTCCTCGCCATAGGGCGCAAGACAATGCTCCTCGACATCAACCACGATAAGAACAAGAGCAAGCTCCCCAAGCTCGTCGTGAGGACCATCAACCTCCTCCTCGTCCTCAACCGCGTCAACAAAACGAGCAAGCTCCCCAAGCTCGTCGTCAACAACAAGTTCCACCACCAAACGTGGCACCTCAACAACCGCAAGAGCAATGCAACAATCACCAAGCAAGACATGAGAGCTCGGATGATGATGATGACCGCCCAAATCATGGCAACCGCCGCAACCGAAACCGCAATGGAGAAGAAACTTTCGGCAAGCTCAAGTTCACCATGCCAAAGTTCACCGGTTCCAATGAGCCCGAGGAATATCTCTCTTGGGAACTCAAGGTCGACAAGATCTTCCGCATGCACAACTATAGCAATGAGAAGATGATGGCCATGGCATCCCTCGAGTTTGATGAGTATGCCAACCTTTGGTGGGAACAAGTCCAACTCGCTCGCGAAGCAAAAGAAGAGCCTCCAATCGCAACTTGGCAAGATATGAAGGCTCATATGAGATCCCGCTTTGTTCCTTCACACTACACGCGTGACCTCTTCAACAAGATTCAAACGCTTAGTCAAGGGACAAAGACCGTGGAAGAGTACTTCAAGCAAATGGAGCTCAACATGATCCGTGCCAACATTGAAGAGCGAGATGAGCAAACAATGGCACGTTTCCTCAATGGCTTGAACCATCCCATCAAGCGCATCGCCGAGTTCCAAAAGTACAACAACATGGTTGAGCTTGTGCACATCGCATCCAAGGTCGAGCGCCAAGTGCAAGAGGACATCAAGTACAACATTCCAAAGACGTACTTCACCTACAACCAAGCATCAACCACTACTCCAACAACACCAAGTGGAAGCTCCTCAAGTACCACCAAGCTTCCCTTCAAGCCAACTCTCCCTCAAGGAAAACAGCCCCCAAGTGGCACAAACACAAGGGATGATCTACCATTCAATGGTGAATGCTACAAGTGTGGAGGCAAAGGGCACAAGTCGAATGCATGTGGAAACACGAAAGTTTTGTTCATCCATGACAACGGCGATGAAGAATACTTGAGTGAAGACGAGTTTGATGCAAGGGTCAAGGAAGCCATGGCAAGGCAACATTTGTAAGAGGACCAAGAACTTCTTGTATGTGAGCATGACTGTAACACCCTCAGAATCGGCCCTATGCAAGTTTCAGCGCTTCCCGCCAAACCCGCATAGAAACGATTCAAAGGTGCCCACCAGGCACTTGCGTGAGGGTGGAAAACGAAGTAATATCATTACACAATAGTCCTCGATGGAACCCACAAAACATATATATACAACAGCGACTCAAAGAGTCAAGAATACAGATATACAATACAAAGATCCAAATCACCTTTAAAACGATATAGCGTCCGAGTACGGACAAGATGCAAATTGAGATAAGAGCCCTGAAGAATAACCAAAGGCGTCCATAACCCTGCCCAGGCCAAGCCGGAAGGGTAACCCTGCTAACGACGTCGATCTCGAAACCTGCTTACACAAAAGGGGTGCCGACAAAGGGCAAAGGAAAAAGAGAGCGGTCAGTACTGAGGCCAGTACATGGCGAGGCTAGAATTCGGCGGTCCTCGCCTACATAGGTATGGTGGACTGAAGCGGCAGCGTAGCATGCACTAAACAACCTATAGAGACTCGAGATAACTGTCGGCTATCAGAGAGGGATAAGAAAGACCTATTCGGAACCATCCTGAGACTACCACCAAACATACCCATCCTGGTATTTCCCCCTCGAGACCAAACGAGGAAGTCAACCGAGGAACTCACACAGTTGGCAGTTTTATTCATTCCGTTATAGTGGCGGCAATTACTAGTCAAATATAGATAGCATGAGTCATCCTGATATAATAAGCAGTGACCAGTTTTAGTTAACCATTCCGTTGTAGTTGCAACACTTACTAGTCAGATACACTTAGCATGAGATATCCCAAACCCAGCAGTTGTTGGTACTTTTATTTAGCCATTCCGTTGCAGTGAAGCTGATTACTAGTCATATCGGATACAAGTCAAATTATAGCAGTAAACTTTAGTTATAGTTGTCTATGATCGAGAACTGTGCTCCAAGTCGTCCATAACCGCGGACACAGCTTCTCGAAAAGATTTAACCCTGCAGGGGTGCACCAAAGTATCCACAAGCACTTCGACCCTTTTTGCCAGATCAGTTAACATACACCCATCGGTATGTCGGCGGGGCCTAAGTCATGACGTTTCCCAGACCCAAAGCAAGTACATGGGGGCCACCCCACTAAGCTACCCGCAACAAAGTCGGCCGGTCTCCGAGACGGACTCAGGGTTTGTGTAGACGGCTGTAAACAACTGGGAACCCGAAAGTGTGACTGGGCTTGTCGATACAGCGAAAACGTGTCACGGTCCTAAACAGTACAGGTGCTCCACGCACAATCGTAAATAAAGCAGTAAAGCATGGCATAAGTACAGGATAGTAATAAAGCCCCAAACTACTTGTGGCCCCCGGTATAATACTTTGAAATCAGGTACTAATCGATGGGGGTGCCCACACACCCCACCTGTGGTTAGCGCGCTCGATCTCGGAACAGGTGTCAAGAACTCGGGGTCCTACGGGACACCAGTGAGCGGTTAAAATCCAAAAATTGTCTATTACCCACCGGTGCCTCTTGCATTTACCTACTTCAATTTTAGTTATTAAACAGTATTTAAAGCCATGATCATATCCAACATTAAACATGCGGCAATACTCCAACAAATGTGGTACTGGACGACACGCAACAACACTTGAGCAAGCGACTACGACGCGCAAGTCCAAATATCTACCAAACAACAGGTAATAGGATGTGTCCAAGGCAATATAAGGCTGCAAGGGATATCACCGGTACGAAAACTAGAGCATCGCAACACAGATAGCAATAGATCAACAGGAGGGAATAAATACTATAAAAGTAAAATAGGTAGAAAGGGGGAGATTGCTCGCCTGAAAACATTGCCGATGGTTCATCCGAAGATCGGGTCGACACTCGCATCAACTCATCGGCCTAATCCGTGAAGAAGCAAAGCACTAGAAGAAACACCGGATGGACTATTTAATACTACGGTAGAAAATCGGGCATGATGGATGTATGATGTATGACATGGCAGGCATGCGATGCAATTAGGCCATATTAAGCGGAACCGGTGTCCCGACAATTATTAAGTTCATGTTGTTTAGATACCCCACCATTTAAATGTTGTCTTAACAAGGCAAATTATATTACCGGTTCGATGCACAAATTTAAATGGAGCCAATATTAGACTAGAATAGCCCGCATATAGCCTCCATATTTAATTTAGGTGAATCGTCATAACGCCCCCAAACCACACAATGTATGCAAGTATGAACAATTTTATATGCAAAAAAAATATGGATGTCATATATATTGTAAAAATAGGAGAGGTCTCGGAAAAAGGATCACACATTGGGTTTTCGGATTCGTGGTCTCAGGGTTCGACGGGATCGGTCTTCGAACTTCGAGGATCGAGGTCTTCGGATTCCATGAAGGAGAGCTTGTAGTTCCAGGAATCTTCGGGTCTCGACCATCGGATCCGGCGACGGGGCTCCGAGGCACTTGTTACGGATCGGTGAAGAACTTGTCGGTGGATCTTCAGATCGGCATCATTACTCTTCGGTTTATACACGCCCTCGATGGTGGACTAGGTAACCCCTGTGGTTCAGTTTCATTGGTTTCAGCTACTAAATGTGTGGACTGATCTTCACTCGATGTCGCACTTGCATCGGCCGAACTTGAAAACCTCAACATGAAGTGTGCACACGAACAAATTAGGCGCCGGGACCTAGTACACACAAGCACATGAATAAACATGTGCAGACACGATTGAGAATTACATGCATCACTGACTAACCGTATGCAAGCAGACATGGGAACAGCCGAGGTCGACGGAAGAGCTCGGAGGGCAGTGCCGTCCGACATCGAAGGAAGCGCGGTCGAGCACTACAGAAACTAATGCAGCTGCGCTTGGAGGAGAGACACGACGGCAGCGACCGCAGTACAGGACGAGGCTGACGCGAAGGCGACACAGGCGGCCGGAGATACGCAGACGTGGAGGGGCCGCACGGAGAAAGGGGCAGCGGTGGCCGGCCTTGGCGCAGGCAGCGGAGGAGGTTGCGGCCGGCTCCAGGACGGACGGGCTCGATGGCGAGCTGGGAGGAAGAGGACGGCGGCGTCGGGGTAGGGCGAAGCCGCACGGGTCGGCAGGAGGGCGATAGGGAGGGTCGGCGCCGTCGGAGAATAGATGTCATGGCGGAGCTCATCGGCGCGGCGATGAGGGAGGAGCCGACGCGAGGAGGCGGCCGAAGGTTGCAGGGGATGTGGCCGGGAGAGGCGGCGAGGAGGGCGCGTTCGGGACAGGGTGGAGGCACCAGCTGGAGAGGAAGACCGGAGGTGGCTCGCGGCGGGGTCCCTGGCGACGTCCACAGCAGAGCTTGGCCAGAGCGGTCGAGGGCGCGCGGCCGCGGGCGGAGGTCGGGGTGCTGGCGGAGGAGGTCGCAGCAGGTGCGGGACCACGCGGTCGAGGCGGCTCCGGCGAGGCGGAGAGAAGGCCGGCGGCGGGATGTAGAGCGAGGAGGCGGCGGCGGGAGGAGGTGGAGACGGGGGCGCGATGGGACGAGGCTCGAGGAGCGAGGCGAGAGTGGCCAGGGAGAGACGCGGTCTCGACACGGCGTGAGTGCGGGGTGGGGCCGGGGGAGAGCGCGTCCTGGGTGCGTGCAGCGAACGTGACGAGGGGAGGTCCAGGCACGGTGGGGAGCGCGCCCAGGTGGCGGCATGGGAGTGGAGGGAGTTGGGGAAGTGGTGAGGTGGCGGGTGGTGATAGGGTGGGGTGAGGTGGCTGGGGATGGGTAGGATAGGGTGGGGTAGGAAAAGGTTTGGGTAGTCTGGTTTTGCACTGGGGGTGGTCGACTGGGTCGGATCGGCCCGGTACGGCTGCCCCTAAAAATAAAATAAATATTTTAATATTTAAAACGGGGCTTTTGAAATCCATTGGTAGACGAAACAAAATAATCCGGAGACCCGGGTTTTGGATTTGAAATAAAGGCGGGGTATTTAGAAAACAAAATATGCTTTTCGAAAATAGTTTCAGACAAACAAATGCATGATGATGACGATGCTCAAGTGCAATGTGGCATGATGACATGAGCATGTGGTCATGATGATGCAATGCACAAAAACAACGCGATTTTCTAGTAGTGGTTTTTGCGGGGCGCCACAATTCGACACCACTAACAATGGATCTCGCCCTCGAGATCCGACTCATGGTACCGGAAAGAAGGTCGGTGATCTGCATCTTCTCGCTTCATGTAGATCTTCGCGACACCACTAACAAGAGGTCGTTATCCGTGATCGACGAGATAACACTCCGGGAAACAAAGGCGAAGGTAGAGGTATCAACCAATCAATCCACCTCTAACTTCGATAGAAAGAGAGAATCGATGCATTCTCATCCAGTTCAATGTACACAAGCGAATAGAGTGAGTATTCGGCATGGGGGCCAATCCATCACGCACCCAAACTATTACTCTGCACAATCAGTAGAAAAGCGTGCAACCATTCTCGGAATCAGACTGAAGATCTCGACAATCGAGGTTCAGGAACAAAGGAGTGATGCAGACTCTGCATCGGATCTGGCGTAGATGATGTCGTCGCGTCAGAAAGCACCGGAAGGCACAAGAAGGAACAAAGAGAAGTCCACCAGACGAAGGATTCCTCGGATAGCATGAAGACCAGATGTAGCAACACCGTTACCAAAGGAGGAAGCGAAACCCTGAAGGTACGATGGAACCCAACCACGAGAAATCCTGGACTCGGAGAGGGATAAGAGAGCGGATTCAAAACACGCAGAGGTGAGAGGAGAGCAGCAGAGGGGTAAGGAGTAAAATCAGAACTAATCAGAACTATTCAACCGATTTTTCAAAAATAGTTTTGACACTCTACTTCGGCCGTTAGCTAGGTTATCCTACAGGCTGGACTTGTGGGGTATCGCAACTGCTGTGCTCTGATACCACTCTGTAACACCCTCAGAATCGGCCCAATGCAAGTTTCAGCGCTTCCCGCCAAACCCGCATAGAAACGATTCAAAGGTGCCCACCAGGCACTTGCGTGCGGGTGGAAAACAAAGTAATATCATTACACAATAGTCCTCGATGGAACCCACAAAACATATATACAACAGCGACTCAAAGAGTCAAGAATACAGATATACAATACAAAGATCCAAAATCACCTTTAAAACGATATAGCGTCCGAGTACGGACAAGAGGCAAATTGAGCTAAGAGCCCTGAAGAATAACCAAAGGCGTCCATAACCCTGCCCAGGCCAAGCCGGAAGGATAACCCTGCTAACGACTTCGATCTCGAAACCTGCTTACACAAAAGGGGTGCCAACAAAGGGCAAAGGAAAAAGAGAGCGGTCAGTACTGAGGCCAGTACACGGCGAGGCTAGAATTCGGCGGTCCTCGCCTACATAGGTATGGTGGGCTGAAGCGGCAGCGCAGCATGCACTAAACAACCTATAGAGACTCGAGATAACTATCGGCTATCAGAGAGGGATAAGAAAGACCTATTCGGAACCATCCTGATACTACCACCAAACATACCCATCCTGGTATTTCCCCCTCGAGACCAAACGAGGAAGTCAACCGAGGAACTCACACAGTTGGCAGTTTTATTCATTCCGTTATAGTGGCGGCAATTACTAGTCAAATATAGATAGCATGAGTCATCCTGATATAATAAGCAGTGGCCAGTTTTAGTTAACCATTCCGTTGTAGTTGCAACACTTACTAGTCAGATACACTTAGCATGAGATATCCCAAACCCAGCAGTTGTTGGTACTTTTATTTAGCCATTCCATTGCAGTGAAGCTGATTACTAGTCATATCGGATACAAGTCAAATTATAGCAGTAAACTTTAGTTATAGTTGTCTATGATCGAGAACTGTGCTCCAAGTCGTCCATAACCGCGGACACGGCTTCTCGAAAAGATTTAACCATGCAGGGGTGCACCAAAGTATCCACACGCACTTCGACCCTTTTTGCTAGATCAGTTAACATACACCCATCGGTATGTCGGCGGGGCCTAAGTCATGACGTTTCCCAGACCCAAAGCAAGTACATGGGGGCCACCCCACTAAGCTACCCGCAACGAAGTCGGCCGGTCTCCGAGACGGACTCAGGGTTTGTGTAGACGGCTTTAAACGACTGGGAACCCGAAAGTGTGACTGGGCTTGTCGATACAGCGAAAACGTGTCACGGTCCTAAACAGTACAGGTGCTCCACGCACAATCGTAAATAAAGCAGTAAAGCATGGCATAAGTACATGATAGTAATAAAGCCCCAAACTACTTGTGGCCCCCGGTACAATACTTTGAAATCAGGTACTAATCGATGGGGGTGCCCACACACCCCACCTGTGGTTAGCGCGCTCGATCTCGGAACAGGTGTCAAGAACTCGGGGTCCTACGGGACACCAGTGAGCGGTTAAAATCCAAAAATTGTCTATTACCCACCGGTGCCTCTGCATTTACCTACTTCAATTTTAGTTATTAAACAATATTTAAAGCCATGATCATCTCCAACATTAAACATGCGGCAATACTCCAACAACTGTGGTACTAGACGACACGCAACAACACTTGAGCAAGCGACTACGACGCGCAAGTCCAACTATCTACCAAACAACAGGTAATAGGATGTGTCCAAGGCAATATAAGGCTGCAAGGGATATCACGGGTACGAAAACTAGAGCATCGCAACACAGATAGCAATAGATCAACAAGAGGGAATAAATACTATAAAAGTAAAATAGGTAGAAAGGGGGAGATTGCTCGCCTGAAAACATTGCCGAAGGTTCATCCGAAGATCGGGTCGACACTCGCATCAACTCATCGGCCTAATCCGTGAAGAAGCAAAGCACTAGAAGAAACACCGGATGGACTATTTAATACTACGGTAGAAAATCGGGCATGATGCATGTATGACGTATGACATGGCAGGCATGCGATGCAATTAGGCCATATTAAGCGGAACCGGGGTCCCGACAATTATTAAGTTCATGTTGTTTAGATGCCCCGCCATTTAAATGTTGTCTTAACAAGGCAAGTTATATCACTGGTTCGATGCACAAATTTAAATGGAGCCAATATTAGACTAGAATAGCCCGCATATAGCCTCCATATTTAATTTAGGTGAATCGGCATAACGCCCCCAAACCACACAATGTATGCAAGTATGAACAATTTTATATGCAAAAAAAATATGGATGTCATATATATTGTAAAAATAGGAGAGGTCTCGGAAAAAGGATCACACATTGGGTTTTCGGATTCGTGGTCTCAGGGTTCGACGGGATCGGTCTTCGAACTTCGAGGATCGAGGTCTTCGGATTCCGTGAAGGAGAGCTTGTAGTTCCAGCAATCTTCGGGTCTCGACCATCGGATCCGGCGACGGGGCTCCGAGGCACTTGTTACGGATCGGTGAAGAACTTGTCGGTGGATCTTCAGATCGGCATCATTTCTCTTCGGTTTATACACGCCCTCGACGGTGGACTAGGTAACCCATGTGGTTCAGTTTCATTGGTTTCGGCTACTAAATGTGTGGACTGATCTTCACTCGATGTCGCACTTGCATCGGCCGAACTTGAAAACCTCAACATGAAGTGTGCACACGAACAAATTAGGCGTCGGGACCTAGTACACACAAGCACATGAATAAACATGTGCAGACACGGTTGAGAATTACATGCATCACTGACTAACCGTATGCAAGCAGACATGGGAACAGCCGAGGTCGACGGAAGAGCTCGGAGGGCAGTGCCGTCCGACAGCGAAGGAAGCGCGGTCGAGCACTACAGAAACTGATGCAGCTGCGCTCGGAGGAGAGACACGGTGGCAGCGACCGCAGTACAGGACGAGGCCGACGCGAAGGCGACGCAGGCGGCCGGAGATACGCAGACGTGGAGGGGCCGCACGGAGAAAGGGGCAGCGGTGGCCGGCCTTGGCGCAGGCAGCGGAGGAGGTTGCGGACGGCTCCAGGACGGACGGGCTCGACGGCGAGCTGGGAGGCAGAGGACGGCGGCGTCGGGGTAGGGCGGAGCCGCACGGGTCGGCAGGAGGGCGATAGGGAGGGCCGGCACCGTCGGAGAACAGATGTCATGGCGGAGCTCATCGGCGCGGCGACGAGAGAGGAGCCGACGCGAGGAGGCGGCCGAAGGTTGCAGGGGAGGTGGCCGAGAGAGGCGGCGAGGAGGGCGCGTTCGGGACAGGGTGGAGGCACCAGCTGGAGAGGAAGACCGGAGGTGGCTCGGGGCGGGGTCCCTGGCGACGTCCACAGCAGAGCTTGGCCAGAGCGGTCGAGGGCGCGCGGCCGCGGGCGGAGGTCGGGGTGCTGGCGGAGGAGGTCGCAGCAGGTGCGGGACCACGCGGTCGAGGCGGCTCCGGCGAGGCGGAGAGAAGGCCGGCGGCGGGATGTAGAGCGAGGAGGCGGCGGCGGGAGGAGGTGGAGATGGGGGCGCGATGGGGACGAGGCTCGAGGAGCGAGGCGAGAGGGGCCAGGGAGAGACGCGGTCTCGACACGGCGTGAGTGCGGGGTGGGGCCGGGGGAGAGCGCGTCCTGGGTGCGTGCAGCGAACGTGACGAGGGGAGGTCCAGGCACGGTGGGGAGCGCGCCCAGGTGGCGGCATGGGAGTGGAGGGAGTTGGGGAAGTGGTGAGGTGGCGGGTGGTGATAGGGTGGGGTGAGGTGGCTGGGGATGGGTAGGATAGGGTGGGGTAGGAAAAGGTTTGGGTAGTCTGGTTTTGCACTGGGGGTGGTCGACTGGGTCGGATCGGCCCGGTACGGCTGCCCCTAAAAATAAAATAAATATTTTAATATTTAAAACGGGGCTTTTGAAATCCATTGGTAGACGAAACAAAATAATCCGGAGACCCGGGTTTTGGATTTGAAATAAAGGCGGGGTATTTAGAAAACAAAATATGCTTTTCGAAAATAGTTTCAGACAAACAAGTGCAATGTGGCATGATGACATGAGCATGTGGTCATGATGATGCAATGCACAAAAACAACGAGATTTTCTAGTAGTTGTTTTTGCGGGGCGCCACAATGACGCAAGTCCATCGCTTGTGGCCACAAGGGTCTTGACTACCCAAGGCAATGAAAATGGAGACCAACGCTCGAACATCTTCCAAACTCGTGCCGGCATCAATGGGAAGTCAATCAAAGTTGTCATCGATGGAGGGAGTTGCCACAACCTTGCAAGCACGGAATTGTGTGAGAAACTCAACCTCAACCTCCATCCGCATAAACACCCCTACCACATCAAATGGCTAAGTGACCAAGGATCCCTCAAGATCAAGCACTCCGTCTCGGTGACGTTCTCAATTTGGCACTACAAGGACACGGTGGAATGTGACGTGGTCCCAATGACAGTTGGCCATATGTTGCTCGGAAGGCCGTGGCAATATGACAAGCGTGCTTTGCATAATGGTCACTCAAACACTTACACCTTCAAATGGCTTGATAAAATTTGTGTGTTGCAACCAATGACTCCTAGCCAAATAATTGCGGACAATGCAAAGGCTGTAGCGAGGGCGCAACACGCAAAAACACCTTGTGAGAAGAGTGGTGAGCGAGAGAACCACACCATAGTGAGTGAGAGCTACAAGCCAAACTCGAGTGGAAAAACTAAGAGTGTTCTTCTTGCCACCAAAAGTGAGATGAGAGAAGTGCGGAATAACCCATCCATCTTGCACTATGTCCTTGTATGCAAGGGACTAGCGCAAGGAACTAACGACTTGACAAATGTTCCTCCTTCTTTGATGACTATTTTGTAGGAATTCCAAGATGTTTTTCCCGAAGAGCTTCCTCATGGCCTTCTCCTCTTCGTGGAATCGAGCACCGCATCGGCCTCATACCCGGCGCACCACTCCCAAACCGCTCCGCGTATCGCACGAACCCGGAAGAGACGAAGGAGATCGAACGTCAAATCAACCAACTCGTCTCCAAAGGTTTGATCCAAGACCTCTCACCCTACCATGGCGAAGATGAAGTTGAGACGGTTGAAGAGTCGAGGACGACTCTTTCCCAAGGGGGGGAGCTGATGCAGCCCGTCCTACGACCGCTACTACATCTACTCCCACAAGCTCCCCAAGTGGACCCATGACTCGCGCCCGAGCCAAACTCCTTCAAGATAAGGTGAACTCGCTCCTCTCCTTGTGTGACCTCGATACACCTTTGGATGGCCTGCTACTTCATACCCATACCTTGTGCATCATCAGGTACGAAGAGAAGAACCCACAGGACGGAGGAGCACCAGCCGAAGAGACCAAACGCTCTTTGTCGCCAGCGGTACTACCGGACCTGGCGACCGGTACTACCGCTTGGCGGCACTACCGTCCAATGCTACCGCCAACAACAGAAGGCCCCAGAGCTGCACAAATGCTCTCTGTCACTGGCGGTACTACCGGCTCCGGATCCGGTACTACCGGGCCACGGTACTACCGCCCCCTACTACCGCCACCAACATAAGGCCCCAGCGCAATTCCCAGGACGACAAGCGGTACTACCGGTCCAGGATCCGGTACTACCGCATGACCGGTACTACCGGTCGAGCTGGAACGGTACTACCGGACCTAGAAAGGCCTGATCATGTTAATTAGGCCCAGCGCCTTGTAACCCTCCCTATATTTCGCTATTTGTTCCCAAAATACCCCTGTTTATGTGGTTGGCCTATATATAGCCCCCACCCTCTATTGTAAACCCTAGACTAGGATAATAATAGATATTAAGGAAACCCTTTGAGGACTTATATCTATTGGTCTCATGCTCCTACCAAGGAGCACCGGATTATCCACCCCCCTCTTGGATCTTGCCCAGTGCGTTCAAGTTGTACAAGGCCTTGGGTTCTCGGTTTCTCGCCCCCAAGTCGTCAAGATCTCACCAAGCACCTCGTCCCCCGATGTTGGCGTGGAGAGCGAGCTTCGCCTAACACCGATCCTAGGGATTATGTTGGACCGGTTGCCACCGGCGTGAGGAGTAGGCATGTATCGTGTTTTGGTGTGTGTGTGTGTTCGTGGTTTTCATCGCTTTCCTCGATTTCATCCCCCGACCACCTCTTTCCCCTCGTTTCTCGTGGAATTCGTGAAAGATCGGGCCAACCCCCGGGTTACCCCCTAACAAGATCTAATCTCAACCCTAGATTCCATTGGTTCTTCGGCGCCGTAGAACGATGACACCGCTAGAGCACTCGTCTCAAGCTAGTTTACATCCATCTCAGTGTTGGCCACTCTCTCCAAGATTCCCGCTCTCCTCGATTGAACAATTTCATTCTTTGGAGCACCCACATGCTTTGAGAGCTCTCCAGTGCAAACATGCACGGCTACCTCGATGGAAATGCATTGGCGCTAATGGAGAAGATCACTCAGGGGACATGAGATGTCATCACGCTAGTGGACAACCCGACCAATGTACCATGCATGATGGGACCGGTATTAAGCTATCATGGCCATACATCCTACACTTGTCGATGTTCAAACACTTACGAAGAAAGATCTGATGTATGTTATGGAAGGACATCCACGACATCCTTGGAACTCAAAACTATGTGATCATCTGGCATGTGAGACTCTAGGTTCAAACACTTAAGAAGAAAGATATGACGGATGTGGAATCCTTTCGCAGCATCAAATCACACACCAATATGATGGGGATCATCATTGATCCTCTCACTAATGACAAGGTCATCGACTACATCATCGCTGGGCTCGGGTCCCAGTAAGAGCCCATCGCCACATTGCTCAGCGCCATCACCACCCTGATCACACTCACCCAATTCTACTCCTATATTATTCATCGTGAGGCCATGAAGGAAATGAGGCCCAAGATGCTGAGTGGTGTTCGTTGGCCAACATGGCTGCTCATGGTGATCACCTTCTTTAAAGCGTTCATGACAACAACTCTGGTATTTGTGAGAACACGTGAACGGGAGGCGTTGGAAGCTAGTATGAAGGACACAATGGCCAACAAGGAGGCCATGGTGGTGAACGAAATAACTGCTATGCCAGGGACAATCATGATGGTAAATACTAGAATGTCGGTGCCGGTGGAGGCGGTGGCGGTCATGACGCTCTCAGTGTCAAATATGTCGCATCAGGGGCCATGATTCTTTTACGTGTTGCAACCCTTTAAATAAGGGATATCAACACTCGGGTTACCAGGGTAGCACTCCACGATCCATGACTATAGTGAGGGGGAGTATCCATTTTACAATATGCAGATGGCACAATCTTGTTCATGCAACATGACTTTGACAAAGCGGTCAACATGAAATCGACTCTATGCATATTCAAACAATTGTCTGGCCTAAAAATTAATTCCCTAAGAGTGAGATCTTTTGTTTTGGAAAGGCGAAAGAGGAGGAGAACTATTATAAATAGAGATTTTCAGCTGAGAGTGGTTCTCTATATTTTAGATACCTTGGTATCCCCATCCATTATTGAAGATTGTTGAATAGTGAATGGAAGCCAGTGGAAGATCACTTTGAAGGGAAGCTTGGGTGTTGGCAAGGAAAGTTCCTCTCATACGAAGATAGACTCATCCTTATAACTTCCGTTGTCACTAGTCTACTGATGTTTATGCTATATTTTCTAGAGATACCTAAAGGGGTTAGAAAAAGATTAGATTACTACCGTTCTTGTTTCTTTTGACAGAGCGATGAATTGAAAAATAAATATCGGTTAACTAGATGAAATATTATTTGCCAACCCCAAGACCAAGGTGGTTTGTGGGTGGAGGTTTTGGAGCTTAAAATCAAATGTTTATTGAGCAAATGATTGTTTAAACTAATAAATAAAGAGGGTATGTGGCAAGAATTGTTACATAATAAGTATCTTAGGAATAAAACGTTTTCCCATGTGACTTCTCGAGGTCAATCTAAAGTACTAGTTCTAAACCACGATCTGAGTCTTGGACGAGCGCTCAGACTCGACCTTGGGCTTTCAGAACGCATCCTAGAGATCTAGTGCCTTTAAAAAAATATTGAAGTGAGAATGAATGGAGCACAAGTCCATGGAGGCTATTTTTGGACTAGGACTCCTTGATAAATGATCAAGTCTCTACCATTATGACAATTGTTGAGAGGGGCAGTTGAGACAATATTTGGTTCGCTTTTCATGTGGTACTCCTTCCTTTGCCTTAAGATGAGTTTTTCTTTCTTAAAACATCTTGAAATTTTATTCATACTTCATAGATTTTGATTTGTGCTTTGTATCAATTAAGTGTATTAGGCAATTTTGATTGTATCCTATTTTTCCAAATGTATGTTCGTATTGCTTTGGTCAATTGAAGAATTATTGGAGGAGCGGAAGACTAATTGTTTTGTTTATTGCGAGACGAGAAATACAAGTTGAAAGCAGTCATGTTTTTATTTCCCTAGAAAATAAACTAAAGAAGCTACTTCGGAAGAAAAATGAAGAAGCAATTTTTATGGATTGCAAGTATTGTATATAGAGATCTCTCACCTTCTGCGTTTGCTGAGGAGCATCCGAAACTAGGATTATCACAGCCTCATGTATGCTTGCTCAAAATTAAAAAAGTCATTTTATTATCATACTGCCATAAATCATGTATCATGGTCTCATGAATAGTACAAAATAACATAAGAAAGCACCGGAGCTTCCATTGATCCATTAGAATATTGTCTTCCGCAACTCTAGAACAACCGGCACGGCTGGCTAAGGAGGGACATAGTTAGGAAAATAACCCTTCCGTTATTCGCCTTCGTTTGCAATGTGCCTTGGCTCTTTCTACCTTAGCTCTGCGAGCGATGAAAGTGACTCCATACCTAATTGGACACCCCCTAGATATCACAGCCGTTGATTTTGCTTTATGAGTCGTGCACATGTTTTGTTGTCAACTGGCACCCCGTGGAAGAGGCTGGTACATATACATACGTACTTAGGAGCATTACCAATTAAAATTAATATATGTACATTGCTTGGCAACATTTTCCAATGGGCTTCGATGGACCCATTAACAGAACCGACAATACTGCTTCTAAGTTCTGACTTGCTACTAGTACTACTGCAGCGTGCTTAAGTACATCGATCATACTAGTAACTAGACCATAATGGTGCGCGTTGCCGCACCCGTCCTTTTTAACTTTTGCAAATATATGTGTAAAAATATGGGTGTTCCCAACTTTCAATTAATATACATATTAGTTATATGATTGATTAACTCTCATTGTTGATGTTATCAGATAGTAGAAAAAAACAGGCCTAGCAAGCCATCCTTTGATCAAGCCGACAACAGACAAATCCATATGTCCATTCCGAAGGGATTTCCCCTTTTCCAAGAGCACACAAATTTCCTATAAAAGAGAATAATGTAAGATTATGATTAGTCTAGAAAAGGAACATCTAGAGATAGAAATAAGATGGGGAATTGTCCTACAAAACAGGACAACAAGATAAGAAATAACTAGCGTAAGGTAGAGGTGAGTCAACCAAACAAGACTTAACTGCTAAACTAATAATTATCCATTTTTTAAGTAAAATTATATACACCGTTCAAACTCAAATGATCCCTCTCGAAATGATACAAGAAATCACAAGACTCCTAGTCTCAACATGCCCACTTCCCAATAAGTAACAACAACTTCAGCTATTAAATTTATACATGAACTAAACACAGAGCTGGGAATGAACTTGATGCCTTAACTTAAATA
Organism: Avena atlantica; assembly: GCA_910589765.1. Classification (NCBI taxonomy): domain Eukaryota; kingdom Viridiplantae; phylum Streptophyta; class Magnoliopsida; order Poales; family Poaceae; genus Avena; species Avena atlantica. Next base: position 45,076,586 of record OU342737.1, read on the forward strand.
GAAAACATGTATGTATTAGTGCAAATAGTGAATTAATAGTTTATTAGCATTATCATGGATAAGTAAAATTTATGTGTCTAAGGAATGTCTTCAATAACACATACACGCAACAAGTGGGCTTATGAAAAACTTTCTAGTAACCAAGTGATAAGAGGTTGTTAATAAAGGCTTAGGGAAATCATTTTGCACCTGGCAATCATAAAGACATAGTGTCAATGATACAAGGAAAACAAAAACTCTTAGCTTCTGAAATAGAGAACAATATAAGAAATGCAAGAAAACATCAAAAAATTATTACTAATATGAACACAACAGTAGAAATTGAAAATAATCTTTTGTGGTGAACATAAAATAACTATTCTTGGACCAATGTTCGTCGAGTATCTAAATCAAATTCATAAGTCAATAGCCCACACGCATGAGAACAAGCACCTCCATGTAAGAATTCAATGCACTAATAATTCAAAAAATGCAAATGGTAAGCACCATTCAGCACAAGTACCCATATCACACAGGCTGTATCCATATTGATTTAAGAAACAATGCATATGTTTTAGAAACTTGCTTGGCATTTGTTTACAATGGGGGAATGAAAGCGGATTGCAGATATAGCAACACATACCGCCTTGAGAAAAGATCCATTCAAGAGGGTACTTGGGACTGTCCCGAAATATGTTAAATGCCTCTTTCCATTGGTACAGTTTCTCACTGAAGAATACAATCAGTTACTGATCATCGTAGACATTCCAAGATCCCAATAAGCTCATAATATACTCGGGTCATTGACATCAGCCATACAAAATATTTCGTAGAATCGTCCAAGAAAGTTTCAGATCCAGCAACACACAGAGCATGAGCTTATCTGCATAAGAGGAATAAGAATCAGTCTTAGTGCCATCTTTGGAACATTATTTAAACTAAAATATGAGAATATGCTTATAGTTTCCCTTCTGATAATTTTGTAGCCATAAGAGAGGGGAATTACACAGAACACCAGAGCACCGAGATAAAAAAAAGGTGAGCCGCCAGGACCAATGAGGCTGTGCGCCTGCACCAGCTGCTTCCTTATTATCCTCCTTTACGCCCACCCAGTGTCAAAAAGAAGGCCACGAACCAACAAGGTTCTCTATTGGCCTGGGCACAAAGTGGGCCTCTCCCGTGCTTAGTCTTGAGTCCCTGTGAGTAGCTTTTGCATGCTTAACATTATATTAAGCACGATGCTTAAATTTTTTACCATGTTAGCCTGTTTCTTGTATTTACCAAATATAATACATGAACATCATTGACATTTTTGTAACCAGATCGAATACTTAAACTTGACCTCAAGATCTAATTATAGGAAGGGAGCAACTCCATTATACCTGTCAGGTCCGCACCACAGCACGAGGCCGGCTAAGTAGGCACAAAAATTAGCAGCTACAGAAAGGGAAAACTGGCGCGGAGGATCAAACCTCAGAATTTTGAAGAATCCATGGCCGCACTTTAGCCTTACCGCGGTCCTCCCCGCCACTGCCATGCTTGAATATATTGTGCTGAGTTAGGGGATTTACTACCTCCCCATGGACAACTCCATGGCTGCCTGAAGCCCCCTCACATGCTCACACCCGTCCTCTCCGTCAACTCGTCATCGATGTAAATGAGAGCTAGAGCGCTGGGTGCACAATCTGCACCACCCCATGAGAGAAAGAGGAAGGCTAAACGATTATGAAGAGGACAGGCCCTTCATTTTTGACTGAGACGGTAACGTACGGCTTAATTGAGTGTCGGTTTTTAATCGCCTGCATCGATAGCTCTGCTACGGAATGCAATGAAGGAGACCACCTATATCGGCATGGGCCGAACTGGATCGTATTGTCGCCAGTTGGCCCATTTTAAGGAATTTCTGGCCCGCTTAACCACAGAACTCCCGGGTGGGCTTGCAGAGCAGCTGCCCATATAACGGTTGGGCTGGCTTTCAATGTGAATTGACGGAGGGAATCAGTTGCATTAACGTTTCGGCGATCTTGATCAATCTAGTTCGTTGAATACATAGATCCGATGGTCCAGAGCGCCTGATCGCTGTGAGATGGTGTAAGTGGTTGAGTTATACTGTTTCTTAATTAAACTAGAACTGTTGTGCTATCACTTAATCCAAATTGGAAATCAGCTGAACTGATCGTAGGCGCCTCCGAGGTAGCCGCTGCCTGCCAAGTCCATCAAGTAGTTGTAGGCGTACTCGCTCATGTAGGTGAGGTCGGGCCCTGCATCCTCCATCCCGAACTGCTCCACCATGGCCGCGTGGTGCGTCACGGTCGAGAACGACGACGAACTCGGGCTGCTGCCGCCACCGCCTGCTCTCGCCGCCGCCGCCATGGCCTTGCTCTGCTCCTCCTCCGTCTCAGCCAACCTCTCTTTGAGCCTCAGCAGCTGCATGAATATACGCACGTGTTAGTACAGCAGAACCAGCTTCAGCTAGCTACAGTAGCTGTCAGGATCGCTGAGCTTTCATTGTGCTACTGTACCTCCGCCTCGAGGTGGCAGTTGTGGACGACGACGGCGTCGTGGGCGGCGCGCAGCTTGGAGAACTCCTCCTCGATGAGCTTGCTCTTGTAGCGGGCGCGGCGGTTCTGGAACCACACGGCCACCTGCTTGGTGTCTAAGCCCAGCTCGGCGGCGAGCTTCTCCTTGCGCGGCGTCTCAAGCTTCCGGTCCTCCCTGAAGCTCATCTCCAGGAACTGCGCCTGCTCGTCGCTCAGCTTCCGCTTCCTCGCCGCGTCGTCCCCTCCTGCGCTCTCCCCCGCCGCCGACGACTGCCTCGCCTTCCGCCTCCGCCGCTGCCGGCCGGCCTTCTTCTGCTCGCCACCTAAATCCGCGTAACAATCAACAGCAACATTGCGCACGGTTAGCTAACCATTACAGTATTCTCTAGCTTGCACATGCACATGCACAGCATAATATATAGGTGATTGATGAGCAGCAGGTGGATAGACTTACCGGAGTCTGGTGTGGACGCATCCGCCAGGAAACTCTCCGGGAAGACGAACGAAGGGAACATCCGCCTCTCTTCCTCCTGGGGGCTCATCTTTACACGAACAATACTTGTGCAGTATCTATAGGCTGGGTACAGTACTACTGATGCTTGGTTGAGTATTTGATCTGCTCTAATCGATGCTTTGGGCTTTGGATATTTTGAGTGGGGCGCTATAGCTAGGCTTTGGATCAGTAGTAGCAAGCTGATGTGCTCTCCAATGACCGGTGTCCGAGTTTGTGAGCTCGGAGCCTGGCGGAGGAATTTATAGAGGGAGAGTGAGGTGTAGTACTCCAGTACTACTGGCAACTCGGAGTACTACTACTATCAGTGATGTGTGTGTGGCCCTGTGAATTTTCATCTACTAGTAGTACTAATGATGATGAGTGCGTGCTACGGTGCTAGATTGGTAGGAACTTTCCCTGACTAATTGTGTGCTAGTTTTGGATAATCGAAAATGAAACGGGAACAGGGCAGGGTGTATCTGTAAAGCTAATGAGCTAACTACTATCCCCAGATTAACAGCACCGTGGTATCTTTTGGCGACACGGACGCGTGCACGCACCCGCCGGCCGGGTGGAGAAGGTCGATCTTTGTGGCGAAAACTGTAAAATTCCTGCGCATCTTACTTTTCGCCGATGCAGATGGCCTAAATAATACTAGCAGTAGGTACGTGCAGCAAAGTTTGTAAATTTTGACAACTATGCAACCACTCCGGAAACAAGGCAGGTGTCGACGGCCAGCTCCCGTCGGTGTAGCCCGCGATTACCGTCAGCATAGACTAAGTCACCGTCGGCGTATGGCCGTTGGCGTTTTGCCCTGTAGGCGTAGACCATATTGCCATTGGCGTAAGAAAAACCGTCGGTGTGGCGCTTACTAGGCCCACATCCACTAGTAGAAAACAGGCTATCCGTTAGTGCCCCTAACAACATTAGTCCCGGTTGCGCCACGAATCGGGACTAATACTGGCATGCGTCCCGGTTCGAGCGGGCACGGTGGCCGGAGGCATGCGTCCCGGTTGGTAAGGGGTCATGCGTCCCGGGACTAAAGGTTGGGCGTCAGCCACGTGGCGTGGCACACACCTCTAGTCCCGTTTTGTGTTATAAACCGGGACGTATGATCCCGCCCTCTATAAATGCGACGCCCCAGCCCTCTGTCTCCCCTCTGTTTTTTCTTGGTGGAAGGTGTGAGAGGTGTGCTGGTTTTTTTCCTATGCATGCATTCAAGATGTTTGATGAAATGTTTGAGTGAATGATCCCGTTTAATTTCTCACAGAACAAAAATTTAGAAGGTGTCAGAGACGCACTTGAGCTTTCTCCTCTTTATTTCCCTCGATCGAGGTTAGCAATCTTATCTTTTCTCTGTCATTGATACAATACATGTGTCGATGTGAATTGGTCATTTCACTATTTATGATGTCCTGTTTTTGATAAACTTACTTATATGATGCAGATGAACGGTCAGGAATGGATGTACGGTGACCGGCGTGAACCCGGGTACATTAAAGGCGTGGATAAATTTATTGATGTGGCTACGACAAACAAAGAGAATGGTTTTATACGTTGTCCATGTGTTCAATGTCGAAACAACAAGGAGTACTCTTCCTTAAAAATCATTCGCGGCCACCTGGTTATGAAAGGTTTCATGCCCAACTATAATTGGTGGACCAAGCACGGGGAAAGAGGGGTTATGATAGAAGACGGTGAAGAAGAAGATGATGATAACAACTATCATCATATGTTTCCTGAATACAGTGATACTGCAATAGAAGACAATGAAGAGGAAGGAGGTGAAGAACGGGCATCAGATGAGCCCGCTGATGAACTTGGTAGGGTCATTTATGATGCAAAGCGAGACTGTAAAACAGAAAATGAGAAGTTGGAGTTAGAAGGCATGTTAAAATATCACAAGAAATTGTTGTACTCAAATTGTGAAGATGGCAGCACAAAGCTCGGTACCACACTGGAATTGTTGCGATGGAAGGCAGAGTGTGGTCTAACTGACTCCTCATTTGAAAAGATGCTGAAATTAATGAAGCCGAAGTTTCCAAAATATAACGAACTTCCCGAAAGTACCTACGAAGCAAAGAAGACTCTCTGTCCTCTAGGATTAGACGTGCAAAAGATACATGCATGCATTAATGACTGCATCCTCTACCGCGGTAAGGAGTATGCGAATTTAGATAAATGCCCGATATGCAATGCATTGCGGTATAAGATCAGACGAGATGACCCTGTGGATGTTGAGGGAGAACCCCTCCGGAAGAGGGTTCCTGCTAAGGTTATGTGGTATGCTCCTATAATACCAAGGTTGAAACGCATGTTCAGAAACAAAGAGCCTGCCAGGTTGTTACAATGGCACAAAGAAGATCATAAGAAAGACGGGACGTTGAGACACCCTGCTGATGGGTCAGAGTGGAGAAAAATCGAGAGAGACTTTCCGGACTTTGCAGGTGACGCAAGGAACTTATGGTTTGGTCTAAGTACGGATGGCATGAATCCTTTTGGGGAGCAGAGCTGCAGTCACAGCACCTGGCCCGTGACTCTATGTATCTACAACCTTCCTCCTTGGTTGTGCATGAAGCGTAAGTTCATTATGATGCCACTGCTCATCCAAGGCCCGAAGCAACCGGGCAACGACATTGATGTGTACCTTAGTCCATTAGTTGAAGAACTCTTACAGTTGTGGGGCAAACCAGGTGTACATGCGTGGGATGAGAACAAACATGAGCCATTTGATCTACGAGGGTTGCTTTTCGTAACCATCAATGATTGGCCTGCTCTTAGTAACCTTTCAGGACAGACAAACAAGGGATATAAGGCATGCACACACTGTTTAGATAAGACTGACGGTACATATTTGCATAAATACAAGAAGGTTGTGTACCTGGCAAATCAACGATTTCTTCTGACCAATCATCCCGTAAGAAAGAAAGGCAAGCATTTCAAAGATGAGGCAGATCACCGGAAGAAGCCTAAACTCCCTGCTGGTGATGATGTATTTGGTATGGTCAAGGACACAGAAGTAATCTTTGGAAAGGGTCCCGGCGGTCAATCAGTTCTGAACGATGTCGCTACAGGACACACACCCATGTGGAAAAAGAAATCTATATTTTGGGAGCTGCCATATTGGAAAGTCATACGTGTCCGCTCTTCAATCGACGTGATGCACGTGACGAAGAATCTTTGCGTAAACCTGCTAGCATTCCTAGGCGTGTATGGAAAGACAAAAGATACACCAGAAGCACAGGAGGACCAACAAATTATGAAAGACCCAAAGAACATGCATACACAGAACAAGACGGATAAATGGCGTCACTTAAGTCGTGCTAGCTATGCTCTTACCAAAGCAGAGAAGGAAATCTTTTTTGAAGTCCTTTACAGTATCAAGGTGCCGTCTGGCTTCGCATCTAATATAAAGGGGATAATAAATATGGCAGAGAAAAAGTTCCAAAACCTGAAGTCTCATGACTGTCACGTGATTATGACGCAGTTGCTTCCGATTGCATTGAGGGGGCTTCTACCGGAAAATGTTCGAGTACCCATTGTGAAGCTGTGTGCATTCCTTAATGCAATATCTCAGAAGGTAATCAATCCATATATTCTACCAAGGTTACAGAAGGATGTGGTACAATGTCTTGTTAGTTTTAAGTTGGTGTTCCCACCATCCTTCTCCATTATTATGACGCATCTCCTGGTTCACCTAGTGGAAGAGATTGCCATTCTCGGTCCTGTATTTCTGCACAATATGTTCCCCTTTGAGAGGTTCATGGGAGTCTTAAAGAAATATGTTCATAACCGTGCTAGACCAGAAGGAAGCATCTCCAAGGGATATGGAACAGAGGAGGTCATTGAGTTTTATGTTGACTTTATTCCTGACCTTAAGCCGATTGGTGTTTCTGACTCGTGGCATGAGGGAAGACTAAGTAGAAAAGGCACGCTGGGAAAGAAAGCAATGATATGTAGGGACAGGGATTCTTTCACTAAAGCACACTACACAGTTGTACATAATTCCACCTTGGCAGCTCCATATATCGAGGAACACAAGAATATTGTACGCTCCAAAAACCCGGGGAAGCCTGAATCATGGATTACAGATAAACACATGAAGTCTTTCGTTGGTTGTATGCGGACACATCTCTTGAATGAAACCACTATTGGAGATCAGCTATACTTGTTGGCTGCGTCACCATGTTCTACTATATTGAATTTCCAAGGGTACGAAATAAATGGGAATACATTCTACACGATCGCCCAAGATAAAAAGAGCACCAACCAAAATAGTGGTGTCCGCTTTGATGCAACAGACGAGAATGGACAAAAGGACACATACTATGGTTACATAGAGGAGATATGGGAACTAGACTATGGAGTCTCTTTTAAGGTCCCTTTGTTTCGCTGCAAATGGGTCAACCTTAATGGGGAAGGGGTAAAGATAGACCAGTTGTACAGAATGACAACAGTGGATCTCAATAATCTTGGTTATAGAGATGAACCATTCGTCCTAGCCAATGATGTGTCTCAGGTTTTCTATGTGAAGGACATGTCCTCCAGACCGAAAAAATAAAAAATATGCAAACGAATACATCATATGATGAGCCAAAGCGTCACATAGTTCTTTCAGGGAAAAGAAACATCATGGGAATCGAGGACAAGACAGACATTTCAGAAGATTATAATAAGTTTGATGAAATTCCGCCCTTCATAGTGAAAACTGACCCAAGCATTCCGTTAAGTAAAGGAGATGCTCCATGGTTACGTCTGAAGCGATCATAAAGAAGGACATATGCCAAGAAGTTCGTGCTTATATTGTGTAACTCTAGTTCATGTCTGGCCGGGATATCTTATGATGTTTGCAATTTTCTAAGTTTAATAAATGTATTGAGTGTTAGTTCCGGTTTGTGGCTTGACCGGGACTATATATAGGGGGGCCTTTAGTCCCAGTTTTGTAGTCTCGGTTTTTAATATTAATAAATGTCTTGAGTGTTAGTCCCGTTTTGTGGCTGGACTGGGACTACAGGGGGCCTTTAGTCCCGATTCGTAGAACGACTTTCCCGAACTATGAAGAAGTTGTCCCGATTCGTACTTACCATTAAGATCTGATCTCCAAACGCGCGTGATCACATATTAGGGAGTGCCTCTATGACCAGTTTCTTGGAGATGCCGGAGAACTAGGATCCGGCGGCATCTCCCTGAAACTGGTCGTAGAGGCACTCCCTAATATGTGATCACGCGCGTTTGGAGATCAGATCTTAATGGTAAGTACGAACTGCTCTCGCACACCATCTTGCAGCTTATAACTTCTCTAACTAGATCAATACACCTGGGAGCTAACTAATTTCACATATTAGGGAGTGCCTCTATGACCAGTTTCTTGGAGATGCCGGAGGACTGGGATCCGGCAGCATCTCCATGAAACTGGTCGTAGTGGTGTCCCTGATCTCGCACACCATCTTGCAGTTTGTAACTTCTCTAACTAGATCAATACACCTGGGAGCTAACTAATTTCACATATTAGGGAGTGCCTATATGACCAGTTTCTTGGAGATGCCGGAGGACTGGGATCCGGCAGCATCTCCCTGAAACTGGTCGTAGTGGTGTCCCTGCTCTCGAAAACCATATTGGAGATTCCTCAATCTGGCTGGAGGACTGGACTCACAAGGATGCCTATTTATAGTACAAGCAGCTCGGCATAGTGTTGACACTTACGACATAATGTCGACACTCACCCCTATTATTAGTGTTGACTCGTGTTTTGTCCCGGTTGGTGTCTCCAACCGGGACTAAAGGTTCATATTTAGTTCTGGTTGGTGACACCATCCGGGACAAGGTACATGACGCACGACATAATATCGACACTCACCCCTATCATTAGTGATGTCTGGCCCAGCCTGCCGAAATCCCTCCAACCGGGACTAAAAATGAACATATCAATGTTGTTGTGCCCGTATTCAAAACGGGCATAAGAAAGTCAAAAAAATCCAAACAATGAAAATCCTTCGCGTGGGGTCATATTATGTGACATAGTTGAAAGGAAAAATACCAGACTTGGTATATTGATCATGTCTCGAAAAAACCTTCACAAAATGACCTATCATGTTCGAGGTTTCATGGCTTTCGGCCCAAATGACCGATGTTATGTGCTGAATCACGGCATAGTTTGTGATGTTGTGCGCATATTATGCATGCATGTGGACATTGATATGAATAACAATGTTGCAGAAGGAAGTTTTCCTTTTCATCACAAGGAAAAGCCATTTTCCATTTTTCGAGCGCAAAAAACGGGTTGTTTTGTGAAGTAACCACCAAAATGCTGTTTCAGAATGCTACCGTCCCATTTTTCTAAAATACTAGACCACCTTACATGGACTATCTCCCAACCGGGACATCTCAAACCTTTTCGTCCATCCCGGGTAAAAAGGACAAATGTCTGCCGAATCGGCAGGAAGTGGGTCCGGTTTGTACTACAGGTACATGATCTAACACCCGTGATTTTTTGAAAAAAATCATTTTTAGACTCGCAATATGTGGTTTCTTCAGAGATCCAATGAAAGTTCTAACGATGCTCGAAAAAACCTTCACAAAACCCTAAACCCTAAACCCTAAACCCAAGTTTCTTCCCGCCATTTCTTCTCGCCATTTTTCTTCCCGCCATTTATTCCCACAGTTTTCTTCCCGCCATTTCTTAGTACATATATGTAGGATTGGCCTCCATTGTCATTGCACATCTCTAGACTCATATCTGCAACCTCATCACTCTTTCCCATGGCTTCCAACATACGACTAACCCCCAGGGAGGCGGAGGCGCTTTGCACCTCGAACTACCCCTACACGCCGGGCTACTGCGTCCCCATCGGCTGGATGCTGAGCGCCGGAGGTGTGCCGGTTCCTCCTGTCCCTCTAGGTGTGGCTCGCCGGATGGCCATCACGAACCACTACTACTTCGAGCTCACGCCGGAGCAGCGGAGGAATCCCAACTGGCATCCCGACTATTTCCCGACTTGGGAAACCTTCTTCGGGGATCGGCGTGAGAGGGCGCTCGCCAGGCACGAGGAGGACGGCCCACATCCTCCGAACTTCAACGAGGCCGGCCGTCGGCTGTGGTGGCGCGACCGAACTCTCAAGAGCGTCATGGCCTACGACACGGCCGCCAACTCTAACCCCCGCCTGCGCTACCCTCAAGTCCATCCCACTCATACTCAGCCTTCAAGGTTCAACTACGGTGACCCCGACGACGACAGCGACGACGGCCACGGCGAGTACGACGACTACAGTGGCGAGTATTACAGGTGTAGGCAGGAGTATGACTGAATCACTCCAACATTGCAAAACAAGTTCGGCCGATTGTGGCTTAATATGGCCATGTATCTTAATTTTCAGTTCTTCTATGTATCTTAACCTTCACTCGTGCTTTATGTAACTTAGTGTTAGTTGCGTTATGTACTTTAATTCCAGTTCTATCCTAATAAAATTTTCTTCCCGCCCATTATTTCCCGTCCTTTTTTTCCCGCCCATTAATATATAAAAAATATAAGTTAATTCAAATCCAAATTATAAACAGAAAATGCTTTTGAATTAGTTATTCAAATCCAAACACTTTTTATGTTTAAAGTTTTTCTAAATTCCAAACTTATATTCAAAAAATATAAGTTAATTCATTTTTAATTTTAAATGGTTCATAGTTTAAATGGTTACATTAATTATTTTTCAAAACAGAAAATGGTTTTGAATTATTTATTCAAATTCAAACATTTTTTATGTTTAAAGTTTTTCTAAATTCTAAATTAATATTCAAAAAATATAAATTAATTCATTTTAATTTTAAATGGTTACATTAATTATTTTTAAAAACAGAAAATGGTTTTGAATTAGTTATTCAAATCCAAACACTTTTTATGTTTAAAGTTTTTCTAAATTCCAAATTAATATTCAAAAAATATAAGTTAATTCATTTTTTATTTTAAATGGTTCATAGTTTGAATGGTTACATTAATTATTTTTAAAAACAGAAAATGGTTTTAAATTATTTATTCAAATTCAAACACTTTTTATGTTTAAAGTTTTTCTAAATTCCAAAGTAATTATCATTTAAAAAACATTACAAATTTAAACCCCAAAATAAAAAATAAGGCGGGAATAGAGAGAAAATTCCTGAATTTTTTTTAAAACAGGGTCATATGTCCCGGTTGGAGCCACCAACAGGGACTAAAGACCCCTGTGCGTGCCCCTTGGGCTGGGGAAAAAAAGGGTGGAGTATACGTCCCGGTTGGTGGCTCCAACCGGGACGTATGACCCTTTAGTCTCGGTTGGTGGCTTGAAATAAAGGTGGAGTATACGTCCTGGTTGGTGGCTCCAACCGGGACTTATGACCCTTTAGTCCCGGTTGGAGCCATCAACCGGGACAAAAGGCCCTTCGTTTATAACTGACGCGCCTCCTCTTCTTCTTCTCCATCTCACTTCTCTGCTTCATCGACGCGCGCACAGGAGACGCCGCCCCACGACGCCGGCAGGCTGCCCGAGATCCGCCGCCTTGCTGACCCTGCCACGAGCTCCGCCTTGTTGCCCTCTATCTCCCGCAAAAGGAATCGAAGAGGGGCATCTGCAATCGTCGCCATCGACGCCATCTTCCTCGTCACCGACGACCACCGCCGTCGACATCGCCTTCAATCTAGACCTCGCGCAGGCCTCCCTGAGCCATTCGTTCGATCCACGGTGAGCTTCTGGACCCCTAGGACCTCTCCCTCGACCCCATCTCCCTCTGTAGTCGTTGCTCGCCGTCGACCCGTACATTCTGCCGCCGTGCGCCGTCGTTCTCCTTGCTCCGGCGACCAAAACCTAGCGGTGCTGCCACCAGTAGGCTTGCCTTGCTCGCCTCGTTCGAGTAGGATATATCTCGTCGCCCCACTCTCCCTCCTTCGCCGTCGTCGGTGACCATCAGACGGTGGCCGTTGTGATGACATCACGCTGGCGTCGTCCTGACGTGTCTTTGGCCCCACTGGTCAGTCACTGTGGGTTAGATGCCTCTGCGGTGCAGGTTAGCAGTGGCCTGGTCCAGGTCCCACCTGACTGCGTGGAGGCTGAGGTGGTCACGGGCCCCTCTGACAGCCACTATGGCTAGCAGTGGCCTCGGTGTAAAAATGTTTTCTGTTTTGTTTAAATTCAGAAATGGTTTAATTAAATCTAGAAATTGATATAATATTGTAAATTCAATAATTAATTATTTATAACTCAGAAAAATACAAATAATATATCAAAATGTTCAGAAAAATGAGATCTAACTATTTAACCTATAATCATGCATTGTTCAACAACTTTCAAGACAGGTTTAATTAGAGAACAAAATCAACCCCTCTCATATACTCCGGAGTTCCGCCGAGTTAGGGGTTTCACCCCTTAGAACGTCGTTTAAATTGTCGAGCATGTCTTAGGGTTACTTTTCAATATAAATTAACTTGTCATATCATCATCCTTGTTTGATCATTGCATCTATGCCATGTGTTGATTGTTCCCCTCTCTTTTCGGTGTTCGGTTCTTCGCGGTAGAATATGAGATCGAGATCAAAGACCAAGGTCAACACCATCGAAGATTTCTTGATAACCATCGTATTGTAGATGCTTAGCCATGATATTAGTTGTCATAGACCCTAGTTGAATCGATGTTGCACCTAGGGTTAGCTGGTGTCTCCTCGCCAGGGCATCCCGAACCCGAGGGTTGATTGATTGTCGCCTCTATTTCCGGTATTAGTTCTTCGCGATAGGATCCGAGCTCGATGGTTTCTCTGAATTAGGGTTTCTGATATTGTAAATTCATTTTTATTATTGTGTATGTATGTATTACGGTTTCTCCGAATTAAGGTATATATCTCTCAACACCGTACCTAACATTCTCCCTTAGCCGCTTTGACTTATCCATTTTTCCACCTATGCAGAAAATTTGGACCCACACGATAGAGACGAAGAAAAGGAAGAGTTGATCCAAGGTGTGATCCGCGGGGAAGAAAATTTAGATGTATCGACGTTTCTGAACAACTCCGGTGAGGGTGATCCTGTTTTTGCCGGAAGAGACGACTTGTTTGAGGTTGAAGGTGATGCCTTCCACGAGGGAGAAGGTGATGCCTTGTATGATCGAGAAGACGACCGCTCCGGCGAGGTGCATGTAATATAATTAATTCATTAATTAATCATCTGCTATCTATATAGAAATAGTAACGATGATCTTTCTTCTTTTAGCCCTCCGGATCGAAGAAATCTAATGAAAAGAGCGGACGAGGCCCAACAAAAAGTTGGAAGACCATGAGAGGTTTAGGATCGAAGATATCGGTGAATACGGCAAACCGATTGCTCCCGAAGTTGTCGCAAACAAATTTGTGGCACAATATGGAGTAATCATTAGGGACTTCATACCGGGCATCGCTTGGAAACGGTTCACCAACAAGGCTAGGGGTGTTTGGAAAGATGAGCTTACATTTTAACCACTAGATATAAGCACCACTAGCTATATCCGCGCATCTCTTTGATTCTAGTTTTGATACTGTTATTATCATACTTGATTATTTTTTGATTGAACTATGTTCTCGTAAAGTGCCTGACGCAGAGACCAGGGAACAATTTATGTGGATACTATGTTTGCGTGTTCATCCGTCAGACGTGTTGTGGGAAGGATAGAAATTTAGAGCAACTCCACGTACGTAAACAATTTCTATAGTTTTTAATTACCATCAAATTGTGTTTAGTTTTATTTATATAGGTTGACTCCTTTTTTAAATCAAACCGAACGTCTACAGGACGGTCTTCTGCCAAATGATCGCGTACGAGCAATTCAGGAGGAATTGGCGAAATTATTGGATGCAGAAGTCCTAAATCCAAAAGGAGAATACTATTCGGGTGTGTATAAACAATAGGGATTGTACAAAGAGCCTATTAAGAGACAGTATAACTGGTCGACCTACAGCACCTCACAGCGCTTTGATATCCCTGGCCGTCCGATATCAGTATGAATCGTCTCTTGGGCTGCTGCTCTACAGATTTACCTAGGACGAATGTGGTTGATCGGGCCAGCTGTGGTTGATTATTTGCTAGACATGGGCTATTGGTAGGAGGAAGGCCTGTACATGAGGGGAAAACAGACCGACCCAGCCTACCAGAGACCGATCCATGGGATCCTCTCGGACACAACAGGGAGAGGCGAATCCTCGCAGCTGATGCGGCAGGTCGAGGCGAAGCGTCGCTGCGGCCGCCAGGCTAGATTGATGCATCTTTGATGGCAGTAATGGAGATACGTTTATGTCCCGCAGGCCTTTCAGCTCCTACGCCTGTATATATTAAGTTCTTCCCCCGACGATCTCCCATCTCATCTCACTTCATATTCTGGCATCATCACATTGATATGAAGCCTCAACATCTTCTTGTTCTATTCTTCTATCCAGATGCGATCAAAGACCAATACTGTTGGGGTAATGTGCTCATGGTTTTAGGCTAAGTACTTTTCAACCTCCTATGCCTTCTATCCTGGTTTTAGGCTAAATACTTTTCATGTTAATTTCTTTCTAAATACATGGTACAACAAGCCAAGGAAAATCGGTTGGTTTCCCATCGCTTCTTCTCCCGAACAGTAGTTTATCTGATGCCGGATGTCTCAACAGGTTGCTGGAGACTCTGGACTCATCCTCAAGATCTCAATTTCCTAGTGACCATCTCCACATCAAGCTCTATTTATTGAGAGTAATCTTTTTGTGAAGTTTTGTGGTAAATCTGATAGCACTGCGTCAGTGCTTGTATAGATCCTCAAATTGATTGAAGATATGTGTACATATGAATACGAAATTATCATCGACCCCAACAGAGTTAGAGAAAATTTGTATGACTTAATATATTGTATACAATATCGAATTATTTTGCGCCTGACCTTCAGTTTTACACTAGATTTCTCGATATACTATTTCTGAAGACAGACCCGCAAACTGATTTATTTGTGACTTAAATTCTTCCCATTGGCATGCATATGGTAGTGTCAAATCGCTGAGGATTCCTGAAAAAATATTCTGGTGGAGCCGGTGGGTGAGCTTCGTGGAAAAAAAGCGCACTATTTCGGCGCTAATAGGACACAACGGCATATCTGAAGAGCCCATGCTAAATTAATTAGTGTACAATATCTCAATAACAGTGTATTATAAATACAACACTATTTTGTTGTAGAGCGCTATTTGTTTTCTTGGTGAGCTTTCAAATAGTCATTGAACCGTGTTGTTTATCAGGATATACGGGCTGCATAAGGCCATGGAGTCTCATCTTCATATGCAATTGGAGAGATGGTGTTATGCCAAACATTTGAAAGCTTGCTCCAGTTTTGTCAGCATCCAGACGACTTGCATCTTGAAAAGGTAAGAATCTGGTGTGCTATATTACTTACTATTGCGAGCCTTTTCTTCATGCATAAAGTTTGATGTTCCATCTACGTTGAACGCGACACACAAAATTATAGCCCACTAGACAGGTTCTACTTATATGACCGAAGTCTGCACCTCTATTTGTTAAAGATAGGGTCACACAGATGTAAGAAGTTTATTCCTGCGCTATACACTCCGGTAGTTTATAATATTTCTATAACATATATTACCTCAAGTGGTTTCGTCCCCCGATGAAGATGGCCTGGTTTTGAAGTTTGCATCTTTTTTTTTTTTGAAGTTTGCAAAAAACGAACACATGCATGCAAATGATTTCTTAAGGCATCATTTTAATCTAATTGGGGACTAATTCATCTTCCGGTGGCTTGGAATATTTGGTACATTGGCACCATGTCTAGGAAGGATGTAATAGTCTGATTGTCACTCTAAATATGATACTCTCTCGGATCCATATTACTTGTCACTGAAATGGATGTATTTAGACATGTTTTAGTGCTAGATACATCCATTTTAACGAGAAGTAATATGGATCGGAGGGAGTACAACACCTTTTCATATATTGAACCAACTTGCATATTGCAGAGGCATTGGTACTTATGTTGAGCCTAGCCCACGAGTGGTTACACTCGAATCTAAGATGACATAGAGGATAAAGAGAAGGCCACTACCATTGAACAAAGTAATAGCTGTACTGGTTTACAGTGTTTTTCTTTGGCAATGTATCATTGGCATGTTCCAAATTTATCACGGACAATGTTATTATTTTACGTATGTATGCATATATTTATGTTACATATTGGATCTTCCAGTTTTTATATTTACTATCCATGTTTTATGTTTCTATCCATTTGTAATATCTCTATCATTACTTTGAACAAATGGACGGGCGCGGCAACGCGCGCTATTATGATCTAGTTTTGTATGTAGTGCATGAACTCGATCCGTGTATCGAATGTAATATGTTCGACACTTGATGATCTTGTGTAATATAATGGTTTCTTCATTGATGAGTGCAAAACACTAAATAAAAAAATAAAACAACATAAATGAATTCTCTGCCGCGGCACAAAAAGTGGCCAAAATGCTGCCACGGCAACAAAAGTTGCCAAAATGAATTCTCTGCCGCAATAGATAAATGTGTCAAATCTCTAACGCGACAGAGGGTTATTTGTCCTGGTTCGTGTTAAGAACCGGGACGGTTGCTCCTCCACCCTCGCCCTCTGTCGCGGCCACGTGTATGCCCTTTTGTCCCGGTTGGTGGGGCAACCGGGACTAAAGGTTAGGGCTTTAGTCCCGGTTGACCCGTCCCGGTTGGGTAACCGGGACTAAATGACCTTACCAACCGGGACACATGGGGTTGTTTCCACTAGTGATCGACGGTTAACAGCCGTTTGATATGTCGGAAGCTACGCCGACGACAATGTCGTTGGCTTAGGTTGACAAACGTTTGGTATGGCGGTAGCTACGTCAACGGCAATGCCGTCGGCCTAGAATTTTTTTTACAATATTTTTTGAATTGTTTGACTCGATAATCTCACGTGCATCTTTTTTTAATTGTTGTTAATTTTATAAGCGTCTTTTAATTCTAAATACGTTTAATTTTCGGTCAAATTGTATTCACAGTCAAACTTCCCGATCGATCAACCATCTTTACACTACTCCTGCACCGTTAATTGCAATGGATCTCATGGTCAAATTGCACTCATGGTATGATTTTTCAAAAAAATAGGCGCATCAGTTCATGTACCGGCAGTTTAAATCTGACCCACTTTTTGCCGATTTAGCAGGAAATTGTATTTTTCACAAAGGGTGGAAGGAAATGTTTAAGATACTCGATTGGGACATTGTACATTCAAGGTGGACTAGTATGTTTGAAAAATGGGATGGTACCATTTTGAACTTTTATTTGGTGGTTGATGTAGGGGTTCGTAGCATGGAAAACAAAAAAATTCTACCGCATGCAAACAAACAAGCCAAGATCTATCTACTAGATTGTAGCAACGAGTCGATAGAAGAACTCACCCTCGAAGATTCCAAAGTGGTTAACGAGAGCAGATTCTCGTGGGTGATGTAGTCGTACTCTTGCCGATCTCAAGATCGCGTAGACGATCCTTCCGGCGCTGCGTTCCTGCAGCGCTTCCGTAGTCGGTCACACGTTCGGTACTCGATGAAGACCTTCCTCTCCCTTGTTCCAGCAGGCAGCGGAGGTTGTAGCACTCTCCTCGTGATTCCAGCATCAAAACGGCGTGGTGTCGGAAGTAGAGGGGAGATCTCGCAGGGCTTCGCCTTAAGCCGGAGCAAGTATGGTGGAGTATGAGAGAGGCCTTGGCGATCTACGGTTTAGAGGGCACCAAGGGGAGGGTGTGGCCGGCGGCTAGGGTTTGGGAAAACCCCAACTCGCCGAGTTAGAGGAGCCCTAGGCGGCGGCGACAACACTAGGAGGTGGTGGCACCGGCGACTTGGGGCTAGGGTTTTTGGTGTGTGTGGGTAGGGGGCAGCCCTACCCCTCCTTATGTAGGTGGGAGGGAGGCGGTTGGGAGGAGGGAGTCCTCCTCCAACTCCTCCTCCTTGGACGGCGGGTGGAGGTAGTGGGACTCCCTCCCCAAGAAGGGGTCCTACTCTCCCTCCACCAAGCAAAATTCGGATTTGACTTTTCAAATTGGCGTTTGACTTTCAAACTTGGATTTGATTTATCTCACCATATTGCCCAGCCAAGTGACCTAGTACATGATGCAACCATTCCAAATTGTCATGACACATCCATGTACCCTTCCCCTCCGGAGTGTCGGACCTTCCAAACCCTTCTAGAACATTCCTGGTGAAAACACCGGAATCATTTCCGAACTCCGAAACAAGACTTTCCTTATATGAATCTTATTCTCCGGACCATTCCGGATCTCCTCGTGATATCCCGGATCACACCTGAGACTCCGAACAACATTCGATCTCTTACTCATCATTCCATAACTACTCAACAACATCAGATCCGTAAGTGTGTCTCCCTACGGTTCGTGAATTATGTGGACATGACCAAGACACTTATCCGATCAATAACCAATAGAGGAATCTGGAAATTCATATGGCTCCCGCATATTTCTACGATTACTTTGTGATCGAATGAATCACTTACATATGATACCAATTTCCCTTTGTCTCACGATAGTTTACTTATCCGAGGTTTTGATCATCGGTATCTCTGCATACCTAGTTCAACCTCATTACTGATAAGTACTCTTTTCTCGTTCCCGTGATATGTGACCCCTTGTGAGCACTGTTCAAAAAATCGTCCGATATGCCAATTTATCATCCGATTTATCTCTTATCACTAGGTTACCGATAAGCCGATCAATCAATTTATCACCCGATAAATCGGCCGATACACCCAAAAATCACTAATTTCGGATTGAGCGAGAAGTTAACGATAAACGATATCCTCAACATTGATTGTGAGCCAGTCACATGCTTGCAAGCTAATTGGATGACATTCCACCGAGAGGGCCCAAAGTATATATATCCGTCATATGGATGGACAAATCCCACTCTTGATCCATGTGCCTCAACCCATACTTTCCGAACACTCAATGCTACCTTTATAACCACCTAGTTACGGTGTGGTGTTTGATGTCATCAAAGCATTCTTCCGGTGATGGTGATTAGCATGATCTCATGGTCGAAGGAATTAGGTTACTATGTATCAGAAAGCTTATAGCAAATGAACTATTAAAATGACTTGATCTTTATGCTACGCTAATCTATAGGAGTATGTCCATCACACCATTCTCCTAATGATATGATATTGTTGTTAAAAGCATCTCAATGTTCATGATCGGGAAACCACGATCATCTATTAACCAACAAGCTAGTATTATAAAAAGGCTTTACTAGGGACTCTAATTTAGTTTACAAATCACACAAGTATTAATGTTTCCGGTTAATACTATTATAGCATGAATGTAAACATTTATCATAAACACAAAGATATAATAATAACCACTTTTATTATTGCCTCTAGGGCATATCTCCAACAGTCTCCCACTTGCACTAGAGTCAATTAATCTATATTACATGGTAATATACCGAACACCCATGGCAGTTTGGTGTTGGTCATGTTTTGCCCTCGGGAGAGGTTTAGTCAACGGATCCGCCACATTCATATCTGTGTGTACTTTGCAAATCTTTATGTCACCATCTTGGACATGCTCTCGAATAGCGTGAAAAGGTAGCTTGATGTGCTTCATCTTCTTGTGTGGCCTTGGTTCTTGCGCATTGGCTATGGCGCCCATGTTATCACAGTAGATAGACATTGGGTCCAGCGCACTAGGAACCACACCAAGCTCTGTAATGAACTCCTTCATCCATATCGCTTCTTGTGAAGCCTCCGAATCAGCTATGTATTCCGATTCAGTTGAAGATCTCGCCACAACGCTTTGCTTTGCACTCCTCCAGCTAACTGCTACACCATTCAAAGTAAATACGTATCCAGATTGAGATTTAGAATCATCCAGATCGGTGTTCCAACTAGCATCGGTGTAACCATTAACAACGAGCTGTTCATCACATCCATAAGAAAGAACCATATCCTTAGTTCTTCTTAAGTACTTAAGGATGTTTTTGAACACTGTCCAATGATCCACTCCTGGATCACTTTGATATCTGCTAGTTAAACTAACAGCATATGCAATGTCGGGTCTAGTACATAGCATGGCATACATTAGAGATCCTATGGCTGAGGCATAGGGAGTCTTACTCATCCTTTCTCTATCTTCTGTCGTTGCTGGACTTTGAGTTTTACTCAAGGTCGTATTGGGCAACAAGGTCAAGAATCCTTTCTTGCTATCTTCCATTCCAAACCTCTTTAGAACTTTGTCCAAATATGTACTTTGTGACAATGATATTAGGCGCCTTGATCTATCTCCATAAATCTTTATGCCTAATATGTAAGCTGCTTCACCAAGATCTTTCATTGAAAAACTATTATTCAAATAATCCTTGACACTATTAAGAAGGTCTACATTATTCCCAATCAACAATATGTCATCTACATATAGTATTAAGAATGCTACAGAGTTCCCACTCACTTTCTTGTAAATACAAGCTTCTCCATAAGTTTGTATAAAACCAAAACTTTTGATTACCTTATCAAAACGTTGATTCCAACTTCGGGATGCTTGCTTCAATCCATGTATGGACCGTTGAAGTTTGCATACCTTGTTAGCATCTTTAGGATCGAAAAAACCTTTGGGTTGCATCATATACAACTCTTCATCAATGTCTCCATTGAGGAATGCTGTTTTGACATCCATCTGCCATATCTCATAATCATAATATGCAGCGAGTGCTAAAATAATCCTCACAGACTTTAGCTTTGCTACTGGTGAGAAAGTCTCATCGTAGTCAACTCCTTGAATTTGTCGAAACCCTTTTGCGATAAGTCGAGCTTTATAGACAGTAACATTACCATCAGCATCTGTTTTCTTCTTGAAAATCCATTTGTTCTCGACAGCCTTCCGGCCATCCGGTAAGTCCACCAAAGTCCATACTTGGTTTTCGTACATGGATCCAATCTCGGATTTCATGGCTTCTTGCCATTTTTTGGAATCTGGGATCATCATCGCTTCCTCATATGTCGCAGGGTCATCGGTGTTGTCCACCAACATGACACTCATAACGGGATCATACCAATCAGGAGTGGTACAAGTTCTCGTCGACCTGCGAGGTTCTGTAGAAACTTCAACCGAAGTTTCATGATCAACATCATTAGCTTCCTCTCTTATTGGTGTAGGCGCCACAGGAACTATTTCCTGCACTACGCTACTCGCAAGTTCGAGAGAAGGTTCAACAACCTCGTCGAGTTCTACTTTCCTTCTCTAGAAAGGATCCATTCTTGGCAACGAATATTTTGCCCTTGGATCTATGATAGAAGGTATACCCAATAGTTTCCTTTGGGTATCCTATGAAGACGCATTTTTCCGCTTTGGGTTCAAGCTTGTCGGGCTGTAACTTCTTTACATAGGCTTCGCAACCCCAAACTTTAAGGAACGACAATTTAGGTTTCTTTCCAAACCATAATTCATACAGTGTCGTTTCAACGGATTTAGATGGTTCCCTATTTAAAGTGAATGCGGCTGTTTCTAATGCATAACCCCAAAACGATAGCGGTAAATCTATAAGTGACATCATAGAACGAACCATATCTAAGAGAGTTCGATTACGACGTTCGAACACACCATTACACTGTGGTGTTCCCGGCGGTGTCAATTGTGAAAGTATTCCGCATTTCTTCAAATGCTCGCCAAACTCGTAACTCAGATATTCACCTCCACGATCAGATCGTAGAAATTTAATCTTCTTGTTACGTTGATTCTCTACCTCACTTTGAAATT
Organism: Avena atlantica; assembly: GCA_910589765.1. Lineage (NCBI taxonomy): Eukaryota > Viridiplantae > Streptophyta > Magnoliopsida > Poales > Poaceae > Avena > Avena atlantica. The sequence goes on from OU342737.1 coordinate 45,098,378, forward strand.
CCTTAAACTTCTCGAAAGTTTCGGACTTATGTTTCATGAAATAGATATACCCATATCTACTCAAGTCATCCGTGAAGGTAAGAACATAACGATAACCACCACGCGATGCTACACTCATTGGGCCACACACATTGGTATGTATGATTTCCAATAAGTCCGTAGCTCGCTCCATCATACTAGAAAATGGAGTCTTAGTCATTTTACCCATCAGACATGCTTCACATCTTTCAAGTGATTCAAAATCAAGTGATTCAAGAAGTCCATCGGAATGGAGTTTCTTCATACGCTTCACTCCAATGTGACCAAGAAGACAGTGCCACATATACGTCGAGTTATCTCTCAATTTCAAACGTTTAGCTTCAATGTTATTAATATGTGTATTTCCACTATCGAGATTCAATAAGAATAGACCATCTATCAAAGGTGCATGTGCATAAAATATATTACTCATATAAATCGAACAACCATTATTCTCGGACTTAAACAAGTAACCGTCTCGCAATAAACATGATCCAGATATAATGTTCATGCTCAACGCAGGCACCAAATAACAATTATTTAAGTATAAAACTAATCCCGATGGTAGATGAACAGGTAGTGTGCCGACCGCGATCACATCAACCTTTGATCCATTATCAAAGCGCATCGTCACCTCATTCTTCGCTAGCTTCCGTTTATTCTGCAGCACCTGTTTCGAGTTACAAATATGAGCAACTGAACCAATATCAAATACCCAGGCACTACTACGAGTACTAGTGAGATACACATCAATAACATGTATATCGGATATACCTTTCATCTTGATGTTGCCGTTCTTCAAATCCGCCAAGTACTTTGGGCAATTCCGCTTGCAGTGACCCTCTCCCTTGTAGTAAAAGCACTCAGTATCAGGCTTAGGCCCAGCCTTGGTCTTCTTTGCCGGCACGGCAACTTTCTTACCGCCCTTCTTGAAGTTTCCCTTTTGCTTAGACTTGCCTTGCTTCTTGAATTTGGTGGTCTTATTGACCAACAACACTTGGTGCTCTTTCTTGATCTCCACTTCTGCAGATTTCAACATGGAGAAGAGTTCTGGCAACGTCTTGTCCATGTTTTGCATATTGTAGTTCATCACAAAGTTCTTGTAACTTGGTGGCAGTGATTGGAGGACACGGTGAATCCCCAAAGAATTAGGAATCACTAAACCCAAGATTTGGAGTTTGTTTGCGTGTCCAGACATCTTAAGCACATGCTCACTGACGGAGTTGCCCTCTTCCATCTTGTAGTTAAAGAACTTTTCAAAAGCCTCATAACTCTCAACTGCCGCGTGAGCCTCAAATATCATTTTGAGTTCACGGACAATATCATGTGGGTCATGGTTCTCAAACCTTTTATGAAGCTCCGATTCCAAACCATACAAGATAGCACACTGAACTGTGGAGTACTGATTCTTTTGAGTGAGGTAAACATTCTTTACTTCATCGGTAGCAGTAGCTGCAGGTGGATCACCCAGCGGTGCATCCAGCACATATGTCAAATTACCAGCATTGAGGACAATCCTCAAATTGCGGGAACCAATCCGCGAAGTTGCTTCCATTGTTTTTCAACTTTTCTTTCTCTAGAAACGCATTAAAATTGGTGGTAGGGGCCGCCATTGATCTACAACATATTTGCAATAGTTTAGACTAAGTTTATGACAAATTCAGTTTTAATTAATAGTTAAATTAATCTAGGTGAACTCCCACTCAAAACAATATTCCTCACATTGTTTTAGTGATCACACGAACCAAATCCACCACATCAAAACCGATCATCACGAGAGTTGATGTAGCTTCAATGGCGAACAATCAACATGTTCATCATATCTACTATATGACTCATGTTTTACCTTTCGGTGATCCGTGTTCCGAGACCATGTCTGTACATGCTAGGCTCGTCAAGATCAAACCTTAGCTTCCGCATGAGCAAATCTGGCTTGCTCACGTTGTATACACTCGCAGAATCTAACACACCCGATCATCACGTGGTGCTTCGAAACAACGAGCTTTATCAACGGTGCTTACTAAGGATGAACACTTTAAAAATTGAAATTTTGTGTGCTTGAGGGATCATCTTATAATGCTACCGTCGTAAACTAAGCAATACAAGATGCATAAAGGATTAACATCACATGCAATTCATAATATGTGATATGATATGGCCTTTCTTCTTGTACTTCCGATCTCCATCTTCAAGCACGAACATGATCTCCATCATCACCGGTATGGCGTCAAGGTCAATGGCGCCGTTTCATGGTTGTCGTCCACCAGTTTCAACTATTACAACTAATTTGAATAGACACGCAGGTCTTAACGGAATTTTAAACATAACATATGGGTCCTGCCGGTTGCCAACTTACAATAAGGAACATTGCATACATCATATATAATCACAATCATGGCCATATCACATCACAGCACACCCCTGCAAAACAAAGTTAGACGCATCTAATTTTATTTGCATATTTTACGTGGTTTGGGGCTTTCAATAAGTGTCATTCTAACTTACGAACAAGAACCACAACGTTGATGTTTGAACTATCAAGTGCCCGTTGTAAATTGAATCTATACTATGATGGGAGAGACAGACACCCGCAAAGCCACTTATGCAATACAAGTTGCATGTTGAGCGTGGAGCAAGTATCATGAACGATGTCATGTAAGATTAGCCCGGGCCGCTTCATCCCATTATACCGCAAGATGCAAAATACACAAAAAGCAATTGATAATAAAAGCGCCACCGCCCACAATGACCATTGTGTTCTACTCGTGCAACAGATCTACATATAGACACGGCTCTGATACCACTATAGGGGTTCGTCGCATGGAAAACAAAAAATTTCTACCGCATGCAAACAAACAAGCCAAGATCTATCTACTAGATTGTAGCAACGAGTTGATAGAAGAACTCACCCTCAAAGATTCTAAAGCGGTTAACGAGAGCAGATTCTCGTGGGTGATGTAGTCGTACTCTTGCCGATCTCAAGATCGCGTAGACGATCCTTCTAGCGCTGCGTTCCGGCAGCGCTTCCGCAGTCGGTCACACGTTCGGTACTCGATGAAGACCTTCCCCTCCCTTGTTCCAGCAGGCAGCAGAGGTTGTAGCACTCTCCTCGTGATTCCAGCATCAAAACAGCGTGGTGTCGGAAGTAGAGGGGAGATCTCGCAGGGATTCGCCTTAAGCCGGAGCGAGTATGGTGGAGTATGAGAGAGGCCTTGGCGATCTATGGTTTAGAGGCCACCAAGGGGAGGGTGTGGCCGGCGTCTAGGGTTTGGGGAAACCCCAACTCGCCGAGTTGGAGGAGCCCTATGCGGCGGCGACAACACTAGGAGGTGGTGGCGCCGGCGACTTGGGGCTAGGGTTTTTGGTGTGTGTGGGTAGGGGGCAGCCCTACCCCTCCTTATATAGGTGGGAGGGAGGCGGTTGGGAGGAGGGAGTCCTCCTCCAACTCCTCCTCCTTGGCCGGCGCCCGGCGGGTGGAGGGAGTGGGACTCCCTCCCCAAGTAGGTTTCCTACTCTCCCTCCACCAAGCAAACTTCGGATTTGACTTTTCAAATTGGCGTTTGACTTTCAAACTTGGATTTGATTTATCTCTCCATATTGCCCAGCCAAGTGACCTAGTACATGATGCAACCATTCCACATTGTCATGACACATCCATGTACCCTTCCCCTCCGGAGTGCCGGACCTTCCAGACCCTTCTAGAACATTCCTGGTGAAAACACCGGAATCATTTCCGAACTCCGAAATAGGACTTTCCTTATATGAATCTTATTCTCCGGACCATTCCGAACTCCGAACAACATTCGGTCTCTTACTCATCATTCCATAACTACTCAACAACATTGAATCCTTAAGTGTGTCTCCCTACGGTTCGTGAATTATGCGGACATGACCAAGACACTTCTCCGATCAATAACCAATAGAGGAATCTAGAAATTCATATGGCTCCCACATATTTCTACGATTATTTTGCGATCGAATGAACCACTTACATACGATACCAATTTCCCTTTGTCTTACAATAGTTTACTTATCCGAGGTTTTGATCGTCGGTATCTCTGCATACCTAGTTCAACCTCGTTACGGATAAGTACTCTTTTCCCGTTCCCGTGATATGTGATCCCTTGTGAGCACTGTTCAAAAAATCGGACGATATGCCAATTTATCGTCCGATTTATCTCTTATCACTAGGTTACCGATAAGCCGATTAGAACATTGTCCATGCAAGGTTTAAGATACCCTGATTAGAACATTGTCCATGCAAGGTGGCCTAGTGTTTTTTTAAAATTGGGTGGTACCATTTTGAAATTTTCATTTGGTGGTTGCTTCACAAAACACCTCGTTTTCGACACTCGAAAAATAGAAAATGGATTTTTGGTGCGACAAAAAGGGAAACTTTATCCTGCAACATTGTTCACCATCCCATGATGCACATGTGTGCACAATATGGGCACATTATCACAAACTATGCCGCAATTCTAGCCATAACATTAATCGTTTGGCTTTAAAACCATGAAACCTCGAACATGATAGCTCATTTACGAGAAGGTTTTTTTTGAGATATTTGGAATATTTCAAGTTTGATATTTTCCTTCCAACTATGTCACATAATATGACACAACACAAAAGTTTTACATTGTTTAGATCATTGTTGAATTTGTTATGCCCGTTTTAAACTATGGTTAAAATGGCGGGCATGAAGATTTTTGCTCGGGGCTAAGCCTCGTTAAACTTGCAGGAAATCTCTGATAAAATAGCATATTGTGAAGATAAAAATTGATATTTCAAAAAATCATGAGCATTAGATCATGTACATGTAGTTCAAATCTGACTCACTTTCTTCCAATTCGGCAGGAATTTGTCTTTTTAACGAGGGGTGAACATAAAGGTTTAAGATACACCGGTTGTCCATAGAAAGGTGGTCTAGTATTTTTATAATTGGGGTTGTACCATTTTGATGGTTGCTTCATAAAACACCCTGTTTTTCATACTCGGAAAATGGAAAATATGTAATACAAAAGTATATGTAATGTTTTTATGCTTTACTTAATTTTTTCAACACAAATGGGTAATATTTGAGTTTAGATAGATAGATCTTATTTTCTGTAAATTTTGATATATTATTTATATTTTTCTGAATCAGAAAGATTTAGTTATTATTTTTCTAGGATTAATGTGAAAAAAGGGAAAAGAGCTATGCTGAAGGCATTGCCGTTGTCGTAGTTGTGCAACTTGGGCCGCTGGCTAAGCAGTGGGCATAGATTTGACGCCGTCGCATCGCCGTTACTGTAAAGTCCTACGTCAATGGCTTCCGTCGGCTTATCCCGCCTGCATTTACGGTAAACCTAGACTGACGGCCAGTTTGATGGGCTGTCTGCCTCGGAGCCTACACCCGATGGTCCCGACAAATAGCCGTCGGACCGTTAGACGTACCTTCTGGCCGTCGGCGCCTTGACTTGCTGCTGTATCCCGCGTACTGTAACTTAAGGTGTGAAAGTGATGGCATGTGTAAGCTAGCTAGGGGGCGGATCGAGCCGAGAGTTTCGTGGGCACAAGTTACCCATCGGTCGGATGGAGCTACTATCTAGCGCATGGGTTGTGTCGGCTTCCGGGGTCCGGCCGCGAGACGCCACAAAAGTCACCAGCGACGAGCACGCCTAGCAAAGCCAAACGGCCTTGACGTCAACTATTATAGATCGATGCATCCACGCTTGAGCCGTACCTCTCTTCAAAAAATAGATCTGTTTGGCACGGTTGCCAGATCCATTTCCAAGTGCACAAAAGTACATGCATGATATGATACGTACTTCCTTCATTTTAAAATATAAGATGTTTTAGCTTGGTGAACAAATATATCTAGACTACTTTTACTATGTAGGTTTACTCATGTTTAGAGTAAATCTATACACTAAAACAAATCTAGATATATTTTTTTACAAACCTAAAACATCTTATATTTTAAAATAGAGAAAGTATATAGTATCTCTGGTAGAATACACATGTGTACGTACGTGTGGATAGGGCTAGCGAGCATGTGACCAATTCGATCGCTTACGTACACATATATATGTTCGCCAGGATGTTCCTTGCGGTCTCTTCTTTCTTGTGTAGTATAGTCTGCCTCTTGACGCTGATCTGTCCGTCTCTCTCTCTTGCGTACAATTCAGAAAGTTTGTGTGAACAGTACTCTGCCTTTTAAACGACACGACAGATCGACATACTAGATGAGAGGCGCGTCCTACGCGGGCGGGGTACTGAACGACGGCTGCAATTTTAAGGAAGTTTGCAGTATCTGCCTCTGCGCGCGTGCGTGTACCTCGCCTTGCTACAATAGTGGCATGGCCGACTCATAATTCGCCACGCAGGTATTCTACTGCTCCAAGGAACGCAACTCCTCGTGCTGCAATTTAACCTACGTACCCGCCGGGTGGTCCTGTTTCTTATCCATGCCGCCATGCGTGCAGGGCCTACATGCTTGTGCATGAATCCCATAGTCAAACTCTATCAAACTCCACAACTACTTTGCACGAATACAGTTATGACGATCGAGCTTGTTGGGGACGCCGCGGCTCAAGAAGGTACTCCCTCATTTCGGATTCAAGTTTGAAAGATTGCCCGACTTTTTATTTTTCTACACAAAAGAGTCCCCTTCTAATTCACTAATTTGAGGAAAGTACTGGATTTTTGGATTTGAAAAAAGTTTCAGAAGATATATCTGAAGTAGATGATGATTGATAGAGCAATTCTTGCTCATAAGTTCCAGTATAAGTACTGCGCCTAACATAAAGCTTGTGACTGGTAGTAAAACATCTATTTTTATTTTAAGATAGAGTTCGATCCTTAACTATTTCTCGCGATAATAATTACCCGGTATTTTAGGTTTAGTCAAAGTCAAACTTTGTAAACTTTGGTAGAATATATAGAAAAAATTATAAACATCTATAACACCTAATGTATATAATATAAAAATATATCTTATGACGATTCTAATGGTACTTATATTGTATTTTAGATGTATATAAATTTTTCTATATGTTTGATCAAACTTTACAAAATTTGACCTTAACTAAACCCAAAATACAGGGTATTTCCGGACAGAGGGAGGGACATTCGGTCCATCTATGGCCTTGGGGTCTTGAAGTGTGCCGGACGCGGATCCTCGCTTGCGGGAGACTTTTATTTTTTTTGTTTAGCTTGTTTTTAGTGTCTTTTTCGAAATAGTGAGGCAAATGCTACAACATGATGTCAGAATAAGGTTCTCCCGCTCTATCCTTGTTCTAGTGGCACGTCTAGCATTGGAAGAGGACACATGGAGTTGTGCGTCCAGTGGTTTTTTGGATCCAATCAGATTTTGTGTTTATTTGTGTAATTTTAGGTCTGCCTCTTCTGATCTTAGAGTCTCAGCTTTTTTGATGTTGTTGTTCCGGTGTGTTGTTCCTCTATGTCTTGAGAACAAGGAGTTTCTATTTGTCTACTACAAAAGCTCTACTACAAAGAGTTTTGTCCGACTCCGGTGATAGACGTGCGAGGATGGCGGCACGCCTTCAACTCGATCAACATACGCAGTCATCACCAGCTGATGTAAAGACATATTTTCAGTTTTTGTTGGTCTCTCGTTCTATGTACTACTTTCGGTGATTATCAATAGATCGATAGGCCTTTCAGAAAAATGTCTGCTTTGATTATCTATCGACTTCGAACACAGAGCTCCCAAAAGACACACCCAAAAGCTACTATGGCTAAAACAAAACAAAAATGGTTTTGCTAATTTGTAATCGACTCGTAACTATGTTAGAACCCGTCAGATTTGCATAGTATAGTGGGCCTTACGATTTATAAGTGGACTTGCAAATGACATTTTTCAACTAGAAATGAGGTTGCAACTGAAATTTCCTAGTTGTAAGTGGATTTCAAGTGATATTTTTCAGTGTCGAGTAAGAGTGCAACTGTGATTTTTTTCAATTATAAGTGGGGTTCCAACTTAGATTTATAGGCATAGTCATTCTTTTCGTAAAAAGGCTTTGTGTGCACTCAGAATGGAATATGGAGATGTGCATGCATAAATTTTTCTTAAATTTGTGTCATTTCAAAATAGACTTAAAATATATATTAAATACAGTCAGCATGTGCACCCAAGAGTCAAAACACCGCTCTCGAGTGAACATATATATACTGATTTTTTTAAAACTAATCTTGCTATCTTACCGAAAAAGGAAGATTTCTTCTTCGTCGCCATCTTCGAGAAAAAACGATTACTTCTTTATCCAGTCACAAACAAAAATAAAACATCACAGATCACACGCGCTGTTGGTAGTATATTCAGGCAATAGTTTGCTGGTCTTTTTTCACTAAGTTGTGCGCCATATAGACATTGACCTTTGCTGTAACTATCAGGCATAATATAGCAGTAATCGCCGCATTTGATCTCCGCTTTAGAGATGTGATCTTGGTGCGCATCGATCAGTTCGGTCAGCAGTGAAGTAACCAGTGACCGCCGAGTAGAATTAATTCATTTCATCTGGTTGAGTGACGGATTTGGACGTGCCGGAGACAACAGATATATTCGCGACCGTCGTGCACGTACAGGAGGTGCCAAAGGGCAGCATGCGTGACAACGACCAGAGAGGGGGTGGCGATTACGCATCGATATCGATCCACCAGACAGATGTCTCTCTCAAAACAGGTTGCGCCCAGTTTTATAACGATCGCTGCTGCGTCAGACAACATAACACGTTTAAGGGACAAACCTATACAACCACGATACCATCACTGGGGCAAACAGCACAACAAACATGCCCAAAGAAAAAAGAAAAAAGACAAAGGCGAATCGACTAGGCTAAGATGATCCGCAATCGCTGCGCCCTCTGACTTTGTCCCACCACGCTCCAAGCGCTCCGAAGCACTGAGTACCAAGCAGCCCCTTCCCAAGGGAATCACCGTCGACACGGTATTGCTACCCGGACCAAGGTCCTGGGGTTTCCCTTGATGCTCCGAGTAAAGTGGAGGCAGAGGAATCCCTCGACGCCCTTCAGGAAGGAGTGGCGCCACCCGTAGCCGGCATCGCGTTGGGGTCGGACATGCCGCATCGGGGCCGGACGGATGTCTCTTCCCACCTTGAAAGATGCATGCATGTATGGTGGTGGGTTTGTTACCAACACACGGTGAAAGTCGGATAGGACAAATATTTACATGATATTAGTCTCTACGTCCATATATATTTCGTGTGAAATATACCTTCGATCCGGGAAGTGAACGACGATCGAGAGTGACAACACGATACATAAAATTTCCAATTGTGGCTCGCCCCCGCGTCCCTCCTAGAGGCGACAACCCTAGCTCCCGCCGGCGGCCGGCCGGCCTACGGTTGTGGTGTGTTCTCCCACCTCGATCTGGCGGCGTGGAGCTGCGGGATGGCGGCTGTTGGCATCCCGACGACGTCGGAGGTGGGGTATCTAGCCCCGCTCGATGGTGGTGCCTCTGCACCCGTGGATGGCAGTTCCGGGCTCGATCGTGGGCCTCTGGGCTCGGACGGGCCTGTGGGGCTGGGTCCATGGCTGCGAGAGGCGTGGTTGCTCCTGGCAGCTCCGACATCGTGGTGGTGCTGGTGTTCGGCCGGGTGGCGACGGCGGGCTGGACCTCCACTGTCCAGTCCGTCCGGTGGTGGTTGTGGAACGGTGATCAGCGCTTCCCCGTCAACTGCATCGAGGTTCGGCTCTTCTCTCGACTGCTGTGCGTCCAAGTGTGGCTAAAGTCAATCCTTTTCTGGCGGTTTGGGGCTAACGGATGTGCCGGGGCGAAAGCCCTGCTTGAAGCTGACGACGTCCACTGCCCGTGTTGTCCCATCTCGAGCGCCAGGGGAAACCCTTGATTCGGCTTGCCGGGTCGGACAGTGGCGGCACCATGGTGTCGTCTCCTTCTTGGAGGCGCTGTCTAGGCTACTCGTAGAGTCCCGGAGAGGCTTGATGAAGTCCATGTTGGTGACCTCTTAGAGTGTGGGCTTTCGGGTCGCAATGTACATCGTCGGCGGCGCTTCTCTAGCGGCTTCTACCGGTTGGTCCAGTCCCGCCGCTCACTCGCCGTTCTTAGGCGCTTGAGGGTGGACGCTGCGTTGGTTGTGCCATCCTTGGTATTCACTCTCTTAGAGTTTCCTCCTTCGGTTGTGACGCGGTCCGAGAGCTCAGTGTATCCCCGTCCCCACCATTCTTGGCGGGGGGATGGTGCTTGGAGAGTCCTCGTTGTTTGGTTGTCGTGGGTTGTGTTGTAAACCGTGTGGTGTTGAGTTTATATCGTGTAGCCTTCTTGGCGTTGTGCTGGCCATCTTAGCCTTTCTTCTATGAAACCGATACACTTTCCAGTTTGTATCCTTTAAAAATACACGGTACGTAGGACAACAGCCTCACTACGCACAAGGCCACAAGGATACAGTATGTGGGTGTGGGGGCAGTAGCTAGAACCTGACGAAGAACTAAAGTGTCTGGATAAGAAAGGCAGTGCCGTCAGGAGGCGCAATTAGCCAAAGTGGGGATGGCGTCGGACCCAACCGGGCGGAGGCACATGGGCCGCGGCCCGGCCGTCGCCCGGGGCCGTGCGCACGGGAGCTTGCCGTGGCGCCAAGCGTCGTGAGCTGCCGCCTCCCACCAGGACCTATCGTCCCCCCTCTCGTGAAATCTCCTGTTGGAGCACCACCAGAGAGCAAACCCAGCGGCATCCCAGCCTTTTGTGCGAAAGGGACCGCTCGCCCCGATCCATCGTGCATGGCATCGGGCATCGGCATTGGCAGGGCACGGAGCACGGCCGCACAGGACATCCTCCTGCGTGCCCCGGCCGCTGCCGGTCCCAGGCTAGCCAAAAGCCGATGGGATCGGATCGATTCAGCGCGCATCTACGTACCTAGCTCGTCCTGCCCCCATGCCGCGACAGCGCCGGCTATCAACACGTGTGCATTGCATCTGCCGCTTTGCCCGTGCCCTGGTTTGGTGCTGCAACCTGGACGCGCATCGATCGCACAAGGCCGCGCGCGGGCGTTCCCTATTGGATAGGCAAGTGGCCGGCCAGCGCTGGCAGTGGCAGCTGCAGACTGCAGTCGTACCGTACCTACTCCCCGGCAAAGTGCGCCAGATTTCAGTCCCGTAGCTCTATCTCCATGGCCGCGTAGACTCAGGGTCCGGTACCAAATTGTGCTCTGCTGTTGATGCCTTTTCTATCGTCGCTCGACCCATCACTCCTTCTCTCTCATCGATCGCCGTCCACAGGACATGGGATGGACGGGCCAGCACCTGGCACACGCGCACGCACGCATGAACTGGACTGCAGCCATCATCTTGCATTTGCTGCCTTTGCCGTCATCGATTCGCCTTTCTACTCCCGGAAAGAACAAGCGACCAAGCTCAAGCTGCACGCGTGCCTAACATGGTAGGAATTGTCACGAATATGCAACATGTATTCGTCTGGAGCTAAAGGCTATAATATATAGTATAGGTACAGGTGCAAATATGCAGAAAACCTCCTAACATATGGAAAAAATACAATGTACAAATATATGCATCTAACATCCTCTCAAACTCATGGTGGATCCACAACACTGAGTTTGGAGAGTGAGAAATCACGCTGCGTTCTGGTCTGTGCCTTCGTAAAGAAATCCAAGCGCAACAATCCGAGCATGCACCTGAGCACGTGTATAGAAATCATCAACACCAATATGTTTGGTAAGCTCATGCTTGACCGGATCACGTGCAACACTAATAGCACCTGTACTGTCAGACAAAACCAGAGTGGGTGTGGTAATAGAGACCCCAAAATCCGCAAGTAACCACCGTAATCAGGTCACCTCAGCAGTCAACAAGGCCATAGCACGCAACTCAGCCTCAACACTCGAACGGGAAACCGCTGTCTGTTTCTTCGTCTTCCAAGCAATGAGCGAACCACCAAGAAACACACAGTAAGCAGAAAGTGAACGACGATCCGAAGGATCACTCGCCCACGTAGCGTCCGAATAGCACTGGAGCTGGAGGGAGCTGGAACGAAGAAAGAAAAGGCGACGAGTGATCGTACCCCGAAGATAACGAAGAACACGGAGAAGATGACTATAGTGAACAGTGGTGGGAGCATAAACAAACTGACTCAGAATATGAACAGGATAAGAAATGTCAGGACGAGTGACAGCAAGATAAACAAGACTCCCAACAAGATGGCGATAACGCGTCGGATCAGGAAGAGGATCACCATCAGTAGGTTGAAGCTTAACATTAAGCTCCATAGGGGTCTCAACAGTGCGCTCATCCCCAAGCGCAGCACGAGCAAGAAGATCCTGAATATACTTTTCCTGGGAGATGTAAAAGCCATCAGAAGTGGAGGAGACCTCAATCCCAAGAAAGTATCGAAGAGGACCAAGATCAGTCATAAGAAACCGATCACGAAGACGAGCCTTAACAAAGGCGATATACTCAGAATCATTACCAGTAATGATCATATCATCAACATAGAGAAGAAGAAGAGTGCGTCCACGAGGAGAAGTGTGAACAAACATCGCTGGATCATGAGCACTAGGAGAGAAACCAGCAGCAGTCACTACAGAAGCGAAGCGCTCAAACCAGGCACGGGGGGCCTGTTTGAGGCCATAAAGAGAACGTCGAAGACGACAAACCATCCCCTCGGGAACAGAATACCCAGAAGGAGGCTGCATATAAACCTCCTCACTCAACTCACCATTGAGAAAGGCGTTCTGAACATCAAGCTGGGACACAGACCAGTGACGAACAGAAGCAACAACAAGAAGAGTACGCCCAATGGTCATATGAGCCACAGGAGCAAAGGTCTCATCATAGTCATGACCATGCTCTTGCTGAAAACCACGAGCCACAAGACGCGCTTTATAACGCTCGAGAGATCCATCAGAGCGGGTCTTAATCTTATAGACCCACTTACACGTGATAGGATGAACACCGGGAGGGGAAGAAACAAGATCCCAGGTGCCAGTGCGCTCAAGCGCAGCAATCTCCTCAGCCATGGCCAGCTGCCATTCAGGATGATGCTCAGCGTCCCGATAAGAAGTCGGCTCGGAGGCAACAGAAAGACCATACTGACTAGGAGAGTAACGGTTGGGGGCACGACGCTGACGAACAGGACGAGTAGAGGGAAGCTCATCAGAGGAAGACGACACAGGAGACGACGATGAAGAAGAAGGAATGGAAGAGGAAGACTCCGGAGAACAAGGAGAACTAGGAGAACTAGACGGAGCAGAGGAGGACGGTGTCGAAGAAGGTGCATCAGGGGGAGGAGATCCGGAATAAGACACAATAGGAGTAGAAGGAGGTGTGTCAGGAAAGAGAAGAAAAGAGATATCTTCCACCGGGTAGGTACCAGCGGTGGGACGAGGATAGAAAGGACGCGTCTCATCAAAAGTGACATCACGAGAGATACGCATCCGACGACCAACGGAGTCCCAACAGCGATAGCCCTTATGCTCATCACTGTATACAAGGAAGAGACACTCAACAGACTGAGCGGTCAGTTTGGTGCGTTCGCGAGGAGCAAGGATAACATAGCAAACACAACGAAACAAGCGAAGAATGGAGTAGTCTGGAGACTGTCCAGATAGGCGCTCAAGAGGGATACCACCCTACAAGGTAGCAGAAGGCTGAATATTGATGAGATAAGCTGACGTAGCGACAGCCTCATCCCAGAAATGCGGCGGGAGAGAAGAAGCAATCATCATAGCGCGAGTGGTCTCAAGAAGATGGCGATGCTTACGCTCAGCAACTCCATTCTGGGCATGTGCGCCAGGACAAGAGAACTGAGCAAGGGTGCCCTGCTCAGCAAGAACACCTCGCAACATCTGGGAGATATACTCACCAGCAGAATCAGCACGAAATACACGAATGGGGGTAGAATACTGAGTACGGACCATGGCCGCAAAACACTGATATATGGAGAGCACTTCAACAACCAAGTGTATCGAGAAAAATCATCGATGAATAAAATATAGTAGCGATGGCCCCCTTTCGAAGCGAAAGGAGCCGGGCCCCAAACATCAGAATGAACTAAATCAAAAGGTCGCTGAGATACAGACGCGCTAGTAGGATAGGGAAGCTGAATCTATTTACCCAATCTACATCTCTGACAATGTAAAGACCCATCTCCTGAGACAAACCCCAGAAGACCACGATGAACTAATGACGACAGGCGGGAGTCACAAAGGTGACCAAGACGATGATGCCACTGCTGAAATGAGCTGGTAGAAGAGGCGACGACCGGAGAAGAACTAGCAGATGAAGTGGCAGCGGAAGGAACACGAAGCCAGTCTAACTCCCAAAGTCCTGAAGAGTCACGGCTGCGAGGGCCAGCTCCAACCAGGGCCTGTGTGCGACGGTCCTGGACAACACAAGAATCAGCATCAAGAATGACGCGACAACCAGAGTCAGTAAGCTGGCTAGCAGAGAACAGATTCATCTTAAGAAGAGGGACATGAGAAATATCAGGAACAGAAAAAGAAGAAGTAGAAAGGGTGCCCCGACTAGAAACGGGAAGAGAGGTACCATCAGCCGTAAAAACACGGACAGGAGAAGGGAGAGAACGAAGAGCAGACAGAAAAGAAGACTCAGATGTCATATGAAAGGAAGCTCCAGAATCTAGATACCACGGGGACGTACCTGACTGTGTAGAAGGTGGTGGTCGCGCAGTGCCTGAAGAATCAGTCACAGAATCAGCAGTGCCCGTCGAAGAAGAGCCTGTAGCAGCAAGTAGACCGCGAAGACTCTTGATAATGTCCTGATCAGAGAGAGCAACTGCTGAAGACCCGGAAGGAGCCGGCTGCCCACGAGCCTGGTGCTGCTGACGTAGACTGGGGTCCCGTGTATAACAGGTGGCCCAAGTGTGGTCATCCCTGTTGCAGTAAGAGTAGTGACGAAGAGAACCACGACGACCCTGACCACGAGCCTGCTGGTGCTGACTCTGACCCTGAGGCTGCTGAAGCTGACCCTGACCCTGACCTGGAGGAGTGGGTAGTATCGGCGGTGGCACAGGGGACCGCGGCTGAGTCGAGGGAGCAGACGGCAAAGGAGCACCACGAGTAGCAAGAACAGATGGAATCGCAAGAAGACCAGCACCACGGAGACGGGTCTCCTCAGCCCGAAGCTCAGACAACACATCAAAGAGCGGAACACGACCACGAGCATTCAGCTGATCACGTCGGGGCTCAAACTCCTGGCGAAGTCGAGACAGAAACTCATAGATGCGGTGAAACTCCAAATCCGAGTGCACAATCTGGCAGCACGAGCATGTGCCACAAACAGCAGTATGGAGAGAATCAAGCTGACGCCAGATAGCAGCACTCTGAGTATAGAAATCATCAATAGTGGAATCACCCTGCTGGAGAGCATGCTCCTGGCGGACCACAGACAGGTAAAGAGCATCCCCAGACGGCTGGTAGCGCTGACGAAGATGGGCCCACTGAGCGGCAACAGTAGGGAGACTCATGAACTCAGCAGCATACTGGGGCAGAACGCTGGAGGTGAGAACAGCAGCAGCACGAGCATCCTCATCAACCCACTGAGTGTAGGCAGTCAGAGCGTGGCGATAGGCCTCGAGATCAGAAGAGTACTACTTGAACTTCAGGTCATAAGCAGCAATGACACTATCATCAGCACTCTGAGCAGCATCCTTGGCCTCCTGAGAAGCATCAACACCAAGAACAATCGGCGTCGGCGGAAGGGGAGCCACAGGAGCAGGGGGGCACGGCGGACAGGAGACCTCGCCGGAAAGCACACCCCAAAGACGGAGACCGCGCATAAAGGCAGCGAAATCAGGGTAATTCGCGCCATCGAAGATCACTGGGCAACGAGGAATCGCAACATATCCCGATGAAGAAGACATCTCTCTCTCTCTCTTTTTTTTGGAAGTCAAAGCGTCAGACTCAGATCAGATCTGACGAGAATCAGGCCATCAGCCGGTGGAGATGCAGCGGGCCGGGCGGGCAGTCGTCAGGAAGCAGAGGGCCGGCAGGGGGCGTCCTGGTGAGCAGACAGGCGGTGGCGCGTCGATCCAAGAGAGCAGGGCGGGCGCGGGGTGGTCGATCCAGGGGCGCGTCAATCCAGGGGCAGATTCCTCGCGTCCAAGGAACAGCGGTGGGCCACGAGGGGCAGCGTCGGGTCCCGTGCCTGGAGGCGCGATGGCAAGCGGGGAACAGCGGTGGGCCAGGCGTGTAGGACAGGGCAGCGTTGGGTCCTGCAATTGGCGGTGTGACAGGCGGGGAGTCCCAAGCGGAGACTCCAGATCTGGCCAGACGGGTGCGTGGAGGCCCAGGCGTGTGAAGCCAGGAGGTTGGCGGCGCGGCGTGGAGGCCCAGGCGCGTGAAGCCAGGAGGTTGGCGACGCGGCGTGGCGTCCCAGGCGGCGACATGGAGGTCCGCGCGTGGAGGACGACGGGGCGTGGAGTTGAGGCAGAGCCGGCCGGACAGAGTCAGTCCAGTACCGCGTGAATCGACCTAAAAGAAGACGGCAAATCCGAGATGGCCGGAAGCAGCGGCAACCGGCGACAGCGACGTCGGAAGAACGACGACGACAGGGACGGTGGCGGCTGTGACGATGTTGCAGAAAAATTGTCTAACCTAGCTCTGATACCATGTCAGGAATATACAACATGTATTCCTCTGGGGCCAAAGGCTACAATATATAGTACATGTACAGGTGCAAATATGCAGGAAGCCCCCTAACATATGGGAAAAATACAATGTACAAATATATACATCTAACAGGGATGACAGGCATGGCAATATGGCATGGTTAGCTATGGATGGCACAATAGAGAGCGCGTGTCACCGGCAACGCCGCTACGGTTCCTATTTTCTTCGCAATCTGTCGATACAATACATGCCAAAACTCACGTGTATGAAAAATACAACCACAGGATATTCTAAGAATCCATAAGATCCTACCTCATTTGAATTTTATTTTGACAACCGATATAGTTGATATCGTTTGAATACGAAATAAGAACTCAAATAATCTTTTATGAACTAATATATCTACTCCTCAATGCTCCATAGATATTGTCGCACAATGTCAGAGATATTGTCTTCTGCTTCATTTTCATGGTATTTTGAGCAAGTGTACCAAAAAAATCTTATGCAACTCGTAATGATTCTGCACAACAATACTTGTGATTAGCATGTCTATTTCATGTGTAAACAATAAAATGATGTAACATAGAATACGCATAGCAGATATTGGATGAACCAATTCTTTTGGTGCATTTAAATATTGTCAAACCTCGTTAACATAATACCACATATAATTCCTAGTGAGAGTCAAATATGGAAGAGCACCTATAGTCCTTCTGTGTTTTGTATTTTCGTCGGTCATACCAAGTCCCTATTGTTTTGCTTTAATTTTCTTACAAAGACAAAGTGTACGATACAATTTACAATCTTTCATTCCTACCCGAGATAATGACTCATTTGCATAATTTCTAAAGTCAACACACTACTAATGTGAATATCTTTAAATTCTATTCTAGAGATGGAGTGAATATTTCCAAGACATCTAAGAGTAAACTTTGAGCTCAATTCTACCATGAGAGCTTCGGTAGCATCATTGAATGATGTAGCAACTATAATACAAATATTGTAACTTGTGACCTGGTGTATATAAATAGTGTTGTATCTGATTTGGAAGCAACAAAGTCAAGACTACTCGGTTATAAGCTCGAACAACAATACCAGGCTTGAGGTCTTGTTTCACTCCACAAAGAGCCTTCTCAAGCTATGCAAACATAACGTGCATCTAGGACATCTTAATTTCCTCTTCTAAAACACTCTCTAAAACATAGTTCGTACATGTAGCTGTCTCAAGTTCCAGCCCCTCGATACAAACATTGCCAAAACTAATTGAATGGTAGCAACTTTAAAAATACTAAAAATTTCATCGTAATCTATACCATATATTTGCTTGAATTTTTTTGGAAATAAATAAAAGGGCTTTTTACGTGTCAATGTATCCATCGTGTCTTTTCTTGACCTCATATGCCCATTTGTAGTCAATAATGTACTCACCTTGTTATTCACATACCAAATGTCAGGTTTTATTTTTTGTAAGTGCAAAATATTCTTCATCCATTGCTTGTTTCCATGTAGAATCCTCCATTCCTTCTTGCATTGTGTAGAGGATAACAAACAACACCAAGTTGTACCCTCTATAGATATTTTGGTTTGATTGTACCATTTTTTAGCGAATAGTTGGTCGTTATGGAACCGTTGGTATCGGGATATAGACCGAGCCACATAGCTATATTTATACTGAAGGTGTCTTGTTCATGTACACGAAGTTATTTACATATGGAAGCTAACCGATTTGTTATATTCTCTACCAAACTCGTTTTCCAAATATCTCAACAAGTCTCATACACCCTGAATACCCATTCCATATAGGAGCATCCCGAACAGAGAGGCTAGATATAATCCGGACTTTCCGGATTATCTCTTATAAAGATATCATGATAGATTCACAACATGATCCTAGCATCGACATTACTTTGAGCAAAGTTTCCCATAACTTCCACATTCACCAGCTTTTGACATTTCAATTTGGTCCTTCTCCCACAACCTCTACAAGCTACGTGCATCCTTCTTTCAGCTTCGTATCAAACCAAAGCCTTTCACACCATCTTTGTCGAAATTTGATTAGCTTGAGGATGATATGTACACAAACAAAAGCACACTCTGGACAAAGGTTGGAATTATTAGATACTAAATAGTAATATAATCAACGTAAAGAAAACCACACAGTACCTCGTCACATGCCTAGCTAAGCTAGACCTAATAGTTTGGGCTCCCTTCGGCATCACGCACACCACACAGAATCACACGGCCATGTAGTTAATCAATTAGTTCTAGTGCTCTGAATTCATCCATTGGTTAAGTAGATGGCTTTTGCTTTGGCCTTAATTAAGCTATAACACACTAGCAAATGGCACACTATCCATCATTGATGAGCTGGATGTTAAAGCAGAGATGCATCCTCTGAATGACTCAGAAAGGATAGTTTAAGAAATGCAAATGAGAGTATTAACAAACTTAGACGAGATGAAGAGATTAAATGGGCTCAACGTGCTAAAGTTAAACATATTCAAGGAGGAAATAACACTAAATATTTTCATTTGATTGCGAATGGCAAACATAGGAAAAAGAAAATCTTACAACTTGAACAAGATGAAGGAACCATTGTAGGTGAGGACAACTTAAAGGTCTATATTACTGAATATTACAAAATGCTCTTTGGTGAGCCTGTTTACAATTCTTTCACCTTGATGGAGGATCGGATACAGGATATCCCGCAATTGTCTAATGAGGAAAACATTGTTCTAACATCAAACTTTACTGAAAAGGAGGTGTTAGAATCTATAATGCAAATGGAACACAATAAAGCTCCTGGACCGGATGGGTTTCCGGCCGAGTTTTATCAAATGTTTTGGAGCGTAATCAAGAATGACTTGATGGCTCTCTTTAGACAATTGCAAGTTGGGGAATTGCCCTTGTTTAAGCTAAACTTCGGTGTAATTACATTATTGCCCAAAAAGGACAACGCGGTTCAAATTTAGCAATACAGACCTATTTGTTTTTTCAATGTTAGCTTCAAAATCTTTACCAAGGTAGCTACTAATCGGATTACGGATATTGCCAATAAGGTGATTAGAGCTACCCAAACTGCCTTTATGCCTGGACGCCATATCCTTGAGGGTGTGGTTGTTCTTCATGAGACCATACATGAACTTAATCGAAATAAAATGGATGGAGTGATCTTTAAAATTGATTTCGAAAAGGCATATGATAAAGTGAAATGGCCTTTTTTACAGAAAGTTCTTCGCATGAAAGGTTTTGATCCAAAATGGTGTGATTGGATCAAACAATTTGTGCAAGGTGGAAGTGTGGGGATACGGGTCAACAATGATATTGGTCATTTTTTTCAAACTAGAAAAGGTTTGAGACAAGGTGATCCCTTATCCCCAATACTTTTCAACATTGTTGCAGACATGCTCGCTATCCTTATTTCTCGTGCAAAAGAGGATGGCCAAGTTGGTAGTCTCGTTCCTCATTTGGTGGAAGGAGGGGTTTCCATCTTACAATATGCAGATGACACCATATTGTTTATGGAGCATGACTTAGCGAAAGCCGTTAACATGAAGCTAATCTTGTGTATCTTTGAGCAACTATCGGGCTTAAAAATTAATTTTCATAAAAGTGAGATTTTCTGTTTTGGAAAGGCTAAGGAGCTGGTGGAGGACTATAAGCAGATTTTGGGCTGTGAGTCAGCTGCTCTTCCTTTTCGGTACCTGGGTGTACCTATCCATTATAGAAAGCTACGGAATTCTGAATGGAACCCGGTGGAGAGCCGTTTTCTTTCTAAGCTAGGATGCTGGCAAGGAAAATTGCTTTCGTATGGAGATCGTTTGGTTTTGATCAATTCGGTATTGACTAGTTTACCGATGTTTATGCTCTCTTTTATGGAAATACCGAAAGGGCTAAGAAAAATACTTGATTTTTATCGGTCGTGATTCTTCTGGCAAAGTGATGATAACAATAAGAAATATAGATTGTCAAAATGGAATATTGTGTGTCGCCCTAAAGATCAAGGAGGCTTAGGTATTGAAGTACTTGAGATAAAAAATAAGTGCTTACTTAGCAAATGGCTTTTTAAGTTACTCAATGAAGAAGGGATGTGGCAACAAATTCTGCAAAATAAGTATTTAATGCATAAGACTTTATCTCAAGTCGAAGCTAAACCTACTGATTCCCTTTTTGGAAAGGGCTAATGCGGGTTAAGAAGTTGTTCTTTTCCCATGGCCATTTCAAAATTGGAGATGGAGAAAGTGTTCGCTTTTGGGAAGACGTTTGGTTAGGTGAGCATTCTCTTGCTCACCAATACCCCTCGCTGTATAACATTGCACAAACAAAAAATGTCTTAGTGGCTGATGTTCTTGGTCAAGCGCCTCTTAATATTGCTTTTAGGAGAAGTTTAACCGGCAACAAATGGACAAATTGGTTACATCAGGAGGTTAATAAGAATCCACCTAAATGAGGATCAGGATAAATTCGTGTGGAATTTGACTACCAATGGTCTGTTTACGGTAAAATCCTTGTATATGGATGAAATGAATGGTCATACTAGGTTTTTACATAAGTATCTTTGGAAGTTGAAAATACCCCTAAAGATCAAAAAATTTATGTGGTTCCTTAAGAATAGAGTTTTATTGACTAAAGATAACTTGTCAAAAAGACGATGGAAGGGATGCACAAAATGTTGTTTTTGTGACTAAATGGAGTCGGTTGAGCATCTGTTTTTGTCGTGTCCTTTTGCACGTATAATTTGGCGTATGATTTACTTTGCGTACAGTATTATCCCACCGGCTAATATAACCAATATGTTTGGAAATTGGCTTAATGGGGTTGACAAAAGGGTTAAAGCTAGAATACGAATTGGTGTTTCAGCTTTATGTTGGTCTATATGGATGTCTAGAAATAACATTATTTTTTACAAACAGAAAGGTACTAATTTTTTGCAGGTTATTCGGCTGGCAACGCACTGGATTCAACAATGGGTATGTTTGCTCCCGGAGGATCAGCGGGAGCTTATGGACAATGGCTGCAATATCCTGCTTATAGTTGCTCAGAATTTCTATTTCCATGCTACTGGATGGCGGCATACTAGTAGATTGCAAAATGAATAGTTTTGTTGTTCTATTTATTTTTCGATGGTTGATATTTGTTTCAACTCTCTCTGATCCATGATTGTAAACTTTAAACTATTTGGAATAATACAATAAAAGGATTGCGTGCATCTATTAATGCAGAGGCCGGGACGATACTCCCCCATTTCTAAAAAAAAAGCAAATGGCACACTGGCATCCCTATCTCGGACACCCCCGTTCTTGTTTCCCTGTCTCCAACTTGCGGAATCCCAGCACCTATTAACCCAATTGATTGATTGTCACTATCGTAATCATAATTACTCGACAACCGTAGTGACCACCGAACCTAATCTCCTCGGGACACGGGCGATGGCCTGCTACGCACTCCTACCTCCCCTGGTTTAACAAAAAAAAATTTATCAAACAAGTGGTCAGAACAAGTACAATAAGGTCCGGTCAGCGGACTGTAGAGCTTAAATTAGTATATTTGTGCTTAGTTGGATAAGAGAGAAGAGGAGAGAGAAGATGAGTGAGCAAGTTTAATAAGGGAGCCGGCTGTTGGCTATAGCAGGATGCCACGTCACCTATAGCCAACTTAAAAACTTACTAATACAATAGACTAGCTATTAGATGGATGTTATGTAAGCTTTAATTAAAATTAAATAATTCAATGCCTGCATGCTATTGGAACTAGGCTGCATGCAACCTTACTTTTCTTGTTTCATGTCCTACCGCGGACGCTATGCCAAGAGCCGGCTGAGCCCTTTCTCTTCTTTTCTCTCTCTTCCATGTAAGCTTTTGATAACGTGGCAAATGCTATAGCCAGCCGAGTAGATATTATTGTACTTGTTCTTAGTTAAGAGCCAGCTAGAGCACGTGCTCCTAGGCACTATGTGAGAGCGTAAAGTGGGACATACATTAATAAAGTAGTATATTATTTATGTCTAGCTATTGTACATGTTGGCTATTAGATTAACTCTAGATGATATGGACATGGCTTATAGCCGGCAGTTAGCTTTACTATTGCCCTTACTTTAGTTAAGAGTCGCTTGTTGTGATTAATTTGTAAAAAAAAACTATAGCTAGGCCGCCTCGTACTCTACATTGACAAATCAAATCCATTAATTTGACACGTCCGCGATTGTGCACGCCGAACGGAGCAGCAACAGCGTGCTCTTGCACTCTTCGTCCTCGAGCCACGCGCACGGGGAGATTTGCTCGTTCTCCTCTCCTCGCTGAGTAGCATGGCCTTTGCGTGATCGCGTGATCAATGCCGGATAATTTCAAAGGGTGTCGTCGCTTGCTTGCTGGTCGTTGCGTCATCGTTACTCGCGTGTGCAGCTAATTTCGCGCTGGCTAGCTAGCTCGCCATGACCGACCGGTGGCCGGCCGGCGTCGCGAGTCAATGTATCTTCTCCAAGTTAGGTCATTTAGTCAAGAGGCCAACAAGCTAGGCGTCACTGTTAGATTATATTTCGTATGCCTCAGGTTAGGGCACCGACTGGCCCAACCGGCCCTCTCTCTTATATACTATATAAACTCATGTACCCTTTGTTATTGAATCAAGTATGTTATTATCAAAACACTTTTGCTTCAGTGCGTACCCGTGTGGAAACCAGAAGTTGAGGAAAACACATGGACGGCTGGGATACGCGCGGACGGTTCTTAGTCGGGGGCACGATCGTCCTTTCGAAATTTTCATCCTTGCTGTGTAAAAAAAGAGCCATAGGAGCCTGTGTAGAAGCCCGTACGATCCGTTCACCAGCGTGTATTATACACGTATGCACGTGGGTACCAAACCGTCGGCTTACTTAAGTAGCACAGTTAGTGGTTGGTGTGTGTTCCAACCACTTCGAAAAATTCCCCAAATCGGATAGCAAACCCTAGATAGTCGTCTCTCCACAAATCCTCGATCGCGGGGGCCGTCCATGGAGAAGGGGAAGCAGGTGGCGGCGCCCGCTGAGGACGCGGACAAGGGGAAGCAGGTGGCGGCGGGCGCTGAGCACGCGGAAAAGGGGAAGCAGGTCGCGAATGCAGAGGGTGGAAAAGGAGCCCCGGCTTTGGTGGGCGTGTCTACACCGGTGTGCATCCAATGAAGCGGAAGTACGAGACGGAGGCGCAGATCAGGCGGAAGAAGAAGAAGAACCTGAAGAACAAGATGCGTCAGGAGAGGAAGGAGAGGGGGGAGAAGATCTACTCGCCTGCCTACGTCATGACCTTCCGCGAGTCCGACAGCAATGACTCCGATGAGGTAAGTCCAGATATCGCTCCTACTGTTCTTGCCGCCGAGGTCTGCCTCGTCCTGTTCTTGCTAGGGTTTGTGGTGCTAGTAGGGTTAGATGCGCCTAGCGTTGCTAGTTTGTGCCAGGTTAGATGCGCCGTAGATTAGCTTCTGATTTCCCTAGGACCCCTTTGGCGACGTTGTGATGGATGTAGGATCGAGTAGGTTTCTGTTTTGGCAGGCTAGGTCGTCGAGTGGTTCCTCTTACTTTAAATGGTATGACATCTGTAATCTGTGCCAGGTTTACATGCGCCTAGATGCTGTAGCTTATGCTTGGCCTTTGTGCCTGAGTTTTTGGTCTTGAACGATCTGCCAAGTTACAACCTGGAATTTCGTTTGCAATGAAAATGGAATGGGGCTGTTGCCTATTGATCTTCACATATTAGCTACTGATGTGTTCTCCCTTGGTGCCAGTAATATAATTGATTTATGGGTTCTACTTGCGACCTTTTCGAGATTGTAAATTTAGGTAATGTGACCATGGATAGTTCAAGTTCATATTGGGTGTTACTTACCAAAAATTATTAGATAGTACGGCAATGCTAGTTTGTGAATTTGACTGTAATAGTTAAGTAAAAGAGACATGGGAATCTGTACCGGGTGCTTGTCAATATACTGTTCTGTAGATTGTATGTGGTGCCATTTACTTTTTTTTTGAATTTAGTTCATTAGATCATCTGGTCACTTTATACTGAGCTTAATATACATAGTCTATGTACACATAACAGTTGTTGTTATCTTGCTTTATTGGTTTATTATTTTTGTTGCACTACTACTTTTAGCAGCAGTTTTCTTATGCTCCACACATAAGTTGGTAGTTAATGCTGATCTAATATAGCTTCAGATTATTACATGTGATACAACATTTTGCTTCATAGGATTATAATTTGTATTGCACTACCGCTTTCAGCACATGGGATGTTCTGCTGCAAACTTAAGTTGTTATTTAATGCTCCAAGTGATACAACTTAAGATTAATAAGTGTGATAGATCAATCTGCTTGTAAGGCATAATTTTTTGTTGCACTAATGCTTTCAGCAGATGTTTTGTTTTGTTGCACACATTTGATGTGTACATAATGCTGCTCTGATCTAACTTCATATGTGTGACATATAAACTATTCTGTTATGAATTTTAAATTTTCAAATAAAAACAATTGTCCAAGTTTCCCATTATTTGATATGTGGCACATATAGTTGTATTTCACAGATTTATTATTGTAAGCCTTATTTCATTTCACAAATTTGCACAGGAGTCAGACGGTGTCAGGAGTGACGAGGAGGACAGGGACCGCAAGAGCCGTGTTGTGCTGAAGAAGTTCAAGGCTGGCGACATCCAGTACCTTCTGGCCTAGGGGAGTACAAGTGCCCGTGATGCTTTCGGAAGGAGATGCCAAAGGACTACCTGGGAATGCTGCAGCATGCTACCTCTAATATAGTACTTATGTTTGAACTTTAATTATGTATGTTGTGTTGAACTTGATCATGTCGGTTACTATGGTTAAACTACTGTGTGAACAATCTAATGTTTGTGCTTATGAAGGTTGTTTCGTGTTTAACTTGGTTTGTTTCTAGTAATTTTTAATCCTATGCATATGTATTGTGGTCGTGTATTTGCGGAAAATGGTATCATAAAGGGATAACAAGGAAATATGGGGAATGTATATGTGTTAGGGTTTCTTGAGCTAGTTCATAATGAGTTAAAATAAATGATTAGCTTCATTAGATTGACTAAATTTCAGGTACTTACAAATGGCTTTTTTAGTGTGGCATGTACGGTGCATTCTTAGTCAAAGTCTTATGTGAGACTCTTGATGATAGTAAGATTAGCAGGCGGTGGTATCCCTGGTTTATGGAAATGTATGTCACTACAGGGATAGCGTTTGGGTTTTATAAGAGGAATAAAACTATGAAGGCTGGCCCAATAAGATACCCAGGTAATGCGGGCTGGCTATTTATAAGAGAAACAGAAACCCTAACTTCCTCACACCGCCTTCCCAAAAGATTTGTGGCGCTGCCGCTGATAGCCATCTGCCGTCAGAGTTGTTGCCCTGGTCGGGATCCTTAGTAGCTGCCATGTCTGTTTCAAGGTCGTCCCGCACGTCACGTAATCGGCACCCTCTGCCCTACATTCCCCTGGTTCCCTGCTCCGACTGCGGCGTCGTCGTCAGTAGGCACGTTTCTGGCACCGATGACCACGATGGCTGGGTCTTTTACAAGTGCAAAACTCACGGGGTAAGCATTCATTTGATTTGGTCCGATTTTCATGCAGTCGATGGCGCGCGTAGCTACAATATGAGCAGTGTTCATATATGATTCAGTTTTTGATATTCAGTGTTCCAAATTTTACAGACTGAATGCAATTTTTGGCGGTGGGAGTTGAAGTACGTGGAGTACTTGTGTGAGAAAGGTTTTCTGATTGGTGATGCAGCAATAGATGCTTATGGATGGGCAGAGGAGAGGAGGGACACTCTAGAGCTAAGGAAAAAATAAATAGCAACATTAAAGCCGAGGAATGAGGAACTGGTACTTGCAGTGACCCATCATACCACTGCATGATGTAGTACACTATAGTCGTTGACATAACACTAATAAAACACTGTTCACTAGTATTACATCCCTCAGAGTGGTACAACAGAAACACAGCAGGTCCAAGACATGACTATAGGTTACAACTAAACTCTTTACACAAGATCCAGAGAACACTCTAGGTTAAAGAGAAAGAAAGAATCTTCTTACAAAGAAGAATCAGAGATAAACAACTCAAAAACTATCATACTATTAAGACTAGTATTTTAACTAATAGTATGGAATTGCTACTATTGCAATATGCTATGGAAATAGGTTCTATGGCTAGAGATTATATTCTTATCTAAATAGTAACTTTGTCTTCACTCGAGTTGATGTATATGTTGACTTTCTTGACTTCATGGAAGAGCTTTAGCTTCTGGTGATGATTCCTGGAGCATAACTTGATATAGACATCGTCTGTACTGGCTTTAGAACCTAGCAAGGGTTAAGAAGATAATTTGAGTACGAGCGTACTCAGCAAGTTCACTAGAAAAGTAGTGTTTGATGCACTATATCTATAGCCACATACCATAGGTCATAGGCAATGCAAGTTTTCGTAAACATTTCTTCAAAGGTTGCTTTTATTCTGAAAAGCTATGTCCATCAGCCTTCACGGGTTTACCAGAACTTTCATGGAGTTCCTTTCCCGCCGCGTTCGCAGCTCCTTCCCAGAACATGGAGTAACAATTTACAGTTCTTACACTCTGTAGAGGTGCGTCACTTTACCCATGAGATACCTTAGGCTTTGTTGCATGGCTGGGATTATGTTCACGTTCAAACTTCCTTGGTTTGAGGCCCAACCTAACATCCAAGCCAATCACTGCCCCCTTCGCGACCTCGCATGCCTCCTTGGTGTACACCATGCCCACATATTGAATTACAGCAATGGTTTGTATAGACCGTTAGATGCCAGAACTATCGTGGGACGTTGAAGGTTCCCACCCATATGCTGCATATCCTCTACGAATTACCAATTAATATGCACGCTACGAGTGATAACAGCCACGACCTGCACATCCGTCTTCATGCGAGAGGAAGAAGATATAGCTGACTTCTCCGTCCCATTCCAAATCTCATGGTCAATGCGTAATATACGGCGCAAGAATCACTGGCGACATTGGTTGTTAAATCCTAGGTGATATAGTCCTGAACAGTGGTATTCCAACTGCCAGATTTAATAGATTAGCTGATCACCCTGGATCAGTAACCAATAGTTTACATTATTATCAAAAATAGTGTTTTCTGACCTTTTTCAAATGCAGGTGATGACAACACTGGATGTGCAAAATACTTTATAGAAAATAATCAAAGGACATGAGCAAGTGTGAACTTGCCTTTTGTGATTGCAAGATTATGCACTCATGGTCTTCAAGACAATATAAAAGATCCAATATCTGAAATCAGCATCATTGGTTCGGTAAGGACTAATGTTTAAAGAAGCAATATGCTTTTATGCATAAGTAATGTGATGCACTTTATAAACGCGAATCCTAGGGATAGCGTTAGGGTTTGGAACTGGAAATGGTTTCTTAGGAATGTGTTATACTTTTAGATAAGATTCACATTTATGCTTCTTATTAAGACTTGTGAGTGTGTGTGAATAACACATATCTATATAACAATAAGGTACACACATATGAAATGCTACTTAAAGACTACTTATATAATAATTGTTTATCTTTAGATTTACTTTACAAGTAGTGTCACTTATAAAGAACTTTAAGTGTTATTAATCCTAAATATATAAGTAAAGTATAAAGTAAGGTGTTTATTATTAATTGTCATATGTTGACTGAAGTGGCAAAACGAATAACTTTTGAAGAAAAGATTCTTTTATTAAGGTTTAAACAATCCTTGTGGCTAATCAGAGGTGTTGGATGTTGTTTGTGCTTGCTGGAACAGTTTGGATTTGAGATGCTTTATAACTTAATTATAACAGACCAAGGTTAACTATAAAGTATATAATAAAGTTTTTAGCATTATACTTAAAGTCTGGTAGACTAAAGTTAACTTTAAAACATAGATGGGCTTTAGGTGTAATGCTTATTATACTTGTACCTTGTTCACTTCATAATGTTTCTTTAAAGTTACTTAAGAATGGTATTACTTTTATTTGGTAGTGGTTTCTTTACATCATAAATGTATAAAGGGATTTACCTCCCTATAAGGGTGTGGTTAAGGTTTGTGAATAAGTAAACAATATTATTTACTACTTATAAACTCACTTATAGTGTTTTTATTTGTTTATAAGCTTGTGGTTAAAGTAAAGGAATGGGTTTTATCTCATTACAATTATTCTTGGAGATTTTAGATTGGATAAGGATCCTTTTATAAAATAATCTACATTAATGGATGAGAGATAATTTAATAAAATTGTATTTAAAGTATGTTAATTCATTTTGATTTCATACTACCAATATTTAAGACTAATACTATTTATTAGACTCAATTGACTAATTTTTTGAATTATTAGAAAATTTTATTTACCTTTATATGAATTATTAATTAAGGAAATAGCTTTAAATTCAAGTTATTAAAGTGTTTAAGTTTTTATTTACCTCAAAAGTGGAATATTATATTTTTAACACGTAGATATTATTTTTGTGATCATTTTGATATATTACATTTATTTTTGTGATTTAAAAATAATAAGTTATGATTTTTATAAGTTTATTACTTTATAAATACTTAATAAATAATAAATACTTATTTAAGTGAAATAATAATGTACAATTATAGTTTAAATTATATTTCTTATTTTTCTAAGATTTTTGGTATTTTATTTATATTTTTAACATTTACTATTATTAAAATATGAATTATCAAAGCTTTATTACTTATAAATTCTTTATTAAATAGCAATTATTTAAATTTTTAACAGAATAATGTTTGATAATATTTTTAAGTTATAGATTTTATTTTTCTACAAATTTTCAAATATTATACACATTTTTCTGAATTATAAATCAAAAGTTATTAATTAAACAAGATTTAATCACTTTATTATATTTCAGGAAATATTTATATTTAATTTTATAATGTTTTATCTAATTTCTAAACAGAGAACATCTTTTTATACCAATAAAGAACCTACCCAAGGACTCTGACCAATGGGGTCGAGTACACCTCATGTGCCACATAGGCACAGACCAAGTCAAATTTGTTGACTGGGCTGGGGGTGACATCAGCATGCTGTCATGTTGACCTCATCCACGGATGATCCTCTCAGATCAAATGACGATCGGATGATTGAGTGCGCACGCGTGGCCGAGACTGGGCTTGCTGGAAAGAGGCAACGATGGCGAGCCAAATAGTGGCAGCGCGACTAGTTTTTGGTCGCCAGAGCACGGTGCACGACGGTGGCCGACGGCGGGTGCTTGTGGTGGGAGCAAATTAAGGCGAATTACAGAGTACAAGAGGTACTGGAAGAACCAGTGGCTCACCAGGATGCCGTCGGTGAGCTCGGGAAGGCTTGGGGTAGCCGGAATCAATGGGGAGGACAGTGGCCGGAGTTGGGAACGGGGTCTCAATCCGAGCGTCTGGAACTTCACCGACTTGTGCTGACGGGGCAATCGACGGAGTCGAACATGGCCAGTCTTCCAAGCATCACAGTGTGGCTCGGGACGGCCGAAAGCGAGCTCTAGCTCGAGCCATGGCGGGTTAGGGTTTCGGTTCAGAAGAGGAACTCGAGAGAGAGAGAGGGTTTCAGAGGGGGAAATAGGGATGAGGACGAGCGGGAAAGTCACGGTGGCAGTCTTATCCCCACCCTGAGTGTCGGCGGCGATCATCGCAGCGCACGGCAGCGACGGACGGCATCGGCTACCTGCACCGAGCAGCTTCCAGTAGACGAGGAAGACGACGAAGGTCTTTTTGCGGATAACCCCCTGTCACGTTTCAAGGTTCAACCCGTAGTCCCTTGCTGGCCCACTCGTCAGTCAGGGATAGTTACTAAGTGTTGTATTTACTGGACCGCTGCTGGGCTGTTGGGAGATGCTCTTGAGCAGGAGATAGAGAAAGAGGAATTGGGCCACGGGCCAGAAATTGGGCTAACCTTGTTCCCCTTCTTTTTCTTTTATATTTTCTATATTCTATTTTCTTTTCTAGCTTTTTATTTAAGCAATTGTTTTGACATTTCTTAATGGAATTTCTTTGCTAAATACTTGCAGCAATCATAACGTTATTTAGATTCAATGACTTTTATTATATAATGTTATTTTTCTTTATTTTATTTATATACAAGCCTTTCTATAACATTATTTTCACTTTTATTTGGAGTAATGAAGTTTTAAAATGTTTAGTAATAGTCATAGGGTTTAATTTTATGTGTTTAATCACAGAGTAAAGTATAGGGTGATTTATAATTATTGTATCCCCACTTATTCCATGCTCATATGGGATGAGTGGTTAGAGAAATGGATCAAGGAATTTGCCTAATGAATATAGATTGAATATTGATGAGATGTTGATGATAAAAATCATTAATAAATTTAGGGTTCTGAATTGTAATTGCTTATCCTAGGTTTTAGGGTTCTTAATATACTCATATTCTTTTGTTGATGTGAATAAAGATTAATGGCTAAACATATTATCTTTCTAGAATGTCTTAAGGAAAAGAATTGATAAATATAACTCCTGAGCACATATGGTTATGATAATTGGAAATGAAAAAGATGTGCTTAAGTGATTTGCTATAGGAAAATATTCCTATAAGCCATTGTAGAAATAAGATGATTGATAATAATTTGATATGGATATTAGGTTTGGTTATAGAATTAGGGTTTAGGTTTTATCCAGAATTTCTATCTTTCATACTTCAATAATCCTGGACTTCTAATTAAGGAAATCCTTTCCAAGATATACTACTCCTCCTATCCATCATCATGTGTTAAAATGATGAGCTTTACTTCACAAGAATACTCTTATCCACCTTTTATTCTTCTAAATCCACTTGTAAATCCAATCAGATTGACACTAAAGCTTTCATAATCTTCTTATATCCATACTTGGTTATCAAATTATTCTACTACTAATAATCTCCAATCCAACAAGTGGTTACTTGTAACTCCATTCATACACTTCCTTAATCATCCATTACTAATATTACTCCAGTAGCTGTATATCTCAAACTTTACTTTACCTCAAGTGTTAGCATTTCCCAAGAGGAAACTACTACTTATATAATCCAATGTTACTCTAGCATCATCTTGATCATACTATCGTGTCTCTACTTAATTCTAGTAACAAATACTCTAACCTCACATTATATTAATGACTTGTAATGACTAACCTAGGATAATATATCTAGACTAGGGTTCAATCATGTTCTATTCACCAATGTCACTTATACATGATATAAGCATTCAAACTTGGTGAGTAAATCATGATCATTATAATCCTATTTGTTAACATATAATTATATCTTCTACATAACTCTTCTATCTATTCAGGAGTGGGTTAACTCCATCAAGTATTATAACGATTTCATTCTCTTCCAACACTCCCATCCTATTAGTTGATATTTAAATCTATTATTACCACTTACCTCTTCTTACTTATTTCTTTTTAGGCCTTAAGTGAATACTATGATATGGTCAAGAGTTGATAGATTAATAATTGGTGAATCAATGGTTGATTACTCAACATTGATGAAAAACAGATATAAAGATAGGGTTCATTAGAGATGATAAAGATTGATATGGAAAGAAAGATATATGGTGGATGATCTTGACTTGGTTTCTTTCCTACTCAATATCACTAAAGAGTTAAGATTGTATTACTATGATGTTCATGGTATGAATAGTTGAGATTTAAGATTTAGTTGTTACATTCCTATTACTTAAGTTATATTTATAACTTGGTATTCATGAGTTGTTGTAATGAATACTATGATATGATCACCTAAGGATCAAATATAATCCATTAAATAATGAATTAGGGTTTAACTTTTATTACATTCGATCTACCCTTAGATCAAATCATGTTTACCCAAAATAAGGTTTTAGCAAAGGTCATATTGAAACTTATCGTAGTCAACTTGATGATCTACTTCAATTCCATCAAGTTGAGAGAAGCTTCAATCCCGTTGACAAGTTTTGTTCAAAAGCGCGAAAATTATTCGGATTTTCTATGCATGAATGCAATGCACACATCTGTGTTCAGATTATTTCTAAGATCTAATGTTGGGATGTTACAGTACTGATGAAGTTGGTATCTACGGTTGATCTGCTTAAAGAAGTAGTGCTTCTTCTAAAATTTGTAATAAGGTTGTTAGTTGTCCTTTATCTATTGCTTATTCAGCAGAAATGAAGATCCATGTGCGTTGCTGACGTATTCGTATATCCTCTATGTGTCTCTGTTGTATCTGTGTGCTGAACAATTTTTAAAGCAAGTGAACGAACATCTTTGTTGTCTCTGTTGTATCTGTTTGCTGATGTAATGGTATATCCTCTTGATTGGGCATGCCTTCGGCTCGGTAGACAGCTAAAATCTAGGGTTTTAGGGCGGTTTTGGACAGGTACAGACGAATCGTCAGGCCAAGTGTTCAAGAAGTGTGCTCTACTTTTGCACATTGCTCCACCATGACCCAACAAACATCCACATACCTTGTTTTGCAAACAACATGGTGCTTGGCCATGCACTTCCCACACTGGCCAGCTTCGGTCCAGGGTAGTAGGGTGTAACGCGTATGTCCGTCGGGATAGCGGCGGGACAACTGAGGAATGGCTTCAAACTTGGCACAATGGCTCACAATGACACACCACACACTTATATCACCTCAATGAGCAATGATGGCATGCCTTCGGCTCGGTAGATGGCTAAAATCTTGGGTTTTAGGGCGGTTTTGGACAGATACGGACGAATCTTCAGGCCAAGTGTTCAAGGAGTGTGATCTACTTTTGCACATTGCTCCACCATGCCCCAACAAACACCCACATACCTTGTTTTACAAACAACATGGTGCTTGTCCATGCACTTCCCACAATGGCTAGCTTCAGTCTAGGGTAGTAGGGTGTAACGCGTCTATCCGCCGGGATAGCGGTGGGATAACTGAGTAATGGCTTAAAAGTTGGCACAATGGTTCACAATGACATAACACACACTTATATCACCTCAATGAGCAACGATGGCATGCTTGGGCATGCCTTCGCCTCGGTAGATGGCTAAAATCTAGGGTTTTAGGGCGGTTTTGGACAGGTACGGACGAATCGTCAGGCCAAGTGTTCAAGGAGTGTGCTCTACTTTTGCACATTGCTCCACCATGCCCCAACAAACACCCACATACCTTGTTTTACAAACAACATGGTGCTTGGCAATGCACTTCCCACACTGGCCAGCTTCGGTCTAGGGTAGTAGGGTGTAACGCGTATGCCCATGGGATAGCGGCGGGAGAATTGAGGTATGGCTTCAAACTTGGAACAATCGATCACAATGACACACCACACACTTATATCACCTCAATGATCAATGATGGCATGCCTTCAGCTCGGTAGACGGCTAAAATCTAGGGTTTTAGGGCGGTTTTGGACAGATACGGACGAATCGTCAGGCTAAGTGTTCAAGGAGTGTGCTCTACTTTTGCACATTGCTCCACCATGCCCCAACAAACACCCGCATACCTTGTTTTACAAACAACATAGTGCTTGGCCATGCACTTCCCACACTGGCTAGCTTCGGTCTAGGGTAGTAGGGTGTAACGCGTCTACCCGTCGGGATAGCGGCGGGACAACTCAGGAATGGCTTCAAACTTGGCACAATGGCTCACAATGACACACCACACACCTATATCACCTCAAGGATCAATGATGGCATGCTTGGGCATGCCTTCGTCTCCGTAGACGGCTAAAATCTAGGGTTTTAGGGCAGTTTTGGACAGGTACGGACGAATCGTCGGGCCAAGTGTTCAAGGAGTGTGCTCTACTTTTTCACATTGCTCCACCATGCCCCAACAAACACCCACATCCGTTGTTTTACAAACAACATGGTGCTTGGCCATGCACTTCCCACACTGGCCAGCTTTGGTCTAGGGTAGTAGGGTGTAACGCGTCTACCCGTCGGGATAGCGACGGGACAACTGAGGAGTGGCTTCAAACTTAGCACAATGACACACCACACACTTATATCACCTCAATGAGCAATGATGGAATGCTTGGTCATGCCTTCGGCTCGGTAGACGGCTAAAATCTAGGGTTTTAGGGCGGTTTTGGACAGGTACGGACGAATCGTCAGGCCAAGTGTTTAAGGAGTGTGCTCTACTTTTGCACATTGTTATTTTACAACAAAAAAGTATGAACATGCAATCATTATACAATTATTATTTTCAGATACTTGATGCCTACATTCTAGAGCTGGCTCCCCGCCTTGACTATGATCGACACATATGTGGACCATTAAGGTCAACCTATCTTATCAAAGAAGCCATTAAAATGTAAAAAACGAAAAAAAAAACTTGAAAATTTTTGACGTACAAGAAGTGCCAAGACCAGGAGCTGTAGGAAGGGTTATGAATGAATATTTTGCGCGTGACAAGGTAAAGAGTGTTTTTTATAAAGTTAATGGTGTTGTTAACTATTTGGAATCCTACATTGTAGATGCTAGTGATCTTATTTTGTAGGCATATTTCCCTCTAAATATACGCGGAGAACATTATATGACAGTTTTAATGCATAACTTCAAGCAGGAGTTCCAAGTCCTTGACCCTAAGTACAATTTAACCTATTTACATGCAGTTGTGGATGACTTGGTATTATCTACTTTTCTCATCAAAACCTTGTTATCTTTTGGCGTTTCAGTAACTCTAAATCTTTTGTAGAAAGGACAAATTGCACTAGACATATGATGGACAAGCAAAACTACACGCAAACAATTTCCTAACATCGATACTTGGCCTATTAAAAAATATGAAATTGGAAAGCAAGATGATGGGTAAGTACTTGGGAATCATATCACTTTCTCACTGCTGATGTCGTAAATGAATTTTATTTTACCGTATGGCAGCAACTTATGCAGATTATGGGTATTGCAATGCCTAGAGAACTGGGACGGAGATCGTATGACTAAGAACATTGATCAGGTGTGCACACTATTCCTTTGTATTGTCGAAAAAATCAATATGATTACAATTCAATTTATAAACTCTTTTATATGGTACTGCAGACAACAATTGAAGAATCAAGAGGACCTACCGTTGCAACGATTCTTCTGTCTAGAAGAAACAAGCTAGCGGATGTGGAAAGGGAAGTCAGATCAGTGATTAATAACAGTGTACCTTAAGAATTTACTAGTGCTCCTGTAGATTTTCCATACCTGCTAAATTCATATGAAATTTGTAAAATAGTTTATTGTCTCCATTTTACGACAACAGTCCGTATCCTGTTGTGTCGAGTCAACTCAAAACTATGAAATTGTTTGGTTGTTTAACTAGTTTGTTTCGACCCAAAATAGTTGTTCATATTGAAAAACTTGTTTGTTTCTTTCAACCAAGCGTGCTCTCACGGTCGCTAGGACTCTTTTCTATCTGCTCAAGGTTATTTGATTAGCCCTCACAGTTGTCCCTAGCGACGCTGAGCGTGGAAGCCCAAAAGCATCTAGCATAGTACATTTGTACATGCCCTCACGCGCGTCATCTCGGTCAGCTACGCGCGCAGGCAAGCATCCATGGTCTGAAACAAGCGCATGCTGCATCCATGGTCTGAAACGAGCGCTGCATTCTACGTCGATCGACGTGACCGCTCAGCTGCGCGCGCATGCATGCATCCATGGTGAGGACAGGGCCTAATCAGTAATCTTACGGCCCAACGGTCCAACCGCACAGCTCTTTTTCAACGTGTATTAATAGCTGGGCCCAACAGTCCATGCATACGCCATGCACCCTAGCTAGCCTGGCTTATGTATCGTCGCAATGTCACGTATTAAAGTTGCGTTGTCATCATGCACACCCTTTTTTATAACGCTGCAAATTCACGCGAGCGTGTAGCTCGGTCGGTCACGCGCCAAACAATTTCACATGGGCGTAGCTTTCCCGTCACACGCCCGCAGAAACCAGTCAGAGGCTCCTCGATATCGTGCGCCCACGCCTCCTCGAAAGAGTGCGCCTTAAACACGAGGGGAGGACGAAGCGACCACGACGCGCCCATTTATATGCCCCTCGACCTCTCCCTCTCCCTCTCCCTCTCTCACTCGTTCGCACCCATCCATCTAACCGATAGCCGCCGAGCCCCGCCACCACTCAAGCAACTGCTCGCCGCCGAGCCCCGCCACCAATCAGGCAACCGCTTGCCGCCGCTCGCCGCCCCCAAGCCCCCTCCCCCGCCACGATGCATTTCAATGGCCCGACGTACCGCCGCCCCGCCACCGTGCTGGAGAGAGAGTGGCCGCACGGCCGGGTTGTGGAGAACCGCCTCCATATCTGGTCCATCTCGAGGTGGAGGGGGCCAATGGAGTTGGCCCGCTTCTTCCTTGTCGTCGGCTACCGCCACCTCCCTGCCGGCACTCCACCCATGTTCCAGATCGAGCAGCAGTACGACGACGCCAACGACAACAACAACTTCGTCATAGGCCTCTACGTCACCTTCGCCAACCACTACGACGCCTACCACCTCCTCGTCCAAGTGTTCTGGCGTGGATGCGAGTTCATCGTGTTCATGACATACAATATCTTCACGACTTCCATATCATATTCTCCATCAGAAGTAGGGCCCACTCTCTCCTGTACATTATGGCAGAGGATGATGAGGGGTATGACGCGTAAGTACCGGCCAGGAGGAGCCAGGAAGCGGCCGGGCCGGAGGAAGAAGGTGTCATGTCGTGTCGTGTCTTGTTTGTTTGTGTCGAGGTCTAGTCTCGTGTATGGTTCTACTTGCTACTATGGTGTTCGTGGACTTTCTTTGCTACTATGTAAGGTTGCTAATCGTGTTTTATTAATATATGTGCTTATAGTTCGTGCAAAAACACACTTGTGCATACTACTCCCTCCGTTCACATATACTTCGCGTTCTAGCTTTTTCAAAAATTTCTAGTTCGCGTTCTAGACGTTTTGCTAGTTGTTTTCCTAATTAACCCACGTGGCAGTCTCCCGTTGCATTAAATCTGTTCCACAAATTCCTCGTCTCCTTGCACCTGCTCCTCGACATCTTCCCTGCGTGGACTAGGCGCGTTGAGTTGAGCTGTTTTCATGCGCCAAGAGAAGAGTTGGAGGTGCGCGCGCCAGTGAGAAGGAGAAGCACAGCCGGGCATGCAATCAATCACATTGGAAGCAAGGCATCTATACCGGTGCGTGTATGCACATCTCTTCATGCCACGGGTACACACATAGACCATATTGATGCTACACTCAACATGGAGGAAGAGTGCTTCGTTGGAAACCCCAAGAGCAAGGTATGAAGAGTACATCAGCAAGATTTCCCTCAGTAGAAACCGAGGTTATCGAACCAGAAGGAGGAAGGAAACGTCACACAGGGGGTCCAAACTTCTTTATTCAAGCAAACTAAATAACCTAACAAAGAAAACAAAAACTAAGACGCTCCAAGAACAACACAACTGTGCATGAAACAATAAAAATGAAGTGTCTAGAAAGACCTGAGATTTTTATTGATGAAGAAGGGGATGCCTTGGGCATCCCCAAGCTTTGACGCTTGTACCTCTTGGATATTTCTTGGGGTGAGACCATGGTGGAATCCCCAAGATTGAGCTTTTGTCCATTCTTCATCTCATTGCATCACTCTCTCTCTACACCTGAAAATTTTCCTTCATACAAAACTTCACACAATCTTCATTACCAACATTAGCTTATTCAAAAGATATTAGACCGCTGGCAAACCTTTAGAACAGCAAGGCTTTTCACTAAAAACACAAGCTACTGAAGTAACTACTTCAAAGAAACTCAATTTACCTAAAGAGAGCTCAAAAAGGAATCAATAAGAAGCAAATGCAAATAATGGCAGAAATCTGTTAAAACAGACCAGAAGGTAGAAACGAATTTTTTCGAATATCTTTTGTTGCTCAAATTAAAACGTTTTGAACTAAAGAAAGTTATCTAACATACTGGGGGATGTATTCGTAAATTTTGAGCTCAA
Organism: Avena atlantica; assembly: GCA_910589765.1. Classification (NCBI taxonomy): domain Eukaryota; kingdom Viridiplantae; phylum Streptophyta; class Magnoliopsida; order Poales; family Poaceae; genus Avena; species Avena atlantica. The sequence goes on from OU342737.1 coordinate 45,136,996, forward strand.
TCCGAGTTACAGGGTCTCCAAATTTTTTTGGTGGAGGACGGAAATCTGTTTCGGGACAGCAACTCCCCAAATCTTACTTCCCTCTTACTAGAGGTCATTCTTGGCACAAAAAGCAAACAAAAAGGATAAGGAGAGGTTATTACTGAAGTAATAACTTCCAAGACTCAAAAAAACTCTTGGGTTATCTCCCAACAAGTACTTTTCTTTAACGCCTTTAAGTTAGGCACAAGAAGCAAGAAGAATCAAGTATTTTCAAATGAAGAAGCATTAACATCAAATCTTGCTTTCAAAGGAGGAGAAAAAAGCAACTTCTCTCTCCTCATAGGTAAGTGTTCAATACCTTTCTTGAATGGAAATTGATATTTGATGGTGCCTTCTTTCATATCAATGATGGCACCAACTGTTCTAAGAAAAGGTCTTCCCAAAGTAATAGGACAAGAAGCATTGTATTCAACATCCAAAACATAGAAATCCACAGGGACATAAGCATTATTAACCATAATGAGAACATCATTAATACTCCCCATGAGTTTCTTTTTAGCATTATCATTGAGTGGTACATTCAAATAACAATCTTCTAATGGTGGTAAATCAAGCATTTCATAAATCTTCCTAGGCATAATAGAGATACTAGAACCAAGATCACATGAAGCTTTGGGATCAAAGTCATTCACTTGCATATTAATAATGGGTTCCCAACTATCTTCTACTTTCCTAGGAATAGAAGCTTTGTGTTCTAGCTTCTCTTCCTTAATCTTAACAAGACCATCTGTAATGTGTTTGGTAAAGGCAACATGCATATCACTAGCATCGGGACTTCTAGCAAGCTTTCGTAGGAACATAATCACTTCAGAAATATTGCAACCATCAATATCAAAATCAAACTTAGCATCGCTAGTAGTAGGATCAATAGGCTTAGGCATAGTAGGAGGAGGAATAGGATCTACTTGTGGTTTAGTGGTGATAGTGCACACACTATTGTTTCTATCAATTTCAGCTTCCCTTTCCCACCTAGCATGAAGTTGAGCTAACAGCCTAACATTTTCATCAATAGTAACTTGTATGGCATGAGCAGTAGCAAAGGTGTTTTCCATAGTTTCAGGTTTAGCAGCCATTTTATTAACCAAGGAAGTTTGAGCTTCAGACAAAGAGGATATATTTTTCTGAACAGTTAAAAGCTTTTCCTCTATAGTCTTATTAAAGTGGGTTGTTTACTAATAAAGTCCTTGAGCATGACTTCAAGTTCAGAGGGGGCACTTCTAGCATTATTGTAAGAGCTTCCATAGGAATTGCCATTATTAGGAGGATAAGGCCTATAATTGTTGTTGCTAGCAAAATTATTCCTATAGGCATTGTTGTTGAAAATTTTGTTTCTAATGAAGTTCACATCAACTTGCTCTTCTTGAGAAACCAAAGAGGCTAAGGGAACACTATTAGGATCTAGAGGAGCTTTACCATTAACAAGCATAGCCATAATAACATCAATCTTTTCACTCAAAGAGGAAGTTTCCTCAACAGAATTTACATTCTTACCATGTGGAGCTCTCTCAACATGCCATTCAGAGTAGTTAACCATCATATTATCAAGGAGCCTTGTTGCAGCACCCAAGGTGAGTCCCATAAAAGTACCTCCAGCAGCAGAATCCAACAGGTTTCTTGAGGAGAAGTTCAAACCTGCATAAAAAGTTTGGATAATCATCCAAGCAGTGAGTCCATGAGTAGGGCAATTTTTAACCAAAGATTTCATTCTTTCCCAAGAAGGAGCAACATGTTCACTATCAAGCTGTTTAAATTTCATAATATCACTTCTCATAGCAATAATCTTAGAAGGAGGGTAGTATTTTCCAATAAAAGCATCTTTGCACTTAGTACAAGAATCAATACTATTTTTAGGCAAAGATAGCAACCATTCTTTAGCGTTTCCCCTCAAGGAGAAAGGAAAAAATCCTGAGATTAATAATATCTCCATCTACATCCTTATACTTTTGCATCTCACAAAGTTCAACAAAGCTATTAGGATGGGCAGCATGATCATCAGAATCAGCACCAGAAAATTGCTCTCTCATCACAAGATTCAACAAAGAAGGCTTAATTTCATAAAAAATAGCATCAGGACCAGGTGGAGCAATAGGTGTGCTTAGGAAATCATTGTTGTTGGTGCTAGTGAAGTCACACGACTTGGTGTTCTCAGCAGAGTTCATTTTGGAAAAGGTGGGCAAGCCAAAAACAGCAGCAGCTAGAGCAGGAACTAATTTTTTTTGGGTTTTTTTTGGAAAGAGGCAAACAAAACCAAGCAAAAGAAACAAAGCAAACTAAAAACAAAGTAAAGAAACTGGAAGTGAAGGACTCCCCTAGTGAAGACGTCCTTAGCCTCCCCGGCAACGGCGCCAGGAATTACTTGATGCTACACTCAACAGGGAGGAAGAGTGCTTCGTTGGAAACCCCAAGAGCAAGGTATGAAGAGTACAGTAGCAAGATTTCCCTCAGTAGAAACTGAGGTTATCGAACCAGAAGGAGGAAGGAAACATCACACAGGTGTTTTAATCAACATGGAGACCTGCACAACACAAACTCAAGACTCTGTCCCAACGAATCAGTGAGGTTGTCAAGCTCACCGGTTTGCTGTAATAAAGGATTAAACGTATGGTGTGGAAGGTAATGGTTTGCAACAAGTAAACAAGTAACAGTGGAAGATGTATCAATGGTAAAGATTGGACCGGGGTCCATAGTTCACTAGAGGTGCTCTCCTTAGATATACAACATGGCATGAAGGGTAAACAAATTACAGCGGGGCAATTGACAGGAACTGAGCAAGGCATAACAATGCAATTATGAGCCAGAAAGATCCTATGAGGTTGATTGTGCAATACAACAATATACATAGACCGTCATCCAACTGCATCTATGACTATAAGTCCACCTTCAGGTTATCATCCGAACCCCCTCCAGTATTAAGTTGCAAGCAATAGACAACTGATTTAAGCAAAGTGTGTAAGGTAAAAAGTCCACATGTTCCATGAACAAGAGACCGTTGTTTTCTCCCTAGTAGCAATAACACATCTACAACCGAAGAGATTATTGTCAATTACCTTGGAAACTAGAGGCATGAACCCACTACCGAGCATAAATACTCCCTCTTGGAGTCACTAGCAACTACTTGGCCAAGATAACCACTAGCAACGGAGAGCATGCAAGATCACAAACAACACAGACATGATAGAATCATAAAGATAGAACCATTAATCAAACTAACATAATAATCTCAATATCCATCGGATCCCCGCAAACACAACATGCATGATTACAAATAGATTAGATCTTGATCATGAACGGAGCTCACAAGATCTATACATGAAAGCACAAAGGAGGAGATATAAGCATCTAGCTACTACATGGACCCATAGTACAAGGTGGAACTACTCACAAATCATACCGGAGAGAAGGCCTCCGGGATTATCTCCCCTCCGGTAGGGTGCCGGGAAGAGCTTCAGATCCCCCCGATCTAGGGACGATGGTGGCGGCGGCTACAGACGGTTTCGTGGAATATTGATCGGGTATTGAGAGTTTCTGCATCGGGGGCTTCTTATAGGCGAAGGGGGAGACCGAGGCGGCCGCCAGAGCGGCCAAACCCTAGCCAGGCGCGGGCTAGGGCCCACCCGCACCTGGGGGGGTCTGGCCCCTCTGGCCGGCCCCTCGGGCTCTCCTTTGGACTTATTGTTCCCCACGGAAAGTTATTGACTTTGTCCTTCGTCCCGTCCAATTCCGAGAATATTTCTTTACTAACTTTTTTGAAACCAAAAACAGTAGAAAACAGGCATCTGGCACTGTTGCAACTTGTTAATAGGTTAGTACCAGAAAACATGTAAAAAGCACCTCAAAGTGTAGACAAGTAAAGCAAAGTAGATACTAAACAAGCATGGAGCATCAAAAATTATAGATATGTTTCCAACGTATCACATACCATTGAACTTTACAACCCCTTCCTTGCACACTGAAGAACTGAAGAAGCAAAACAGAGAAGATAAACAAAACCGAGAGAAATTCCATGAAAAGACGTCTCATATTTGCCCGAACAAACATCAGAAGACTATAAATGTACATCACAAATACATATTTTCACAAGAACTGCCTCAAAATTAATTTCCATGTATGATACTTGAAAAATGACTACCCTTGCTGCTGTAGGACATTCCTGCATGAGATGACACACAATATTAGATAATATAGTGTAATAAAAATGCAGGCAAAATATCAAGCTAATTTTCAAAACCATACATGGGATGATATATGCATTTTGGGTTCTTCTTGTTATGCCCCTCCTGTTGGCAAGCGCTGCACACCCGCTTCTTCCGCTCTTTGTATCCTAGTGGTCGACTGTATTTGGTTATGGGAGATTGTTTCTAGACTGGAACTTTCTTGTTTTGCTTAGGCGCACCCTTGGTGGACACTTTTTAGGATCACCAATATCAAACTGGCTTGCTTGACTTGCATCTGTATTTTCATTAACTGAACTACGAGGGCCATATGCTCTGTATTTAACATACCTTTGTCTTCTAGAAATATTTCCATCGACCGTACTCTTCAGAAGATCGTACCCTGATGTGTCATTGCATGCAATATGCATAGCTTGTGACACCAACGCATTTATACAGCTGTATTTTTCCGCTCCTCTGGCCAAGACCAACCCCAACCAAACATATCGCTCATGCGTCTAGCAGGCAACCCAAACCTGGCGTTTTTAGTGAAACGCTGCAGAGCACATCAGTCTGGTATTGCAGTTAATTTTAAGTGATTGAGCATGCACAGTATGTGCTTGCAAGGGATCCCTTTACGAATCATCATTCGGCAGCTGCACCTTATAATTTCTGATAAGTTGGGAGTGTATTCCATGTAAAATTTGTCGTCAAGATTATTTTTCCATGCGACAACAAAGGTGTGCGAGTCAGATCCTAGCTTTTTTCCTAAAATCTGCATGCCGCCAATCTTCGATATGTCACCTTGTAAAATATAGAAAACAGCTGGAGTGAAGACTGTTGCAACAGCTACCTTTAGTTCTCTGAAATCAGTAACTGGCACTGTAAATGTTTGTGAAGTCGTGCAGTCATCTTTGGCCTCCTTCTCATGGAGACGTGTGATGGCATTCTCGTAGTGACTAACCATGTCCACCAAGTTCATTTCCCCCTCAAGGTGAAGGTGAAGAGACGAGTTTAAACTTTCACTCCTCTGGTTTCTTTTCATACCCAGCCAGAACCCTTCTGAAAGATACGCGGAGGCCCATAATCTCTTCTTCGTGTATATTCTCTTAAGCCAATTTGTAGTTTTGGGTGATGTCCACTTCCTAACAAAAGCATGCCATCGTTGCTCGAATACTTTCTCCGACGTGGTGTAATATAGAAGAGTCCTAAACTCGTTCAATGACTTGTTAGGTAGGTGCATCTCCATATTTTTTCAACGTGAAAGCTGCAAATACAATGGTATACACCAGTAAGTACTTCATCCACAGCGGAGATCATCGCAGGATCCGTATCCGTGATTACTGCCTTTGGCTTCTGCTGGCACATTGCTTTCAAAAAAGTATGGAGCATCCAGGCATATGTTTCTTCGGTCTCATTTGATAGGATGGCACAGCCAAATACCATTGTTTTACGGTGATTGTTCAAGCCGAAAAAGGGAACAAATGGCATTCTATACTTATTTATCTTGTATGTGCTGTCAAATACAATGACGTCGTCGTAGTCCTGGTAGTCCCGACGTGATTGAGAATCGCACCAGAACAAGTGCTGCAGATGGCCTTCATGTAGCGTATAATCATTAAAAAACTCAGGGTCCCTCTTCTTTCTCTCCGCCATGATGCATAAGTTTGTGTTATATCACCCTTATAAAGCAGCTTTCTTTTCTCCCTTGAGCACATGTTGTACAAATCCTTCATTGTAAATCCCACACCGGCAAATGAACCACCGGATATGCTTCCTAACCCCCATGTTACACTATGATAATATCTTAGATCTTTGGGAGTCGTTGATCTTCCTATGGGACCAAAGAAAAGGGACTTCATCCGGTCTCGCTAACACATGATTGTGAGTGTCATCAAAACTCTAAACAATCCAAAGACCAGTTTTTCCATCAAACTTCACCACCATACGTGCCTTACAGTTGCACCTAGACTCACCTCTGAGCCTATATTTGCGGCCTTCCATTGTCAGTAACTTAGTGTTACGTTTCCCTTGATTGCAACTAGGGATGCGGAAGTGGGACAAGTGTGATACCACTTTTAGACTACTAGACTAACTGAAAATTAAGTGGGCCAAGTGCGATAGACTAGATTTTACATATCCCGCTTATCTCAATGATCTCACCTAAATTAGAGTTAGTCCAGTAGTCTAAATGTGGTATCCCACTTGTCCCAATTGTCCCACTTCTGCATCCCTAATTGCAACACACAAAGCGCCTTAGACGAACAACTCCATCATCAAACCGCATCACTTGGTGCTTCCTAATGCCGAACCCATGATATTTGGCATATCTGTTGTAGTAAGCATAGGCTGCTGCTTCACTATCAAATGCCATTTCCATTATCTTGCAGTACAATTCTCTCTTATCATCAGGATACCCAATGTCATTGCTACATTTATTTGAACTTTCAGTCTGATTGCTAGAAAAAAGCCTATAAATAATACCTCACTCGTGTCAACGAACATATCATGGTGCATCTTCACAATCATCATAATTACCCATCTCTAAGTCTGATTAACCTAAATAGTCATACTCCATACCAGAGACATTTTGTACCTGAAAAATTTAGCAATATTTAGTACACAATTGCATCATATGGTGCATGACATATAAAATTTTACACCAGTACACATACCTCACTCTCGACAAACATGTCCATTTCTTCATGGTTGTTAAGGCCATTGTGGAAATCATCGTCATAGACAATCTAAATAAATCAAGCCATGAGATATCATATATTATTTAATATAACATTTAAATACGAAAGAAGAAGATAATGTGTCCTCACATCAAACTCTTCTTTTCTCTAGCCATCTTCGGGATGCGTATTGGCGGAAATGGAATCATCAACGACATACCCGGTTTGATCATCTTTCATACTAGATCTAGAGTCCTCCATCTCCTCTATGAGTGATTGCGCCACATTGTTAGAATCACCAATGCTACGTGTGTCTAACAATTACTAGAGACGAAGCATGATCATGGGATTAACTTACAAGATCGTAAGATTAAGCCGACGATTTGGATTAGAAACCCTAGTGACGAAGTCGCCGAGCCGCTGGTGTGCCTTCTACTTTCGAGGATCTGTGGCGGCGGACACGAGGATCTGCAGAGGAGACGCAAGGATCTGCGGCGGTGCACGCAGGGTAGATCGGCAGCGCCGAGGGGAATCAGATCCACGGGTACGAGCGACCAAGTTTTACTAGGCGGTGGAGAAGAGAAAGCTTTAGTTACGCCCAACAATGGTGCATGCATGGACGTGGGAGCTAATCGCGGTGATTAAGGTTAGGTGGGCCCCATGTGGGGTTGTGCCGTATGGCGTCGTCTGTCCTGTATACATATATGAGACTATACTGGGCTTGGATATGGGTTCCGCTAGGGCCAAAAAAAAAACTAAGACAACAAAACACGCCGGACTAAAATGCCCCTAGCAGTTCAGACCTCCTCTTCAACGAGGGTGCGCACTGAAGCACTCCTCTTATCAACACTCTATATGGCATCAGATTTTCGTTCCTAGGTCATGGGTCCTCCTCCCACCCCGCCTCCGCCGTCTCCTCCTGGCTACTTCGAGGCCAAGGCCAAGGCCGCCGCTCGCTCGGCCGCCACTGCCAAGTCTTCTTCCTCCACCCAACTCTCCACATTCCAAAACCCTACACCTCTAGCCTCTCCAATCTCCTTCACCGATACTATTACTGATGTATCCAACTTCATACCCATAGTTCTAGATCTAGCAGCCCACAATTATTATCATTGGTGTCACTTGTTCGATATCCACCTTGGCTGATGTGATCTTCATGCTCATGTTGCTCCATATGCAATCTCCCACCCTCATGATACCCAATGGGTCAAAGATGATCTCGCGATTATCTAATGAATCTACACGCGGGTGTTGTAGCATCCCAGTTGTCTAACACCTGTAATGCTACTTGTTCTAGTAAATAAAGGACCACTTCCAACATATAATTGTTGCATCATCACCATGTCATGCTCATGTCATCATTCCACCTTGCATTTGAGCATCATATAAAACCCCTTCTTATTTGGTTCTTATCTCATGTGCATTATTAATTGTAGTTGCCTCTTGATATATTGTTAAATGCCCAAGTTGAGTTGGGGGCATATCTCTTTTAACTCCACCACCTTTCTTTCACCACCTTATAATTCCACCATCCAATTAATATGAGCTTGGGCTTTTATTTGAGTTTATCTCTAGCTCATGTTGGTTGGTTGGATTCCAACCATAATCTTTTGCTTGGTCTTATTCCAATTTTGGAGATGCAAAATAATAATGCCATGAAATGACATTGTCTTCACAATTATCAGCAGGGCATTAAATATTCTGCATGGGCCATGCAAGTATCATCTTGTGCTTGTCTTTGGTTTTATTTGATTTTGGGTTGGATCATCTCTAGCTCTACCTTTTCTTTTGTCTTTGTCCATGTTGTTCATGCTTAAACCCTAGCACCTCATCTCTCTCCCTATCCTTTCCTTGTCTTGATCTGGTGTGAGCTTAACTAGAGCAAGTATGATCTTGACAAGTACCACTCCAACTCTTTCTCTCTTTCTCTCTTTCTCTCTCCAAAACCCTAAGCTACCACAACCCTCTAAGCAAAAACCCTAAACCTACCCCATGCCTTAACCATCCTAGCTAAACACCATAAACCACACCTATTATATCACAACCCAAAGTGCCTCTCCCCCTCTCCTCCCTAGCTAAAACCACCCCTAACCCCAACCTAGCATGGCCACATGATCACCATGATCCTATCTACCCTACCCTCACAACCAAGAGCACCCCTCACCTAACCCTAGCCCGAACCACCTATCCCCTCTTTTCTCTCCCTGCCTCGAGCTCCTCCCTGGCCCACCTGCAGTCCCCGGTCCCACCTGGCAGCCTGCCCAGCCCGCGCACGCCCTGCCCTGGTCGCCCATGCACGTGAGGTGCAAAGCGCCGGCCCCTCCCCCACGCAAGCATCTACCTGCCCCCTCCGTTCTTATCCTCCCCCCCCTCGCCTCTAGCATCCCCAGATCTCCCTCAGGCCTCTCTTCCTCCCCTACCTTCCTTCTTCCTTCCCCCAGCGAGCCACCTCTCCTCCATGCTCGCTAAACCCTAAGGCCGGCCCTCCCTGCGTCCCTTCGCTCCAGAGCTCCCCGAGGCGCGCCAGGAGTACCAGGAGCGGCGTCGACTTCCTCTGCTTCGCCCTGACGCGTCGGAGCCCGCTGGACCTCGCCGGAGGAGCCCCGCCGCCGCCGTGCCCGTGACCGCCAGGACGCCATCTACCTGCTGCCCCCTCGTCGATCGACGTGACCCCGAGCCCGCTAGCTGCACCGTACGGTCGCTGGTGAGCTCCTTACCCCCTAGACATCGTCTCCCTCCCCCTCTCGCCGTGCATCGCCGCCGCTTTCCGTCGAGCGCTCTGCGAGCGCGCCGCGCGCCGCGTTCTGGCGACAGCAGCCGCGGTAGCAGTAGATCCGGCGATGTTCCACGCCCTGCCCCGCGCGCTACGGTCCTCCTCCGCGCTAGTATCCTGAACCATTGTTGTAGGTCGTGGCTCCCTCTTCAGTTTTCGTTTTGGGGCCATGTCGTTTTGTTCAGCGACGGCGTCGCCAACGTCGATCAAACGACGGCCATTCGCAGTCGCCGGCAGAGCGCTGCGCCGCTGCCGTCCGACAGTTTTTGACTTCTTGCGCTTAGGCCCTCGCGTTTTCTCCCGCCTAAACCCGCACTCCCTCGGCCCCATACGTCTGTCTCTGTGCAGTTTTGCAAATAGGTACCCGCTGTTTTGATCTAGCAACCCGCGGTCCCTCCAGCTGCGCCGCGTGGCACCCCCGGGCACGCCCGCTGTCACGTGGGCCTGCGAGGTCGATGGCCCCACCTGTCGGCCTCTAGGTCTAGCTCAACCCGCGGTGCAAAAACGTCGTCTGCGCGTGCGTCTGTCCAGTCAGCGCCGGTCCCCCTGGGCAGTGTCTGTGGCTAGCTTAGCTTAGGTACGAAAAGTATTTCTGCATATCTGTTTAAATTCAAACATTTGTAAAACTAATTCAAAGTCAAATTTTTCAGTTTTGAATAACTTTTCAATTGTAAATCCAAATGTAGCAAATGATATATGTTTTGAGATCAGAAAAATGTGAGGATTTCAAATATGCTATTTAAATTACCTTTTGGACTTCTAAAATTCCAAGTTTATTCAAATTACAACAAATGCCACTATATTTTAATTAATTAATAACTTTTGATTTATAATTCCAAATTCAACAAATGATATATCTAAAATGATCAGCTCGACGAGACCTTTCCGTTTATGCTATCCATGACTTTAATTGCAGCATGCATCATATAAAAATATAGTGTACAACAACTATTATGACAATAAAATGAGGCCCAACCTTAATAAAAATGACTTATTCTTGTCTTCCACACCTCACCATGCCATGCTACCTTATTGCCATGTAAATTGCGCATCATTCATCATGGCATGATTGCTTGCTTGACGCATCTTATTCATATGCTTGTGCTCTATATTCATGTTGGCCTTGTTTGTTTGGTTTTTCTCGGATAGACACTGAGCAGGGGTTATATCAAGAGAACCAGGAGCACTACCCAGATCCGTCCCTCGCTTCAACTGAGTTGCCAGGCAAGCACCTCCCCATGCTTGCATACATACAGTACCTATTGCCTCTATCTTATTCTTGCACCATTGAGTCGCGATTGCATTAAATTGAATCCCAAGTATTGCATAGCCTTTACTTTAAACCCCACCAAGCTTGTTCCTCCATCCCATGAGCCATTACTACAGGAGTTGTTTGAGCCATGCGAGTCGTAGAACAGCATGTGTAGGGTATGTGAGAGTCTGATGGATAACGAGGTACCTAAACAACTTAACCTGAGTAGTAATGGGAGAACTAATGAAAGTGGCACCGGTGAGCAACATCTGCTATTTGGTTTTTCCTGCTCACTTGTGTCCCGTGAGACCCCGAGTACTTGATTCTTGTTCCAAGATTTATCGCGCTATCCACATCCGGGAGGTATATGGGACCCCCCTGAGCCAGAGCTTGATTCCGTCTTATTTCTTGGGGCCACAACTAGTTTCAGGATTTATTTACTATCCTGTACTTATGCCATGCTTTACTGTTTTATTTACGATTGTGTGAGGAGCACGCTGTACTTTTTTGGAAGCGGAGTGTTTTCGCGGTATCGACAGTCCCCGTTTGGGGATCTGCTGTCGCTTACAGCCATTGTCGCAAACCTTGAGTCCGTCTCGGAGCTTGCTTACTTTGTTGCGGGAAGACTCCAATGGGTGGCCCCCTGAAATAATTCTGACTCCTGTGATTGCTTTGTCGTGAAGGCCTCGTTGGGTTTTGATTTGGTTTTTCCGAGGTTGATCGAGTGTGTGTTGCTATTTGTGCACCCCTGCAGGGTAAAACTTTCTGAAAGCCGTGTCCGCGGTTATGGACGACTTGGAGCACAGTTTCTCGATCATAGACAAGCATAACTAAAGTACCGCCTTTAATTTGACTAAGTAATTGACTAGTAAATAGTGCAACATTCACGGAATGGTTAATAAAATTGCCAACGGATGGGGGGGTTGTTCGTCCGCTTCCTCGTCGGTAAGCGAGGAGGAGGATGGATCTGTGGAATTACCGTCATAACTGTCGTTATTAATTCACGGACATCCGTCTATCATTGGTTAGGCGGATGGTTAGCGTTTATCTGTAGAACTGTTAGGGTTCAACTTTCGCTGCAATTGCGTCACCACAGGTTGTGTCCCCTTTAGAGGCATTAAGACTTGCTGAGTACCCTTAGGGTCTCACACGATAATTATTGGTTCAGATGAACAGGTACCCTCGCAGGACGGATACTGGGTTGAAGAGGCTGATGATGTGGGCAACGACCATTCGGTGTAGAGATTCCGGGCACGGGGATCCGTGAGATCTGTGGTTGGGATGTGCTTATTTCTATGGCATCTTATGCCGATTTGCTTCTTATCCGTACTCGGACTTTGTTTGCCGCTTCCGCATGATACTCTGATGTGTGCTGTATGAGGAAGTATCCTAAAATATTAGATCTATCTAGGACATTTGAATCTTGCCGTATGGCGTTGCTATATATTTCCTTTCTTTATAGATGGTGTGGCTCTGATGTACTCTTGTATGGCGGCTTGCATACATACCCACTTGTGTATGTAGTTGATCCCTTCGCCTGCCGATTACGCCGCCCGTACAGGTCCCGATGAGATGGAAGTGGTTGGGACGGCCGAAAGGTCTACCCGTGAGTGGCTTTTAGGGCCCCACCGTACTATTTCAACCACTACCGCTCATCCAGGCTTCTATCTAGGAGCGTAATTCACCGAGGTAGTTACAATTGGTATCAGAGCCATCCCGACCTTCAGGGTTTCAGCCAAACGGTCGTTGTCAGTCTAGCAAATATTTTGGTAGTTATGTATATTAGGGAAAAATAAAACGCGAGAGTAGGAATGCTTCCACTTTTCTTCTTACCCACCCACCCATCCTTTTCTGGTAAGGAAGTGCAACGTTTTCAATCCTCTTCTCAAAGTTCAAACTAGGATTCACGTGTTCTGGGTTTCCGTAGTACCATAGGTTGTGCGTGTGTGTGTGTGTAATCCCTTGTCTATCTGTTGCATCCAAGTTGTTATCTTATCTGCCTTTGGTTATCAACTGTTGGTACAATCCATACCGACAGGCTTTTGTAAACCGACACAATCTGTCTCCTCTTTGTATCCGATGCTATCTTGTTTGGGGTGCTCGTTTCCGTAGTTACCAATCTTTAGGTTTCGTCGTAAGAAGAAGGGGTTAGGATATGTGTTCCACTTGTTCATGTGCGGAGTAATGATTTGAGTGCGGGATGGAGTCGCGACCATACCACTACTTTTATCATTCGCTTTTGTATATTGAATCGGTAGAGTCACTAATCTTGATTCGTTAAGTAATTTTGCGCATCTATTGGTATTCTAATGCCGAAATTTGTGGAAAATTTTTCTTTGATATATTTGTGTACCACACTCCTTTTCAGTCGTGTGCGATATGCTTAATATCTTTTAGGTGCTATGAACTTTGTTGATATTTTAATATCATCTCAGTAAATTGTATCCTTTAATCTTGGTTAATTCCATCTTGGTACTATTTTGGATTATTGTCATTCTCCATTATAGTACTGACTTGAGTTTTATATCAATGACAGGATGGCTCCACCACGCCGGACTGATGAGGACATACCTCCGGAACTGGGCTCCGCGCTGTCAAACATCGCTAATGCTTTGGCAGCTATGCAAGAGAACCAACAGCGCTTTGAGGAGAGTGTCAGAAGAAACGAGTTTGCTCCACTTCCTCCACCTCCCAAGCGTGGAGACATCAAGAGCTTCCTCAAATTCAACCCTCATCAGTTTGATGTTTCTGACCGACCTCTGGACGCGGATGATTGGCTGCGTGAGATCTCAAGGTTGCTCGAGACTGCTGATGTTCCGGAGCAGGAGTGGGTCAAGTGTGCTACTCACCTTCTCAAGGGAGATGCAGCTCTTTGGTGGGAGAACTACTTGAAGGCAAGCTGCACTGGTTTCCAGCCAACTTGGGAAAGGTTCACTGGAGCGTTCAAGGAGCAGTTTCTCTCAGAGATTGTAATGGAAAGGATGAAGGAGGCTTTTCTCAACCTGAAGCAAGGAAATGATAACATCAACACCTACATCAGGAACTTCATGAATCTGTCTCGTTATGGTGGTGATGAGGTATCTGATGACAAGAAGAAGCAGAAGAGGTTCAGGCAAGGGCTCAATGCATCGATCAAGTATGTGATTACTCATGCAAGGCCAGCATCTTTCCTGGAACTACAACACACATCTTTGCAATAGGAGGCAAGTCGACAAGTGTTAGAGGAGTCCAAGAAACATAACAGGGATGCATCAAGCTCTTCGGTTATGGCAGCTCCTTCTAAGCGGCGTGTCTGGGTTCCTAACACCCCACCGTTGCTCCCGGCTTCACCAAGACCTGCAAGTTACGCGTCAAGGCCACTAAACTCCATCACTGCGGCTCCCAGAGGCTACAACAACAACTACCCTGGAGCGCCTGGCGGAGTCCCTGGCTACTCTGCTCCACGTCCACCTAGTGCCTGCTTCACGTGTGGAGATCCTGGACATCTCAGCTGGAACTGTCCGATGAAGAACAAAGCTCTCCCTCAACCCCCGCCAAGATCTGCAACAAGCTCTCCTTCGGTTCGTGCACCACCACCTCGGGCTCTCAACATCAACACCAAGCCCGGGTCTGCAGTTGTTCGTGCCAACTGCGTCAACGCCTCTCAAGCTGAGCTCGCACCTGGAGTTGTGATGGGTATGCTTTCCGTTAACTCAGTCCCTGCACGAGTTTTGTTCGATTCTGGTGCATCGCATTCTTTTGTTTCTATCAAGTTTGCAAGTGAGAATGGGTTAGCGACGGATCCTCTTCTCAAGAAGTTAATGGTTCTTTCTCCTGGAGCAACAATGGCAGCTTCTAAGATCAGTCATGGCAATCAAGTCGAGATTGGTGGCTCTTCATTCTCGGCTTCTTTAATTGTTCTGGGCAATTCTGACATTGATGTCATCTTGGGCATGGATTGGTTGACAGCAAATGCAGCTGTGATTGATTGTGCTGAACGCTCAGTGTCTCTGAAGATTCCTGAAGGTCATATAGTCTTTTCTCCAAGTCTGACTCCTGCTGTCCAACTTTTCTCTTTGGCGGCTCTGAATGATGATGTTATGCAAGCTATTCAGAGTGTACCGGTGGTCTGTGAGTTCCCAGATGTCTTTCCTGAAGAGTTGCCAGGTATGCCTCCGGATCGTGAGGTTGAGTTTGTGATTGAGCTTGAACCTGGAACGGCTCCTATCTCCAAGCGGCCTTATAAAATGGGTCCTTCTGAGTTGGCTGAACTCAAACGACAACTTGATGAACAAGAGAAGTTGGGTTTCATTCAACACAGTACTTCTTCTTGGGGTAGCCCAACAATCTTTGTGAAGAAGCGTGACAGAACCGATAGACTATGTGTGGACTACCGGGCTCTCAATGCCAAAACCATCAAGAACAAATATCCTCTCCCACGGATAAATGATCTTTTTGATCAGCTAGCAGGAGCTGTGGTGTTCTCTAAGCTGGACTTGAGAAGTGGTTATCACCAAATCAAGATTCGCAAGGAAGATGTGCCCAAAACAGCTTTCACCACCCGCTATGGCCTGTATGAGTACACGGTTATGTCTTTCGGTCTCACCAACGCACCTGCTACCTTCTCGAGGCTGATGAACTCCGTTTTCATGGAGTACCTTGATAAGTTTGTCGTGGTCTATCTGGATCACATTCTGGTCTATTCCAAGTCTAAGGAAGAGCATGAAGAACACCTGCGGTGTGTCCTAAACAAGCTTCGTGAGAACCGCTTGTATGCAAAGTTCTCAAAGTGTGAGTTTTGGCTGCCTGAAGTAACCTATCTGGGTCATGTTATCTCTGCCAAGGGCATTGCAGTCAACCCGGAAACTGTGAAGACAATTGTTGAATGGCTTCCTCCTGTTAATGTCAAAGAAGTGCGGAGTTTCCTCGGTTTGGCTAGTTATTGCCGTCGCTTCGTTCAGAACTTCTCGAAGATAGCGAAGCCTCTTACCGATCTCCTCAAGAAAGGCAAGAAATATCTTTGGACTCCTGCCTGTCAAGCAAGTTGTGATACACTCAAAGAGAAGCTCACTTCCACACCAGTCTTGGTTCCTCCGGATACATCTAAGCCTTTCCAGATATTCTACGACGCCTCTTTGCAAGGATTGGGTGCGGTCCTTATGCAAGAGAAACAGGTGGTTGCTTATGCCTCTCGTCAGTTGAAGACGCATGAGATCAACTATCCCACACATGACCTCGAGCTAGCAGCAGTTGTCTTTGCTTTGAAGCTATGGAGGCACTACTTGCTTGGTAACCGTTGTGAGATCTTTTCGGACCACAAGAGTTTGAAGTATATCTTCACTCAGCCTGATCTCAACCTTCGGCAGAGGAGATGGATCGAAGCAATCAATGACTTTGATGTGACCATCAACTACACTCCGGGCAAAGCTAATGTCATGGCCGATGCTCTCAGCCGCAAAGCTTATGTCAACAACCTCATGATAGAAGAGCAGCAGCCTCTCTTGTGCGAGGAATTCCGTCAGCTCAACCTTGAAGTTGTGGAACAAGGGCATCTCCTGAACCTTCTGGCTACTCCTCTCTTGGAAGAAAAGATTCGCTCTCGTCAGCTTGGTGATCCGCACACCAGAAAGCTCATCTCTAAACTTGGGCTCCCGAAGTATGAGTCCTTCCACGTTGATGATCAAGGCACGCTCTTCTTTGAACACCGGATGTTTGTTCCAAACTACCCGGGTCTGAGAGACCAAGTTCTCAAGGAGGCACATGATTCGGTTCTTTCTATCCATCCTGGCAGCACAAAGATGTACATGGACTTGAAAACACAATACTGGTGGCCTGGGTTGAAACGGTATTGCGCCAAGTATGTCTCAGAATGTGATGTCTGCCGCAGAGTCAAGGCTGTCCATCAGAAACCATTCGGTCTTCTACAGCCATTGAAACCTCCGGAATGGAAATGGGAGAAAGTAGAGATGGACTTCATCACTGGGTTTCCTAGATCGCAGAAGGGCAACAATGCAATATTTGTTGTCATCGACAGGCTTTCTAAAGTGGCTCATTTCTTCCCAGTCAAAGAAACAATTTCTGGGATTCAGTTGGCTGAGCTCTATATCAACAGAATTGTCTCTCTGTATGGGGTTCCACTTGAAATCAGTTCAGACCGTGGGAGCATCTTCACCTCAAAGTTCTGGGAAAGTTTCCAAAAAGCTTTGGGAACAAAGTTGAACTTCAGCACTGCTTACCACCCTCAGTCGCAAGGACAAGTGGAGAGGATCAATCAGATTCTGGAGGATATGCTTCGTGCTTGCGTCATCTCTTTTGGCATGAAGTGGGAGGAATGCCTTCCATATGCTGAATTCTCCTACAACAACAGCTTCCAAAAGAGTCTGAAGATGGCACCATTCGAGGCTCTCTATGGTCGCAAGTGCAGAACTCCGATTGGTTGGTCAGGTGCAGGAGAAAGAATCTGGTTTGGCCCTGACATTGTAACCCAAGCAGAGGAGAAGGTGCATATCATTCTGGAGAACCTGAAGATTGCTCAGAGTCGTCAGAAGAGCAACTATGACAGGAAGCACACGGATATGGTATATGCCCCTGGTGATCTCGTGTACCTTCGTGTCACTCCCATGAGAGGAACACACCGCTTAGGTATCAAAGGAAAGTTGGCTCCTAGATACATCGGTCCTTTCAAGATTCATGGTAGAAGAGGAGAAGTTGCTTATGCCCTCGAGCTCCCGGAAAAACTCAAAGTCCATGATGTTTTCCACATCTCTCAGCTCAAGAAGTGCTTCAAAGATCCCGGCAGGACCGTGGATCATGAGCTAATCGATCTCCAAGAAGACCTGCCTTATCAAGAACACCCCACCAAAATCCTTGAGACCGTAGAACGAAGGACTCGCAACAAGTCCATCAAGTTCTGCAAGGTGCAGTGGTCACACCATTCCGTTGATGAAGCCACATGGGAGCGTGAAGATGAACTCCGTGCCAACCATCCTTCTCTCTTTGTGTCTTCTTCTTCTTCCTAGAATCTCGGGGCGAGATTCCTGTTTAGTGGGGGAGAGTTGTAGCATCCCAGTTGTCTAACACCTGTAATGCTACTTGTTCTAGTAAATAAAGGACCACTTCCAACATATAATTGTTGCATCATCACCATGTCATGCTCATGTCATCATGCCACCTTGCATTTGAGCATCATATAAAACCCCTTCTTATTTGGTTCTTATCTCATGTGCATTATTAATTGTAGTTGCCTCTTGATATTGTATTTGGTTCTTGATATATTGTTAAATGCCCAAGTTGAGTTGGGGGCATATCTCTTTTAACTCCACCACCTTTCTTTCACCACCTTATAATTCCACCATCCAATTAATATGAGCTTGGGCTTTTATTTGAGTTTATCTCTAGCTCATGTTGGTTGGTTGGATTCCAACCATAATCTTTTGCTTGGTCTTATTCCAATTTTGGAGATGCAAAATAATAATGCCATGAAATGACATTGTCTTCACAATTATCAGCAGGGCATTAAATATTCTGCATGGGCCATGCAAGTATCATCTTGTGCTTGTCTTTGGTTTTATTTGATTTTGGGTTGGATCATCTCTAGCTCTACATTTTCTTTTGTCTTTTGCCATGTTGTTCATGCTTAAACCCTAGCACCTCATCTCTCTCCCTATCCTTTCCTTGTCTTGATCTGGTGTGAGCTTAACTAGAGCAAGTATGATCTTGACAAGTACCACTCCAACTCTTTCTCTCTTTCTCTCTCCAAAACCCTAAGCTACCACAACCCTCTAAGCAAAAACCCTAAACCTACCCCATGCCTTAACCATCCTAGCTAAACACCATAAACCACACCTATTCTATCACAACCCAAAGTGCCTCTCCCCCTCTCCTCCCTAGCTAAAACCACCCCTAACCCCAACCTAGCATGGCCACATGATCACCATGATCCTATCTACCCTACCCTCACAACCAAGAGCACCCCTCACCTAACCCTAGCCCGAACCACCTATCCCCTCTTTTCTCTCCCTGCCTCGAGCTCCTCCCTGGCCCACCTGCAGTCCCCGGTCCCACCTGGCAGCCTGCCCAGCCCGCGCACGCCCTGCCCTGGTCGCCCATGCACGTGAGGTGCAAAGCGCCGGTCCCTCCCCCACGCAAGCATCTACCTGCCCCCTCCGTTCTTATCCCCCCCTCGCCTCTAGCATCCCCAGATCTCCCTCAGGCCTCTCTTCCTCCCCTGCCTTCCTTCTTCCTTCCCCCAGCGAGCCACCTCTCCTCCATGCTCGCTAAACCCTAAGGCCGGCCCTCCCTGCGTCCCTTCGCTCCAGAGCTCCCCGAGGCGCGCCAGGAGTACCAGGAGCGGCGTCGACTTCCTCTGCTTCGCCCTGACGCGTCGGAGCCCGCTGGACCTCGCCGGAGGAGCCCCGCCGCCGCCGTGCCCGTGACCGCCAGGACGCCATCTACCTGATGCCCCCTCGTCGATCGACGCGACCCCGAGCCCGCTAGCTGCACCGTACGGTCGCTGGTGAGCTCCTTACCCCCCTAGACATCGTCTCCCTCCCCCTCTCGCCGTGCATCGCCGCCGCTTTCCGTCGAGCGCTCTGCGCGCGCGCCGCGCGTCGTGTTCGGGCGACAGCAGCCGCGGTAGCAGTAGATCCGGCGATGTTCCACGCCCTGCCCCGTGCGCTACGGTCCTCCTCCACGCTAGTATCCTGAACCATTGTTGTAGGCCGTGGCTCCCTCTTCAGTTTTCGTTTTGGGGCCATGTCGTTTTGTTCAGCGATGGCGTCGCCAACGTCGATCAAACGACGGCCGTTCGCAGTCGCCGGCAGAGCGCTGCGCCGCTGCCGTCCGACAGTTTTTGACTTCTTGCGCTTAGGCCCTCGCGTTTTCTCCCGCCTAAACCCGCACTCCCTCGGCCCCATACGTCTGTCTCTGTGCAGTTTTGCAAATAGGTACCCGCTGTTTTGATCTAGCAACCCGCGGTCCCTCCAGCTGCGCCGCGTGGCACCCCCGGGCACGCCCGCTGTCACGTGGGCCTGCGAGGTCGATGGCCCCACCTGTCGGCCTCTAGGTCTAGCTCAACCCGCGGTGCAAAAACGTCGTCTGCGCGTGCGTCTGTCCAGTCAGCGCCGGTCCCCCTGGGCAGTGTCTGTGGCTAGCTTATCTTAGGTACGAAAAGTATTTCTGCATATCTGTTTAAATTCAAACATTTGTAAAACTAATTCAAAGTCAAATTTAATTCAGTTTTAAATAACTTTTCAATTGTAAATCCAAATGTAGCAAATGATATATGTTTTGAGATCAGAAAAATGTGAGGATTTCAAATATGCTATTTAAATTACCTTTTGGACTTCTAAAATTCCAAGTTTATTCAAATTATAACAAATGCCACTGGATTTTAATTAATTAATAACTTTTGATTTATAATTCCAAATTCAACAAATGATATGTCTAAAATGATCAGCTCGACGAGACCTTTCCGTTTATGCTATCCATGACTTTAATTGCAGCATGCATCATATAAAAATATAGTGTACAGCAACTATTATGACAATAAAATGAGGCCCAACCTTAATAAAAATGACTTATTCTTGTCTTCCACACCTCACCATGCCATGCTACCTTATTGCCATGTAAATTGCGCATCATTCATCATGGAATGATTGCTTGCTTGACGCATCTTATTCATATGCTTGTGCTCTATATTCATGTTGGCCTTGTTTGTTTGGTTTTTCTCGGATAGACACTGAGCAGGGGTTATATCAAGAGAACCAGGAGCACTACCCAGATCCGTCCCTCGCTTCAACTGAGTTGCCAGGCAAGCACCTCCCCATGCTTGCATACATACAGTACCTATTGCCTCTATCTTATTCTTGCACCATTGAGTCGCGATTGCATTAAATTGAATCCCAAGTATTGCATAGCCTTTACTTTAAACCCCACCAAGCTTGTTCCTCCATCCCATGAGCCATTACTACAGGAGTTGTTTGAGCCATGCGAGTCGTAGAACAGCATGTGTAGGGTATGTGAGAGTCTGATGGATAACGAGGTACCTAAACAACTTAACCTGAGTAGTAATGGGAGAACTAATGAAAGTGGCACCGGTGAGCAACATCTGCTATTTGGGTTTTCCTGCTCACTTGTGTCCCGTGAGACCCCGAGTACTTGATTCCTGTTCCAAGATTTATCGCGCTATCCACATCCGGGAGGTATATGGGACCCCCCTGAGCCAGAGCTTGATTCCGTCTTATTTCTTGGGGCCACAACTAGTTTGAGGATTTATTTACTATCCTGTACTTATGCCATGCTTTACTGTTTTATTTACGATTGTGTGAGGAGCACGCTGTACTGTTTTGGAAGCGGAGTGTTTTCGCGGTCTCGACAGTCCCCGTTTGGGGATCTGCTGTCGCTTACAGCCATTGTCGCAAACCTTGAGTCCGTCTCGGAGCTTGCTTACTTCGTTGCGGGAAGACTCCAAGGGGTGGCCCCCTGAAATAATTCTGACTCCTGTGATTGCTTTGTCGTGAAGGCCTCGTTGGGTTTTGATTTGGTTTTTCCGAGGTTGATAGAGTGTGTGTTGCTATTTGTGCACCCCTGCAGGGTAAAACTTTCTGAAAGCCGTGTCCGCGGTTATGGACGACTTGGAGCACAGTTTCTCGATCATAGACAAGCATAACTAAAGTATCGCCTTTAATTTGACTAAGTAATTGACTAGTAAATAGTGCAACATTCACGGAATGGTTAATAAAATTGCCAACGGATGGGGGGGGGTTGTTCGTCCGCTTCCTCGTCGGTAAGCGAGGAGGAGGATGGATCTGTGGAATTACCGTCATAACTGTCGTTATTAATTCACGGACATCCGTCTATCATTGGTTAGGCGGATGGTTAGCGTTTATCTGTAGAACTGTTAGGGTTCAACTTTCGCTGCAATTGCGTCACCCCAGGTTGTGTCCCCTTTAGAGGCATTAAGACTTGCTGAGTACCCTTAGGGTCTCACACGATAATTATTGGTTCAGATGAACAGGTACCCTCGCAGGACGGATACTGGGTTGAAGAGGCTGATGATGTGGGCAACGACCGTTCGGTGTAGAGATTCCGGGCACGGGGATCCGTGAGATCTGTGGTTGGGATGTGCTTATTTCTATGGCATCTTATGCCGATTTGCTTCTTATCCGTACTCGGACTTTGTTTGCCGCTTCCGCATGATACTCTGATGTGTGCTGTATGAGGAAGTATCCTAAAATATTAGATCTATCTAGGACATTTGAATCTTGCCGTATGGCGTTGCTATATATTTCCTTTCTTTATAGATGGTGTGGCTCTGATGTACTCTTGTATGGCGGCTTGCATACATACCCACTTGTGTATGTAGTTGATCCCTTCGCCTGCCGATTACGCCGCCCGTACAGGTCCCGATGAGATGGAAGTGGTTGGGACGGCCGAAAGGTCTACCCGTGAGTGGCTTTTAGGGCCCCATCGTACTATTTCAACCACTACCGCTCATCCAGGCTTGTATCTAGGAGCGTAATTCACCGAGGTAGTTACAGGTGTCTACGAAAATCTTCAACCTCGTCTATCGCGAGGCCACCATAGCTGCAAACCTCTAGGCCGCCCTACGCCAGCTTTTTCAAGACGATGTTGATGCCCGCCTCACCATGCTCCACACTGAGTTTCGAAACACCATCCAAGGCCGATCTACCCGTCGGCATCTATTGCCAATGCCTCAAGGCCATCTCCGATGAGCTTCAGGACCTTGGTGATTCCGTGGACGATCAGCAGCTCATCAACACGCTCCTCATCGGGCTCGGCGAAAAATTTGAGAAGCAAGCATCATTTATGGCCATGATGCGCTCCCGTCCCACCTTCGTCGAGGTGCAGTCTATTATTCAATGGGCAGATCGTGCTCAAGCAAACAAATATGCCCGCCCACAGGTCTTCGCTGCCTCACCTCAGCCACCGGCACCTGCTCCACCGATCCCTCCTCCATCATCGGCCTCGGCTCCTCCAGGATGGCGTCCAAGCCCCAATTACAGGGGCAACAACCCCATGTACCAACCTCCACCGCCTCGGCCTGCAACCCTGTTGGCCCCTCCGATCAGCGCATCTACACCAACTATGGCACCACCAGCAGCAGCACCAACATGGCGACCTCCTCATGATCCGTGGATGGGCCTCGTCCAGTCCTGGTCTATGTCGTGGACTGCACCCTCTCCTGCCGCTCCCCGGCCTACTCCGGCGTGTGGCAATCGGGTATGCGTACCCACACCGGCACCCCTGGACTCGGCGTCCATCATCCCGCTCAGGCCTACTACACCGCTCCAAGTCCTGCCCCACATGTTGTTGCCCCGCCAATCCAATATGATGCACCGATGCCGACTCCACATTAACATGCCGATCCAGGAGCCTACTACCCGCCGATGCAGTACCCCATGTATGCGACACCACCATCTACGCCAGCACCTGCACCACCGACAGCACCGTCACCTGCCAATGCTCCGAGCTAGGATCAAGTTGCGTTTCTCCGGGCCATGAATAATTTTGCTACACAAGGTAACATAGGTACTGCTTGGATATTTGATTCCGGTGCATCTAGTCATATGTCTGATGACCCACAAGTATAGGGGATCGCAACAGTCTTCGAGGGTAGTATTACCCAATTTATTGATTCGACACAAGGGGAGCCAAAGAATACTTGCAAGCCTTAACAACCGAGTTATCAATTCAGCTGCACCTGGAAATAGTTCTTGCTCACAGAAGTTTAGCAATAGCAACAGTTTGTAGTAGCAATAGCAAAGCAACATCAGCAGTAAAACAAGAACAACAGTAACAGTAGCAGCAAACAATATGATATGAGCGCGGTAGGCATAGGGATGGATGGACGGGCATTGCATAGACGAGTCTAAACATGTAACTTCAAGATCTAGGGAAATTGCAGGTAAATAAGAATAAGCACCCAAGTACTAAACAATCATAGGCATATGCTCCATAAATAGTCATGTGTGCCAGCCCGTTGCAACGGGGCCTCAAGGGAACTACTGGAAATTAAGATGCTCCTTTTAATAGAGCACCAGAGCAAAGCATTAACACTCCATGAACACATGTGGTCCTCACATCACAGCCATCCCCTCCGGTTGTCCCAATTTCTATCACTTCAGGGCCTTTGGATCCGGACAATGATATGTGTACACAACTTGCAGATAAGATCACAAACAATACTATCATAATAATTCAATAATAAGTTCAGATCTGAGATCATGGCACTCGGGCCGTAGTGACAAGCATTAAGCACACCAAGTTGCAACAAAGTCAAATAGCACTAATAGAGATACTATGCACCATGCCCTAACAATCTTATTCGATTACATGATAGAACTCACCCAATCCCTACCATCCCCATAGCCTATAGCGGGGGATTACTCACTCATGGATGAGGGAAACATTGATGGTTGATGGAGAGGCATTGGTGATGACGATGTCGATGATCCTCCCCAAATTCCCCGTCCCGGCAGGGTGCCAGAACGAAGTTTTTGGTTCCGAATCACAGCTTCTGGTGGTGGCGGCGCAGCGGAACTCTTTTTGGAAAAACGACGAACCCCCCTTGAGTTTTTAGGTCAGAAGGCATCTTATAGGCGAAGGGAGAGGCCAAGGGGGTGCCTGGGCTGGCCACACCCCTCCCAGGTGCGGGGTGGGCCCACCCACGCGACAGGGGGTGTGGGCCACCTAGGGCTCCCCTCCGTCTCGTATTCTGGCTTCGTGGATCTTCTGGTGAATAGGATTTTGGCATATTTTCCAGGATTTTTCCTGATAGTTGATTTTCTGCACAAAAACTAGACACCAAGGTAATTCTACTGAAAACAGCGTCAGTCCGTGTTAATTGTATCCAAATCACACAAGTTTAGAGGAGAAACAATAGCAAAAGTGTTAGTTTTGGACGTATCAACTCCCCCCAATCTTAGCTTATTGCTTATCCTCAAGCAGTTCAGTTGAAAACTGAGTGCGATAAAAGAACTTTCACGAACACATTTGCTTCATATGATGTATATATTCTCAGCATAGGAGTAGACACTTAACCCATTCATAATAAGAAGTATGCAACTAAGTCTACTCAATAGTCATTGCAAGCTATGAAGAGAAACCAACTCAATAATAATAAGTAGCATGAGACATAAACATAAGCAACATTGCAATGCTCATAAAAAGGTATGATAGAGTGGTATCTCGCTTGCCTTTTGTTTGTAGAGCACAATATAAATGCCAAGGCACCTATGAAGTTCAAGTGAAGACTAGAAGTAAAGATATCAGAGATACAAGCATCAAAGTCATGACATAATTAACCAAGTTTTGAGACAAACACAAGAATGACAACTATGCTCTCAAGAAGGTACTCATAGAATAAGTGGTGACTCAACAAGGAAGTGAAAAGGGTTTTGAAAAGTTTGAAAGGGTTCCAAATGCTGAAAGTAAGGTACTCACTAGCTTTGAGCTCTCATTTCCCCTATCATAGGCATCTTTATGTGGTTAATGGAGTTATATGAGTTATATAATGGAGTTATATGAGTTATATGAGTTATATAACTCATATAAACTGAAAGTATGCAACACAAGTGAGGTCCAATATGAGTTATATGCTTGACAGACCATAAACTGGAAATCCAATGTCCCTGTAGTACGAGGGGCGCTTGTAACATCCTAGCATTTAGGAACAAACGAAGGGTAGATTTAGTAAATTGTACATTTGCATGCATTCATCTGCAAAAATGTGGGTAAATTTTTCGCCAAATAAAAACTTAAAGTGATCAAAGTTTCTTTCACTCTTTAAGTTTAGGAATAGCCTTGGAGAATGATCGTTATAAACTTTGACATGATCTTTATGAATTATTGTGTTTTGGGGAAAGGAATTTGAATTCAAACATAAGATTTGAAATTATATTGTAAAATAATAGAGTTATGATTTAGTAATATTATTTAATCAAGAAACAATATATAGTAAACAGAAACTCTAAGTAAGAATGGTAATCAAGCAAATGAATATTTATTCATTTATTCATTTCAATAATAAGTTACAAAAAGTAACTCATAAACTCAATAAAGAATCTTTACAGTAATAAAATTACAAAAAAGAAGAAGGATATTTAGATATTCAGAACTATTACACATTTCTTACAATGAATAAAATGAAGATTACAAAGGATCTATTCTATCTAAAATTAAACCTATTCTAATCTTGAATCTTCAAATCTTGTACCTGCAAAACAAAGAAATAACAAAATAAAACAAAATAAAGGTTAAGTTATTAATTTTACTCTCAGTAGAGAGCAATGAGTTGCACTGCTCAATTTTACATCATTGAGTAAATCTAAAAGGGGCAAGTTTCACCAATATGAAAGAATCAAATCTTTCATAACAATTAAGCCATAAGCCAAATGATCTGAATCAGTAAAAGGGGCAAGTTTCACCAGGCAGGTTAAAGGTAACCAGGTAAAAGGGTAGGACACCTCATTGAGCATATCCACAACTATGCAGTAGGCATACAAGCAGCTCAGTCACCAAAATGCATGGATGTGCTGTCGACACAGCCACAACTGCCTCCACAAGTAAAACATCCAAACACAGCCGTGGGAAAGCACAAGTGCACCACTCCATTGCTCACACCACACCAGAACCAGCAGCTTATCCATATCCCAGCAACAACCAGCAAGCAAAATTCCACACCTGATCAACCCAAATACCACCAGATGGTGACATAAGGAGGGGGAAGAATCAGGTGGACAACAAGTCCAAGCCACATGAGCTAGGAGGAGCAGGCTAGATCAAGGCCAAGCACAGGGAAACCAGGGAAACAAGAATAGCATCAGGAGGTGAAGGACAAGATCCAACCATCAACCCAACATCACAACAAACTACTACCATCATCAGTTTGTGGTGGGTGTCATGAACCACCACATGATTTATTCATCTTATCCACATAGGATCATGTGTTGTTTCATCAAACAACCTCTCAATGATCACCCTGGTGGGGTGAATCTATCCTAGAGGTTTTAAATTTAAAGAACAGAATTAAACTCTAGTAAAAACACCAAGTTCTCAGACCAGCCTCATAGAATTGGTGATATCAAAGGAAAATTTTGCAATCTATCATTTGTTCTTACAAGATCAGGGCACATCTCCCAGAAGGAGTAGCACCTCAAATCTTATAATTTACAAACAAATCCATTACTTAACCAACTAGGACCCTAGATCCTTAGACCAGCATCATAGTCTTGATTAAACAATAAACTTTCCAACTTATTAATCAACATCTATCAAGTTCCAGTAATGACCATAGGTGAAGCTAGCAACAAGATCTACTTGTGTTCCATTCTAAGAAGGTTTCACAAGAACTGAACTTACTAATAAAATCACCAAATAGTCCAATTCTTATAAAGCAACTAGAAAATCATTTCCCTGAGACCAAGCTCAGAGATCATACCATATATATATTTATTTATTTATTTTCATAGAATCATCAAACTCTGTTGAATAAAGATTTAGACTATGAATAAACAGGCAAGTCACAAACACTAATCTAGTGAATCATCACTAACAGTGATACTGTCAGTATCAAGATACTGACAGAAGATGAACATATCAATTTACAACATCATCAATATCAGATTACCATAGCATCAGATCAACCACATCATCATATCATCTAAGGATGACAAGAATCACTAAGGACAGAGAACACAATCCTCACTAAGCATCAATATCAGACCATGTCATCATCTCATAAGAACCAGAGATGAACCCTAGTGTCAGTACAAACATAGAATAGAGATTGGCCACTAGACACACCGTGGAACTCTAAATAACTAGATACACTAGAGTCCACAGGAGCACCACTCACCAGAGGTCCTCGCTGAAGAAACAAAGAGGAAACAGAGGAGCTGACGAGCTCGTGGCGGCACAGGGAGCACCCCAGAGGGCGATGCAACCCGCACTAGCCACGGCGACGGCACAGCAGCACACGAACATCGCACACCACCATAGGAGGATCGGCGACGACGATGGTAGCACCCAATCCCAAACCCTAGGGTTCGGGAACGGGGCGATCCTGGCCATAGGAGGGCTCCGAAATAAAATCGAAGTGGAGGAGATGGAAAAGTGTAGTCGACAACCTCATCCTACACCATGGCAGTGGCTAGGGAGGGCCACGGCGGCGGCGCTAGCACCACACGGGGTTGAGGAGGAGAGGAGATGAGGACGAGAGAGCGAGAGAGAGAGAGACCGTTGGAATGGGCCGATAGGGCCAGAACCCCTTCGGGGTGTCCTTTTGGTCCAGGCCACTTGGGCCAAATCAGCCCAATAAGCCCAATTGAATCAGCCCAAAGACTTAAAAGAAGTTTTAAATGATTAATAAAAGACCAAAATACCCCTACACTTAAATAAATTCTAGAAAATAAAATAAAAATCCAAAAATTATAAATAAAATATTTTTGGATTCATAATAATCCAATCTATTTAATGAAATTAAGAAATAAATATTTATAGATATAATGTTTGGTCAAGAATTTTATAATATATATTCCTTATGGAATTTTATAAAATTAAATAAAGAAGATAAAAATAAATAAAAAATCACTTTTATTATATATTAATA
Organism: Avena atlantica; assembly: GCA_910589765.1. Classification (NCBI taxonomy): domain Eukaryota; kingdom Viridiplantae; phylum Streptophyta; class Magnoliopsida; order Poales; family Poaceae; genus Avena; species Avena atlantica. The sequence goes on from OU342737.1 coordinate 45,165,503, forward strand.
TTTTAGTATTTTAGAAAAATACTAAATAAATGCTTAGAGTTATGAAAATAAATTCTTTTATTTAAATGATAATTCTTAAAAGACTAAATAAATTAATAAATATAAAAATTTATATTTTAGTAAATAAATGAATATGATATTCAATAAATATTAAAGATTATTCTTTACAATAGAATCCTTTATTCTTAAAGGAATTCTTCTAACTAAGATGATGGGTAAAACACACAAAGAAAATCAATGATAAATAATACATTGCATTACTATGCATGTTCATTTTTGCCTCTTTAAATATTGTCCTTACCGGACAATAATGATGTTTTGTAGACATAGAAGCTCAAGGTCCAGTGCAAGCATCCGACCACACTACCTTGCAATCAAAAGGCAAGTTCATCACTTACTCATGTTATTTGAAGAGTCTTTATCAAAGTATTTGCAAATTGTGTGTTATCATCTATGTTCCAAGGAAAGAAAATATTATTTTCTCAAATAAATAAATTGTTGATATCATCCCTGTTCCGGGAAGGAGCTACGAACACGGCAGGAAAGGAACTCCATGAAAGTTCTGTTCAACCTGTGAAGGCTGATGGTCATAGATCTTCATAATAAAATAAATCCTTAAAGAAAGATTTACGAAAACTGCATAGTGCCAATGACTTATAGTCCAAGGTGGTAGATAGAGCATCAAACTTCCCACCTTGCATATAATGAACTTGCAGGGTAACGATGTTACTCACCTTTTCCTTTTATCCCCTGCTTTGACTCTGAGGATCCCGAAGAAACCCCAAGGTATGCAGTTGAGAGTCAAGAGGAGGTATTCTACGAAGAGCCCAATATGTACGGTGTCATGGAAGGAGTGGACTATGATGTCATCTACGGAGGAGAGCACCAGGAGTCAGAATAATTACCATAGTACTAGAAGCCAGTTGAGCCGAGCAACATAAACAATATATAGCAATAAGCTGTTGAGCTCAGTTTGGAGTTTAAGTCGTCACTTTAAATATTTCACTGAAACACTTTATATTTTGGTTTGTAAGTTGAATCTTTTGAAGTCTTGAACTTTTGGTATTGTAATAATAATGTGTGTATGTTTGTAACATGGACCCGCAATGTTTCTATTGTACCACTCTGAGGGATGTGATATTTGCGGAACAGTGTTCTATGGATATCATCAACGACTATAGTATACTACACATGCAGTGGTATGCTGGGTCACCACACCGCTCCTCATGATACTCAACTTTAGTTACCCGTAAGTTCTTGTCATTGTAAATACATGTGTATCATAGAGAACCGCCAATGGGGTACCCCTTGCACATGATATAGGATCTATCCCATAATCAAAATGACAAGGCAAGCAGACAATGAGCATCTTAGCGATCTTTTTATTTGCTATTTGCATAGGTTTTTATTGAGGATGCTTCACAGATGCTCATTATGGTAATGCTGCAAGTTTCCACCATGATTAGGCATGGCTTAGGCTAGCGGCCCAGGCGTTTCTCTAACACATATATATAACTCCATGAACTCACAAGCTCCCCGTTTATTTCACATCGACGACATCCATAAACAAAAGAGCATGGTATCAACTGGATATATATCCATAAGTGTTGAAACGTCCCTCGTGACAGCACAGTTCTGCTAACTCCCAGCCTATAATTTGCAAGCATATAACTTTCATGGATAGTCACAATGGTTCAGGTTTATTAAGAGCAAGGAATAAAGTGTACCATCAAGTTCGTGAGAGCTTTACTAACTAATTTTGTCAAAACAGACAAACATTTTATTTGGAAGAAAACAAGGCATAGTGAATATGCATGGAATAGCATATGATGCTAATAGGTAGGTATGGTGGACACTATTGGCAATATTGGTTTTGGGGAGTTGGATGCATAAGTAGAGCTCATACTCGGTGCAAGTGAAGGCTAGAAATAGAGAGGGAGCAACAAACGAGAGAGCAATAATTGTCATAATCATGCTTGCAACAAAATAGGACTAATTATGGCATGAAAGTATTACAAGAACTCTGAGGCAAAATAAATCATCGAGGCTTACTGACTATTGTTTAGTCATATGCATGCGTGAGCATGTGACAAGTCGATTCACATGAAACATTCAGAGGAGGATACCACAATATCATACCAAGTTATGAATAAAACAATACAAGAAAACATTCATATGACATGCTACAAAATATTAGCAAGCTGGAGATAATCATAAGAAAGCAAGAACTACTAAGCATCCATTAATAACATACACCTAACATGAACAGACTAAGCATGCTCACAATGATGAGTATATGTACAAAAATGAAAACAAATAGAGTTTGTTACCAGCCTCTTACCACACCTCAAGTTGTCTTAATCTTCATTATTGCCCTTCACTTGTGTGACTTGAATAATAACATGAAACCAAACTTCACTAAGGATGGCTGAACCCTGCAAAGAACTCACAAAATCAAAAAAGAAGAACAAATATTTTTGGTGTTTTCGATTTTTTGAAACAAGCAAACAAAGCAAAATATTTTTGAGTTTTTTCTTTAAGGAAAACCAAAGATAAAAAGAAAAGAAAAAAACCAAGAGAAACAACGAAAATATTTTTGGTATTTTTGTGTTTTGGGAAATCAGGAACAAAAACCAAAAAAGAAAGCGAAACAATGGATATACAAAGAACCGACGAAACATGATATATAGATGAGTGTGATGTCGATATACCTCCCCACAAGCTTAGGCTTTTATCCTAAGTGGGGCTCAATAGCGCAGGTAGTAACCCCAAGCTGGTGGGTCATCATAGGAATGATCATAGTCAGGCGCTTGCGATGAAGAAGAAGACGCGCCCCAATCATAGGAGGGCTGCTAGTATGAAGACTCTCCCAAGTTGGAGGGCTGAAACGAATCATCTTCGGCATCCAGTCCAACATTCTCCTCTTTCTGGGAGAGCTCTACAACGTATGTGTCAAACTCCTCCTCTGTGAGCGACCATCCTTGCCTGTTATCAAAATTAAACAAAGAAGGTGCAGGAAAATAAACTATTTTCTGAGTTCTACCCCCTCTCCAACCACGCTTGACAAAGGATAATTCATACGATAAACTTCTCATAGTAGACCCTAAGGAAACAAAATTATGCTGAACCATGGAATCAAGATCAAGCCTCTCTATTGGGAATCGATTATCTGAATGGTGAGGCTCTAAACCATGGAAATCTAGCAACCTAGCAGCGATGAGACCTCCACAAATTCCACCCTTCTCGCGGTTAGTGGTAAGACGGTAAGCTATCAAAGCACCCAGGTTATAAGATCTATCCCTAATCAAAGCAGCAGCTGAGATAAAAGCTAGATCAAAAGAAGATAACTTTCTGGCAATCTTTCTAGCAAGAACACGCTTGGTAATGAAATGGGCAAAATATCTAATGGATGGGAACTGAATGTTCCGAATTTTACCACTTTCCTTCGAGAAGTCGAAACCTTAGCAAATTTCAGCATATAAATCCATAAGTGACTTAGGCCACTCCTTGATCTTCTCACATGATCCCTAATGAGGTACTGTAATTGCTACACAGAAGTCAGCAAAAGGCAGGTCGACAGCTAGATTGTATATTTTATAATGGACCATGGGATTAGATGAATGCCAAGTAAATCGGAAGTCCTGCACCATAGCCATGGTTAGCTTAACATATTGAAAAGGTTCACCTTCAACAAAGTGTTCCAACCCTGCATTGGTAATCATAGTCTGGAAATCTTGGAAGATCCCCGCGGCTCTCATAAATTCAGGGCATGGATAAATAGAAGGGAAGACTCCTTCCTCATTATGGACTTTCATTGGCTCAAGTACCATCAAATCATATTGATTCAGTGGGTATGCACTCATCTTCCTTTCTGAAATTTTTAGACAAACATCAAACCAAGTGATTTCAAGTTGGTAAATGATGAGAAGCTACTATAGGAACTTGCTAGAGGGCTACACATGCATCAAAATATAATCTCTAAGCATATAACAAGCATACAAGCTCACACAACCTGTCACCTATAGCAGCAAAATACTCAAGATACAATCTACCAATCACAAATCTAATTGGACAAGTGGAGGAGGCACATACCATGGAGCAATTCCTCCAAAAATCATCAGCAAAGATGGGCTGAGCAAGGAGATCGAAATTCGCGAGCAAGAAAAGCAGGAACTCGAGCTTGAGAAAGTTTTCCGGTGTTTTTCGGGAGAGAGAAATAAGATGGATGGGAGCAGGCACTTTGGAGGGCCACAAGTGGGCCACACCCCAACCAGGCGCCAGCTGGGGGATGGCCGCACCACCAAGGGGTGTGCTGGCTTGGGTTGGCCCCCTGGGTCACTCCAGGTGTCCCTCTGCCCCTTTTTCGAGGAAACATTATTTTTAATTTTCTGGGATTTTTCGGGAAACTTTATTTTTGGCCAATTTTCAGGGTATGAAAATTGATTTTCTCACAGAAAAGATTTTTTTAGAAGAAGCAAAAGCAAACAAAAACCAAACTACAGAAGTTCTAAGACACTCTAACAAGCAAACAACTAACAAAACCAAAGCTAACAAGAGAAAAGGCAAAGACTAGGAAGGAGAAAAGTAAAAGTAAACAAGTATAACCATAGTGAAAGCATCATTTTGTTCATTAAAATCCTTTTGTTAACAAGGTTGATCAAGTCTTGTTACCAAAACAATCTTATATGAAACAAAACTTTGCATTCCACAATGTGATTATGTTACCTCAAATTTGATAGCAATGGTCCCAATCATAATAGTTTCAAAATTTTCTTGTGGAATGGGACAATATATTTCTCCAACCTTGATGCTCTCAATATTTTCAATGGAATTCAGGCAATATCTCTTAGAAACCTTCTTGGGGAAATAGACAGTATGCTCTTTTTCATTAATATTAAATGTTACTTTTCCTTGATTACAATTGATGACAGCACCTGTAGTATTAAGAAAAGGTCTCCCAAGAATAATAGACATATTATCATCTTCAGGCATTTCAAGCACAACAAAATCGGTTAAAACCAAGCAATTATGATCCACATGAACAGGAACATCCTCACATTTACCAATAGGAATAGTAGTTGACTTATCAGCCATTTGCAAAGATATATCAGTTGGTATCAACTTTTCTAGCTAGAGTCTCTTGTAGAGAGAAAAATGCATAACACTAACTCTAGCTCCCAAATCACATAAAGCAGTTCTAACATAATTGTTCTTAATAGAGCAAGGAATAGTTGGTATACCTGGATCACCAAGTTTCTTTGGAACCTTACCATTGAAGGAATAATTAGTAAGCAGAGTAGAAATTTCATCATTAGGAATCTTCCTTTTATTAGAGACAATATCCTTCATATACTTTGAATAAGGAGGCAACTTAATAGCATCAGTCAATGGAATTTGTAAAAATAAAGGCTTCATCCCCTCACAAAACTTGTTGTAGTGTTCTTCCTCCTTTGACTTGTGTTTCTTACCTGGAAAAGGCATAGGTTTCTGCACCCAAGGTTCTCTCTCACTACCATGTTTCTTAGCAATAAAATCTTCCTTCATGTACCTGGTGTTCTTAGTTTGCTTCTCAGGTTCTTCCTCAACTTCCTCCTTATCAGGAGCATCATTTTTATCATTACCACTCTCAGTTTCAGCACCAGAGACAGATATACTATTAGGATCTATAGCAGGTTCAAGTGGTTCCTCAACTATTTTATGTTTTTTTCTTTCTCTTACGAGGACTACCACTACTTTCACCTTGTTGAGAATCCTGCTCAATTCTTTTAGGCTGTCCTTCAGGATATAAAGGATCTTAAGTAGCTATACCACTCCTAGTTCTAATTCCATAAGCATGTTAATTTCCTGAGGCATTAACTAGCATATCTTTTTGTACCTTAGCAAGTTGACCAATTTGGTTTTGAACCATTTGAAAGTGTTTACAAAGCATTTTAATATCATTAGAAGTTCTTTCCACAATATCTTTCAACTCATTGATAGCTCTAGAGTTTTCCAATAAATGATTCTGAACTTGTTTATTAAAATTACCTTGTTTAACAATAAAATGTCAAGTGATGACCCACAAGTATAGGGGGTGTATCATAGTACTTTGGATAAATAGGAGTGTCAATCCCAACGAGGAGCAGAAGGTGTTGACTAGTGGTATGGAGCAGGAAATCTCTGTAAATACTTAGCAAACAGATTTTTAGGGGGTTTTCTAATAAAGAAAAGAAACAAAGTGCAAGTAATAAAGACAACAGACAACTTCAGCAAGTGGCCCAATCCTTTCTTAGCAAAGGACAAGCCGGTGGAAATACTTATAAGGACCAAACGTTCTCGAGGACACATGGGAATTCTGTCAAGTGCTTTTGCTTCAAATAGCTGAGTACTCTTCTTTGGTGTTGTAAGTGTTGTGTGGGTGAGCCTGAGCTAATGTACCGACCTTACTTGGACTAAAACATACTTGTGATTAAACCCCCTGCAAGCATCCGCAACTACAGGAAAGCAATTAAGATATAAACCTAAACACAACCTTAAACTCTGATATCCTACACTCCCTTGTGCAAAGGTGTCCTAATGGGGGTTCAGGTTTCTGTCACTCCGGCAACCCCACGATTAGTATCCAAATACACAATGCATTCCCCTAGGCCCATAAATGGTGAAGTATCATGTAGTCGACATTCACAGGACACCACTAGAAGAATAACACCATAACTTAAATTATAAACTATTGAATAATATCTCAACACAAATCCACTACTAACAACATGACTTCTTCCATGTCCTCAAGAACTAAACGAACTACTCACAAGACATCATATGGATCAAGATCAAAGATGATATGGTGATGGATAACAATCTGAACATAAACAATAATCCAATGGTTCCACTCACAAGCATCAACTACAATAGTTATGAACACCGGGAAAGTTTCCCTAAGAACTATGCAAGTATTCAACACGATTGTTACATCGGGATGGAGTGGTGATGATGGTGCTGGTGGAGATGATGGTGTGGATGATGATGATCCCGATGAAGTCTAGCTTGATGATGGTGTTGATGGCAACGATCTCCCCTCTCCGGGAAGGAATTTCCCTGGCAAAAATCTGTCTGCCGGAGAGCTATTTCTCTCTCGGTGTTTTCCGCCCCGCAGAGGCGGCGGAAATCTTTCTGTGGTCGCTCCTTGGTATTAGGGTTCCGAGAGGAAGATATAGGCGAGAGGGCGGAGTCGAAGGCCGGCCAAGTGGGCCACACCTGCCCTAGGCGCAGCCCAGGGTGGACCCGCGCCTAGGGGGGTGTGGGCCCCCTCTAGCCTAGATACGCCTCCCCTGCTGGCTTCCTTCGTCTTCTGGGAAAATATAATTTTTCAATATTTTTCTGGTATATTTCTAATCTTCACGAAATTGCATCAAAACACCTCTTTTTCCATTAGAAACCTGACTCCGACAGTCCATCCTCCAAGAATCATCCAGCATGCAAAAACAGAGGAAAAGACATAAATAACACCTCATAATAATAAACATATCAATGAATATAGGCAAATTATGATATAGAGTGGTGATGCAAATTGGACGTATCATCAAGTTCCTCTAGACATTGATCAGGAGGCTTACCATAGGGAATATCACCTTCATCAAACTGGAGAGAGTGTACCTCAATAGTAGACGAGTGGAGAGTTGGCTTACATAATTCTTCTATAGGAGGTAGATTCTTCACATCTTCAGCTCTAATACCTTTCTCCTTTAAATATTTCTTAGCTTCCTTCATCACTTTATCATTTAATGCAATAACTCCCCTCTTCTTTGGTGTTGGTATTGAATCTGGTTAACGCACAACTGGTTCAGGAGTAATAGGCTCAGGTGTGTTTAGCTCAGTTGAAGTCCAATCATCATAATTCTTGCTTATTTTAGCCATTAATTCTTCAACATCTGTAGGAGTTCTTTTCCTAAAAACATAATCAGAAAAACTATCTAGGTATGTCCTAGAATAATCAGTTAGTCCATTATAATAAATATCAAGAAGCTCATTTTTAGGTAATGGACATCCAGGATGTGCATGAATCAAGGCAAAAAACCTTGTCCATGACTCAGAGAATTTCTCTTCTTCTCCCTATTTAAAATCAAAAAGTCTCTGCAAAGCAGCATGTCTAGCACTGGGAGGAAAATATTTCTGGAAGAAAGAAGCAATCAAGCAATCAGGGCTATCAATGGAACCAGAAGGTAATCTATTAATCCAATCCTTAGCTTCTCCTTTTAGTGAAAAATGGAAGATCTTATTAACAAAGTACTTACGCATCTTAAAATCATCAGATAATAAAGCACTCATAGTGGAAAGCTCATTCATATGAGCTACAACACTCTCATTTTTAGTCCCACAAAAAGGTCCTTTCTCAACAATGTCTAAATATGATAAATCAAGAGAGAATCATAATCTTTATCTTTTATATCTATGGGAGAGGTGGCAAACTTAGGATCAGAGGACAGTTTAGGAATAATGGTACGTCTTTCAAGGAGACTCTTAATAGCACTAGCACCATGTGTGTTTTGGAACTCTTCAACAAATTCATCAGTAAACTCAATGTAGCCATCATTAATATCATAACTCTCTCTAGACTCAGGTGAGCTAATAGGTGTAACAGTGTCTTCACTAGGAGTTTCAGTATTTCATAGACCAGCCATAGTAGCATCTAGGAAAGGACCTAATGAACCACTCGCATCAAGCACAGTAGAAGTAACATCATGAGTATCAAAAGCAGTTTTAGATTCAGCAGTAGTAGCAGTGTGTGTAGCATGAGTATGTGGTGGTGGAGTAACAAGCTTACTTATATGAGAGTGTTTAGGACTGTACCTCTTCTTGTAGTTGATAGTAGCAGTATTTCCTAGACGGTGAATCAAGAGCAGCAGAGGTGTTTAGGACTGTACCTCTTCTTGTAGTGGATGGTAAAATAGGAAACTTTCCATAACGAGACTTCCCCATGATGAAAGGAGTAGCAGTGAACAATAATAGATCCAAGTGAACTTACAAAATAAAGCTATGCTCCCCGGCAATGGCGCCAGAAAATAGTCTTGATGACCCACAAGTATAGGGGATCGCAAGAGTCTTCGAGGGTAGTATTACCCAATTTATTGATTCGACACAAGGGGAGCCAAAGGATACTTGCAAGCCTTAACAACCGAGTTGTCAATTCAGCTGCACCTAGAAATAGTTCTTGCTCACAGAAGTTTATCAATAGCAACAGTTTGTAGTAGCAATAGCAACAGTAAAACAAGAGCAACATTAACAGTAGCAACAAACAGTAGGATATGAGCGCGGTAGGCATAGGGATGGATGGACGGGCGTTGCATGGACGAGTCTAAACATGTAACTTCAAGATCTAGGGAAATTGCAGATAAATAAGAATAAGCACCCAAGTACTAAAAAATCATAGGCATGTGCTCCATAAATAGTCATGCGTGCTTGTAATGAGAACTTGCACAACATCTTTAGTCCCGCCAGCCCGTTGCAGCGGGGCCTCAAGGAAACTACTAGCAATTAAGGTGCTCCTTTTAATAGAGCACCGGAGCAAAGCATTAACACTCCATGAACACATGTGATCCGCACATCACAGCCATCCCCTCCGGTTGTCCCAATTTATGTCACTTCGGGGCCTTTGGATCCGGACAATGATGTGTACACAACTTGCAGATAAGATCACAAACAATACTATCATAATGATTCAATAATAAATTCAAATCTGAGATCATGGCACTCGGGCCCTAGTGACAAGCATTAAGCACAACAAGTTGCAACAAAGTCAAATAACACTAATAGAGATACTAGGCACCATGCCCTAACAATCTTATTCAATTATATGATAGAACTCATCCAATCCCTACCATCCCCATAGCCTACAATGGGGAATTACTCACTCATGGATGAGGGAAACATTGATGGTTGATGGAGAGGAGTTGGTGATGACGATGGCGATGATCCTCCCCAAATTCCCCATCCCGGCAGGGTGCCAGAATAGAGTTTCTGGTCCCGAATCGCGGCTTCTGGTGGTGGCGGCGCATTGGAACTCTTTCTGGAAAAATGATGACCCCCCCTGAGTTTTTAGGTCAGAAGGCATCTTATAGGTGAAGAGAGAGGACGAGGGGGTGCCTGGGCTGGCCACACCCCTCCCAGGCGCGGGCTGGGCCCACCCGCGGGGTAGGGGTGTGGGCCACCCAGGGCTCCCCTCCGTCTCGTATTCTGGCTCCGTGGATCTTCTGGTGAAATAGGATTTTTGGCATATTTTCCGGGATTTTTCCTTATAGTTGATTTTCTGCACAAAAACTAGACACCAAGGTAATTCTGCTGAAAACAGCGTCAGTCCGTGTTAGTTGTATCCAAATCACACAAGTTTATAGGAGAAACAATAGAAAAATTGTTCGGAAAAGTAGATACGTTTTGGACGTATCAATGTCTTCATCCAATAATATGCTGTCAAATTGCACTCCATCTTATTTTCCCTCAATTACACTTGGTGATGGTTCCTCCACCCCTATTTCCTGCGTTGGTCATACTCAAATTTCATCCACCACCAAACCACTACTCCTTCGTGATGTCTTAGTTGCACTAGCCCTTATCAAAAATCTAATTTCCGTTCGTCGTTTCACCACCGACAACCATGTTTCTATCGAGTTTGACCATTTTGGCTTGTCTGTGAAGGATTTCCAAACCAAGATAGAGATTGCACGCTTCGATAGTTCTGGTGACCTCTACTCCATCCACGGTGCCCCTACTGCCTCACCTCCATCATCCATGATCACCACGGTGGATCTTTGGCTTCAGCGTTTAGGCCATCCCAATAGTGGCACAATGTCATATTTGCTTAGTTATTTCTCAATCCAATGTACTAAAGATTCTCATAATCCATCGATTTGTGAGTCATGTCAACAAGTAAAACATGTTAGGCTAGCCTTTAGCTCTTCTAGTTCATATAGTACGTTTCCCTTTGAGCTTCTGCATTGTGACCTGTGGACATCTCCAACTTTAAGTATTTCTGGCTTCAAATATTATCTTGTTATATTAGATGATTTCACACACTTCATATGGACCTTTCCACTAAGAAATAAATCTGATGTGCATACAATCTTTCTTAACTTTCAACAATAAGTTGCAACTCACTTTTTCCTTCCAATCAGATTTATACAATGTGATAATGGCAAAAAAAATTTAACAATCTTGCTAATCGAAACTTTTTACTACAACATGGCATTCTACTACGATTCTCATACCCATACACATCACCACAAAATGGCAAAGCTGAGCGCTCTCTTCGCATAATCAATGATATTATTCGAACACTTCTCATTCAAGCATCTATGCCATCCACCTTTTGGGCCGAAGAACTGTGCACTGACACTTATCTTCTGAATATTCACCCATCTAGTGTCAATCCTGAAACAACACCCTTTTTCTCTCTTTTTCTTTCTCATCCCGACTACTTCGAGCTCCGCGTCTTTGGTTGTCTCTATTTTCCCAATGTATATGCTACATCAGTTAACAAACTATCCCCAAGATCTCTTCCATGTGTCTTCCTAGGATACTCTGATGAACATAAAGGATATAGGTGTTTTGATCTTATTTCTGGTCATGTGCATATTTCTCGCCACGTAACCTTCGATGAAACGGTTTTTCCTTTCTCTACTCGTTGGATCACTGACAGTCGCCCCACATCATCACCCAAATCATCTTCTCCACAAAACAAACTTCCATTCTTCCCACACGTCGTTGCACCCCAATCTTCTGCCGCCCCACCCGATCACGCTGCCGCGGCAGCAAATCTTCCCACTTCCTCTGCTGTGGCAGAGCCCCCATCTCCTGTCGTGGCCACGCCGACCTCTGCCGCATCAGACTCACGGCAGCACACCCCCGTGTCCGCTTCCTCCGCTGCGCCGGACGCCTCCCCATCTCCGTCTCCGCTAGCCCCACCACGTCATGTCGTCCCTGTCCCTGCACCAAACAATGATCATACTATGCGCACACGTGCCAAATTTGATTTTTGCCTACCCGCTAAAAAGCTTAATCTACATGTCACCACTAATCTCTCTCCTCTCCCTAAATCTTATAAGTCTGCTCTTCTAGATCCCAACTGGGCTGCTGCCATGCGTGATGAGTATCATGCCCTTCTCTCCAACAACACCTGGCAGCTAGTTTCGCGTCCTCCTAATGCTAATATAGTTTCTGGTAAATGGGTCTTTCAAAAAAAATCACTCTGATGGTAGTCTCTCTAGGTACAAAGCTCGTTGGGTTTGTCGTGGTTTCTCTCAACAACACAGTGTAGACTATGTTGAAACTTTCTCTCCTGTAATTAAACCTAGCACTATTTGTACTATCCTTAGCATTGTCGTGCCCTCCAAATGGCCAATTTATCAACACGATGTTAAAAATGCTTTCCTTCATGGCTCTCTTAGTGAAACTGTGTATTGTCAACAACCATTAGGATTTGAATATTCTACCTCTCCCAATCATGTTTGTCTTCTCCAAAAAAACAAGCTCCTCGTGCCTGGTTCTAATGTTTCTCTAATTAAATTCAAACATTAGGTTTTTCTCTCTCTCGTTCTGATTATTCTCTCTTTGTTTATCACTCTAACAATCAAGTTGCCTATGTTCTTCTCTATGTCGATGATATTGTTCTCACAGCTTCCTCCTCTGATTTTCTTCACCACATCATCTCTATTCTTCAACAAGATTTTTCTATGACTGATCTTGGTTCCATTTATCATTTTTTAGGTATTGCTGTCACACGTGATCATAATGGCCTCTTTCTATCTCAGTGTCAGTATTCAGTTGATCTCCTTAGATTGTCAGCCTTCTCGCACTCCTATCGATACCACCTCTAAACTCTCCTTCGACGGTGAAATATTTTTCGATCCTACTCTATATCGTAGTTTAACCGGAGCTCTTCAATATCTCACTCTTACCCGTTCTGAACTATCCTATGTTGTGCAACAAGCCTATCTATTCATGCATGACCCCCGTGTCCCACATTATAATCATGTCAAACACATTCTTAGTTATGTTAAAGGCACAATTGACCACGGTCTCCAAATTAATCCATCACCACCTGCATCATTGACAGCATATTCGGATGCCGAATGGGCTGGTTGTCCAGACACTCGTCGGTCCACTTCAGGATACTGTGTTTACCTTGGTAACAATCTTATTTCTTGGTCTTCAAAGCGCTGGCTTATGGTCTCTCGCTCGTCTGCTGAGGCAGAGTACCAGGCTGTTGCACATGCAGTTGCTGAAACAGTTTGGTTGCGCCAATTACTTGAGGAACTCCATCGTCCTATTCATCAAGCAACAATGGTTTATTGCGATAATATTTCTGAAGTTTATATGTCAGGCAATCCAGTGCAACATCGACGCACCAATCACATTGAGATCGGCATCCATTTTGTTCGGGAGAAATTTGCTTTGGGCCAAGTACGAGTTCTGCATGTCCCTACAACAACATAGTTCCGACATGTTCACCAAAGGGCTTGCAGCATCACCTTTTATTGATATTTTTTCTAGTCTCAACGTTGTTGAGCCCACTCTTGATACTGCGAGAATGTTAGATTATATTTCGTATGCCTTAAGTAGTTAAGTTAGGGCACCGATCGGCCCAACCGGCCCCCTCTCTCATGTACTGTATAAATCATGTACCCTTTGTTATTGAATCACGTATGCTATTATCAAAACTCTATAGTCAAGCTGCTGTTACAGAGGTTAAACATATTTGCAAGTTGTAGAACCATGTTATCTGAATCCAAAGTATCTACGTCTATGACAGCCGACGTGCGTACGTTTCAAATTCTGAGAGGCCCTCCACTTACGTCGCAACACATGTAAACCTCGGTATTAGGAGCTAGAGTGCATCGAGGCTATAACCTACAAGTGTAAACTCGATGCTTTGTTTTCTAACAGCAGCTAGCGCTTGTGACAAGCCAAGGTTAACTGGAATCTTGGTCATTTTGCTTTGCACGAAAGGCGCCACATTTCAAGGAAGGTGGATTGTCGATCGATCCATTGGACGGGAAGCCGCCGGGTGCCCGCAAAGCAAATCTTCAGCCCGAAGGCAGGCAGCTGCGCGCACACACACTTGGGTCATGCAAGTTCCAGGCCATCATCATAGTTTGTTAACATTGTTCTCTCTTCTCCCCTCTTGATGTAAAATCTAAACTAATCTCAGCTCGCAGTGTTAAAGCTTGAGCACCAACCACCGAATCAGGCAAAGGATTAGGCTTTGGCCAGCTTAGCTTAGCTCGCTCCTAGGCAGGGGACCAGCCGCGCTGGGAAACATCCAGACAAAGGCTAATTAATAACTAAACGCTGATTAAACAAAGGCTAATACTTTGTGCTGATTAAACAAACCCGTTAGCTTTGTGGGCATGAGCTTCGGCCACACCATAAGGTTCACACAGGTCTGACCTCGCATCACGTGTCATGACATGGGCACACGTCTGCTGACATGGCTGCCCTTAAGGGCGACACGTAGGCAGCAGGTACATCGGCCGTGTGAGGTGAGCAAGCGACCGTGGCGCACGCATACCAAGGACGAGGATGCCATCTCGAGCCTGGTGATCGGCTATTTTTCTTTTTTGGTAAAATGATGGGGATTCCGAGATGTTCAGTACTGCCCCAAGTGTGAGGGTTAAAGAAATGGTTTGTGTGTGAGAGAGGTTTAAGGAAGGAGATCACGGCCATGGCGAGGCGAAACGTGGCCATCGTGGTGTGATTAGTTTACGTGAGCACTTTACTTAATTGTCTGATGAACAACAATTTGATGAACGGATGAAAGGTGGTGGAACTTTCTTGTGGCTAGCTCGTTTGTTTAGCCTAGGGGCTCACTTCTCTATGGAACTCAACTTTATCTTGTGATTTTGCCAAACAAGGCAAGTGCGTGACATAAGGGCTGACGTATTGTTGTCATGTCAACACGACACAGTATATCAACATTTTCCCAACGTGCCCGAGGCAAACGTTGCCTCGACAAACAAGCTTTAACACCCCATATGCACATCACATACTCAGCACGGTAGTTAATCTTAGAGAAGACGGCTCAAAGTTACCATGCTAATACTACATATTCTAGATTTTCTTCTATCTATCAAATACTCCCTCCGACCCATATTAGTTGACTTGGATTTATCTAGATTTGAATGAATCTAAACACTATCTAGTATATAGGTTCATCTAATTTTTGACAAATCCAAATCAACTAATATGGGTCGGAGGGAGTACATAGTAAAAATATAACACATGTTAGAAGCAAAGATAAATTAGATTGCACAAAAAGTAAATTATGTAATGATTAACCCAATGTATCCTATCATTTCATTACAAGTTAAAAACACGTAGATCTTCATATATAAGAGTATACCTTAATACATAAAAGTTAAACCACAAAGACCGAAAAGTATCATCTCACAAAATGTAATATATTATAAAATCATAACACATATGGTGGTCTTGAGCATCTAAGAAACAATATATTTATTTTTTAGAAATTAAAAATGGTGCCCTCGTCTTTGCTGAAGGCCACCCTACTAGTTAGCTAATTTTTAAAATAATATTTTTTAATCAATTCCAAAAATAATACACAAAATTCAAAATATTGGATTATAGCATGGCCGCAGTACACGGTACACTATGGGATAAAACTTCTTTGCCGTGTGTGCAAAATACACGGCAAAAGGTCCCAATAACACGGCAAAGATTTTGACGTGTATAAGCATAAGGCAAAAACTACACAACAACGTTGACCCTTCGTCATGTGTTTTCTAAAAAAGACACGGCGAAAACTTTACCTTGTATCTTACGCGTAGACACGGTAAAATAAAGTGAGATGACGCTTTCCGTGAAGATGACGATGTTTATTCTTTGTCGTTTGTCTTGTCGAAAAGTATACGGAAAAAAAGGCTAAATTTTCAAATAAAAATTAAAAAAATCACTTTTGTTTTAAACTTTTTTGAATATTCTTGACTCATTAATCTCATATAGGATATTTTTAACTCTAAGTATGCTTAATTTTAGGTCAAATTGCACTCATGGTAAAACTTCCCCTTCGGTCACCCAGCCTAACACTAATCGAGACCCAGCACGCTTAACTTCTTCGTTCCTTCCGAATAAGCTTCTACGAAAGAAATCATACCTTATCGATAATACTTTCATATCAATCCTATTAACTCTTGAATCGTGATGTCACATATCTTAGTTTTAGATTCCAAACAATTATTTAATTATACAATAATGAATAATTAATAATAATCTTGAATCAATGCTTTTTTTTGCCTTTTTCTATTTAATATGGAATAATTCATATATTAAATCCGTAAATCAAAATTCGACAAATAAAATATCTAAATCGATCAGAAAAATGAGAGGAATCCAAATACGAAATCCATATAATCTTGTGAACATAAAAATGATTGATGAACCTTGTCACATTATTTTGATCGTTTTTAAATTTTTTATGCCTATTTCAAACTATGCTCAAAATGGCGGGCATAAAGATTCTTAGCTCGGGGATGAGTCTCCCTACACTTGCAATGGATCTATAATAAAATAGCATATCGTGAACCTAAATATGATTTTTGTAATAAATCATGAGCATGATATCATGTAACTGTAATTCATATCTGACCCACTTCTTCTCGATTCAGTAGGAATTTGTTTTTTTATTAGGGGTGGACGAAAAGGTTTGAGATCCCCTTGTTGGGACATTCTACATGTAAGGCGGTCTAGTATTTTTGGAAAATGGGGTGGTAGCATTTTGAATTATCCATTTGGTGGTGGTTTCATAAAACCCTCCTTTTTTGTGCTCGGAAAATAAAAAATGGATTTTGGGTGCAAAGAAAAGGAAAACTTCCTCCTGCAATATTGTTCGTCATCCCATGATGCACATGCATGCACAATATGGGCATATTGTCACAAAATATGCCTTGATTCTAGCCATAACATTGGTCATTTGACTCGAAAAGCTAGAAAACCTCGAATGCGATAGGTCATTTTGTGAAGGTTTTCTTGAGACATAATCATTATACCAAGTTTGATATTTTTCCTTCCAACGATGTCACATAATATGACACCACGCAAAGTTTTCACATTGTTTCGACCGTTTTTGAATTTTTTATGTCTGTTTGAAATTATCTTCAAACTTTGTTGAAAGACGGGCATGAAGATTCTTATATCGGGGCTGAGCCTCGCTAAAATTGCATTGGATCACTGATAAAATAGTATATTGTGAACTTAAAAATAATTTTTATAATAAATCATGAGCATCAGATCATGTACCTATAGTTCATATCTGACCCACTTCATGTTGATTCGACGGGAATTTGTCTTTTTCACCAGGGGTGGACGAAAAGGTTTGAGATCCCCTATTGAGATATTGTTCATGTAAGGTGATCTAGTATTGTTGAAAAATGGGATGGTAGCATTTTGAATTAGCCATTTGGTGGTTGCTTCACAAATCTCCCGTTTTTTGCGCTCAGAAAATAGAAAATGGCTTTTTGGTGCAACGAAAAGGAAAACTTTCTCCTGCAATATTGTTCGCCGTCCCATGATGTATATGCATGCACAAACCTCTAATAAGATAGGTCATTTTGTGAAGGTTTTTTGAGATATAATTAATATACCAATTTTGATATTTTTCCTTCCAACTATTACACATAATATGACACGATACGAAGGTTTCACATTGTTTCGACCATTTTTGAATATTTTATGCTTGTCTTAAACTATGGTCAAAACAACGAGCATGAAGATCCTTATTCAACATAAATATCTAATATTTGAGTGTAGATAGATAGAATTTATTTTTCTGCAAATTTTGATATATTATTTGTATTTTTCTGAATTAGAATGATTTTTTATGATTTTGCTAAGATTAATGTGATAAAAGGAAAAAAAAAAAAAGACAAGACTTTGTCGTGTATACTGTGGAGTACACATGGCAAAGCCACCATTGCCGGGTGGCCGATGGCGAGGGCACGCGGCAAAGAGGCATGTCTACAGCCGTTAACTCGTCCCTGTCAAGTGGACCTGTGGGGTCATAGGTCCCACCTTGTTGTCGTGACGACACCTATGTTGTGTGCCGCTGTCGATGTTGCCGAGTGTGTTTTCTTTGCTATGTTCCTTCGTGGGTCTTTGTCGTGTATATTTTTTTGCCGTGTTTCTTTTCAAAAATTTGTTAAGTTCGCGCACTCTGTCGTGTGGTTACTGAAACCCACATGACAGCATTTGCCTTTGCCATGTTCGGACCTAGTAGGCACATGGTAAATCCGTGGGTACACAGCAAAAAAGTTTTTTCCCGTAGTGGTACACCGATAGGGATTGATCGGTGTACGGTACACCGATAGGTACTAATCGATGTAGACATGCACAAAATCACAAACACATGTCTAAGCAAGAAAATGCAACTAATCGTTGTAACAGCCATGCTAGAATCTAAAATTTTGAATTTTGTGTATTATTTCTAAAATTTATTTAAAAAGTGTATTATTTAAAAAAATTAGCCTAGTAGTGACCAGTTAAAATTAATACTTCCTTCGACCCATATTAATTGACTCATATTGTCTAAATTTGAATGAATCTAGACACTATTTAGTATATAGGTTTATTCAAATTTTAACAAATTCAAATCAATTAATATCGGTCGGAGGAAGTATATGTACATGGCTTGGTAACATTCTCCACGGGACATCGATCGACCCATTGACGCAACGAACAATACTGCTTCTAAGTTCTGACTTGCTACTACTACCGCAGCGTGCGTGCGTACATCGATCATAGTAAATTAGTAATTACACTAGAACTGTTTGCTATCCCTCATATCCAAATCAGCTGAACAGCTGGTCGTAGACGCCGCCGGTGGCCGAGTCCATCAAATAGTTGTTGTAGGCGTACTCGCTCATGAAGGTGAGGTCGGCCTCCATGCCAAACTGCGCTGCCATCGCGGCGTGGTGAGTCACAGTCGAGAACGACGACGAACTCGGGCTGCTGCCTTCTGCATCCTCCATGCCGAACTGCTCCACCACCATCGCTGCCGGGTGGTGTGTCACGGTCGAGAACGACGACGAACTCGGGCTGCTGCCCCCGCCGCCAGTTGTCGCCGCCGCAGGCATGAATTTGCTCTTCTTCTCCTCCGTCTCAGCCAACCTCTCCTTCAGCCTCAGCAGCTGCATGTGGATATGTGTGCAAATGTTAGTACAACACAACCAGCTTAGCTAGGACTTAGCAGCCAAGAATTCTGACATGTAAGTACTGTACCTCGGCTTCCAGCTGGCAGTTGTGCACGACGACGGCGTCATGGGCGGCGCGCAGCTTGGAGAACTCATCCTCGATGAGCTTGCTCTTGTAGCGGGCTCGGCGGTTCTGGAACCATACGGCCACCTGTTTGGTGTCCAGGCCCAGCTCGGCGGCGAGCTTCTCCTTGCGCGGGGTCTCCAGCTTCCGGTCGTTCCTGAAGCTCATCTCCAGGAACTGCGCCTGCTCGTCGCTCAGCTTCCGCTTCCTCGCCGCGTCGTCCCCTCCTCCGATCTCCCCCACCGCCGGGGACTGCCTCGCCTTCCGCCTCCGCCGCTGCCGGCCGGCCTTCTTCTGCTCGCCACCTAAATAATCAACAGGACATTGCGCAGTGCGCACGGTCAGCTAACCATTATTCTCTGAGCTGCCTATTCTCTAGCTTGCACATGCACATGCGTAGCATGATATATACTAGCTGACTGTTGAGCAGCAGGCGGAAGACTTACCGGAGTCTGGTGTGGACGCGTCCGCAAGGAAGCTCTCCGGGAAGACGAACGAAGCGAACATCCGCCTCTCTTCCTCCTGAGGGCTCATCTTTTAAGTAAAGCTACACGAGAACTGCTTGATTGAGTATTTGATCTGCTCTAATCGATGCTTTGGGCTATGGATATTTTGAGAGGGGCGCTATAGCTAGGTATCAAGCAGCTGCTGTGCTGTCCAATAACCAGTGTCGGAGTCTGTGAGCTCGGAGCTTGGCCGGCCGAATTTATAGAGGGAGAGTGAGGTAGGAGGTACTACCTCCGTTCGAATGCTTAAGACCTATAATTTTTTCCAAAAGTTAAACTATTTAAAGTTTACCCAAGTTTTTAGAGAAAATATTAATATTTACAATACGTAATCCATACTCTTTCATATACCATACAACATATTTTCACATGGTATCTATATAATATAATAGTTCTTAATAGTTTTTCTAAACATCAAACTTTATATGGCTTGACTTTTTAAAAAACTTATAGGCCTTACGCCTGGAATGGAGGAAGCTGGCAACTCGGAGTACTACTACCAGTTGGGGCCTTGACAGTTCTTTTGTGGAGCCACTAGAAAGCGATGTGTGTGTGAATTGTCATCCTAATGATGATGAGTGCGTCCTAGATTGGTAGGAGCTTTCCCTGACTAATTGTGTGCTAGTTTTGGATAATAATAGAAAATGAAACGGGAGCCGGGTGTATCTGTAAAGCGATGGAGCTTAATTGACATGCTTATTACTATTTACTAGTACTACATATTTACTACTGTGCCCAGATCGCAGCATCTCTAGCAGTATTGCATATCGCCGCAAATTTTTCGCTGATATGCGGCACCGATACCCAAAAATTCCAGATATAGTAAAAGACCGAATACTGCAAAAAAAAATACGGTAACCCGCATCAAGGCCCATCCATCCCGCATATATTCGGTGCCGAGGATGCGGTATCACACATCTATTTTCCCCTTCCTCCTCCGCCCACGAACCCTCGCTGCCGCCCGCCCATGTCTTCGATTCTGACCACATCCGCAGTTGAAAAACACACTGTCGCCGCCAAAATCAGTGTACACTCCCAATCTTGCCATGGCCGGCCAATCGTGGCCCGATTTAGACGCACGCGGCCTCACTTCTCCGGGCCGCGACGGGAGCTCTAGCCTGTGAGCTTTCCCGGCGCTACTATCGGAGGAGGAGGAACGTGAGTGCCTCTCTGAGAAGGGACACGACCACGATGCCCTTGGGCGCACCCGCGCGACCCTGCCGCAGACGATGCCGAGGATCTCTTGATCGCCAAAATCTGCGTGTTCCCGTCGGTCGTCCGCGTGCCCGCCGACGACGACGAGCATGAGGAGCTCTTGGTGAATGGGGCCAAGTTCAACTCCCTGTGCACTGCGATCATGGACATCGTGCATCACCGGAAGCGTCGTCGCCTCGCGCGCAAGACGGAGAAGCGTGATCTTTTTAGTGTCGGTCGCCTCTCCCTCCGCGAGCACCTGACACGGGTCAAGGCCCTCGAAGCCGACTACCCCGATGAGTACTTCACCAACAAGGACTATGACAAAAACGCCAACAACACCGAGGAGTAAGCGCGCTCCGCCGCTGCCGTAGATGATCCAGTGAGTAGGTACCGCCGATGGAGCTACGTAGATGCTAGGTGAAGTCTGGATGCATGGTGCGGCATTATTTTTTGCTAAACTTATGTAGACCTCGATGATCAAAACCTCCTCTATGTATGAATCAGGTGCCAATGTGTGATGTTTTTTAAATATGCAGTTTGGATTAGTGTATTTGTTCTGTCCCAGCATTTTTCATACTGCAAACCAGGTTTCCGATCTACTACATCCGTGTTTTGCAGCACCGCGTGATGCGGTAGCAGATACCGCATATCGCGGTAGTGCATCCCGCAGATATGGTGTACCGTAGACCTATTTTGCAGTATGGAAAAAGCTCCAACAAAACACATACAGTAGATTCAAACTACATATTTTAAAAACATCACACATTGACGCCAGATTCATACATATTGAAGGTTTTGATCATCAAGATCGATAATTGTTTAGCAAAAAAATGATGCCACGCCCTGCATCCAGATTAGACCTAGCATCTACATAGCTCCACCCGCGGTACCTACTCACCGAAGCATCTACGTACGGCGGCTGTGGCTGCGCGCGCTTACTCGTCGTCGGTGGTGTGTTAGTGTAGACGTCCTCGGTGTAGTCAACGACTAGGCCCGCGAGCCACGCCTGGTGCTCACGGGCGGACAGGTGGATGGCACGAAGAAGATCACGCTTCTCCGCTCTGCGGGCGAGGCGGCGATGCTTCCGGCGCTCCATGATGTCCATGAGCGTGGTGCAGAGGGAGTTGAACTTTGCCTCGTTCACAAAGAGCTCCTCGTGCTCATTGTCTGAGTTGTCGTCGGCGGGAGCGGGCTCGTGGATGACCAGCGCGGCCGCGCATATTTCGTTTATCAAGAGCTCCTCAGCATCGTTCGTGGTAGGGTCGAACGAAGACCACGCCCTTGCAGGCGAGGTCACGCGGGTGCGCCCTAGGGTGTTGTGACCACGTCCTTGCTTGGAGCGCGCCGACGTACCTCCTCCTCTGATGACAGCGGCAGGCGAGCTCGCAAGCCGGAGCTCCTGCCGCAGCGTGGAGAAGCGCGGCCGGGGTCACCCAAATAGCAGCTCGATTGGTCGGTCATAGCAAGATAGGAGCTTGACAAAGAGGTAGACGGCGGCAAGGGTTTCTGGGCAGGGGAGGAAGAGGAAGACGGATGCGAGACCCCGCATCTAGACCCCCCCGCAAAAAATATATGCGGGACGGATGGGCCTTGATACGGGATACCGTAATTTTTTTTAACAGTTTTCGGCCCTTTACGAATTTAGAAAAGCCACTTTTGGCCTTGATACCACATATTGGCGAAATTTTTTGCGACCTCCGATATTGCGATATATTGTGATATCTGTTAGAGATTCTCTTAGGATATCCACTATGTTGACAACAAGGCTATTCATAAAGAAAAAGTAGTCAACAAGAAGTTCCACATACATAGTGGAGACTATCAATAAGCTATCCATAAACAATAGAACATTATTTTAGTTTCTCCTCTCTCTCTTACATGTGTGCAACTTTAACTGACATATGGGTCCAGCTTATAGACAAGTTTAATTAGATACATTGTGATGCAATCAATAAGCTTATGATATGATACATGGATCCCAGTTTATAAACATGGTCTTCCATATACATATACATATACATATACATATACATATACATATACATATACATAGGTGATGCCCTTAGGCAACAAGGACGCATGCACGCACTCGCCGGCCGGGCGGAGATGGTCGAACTGTGTGGCGAAAACTGTAAAAACTCATGTGCATCTTTTACTTTTGGCCGATGCCGATGGCCTCGATAGTACCAGCACCATGGGCGTACGCAGGGGTAGGGCCGGGTGGGTCGTGGACCACCCAGAATTCTAGAGAATAAATAGACTACTACTAATCTAATGTTTATCATCTAAAAAGATAGTCTGATGTTCAAATCATAGACCAGTTTAGGAGTATTCATTTTTCAGTATAGAAATAGTTGATTGTATAAAAATAGGGACAACACTAAGCTTCCCTGGGTTGATGGCGTGCTGCCATCGTCCCGATTCTTCTGCTGATATTTGTCTTATTATTTTTGTCAAAACCCCATTTTTGTTACAAAATGTGTCGTTTTTTCTATAAAATATTCCGCTTTTGCATATATAAAAAAGTTCACCCATGGGACAAAAATTAAAAGACATATCTTGTGAGATACATTTTTGGAGAACAAATATCACTTTTTAGACAGTCATCACGGATGTGTTTGGTTGGGCGGACACCCATTTCTCGCACGGCGCAGGAAGAAATAAGCCCGTTTAGAGAGCTGGGCTGCATGGAGTTGCTGCACCGCACAGTTCTTAAAACAGGCCAAAACTTGTCCCGCTAGGAACGCTGAAATCGAACGTTTCCACGCAGCCAGGCTCTGGCTAGCGCCGCATGCATACCGCTTCCACGCGTGAGGAAGCGCGGAAGACGAGACGTTTTCGGCTTAACTTCCAGGACACTTCCCTCACCGCCCCAATCCCACTCCCCTCACCACGAGCCTCGACCAAGGCCGTCGCTCCTCCGGCCCACTCCGTTCCACGGCCTCAACATCGGCGAGGTGAGGAAATAAAGGGGTATGGGTAAATCCTGGCTGTTTTGTGTTTTCAGTTTTTTAAGTTTAAGATGAGGGCCAGAGGAGCACACGGGAAGCAAAGCACTTGTAAATTTTGACAAGTATGCAACATATACATGCGCGCATGCACCAAGCTAAGAGAAAATTGGGAGTAACCTGTTAATTTGTTAACTTATCCTGCGTACTGTAATTTCAGGTGTGTGAGAGTGGTGGTGTGATGTGTAAGCAGCTAGGTAGCTAGCTAGGGGGCTGAACGAGCCGAGAGTTTCGGGCGCACAAGTTACGCATCGATCGGATGGAGCTACAGTACTATGGTCGTGTCGGCTTCCGGGGTCCGGCCCACCGGAGACACCACAAAAGTCACCAGCGACGAGCACGCCTAGCAAAGCCAAACGGCCTTGACGTCAACTAGCTAGATCGATGCATGCACGCTTGAGCTGTAGCTCTCTTCTTCAAAAAATAGATCTGTTTGGCACTCACGGTTGCCAGATCCATTTCCAAGTGTACAATAGTATACATGCATGATTTGATTCGTATATTGTATATCTCTGGTAGAATACACATGTGTACGTACGTGTGGATAGGGCTAGCGAGCATGTGACCAATTTGACCGGGCGTACGTACGTACGTGTTCGCCAGGATGTTCCTTGCGGTCTCTTCTTTCTTCTGTATAGTTTAGATGATCTCTCTCTCTCTCTCTCTCTCTCTCTCTCTCTCTCTCTCTTTTGCGTACAATTCAGAAAGTTCGTATGAACATTATAGTATGCCTTTTAAACGACACGACGGATCGACATACTAGATCAGAGGCGCATCCTATGTGAGGGACTGTACCTGCCCTTGCTACAATAGTGGCATGGCCGGCTCATAATTCGCCACGCAGGTATTCTACTGCTCCAAGGAACGCAACTCCTCGTGCTGCAATTTAACCTACGTACCCGCCGGGTGGTCCTGTTTCTTATTCATGCGTGCAGGGCCTGCATGTCGTGTGCATGCATCGCATAGTCAAATACACTATCAATCACA
Organism: Avena atlantica; assembly: GCA_910589765.1. NCBI lineage: Eukaryota > Viridiplantae > Streptophyta > Magnoliopsida > Poales > Poaceae > Avena > Avena atlantica. Next base: position 45,190,497 of record OU342737.1, read on the forward strand.
AACTCCACAGCTACTTTGCGCGACTACAGTTATGACGATCGAGCTGAGGAAAAAAATGAAATCAGAGGACAAATAATTAAGTCTCCTTTGATCAAGAACGTATGCTGCGTCTCTAAGGACAGAGACGACCGTAAAACCCGTATAGGGTTTCATCCTACCTCTGCCAATTGGGGTTCCAGAGGCAATAGCAGACCCAAGAAAATTTGAAAACACGGGCAAACAGTAAATATAAGGTATGCTGTGGCTCCAAGTAGAGAGACCGGTAAAACTCGTCTAGGGCTTCATCCCACCTCTGCCATTAGGGATCTGCAGGCAATAGCAGACCCAAAAATATTTTAAAGTCTGGGCAAACAGTAAAATTAAAGGTTTAAAATACAATTTTAATGAAAATAGACTTTATCGGCCGGCTCGAAGCCCGGGCAAGTGCCCGGGCTGGAGAGGCGTTGTGTCCGCCACTGTCTGGAGGTGTATCGGTCTATGGACCCTTTTTTGTAGAAGCGTTTATTTTCTTGTTTATCTTGATTTTTAGTGTGCTCTTCAACATGGTGAGGCGGATGCTACATCATGATGTAACAACAAGATTCCTTCCATATCCTCGCTCTGGTGGTGCGTCTAGCACTGGCGGATGGCACGTGGTGTTATGTGTCTAGCGGATTTTCGGGATGCAGTAAGTTTTGGTGTTTGTTGGTGTAATATTAGGTCTACTTCTTCCAATCTATAGGTTTCATCTTTGGCGATGGTTTTTGTTCTAGTGTGGTGTGACTTTCTATTTGTCTACTACATGAGCTCTACTACGATAAGATTTTCCTAGGACCTTGGTTCTTCTGTTGGTAATATTCAGGCAATACTTTGTTTGTGTTTTTATATTAAGTTTGTGGGCCATAGACAAGCTCTACTAAAACAAGACTTTTCCGGCTCCAGTGATGGAGGAACGAGGGCGGCAAGCCTTAGGCTTGCACCAGCATCTGTAGTCATCGCCAGATGGTCCAAGGACTTATTTGTAGTTTTTATTACTCTTTGGGTTATTTGTACTACCGTGGGTGATTATCAATATATTGATGGACCTTTTTGGAAAAAATCTCTTCTGATCAGTCGTTGGCTTCAAACACAGAGGTCCTAGAAACCACAACCCAAAGACAACTACGGCTAAAACAAAACAGAAATGGTTATGCTAATTCTTAGTCGAGCCAGAACTATGTTAGAATCCTCTAGGTTTGCATAGTATGATGTGCCTTACGAGTTATAAGTGGAGCTGTAGCTGAGATTTTTCAGCTGCAAGTGAGTTGCATCTGGAATTTTCTCACTTGCAAGTGGATTGCAACTGAAATTCATTGGAAAGCGAGAATACAACTGTGATTTTTTTAGTTGCAACATAGTTTTCTACTCATAGTCAATTTTTTGTGAGACGACTTTCTATGCACCCACAGTGGAATATGGAGATATGCGAGCGCATATTTTTTTCTCAAAATTTATGACATTTCAAAATATGTTTAAAATATATTTTAAATAAAGCGAGCATGCGCACCCAAAAGCCAAAACACCGCTATCCAGTGGACATATATGTAATGATTTTTTTTTACTAATCTTGCTATGTATCGGTCTTGGAAGATTTCTTCTTCGTTGTCGTCTTTTAGAAAAAAGATAACTTCTTTATCCAGTCATAAATAAAAATAAATATCATCGCACACTGTTGGTAGTATATTCGGGCAATAGTTTGCTGGTCTTTTTTTACTAAGTTTGTGCGCCATAGAAATTGACATTTGCTGTAACTTTCAGGCATAATATAGCACTAATCGCCGCATTTCATCTCTTCACTTTAGAGATGTGATCTTGGTGCGCATCATTCAGTCGAGTCGGCTGAGAAGTAACCAGTGACTACCGAGTAGAATTAATTCCTTTCATCTGGCCGAGTGACGGATTTGGACGTGGCGGAGACAACATATATTCGCGACCAGCGTGCAGCCGTACACGTACAGGAGGTGCCAAGGGCAGCGTGCGTGACAACGACCAGAGAGGGCGATTACACATCGATATCGATCCACCGGACGGGATGTCTCTTCCCACACTGAAAGATGCATGCATGTATGGTGGTGGGTTTGTTACCAACACACGAATAGGACCTAAGGCAGAGTGGAATGAAACATGCATAGTATTGATCCCAAAAGTCAATGAACCTGAGTGCATGAAGGACCTAAGGCCAATTAGTCTTTGTAATGTTGTCTATAAGTTGATTTCAAAAATGTTAGCAAACAGGCTGAAAATGGTTCTTGATGATATCATCTCACAAAATCAGAGTGCGTTTGTGACGGGTCGGTTGATCACGGACAACGTATTACTTGCCTATGAGTGCACCCACTTCATGAAGACAAAAAAGGCTGGGAGGGATGGGTATGCGGCAGTGAAGTTGGACATGAGCAAAGCATACGATCGGGTTGAGTGGGAGTTTGTTGAACGAATGATGAGAAGAATGGGGTTCGCGGAGAAATGGATTGATATTATTATGTTGTGCATTTTTTTCAGTGAGCTACCAAGTTAAGGTGAATGGTTCTTTATCGGATGTCATTATCCCTCAAAGAGGTTTGAGACAGGGTGACCCGCTTTCTCCCTACCTGTTTCTCCTATGTGCTGAGGGCTTATCATCCTTGTTGAATCATGCGGAGCAAAATGAAGAACTTGAAGGGATCCGTATTTGTCAGAATGCCCCGAGTTTTAACCACCTACTGTTTGCAGATGATTGTTTGGTGCTGATTAAAGCTAGCCGTGAAGGTGCCAGGTCGCTGCAAAATTTGCTACAACTATATGTGGTGTGCTTGGGACAAATTGTCAATTATGAAAAATCGTCGGTATTATTCAGTTCAAATACAAAAGCAACGTGTCGGGGGGCAGTGTTGGAAGAGCTACATATTCTGGCAGAAGCGAGGACTGAAAAATATTTGAGCCTACCGGTGTATGTTGGGAGGTCAAAATCTAGAACTTTTCAATACTTGTTGGAAAGGTTATGGAAAAGGATTCAGGGGTGGCTGGAAAAAATGTTGTCAAAAGCAGGGAAGGATAGTTTGATTAAGGCATGTGCACAAGCAATACCTACCTTTTCTATGTCATGCTTTGATCTCATAAAATCATTATGCAAGCAGATGAGTAAGTTGATATGCCGTTATTGGTGGCAACGGAATGACGAAGAGAACAAAATGCATTGGTTGAGTTGGGAGCTCTTGAATAAGCCGAAGAGTGAGGGTGGGCTCGGTTCCGCGATCTATACGGCTTCAATATGGCGATGTTGGCCAAACAGGGATGGAGGATTCTTATGAACCCGGACTCAGTCTGTGCACGTGTCTTGAAGGCAAGATACTTTCCTGATTGCTCAATCCTTGAAGCAGTGGCATCAAATGGTATTTCTTACTCGTGGAGAAGTATACTTAGAGGAGTAAAATTATTGAAGGAGGTGTGGGAAATGGGGAGATCATTCAAATATGGAACGATAATTGGTTAAACCGCGAAGGGTCAAGACAGCCAGTAACATCGAGGGGACAATGTGTGCTCACGAAAGTGTCTGAACTGATTGATCCGTACACGGGACAGTGGGATGAAGAGCTGGTCAGACAAACGTTCTGGGAGATGGATGCCAACATTATTTTGTCCACACTAGTACAACAGGAATTTGAGGATTACCCGGCGTGGTTTTTTGACACAAAAGGGGTATTCTCCGTTAAGTCGGCGTATAAGTTGTATGTAAGCGAGAGAGATGCAGATCAACCTCGGAGTGCTGATGATAAATCAGAGAAGGCTTTTTGGAAGAAGCTTTGGGGTCTGCCATGTCTGCCGAAGGTGAAGCAATTCATGTGGCGGTTAGCGCATAATAGTCTTCCGCTGAGAATAAACATCGCGAGCCGAGGTCTAAATTGCGATACACTGTGCGTGTGTTGCAAACGTCTTGATGAACACGGAGCCCATCTCTTTCTGAAGTGTAAGGAGACGAGGGCTGCTTGGATAAATGTAGGTATGGGTGAGGTATGTGATCGCATGGACACGTACGAGCATGCAGGAGCGGTGGTAGAAGAGAAACTAAGTGGCGATGTTGGCTGAGGCAGAATAAGATTAACGCGGGAGAGAAGGCACCTACGTCTGCTGAACTGATAGGGTAGGCAAGGTTCTGGGCTAGAGAATCGGCGGTGATTCCGCGAAGGTGCCGGAGAAAGATGGGGAGACAGAGATGAGAAGATGGCAGCGACCGGCGGAGGAGATCATCAAAATCAATACAGATGGTGCCTTCCATATGGAGGACCGCAGGGGAGGATGGGGCTTCGTTGCACGAGATTTTGACGGATCGGTGCGAGGCGCAGGTGCTGGGAAAATCGGATTCGCTGCTTCTGCAATATACACGGAAGCGGCGGCCTGTGTCGAAGCTCTGCAAGCTGCAGCGGAGTGGGGTATGGGGAAGATTTAGATCGAGATAGACTCGAAGATCCTTGTTGAGGCGCTGTCGAATAATAAGCACGATTTATCTCCAGAGGGTGTCATTTTTAGAGATATTCGATCTTTTATTCGTCTAAACTTTATTAGTGTGGAGATCCCTTTTGCTTCACGTATTTGTAATAAGTTAGCTCATGAACTTGCTGTTTTAGGATCAAGCCATGAGGCGGGTCGTCAGTATTGGGTGGACAGTGTCCCAGTTGCTGTAAGAAATATTGCGGCCAGCGAGTCTGCTGAGCCAGCTTAGTAGAACAAATGTGTGTTCCATGTAAAAAAATAGGACTAGTTGTGACTTGTGTAACTGATCAGATTCATGCATGTTTGCTTCATGATCCAGATTCTAATCTAGTATATACTTTCTTGGTTTTAAAATATAAGATATTTTAGGTTTGTAAAAAACACTACACGAATAGGAAGCTACGCCGACGGCTGGTCGCTACGCCGACGACCAAACATCGTGGCCATCGGCGTAGTCATCGTCCAGGCCAGCCCCGCCAAGCAGCCGTCGGCGTAGAATTGCCCTCAGCATATCCTATGCTACGCCGACGGCTGCCCTAGGCGTAGCATACGCCGACGGCTGCCCTCGGCGTACCTATTTTTTTATTTTACCTCATTAAACTTTGAAAAATCATAACTAAATCATTCTAGTTCAGAAAAATACAAATAATATATCAAAATTTGCAGAAAAATAAGACCTATCTATCTACACTCAAATATTACACATTTGTATATAAAACTTAAGTGAAACTAAAACATTATATATAGTTTAAAGCGGGCATAAAAAATTCAAAAACGATCGAAACAATGCGAAAGCTTCGCGTGGTGTCATATTATGTCACATAGTTATAAGAAAAAATATCAAACTTGGTATATTGATTATGTCTCAAAAAAACCTTCACAAAATGACCTATCTCATTCGAGGTTTCTTGGATTTCGGGTCAAATGACCAATGTTATGGATAGAATCAAGACATAGTTTGTGATAATGTGCCCATATTGTGCATACACATGCATCATGGTATGGAGAACAATGTTGCAGGAGGAAGTTTTCCTTTTCGTCACACCAAAAAGCCATTTCCTATTTTTCGAGCACAAAAAACGGACGGTTTTGCGAAGCAACCACCAAATGGCTAATTCAAAATGCTACCACTATATTTTACAAAAAATACTAGACCACCTTATACGTACAATGTCCCAACAGGGGGATCCGAAACCTTTCTATCCACCTCTGGTGAAAAAGACGAATTCTTGCCGAATCGATAAGAAGTGGGTCAGATATGAACTACATGTACATGATTCGATGCTCATGTTTTTTTACAAAAATCATTTTTAGGTTCACAATATGCTATTTTATCAAAGATCCAATGCAAGTTTAGCGAGGCTCGGCCCCGAGCTAAGAATCTTCATGTCCACCGTTCGACAAAGTTTGACGATAGTTTAAAACAGACATAAAAAATTCAAAAACGATCGAAACAATGCGAAACCTTCACGTGGTGTCATATTATGTGACATAGTTATAAGGAAAAATATCAAACTTAGTATATTGATTATGTCTCAAAAAAACCTTCACAAAATGACCTATCTCATTCGAGGTTTCTTGGCTTTCGGGTCAAATGACCAATGTTATAGCTAGAATCAAAGCATAGTTTGTGATAATGTGTCCATACTGTGCATACACATGCATCATGGGATGACAAACAATGTTGCAGGAGGAAGTTTTCCTTTTCGTCGCACCAAAAAGCCATTTCCCATTTCCCGAGCACAAAAAAGGATGGTTTTATGAAGCAACCACCAAATGGCTAATTCAAAATGCTACCACCACATTTTGCAAAAATACAAGACCACCTTATACGGACAATGTCTCAACAGGGGGATCCGAAACCTTTTCGTCCACCTCTGGTAAAAAGACAATTTCCTGTCAAATCAGCGGGAAGTGGGTCAGATATGAACTACAGGTACATGATCCGATGCTCATGTTTAAAAAAACATTTTTAGGTTTGCAATATCCTATTTTATCAAAGATCCAATGCAAGTTTTCCTTTTCATCGCACCAAAAAGCCATTTTTCATTACCCGAGCGCAAAAAGGAGATTTTCTGAAGCAACCACCAAATAGCTAATTCAAAAATGGAGGGTTTGCGATAAGTTGATATGGATATCATATTTGGATTCCTATCATTTTTCTGGTCAATTTAGACATATTATTTGTCGAATTCCGATTTACGGATTTAAAGATATTAATTATTACATATTAAATAGAAAAATACAAAAAAGTAAAATTATTATATTTTTATTTGAATTGAATAATATTTTTATTTATTCATTAATATTTACTTAAATAATTGTTTGTAATTTCAAAAAATACAAATATGTGACATGATGATATAAGAGTTAATATGATTGATATCATAGTATTGACAACAATATATTAATTACTTTGCGGAAACAGATTCTGAAGGAACGAGGAAGTTAAGTGTGCTGGAGCTAGAGTAGTACTAGGATGGGTGACCGGCCGGAAAGTTTGACCAAGACTGGAATTTAATCAAATATTAACTGTAATTAGTGTTAAAAATGTTCAAAGTGAGAAATTAATGAGTCAAACAATTTAGAAAATAAAAAATTAAAAAAAATATTTTTTTTAAAAAAAAATTGTTTTTGCAGCCGACGGGCCGACGGCATTTTAATACGCCGACGGCTTGTATGTGCTCCGCCGAGGAAGACCTTTGCCGAGGAGGCTACGCCGGGGACAGTCGTCGGCGTACCATACGCCGGAGGCATTTTGGCATACGCTTTTTGCCCTCGGCGTAGCGCGCGCGTCCTGTAGTGAAACATGTATCTAAACTTTTTTTAATGTGTAGATTTATTCTAAAGCTGAGTGAACCTATATAGTAAAAGAGGTCTAGATATATTTGCTTCACAAAACTAAAACATCTTATATTTTAAAACGGGTGGAATATGTCAAGACCAATATTTACATGATATTAGTCTCTACGTCCATATATATTTCATGTGAAATCTATCTTCGATCCGATTGTAGACCAGTAAGTAGTTTTTACTAGGCACATCATGGAGTAGACCCCGCTGGGATCAATTACCATAGAGTAGACCCAGGAAATACAAATTTTAGCAAGGTTGCAAAGCTGGTACCTCATATGGGGGTGAACGACGATCGAGAGTGACAACACCGTACATAGGACAGCAGCCACACTACCTACAAGGCCACAAGGACACGATGTGTGGGGGTGGGGGCAGTAGCTAGAACCTGACGAAGATGTCTAGATAAGAAAGGGAGTCCGTCAGAAGGCGCAATTAGCCAAAAAGTGGGGATGGCGTCGGACCCAACCGGGCGGAGGCACATGGGACGCGGCCCGGCCGTCGCCCGGGGCCGTGCGCACGGGAGCTTGGCGCGGCGCCACGGGTCGCGAGCTGCCGCCTCCCACCAGGACCTATCGTCCCCCCCTCTCTCGAAATCTCCTGTTGGAGCACCACCAGAGGCGCAGGGGCCAGCAAACCCAGCGCCATCCCAGCCTTTTGTGCGAAAGGGACCGCTCCGATCCACCATGCATGGCATCGGCATCGGCATTGTCACTTTGGCAGGCAACAGAGCACGGCCGCACAGCACAGGACATCCTCCTGCGTGCCCCGGCCGTTGCATGCCGGTCCCAGGCTAGCCGAAAGCCGATGGGATCGGATCGATTCAGCGCGCACCTAGCTCTGCCTGCCCCCATGCCGCGACAGGCGCCGGTTATCAACACGTGTGCATTGCATCTGCCGCTTTGCCCGTGCTGCAACCCTGGACGCTTCGATCGCACAAGGGCGTCGATAAGCAAGTGGCCGGCCAGCGGTGGCAGCGGCAGCTGCAGCCGTACCTGTACTCCCCGGCGAAGTTCGCCAGATTTCAGTTCCATAGGCCATAGCTCTATCTCCATGGTGGCGTAGACCTGGGGTCCGGACCCAAATTGTGCTCTGCTGTTGATGCCTTTCTATCGTCGCTCGACCCATCACTCGTTCTTTCTCATCGATCACCGTCCACAGGAGATGGGATGGACGGGCCAGCACCTGGCTGGCTCAAGGGGAGGCGCACGCGCACGCACGCATGAACTGCACTGCAGCCATCATCGTGCATTTGTTGCCTTTGCCGTCATCGATTCGCCTTTCTACTTCCTGGAAAGAACAAGCGTACAAAGCTGCACGCGCGCCTAACTTGGTGGGGATGACAGGCATGGCAATATATATGACATGGTTAGCTAAAGATGGCACAATACAGAGCGCGTGTCGTCGGCAACGCAGTGTACGTACTGGTTCTGGGTACGTGTGTCCGTCTCGATCGCTATCATGCGCGCAGAGTACAAGTTAGTAACACATGTGCCGATATATATCATGGATCTGCCTTGCTCCGTAGAATAGGAGTAGTACACTGCACTAGGATTCGTGGCACCCAATCTCATTGTAGCTCATTAAGAATAACGGAAACCCTCATTTTTAGATCTACCAAAATTCTGAAAATATTCACGTGAATACATATATAGCATGTTGTCTATGTATCTGCAAGGTTTAGCAAAAACGAGACTATATAGAAATGACAAGTTTGTGGATGCAAAAGAGGAGAAAACACTTGTTTTTATCCCCATATTTTCTTCTTGTGTGTTGACCATGGATTATGATGGTATATTTTGTTGAAATTTGATTGGTACATGCAGATGAGTATATGTATATATAAGATACTAGTTGAATGCCCGTGTGTTGCTACTGACCTTACTTTTTTTTCGCAATATGTCATACAATGCATGCAAAATTTCACATGTATGAAAATTACAGCCACAAGATATTCTAAGAACTCATAAGACCATACCTCGTTTGAAGTATATTTTAACAACCGATATGATTGTCATTGTTTGAATATTAAATTAGCACTCAACAATTTTTTATCAAATAATATCTACTTCTTGATGCTTCTTAGATATTGCCGTACAATCTTAGGGATATTGTCTTCTGCTTCATCTTCATGATATCTAAGCAAGTGTACCAAAAAATTCTTCCGCAACTCGCAACCATTCTATACAACAATACTTTTCATTAGCATGTATATTTCATGTGTAAACAATAAAAATGTGCAATGTATTGTATATTTTACGAGTAGGAATAAAATTAACGCCAAATGATGGGAAATCATTAGTGGAAACAGCCCCATGTGTCCCGGTTGGTAAGGGCATTTAGTCCCGGTTATCCAACCGGGACGGGGCAATCCGGAGCCCCAACCTTTAGTCCCGGTTGCCCCACCAACCGGGACAAAAGGGAGTACACGTGGCCGCGGCAGAGGGCTAGGGGGAGGAGTAACCATCCCGAACCGGGACAAATAACCCTCTGCCGCGGCAGAGATTTGACACATTTCTCTGCCGCGGCAGAGAATTCATTTTGGCAACTTTTGTTGCCGCGGCAGCATTTTGGCCACTTTTTGTGCCGCGACAGAGAATTCATTTATGTTGTTTGATTTTTTATTTAGTGTTTTGCACTCATCAATGAAGGAACCATTATATTACACAAGATCATCATGACAATATAGATCCAAGTGTCGAACATATTACATTCGATACACGGATCGAGTTGATGCACTACATACAAAATAAGCTTTTTATATAATCCCTATTGTTTATACACACCCAAATAGTATTCTCCTTTTGGGTTTAGGACTTCTGCATCCAAGAATCCCGCCAATTCCTCCTGAATTTCTCGTACGCGATTCTTTGGCAGAAGACCGTCCCGTAGATGTTCGATCTGATTTTAAAAAGGAGTCAACCTATATGAATGAAACTAAACACAATTTGATGGTAATTAAAAATATAGAAATTGTTTACGTACGTGGAGTTGCTCTAAATTTCTGCCCTTCTCACAGCATGTCTGACGGATGAACTCGCAATCATAGTATCCACATAAATTGTTCCCTGGTCCTTGCGTCAGGCACTTTACGAGAAAGGAGTTCAATCAAAAAATTCAAGCATGATAATAACGGTATCAAAACTAGAATCAAAGAGATTCGCGGATATAGCTATTGGGTGCTTACATCTAGTGGTTTAAATATAAGCTCCTCTTTCCAAACACCCCTATCCTTCTTGGTGAACCGTTTCCAAGCGCTGCCCGGCGAAGAAAACGAATAAAAGAAGTTATTAGTTACTTGATATCATAAAATTTACGAACGTTGCCGATATAGTGTCGTAATGATTAGAATTACCGCTGGAGAAGCATCTGCATGTCTTTCCACGACTCAAGGGGTATATGTTTCGAGTCCATGACTAGTACACGCCCTTTGTCAAGTTGAATGATATAGTGGAAGCTGCGCATGCATAATTAATCAATTATATACTTAACATCGAGTAAGCGAAATAGAAAGTGTATACAAGACAATAACACACACTCGAAGTTGTAAGGAAATAGTATTTTCCTTCTGGTTTCTTGAGACCTTAACGCGTGTACGATATTATCCTCCATATCCTGGGGGTTTGTTTTGAGATTAGCTTGATGAACCCAATATGGGTCAATGAACCCAATGTCATAGATTTGTCCTCTGCTGCATTCGAAAATCTTCATTCTGCATATTATAGTATGATTATATACATTCAATAAACGAGATGAGATAGCTAGAGACTAAATTAATTACAGAATTAGTACTTACAGACAATAGGCACTGATGATCGATTTGTCCAAGGCGTCCTGATTGAATAATTGAAATAGTTCATCAAATTCAATGGATGTCATGTCATCTATTTCTTTCCCATAATGTTTTTTTGTAACCCTCAGCATTATCGAGTTAGCCCTGGACTTTCAGGCATGCATGTACCAGTTATGCAATCTTCGCATTTTTGTTGGAAGATTATTTACCTCCTCAGGTTTGACGAGAGGTTTGCCGTACTGGTATTTGTATGCTACTTCACACACGGGGAAGTAGTCTAACTGGGATAAGTAATGGGCAATACCCATACCTTGAGCAGCGGCAGCTTCTCCGTATTGTGCAACTACCTCTGGATCATACTGCTCTTCGCCCGCATATTTGCTCGACCCACATTGGTATGGGAAATCACCTTGAGAGGGGCGCAAGACTGTTTTGCTTGTTCTCCGAGCTGGGCAACAGATTTCTTGCTTGCATCAGTACTGCTCTTCGAGGCTTGTTGTGTCGCATGTGACTTGAGAGTAGAACGCTCATAGTCTGATGCCAGCTTTGGCTTGGGTTGATGAAGAGTCTTTAGCATTTTGAACACTCGGGCTTTTTCTTCTTTGGTGTTGGGGAACTCTGGCTCTTTTGACCGCCTTAGCTTAGCGAAAAACGCTGTCGTTTCCGCATAAACGATAGCTGTAGTCTCCTCTTCAGTACAGTCATAAGCTCTCTTGGGAGGAACCTTTGGTACTTTTGGAAGAGGCTCTTGTTTACGTTTCGGCGATCGCTTACCACGATGCAGAGTAGCGGTGGTACGCTTACGCTTTTTATCCTGAGGCGCCGGCGATGGCTGCGTCGGAGATTGGTGAGGCGACGGAGACGGGTGAGGCGATGGAGCTGGGTCAGGCGACGAGGACGGTTGCCGCGGGGGCGACGACCTCGCTGGAGACGGGTGAGGCGGTGGCGAAGATGGCCTTGGCGTGTGATTTGGAAGCATGATACATTCCTTTGGCCATAGAATGGTGATGTTTTTTGCTTCTCCCAGTTCAGTCACATCCCCTTCACCTGCAGGGTGTTCAAGCTTCAAAACTTCAAAGGTGGGCATGATTTCATCCACCCCGACAACAGCGTAGCCCTGTGGAACCGGACGACAATGGTAAGTTGGTGTGGGTCCAATTGGTAAGGCATAGCCGACCGCCACCTTCATTGATATGTTCACAACTTTGACATGTAGCTCGCAATGTGTCATCTGTGTGATATCATCCACTGGGTAGCCAACAGGAGCCATCGTCAGTGCACCATCGTCATCATCATTGTCATCACCCGGGACCTTGGTGGAAGCCACACTGCTTTTTCGATTATTTGATAGGCCGGTAGCATCGAATGCAGGTTCTACCACCATGTGATGCTGAGATGGGCCGATTGTACTTTGCTCTCTAAGTGCGTTAATTTGATCTTGTTGTTGCTTTATTCATTCTTCAATTATACGCATTCGCTCTTTCTGAATATCTACTTCAACTTCCGCCTTGTCCTTTCTCCTCTTACGGCTTCTATCAGGATATTTCTTCCTCTCTTCGGGAAACCCAGTGCTCCATGGTTTGGAGCCTATTGTGCCTCGTGTTCGTCCATCATGTTCCTTATTTCCAAGGGCGAGTGTGAGCTCATCATTCTCTCTATCGGGAATGAAGTCCCCATCTTTAACAGCCTTTACTGCTTTTCTAATCTTCTCGATTGGCAAGGGGTCTTCTTTATGTCGTATGTTATATATACACTTCCCTTCCGAGTCCAACATGCCCACATGCCCGTAAAACCAATTCCTTGCACGTTCGATCCAATCGTCTGTCTCTGGGATGATCTTTTTAGCACGCAGTTCATCCTCAAGTTGACGAGGTTTAATCTCGCAAATGCCCATTGTTATGGACTTTGGTTTTGGAGAAGATGGGGATGCTGGAGATCACGGAACGGTTAGCAAACAAGCAACACGGGGACACGAGGTTTACCCAGGTTCAGGCCCCCAGAGGTAAAACCCTAGTTCTGCTTGTCTGCTCTTGATTACTGCAGAACCGAAAGTTACAGGGGTGCGCATATGCCATCTGGCGTGGAGGTGTGTATGCGGTGGTATGTGTGAGAGAGCCTCCTCGTCGTGCCCTCCTGACCTTTATATAGAGGTAGGCAGGTCCCAGGCACAGATCGAGTCGGTTATAGGTTTTAGGGTTTACCCCTTTGAATATTCTATCTACTCTAGTCTTGCTCTCCAAGGATCCGGAGGCGTCATGGGCCTTGGTCACCCGAAAATGTGCATATTCACCGTGGGCCTTCCTTGGGCTGGACCTGGTATGCTAAGGTCGTGTACCCGCAGGGTATAACCATGTTAGTAGCCCCCGAGTGTTCAGCCGAATCGTAGATTCGGCTGAGGACTCTTCAATCCTTCGGGTGCAGTTATCTCTGTTTGTCTAGAGAATGATTTGAGTGTGTATGGATTGTTGATCCATGTGCCTGACTCTCCCGACAGATCAGGGTCAGTTAACTGTCTTAGGACAAAACAACACGATCTTCTTCAGATTTGAGTCCCTTGACTCGAACCCGGAACATATGCTGGCGTAATTCGACTCATGCCGCGGAGGACTTACAAGAGTGGAATTCCAGTGAATTTTAAGTGATGTACCCAACGCGTCCGTCGGGATTTGTCATCGTGCCTGTTGGCACGGGTTTTACTAGCAGAGCGCAGTCATGTGCATTACCAGGCCATCAGATGGTATCTGTAGGTCTTATCTTTGCGTCGCAGACACAACATCCAAAATTTTATCACCGCGGAGGTGTTTCGGGTGGCCAAGGAGGATGTTTACTCACTTAGCGTTGGTTGGGGCAGAGTTGCCGAAAAGTTTTTGCATGCTGATCCGAAGGATCACAGTCGAAGAAATCATAGGGTGCGCGACCAGCGCTCCCTATGGGAGTAGCCCCCGAGTGTCTGTTCGAGTCTTTATTGACTTTTAGGTCCGTAGGACACAAATTTTTTGGATGCTTGAATCCATCCTCCCTATGGGAGTAGCCCTCGAGTCCATAGTGGAGTCGTAGACTCGACGTAGGACTCGAAGAATAGTTCAATGATTTAGTACTTTGATCATTTTCGGGTGCGCGGCTAGCGCTCCTGATAGGAGTAGCCGCCGAGTAGTTAGTGGAATCGTAGATTTGAGTGAGTACTCTTAGCTGTGTAGCCGAAGAATTGTAACCGTTTATAGTATAGCTTTTGATGACGTCAGTGCTGACGATCGGTGACCTCAAGCGTCTGCGGCGCCAGAGATGATGTGACTGGACGAACATGGGTCCCACCTTCCGACTTTGAGTTGACTGGTCACGCACGGCGTGGAGATAACATGCGTAGTGGACGGCGTGTGAGCGACGGTTCGCTGCTGGGATGACACATGGACGGTCAGATCTTGGTGTTGGCTCCAGGTCTTCCTGATGGACGGTCGCCGTGCATCATCCTCGTCCTTATAATCATTGGGGAAAAGTTAGGTTGTTTTCACCGCATCCATTCTTGTCTCACTGCTCCCATCTTCCTTGAGCTTTCTCTCTGTGCGCTAGAACTTCCTCGAGCTTTTCCTTCCTTGATTCTGTGTGCTCATCAGCGTCACCGCCGCACTGCGATAGGGAAGCCCAAGAAGTCCTCCACTGCAGTTGGTACCAGTGCTGCCGCCGGCGGCAAAAAAGGTTCCACCGCCACCCGCGTCACCGATGGTGGCTAGCAGCGATCGGAGACGCGTGAGGGTGACCTCCGCAAGCTCCGTGAGCGGGGTCTTATCCCGCAGGATAGGGAGGCCGTCAGAGTCCCCGGCGACGAGGTAATTCCTCGTCCTCCCGCTGGGTTTCGGGTCATGTTCATCCCGTTTGTCCTTCGGGGCCTTTCTTTCCAAATCCATGATTTTCTCCGTGGATTGATTTTTCTTTATGGCATCCAGCTTCATCATCTTTCCCCAAACTCTCTTCTTCATGTCGTCTGCTTCATCACATTCTGCGAGTGCTAGATCGGTATCGAGCCACACTTTGGCCTCTTCCGGAAGCTCTATTCCGTGAAGAGGCAATCTGGCTCCGATGGTGTTTATCCCATTAGGGTCTGCATCATTTCCCTTAAATCCAACTTGCTTTTCTTCTCCTTTTCTATGTACGAGTCTGTCCAGTACTGGCGGAGGCGGTGGTTTTACATCCGCGACTCCACAGTGGCCGGACAGAAATTTGGTCTTGCTCCTTTCGACCCCTCCCAGAAAATCGAGCCGAAGAGGTCCTGGAAGAACCAGATCTTGGATGGCGAGGTGGCGGAGATAGAGGGCTCTATCGTCGGGTGGAGGATCTCCAGTTGCTTCCAGATAAAAAGGTGAACGGTGTGGATATCATCCGCACCTTCCTTAAACGTCGGGTGCAGCCGCTCCAGGCTAGGGCGCACCCGATGTTCCGTTATTCTGGTCGTCGTGATCCGACTAGGGTTTCGGCTGAGGAGTTATCCAAGGGGGATATCGACGGGATTCTTTGTCTTCTGCTAAAGTACGAGGCTGGAGAGGATATTCCGGGGAAGTCGCTGACTCCTCCATTCGCTGCTTTTCGTCCGCTTCCGCAGGTGTAGATCTGAGGCGTGCGCGTAGCGCTTTTTTTCGACTGTGTTTTCCTTGTATTTTCTTGTGTGCTTACAAATTTGCTTTTCCTTTTGTGCAGGAGTTCAAAGTGCCGGGCATGTCGCCGCCACTACCCGAACTGTTTCCGCATGCACCGGACAATGAGGTAGTGGACTCCATGTCTGAGCTTCCTTTGGCGCGGTCGCTGGCTGAGGAGGATTTTGAGTCTAGCGAGGAGCAGACTCGGAAGCGGACGCGAAGCTCGAGTGAAACGTTGGATGCTTCGACTCCGTCGACGCCTAGGAACCCGCTATGCCTTGAGCGTCACAGTGGGGATCATGGGGGCTCTTCCTCTCCTATTCCTGTCGTTCCCGTGCGGGCTGTAGCGCCGCACCCGCCGGCGAAGCGGAAGAAGGAAGAGAAGGAGGAGAAGAAGGAAGAGAAGAAGGGAAGGAGGACTCCCCTGTCTTCGACTTGAGCGATTTCGACTCGTAAGTTTTTCCAGTTGCCTTTTGCTTTCTTTTGATTTTTCTTGATTGATCTTGTCTGATGTTTTCTTTTGCAGCCCCTCTTCCGACGGCTCCTTCAGCGATGGTGTTCGGGATATGGTGGTGGAGTCGAAGTTTTCTCCTCCTCATCCTCAGACGGTGGCCACCTCTGAGGGCGCTGCTCCGAAACCTTCTCCGCAGGAGGCTCGGGTGGTTGTCCCTCAGAAGATTGCAGGCGAACCTTCGGAGTCGCCGTCTAACCACATAAGTGCCTTTGTTTTCTGCCACAGGGGGAGCACCCGAGCATTTTCGGATGATCTGCTGATCATTTTTTCTTCGTGTCTCGGGGGGAGCCCCCGAGCATCTTTCGGGTGATCTGCCGATCATGCTTTTTCTTCTTTTTTATTTGTACTTGCCTCGAGGGGAGCCCCCGAGCATTCTTTTTCGTGTGTGTGTATTCTGTCTTGCTCGTTCTTTGGGCGTAGCCCTCGAGCCTTTCTTTTGACAAGTAGTGTCTTTTTGCATCCTTTTGTGCAAGGCGCCAACCAACTGGTGCAGCAGCACCTGGCGTTGGAGGCCAGCTTCAAACAGCTTCAGGGTACGTTCCTGGGTTGGTCTTTTTGCGTCTTTCTTATATTTCCTTTTCTTCAATCTGATAAGTGCTCTGCTGTTTGCAGAGGACAACAATAGTACCCTCCGCGAGCTTGATGCTCTCAAAAAGAGCCTTGGGCGAGCGGAGAAAAAGGCCGAGGATGCCGTTGGTGCGAAGGAGCGCCTTGAGCAGGAGCTAGCCAACGCAGCCGTGGCTAAGGAGCGCCTGCAGCAGGAGGCTACGAACCGCGAGGAGAAACTCGCCACCGCTGCGGCCTCGCGCGATGAGGTAGCCGACAAGCTAATGGCGGCTGCCAAGGCTATTTCGGGTGAGTGGTTTTGTCTTTTCCTTTTTGGCTTCCTTGTCTTTTCTTCTATTTCCTTTTCTTCACGTTGCCTCTTTCGTTTGTATAGATGCTGCAGGCGTCGAGTTTGACCGCGGTGCTCTCGAGCATGGAAGTGCTCTGAATGGTGCCACTACGACGATCGAAGTCCTCTGCAGTACCGTGGTCGGCTCACTCGCCAAGGCCAAGGAGGTTCTTGGGCGCTTCTACAAGGAGCTCGTCCCCAAGGGCGTCGCCCTCGAGGATGTCGACTCGCTGGAGGATGCGCTGTCAGCTGATGCGCCTGTAGCGTACAAGCGCAAGCAGAAAGGCATTGGTGCATCCGTCGGGCTGGCGATGGCCCTGGCGTCTGGAGTGGAGCTGGATCTTCATCGGGTCACCTCCCAGATGCCGACGGCTGTTGACGGGTCCGAGGTAGCCTTCGCCCACTATGCTGCCTGCTGTAAATGTTATGGGCCGAAGTTGATTGACTTGCTGGCAGAGTACGCGCTGAGGCAGCAGGGGGAGGCCAAGAGTAGGCATTCCGGTTCCGAGGCTACCTAGGATGCGGCTTCTTAGGCCTTGTAGTTATAGGATAGCTTTTGTTTCTTTTGTTTTAATTATGTCTATGACAATCCTTGTGCCACGCAGTGGCTTTTTGCTGCATATAATGAATTTTTGAGTTCCTTGTCCATTTGTGTGGTTGTTCATATCGCTGCCATCTTTTCCCCTAGGGACCTTCGGGTGATGGTCTCGCTGACACTTCGTCTGCGCCGCAGTTGCGGCCATCTTTGGATGGTGCATCGCAGCTTGCGTTTCTGCGTGATCGCATCCGTAGTCTTGAGAAAGAATTGCTTGGAGTGCGCGGCCATGCCGATGTTTGGAAGTCGAAGACAGAACGAGGCGCTGCCAGAGAGGAATATTTGATGGGTGAGTTGTGTCGTCTAGCCGAACGGCTTCAATGTAAGTTTTTCGAGCTGCTGCTCATTTATTCGGATGCGTCTGCTGGCCTATCATCTAACTGTGCCATTTTTGCAGGTGCTAACCTTGTTCCTAAGGAGGAAAAGGAGCGTGTTGCTGTTCGGATCAATTGCTTGACCCAGCAGGACATGGAGGCTGGCGGCTTTTTCTGGATGGACCGCAATCGTGCCATGCTCCTTGCGACTGTGCAGGATCGTGTTCACCAGGTGTTGCGGGTTCTGCGTCAGGCGAAGACCTCGTTGGCGTCGGTTCTGCACGTGATGTTTCCCCTGGATGAGGCGCCATCGACTCTCTGGGGCCTGCTGGCGAAGTTTCGAGATATGCATCATGTTAGGGAGCTGGTACGGCATCAGCTTGTTGCATGTGTGAAGGTTGCGCTTTCTCTTGTTCGGCTGCATCGTCCCGATGTACATCTTGCTGCTGTGGCGGCTGGGTCGCCTCTTCGACCACATAGTGGTATGTGGGATATGCGTCCACATTATGCGGCTGTAAGGCAGTGTGCCAAAAAAATTGTAGATCTCTTTGAGCAGCGTGCGCAGATGATTCTCCAGAATAGGTAGGACCTGTAAAAAGATAGATGTAAAATTTGTATGTATTCTACTGGGCGTGTTGTGCCCTTTGTTGTAAAGGTTTGTTGTTGTTGGCACGTGGTGCCTTATTTGTATGCGTGCCCTTTTCGTTAGCCTGACGTGGTCAGCTATTCAGGTGTACACGCGTTATTCTCAGTCAACGAAGTCGTGAGGTGAGGGGAGCCCCCGAGTGTGTTGTACCATGGAGTAAAATACGAACAATAGACAAAAATTTAGGGCGAGACACTTAGCTTTATTTATATCGTGAGGAGAAGGTATATTGTTCGGCTGAGTAGCCTTGGCTTAATAGCCTTATTGAAAATAAAAGGAGGAGGGTAGCTAGGGGTAGAACCGTCGCAGTTGTGCGACGTTCCATGGGTTGGAGTATGCAACTCCGGACTCCACGTTCTTGAGGCGATAGGCGCCACCTGGGATGACTTTAGTGACGATGTAGGGTCCTTCCCATGGTGACTCGAATTTCTTCGGTCGCTCTTGCTTGAGTCGCAAGACTAGGTCTCCTTCGACGAAGGCCTTGGATGCATCCGTCGGCTGTGGTAGTTGTGGAGGCTCTGTTGATACACCGTTGATCGAGCTGCTGCTATGTCACGCGCTTCGTCGAGTGTGTTGACGACGTCTTCGAGTGCGGCCGTCGATTCGGCTTCGCTGTAGGCGACGACCCGTGGGGCCTTATGGCGTACCTCTACTGGTAGCACGGCTACGACTCCGTGCACCATGAAGAAGGGCATGTAGCCAGTTGAGCTGTTCGGTGTCGTGCGCAAGCTCTAGAGGACCGAGGGTAGCTCCTGTGTCCAGGCTCCTGCGAGTCGCTCAAGTGGGCTCATTAGGCGCTTCTTGATGCCATCACCAACAAGGCTATTGGCCTTTTCGACCTGCCCGTTCGTTTGCGGGTGCGCCACAGAGGCATATGTGATGTTGATTCCGAGGTCTTCGCAGAAGTCCTGGAATTATTCGGAGACGAAGTTCGACCCGTTGTCGGTGATGATGCTGTGCGGCACGCCGAATATGTAGACAATGGATTCAAATAACTTGACGGCAGTTTTGCCCTTTTGGTTAGTGATGGGCATGGCCTCGATCCACTTGGTGAATTTGTCAACTGCGACCAGGAGGTAGACGTGACCTCCTTTCGAGGACCTTGGCAGTTTGCTAATCATATCGAGCCCCCATTGGGCGAAAGGCCAGGCCAGAGGTATGGGCCTAAGCTCCGATCCGGGTGCGTGCGGTTTGTCGGTGAACCTCTGGCACCCATTGCATCTTCGGACGATGTCCTTGGCATCGTTCATGGCCGTTGGCCAGTAAAATCTGACTCGTAGAGCTCTAGCGACAAGGGCGCGGCTGCCCGCATGATGGCCGCAGATGCCCTCGTGGATGTCTTGGAGAATGGTTTTGCCGTCACCGATGGTGACGCACCTTTGGAGTACACCCGAAATGCTGCGCTTGTACAACTCGCCATTGATGATGGTGAAGGCCTTGGACCGGCGAGATATGCGTCGGGCATCTGCCGGGCTATCAGGCAGTTCTCCGTCTATGAGGTACCTGAGGTATGGTCGTGTCCAAGTTTCTTCGACTGCCATGACCTGCATTAGGTTGACCACTACGACTTCTGTGTCGAGCTTTTTAGGTCCTTCCTGTCCTTCGGGTAGTGCAGCCCCCGACTACTCTGCTTCTTCAGGTGATCCCTTGGGGAATTTCCTTTTGATGGAAGGCACGCAGATCTGTTCGAGGAACACACCTGGTGGCAACCGTGCGCAGGTGGAGCCGATGTTGGCGAGTATGTCGGCCTCTTCATTGCTTTCTCTTCCAGCGTGCCGAAGCTCGCAGCCATCAAAGTCTCCTTCGAGTGCGTTGTAGAGTGCGCGGTACGCGATCATGTTGGTGGCGTGTGCGTCACACTCGTTCATCGTCTGCTGGACGACGAGGGTCGAGTCTCCGTAGATGACCAGGCGCATCGCGCCGCAGATCTTGGCCATCCTCATGCCATGGATGAGGGCCTCATACTCGGCCTCGTTGTTGGAGGCTCGAAATTTCATCCGGAGGACGTACTTCATCTTGTCGCCCTGTGGGGAGGTCAGTATGACCCCGGATCCTGCTCCGGCCTCGCGTTTGGAGCCGTCGAAGTGCATTGTCCATGACTATGTCATGTCCGGTGTGTCTGGTAGATGTAGTTCCATCCAGTGGACGAGGAAGTCCGGAAGGACCTGAGACTTTATCGCGTGGCGCTTCTCGTAGACGATGTCTAGAGGTGACAGCTCGATGCCCCACAGGGCCACACTTCATGTGGCCTCCGGGTTGTTCAGGATGCTGTTCAGGGGCGCCTCATTGACGACCATCACCTGATGCTCCTAGAAGTAGTAGCTCAGCCGACGAGCCGTCATGAACACGTCGTAGGCGAGTTTCTGGTAGTGAGGGTACCTTTGCTTTGTCGGCGTCAATACCTTGCTGAGGTAGTAGATTGGGCGTTGGACCCCGTGGGTCTTGCCTTCCTCGGGTCGCTCGACCACAAGTACGGTGCTTACCACCTGGTGTGTGACCAAGACGGGCAAGGTAGAGAGCAGCCGCTTTAGATCTTCGAATGCATCGTCCGCCTCGGGCGTCCACTCGAATTTGTCTGCCTTGCGTAGCAGCTGATAGAATGGGAGAGCTTTTTCCTGCTCAATGCCGCGATTCGCCCAGAAAGCTGCTGGACGCCCTTGAGGTTCTTCGGATTTTCCATGGCCATTATGGCCCGGATTTTCTTCGGGTTCGCCTCGATCCCTCGCTGTGAGATGAAGTAGCCTAGCAGCTGACCAGATGGGATGCCGAAGGCGCACTTTTCTGGATTTAGCTTGATCTTGTATGGATCAAGGTATTCGAACGTCTCGCGGAGATCATCGATGAGCATCTTGGCCTCCCTTGTTTTGATGACTATGTCGTCGACAAAGACTTGAATGTTGCGGCCGATCTGGTCCTTCAGGCATGCCTGCATGCACCGTTGGTACGTGGCGCCTGTGTTCTTCAGCCCGAAGGGCATTGTGTTGTAGCAAAACACTCCGAACGGCATGATGAACGCCATTTTCTCCTGATCTTCGACCTTTAGTATGATCTGGTTTCTCGCATCCTGCAGTCGAATCGATGATCTGATCGATCCGAGGGAGAGGGAAGTGATCCTTCGGGCAGTGCTTGTTCAACGATGTGAAGTCCACGCACATCCGCAGGATGTCCGTGTCCTTTCTGGGGACCATCATGGTGTTGGCGAGCCACTCGCTCTCCTTGATCTCCTTGATGAAGTTTGTGTCGAGTAGTCTGTTGACTTTGACTCCAATTGCTTCGGCCTGTGGTTCGGACAGTCATCGGATGGACTGTTTGACAGGCTTGGCGTCTGGAAAGACATTGAGTGTGTGCTCGGCGAATTCCCTGGGAACTCCTGGCATGTCCGCAGGACACCAGGCGAAGATTTCCCAGCGCTCACAGAGGAATTCGACGAGCGCACTTTCCTATGCGGAGCTGAGGTCATTAGCGATCAGCGCCATCTTGGAGGCATCCGTCGGATGGACCTGCACCTTCTTTGTGTTGACGGTGGAGTCGAAGGACATCCCTGGTGCGCTCTGTCTTGTGACTGGGGGTGCCCTGTTGTCCGTCACCTGGCGGAGCCTTACGAGCTCCTCCTGCATGCCGAATGACTGGGAGATTCTGTTGACGTCTCTGTCGCAGTGGTCCGATTGGGTGAAGCTCCCGTGGACCGTGATGAAGCCCCTAGGTCCTGGCATCTTGAGTAGCAGGTACGCATAGTACGGTACTGCCAGGAATCGTGCGAATGCCACGCGCCCGAGGATGGCATGGTATTGTGATGGCCAGTCCACCACTTAGAACTCGAGTCGCTCGCATCGGAAGTTATCCGGCTTGCCGAAGATGACGTCGAACCATATCTTTCCCAGGGGGAATACACCCTTCCCTTGGACGATGTCGTGGAACGTTGTATCAGATTGTTCCAGGCTGCACAGCGGGATCCGCATTGCTGCCAAGGTACTGGTGAAGATCAGATTGATTCCGCTGCCACCGTCCATGAAGACGCGGCTCATGTCGAACCCTCCGATCTGCGCCTCGAGCACCAGGGCAGCATGACCTGGGCGAGGGACCTGGCAAGGGTGATCCGAACGGCTGAACGTAATGGATGACTCCGATCCGCTGAAGTACTCGGGGATGGCGGGCGGAGCGGTCATGGCTAGATTAATTTGGCGGGTGATTTTCTTCTGCACCCTGTTCGTTGGGCGCCCTTTTTGGATCATCAGCAATCCTTTTGGTGCGGGGTACCCGTGCCCATCGTTATTCTGTGCGGGTGCGATTGGGTGGTTCGAAGATCCCGCAGGTGGTGGTGGAGGGGCTCCATGTGCGATCTCACCTGGTGCGGGTGCATTCCCGTATCCAGGGTTCGGGGCTTGCTGCCTCATCTGAGCCATGCTCTCGCTGAGTTTTTGGAACTCGCGGCAGTCCTTGAGCATGTGGCTTGCTTTTTTCTTCCCATCCTGCTTGTCGATGTAGAGTGGATGGTGCATGGACCCGACAGTTTGTCGTATGCTAAGGGTCCGTCGTCATAGCCACGGCGTTTCCATGACTGCGTTGGGCGTCCTCCGTCGTGGAAGTTGCTTCCACGACATCCGCCGTTGTTGCGGTTGCCGTCGCTGCGGCGGTCGGCGTAGCCAGCCGCGACCATATCGGGTCCATCGCAATCGTCATATACGCGTGATCTTCTCTTGCTACGGAGCTCATGTCGCCGGCCGTAGTTATCTTCCTCCTCCGAGTGCGCTCGGTGGACGGAGTCCTCGCCATCGGCCCACCTGTTGGCGATGTCCATGAGGTGGTCGAGTGTCTTGGGATTGACGCGCCCAAGTTCTTCTTTGCTGTCCTGGCGTTTGATGCCATCCTTGAAGGCGTCGATAGCTCTCTCCTCAGAGATGTGCGCCGTGGAGTTCTTGGTGTTGGACCAGTGCAGTATGTACGAGCGAATGGATTCGCCCATTCGTTGGGTGCAGGCCCACAACTCCTCGATCGAGGCTGGCCTCTTGCTGGTGCCCTTGAAGTTTCGGATGAAACTGTACGCCAGTTCCTCCCAGCTTCGGATGGATCCTGAGGATAGGCTGCTAAGCCAGATCCGAGTTGCGCCTGTCAGCTGCAGCTGAAGGCATTGCATGTCGGTTTCCTTGTTTCCGCCGTGTATCTTGACGGACTACAGGTGGTCGCTGAGCCACGCCTTGGGGTCCTGTGTGCCGTCGAACTTCGGAGTGTCCGAAGGACGCTTGAAGTTCCGCGGCATCCGTGTCCGTCGAACAGATCTGCTAAAGCATCGGGCTCCGCAGAGTTCTCCTTCATCGTCATCCTCTTCGGATTCGGACGAGCATACGCTCTTGGCGTGCGCTTTGTCGATCTTGCGCTGGGTTAGCTTGCTTCGAGCGTCGTAATCGCGGCTGCGATGGCGCGAGCTCTTGTGCCTTCGAGGAAGTTCGTGCTCTTCATCCTCGGATGAGGGCGTGGGGCTGCGGTTGAACCTAACCGCAGTCTTCTTCTTTGGCTCCACAGGAGCTTCCCCATGGAGCGCAGCTCCAACGAGTCCGAGTCCGGTAAGCGCGGACTTGTGCATGGCCCTTTTCGGGTCCCCCTCCGGAGGTGGATGGAATGCAAGGTATGCGGTGGCTGCCATGATCGCAGCTTGTGGCGTCTTCGGGATGACATTCCGTCGGCATCCATCTCCATGAAGGACGCGTTGAGGGCTCGAGTCACCTCGCGACGTGCCTTGGGATCCATGTTCTCCATGCAAGAACGGTGCTTGTTGCCATGGTTGCCGTGCGAGCTGGAACCAATGCCCATGGCGGAGAGCGCAGCTCGCCGCGCACTGGACTCTGAGGCTGCTTGCTTGCGTTTGTCAAGCACCTCTTGCATCTTCACCTGCTTCTTGTGCTCGTCGATTAGGAGCATGTGGTATGCCATCAGCAGGTCCCGTGAGGCACCCACGGGCAGGATCTTGTTCCCTGCTACGGCTTCGCGTGCTTGAGTCCATCCTTCCTCGCTAAGGTGGATGACCCGATCGGTGTCGTCCCCGTTGGGCGGGGGGCTGGCTTCTTCTGTTTTCGCCGTTTCTACCCTGCGGGTTGGGTGGCGGGTTATGCTCCTGATCTACATCACTCTGGATGACTGCGGCGCATTGGTAGCGCTCATAGATCATATTGCTGCTGCCGCAGCTTTCGGATCCGAAACCGTAGGTTCCTTCATCCGATGGTGGATCGCACAGATCTGAGTTGTAGCTGCTGTTGTCATATGACTCATCTGCCGATAGCGATGTGTGTAGCACGGGGTGTGGAGCCCATGAAGCGGGCCTGATCAATGACAGGGGCACCCGCTCTGGGAGGTGGAGAGTGCCGGTCTGCCCCACCTAGAAGCAGAAGCTTCCGAACAGGATCTCGAGTCCGTCGCCAACGGGCTCGAAGTCCTTCAGGGTGGCTGGCGAGTGGGCGGTGAAGTCAAAGGCGCCGAAGAGGAGATGACTCTCCGTCGCCGCGGAGTTGTAGATCGCTTTGGTTGGGACCGTCACGACCGCACAGTCAGCGCCCCCAGT
Source organism: Avena atlantica (assembly GCA_910589765.1). Classification (NCBI taxonomy): domain Eukaryota; kingdom Viridiplantae; phylum Streptophyta; class Magnoliopsida; order Poales; family Poaceae; genus Avena; species Avena atlantica. Next base: position 45,215,776 of record OU342737.1, read on the forward strand.
TCCCACAGACGGCGCCAATTGACGAGGTTTAATCTCGTCAATGCCCATTATTATGGACTTGGGTTTTGGAGAATATGGGGATGCTAGAGATTGCGGAATGGTTAGCAAACAAGAAACACGAGGACACGAGGTTTACCCAGGTTCAGGCCCCCGGAGGGAAAACCCTACTCCTGCTTGTCTGCTCTTGATTACGGCGGAACCGAAAGTTACAGGGGTGCGCAGATGCAATCTGGCGTGGAGGTGTGTATGCGGTGGTATGTGTGAGAGAGCCTCCTCGTCGTCCCCTCCTGTCCTTTATATAGAGGTAGGAAGGTCCCAGGCACAGATCGAGTCAGTTACAGGTTTTAGGGTTTACCCCTTTGAATATTCTATCTACTCTAGTCTTTCTCTCCAAGGATCCGAAGGCGTCATGGGCCTTGGTCACCCGAAAATCTTCATGGGCTGGTGCATATTCGCCGTGGGCCTTCCTTGGGCTGGACCAGGTATGCTAAGGTCGTGTGCCCGCAGGGTATAACCATGTCACAAGTTTCTTCCACTTAGGAATGCCAGCCCTGTATCCACCTTGCCCCATAGTATGGTGATACTTCTTGTTAGCAGCATTCAGCTTATTCGTTGTAGACATTTTCTTAGATTTTCCTGATGTCTTGTAATTCACAAACTCAACCCAGAATGGTTTTATCTTCTCAAACTGAATCTTCTTGAAATCCGGAGTCTTCTCTTTCACGACATAGTCAAGGTGCAATATTTTCTTCCAGTTGGTGAAACACTAGGCCATCTTCTTCATAGCCCACTCCCTGACCTTAGCCTCCATGGCTCGCGCATGTTCTAAGGCGTCCTCAACTGGATCCTCCGCATTTGGATCCAGCTCTATCTTCGGTAGTTTGAAATTGACCATGAGCCTCTTACACAGTAAATCTTTGGCCACGGTAGGGAGAAATAAAGACGTTCCCTCTTCTTCCGCATCAGCAGGCCTATTCCAAATTTGAATGGTGATCGGGATGAAGTCCCTAATGATTACTCCGCATTGTACCACAAATTTGTTTGCGACAACTTAGGGAGCAATAGGTTTGCCGTATTCACCGATATCTTCGATCCTGAACCTCTCATGGTCTTCCAACTTTTTGGTTGGGCCTCGTCCGCTCTTTTCAGTAGATTTCTTCGATCCGGAGGGCTAAAAGAAGAAAGATCGTCGTTACTATATCTATATAGATAGCAGATGATTAATTAATGAATTAATTATATTACATGCACCTCGCCGGAGCGGTCGTCCTCTCGATCACACAAGGCATCGCCTTCTCCCTCGCGGAAGGCATCACCTTCAACCTCAAACAAGTCGTCTCTTCCGGCAAAAAGAGGATCACCCTCCCGGGAGTTGTTCAGAAACGTCGATACATCTAAATTTTCTTCCCCGCGGATCACACCTTGGATCAACTCTTCCTTTTCTCCGTCTCTGCCGTGTGGGTCCATATTTTCTACATATGTGGAAAAACGAATAAATCAAAGCGGCTAAGGGAGAATGTTAGGTACGATGTTGAGAGATATAAACCTTAATTCGGAGAAACCCTAATATATACATACATAATAATAAAAATGAATTTACAATATCAGAAACCCTAATTTGGAAGAACCATCGGGTTCGGATCCTATCGCGAAGAACCAATACCGGAAAGAAAGGCGGCAATCAATCAACCCTCGGGTTCGGGATGCCCTGGCGAGGACACACCGGCTAACCCTAGGTGCAACATCGATTCAACTGGGTCTATGATAACTAATATCATGGATAAGCATCTACAATATGATGGCTATCAAGAAATCTTCGATCTTTGATGGTGTTGACCTCGGTCTTTGATCTCGATCTCGTATTCTACCGCGAAGAACCGAACAACGGAAAGAGAGGGGAACAATCAACACATGGCATTGATGCAATGATCAAACAAGTATGATGATATGACAAGTTAATTTGTATTGAAAAGTAACCCTAAGACATGCTCGACAATTTAAACGGGGTTCCGAGGGGTGAAAACCCTAACTCGGCGAAACTCTGGAGTATATGAGAGGGGTTGATTTTGTTCTCTAATTAAACTTGTCTTGGAAGTTGTTGAACAATGCATCATTATAGGTTAAATAGATAGATCTCATTTTTCTGAACATTTTGATATATTATTTGTATTTTTCCGAGTTATAAATAATTAATTATTGAATTTACAATATTTATATCAATTTATGGAAATAATTAAACCATTTCTGAATTTAAACAAAACAGAAAACATTTTTACACCGAGGCCACTGCTAGCCACATTGGCTAACAGAGGGACCCGTGGCCACCGCAGCCTCCACGTAGGCAGGTGGGACCTGGACCAGGGCTTGACGGGTGGACCTGGACCAGGCCACTGCTAACCTGCACCACAGAGGCACCTACCTTCTGAGGCTGGCAAGTGCGACCGGGGACACGCGGGCACCACGCGGTAGCCACGCGAGCACCACGTCACCACGACGGGCGGCGTGGCGGACGGTGGTCGACGACGACCCTGGGGAGCGGGACTGCGGGGCTCTGTGCGTTCGAACCAGCGTAGCACGACGAACAATATAGAGGCGGCGCCACTCCTATTTGGTAGCCGGAGCTACCTCTACGGCGAGGTCTGGCGGTGGCCGACGGCGGCGCTCGAGGCTAGAGCAAACAAGAGAGGGAGGAAAGGAAGGGAAGGGTCCTAGAGGACCGGTGGCTCACCCTGAGCGCGGTGGTGGGGTCGGGGAAGCACGAGGTCGGAATCGGGCTGATGGACGGCGGCGAACCTCATCGGGGTTGGGGAAGAAACCGTCGAGGGGGTCGGGGCGTGCTCAAGCCCTCTGCTTGCGCGGACGGAGGCGGCCGGGGCGCGCACGGATGGAGGCGATGGTGTGGCGGCGGCGAGCTCGGGCAGCCTGCCGGCGTCGTTGGGGTTTCCTGTGCGCGCGTCGGTGAGAAGCAGAGAAGTGAGATGGGAAAAAAGAAAAGGAGGCGCGTCAGTTATAAACGAAGGGCCTTTTGTCCTGGTTGGTGGCTCCAACCGGGACTAAAGGGTCATACGTCCCGGTTGGAGCCACCAACCGGGACGTATACTCCACCTTTTTTAACCAGCCCAAGGGGCGCGCGCAGGGGTCTTTAGTCCCGGTTGGTGGCTCCAACCGGGACGTATGACCCCGTTTTCCAAAAAATCAGGAATTTTCTCTCTATTTCCGCCTTATTTTTTATTTTGGGGTTTAAATTTGTAATGTTTTTTAAATAATAATTACTTTGGAATTTAGAAAAACTTTAAATATAAAAAGTGTTTGAATTGGAATAAATAATTCAAAACCATTTTCTGTTTCTAAAAATAATTAATGTAACCATTTAAACTATGAACCATTTAAAATTAAAAATGAATTAACTTATATTTTTTAAATATTAATTTGGAATTTAGAAAAACTTTAAACATAAAAAGTGTTTGGATTTGAATAACTAATTCAAAACCATTTTCTGTTTTTAAAAATAATTAATGTAATCATTTAAAATTAAAAATGAATTAACTTACATTTTTTAAATATTAATTTGGAATTTAGAAAAACTTTAAACATAAAAAGTGTTTGAATTTGAATAAATAATTCAAAACCATTTTCTGTTTTTAAAAATTATCGTAACCATTTAAAATTAAAAATGAATTAACTTATATTTTTGAATATTAATTTGGAATTTATAAAAACTTTAAACATAAAAAGTGTTTGGATTTGAATAACTAATTCAAAACCATTTTCTGTTTTTAAAAATAATTAATGTAACCATTTAAAATTAAAAATGAATTAACTTATATTTTTTGAATATTAATTTGGAATTTAGAAAAACTTTAAACATAAAAAGTGTTTGGATTTGAATAACTAATTCAAAACCATTTTCTGTTTTTTTGGATTTGAATTAACTTATATTTTTTATATATTAATGGGCGGGAAAAAAAGGACGGGAAATAATGGGCGGAAAGAAAATTTTATTAGGTTAGAACTGGAATTAAAGTACATAACGCAACTAACACTAAGTTACATAAAGCACGACTGAAGATTAAGATACATAGAAGAACTGAAAATTAAGATACATGGCCAGATTAAGCCACAATCGGCCGAACTTATTTTGCAATGTTGGAGTGATTCAGTCATGCTCCTGCGTACACCTGTAATACTCGCCACTGCATTCGTCTTACTCGCCGCGGCCGTCGTCGCTATCGTCGTCGGGGTCGCCGTAGTTGAACCTTGAAGGCTGAGTACGAGTGGGCTGGACCTAAGGGTTGCGCAGGCGGGGGTTAGAGTCGAGGGCCGTGTCATAGGCCATGACGCTCTGGAGAGTCCGGCCGTGCCACCACAGCCGACGGCCAGCCTGGTTGAAGTTCGGAGGAGGTGGGCCGTCCTCCTCGTGCCTGGCGAGCGCCCTCTCACGCCGATCCCTGAAGAAGCCTTCCCAAGTTGGCGGGATGCCAGTTGGGATTCCTCTGCTGCTCCGGCGTGAGCTCGAAGTAGTAGTGGTTCGTGATGGCCATGCGGCGCGCCACACCTAGAGGAACAGGAGGAACCGGCACGCCTCCGGCGCTTAGCATCCAGCCGACGGGGACGCAGTAGCCCGGCGGGCAGGGGTAGTTCGAGGCGCAAAGCGCCTCCGCCTCCCTGGGGGTTAGTCGTATGGTGGAAGCCATGGGAAAGAGTGATGAGGTTGCAGATATGAGTCTAGAGATGTGAAATGATAATGGAGGCCAATCCTACATATATGTAATGAGAAATGGCGGGAAGAAAACTGTGGAAAGAAATGGCGGGAAAAAACTGCGGGAAGAAATCGCGGAAAGAAATGGCGGGAAGAAAAATGTCGGGAAGAAATGGCGGGAAGAAACTTGGGTTTAGGGTTTAGGGTTTAGGGTTTTGTGAAGGTTTTTTCGAGCATCGTTAGAACTTGCATTGGATCTCTGAAGAAACCATATATTGCAAGTCTAAAAATGATTTTTTCAAAAAATCACGGGCGTTAGATCATGTACCTGTAGTACAAACCGGACCCACTTCCTACTGATTCGGCAGACATTTGTCCTTCTTACCTGGGATGGACGAAAAGGTTTGAGATGTCCCGGTTGGGAGATAGTCCATATAAGGTGGTCTAGTATTTTTTAAAAATGGGACGGTAGCATTCTGAAACAGCATTTTGGTGGTTACTTCACAAAACGACCCGTTTTTTGCGCTCGGAAAATGGAAAATGGCTTTTCCGTGCGACGAAAAGGAAAACTTCCTCCTACAACATTGTTCTCCATACCAATATCCACATTCATGCATAATATGGGCACAGCATCACAAACTATGACCTGATTCAGCACATAACATCGGTCATTTGGACCGAAAGCCATGAAACCTCGAACATGATAGGTCATTTTGTGAAGGTTTTTTGAGACATGATAAATATACCAAGTCTGGTATTTTTACTTGCAACTATGTCACATAATATGACACCACGCGAAGGATTTTCATTTTTCGGATTTTTTTTGAATTTCTTATGCCTGTTTTGAATTTCTAACTATGGTCGAACCGGCGTGCATGAAGATAGGGGATGAGCATCGTTAGAACTTGCATTGGATCTCTGAATAAACCACATATTGCGAATCTAAAAATGTTTTTTTCAAAAAATCACGGGCGTTAGATCATGTACCTGTAGTACAAACCGGACCCACTTCCTACCGATTCGGTAGACATTTGTCCTTTTTACCCGGGATGGACGAAAAGGCATGACATGTCCCGGTTGGGACATAGTCCATGTAAGGTGGTCTAGTATTTTAGAAAAATGGGACGGTAGCATTCTGAAACAGCATTTTGGTGGTTACTTCACAAAACGACTCGTTTTTTGCGCTCGAAAAATGGAAAATGGCTTTTCCGTGCGACGAAAAGGAAAACTTCCTCCTGCAACCTTGTTGTCCATACCAATGTCCACATGCATGCATAATATGGGCACAAAAAAATTGATAGGTTCATCTTTAATCCCGGTTGGAGGGATTTCGGCAGGCTGGGCCAGGCAACACTAATGATAGGGGTGAGTGTCGACATTATGTCGTGCGGCGTGTACCTTGTCCCGGATGGTGTCACCAATCGGGACTAAAGATGAACCTTTAGTCCTAGTTGGAGACACCAACCGGTACAAAACACGAGTCAGCACTAATAATAGGGGTGAGTGTCGACATTATGTCGTAAGTGTCGACACTATGCCGAGCTGCTTGTACTATAAATAGGCATCCTTATGTGTCCAGTCCTCCAGCCAGATTGAGGCATCTCCAATATGGTTTTCGAGAGCAGGGACACCACTACGACCAGTTTTAGGGAGATGCCGCCGAATCTCAGTCCTCCGGCATCTCCAAGAAAATGGTCATAGAGACACTCCCTAATATGTGAAATTAGTTAGCTCCCAGGTGTATTGATCTAGTTAGAGAAGTTACAAGCTGCAAGATGGTGTGCGAGAGCAGGGACACCACTACGACCAGTTTCAGGGAGATGCCGCCGGATCCCAGTCCTCCGGCATCTCCAAGAAACTGGCCATAGAGGCACTCCCTAATATGTGAAATTAGTTAGCTCCCAGGTGTATTGATCTAGTTAGAGAAGTTACAAGCTGCAAGATGGTGTGCGAGAGCAGGGACACCACTACGACCAGTTTCAGGGAGATGCCGCCGGATCCCAGTCCTCCGGCATCTCCAAGAAACTGGTCATAGAAGCACTCCCTAATATGTGACCATGCGCGTTTGGAGATCAGATCTTAATGGTAAGTACGAATCGGGACAACTTCTTCATAATTCGGGAAAGTCGTTCTACGAATCGGGACTAAAGGCCCCCTTTAGTCCCGGTGCAGCCACAAAACGGGACTAACACTCAAGACATTTATTAATATTAAAAATCGAGACTACAAAACCGGGACTAAAGGCCCCCCTATATATAGTCCCGGTCAAGCCACAAACCGGGACTAACACTCAATACATTTATTAAACATGGAAAATTGCAAACATCATAAGATATCCCGGCCAGACATGAACTAGAGTTACACAATATGAGCATGAACTTCTTGGCATATGTCCTTCCTTATGATCGCTTCAGACGTAACCATGGAGCATCTTCTTTACTTAACGGAATGCTTGGGTCAGTTTTCACTGTGAAGGGCAGAATTTCATCAAACTTATTATAATCTTCTAGCATGTCTATCTTGTCCTCGATTCCCACGATGTTTCTTTTCTCTGAAAGAACTATGTGACGGTTTGGCTCATCATATGATGTATTCGTTTGCATATTTTTTTCGGTCTGCAGGACATGTCCTTCACATAGAAAACCTGAGACGCATCATTGGCTATGACGAATGGTTCATCTCTATAACCAAGATTGTTGAGATCCACTGTTGTCATTCCGTACAACTGGTCTATCTTTACCCCTTTCCCATTTAGGTTGACCCATTTGCAGCAAAACAAAGGTACCTTAAAAGAGACTCCATAGTCTAGTTCCCATATCTCCTCTATGTAACCATAGTATGTGTCCTTTTGTCCATTCTCGTCTATTGCATCAAAGCGGACACCACTATTTTGGTTGGTGCTCTTTTTATCTTGGGCGATCGTGTAGAATGTATTCCCATTTATTTCATACCCTTGGAAATTCAATATAGTAGAAGATGGTGACACGGCCAACAAGTATAGCTGATCTCCAACAGTGGTGTCATTCAAGAGATGTGTCCGCATCCAACCACCGAAAGACTTCATGTGTTCATCTGTAATCCCTGATTCAGGCTTCCCCGGGTTTTTGAAGCATACAATATTCTTGTGTTCCTCGATATACAGAGCTGCCAAGGTGGAATTATGTAGAACTGTATAGTGTGCTTTAGTGAAAGAATCCCCGTCCCTACATATCATTGCTTTCTTTCCCAGCATGCCTTTTCCACTTAGTCTTCCCTCATGCCGCGAGTCAAAAACACAAATCGGCTTAAGGTCAGGAATAAAGTCAACACAAAACTCAATGACCTCCTCTGTTCCATATCCCTTGGAGATGCTTCCTTCTGGTCTAGCATGATTATGAACATATTTCTTTAAGACTCCCATGAAACTCCCAAAGGGGAACATATTGTGCAGAAATACAGGACCGAGAATGGCAATCTCTTCCACTAGGTGAACCAGGAGATGCGTCATAATATTGAAGAAGGATGGTGGGAACACCAACTCAAAACTAAGAAGACATTGTACCACATCCTTCTGTAACCTTGGCAGGATATCTGGATTGATTAACTTCTGAGATATTGCATTGAGGAATGCACACAGCTTCACAATGGGTACTCGAACATTTTCCGATAGAAGCCCCCTCAATGCAATCGGAAGCAACTGCGTCATAATCACGTGACAGTCATGAGACTTCAGGTTTTGGAACTTTTTCTCTGCCATATTTATTATCCCCTTTATATTAGATGAGAAGCCAGACGGCACCTTGATACTGTAAAGGACTTCAAAAAATATTTCCTTCTCTGCTTTGGTAAGAGCATAGCTGGCACGACTTAAGTGACGCCATTTATCCGTCTTGTTCTGTGTATGCATGTTCTTTGGGTCTTTCATAATTTGTTGGTCTTCCCGTGCTTCTGGTGTATCTTTTGTCTTCCCATACACGCCTAGGAATCCTAGCAAGTTCACGCAAAGATTCTTCGTCATGTGGATCATGTCGATTGAAGAGCGGACACGTAGGACTTTCCAATATGGCAGCTCCCAAAATATAGATTTCTTCTTCCACATGGGTGTGTGTCCTGTAGCGACGTCGTTCGGAACTGATTGACGTCGGGACCCTTAAAGATTACTTCTATGTCCTTGACCATACCAAATACATCATCACCAGCAGGGAGTTCAGACTTCTTCCGGTGATCTGTCTCACCTTTGAAATGCTTGCCTTTCTTTCTTACGGGATGATTGGTCGGAAGAAATCGTCGATTCGCCAGGTACACAACCTTCTTGCATTTATGCAAATATGTACCTTCAGTCTTATCTAAACAGTGCGTGCATGCCTTATATCCCTTGTTTGTCTGTCCTGAAAGGTTACTAAGAGCAGGCCAATCATTGATGGTTACGAAAAGCAACCCTCGTAGATCAAATGGCTCCTGTTTGTTCTCATCCCACGCATGTACACCTGGTTTGCCCCACAGTTGTAAGAGTTATTTAAATAATGGCCTAAGGTACACATCAATGTCGTTGCCCGGTTGCTTCGGGCCTAGGATGAGCACTGACATCATAATGAACTTACGCTTCATGCACAACCAAGGAGTAAGGTTGTAGATACATAGAGTCACGGGCCAGGTGCTGTGACTGCAGCTCTGCTCCCTAAAAGGATTCATGCCATCCGTACTTAGACCAAACCATAAGTTCCTTGCGTCACCTGCAAAGTCCGGGAAGTCTCTCTCGATTTTTCTCCACTGTGACCCATCAGCAGGGTGTCTCAACTTCCCGTCTTTCTTACGGTCTTCTTTGTGCCATAGCAACAACCTGGCATGCTCTTTGTTTCTGAACATGCGTTTCAACCTTAGTATTATAGGAGCATACCACATAACCTTAGCAGCAACCCTCTTCCGGAGGGGCTCTCCCTCAACATCACCAGGGTCATCACGTCTGATCTTATACCACAATGCATTGCATACCGGGCATTTATCTAAATTCTCATACTCCTTACCGCGGTAGAGGATGCAGTCATTAATGCATGCATGTATCTTTTGCATAACTAATCCTAGAGGACAGAGAGTCTTCTTTGCTTCGTAGGTACTCTCGGGAAGTTTGTTATGTTTTGGAAACTTCGGCTTCATTATTTTCAGCATCTTTTCAAATGAGGAGTCAGTTAGACCACACTCTGCCTTCCATCGCAGCAATTCCAGTGTGGTACCGAGCTTTGTGCTGCCATCTTTACAATTTGGGTACAATAATTTCTTGTGATCTTCTAACATGCCCTCTAACTTCAACTTCTCATTTTCTGTTTCACAGTCTCGCTTGCATCAGAAATGACCCTACCAAGTTCATCAGCGGGCTCATCTGATGCCCGTTCTTCACCTCCTTCCTCTTCATTGTCTTCCATTGCAGTATCACTGTATTCAGGAAACATATGATGATAGTTGTTATCATCATCTTCTTCTTCACCGTCTTCCATCATAACCCCTCTTTCCTCGTGCTTGGTCCAGCAATTATAGTTGGGCATGAAACCTTTCATAACCAGGTGGCCGCGAATGATTTTCGAGGAAGAGTACTCCTTGTTGTTCTGACAATGAACACATGGACAACGTATAAAACCATTCTCTTTGTTTGCCGTAGCCACATCGATAAATTTATCCACGCCTTTAATGTACCCGAGTACACGCCGGTCACCATACATCCATTCCCGACCGTTCATCTGCATCATATAAGTAAGTTTATCAAAAATAGGACATCATAAATAGTGAAATGACCAATTCACATCGACACATGCATTGTATCAATGATAGAGGAAAGATAAGATTGCTAACCTCGATCGAGGGAAATAAAGAGGAGAAAGCTCAAGTGCGTCTCGGACACCTTCTATATTTTTGTTCTGTGAGAAATTGAATGAGATCATTCACTCAAACATTTCATCAAACACCTTGAATGCATGCATAGGAAAAAATAAACTAGCATACCTCTCACCCTTCCACCAAGAAAAAACAGAGGGGAGGCAGAGGGCTGGGGCGTCGTATTTATAGAGGGCAGGATCATACGTCCCGGTTTGTAACACAAACCGGGACTAAAGATGTGTGCCACGCCACGTGGTTGACGCCCAACCTTTAGTCATGGTTTGTGTTACAAACCGGAACGCATGACCCCTTACCAACCGGGACGCATGCCTCCGGCCACCGTGCCCGTTCGAACCGGGACGCGTGCCAGCATTATTCCCGGTTCGTGGCGCAACCGGGACTAATGCTGTTAGGGGACACGAACGGATAGCCTGTTTTCTACTAGTGACTTGCTATGACCGAAGATAATACATAACACAAAAGGACTGTAGGTGCTCTTCCATATTTGACTCTCACTAGGAATTATATTTCTCATTATGTTAACGAGGTTTGCCAATATTTAAATGCACCCGCTTCCGCGTATTTCACAGCCGCCAAAAGAATTGGTTCATCCAATTTCATGTATCTTTCATTCCTACCCAAGAGAATAACGCATTTGCATATTTTCTAGAGTCAACACATTTCCATTCCGAATCTCTTTAAATTATATTCTAGAGATTGGGTGAATATTGCTAAGACCTCTGAGAGTAAACTTTGAGCTCAACTCTTATCACGAGAGCTTCAGTAGCTTGTGACCTGCTGTATATAAATAGCGTTGTATCTTATTTGGAAACAACAAAGCCAAAACTACTCAATTGTAAGCTCAAACAAGAATACCAGACATGAGGTGCTTGTTTCAATCCACAAAGAGCCTTGTCAATTTATGCAAACACAACGTGGATCTAGAACATCTTCATTTCCTGGCGGTTGCCCATATTGACCTCCTCTCCTAGAACACTCAATAAATATATTTTGTACAACTAGTTATCTCAAGTTCCAGCCGCTAGATACAAATATTGCCAAAACAAGTTGAATGGTAGAAATTTCAACAACAAGGCTAAAATTTCCCTCTTAATCTATACCATATCTTTGCTTGGATCATTTTGTAAATAAATAAAAGGGCTTTATACTTGTCAATGTATCTCCATTGTAGTCCATCTGTAGTCAATAATGTACTCACCAGCTTTTGTCCAGGTACCAAGTGTTAGGCTTTATTTTTCATAAATGCAAAATGTTCTTCATTCATTGCTTGTTTCCACGTCGAACCCTCCATTCCTTCATGCATGGTGTAGAGGATAAAGAAACAAACACCAAATTGTACCATGTGTAGATATTTTGGTTTGATATACCTTTTTAAGTGTATAGTTGGTCTTTATGGAAGCGTTCGTATCCGGATATAGACTGAGCCACATAGTATATTGGAGGTGTTTTTTTTATGTACAAGAAGTCATTTACATATGGAAGTTAACCGATTTATTATATACTCTTCTAAAAATTATGTTTTACAAATATTTCAACAGATCTGATACACCATGAACATCCATTTCGTACGGAAGCATCTCGAACATAGGCTGGATATAGTCCAGACTTTCCGAATTATCTCTTATAAAGATATCGTGATAGATTCACAACATTATCCTAGCACCGACATTACTTTGAGCAAAGTTTCCCATAACTTCCACATTCACTGGCTTTTGACATTTCAATTTGGTCCTTCTCCCACAACCTCTACAAGCTACGGGCAGCCTTTTTTCAGCTTCGTATCAAACCAAAGCCTTTCACACCATCTTTGTCGAAAATTTGATTAGCTTGAGGATGATATGTACACAAACAAAAGCACACTCTGGACAAAGGTTGGAATTATTAGATACTAAATAGTAATATAATCAACATAAAGAAAACCACACACTACCTCGTCACATGCCTAGCTAAGCTGGACCTAATAGTTTGGGCCCCCTTCGGCATCACGCATACCACACAGAATCACACTGCCATGTACTTCCTCCGTCCGCAAATAAGTGTATATCTAGTTTTTGCCTAAGTCAATCAAGTTTGACTAACTTTATAAAGAAATATAGGAACATATATTACATCAAATTGACATATTATGAAACAAGATTTAAAAATAAATCTAATGACATCAATTTAGTGCATAAATGTTGGTACATTGTTCTAAAAAATTAGTCAAATATAGTAAAATTTGACTTAGAACAAGTCTAGAAGTACATTTATTTGCGGACGGAGGGAGTACACAGTTAATCAATTAGTTCTAGTGCTCCGAATTCATCCATTGGTTAAGTAGAGCTGGCTTTTGCTTTGGCCTTAATTAAGCTACACCACACTGGCATCCCTATCTCAGACACCTCCCGTTCCTGTTTCCCCATCTCCAACTTGTGTAATCCAAGCACCTTTTAACCAATTGATTATCAGTATATTACTACCGAATCATGATTAGTACTCGATCGACAAAACCGTAGTGACCACCGAACCTAATCTCCTTGGGACACGGGCGACGGCCTGCTACCCACTCCTACCTCCCATAATTTAACAGTTCTTTTTTGATCAAACAAGTGGCCAAGGTTAACAGTAGTAGCTTGTTGTGATTAATTTGCAAAAAAGCTATAGCTAGGCCGCCTAGTACCCTACATTGACAAATTAAATCCACTAATTTGACACGTCCGTGGTTGTGTGCAGCCGTCTCCTGGCGTACATGTGCGCGCCGAACGGGAGCAGCAACGACGTGCTCTTTGCACTCTTCGTCCTCGAGCCGCGCGCGTGGGGAGATTTGCTCGATCTCCTCGCCGAGTAGCTTGGCCTTTGCGTGATCAATCCATGCTAGTTTTAAAATGTGTGGTCGCTAACTTGCTGGTCGTTGCGTCGTCGTTACTCGTTACTCGCGCGTGCAGCTAATTTCGCGCTGGCTAGCTCGCCATGACCGACCGGCGAGGCCGGCCGGCGTCGAGTCAATGTATCTTCTCCAAGCTAGGTCATTCAGTCAAGACAGACGACAGGACATGCATGTGATCACGCTGTTGCTACGGAGGTTAAACATATCTGCAAGTTATAGAACCATGTTATCTGAATCCAAAGTATATCTACGTCTATGTTCGCCGTAACATTTGCCGCTTGTCCCTAACAGCAGCTAGCTAGCTAGGTTTCATTCACTTAGGTCCCGACACATGTACAGCCTCGGTACTAGGAGCAGAGAGCATCACGGCAACAGGTGACTCAATGCTTTGTTTTCTAACTGCAGAGCTTGTGCCAACTGCCAAGCAAGCCAAGGTTAACCACAAGGAATCATGGCCGTTTTGCTTTGCATGAAAGGCGCCACATTTTACGGAAGGTGGATGTTGACCGAGCGCCCGCAAAGCAAATTAGCTTCAGCCCGAAGGCAGCTGGCCGCTGGTAGCACACACACATTGGCATCATGTTTCAGGCAATCATCATACTAGTTCGTTAAGATCATTCCCTCTTTCCCCCCTCTTGATGTAAAACCTAAAGTAGTAATCCCAGTTCGCAGTGCTAAAGCTCGAGCACCAACCACCGAATCAAGCAAAGGATTAGGCTTTGGCAAGCTTGGCTTAGCTCGCTCGCTCCTAGGCAGGGGACCAGCTAGCCGCGCTGGGAAACATCCAGACAAAGGCTAATTAATAACTAAACGCTGATTAAACAAACCTAGTAGCTTTGTGGGCATGAGCTTCGACCACACCGCAAGGCTCACACAAGTCTGCCCTCGCATCACGTGTCATGACATGGGCACACGTCTACTGACATGGCCGCCCTGAAGGGCGACACGTAGGCAGCAGGTACATCGGCCGTGTGAGGTGAGCAAGCGCACACATATCGAGGATGCCATCTCGAGGAAGGTGATCAGCTCTTTTTCTCTTTTGGTAAAACGATGGGATTCCAATGTTCAATACTTGTGGGAGTACTACCACAAGTGTGAGGATTAAAGAAAGAGTTTGTGTGTGAGAGAGGTTTAAGGAAGGAGATCACGGCCATGGCAAGGCGAAACGTGGCTATTGTGGTATGATTTGTTTTACATGAGAGGTTTACTTAATTGTCTAATTTACGACAACTTGATGGATGACTGAAAGGTGCTGGAACTTTCGTGTGGCTAGCTCGTTTGTTTAGGCTAGGGGGCTCACTTCTCTATGGAACTTAGCTTTATCTTGTGATTTTGCCAAACAAGGCAAGTGTGTGACATAAGGGCTGACGTATTCTTGTCATGTCAACACGACACTCCCCAGTATGTAAGCTCACACGCTACATTTCGGAGACCTTGAAAAATTGACAACTACCAAGGCATCCTGTAACATTGTTTTGGTATAGTAAATAATCAACGTTTTCCCAAAGTGCGGGAGGCAAACGTTGCCTCAACAAATCAATTTTAACACCTCATATTCAGAAAACCACGCCACAGCGCTCACTGTATTATATATACAGCCAATCAATGTTATGTTACACTGCACAATACAAATATGCTACTCCTACTACATGTAATTAGAAAGTAACCATGCCCCAATTAACACTTGTACACTAGCTACTAACAGGGCTGACACCACAAAGCGCACTGTCCAAATGCCATGAAATCGGTGACACGAGTACAGCATGATCACACATAACAAGGTAAAGAATCATACGATACAATCCAGGACAAGTTCAGAGACTAATTACACAACTCCCCGATCCCTGAATCCTCTAAATAGGGTGAGCTGAATCTTCTCTCTGCTCTCAGGTCCTTGTCATCCGCCTTAGCCTGGCAACAAACCTGATCAAATCTGAAGCAACATGGCAGATGGTCATTCACGATCCCGGCAACCTGCATGAAGGAGTAGATCGTCGTGGGGCCGACGCACCGGAACCCTCGCCGCATCATGTCCTTGCTCATGGCTTCAGATTTGGGCGTCTTGCTGGGTACTTGGCGAGGGTAGCGGAAGCCGTTTGTGATGGGCCTGTGGTTCACGAAGCTCCAGCAGTAGTTGCTGAACGATCCGAACTCATCAGCTACCTGCAGATGTGCATGGCCGACAGCAAAGTATATTACTAGTAGCAGAAGTTGTGGAGCTCCAGGATGCAGGTAAAAAAGTTAGAGTAAATCACGGTAAAATGCGATTTCAGCATACAAGGAGTAGCCCATGTGTTATCTGTTGTGAGATAAAAATGGCATAGTGTATTTGGTACATTAGTTTTGAGACGCTTTTGTTTGAAGGAAACGAGTGAATCTGTTCTGAACGGATACTACAGGACTTGGCTGCAAAGTAGTAGTATGATGCAGAAGTAGCATTAATATCCAAGTCTCCAAGAAATGCAGGAAGTACTGGCATTCGATAGCAGAAGAGTTATACCTATAATTTTGTAAATCAAATGATGATTTTGATAGTACCAATACTAAGTGTCACATTGTTCAGATTCAGAAACTCTCAAAGCGCAGAAGATATGGGCCACATTGTTTAGACTCCGAAATTCACGAAGTGGAGAAGGTATGCACCATATGGCCCATAGCAAATGCAGAGCCTTGTTGGGCCTTCAGTAAGTGTTTTTTTTTTCTAAAATAAGCTCGTCTTGCAGCTACCACTAACCAGATAAGATCATAAGACTCACACAAGGATTTTTGCCACTGTACTACCTCCGTTTCAAGGATTAAGGCGCACACGCTTTCCAAAGCAAAGTTTGAACAAAAGAATTAAGCAACAAAATCTTGATTATATTTGTACATAATTAGTACCGTTGGATTCGTATTGAAAAATACTTTTTCAGTGATACTAGTTTTATACCAAAACTCTTTACGTATTTAGAGTAATTCTTAGTCAAAAAAAACACGTAAAACGAGGACGCCTTAAGCCCTGAAACGGAGGGAGTATTACAGAATATAGTTAATTTTATACCATGATTTATATGCATTGGTTAAGTGAAGGGCCAACCCTATTTTCCAATATAATAATCAAATGTTTGATGCCTTTCTTTGTTCTATTGCCATTGTGAATCATTTGAGGAATGAAAAAGGAAAGTAATTTCTTGTTCAATGTCCGAGATACGGGCTTACATGTACAAGTTGAACGTGTTCATTTATGTGTCTTCGATCAATGATATAAACTAAAAAAAAACTATGTTAATGATCAACTTACCTTCCGAATTTGCTTGGCGTTCGTGATAACAGCTCGCATCTTTTGCTCTGACAACAGCGTGCTTCCATTTGACTTTAACAGCAGGCTCATCTTCTTGTCAGTGAACTCACACAAGGACGCATCGTAGAAACCATCAATCATCACCGTGAACTCCTCCCTCTTGCTCAGAATAACAGGCCAGGTGAGCTCAGCTAAGGCTTGTGACAAGGTAAGCAGCTCAAACAGCTTACGATCGTCGTGAACAGGAACTCCCCATTCTTCATCGTGGAATGCAACGTAGACGGGTTCTGAAGAAATATTGGTACCATCCAAAGTTATGAGTATTGCAGCCCAATAAATTCATATGCTTGTGATAAGGCGGTATGATGGAGTTCATATGAGTTCAGCAGACTGTCGGGAAAAAATAGAGATGAAAGGATGAAAAAGGAATCTGAAAAACACGCACTCCTGGACTGCTAAATTGTAGTGCCAGGATGCACATTAGTAGAATAACTCACCAGAGTTGGCGGTGATCCAGGAGCACCTCTTCTTCCCCGGCTCCGGGTCGACTAGTGGCGGCGGGCTCAAATGCCTCGCTGACGATGTGGATTGATCATCATGCTCACCTGCCTTTGCCTTCTTATGGCCCTGGTGGGCCTTCGCTCTTCGTACCTTACCCCTGGCAGCGGTTACCTTCGAGGAGGCTGCGTGGAGAGTCGTCCGGATGCGAGGGAGCTCCGGCAAGCCGGTCACCGGCGACGAATAGATGACACCCGGCATTTGAGGTGACACTCGTTCGAACTTGTTGCGACGGTTTGGAGCAGGAGCGAGCGGAGTCTCTTCGCGAGGGCAGATGCGCCATTCTGTTATATTTCTATGGTCACGTAGACGTAGTTCGTGTTGTAGGAGAGGTCGGGCTGGACGTCGGCGTCGGGTGCGGGTGCAACGGCCTCGGCACGAACGGAGGCTGGCTTGGCTCCCACGCCGCCTCGTACCGTTACGCGCAAGCGTTGCCATGCACCGCCCTATCCACGCGTAGCCGACCCCTGTCGCTTCTTCCATCCGGCTCGCGCGGGGCGCACTGGGATATGATACGAACTGCTCGCCACGTACGTATTTCTCGTCGGCAACGGCAACAGCTTTTTATTCAGTAACCATTCTGTGTATGTCCTCCTTCCAAGAAAAAGATACCCATTCTAGCTGCAAAGGAAACGGAGGAGAACGCATACAGAAGATGCAACCAACAGTCAGACAACATTGCTATAAACATCTTTCACCACATGCTCCACGAAATCATCATGTTCCAAAAGAGGGCCAACAAGTTACATTAAAAATGTCCTGCGTCATTACGAGGACTCAAATTAGTTTGACAAAACACAAGTCGTGAGATCTTCTGCTGGGTTGCAGTTGGGGGCAAAACGTTGTGATCACACTCAGAGCGTCCCCTCTTGCTCCGACTCCTCCAGTAAAAAGCAGTCTACAGTCATGCAGGGAACAGAATGGTAATGGCCTAACGAGGATCTCCTCTCGGTCAAAGCCTGGACAGGATGAACCGAACCTACCAACTTTTGACAAACTTTGGACTTGGTTTGCTGTGCCGTTTCTGAATGCGAGTTCAAACTCCAGTTAATTAGTACCACGCAGATCCAGCTGGAGGTGTTCGGCCGCACCTCAAGACCCACAAGGCATAATACCGTCTCAATGATTATAAGAGATTAAAATGCATCAACAATCTATATTTGGCCAAACCCATCTTTAAGATGGGATCCACTTTCTAGACAGTAAAAAAATTAAGTACACCCGACGCTAAAAAAAAAGAAGTAAATTAAGCGCACCACAACGTGTACAGCTAAACTTGTCCATAAGCTACAACCCGCGTGTAAGAGCAACCAACTCATAGCTTTGTGATTGAAATTTTGAAATCCGCTTTTAGTGCTTATGGACTACCCATCAGCCTTTTGCTTGTGGACAGCCCCACAATGTATATGGACACCATAACAGGAGGCATTTTTGGCATATGGTGTAGAGTCAAACACAGTAAGCTCAAGGAAAGGCTAGAAATTGTAAGAGAATGGGAAGAAGGAACTACTTGCAGAAAAACATGAGACATAACGACTAAGCATTACACTGATTCAACAATTGTTTCAATTGAGTGTATCATGTTGTTGTCTACCAATTTACTTCTCCGAGAAGTACATGGAATCCTGGAAATGAAGTGGCTCGTTTCCCCAAGAGGTACATCCAGAACCCAACTCCCTTGCAAAAAGCTCGATGCACCTCGGAGGTTTAGGACCAGGAATAAATTCTGAAAGTATTTCTTCTGCAGGTTAAGGATTGACCATAAACCGTATTGCACTATACATAGAGCCCATCACGTTAGTAATAGGAATATGCTTCATTGCAAATAATAAATTAAATTAAATTAACTAACTAACAGGATAGAGACTGACAAACTACAGATAAGGATACTCTGAAGGGGAGGTTTCCTTGAGTGTGCACCCGGGACACTCATAATTACTTGGCTACCTTGCAGAAACTTAAGTTTTGGTCCTGGTTCAGCTTCTTTATTCTGCTGGAAGTAAACCAACAGAACAAAATATATCAAGTTCAGGTTACACGCTGCCAATCAAACATTGCATTCAAGAGAATGGCAACTAATCTAGAGGAAAGAACTCACAACATTTATGTAGCCAAGAAGGAAACACTCGTAAGGCCTGTGATGGAACAAATCTAGATCACCAATCAATGAACCATCTGACTTCACCTATGATTTTTTGAAGTTACCAAATGTGTCAATTACTGTTGAAAGATAGGTGGCACATGACTATTACTGTTGAAAGATAGAAGGTGGCACATGACTATTAGCTGCAAACCTTCAGCCAATAAAACTCAGTGGGGTCTTTAACTCCCCAAGATGGAAGCAATTCATCCTCAACAAATCTTCGCAATTTCTCCCGATTTGTAATCCACAAAACTAGAAGTGCTCCAGCTGGATCAGCAAGTTCTTGTACTGGAAGATACAGCAAATATCTGTTGGGAAGTGTGGGATACCTAGGGCATAAATGGTTGAATAAATGAATTTTCAATTCATAAAGATTTTCCAGGCTGAAAATATATAAATGGGACTGTTACACTTAAAAAAGATGGAAACAAATGAGAAGATGGATTCGTTTTAGTCCAAGAACATTTAGTTTTCTAAATCAGGGTCTATTCTAGGAGACATGATTTCAGCATGGTTCATGGCATGTGTATTATAAAAAATACCTGTAAATCATAGGACACCACAAAAGATATGCTTCTTACTCTTACAAAGAAAAACATCAAGAATTCACGAATATAAATGCAATATTCAAGAAGTATGAAAAGAACCATGCGTTATAGGTCAGATATATCACAGATATGCTAACATTCAAGCATACTTTCTAGAGTTTAACTAGTTAGCCAAATAAAGAGAAGTAGAAAGTTAATAATTCAGTGTAGTCTAATTAATGCATCATAGATAAACAAAAAAGAGAAAGACTAGAAAGTCAGCCACCAATAAGTCCCATCATAACAATCTAAAGTTCTGCTTACTTTTTTCTCGAACATGCACCCAAATGTGTGTCATTTGTATTAGAAGAGCACACCAAGACGGCGAAGAGTACAAGCGAAACCGAAAACAAAGAAACTGGTCAAATAAACCAGGAAAAGGGAAAATGTTCTGCTTACTTGGAAGAATTAGAAAAATAGAAGTGTTAACTTACGCTTCTTTCTGACGAACACATCCATTCTCCCAAGGTGGGTCAATAACTATAAGGTTGTAGCCATTATTAGAATTATCTGCAGATAAAATACATCATTAAAAAAATAAATGTATTAAGTACATGTGCTAATACAACTATAACAAGTACAGCAAGATCTATAACACTTATTAAGACACTTTTTATGCTATATTAAACATAGAGATCTCTTAAACATACCAGGAATGAGATCACGGGTATGTTTGAAGTCAGTCTTCAGTTTAGATATCATCAGCATCATGAAAAACATTCAAATTAAGGTTGGATTGTTCAGTTAGAAGAAAATTGATGAGAAACTTGCACTAAAGAATGATAATATAAACTCACCATCAGGAAGCAACTTCCTTTTGGTAAAATATAGAGTCTACTCTGAAATTCTCCTTCCGCCTCATCATTTTCTTCAACACTGATTACCTTATTAAATAACGGAGTGGATCTCCTTTGGACATGGCAGGAACCTAAAACACGACAGAGAAGCTACTACCATTTTAATTATGCACTTGGCACCATATATACCTATAAGCATGGTCACCAGAAATACTCATACACATTTGGTATGATTGGGTTACCTTCCTCGTCCTGACCATGGGGCTTCTGAAAGCAAATAGTCATCTCATATAGAGGTGCTCGCCATGAGCTCCCAAGCTCAACAAAATTGTTCTCAGGACTAGTTTGAACATCTTGTATGCATCCATCTCCCTTGATCATCCCCGGAAGGAACTCAAGTAGATCTTTCGCCTCAAGGAGTGATTTATGTGCGCTAATTAGCAAAGGTCTTGCTTCCTATCAAATGGAAGATCACAAGAGATCCAAACATTACATCAGATACCTGTAGAACACTCTTCAGCCTATTTCTCCACAAATTTGATGTAGGCATAGTGGCATACACCAAATATTATCAAATCCTAACAACACGACAAGTGTTAATGACAGATTTTCTCTGCAAATTTCTAACAAGAAAAGGGCCTTCTCGGTTTTAGTTTTTTTTATGACACAATTAACCCTTCTCGGCTGCTCGGCAGTCGGCACACCATTTTTATTTTTGTACCGTCAGTAAAATTCTTGTCGCTAATGAGGAATCTCATTGATTCAATCTTCGCAAATAAATTATTAAAGCAAGGAAACAACAGTAAGCTAATCCAAACAATATAAAATATCGCCACCTGGTGCCGCGCTTCTGCGATCCGCTCCACGGCATTGAGTTCCCGGGGCTTCGGCTGGCGCTTTCGCTTACGTTTCTTCCGGTCGGGAGACGGCACCGGCCGCATGCCCTGCGCGTCGCCTCCCTGATTCGACGGGCCGAAGCTTCGGGTGTAGTACGCAGAGGGGACGAGGCGGAAGCGCCTGTACGATTCGTCGAGGAGGCGTACCGGGTCCAAGAAGGAAGCGCGGGAGCTTGTGAGGCGGTAGATCCCCGTGGCCTCCAGCGACCGGAGCTCATCGGAGACATTCATCGCAGAGGCGGCGCCGCCGCGGCGAAGGGGTTTGGATAGGGACCGAGAGTGTCCGCCACAAGGTAGGGGTTTAATTCAGAGGTTGGACCACTGGTCAGTGATACGAGTCGTCAGAGTATTTCGTGCTGGTTAACAAAGTTGGAGCCTCGCGGAGTCGCGGGTCCCAATGGTCAGAGGACCCGGCGACGTGCAATCTTCAACAGCTGTAGTAGTTTTTGAGCATGGGCCATTGGGCTTTTCAAAAGAGCACATGCATCGTAGATCATGGGCCAAATAAACATTAGTAACTCAGTACCCCTAAAAAAACATAATCAGTCAAGTTCTCAAAAAAAAAACTTCATCAGTCCAGTCCTACATATCTTTACAATTAAATTGCAGCAGGAGGTGATGTTAGGCCAACTCTAACTGCCTTCGCAAAACGGATAGGTATTTTGACAATTTCGATCCGCTTTGTGGGGCGGGATAGACAAACCCCGGAATGATGTTCGGTCTGGCATGGCAGGTGCACCCAACGGTGGCATCTCCTCATTTTTTCGTTTTTTTTACTGGTTGATAAAATTAATAGTTTTATATATACAGAAATTCACAAAAATCAAAACAGTGTTGCAATTTAACTTAAACTCGATAGTTCACAACAAATAGAAGTACATTATCCAAATCAAGTTTACACAATCAAATTATAAGAATTAAACTTGAAATAAAAGGAGATAGAAGCAACTTATTCAGCTACACAACCGGTTGGTTTCCCACATATTTCCATATATGGTCAACCAAATCATTCTGAAGTTGATTATGAGTAGCCCGATCTCGAATCTCATGATGCACCTGCAGGAATTCCGCAAAACTAGGTCACGGACCTAGCGCTGGTTCAACCAATTCTTCCTAAAATTCTAAGCCTTGGTCATAGATGCTTTCATCACGCTCATTTTCGATGATCATGTTCTGCATGACCGTCTTTGTTCTAAGTTCTGCGCTGATTCACAAGCTGTCATCACTTTCCACATTGTGTCTTTGTTCTAAGTTCTAACAGGGTACCACACTATAGCCCACCGGGATTGGAGCACATCAAAAGCTCGCTCCACATCCTTTCTAGCGGCCTCATGCTCTTTGGCAAACCTCTTGTGCTTCTCTTCAGTGGGGTTGCATATGGTCTTTACCAAGGTAGACCAAGTAGGATAGATACCATCTGCCAGGTAATATGTCTTGCTGTAGGGGTGGTCTAGCACTTGATAGTAATCCCGAAATAGCATCTTGTGGCATGTGACTCGGCCATGTTCCAGCGCCGTCGCCCGGCCCTTGACCAAGCCATGGTACATTTGCTTCGTCTCATGTTGTGCTGATGGAGGAGCACAACCGTGGTGGCCAAAAGTTCATTGTCATCGTTGAACTCGTCGGAGGACGGCATGGAATATTTGTTGAAGAACTCGTTCCCACTGTCGTCCATGGTCTACACGATGAGACGGATGAGCAGTCCGCAAGGATGAGGACAAGGATTAGGCGAAGGTGGCAGAATGCAGTACCTGTACGTGGGGGAAAATGGTCGAACAGGTGGAGTGCGTCCTAGGAGAAGGCCGAGATCGACGTCTGGACCGATGAGATCTCCGGGTACTGAAGGCTTCAACGGAAAGGAGGCTTCACCAACAAAGAGGCATGTGGATAAGGAGGCAACATGGTCCGACGGCGGCCTTCCGGGAGGGAGGGCGTCACGGTGGCGGTGGCGGGGGTGGGTGGGAGAAGGGAAGGTGGGAAAGCAGGGGTGGGACGCGGGTTTATGTCTGACGGGAGGGTTAGGGGCGTGGAGGTGCACATGGCCCGGACGCGCGGACAATCCGAGCTTCCGCACACCGAGCTCAACTTTCAGTCCGGTTTTCGCCAAAACAGACAGGTTCGGGCTAGATCTTGATTTGCAGGTGCGCGTTGGAATGTGATCTCGGTCCGGAACTGGTCCGTTTACGGGAACGTTTGAGTTGGCCTTAGTTGTGCAAATTTCTGTCCCTCCGTATGGGCATGTCCCAACTTGGTCCGTGCAGGCACGCACGATCGAGCGGTCATAACTTGGTCAGTGTGTAACAAAACTAGCTAAGTGACTGCGTGTTTGCTGTGAATCTCTTGCTACGTGACTCTTTAAACCACTATTAACAAACTATTAGCGCTACCTCCTCAAAACAGGCATGCGATTCCAGCTATATTAATATAGCAACCACGTAACCTGCTGGGCCAGACAGCATAACGTTCAAAAGACAAAGCAAAAAAAAGAGGAAACAAAGCCGATAGCGACTGGACGAAAACGAGAGTGACCTGCAACCGTTGCGCCCACCGGAGAATTACCACCCCTCTCCTAGCCTCTTGAAAGCATCACATATCAGACAACACCTCCAAGAAGGAAAGCGACGACGACGACGACGTTGTTGCCCGGACGAGTCCTAGGGTTTCTCCTGATATGCTACGGGAGGTGGGGAACAGATACACCCGACGCCCTTCAAAACGGAAAGCGACACCCGCAGGCGTCACCCCGTCGGTGTCAAGATGACAAGGATTTCTCCCGACCCCTCAAAAAACCACACTCCCGGACACTTCGAAGCTCCACCAAACTCGCCGCCCACTAACACACGCCACCACGATCTTGTAGTCACCACTGTCGCCTCACCATGACCCATAATGCGAGGCTGGAATGACCGAAAGGAAGAAACTTTGGCGAGGGTCAACGATACAATGACACGCGGGAGGGAACAACCTCCACCGCCGGAAGGCGATAGCCGACCGGATGTATCAGCGGGGGCAAACCATGCCCTCTCTGGTCCGGCCAAGCCCAAAGGACTCGTGAAGCCCCACTGCCACACTGCAGCAAGGGGGTCACCGTCGCAATCGACCCTAGCCCTAGTCCCTACCTCACCGCCCGCCAGTGGATCCACTGCCACCACAGATCCCCGCCGCCAAGAAGTCGCGCTCTCACCACCGTGCTCATCCGGGAATACCGGTCCACCGCCGGTCTGAGGATCGCCATCTGGGACCGCAAGGGCGAGGAGGGATGAACACGGCGAACACGTCACCTTTGTGCCGCCCTTGGGCCACCCTGGACAGGATTAGACAGACGACCACCCGACCTAGGCCCACCCGGCCTAGATCCGGTGCCCTTGCCGTGCCATAGCCAGGAGGGGCCATCTGCCACCCGACGCTCGCGGTGACCGAGGTCCCCAGATGAGGCCCGCATAGCCTAGATCGGGCCCAAACTGGCCCAGATCTGGCCCTGCGGAGCTCGTCGTCGGTGGCACCTGCTGCCCCGCCCGCCGTCCTTCCTGCTGGGTGTAACACCCTCAGAATCGGCCCTATGCAAGTTTTAGCAAAACTCGCCAAACCCGCATAGAAACGATTCGAAGGTGCCCACCAGGCACTTTCGTGCGGGTGGAAAGCAAAGTAATAACATTACACAACAGTCCTCGATGGGACCCACAGAACAGATATATATACAACATCG
This sequence comes from Avena atlantica, assembly GCA_910589765.1. Lineage (NCBI taxonomy): Eukaryota > Viridiplantae > Streptophyta > Magnoliopsida > Poales > Poaceae > Avena > Avena atlantica. Next base: position 45,241,176 of record OU342737.1, read on the forward strand.
ACTCAAAGAGTCAAGAATACAAATATACGGTACAAGATCCAAATCACCTCGAAAACGATGGAGCGTCCGACTACGGACAAGATGCAAATAGGGCTAAGAGCCCTGAAGAATAACCAATGGCGTCCATAACCCTGCCCAGGCCAAGCCGGAAGGGTAACCCTGCTAACGACGTCGACCTCAAAACCTGCTTAAACAAAAGGGGTGCCGACAAAGGGCAAAGGAAAAAGAGGAGCGTCAATACTGAGGCCAGTACACGGCGAGGCTAGAATTCGGCGGTCCTCGCCTACATAGGTATGGTGGACTGAGCGGCAGCGGCAGCGAGCACTAAACAACCTATAGAGACTCGATACAACTGGCGGCTATCAGAGAGGGGTGAGAAAGACCTATTCGGATCCAACCTGATACTATCATCAATCAAACCCATCCTGGCGTTTCCCCCTCGAGACCATCGAGGAAGTCAACCGAGGAACTCACACAGTTGGCAGTTTTACTTATTCAGTTATAGTTGCGGCACTTTACTAGTCAGGTTTAGATAATCGTCCTGATAAAGTAAGCAGTGGGCACTTTTAGTTAATCATTCCGTTATAGTGGCAACACTTACTAGTCAGATACAATTATCATGAGATAACCCCAAAACCCAGCAGTTGTTGGTACTTTTACTTAGCCATTCCGTTGTAGTGAAGCTGATTACTAGTCATATCGGAAACAAGTCAATTTAAAACAATAAACTTTAGTTATAGTTGTCTATGATCAGACACTGTGCTCCAAGTCGTCCATAACCGCGGACACGGCTTCTCGAAAAGATTTAACCCTGCAGGGGTGCACCAAAGTATCCACAGGCACTTCGACCCTTTTTGCCAGATCAGTTAACATACACCCATCGGTATGTCGGCGGGGCCTAAGTCACGACGTTCCCAGACACAAAGCAAGTACATGGGGGCCACCCCACCGAGTCGACACCCGCAACGGAGTCGGCCGGTCTCCGAGACGGTCTCAGGGTTTGGGTATACGGCTGTGCACGACAGCAAATCCCCAAACGGGGACTGTCGGCACCGCGGAATCGTGTCCCGATCCTAAACAGTACAGTGTGCAGTACCTCGCACAATCGTAAATAAAGCAGTAAAGCATGGCATAAGTACAGGATAGTAATAAAGCCCCAAACTACTTGTGGCCCCCAGTACAATACTTTGAAATCAGGTAATTATCAATGGGGGCCCATATCTCCCCACCTGTGGTTAGCGCGCTCGATCTCGGAACAGGTGTCAAGAACTCGGGTCCTACGGGACACAAATGGGCGGTCGGAAAACCAAAACTTACCTATCACCCACCGATGCCTCTGCTTAATTCAATTTTAGTTGTTAAACAGGAATTAAAGTGAAACAATAATTGAAGCCATGATCATCTCCAACGTCAACATGCGGCAATCCTCCAACAATTGTGGTACTTGTCGACACTCAAAACACTTGAGCAAGCGACTACGACACGCGGGTCCAACTATCTACCAAACAACAGGTAATAGGATGTGTCCAAGGCTATATATGGCTGCAAGGGATATCACGGGTACGAAACTAGAGCATCGCAACACAGATAGCAAAGATCAACAGGAGGGAATAAATACTAGAAAAGTAAGATAGGTAGAAAGGGGGAGATGCTCGCCTGAAAACATCGTCGAAGGGTTCATCCGAAGATCGGGGCGAAGCTCACATCAACTCATCGGCCTTATTCGCGAAGAAGCAAAACACTAGAAGAAACACCGGATGCAGTATTTAATACATGGCAGAAGATCGGCATGATGCAGGTATGATGCATGACATGGCCAAGGTGCAATGCAATTAGGTCAGATTAAGCGGAACCGGGGTCCCGACAATTAATTAGGTGGTTCATGTTATTTGTCTACCCCGCCAATTATATGTTGTTTAGCAATGCAACAGATGGAACCGGTTCGCTACACATGTTTAAATGAGGCCAATATAAGGCTAGATTTGTCCGCATATGGGCCCCATATTTAATTATTAGGTGAATCGGCATAAGGCCCCCAACCCACATGATAAGATGCATGCATGAACAATTTATATACAACAGTTATATAGGTGGCATTTATAAATTAGGGTTCTCGGATAAGGGGTTCACACATTAGGGGTCGCGACGGTCTTGGGGTTCCGGGGTTCGGGGTCGGTCTCAGGGTCCAGGGTTCGACGGATCGGGGTTCGGGGTTCGGAGGAAGCGTTCTCGGATTTCGGGGTAGTAGATCTTGTCGCATCCGCGGCCTTCGGGTACGGGATCGGTCTCCGGGTTCGGGGGTCTCGGCGTTCCATGAAGAGGTACTTGGCCTGGCGTCGGGGCACATCGGGTTCTTCCGGGTCGGTGTCGTCCTTGTCGCCGTGTCGATCTTGTCGGGTCCCACAGGGTCGGTCTTGCCGTTGCGAGGGTCTTGTCGGGCCCGCGCCATCGAGTTGGTCTTGGCGTCCGGGACGAAGTGCTTGTTGTTCCGGTGGCGATCTTGGCGCTCGGTGTCCGGGTAGGCGTACTTGTCGGCACAGGGTTTCCGGAGTTCATGGCGCGGTACCGGGTACGGGATCGGTCTTCGGGTCGGGTTCCGGGATCGTTCTTTGGCCCGGGGAACGGTCTTGCGAGGCCATCTTGGTTTGCCGGTGTCGGGCTCGGGTTCCGCGCCGGTGGTTCAAGGCCGCACCATCATCCAACATCAAGCCCACACCACGGTCCTGGGGGTTCTGGCCTTCGACGAGTAGCAGCACTCTTGTAACATGGACGCAGGGGTCATGTGTGGAGGTGGTCGCGGCCCTCGAGGATCTGTCTTGCCCACTCCTTGAGCGCCTTGACGAAGACGTGCTTGTGCCGGTCCCGGTAGTCGCGCAGGCTCCCGGAGGAGGCGAACGGCAGGGTCGGCGAGGTCATCGGGGCGAGGACGTGCATGCTCCAGGGCGGCCACGTACAACGAGCAGCAGGGGCGGCCGGCTTGGCGGAACGCAGGGGCGCCGGGCGCGGAGCTCGGCGAGGCCGCGGCGGTCGGGGACGAGGCGCTCCGGCGGGCTGCGGGGTCGGGCTCGGGGAGGTCTGCCGGCGAGCTGGGCCGGAGGGGGCGCGGGGACGCCGGCGGGGCGCGCGGACGGCAGGGAGCTTGCGGGGCTGGGCGGAGGCGAGGAGGTGGGGTCCTGGGCGAGCGGCGGCGGAGGCGGGCTCAGGCGAGCGGCGGTGGAGGCGGGCTCAGGCGAGCGGCGGTTGGGCGCGGCCGCTGGCGCTCGGGCGGCGGGGTGGAGCAGGCGGGGCCGGCGGGCCTGGCGGCGCAACGCGGGAGCAGAGAGGGGCGGGGCGCCGGAGGGTACGGCCGGCGCTGCGCGGCGCGAGCGCGGCGGCGAGGGAGGCTTGGGGACGGGGTGGAGCTCGGCGAGAGAGAGAGGGGGCCGGAGGCGGGCGCGGAGAGGGAGGTGAGGCGGCTCCGGTGCGGCCAAGGCGAGGAGGGGAGCGAGGCAGGGACGTGCGGCGGGGCGGCGGAGCTGCGCTGCGAGGTAGAGCGGGGTGGGTTGAGGGAGGCTGCACGCGTGCGCGAGGTAGGGGACGGGGTGGGCGCGCGGTAGGTGGGGAACAGGGTGGGTCCCGCGTGGGGACGCGGTGGGGGTGTGGGCAGGTGGGGAGTTTGGGACCGGGGGAGGCAGGTGTGCGGTTGGATGCGTGCTGGGGGCGGGGCCCGCGTGCAGGGAGGGTGTGGGTTGAGTTGCTGGGTGGGTTTAGAGGGAGAGGGAGGGGTGAGTGGAGGGAGAGGCCAAGTGGCAGGTTCTGGTTGGTTGGGGGGAGAGAAAAGGTGAGGTGGCAGCGTGTGAGTGGCCAGGGTGAGGTGGAGGCTGGGTTGGGGTAGATAGCTGGGTAGCTATAGGATTTAGGAGGTGGACCGTTTTAAAATCTGGGGCGGTCGTTCGGTCTACTCGGCCCGTTCGACTGCCCCACCAAAATAATTTAATATTTTTATTTGATTGCGACGAACTTTGTAATTAGTTTTGGACAAACAAATTATCCGGCAGCATCCGGGGTTTTGGCGTTTGAATAAAGACGAGGCGTTTGGAAAACAAATCGGGCTTTGCGAACATAGTTTTGGCAAACAATGCATCATGATGACGATGCAATGCACAAATTCCACGCAATTTTCTAGTAGTGGTTTTGCGGGATGCCACAATTCGACACCACTAACAAGGGATCTCGCCCTCGAGATCCGCCTCATGGTACCGGAAGGAAGGTCGGCGATCTGAATCTTCTCGCTTCGTGCAGATCTTCGCGACACCACTAACAAGAGGTCGTTGTCCGTGACCGTCGAGAGAGCTCTCCGGAAACAAAAAGGTCGAAGGTAGAGGTATCAGCAAATTAAGCCACCTCTAGCTTCCGTGGACGGAGTAAAATTGCATCGATCCACCATTCAACGTACATAAGCGAATGATAAGAGTAGTGGTATGGTCGCGACTCCATCCCGCACTCGAAGCATTACTCTGTACACGAATAGACAGATTATGCAACCAACCCTCAGGATTCAGACTGAAGATCTCGACAAGCGAGGTTCGGATCAAAGGAGTGATGCAAACTCTGCATCGGATCTGGCATAGATGATGTCGTCGCGTCGGAAAACACCGGAAGGCACAAATAAAGAACAAAGAATGGTACCACAGCAGACGGATTCCTCAGATAGCATGAAGACCGGATGTAGCAACACCGTTATCAAAGGAGGAAGCGAAACCCTGAAGGTACGACGGAAACCCAACCACGAGAATTCCTGGACTCGAAGAAAGAGACGAGAGCGGATTCAAAACACGTAGAGGTAAGAGGGGAACAGCAGAGGGTAAGGGGTAAAATCAGACCTAATCAGAACTATCCAACCGATTTTGCAAAATAGTTTTGACACTCTACTTCGGCCGTTAGCTAGGTTATCCTACAGGCTGGACTTGTGGGGTATCGCAACTGCTGAGCTCTGATACCACTCTGTAACACCCTCAGAATCGGCCCTATGCAAGTTTTAGCAAAACTCGCCAAACCCGCATAGAAACGATTCGAAGGTGCCCACCAGGCACTTTCGTGCGGGTGGAAAGCAAAGTAATAACATTACACAACAGTCCTCGATGGGACCCACAGAACAGATATATATACAACATCGACTCAAAGAGTCAAGAATACAAATATACGGTACAAGATCCAAATCACCTCGAAAACGATGGAGCGTCCGACTACGGACAAGATGCAAATGGGGCTAAGAGCCCTGAAGAATAACCAATGGCGTCCATAACCCTGCCCAGGCCAAGCCGGAAGGGTAACCCTGCTAACGACGTCGACCTCAAAACCTGCTTAAACAAAAGGGGTGCCGACAAAGGGCAAAGGAAAAAGAGGAGCGTCAATACTGAGGCCAGTACACGGCGAGGCTAGAATTCGGCGGTCCTCGCCTACATAGGTATGGTGGACTGAGCGGCAGCGGCAGCGAGCACTAAACAACCTATAGAGACTCGATACAACTGGCGGCTATCAGAGAGGGGTGAGAAAGACCTATTCGGATCCAACCTGATACTATCATCAATCAAACCCATCCTGGCGTTTCCCCCTCGAGACCATCGAGGAAGTCAACCGAGGAACTCACACAGTTGGCAGTTTTACTTATTCAGTTATAGTTGCGGCACTTTACTAGTCAGGTTTAGATAATCGTCCTGATAAAGTAAGCAGTGGGCACTTTTAGTTAATCATTCCGTTATAGTGGCAACACTTACTAGTCAGATACAATTATCATGAGATAACCCCAAAACCCAGCAGTTGTTGGTACTTTTACTTAGCCATTCCGTTGTAGTGAAGCTGATTACTAGTCATATCGGAAACAAGTCAATTTAAAACAATAAACTTTAGTTATAGTTGTCTATGATCAGACACTGTGCTCCAAGTCGTCCATAACCGCGGACACGGCTTCTCGAAAAGATTTAACCCTGCAGGGGTGCACCAAAGTATCCACAAGCACTTCGACCCTTTTTGCCAGATCAGTTAACATACACCCATCGGTATGTCGGCGGGGCCTAAGTCACGACGTTCCCAGACACAAAGCAAGTACATGGGGGCCACCCCACCGAGTCGACACCCGCAACGGAGTCGGCCGGTCTCCGAGACGGTCTCAGGGTTTGGGTATACGGCTGTGCACGACAGCAAATCCCCAAACGGGGACTGTCGGCACCGCGGAATCGTGTCCCGATCCTAAACAGTACAGTGTGCAGTACCTCGCACAATCGTAAATAAAGCAGTAAAGCATGGCATAAGTACAGGATAGTAATAAAGCCCCAAACTATTTGTGGCCCCCAGTACAATACTTTGAAATCAGGTAATTATCAATGGGGGGTCCATATCTCCCCACCTGTGGTTAGCGCGCTCGATCTCGGAACAGGTGTCAAGAACTCGGGTCCTACGGGACACAAATGGGCGGTTGGAAAACCAAAACTTACCTATCACCCACCGATGCCTCTGCTTAATTCAATTTTAGTTGTTAAACAGGAATTAAAGTGAAACAATAATTGAAGCCATGATCATCTCCAACGTCAACATGCGGCAATCCTCCAACAATTGTGGTACTTGTTGACACTCAAAACACTTGAGCAAGCGACTACGACACGCGGGTCCAACTATCTACCAAACAACAGGTAATAGGATGTGTCCAAGGCTATATATGGCTGCAAGGGATATCACGGGTACGAAACTAGAGCATCGCAACACAGATAGCAAAGATCAACAGGAGGGAATAAATACTAGAAAAGTAAGATAGGTATAAAGGGGGAGATGCTCGCCTGAAAACATCGTCGAAGGGTTCATCCGAAGATCGGGGCGAAGCTCACATCAACTCATCGGCCTTATCCGCGAAGAAGCAAAACACTAGAAGAAACACCGGATGCAGTATTTAATACATGGCAGAAGATCGGCATGATGCAGGTATGATGCATGACATGCCCAAGGTGCAATGCAATTAGGTCAGATTAAGCGGAACCGGGGTCCCGACAATTAATTAGGTGGTTCATGTTATTTGTCTACCCCGCCAATTATATGTTGTTTAGCAATGCAACAGATGGAACCGGTTCGCTACACATGTTTAAATGAGACCAATATAAGGCTAGATTTGTCCGCATATGGGCCCCATATTTAATTATTAGGTGAATCGGCATAAGGCCCCCAACCCACATGATAAGATGCATGCATGAACAATTTATATACAACAGTTATATAGGTGGCATTTATAAATTAGGGTTCTCGGATAAGGGGTTCACACATTAGGGGTCGCGACGGTCTTGGGGTTCCGGGGTTCGGGGTCGGTCTCAGGGTCCAGGGTTCGACGGATCGGGGTTCGGGGTTCGGCGGAAGCGTTCTCGGATTCCGGGGTAGTAGATCTTGTCGCATCCGCGGCCTTCGGGTACGGGATCGGTCTCCGGGTTCGGGGGTCTCGGCGTTCCATGAAGAGGTACTTGGCCTGGCGTCGGGGCACATCGGGTTCTTCCGGGTCGGTGTCGTCCTTGTCGCCGTGTCGATCTTGTCGGGTCCCACAGGGTCGGTCTTGCCGTTGCGAGGGTCTTGTCGGGCCCGCGCCATCGAGTCGGTCTTGGCGTCCGGGACGAAGTGCTTGTTGTTCCGGTGGCGATCTTGGCGCTCGGTGTCCGGGTAGGCGTACTTGTCGGCACGGGGTTTCCGGAGTTCATGGCGCGGTACCGGGTACGGGATCGGTCTTCGGGTCGGGTTCCGGGATCGTTCTTCGGCCCGGGGAACGGTCTTGCGAGGCCATCTTGGTTTGCCGGTGTCGGGCTCGGGTTCCGCGCCGGTGGTTCAAGGCCGCACCATCATCCAACATCAAGCCCACACCACGGTCCTGGGGGTTCTGGCCTTCGACGAGTAGCAGCACTCTTGTAACATGGACGCAGGGGTCATGTGTGGAGGTGGTCGCGGCCCACGAGGATCTGTCTTGCCCACTCCTTGAGCGCCTTGACGAAGACGTGCTTGTGCCGGTCCCGGTAGTCGCGCAGGCTCCCGGAGGAGGCGAACGGCAGGGTCGGCGAGGTCATCGGGGCGAGGACGTGCATGCTCCAGGGCGGCCACGTACATCGAGCAGCAGGGGCGGCCGGCTTGGCGGAACGCAGGGGCGCCGGGCGCGGAGCTCGGCGAGGCCGCGGCGGTCGGGGACGAGGCGCTCCGGCGGGCTGCGGGGTCGGGCTCGGGGAGGTCTGCCGGCGAGCTGGGCCGGAGGGGGCGCGGGGACGCCGGCGGGGCGCGCGGACGGCAGGGAGCTTGCGGGGCTGGGCGGAGGCGAGGAGGTAGGGTCCTGGGCGAGCGGCGGCGGAGGCGGGCTCAGGCGAGCGGCGGTGGAGGCGGGCTCAGGCGAGCGGCGGTTGGGCGCGGCCGCTGGCGCTCGGGCGGCGGGGTGGAGCAGGCGGGGCCGGCGGGCCTGGCGGCGCAGCACGGGAGCAGAGAGGGGCGGGGCGCCGGAGGGGACGGCCGGCGCTGCGCGGCGCGAGCGCGGCGGCGAGGGAGGCTTGGGGACGGGGTGGAGCTCGGCGAGAGAGAGAGGGGGCCGGAGGCGGGCGCGGAGAGGGAGGTGAGGCGGCTCCGGTGCGGCCAAGGCGAGGAGGGGAGCGAGGCAGGGACGTGCGGCGGGGCGGCGGAGCTGCGCTGCGAGGTAGAGCGGGGTGGGTTGAGGGAGGCTGCACGCGTGCGCGAGGTAGGGGACGGGGTGGGCGCGCGGTAGGTGGGGAACAGGGTGGGTCCCGCGTGGGGACGCGGTGGGGGTGTGGGCAGGTGGGGAGTTTGGGACCGGGGGAGGCAGGTGTGCGGTTGGATGCGTGCTGGGGGCGGGGCCCGCGTGCAGGGAGGGTGTGGGTTGAGTTGCTGGGTGGGTTTAGAGGGAGAGGGAGGGGTGAGTGGAGGGAGAGGCCAAGTGGCAGGTTCTGGTTGGTTGGGGGGGAGAGAAAAGGTGAGGTGGCAGCGTGTGAGTGGCCAGGGTGAGGTGGAGGCTGGGTTAGGGTAGATAGCTGGGTAGCTATAGGATTTAGGAGGTGGACCGTTTTAAAATCTGGGGCGGTCGTTCGGTCTACTCGGCCCGTTCGACTGCCCCACCAAAATAATTTAATATTTTTATTTGATTGCGACGAACTTTGTAATTAGTTTTGGACAAACAAATTATCCGGCAGCATCCGGGGTTTTGGCGTTTGAATAAAGACGAGGCGTTTGGAAAATAAATCGGGCTTTGCGAACATAGTTTTGGCAAACAATGCATGATGATGACGATGCAATGCACAAATTCCACGCAATTTTCTAGTAGTGGTTTTGCGGGATGCCACACTGGGCTGCCTGTCGACGCCGTTTGGAGGATCCCGCCGCTGCCCCGTCCCTCAGCAGCCCCGCCGCACCCACCATGGTGCGCCGCCGCCAGCAAGGTGCCCTGCGCACGCTGCCACCATCGGGAGGAAGAAGGCCCGCCGCCGCCGGCCCCGCGCGGGCTTTGTCCGGCGGTGCACGCTGATGGCGGCGGGGGAAGGAGGAGGGGGAGGCCTGGAGGTGGGCGGCGCTGCCAGACCCGCCCCGTCGCCCGCGGGGGGCGAGCGAGACGAGTCGCGCGAGACGGTTTTTGTTTCCACCCTCACTGCCTTCCCTTTCCCAACTATTAGCACTACCATGAACATACTCCATTGTTCTTTAAATAAAAGTTATCATTGTTATAGAAAATTTGAAGCGCTTCACGATCATGTCGAATACATTGCCAACTTAATTTTCATGTAAATATGTAGTAAAATCTGAAGAACAAAAAGTAAATCCAGGAAAGATAATAAGCTAACCTATAGCTAATGCCCTCGGAAACAATTTTGATGAGTTAGAGGCTTCTATTTAGGTATTGAAGAGAATACTTTATTTAATAGTTTGAAAAATGTTTGAAATGTAAGAAATTAGGGTTTGGAGCTAATCAGCATATCCTCTATATCTCTGACTTATTGGTGGTGCCGCTCACAATGCATATTAAAACTAGAGGGTGAGACCTTTGTATAGACTCTAAATTCCAGATAATTTCCATTTGTTCTAGTTAAGTCTCGTGACTTGTTAAACCAACCACAAATTGATATTCAATTATTGATTCTTAATACTAAGAATCAATTAGGTCCCAAGCACGCATGTGTGAGTCATGCACAAATTCAACTCGCTGGCATTAACAATCCATAGAGCAATCCTATAGACAAACCTGACATTTTACTCTATAATGGCCCGGGCATTACTTCAGCATATTTATGTACGTTGTGTTTCAATAGTAGCTAAGGGTTGGTTTGTAATCCTTGCCCGTAGTAGGTATGCTTGAATTTCCATTTCATTTATCGATGTGTGTGATGGTGGTAAAGTTTTTTAAGATCACCACTACGAAGAGAGGTGAGCACTAAACTTAGCCTGCATGAAACCAAACAAGTTGCCTTGCATCACCGGATCATTTCCCGCTAATGTACAAGTAAGCAAACACCATGTTGAAAACTGTCCAAGTGATACGATGCGATGTACCAAACGAAATGTAGAACATAACCCAGAGGTTATTTTTTTTGTGGCCTCTCCTCCAGAGGCTGCCCCAGAGAGACCCCTAAGTACGCCCATGGTGTATGCTAGGAAGAGAAGGGAGGAGGTACGGTCTACTTGGAAATATTAGAGAAGGGAAGACTGTCCGATCACAGGAAGTACATGGGTCAGATTCAATGGTCTTGCCAAACTCATGCTTTCTCGTCAGGTAACCGAACTTAAACTCATGCTAAGACAGTATTCCACCATTTATAAGCAGGTGAGCGATCACGGGACATAAATTGCATTTGATTGCAATCTACACAAACAAAATAAAACGAGAGCACACATGCACCTGATCATCTCAACAATAGGACGAAAAATAAAATCACAAATCTACCATTATACAACCAAATCATAGATCATGGATACCAAGATCTGCACTGATCATCAATCGAATCATAAAACCACGGATACCGTGATCACCATCGATCTACTAATATCGAGGCGATAATGTATGCTTGAAAATTAAAACTCAAAAAAGAATTGTATAATGAACTAAGATCAAATTGATAGGTGTTCCATATCGATTCATGAAAGGAAACAAGAAGGAAATTGCAGTCGGCACTCGCGAGCACTCGATCCGCAATTGACAAAACTAGTTCACGGATTGGAGCACCGAAGATTTAATCGGCACCTTCTCGTGGAGTACAGCAAACTATGCCAATTATTATGAGGATCGAAGGCAGGGTGCAGTGACGAAAGCGAAGCTGATGAGGTACATGCTAGTTTCAACTTGGGTGCACTCGACCTTCCCGATAATATAGATCACCGCCCACGCCTCCAGAGACAAGTAGAAGAGGAATGATAAAGCCTGCCATCAAAGAGAATAATAAGGACATGAACTAGAGATAGGCAATAATAAAAACGCCTATTTCCAAAGAAAAAAACGAGAGATAGGCGATTTGCGTAAGTTATAAGTTACGCTGCTGGTAAATTTCACGCACCCTACATAAGCGCATCATGTTCGGTGTCATGGCACAAGGGTGCTCCTCCTCTTCGTCTTCCTCCTCCACGGCCCTTCTTGCGCGGCGAGCTCTGCGACGGTCTTCATCGTCTGCAATGGAGATGGCGCATTGCTGGTTCTCCATGTCGCTCGAGAAGATCTGAACGGCGGTGAGTACCAGTCGAAACGATCGAGTACCGTGACAGCGGCCTCCTCCATGTTTATATACAGCCGAATCCTTGTCAAATCCCACTTTATTCATTGGACCTTCCGTAAATTAATATGCACCGTAAAGATTTTATTCCTAACAAGATTTGAACCTTCCTTGTACAGTCCACCGTTTCCTAGAAATTTTCAGTGCCTCCCCAAAATACTGCGATTTTCCTAAAATAATATGTGAACCCGCCCGTACCTAGGTAAACGTATGCTTGTTTGTTTCTTGTACCTTGTGGGCCTTTTATTACGGAGCCTACTAAGCGTCCCCAAGATGATCCGTCTCTTCCCGTCGTCCTGCTTCCCTGCACGCCATGTCTCTTTTTTTCCGACTTTTTGCTTTTGCTACAAACCATCCGATTTGCTACAAAATGTCTAGCTTTATAGAAAAAAAGGGTTTAGTCCAAAGATAGAATAAAAAGATTAGACCTCGTCGGAGATTTCACCGGAGACCTCGTCAACGACTTTGTAGCAAAAAAAAAAGGTTGTAATATAGCAAAACCGACTTCACCGAAGATGAGACTTTTATCGAAAGATCTCATAGCAAAAACTTTGCGCTATTATATCAAAACCACAAACTGTTGTAGCAAACAAAATGTGCTATTGTAGCAACCCCAACTTTCGCCGGAGACACCACCAGAGATCACCGGAGACATCACAGAAAAAAATGCGTTTGTAATAAAACAGGAAAACAATTGTAGCGAAATGTTTATACTACTGTAGCAAACCTGTTGGCCATCATAGCGGCAATTAAGGCTGGACGGTCGGGGGCGAGTTTTTAGCTCGGCCCGGTCCAGGAGCAGCTCGCCCCGAGCTGGGCTCGGCCCGAGATAAGTATGAACCGAGTCGAGCCCAAAATCTTGGACCGTGACGAGCTTTTGGCTCGGCCAGCTCGGCTCGGTCTGGCCCGTTGGCTCGCGATATTGTTTTTCAGGGAGAAGGCAAGATCTGGGCTGGCTGTTTGGCCTGTTATGCACATCGATAGATGCAGTTTATTAGGGCACGGGAACAGCCTCATCTCGCTCGCGTTCACTCCCAGGCCTTTCACACGCCGCCACTGCCCCACGGGATGTCGCCACTGCGACACCGCCGCCGGATGTCGCCGCCGCCACCGTCTCCTAGCCGCTAGGCACAACCTCCCAGTCCCCTAACCTGCGCACGCCTCTCTGCCATGCACGTCGAGCAGCCGTCCTCGCCTCTGTCGTGCACGTCGAGCCGCCATTCCGGTCGCCGGCGAGCAATTCCCGTCGAAGCAGCTCTTCCGCGACCACGCCAACTTCGACTACCGCGTCCACACATCTATGCGACTATCCTCGGCATCTTCCTCGACGCCCCTGACAGTCGGAGCCGTATTCTATGCTCATCTTCTTCGTCTCCGGCCAAATTCGCGAGCCAGACCGAGCTACATCGAGCAAATGCCAAGCTCGGGCCGAGCCCATTTTCCCGGACCGACGGCAAAACGAGCCAGCCCGAGCCGAGCCATTTCTTGTGAATCAGAGAGATGCGCCAGTATCTTTCATTCAAAAAAATATCTTTAGTCCATCATTTTCTTCTCATACGTTGTCGCCCAGCCCGTATGAGAGCTGGGACCGTGAGAAACATCCATCAAGTGTGAATGTAGCTGAACCAAGAATCTTCCATGTCTAGTCCGTCCATGACCCATTTGTTTCGAGGAATTTGGACAAAATTGATCTAAAGTCAAAAGAAATTCATAAAGTGAACTCGTGGCAAAATTATTTCACTAGATCTAAACTTTTTTGCGGTGCCGTATAGAGTGGTGCTGCACTCTATAGTGCAACACCATGACCTACGGCGTACGATGGCATTGACTTGTAGAGTATTTTCCGGCGAGCTAAATAGCAGCTCGCACCGAGCCCTGGTCGAGCTGGCTCGTGTCCAGCCTTAGCGGCAATGTCGGCCGTCGGTAGAAAAATCCGTCACCGTACAGGTAGCAACGACACCATCCATTGGTAGCAGCGCTCTCATGCTTCTTGCAGCAACGATGTGGCTGTCGGTAGCAAATTCGCCACCCGTCGGTAGCAACTATGAGTACCGACGATAGCAAAATCTTCTGCAGGGTATGGAAGCACAGTGACAACACATGAGGCACTGCCTCGATTCACTGCTCTGCTCCTCATCCGCGCTCGCAACACTATCTATGGCCAGTAGCCACCGCGTGTGCCCCTGCAAGCAGGCGAATATGGGTGACACGGGCGCTGGGGGCGGAGAGGGCAGACGTGGAGATGGTCGGAGATGGAGCGAATGGAGGTGGGGAGGGTCTCGCATGACGCCATGGCACCGGTGTTCGCCGAAGGTGGGAGCGAGCCCGAATCATGGGGATTTTGTCGTCCTCGACGGCCAGTAGGAGCTGTTTAAGATTCGCCGCACGACAGCTTGATTGGAGGCGCACAACGACAACATCGGCGGGGGAGAAGGTCCGGGGAGCTCCACGGGGGAGAGACAAGATCCTGCTGGCGGTGGGGGAGGTGAGTGCTGGGGGCGACAGGGGGAAGTTTGACGAGAAATAAAACTAGAGGATAGGGAAGAGGGTGTCGTGAGGCCCGCCCCTCGTTCATGTGTCCGCGAGTGGCGACCCGATTCCATCGTCCATGGGATCTATATCATTTTTCTTCTTTTAGACCGAAGGCACCGAGTGCCTGACTTTATTAGATTAATATAAATCCAGGAGGCTAGGACAGCGTACAGACATATCACATCCTGAACAAACAGCTTATATGGATAAATCAGCCCAGCAACTACTAGCATGCCTTGGCAAAGTTCAACAATGATCAAATGCAAAAGCGAAATAAGCTACTAGGGAGGTGGATCATTCGTCGTCGGGCGTCGTTGCATCGGGAGTGGCGTGTAGGTGCCGGCGAAGAGGCTCTTAAGCATCCGGACCATCACCTCTAGAAACAGCAACACCTTGGGGCTTTGAAGGGGCGCCACAGCTGCAAAGTTAGGATAGATTTATACTGTACACAATATCAGCAGGTCGGCAAGGAAAAACCAACTCAATCATGAAATTGTTACTGAGTAGTCCACAGCGCCCAACATTGGACAACAAAAAAGTCCAGATAGCGTTGTGGTTATTCCCATTTAAACCCCCTAGGATGGCCCACCAATCACTCTTGTTGTTTGGGCTCGAGTTGGTGTGGAAAATGCTTCTAGCACCGCTCCATGCGAACCTAGCAAGGAAACAAGAGAAGAAAATATGGTCGAAATTTTTATCTTTAAAGCGGTTCGCAGCATAAAACAAAAAAAATCATAGAAGATGGTCAACCCGTATAGTGTATGGACTTCCCATCAGCCTTTTGCTTGTGGGCAACCCGTACAGTGTATATGGACACCATAGGAGGCATTTTTGGCATATGGTGTGGAGTTAAAACACAGTAAGATCAAGGGAAGACTAGACATTGTAAGGGAATGGGAAGAAGGAACTCCAATCAAGCCGCCGTGCGGCGAACCCTAAACAACTCCTGCTGGCCAACGAGGACTGATTCAGGCTCGCTCCCACCTCTGGCAATGCACAACAGCGAACACCGGTGCCATGGCGTCGTGCGAGACCCTCCCCACCTCCATCTGCTCCATCTCTGACCATCTCCATGTCCGTCCTCTTCACCTCTAGCGCATGTGTCATCCATATTCGCTCACGTGCAGGGGCACACGGTGGCTACTTGCCGAAGACAGGGTGTTGCAAGCACGGGACGAGGAGCAGTGAATCGAGGCGGTGCCTTCTGTGTTGCAACTATGCTCCCAGACCCTGCAAAAGATTTTGTTGTTGTACGTACTCGTAGGTGCTACCGACGGGAGGCGAATTTGCTACTAATAGCTGCATCGTTTCTGCAAGGAGTACAAGAGCGTTGCTACCAACATGATGGATTTTGCTACCGACGGCCAATAGATTTGCTACAGTAGTACAAATATTTCGCTAAAATCATTTTCCTGTTTTATTACAAACGCATTTTTTTATGATGTCTCCGTCAAGATCTCTTGTGGTGTCTCGGGTGAAAGTTAGGGTTGCTACAATAACACATTTTGTTTGCTACAGTAGTTTGTGGTTTTGCTACAATAGAGCAAAGTTTTTGCTATAAGATCTCCCGGTGAAAGTCCCCGTTGATATCTTTGGCGAAGTCCGTTTTGCTACATTACAACCTTTTTGTCTACAAAGTCACTGCCGAGGTCTCCGGTGAGATCTCCGACGAGGTCTAATCTTTTTATTCTATTTTTGGGCTAAACCTTTTTTGCTACAAAGCCAGAAATTTTGTAGCAAATCGGGTTGTTAGCAAAAACATAAATTTGGGGGGGGGGGGGAGGACACGCGGCATGCATGGCAGCGGGATGATGGGAAGAGGGGACGCTTAGTACTCCTTAAGGCCAACTCCAACTGGCCCAGCATTTCGTACCTCAAATCCATCCGATTCATTCCGTTTGTGGGGGTGGAGAACAGGCCGTCCGGGATGAGTCCGGTTGCGGTGGCATGTGTCCCCAACGGCCACTCCCCGCAAAGAAAAAATACAGAAAAAAAGGAACTGGCTAAAATAATAAACGGTTAATCTATTAAGGATCCGTTTCTCATATATGGCGAGTGGTCGTCAGCTCGCGCCTATAAGGGACAAAGAGTCAACGACCGCGCATGCATGCATGAATCTTTTTGCAATTTAAAAGTTCAAAATGAATTATCTCTCAAACCGTTAATCCAATTGATGATCTGTTTTCACCGTTGGATTCGTATCGACGAGTACTTCAAAACAAGATCTATCTTGATATGTTTTGACAATATTTTGTTCTATTGCCAATTGCCATATTATTGTACTATAGCTACCAAATTTATAGATAAGAGTTACCATCCAAATAATACATGGTCACCAGATATTTTTTATATATTTATAATGATAACAATAAATTATATGTACATAAAATAGGTATTCGATCTATTCTGAACACATAAGCTTATATTACTGAGAAACGAAGTTTAGAAACCTTTGGTAACCATTTTATTTTAACCTCGTAACCATGTTGACTTTACCTGATAAAAGTTCTACGAATATATCAACATGGATTTAGTTTCGAATATCTCGATACGAAAAATCTAACCATGAAAACGGATATGAATTTCGAATTACGATTGAAGAGATAAAAAAAAATTAAAGTTTGAAACTCGAAAAGAATCCTACGTGCTAGGCTAGGACGTATGTATGCATGCATGTATGGCTGAGTTACCATATTAATATGTGTCCACGAAAAGCTAATCTAGAGCACGTGCCATAGATAGCACAATCCAATAATTAAACATATTACAAAAAAGTTCCTACTCTTGGAACAAAAAAAAGCCTCAATATTATGGGGTGCCATGGTGTGGAAGGGAACTGACGGGTGTTGCTGCTGGACGGCCAGCGCATGGTCTTGTGGTTGCGCGCCGCCTACTCCTCGTCGTCATCGTCGATGATGATGAATACCTGAGGCGGTGGCCACGTGCAGCTCTAGGACAGAGGGGTAGGTGGTGTAGGGAGCGCGGGCGACACAGGGGACATCTGGGCATGCGGGGCCACCTAGGACTTGTGTAGGGCTTGGGCGTTGCCGTCCCATCGCTTCTCCTCCTCTAGCTGCGACGTGAGGATGGCGTCCTCGAGATCCTCCTCCTCCGTAATCGGTCGGGGTTGTAGCTGCGGCTCCTCGTCTTTGATCGCCACATGGACGGGCCAAGGCCACACATCAGACT
Organism: Avena atlantica; assembly: GCA_910589765.1. Lineage (NCBI taxonomy): Eukaryota > Viridiplantae > Streptophyta > Magnoliopsida > Poales > Poaceae > Avena > Avena atlantica. The sequence goes on from OU342737.1 coordinate 45,258,653, forward strand.
CGACGGTGTCGGTGTCCCTGTAGCACGACCAGTTGATATGCCCAATTTTCATCACCATTCTATATCACAATTTACCTCTATTCATTGATATTTGTCTTATTATGAGGTATTACTTATGGATTTTTCATTTGTTCATGCATGTTGGATGATTCTTGGAGAATGGACTGCCGGAGTCTGGATTTTGATGGAAAAGAAGGCGTTTCGGTGCAATTTCGCAAAGATCAGGAAAATACCAGAAAAATATGGAAACATATTATTTCTCCAGAAGAATGAGGGAGCCAGAAGGAGGGACGAAGAAGGGCCTCAGGGGGGCCACACCCCCTAGGCGCGGGCCCACCTGACCCCGCGCCTAGGGAAGGTGTGGCCCACCTACCCGGCCTTCGACTCCGCCCCTTCGCCTATATCTTCCCTACGGAAACCTAAGCCTCGGAGAGCGACCACAGATAGATTTCCACCACCTCTGGGGGCGGAAAACACCGAGAGAGAAAGATCTCTCCGGCAGACAGATTTTTGCCGGGGGAATTCCTTTCCAGAGAGGGGAGACTGGCTCCATCAACACCGTCCTCAAGCTAGGCTTCATCGGGATCATCATCATCCACGCCATCATCTCCACCAGCGCCATCATCACCACTTCGTCCCGCTGTAACAATTGTGTTGGATATTGCTTTAGTTCTTAGGGGAAACTTTCCCAGTGTTGATTACTATTGTAGTTGATGCTTGTGAGTGGAACCATTGGACTATTGTTTATGTTCAAATTGTTATCCATTACCATATCATCTTTGATCTTGATCCATATGATGTCTTGTGAGTAATTCGTTTAGTTCTTGAGGACATGGGAGAAGTCATGTTGTTAGTAGTGAATCTGTGATGAGTTATTATTCAATGGTTTCGTATTTAAGTTGTGGTGCTATTCTTCTAGTGGTGTCATGTGAACGTCGACTGCATAAAACTTCACCATTTATGGGCCTAGGAGGATGCATTGTGTATTTGGATACTAATTGTGGGGTTGCCGGAGTGAAAGAAACTTGAACCCCCGTTAGGACACCTTTGCACAAGGGAGTGTAGGATCTCAGAGTTTAAGGCTGTGATTAGATTTATATCTTAATTACTTTCCTGTAGTTATGGATATTTGTAGGGGGTTTAATCACAAGTATGTATTAGTCCAAGTACGGTCGGTACATTAGCAAAGGTTCACCCACACAACACTTACAACACCAGAGAAGATTACTCAGCTATTTGAAGCGAAAGCACTTGACAGAATTCCCATGTGTTCTCGAGAACGTTTGGTCCTTATAAGTATTTCCACCGGCTTGTCCTTTGCTAAGGAAGGATTGGGCCACTTGCTTTATTTGTTTGTTAACTTTGTTACTTGCTCCTTGTTTAGTTGTCTTGTCCGAAAACCACTAAAATCCATTTGCTAAGTATTCATAGGGATTTCCTACTCCATACCACTATTCAGCACCTTCTGCTCCTCGTTGCGATCGACACTCCTATTTATCGAAAGTACTACGATACACCCCCTATACTTGTAGGTCATCAAGACTATTTTCTGGTGCCATTGCTGGGGAGTGAAGCGCTATTGAAGAGTGGAACTGGTAAAGGAAAATTTTACTATGAGTATTGCTTTTGTTACTGCTTGTTACTTTGTTTCCAATATGGATAACCCACTTGGTTTTCTGTTTGGGAAAATGATGCAGCGCTGAGTTGATGTAGGAGCGCTTTGTTGGGAACCCCAAGAGCAAGGTGTGAAGCAGCACAACAGCAAGTTTTCCCTCAGTAAGAAACCGAGGTTATCGAACCAGTAGGAGGAAGGAAACGTCACACACGTGTTGCAAGCAACGCGGAGACCCGCACAACACAAACTCAAGACTTTGCCCCAACAAATCAGTGAGGTTGTCAAGCTCACCGGTTTGCTGTAACAAAGGATTAAACGTATGGTGTGGAAGGTAATGGTGGTTTGCAGCAAGTAAATAGTAACAGTGGAAGATGTATCAATGGTAAAGATTGGACTGGGGTCCATAGTTCACTAGAGGTGATCTTCTTAGATAAACAACATGGCATGAAGGGTAAACAAATTACAGCGGGGCAATTGACAGGAACTGAGCAAGGCATAACAATGCAATTACTAGTCAGAAAGATCCTATGAGATTCGATTGGGAAATACAACAATATACATAGACCACCATCCAACTGCATCTATGACTAGAAGTTCACCTTCAGGTTATCATTCAAACCCCCTCCAGTATTAAGTTGCAAGCAACAGACAACTGCTTTAAGCAAAGTGTGTAAGGTAAATAGTCCACATGTTCCATGAACAAGAGATCGTTATTTTCTCCCTAGTAGCAACATCACATATACAACCGAAGAGATTTCTGTCACTTCCCTTGGAAACTAGAGGCATGAACCCACTATCGAGCATAAATACCCCCTCTTGGAGTCACTAGCAACTACTTGGCCAAGATAGCTACTAACAACAGAGAGCATGCAAGATCACAAACAACACAGACATGATAGAATCATAAAGATAAAACCATTAATCAAACCAACATAATAATCTAAATATCCATCGAATCCCCGCAAACACAACATGCATGATTACAAATAAATTAGATCTTGATCATGAATGGAGCTCCCAAGATCTATACATGAAAGCACAAATGAGGATATACAACCATCTAGCTACTACATGGACCCATAGTCCAAGGTGGAACTACTCACGCATCATACCGGAGAGAAGGCCTCCGGGATGATCTCCCCTCCGGCAGGGTGCCAGGAAGAACTTCTGATCCCCCCGATCTAGGGACAATGGTGGCGGCGACTACAGACGGTTTCGTGGATTTCTAATCAAGTGCTCAGGAATTCAGCATCGGGGGCTTTTTATAGGCGAAGGGGGAGACCGAGGAGGCGGCCAGGGCCACCAAACCCTAGCTAGGCGCGGGGCTAGGCCCACTCTCGCCTGGGGTGGGTTTGGACCCCCTGGCTGGCCCCTCCGGCTCTCCTCCGGACTTCTTGTTCCCCACGGAAAGTAATTTACTTTGACGTTTGTCCCGTCCAATTCCGAGAATATTTCTTTACTAGCTTTTCTGAAACCAAAAATAGCAGAAAACAGGCATCTGGCACTGTTGCGACTTGTTAATAGGTTAGTACCAGAATACATGTAAAAAGCACCTCAAAGTGCGGACAAGTAAAGCAAAGTAGATACTAGACAAGCATGGAGTATCAAAAAATATACATACGTTTCCAATGTATCAACATCCCCAAGCTTAACTCTTGCTTGTCCTCGAGTAGGTAAGTGATAAACAGAATAATTTTTGAGGTGACATGCACCCTCACAATAAAGATCCAACCATTTGCAAGCATTGAAAGCTGGGATAAAAAACTCTAAACATGTGCATGAAATATGGAGTTCTAACAATAGGACATAGTAACTATGCATGCAACATGACAAGCTTCAAACAAAGGTCATGAATAACATGCATCGAAAAATGTTTGTTTGTTTCACATACAGAAAACATAGCATAGTGGTAATCAGCTTGTCTCTCATAGAGTAGCAAATATAGATGCATAGGACACCTTCAAAGTTCACAAGGGTGACTAGAAACAAATAATACAAGAACAAGTAATATCACAATATGCATCAATTAATAAGCTTTGGATCACTGCACATAGAATGACAACTATGCTCTCTTAATGGTGCCTAAAGGTAGAAGGTAGAGACTCAATAGTGATGGAAGAAATGCCTTTTTGTAAAGGAAGCAGGGATTACAAGTTTCAAAAAGAGCTTCCAAAAATTATGGTACTTGTTAGCTTTCAGCCCTCATTGTCCCTATCATAAGCATCTTGAAGTGGTTAAAATTAAAGTGGCAAAGCTGAAGTATATGCTTGACGAAGTATAAGTTGACAATCTCATGCCCCTTGAATACGAGGGCCACACCTCATGCATACTCAACTTTGGGTCCAGGTAAGTTCTTGTCACTATAAGTATTTGCATAACATCGAGAACCGCCAACGGGGTACCCCTTGCACATGGTACAGGAGCTTTCCCATAACCAAAATGACAATGGAAGCCGACAATGAGCATCTCAGCAATCTTTTTATTTACCATATGCATAGCTTTTTATTGAGGATTAATGTCTACGCACTTCTATTCTTGTGTAGATAGTTGTTGGGCCTCCAAGTGCAAAGGTTTGTAGAACAACAACAAGTTTCCCTTAAGTGGATTACCCAAGGTTTATCGAACTCAGGGAGGAAGTGGTCAAAGGTATTCCCTCTCAAGCAACCCTGCAATCAAGATACAAGAAGTCTCTTGTGTCCCCAACACACCCAATATAGGTGCACTACTTCAGCGAAGAGATAGTGAAATACAAGTGGTAACGGTGCCAGAAAAGAGCTTATGACTTGTTGTTGACGTGGGTTAACGGTGCCAGAAAATAGCTGATGGCGTGTAGGAACAGACTAAAGGCAAACTGAAGGAAGCAAGCAACATGCAACATATCTAGTAGCAAACGGTGTTTCCATGCTTAGAAACAAGGCCTAGGGATCATACTTTCACTAGTGAACACTCTCTCATATAAATATCTTCTCTTCATGATACTACTCTTAACTACTCTCCGGTTGAACACTCTAATCATCGGTAGGGCTATAACAACACTCCTCATAGTCCGCCTTCCCCAATCTAGATAACCCCACACTGTCACCTTGAGCGCTAGATGGTTCCAACAAAAACCACAATTTCATAGAGACATCCAACTCCAAATATAACTCATAACAAATATTCAATCTAACCAAAGTGCCACACACGGTATGCACGCTGTCACCTTCACACACGTGGGGAAAAGCATAGATCTATTAAAGCACAAAGAGTATTTATGTAGACTCAAACCTAAGTGCCACCATGGCGTCCACGTTGTCACTTTCACACACATGGGGAGAGTAGAGATCTAATAAAGCACTTGAGTAGCAAGGTAGATCTACTTGATTACAAAGCTCATGACCACAAGATCATGCATATAGAGAGAGATGAACACATAGCTACAGGTATAACCCTTAGCCTTGAGGAAGAACTACTCCCTCCTCATCATGGAAACCATCAACGGTGATGGAGATCGATGGAGATGGCTCCGGGGGCACTTCAATTGTCCTTGCCCACATGACTGCATGGAACATCAAACTGACCTATGTAAGTTCTACCCCCACCAGTCTCTTTCCATTATATACGAATTCCTACCATATTTACCTGGCGGTTGTGTATGTGTACTGCTCACGAACTATAATCTGAATCAGCATTATGCTATCTAATCTTTGTCATAATTTGTGATGTAGCGCTGCTCTTCTAATGGATCTAACAACAATTTGGAGGGTTAGCAATTGGAAACTGGATATCTCTGATTCTACTAACTTAGGTTTGCATCCTCATTTTCGTCATCCTCTTTATATTGATAGATGCGATGGACTGCACTATATTATCTAATCATTGTTCTAATTTTTTGTTGTAGTCCTGGTCTTCTATTGAATCTAACAATGATATGGAGGGGGTTAGTGATTAGAAATTGCCGATCATATTATGTCTTCTAATGAGTCTAAAAATGATATGGACGGTTAGTAATTGGAGATTCTAGATCGTATTCTAATTGGAGAAGGAAACAGTAATTGCTTGGGAAACTTTTACTCTTAACATAACTGAGGATTAGAGTCCGCTGGTTTGTTAGGTAGGCATTTTCATTTCGTTCATCACTTATCAGTATATTGCCTATATGCATTGTGGTTTATTTAATAGAATATTTATTACTGATATGACTTTTTATGCAAATCCTATTCTCACTAGGTAGGAGTGGGTATTGTGATTGTTTAGGAAGCTCTGAGTCTGACTATGGCGATTCTCTGTGCTGCTGATGTCTACTAACTAGGTAGACCCTCTCTCATTTAAGCCATCCATATCTGACAACTAAGATTCATGTACCGTGATTATGAATTTTCATCACAGTAGTATGAAGATCACCGGTTCCCTTAGTCTGCTGTTTTAAGTGGATTGTAAAAAAGAGTCCTGGAACTCCTAGTTTCCTTTTGCTGTGTAGTTGAATATTTCCTGGAAGTTGGTTGTTGTTGCAGCTGAAAGTAAACGTCATTTTCTAGTTTACTTTTGCTGTGTAGTTGAATATTTCCTGAAAGTTGGTAGTTGTTGCAGCTGAATGTAAACACCAATTCCTAATTTACTTTTATTGTGCAGTTGAATCTTTCTAGAAGTTGGTAGTTGTTGCAGCTGAAAGTAAACGTCGGTAGAATGGTTTGGTCTTTCTGTAGTTTATTGATAGATAGTAGTTTTCTGCAGCTTTTAAGTTCATAACAGCCTTTAATCCAAAAATCGCAGTACTACATTTTTATTGCAAAACTCTTGTGTTCACTGCAACGTAGATGTCCTGCACGGTTGCTTCCCTCTTACACATAATATGGCATTTCTAGGCATGCAATCATATTCATGAAATAACAATTGATGTATAATCTTCTGAAATACTGTAATTTGCCACTTGCATATGTATTTCTAATGTACTTCCTCTGTTCCAAATTATAAGATGTTTTGGTAGGCCAAAATAGCCTACTAAATTGTCTTATAATTTGGAATGAACGTACTATTTTGTTAGGTGAAATATAATTTGCGTGACTTTTGAGTAATGAATGTGCCCCCTTGTACTGATTATTATTCATAATATTTTGTTTTCTGTAGAGAAATACCAGGCACACATTGTTATTTGAACACTACAATGCTGTAGTGAAATATGTATTTCATTTTTTGCACACCGCAAGATGGGTTGGTGCATGGTCTGCTATTGATTTATATATTTATCTGTGATGTTTGTTCTAGTCCTGGGGAACTGAAATAGCCATCTTTTGTTGCCTCACTGATCACAATTCCCTCCACTGTTCTTGAACAGAAAAGGGTTACTTCCGCTACTTCGAAGCCAGAAACAGGAAACTTGCGCATGATAATTGCAGCTGACAATCTGAAGAAGCACCGTCACCGACACTAGATTGAGATGAAGTCAGCTTCTGTCTTTGTCGAGTTCCCCATTTGATAAAACAAGCTAGTTATGCATAGTCGACCTTGTATCAGTGCGACCTGTTTTGTCGCGGTTACGACGTCTGCAGTTAGTTACTTAGCTCTTTGTACTGTTTGTCCAAGTATGGTCAGCGCTCTAGCCTATTTTGAAATAGACATCATATATACCTAAACCTGAGGCACTCTATTCTGTGAAGCGAAGCGAATGTGAACACCTTTGCTATTTTGCTGTTAACATTGAGAAGTTCACTTTATTATAGTACTATTCATACATTGATCCTCAGAGTTTGGTGTGGAATTTCGAGCACGAGGAAAAAAAAGCATGCATGGGCTTATCTTTTACTCCACTTCATGTTATTGTTACTCTGTTTATTAACTCCCTTCACACGTCCATGTTCTTCTACTGATTTTTCCATAGACGTCGTCATTATCATCTTATAATTCCTTGGAAGTAGTTGGAACTTGGAACTATAACCCTTCCTCTAAGCAAGTGCAGCCAATTAGACATGGGGGCAAGAAGTCATGAAATCAGCTTGGAAGTTGTGAGGATACTCTATCGACTTGCCCACAATTACGGTTGCCTGTATTATATATTTAGATAAGGTTGATGTCCTCCGAACTGTCCATGGCCAATTGGCCCCTAACCTCACCTCTACCTACATATGGACCATGGGGAGTTGTGAGATCAGAACCTTATCAAGCCTGTGCCACAAATTTGATACAGGCATGCTATTTGCATGGCGAACAGCCTCACAAGGCAACAAGAACGTGTTTGGTTCAGTTCTGTAACCGTAAACGGTATTGGAATCAAATAAAGACGGTAATGGAATCGGAATGAAAATGTATCGAATCTGTTCGGTTCGTACTGGTAACGGAAAGGACACAGCCCAACTTTTCTTTTCTCTCTACCAGATCATGAACGCCATGAAAAATCCCAAGAAAAAAAGACCCAATCCAATGAAAGATCTGGAAGGAGGAGAGGGCTCCAAGACAGCGGCTAGAATGTGGAAGAGAAGAAATCCAGAGAAGGAATCAGAGGGAGCGGGCTTCAAGGTTGGGGATCGATTGACCCAGTTCTTCCTCGCGTGACTCCGCAACTCCACGCGAGCCCTCACGTGGCGCCTCTGCTGGGGAAGGGGAGGGGACCGCGGGGCACGGGTCGCGGACCTAACCTGCGCCATTCCCAGCAACGACAGCGGCCGGCGGCGCCCTGGCGGCGGGCGGGACTCGGTTCTGAGGAGGAGACGAGGAGAGGTTACGGCGCCATGTGTTACCGGAGGGGGGTGAGCGGTATCACGTTTGTACGCTGGTGGGATTTGTTTCCGGGGAACCTGTTTACAGGTAGACTGAACCAAACAGGTTTTAAAGCAATCAGTTACCACAGTAATCAAGTTACGTTACAAAATCATGAACCAAACACATCCCAAATGTTAACAAACCGATACTACCGTGTACAAATTACAGTACCAGAGAAACTATGTCCGTACAAAATTCCTAAGAGAGAATGACTGTTATTCTAACCAGTTTCTAATTACTGTTATGCTGACAACACAACTAAACCTTGGGCGAACCATTTTTTCTACACCGTTTGAGCAAATTGTATACTACTAGTTCTCGTTACCGATGAGGAATCAGCAGACCACGGACTGTTACTCGTTCAGCTCTCCACTATAATATTACTATGGAATCAGCAGAGCACGGACTGTTACTCGTTCAGCTCTCCACTATAATATTACTATCTCCGTTCCAAAGGTCAAAGGTTAAGGCTTATATTTTTTTTAAAGTCAAGCTACGAAAAGTTTGACCAAATTTTTAGAAAATAATATAAATAACTATGATATTAGATACCATATGAAATTATGTTTCATAATATTTCAAACGGTAATAAATTTCATGTTATAAATATTAACAATTTTTTCTAAAAACATGGTTAAACTTTATATAGTTTGACTTCTAAAAAAATATAAGTCTTTAAGATTTGGAACGGAGGAAGTACTGTATTAGAACACAGAAACAGCAGCAAAAATGGAAACAGCAGCAAACTAATCGAAGTATTCACTGATGTTGACCGTTTAGGCCGTCGGCCCCACTAGTCACAGAAACCAGCGGCGAGCAAATTGGCACGCGCGGCGGCCTAGCCTACCACAGCAGTCGCCGTCCACGGGGGAACCAACGAACAACCCCCGCGAAATCTTCAAACCCCACCGCGACCGCCATGTCAATTTCGCTCCTCGTCTCCGCCTTCCTCCCCTGCCCGCCGCCGCCTCTCCTCCGCCGCGGTACCAGACGGAGCCCGACGCCCCTCTGCGCGTCCATCCCGCTTCCGGGGCGCCGCGGCGTGGGCCTCGCCGCCGCCCGTGGCGATGGCGGCGGGAGGCGGCTCGTCGAGACGCGGCGCATGAGTGCGGCCGGGGCGGTTCGTGTTTCAGGGGGAGGAGGCGATGGTGGGGCTGGTGTTGGTACGGGGATCACGGCGGCGGCGGCGGCCACCGTGGTGCTCGCGGTGATGAACCGGGTGCTGTACAAGCTTGCGCTCGTGCCCATGAAGAATTACCCCTTCTTCCTCGCGCAGGTGCTCACATTTGGGTAAGTTTGTGCAGTTGTGCTACAGGATAAGCTCAATTCTTCAGCGAAATTCAGTTTCGTGCTACAGGCAATTTTATATCCTTTCAGAGTTCCACATCAACAGAATGTAAAGTCACTGCACGCCCCGAATTCCTAAGTGCTCGTGTGCTTCCTAATTTTTGCAGATATGTCCTAGTGTACTTCTCTATTCTCTTCATAAGATACCGCGCTGGTATCGTCAGTAAAGAAATGCTAGCACTTCCCAAGTCACGCTTCATGTTAATCGGCTTACTAGAAGCAATGGGTGTTGCTTCAGGCATGGCTGCTGCAGGTGATTACTGATACTAATATCCGTACTTTACTTTCAGAATGCAGTGCTTCGAATGTGGCTCTTAACAGCTGCTGTGTTTTAAGTATGGTTTCTTCAGAATTCGTATAAGAACTATAATGGGTTCCATGTTTGCTTGTTTGTCTGCTCACAGCTATGTTGCCTGGACCATCTATTCCAGTGTTGTCTCAGGTACTAATGTTTTGATTTTGCCTGATAGGTCTAAATTCTCCACAGGCTCTCTTCTGAATATCTATTATATTGTGCAAAGTATGAACGTTCGCGTGTACTGGTTGCATCCAGTCCTGTATGAACTTGGTCACATCTAAAGTTCTAAAACACATCTTTGCAATGTCAGAATATTTATTTAATTTGCTTACTGTTCATATGGATGTTATGTGCACGATGATTAGTACTTTCTTTTGATGATTTGATGGACACTGAATACTCCTAACACGCGTGTGGTTGCTTTGCAGTCTTTTTTGGTATGGCAGCTTATTTTATCGGTCGTTATTTTGGGAAGGAAATATAGAGCAAATCAAATTCTTGGATGCCTACTTGTTACCACTGGAGTAATTCTTTCAGTAGTAAGGTATGTATTAGATCAGCTAGCCTTGTTTTGACTAATCATTTATATAGTTCATCATTGTCTCGTAGTCTGCAATGAATGGTTTCCAATAGCTGTTATATTTGGCATCATGGATTCATTGCTATTGTATTGGGCATGCTCGCTTAAAGGCCATACTTCTGATAAGGTGAAATTATCAGCTACTGACTATTATTGGAGCACTTCCGTGCATCAGAATGTTTTATATTGTAGGATGAGATGTAATAGGAGAATGTTTATGAGAAACAGTTTAGTTTTCATCCACTAAATAATTGCAGTCGAACTAGAATTTGTTGGAAAGTTAGTAGCACTGCACAAACCTGGCCAATTCATGCAAATCTAACAGATTTTTTTCCTGCAATCCAACTTCTCGGTAGCATCCAGGGCATGGGTCTTTCTGCATTCCATCTTCTCAGTAGCATCCAGGGCATAGGGCTAGGGACATTTCTGGCAGTTATCTAACATGCATTTTCCAGTGGCATACAGATAGCTCCCTCTTATTTGTATTTGAAGGTCTTGTAATTAAGTATTAGCACGTATGCCAGCATTATAAGTCATAAAGTTGATGTGTCATTATCTGTCCGCAGAAAAGCTTACTTGTTTAGGTTAATCATCTGAATCCGTACTTCTGAGGCGCGTGCATACCAGTGGTATTGGTATTGTTCTCCCAGTCTCCCACCAAAAACACCATTGAATTGAAATAGAACTCAAAAGGAAATGTTGGTTGGTGGTGTGATCACCTATATATGGGTTAGTTATTGGGTGGTTTGGTAGCATAGTGTCCTCACATGGTCAACCTTCCAAATGTAAAGTTGGTGGTAGAGACAAAATGCAAAAATGATGAATCAAAAGTTTGGAAAAAATTCACAGACTGAGAAATGATCATGGATGTACACTGCTAGAGTAGCATTGTAGTATATGTATGGTACATGGACATGATGTTGCTAATATGGAGGATATGGAATATGCGTATTTTATGTGTTTATTGGCTTTTAAATATTTCCTGGACATGTTTTTATTTCATGAACGCAGTGGAGGAATTGGTGGTCCATTTCTATCTGATGTCAACTTTTTTTGGCCAGCAGTTATGATGGCTTCATCTGCATGTCAGGCTGGTGCATCTATAATCAAGGTTGAGTGGACTTGCTTTTATGTACCTATGGCAAAACTTTCAGTTATCCCCAGTCTAAATATTGTTATTACTATTGCAGGAATTTGTTTTTATTGATGGTGCAAAGCGCCTTGAGGTTCGTAACAAAAATAGTTTCAGGATATAATGCATGTGAATATTTGCTGTACATAATTTTTTATTGTTATTTTAAGAAATTTCTGAGAATCAAAGCATGATGGGTTGGTTCTGTGTGTTTCTACACAGGGAAAGCGTCCTGACATATTTGTGGTGAACTCTTTCGGGTCAGGATTCCAGGTAAGCTATGAAGCCATCTTCATTTTTGTTCATTGTAGGTCTAATCTTTACTAGTGCAAAGAGAAATGCTACTCGAACCGTCTTGTTTGGTACTTTACAAGCTATGGAGTTTTCTCATAGTTCTGGTATCCTTATTCACTCCCTAATCCATAGACTTTTCTCCTTTTGTTTCACTTCCAATCTGCTATGTTGGACTATGCAGGCTCTTTTTGTTTTCCTGCTCCTGCCATTTCTCTCTAATCTGAAAGGCATTCCCTTGACTGAGCTCCCTGCATATGTAAACCATGGTGCTGCGTGCTTTCTGAATATTGGGGGTAGTCTCCACGGTGAGTTCTCCTCTTGATTGTAGTATCTTCAGACTGTAAATAGAGTACCGTTTTGCTCCATGTACCATGGATAATGTATTACTTCAGATTTGGCATTGATTGAAGTAAAAAACCTTCCCTAAAACCCTCCGCTTTTACAAGATTTTTTCTTCTTTTTTCATTTGCCTGGACAAATTGTTCTTTATGCATGGCATAGTGGGGCCACATTTCAAGCACTTGCTAGATATTGCAATTCATAATATCGGAAGGTCCCATCTTTGTCACTTGGTGACTTGACCACTCATTAGTAAAAAGCTATGTGTCATGATGAGAGATCATGCTGCCATAGCCATTCAATGATGCTGATGTTATGTATTTTCAGATTGCCCCGGTGCCCCTTTACTGCCACTGCTCTTCATAACTATGAACATGGCCTTCAACATTTCTGTGCTAAATCTGGTGAAGATGTCTACTGCACTCGTTGCCTCGCTAACATCAACTTTAGCAGGTCGGTAAAACCAAACTCCCTCTGAAAAGTTCACTAGCGATTCATGCGTACGAAGCATAGGTTCAGAAAGTTCAGTAAAAAATGCCGAGACAATGCAGTAGTTTTAAGTAATACGAGTTTCGTTTGGATTTCACTAGAGATGTTTGAAAACTGAGACACCTAGTTTGCCATGAAAATCATTTTGTGGTATGTGCACCTAGCACCTGGCATACGCGAGCAAATATACAAATAGATATGATTCTTCTGTTTGGCCGGTCTGGTTCATTTTTAACTTTCTATAATCTCTGCTTCCGCTGCAGTGCCTCTTTCCATATATGTGCTCTCGCTTCCTCTGCCATACATGCCTGGAGGGACAAGCTTAAGCACGTCGTTCTTGGTCGGTGCTGGTGTCTTGGTGCTCGGGTTGCTCCTGTACAACCTTCCTCAGAATTCTGCTGATCAGGCGAAGAATGACTAGATCTAATCCAGGATCACATACAGTACAATACAAGGATGGCAGTGAAGTTTAGCGGACATTGATACAGCATTAGAATTACTCCTACATTTCATTGGTTGCTGGGAGCGCAGATCTGTACATAGTTGCTTGTGAGTGTGCCGCTTGCTCTGCAATCATTTCTACCCGAGAAATCATTCCAGACAGGCAGGATCAGTTTCAACATGTAGACCGAACACTTCGTTAATGGCACGGGTCGAAAACTTGCACGCCATGCGTCCAAGTCTGTGGTACAGAAGAAAAAGGAAGGGAGAATGTTGACAGGACGGGGTTAGTTTCCACATCTACTAGTACTACGTTTGGAGTCACTGTGGCTACAGAACACTACACCTTTTTCCAGACGGAAAAGACCAAAGCTAAGAAAGCGCCCACACACACACACACACAAAGCATCATTTTCCTTCCTGGAAACCCCAAGAGTTCCAGCAAGAAACCTCTAGATACGATCGATCGATCCCATCTTTTTTTGTCGAGCAGTGCCAATCCTTTCCAGTTTTTCTGCTACTGGATCGTTGTTTTTCAAGTTCAGTTTCGTTTTCCGGCACGAGGAGAATGTGTCACCGGTTCGTGTCCGGTCCCTCTCCCCCCACGATCAGCACCCTGCACTCCTCCCTCATCGATGGGAAAGCCATGTCAAAGCGTGATTGATTTGGATCCAGTTGCTTGCCGCGGAACGGCAGGCTGACGCACGCCTATCTGCGCCTCGCGATGATCCTACGCGTGCTAATTGGGCAGTAAGTACTGTTAAATTAACTTGTTGCTTTAGCTGGCTTGCCATGTGTTCTCGTGATCTCGTCGCCCTCGACATGGACATGACACGAGAGATCGCCCGTTGACTCCTGCCATGCATGAGATGAGTTGCATTTAGACTCGCGGGGCCAAAAAGAAATGATGCCGAGACATGAGCCATGACAGCATGTTTAAGAAAGAAAGACGCTACAAAGAACGTTTGCCTATCCGATACCCACACTTGCTCATTTAACCAACAATACCGCCGCCACTCACGCATGATTATCAATATGTTATGGACTTATGCATGGTTAACTGATCGGGTACTGCAGGTTTAACATCATCCACATGAACCTGTCAAACGAGCACGAGCAGAAACTGCCATTTCGTGCACAAAAAAGAAACAAAGCGGCTTCAACGTGCGCACATCTTTTGCTCTAGCGCCGGGGCTGATCTGCCTCGTCTCCTGCTACCTCCGTTCCATAATATAATACTTTTTAGAAAGCTAAATCAACTTGCTCAAAAAGCTTATATTGTGAAACGGATGGAGTATGTCATTAGGATCATAGAGGCATGATGGATCTCGGTCGTTGTCGGCGAGAGGGCTTTGTTTTTTTATGTTTTTATAATCGGATTTGCTAGTTCTCAGGCGCCCGAGAACTTCTTAAAAGTTTCAGTCGTCTCTTTTACCGTTTGATTTACCTCGTGATTCATGCTACACATAAGTTGCAATTTGGATGTAACTGAGATTTTAAATAGTTGCAACTAGGTTGTAACTGAGAACTAGTACAAATCTTATGAGTTGCAACTAGGTTGCAACTGAGAATTAGCACAAATATTAGAATGACATCAGCGACTTAGACATAACTAATTCTCAGGCGCATGAGATCTAGACACTCCCTTTTATAATTGTTTGGTTAGACTTTATGTCCTACTCAGAAAGACATGACGATGACGGTTCCCTAAAGATGGAATAAACTCCTTCTCGTCTAACCCCCGCCCTGATGGTGCATACAGCGTTGTTGGAGGGTGTGTGGAGGTGTCTCCAGCGGATCTTCCTGGATTTGGTCGATGTTTCTTCCGATCTATGCTTCTCTTCATCGGCGACGACGGTTGCTTCTCTCGTGCTCTGGTTCTTTAGGGTCTTAGCACGACGACTTTCTGTCTGTCTATTACAACAAACTATATTAGGAGAAGTTTTGCACGGCTCCGCTACGGGAGAGGAAAAGACGATGGCACGCCTTCAGCTCGATCGAATGCTTCTCGAAATAGGCTTTCGCCCTGCTTTATAAATAAAGCAACCGTCCACCACAAATATCACAGTACAAAGTCACACACACACCACATGCTGGGGCCACAGCACAAGACGGCCCAACTCGGACACCACCCAACGAAGGAAAGGAAGAACGCCTCGCCATGGGAGTGAACCCCGAAGACACTAAGACGGGCTACGAGGGAGCCGCTGAGCCGACTCCAAGAGCCGGTGAAGAGTCGCGTCCAACCTCGCCTTGTCCCGCTGTCTACACAACGGGTACCAAAGCTGCAGAGAAGCCAGAAAGTGAAAAACCGAGTCTGACGCACGCCTAGGGAGAATCTTCTCAATAACCATCTTATTCCGGATGTTCCAGAGGGACCACGACATGGCCGCGAACACAAGCCAGAAGAGTCAACGACCCTTTCCAGCTCGGTTTGCTTGAGTTTCTAGGAATTCACCGAGATCGTGGGCCAGCCAATCCGGGCCCAACGCCTCTCTGGTGAAATTCCACAGAAACTGGGCCGCGGGACAGGTGAACAATATGTGGGTGCCCGTTTCAGGGACCCCACATAATGGACATAATCCGTCCCCCGGCCCATGTATCTTGGCCACCTCCACTCACGAGGGGAGCCTATCGCGTAAAAGTTGCCATACAAAAAAATTTGACTTCAGCGGGAGCGGTGCTTTCCAGAGGTGCTTGGTCCAGGGGAGAGTGGCCTGGCCAAAGAGGGCCCTATATGCTGAGCCAACCGAGAAAGATCCGGACGGGGTGAGAGTCCAAGAGACACTATCGGGTTCATTGGCCAAGGAGGCCGGGAGCCCCGCCCTGAGTTCCCTCCATGCTACCGTTTCCTCCGGGCCGAAGGTACGACGGAACGAGATGTTCAATGTACCTCCATGTGCCGCGTTGGATACACGGAGCGCTGGGTCGGAACAGATGGCGAATAGACTCGGGAAGGCCTCCTGCAGCGGCGCTCACGGAGCCAGGGGTCCAGCCAGAACATGGTCCCCTCCCCATTTCCAATGGAGAAGGCGATCCCATGCCTGATCTCACGCTTGATCTCCTGAATGGAGTGCCAGAATTGGGACCCCTCGCTACGATCACAGTCCAGAAGGGGCCGACCGCGCAGGTACTTGGCCTTGATGAGTTTGAGCCATAGGCCACCATCATCGCGCAAGATACGCCAAACCCATCTAAGCATAAGGGCCTTGTTGAACTGGCGGGATGCAAGGATTCCTATGCCCCCAACCTCCTTGGGGGCGCAGATGTCTGCCCACTTGACCATGTGGTATTTTTGGCGGCCCAAGGAGTCTTGCCAGAAGAACCTCGACAACTCCTTATCAAATGTCCCATGCACTCCCTTGGGGAGGAGGTACATGCCCATCATATACTTGGGCAGGCTAGACAGACAGGAGTCGATCAGGACGGTCTTGCTACCTTTAGAGGTAAATCTACCACGCCAAGGTTCGGACCTCGAGCGCACCCTATCTGCGAGCGGGTCCAGGTCCCTGATAAGGATCCTGGTGTCGCGGATCGGCATCCCCAGGTAGGTAATGGGGAAGGAGGCGAGCCGACAGTTGAAATTGTCAGCTATCCTCTACTGCTCGTCCTGGGAGAACCCTAGTGCGATGATCTCGCTCTTATCAAAATTGATACGGAGGCCAGACATCTCCTGGAAGCAGAGGAGGAGGAATTTGAGGTTTGCAATGTCCAGAGTCGAGCCTTCAATCATGATCATCGTGTCGTCTGCGTACTGAAGCTGGGTGATGCCGCCCCCTGGGATAAGGTGACCTACCACGCTGGAGATGTGGCCGGCCGCCTTCGCTTTCTCAAGCATTTTCGCGAGGGCATCAACAGCAGCGTTGAAGAGGAGGGGGGACATGGGGTCCCCCTGGCGGACACCACAGGAGGGCCGGAAGTATGGCCCTATCTCGCCATTTACATTAATTGCATTGCTCCCGGTCATGACGAACTGCATTATCCAGGTGATCAGGCGGTCGTCAAATCCTCGCCTAATGAGGACCTGACGTAGGAACCGCCAGTCCAGACGATCGTAGGCCTTCTGGAAGTCCAGCTTCAAGAAGATACCCTTCAATCGTTTGGACTTGATCTCGTGGATAATCTCATGGAGGGCCAGGATCCCATCATGTATAAATCTGCCCTTGAGAAAGGCAAATTGATACTGGTTGGTGAGGCGCTCCATGACCGGGGCGAGGCGAGAGGCGCAAACTTTCGCGAAGATCCGTTGGAGGAAATTGAGGACCATGATAGGCCTGAATTGGCAAATATCCGAGGCCCCCAAAACTTTAGGGATCAGAGTGATAACTCCCAGATTCAGTCTCCCGATCACGAGAGTTCCTGTGTAGAACTCCTGGAACATGGGCATGACGACCGGTTGGAGTTCCCTCCAGAACGTCTGGAAGAAAGATACCGGGAGGCCATCAGGGCCTAGGACGGAGTTGGCCTTCATGACCTTCACCGCCCGCTCAACTTCCTCTGACAGGAATGGGAGGGTGAGCTCCGCATTCTCGTCAGCTGTGACTCTAGCCCCACTAGGCCAAAAGTCGTCGGCCAACACGACCCCCGTAAGGGGTCCTGCCAAGAAGAGCTCCTTATAAAAGGAGTAAAAATGGGCGGAGGATGCTTCTAGTCATCGCTAGGTGACATAAGGACTTATTTATAATTTTTATTACTTATATGATTCATTGTACTGCCGAGCACGTGCATATGTTCGTTAAAAAGGAAAGTTAATCACACTTTCTTTTCTTGGACGACACACCCGTATTTGTGTGTATATGCACAATCTCTCTGGCTCTCGCGTGTTAATAATTCCTTTCGGTCCAGGGAATTTCAGGAGCCGGGGACGCAATGCGACGCGACGCGATGCAAACCAAGCCAAGCCAAGCGACCCCTCGTGATCCCGAATGGGGAAAGGCTTAGGGTGGCAAGGCAAGCAACGGAAACCGTTAAGCGAGCGTGTGAATTTTCATGAAAGATCCGATCGAGCGCACCGAAAGCTCGGAAGCTAGCTACCCCTCCTCCAGCCAGCTAGCTAAGCTAAGCTACAGAGGTGGATCGGGTCACCGACCGGTTGCCGTGCCACCACTCAACACAGCACGGGCGTACGTACGTGTTTGGCTGCGCCGCGGCGGTGTGGCCGATCTGTTGATCAGCGTGCGTGGCGACGTGAGATCGCGCGCGCGGTACGTCTTTTCTTTGACTGTTGTCAACACGCTTGCGGTTCGCGTGAGCAGCTAGCAGGAGCGAAATCAATCAGGGTGATCGGGACCCGTATCGATCTTCCACAACGCGCGACGCGAATCCGGCCGTGCCGTTGTCTTCCCAGGACACACGTCGTTCGGTAGCCTGCAGAGTTCCAGCCAGCCTGGTGAAGATAAAACGGACCGTTTGGATGTCTGCATGCGAAGTTTAAATCAGTCCGCAGCCAGACTTAATGACAACGCTTGTTTTTTACGTTTTCGACGAGCCAATTTCTGTCCTGCGCTCAGCCAATGCAAAACCGGTGCCCCGCCCACGAACGCAGCCGACGATGGAGATGATGGAAGCTTTTCCACTTGACTGGAAAATGGGGCGAGAGACATTCGCTCACCTTCCGCTGATACCCTGACCTATTTCAAACATATTTCACCGATTGAAGAATCCTCCGCTAGTCGGAGGATGACGCTTCGCTCTCTCTCTCTCTAGCTCTGGCGATGGCGACCGCGGTGGCGCTCGCGGCGGAGGTCGGGCCCTCGCTCGTACGCCGGCGATGCGCCCCACCGTGCACTCTTCTCCGTTTCGTGAGTGTGCCCCCACCCCCATTACCTTCGATGTGCCTATGCAGAGGAGACATGCTTCGGTGGTGGTGGATGGTGCGGAGTTGCCGAGGAATGGGGTGGGGTGTCGGAAGCGCTTCTGTTCGCGGTGGGCGTCGCGGTGAGGTGCTCAAGATCGCCGACGAGAGAGAAGGATCGGGGTGTAATTCCGCGGAGGAGAATTTCGAATTCACGGAATACCCCACCTGGCAATGATACACCCTCGCCCGATAGAGCCAATCGTCGATGCGCGACACCTGTCGCGATCCATGGTGGCCAACAGCTGCAGGTTGCGGCTCCCAGGAATACGCCTCCCTCCCATAAAGGTGGGAGGCGAATCTCTCGGTGGCCTCTTCCACCTCGAGCTAGGGTTTCTTCGGAGGGGAACCTGTTCTGGGTTCGCAGAGATTTGGTCGAGGCGAAGTCATTCTCGGCTGCTGATTGTTTTCCCGCTGGAGGTGGTAGGCTTCCGATTCCGCGGAGAATCAGCTTTTCCAAGGATTTGTGGGGGGCAGAGCAAGGGCGAGCTTCGTTTGCGGAGATCCTGAAGATGGCGGGTGGGGGTCGCGGTGTTCGTGGTGGTGGCAGTGGAGGAAGGTATGGCAGTGGTCATGGTCGTTTCGACCGTGGTGACGGCTAGGCTGCTCCTCTGGCTACTACGACATCGGTTCCTACTCCTGCTGGTGCTGGTCCTGGGGTGGCTGCTCCACGTCCTGCTACATCAGCTGTTACAACCAAGGTATGAATGAACACTTTGGGGGAAATCAGGCTCACACTCACGGGATGTACCCAATGATGCAGCCTGGGATGTTCAACTTTTCGATGGGACAGTGGCCTCCGTTTTATCCCCCACAAGCCATGATGCAAAATCACATGATGGGTGTATCTGGAGGTAGCCAGTTTTCACAGCCGCCTGTTCAAGAGGTCAGTCAGAATAGCAGCACTGGGAATCAGGCTGATGCCAAGCAAAAAAAGAAGATTCAGAAGACTGCTGAGCCTGGTGGTGATGGTGGAAGCAAAGCTATCTCGAATGTTGCTCCTGTTAAGAGTAACTCTGGGGATATTGTTGGTTCTGGTACTGCTTTTGATCTTAGATACAAAAACCTGACTTGCTTCAACTGTGGAGAACCTGGGCATTATGTGGGGATCTGCACAAGACAGAAGAGATGCTTCATATGTTACAAGCAGGGGCACCACATGGATTCATGCTCAGAGTGGTATAAGCCTCTTCCCACTGCCCAACATTGGGGGAGTGCTAATCCTGGATTGGGCTTCTTCCATGTGGATGTTGAGCGACCAGCGGCAGGTAAGTGGTTGAATATGGACAATGTGGGTGTGGTAGTAGTCAATGATGGCTTGCTTGATGAGAAGGAGCTGGAGCACATCTTCAATGAAATGTGGAAAATAAATTGGTTTTGGCAAATAGGCCAGCTATCAGATAAGAGGTTTCTGGTGAGGTTCCCTCCCTCCAAGAAGATCAAGGATTTGGTGGATTACCCATCCATTAATCTCAAGAAAAAAGAGGTTAATGTCTCTTTTGAGAACTGGAAGGGGGAACTGATGATGGATCAGTTGATTGTTGAGCTTCGTTGGGAGACCCCAAGAGGAAGGTATGATGAGCACAACAGCAAGTTTTCCCTCAGTAAGAAACCAAGGTTATCGAACCAGGAGGAGGAAGGAAACGACTCAAAGATGTTTCTAGTAACTTGGAAACCAGCACAACACAAACTCAAGACTTTTCCCCTGAAAGAACATTTCATAATCCCTAGTGTTTTGTGTGTCAGATAACAATATCAAGGATTATTTAATGTGTGTTGAAGTGCTGCAGATCTTTACATTGAAAAAGGAAAAGGAAACTGCTTTTGGGGGCGGATAATCCACCCCTACCAGGGGCGGATAATCCGCCCCACCCCATATCCAGAAGGGCGCACCCCCTAGAGAGGGGGCGGAGTTTCCTGGCCAGATTTTCCGGCTGGGCTGGATAATCCGCCCCTTCCCTTTCTGTGAAGAGCGCAACCCCTAGAGAGGGGGCGGACTTTGTGGCCGGATTTTCCGGCTAGGCCGGATAGTCCGCCCCTAGAGGGGGCGGAAAGTCCGCCCCTCAAGGATTTTCATCAAGACAAGTCCTGCATCGCTCTCTGCATGGGGGGCGGAGTTTTCTCCGGAGTGTCCGTCCTGGGGGCGGATTTTTACCCCAGGACGGATAGTACGCCCCAAAGGGGGGCGGATAATCCACCCCTAAACTTCTCCAATGGCTTGTTCTGGGCAGGGGTATTTAAGACAGCCTTCCCCCTCCTGCCAGAACTCTTGGTTCATTCGAAAAAGTCAAGATCTGACCTGCAACCTTCATCCAAGAGAGCTCCACCTAAATCCACCCAAAGTCCCCGTCCCTTGGGGAATCGAAGGAGGAATCGATCTTCAACAACTGCAATCAAGCGCTTCATCTCCTCTCCATTCATTTGGAGAATCACCGATCTAGTATTTCTTGCAAATACCTAGATCCTTGTTTTGTTTATATTGATAAACCTTGTTCTTGTGACAACTTGTTGTCATCTCGGGAGCCCCCAATTCAGTTGTGGGTGTGTGCCCCGGTAGAGTTGTCAAGCCTAAAATTGAAAAGGAACTAAAAATTGAGCAGCACCTATTCACCCCCCCCCATCTAGGTGCCCATACGATCCATTTCAATTGATATCAGAGCCCTGGCTCTTATTTCAAGCTTAACCGCCTAAGAGAAGTATGGGTTCCAAGGTAGATGGGAGTGATGCTCCGGAGGTAGTCACCATGAACGATCTCAAGACGTTGGAAACAACCTTGGTGAGTTCAATGGAGGCTAAGATGGAAGAGATGCGTCAATTTATAATGCGTCTCTCCACATCCGCAACATCACCTCCATCTAACTCTGAGGCTACCACTCCGCAATCCAAGGAAACGGGTAAAACCGATTCCAAAGATAACGAAGTGGTTGGTGATGGCACTAGCAAGAGCTCCTCCTCGAAAAAGGATAGTGGTAAGGAAGGATACAATGAGGTTTCCCATGTGTATTCTCCTGATCCACCTATCCCTCATCCACATATACATAATAGGGGTGATCCACCCAAACTTTCAGCATCTACTTTTACTCAATGGCAATTTTTGATGAAGTCTCATGTGTGCAGTTCCTCCATTGAGTTGTGGAAAATCATCGAGAATGGTCTTCATGTTGGAAATCCCAACAATCTCACAAGAAGAGAGGTTGTTGATAGTCAACTCAACGCTACAGCTCTACACATGATACAACTTGGTGTGGGTGACAAAGACATGCCACACATTCAGCATCTTAGTACAACTAAGGAAGCTTGGGATGCTCTCACCAAGATCTTCATCGGAAATGAAAGTATGAGAAGGAATAGATATGATGCTTTGAGCAATGAAGCTGAAGGATTTTATATGTTGGATGGAGAAAACCACGAGGACATGTATAGGAGGCTCAAGGCAATAGCCACAACTTCCAGGAATCATGGTGCCTCTCACGTTGATGATGCATGGATCAAGCGCAAGTATGTCAGTGCTCTTATGCCATTTGAGCCCACAGATTTGAAAAGTCTCTAAGGTATGCATAACTACCACCTTATGAAATCCAATGAGGTAATGCAAGAAATGGCCGCTTTCAAAGTGGCTGCCAAGAATGCCGAAGATGCTCGTGCACGAGCTATGGGGATGCAAAAAGGGGTCAACATGGCCTTGAAGACTAGTGTGATTGATCATGATGAATATGCCATAGAAGGTATGGAATGTCCCGAGGATATAAAAAGGATCCACGGACAATACCTGGCTCTTTATGCTAGAAACTTTTGGAAAGACCCGGCCAAAGCTAAAGCTGAACTAGAACGCAAGAGTGGAGCTTATGG
The DNA here is from genome assembly GCA_910589765.1 of Avena atlantica. NCBI lineage: Eukaryota > Viridiplantae > Streptophyta > Magnoliopsida > Poales > Poaceae > Avena > Avena atlantica. The sequence goes on from OU342737.1 coordinate 45,281,626, forward strand.
AAGAAAGGAAAATGGTCCCAAGCTAAGAACATGTTACAACTATGGAGACCGGCTGCACTATGTAGCTGAGTGTCCATATCAAAGTAGGGAAGATAATGGAGGAAGACTTATTTTGAAAGACAAGTCAAAGGCTCCACGCAAGAAATAGTTTGTAAAGAAGAATGCTCCTTTCAAGAAGCAACCAAAGATTATTCTAGTGGCTCAAGAAGAATATTCTTCGGGAAGTGAAGATGAGGACGAGGATGATAGCTCTCAAGAGGTGGCTGCTATAGTCACCACATATACATCAACATCACTCTTCGACTCTTCGAACGAAAACGTCATCAACAAGAACGCTACTTGTCTCATGGCAAGAAGTTCCGAGGTAACTACTTCTAACTCTTCTTTTCCTAAGGCTATGATTGACATGGATGATCATACTAGTCTTAAGGTTAAAGAAGAGATTATTGCTTTAGACTATTTCTTCACTAACTTGCAAGGTGAGCACAAAATACGTTTTGAGGCTCTTATGGACCAGCTCAAAATGAAGCTCTCCTAGAAGAAAAGGGCAGAATTGAAAGGGAGGATGCAATGGAAATTGCATCCTTAAAAAATGCTCTAGAAGAAGAAGAAGAGGCTCGGGTTTCTCTTGAAGAGAGACTTGAATCCATTGAGGAGTCACATGAAGAAATAGTGGCTAAACTTGTTAAGGAACGTGACAATGTTGTCGCCAAGGAAAAGAAGTTAAAGAAGGAAAAGATTGACTTTGGGGTTGGTCATGATAAACTCTCTGAGGAATTGGAGAAACTTGACATCGCTCACAAGGTGTTGAAAAGCGATTTCTCCATTCTCAATGAGTCACATGATCAGCTCCAAATTCGATTGGCCAAGTATGATGTTCCTAGCACATCCAAGTCAACATACATTCACAAGGAAAATGCTAGTGTGGAAGACGAATTTGTCAAGGACATCGCTCCCAAAGATAAGGGTGTTCTTGATAAAGTTCTTGGCAAGCAAAAGTCAAATCTTGGTAGAGAAGGACTTGGGAATGTCACCAAGTCCAAGAAGAAGAAAAACAAGAAGAACAAGACCAAGAATGTACAATCAAGGACAAGCACCGCTGAGAAGAATATCTCAAAATACAAAACTAACAATATTGGTTTTGCAGGGTCTCACAATCCAAATTATGAACTCTTTTGTGATGATTATGGCGATGTTTATGCTTATTATGCCGGTCCCTTTGATGAATATATTGCTTGGTCTATTTGGGTTCCAAAGACCCTTGTTACTAACATGAAAGGACCCATTGAAAAATGGGTACCTAAAACCAAGAAGTAATTCTCTTGCAGGGCTATGCTTCCGGTGGGTCGAAATGGGTGCTGGATAGTGGATGCACTAGTCATATGACCGGAAGCAAGGAGATCATCACGGAGATGCGTCCCAATCATGATAATATTACAGTCTCCTATGGTGATAATTCTAAATCTCATGTATTGGGTCTTGGCAAGGTTGTGGTTGCCCACGGTATCTCTCTCGTGGACGTCATGCTTGTTGAGACCCTCGGTTACAACATTCTTTCTGTTCGTGCCCTTGGCAAGATGGGTTTTGCTGTTTTCATTGATGATGATTTGGCGGTACTCTTATGGAGCAAGTCTCTAAAGGTTGCTTTCGTTGGGTACGTCGAAAATGACCTGTATGTGGTGGACTTTTCGGGGAAAACCACTTCGGGTCTGATGTGCCTATTCGGAAAGGCCGACGTGGGCTAGTTATGGCATCACCGTTTAGCCCATGTCAACATGAGATTTGCAAAGTCTCCACAAGGGTGGCCACATCCTTGGACTAAAAGACAATGTCTCCTTTGCCAAAGATCATGTTTGCAGGGCTTGTGTTGAAGGCAAAATGCATGACTCTCCCCACAAGAGGAAGACTATTGTGTCTTCAGAGAGAATCTTGGGATTACTTCATGTGGATTTATTTGGTCCTCCATCTCATGCCAGTCTCGGTGGGAAGAAATATTGCTTGGTCATTGTCGATGATTACTCAAGATATACATGGGTCTATTTCTTCAAGCTAAAGAGTGAGACTCAACAAACGGTCATTGACTTTGCCAATGAAGTTCAACGTCAACACAATGTTCCTATCTTGGCAATAAGAAGTGCCAATGGCTCCGAATTCAAGAACTACACTTTGAATAAGTTTCTAAGAGAAGAGGGGATAAGACATCAATATTCCACAGCGTACACCCCTAAACAAAATGGTGTAGCCGAGAGGAAGAACCGGACTTTGATGGACATGGCAAGATCAATGTTGGCTGAATTCAAGTCTCCTTACAACTTTTGGGCTGAAGCCATATCCACCGCTTGTCACTCATCTAACCGGCTCTACCTCCGAAATATTTTGGACAAGACTCCATATGAAATACTTACCGGTAACAAGCCCAACATCTCATACTTCAGGGTATTCGGTTGTAAGTGTTTCTTTCTTATTAAAGGTGTCCGCTTGTCCAAATTTGACTCCAAGGCTTTAGAAGGTATTTTTGTTGGTTACGGTGCCGAATCCCACACTTATAGAGTCTAAAACAAGCTCACCGGGACTGTTGTAGAATCTTGTAGTGTGGAGTTCGATGAAAATAACGGCTCCTATGTGGGGCAAGTTGATGTTTGTGATGCAGATGTTGAAATACCCCAAGATTCCATAAGAAGAATGGGTGCGGGATTTTCCGCCCCATTGAGGAACCCCTTGTGGTGGATCGGGAAGGACAATGCTCCACTCAAGTGGAGCCCTCATCTTCACAAGATCAACAAGCTCCTACTACTGGAGAAAACTCTGCACCAACACCACAACTTTCTGAAGCTCATCGGTCTCCTGGACAAAATGGCAGTCCCATGCCGGATTATCCGCCCCCTCCAAGGGGCGGACAGTCCGCCCCTGGCACTCCAACTCGTCCCAGGGGATCAGAAGAAGAAGAAATCAGTCAAGAAGACTGTAGGCCGGGTTCTCCAGCCCCCGGGGGTAGATTATCCGGCCCTGGGTCTCCCAGCTCTATCAGACATTCTCAGGAAGAGGAAGTTGCAATTGCTTCACCCAGGCCGGATAGTCCGGCACCACCAAGGGGCGGATTATCCGGCCCTAAAGAAAATGTTCATCAGCAAGCTCTTGTTGGCAACTTAGAACAGGATCAAGGGCAAGATCAAGATCAAGGGCAAGGGAGTGGACAAGACAAGGATACAAATGTTGAATCAACTCCTCCTAGAAACAATAAGGATACTGAGGCTCGTCGTAAGGCTCGTGCTGATCGAAAGGACACACTCTTGACAAGGTTGTCGGTGATCTTCGAAGAAGGGTGTCTACTAGAAGAGAACTTGCAAGCTTCTGTGATCATCAAGCTCACATTTCTATGGTTGAACCGAAGAAGGTCTTTGATGCTCTTGAAGATCCTGATTGGGTTGTTGCAATGCATGAAGAATTAAATAACTTCAAGCGTAACAAAGTTTGGAAGGTCATAGAGAAACCCAAGGAATGCCACAATGTTATCGACACCAAGTGGATTTTCAAGAACAAACAAGATGAAAATGGCATTGTTGTGAGGAATAAAGCAAGACTCGTGGCTCAAGGATTCTCTCAAGTGGAAGGAATTGATTTTGGCGAGACTTATGCTCCTGTGGCTCGTCTTGAGTCCATCTGTATCCTTCTTGCCTATGTTGCCCATCATAATTTTAAATTACAGCAAATGGATGTTAAGAGTGCGTTTCTTAATGGTCCACTGCATGAGTTGGTATACGTCAAGCAAACCCCGGGTTTCGAGGACCCCAAATTTCCGAACCATGTCTACAAACTCGATAAGGCACTCTATGGCCTTAAACAAGCCCCACGTGTGTGGTATGAGCACCTTAAAGAGCTTTTGTTAGACCATGGATTCGAAGTTGGGAAAATCGATCCCATTCTTTTTACTAAGAAGGTTAATGGGGAGCTTTTTGTATGCCAACTATATGTAGGCTCTACTATCCAAGCTTTTAACGATGAATTCTCAAAGCTTATGACTGACATGTTTGATATGTCTATGATGGGGGAATTGAGATTATTTCTTGGCTTTGAGATCAAACAACTTAGAGAAGGAACATTTATTAATCAAGCTAAGTACATCCAAGACATGCTCAAGAGGTTCAAGATGACGGATCTCAATGGCGTTGCTACTCCAATGCAAACAAAGTGTCATCTTGAGCTTAATCCCAAGGGTAAAGACGTGGACCAAAAGGTATACCGATCCATGATCGGCTCTCTCCTTTACCTTTGCGCATCTAGGCCCGATATCGTGTTAAGTGTAGGAGTGTGTGCAAGGTACCAAGCCGCTCCTAAAGAAAGCCACTTAGTGGCGGTCAAACGAATCTTCAGATATTTGGTTCATTCCCCAAATTTTGGTTTGTTGTATCCCAAAGGTTCCAATTTCTCTCTATGTGGTTACACGGATTCAGATTGGGCTGGTGAAAAAGATGATCGAAAATCAACTTCTGGTGCATGCCAATTCTTGGGCAGGTCTCTAGTGTGTTGGTCTTCAAAGAAACAAAATTGCATATCACTCTCAACTGCCGAAGCTGAATATGTTGCTGCTGCAAGTGCTTTGTAACATACCACCTTTTGTGTAATATAAATAAGACATGTTTGAGCATTGCATGCATGCATAACACTTGCACTTTGATTCAACCAAAGAAGAACAAACAAAACCCTAAATCCTAATAGCTCTCTCTCTCTTTTTGAATCAATTCAAATGGTTTCTATATTTTGAAAATCCTCAAAACAAATGGAGCCCAAATTTTGTTGAGGGCCCCTAGTGTTTTCAAATATTATACAAAAGTTCTGTAAATTGAAATTATTCAAAACAGGTTTGAATTCCAAATATAAAAAGAAACTAGAAAAACAGAAATAGAAAAGGATTTCCTGGAAAACAATCTAAACCTAATCCTCTCTGGGTCGAGCCCATCTTTCCTCTCCTCTCTCCCTGCCGCCAGCAGTGCCAGCAGCCAGCCCACCCGGGGCCCAAGCCAGCCCACCTCATTCCTGTCGCTGGCAAGCAGCTGCCTGGCAGCACGCTCGCTGTCGATCTCTTGCGTGATGCGATGCCCGCCGCCGCCCCTAGATCCGCGGATAAGAACCGCCGCGCTGCGCTCTCTCTCCCAGTACCAATTTCACCCCCTCTCTTCCTCTCCCTCGCGGCAGCGCCATGGCCGAAGCATCCTAGCCGCCAGTCGTCGTCGGCCTCGCCGTTTCTGGCCACCCCAGCTCAAGCCGACGCCACCGCTGGAACCGCCGTGCTCGACTCTCTCTCCCTAGCCTCATTTCCTCCTCGCGCGCGACCTCGTTTGAGCGAATCGGAAGATCCGGCCGCCGTCGGTCATCGTCGATCCCCGCTGACCCCGAGCTCGCCTCGCCTCGCCGTCAAGATCGTCTTGCTCACGGTGAGCTTCTGATCCTCGCAGTGGCCTCTGTTTCCTCCATCTCCCCCTGAGTCGCTCTCCCCACATGTGCCCGACGCCGCCGTCGCTCGCCGTCGTTGCACCATCGTCTCCGGTGACCAAAAATAGGCGGCGCCACCACCAATCAACTCCCCATCATCGTCTGCGTCCAACGCCCCCAACCTCGCATCCAGGCGCGCTAGGAATCACTGGATTCGATCTCGACCTGGGAGCAACTCCATTGATGACATCAGCATGATGTCATGCTGATGTCATATATCTTTTTCTTTCCTTTTAATTATTTCTGTAAATAGAAAATATATGACAGGTGGGCCATACCTGTCAGGATTTTATTAATTTCTGTAAATATTTTCTGAAATGATTAAAAGTCTGACATGTGGGCCCAAGTTGGAAATTATTTTAAATATTCCAAAAATGATTTAAAATGAATTAAAATTTGAGAAATTCATAACTAATTCATTTTAAATCAGAAAAATACAAATAATATACCAAAATGTTCAGAAAAATGAAACCTATCTAACTAAGCTATAATCATACATTGTTAATCAACTTTTACAGCAAGTTTAATTAGAAGAACCAATTGAACCCCATAGGTGATTCCGATGATTCCCCTGTTTTAGGGTTTGGATCTTCAGAACCCCCTTTAAAGTGACCGAGCATGTTTTAGGGTTAAATTCAACACTATTCAACTTGTCATATCATCCATATTGTATGAGCATTGCACATGCCATGTGTTGAGTGTTGCTTTCTCTTTTCCGGTGATTGGTTCTCGCGAATAGGAACCAAACCCGAAGCTGAAGTCAACGGCACCGAAGAGCAGTACCAGTCCAACAATGGACAAGGCAAGCGAAGCCCCACTCATACATATGAATCCTATGATTGCAAAGTATTTCATTCTCGTCATATGCATTCGGTTCAACAGTCTTTTATCAGTAGACAGATTAATCCTATCTGATGCATGTTTTCCTTTGTGAACCATATTACCTGATCCACCGCTCCTAGCATAACTAGGGTTTGGCTTATGAGCGTCGCTAGTGCCACAGTTCAGTCAAGCTTAGTCATGCTTAGTGGTCTGCTGCTAATCACTCATGTGATGCATCGGATATGCGAATGAATCTAGTATGGTAGGATGTGGTGATGTGATCAGAAGTGGATGATAAACATGCTAAGGCTTGTATGGGAGGCCACGTGGGTTGTGGTTTTTGTAGTCCCATACTTGCCACCCTTAGGACCTGATGTTCTCGCCCCTTGAACCAAGACGAGCGTACAACCACACGGGGGCCTGGAAACCCCCTCGACTCACTAACTTGCCTAGTAGATTCCATGAGTCACATAGTTCGGGCTTTCCATTCGACATACACATCTTGGTTGTTCTTGAATGGAGTTGAAGGAGGTGCATTCATAACAGGTAGGTAAGCGTGGCAGGAAACAAGAGATGCCCGGCATCCGTAATCTTGAACCCCGCACACATCATTAGGGATCGGCTTCGGGACTTGACCCGTTATGGCGGCATCTCCCTAGTGCGTGACTCATGGTCTCGGCGAAAGCAAGGTAAAGGTCGTGGTCAACCACTCTCTGCCGCCCTTCCAAGGAAGAGGGCTAATATATTGGTATTAAGAATCAGTTGGTACGTGTGGGTAAAGTTGTGCACCCCTGCAGGGTTACTAATCTTTTCGAAAAGCCATGTCCACGGTTATGGACTACTTGGGAACGAACGTGAAGATCATAGAGAACTATAACCGAATGTTAAAACTTGTCAACTAAAGTGAGATCCGGAATACTTCCTCGGGGTTGTTTGAGGGGGTAGTCCGGGAAGAAATGTTCTGTTGATGATGATTCTTGGTGGATATCAAAGATGACTCTAAGAGCTAGAGTTTAAGTCTTCTTATCCCCTTTTGAAACTGATCTGACTAGACGAGTTTTCTTCTCCCTCTTGTTTTGAAAACAAAAGATGGCTTTATGCAAAATAACTCCACTAGCCATAAGTCTTGCAAAGTACACCCTGTACTCAGCCTTGCTTCGTTGATGTTTATATACAGATGATGCTACTCCAAGTGAAGGTGGTTTCTACGTTGAAGTCGACGAGTAGTCGGGGTTCCCGGGCAGCAGCCTAGGATCTATGGAAGGGTCGCTACTTTTGTTATGGCCTCTTAGGCCTTTGCTAAGTTTGTTGTTTAGAACAACTTGTTTGCTTCCGTTGTTTGATGTAATGATGGGTCTGTGACCCCTGGCTTGTATGACTGTTTTGTAACTCTCTTAAGAGTTTACCTTATTAATGTATGGTTTGTATGTTATGTAATGTTACCGGTCTTTCCCTGCATGTTTCGGAATTTAGGTTAGGCTTATATCAGATGACGATCTGGTACTTGTCTAGCCCTGATCCCGGGTCGTGACAGATTTTGGTATCAGAGCAGGACTGCCTGTAGGAAACCCTTCTAGCTAGTCGATGTTGAGTCTAGAGTTTGGGAAAACTATTTGAAAGCTAAAAACTATTTGCAAAACTCTGAATAGGACTCTTTTTACTCCTTATCCAAGATTGTTCTATTGCTGAGTTATCTTACCTTGTTTGCTTTGCAAAGTTTTCACTTCTCGTCTATCGTTTCAAATTTTTAGGACATACGGGTTTGGGTTGTTTTCCCTAAGTACTCCGTACTTGGTTGCAAGGCTCAGAGTTTCCAAGATATATCTGTGCAACTGAAGCAATGTTTTTCAACTTTGCTAAGGATGCCTCTAATCTCGCTCTCAATTCTTTTGTGACTTGTTGGTATCATATCATGCTTGCATTCCATTGTTATGGTTTGTATCAAAGTTGGTAGCGTATACGTTTCGTATGCTTATTCTACTGCCATACTTAATGCATTGACATAGTTTTCATCCACATGTTCACCTCTACCATGATCTTTTGATGTGGTTTTGCCATCATTTGTTGTACCCTTCTGGTGAATCCATTCTCATGGTTTCTGTTTTCTCCTCAGGATGCCGGCTGGTACTCGTGGTTCTGTTGGCCGTCGAGGAAACAACGATGCTGATCAGGAACTTCCGCCACCTCTCACGATGGCCGAGGTTCTCAACAACATTGAGACCAACCGTTTGAGGAATGAACGTCTTCTGGAGTGTGTGGCACAGAACACTGAATGTCGTCCTGACGACTGTGTCACACTTGGAGATTTCATCCGCTCTTTTCCTCCAATCTTCACCCACTCCAAGGATCCCCTTGAAGCTGATGATTGGCTCTGCACCATAGAGCGCAAGTTCAGTGCTCTTCGTGTCCGTCCCGCTGATCGTGTCAACTTCGCTACCTATCAAATGGAAGGTGAGGCTGGTGTTTGGTGGGAAGGTTTTCAGAATCCGCAAGCTCAGGGACATGTCGTCACCTGGGAGGAGTTTGTTGCAGCATTTCGTGCCTCATATATCCCTAAGCCCGTCATGGATCTCAAAAGGAGGGAGTTTCTAGATCTAACTCAGGGGCGAAAGGATATTGAAACCTATGGGCGTGAGTTTACTCGCCTGGCTCGTTCTGCAACTAGGGATGTGAACAATGATGAAGATAAGCAAGAGTTGTTTGTAAGGGACTTAACCCTGCACTTCTCTATGAGTTGTTTCCCTTCAAGTTCTAGTATTTCCAGGACCTGCACAATCAGGCTCTTACTCTGGAGCATGGAAGGAAGGACATGGAAGTCTCTCAGAAGCGTGAAGAAGTAAATTCTCGTGCTTCTTCCTCTGGTAACAAGAAGCGCCGTGTCTTTGTTCCATACAGTGTTGTGCCTCGTGCTCCTTATGCACCCAAGTCCTTTGGCAATAATTCTCGTCAGCCACAGTCAGATACTGGTGGATCAAACTATCATACTCCTGCTGGATCTCACACTGGGGTTACCTGTTACTCCTGTGGTCAGCCTGGTCACTACTCAAGGGAGTGTTCTCAAAGGGCTGCCGGACGCAATGATCAGCAGGCAAAGAATAATGATAAATCTCAAGGTGCTGGACGTGGTCGTTTGACCCATGTCATTGTTGAGGAAGCTCAGGAAGATCCACGCGTCGTTCTGGGTACGCTCCGTGTCAATTCAATTCTCGCAACAGTCTTGTTTGATTCTAGAGCATCTCATACATTCATATCACAAGATTTTGCGCAAATGCATGATATCACCTTTCAATCTATGGACTCTCCTCTAGAGATTAGAACTCCTGGGTCTCGTTTGCAGACCATCTGGGTTACTCATGGGGTTGAGATAGATATAGCATATCAGAAGTTTCCCACTTCCCTCATTGCACTCAAGTCATGTGACATTGATGTCATTCTGGGCATGGACTGGTTAACCAAGTATCAAGCCGTCATTGACTATGCACTTAGAACAGTTGTTGTGACCTCTCCTGCTGGCATAACTGTCAAGTATTGGACTGATGGTTCAAAGTCGCCGTCAGCAGTTCTTAAACCTTTCTCGGAGTTGTATGCCATGGATGTCCTACCTACTCTAGAGGTCCAAGATGTCCTAGTGGTCTGTGATTTCCCGGACGTCTTCCCTGAAGAGTTGACTGGCATGCCACCTGATCGAAGTGTGGAGTTTGTCATAGAGCTAGTTCCTGGAACTGCTCCTATCTCCAAAAGACCTTACCGCATGCCTCCTCATGAGTTGGTTGAGTTGAAGAAGCAACTTGAAGAGTTAGAGGGTCTAGGATACATCCAACCTAGTACATCATCTTGGGGTTGCCCTACCATCTTTGTCAAGAAGCAGGATACAAATATTCCAAGATTGGTGGTTGATTACCGTCCACTCAACGCGGCGACAATCAAGAATAAGTACCCACTTCCCCGGATAAATGACCTCTTTGATCAACTAAGTGGTGCCACTGTCTTCTCCAAAATGGAATTAAGATCAGGGTATCATCAAATCAAGATCAGAAAGGAAGATATCCCAAAGACAGCATTCACAACTCGTTACGGTCTTTACGAGTATACAGTGATGTCTATCGGGTTAACCAATGCCCCTGCCACATTCATGAGGCTCATGAAATCCGTATTCGTGGTGTATCTCGACAACTTCATCGTGGTATACATTGATGACTTTCTAATCTACTCCAAGACCGAAGAAGAGCATGCTGAACATCTACGTTTGGTGTTAACTAAACTTCGTGAACATCGTCTCTACGCCAAGTTTTCCAAATGTGAGTTCTGGTTACAAGAGCTCGTCTTCCTTGGTCATGTTGTGTCTGCAAGTGGTGTCGCTGTCATACCGGATAAGGTTCAGACCATTCTGGAATGGAAGTCACCTACTTCAGTCAAGGAAGTCTGAAGTTTTCTTGGAATGGCTGGATATTACCGCTGTTTCATCGAGAACTTCTCCAAGATAGCCAAGCCTATGACTGATCTTCTTAAGAAAGATAAGAAATTTGAATGGTTAGAAAAGGCAGAAGAAAGTTTCCAAGCTTGAAAACTAAGCTAACCACCGCCCCTGTGCTTGTCCTTCCGGATACAAGCAAGGACTTCGTCATCTATTGTGATGCATCTCTCCAAGGGCTCGGTTGTGTGTTGATGCAAGATGGTCATGTAGTGGCCTATGCTTCTCATCAGTTGAAGCCACATGAGAACAATTATCCAACCCATGATCTCGATCTCGCTGCTGTTCTTCATGCGCTTAAGCAATGGCGACATTACCTCATCGGTAACCGTTGCGAACTTTACTCGGATCATCAAAGTCTGAAGTACCTCTTCACCCAGCCAGATCTGAATCTTAGGCAAAGACGATGGTTGGAACTCATCAAGGATTATGATTTGGGTCTCAACTATCAACCCGGCAAAGCCAATGTCATTGCTGATGCGCTAAGTCGGAAGTCTTATTGCAACAATCTGATGATTTCACAAGCCCAACCTGTTCTCTACGAGGAAATCAAGCGTCTTAACCTTCAAGTGGTTCCTTGTGGATTCCTGGCTAACCTTGAAATAAAATCTTCTCTCGAGGACCAAATCAAGGAAGCTCAAAAGCAAGATGATGAAGTTACCAAGATCAAAGAACGTGTTGCAATCGGTGAAGCTAAATGTTTCTCCATCAATGATCAAGGTACTCTCTACTTGAGTAACCGGCTAGTGGTTCCAAACAGTCGGAAAATCAAAGATCTAATCCTTTTGGAAGCTCATGAATCCCCTCCGTCTATCCATCCTGGTGGTACCAAGATGTACCGAGATCTCCGTCAAAGATTCTGGTGGAGTGGAATGAAACCAGAAATCGCTCGTTTTGTTGCAGAGTGCGACGTTTGCCGTCGTGTGAAGGCTGAACACCAAAGGCCTGCTGGACTTCTACAGCCGTTGAAAATTCCTGAGTGGAAATGGGATGAAATTGGTATGGATTTTATCACTGGACTCCCAAGGACACAAGCAGGAAATGATGCCATATGGGTAATAGTTGATCGGTTATCCAAAGTTCCTCATTTCCTTCTGGTTCGAGAAACTATCCGTGCTAGTCAATTGGCTGACCTATACATCTCTCGGATCGTCGTTCTTCATGGTGTTCCCAAGAAGATCATCTCTGATCGTGGAAGTTTGTTTACTTCCAAATTCTGGCAAAGTTTGCAAGAAGCAATGGGAACTCATGTCTCCTTCAGCACAGCCTATCATCCTAAAACCGGTGGTCAAACTGAAAGAGTGAATCAAATTCTTGAAGACATGCTCAGAGAATGTGTCATATCCTTTGGAAAGAACTGGGAGAAATGTCTTCCTTTTGCGGAGTTATCTTATAACAATAGTTTTCAATCCAGTTTGGGCATGGCACCTTTCCAATTCCTGTATGGGAGAACATGTCGAACACCGCTGAACTGGACAGAAACCGGCGAACGGCAATTCTTTGGTCCGGACATGATCCAAGAAGCAGAAGATCAAGTTCGCACAATTCGAGAGCGTCTGAAGGCCGCTCAATCCCGTCAGAAGACCAACTACGATCGTCATCATCTTGATGTTCATTATGAAGTTGGTGATCAAGTTAACCTCCGGGTCACTCCTCTGAAGGGTGTCCATCGATTCGGTATCAAGGGCAAATTGGCTCCTCGCTATGTTGGCCCCTTTCGCATTCTCTCCAAGCGGGGTGAGCTTGCCTACCAATTGGATCTACCTTCAAATTTTCCAGAGGTTCATGATGTCTTTCATGTGTCTCAACTCAAGCGTTGCTTCAATGATCCCATTCGTGGTGTGGACCATGAAACTTTGGATCTCCAAGATGATCTAACCTACCGAGAATACCCTGTTCGTATTCTTGATGAAACCGAGCACAAGACTCGTCGTCAAACCATCAAGTTCCTGAAAGTTCAATGGTCTCATCATTCTGAGTCAGAAGCAACCTGGGAACGCGAAGATCGTCTTCGATCTGAGTATCCTGCTTTCTTTTCTAAAACCTAGGAATCTCGGGTCGAGATTCTTGTAAGTGGGGTAGAGTTGTAACATACCACCTTTTGTGTAATATAAATAATACATGTTTGAGCATTGCATGCATGCATAACACTTGCACTTTGATTCAACCAAAGAAGAACAAACAAAACCCTAAATCCTAATAGCTTTCTCTCTCTTTTTGAATCAATTCAAATGGTTCCTATATTTTGAAAATCCTCAAAACAAATGGAGCCCAAATTGTGTTGAGGGCCCCTAGTGTTTTCAAATATTATACAAAAGTTTCTGTAAATTGAAATTATTCAAAACAGGTTTGAATTCCAAATATAAAAAGAAACCAGAAAAACAGAAATAGAAAAGGATTTCCTGGAAAAAAATCTAAACCTAATCCTCTCTGGGCCGAGCCCATCTTTCCTCTCCTCTCTCCCTGCCTCATTTCCTCCTCGCGCGCGACCTCGTTTGAGTGAATCGGAAGCTCCGGCCGCCGTCGGTCATCGTCGATCCCCGCTGACCCCGAGCTCGCCTCGCCTCGCCGTCAAGCTCGTCTTGCTCACGGTGAGCTTCTGATCCTCGTAGTGGCCTCCGTTTCCTCCATCTCCCCCTGAGTCCTCTCCCCGCATGTGCCCGACGTCGCCGCCGCTCGCCGTCATTGCACCGCCGCCGCTCGCCGCCGTCTCCGGTGACCAAAAATAGGCGGCGCCACCACCAATCAACTCCCCATCATCGCATGCGTCCAATGCCCCCAACCTCGCATCCAAGCGCGCTCGGAATCACTGGATTCGATCTCGACCTGGGAGCAACTCCATTGATGACATCAGCATGATGTCATGCTGATGTCATATCTCTTTTTCTTTCCTTTTAATTATTTCTGTAAATAGAAAATATATGACAGGTGGGCCATACCTGTCAGGATTTTATTAATTTCTGTAAATATTTTCTGAAATGTTAAAAGTCTAACATGTGGGCCCAAGTTGGAAATTATTTTAAATATTCCAAAAATGATTTAAAATGAATTAAAATTTGAGAAATTCATAACTAATTCATTTTAAATCAGAAAAATACAAATAATATACCAAAATGTTCAGAAAAATGAAACCTATCTAACTAAGCTATAATCACACATTGTTAATCAACTTTTGTAGCAAGTTTAATTAGAAGAACCAATTGAACCCCACAGGTGATTCCGATGATTCCCCTGTTTTAGGGTTTGGATCTTCGGAACCCCCTTTAAAGTGACCGAGCATGTTTTAGGGTTCAATTAAACACTATTAAAATTGTCATATCATCAATATTGTATGAGAATTGCACATGCCATGTGTTGAGTGTTGCTTTCTATTTTCCGGTGATTGGTTCTCGCGAATAGGAACCGAACCCGAAGCTGAAGTCAACGCCACCGAAGAGCAGTACCAGTCCAACAACGGACAAGGCAAGCGAAGCCCCACTCATACATATGAATCCTATTATTGCAAAGTATTTCATTCTCGTCATATGCATTCGGTTCAACAGTCTTTTATCAGTAGACAGAGTAATCCTATCTGATGCATGTTTTCCTTTGTGAACTATATTACCCGATCCACCGCTCCTAGCATAACTAGGGTTTGTCTTATGAGCGTCGCTAGTGCCACAATTCAGTCAAGCTTAGCCATGCTTAGTGGTCTGATGGTAATCACTCATGTGATGCACCAGAGATGCGAATGAATCTAGTATGGTAGGATGTGGTGATGTGATCAGAAGTGGATGATAAACATGCTAAGGCTTGTATGGGAGGCCACGTGGGTTGTGGTTTTTGTAGTCCCATACTTGACACCCTTAGGTACTGATGTTCTCGCCTATTGAACCAAGTGTAGGGTTCGCAGCATAGAAAATAAAAATTTTCCTACGATGTGAACTATATACCAAGATCTATCTACTAGATACAAACAATGGGCGGATGTATATCCGTAGAGAACATACCCTTGAAGACCAACAAAGCTTAACGAGTTCAACTCGTGGTTGATGTAGACGATCTCTTGCCGATCTCAAGATCGAGAGGAAGTCCTAGCGCCGCAAATCAGCAGCGCATCCGTGCTCGCACACACGTTCGAGGCACCGAGCAACCTCCGCCTCCTCGCTCCAGCAATGCAGCGGAAGCACAACTCTTTCTTGCCGAATAGCAACCGGGAACATGTATCTCGCTAGTCCGAGACCATGGGGGATAAATTCTAGAGGGGGAGAGAGATCCTTCACGAGGAGGTGTGAGAGACAAGTGAGGAGGGGGGCTCCTTTTATAGGAGGAGGGGGGGAACCCCAAGGGGGTGGCCGGCGCATGGGGCTTCCCCCTTACCCTCCCCTCTTCATGTGGGTGGACACTCCACTCACAAATCTCCTTTAAATTCCCTCCACTCAAAAGTCCACTCAAATTCCCATTAAATTTCCACCAAATTTAATGCAAACTCTCATTAAATAAAACTCTTTTATTTTATGCAGAATTTTGTCAATTACTTTAATGACAAACATTCACAAATAACCCCTTGCTAGAATTCTATTTCACATGCATAACCACTTTATGCAATTTCACCCGAAAACCTGTTTCGGTATCTAGTGAAATAAATTCCTGCGCTTGTTCATTCTTTCGGCATGAAACATTTGCTCCAATTGGATGTCGGTGTCTCTTAAGTGTGTCACCCTACGGTTCGTGAATAATGCGGACATGATCAAGACCCCTCTCGGATCAATAATCAGAAGCGGGATCTGGAGACCCATACTGACTCCCACACATTCAACGATGACTTTCTTGTGATCGTCGGAACCTTTTACGCTAGTATCTTAATCCCTTTGTTTCACGATATATTACATGTCCGAGATTCGATCATCGGTATCTCCATACCTAGTTTGATCTCGTTACCGACATGCACTCTTTTCTCGTTCCTGTGATATAACATTCTAGTGATCAAATCACTTGCTTGCAAGCTAATCAATGTGATATCACCGAGAGGGCCCAGAGTATATCTATACGTCATCGGGATGAACAAATTCCACTCTCGATCCATGAGCCTCAACATAACACTTTATTAGTTCTGAATCCATCTTTATAATCACCCTGTTATGGTGTGACGTTTGATGTTATCAAGAAACTCTTCCGGTGTTAGTGATTGACATGATCTCATGGTCTAAGGATTAGGATCACTTCGTAAGTTGTTATAGCAATATAAACTCAATGACTTTGATCGTAATGCTATACTTCGGATGAATGTTCATCACACCATTACACTAATGTTGTGATCCCGTTATTAACAACATCCAATGTCCATGATCAGGAAACCTTGATCATCTTGTTAATCAACGAGCTAGTTTATGAGAGAGGCATAACTAGGAACTTTCTGTTTGTTTATTAAACACACATGTATTAACATTTCCGTATTAATACAATTATAGCATGCAAACTAAACATCTATCATATACTTGGAATACACATAATAAACACTTTATTATTGCCTCTCAGGGCATATTCCCTTCACCAAGACGAGCGTACAACCACACGAGGGCCTGGAAACCCCCTCGACTCACTAACTTGCCTAGTAGATTCCATGAGTCACATAGTTCGGGCTTTCCATTCGACATACGCATCTTGGTTGTTCTTGAATGGAGTTGAAGGAGGTGCATTCATAACAGGTAGGTAAGCGTGACCGGGAACAAGAGATTCCCGCCATCCGTAATCTTGAACTCCGCACACATCATTAGGGACCGGCTTCGGGACTTGACCCGTTATGGCGGCATCTCCCTAGTGCGTGACTCATGGTCTCGGCGAAAGCAAGGTAAAGGTCGTGGTCAACCACTCTCTGTCGGCCTTCCAAAGAAGAGGGCTAATATATTGGCATTAAGAATCGGTTGGTACGTGTGGGTAAGTTGTGCACCCCTGCAGGGTTACTAATCTTTTCGAAAAGCCGTGTCCACGGTTATGGACGACTTGGGAACGGACGTAAAGATCATAGAGAACTAT
The DNA here is from genome assembly GCA_910589765.1 of Avena atlantica. Lineage (NCBI taxonomy): Eukaryota > Viridiplantae > Streptophyta > Magnoliopsida > Poales > Poaceae > Avena > Avena atlantica. Next base: position 45,298,424 of record OU342737.1, read on the forward strand.
AACCGAATGTTAAAACTTGTCAACTAAAGTGAGATCCGGAATACTTCCTCGGGGTTTTTTGAGGGGGTAGTCCGGGAAGAGAGGTTCTGTTGATGATGATTCTTGGTGGATATCAAAGATGACTCTAAGAGCTAGAGTTGAAGTCTTCTTATCCCCTTTTGAAAATGATCTGACTAGACGAGTTTTCTTCTCCCTCTTGTTTTGAAAACAAAAGATGGCTTTACGCAAAATAACTCCACTAGCCATAAGTCTTGCGGAGTACACCCTGTACTCAGCCTTGCTTCGTTGATGTTTTTCTACAGATGATGCTACTCCAGCTGAAGGTGGTTTCTACGTTGAAGTCGACGAGCAGCCTAGGATCTATGGAAGGGTCGCTACTTTTGTTATGGCCTCTTAGGACTTTTCTAAGTTTGTTGTTTAGAACAACTTGTTTGCTTCCGTTGTTTGATGTAATGATGGGTCTGTGACCCCTGGCCAGGGCCGGCCCTGAGGGGGGGGGGGCAGGGTGGGCGGCCGCCCCAGGCCCCTGAACCCACTAGGGCCCCAGCTAGGAATACGTATAAGGTTGAGGAGGACCTTCGAGTTATTGCCGTCACGCCATTCAACACAAGTCCGAGCTTTTCATCCTAGCAGTTCAGACTTCAGGGAGAAGAAAGGAAACCTCACGTCCTTCTAGTGGGCTTTTTTTGTTTACATAGTTTGGGCCTTGTATCTTTTGTCAGCCTTTACGAGGTGTTTAAATGGGTGGTGCCGGTGGTGTAGAAAATGGGGCCTTGTATCGATCTTTTGATAAGCCTCTAGAGTTGATTAAGGCCCAGTTCTTTTGGGCTTCTCCGAGAAGCCGCTCTCCCCCCAGCTTTCTGGAGAAGCCGGTATAAAAAATTTGCGAGGCTTCCAAAATAGTTAAGTCTAAACAAATTTGGAAGCCTCGCAAAAAATTTGAACCGGCTTCCCCAGAAAGCTGGGGGTAGGGCAGCTTCTGGGAGAAGCCGCCAAAAGAACTGGGCCTAAATGGGTGGGATCGGTGGTGTAGAAAATGGCTAGAGTCCTGTAAAAAGAAATTAGTACACGATCTTTTCTTTCGCTTAAAGACACAGGTATTTTTTGCGAGAATTAGCATACCATTTAAATACGTCATATTCCATAATTCCGATACAGATTTAGTATTCCCTTTCAGGCCAGTTCCCCTTTTGTCCAAAGGTCAAATAACCAATCCTAGTATGATAAATGGAATATAATCTTACAAGCGCAGGGCAGCGCAAAAAAGGCGAACGACCAAATAGACTTATTTGGAAAAATGAGAATCTCATATCAGATAGCATTTCGAAAAATGAACAAAATACTGCAAGGTCATGACCATGTTCAAGTCTAATTGTTCATTTGTTTTGTGTCGTTCACTCTACCATTCCACCGTTCCATGGAGACATCCCATCGCACCGCCCCACATGCAGTCACGATTAGTGAGAGGCCTGAGTAAAGATCTCATTGCACCGCTCAACCATCACGACTGCATGATTTCAATTAGAGTCGACTAATAACGAGTAAGAGGATTATTGACGTATAATTACAAGAAAGTTAACATCTTGGTCTGTTAGAACACACCTTCAACACAATATGTACAAATTGCTCGTTGATACCGCTTTTGAAAAAATTTAGTGGCTTAATAGTTTTTATACACATGTATTAGTAATTAGTATGATATTTGTATTGAGGGCCTCGGGTTCTATTGTCGCCCTGGGCCCCTGGAATCTCAGGACTGGCCCTGCCCCTGGCTTGTATGACTGGTTTGTAACTCTCTTAAGAGTTTACCTTATTAATGTATGGTTTGTATGTTCTGTAATATTATCGGTCTTTCCCTGCGCGTTTCGGAATTTAGGTTAGGCTTATATCAGATGAGGATCTGGTACTTGTCTAGCCCTGATCCCGGGTCGTGACATGCTTGTACACAATTATTATGGATGAGGCAAACTTTAAAAGAATATGGTGTCAATTGTGACAAAGTGCCTATTTGTGGCATCCTGCAAAACCACTACTAGAAAATCGCGTTGTTTTTGTGCATTGCATCATCATGACCGCATGCTCATGTCATCATGCCACATTGCATTTGAGCATCGTCATCATCTTGCATCTGTTCGCATAAAACTAAAAAGCCTGGTTTTGTTTTCTAAACGCCCCGTCTTTGTTCCAAATGCAAAACCCGGGTCTCCGGATTATTTTGTTTTGTCCGCTAGCGGTTTGCAAAAGCCCTGTTTGAAATAAATAAAATATTTAATTATTTTTAGTGGGGCAGTCGAACGGGCCGATTCGACCCAGTCGACCACCCCCGGAATAAAATCGGTCCACCTAAACCAGCCCACCCGAATCCTAAAACTACCCGGAACTATCCTACCCACCACTCACAGCTCGCCATCTCACCCTCTCCCCCAATCCCTACCCACCTTGCCACCACATCAATCCACCCTGCACACCCCTCTCTCTCTCACCTAGCCCCATCTACCCTCCCCTCACTTACACCTCGGTCCCACGCCCCACCTGGCCCACCCGCTCAAACCGGTCCCTGCCTCCCTCACCCTCTCCCTGGACCCGGTCCACCCTCTGCCCGCGGGACCCACCTGCAGCCCCCACCCGACCCCGCTGTCCCCAACCTCTCTCCCTCCCCCCACCTTCTTCCTCCTCTAGCCCGCAGCCGCCCCCGACAACCTCCCTCACCACCGCGCCTCCTCGCCGTTCGCCCGCGCCGGCCTCCTCCGGCGACCACCTTCCCCACCAGCACCCCGCCGGCCCACACCCTTCCTCCTCTCTCTCCCCTCACCTCTCGCCCCCCCGACCACGACGCACCCCGCCGCCTCTGCTCCACCCCGTGCCTCGCCTCCTACCTCCTCCAGCATCGCCGGTCGCCCCTCCCTCTGCCGGCGCGCCCCCGGCCTCCTCCCTCCGGCTTCCTCTTCCCCACCGGCGCCGCCTCCTCGCCTCTCTGCTCCTCCTCGCCGCCGTCCTCCCCTCGAGCTCGCCGGCCGTCGCTGCCCCTCCGGCCACCTCCCTCCTGAGCACCCAGCGGCCTCGCCCCTTCCTCCTCCCCCACCGACCTCGGCCCCTTCCCCTCTGGCCGCCGAGCCGCCGACCGTGGCCTCGCCTACCGCCTCGAGGGGGCACCGTTCGAGTTCCAGTACAGCTACACGGAGGCCCCACGAGCCCGTCCCGTTGCGCTCCGCGAGGCTCCATTCCTGCCGTTCGGTCCCGAAGCCACGCCGCGCCCGTGGACCGGGAGGAAGCCTCTCCCCAAGAGCCGCAAGGAGTTGCCTGAGTTCGACTCTTTCTTGCTACCGCCGCATGGCAAGAAAGGGGTCAAGCCCGTGCAGTCGCCGGGGCCATTCCTCGCCGGGATGGAGCCAAGCATTGTTTCCATCGTCCGCCATGTACAAGTTTGGTGTCTCTCGGAATCGCAAGATCTTCTTACAGGGACGCCCCCGACAAGTTGCACAAGACCCTTGAACTCGACACTCTCGAAACGTCAAGATATACTACACGGAGCATTTGTCCAAGGCCGCGAACCCGCAAGAACTTCATCATAGAATGCGAAGACCTCGTTCTCGGACCCGAGGATCCGAAGGCCTCCTTCCCGGATCCGAAGACCGAACCCGGCGCCACGCCAAGTACTCCTTCCGAACCCGAACCCTCGGAACCGCTAAGTTCGCCAAGACCCGTTCCCGGATTCCGATTGTCGAGTCGAGACCCGGAAACTATGCAAGATCGGCGCCGGACCCAGAGAATCCCAGGACGACAAGTTCTTCTACCCGGATCCGACAAGTTCTTCGCGACGACAAGAACGGCACCGACCAGGACGAATCCGATGCGCCCCCGACACCGAACCAAGTCCTTATTCCCGGAAAGCCAAGCTCTTCACCTTGTATCCAACCCCGGAGTCCGAACCCTGTCAAACCCCGAACCCCGGACCAAGATCTCCGACCCTCAATGTGTGAACCTTTTTCCCGAGCCCCTATTTTATAAATGCTAAATATAAAACCTGTTGCATATTAAATTGTCATACTCGCATGCATATTTGTGTGGTTTGGGGGCCTTAGGCCGATTCACCATATAATTAAATATGGGGCCCATATGCGGGCAAATCTAGTCTTACATTGGCCTCATTTAAATTTGTGTAGCGAACCGGTGCTATCTTTTACCTTGCTAATACAACATTTAAATCGCGGGGTATCTAAACAACAGGAACCATCTGAATAAATGTCGGGACCCCGGTTCCGCTTAATATGACCTAGTTGCATCGCATCTTTGCCATGTCATGCATCATACATGCATCATGCCCGATCTTTTGCCGTAGTATTAAATATTGCATCCGGTGTTTATTCTAGTGTTTTGGTCCTTCGCGGATAAGGTCGTTGAGTTGATGCGAGTGTCGACCCGATCTTCGGTTGCACCTTCGGCAATGCTTTTCAGGCGAGCATCTCCCCCTTTCTACCTATCTTACTTTTATAGTATTTATTCCCTCCTGTTGATCTATTGCTATCTGTGTTGCGATGCTCTAGTTTTCGTACCCGGGATATCCCTCGCAGCCTTATATTGCCTTGGACACATCCTATTACCTGTTGTTTGATAGATAGTTGGACTTGCGCGTCGTAGTCGCTTGCTCAAGTGCTGTTGCGTGTCGCCATGTACCACAGTTGTTGGTGTATTGCCGCATGTTTGATGTTGGAGATGATCATGGCTTTACTTATCGTTCACTTTAATTCCTGTTTAACAACTAAAATTGAAGTAAGTAAGCAGAGGCACATGTGGGCAATAGATGTTATTTGGTTGTTAACCGTCCACTTGTGTCCCGTAGGACCCCGAGTACTTGATACCTGTTCCTTGAATATTCACGCTATCCACATCCGGGAGGATTATGGGACCCCCCTGAGCCAGAGCTTGATTCATTCTTATTTCTTGGGGCCACAAACTAGTTTGAGGTTTTATTACTATCCTGTACTTATGCCATGCTTTACTGCTTTATTACGATTGTGCGAGGAGCACACTGTACTGTTTAGGATCGTGGCACGATTCCGCGGTATCGACAAGCCCAGTTTTGGGTTCCCAGTCGTTTACAGCCGTCCCCACAACCTTGAGTCCGTCTCGGAGCCGGCCGGCTTCGTTGCGGGTCTACTTTAAGGGGTGGCCCCCTGAAATATTTCTGAATCCTGTGATTGCTTTGTCGTGAAGGCCTCGTTGGGTTTTGATTTGGTTTTTCCGAGGTTGATCGAGTGTGTGTTGCTATTGGTGCACCCCGGCCGAGTAAAACTTTCTGAAAGCCGTGTCCACGGTTATGGACGACTTGGAGCACAGTATCTCGATCATAGACAACTATAACTAAAGTAGTGCTATAAATTTGACTTTATAATGACTAGTAATCAGCTTCACTATAATGGAATGGCTAAATAAAACTGCCAACAATTGCTTGTTTGGGTTGTCGCTTGCGACAATTGTATCTGACTAGTAAGTATTGCAACTATAACGGAATGGCTAAATAAAAGTACCAACAACTGCTGGGTTTTGGGATATCTCATGCTAATTGTATTTGACTAGTAAGTGCCGCAACTACAACGGAATGGTTAACTAAAATGGCCCACTGCTTATTTTATCAGGATGATTATCTATGCTGACTAGTAAATTGTTGCAAAGATAACTGAACAAATAAAACTGCCAACTGTGTGAGTTCCTCGGTTGACTTCCTCGTTTGGTCTCGAGGGGGAAATACCAGGATGGGTATGTTTGGTGGTATTATTAGGTTGGTTCCGAATAGGTCTTTCTCACCCCTCTCAGATCGCCGGCAGTTGTATCGAGTCTCTATAGGTTGTTTAGTGCATGCTGCCGCTGCCGCTTCAGTCCACCATACCTATGTAGGCGAGGACCGCCGAATTCTAGCCTCGCCGTGTACTGGCCTCAGTACTGACGCTCCTCTTTTTCCTTTGCCCTTTGTCGGCACCCCTTTTGTTTAAGCAGGTTTTGAGATCGACGTCGTTAGCAGGGTTACCCTTCCGGCTTGGCCTGGGCAGGGTTATGGACGCCATTGGTTATAATTCAGGGCTCTTAGCCCCATTTGCATCTTGTCCGTAGCTGGACGCTCTATCATTTTCAAGGTGATTTGGATCTTGTTCTGTATATCTGTATTCTTGACTCATGGAGTCGTGTTGTATATATATCCGTTCTGTGGGTCCCATCGAGGACTGTTGTGTAATGTTATTACTTCGTTTTCCACCCGCACGAAAGTGCCTGGTGGGCACCTTTGAATCGTTTCTATGCGGGCTTGGCGGGTTTCGCTAAAACTTGCATAGGTCCGATTCTGAGGGTGTTACAGAGTGGTATCAAAGCTCAGCAGTTGCGATACCCCACAAGTCCAGCCTGTAGGATAACCTAGCTAACGGCCGAAGTAGAGTGTCAAAACTATTTTTGCAAAATCGGTTGGATAGTTCTGATTAGGTCTGATTTTACTCCTTACCCCTCTGCTGTTCTCCTCTCACCTCTGCGTGTTTTGAATCTACTAGCTTATCTTTCTTGAGTCCAGGATTTCTCGCGGTTGGGTTTCCGTCGTACCTTCAGGGTTTCGCTTACACCCTTTTGTAACGGAGGTGCTACGATCATCAAATCTGCAACTTGTCTGTTGTACCCTTCATCCAATCTTTTGTTCTTGAGCTCTTTATCTATATGTGTTCCTTGCTGGATATTCGTGTCGTTGAAAAACATATGAGAAGGATGAGTATGGTGAAGTTGGAGTATACCTTGAGCATGTGTTGTTCATGCCAATGGAACCATCGCGGAACCTAATCATTGTGTCTTTCATACGAGTTCTGTTGTATCTTCCGGTGTTTTCCGATGTGATGACCTCATCTACATCAGATCCAACGCAGAGCTGGCATCATCCCTTGGTTCCGCATACCGCTTGTGAAGATCTTCATTCTAAAATCTCGAGAGTTGAGTTGCCTGATTTTCCTATTCATGTATAGAGTTGATAGTTTGGGTACGGGATGGACTGATCACCCTACCCGACTCTTACTGTTTGCTCTGTACATCGAACTGGTGGATCAATGTAACTTTTCCTCTTCTAATGGAAGTTAGAGGTGGCCTTATCGTTTGATACCTCTACCTTCGTCCTTTGCTTCTCCGGAGTGTTCTCTCGACGATCAGGAACAACGACCCTTTGTTGGTGGTGTCACCGATTTCAAGATGAAGAAGGAACCCTCGTTAGTGGTGTCGCGAGGACCTGCACGAAGCGCGAAGGATCAGATCGTCGGCCTTCTTTCCGGTACCATGAGGCGGATCTCGAGGGCGAGATCCATTGTTAGTGGTGTCGAATTGTGGCATCCCGCAAAACCACTACTAGAAAATCGCGTTGTTTTTGTGCATTGCATCATCATGACCGCATGCTCATGTCATCATGCCACATTGCATTTGAGCATCGTCATCATCTTGCATCTGTTCGCATAAAACTATTTTTGAAAAGCCTGGTTTTGTTTTCTAAACGCCCCGTCTTTGTTCCAAACGCAAAACCCGGGTCTCCGGATTATTTTGTTTTGTCCGCTAGCGGTTTTCAAAAGCCATGTTTGAAATAAATAAAACATTTAATTATTTTTAGTGGGGCAGTCGAACGGGCCGATTCGACCCAGTCGACCACCCCCGGAATAAAATCGGTCCACCTAAACCAGCCCACCCGAATCCTAAAACTACCCGGAACTATCCTACCCACCACTCACAGCTCGCCATCTCACCCTCTCCCCCAATCCCTACCCACCTTGCCACCTCATCAATCCACCCTGCACACCCCTCTCTCTCTCTCACCTAGCCCCATCTACCCTCCCCTCACTTACACCCCGGTCCCACGCCCCACCTGGCCCACCCGCTCAAACCGGTCCCTGCCTCCCTCACCCTATCCCTGGACCCGGTCCACCCTCTGCCCGTGGGACCCACCTGCAGCCCCCACCCACCCCGCTGTCCCCAACCTCTCTCCCTCCCCCCACCTTCTTCCTCCTCTAGCCCGCAGCCGCCCCCGACAACCTCCCTCACCCCCGCGCCTCCTCGCCGTTCGCCCGCGCCGGCCTCCTCCGGCGACCACCTTCCCCACCAGCACCCTGCCGGCCCGCACCCTTCCTCCTCTCTCTCCCCTCACCTCTCGCCCCCCGACCACGACGCACCCCGCCGCCTCTGCTCCACCCCGCGCCTCGCCTCCTACCTCCTCCAGCGCTGCCGGTCGCCCCTCCCTCTGCCGGCGCGCCCCCGGCCTCCTCCCTCCGGCTTCCTCTTCCCCACCGGCACCGCCTCCTCGCCTCTCTGCTCCTCCTTGCCGCCGTCCTCCCCTCGAGCTCGCCGGCAGTCGCTGCCCCTCCGGCCACCTCCCTCCTGAGCACCCAGCGGCCTCGCCCCTTCCTCCTCCCCCATCGACCGCGGCCCCTTCCCCTCTGGCCGCCGAGACGCCGACCGTGGCCTCGCCTACCGCCTCGAGGGGGCACCGTTCGAGTTCCAGTACAGCTACACGGAGGCCCCACGAGCCCGCCCCGTTGCGCTCCGCGAGGCTCCATTCCTGCCGTTCGGTCCCGAAGCCACGCCGCGCCCGTGGACCGGGAGGAAGCCTCTCCCCAAGAGCCGCAAGGAGTTGCCTGAGTTCGACTCTTTCGTGCTACCGCGCCATGGCAAGAAAGGGGTCAAGCCCGTGCAGTCGCCGGGGCCATTCCTCGCCGGGATGGAGCCAAGCATTGTTTCCATCGTCTGCCATGTACAAGTTTGGTGTCTCTCGGAATCGCAAGATCTTCTTACAGGGACGCCCCCGACAAGTTGCACAAGACCCTTGAACTCGACACTCTCAAAACGTCAAGATATACTACACGGAGCATTTGTCCGAGGCCCCGAACCCGCAAGAACTTCTTCATAGAATGCGAAGACCTCGTTCTCGGACCCGAGGATCCGAAGGCCTCCTTCCCGGATCCGAAGACCGAACCCGGCGCCACGCCAAGTACTCCTTCTGAACCCGAACCCTCGGAACCGCCAAGTTCGCCAAGACCCGTTTCCGGATTCCGATTGTCGAGTCGAGACCCGGAAACTATGCAAGATCGGCGCCGGACCCAGAGAATCCCAGGACGACAAGTTCTTCTACCCGGATCCGACAAGTTCTTCGCGACGACAAGAACGGCACCGACCAGGACGAATCCGATGCGCCCCCGACACCGAACCAAGTCCTTATTCCCGGAACGCCAAGCTCTTCACCTTGTATCCAACCCCGGAGTCTGAACCCAGATCCGAACCCTGTCAAACCCTGAACCCCGGACCAAGATCTCCGACCCTCAATGTGTGAACCTTTTTCCCGAGCCCCTATTTTATAAATGCTAAATATAAAACCTGTTGCATATTAAATTGTCATACTCGCATGCATATTTGTGTGGTTTGGGGGCCTTAGGCCGATTCACCATATAATTAAATATGGGGCCCATATGCGGGCAAATCTAGTCTTACATTGGCCTCATTTAAATTTGTGTAGCGAACCGGTGCTATCTTTTACCTTGCTAATACAACATTTAAATTGCGGGGTATCTAAACAACAGGAACTATCTGAATAAATGTCAGGACCCCGGTTCCGCTTAATATGACCTAGTTGCATCGCATCTTTGCCATGTCATGCATCATACATGCATCATGCCCGATCTTTTGCCATAGTATTAAATATTGCATCCGGTGTTTATTCTAGTGTTTTGGTCCTTCGCGGATAAGGTCGTTGAGTTGATGCGAGTGTCGACCCGATCTTCGGTTGCACCTTCGGCAATGCTTTTCAGGCGAGCATCTCCCCCTTTCTACCTATCTTACTTTTATAGTATTTATTCCCTCCTGTTGATCTATTGCTATCTGTGTTGCGATGCTATAGTTTTCGTACCCGGGATATCCCTCGCAGCCTTATATTGCCTTGGACACATCCTATTACCTGTTGTTTGGTAGATAGTTGGACTTGCGCGTCGTAGTCGCTTGCTCAAGTGCTGTTGCGTGTCGCCATGTACCACAGTTGTTGGTGTATTGCCGCATGTTTGATGTTGGAGATGATCATGGCTTTACTTATCGTTCACTTTAATTCCTGTTTAACAACTAAAATTGAAGTAAGTAAGCAGAGGCACATGTGGGCAATAGATGTTATTTGGTTGTTAACCGTCCACTTGTGTCCCGTAGGACCCCGAGTACTTGATACCTGTTCCTTGAATATTCGCGCTATCCACATCCGGGAGGATTATGGGACCCCCCTGAGCCAGAGCTTGATTCATTCTTATTTCTTGGGGCCACAAACTAGTTTGAGGTTTTATTACTATCCTGTACTTATGCCATGCTTTACTGCTTTATTACGATTGTGCGAGGAGCACACTGTACTGTTTAGGATCGTGGCACGATTCCGCGGTATCGACAAGCCCAGTTTTGGGTTCCCAGTCGTTTACAGCCGTCCCCACAACCTTGAGTCCGTCTCGGAGCTGGCCGGCTTCGTTGCGGGTCTACTTTAAGGGGTGGCCCCTGAAATATTTCTGAATCCTGTGATTGCTTTGTCGTGAAGGCCTCGTTGGGTTTTGATTTGGTTTTTCCGAGGTTGATCGAGTGTGTGTTGCTATTGGTGCACCCCGGCCGGGTAAAACTTTCTGAAAGCCGTGTCCACGGTTATGGACGACTTGGAGCACAGTATCTCGATCATAGACAACTATAACTAAAGTAGTGCTATAAATTTGACTTTATAATGACTAGTCATCAGCTTCACTATAATGGAATGGCTAAATAAAACTGCCAACAATTGCTTGTTTGGGTTGTCGCTTGCGACAATTGTATCTGACTAGTAAGTATTGCAACTATAACGGAATGGCTAAATAAACGTACCAACAACTGCTGGGTTTTGGGATATCTCATGCTAATTGTATTTGACTAGTAAGTGCCGCAACTACAACGGAATGGTTAACTAAAATGGCCCACTGCTTATTTTATCAGGATGATTATCTATACTGACTAGTAAATTGCTGCAACGATAACTGAACAAATAAAACTTCCAACTGTGTGAGTTCCTTGGTTGACTTCCTCGTTTGGTCTCGAGGGGGAAATAACAGGATGGGTATGTTTGGTGGTATTATCAGGTTGGTTCCGAATAGGTCTTTCTCACCCCTCTCTGATCGCCGGCAGTTGTATCTAGTCTCTATAGGTTGTTTAGTGCATGCTGCCGCTGCCGCTTCAGTCCACCATACCTATGTAGGCGAGGACCGCCGAATTCTAGCCTCGCCGTGTACTGGCCTCAGTACTGACGCTCCTCTTTTTCCTTTGCCCTTTGTCGGCACCCCTTTTGTTTAAGCAGGTTTTGAGATCGACGTCATTAGCAGGGTTACCCTTCCGGCTTGGCCTGGGCAGGGTTATGGACGCCATTGGTTATTCTTCAGGGCTCTTAGCCCCATTTGCATCTTGTCCGTAGCTGGACGCTCTATCGTTTTCAAGGTGATTTGGATCTTGTTCTGTATATCTGTATTCTTGACTCATGGAGTCGTGTTGTATATATATCCGTTCTGTGGGTCCCATCGAGGACTGTTGTGTAATGTTATTACTTCGTTTTCCACTCGCACGAAAGTGCCTGGTGGGCACCTTTGAATCGTTTCTATGCGGGCTTGGCGGGTTTCTCTAAAACTTGCATAGGTCCGATTCTGAGGGTGTTACACTATTTTATGTGATAATGAAAGTGCTATCAAAATTGCTTACAATCCGGTGCAGCACACAAGAACAAAGAATATTGAGATTCGCAATCATTTTATTCAGGATCATGTTGCTCATGGCGATATTGTACTATCCTTTGTGAGCACGAAGAACCAACTTGCTGATATCTTCACGAAGCCTCTTTATGAAGCGATATTTTTTTATTTGAGGAATGAGCTAAATATCATAGATTCAAGGAGCTTGGCTTGACTACCCTTGCACACCCACTTACTCTTATTCATGTATTTGGTTTAGATGCGGGCATAGACGTAGGGGTAATGTGGTCCTAATTGATTGGGCTAACCCTCCCCCCCATAATGCCGAAAGCAAGAAAAATCATTTCCCTTAATATCATTTTGTGATATGTGGGTTATTAATGAGGATTGGTTTTGAACTCAAGATACATCTTCGCGGTGTCATGCCATGCGCTCCAACATGGTGGCTTCGGCCACCGCCCTCTTCCTTGAGAAGAGTTGGTTTCTAATGGCTCTCTTTGGTTTTTCTTGCATATCTCTTGTTCTTATGGAAAACTCACCCAACTTTGGCTTTTCTTCCTTTTTGGCGTTTCGATGCCAAAAGGGGAGAAGTAGTTCTATTAGGCCAACGGATTTGCATGGGTCGGGCGCAAGCACTTGCTTTTTCATTCGTTTTATTTGCATGCTTGTGCCCCTTTAGCGTGAACTTATTTACTATTTGTGCATGGTTAATGTAAGACTCTATCGTGCTTTATTATGTATGGTCCTATGGAATTCTGGATTTATATTGTGGATCTACTCTCATGGAATTCTGGATTTATCTATGGAGGCTGGCATTCTATTTGATGGCATATGGAATCATGGGATTATCTAGTGTATGCATCAATTTTGTGGGATGTGCTTGGAGCCTGAAAATCTCATTATTTTATTTGGCTATATTCACATCCAGGTGGTATGACCTTGTTTCCTAACTCACCTTGCTTTAATTGTCTATGCTATGAAAGTTGCGTTCTCTCTAGTGTGTGCATTTGTATTCAAAAGCAAATTTTAAATATGCACACATCTAGGGGGAGCCTCTTTCATTTAATTTAAGGTGTCGTTAGTAGTCTTTTGCAAATCCTGGTATTGTCATATAACACCAAAAAGGGGGAGATTGAAAGAACATTTCATAATCCCTAGTGTTTTGTGTGTTCGATAACAATATCAAGGATTATTTAATGTGTGTTAAAGTGCTGTAGATCTTTACATTGAAAAAGGAAAAGGAAACTTCTTTTGGGGGCGGATAATCCGCCCCACCCCATATCCAGAAGGGCGCAACCCCCAGAGAGGGGGCGGAGTTTCCTGGCCGGATTTTCCGGCTAGACCGGATAATCCGCCCCTTCCCTTTATTTGAAGAGCGCAACCCCCAGAGAGGGGGCGGACTTTGTGGCCGGATAGTCCGCCCCTAGAGAGGGGGCGGAAAGTCCACCCATCAAGGATTTTCATCAAGACAAGGCCTGCGTTGCTCTCTGCATGGGGGCAGAGTTTTCTCCGGAGTGTCCGTCTTGGGGGCAGATTTTTACCCCAGGGCAGATAGTCCGCCCCAAAGGGGGGCGTATAATCCGCCCCTAAACTTCTCCAACAGCTTGTTCTAGGCAGGGGGTATTTAAGCCAGCCTTTCCCCTCCTTCCAGAACTCTTGGTTCATTCGAAAAAGTCAAGATCTGATCTGCAACCTTCATCCAAGAGAGCTCCACCTAGATCCACCCAAAGGCCCCGTCCCTTGGGGAATCGAAGGAGGAATCGATCTTCAACAACTACAATCAAGCGCTTCATCTCCTCTCCATTCATTTGGAGAATCACCGATCTAGTATTTCTTGCAAATACCTAGATCCTTGTTTTGTTTATACTGATAAATCTTGTTCTTGTGACAGCTTGTTGTCATCTCGGGAGCCCCCAATTCAGTTATGGGTGTGTGCCCCGGTAGAGTTGTAAAGGCACCGGTTCCCTCCTCGAAGGGTACCAATAGTGGAGAAGGTGGATCAGGCCTGTCATGGTGAGATCCATCGGAGAATAGCGTGAGGCCTATTGTGGCGTGGTGGTCTTAGAACCACCCACCCCTCCAACGTAGATGTACTTCCCTTAACAAGGAAGGAACTGCGGTAAAACAAATACATGTGTCTCCGCGTGCTCCACTATGGTTCTCTCGCACCTCTCTTTACGTGCTTAGTAGCTAGGTTTGCATATAGGGAAATTCTCGTAGTTGCATATCTAGAGAATTTACTTTGTGTTAAGCCTAAAATTGAAAAAGAACTAAAAATTGAGTAGCACCTATTCACCCCCCTCTAGGTGCCCATACGATCCATTTCAGCCCCAACGAACTGTGAGGTTGTCAATCTAACCGGTTTGCTGAAAACAAAGGATTAACTGTATGGTGTGGAAGGTAATAGTGGTTTGCAGAAAGTAAACAGTAATAGTGGAAGATGTATCAATGGTAAAGATTGGACTGGTGTCCATAGTTCACTAGAGGTGTTCTCCTTAAGATAAACAAACATGGCATGTTGGGTAAACAAATTATAGCAGGGGAATTGACAGGACTGAGCAAGGCATAACAATGCAATACTAGACATTCATGATCCTATGAGATTTAATTGGGCAATACAACAAGATACATAGACTGCCATTCAAATGCATCTATGACTAGTAATCCACCTTCAGGTTATCATCCGAACCCCCTCCAGTATTAAGTTGCAAGCAATGGATAACTGCTTTAAGCAAAGTGTGTAAGGTAAACAATCCACTTGTTCCATGAACAAGAGACCATTGTTTTCTCCCTAGTAGAAACAACACATCTACAACCTTAGAGATTTCTGTCACTTCCCTTAGATTAAATAGAGGCATGAACCCACTATCGAGCATAACTACTCCCTCTTGGAGTCACTAGCATCTACTTGGCCAAGATAGCTACTAGAAACAGAGAGCATGCAAGATCACAAACAACACATACATGATAGAATTAATAAGACAAAACCATTAATCAATCTGACATTGTAATCTCAATATCCATTGGATCCCCGCAAACACAACATGCATGATTAGAAATAGATGATCTTGATCATGAACGGAGCTCACAAGATCTAAACATGGTCGCACAAAGGAGGAGATACAACCATGTAGCTACTACATGGACCCGTAGTCCAAGGTTGAACTACTCACGCTTCATATCGGAGGCTGGCATGATGATGAAGAAGGCCTCTGGGATGATCTCCCCTCCAGTAGGGTGCCGGGAAGAGCTTCAGATCCCCCCGATCTAGGGACGATGGTGGCGGCAGCTACAGACTGTTTCGTGGGAGATTGATCGGGTACTTAGGGTTTTGGTATTGGGGGCTTCTTATAGGCGAAGAGGCAAGGCAGGGGGCACCTGAGGTGTTCGCACACACCCCAGTCGTGGGCCAGGCCTGGCCACGTGGACAGGGGGTGTGGCCCCCTGGTGGCTCCCCTGCGTCTCGTATTCTGGCTCCGTGTTCCGCACGGTAAAATATTGACTTTGGCTTTTGTCCTGTCCAATTCCGAGAATATTGATTTTCTGCCTTTTCTGGAACCAAAAACAGAAGAAAACAGACAACTGGCACCGTGGCATCTTGTTAATAGGTTAGTACCAGAAAACATATAAAAACACCTCAAAGTGTAGACAAAGCAAAGTAGATACTAAACGAGCATGGAACATAAAAAATTATAGATACATTTACGACATATCAAGCATTCCCAAGATTAACTCCTGCTCGTCCTCGAGTAGGTAAGTGATAAAAAAGAATAATTTTTTAGGTGACATGCACCATCAAAATCAAGATCAAACCATTTGCAAGCATTGAAAGCTGGGATCAAAGAACTCTAAACATGATCATGCAAGATGGAGTTCTAACAATAAGACAAAGTAACTATGCATGCAACATGAAAGGTTACAAACAAATATCATGAATAACAATGCATTAAAAGACGTTTGTTTGTTTCACATATAGAAAACATAGCATACTGATATTCATCTTGTCCCTCATGGAGTAGCAAATAAATGCATAGGACACCTTCAAAGTTCATAAGAGTGACTAGATACAAATAGTTAATAAACAAGCAATATCAACAATATGAATCAATCAATAAGTTTTGGGACAATGCACATAGAACTAAGAATGGCAACTATGCTCTCTTAATTGGTGCCTAAGGATAGAAGGTGGAGACTCAATATAATGGTGGAAGAAAGGCCCTTCATAAAAGGGAAGTAGGGATTTCAAGTCTCAAAAAGAGCTTCCAAAAATTATGGTACTTGTTAGCTTTAGGCTCTCATTGCCCCTATCATAAGCATCTTAAAGTGATTAAGGTTAAAGTGAACAAATATGGAGTATATGTTTGACAAAGTATAAGTTGGCAACCTCATGTCCCTTGAATACGAGGGCCGCTACTCATGCTACTCAAGTTTAGTTACCTGTAAGTTCTTGTCATAGTAAGTACATGTGTATCATAGAGAACCGCCAAAGGGTACCCCTTGCACATGATACAAGAGCTATCCCATAATCAAAATGATAAGGCAAGCGTACAATGAGCATCTCAGCAATCTTCTTATTCACCATGGGAAAATGGTGCTTTTTTATCTCTTTCCTCTTTTCTCATCTTTTTTTGCTTTTTCTCAATCTCTTTTTTCTATCACTTTTTTTCATAAGAAGAATGCTTCATGGATTACTCACTATGGTGATCTGCAAGTTTCCACCATGATTAGGCATGGCTTAGGCTAGCGGCCCAAGTGTTTCTCTAACACACATACATAACTCCATGGACTTACAAGCTCCCCTTTCATTTCACACCGATGACATCCATAAACAAAAGAGAGCATGATATCAACTGGGTACAATGTACAAGTGCAATGTTGAAAGCGTTCCCCATGACAGCATGGTTCTGCTAATTCCAACGTATAAGTGCAAGCATATACAACATAGATGACACAATGGTTCAAGTTTATTTAGGGGCAATAAAAATAAAGTGTGCCATCAAGTTTGTGAGATCTTTAATCACTAAGTTTTCACATAACAAAGAAACTTTTTAATTGGAAGGTAAATGAAAACAAGAATATACTTGGAATGATGTAACACACCATGCATAGGAATTTATAGTGGACACTTTGGAATAACTTGGTTTCTTGGGAGTTGGATGCATGAGTAGAGCTTACTCATACAAGTGGAGGCTAGCAAAAGACTGGGAGCGACCAACTAATAGAGAAATAATGGCCATAATCATGAAGAGCGACAAAACATTACTAATAAAATCATAAATTGGTAGTCATAACATGGTGTGAGCATGTGCCAAGTCAACCCAAACAAAGCATCAAAGGAGAATACCACAATACTATGATTTTGTATGCTAAAACAACGCATGATTCCATCAAGGCACATTAAGCAATCCCAATTGTTTGGAACAAGTCATGCTACAACAATAATAACTAAGCATAAGGTCAAAAAAACATCTAGCATGACATGATAAAGTCTAAGTCATAGTCAAACCAAGCTCCTCTTGTACTATTCAAGCAAGAACTTTCTACTCCTCTCCAACACTAATCAACTTATTTGAAACAACACAGCGGAAACGGGGGTCCAAACTACTTTATTCAATCAAACTAAGCAAACAAAAACGAAAACTAAGATGCTCCAATAACAACACAACTTGTGCATGAAACAATAAAACGAAGTGTCTAGAAAGACCTAAGATTTTTATTGATGGAGAAGGGGATGCCTTGGGCATCCCCAAGATTTGATGCTTGTACCTCTTGAATATTTCTTGGTGTGACACGGGGTGGCATCCCCAAGATTGAGTTTTTGTCCATTCTTCATCTCATTACATCATTCTTCCTCTACACCTGCAATTTTTCCTTCATACAAAACTTCACACAATCTTCATTAGCAACATTAGTGTATTCAAAAGATAATAGACCTTGAGGTTTAGTTTTAGAACAACAAAACTTTCACCAAAAACACAAGATACTGTAGCAATTCCCTCAAAAATCTCAATTTCCCAAAAAGAACCAAAAAAGGAATCAATAAGAAGAAATGCAAATAATGACAGAAATCTGTCAAAACAGACCAACATGTAGAAACCGATTTTTTTGAAGACCTTATGTTGCTCAAATAAAAAAGTGTTGAACTAAATAAGGTTAGATAACAATCTAGGGGATTTATTCAGAAAAGTACAACTCAATCCTAATTACAAAGATTTTACACGAATTTTAACAGTGGAGCACAAAAATATGTTTCGGGATAGCAACTCCCAAAATCTTACTTCCCTCTTATTAGAGGTTATTCTTGGCACAAAAAGCAAATAAAAAGGATAAGGAGAGATTATTACAGAGGTAATAACTTCCAAGACTCAAGAAAACTTTTGTGTTATCTCCCAATAAGTACTTTTCTTTAACGCCTTTAAGTTAGGCACAAGAAGCAAGAATCAAGTATTTTCAAATGAAGAAGCATTAACACCAGCTCGCTTGCTCCTACCTTTTTACCTCTCTTCTTCTCTTTAGGGAATATATGATTGCTTATTGGAGAAGCAAAATGCATAATGCCTTTTCCCACATATATTATTTCTCCAAGGTGCTTCAGCAGGGATCTTCCAAGTATAATTTGTCCTTTTCTTACACATTCAATAACAAGATAATCAGTAGACACCACTTTCCCTGAGATTTTTGTAAACACGCCCTCGACTATTCCAATGGATAATAAAGTTGCATTATTGGTAAGAGATATTTCTTCTCCTCCTTCAGAAAGTCCCCAAAGATTCAAATACTCATAGATATCTTTATGCATAAGGAAAAATTCAGACATGATATCACAACGAGCATCAAAAGTTTCACTATTTATAGCAACTTTTATTGTAGGAAACCATTTTGAAGGCTCCGAATTTATTAGAACATAATCATGGTGCTCTCTAAGCATGTTATAGCAATCTTTCAAAGCAATTATACTGGTCTCAAGAGTGTTCAACCTAGCATAAATGTTTATAAAGGAAGAATCAGATTTGCTAGGCATATTATAAATTATAATCAACTTCTTTATAGCATCCAAAGCTTCATCCTCAGTACATCGAAAAATATCTTTGCCAGGTACAACATCCAAAGCATATCTATAACAAAGATCAAGACCATGGTAGAAACTATTAATAACCAAGCTAAGACACATCTTAGGCTCAGTTTTCCTTTGTAAATCAGAGATTCTAGACCAAGCTTCTTTGAAACTTTCTTCACTTTATTGCTTGAAAGTAAAGATCCTTTCCATAGGTGACACATGGATTGGACCAAAACCAGACATGGTAGCATCTAAAGTAGGAACTAATTTTTTTGTGTTTTTGATAAGAGAAAGCAAGACAAACAAAACTAATTTTTTTTGAGTTTTATAAAAAGAGGCAACCAAAACCAAGCAAAAGAAACTAAGCAAAACAAAAACAAAGTAAAGAGAAAGGTTGTGAAGGACTCCCCTTGTGAAGCCATCCTTAGCCTCCCCGGCAACGGTGCCAGAAAAGCTTGACGATGGCTCAGTTGATTGTTGAGCTTCGTTGGGAGACCCCAAGAGGAAGGTATGATGAGCACAACAGCAAGTTTTCCCACAGTACGAAACCAAGGTTATCGAACCAGTAGGAGGAAGGAAACGACTCAAAGGTGTTGCTAGCAACTTGGAAACATGCACAACACAAACTCAAGACTTTGCCCCAACAAACAGTGAGGTTGTAAATCTCACCGGTTTGCTGAAAAAAAAGGATTAATTGTATGGTGTGGAAGGTAATAGTGGTTTGCAGAAAGTAAACAGTAATAGTGGAAGATGTATCAATGGTAAAGATTGGACCGTGGTCCATATTTCACTAGAGGTGTTCTCCTTAAGATAAACAAACATGGCATGTTGGGTAAACAAATTACAGCAGGGCAATTGACAGGACTGAGAAAGCATAATAATGCAATACTAGACATTCATGATCCTATAAGATTTGATTGGGCAATACAACAAGATATATAGACCGCCATCCAACTGTATCTATGACTAGTAATCCACCTTCAGGTTATCATCCGAACCCCCTCCAGTATTAAGTTGCAAGCAACATATAACTTCTCTAAGAAAAGTGTGTAAGGTAAACAATCCACTTGTTCCATGAACAAGGGACTGTTGTTTTCTCCCTAGTAGCAACAACACATCTGCAACCTTAGAGATTTCTGTCACTTCCCTTAGATTAAATAGAGGCATGAACCCACTATCGAGCATAAATACTCCCTCTTGGAGTCACTAGCATCTACTTGGCCAAGATAGCTACTAGAAACGGAGAGCATACAAGATCACAAACAACACATACATGATAGAATCAATAAGACAAAAGCATTAATCAATCTGACATAGTAATCTCAATATCCATCGGATCCCTGCAAACACAACATGCATGATTAGAAATAGATGATCTTGAACATGAACGGAGCTCACAAGATCTAAATATGGTAGCAAAAAGGAGGAGAGACAACCATATAGCTACTACATGGACCAGTAGTCCAAGGTTGAACTACTCACGCTTCATACCGGAGGCTCGCATGATGATGAAGAAGGCCTCCAGGATGACCTCCCCTCCAGCAGGGTGCCGGGAAGAGCTTAAGATCCCCCTAATCTAGGGATGATGGTGGCGTCGGCTACGGACTGTTTCGTGGAAGATTGATCGGGTACTTAGGGTTTTGGTATCGGGAGATTCTTATAGGCGAAGAGGCGAGGCAGGAGGACACCCAGGGTGTCCGCACCCCTCCCCCCAGGCGCGGGCCAGACCTGGCCGCGCAGCCAGGGGTGTGGTCCCCTAGTGGCTCCCCTCCATCTCGTATTATGGCTCTGTGTTCCCCACGGTAAAATATTGACTTTGGGTTTTGTCCCGTTCAATTCCGAGAATATTAATTTTCTGCCTTTTTCTGAAACCAAAAACAGAAGAAAACGGGCAACTGGTACCGTGGCATCTTGTTAATAGGTTAGTACCAGAAAACATATAAAAACACCTTAAAGTGTAGACAAATCAAAGCAAAGTAGATACTAAACAAGCATGGAACATCAAAAATTATAGATACATTTATGAAGTATCAGGAACTTGATCTAGTGGAGATCTTCCAGGAGGTGTGGGTGAAGGTTGAGGGGATTCCACCTCAATATATGTCCTGGAAGGTGATATGTCAAGTCTCCTCTGCTCTTGGGGTCTTGGTTAATGTGGACTGGCATGAAATTTTTAAGTCCTTATACAAGAACATGAGGGTGAGAGTTTATGTCAGAGATGTTGCCAATATACCGGCAAAAAAGTTGTTTGAGATGGAAAAGTTTTTCCTTATTCACTTCAAGGTAGAAGATGAGGTGTTTGGTGAAGAAACTGGGGGTGGAGATGATGATGATAATGATGTTGATAAAGGGGAACTGAAGGAGAATGAGGATGATGATCTAGGATATGACTTTCAAGATCTCCTAGGAAAGGGCAAGGCTATTGATTCTAGTCAGATGGACACTGAGTCTCATAGGACTCCAGGTTCAAATAGGTCTGTGAGCAAGACTATGGCTGGGACTAGGAGCTCTGTCAAGGTTTTAGAAGCTCTTGTGATGGCTAAGGTCAGTGATGCTGATGGTATAACTTTTGTGTCTAGGATGAATTTCAGGGAGCCTGCAGAAAACATTAGTGCACATTTGTTGGAAAGATTGGAGAAAGCTGCTGAGGGTGGAACTCAAGGGAAAGAACCTGTTCCAATGTTGTACATCAAGTGGTTCCTGATTCTGGTGTTGAGATTCTCAACAAAGATGTGAGGAAGAAGAATAAATGGGGTCCTATTGTGGCGCCAAGAATGAGCAGCGGGATCATCACGGATGGTAAGTCTGTCATTGAGAAAGCTCAAGCTATTAAGAAGACTAAGAATCTAGAAGTTCCAAAAGGTAAATCTAATTGCATGGTTTTGATAATTCTTTTGTTGCTCTCAATAATGATGTTCTGCTGCATAATGCTAGAGCTGCTGGCATTGTTCTTGGTTGTTCTGAGGATGAAATTGGTAATAATATTAACTTGATCAAGGATGTAGAAACCAATAGGATTTCTACATTTCATAATGATCATCCTGACATGTTCCTGCCCAGTAATTTATATGTTGCTATTGGGGATGTGGTGGGGTCTTGCTCTACCAATTATGGTATTCAAGATGTGGTGCCTGAGGATTACACTAGTGAGTCTCAGGTAGAAGAGGAACCTTGGATTGAGGTCTCTTCTAGGAAGAAGAGTAGGAAAAAACTTCATTTTGATAATGGTAGTTTCTCTAATATGGAATCCTAGAGGTCTAAACAGACCTGATAAGCTTATTAGGGTGCATGATCTCATTAGAGAGACATGTCCTGATATTATTAGTTTTGATGAGTCAAAGAAAATGGATTTTACTCCTTTTCAGCTCAAGCAACCAGATCCTTTTGATAAGTATGTTTGGAACTGGTTGCCTGCTAAAGATACTGCTGGTGGTATCATAGTGGGTATTAGTGTTGATTTGTTTGATGTCTTATCCTGGAGTATCCACTCTTACACTGTGTCTATTGTGATTAAAAGTAAAAAAAGATGCAGTTGTTTGGAGGTTTATTTCATTATATGGTTCATCTTATATGGAACATAAACTGGAGTTTATTAATGAACTGCATAATGTCTTCTCTTCCTGGGTTGGGCCTACTTTAGTAGGTGGCGACTTTAAATTTATTAGGGAAAGTTGTGAGAAAAATACTGGTAATATTAATCAACATTAGGCTGATCTCTTTAATGACTGGATTAATAAATACAATCTGATGGAGATTAAAAATGTTGGTAGGAATTTTCAAAAAAAATGTTGGTAAGAAATTTACTTGGGCTAATAACCAAGAAAATTTAGTCATGGCTTTGCTTGATAGAGTGTTTATTTCTACTTGTTGGGATGCATTATTCCCAACTAGTAATGTCATAGCTAAAGCTAGAGTGGGCAGTGACCACACCCCTCTTATTGTGGACACTAGGGCTCTGGTGGTGCCTAAAATTAAACAATTTAGGTTTGAGAAGTGGTGGTTGCAGGTAGATGGTTTCTCCCAGTTGGTTTCTAAGATTTGGTCTGGCCCCTGTTTATGCATTAAAGCTATCGACAGATGGCAGTTCAAATCTAGGAATCTTAGGAAAGGTCTTAAAGGTTGGAATGCTAATTTAGAATCCAACCAAAACAAAACTAAGCAAAATTTAGTTGATGAGTATGATTTGTTAGATGTTTTGTCTGAAACTTAACCTCTTTCTCCTCATTCTAAAGAAAGGATGAAAGATATTTCATCTGAACTGTCTTATATTTGGAAGAAAGAGGAAATTAAAGCTAGGCAAAGGTCTAGAGAGAGAAATATTTTAGAAGGTGATCATAATACTGCTTACTTTCACTCTATAGCTAACGAGAGAAGGAGGAAGAAATAGATTGACATGCTGGAAGGGCCACATGGAGAAGTGGATGATACTAAAGGTATGTTAGATATTGCAGTTTCTTATTACAAGGACCTGTTTGGTTATGAGAGTAGACCAAATATTAATTTAGCTAAGGATTTTTGGGATGCTTGTGATAAAGTTATCGCTGAGAAAAACGCAACTCTAGATGCTGATTTTACAAAACAGGAAGTTAGGGATGTCGTTTTCAGTTCTTATGCTGAAGGAGCCACTGTGCCTGATGGTCTATCTTTTCTGTTTTTTCAACAGCTTTGGGATGTGATTAAAATGATCTTATATCCCTAGCTAATGATTGGAATAATGGTGAACTTGATATTTACAGATTGAACTTTTCCTTTTGACACTGATTCCTATGGAAGCTAATGCTGTAACTATTCAGAAATTTAGACCCATTGCTTTAACTAACTGTGTTTTTAAGATTTTCTCTAAATGTGCCACTACTAGGATGGGGGCTGTGAGTGATGCTCATATCTCTCCAAACCAGACTGGTTTTGTAAAAGTTAGGTATATTTTAGAGAGTGTTGTTTCTGCTCATGAAATTATCCATGATGTAGTCCACAAACAACAATATGGTTTTATCCTTAAGCTTGACTATGAGAAAGCTTATGATAGGGTGGATAGAGATTTTTTGTTAAAAATGTTGGAGAGTAAGGGCTTTAGCCCCAAATGGATTAAGAGAGTTAAATCCCTTCTTGATTATGGCTCTGTAGCAGTCAGAATCAATGATACTAATAGTGATTTTTTTGTGGTCGTGGTTTTAGACAAGGGGATCCTATCTCTCCTCTATTATTTAATTACATGGCTAATTTTTTTACTAAGATGTTGATTAAAGCTGCTGGTCATGGCCAAATTTCTAGTGTGATGAAAAGCTTTAATCATATCGGTGTCATCAGTATGCAATATGCTAACGACACCCTGCTTTTTCTAGATAATGATCTATCAACTGCTAGGAATTTAAAATGGTTGTTATCCTATTTTGAACAAATGTTTGGGATGCGCATTAATGTCCATAAATGTGAGCTTATTCCCATTAATGTGGATGATGATGTGGCTCAATCATTTGCTCAAACTCTGACTTGTAGACTTGGTAACTTTCCCCTTAAATACTTAGGGGTTCCTCTACATCATGCTAAATTTAAGAGAGAAGATCTGTAACCTATTGTAGATAAAACTCTTAAAAAGCTACTGGGTGGAGAGGCAAACTTTTGAGCCATGCTGCTAAGATAGAATTGGTTAGGAGTGTTCTGGCCAATATACCTCTTTATCTTTTGAGTGTGATCAAGTTCCCCAAGTGGGCCATTGCTTTAATCAATTCTAAAATGGCTCATTGCCTTTGGGATGATTATGAGGGGCACCATAAATATCACTTGGCCAATTGGGGCCTGGTTTCTCAAAAAATAAGAGTTTGGGGGTCTGGGTATTCCTGATCTAGCTACTATGAACAGATGTTTGTTAGCATCTTGGATTAGGAGATATCAGTTAGATGAGGACAAGTTGTGGAAACGGATTGTTGATCATAAATATGACATCAATCATCCCAATTTATTTTGTTGCTCTGAGGTTGGAGCTTCACCTTTTTGGAAAGGTGTGTCGTGTGCTGCTAGGGCAGCTCACATGGGTTATCAATGGAAAGTGGGAAATGGTAAAAAGGTAAAATTTTGGGAGGATCATTGGTTTGGCTCTTGTAGTCTAGCTACCCAATATTGGGATAACTATGTGATTTTAAATGAGCAAAACTCATGCATTGTTGATGTATGGGGTGAGGAAACCCTCAAATTTAGTTTTAGAAGATGCTTTGATCCGAATTTATTATTTCAGTGGTATGAAGTTCTTCAGATTGCTCAGTCCTTGCACCTTAGTGCTGATGATGATTACCTTATGTGGAAGCTTGAGTCTAGTGGTCAATACAGTGTTAAGTCACTGTATGCTGTTCTCAACTTTAAGGGTGTTATGCATGTTCATATTCAAGTAGTGTGGAATGTTAAAGTTCCACCAAAAATCCATTTCTTTTTATGCCTTGTGTCTCGTAACAGGGTGCTCACTAGAGATAATCTTGTTAAGAGACAAAATGTGGATGATCTCACCTGCTTATTTTGCAATGAATTAGAATCTTGCAATCATCTATTCTTTGAATGTGTGGTTTCTACAGCTAACTGGAAGGAAGTTGGTAGAATCACTGGTGATACTCTAGTGAAAATTCAAATGGTAGCTGATAGATGGGAAAACAATAAACTGGTTAATGTAGAAAATGTCATGTATGCCGCAATTATGTGGTCTATTTGGCTTATACGAAATGATTTATGTTTCAATCGTGCCATTTGGCCTGGGATGCAGGAGCTATGGAGAAAATGTGCCTACAATCTTGCCCAGTGGGGGATACTGCTGGGGGTAGGAGAAAGAGGAAAGCTGAGTAGATTAGTGGGCAGGCTGGAATCGTTGGCAAGTGCCCCTCCGCTACTGTTTTGGCCGGAGCCTGGGTGATGGTGGAGAAGAGGAGGATAACACAGTCAATGGTTGAGCTCAAGAATCTCACTCATGTGGGCGGAGAAGCCTGGATCACTGCCGAAGACCTGTCAAGAACCCTAGATGCAAGTGATTGGTGATGTCGTAGCAATCTTAGCGTTGTGCTATCGGGTCATTTCCTGTCTGGTGGTGGTGTTGTTTGTTATTTGAATCTTGGCTGTTGGTGTGTGTGATGGTTTTTGGTGGCTTTAGCCTTGTGGCAGGTAGTTTAGCTGGTTGTCGCATCCTGTTTCAGGCCCGCGTGCTGTTTCTTGCCGAATGTTGTAATAGAATAAAAAATGTGGTTTCAGTAATGGGAACTGGGGCAAGGCCCTCTTTATCTAAAAAAACCTATTTCTACCCTCCTTGCTCACTGCCAGTATCCAACCCGCCATTCTCCCTCCTCCCGCCTCGAGCTCCATTTCCCGGCCAGCCCGCCTCAGGTAAGCAACTCCCTCTATTCCGGTCATCGTTGCTCGCGGCAGCGGCTTGAAGGCTACTTCCTTCTCTTTCTATAGCTGTCAGCCACGTCTTTCAACTCCAGCAATTCCGATAAGTGAACACACCTCCATCTAGGGTTCTTAGAGCTACACTCACTACTAGGAAAAAGGTTATCAGTGGCGCACATGTGCCACAGTTATCACGCCACTAAACTGTAATTCCGTGGCACATTTCAATGCATATTGTCTATATGCGCCACCGTTTTTTTCATATTTCAAAAAAAAGGTGGGCTATATCTAAAATTTTTGTGGCGCATATTACCAATATGTGCCATAGTTTTCTTTTTCAAATTTCAAAAAAAAACTGGCCAGATCTGGCAAGACGTGGGGGTCGGAGGAGGAGGGCTAGGCTAGGCCGAAGGTTGGTGGACGAGGGGGTAGCCGGAGGAGGAGGTCACCGGGGTGGTCGCCATTAGAGGAGGAGCAGGAGGAGGAAGGAGCTCACCGGATGGAGGAGGAGGGAGGAGCTCACCGGGTGGAGGAGGAGGGAGGAGCTCACCGGATGGAGGAGGGAGTAGGAGGGAGGAGAAAGGAAGGAAGAAGGGAAGGAGGAGAGAAGAAGTGGAGGGAGGAGAAGTGTGGAGGAGAAGAAAAGGAGTAAAGGAGAAAAGAGAGGGAGAAGGGGAACCGTCGGGATTCAAATTTTGAATCCCTCCCAAGACTTCTGTGGCGCATATGGGAGATATGCGCCACAGAAGTTTCTCCCCACTTTTATTTTTTTGC
Source organism: Avena atlantica (assembly GCA_910589765.1). Lineage (NCBI taxonomy): Eukaryota > Viridiplantae > Streptophyta > Magnoliopsida > Poales > Poaceae > Avena > Avena atlantica. The sequence goes on from OU342737.1 coordinate 45,325,352, forward strand.
AGAAAAAAACTTCTTTCTGCAATAACTTTTTACTCTTTTTGAATTTGGGGAATCTGTAAATTCCAGAATGGCCTTTGGCGGTTGAATTCGAGTAAGAAATTTCGAGACGATCGTTTTGATGGGTAAAACATTTTTTCCAACATCGTATGCAAAAGGTATGGGAATTTTACCGTGTTATGACCTTTTTTGCAAAATACATCAAAATTCATGTTTTTCAATTTTTCCTACAACTATACCCCAAAATATAACTACATCTCAAAGGAATTATTATTTTTGAATTTTTTATCATTTTCATTTATTTTTTACAAAACTTAAAAGGCGATCCACAGAGGGTGGTGGGTGGGAACTGTTTTTCCACATTCTATGGCGCATACTTCTATATGCGCCACAAAAACATCACTTTATGTGGCACATATAGACATGTGCGCCATATAATGTTGGTCAACTGAAGTCTATGATGGGGCCCCTCTTCACTTTCTATGGCACATATGGACATATGCACCACAGAAAGTTGCTCGCTGATACGTCGTAAACGTATCTATAATTTTTTATGCTCCATGTTTGTTTTGTATCGATTTTCTTATGTTTTGTCTATACTTTGAGGTATTTTTATACATTTTCCGAAACTAACCTATTGACAAGATGTCGCAGTGCCAGTTGCCTATTTTCTGTTGTTTTTGGTTTCTGAAAAGCTAGTAAGGAAATATCCTCGGAATTGGACTGGACAAAAGCCAAAGTCAATATTTTACCAGAAGGAGCACGGAGTTCGGAGGGCAGCCAAAGTGGGGCCACGAGGCGGCCACACCTGGTGGCGGCGCGGCCAGGGGGCGCGCCAGCCCTAGGTGTGGGCCCCTCGGGCACCCACCGACCTTACCCCTTCGCCTATAAAAGCACTCCGATGCAGAAACCGTTAGTACCCGATCAAATATCCACGAAACAATCCGTAGCCGCCGCCACCATAGTCCGTAGATAGGAGGATCCGAAGCTCTTCCCGGCACCCTTCCGGAGGGGAGAGATCATCTCGGAGGCCTTCTTCATCACCATGCCAGCCTCCGGAGTGATGCGTGAGTAGTTCACCCTTGGACTATGGGTCCATACATTAGCTAGATGGTTGTCTCTCCTCCTTTGTGCTATCATATTTAGATCTTGTGAGCTCCGTTCATGATCAAGATCATCTATTTCTAATCATACATGTTGTGTTTGCGGGAATCCGATGGATATTGAGATACTATGTCAGATTGATTATTGATTCTATCATGTCTATGGTATTTGTGATCTTGCATGATCTCCGTTGTTCGTAGATGCTTTGGCCAAGTAGATGCTTGCAACTCCAAGAGGGAGTATTTATGCTCGATAGTAGGTTCATGCCTCTAGTAATCTGGAGAAGTGATAGAAATCTCTAAGGTTGTAAATGTGTTGTTGCTACTTAATAATGGAAGGGGTTCGGATCATAACCTGAAGGTGGATTATTAGTCATAGATGCAGTTGGATTACGGTCTATGTATTATGTTGTAATTCCCAATCAAATCTTGTAGGAGTCAAGATGTCTAGTTTATGCATTATTATGCTTTCTCGATCTGTCAATTGCCCCGCTGTAATTTGTTCACCCAACATGCTATCTATCTTAAGGAGAACACCTCTAGTGAATTGTGGACCCCGATCCATTCCTTTATCATTGATACATCATCTACTGTTACTGTTTACTTTCTACAAGCAAATCACTATCTTCCACACTACGTTTAATCCTTTGTTTTCAGCAAACCAGTGATATTGACAACCTCACTGTAAGTTGGGGCAAAGCATTGAGTTTTTGTTGTGAAGGTTCCAAGTTGTTAGCAACACCTTGGAGTTGTTTCCTTACTCCTACTGGTTCGATAACCTTGGTTTCATAACTAAGGGAAAACTTGTTGCTGTGCTCATCACACCTTGCTCTTGGTGTCTCCCAACAGGCTCTACGTCAACCGAGCCACCATCACTCGCCTAGGTTTGGTGGCGGGTCCCACCAAATTTCTGTGGCGTGTTGTTCCTCTATATGCGCCATAGAATAGTGAAGTTTTCTGTGGCGTATTGCCTGAAATGCGCCACTGAAATTTTTCTATGATGCATGGTCACACATATGCGCCATAGAAGATCTGTCTATCTATAGTTGGTTTCCTAGTAGTGACTATTTCTAGGGTTCATAGATTGTATATTGGTTTATAGTCTTGATATGTAGATTTTAGGTTGATTCATAGCCTTGATCTGTAGATTGTAACTTGATTCATCGACCTTATGTGTGTACTCTAAATTTGTCATGAAATCTTGGTAAGGTAGAATGTTGTGTCTTTAGCTAGATAGTTGACACCGCATGTTTTAGAGATCATCTTTGTATTGCTAGGTATCTTTACATGCATATGTATTGCGTGATGAATGTAGGACTCATTATGCGATGATTTTAGCCTGGCTATGATCCCTATTGGAAAATCCCATATCCCTTTGTATGTGGATGATGGTTAGCGCTTGACATCGAAGGCAGTGGTGCCTCAGTGGCGTCTCTTGTTAGTGCAGTTCTTTCTTTAGACCCCACTATGCAAAGCATTATCACCTCTGTCGCTACAAAAGTGGCAGCAAAGCTTGTAAACGTGCAGATAAATGAGAACCATGAAATGACTCCCCTACATGTCCACTTGTCAACAAGATGTGTGAGATTATGCAGATAAATGAAAGGGATTCAAGGGGATCTATCTGAATGCCAGCGCCAAAGCTTTGCTCGAGAACTGTGACACTGAGGTTTTAGGAACTCATATATACAACCACCTAAGGAAGTGGAGGGTGCGTTGGATCCAGATAAGCAAGCTGAGAGACCTCAACTGCGCGAAATGGTGGGAGGACACCTACACGATTCTTCTATCTGCTGAGCAATTCTAGGGGCATGTTCAGGTTAGCACACATAATCACTACCTTCACCAATTGTCATGCACGATAAATTCCATTCACAACTAACATTCTCTCTTGCAATCGTACAATCACTTAGGCATGCGGATTAGCTTAATAAGCCCATCCATAACTATGTTGTATGCAGACCATCTTCTCTTACGACCTTGACACCAACAAGTATGCCATGCGTTCAGGAGAGCCCCTTGGTACTCCTGTAGCTGAGGATGACACTGACACCCAAGAGTCTGACACCGTGATCCTTGATGGCCCCGACAAGACTACGAATCCTCGGGATGCTTCTGTTATGCTAATGGCAAGAGCAAGCGGGTCGTTCTAGGAGATGTTGAGATCCAATCCTTCACCAGCATGACCAACGCTTTCAAGGATGTTGCACATGCCATTGGGGAAAACAATATTAGTGATATGTACCCTGACGTGTACCAGGATGTGATGGACATTGTTGGCTTCAGCGAGGAGCATCTCATGGAGGCTCTCGGTAACCTAGTGGACCACAAGACACATGGCACAAGCTTCATCGGCATGCGTGAGCCGTACATGATCCTCTGCATCAGGACATTCCTGACCAAGTACTGCGGCTAGAGATTCGGTCTGAGGGGCGGTGTGCATGATGGTGATGGCGATGATGATGAACTGATGATGCTTACGATGTACATTTTGGTTGTATCTAGGTCCTAAAAACTTCTCATGGCTCATATATTTTTGATGAGGTGGTATATACTAACCCCTCATGTGGTGGATAAATGGTGGTGGTAGGATGACACCCACTTTTGATGTGGTGGCAGGTAAACACCATAGTATTAGGATGAACTTGTGACCCCTTTTGTAAATGATCATGCATGCACCTGTTATTATGAATTTGTTTTATGAGGTTGTGATGCTTGTTATGATCGATACATGCTTATGATGTTATACCTTAACATGTTACTCTTGTGACTTGTAGAGAAACTACTATATGGTGTACATAGGGAGGTATCCAGGAGTGTACACCAAATGGAGTAAGTGCCGAGATCAAGTGAACCATTACTCCAACAACAACTACAGATGGTTTTGACACTTTTGAGAAAGCATAGGAGGCTTACTTCACATTCTCATCCCATTAGAACAACAACTGCTTTGTTCATGAGAACACCAACAATCATGGACAACAACATGTAGGAGATGTTTCTAAGGGAGAACAACAGGTTCACTTTGTTGCCGAGGAAGTAGAGGAAGCACAACACCATATCCAACAAGATAGCCTCAAAGATTTTATCATCGTCATTCTCCTCATGGTGATCTTGAAGTTGATCTTCCACTAGATTTGTGTGTATGATCGTATGTAGTTCCATGTGTCTCCTTATGATGAGCTCACCAGATTGTGAACAAGTAACCATAAGGGGCATTGTGTAGGGAACCAAACAAGGGTTTGTTGCATGAGAATGAGTCAAAAGTGATGTGTGCAGGCAAACAGAGTGGAGATAATATCCCAACCCATGTACCAACCCCTCATGTAGGCAACCAAACAAACTACAGAATATGACCCATAGAATTTTTTTGGCTAGCTCTTCACCGACACTGTTAGGCTAGGCTAAAAATAGGCTGCAGGCTACCAAACGCGCCCCTGATTGAGGTCGGGGGTCGGCCGGATGGTGTGTATGAATGTAGGTAGGACTACTTGTAAGGGAAATGGCGGCTAACTTCTCTCCATATCTTTGGGTATATACTGCATTTTTATTTTCTTTCATGCATCTATCACGATATCTTTGGGTATATACTGCATGTTTATGTCAAAACGCTTCGTGTAATATGCTTCTTAATTTTACAGAAAATGGAGATTTACTTGTCCGCTTAATTAGCGGTGTTCTGCTTGTAGAGATTTGCTTGGAGGCTCTTCACCTTGACATTTTGGTCTAAGGACTTATAGCTGACCATTTTTTTGGCCTTCACCTGAACGAGCATCAGTGTTGTCGGCTACGACGGGTAGCTAGTACAGGAGACTCAAGGTCGGTGTGGAAGCCAAAGCGACGACTCCGAAAACTATCTTCGTGTTATTGGCATCTTAATTAGTCGCTTGTTCAGCGATCCGTCAACTAGGGGGTGTTTGGTAGCATGCATCCTTTTCTCGTCTCCCTGGGGGCACGTCCACAAAGATGAGAAAAGAGGGGTGTTATCAACTTTGTTTGGTTGCCTTGGTCACATCAGTGAACATGCTTGATTGGTTAGCAACATCTATTTCACTCCCCATCAATGACCATACAAACCCCAAGGGTAAACACACTTACCTCACACGCCACACCACCACAGCTAACTGCCATGGGTGATAGTGCGGCGGAGGCGGGCATGAAGTAGAACACCAGTGGGAAGAGGGGGAATATGAGGGTTCCTTTGTGCGAGCACGCTGCCAGGCGGAGCTCTGGTACCTGGAGTGGGCACCGACGTAAAAGCCCCGATAGTTTGGTGTAGTGCTCACTCTCGCTTGCCATGGTCGAAAATTGAGTGGAGGCGAGACTACTACCAAGGTTCAACCTACATGCACTGTATGTGAACCTCACGAAAATTGTTCAAAAAAGCTTCAACTTGACCATGATTACGAGAAGATACAGTTCACAAAACTCGATGTCGATGGTCAGAATGGAAACCCATCATCGACGTGCATCTTTTTCATGTAAAGCTTCTTCTAAAATAAAGCGTGGTTGTGTTGATTATAAAGGGTTAGGAAAAAGTCTGTTTGAGAGAGGAGAGAGCAAATGAGTTCAACTTCAACCTCAGGTACAGTTAAAAGAGTTACAAATGAATTCCTCTACCTCCATCAAAAAAACTTGCAACTTAAAGCTACTCTTGAAAAAATCCCAACCTCAGGTACACTGACTTACAGTTAAAGCTACTATTGAAAATATCCTAACCTCTAAAAGAGTTACAGTTAAAGATACTCTTAAAAAATCAAATGATTAATTATGTGTGGCAAATCTGATGAAAATTATGTGAAAAAGCTCCAACTTTAACCTCGATTCAGAGAAGATCACGAAACTTGGTGCCGGTTAAAATGGAACCCCATCATCGATAGACATCTTTTACATGCAGAGCTTGATTTGATTCGGAACCTACATGTGCTAATTGCAAGCGGTTGGGATGAACACGTTTAAGAGAGGAGAGAGAAAAATAATCATGTATCAAGGTTGCATCGCTGGAGCCACCCACGTGGGTTTTTTGCGTTCTTCACAGCCTAGCTCCACGGAAACTGCTGATTTGAGCGTTCCTAGCATGTCTGACTAGGTACACTTTGACTCGCATGCGGGCCACAACGCGGAGGGAGTCCGGGAAACCAATCATGCCAAATTATTCTTCCTAAGACCTGGCCGATGGTGGTGCACCCTACCATGTGAGATCCTAGTGCAAAGCTTAATAGGATTGATAGGATACCCATACCAACAAGTTGCAACTTATGTTTTAGGGTTCATCTTCATACTTTAGGTTAAGAGTGACTGTCCCGAAGCAATATGAGGATGAGTGATGGGCTGGAAAGTTGTTTCTGGATACGCATGAGTGGGGACAAAGTACACATAAAAGATGTAACACCCCGATGACTATTACCCCTGACAGCTCTCTAGGATTTCTAGACCGACCCCACGTACCAACACTAGCACTTTCTCCTTGCTCGTGCGCACCCTAGAACAACTTCGTGATCGGTCACCCATCCTCAAATTTTTCCAGGCCAGGCACGCTTAACCTGGAGTTCCTTTGAATATGAGCCTCCCAAAAAAGTTACAACTTGTTGGTATAGGTAACCTATTAAGCCCTGCATCAGGATCCCACAAAATACTAGTGTTAATATGTAGGGCTAGTCTAGAAATACTAGAGAGCTGCCAAAGATAACAACCACCATACCAATGGTGGTCGCGGTGTTACATGTGAAATGCGCCGGTGCACGGCCTTGGGGTTGACGTGGAATCTAGGGCATTTCACAAATTTGAACTTGCCACATGGATCCCATGTTATTTATGTCATTTATCATAGCATCCTAAAGATAGTTGAACTTATTGATCTTGAATTTCTCAAATGCACTCATAAAGACCAATGGGTATTTTAGTAGCATTAGAATTTAGAAGTCAAGCAACACTAAAATGTTACAATGTTTTCACTCACATGTTGATTCACTCAATGCTATTATAAATTCGCTCATGTATGGTATTTGAAAATCTCTCTTTACTCGAGTAGTTCGTCTTAAAAGGTACCCCTCCTTTCCTAATGAGTTCAATTTAAACTTCCAAATGTCTTATATTTTAAAATACATGTAATATTATAGATATTCCTCTAATAATACCTTACATCATCAATATTCAACCTTTTACATATCTTTGTTGCATAACCATTCTCATCAATTCTCTCAGTTAAGCATGGCACTATTTATGTCGTCCTCAAACAGTGGTACACTGAAAGGCTAACACTTGTTATCCCACTTTCTTGTGCTAGTGTTATGCTAGCTGGCAAAGTAATTTGAAATGGATGAAGCATTGAAGACCAAGTACCACATTCAGGCCTCTTTTTGTAAAGCGTGTGGGACCGGGGGTAGTGGGGATCATAGAGGACTAAACCGGCCCAACCCGGAACCCTGCGGAAACCCGAATTGGCCGTTTTGTTGTTCGGAATTAACCGGGCCAAACCCCACTAATCCACGAGAAACCCTGAGATCGTAGTGTATCTCTAATCCATGACCCCCACCTCGCGTTTTGTTATCTCCCGAGCAAGCGAAGAACTTGCTCCGCCGCCCGCGCCTCCTTCCTGTGATGCGACGCCACATATGATGGAAGAGTTTTTGAGGGGATTAACTCTACCAATCCCCTCAAAACCTCTAGTACAAAACAAGGCCTCAATGTGGCACAAGGCACCAAGGCTGGTCCTTTACCATACCATGGCCAACTCTTATTTTAATTTGTTTCTCATATCTTCATCTGGTTGCTACCTGCTCTGCTCTTGAACACGTGTTTTTAGCTCTGTCCATTTGACTCTGTTTTGGTTTCACACTGATAAAAAGGAAACAAGGATGGGCTACATGACGCTATCTAGCTTATTACAAATAAACAAGTTAAACATAAGAAGTAGAAAATGTTCTTGCATTAGAAGGAGAAAAATGTTAAGTTAACAGACTCATATGTCCTTAATGAGGAAATTGCAAATCCCACCCATTTCCTCCTTGTTTTGCATGAATCGCTAGTTTGATGTTTTTGTTTGCACACTTTAGTTATCAGTCTAATCTACTGCAACTTTCATCATTTTCTCATCTAATCAACCATTAGCCCGGTAAACTGCAAAAGTGACATGTGGGCTCCCACTTTCAATGCTCTAAGTTATGCACAAAAGATTGTAGAATGATTAAAGGGTCATAAAAAATAAGTATCCATCCAAAAGTTATGATATTTTTGTGGAAGCACTCTAGATTGTAGTAATAGACTTATTTTATTAAAATATCAATATTTACTCAAAAAATTGTTTGGTGTTTTTATTTTTTGCCAAACAAATACTCGTGGAACACTAAATAAAAAATAGGAAAATAACCGTTCATCCAAAAATTATGGAAAAAAAAATCATGGGTGATGTATAAGGCGTAATGAACCAAACATAAATTGACCATCCAACAATTTGAAAAAAATGTGAATTATTCTTAATCATTCTACAATATTTGTGTATAATTTGGCGCATTGACATTATGAGCTCATCTGTTAGTTTTACTGTCAGTCGAGCTAAATCGTGGATTATATGATCAACAGGTGAAAGTCCCAATAGATTAGACCAATAACAGGTGAAATATGAAATAAATAAACAAATTATGGTTTGTGCAATGGAGAGATGAGAAATTGCTGGAATGTGCGGTTTCCTCGCCCTGAAGTGAACCCAAGTCAACTATCACGTGACCGGCAAGCCATGGGACCACACGGCTGCCAACTAGAAAATGTAGTCGTGTCCAAGAAGACGTCTTCTTCTCCGCAAAGACCAGACCACGCCGGGACCATATGGTCCGGCCGGGTGGCCGGCGGTGCCGACTTTTCTACTCGCGGCGCTCTCCGCGCACGTACTGCTCACACTTGCCAAACCATTCTGTTTAATCAACACGTAGTACTACTCAACTTGTGACCATTTTTTTAGGGAAGAATTTGTGACCTTAGTTACACTGGATTAATTAGGGGCTGAGAAAGTAAGTATCTGATCATCATGCATGATGGTAGGCTACAGATTAAGACTACTTTGCACCTTTCCGCCCGTCTGGTTTCTGAAGACGTCACAGTCGTATGTGTAAGGTATACACAGAGCAAAACATGGACGGGTGGATCATGGGTGGATAAAAAAGCAACTGAGGCTTGGCTATCACACAAAGAAAAATGCTAAAAGAAGAAAAACGGCCACGGTTGGATGATCCGCGCATGGAGTATGGGATTCTGCGAGGATTTCGTCGAGATGTGGATAATGCAGTATGCAGATAGATGTATGCAGCACTCCTCTGATCTCATCTAGTGGAGAGTGACGAGAGCTTTCGAGCGACTGCAAATTTCGCAACAGGAATCAGTTCGCGAATTGCTCGTTGGTACTCGACGTAGGAGCACTTGGCATTTTCCCTCGCCCTTTTTTGTTGTGACCCGGCCACGCACTCGCACCATGCCAAAAGCTTCCCAGGAAGGCACAGGAGGCCTTGTCCACTTTCACACGAACTGATCGGTGCTGACTGCTTCGGCCAGACAAACAAAACCAATCAAGGCAGGAAACACGCGCAATGGGAGGGGATTCTTGTGTTACTCCACTGCACCGTAATTGCATTTGCATCAGAAATTCAGAATCGGACACACCACAGCCGCACACGCGCCTAGAGATGGAGTGAGAAGCATTAGGTTGCTTCCGCCGCCGGCCATAGCCATTGCTGCCTGGCTGCCATCTCGCCCCGTTCGTCATGCGTACAAGCCATCCCCACATCACCACCACCGCCTCCCTCACCTGACAACAACCACGCTCCACAAAACCCACCCCGAATCCCCCCCCTCTCCCCGTACCCTGCATTCTTCCCCGGAACCTCGCTTTCTTGACCGCTTGATCCCACGCGCCTCTAAATTTGCTTCTTCAGCTCCCCCAGATTTTCTTGCTAGGATTGCGCGCTCCTGTCAATGCTCGCCGTCTTGATCTGTCCTGGCTTCTGAGGCGTCTCTTGAGTTCCCGATCTGTAGCTGATTTTCTTGAAATCCAGTGAAAATCCCTTCCTTTTGCTGTGGGTCTGATTCGCTTCTCTAGCGCAATGGGGAACAGCAGCAGCAGCGGCGGCGCCGGCGGAAGCAGGCCCCACCGGCCAACGAGCTCGTCGGACCCGGGGCTGCCGCACGCCGCCGCGGCCGAGGAGCTGAGCTCCTACGAGGCGGCGTGCCGGCACGACCCGGAGGTGCGCACCTTCGACTCCACGCTGCAGCGCCGCACCAGCCGCGCCATCTCCACGCTGGCGGTGGGCGTCGAGGTGCGCTCCATGTCCCTCGACTCCCTCCGGGAGGTCACCGGCTGCCTCCTCGACATGAACCAGGAGGTGGTGCGCGTCATCCTCGACTGCAAGAAGGACATCTGGAAGAGCCCCGAGCTCTTCGACCTCGTCGAGGACTACTTCGAGAGCAGCCTCCACACGCTCGACTTCTGCACCGCGCTCGACAAGTGCCTCAAGCGCGCCCGCGACTCCCAGCTCCTCCTCCACGTCGCGCTCCAGCGCTTCGACGACGAGGACGACAACGCCGCCAAGGAGGAGGACGCCGCCCCCGCCCCCGCCGCCCGGTACGCGCGCACGCTGCACGAGCTGCGCCAGTTCAAGGCGGCCGGGGACCCATTCACCGACGAGTTCTTTGAGGCCTTCCAGGCCGTGTACCGCCAGCAGCTGGCCATGCTGGAGAAGCTGCAGCTGCGCAAGCACCGGCTCGACAAGAGGGTCAAGAAGATCAAGGCGTGGCGCCGGGTGTCAAGCATCATCTTCGCAAGCACATTCGCGGCGGTGCTCATCTGCTCGGTGGTTGCCGCGGCCATCGCGGCCCCGCCTGTCGCAGCGGCATTGGCCGCGGCTGCTGCCATACCATTGGGGTCTATGGGGAAGTGGATTGATTCCCTGCTGAAAGGCTACCAGGATGCTCTCCGTGGACAGAAGGAGGTGATGAGCGCAATGCAGGTTGGAACATTCATTGCCATCAAGGATTTGGACAGTATCAGGGTGCTCATCAATCGGGTGGAGATGGAGATCAGCTCGATGGTCGATTGCATTGAGTTTGCCGAGCGGGATGAGGAGGCTGTCAAGTTTGGCGTCGAGGAAATCAAGAAGAAGCTGGAGGCATTCATGAAGAGTGTCGAGGATCTTGGGGAGCAGGCGGATCGGTGTAGCCGAGACATTCGTCGGGCAAGGACTGTCGTGCTACAAAGGATCATCCGGCACCCTAACTGAGAGAAAAATATGATGAAGGTATGGATGTGATAAGATATAGCCATGTACTCTTTTATCATGTTGTGATGAATGTACAGAAGAGATGCTCGTTGTAGACAGTATGAACGAGTCAGTTAGAGATAAATTATTATTATTTGACTCTTTGATTTATGTTATTGAATGAAATTTCCCCTTATGATTTGGTGTGGCTAATTTTAGATGTTTTCCATATATCCATAACTCTTGCAATTGTGAGTAGTACCATGGCAGGTCATACTGACTTAGTAGTATAACTTAACAGTCTGCTATTGAGCTTACCCTCCCACATTTCAGAGGTCCAGGTTTTTTCAACCCTATTCTAAAAGGAAAACAAAAGGTCCTTGTCCAAGCTTTCATGGTTGTTAGTCTTCTAGACGTGTAGGTGTTTTCTCTGTTGCTTCCCCAAGTCACATATACTGATATACTTGTAAGCAAAGGAAATTTTAAATTTAGAAAATGAAATGTATTATATCTGATATCTCAGCGTGTTTGTGTGTCCTGCAGAAAAAATGGTGCAATTCTAGTAATTTCTTAGGAAATACTTCTTATTAAATAATCATCATTGTGTGATCGCCGCTACCTTTACTTTTTGGTTGATTTGATATCCAATTGCAGTCTCCACGATATGCAAGCTTTCTAGCACTTCTCCCCCTAATATGTGAAGTATCTAGCTTTTTATATGTATCCTGTTTCTGTAGTAGAATGACCTGATTTGTAAATTTTACTTGAAAATATGTAATGTTCAGTTCTAAATAGCACAAACAATATCTGCAATTTTTCCTCAAATCTGGCACGTTCTATCTAGATTAAATTATCCTGCATTCATATTTGAACAGATATTTCTCAATACATCACACTTTGTTCCAGATATCAAATTCAGATGTTAGCAAGCAATTGAGCACATCAGTAATGGTTACAGTACTGACAGTGATGGCTATCTCGTGATCTATGACATTTACCTATTACCCACATTTAGCAAAGTAAAAGCTCTAGTAACTATTATTCTGTTATTCTGAAGTACTGCACTAGCAACATCAATGCTTACCTAGTTTATAGCCATGTATTGTTTTGCTTCTTTTGATTTGTGTGGTGGTTCATCACGCAATATAAGTTGCAGTGTGAAATTCTCAGTTTGCTGATTCAACAAGGAAGCCTTGAATTCTCATCATGTTTCCCACATTTATTTGCAGGAATTTGGTGATAGCGATGCATATGAAAAAGGTCTATTTAGTCTGTAGCGTAGACATGCAAGCAAAGGAAGTGATCAGTATCATAAAGCAATAAATGGTGCACTGCTTGCAGACTTCTGTGAAGAAATCGTCATTAGTAACCTGATTGTTCCTGGTGTATCTGGATCGTTCATCGGGGCTACGGGCATGGCATTCAGCTTATTTATTCAAATAAAAGAATCTTATTTGTTAGAAATTCAGTGTGCTCACCTCTGGGCTACATGCCTGTGTCTGATCCAAGAATCTCACCGAGAGAAATGGGGTGTATGTATTATACAATGTTGGTATCAATTTTGAAACGTATGGTCGCTAGTAGTGGGAAAAAGAGTGAACATTTGTGTTTTTTTTTTTAAATCTTCGTGGGGCTGGTGGGCTGGATGCTATCTCCCTTAGTAAAGAGTAAAGGGTGTGTTTGGTAGCTTGCATCCCCGGTGACCGTTGAATTGGCCATTTTGGTGGAGTTAGAGCATCTCCACTCGCCTATCCAGAAGGCCGATCCGGACGTCCAATTTTGATTCGAACGCTGAAAATTGGTCCAGTCGCGTACCCAGGGACCTCTTTTCGGCCGGACTTAGGCCAACTTTGGTCCGGACAACCCAGGCCGAACACAGGATCCCGGGTACGCCGGACGAAGCGAATTCGGCGAGTGGACCAGCTTGTCAGCGACAGAAGCCGACCCGCCGCCATTCTTCCCGCCGTTTTCCTTTTCCCGCCCTCGCCGCTACACCCCTTCCGCCATTCTTCCGGCCTATAAGAGCCGTACATCCCGCCGTCTCTCTTCACAGTTCCTCACACCACCACAACTTCGGTGAACTTCGGACGTCCACACCTTTCTTCCTTCTCAGCTCCGGCGAACTATGGCCGCGGGCCGACGCACGCTGTCGCCTTGGGAAGCCCGGCTGCTCCGGGAGGCGAGCTATACGGCCCCGCCGGACACTTGTCTCCCCCTAGGCTAGAAACTCAGCACCGACGGGATCCCCGTTCCGTCGGTGTCGGACGGAGAGGACCTCGCCGGAGAGATCCAGGCGGCTATCGCCGCCACGTGGGGCTGGTGGGCTGGATGCTATCTCCCCTAGTAAAGGGTGTGTTTGGTAGCTTGCATCCCCGGTGACCGTTGAATTGGCCATTTTGGTGGAGTTAGAGCATCTCCACTCGCCTATCCAGAGGCCGATCCGGACGTCCAATTTTGATTCGAACGCTGAAAATTGGTCCAGTCGCGTACCCAGGGACCTCTTTTCGGCCGGACTTAGGCCAACTTTGGTCCGGACAACCCAGGTCGAACACAGGATCACGGGTACGCCGGACGAAGCGAATTCGGCGAGTGGACCAGCTTGTCAGCGACAGAAGCCGACCCGCCGCCATTCTTCCCGCCGTTTTCCTTTTCCCGCCCTCGCCGCTACACCCCTTCCGCCATTCTTCCGGCCTATAAGAGCCGTACATCCCGCCGTCTCTCTTCACAGTTCCTCACACCACCACAACTCCGGTGAACTTCGGACGTCCACACCTTTCTTCCTTCTCAGCTCCGGCGAACTATGGCCGCGGGCCGACGCACGCTGTCGCCTTGGGAAGCCCGGCTGCTCCGGGAGGCGAGCTATACGGCCCCGCCGGACACTTGTCTCCCCCTAGGCTAGAAACTCAGCACCGGCGGGATCCCCGTTCCGTCGGTGTCGGACGGAGAGGACCTCGCCGGAGAGATCCAGGCGGCTATCGCCGCCATGCAAGACCCAGAACTCGCCGGAGAGATCCAGACCGCTATCGCCGCCATGCAAGGCCCAGATCTCGCCGAGGATCAAGACAACCTGGTCTTCTGGAGGCATTTTTTCGCCGACAGGCGCCTCGAGGAACTCGCCCGACACGACGGACCCCGGGCTCGCCGCCGCTGCCGCGTAACAACATGGCTTACCGCCGCCGCTGGTGGAGCGTTCCAGGGCGGACTCTGGCCGGAGTCATGGCGCACGTCGAGGCCGGCAACAACCCTCGCCTCGGCCTGTAGTTGCGGCGGCCTTTTCTATTTATAAATTCCGATGTACTATGTGCCCCTTGCCTACTTTAATGAAATTCCGCCTATATTCGCCCATATTTCGCTGAGTTTAAGTGAATTTAGCCGAACTTGGGAACTCGGCCTGGGTACGCAAGTGGGAAACTGGGCGTACCCAGGCCGAAAACTTGCGCCGTCCGGCCGAAGTTTGGTCCGGATTTCGGCCTGGGTACGCCCAACGAGTGGAGATGCTCTTAGGCCCTAGCGTTGCGAAAAGTGGTGTGGCATCCCGCAAAACCACTACTAGAAAATCGCGTTGTTTTTGTGCATTGCATCATCATGACCGCATGCTCATGTCATCATGCCACCTTGCATTTGAGCATCGTCATCATCTTGCATCTGATTGTACAAAACTATTTGCAGAAAACCCTATTTTGTTTTCTAAACGCCTCATCCTTATTCAAACGCAAAACCCGGGCTTGTCCGGATTATTTATTTTGTCTAGCATCGGTTTGCAAAAGCCCCGTTTAAAACATTAAAAATATTTAATTTATTTTAGTGGGGCAGTCGAACGGGCCGAATAGACCTGAACGACCACCCCTGTTTTTAAATCGGTCCACCTAACCAGCCCCCTCTAATCCTAAAGCTACCCATTCCTATACCCACCCTTCCCAGCCACCTCACCCTAGCCTATCAGACTTCGCCACCTCATCTCCCCCTCTCCCTCACCCAATCACCCTCCGCCACGTCACCCCCCAGCCTCTCTCCCGTTTTTCCTCTCTCTCTCACCCTCTCAGCTCACCCCACGCAGCCTCCCTTTCCACCTCTCTGCCGCGTGGCCCCCACCAGCCGGCCACGCACGCTACACACGCACACCACGCCTGCCCACCCCCAGACCGACCCACGCCCCTGAGCCCCGCCTCCCACGCCACCACATCGCCGCCGCTCACCGCAGTCCTCTCTCTCTCCGACGCCGCCCTGCTCACGCACGCCAGCCCGCGCCCATGCTCTCTCCGCCCCTCCGCGAGCCCCTCTTCCCCCTCACCTCTCCTCCCCTCCGCCGCCTCTGCCGGCCACCGCTGCGCGCGCTCGCCACCAGCGCCTCCGCCGCTCCCCACCCTTCGTCGCCGCCCTCCTCGCCTGGCCGCGGCCGAGCCGCCTCCGCCAGCTCCGCCGCGCGCCGACCCCGCAACCACCTCCCGTCGCCGTGGCTCTGCCCCGCCCCGCCTCCGGACGCCGCCGGAGACGCCCGCAGCGGCCCCCTCCTTCGCCGGCGCCACCTCCTGCAGCCGCCCCGCGTCCTCCCCGGCTTCTCCCTCTCCTCCGTCCCCCGACCCGCTCGCCGGTCGCCGCGCAGGCGAGCTCGCCGGACCCCGCCTCGGTCGCGCTCGCTCCAGCCCGTCTGCAAGCTTCCCTCCGCCGGCCTCGCCTCCGTGCCGCGAGCCCCGCCGGCTTCGCCCGGTCGTCGACCGCCGCCGGCGCGCCCGTCCCCGGCCACGCCCTCCTCGCCGCCGGAAGCCCCTCCCCGTCCCGTCGGCCCCTTCCTCCGCAGCCGTCCGCTACGCCTCGCCGATGCCGCAGCTCTGTCCCTGGCGGGCCCGCGCGCCAAGGCCAGCGTCGATGCCATCCTGCTGCATTCCTCTGTACAAGTAGTTGGTGTTTGTGTTGCTCGGTGGCTCCAATCGTATGAAGACGAAGCTTGTCTAGTATGTGTGGCATGCGTGAGCTAGTGGATTCCGAGTTAGTCGTGTCGTCCGCAATGGCAACCTCGACCCGAAGACATGAAACCAAGTTCGGCACCGACACCCGGGAACTCCGAAGGACGCCAAGGTCTCTCTCATGGTACACATGGTCTCCTTGACGGGCTCGAAGACCCCCGGTTCCGTGGACCCGAAGGCCTATCCTGCCGAGACCGAACCCCGGCGCGCCAAGTTCTTCGACCGGAGACCGATCCGTCGAATGCGACAAGACCTCCGTCTCGGAACCACCAAGCATTTCCCCCTGAACGCCAAGATCGTCGACACGGTTACGACATGAACGTCCGCTCGGCAACGCCAAGTGCTTCACCCCGAACGCCAAGTCCGACCCGACGACCGCGGATGCGACAAGATCAACCCCGACCCAGGGCAAATCCGATGCGCCCCGACACCAACCCAAGTCCTGCTTCCCGGATGCGACAAGACCCTAACCCCCGGAGTCCGAGAACGATCCCGCCGAGGCCGTCGAACCCTGGACCCTGAGACCAACCCCGAATCCCGGATCCCCAAGTCCGTCGAGACCCCTCAATGTGTGAACCCCTTTCCCGAGCCCTATTTTATAAATGAATTAACAACTTGTTGCATATTAATTGTCATACTTGAATGCATCTTGTCATGTGGTTTGGGGGCCTTATGCCGATTCACCTAATAATTAAATATGGGGCCCATATGCGGGCAAATCTGGTCTCATATCGGCCTCATTTAAATTTGTGAAGCGCACCGGTGATATATTTCTGCCTTGTTAAAACAACATTTAAAATGCAGGGTAGCTAAATAACATGAACCATCTAATTATTGTCGGGACCCCGGTTCCGCTTAATATGACCTAATTGCATTGCACCTTCGCCATGCCATACATCATACATGCATCATGCCGATCTTCTGCCGTTATATTAAATATTGCATCCGGTGTTTCTTCTAGTGTTTTGCTTCTTCGCGGATAAGGCCGTTGAGTTGATGTGAGCTTCGCCCCGATCTTCGGTTGAACCTTCGGCAATGTTTTCAGGCGAGCATCTCCCCCCTTTCTACCTATCTTACTTTTATAGTATTTACTTCCCTCCTGTTGATCTATTGCTATCTGTGTTGCGATGCTTTAGTTCCGTACCTGTGATATACCGTGCAGCCCTATATTGCCTTGGACACCTCCTATTAACCGTTGTTTGGTAGATAGTGGGACTTGCGCGTCGTAGTCGCTTGCTCAAGTGCTGTTGCGTTTCATCCAGTGCCACAGTTGTTGATGTATTGCCGCCTGTTGCTGTTGGAGATGATCATAGTTTTACTTATTGTTCACTTTAATTTCTGTTTAACAACTAAAATTGAAATAAGCAGAGGCATCGGTGGGTGATAGATAATATTTGGTTTCCGAACGCCCACTTGTGTCCCGTAGGACCCCGAGTACTTGATACCTGTTCCTTGATTTATCGCGCTATCCACATATGGGGAATTATGGGCCCCCTTAGCCAGGGCTTGATTCCGTCTTATTTCTTGGGGCCACAAACTAGTTTGAGGTTTTATTTACGATCCTGTACTTATGCCATGTTTTACTGCTTTATTTACGATTGTGCGACAGATAGCACCTGTACTGTTTAGGATCGGGACACGATTCCGCGGTGTCGACAAGCCCCGTTTGGGGTTCCCAGTCGTTCACAGCCGTATACCCAGACCTTGAGTCCGTCTCGGAGCTAGCTTACTTCGTTGCGGGTAGCTTAATGGGGTGGCCCCCTGAAATATTTCTGAATCTTGTGATTGCTCTGTCGTGAAGACCTCGTTGGGTTTTGATTTGGTTTTTCCGAGGTTGATCGTGTGTGTGTTGCTATTTGTGCACCCCGGCCGGGTTAAAACTTTCTGAAAGCCGTGTCCGCGGTTATGGACGACTTGGAGCACAGTATCTCGATCATAGACAAGCATAACTAAAGTTTATTGCTATAAATTTGACTTTATAATGACTAGTAATCAGCTTCACTATAATGGAATGGCTAATTAATACTGCCCACAATTGCTTGTTTGGATTGTCGCTTGCGACCATTGTACCTGACTAGTAAGTATGACAACTACAACGGAATGGCTGAATAAAAGTACCAACAACTGCTGGGTTTGGGTTATCTCATGCTATCTATATCTGATTAGTAAGTGTTGTAACTATAACGGAATGGTTAACTAAAATGACCCACTACTTAATTTATCAGGACGACTATCTTTACCTGACTAGTAAATTGCCGCAACTATAACTGAATAAGTAAAACTGCCAACTGTGTGAGTTCCTCGGTTGACTTCCTCGATCGGTGTCGAGGGGGAAACGCCAGGATGGGTTTGTTTGATGCTGGTATCAGGTTGGATCCGAATAGGTCTTTCTCACCCCTCTCTGATAGCCGCCAGTTGTATCGAGTCTCTATAGGTTGTCAGTGCATGTTGCCGCTACCGCTCAGTCCACCATACCTATGTAGGCGAGGACCGCCGAATTCTAGCCTCGCCGTGTACTGGCCTCAGTACTGACGCTCCTCTTTTTCCTTTGCCCTTTGTCGGCACCCCTTTTGTTTAAGCAGGTTTTGAGATCGACGTCGTTAGCAGGGTTACCCTTCCGGCTTGGCCTGGGCAGGGTTATGGACGCCATTGGTTATTCTTCAGGGCTCTTAGCCCCATTTGCATCTTGTCCGTAGCTGGACGCTCTATCGTTTTCAAGGTGATTTGGATCTTTGTATATTATATTTGTATTCTTGACTCCTTGAGTCGCTGTTATATATATCTGTTCTGTGGGTCCCATCGAGGACTGTTGTGTAATGTTATTACTTCGTTTTCCACCCGCACGAAAGTGCCTGGTGGGCACCTTTGAATCGTTTCTATGCGGGTTTGGCGAATTTTGCTCAAACTTGCATAGGTCCGATTCTGACGGTGTTACAGAGTCGTATCAGAGCCCAGCAGTTACGATACCCCACAAGTCTAGCCTGTAGGATAACCTAGCTAACGGCCGAAGTAGAGAGTCAAAACTATTTTGCAAAATCGGTTGGATAGTTCTGATTAGGTCTAATTTTACTCCTTACCCCTCTGCTATTCTCCTCTTATCTCGACGTGTTTTGAACCTACCCTCTTATCTTTTCTTCGAGTCCAGGATTTCTCGTGGTTGGGTTCCGTCGTACCTTCAGGGTTTCGCTTCCTTCTTTGATAACGGTGTTCTACCATCCGGTGTTCAAGTTGCCTGAGGAATCCGTCTGCCGTGGTACCATTCGTTGTTCCTTGTTTGTGCCTCCCGGTGTTTTCCGGCGCGATGACATCCTCTACGCCAGATCCGATGCAGAGTCTGCATCACTCCGTTGTTCCGAACCTCGCTTGTCGAGATCTTTAGTCTGATTCCGAGAATGGCTGCACTCTTTTTTACTGATTGTGCGGAGTAATAGTTTGGGTGCGTGATGGATTGGCCCCCATGCCGACTACCCCTTCTATTCGCTTTTGTACATTGAAGTGGATGAGAATGCATCGGTTCCCCCTTTCCATCGGAGCTAGAGGTGGCTTATTGTTGATACCTCTACCTTCGACCTTTTTGTTCCGGAGAGTTCTCTCGACGATCACGGACAACAACCCTTGTTAGTGGTGTCGCGAGGATCTACACGATGCGAGAAGACGCAGATCGCCGACCTTCCTTCCGGTACCATGAGGCGGATCTCGAGGGCGAGATCCATTGTTAGTGGTGTCGAATTGTGGCATCCCGCAAAACCACTACTAGAAAATCGCGTTGTTTTTGTGCATTGCATCATCATGACCGCATGCTCATGTCATCATGCCACCTTGCATTTGAGCATCGTCATCATCTTGCATCTGATTGTACAAAACTATTTGCAGAAAACCCTATTTTGTTTTCTAAACGCCTCATCCTTATTCAAACGCAAAACCCGGGCTTGTCCGGATTATTTATTTTGTCTAGCATCGGTTTGCAAAAGCCCCGTTTAAAACATTAAAAATATTTAATTTATTTTAGTGGGGCAGTCGAACGGGCCGAATAGACCCGAACGACCACCCCTGTTTTTAAATCGGTCCACCTAACCAGCCCCCTCTAATCCTAAAGCTACCCATTCCTATACCCACCCTTCCCAGCCACCTCACCCTAGCCTATCAGACTTCGCCACCTCATCTCCCCCTCTCCCTCACCCAATCACCCTCCGCCACGTCACCCCCCAGCCTCTCTCCCCTTTTTCCTCTCTCTCTCACCCTCTCAGCTCACCCCCACGCAGCCTCCCTTTCCACCTCTCTGCCGCGTGGCCCCCACCAGCCGGCCACGCACGCTACACACGCACACCACGCCTGCCCACCCCCAGACCGACCCACGCCCCTGAGCCCCTCCTCCCTGGGCCCACCCACGCACGCGGTGCACCCGCGCACCACCCGTCCCCTACCTCTCGCTCACCTCTCCCCCTCGTCTACCGCGCCTCCCACGCCACCACATCGCCGCCGCTCACCGCAGTCCTCTCTCTCTCCGGCGCCGCCCTGCTCACGCACGCCAGCCCGCGCCCATGCTCTCTCCGCCCCTCCGCGAGCCCCTCTTCCCCCTCACCTCTCCTCCCCTCCGCCGCCTCTGCCGGCCACCGCTGCGCGCGCTCGCCACCAGCGCCTCCGCCGCTCCCCACCCTTCGTCGCCGCCCTCCTCGCCTGGCCGCGGCCGAGCCGCCTCCGCCAGCTCCGCCGCGCGCCGACCCCGCAACCACCTCCCGTCGCCGTGGCTCCGCCCCGCCCCGCCTCCGGACGCCGCCGGAGACGCCCGCAGCGGCCCCCTCCTTCGCCGGCGCCACCTCCTGCAGCCGCCCCGCGTCCTCCCCGGCTTCTCCCTCTCCTCCGTCCCCCGACCCGCTCGCCGGTCGCCGCGCAGGCGAGCTCGCCGGACCCCGCCTCGGTCGCGCTCGCTCCAGCCCGTCTGCAAGCTTCCCTCCGCCGGCCTCGCCTCCGTGCCGCGAGCCCCGCCGGCTTCGCCCGGTCGTCGACCGCCGCCGGCGCGCCCGTCCCCGGCCACGCCCTCCTCGCCGCCGGAAGCCCCTCCCCGTCCCGTCGGCCCCTTCCTCCGCAGCCGTCCGCTACGCCTCGCCGATGCCGCAGCTCTGTCCCTGGCGGGCCCGCGCGCCAAGGCCAGCGTCGATGCCATCCTGCTGCATTCCTCTGTACAAGTAGTTGGTGTTTGTGTTGCTCGGTGGCTCCAATCGTATGAAGACGAAGCTTGTCTAGTATGTGTGGCATGCGTGAGCTAGTGGATTCCGAGTTAGTCGTGTCGTCCGCAATGGCAACCTCGACCCGAAGACATGAAACCAAGTTCGGCACCGACACCCGGGAACTCCGAAGGACGCCAAGGTCTCTCTCATGGTACACATGGTCTCCTTGACGGGCTCGAAGACCCCCGGTTCCGTGGACCCGAAGGCCTATCCTGCCGAGACCGAACCCCGGCGCGCCAAGTTCTTCGACCGGAGACCGATCCGTCGAATGCGACAAGACCTCCGTCTCGGAACCACCAAGCATTTCCCCCTGAACGCCAAGATCGTCGACACGGTTACGACATGAACGTCCGCTCGGCAACGCCAAGTGCTTCACCCCGAACGCCAAGTCCGACCCGACGACCGCGGATGCGACAAGATCAACCCCGACCCAGGGCAAATCCGATGCGCCCCGACACCAACCCAAGTCCTGCTTCCCGGATGCGACAAGACCCTAACCCCCGGAGTCCGAGAACGATCCCGCCGAGGCCGTCGAACCCTGGACCCTGAGACCAACCCCGAATCCCGGATCCCCAAGTCCGTCGAGACCCCTCAATGTGTGAACCCCTTTCCCGAGCCCTATTTTATAAATGAATTAACAACTTGTTGCATATTAATTGTCATACTTGAATGCATCTTGTCATGTGGTTTGGGGGCCTTATGCCGATTCACCTAATAATTAAATATGGGGCCCATATGCGGGCAAATCTGGTCTCATATCGGCCTCATTTAAATTTGTGAAGCGCACCGGTGATATATTTCTGCCTTGTTAAAATAACATTTAAAATGCAGGGTAGCTAAATAACATGAACCATCTAATTATTGTCGGGACCCCGGTTCCGCTTAATATGACCTAATTGCATTGCACCTTCGCCATGCCATACATCATACATGCATCATGCCGATCTTCTGCCGTTATATTAAATATTGCATCCGGTGTTTCTTCTAGTGTTTTGCTTCTTCGCGGATAAGGCCGTTGAGTTGATGTGAGCTTCGCCCCGATCTTCGGTTGAACCTTCGGCAATGTTTTCAGGCGAGCATCTCCCCCCTTTCTACCTATCTTACTTTTATAGTATTTACTTCCCTCCTGTTGATCTATTGCTATCTGTGTTGCGATGCTTTAGTTCCGTACCTGTGATATACCGTGCAGCCCTATATTGCCTTGGACACCTCCTATTAACCGTTGTTTGGTAGATAGTGGGACTTGCGCGTCGTAGTCGCTTGCTCAAGTGCTGTTGCGTTTCGTCCAGTGCCACAGTTGTTGATGTATTGCCGCCTGTTGCTGTTGGAGATGATCATAGTTTTACTTATTGTTCACTTTAATTTCTGTTTAACAACTAAAATTGAAATAAGCAGAGGCATCGGTGGGTGATAGATAATATTTGGTTTCCGAACGCCCACTTGTGTCCCGTAGGACCCCGAGTACTTGATACCTGTTCCTTGATTTATCGCGCTATCCACATATGGGGAATTATGGGCCCCCCTTAGCCAGAGCTTGATTCCGTCTTATTTCTTGGGGCCACAAACTAGTTTGAGGTTTTATTTACAATCCTGTACTTATGCCATGTTTTACTGCTTTATTTACGATTGTGCGACAGATAGCACCTGTACTGTTTAGGATCGGGACACGATTCCGCGGTGTCGACAAGCCCCGTTTGGGGTTCCCAGTCGTTCACAGCCGTATACCCAGACCTTGAGTCCGTCTCGGAGCTAGCTTACTTCGTTGCGGGTAGCTTAATGGGGTGGCCCCCTGAAATATTTCTGAATCTTGTGATTGCTCTGTCGTGAAGACCTCGTTGGGTTTTGATTTGGTTTTTCCGAGGTTGATCGTGTGTGTGTTGCTATTTGTGCACCCCGGCCGGGTTAAAACTTTCTGAAAGCCGTGTCCGCGGTTATGGACGACTTGGAGCACAGTATCTCGATCATAGACAAGCATAACTAAAGTTTATTGCTATAAATTTGACTTTATAATGACTAGTAATCAGCTTCACTATAATGGAATGGCTAATTAATACTGCCCACAATTGCTTGTTTGGATTGTCGCTTGCGACCATTGTACCTGACTAGTAAGTATGACAACTACAACGGAATGGCTGAATAAAAGTACCAACAACTGCTGGGTTTTGGGTTATCTCATGCTATCTATATCTGATTAGTAAGTGTTGTAACTATAACGGAATGGTTAACTAAAATGACCCACTACTTAATTTATCAGGACGACTATCTTTACCTGACTAGTAAATTGCCGCAACTATAACTGAATAAGTAAAACTGCCAACTGTGTGAGTTCCTCGGTTGACTTCCTCGATCGGTGTCGAGGGGGAAACGCCAGGATGGGTTTGTTTGATGCTGGTATCAGGTTGGATCCGAATAGGTCTTTCTCACCCCTCTCTGATAGCCGCCAGTTGTATCGAGTCTCTATAGGTTGTCAGTGCATGTTGCCGCTACCGCTCAGTCCACCATACCTATGTAGGCGAGGACCGCCGAATTCTAGCCTCGCCGTGTACTGGCCTCAGTACTGACGCTCCTCTTTTTCCTTTGCCCTTTGTCGGCACCCCTTTTGTTTAAGCAGGTTTTGAGATCGACGTCGTTAGCAGGGTTACCCTTCCGGCTTGGCCTGGGCAGGGTTATGGACGCCATTGGTTATTCTTCAGGGCTCTTAGCCCCATTTGCATCTTGTCCGTAGCTGGACGCTCTATCGTTTTCAAGGTGATTTGGATCTTTGTATATTATATTTGTATTCTTGACTCCTTGAGTCGCTGTTATATATATCTGTTCTGTGGGTCCCATCGAGGACTGTTGTGTAATGTTATTACTTCGTTTTCCACCCGCACGAAAGTGCCTGGTGGGCACCTTTGAATCGTTTCTATGCGGGTTTGGCGAATTTTGCTCAAACTTGCATAGGTCCGATTCTGAGGGTGTTACAAGTGGAGACGTCGTCCATGTGGGAGCTCGGTAAGAGATGGCAGGAGACATAGTTTTCATGGCAAAAGTCAGTCTCACCTCCTCCTTTCAGTCACCTAGCGCCAGATGGTCCTTATTTTTTTCCATACTGGTGTGTGTGTGTGTGGGGGGGGGGGGGGCGGGGCACAGATCTACCGGTTGATTCCATTTTCTCTGACACGGTATAGTCCTCATCCTCTGTCGTAGCAACTTGTCTCCTTCTTCGGCATGGGCTCAGGCCGCATCGTCACCATCGACACGACGAGCTCTCCATCCTCCTCCTCGACCTCGACTATTCTACCTATTTTTCCATGGCAGAGGTAAGGCATCCTTTTTGACCTGACCCCGGCTACTCTACATATTTTGTCCCTATAGTGCCTAGATAACATTTAGGGGTGATTTTGCGAGTAGTCATGTTAGAACGATTTCAATAGGTAGACGACTGAGACATATCTATTAGGAAGCAACACTCATAGATGTGATTTCGGCCTAGATTCTACTTGCTCACAAGAGAGCAGTTAGGCGTGTTGCCTTTCCACCAATCACATATGGTCCATGCTGCTCCGATATTATGAGAGGATTGCAAACAAGAACTACATCTACCACTTGAACGACGTTGAGGATCTACAAATGCTTCAGATGAAAAGAGCTACCTTCTTTGAACTTGTCAAAAAGGTTTATAGTGAGAGGTTTGCTGCAAGATAGCATCCACACCTATGTGGAAAAGTAAGTTGCTCTCTTTGTTCATGTCGTGGTTGACAACCAAAGGTTAGACAGATCCATAACACGTTAAGCAGAGCCACAAAGACTATCAAACACTATTTTAGACATGTCTTCTATGAAATTTGGGAGCTGAGAGAAGAGATGACCAACTTGTCAAACTCCAAGCAAGATAGAAAAACTACGGATGGTATGCATATTTCAAGGTGAGGGAAAATTGTGTATTTATTTTTCGTCTGAACACTAACATGGACATAAACATGATTGTTTATTCGTGTCATCGCAAGATTGTATTGGAGCAATCAATGGTACTCATGTCATTGCTAGAGTGGTGATGAGCAACATATAGGGACAAAATCACAACACTAGCCAAAATGTGCTTGATGTTGTTGATTTCGGTCTCAAGTTCACGTGTTTGCTAGATGGTTAGGAAGGATCAGCCGATGATGCAGGCATTCTTGCTGGCAACTTGTCAAGGGCTAATGAGATTAATATCCCTGGTGGTAAGTTCTATCGAAGATATGCTTCATATGCATGTCGGCCTCGGATTCTTCCACCCTTCAGCAAAACCAGGTACCATCTAAACAAATTCTATCTAAGGACAAACCACAGACTCTCATGGAATTGTTCAATCATAAGAGACCATCTTTTCGGGCCTGAAGTTTAATTTGCTTAGGTTTCTCCCTTTACCTCTTTTTTTCTGATTTAGCATTTGTAAATATCTTGTATCTTTACTAGAAAGTGGACTCGTTTTCCTTTTTTTGGATATTTTAATATAAAATTTATATAGTAGGGGCTTCCCTTACTGTTTCATGGTAAAAAAAAGTTCCGTCCCCGAGTCACCATAGAGAGGGCATTTACTTCTCTCAAGAATTATTTCATGATCCTTAACCCGAAGCCATTCTATCCTTTCGCCATCCAAGTCAAGCTAGTACCTGTCTGTTGCATTCTGCACAACTGGATCTTAGGATGGTGACATGGGTATGACTTATCGGGTCCCTATGGTTGGTTACCCTAGGCACATAAAGGCCTATGGTCCATGAAGCCAAAGAAGTCTAAGGAGCATCCGACGAATAAAAACATGTCTTGGCAATAAACAAATAAATATGAACCGACATAAAGTCCGTGTTGTAATCATAACTTATAACCTCTCCGTATACGACTCCAGGACCCATCCTCTCATATAAAGGCTGGGAGGACCCGACGGAGAGGACACCTTAGTTTTCCAGTAATCCGCCGTAAGCTAGATCGGAACTAGCGAATAAGCGACTTTGTAATCGTGTTTCCACCACAATTAGACTACAACGACTCCCTTGTTTGTCTGATCAGCCGACGAAATCCCCAACGTTCTCTTTCCCACGAAAACCTAAATCCATAACTATGGGTATTGCCGAGGTTACCCCTCTCCAGATGGGGTCTTGATGAGCATTCTCCTGACGAGGCAAGTGTAATTCATGACGAGGTTGAAACTGGCCATGGTGTGAAACAAGGAAACAGTAAAACTTAAAAGAACAAGAGGA
The DNA here is from genome assembly GCA_910589765.1 of Avena atlantica. Classification (NCBI taxonomy): domain Eukaryota; kingdom Viridiplantae; phylum Streptophyta; class Magnoliopsida; order Poales; family Poaceae; genus Avena; species Avena atlantica. The sequence continues at coordinate 45,352,110 of OU342737.1, forward strand.
AGCAGTGGGCTCCAGCAATGTGGGATGACAGAGCAAACACTAGGTTGTGAACATGAATAATAAGAAGAAAGTTGAACTCCCTCTGGTTGTTGCTGATGAACGACTGAACCGTAACGATAAAAATGATATTCAATTTTTGATTAGGATCGTAAACATGAACTAGTACCATTCTTAGTAGATAGGGACTGGATTGAATTAGGTACCGGCAGTATCTATGCCTGAAGTGACAAACTACCATTTGATTTGTCATTGTGTGATGTGGTAGTAAAGTCTGTTAAGTTAACCACTAGAAAGAAGAGGTGAGCATAAACATAAACGGCTTGGAACGAAACAAATGACTTTACAACGCCAAAGCAATTTTTAATGGCATGCATGTAATTGGTTAGATCTATGCAGGTAATTGGTTAGATCATGCAGGCTTGCACAATTGTCCTTTTCTTTTGGTGAAATGAAATGCATAGCTTGGAGGCAGCTTGCACAACTGTTGCCTACGTCGTGTAGTACAAAACGTGCGTTTAAGGGTTTTTTTTTCCAAGGAAAACACGTAATCAGGCCTTCGGATTGGAAAGGCCGACGAGAGTAATTATTGGGCAGTTGGACAGACGACGGCTCGTGTAACGTGTTAGGCCAGGTGACGCGCTGCTGGAGCAGGGTGCCGGGCCAGCGAGTTGACACGGTGAGTTGGGCCGTCATTTTTGTTTTCTTTGTGAGGGCTTGTTCACGTAGGCGTCCCAGGCTTAACACTGGGCTCAAAAATTGTCTGGTCTTTTTTAGGAAAAAAAAACAGCTTATTATCGAAAAAAAATCTACGGCAACTGAAGGAGAGAGACACCTTTGAACACGCAGGGCCTAATGTAGCAGTGCGTTTTCCATGGATAATTGGCGAGGTACGTAGGCGTTCCACGTACTCGCATGAGTTTGCTCGAGATTCGAAACCGGGCACGCCATAGCTCGATCGGCTCTGCAACCGTTTACAAGAAGCCGACATGGTACGTGCTCAAAGTCGCTGGTTCTCGGGCCTGAGCCCAAAGCCACCGTGAGACGGCTCGAACCCCGTGCTCAAACCTTGACTCCTGCTCTATGTTGCCGGGGGTGCCCGGCCAGCATGCCAGTGGCCACACCATATCCACCTCCTCCTCCTCGTGGGGTGCATGTTTGCCCAGGCAGCGCCCGCGTGCACGAGCCCACGCGACCTTCGAGGACGAGAATTGGCGTGCGTGCGTCTCTCTGTTCCGAAGGCCCATACGTGGACGTGGGCACAAGAATTTGCGACGGTGGCACCCACGTGCCCGCCGATATGGGCAGCAGCACTGAACTGACACTGCGTGCGTGCGTCGATCCCTGCGGCTGCAACATGCCATGTCTCATCTGCCATTGCCCACTTCCTTGCAAATGAGGGGTCGATCCGTGCGTCGTCAGCACTCCGGCAAATGAATCTGCCATTGCCCACTTCCTTGCAAATGAATCTGAACTCCGGCCATGCGCTGAATCTGCACTGTTATCCAATCCAACCGGCCGGCGCCGCGCGCGCCATGAGATCGATCGACACAGCTGATGATATCTGATACAGGTAACATGCATGTCTTCGCCCCCAGAAGTCAGAGAAGGGAATTATGGCACCCTTTATTACTCCGAGCCGAGACCGAGGGCTCGAAAGTTTTCAGGATAAGCTAATTACCACACCTCGAGTCTTCAACTCAAATGAGACCTGCGAACAGTGCTACTGCCGGCCGGGGCCAAGAACCGTACGTACGTTCGCTGAACTCGCCATCTCCATCGGTGCATTGGTTGAACTTGCTAGTACGATGTATTATATATCTACCGTTTCAGTGTGGTCGGCATAAAACTGAAACTACTGGCCACCAACTAATCGTGAAACTGTGATGAACCGGGCAACCTTTTCATCATCAGCTATGTAACAGAAGAATCGAAACAGTGACGAACCGACGATAGCTATGTTGCGCGCCCCGGCCGCACATGTCGTGGGGGCACCAGGAACAGATCATGGAATTGGAAGCAGGAGAGGCTTTGTGATGTGGACATCCCTACTATTGATACAACCGTTGTACCTACAGCAACACACATACAAGGACCCATCACAAGATCCCGTGCCAAACAACTTAACTATCAGGTACTTTCGTTTCTTGGAACTATTCCTTACATACATGAGAATATGATGCTGCCTAAATCAGATACATTTCTTACTCTTAGGAATGAAGGACCAAGCATGGATGAGAGGGACAAGCATTGGAGCATGGCCATGCATGGAGATGGCAGCAAGCATGTGATGATCCAAGAGAAGGCCACGCATGAAGATTTCAGAACTTTGAGGCCACCATAATGAAGAAAGAAGGCTTGGACGAAATATTCAAGATCAATACTTTACGAATTCGTCCATAGCATAATATGGTGCTGCGACACCTTTATTTTGGGCCAGGCCCATGTAATTTTCGCAGGATTTTAATTAGCCACTTTTTAGAGTCCGTATTTGAGGGGAAAAGGACTTTTAGGGTTGGATTCGGCCACCACTTCCTTGGCTGGCCGAAACCCCACCTTTTCGCCCTTAAATACACCCCATAGCTGAACCTCTAGACTCGGATTTTGTTTAGACATTAAGTTAGCCATAGTCGCAACTTCGCCAAGGCTCGAGCGTCGCAGAGGCCTCTTGTACTTCGCACCTATTCAGGATCCCACCTCTTTCAATAAAGCTTTCCTCTTAATCCGCAATATCTTGATTGCAATATTGGTTCTTACTTGTTCTCGATTTCAGGTAGGAATTAAGACCCTCGCTGGTCAGGCTGATCGTGTTCACGCAGGATCGGTAACCTCCAGGAGATTGGCCTAGCGATTGCATTGGCGCTCGTGCTCGCACGTGTAGTCGGATCGTCAAGCCCGAACTCCACCAAATCGATTATCGCCATCTCATCGAAAGATCGGACACCTTTGCCCTATCAAGTGGTATCAGATTTCAGGTTGCTCGGTGAGATTTTACTGTTTTTCATAGATTAGATCTGTTTTTACCTATAACCCACGAAAAAGCCAAAAACACAGTTAGAGTTTAGATCCATCCCATAACCAATCTACGCCTCGCATTATCTTTTCAGTTTTTGCATTGTTGAATTTGTGTCTACATCGTCGCGTCGAGTTGCTGGTCTTAGTGTCTCGTCCCTTAGAGTTTCGAGTTCTAATCATACTAGTCACCGCCACACTCGCCGATCACCGCCACCATATTCCGCCGCCATATACCCTGCCACCATAAACCCTAACACTCCGCCACCGCCTCCCTACCGCGACACGGATCCGATCACCTTCCCTGCCGCGGCACGAGTCCGAGTTGAATCATTATTTCCTAGTTATTTCTTTTGACTTTCCTTCTTTGTTGTTTCCGTGTTCCGCTAAAGTCCGTGTCGAGCTAAGAGTCCGGTCGTAAGTCCAGAAGGAGAGCAAAAAAAAAAAAAAAAAAAAAAAAGTCTGGAACCGCCTCCGAAAAAATTTTCTGGCTATACTGGTTTTCGGCTTTGGGGATCACTTTTCTCCATCGGCCGTTATAGCGATATTTTTTTGGCGCCTGCGCGCTTTCCGGAACAAAATAAAAAATTTCAAAAAAAAATTTTGGGGGCTAACCTCTTTTTAGACCCCGTAGATCAGTTCTAGACACTCGCCATCCTAGTAATTTTCTGCATCTCGGATCGCTTTTCAGGGTGCTATATCATCATACAGTGCTTGTTGTGTCGCGTCGTGACATCGTTGGTGATCTAGGCTCGCGTCTCTAGTACGGTCTAGCCTAGGACCAGCACAGTACCGTCGTTGAGCATTCTTTCAACTTTTGCATTGCTGTTTTGATAATTGCTAACCCCTTTGCTAAGCCTTCCCAGAGCTCCACAGATACTCTCCACGTGCGGTGTTTCGACTCCTGGTAATCGCTTGGTTCAATCTCTGGACCCACTGATCCTCGTGGTTGCACATCGCCTTTTCCTGCTGTTTGGTAAGAACTTGTAAGAGCTTCGTATATTGCTTGACGGATTACGCGTGACTTCCACCATATTCCTGTAGTATATACCTGTGCTTTTTAAGGACTAACCATGACAGATACTTCGCGAAACCCTGCCACCATGACGAACGAAGAGCTACATGCCCACTTCTCCGCGCTCCTGGTCAGTCGCGCTGAAGACGTGGATACGCGCCTAGGGGAGTTTGACACCAAGCTCACCAACGCCGTGGACAAGATCGATGGACTCGAGAAATCCTTCAACGCCAAGCTTGACGTTCGGTTCAAGGAGCTTCTGAACCGATTGCCCGCACCCGCACCGGCACCCACACATGGCGCACGGCGCGTTCCGATCACGGGTCGGACTGCTGGTTCGGCTCCCGCCGCACCCCCGGCGGCTCCTGCTGCGACTGAAGTTCCTCAGTCTTCCGCGGCTGCTGCTGCGACATTGGGGACAGACGACGGGTACTACTACGACCCCGACGACGACGATCTGTTTGACGAGGAGGTTGAACAACCTCCACAGGTACCTGCTGGTCGCCCCCGACATTACTACCGCAACGCTCGCCCACCGGTACGTAATGATGATGATCATGTTGCAAAGCTTAAATTAAATATTCCATCTTTTGAGGGTAAATATAATCCTGATGCATATCTTACATGGGAGATGGAAGTAGAACAACGTTTTGCATGCTTAAAATATCCTGAGAATATGCGTGTTAGTGCTGCTACATGTGAATTTACTAAATTTGCTTCCCTTTGGTGGTCTGAGTATTGTCGTTTAAATCCTACTACTATTCCTAGTACTTGGACTGCTTTAAAAACTGCTATGCGTGTACGTTTTGTACCTCCCACTTATCAACGTGATTTACTAAAGAATCTGACACGCTTAGAGCAAGGGAAAAATTCTGTAGAAGAGTATTATCAGGAATTGCAAACGGGGATGGTTAGGTGTGGTCTTGTTGAATCTAATGAACAAATGCTTGCACGTTTCTTTGGTGGATTAAACAAGGACATTCAGCACATATTAGATTATAAGGAATATAATTCTATCACTCGTTTGTTTCATCTTGCTTGCAAAGCTGAACGTGAAGTGCAGGATCGCCAAACACCATGGAGGAGGACTAATAATTCTGCAGGTCGCACATCCACTTGGACATCCCGACAATCAGCGCCTCCTCGTGATTCGCCTCCAGCTACTACCACATCCAAGGCCACCACAAGATTTCCAGCTGCTCCTCCACCATCATCCAATGCTCCTGCTCGTAGTGCATCTTCTATGGCTTCCACGGGTAAGACAAAGGATATACAATGCCGCAAGTGCTGGGGTTTTGGTCATATTGAGAGACAGTGCACAACACAACGTGTGATGATGGTGCGAGAAGATGGTGAATACGATTCAGCGAGTGACTTCGATGAAGATACACTAGCCCTTATTTCTGCTCGAGATGGAGACAATTCTGATGATGATGAAGAGCCACCGGTAATGGGAGCTGAAGCTGCTGATCAATACAAGAGTTTAATTACACAACGTGTGTTGAGTGTGCAATTGAGCAAATCTGAGCAAGATCAACGCCACAACCTGTTCCAAACACGTGGTGTTGTCAAGGAAAGAGCTATACGGATCATCATTGATGGAGGGAGTTGTAATAATCTGGCCAGTGTTGACATGGTAGAGAAGCTTGCGCTTCCAACAAGACAACGCCCACATTCATACTACATCCAATGGTTTGAGAGTTCTCGCAAGATCAAGGTAACAAGAACGGTACGCGTGCATTTTACTATTGGTACATATTCTGATTTTGTTGATTGTGATGTTGTACCTATGCAAGCTTGTTCTTTGTTACTTGGTAGACCATGGCAATTTGATAGAGAATCTGTTCATAATGGCAAAACTAATCACTATTCTCTTATACATGATGGAAAGAAAATTGGTTTAAAACCTATGACTCCCGAACAGATTTTAAAAGATGATCTTGCTAGAGCTAGTAGAGCTAAAACCGAGGAGAAAAATAAAAGTGAGAATCAGATTGTTGCTGCAGATTTTATACCACCAAAGAACACTAAATCTGATTCTACACATGCTACTGAAATTCGTTTGAAGAGTCCATGTATGCTTGCAAATAAAATTGATATTGCTGAACTAGATGTAACCAATACTCAATGTTATGCAATTGTCTGCAAAGAGGTTTTGTTTTCATTTGAGGATATGCCTCCTTCTTTGCCACCCGCTGTTGCTAACCTTTTGCAGGAATATGAGGACGTCTTTCCCGCTGAGTTGCCACCAGGACTACCTCCTATTAGAGGAATTGAGCATCAAATTGATCTAATTCCTGGTGCCACGTTGCCCAACCGCGCGCCATATAGAACCAATCCAGAGGAGACAAAGGAGATACAACGCCAAATTCAGGAACTACTCGACAGAGATCATATTCGTGAGTCCCTTAGCCCTTGTGCTGTTCCTATTATTTTGGTACCTAAGAAAGATGGTTCTTCGCGCATGTGTACTGATTGTAGAGCTATCAATAATATTACTATTCGATATCGTCATCCTATTCCACGTTTAGATGACATGCTTGATGAATTGAGTGGCTCTACCATGTTTTCTAAAGTTGATTTGCGTAGTGGTTACCACCAGATTCGTATGAAATTAGGAGATGAATGGAAAACAGCATTTAAAACTAAGTTCGGTTTATATGAGTGGTTAGTAATGCCTTTTGGTTTAACTAATGCACCTAGCACTTTCATGAGATTAATGAACGAAGTTTTACGTGCTTTCATTGGACGTTTTGTGGTAGTCTACTTTGATGATATTCTGATTTATAGCAAATCTTTAGAGGCACATTTGGACCATTTACGTGCTGTTTTCAATGCTTTACGTGATGCACGTTTGTTTGGTAACCTTGAGAAGTGCACCTTTTGCACCAATCGAGTTGCGTTTCTTGGCTATGTTGTTACATCACAGGGTATTGAAGTGGATCCAGCCAAGATTGAAGCTATTGAGAATTGGCCGCAGCCCAAGACGGTCACACAAGTGAGGAGTTTTCTTGGCCTCGCTGGTTTTTATAGGCGCTTTGTTAAAGACTTTGGATCAATTGCCGCGCCGCTGAATGAGCTTACCAAGAAGGATGTGCCCTTTGTTTGGGGCGATGCACAACAACAGGCCTTCGTCATATTGAAAGATAAGCTAACACATGCTCCCTTACTCCAACTTCCTGATTTTACTAAGACTTTTGAGCTTGAATGTGATGCTAGTGGAATTGGTTTGGGAGGGGTGTTATTACAAGAGGGAAAACCTGTTGCATATTTTAGTGAGAAATTGAGTGGGGCTAGTCTGAACTATTCTACTTATGATAAAGAATTATATGCGTTGGTTCGGACATTAGAAACTTGGCAACATTATCTATGGCCCAAGGAATTTGTTATTCATTCTGATCATGAATCTTTGAAGCATATTCGTAGTCAAGCTAAGTTGAATCGTCGTCATGCAAAGTGGGTTGAATTTATTGAGTCTTTTCCTTATGTTATCAAACACAAAAAGGGTAAAGATAATATTATTGCTGATGCTTTGTCACGCCGTTATGCTTTGTTATCTCAACTTGACTTCAAAATATTTGGATTGGAAACTATTAAGGAACAATATGTGCATGATGCTGAATTTAAAGATGTGTTGCAGAATTGTAGAGATGGTAGAACTTGGAACAAGTTCGTCTTCAATGATGGATTTGTGTTCCGTGCTAACAAACTATGCATTCCAGATAGCTCTGTTCGTCTTTTGTTGTTACAGGAGGCGCATGGAGGAGGATTGATGGGACACTTTGGTGTCCAGAAGACGGAGGATGTTCTTGCTGCACACTTCTTTTGGCCACGTATGCGTCGAGATGTTGAGAGATTTGTGGCACGCTGCACTACTTGTCAAAAAGCTAAGTCTCGCCTTAATCCACATGGTTTATATATGCCTCTTCCTGTTCCTAGTGTTCCTTGGGAGGATATTTCTATGGACTTTGTTTTGGGATTGCCACGAACACAGAAGGGGAGGGATAGTATTTTTGTTGTTGTGGATCGGTTTTCTAAGATGGCACACTTTATTCCTTGTCATAAAACGGATGATGCTGCGCATATTGCTGATTTGTTCTTTCGTGAAATTGTTCGTTTGCATGGTGTGCCAAATACTATTGTCTCTGATCGTGATACTAAATTTCTTAGCCACTTTTGGAGATGTTTATGGGCTAAGTTGGGGACTAAATTGCTGTTTAGTACTACATGTCATCCCCAAACTGATGGTCAAACTGAAGTAGTAAATAGAACTTTGTCTACTATGTTACGGGCTGTTTTAAAGAAGAACTTAAAATTGTGGGAAGAGTGTTTACCTCATATAGAATTTGCTTATAATCGTTCATTGCATTCTACCACAAAGATGTGCCCATTTGAGATTGTGTATGGTTTTGTTCCTCGTGCACCTATTGATTTATTGCCTTTACCTTCTTCGGTGCAACATAATTTGGATGCTACACAACGCGCTGAAAAGATATTACACTTGCATAAGACTACTAAAGATAACATTGAACACATGAATGCTAAGTATAAACTTGCTGGGGATAAAGGAGAAAGCATGTTGTGTTTGATGTTGGCGATCTTGTTTGGTTACATTTGCGTAAAGATCGTTTTCCTGATTTACGCAAGTCTAAGTTAATGCCACGTGCTGCTGGTCCCTTTAAGGTGTTAGAGAGAATCAATGATAATGCATATAAACTTGAATTGCCTGCAGACTTTGGTACGTTTAGTCCTACATTTAACATTGCAGATTTGAAGCCTTACTTTGGTGAGGAAGATGAGATTGCGTCGAGGACGACTTCAATTCAAGAAGGGGAGCATGATGTGGACATCCCTACTATTGATACAACCGTTGTACCTACAGCAACACACATACAAGGACCCATCACAAGATCCCGTGCCAAACAACTTAACTATCAGGTACTTTCGTTTCTTGGAACTATTCCTTACATACATGAGAATATGATGCTGCCTAAATCAGATACATTTCTTACTCTTAGGAATGAAGGACCAAGCATGGATGAGAGGGACAAGCATTGGAGCATGGCCATGCATGGAGATGGCAGCAAGCATGTGATGATCCAAGAGAAGGCCACGCATGAAGATTTCAGAACTTTGAGGCCACCATAATGAAGAAAGAAGGCTTGGACGAAATATTCAAGATCAATACTTTACGAATTCGTCCATAGCATAATATGGTGCTGCGACACCTTTATTTTGGGCCAGGCCCATGTAATTTTCGCAGGATTTTAATTAGCCACTTTTTAGAGTCCGTATTTGAGGGAAAAGGACTTTTAGGGTTGGATTCGGCCACCACTTCCTTGGCTGGCCGAAACCCCACCTTTTCGCCCTTAAATACACCCCATAGCCGAACCTCTAGACTCGGATTTTGTTTAGACATTAAGTTAGCCATAGTCGCAACTTCGCCAAGGCTCGAGCGTCGCAGAGGCCTCTTGTACTTCGCACCTATTCAGGATCCCACCTCTTTCAATAAAGCTTTCCTCTTAATCCGCAATATCTTGATTGCAATATTGGTTCTTACTTGTTCTCGATTTCAGGTAGGAATTAAGACCCTCGCTAGTCAGGCTGATCGTGTTCACGCAGGATCGGTAACCTCCAGGAGATTGGCCTAGCGATTGCATTGGCGCTCGTGCTCGCACGTGTAGTCGGATCGTCAAGCCCGAACTCCACCAAATCGATTATCGCCATCTCATCGAAAGATCGGACACCTTTGCCCTATCAAGTGGTATCAGATTTCAGGTTGCTCGGTGAGATTTTACTGTTTTTCATAGATTAGATCTGTTTTTACCTATAACCCACGAAAAAGCCAAAAACACAGTTAGAGTTTAGATCCATCCCATAACCAATCTACGCCTCGCATTATCTTTTCAGTTTTTGCATTGTTGAATTTGTGTCTACATCGTCGCGTCGAGTTGCTGGTCTTAGTGTCTCGTCCCTTAGAGTTTCGAGTTCTAATCATACTAGTCACCGCCACACTCGCCGATCACCGCCACCATATTCCGCCGCCATATACCCTGCCACCATAAACCCTAACACTCCGCCACCGCCTCCCTACCGCGACACGGATCCGATCACCTTCCCTGCCGCGGCACGAGTCCGAGTTGAATCATTATTTCCTAGTTATTTCTTTTGACTTTCCTTCTTTGTTGTTTCCGTGTTCCGCTAAAGTCCGTGTCGAGCTAAGAGTCCGGTCGTAAGTCCAGAAGGAGAGCAAAAAAAAAAAAAAAAAAAAAGTCTGGAACCGCCTCCGAAAAAATTTTCTGGCTATACTGGTTTTCGGCTTTGGGGATCACTTTTCTCCATCGACCGTTATAGCGATATTTTTTTGGCGCCTGCGCGCTTTCCGGAACAAAATAAAAAATTTCAAAAAAAAATTTTGGGGGCTAACCTCTTTTTAGACCCCGTAGATCAGTTCTAGACACTCGCCATCCTAGTAATTTTCTGCATCTCGGATCGCTTTTCAGGGTGCTATATCATCATACAGTGCTTGTTGTGTCGCGTCGTGACATCGTTGGTGATCTAGTCTCGCGTCTCTAGTACGGTCTAGCCTAGGACCAGCACAGTACCGTCGTTGAGCATTCTTTCAACTTTTGCATTGCTGTTTTGATAATTGCTAACCCCTTTGCTAAGCCTTCCCAGAGCTCCATAGATACTCTCCACGTGCGGTGTTTCGACTCCTGGTAATCGCTTGGTTCAATCTCTGGACCCACTGATCCTCGTGGTTGCACATCGCCTTTTCCTGCTGTTTGGTAAGAACTTGTAAGAGCTTCGTATATTGCTTGACGGATTACGCGTGACTTCCACCATATTCCTGTAGTATATACCTGTGCTTTTTAAGGACTAACCATGACAGATACTTCGCGAAACCCTGCGACCATGACGAACGAAGAGCTACATGCCCACTTCTCCGCGCTCCTGGTCAGTCGCGCTGAAGACGTGGATACGCGCCTAGGGGAGTTTGACACCAAGCTCACCAACGCCGTGGACAAGATCGATGGACTCGAGAAATCCTTCAACGCCAAGCTTGACGTTCGGTTCAAGGAGCTTCTGAACCGATTGCCCGCATCCGCACCGGCATCCACACATGGCGCACGGCGCGTTCCGATCACGGGTCGGACTGCTGGTTCGGCTCCCGCCGCACCCCCGGCGGCTCCTGCTGCGACTGAAGTTCCTCAGTCTTCCGCGGCTGCTGCTGCGACATTGGGGACAGACGACGGGTACTACTACGACCCCGACGACGACGATCTGTTTGACGAGGAGGTTGAACAACCTCCACAGGTACCTGCTGGTCGCCCCCGACATTACTACCGCAACGCTCGCCCACCGGTACGTAATGATGATGATCATGTTGCAAAGCTTAAATTAAATATTCCATCTTTTGAGGGTAAATATAATCCTGATGCATATCTTACATGGGAGATGGAAGTAGAACAACGTTTTGCATGCTTAAAATATCCTGAGAATATGCGTGTTAGTGCTGCTACATGTGAATTTACTAAATTTGCTTCCCTTTGGTGGTCTGAGTATTGTCGTTTAAATCCTACTACTATTCCTAGTACTTGGACTGCTTTAAAAACTGCTATGCGTGTACGTTTTGTACCTCCCACTTATCAACGTGATTTACTAAAGAATCTGACACGCTTAGAGCAAGGGAAAAATTCTGTAGAAGAGTATTATCAGGAATTGCAAACGGGGATGGTTAGGTGTGGTCTTGTTGAATCTAATGAACAAATGCTTGCACGTTTCTTTGGTGGATTAAACAAGGACATTCAGCACATATTAGATTATAAGGAATATAATTCTATCACTCGTTTGTTTCATCTTGCTTGCAAAGCTGAACGTGAAGTGCAGGATCGCCAAACACCATGGAGGAGGACTAATAATTCTGCAGGTCGCACATCCACTTGGACATCCCGACAATCAGCGCCTCCTCGTGATTCGCCTCCAGCTACTACCACATCCAAGGCCACCACAAGATTTCCAGCTGCTCCTCCACCATCATCCAATGCTCCTGCTCGTAGTGCATCTTCTATGGCTTCCACGGGTAAGACAAAGGATATACAATGCCGCAAGTGCTGGGGTTTTGGTCATATTGAGAGACAGTGCACAACACAACGTGTGATGATGGTGCGAGAAGATGGTGAATACGATTCAGCGAGTGACTTCGATGAAGATACACTAGCCCTTATTTCTGCTCGAGATGGAGACAATTCTGATGATGATGAAGAGCCACCGGTAATGGGAGCTGAAGCTGCTGATCAATACAAGAGTTTAATTACACAACGTGTGTTGAGTGTGCAATTGAGCAAATCTGAGCAAGATCAACGCCACAACCTGTTCCAAACACGTGGTGTTGTCAAGGAAAGAGCTATACGGATCATCATTGATGGAGGGAGTTGTAATAATCTGGCCAGTGTTGACATGGTAGAGAAGCTTGCGCTTCCAACAAGACAACGCCCACATTCATACTACATCCAATGGTTTGAGAGTTCTCGCAAGATCAAGGTAACAAGAACGGTACGCGTGCATTTTACTATTGGTACATATTCTGATTTTGTTGATTGTGATGTTGTACCTATGCAAGCTTGTTCTTTGTTACTTGGTAGACCATGGCAATTTGATAGAGAATCTGTTCATAATGGCAAAACTAATCACTATTCTCTTATACATGATGGAAAGAAAATTGGTTTAAAACCTATGACTCCCGAACAGATTTTAAAAGATGATCTTGCTAGAGCTAGTAGAGCTAAAACCGAGGAGAAAAATAAAAGTGAGAATCAGATTGTTGCTGCAGATTTTATACCACCAAAGAACACTAAATCTGATTCTACACATGCTACTGAAATTCGTTTGAAGAGTCCATGTATGCTTGCAAATAAAATTGATATTGCTGAACTAGATGTAACCAATACTCAATGTTATGCAATTGTCTGCAAAGAGGTTTTGTTTTCATTTGAGGATATGCCTCCTTCTTTGCCACCCGCTGTTGCTAACCTTTTGCAGGAATATGAGGACGTCTTTCCCGCTGAGTTGCCACCAGGACTACCTCCTATTAGAGGAATTGAGCATCAAATTGATCTAATTCCTGGTGCCACGTTGCCCAACCGCGCGCCATATAGAACCAATCCAGAGGAGACAAAGGAGATACAACGCCAAATTCAGGAACTACTCGACAGAGATCATATTCGTGAGTCCCTTAGCCCTTGTGCTGTTCCTATTATTTTGGTACCTAAGAAAGATGGTTCTTCGCGCATGTGTACTGATTGTAGAGCTATCAATAATATTACTATTCGATATCGTCATCCTATTCCACGTTTAGATGACATGCTTGATGAATTGAGTGGCTCTACCATGTTTTCTAAAGTTGATTTGCGTAGTGGTTACCACCAGATTCGTATGAAATTAGGAGATGAATGGAAAACAGCATTTAAAACTAAGTTCGGTTTATATGAGTGGTTAGTAATGCCTTTTGGTTTAACTAATGCACCTAGCACTTTCATGAGATTAATGAACGAAGTTTTACGTGCTTTCATTGGACGTTTTGTGGTAGTCTACTTTGATGATATTCTGATTTATAGCAAATCTTTAGAGGCACATTTGGACCATTTACGTGCTGTTTTCAATGCTTTACGTGATGCACGTTTGTTTGGTAACCTTGAGAAGTGCACCTTTTGCACCAATCGAGTTGCGTTTCTTGGCTATGTTGTTACATCACAGGGTATTGAAGTGGATCCAGCCAAGATTGAAGCTATTGAGAATTGGCCGCAGCCCAAGACGGTCACACAAGTGAGGAGTTTTCTTGGCCTCGCTGGTTTTTATAGGCGCTTTGTTAAAGACTTTGGATCAATTGCCGCGCCGCTGAATGAGCTTACCAAGAAGGATGTGCCCTTTGTTTGGGGCGATGCACAACAACAGGCCTTCGTCATATTGAAAGATAAGCTAACACATGCTCCCTTACTCCAACTTCCTGATTTTACTAAGACTTTTGAGCTTGAATGTGATGCTAGTGGAATTGGTTTGGGAGGGGTGTTATTACAAGAGGGAAAACCTGTTGCATATTTTAGTGAGAAATTGAGTGGGGCTAGTCTGAACTATTCTACTTATGATAAAGAATTATATGCGTTGGTTCGGACATTAGAAACTTGGCAACATTATCTATGGCCCAAGGAATTTGTTATTCATTCTGATCATGAATCTTTGAAGCATATTCGTAGTCAAGCTAAGTTGAATCGTCGTCATGCAAAGTGGGTTGAATTTATTGAGTCTTTTCCTTATGTTATCAAACACAAAAAGGGTAAAGATAATATTATTGCTGATGCTTTGTCACGCCGTTATGCTTTGTTATCTCAACTTGACTTCAAAATATTTGGATTGGAAACTATTAAGGAACAATATGTGCATGATGCTGAATTTAAAGATGTGTTGCAGAATTGTAGAGATGGTAGAACTTGGAACAAGTTCGTCTTCAATGATGGATTTGTGTTCCGTGCTAACAAACTATGCATTCCAGATAGCTCTGTTCGTCTTTTGTTGTTACAGGAGGCGCATGGAGGAGGATTGATGGGACACTTTGGTGTCCAGAAGACGGAGGATGTTCTTGCTGCACACTTCTTTTGGCCACGTATGCGTCGAGATGTTGAGAGATTTGTGGCACGCTGCACTACTTGTCAAAAAGCTAAGTCTCGCCTTAATCCACATGGTTTATATATGCCTCTTCCTGTTCCTAGTGTTCCTTGGGAGGATATTTCTATGGACTTTGTTTTGGGATTGCCACGAACACAGAAGGGGAGGGATAGTATTTTTGTTGTTGTGGATCGGTTTTCTAAGATGGCACACTTTATTCCTTGTCATAAAACGGATGATGCTGCGCATATTGCTGATTTGTTCTTTCGTGAAATTGTTCGTTTGCATGGTGTGCCAAATACTATTGTCTCTGATCGTGATACTAAATTTCTTAGCCACTTTTGGAGATGTTTATGGGCTAAGTTGGGGACTAAATTGCTGTTTAGTACTACATGTCATCCCCAAACTGATGGTCAAACTGAAGTAGTAAATAGAACTTTGTCTACTATGTTACGGGCTGTTTTAAAGAAGAACTTAAAATTGTGGGAAGAGTGTTTACCTCATATAGAATTTGCTTATAATCGTTCATTGCATTCTACCACAAAGATGTGCCCATTTGAGATTGTGTATGGTTTTGTTCCTCGTGCACCTATTGATTTATTGCCTTTACCTTCTTCGGTGCAACATAATTTGGATGCTACACAACGCGCTGAAAAGATATTACACTTGCATAAGACTACTAAAGATAACATTGAACACATGAATGCTAAGTATAAACTTGCTGGGGATAAAGGGAGAAAGCATGTTGTGTTTGATGTTGGCGATCTTGTTTGGTTACATTTGCGTAAAGATCGTTTTCCTGATTTACGCAAGTCTAAGTTAATGCCACGTGCTGCTGGTCCCTTTAAGGTGTTAGAGAGAATCAATGATAATGCATATAAACTTGAATTGCCTGCAGACTTTGGTACGTTTAGTCCTACATTTAACATTGCAGATTTGAAGCCTTACTTTGGTGAGGAAGATGAGATTGCGTCGAGGACGACTTCAATTCAAGAAGGGGAGCATGATGTGGACATCCCTACTATTGATACAACCGTTGTACCTACAGCAACACACATACAAGGACCCATCACAAGATCCCGTGCCAAACAACTTAACTATCAGGTACTTTCGTTTCTTGGAACTATTCCTTACATACATGAGAATATGATGCTGCCTAAATCAGATACATTTCTTACTCTTAGGAATGAAGGACCAAGCATGGATGAGAGGGACAAGCATTGGAGCATGGCCATGCATGGAGATGGCAGCAAGCATGTGATGATCCAAGAGAAGGCCACGCATGAAGATTTCAGAACTTTGAGGCCACCATAATGAAGAAAGAAGGCTTGGACGAAATATTCAAGATCAATACTTTACGAATTCGTCCATAGCATAATATGGTGCTGCGACACCTTTATTTTGGGCCAGGCCCATGTAATTTTCGCAGGATTTTAATTAGCCACTTTTTAGAGTCCGTATTTGAGGGGAAAAGGACTTTTAGGGTTGGATTCGGCCACCACTTCCTTGGCTGGCCGAAACCCCACCTTTTCGCCCTTAAATACACCCCATAGCCGAACCTCTAGACTCGGATTTTGTTTAGACATTAAGTTAGCCATAGTCGCAACTTCGCCAAGGCTCGAGCGTCGCAGAGGCCTCTTGTACTTCGCACCTATTCAGGATCCCACCTCTTTCAATAAAGCTTTCCTCTTAATCCGCAATATCTTGATTGCAATATTGGTTCTTACTTATTCTCGATTTCAGGTAGGAATTAAGACCCTCGCTGGTCAGGCTGATCGTGTTCACGCAGGATCGGTAACCTCCAGGAGATTGGCCTAGCGATTGCATTGGCGCTCGTGCTCGCACGTGTAGTCGGATCGTCAAGCCCGAACTCCACCAAATCGATTATCGCCATCTCATCGAAAGATCGGACACCTTTGCCCTATCACTTTGTTTGATCGTTCGATGCCGTCCATACCTCACTCAGATCAGATAAAAGCTGGCACCACCACCGCATCATGGCCGCCGGGAAGGCAGTTAGGCAGGTACGTATTGGCGTATTGCATCCCCTCCCATGCTCATGCTCATGCTCTGTCTGTCTATGCTGTGCTACGCTCGCTCAGTGGTCATGCATCTCGATCGATCCACACATGCATGTGTCCATCTGTGTGTCCCCCTCGATCGAGTGCGCATGCATGACAGGGGGGGTCTTGATTGCCTGCCCACGATTATATTCGGATAGGGTTTTCGGATTTGACATAACATGCATGCACAAAAGGAGCTTTGTGCTAGACTAGATAGATGCAACACCATGCATGTTGTCCCTCCAGCGCTTTGCAGCATACTATACTATACTGGTGATATATGGATTACCTCCGCTGACGACCAATGCGTACTATACGTTGGTAGAACAAAGCATCTCCCGTATGTTTTACTTCTCTCCGACCATGAGCATTCGACTGCTGATGACGATGTTTCACACTTCACACAGATTATCTGTACGTATCTGCAGATGATGTGAGCCTGTCGAATTCTCTGTGTTGGGTCGCGTGGTGGCTTACCGGCTCTACTCTAGCTAGGGGACAGGGATTTGCCTCCACCCAGCTGGTTCATTCATATTATTTTAGGATTAGTGCCCTGGTACGAACGCAAGGTTGCCACTGGATGGAGCCAAGGGGGACAGCCTTGGATGTACAACGAATTGTAAATTGGAAGCATTAGCGGGAATGTAGCTGGATTCCTACACTGCACTGTACTACTGTGCTGTGCATGTCATGTCATGTCTCGGTCCATCAGCCGTCCATCCGTCGTTTGAAATCCGACCTCAGGCGACCATAAAGCACGGATGCAATTAGGATCATTCTCAGCTCACTTCCTACCCTGTTCAACCTGTTGCCGGCCGGAGCTTTGAGCCAGATAGTTTCAGCTGTGAACGCTGCTGTAAAAAAAAAAAGAAAAACATTTTTGTTGTTGTAACAGTAGGTTTGGTTGGACGAAAGCAACAGCTGAGCCTGAAACTTTTTGTCACCTCGATTTGTTTGTATCAGTATCAGGACGTGAGATGGCTTCGATTTTCCTGCCACGCGTTGACCTGGGTTGGCCTAGAGCTAGCAACGGCTAGCGCGCGGCTGGCTGTGCCCAACATTCAACGCCCAACGGTACACATGTCGCCGGCATAAATACCCCTGCCATGCCAATGCCATACCATGCATGCAATACGTAGCACTCCTGTACGTAGTAAGAGAAAAGGGTGTATGTGTACAGTAGTGGGAGTACGTACTATGTACGCACAAACACACGCTGGCACAGTTATGGCCGATGATGATACGTACGCTGGCTGGCTGGCTGCCTCTTGGACGCGGGCACCAGCGGCTAGGCCTAGCGTAGCGCCGTAGCGGCACCGGCGCGCGGAGTTTAAATGAGGCGCGCATGTAATAACCGTGTCCCCAGATTCACAGACAGCATTGCTGCTGCCTCCGGCGCTACTCTCTCTCGTCTCGATCGTGAGCCAACTGTACGTACGTGCGATGAGACCTGCCGACGGCGGCCCTTGCGAAGTTGCAACGAGAGAGACACCGTGACTGGCGACGTCAAAGATGATCTAGCACAATCACCGTTGGCTGGAACAATGAGACCTTTCAACAGCAAACCCCACTCTCTATTGCTACGTATACGTTGGTAGTGCCATGTTCCTCTGTCACACGGGGTTGGCCGGGCCGGGCGGCTAGCTGACCTGACCTGAACGGAAATGGGTAGGACTGCTAGCTAGGCGACGAAGATCATGAATAGTGTAACCTCCAAGGCGCAGATCCCGGTTCCGAGAGCTAGCGGTAGAGACGTACGGCCTCTCTGTCATGAGTCTGCTGGCTGGCACCACGCCATCATCGCGCGCCAAGGATGAGCCGGCAGCAGACCAGCAGCAGTAGCCGGCCTATGAGCTGTGTTGCATCATACTATATACGCGCGCGGATGCCAACAGCTCCGCGCCCAGCCAGCCGACGGGGCCGGCCGGCCGGCGTCCCCGACTGCGGAAACATCCGCGGCCCGTCGCTTCCATTCCATCGACCCATGACCATGCATGCTGACGCGGACGTGCTCACTTGCGTGCACACCGCCGCGTTGAAAGGGGGCCGCCACCGCACGACGGCTACATTCTCCCGTCTCGTCTCGGCCACCCTGGCTCCGAAAGCGACCAGCTGCATCGTCCCTGCGGGCTACGGGTACCAAACGGCGGTCTGCCTAGTGCTTAATAAGAGAGGCCATGATCGACGATCTGGGCTAGCTCGATCATCAGAGGATAATAATCCTCCGTTCCGCCGGTGCGTACGTGCGGCGGGATTTGTCTCGACTCTCGACGCCGGCCATGGCGCGCGCGCGTGGGTGCGCGCGCATGCACGGTTTCAGATTGACCGGCAGTAATTAGTGGCCGGTGCACGGCGAGCAGCAGGGGACGGGGCCCCCTCTGCTGGCAGCTTTCATTTTCATTTTCTTACGGCCGGAGGAGATAGAGCAAGCGAATCTCGCTCAATTACTGGAACCGTGCGCAGACACAGAGTACTTGCGGCGCACATGCCGTTTATGTTGCAGCTTTAAAGAATCCGCCAGAGATCTTGCATTGCATTGCATGCGCCCCCGGCCGGCCCCCTCGGCCCTGACCGGCCTGATGAGCCACTAATCGCCCGCCCCCCGTTATAAAGCTCCCTTCGTCGACCTGGCTGCCTTCTGGGGCCTGCTCGACATTGAGTACCGCATTCACATGCGTATATGTACCCCCCCTGCCTGCCGTGCCACTTTCTTTTGTTAGGATCAAACACGACAAGGACACGGATGCTGGATGCATGCATGCCCATCGATATTGAACGCACGGGTGTATTCTTATAACCAAGAGCTCTGTTGTTCATTAGTTATTGTACTTAGTAGTGTGATCAGAAGCTAAGACGAGCATGCAATTAGAGATATGTATGCTACTCCTCCTACTTTGTTGGCATCCATCCATCCATCCATCCATCATGTGCTGCTCTCGATCGACCTTGTGTGTCAAAATATCTACACTACTACTCCATCGACTCAAGGATGGTTGACGTCAACGTTCGCAAAACTGAGACAGGGGTATCATCATCGTTGACAGCGCAGCAAAATGCATGCATGTGGTGCAAAAGGGATCTCACACCGGCTTGTTTCTTTCTCAGGTTGTTGTTTCCCACCGCGTTGACAGCTCAAAAGTGGGATACTGCTAATAACTGCAGACGGCCGGCGGGGGGTAGCAGGTGCAGTCATAGTAAACACAGGACACAGAGCATAGGGAGGGAGGGAGAAACTGCTACGAGTAACAAAAAGAACTCAATGTGAAGATATCCCGGGAAAAATGAAAAGACTCGCGAAAGAATTCTATTCTACTAGTAGCTGACTATAATCCCCTCTTGGTCTTCTTGGATTCTAAGAACAGAACGGAGCAGAACAGAGCGGCGCATGACAGGAAACCGCCAACATCCTACAACCAGCAGCAACAGCGACAGCAGCTCTTACTTGGGAATATGCTCGTTCGTCACCACCTCTGGATCGTCTCACTTCCATCTCTGCACACCTGCGGAGAAAAGGGTCAAAAATCGAGTTGTGTGAGATTGACGGTTTGACGGGCATCTCCGTCAGACCAAGAAAAAGGGTCGGGGAGAATGCTCACTTGTCTCGTGGGCATCGGTTTGACAGCAGCAGGGGGGTACTGCACTTGCAGGTAGCCGCCCAGATGAGAAGAGGCATTCAGTGGAGACTGCGCAAGAGTCGCGGGGCAAAAAAAACGGAGTGGAAATTAGGCACCGTAAACACAGGTTAATAAGGAGTCAAATGCCGCTTGACGATGACACGCACCTCGAACTCGTACCCCGTCGTGGCCAGGAAGGCGCAGGAGAAGTCGGCGGCACTGCCCATCTCCATCATCGAACCGGCCGCGCCGCCGTAGCCACTGCCCTCCGGGGAGCTCATCACCTGCCGGTGGCAAATGCATGCACGTCAGAAGAATGGAAAAGGAGACTGGGCAGTCTAGGCACGAAGAATGTCTGACCGATGGGACTGCGCAACCCGTGCGTACCTTGGTGTGCTTGAAGAAGGCCGGCGAGCTGGCCGTGTCTTCCAGCAGAGTCGACGCGACGGCGGCGGCGGCGGACATCTTGCTCTGCCGCCGCGTACCTGCAGGCTCCACGACCATCCTGCTTACTCTCCTCGCGGCACGCGCATTGGCGAGCGCCGCGGCGCCTTCGTCGGAGCCGGCCGAGTGCTGCTGGCGCGGTCCGGACGAGGCGTCGGAGACCATGGACAGGTCGTCCTCCTCCTCGGAGTAGTCGCAGCCGTAGCCGTAGCACGGCTGCTGCGGCAAGCCGTGGAGGCGCGCCGTGTCGTAGGTGTAGGAGTAGGAGGAGCGGTCGTCGTCCAGGTAGGTGGTCCAGCCGGACTGGCAGCCGCTGCTGCACTCCGAACCCGGCACCGCCGCCGCCGCCATCCTCGCGTCCTCCTCCATTCCCACCATCATCGAGCTACCCGTCCTCACCTCGGACGAATGCCGCACGCACGCATACACTGGTAGTACTACGAGCCACTACACTAATCTAACACTAGGCCGATGACTGATGGGGTGGCACACAGCTCCAGAGCGAGCGAGGACGGAGGAGGCGTTGCGGTAGTAGTCATGTAGTGGACTTAATAAGACGGATCGATCGGCTAGCTCGCGGCAGTACAAGGGAGTTAGTGCGTCACTAAGTAGGGAGGAGGAGGCCGGCCCCGCCCGGCTGTGACGGGAGTGGACATTGATCTCTCGCCTCGGTGACTGACAGGTGGGGGACGTGGACGTATTGGCGAGGGAGGAGATGGAGATCACGTGCAGTACAGCGAGGCAACGGGGCTGGACGGGACGGACCGTCGTTGCCCGGGTACCGTGGTACTGTTACGTGGTCCGACCCGCGCGACTCATCCCGTGACGGGGAGCAAAGAAAAAAAAGCTTCCCCGTCATCGCGGACGACGCACCTTGACCAGGTCGGTGTCTACACCGCACATCCCCGCACGCGCATGGACCTGGCCCAGTTCGGTATACAGGTAAACTCTTTTTTTTCTTTTTTTTTTCTTTTCTGTTATTTATTTTTATATTTTTATTTATTTTCTGCTAGTTTTTTATTTTTGCTTTTCTTCTCAGTAATAACTTTTCTATTCAGATTCAAAAATGTTTTAGTCTAAAAATGTTTATATCCGAAAAATGTTTAAATTTTAAAACTGTTCAGATTCAAGAAATGTTTAAATTTTAATACTCCCTCCGACCCATATTACTTGATTTGGACTTGTCAAAATTTGGATAGACCTATATACTAAATAGTGTCTAGATTCAACTAAATCTAGACAAATTTGAATTAACTAATATGGGTCGGAAAGAGTAATTATAAGAAATTGAAAAATATCATATTCAAAAAATATAAAATCCAATTTCAATATATATACGAAAACATTCAAATTTGATAATACTTAGATTTAGATTTAAAATGTTCGTTTCTTGGGGTTCATATTTTTGAAATTCCAGACTCGAAAACCAAAAAAGAAACACAAAGAAACAACATAAATAAGAAATGGAAAAAAAAGAAAAAAAGAAAAGAAAGGAAAAAAGAAAAGGCTAGTGCGGGCCGGCCCAACACACCCGTTGGGTTCCCGGCCACACTAGCCGATGTATAGGAACGCCCCCTTGGCTACCTCAACACGCGCGGTTGTTATTTGCTAGGCCAGGTGCAAACCTCGGCATTTCTCGGGCTGGCCCAGCTACGGGATTATGCTTCAGGCAGGGCCGGGCCCGGCTTAGCCTTCGAGGCGGGACGAAAAAAGTCCGATGAGAAAAACCTAGGCCTGGCCAACCGGGTCAGGTCGCCTCGTTAATTTAGCATTTCTTAAAGCTGAAGCCTTGCATGTTTAATCATGTTATCCTAAATATGTGGCCCATCAACACCGATGCCGGTCCATGGGCTAAATTAGGCCTATCCCATGGTCCATTTTTGGGCTGGCCCAGGCTGCCCATGTTCATGTTTGGTCGGGGGACGAGACATGCTCCACGGTGCAAGGATTGTGTTGCCCGGTCTCGTTCCGTCTTATGCGTAGGAAATTTGTTCATAGGAGGTGTTTCCCATGTCCCGCTTTTTTTCTAGAAATGGGTTATAACCTCGACCTCTGCATCATTAATGAATACGGTCTTTTCATTTCATGTTCTTTTTTGTAAGAGATTTTTTGCATCTTATTGGTAATGATATCACATGTGCAGTCTTAAAATCTATAAATTATAAGGTTATTCGTGAAGGATGGAATGATACTGTGGTAGTATTGATATCGAAGGTTGATTCCCGAAGAGGTATCACAATTCAGGGACATATCTTTATGTAATGTTGTTTATAAGATTATATAAAAAATGATTGCAGCAAGGTTGAAGTTAATTCTTCCAAATATTATATCACCAACACATAGCACTTTTTTCCTTGGAAGACTTATCACTGATAACGTTTTGGTTATGTATGAATGTGTTCATAAAATCGAAAACAAGAGAAAAGAAAAAGATGGGCTTTGTGCGATAAAGCTTGACATGAAAAATTGTTGGAATTATGCCCTAGAGGCAATAATAAAGATGTTATTATTATAATTCATGTTCATGATAAAGTTTATATTCCATGCTAGAATTGTATTAAGCGGAAACTTTAATACTTGTGTGGTTTGTGAACAACACCGTGTCCCTAGTACGCCTCTATGGACTAGCTCATTGATCAATGATGGTTAAGTTTTCCTAACCATAGACATGAGTTGTCAATTGATAATGAGATCATATCATTGGAGAATGATATGATGGACAAACCCAAACTAAGCGAAGCAATTAGATCGTCTTTGCGAAGCTTTTCCTATGTCAAATATTGTATTCCTTAGACCATGAGATAATACAACTCCCTGGTATCGGAAGAAAGCTTTGAGGTCATCAAACGTCATCCTATGAGAGGGTGATCATAAAGGTGTCTCTCAGGTGATCGGAAAGTATCTGTTGGGTTGTATGTATCGAGATGGAATTTGTCCCTCCCAAGTCGGAGAGATATATACTTCGGGCCCACTCGGTAATCGATATTAACACCGCTTGCAAGCATGTGGTTAAGGAGTTAATCACAAAGTGATATCGGATTACGGAACGAGTAAAGTACTTGCTGTGAACGAGATTGAACTAGGTATGACGGTACCGACGATCGAATCTCGGGCAAGTAAAATATCGCGAGACGAAGGGAATATATATATGGGATTGATTGAATCCTGGCATCGTGGTTCATCCGATATGATCATCGATGAATGTGTGGGAGTCAATATGGGTGCCCAGACCCCGCTGTTGATTATTGATAGAAGATCATGTCTGCATATTCTCGAACCCGCAGGGTCACACACTTAACGTATCTCGACGCTAGGATAGATTGGATAATTGGTTTATGAATTTTTGTTCGGAGTCTCGGATGGGATCCGGGATATCACGAGAGGTTCCGGAATGGTCCGGAGAATAAGATTCATATAAGGCAGTGCAGTTTTTGGAGTTCGGAATTGTTCCGGGTTAATCGGTATTGTACCGGAAGCTTCTAAAACCTTCCGGAAGGGGACCAACGTGGCCCCACCTTCCGGGAGGGGGCATGGGCCTATGAGGGAGTGTCCTGGCCGCATTGGGCCAGGGGCACAAGGCCCCATAGGGCCCAGCCAATCCTAGAGAGTTTAAATCGTTTAAACTAGAGATAGGGTTTCTAGAAGAGGGGAGAGTCCATGCCCCCCACTCCTTATCCTTTGGGCTTGGGGGAGGGGCTAGGGCTGCGCCCCCCTCTATATAAAGAGGGGTGGGGGCGCACCAAACCCCTACACCTCTCCTCCAAACCCTAGCCGCCTTGCTAGCTTTCCTCTCTCCCTCCCGACTGTTTGTAGGCGAAGCCCTGCTGCAGAAATTCTCCACCATATACACCACGCCGTCGTGTTGTAGATCCAATCCATCTCTCCACCATACTTGCTGGTCCGAGGAAGGAGGAGACGTCGAGGTGCTGCACGTGTGCATCTCGCGGAGGCACCGCCACTTGTGGTGCTAGATCGGATCGGATCGCGAGGAGGAGAAGCGAGTACGACTACCTCACCCACGTTCCGACGAACGTTCCGCTGTGCGAATCTTCAAGGGTATGAAGATGTAATCCAATCTCTCTCGTTGTTTGCATCTCCTAGATTAGATCTTGGCTTTCCCTTTGTTTGCTCCGTAGAAAATTTTGATTTACTATGCCGCGAAACCCCTCAAAAATGCATATGATAGAGTTGAATGGAACTTCCTAAGGGAGATTATGATGAGAATGGGGTTTCATATTCATTTTTTTGAGTTATTTATGTCGTGTGTAACCTCGATGTCTTATTCTGTCATGTTCAATTCTGAATTGACCATAGAGTTTAAACCCACTAGAGGTATTCGTCACGGAGATCCTCTCTCCCCTTATTTGTTCCTTTTATGTGCGGAAGGTCTCTCAAGTTTCTTGTTTCGCACGGAGGAGATTGGTGGCATTGAAGGGGTCATATTGTGCTGGAATGCACCATCGGTATCATACATACTTTTTGCTAATGATTCTTTGATCCTCTTGAAAGCATATTTGAATAATGCAATCTTGTTGAAGCAATTGATACCTATTGTGCAAATTCGGGACAACTGTTGAGTGTGGAAAAGTCTCGTATCTTCTTTAGCCCAAATACTAATGTGAAGGTGAAAGCGGACATCTGTAATACTCTGGATATCGATACTGAGGCAATCTCAGATTAATATTTGGGACTCCCGGCTTTGGTGAGAGCGGATCAGAATGATTGTTTTATGCATTTTGTCAGAGAGTGATCCAAAGAATTAAAGGGTGGATGAAAAAACACTTATCTATTGGAGGAAAGGGTATTTTGATAAAGGCTATTGATGACTGCAAGTGCACAGATCAATTGTAGCTTGTTTTAAAATAGGAGTATCGATCCCGCAAAGAGCTACTGGTGGAGGTCTTTACGTCTCTTGTTACTATTCACTAGAGAGTACTTGTAGGTTATCTCTGATTCCAAGTAATGATGTATAACGAGTGCGTTTGAATAAGTGTTAAAGTAAACAAGAACAAAGTAAATAACAAATGTAAAATAAAGCAATAGAGTGTCTATGAAGTGTTGTGTGATATGATTGAGGAGTTCTCAATGAGTGTAGGATTCATCTCTAGCATAGGAGAATTATGAATGATTAGGATAAGCTATTTTTTATGTTATGATATGTGTGGAGAGATCTCCATAATAAGATGTTCACTACAAGACTCGTATACAGTCACTTTTTTGAGCCAGGAATGAGGTCATCTCTAAATAACCACCGCGATGTTTGAGAGCAGTTACCTATACAGACCACCACAATTAAGGGTCTATCCGTGGATACCGTAATTAGCTTAGTAAATCTCTCTTTATTCCTCCTTCGATCGTGTAGGTTATAAGCCAGTGCTTCTAGTCACAACTCACAAATAGCTCTAGGCACACTTCCAAACTCATCCAAAGGATTTTATCCTTTTCTTTAGACCCAAAGGCAAATGATATATGGCCAACTGCACATACCATCTAAAGAGAGAGATCAAACACACATCATCAATCAATAGATATTGAACATAAGTAATAGATCATCTTTATTTTAATGCATAATAATACTAGGGTTTCACCATCTCTCCCCAAGAACAAGAAAAGTACTCCTAGATGAAGTGTATCAACATCATAGCAATTGTATGAATGAAATATGAAGGTACAATTGAGGTGCTACTCTCGTTCTTATAAAAAAGAGGTTGCTCCTCTCTAGAGAGACACAACACCACATGCGTCTTCCATTCAGTTCCAAAGCACTGTGTCGCTGTGTCTTACACATCCCGCCCTGCGGTGTGCACCGCCGGCTGGGACAGTAGGCCTCCGAAACCGTGCATCTTCGGATCCTGTACGTGAGAAGGGCGATAAAGTTTTGGGCGATAACTGCAACGCGAGTACTGACTTCTTCTCCAATGCGAAAAGAGATGACATCTTTCCAACAATGACTACTTCCCGGACATCTGGAGCCTCTTCGACGACATGGCCGATGACATCGCCAACGCCAACGTCAACGTCAACGCAAGTGGTTCCTCTTCTACACCTTATACGATATTCTTTCATCTTCTTCATATCATGTTTCATCTACTGTAAATTATGTCTCATATTCTACATTTAGACTTGCTATCTACACACTCTTTGTTAGCATTGCTAGTTCTATCTACATATTACTAGTCATGTTTTATCTACTGTTATTTTTATAGATTATAAATCATATGGTTAATGCTCATGTTTATAACACTACCCATGCATGAGAAAGTCTATACTCATTCACCAATTCCAAATGCACCTTGGCAAGATATAAGCATAGACTTTATGTTGAGACTACCTAGACACGAGCGGTGAGGTCGAAATACCGCATGAGGCCGTCGTGGTTCCTAGATCCAGACAGACACACTTCGAGGTAAACTAGATTCCGAGTGCCATCGATGAGGAGTGCCAGTTAGCTAGCAATGCTATATTGGCAGCTTGCAATAACAACACAGGCAGACGGAAAAGCTAGCAAATGTGCTAGCTGTGGGGGATGAACCCCGTGCTGGCCTTTAACTTCGGTGGACGATCGACATGAATAGCAGCTCGCTAGCTAGCTGTAAGCAGACGTCGCAATTAGAGAAAAAGCGCAGCAGCCAGCCAAGCTTGGTCGAGCAAGCAGGGTGAGTGGCCTGGCCTGGCCTCGTCTGGGTGTAGAGGAAAATGCAAGACGACAAGTCGACGGAGGCCCGCGGAACAGGAAACAGAATCAGTGGACCATCTCGATAGGGGCCAACCTGCCGCAGGTGTTTATGGTCTGCTCCACTGTCTAGCGCTTCGGTTCGGCGACAAGCTGTAGCAAACTCGATCTAATAGTGCTCTCGATCGTATGGGATATATAGGACGCCCTAAAATGAAAATGGAAATGCATGCTTAGGTTAGGTGACCGAGGTCAATCTGTTTGAAATGATGAAGGGAGCAGTGGAGTGAAACTATCACGGTCGTCAGTCACAGCAGCACAGGAATCGCCTAATAAATGGTGGCTGTAGCTGTAGCTGTAGCAAGCACGGATGGTTTCTCTTGTGGTCTGCGGCGGCCCTGCTGGACTGGAGAGTGAGTTAAAAGGGTGCCTCTCCATGGATCGATGGATCGATCTGCTACCGGACATGAGACAGCTGGGAGGCGCAAAGCCCCTGGATCGGAACAGTGGCGCCGATCAAGGCAGCAGGGGCCACGAACTGCGTTTTTGCAACAGACCACGGCCGGCCGGGACGATATAGTACGCTCGCTGCATGTGTGCGCGTCGCTGGAGGAACTGGGCTGGAGAACAGTATGAGACCGGGCACATGCATGATGCGTCCAGCACCAGCAGGATTTGATCATAGCGGCCGCAGGAGCTAGCAGCTGGACCATGACACGTGGGTTCAAGTGATTAGTAATACACTGTATTGCATGTGCACGTACGTACGCGCGCCCGGGCGTCGCCAGTAGAGCTAGCACCGTGGATGCATGGATCACCGGCCGGCACGGCTGCACGCCGCAGAGCGTCGATCGTAATGTGCTCTGTCGTCTTTTGGTCCCGCTCTTGATTGCCTTGCATTCATGTGTGCGTATAGCTGGAGCTTGGCTTCTGTTTTCATCTGAACCACATTATAGAACCTCAGTTCAAAGTTTTTTCATGAGCACTGCATCATGCACTGCCTTTTTGACTCTCGCACTCGTACACATGACCCCGAACCCTATAGCCCCATCAGACCTCGCTCTCCTCCTTCGACCTCCCTGCAACGGAGCCTGTCGCTCTCCAAATGAAGCAAGTGGCCTGTGTTAACCATGTAATAGTAGATAAGTACCTATATTGGGCTACTCTATCCCAATACCCAATCTTCTTGTAACGCCATACGGGGGCTTTCCCCCACCATATAACACCACCCGGTACCCTCAACGGGGTCGTCTCTGCCATATCAGCATGGTATCAGATACAAATAATAAGGACGAGATGTCCTCAGCCCAATTCATTGCAAAGGTGAAGGGTTTAATTTTGCATCTGAGCTTGCGGCGGCAGGCAAGAAAATTGATGATGGTGAACTGAAAGACTACATCCTCAATGGACTTGATGGCAACTATGATCCTCTCGTTTCTTCAATCAATGTTGTTCCTTCTACCACCCATACTTACATGTGTTTGTAACTTACTTCCTTTGATTATCGCCATCGGATATTGACCGAGACAGGCCCGAACTTCTCCTCTGGGAGCACCCCACACCTTTCCAGGACGTGACATGTCATATCCGCAAAAATATGCGCACCCCGCGAGCGACTATTGATGATGCTATTTTGAACACGATGACGAGGACGATGATGATAGTCATATCATTGAGAAGGGCACATATGGGCTATTTTTTTTTAAATAATACATTTTTTATTGATTTTCACAAATAATACGCAAATTTGGCAAATTTTAGTTCTGTCGGTCCGGGACGACAGAGCGCATTCGTCGGTTGAGCAGACGACCAACATGTCGTCTTTTGTTGAAAAGACGACCAACATGTCGGGTGCCAGGGGTCAGCCGTGTCGGCGGTTCAACGGACGACGGCGTTGTCTTCTTTTCTTCAAAAGACGACCGAGATGTCGGGTGCCAGGGGGTCAGCCGCGTCGGCTGTTGAACGGACGACGCGCGTTTCGTCCGTTGAACGGACGACGCGCCCCAGCTATATTAGCTCGCCCGCCCGTGCCCCGTCGTCTGCTTGCTCGTTCCAGCTCGCGCGTCTGCTAGCTCCTTCCCAGCTCCTCTCTGGTTCTTCTTCCTCTTTCGCTTGCTCTCATTTTCTCGGCCGTTGCACCGATTTGTAGCCTAGATTTCTATCCAAACTCGCTGCTCTAACACATTAGCAAGCTAGTAGAGTCCCGATCTACTAATGGGATAGCCTGGTGTAGTGATTTGAGGCGTTTTGGTGGAGGGATATGGTGGTGTTCTTGTTGAGCAATGGCCATGGTGGAGGCTGGTGCTGGGATTTGAGGAAGGTGCATGGTGGAGGTGGTGATCCGTTGACCTGAGGCAGCTGCACGGCAGGACTTCGCACGCTTCAAGGGTAAACCCTAATTTCTTGCGGAGGTGCTGATCCGTATTATGTGTCAATGTACCTATTTTTGACTATTTTTGGTATTTTTAGGTCGAAAATCATGTCAAATAATGTAGTGTTTAGGTTCTTGTATGGTCCTGGTTCCGTCAGAATAAACCAGCACGGAGTTGATTTGAGCGAGTTTAGATTTATTGATGAAGTGCTTCAGAATCCTGAAAAAATGCCCGTTACTCAGTTAAAGAATTGGTTATGTGTTCGTTTAGGGCTCCCTCCTACCCATACTGTCGGTGTGCATGCTTTATGGACTAAGTCAAGGCAAACCCCTAATTTTTATTTAAGGCCAATAGAAGCGCAACCGAAATGGGTCAAATTTGTGCAAGCTTGCCAGAAAAGAGAAGTTAACCCTAGTCTCTTAGTGTTACCTGTGGCGAAAGAGGCTGGGTATGATCATGACCATAGTAGTCAGACCGGTCATGCTGGAGGTAGTTATGATCATGGCCAGAGTAGTCAGACCGGTCATGCTGGAGGTAGTTATGATCATGGCCAGAGTAGTCAGGGCCAAGAGGGTGGCGGCGGATATGAATCAGGTCACAGTAGCTATGCACACACCGGGGGTGATGGTTATGTATCAGAGGACGGTGGTGAAGGATTAGGGGAAGACATATTCAGTGGCGAAGCTGATGAGGACGAGATATATGATGGTTTGTTTCAACATCAAATGGAAGCCGAAGACTCAGAAGGCAACAGTGATACGGCTGATGATTCTGGCGAGTCTGATCAAGAAGAGATCGGCCAACCTATTCCGGCATCATGGAATAATGACAACACGGCAGCAATGACTGTGAACGATGGGCATGATTCGGCGTGGCATTATCACGCGAACAACATCTCTCTGGGTGCATTATATCCTAGCAAGAGACATCTGCAGGAAGCAATTGTTGAGTGGTCAATGTCCATGCAACGGGTCATGAAAACGAAGGTGTCATCACAACAATATTTGACATTGGTTTGCGAGGAAGCTGGATGTCCTGCAAGGGTGCATGCCCATGTCCCTAGGTATGACACAAACTGGAAGGTCACCGATGTTGTGATGCACACATGCACACTTGAAAGTGTCCTTCAGGACCATCGTAACCTCACGTCAACCCTCCTGGCTAGACTGTTGTACACAGATTACACGCAGCCTGGAGGCATACATTATGTGGATGCTCGTGAAGGTGATGTTCACTGAGAACCACGTGTCGACCATTAGTGCGCGATACATCCATTTTGCTAGAGGGGTCGCGGGCGACGTGCCAGGAAGAATGCACCCAGTGGAGTTGGGGTTCAGCTGTCTTAGCAGCTACGTACCGAGGTATGTGCAATGCTTGCCAGTTAACCAAGGACAGTTCTGCCTTGCTAGGATGCCCATTGTTGTTGCAATTGTGGTCATGGGAGAGGTTCCCTATCGCCCGTCCAGAAGTAAGTGTCAACCAAATAGTCGGCAACCAGGAACATCAAACAATTGTCTACCACTCTGACCTGTTGTTCGACGAAGAGCAAATTGGCTTGCCTACATTTGGCACTCACTGGACCCGTCGCAAGGTCA
The DNA here is from genome assembly GCA_910589765.1 of Avena atlantica. Classification (NCBI taxonomy): domain Eukaryota; kingdom Viridiplantae; phylum Streptophyta; class Magnoliopsida; order Poales; family Poaceae; genus Avena; species Avena atlantica. The sequence continues at coordinate 45,383,557 of OU342737.1, forward strand.
GTGTAATGTCTTAATAAATTGCACTTCTGGTACTACAGTATGAAAGTTACTAACCACTATTTTGTCATGCAGTGTCGTTTCGCAGGAGAGCAAGTCGTTAGATGCTATCCATCGTTCAGCGAGCAGTTCAACACACTGAAAGAGGATGTCGTGATTTGGGAGCCGTACACCCTGCAGACACGACACGCACGATATCCCGGCGGGTTATCTATTATGTGCACTAGAGATCGAGAGTATTGGCTGACTACATCGTAGATCATCTTTGATTGCCAAGTTGAGGAGATGTCTCAACAGAGGGTCATGCGGCAGTTCGGTCTTTGCCAGATGGTAGATCCCCTGCGTCCGGATGTTTCCCTTCCAGATGTCGTGCACGCGTAAGTAAATATATGTACATAAGGAATGCGTCTTATACTTTATCGTTGTTCTTTAATGATGGTCTAACAAATTCTAATGACAGGTACTCTTGGAAAAGTAGCAAGACCGCCACTCAATGGCTCCAACGGGTGGGGATTTACGTCAACGAGTGGCATAATGCACCAACACAAGTGTGGCACGCTGGCCCGTTTGATATGTAGCTATTCCACGGATACTTACAGAGGTACATGTCGATGAAACGACTACGTCCCATTCCACACGCACATGACGATGAGATATACCCTAGCCAGTCAACACTTGAGTCCAGACAGTCAGCGGTAAGTACTTTATTTAGATCATAATCAACATGAGTGCCTATGTAGTGCATACCTAACTATGAGACAAATGCAGGCCGATATGACGTGGGAGCTACAGACTGAGGTGGCTCAGTACGGACGATCGCTTTCGACCGTTCCTCTTGTGCCCCGTCAGCAGGCTCAATCCTTTGCCCGGCGGGTCGAGGAGAAGCTGCGGCGTATCTACGCGGCCATCACGTGCACCAGCGTCTCAGACGTCGTTCAACACCAAGAAGCACAACGCCCACCGCGTCACTCGGTGGAGGAGCGCGCCCCACGTCGATCCACGCAGCAGCGCCCACCGCGTCACTCGGTGGACGAGCGCGCCCCACGTCGATCCATGGAGCAGCCACCTTCTCCAGACCATGCTGGAGGCTCAGGATGGCACGAGGAGCATATTTTTCCACCACTCCGCCACGAGCCTCGTCCACGACTCTCACAGCAGGCGCCGCCGAGAGCACCACCTCCAGACCAGGCTGGAGGCTCAGGGTGGCAGCAATCACAGTTTACTTCTGACCCGTGGCAGCAAACGCAGTTTACTATCGACCAGTTGCAGCAGAACCAGATTACTTTCGAACAATGGCAGCATCAGCAGCTGATACCCTACATGGACTTCGCTTATCGACCACAATCTCATCCTCATGGTAAGCGTGTCCCTTCCTACTATTGTTAGGTGCAGTATGCCATTGTTCAGTACTTAATTTCTTGTACACTAGCAGGAGACTCCGTTACATGGGACAGTACTGACGACCGTCATCAGCAGACACATCACGAGCAGGTAGACTGGTTTAGCCAGTATCAGCCAGGTACTCCACCACCTATCCCCACACAGGATACACAGGATCAAGGTGAAGGGTCAACTGCACCTCGCCGTGATGTGATGTCACCCCACAGATATGGATGGAGTACACCGAGGCCTCCGCCACCTCGTCGTCGACATCAGTGATATCTACTTATGTATCAGTCATTTACCTATCTATGTATGAGACATCATTCTATTATTTCATGATTTTATTCGACAAACTACTCAACATAACTTGCAACATAGTTCAACATAACTTGCGGTACATAAATAAGAGTCCTATCTATCCCTAGCATGATGCCTTTCTCTTTCCCTTCGATGATACCTCGCCCTTTCCCTTGGACGATCCCTCGCACTTGCTCTTCTTGGCCTGCGCTTTCTTCTTCTCCTGCCTCTTGTCCCACTCAGCTCTCGCCTTGCTTCCAACAGGTGGCGGCATGAAGATATCATCCTCATCTTCGCTCTCTTCTATCCAGGCCCTACGTGCCACAACCTGCTCCGTCATGTCAGCTTGACTCTTCTTGGCCTGCTCTTTCTTCTTCTCCTGTCTCTTGTCCCACTTAGCTCTTGCCTTGCTTCCAACGGGTGGCGGCATGAAGATATCATCCTCATCTTCGCTATCTTCTATCCAGGACCAAGGTGCATTAGCCCGCTCCATCATGCGATCTTTACTCTTGAAGGTGAGCTTGTCCCACCTTGCCTTGATCCTGAGAAGCTCTGCTCGTACCTGATTTGGGGTCTTAAGTTTCCACCCTCTTCGATGAAGTGACTTACCAAGTATAACGAGAGCATCATGGTTCGATACCAACGTATCCCAGTCGGCTGGTTTATCGCCTATCTCAACAGTTCTGGCTATGAAGAAAAGCCCAATGGACATATCTACAGGCCAGGGAGACGCGTCGGTCATAGTGGAGAGGAGTGGAGGAAAATGCGAGAGCAAGAGGAGAGGAGGGAAATGAGAGAGTAAGAGGAGGAAGAGATGAACTGGGTTAAAGGATACATCCCGTTGCCCGAATTTATAGAGGCACCGAACCGAATAGGCGGGAAAAAAGGGCGGGAAGTCGTGGCGGGAAAAAAAGGGCGGAAAGTAGTGGCGGGAACAAAGGGCGGGGAGTACTGGCGGGAAAAATTGGCGGGGAGTACCGGCAGGAAAAATCGGCGGGAAGGATTGCCGAGGAAAACAGGGGCGGACGATTATTTAGCGGCAGTATTGTCGATTATTTAGCGGCGGAAGCACTGGAGAGTCGTCTCCTCAACGGACTACAGCACATGTTGTCTCCTCAACCGACGATCAACCTGTTCGTCTGGCGAACAGCCGAAGCACATGGGCGTCGTCTCCTCAACGGACGACACCACCTGTCGTCTGCTCAACCGACGAATGCGCTCTGTCGTCCGTTGAACGGACGAAGGACCGACAGAACTGAAATTTGCCAAATTTGCGTATTATTTGTGAAAACCGATAAAAAATGTATTATTTAAAAAAAATTAGCCACATATGGCGTTGAGACCAACTGGTACATGGATTCACATGCTACCCAACATCTCATTGGAGATCTTTAGGAGCTGCATACCAGAGATGCTTATCAAGGTCACGATAATATCCACAACGCCAGTGGACAAGGTATAGAAATTACGCATGTCGGTCGTTCAATTTTGTGCACACACACAATAGTTCCCTTCATCTTCATAATATCCTTCATGTCCCTAGTGTATCAAAAAATAGTCTCTAATCTGCTCATAAAAAATTTCTAGTCAACAATGCCTTTGTTGAGTTTGACACATTTTTCTTTTTGACCAAGGATCAAGACAAGGAGGAAATTCTATTTAGACGTCCCTATCATGAGATGGTCTTTATCATCTAGTACATGTCTCCATGGGTCTCTCAAGCATGCCTTCATCACCATCAAGCTCTCCTCGTCTATATGGCATCGTCGTATGGGAAATCCATCATTTTTTTATCATTCAAAAAGTTCTTAAAAAAAATAAGCTTTTGTATACTCCTGAAATAAATGCTTACATATGTAATTCATGTCAGCAAGCCAAGAGTCACCAACTAACATAACATGTATCCACTAGTGTGTCTATTGTCCACTTGAACAAATATTCTCTCATGTATGGAGTCCTGCTACAACCTCTATTGGAAAACACCAATATTATGTAAGCTTTATTAATGATGATAGTAAATTTACTTGCTTAAGCAAAGATCTAAAGTTTATCAAGTCTTTCTTAATTTTAAGCAACTTGCTGAACACAAATTTGAGAGGAAAATTATTACTATGCAAATAGACTGGGTGGCAAATCAAAAAAAAAACTCAATTCTTTCTTTCAAAAAATTGGCATCACACATCATATCCCATTGGCCTCACGCTCACTAACAAAATGGTTCGCTTGAGTGCAAACATTGTCTTATACTTGAAGTTGTACTTGATTTACTTGTTAATGCCTTCATGCCACTAATATTATGATAAATGCTCCTTACAACTACCTTTCTCATAAATTTGTTCCCTATGAAGGTTCTCAATTTTGAGTCTCCAGCTAAAAAAAACTACTGCATGTCAATCCCAATTATGAAGCTCTTCATGTTTTTGGTTGCGTTTGTTAGCCCAATCTCCATTCCTATAATCAACGTAAAACTTGCATTCCTTTTCTTGGATATGGTCCCCTTCACAAAGGTGATCGTTTCAACCACATCAATGGCCTGCTAAGCAATTGGAAAATTTTGAACTTGGAATTTAGAACCTCGCTTGCTTGCCCCACAAGCAGTGATGTTTTCTTTTTCTCTCGCACTCCATTCTGAACTTAGGGCATCTCCATCGGGGAGACCCAAACAAGCGACCCTAACGGTCCATTTATTTCCGCTTGGGTCGGGCCATGGTTATTTTTGGGTCGTGGTCCGGCCTGTCCGGCCAGCTGTGCCACCCAAATTTTCCTATTTTATTTGACCAGCCCAAGAGAGAGGTGAGACAAGAACACCCATTTCGTGACTGCCAACTCGGTCAGTCCACTACAATAATCGAACGGGCCAGCGTCCGCGTCTATCTGGCCAGATCCATCCATGACCCAAATTTGATGCCCGAATTGATCTGTCCGAATGGATCGTCGCTGCATTGGCCCAGATATCCGCGTGGCCGATTAGGATGCGGTCGGACTGTTTGCATCTCCACCGGTTTAAGTCGACCGGTTCGGACGGCCCGGTGGAGATGACCATATGCCTGTAGGTTTTTTGGGATATCATGCGAAACTTTTAGGTTGTTAAACCCATGATGATGGTATCAGTTACAGATGGACCAATAACATACCTTCTGGCTCTGTGGCATACATGTATCTGGTGCATTGTGGTATATCTGAAACTCTGTATCAGCGACAAACGCTTCAGACTGGAGTTGTCCAGCCAGCTGTAATCCTACGCGCGCCGGCCGGGCTGGCCGCTACTATTCAGGCGTTAAAGGGAGGGCCGAGCAGCGAGCACCTGGCACGCCACCAGCAGAGCAGGACACACACTGCGCGCGCGATCATGATGCGCTGCTAGCTAGCTCCACATCTTTGTCTTGATGCTGGACCCATCCATGCATGCACGCTACTAGTGCTAACTACACCGCCCAGCTCTCTGAGATCAGATCGGATCGGACGGACATTAACTTTGCACGTGCGACGGTGTACGGCCTATAGCTAGCTAGCTATATGCACAGCTCCGAGCTGTTGCCGTTGTATGCACGCATGCATGCGGCGCACGTACCCGGCCAGCAGGGGGGTGCCCCACGCTGGAGATTGCCGATTATTATGCGTGTAAACCGTTGACACGTGCCAGTCCGTTAATTTCGCTTCGCACTCTGCCAGCTCCTTGCGCTGACGTCGATCCGATCGTGGATGTCGCCACTCTCTGAACTGGGAGGAAACGAAGCATCACGACCCACCGAATTTGGATACTCCATGTGTCAACTTAGCATGAGATACATAAGATAAAAATTATATTATTAGAAACTTCAAATATTATATTTTTTAATGATATAATTTTTATATTATATAACTCATGCGGACGACTTAGATTTACGCGTAAGTCTTATAAACTGGGATAGAGGGAGTACTGGCGATTGGTTTCCAACTTTTAAAATAACTGACAACCGGTACCTGAGGCTCACGACACGGAGGCGGCGGCCATCGGTCAGTTCTCTCTTCTGTGCTTGAGGTGTGGCGTAGCCGATGGGAGGTTTTTTATCCGTTTAGATCTTTTTAGTGTCTTTTTTAGAATGTTGAGGCGGTGACTACGTCTTGAAGTCAGAATAAATTCCTTGTTGCTCAATTCTCGCTCTGGTGGTGCACCTAGCGCCGATAGAGGGCGCGTGAAGTAGTGTGTCTGACAAATCTCTTTGGATCCGGTCGTTTTTCGTATTCGTCCACGTGGTTTCAAGTCAGTCTCTTCCGTTCTAAGATTGTCACCTTCGGCCATGGTTGCTGCTCTGATGCGCTGACTCTTTTGGGGCTTAGCACGACAACTTTTCGTTGTCTACTACTACGACAAGCTTTGTCCGGCTTCCGGTGATGGAGGGACGAGCACGACGACACGCCTTCGGTTCGTGCTAGTGTTTGTAGTCGTCGCTAAGTAGTTTAATGATCTTTTTATATTTTTATTAACTTTTGAAACTCTTTGTACAATTGTTGATTGATTATCAATAGATTGGTGGAATTTCGAAATAAAAAAAAGTTACATGGTGTGGACGGGTTATTTGGATACCGGTACGCAGAGGCATATGCAAGTTTTAGGTTGACTTCCTTTATATGTGTACAATAGTGCTATTTGACCTACCCCTCCGTCCTAAAATAGATGTCTTAGATTTATTAAAATTTGAATGAATCTATATATTAAATAATGTTTATAACTAAATTTTAGCAAATCTGAAACATCCATTTTAGAACGAAGGGAGTATATTTTTTATGTAAGTTGAATGGTCAATGTTATCGGGCAAGTCCGGCCGGCTTTATGCATGCCGCATTCGGCAATCCATTCTTCTACATGCATGTGACTGACCCATACATATTATGCAGTGCCGACCAATAGGGTGGCGCTCGCCCCAATGACCCATGGTCGTCCACGACTTATTTGTTATTAGTTTACTACTGTGTAAAATAATTTTGAGCCCAACTGTGTAAAATAATTTTAGAGAATATAAACGCTTGCCTAAAAAAATCTAGATGGTTCAGGCTATACTAACATGACTGTACTCTTCTAAAAAAAATATGCTCTAACATTTTCGAATATTTTTTCTCCATGCCCAAATTTCGCTGGCCTCTCCAAATGTCGAGAATAACACGAGTCCTCATGTGATTTATAAGGTTATGAGTATTTATTAGTGGAGACTAAGGAGACAATAATATAATTATACCATTCTATAAGCAACTCTCCTCATTCCCAATGATTCTACTTGTCCGTATCATACATGTTTCAAAGACTATTCCATCCTTTCATTAATTTAGTGTCTAATATGTTTACCCATCTCCTCATTTTTTGCACAGGCCTATGTACACAAGCAGATAAGTATCATGGTATACAGTTTTGTTGATAAATAGAAACAAGTGGTTTCGAATGTCTTTACCGTGATTTCAGAGATTATGGATCTATTAAATATATGGACTATTCAATTTTCTATTGTATTACATTAATATTTTTTTACGGTATACTAATATTTTTCAGCCTTTTCTGTGTAAACAAGTGGCGAAGATTGACATTCATAGTTGAGACGCCTAACAACGCTAATCATATATAATTTTGAGTGATATTTAAATTTTTAGCATAAATACTAAATATATCTTTAATATGTTTGCTAGAGTAAGAGGGCCATTGCCCCCTTGACCTTAGTGAAGCTCTGACACTTTAAACAAGGAGACCTTAATTTTATATTGTCCTAGGACCCTCAAAATCTTTGGTCCGGCCTTGACCTCCTCCGATGCCTCTACTTCTAGGCAAGGCAGATCTTGGTTGTGATGATAATCATGCAATTCGCCGCAGCAGCGACAAAGGTTGCAGGTTAGTAAACAAGGAGCTCTTAATTTTATGTTGCCCTAGAGCCCCAAAATCTTTGGTCCGGCCATGTGTGTATGTCGCCAAAGATCGCTAAGTATACATGTCAGAAGATCATCAGTATGATCAGATTCCTGGGAAGACCTCATTCACATATGGTGCAGGCTCGTCGGTTTGGGTGAAGAAGTCTTTCGTCTACATTAATTTCTTATAGTACTGGCAGTCGCTAGGCGACGATCCATCGATCGATTAATGTGCATTTGTATCACTGACCAGAAGGCAGTACAATACTAACAGCAAGGGTCAAAGGAGGAGTGGTGGATGCGCTGTTGGCGTCAGGCGGTCCTGAATCGATGGGCTAAATGATGATTCACAGAGTGAACATCAAATGTAATTCAGGCATCAAACGATGGCTGCATGCATGTCCTTTTTTTTATTTTGTGTACGAAGCGGCCGTGCGCGGGGAATGCGAGATACCCATCCAAATTTCGATTTTCACGGGACCTCGCGTCTCTGATTAATTCAATTGAAAACTTTTGCCCTATATACCTAACGTACATACTCCCTCAGTCACAAATAATTGTACTTCTAGGTTTTACTTAAATCAAACTTTATTAAATTTGACCAACATTTTAGATAAATATATTAGCATATATTACATAAATTTATCATATTATGAAACTAAATTTAAAAACAAATCTAGTGATACCAATTTAATGTCATAAATATTACTAAGTTTTTTTATAATGTTAGTCAAAGTTTACTAAGTTTGATTTAGGAGAAAGCTAGAAATATACTTATTTGCGAATCGAAGGGAGCACGGATATATATAAACAGTGAGATATGGGTATCTTTCACACGGCACGTACATATACACGTACGAAAGACGGCTTTTTACTAAGTGTCGCTTCACTAGACCGGCTTTGGGGACTCATACAAGAATGGATGCGCATCCATTCGGTTCAACCAGTCCAACAAGAAGGCCTCGCAATTAAAAGTTGGTGGTAAATGATAGATGAGTGTTCAAACACAGATCGCAAAGCTATTATTTTTCTCACCTCGCAAACTTCTTAGGAGCTATGGAAAGAAAGAAATATCCACGTCTTTCGCAACAAGCACGTTCCTCTGCTTTTAGATATAATTAAGAAAAAAGTCTATTTATGGTTGTTAGCGGATATAAAGCGATTTGGTGAAATTATGTCGGAAGAGTAGGCTTATATAATATTTGAACTTATTACTAATCTATATCAAATAATAAAGGAAGGAGCGTTTCTTGTGCTAATTTTTTAAATAATACATTTTTTATTTAATTTCAAAAATAATAAACGAAATGGGGCGTTTGCAAATCTAAAGGACGTTCGTCTATTCAAAAGACGATGACGATGGACGACGTTCGTCCGTTCAAAAGACGACGGACACTTTCGTCCGTTTAAAAGAAGAAGGTGGCATTGATCATGCACACTACGTGCACGTCCAAATACGTTTTAGGTTTCGGACCGTTTATTTTATGCTGATTTTTTCGCGCCGTTATTTTCCGCCATTCTTCCCCGCTGTTTCTTCCGCCATTGCTTGCTGCCATTTTTTCCCGCCATTGCTTGCCGCCATTTCCCGCCGTTCTTTCCCGCCTATTCTTCTCGGTGCTTCTATAAATCTGGGCAACGAAATGTTATCTCTTCACCCAGTTCATCTGTTCCTCCTCTTACTTCAAGAGTGAAGCTGACAGGATGGAGCAGGCTGAGCAGGCGAGGGAAATGAGAAAGTAAGAGGAGGAACAGATGAACTGGGTGAAGATATAACATTTCGTTGCCCAGAAACACCGAGAAGAATAGGCGGGAAATGGCGGCAAACAATGGCGGGAAAAATGGCGGCAAGCAATGGCGGGAAAAATAGCAGGGAAGAATGGCGGGAAAAACGGCGCGAAATAAACGGTCTGAAACCTAAAACGTATTTGGACGTGCACGTAGTGTGCATGATCAATGTCACCTTCTTCTTTTCAACTCACGAACGTGTCCATCGTCTTTTGAACGGACGAACGTCGGCCATCGTCTTTTGAACGGACGAACGTCGTCCATCATCTTTTGAACAGACGTTTTTTAGATTTGCAAATTTCCCATTTCGTGTATTATGTTTGAAATTGAATAAAAAATGTATATATATATATCTATATCTATACCTAATAATAAAGCACGAAGTGTTTCTTTCGGTCCAATACTTTTTTAGACCGGTTTGATCTCCCACCTAACCATATATTATAACTGATGACACCGGTAAATAAATAAAAACTGTCCGTTGTCATTATCGTCCTAGCGACAGCCTATGTGGCCCAACCGGCAAGGCCCAATAAAATCATACAAAACTGTTTCTGTTCTTCACTAAAACGAATCCATACCGTATTAAATCCTGCCCCATGTGTTATGTAGCGTTAGCGTTTGCTATCTGGTACGACTCCTTTAGTCCCACACTGCTTGCTTACAGCTAGATACACCGGTTTATATACGTTACAAGTCGTCTTGATTATCACCAAGGGAACCAACAAGAAGTCTGGCATGAGCATTTAAAATGGCATGAGCATTTAAAACGGAACGAGATTGGATTGTGTGGGTCCAGTTTGCAAGTTTATTGGAATATTAAGAAAGGTAAGGTTTGATTGATTGGGATATGAAAATCTAATGAAAGCGCTCTTGCCGAATATGTAGAATGGAAAATCTAATGAACTCTTGCCGAACATATGTAGAATGGAAAAGAAATATTAAAGATTCAAACATCGGCAAGGTTTGATTGATTGGGATCTGGAAATCCAATGAAAGCGTTTGTGGCCGAGCATGTAGTAAGAAAAGGCTACAACACGCGCCTTTATTTTGGGCACCAGAAAAATGCGAACTAAGATGGTTACATGGGGCAAATATATTAGACATTTTGATCTAAGCGTGATCAGAACCTAAGAAAAGGCTACAACACCTTGATGATGCCTGAGACAACTAAGAGAGATACATAAAAACTTCAAAACTGTTTCCGTGGTTGGATACGTCCGTCAGTCAAACCGTTTCGTTCGAAGTGGACCGTCAACTCCCCTGATGGTAGCCTGGCCCATCGCTCTTCCTTTCCGACCCAGCACACGAGTTCATCGTTTCCTCCCATACTCCTAATTTAACTCCCGATGCGATAGGATTCCTGCTGTGTTCACCGAATAGTTTCACATTGCTCCTTTAAACGGAGATCCACACGGTTATATACTTTGCAGATTGCCTGGAATAAACAAGTCCGCGTGTGGGGGGCGTGAGCGGCTATGCAAAGCCTGCCTGGCCGGTGTTGTGTGGTACAAAGAGAAGAGAGACGCTCTACGTTGTGGTAGAAGCCGAGGGGGAGGTGTGGCTTTGGACGCCAAGAGGAGAAATAGAAAGGGGATCGAGAGTATACTACAGGTGCCATGTGAACTGCTGTGTGCGGACTAAGGGGGTGCGTGCGCTGAATCATCATGTGTTTTTCTTCCCAGGAAAATATAGTTGTGGCTAACACGTGTACAAATTTGATCCCTCATGTGAGGTATAATCCCTCCAATCCAAATTAATTGACTTAAATTTGTCTAAATTTCGATGTATCTAATACTCTTTTGATAATAATGTTTGGATGTATAATTTAACCCGCTCCCCTATGTTGGAAGTACTCCCTCCGTATGAAAAGATGTCACGGATTTTGTCTAAATCCGAATTATATCTAGACACTGTTTAGTATATAGATACATTCGAATTTAGATAATTTTTTTAAATATTTTTTTAGAATAGAGGGAGTATAAAAGAAATGAACAACTAGATAGCTTGGTCTGACGGAAGGGGTGGAGAGGACGAGTCTTATGGAGTTGGTTAGAGACGGCGCTGTCGGGATCAAGGAAGGAATGGCTGGTGCCGATGGGACGACAAAGACTAATTGTTCCGCCGCAACGCGGACATTTTGCTAGTTATTATTTAAAAAAATTACCGTTTCTTGTAGTACCTATATTTTTTAGGACGATTTTATCCCTATGGTTTGGAGTTATTACATCCTATGCCACCGGTTAAATGAAACTGAGCGTTTTGAAATATTCAGCTCTCCGGTGTGGACTCTGTTTCTGAACGTCTCCTAGCCGCGGATTTGACCTTCAATCGAGGTGCCATGGCGTACGTCACGTCGTTTGCTTGTGCAGATTAAACGATATGGACCTAAAAAAGAGTGCTGGGCAGGAGGAGATCTACACGTTGATCCTTAGTAAATCCCACAATTATCGGTAGCTTTGTCATCAAATCCGTAACGCTATGGGGTTAATCTGCAGTTCAGATGCCGGCTTCTTTGCATGTCACGTGGGTCAACTATAAATTCTCTCTGACTCATTTATTTTATTCCACGGTAGTCGGCAGTCTTGGAGCAAGACATCTGAAAATATGGCTGAATTTTTTTAGTTTGTTGTTGAGAGTTACCGTAATAGCAACTGATCTATCAGCAGCGACAACTGATACTGCATGAATCGACTGCTCGCAATTAGCTGTGGGTCTGTGGGTGTAGGTAAAGTATTTATGAGTTCCTTCGTAATTAGCTGTGGGCATATACCCTCATGATAGAAAAAATGATAATCACAAATCTCATTTAGTTATTCTAGCAAGTTCAATAAAAAATAAAATTTGCCTGCTCTTATACGTATACTAATCTACCTTTCAAAACTACACAAGTATAAATCTGGTTAAGAATGAACATTTATCCCGGTGCAAAGCACGGACACGTTTGCTTGTTTCTTGTAAAATCTTCTTCTCAATTAATCGTTTGGGTAAAGCTTTTTTTTTCGTTTAAATAATGTATAAACTCATACGGACAGATCTACAGTGCTATGAAGGGATACATGCATGCATGCGTGTGTGTATACATACTAGCTGGCTAGCTGTAAGCATGTAACGGAATCCTGGGACCATATGCATCATCTACGTTTCCGATTGGGCATGACATGAGTGCCCCCTCGCCTGTCATGTCGATTGACTGTAATGGCTAGCTTCCATGTACTACGAGATTTATTCCGTGACGCGATCGATCGATGGGCGCTGAACTGCACGCCTGCAGCAACGCCTTCTGGTTGCATGTTGCCCGCAGCCTCCAGCGAAACAGCGGGGGTACTGCTTACGTTACGTATGTATATGTATATATGCGGACAGACGGATACGGTCGGATCCCGCAGGTGCGATTAGGGCTGGAACTTGAACTGAGCCGAGCCAACTCGGCTCGACTCGCTAAAGCTTATTCAACTAACGAGTTAGCTCGAATCGGCTCGTTTATAGAACGAGCTCATATTTAAAACTTGGCTCGACTCGATAAACTTGGCTCGACTCGATAAATCTAAATATATTTATTTTATAAAACTAAAATATCTTATATTTTAAAACAGAGAAGTAGATTATTATCAAACATCAATCGCGGCATAATAAGAAACAGAAAGCCCAGGCCTAGCATCGCCCGCGAAGAAAACACCCAGGAACAACCCATCTCATTCGCAGAAAACAGAACAGCCCTGTTGAAGAAGAAAAAGACACGCGAACCAGTGCCCAAACCATCGACCGGCCCGCAGGAGGGCGCTCCTTACTCCTGTACACCGACCACTGTAGTCGGGACTCCCGCGCCGCACACCCTACCGTGTTGGGCCGGCTCGCGCTGGATCTTTTTCTTTTTTGTTTGTTTCTGGATTTTTTTTCTGTTTTTAAATATTATAAATATCTGTTTCAAAAGTAAAACATTTTTCAAACAACCTTCTTTCATAAATTTGAACATTTTTATGAATGAACAAATTCAAATACTAAACACTTCTCATTTCTTTTTCAAAATCGCTTTTTAAATCCACATAGTTTTTAATTGTAAATAATTTTCAGATTTGAAGATTGTTCCAATTTAAACAGTTTTTGTACTCCCTCCGACCCATATTAGTTGACTTGGATTTGTTAAAACACCATACCATTTATTTTCTAAAATTCATTCAAATCTAGACAAACTTGAGTCAACTAATATGGGCCGGAGGGAGTATTTGAACATCTTCCAATATATTTTTTAGAAAATAAAAAAAGGAAGAAAATAAAATCATACAAAGTAAAAGTAAAAAAAGAAAGCATAAAAGAAATAAAAAAAGCAAAAGAGAAAAAAATGTGAAGAGAACGACTGGCTGGGCCAGCACATACGGCACGAGGGTGTGCGCGGTGCGCGGTATGTGCCGACCTAGTTGACATATAGGATTTACCGTTATAGGACCCCTTTGCCTAAAGTACAATATTTTCTGTATAGGTGGCTTGTGAAAATGCCTACTAATAGATAAAAAATTGTACTAATGAATCTTGATATTTTGTTAACAAAAAGGTGATATAGAACCGTTCAATGTAATATACTATAGCAACAGAAAGATGATCTAGAACATGCTTGCGGTACCGATCAATGTTGATTAATGACAACCAAGAAAAGCATATATATAGCAACACAAAGCACTACTACTATCGTTGAAGCCTTAGTGGAGATATATCTTGGTCTTCCCACGGCTCTCGGACGATCTACAGATTCAGAGTTTGAGCACATTCTCACTAAAATCAAGAAGTTAGCAAAGGGATGGGCTCCTAAAACACTTAGCTCCCCAGGTCGGGAGGTTCTGATTAAAGCAATATGCCAGGCTATACCGACATATTCGATGAGCTGTTTCAAATTATCAAAGAAACTTTGCAAGAAAATTATAAGTTGCATTGCAAGATTTTGGTGGGGAGGAGATGAAAAGAAAAGGAAAATTAACTGGAAAAAGTGGGAAGATATTGCTATTCCCAAGGAAAATGGAGGTACGGGCTTTCGAGACTTCCAACTCTTCAACCAAGCTATGCTGGCAAAACAAGGGTGGAGGTTATTAATTAAACCAGACTCATTATGTGCAAAGGTTCTTAAAGGAAAATACTTCCATGGCTCTAACTTTATGGAAGCTAGGAGGAAACGGGGTGCTTCGCATACATGGAACACTATTTTGCATGGAAGAGATGCATTGGCGAAAGGCCTTATCAAGCGTGTTGGAGACGGTACCTCCATACGTGTTTGGGATGATCCATGGATTCCGGCTAGCTACTCACGGAAGCCCCTTGTGAGGAACCCAGATTCAGATATCACAAGGGTTAATGAGCTTATAAATGAGAACTTGATGTGCTGGAATATAGAAAAGGTAACTGAAAACTTTGAACCTATTGATGTTGCCGCTATATGCACAATCCCAATTGGAAGATTCTCAGAAGATGATTGGGCCTGGTTTTATGAGAAAAATGGAAATTTCTCGGTAAGATCAGCTTACCGTCTGCTGGCTGCTGAGAATATACGCAATGATGATGCGTCACCATCAGGAGCTTCATCATCGTTCTGTTGGAAGAAGATGTGGAAACTCCCTGTTCCACCCAAAGTACGAGCTTTCTGGTGGAGAGTGATCAAGAATTTTGTTCCATGTCGCCATAACCTTAAAATTAGACATATGGAAAGGATCAACCACTGCAAAACCTGTGGTGCCGTAGAAGAAACTGTCTTCCATGCACTGTTTGAGTGTAGTTGGGCGCGAGTTTTTTGGCAAGATATGAAACAAGCCACGGGGGTCAAAATCCCTATGCTACATCCGAGGTCTTGGGCAACAAATTTAGTCGATGGGACTCTGATATCGGAGGAGCAAACATGTATCATCTTATGTGGTACCTAGGCAGTTTGGTCTGAGCGAAATGCCATCTGGCATGGAGAGGGCGGCAGAATGGTCAAGCAGTCTGTTAGATGGGCTGTTGAGACTGCAATTGATTTACGTGAAGCAGGGAAAGAGAAGAAGCTGACACAATCTAAAGCTACAACTCGATGGAAACCTACTGATCCTGATTATGTGAAGATTGATACAGATGCAGGATACAATGAGGAGGCAAGCAATGGTGCCACTGGTCTGGTGATTCGTGATCATAATGGTTCGCTTTTGAGGGCACATGCTCTATGGCATGATCATGCCTTTAGCGCTACTGTCCTGGAAGCAGAAGTAGTTCGCGAAGGAGTTCGGTTGGCAGTCGACATGGGGCTTCAGCGTGTGATCGTCGAGTCGTATGCTCAAGAAGTAATTAATTTCTATAACCATTCTGGTTCTACTAGATCAATCATTACTAGTGTTTGCCAGGAAATTAGGGAGCTTAGCGGGTTTTTCACTAGCTTTAAGTTGAATTATGTAAGGAGGACTGCGAATGAGGCAGCCCATGCATGTGTTCGTAGATCTAGCTTAGATCGAAGACGGTGTGTGTGGGTCAACTACATGCCGCTCTTCCTGACGAGTATCCTTGCAAAGGATTGTAATACCGTTGTTTGATTATTGAAGCTCCTGATTCGCAAAAAAAGCACTACTACTATCTACATCGACATGCATCAACGGTTATCAACGGCAAGATGCATGTCAAGCAAGTAAGACATCCATATGAACGGCAATCAAAGGTATGTTCATCAATAGCAATTATACGTGCCAGTACCACGAGGCAACGCCAAAAGGGCACATCGACACACCTGGAGGTGTCCACCGTGAGGCAAGCGTGTACGAAGCACCACTTCCCGTAGGTCGAGTACATGCACGCAAGCACTTGAAATGCAACAGTAACATAAGCCACACGAATGACGGGACACGGCGTCGCTAGTCGGCCGCACGAGGACGACGGATCTAACGATAGACACGAGTCCAAAAGTACTCATGCGCTCGTGTATCCACAGTGGTCAAGCCAACCAAGCCTCCCCACGCATAGCACAGGAGGAATCGCCTGCACGAAGAATCTGTATGGATGACTTGGCAATAAAGGGCATCTTCATCAATGTCAATCATAAAATCCATGTGCAAGGCAAGAAAGCAAGGAATGCAACAGATCTACCGAATTGATCATGAAAGGAAAAAACCCTTACATGCGGCAAATCTATATATGGATTTATGGCGCAGTAAGCCATTGATGCAGGAAAGGAAGCAGTAGATCCACCTATAGCAGTCGTGTCAGCGACATGAGAGGGCTTGGTCGTGAGGATTGGTCCCGACAAGGCGGCGGCCACACCAGGAGCCGCAAATCCGACCGGGATAACATCATGAAGGGGAGGAAAACCCCGCATCACGGGGCTGAAGCCCGACGCGTGAGCAATCTCCGTCCGAGGCACATGATGAATCCCAGCGGTTCATCCATCTCACATTTTGACCCCGGAGCCCAGGTTGCGATGGCCGCCACCCGTAATGCATCCAGGGTCAGCAAGGGGCCGAATCTTGTCTATACGGGGAGGAATTGAAGGGAATATGCCCTGAGAGGCAATAATAAAGTGTTTATTATGTGTATTCTAAGTATATGATAGATGTTTATTTTGCATGTATAATTGTATTAATACGAAAACGTTAATACATGTGTGTTTAATAAACAAATAGAAAGTTCCTAGTTATGCCTCTCTCGTAAAGTAGCTCATTGATTAACAAGATGATCAAGGTTTCCTGATCATAGACATTGGATGTTGTTAATAACAAGGTCACAACATTAGTGTAATGGTGTGATGAACATTCATCTGAAGTATAGCATTACGATCAAAAGTCATTGAGTTTATATTGCTATAACAACTTACGAAGTGATCCTAATCCTTAGACCATGAGATCATGTCAATCACTAACACCGGAAGAGTTTCTTGATAACATCAAACATCACACCATAACTGGGTGATTATAAAGATGGGTTCAGAACTACTAAAGTGTTATGTTGAGGCCCATGGAACGAGAGTGGAATTTGTTCATCCCAATAACGGATAGATATGCTCTGGGCCCTCTCGGTGATATCACATTGTTTAGCTTGCAAGCAAGTGATTTGATCACTAGAATGTTATATCACGGGAACAAGAAAATAGTGCATGTCAGTAACGAGATCAAACTAGGTATGGAGATACCGATGATCGAATCTCGGACATATAATATATCGTGAAAAAAAAGGATTAAGATACTAGCGTAAAAGGTTCCGACGATCACAAGAAAGTCATCGTTGAATGTGTGGGAGTCAGTATGGGTCCCCAGATGTAACGCCCCAGAATCGGGTCTATGTAGATCTCAGCATTTCCCGCCAAAATCCGCATAGAAGCGATTCAAAGACGCTCACCATACACTTTCGTGTGGGTGGGATTTGAATACAATTAGTTACATCACAGTAGTTTACAACAGAGTCCACAAGAACTTATATATACAACAGCGACTCAACGAGTAGAGAATACAAAAGGTACATTACGAAGATACAACTCAAGAAGAAAGCAAGATAGTATCCGAGTACGGACAAGATCCAAATGGGACTAAGAGTCGTGAAGAATAACCAAGCGGTGTCCATAAACCCTGCCCAGGCCAAGCCGGAAGGGTAACCTTGCTAACGTCGTCAATCACATACCTATCAAAGCCAAAGGGTGTCGGCAAAGGGCAAAAGGAAAACAGAAAGAGAGCGGTCAATATTGAGGCCAGTACACGCGAGACTAGAATTCAGCGGTCCTCGCCTACATAGGTATGGTGGGCTCAGCGGCAGCAAAGTTTGCACTATCTAACTTATAGAGACACGCTACAACTTAGGCTATTGGAGCGAGATAAGATAGCACTATACGATATATATAATATAACACCAAGCATAACCCATCCGAAAATTTCCCCCTCAAAGACCAGTCGAGGAAGTTCTCTTGCGGAACACACACGATGGTAATTTTAGTTAAGCAAGTGTTTAGTTGATAAGGCTAATTACTAATCATATTATTAGAGGCAAAACATTAGTGGTGTTGTCTATGATCATGACACTGTACTCCTGAGGTGTTCATAACCGTGGACACACGGATTCTCGAAAAGATTTACCCTGCAGGGGTGCACTACTATACCCAAACGCATGCTCAACCCATCAGGCAACATATTATGCGTGCCATCTGAATCTCACAACAAGAACTGTCCCATAACTACGTGCATATCCAGAGGCATCACCTACTGTGTTGATCCAACCAAGAGGTACGATGATTCTCGAGGGAGGCATAGCGTTTGAGTCTACGGCCGGGCGATGATCGGAAGATAACTTGTAGAGCTCCATCCCACCTATGACACGATATCCCAATTTTATGCAATGCAAGCCATGTCAGTCCACCAAAATCATATCACAACTTAACCCATGTTCGAGGACATATTATGCGTATGCACCAAATGGAAAACCAATTTTGTAACTCTCTGGATATACGAATAGCGCTGGTAGTTGAGGGGGGGATCCTATAGGCCCCCACGTTTGGTTAGCGCGATCAACTCAGAACTGGTATCGTAGAACGAACGGGTCCTAGGTCGGCTCAAGCAGTTCCCAAAGGTGGTCCCTGTCGGGGCCTTATCATTAGGTGAAACCATAACCATAACCAGCATCACCAGATTAATTATCTTATCACCAACAATATTCAAGTATCGTGTTCCACCTGTATCAGAGCGGTACTAAGCATGCCTACGACTCACAAGGACAAAGCTAGCTAATCAAACAAGGCAATAGGATAACCAAGGCAATATAGTGGAGCAGGTAAATAAAGGAACGATACTATAGCATCGACAATAAGAATAGCAATAGATCAAAGCAATGAAGTAAAGACTATAAATGCAAAATAGGTAGAAGGGGGAGAATGCTCGCCTATGAGACAAAGTCGGGAAATCGGAGGCTTGTCGCAACTCACATCCACTCATCGTCCTATCCGGTGAAGAAGTAAACATTAGAAGGAACAACCGGTGCAATATTTAATACTAGGTGGAAGATCCGGCATGTTTATGATATGATGCGGGGCATGGCAATATGCGGACCTAATTAGCAATATCAAGCGGAATCAAAATCCTGGCAAATAAATATTATGGTTCGAGTTGTTTATCTACCCCGCAATTTAAATGTTGGTTAACAAGATAAATAATGGCATCGGTTCGCTACACAATATTAAATGGAACCGGGACAAAACAAATAGCACCCCCATATATTCCATATTTATTTAGCAGATGAATTCGCCATATAACCCCGAACAATAATATATGTATGGAAGCATGGATAATTTAATATGCGCAAGTTATATTATAATTACCAAAATAGGGTATCGGGAAGGGGTCACACATTGGTTCGGAAATCTTGGTTCCGAGGGTTCGGTCTTCAGATCCTCGGGATTGGGGCTTCATGTCATCGGATCCGGGAAGGAGGTCATGGTGTCCGTGAAGGAGGCCTTCGTGTCCCATAATGAAGATCATGATATCGGGCCGTCCTTGTCGGGCATACTTCAGGTTACCTCGCCACTTGTCGATCTTGTCGGTGTTATGCATCGGAAACCTTGTTCACTTGACAATCTCAGAAAGGTACTTGGTCTCGATCTTCGGCACTATGCTTGCGAAACAAACGGAGCACCGGGTAGCAGTTGTCACAAGGCGCCACATGATTCACAGAAGTTGTGGCTAGGAACAACAACACCCTGTCGAGCACATGTACAGGAACAAGAGAAACACACTCCCTTAGTCGTAGATGTTAGGAAACGGAACAGAGCAGCCACACCCACAAGGCGGCCAAGGCGTGCCCAGAGAGGACGTTGGCCACTTGTAGGTGAGCCGGGGACGACGCCCTGCAGGAAACGGCTCGGTGGGAAGGGCGCGCAGGCAGACAAGGCGGCGGAGAAGCCTCAACAGGGCAGCGAGGTCGCGACAGAGGGTCACGGAGGCTCGACGGAGGGGCGCAGCCAGCGATGGCGAGGTCGAAGAAGGCGACGCCGGCGGTGGCCAGAGGCAGGGCTCGGAGTTGAGGAGGAGGAATCTAGTGGCGACGGGCCCTGGACTCGGGCGGGCGACAAGGGGTGGCCAGGGCACTGCTCGCTCGCGGGCGCAAGCGCTGCAAAGCGGAGGGGTCGGCGGTGGAGCGCTACAGGGTGGTTGGCAACCGGCGCGGATTCTCTGACTGTGCAACACCAAGTCAGACACTGACTTTGCCCATCCGATGCCACCCATTTCTCATCCCATGGTTGCCGTTTGTCTCTGCTCTTTGAACGCGTACAGTAACAAGACCGGCACACATAAGGCCTGGTCGGGATTAAAAACGAGCCCAGCTCAGAGCAACACGAAAATAGACACAGTTGTCTGAAAACAGTAAACAGAACTGTGCACAGAATAGAGGATTCAGTTCAGCAACTTGTACAAATAGTCTGTTTTCGATCAGAATTCAAGCACTTCATCTCTAGAACTGTCATGCTCCAAATAACCAAAACAATCTGGAACAAAAAGGCATTAATGCAGCCACCGAATCTACACCAAAAATCTTAATTTTGCAGTTCTTTTCACAGAATTTCAGGAAGTGCTCTCAACATATTCATCATGTTGTCAAATGCTTCTTCAAAGGCCGCCTTGTTCTCGATGTTATACATACAAGAGCTAAAATCTAAGAGAATATGAGGTTCTTCATCTTCCTCATCTTTGGAATTTGATTCTTCATCTTTGCTATTACACAAGTGCTTGACGACATTTTGCATTATGTGATAGGTGCACAATCCATGCCATGCTTCTGTGAATACATCCTCAACGGCCTTTCCCATTGTCGTGTCTTGATCGGTAAATATAGTTCTAGGTTGCTTTCCATAGTGTGCCGCTAGAAAAGCCTCAAAAAGCCATTTGAAAGAGCCACGTGTTTCATCAAACAAAAGAGCAGCACCAAAAATAACAGTCTCTCTAAAATGATTGAATCCAACAAAAACACCAAAAGGCCTATATTCCTTGTTTGTGCCAAAAGTAGTGTCAAAGGTGACAACATCCCCAAAATGTGCATAATCAATGCACATCTTAGCATCAGCCCAGAATATAGTAGCTATTTGTTCTTCATAATCCAATTGCAAAGTATATTGGAAAGACGGGTTCTCAGAAATCTTATCTTGAAAACACTTCAATATGCTTCCTGCCTGACCATATGCTAACTCCCTTTGTCGCATGCTCTGCAAATGATTTTTTTGATCACGACAAGTATAGCTAAGATTCATTGGTCCTCCAACTCAGCGACTAGCCAACTCATGTGCAGCTTTTGGCCTTATTCCGGAGTCATCGGCGGTCTCAATTTCGAAAGCTTGCAATTCTAAAATCTTCCTTTATGATGACATCAAATGGAAGGTTTGTGGCGAGTACATGCCATGATTGTGATCAAGCTTTAACTTTACCACTTCATAATGTCCTGCCACCCGATTTAATGAAAGACACGTCTGAACATCACAACAGAGGATTCTTTGTGAGATGGTCCCTCTTGTCTTTTGCCCGACGACCCTCCTTCGCACACACATATTTACATGAACTTACCTTTCCATCCATTGTACTTTGATTCGTACATCTTTTTCTAACCTCAAAACCAGCACGGCCTCCATAATTTACCCAAAATGACCGAGCCTCTTCCAAATTTCTAAATTTCTTACCAACTTGAGGTTACCAAATAGGAATCTGATTCTCCCTACACGAGAATAAATATATTATTTATTGCTAGATATACGGATGCAAAAATAGCAAAGGAAATTTCAAATGTAGGACTAACTTACTGTTGGAATTATGCCCTAGAGGCAATAATAAATATGTTATTATTATAATTCTTGTTCATGATAAAGTTTATATTCCATGCTAGAATTGTATTAAGCGGAAACTTTAATACTTGTGTGGTTTGTGAACAACACCGTGTCCCTAGTACGCCTCTATGGACTAGCTCATTGATTAATGATGGTTAAGGTTTCCTAACCATGGACATGAGTTGTCGATTAATAATGAGATCATATCATTGGGAGAATGGTATGATGGACAGACCCAAACTAAGCGGAGCAATTAGATCATGTCATCGTGTTCATCTTTGCGAAGCTTTTTTTATGTCAAATATCGTATTCCTTAGACCATGAGATAATACAACTCCCTGGTATCGGAAGAAAGCTTTGAGGTCATCAAACGTCATCCTATGAGAGGGTGATCATAAAGGTGTCTCTCAGGTGATCGGAAAGTACCTGTTGGGTTGTATGTATCGAGATGGGATTTGTCCCTCCCAAGTCGGAGAGATATACTTCGGGCCCACTCGGTAATCGATATCAACACCGCTTGCAAGCATGTGGTTAAGGAATTAATCACAAAGTGATATCGGATTACGGAACGAGTAAAGTACTTGCTGTGAACGAGATTGAACTAGGTATGACGGTACCGACGATCAAATCTCGGGCAAGTAAAATATCGCGAGACGAAGGGAATATATATGGGATTGATTGAATCCTGGCATCGTGGTTCATCCGATATGATCATCGATGAATGTGTGAGAGTCAATATGGGTTTCCAGACCCCGCTGTTGATTATTGATATAAGATCATGTCTGCATATTCTAGAACCCGAAGGGTCACACACTTAACGTGTCTCGACGCTAGGATAGATTGGATAATTGGTTTATGAGTTTTTGTTCGGAGTCTCAGATGAGATCCAGGACGTCACGAGAGGTTCCGGAATGGTCCGGATAATAAGATTCATATAAGGCAATGCAGTTTTTGGAGTTCGGAATTGTTTCGGGTTAATCGGTATTGTACCGGAAGCTTCTAGAACCTTCCAGAGTGGGACCAACGTGGCCCCACTTGTCGAGAGGGGGCATGGTCCTATGAGGGAGTGTCCTGGCCGCATTGGGCCAGGGGCACAAGCCCCATACGGCCCAGCCGGCCAAGCCTAGGGCAAAACCCTAGGGGAGCTTCTAGAAGGGAGGGGGAAACTTGCCCCCCACTCCTCCCTCCTTGGCCGCCGGCCTAGGGCTTGGGGGAGGGGCTAGGGCTGGCCACCCACCCCTCTATATAAAGAGGGCTGGGGGCGCACCCCTCCCCTACACCTCTTCCTCAACCCTAGCCGCCCTGCTGCCCCTCCTCTCTCTCTCCCTCCCGACTGCGTGTAGGCGAAGCCCTGCTGCAGAAACTCTCCACCGCTTGCACCGCGTCGTCGCGTTGTAGATCCAATCCATATCTCCACCCCACTTGCTGGACCGAGGAAGGAGGAGATGTCGAGGTTATGCACGTGTGCATCTCTCGGAGGCATCGCCACTTGCGGTGTTAGATCGGATCGGATCACGAGGAGGAGAAGCGAGTACGACTACATCACCCACGTTCCGCTGTGCGAATCTTCAAGGGTATGAAGATCTCATCTATTCCCCCTCGTTGTTTGCATCTCCTAGATTAGATCTTGGCTTTCCCGTTCGCATCCGTAGAATTTTTTTGATTTACTATGCTGCGAAACCCTTCAGTGGTATCAGAGCTAGATCTATGCGTAGATATGTTTCACGAGTAGAACGCAACATGGTTGTTGCGGGCGTTGATGTTTTCTGTTGCAAGCCTCTTGTTTGTGTACTTCTTATGGCGCGGGATAGTGAGATCGAAGCGGTCCAGGCCAACCTTACGCGACATCGTTCGCGAGACCGGCTCCGCACTTGACGTGTGGCTTGTTCCACACATGCGGCTGGTGGATGCCAGTTTCTCTCACTATAGTTGTCATGGGATTTACACCGGAGTTTGGCAACCATAATATCACCGTTGTGGCTTTCCGTAGGTAAGAATCGTTCTTAGCTTGCTACTCCCATAAACCACGTAAAAAATGCAACAACAAAGTAGAGGCGTCTAACTTGTTTTTGCAGGGAGTGTTTTCTGTGATATGGTATGGCCCAAGATGTGATGTGTATGTTGTATGCAATGATCATGTTTTGTAATGTTTCACGACTTGCATGTCGATGAGTACACAACCGGCAGGAGCCATATGGTTGTCTTAATAATTGTGTATGACCTGTGTGTCAACTTCTTATACGCCATGTAATAGCTTTACTTTATCGCTAAGTAGTTAGCAATAGTTGTAGTTGCTATTCGTGGTGGAGGCAATCATGGTGGAGTGATGGAGATCATGCCGGCACGCACAAGATGGAGATCATTGCGCGAAGATTGGCTATACCATGTCACATAAAGTTATATGCATGTGATGTTTATCCTTTTGTGTATCTTATTATGCTTAGATCGCGACGGTAGCATTATAAGATGATTCCTCACCTAAAGATCAAGATAAAACTGTGTTCTCCCCATGTATGCACCATTGCAAAAGTTCTTCGTGTTCAAGCATCACGTGATGATCGGGTGCTATAAACTCTACGTTCA
Organism: Avena atlantica; assembly: GCA_910589765.1. Lineage (NCBI taxonomy): Eukaryota > Viridiplantae > Streptophyta > Magnoliopsida > Poales > Poaceae > Avena > Avena atlantica. Next base: position 45,408,266 of record OU342737.1, read on the forward strand.
CATACAACGGGTGCAAGCCAGTTTTTGCACACACGGAAATACTTGGGTTTGACTTGACGAGCCTAGCATGTACAGACATGGCCTTGGAACACATGAACCGAAAGGTTAAGCATGAGTCATATGAATGATATGATCAACACTTCGTTGTCCACCATTGAAACCACATATCTTCTCGTGAAGATCGGATTAGGTGTGGTGAATTTGGATCATGTTCACTAAACAACTTGAGGGATGTTGAATTTAGTGGGAGTTCATCTAGTAATTTGATTAAGTTGAACTAGTTATCATGAACATAGTATAAATTGTACTTGCAAATTTTGTAGATCAAATGGCTAAGTCCAACTTCAACTTCAACGTTTTTGCTGAGAAAGAAAAGCTTAGAAACAATGGGTCTAACTTCACCAACTGGTTCCGCAATCTGAGAATCATTCTCGCTGGCGGACAAAAGGACTATCTCCTTCAGGATGCGCTAGGTGACGCCCCTGCTGTAGATGCGCCGGCTGATGAGAAAGCTGTTTATCAGTCGCGCAAAGATGATTATGGTGTGATTAAGAGCACCATGTTGTTTGCTATGGAATCAGACCTTCAAAATCGTTTTGAAGATTATCCCTGGCCCTTTGAGATTCTTGAGGAACTAAAAACTATGTTCCAGACTCAGGCCCGTTCTGAGAGATATGAGATCTCTGAGAAATTCTTTAACTGCAAGATGGAGGAAGGGAGTTCCGTTAGTGAGCATGCAATAAAGATGTCGGGATACACTCAACGCCTTGAGCAACTGGACTGCAAGATACCAGAGGAGCTCAAGATTGACAGGGTTCTGCAATCACTCCCTCCTAGCTACAAAAGTTTTGTAGTGACTCATAATCAGATTGGTTCCACTGATACGATCACCGAGCTTTTCGCTAAGCTGAAAGCTGCGGAGGTGGACATCAAAAAGGATAATCATGTGTTGATGGTCAACAAGCCCCCCAGCTTTAAGAAAGGTAAGGGTTCAAAGAATCCCTTCAAGAAAGGCAGCGGCAAGCGCGTTGCCCCTGCTGAGAAGAAGCTCAAGTCTGGACCTAAGCCGGACACTGAGTGCTTCTATTGCAAGGACAAGGGTCACTGGAAGCGCAACTGTCCGAAGTACTTAGCGGACAAGAAGGCTGGCACCATCAAAGGTATATTTGATATGCATGTTATTGATGTTTTCCTTACTAGCCCTCATTGTAGTGCCTGGGTATTTGATACTGGTTCAGTTGCTAATATTTGTAACTCGAAACAGGAGCTACGGAATAGACGGCGGCTTGCGAGGGATGAGGTGACGATGCGCGTTGGCAACGGATCAAGAGTTGATGTGATGGCCGTCGGCACGCTCTCCTTAGTTTTACCTTCAGGATTAGTTTTAAATCTCAATAAATGTTATTATGTGCCTGCGTTGAGCATGAACATCATATCTAGATCGTGTTTATTGCAAGACGGTTATTCATTTAAATCTGAGAATAATGGTTGTTCTATTTATATGAGTAACATCTTTTATGGTCATGCACCTGCTGTGAATGGTTTATTTCTTCTGAATCTCGAAAGGGATGAAACACACATCCATAACATTGAGGCTAAGAGATGCAAGGTAGATAGTGATAATACTACTTATTTGTGGCACTGCCGTCTAGGTCATATTGGTGTAAAACGCATGAAGAAACTCCATTCTAATGGACTTTTGGAGTCTCTTGATTTTGAATCATTTGACACATGCGAACCATGCCTCATGGGCAAGATGATCAAACCCCCGTTCTCCGGAATGATGGAGCGAGCAACGGACTTATTGGAAATCATACATACCGATGTATGCGGACCGATGAGTGTTTCGACGCGCGGTGGATATCGCTACTTTCTCACTTTTACCGATGACTTAAGTAGATATGGGTATATCTATTTAATGAAACATAAATCTGAAACATTTGAAAAGTTCAAAGAATTTCAGAATGAAGTGGAAAACCATCGTAACAGAAAGATTAAGTTTCTACGATCCGATCGTGGAGGTGAATATTTGAGTTATGATTTTCTCACGCATCTTAAAGCAAGCGGAATCGTTTCGCAACTCACGCCACCCGGAACACCAAAGCGCAATGGTGTGTCTGAACGCCGGAATCGAACTCTATTAGATATGGTCCGATCAATGATGTCTCTTACTGATTTGTCGTTATCATTCTGGGGTTATGCATTAGAAACCGCTGCATTCACTTTAAATAGGGCACCGTCTAAATCCGTTGAGACGACACCGTATGAACTGTGGTTTGGTGCTAAACCTAAGTTGTCGTTTCTTAAAGTTTGGGGATGCGAAGCTTACGTCAAGAAGTTGATGCCTGACAAGCTCGAACCCAAAGCGGAGAAATGCGTCTTCATAGGATACCCTAAGGAAACTATTGGGTATACCTTCTATCACAGAACCGAAGGCAAAGTGTTTGTCGCAAAGAACGGATCCTTTCTTGAGAAGGAGTTTCTCTCGAAAGAAGTGAGTGGGAGGAAAGTAGAGCTAGACGAGGTTGTTGAACCTTCTCTTGAATTGGAGAGTAGCGCAACACCTGAAATTGTTCCAGTGCCGCCTACACCAACAATAGAGGAAGCTAATGATAAGGATCATGAAGCTTCGGACGATGCTGCTACTGACGTCGCAGGTCGACAAGGTCGCGTGCCCCTCCTGAGTGGTACGACAACCCTGTCTTAACTATCTTGTTAGTAGATGACAGTGAACCTGCGAACTATGAGGAAGCGATGATGAGCCCAAACTCTCAGAAATGGCTAGAGGCCATGAAATCCGAATTGGGATCCATGAGTGAAAACTAAGTATGGACTTTGGTGGACCCTCCTAACGACCGAAAGGCCGTTGAGTGCAAATGGATCTTCAAGAAGAAAACATACGCGGATGGTAATGTTACCGTCTATAAAGCACGACTTGTCGCGAAAGGTTTTCGACAAGTTCAAGGTGTTGACTATGATGAGACTTTCTCTCTCGTAGCGATGTTTAAGTCCATTCAGATTTTATTAGCAATTGTTGCGTTTCATGATTATGAAATATGGAAGATGGATGTCAAGACTGCGTTCCTCAATGGCAACATTGATGAAGAGTTGTATATGATGCAACCCGAAGGTTTTGTCGATCCTAAGGATGCTGATAAAGTGTGCAAACTTCAGCGTTCCAATTATGTACTGAAGCAAGCATCTCGGAGTTGGAACCTTCATTTTGATCAAGTGATCAAGAGCTTTGGATTTGTTCCAAATTGCTACGAAGCTTGTATCTACAAGAAAGTGAGTGGGAGCTCAGTGACATTTCTGGTACTATATGTGGATGACATAATGATTATTGGAAATGACATTAACATGCTTAACAATGTGAAGAGTTATTTGAACAAATGTTTTTCAATGAAATACCTAGGGGAAGCTACTTATATATTGGGCATCAAAATCTATAGAATAGACAAAGACGCCTGATAGCTTTAAGCCAGAGTACATACCTAGACAAAGTTCTGAAAAGGTTCAGAGTGGATAAGGCAAAGAAAGGTTCAGTGCCTATGTTGTCAGGTAATATATTGAGCAAGGCTCGGTGTCTAGCTACGGTAAATGATAGAGAAGCTATGAGCAAAGTGCCTTATGCCTCGGCCATAGGTTCTATCATGTATGCCATGTTGTGTACTAGACCGGATGTGTCCAATGCTCTTAGTTTGACGAGAAGATACCAAAGTGATCCAGGAGTGGAACACTAGACAGCCGTGAAGAACATCCTAAAGTACCTAAATAGGAATAAACAAATGTTCTTAGTCTATGGAGGTGATGAACAGCTCGTCGTAATGGGTTATGTCGACGCTAGTTTCGACACCGACAAGGATGATTCTAAATCTCAGACAGGATATGTTTATATTTTGAATTGAGGAGTTGTGAGCTGGAGAAGCTGCAAGCAAAGCGTGATCGTGGGATCTACAGTAGAAGCGGAATACATGGCTGCTGCAGAAGCATCAAGTGAAGGAGTTTGGATCAGGAACTTCATCACTGAGCTTGGTGTGGTTCCAAGTGCCTTGGACCCACTGGAGATATTGTGTGACAACACTGGCGCCATAGCACTAGCTAAGGAACCAAGATATCATCCAAAGACCAAGCATATCAACCGCAAGTTTCATATAATCCGAGATTATATAGCAGATGGAGATCTGAAGATTAGCAAAGTACATACAGATCTGAATGTCGCAGATCCATTGACTAAACCTCTTCCACGTGCAAAACATGATCAGCACCTTAGTGTCATGGGTGTTAGATTGTTGCCAGATGTAAACTAGATTATTGACTCTAGTGCAAGTGGGAGACTGTTGGAATTATGCCCTAGAGGCAATAATAAAGATGTTATTATTATAATTCTTGTTCATGATAAAGTTTATATTCCATGCTAGAATTGTATTAAGCGGAAACTTTAATACTTGTGTGGTTTGTGAACAACACCGTGTCCCTAGTACGCCTCTATGGACTAGCTCATTGATTAATGATGGTTAAGGTTTCCTAACCATGGACATGAGTTGTCGATTAATAATGAGATCATATCATTGGGAGAATGGTATGATGGACAGACCCAAACTAAGCGGAGCAATTAGATCGTGTCATCGTGTTCATCTTTGCGAAGCTTTTCTTATGTCAAATATTGTATTCCTTAGACCATGAGATAATAAGACTCCCTGGTATCGGAAGAAAGCTTTGAGGTCATCAAACATCATCCTATGAGAGGGTGATCATAAAGGTGTCTCTCAGGTGATAAAAAAGTACCTGTTGGGTTGTATGTATCGAGATGGGATTTGTCCCTCCCAAGTCGGAGAGATATACTTCGGGCCCACTCGGTAATCGATATCAACACCGCTTGCAAGCATGTGGTTAAGGAGTTAATCACAAAGTGATATCGGATTACGGAATGAGTAAAGTACTTGCTGTGAACGAGATTGAACTAGGTATGACGGTACCGACGATCAAATCTCGGGCAAGTAAAATATCGCGAGATGAAGGGAATATATATGGGATTGATTGAATCCTGGCATCGTGGTTCATCCGATATGATCATCGATGAATGTGTGAGAGTCAATATGGGTTTCCAGACCCCGCTGTTGATTATTGATATAAGATCATGTCTGCATATTCTCGAACCCGAAGGGTCACACACTTAACATGTCTCGACGCTAGGATAGATTGGATAATTGGTTTATGAGTTTTTGTTCGGAGTCTCAAATGAGATCCAGGACGTCACGAGAGGTTCCGGAATGGTCCGGAGAATAAGATTCATATAAGGCAATGCAGTTTTTGGAGTTCAGAATTGTTTCGGGTTAATCAGTATTGTACCGGAAGCTTCTAGAACCTTCCGGAGTGGGACCAACGTGGCCCCACTTGTCGGGAGGGGGCATGGGCCTATGAGGGAGTGTCCTGGCCGCATTGGTCCAGGGGCACAAGCCCCATAGGGCCCAGCCGGCCAAGCCTAGGGCAAAACCCTAGGGGAGCTTCTAGAAGGGAGGGGGAAACTTGCCCCCCACTCCTCCCTCCTTGGCCGCCGGCCTAGGGCTTGGGGGAGGGGCTAGGGCTGGCCGCCCACCCCTCTATATAAAGAGGGCTCGGGGTGCACCCCTCCCCTACACCTCCTCCTCAACCCTAGCCGCCCTGCTGCCCCTCCTCTCTCTCTCCCTCCCGACTGCGTGTAGGCGAAGCCCTGCTGCAGAAACTCTCCACCGCTTGCACCGCACCGTCGCGTTGTAGATCCAATCCATGTCTCCACCCCACTTGCTGGACCGAGGAAGGAGGAGACGTCGAGGTGCCGCATGTGTGCATCTCTCGGAGGCATCGCCACTTGCGGGGTTAGATCGGATCGGATTGCGAGGAGGAGAAGCGAGTACGACTACATCACTCACGTTCTGTCGAACGTTCTGCTGTGCGAATCTTTAAGGGTATGAAGATCTCATCTATTCCCCCTCGTTGTTTGCATCTCCTAGATTAGATCTTGGCTTTCCCGTTCGCATCCGTAGAATTTTTTTGATTTACTATGGTGTGAAACCTTTCATTTACTCGTTGGGTTGCGCCATTGAATCTCAGTTAAGAGGCATGAACTCAAAAAATACTGTGGGAAACAACAACAAATTACAATTCTTTGTGAGCAAATACAAGTAAACAGGGGGAAATTTCGTTGGGCTGCCTACAGAGAAAGAATACCTACTTGTGTGCCACTGAATCTCAATAATAAGGCATGAAATCAATAATCACTGCAGCAATTGTGAAGAAATACAACTGAAATTTCAGTTTGCTGGAAAATACAAGTACGTATGAGAGGGGAAATTTCTTTGGCCTACCTGTAGAGAAGAAGCATCCTAGGTAGCAGAACGGAGGTTGGAGGACGAAGATGTAGTCTGATTCCTGATCCAAATCGCCTATTTCACACGAGAATCGAGCAGAGCGATGCTAGGGAACAAATTTGCCCGCAAAATTCCGTCGCCGCGCGTCCCAGAGCTGTAGCCTGCCAAAACCAACTTTTCCCCTCCTCTGACCGAACTGAAATGGGCTGGGCCTGGCTGTTTAGCATTGAGAATAGCTAGCATAAGCAGCAGCCACAAGATTTTCAACGGACGGCATCCGGGTGGGCAAAGTCAGAGTCTGACTTGGTTGAGCCAAGTTAGAGAATCCCATCCGGTTGGCAACACGGGGTCGGGGACGAGCGAAAGCGAACGGGCAGACACGGGGTGGGGCCAGGGGACGCGTGCGTGATGTGTGTTCCGTGTGCGTGTGTGCATTTTCTGGGTGTGGGGTGCGTGACCAGATTGGGTCGGGTGCGTGTCCTGTGTTGGTGTGTGGTGTGTGTTTGGTCAGGGGCTTGAGTGCGTGTGGTGGAGTGTGGCCGCATGCGTGTGGTGGCGGCGGCTGGGGGAGAAAGCTGGGGAGGGATCTGGTTAGGGTTAGGCTAGGGTTTGATCTAGGTTTAGGGTTTGGGGTTTTGTCTAGATGGGTCGGGGTAGTAGACTGTTGGCTTGTCGGGCTTTTGGCCTGGCAGGCTGGCGGTCTCCCCCGGTAAAACATATTTGTTTATCTAGTTTCTTTCTAGAGACTTTTAGTAAATAGTTTTTTTAGGCAAAATAAGATATTCGGAAAGACCGGGGTTTTGATTTGAAATTAAAGGAGGAACTAATTAGAAAACAAAATAGACTTTTGGTTAAAATATTTTAGGGAAAAAGTATGCATGATGTCATGATGATGCAAAATAGAAAATAACACGCAAATTTCTATTTTGATCCCGCTTCTGATTATTGATCGGAGAAGGGTCTCGATCATGTCCACATTATTCGCGAACCGTAGGGTGACACACTTAAGAGACACTGACATCCATTTGGAGCAGAAGTTTCATGCCAGAAAGAATAACAAGCGCGGGGATTTATTTCACTAGATACCAAAACAGGTTTTCGGGTGAAATTGCAGAAACTGTTTTTGCATGTGAAATGAAATACTAGCAAGGGGTTATATGTGAATGTTTGTTATTAAAGTAATTGAAAAAATTAGGAATAAATAAAAGTATTTTTATTTAATGAGAGTTTGCATTAAATTTGGTGGAAATTTAATGGGAATTTGAATGGGATTTTGAGTGGAGGGAATTGAAAGGATTTTTGTGAGTGGAGTGTCCACCCACATGAATGAGGGGAGGGCAAGGGGGCAGCCCCCATGCACCGGCCACCCCCTTGGGGTTCCCCCTCTCCTATAAAAGGCACCCCCTCCTCACTTCTCACTCACACCTCCTCGTGAAGGATCTCTCTCCCCCTCTAGTATTTATCCCCCATGGTCTCGGACTAGCGAGATACATGTTCCCGATGGATATTCGGTAAGAAAGAGTTGTGCTTCCGCTGCATCGCTAGAGCGAGGAGGCGGAGGTTGATCGGTGCCTCGAACGTGTGTGCGAGCAAGGATGCACTGCTAAGTTGCGGTGCCAGGGACTTCCTCTCGATCTTGAGATCGGCAAGAGATCGTCTACATCAACCACGAGTTTGACTAGTTAAGCTTTGTCGATCTTCAAGGGTATGTTCTCTACGGATATACATCCGCCCGTTGTTTGTATCGAGTAGATAGATCTTGGTACATAGTTGTTCCCATCATAGGAATTTTTTTGTTTTTTATGCTGCAAATCCTATAGTGGTATCAGAGCCGGATCTATGCGTAAATGCTTTACACGGATAGTACACATATGGGTCTGTGGGCGATGATTGTCATGTTATTGCTTCTTGGTTGTAATTCCGATATTGGTGGCATAGTGGGATGAAGCGGTCTGGACAAACTTTACATGTCCTCGCACATGAGACCTGTTCCACGCTTGACATGCAACTAGTTTGCATAAGTGGATATCGGGTGTCTGTCTCTCCTACTATAGTCAATATATAATTTGCAACGAGTTGTCAACAATTTGGTTATCCTCGTTGTGGTTCATGTTCATAGGTAAGAACGGTTCTATCTTCGAAAGCCCTAAGCCACGTAAAACTTGCAATGGATAAATTAGAGGCGTCTAGTTTAGATTGTTGATGGGCTAGTGTTATGATATGGTGATGTTGTAAGTAGAAGTATGACATGATACTCTTACAACACACATAACGTGTAAGTTCCGTAGACCTTGGCCTTACACAAAGAGGTTTTATAGTGATCATACCACGGTGCACATGATGGAGATCATATGCGGGAACCATATCATTTCACTTATAAACATGTGATGTTTGATTGCATCTTATATTGCTTGTTTGGCATTTTATTAGCATAATAAGATGATCCCTCATTTAAATATCAATATAAGAATGTGTTCTTCCTTAAGTATGCACCGATTATGTTTCGTCTCTCCAAGACATCACGTGATGGTCGGGTGTTCTTGGATCCACGACCATATTTCGGGTGTAAGACAGTTACACACGCGAATACTAAGGTTCTTACTTGGCGAGCCTAGAATGTACAGACATGGCCTCGGAACACGGACCGAAAGGTTAAGCATGAGTCATATGGTACATATGATGCCCATTTGATGCTCGCCTTTGAATCTACACCGACTCACGTGATGATCGGACTTGGTGTAGTGGATTTGGTTCATGTAATCACCAAAAAGGCACAAGGGATGTCATTTTTGAGTGGGAGTTCATTCATAATGTGGATTAGTTGAACTCAATCTATCATAAACTTAGTCTAAACTTTACAAATTCTATTGTAGATGGTACCACCTGCTTTTAATTTCAATGTGTTCATGGAGAAATAGAAACTTGCAACGAACGGTAGCAACTTTACCAAATGGGCCATGAATTTGAGGATTCTCCTCTCTGCTGCACAAAAGCAATATGTGCTAGAAGAGCCGCTAGGCCCCCACCATCTGATGATGCCCCTAACGAGGAGAATAATGTCTATCAGACTCGTCAGGAGGACCACAACTTAGTTCATTGTGGCATATTGTATGGGCTAGAGCCAGAACTTCGAAAGCATTTCGAAAACGGCAATGCATTTGATACAATGGGTGAGTTGAAAATGATTTTCGACACACATGCTGCTGTAGAGAGCTACAATGCTTCAGAAAAGTTCTTTAGCTACATGATGGAAGATCACAGCTCCGTAAGTGAGCATGTACTCAAGATGTCGGGTTACGCCGATAAGCTTGTGTCCTTGGGAATATCGATTCCCATTGACTTAGGCATCCATCGTGTTCTACAGTCTCTACCACCTAGCTATAAGAGCTTCGTGATGAACTATAATATGCAAGGCATGAAGAAGTCTCTCCCCGAGCTTCTATCAATGCTTAAAACTGCAGAAGTCGAGATCAAGAAAGAACATCAAGTGTTGATGATCAATAAGAACACTGGTTTCAAGAAAGACAAGAAGGGAAAACGGAAGGGAAGTAAGGGCGGCAAGCCGGTTGCCGTGCCTGAAAATAAACCCCGAGTTGGCCCTAAGTCTGATACCGAGTGCTATTATTGTAAGGGGACTGGCCACTGGAAGCGCAACTGCCCCAAGTATTTGGCAGACAAGAAGTCCGGCAAGGCAAACAAAGGTATATAGGATATACATGTTATTGATGTGTACTTGACTAGTACTCGCGGTAGCAGCTGGGTATTTGATGTCGGTTCAGTTGCTAATATTTGTAACTCGAATCACGGGCTGCGGAACAAGCGACCGCTAGCAAGGGATGAGGTCAAGATGCGTGTCGGCAATGGATCAAGTGTTGATGTGATCGCCGTAGGAACGCTACCTCTCCACTTACCATCGGGATTAGTAATAAGCTTGAATAATTGTTATCTGGTGACTGCCTGAGAATGAACATTGTATCTGGATCGTGTTTGATGCGAAGTGGTTATTCATTTAAATTCGAGAACAATGGTTGTTCTATTTATATGAATGAAATATTTTATGGTCATGCACCGATGATGAATGGTTTATTTCTATTGGATCTCGATAATAGTGTTACACATATTCATAATGTTGATGCTAAAAGGATTAAACTTAATGATGATATATCCGCATATATGTGGCACTGCCGTCTAGGTCATATTGGCGTTAAACGCATGAAGAAGCTCCATTCTGATGGACTTTTGGAATCACTTGATTTTGAATCATTTGATACATGTGAGCCATGCCTTATGGGCAAGATGACTAGAACGTTGTTTTCCGGTTCAATGGAACGGGCACCAGATTTATTGGAAATCATACATTCTGATATACGTGATCCAATGAGTGTGTCAGCGCGAGGTGGATATCGTTATTTTGTTACTTTCACGGATGATTTGAGTAGATACGGATATATCTACTTGATGAAACACAAGTCTGAAACCTTTGAAAAGTTCAAGAATTTCAGAATGAAGTGGAAAATCATCGTAATAGAAAGATCAAATTTCTACGGTCCAACCGTGGAGGAGAGTATCTAAGTTACGAGTTTAGCACTCATATGAAAGAGTGTGAAATTGTTTCACAACTCACACCTGCCGGAACACCACAGCGAAATGGTGTGTTAGAACGTCGTAATCGTACTTTATTGGATATGGTTCGATCTATGATGTCTCTGACGGACTTGCCGTTGTCATTTTGGGGTTATGCACTAGAAACTACTGCATTCACTTTAAATCGGGCACCATCTAAATCCGTTGAAAAGACACCATATGAATTGTGGTTTGGAAACAAATCTAAGCTGTCATTTTTTAAAGTTTGGGGATGCGATGTTTATGTGAAGAAACTTCAACCGGATAAACTCAAACCCAAAGCGGAAAAATACGTCTTCATAGGATACCCTAAGGAAACAATTGGGTATTCCTTCTATCACAGATCCGAGGGCAAGGTTTTTGTTGCCAAGAATGGATCCTTTCTAGAGAAAGAGTTTCTCGCGAAAGGTGTGAGTAGTCAGAAGGTAGAACTCGAAGAGGTTATTGAACCTTCTCTTCAAAGTATGGCGAGTAGCGCAACACCAGAAGTCGTTCCGGAGTTGGCTTCACCAGTTGAAGAGGGAACTAATGATAATGATCATGAAACTCTAAGAGAGAGAGTACTACCGAACCTTGTAGGTCTAGCAGGACGCGTGCAGCTCCCGAGCTGTACGGAAACCCTGTTATGAATTTCATGGTTGATGAAATTGATGATCCTGCGACGTATGAAGAGGCGATGATGAGCCTGGATTCCAACAAATGGTTAGAAGCCATGAAATTCGAGATGGAATCCATGTATGAAAGTCAAGTTTGGAACTTGGTGGACTTACCTCACGATCGGAAGGCCATGGAGAACAAATGGATTTTTGATACGTTGGAAATGTATCTATAATTTTTTATGCTCCATGCTTGTTTAGTATCTACTTTGCTTTATTTGTCCACACTTTGAGGTGCTTTTTACATTTTTTTCTGGTACTAACCTACTAACAAGTTGCAACAGTGTCAGATGCCTGTTTTCTGCTGTTTTTGGTTTCAAAAAAGTTAGTAAAGAAATATTCTCGGAATTGGACGGGACAAACGTCAAAGTCAATTACTTTCAGTGGGGAACAAGAAGTCTAGAGGGGAGACGAGGAAGCGGGCCAGGGCAACTAACCCCCCCAGGCGCGGGTGGGCCCTGCGCCGCGCCTGGGTAGGGTTTGGCCCTCCTGGCCGCCGCCTCGGCCTCCCCCTTCACCTATAAGAATCCCCCAATGCAGAAACCCTAAGCACCCGATCAAATCTCCACAAAACCGTTTGTAGCCGCCGCCATCATCTTCCCTAGATCGGGGGATCTGAAGTTCTTCCCGTCACCCTGCCGGAGGGGAGATCATCCCGGAGGCCTTCTCTCCGGTATGATGCGTGAGTAGTCCACCTTGGACTATGGGTCCATGTAGTAGCTAGATGGTTGTATCTCCTCCTTTGTGCTTTCATGTATAGATCTTGTGAGCTCTGTTCATGATCAAGATCTAATCTATTTGTAATCATGCATGTTGTGTTTGCGGGGATCCGATGGATATTGAGATTATCATGTTGGTTTGATTAATGGTTTTGTCTTTATGATTATATCATGTCTGTGTTATTTGTGATCTTGCATGCTATCCGTTGTTAGTAGCTATCTTGGCCAAGTAGTTGTTAGTGACTCCAAGAGGGGGTATTTATGCTCGATAGTGGGTTCATGCCTCTAGTTTCCAAGGGAAGTGATAGAAATCTCTTCGGTTGTAGATGTACTGTTGCCACTAGGGAGAAAACAACGGTCTCTTGTTCATGAAACATGTGGACTGTTTACCTTACACACTTTGCTTAAAGCAGTTGTCTGTTGCTTGCAACTTAATAATGGAGGGGGTTCGGATGATAACCTGAAGGTGGACTTCTAGTCATAGATGCAGTTGGATGCGGTCTATGTATATTGTTGTATTGCCCAATCGAATCTCATAGGATCTTTCTGACTAGTAATTTCATTGTTATGCCTTGCTCAGTTCCTGTCAATTGCCCTGTTGTAATTTGTTTACCGTTCATGCCATGTTGTTTATCTAAGGAGAGCACCTCTAGTGAACTATGGACCCCGGTCCAATCTTTACCATTGATACGTCTTCCACCGTTACTTGTTTACTTGTTGCAAACCATTACCTTCCACGCCATACGTATAATCATTTGTTTGGGCAAAGTCTTGAGTTTGTGTTGTGTAGGTCTCCGTGTTGCTTGCAACACCTGTGTGACGTTTACTTCCTCCTACTGGTTCGATAACCTCGGTTTCTTACCGAGGTAAAACTTGCTGCCATGTTGCTTCACACCTTGCTCTTGGGGTTCCCAACGAAGCGCTCCTACATCAACTCAACGTTGCATCAAGCTTTTCTGGCGTCGTTGCCGGGGTGGCTAAGGATGTCTTCACGAGGGGAGTCCTTCACTTCATTTCTCCTTACTTTGTTTTTAGTTTGGTTTGTTTCTTTTTCTTGGTTTTGTTTGCCTCTTTCAAAAAAAAAACCAAAAAAAATAGTCTAGTTTGGTTTGCTTGCTTTATTCAAAAACACAAAAAATTAGTTCCTGCTCTAGTTGTTGGTCTGTTGTTGCCTTGCTTGGTCATGTTTTCTATCAATGGATGGTTTCTTTAAAACTAGTTCTTATTGGCAAGGTGGGTTCACGGAAGAACAAAAGTATTATTATAAGGAACACTGTTTGTCACAAAAAGGGGAACACTTATGGGAACAAATTGATGGGTTGAATACTATTGCTAGAGATGTGTGCTCTACTTATAATGTTACCTATTGCTTTGATAAAGCTTGTTGCTGCAGGAGGTATAAACACCTCCCTTTTCTATGTGAGTATAATGATAATGTTACCATATCCTCTTATGTTAAAGGAAATTATGACTTTTATGATGTGGAACAAATTGAAGAATTCATTGCCTTCAAGGGTGCATTTGAACTTGCCAGTTTGCTTGAAAATACTGATGATGCACCTTATGAACATGAGGTTTATGAGATACTTAAATTTTGCTCTGATAATTATAAGGAAGCCAATGGCTATATTCTTGAATATTTTAATAGATGCTTTCCACAAATGGAAGAGACTAATGCCTTGCAGGAGCCTATGGAAGAAGAAATTGTTGAAACTGGAAGCTCATTAGATGAAAAAGAGGAGGAGAGTGATGAACAAAAGGAGGAAGAATGGATCTACCCATGCCTACCTTCTAATGAGAGTAACTCTTTACCTCTTACTAGTTGAATGCCCGTGCGTTGCTACGGTTATTTGTTCTTTCACCTCATTTCTTCACCGCAAGTATTGTTCAAAAATACTTTAGATGAAAGTTTTTTCCTCATATGTGTCTAAAGGTATCATTATTTATCTCTCTTATCAATAATTTAATAATGAATAACTTAGGCTTAATTGAGTTTCTGGTCGTATGTGATATGAAATTATCTTCAGATGTTACCCTTTTCTAGCTCAATTATTGTTGACCACGACCAACTTCGTCTGAGTCTATGTTTGGTGAAGCACATTGGTCATTAAAAATGAATTAACACGTTGCCGTCATGATATACAAAAAGAAGTTATTATTGGAAGCTTAAACAATATATGAGCATTTTAATTATGACGCTTCTTCTCAAACCAATCAATTTAACAGTGGGATCAAGAAAAAATAGGAAGAACATATTAGCATGGAGACAATAATCCAAAATCAATTCACATGCTAACATTCATTGTTTTGAGTTACTTAGAGCTACCTATTTTGAGATACTGTATCGATGCATGATCAAAGGAAGGATAAACCACCCAGAAATTTGTAAGTCACTGCACCATATAAAATCACTCAAATGTTGACCAATGCAAAGTTAAATCAAATCATAGTAAAATCTTAACTGTTGCAGTCAAAACTGAATTCTCTAGTTGCACTGCGATAAAAATCTGAACAGACGACCTGCAGTGATAAAAATCTGAAATCTACAGTTGCACCGCGATAAAGATTATTTGGATATGCATCTCTACTCTCCCCCATTCACAAAACATGTGGCATAATTTCATAGCATTCATGCCAAGAAGGAAATCTAGTATAAGAAGAATCTGAATATTGACCATAAAACTTTTAGATAACAATATAAGGTCCAGTTACTTTCACCAAGAAAACGCACAAGATAAAAACCCCATCTCATTTTTCATTCGGCGTCGGAAGTAAGCATCCACCACCAGTGGTAAAAAAGCCATGAGTGAAACATACTATGAAGTTCAACAAAGAAATCAGCCACACCAAGAGAAGAGCTTTCATGACCTCCATGCAAAATCAGCACACTCGTAACTTCTTAGGTTCAAAGTAAATTCAGTTATTCACAGATCGGCATTCTATGGAATCAGAAATCTGCAATAGAAATTCATCATGTACATAAAAACAATAATTATTGTCATTATCACCTGATCCTTAAACTCATTACCAAGTTTAAAGTTCAAGAAAAAATAGAACACATCAATCCCTGGATTTCTTATGCAGTGCTTTGATTCCATCACCATGGCTAGTTGGCTACCAAAACCAGCTACAAAATTATGAATGCCACAATATATGAATGGTTAGCAGTTTATGTAGGAAGAAGTGACCCTGGACCATAAGGATGTATACAACACATGTTCGTGGCTTTTTGCGCGTGCATGGATTTCGGTGATGTCGCCCGTATCCTCGATGTGCCCAGAAAACGGCGGTGGCACTCTACAAAACCAGCAGAGATGACGTCGGTCCCGCACCCGCGTCTATGCCCCTCGGCTTGGTTTCTCCCAGTGCTGCAGTCTAAGGCGGAAGCGGCCCGACTGCTCTTAGAGCTGCAGTCTGAGGCAGAAGTAGTAAGGCGTCACTCATCTCGAGGTGGTGACAGCCTGGCGGAGGTGGCGTCACGATGTGGAGGAAGGAAACGGCAACAACGCTTTGGCAGAGTAGGCCAGCGGGGCTGCGTCACTTGCGCGGTGGAGGAGGCTAGGGGCGGCGGCGCACTCACATGGCCACGAGCCCACGAGGCATTGGATCCGGGGAAGAGCCGCCGGATGGCGATGGGCCACGCGAAAGGAGGTGGATGTGTATGGTGGTGTGGGGAGGAGACCAACGGCGGAAATAATCGGGGATCGGTCCACTCGGCGGTGGCAGACCTTGTAAAATCTTCGAATGGTTAGGGACAAAATCATTCAAAAAATGTCGGACGGAAAATTTGTGTCGACTAGCTAAGCAAAGTGCCTGTGCATTGTAATAGGTTCAAAACAAAATAATACTATGTGTGCATAAACTTGAAAAACAAGTTTATCCTATTGTGGTACATATTAGTAAAAAATATTTCAGTATACAACACTCCTTGAGAAAGAATAACTCAACACTTAGTTTCCATCTTGTTAGTTTACCTCAAAAATGTCCAAAGATGGACCAAGCCTTAAATGGAATTCAGCGGCATCTGAGTACCTGTGAGAGATGGCCAAAGATGGAATGAAATGTAAGATGAATACATAACTGAGATTACTATAAATGTTAACTTATGCATGCATAAATGTCAGAGAAGATCGAAGGAGAAAGTGTGAATAGAATGCAACGATAAGTAAGAATGCTACTACAACTTTAAGCACATTTTAATCCAAAATTACATTCACAAAATATAAACACCTAAAGGAACGAATGCAAGATGCTCTAATATTTCTAAGCATGGCAACTGCTTAGGAAAGGAGAAAAAATGACCAACACAAATAGACAGACACACACACACACACACAAAAATGCTTCATGAAAATCTAACAAAATAAATGCGTGGGAGAAGAGAGTTGGTTCTCTCAAAAGAAAAAAACAGAGATTCAATCAGCATACAGTTGAGTAAGGATATAGAAGCCTGCTTCTTTATCCTCTGCCTCCTACTTCATGTTTGATGAATGAAACAGCATCCTTAGCTAAGGCAAAAACTGCAAGGATGAACCAACTAGAAAGTCTTGGGACGTAACCCCACAAGTACCAAAGCCCTCAAATGTAGCAACAAAAGTTAGCGAAGATACCATTTTTGGTGTTTGTTTTGGAGTAAATAGCATTTAATGTTGCTTACCATTTTGGTGTGCTTGACATAAGGACCAAAATCTACTTTTGGTGTTTGTTTTGGAGCACTGACTAAAGAAGAAATTTCTGTGTACTGACTCTAGAAAATATATTGACAAAATACAGTATAACATGATGCATAGGCAAAATCGAACTGAAGCTGTCATTAGCAATGTCTTAATGTCCTCCCAATAATTCATGATATCCAAGGTTATCCATGTACTAAAACATGTACAAACACTTTATGATTTTGGTGTTTGTTGTGGAGCACTGACTAAAGAAGAAATTGTTGTGTAGTACTGACTCTAGAAATATATTGACAAAATGAAACGTAACATGATGCATAGGCAAAATCAAACTGAAGCTTCCATTAGCAATGTCTTAAAGTCCTCCCAATTATTCCTGATATCCAAGGTTATCCATGTACTAAAACCTGTACAAACACTTATGATCATCAGACATCAAACATGTATTGGTGCACTTGAAATCAGAGCATGTACAAACCGACTTGTGATCATGAGACCATCAAACATGTATAGGTGCACATGACATCAGGACATGACCAAACCGATGTATGTTTTTCAGTACAATGGAAACATCCAATTGTGCAGATTCCAGGATCACAAACAGACCATGATGTTTGTCCTACATGTAACAGTAAACTTTGTAGAAAATATAATAATCCTATAAGATCAATCATTTTTCCAACTGAAGCTATTAGACAAATCACTAACTGAAGCTATTAGACAAATTCTCAATTGGAAGATATAAAAACTTAGTCCTTACATCACCAAAACAGCACAACCATTGTTCAGAGCAAAAAATGAGTACCTCAATAAACAGTACAACAGGTGTTGTGACATAATTGCAACCTTGAAGACGCCTCCACATGACCTGAAGAATTATCCGAATGACATAAGAACAACTTGATGGTAACAACCTGAAATATTAGGATATATATTAACAAATTATCAAGAAATCTCATTTATCAAAGTGAATCGAAAATATATAAAAAATCAAGGAGTATTATATAGAGGATTAGAATTTTTTAACCGGATAAGGAAATGTAAAATATCATGTGTATGGATATTTAGACTCCAAAACTTTTGGTTGTTATTTGTACTGCAAATGGACAGTAGAAAAGACAAGTGCGGACAATTAATGGCCTACAAGAATAAATTTAGTAGCATACCTCGGGAAGCTCTTATCCGATGATCTCAGAAGAGCTACTGTTAATGAGAAATTGCTTAAGCGCTAAGAGGATGAAAAAGCATAACCATGAACATCACATTACAAACTTGACCAGGCGCCGTAAAATTTTTAATGACTACAGCAACATTTTTATGGTGCAATGGGATTAAAAAACTCAACTGAAATTTCAAGAGCGCCATTTAGTAGAGAACGATCAATCTCCTCTAGAGCAATCGACTTATTTTTAAAACTAGGCTAATGATTCATCGACCAAGTAAATTCCTGAAACAAAACAAAACGGACACTTTTTAGAACCAGGAACAAAAGAACCTGTGACAGACTTCATAATGCTAATGGATGTATTATCCAGCAATGCCGTAGCCTCAAATAAAAATGATCCCAAAATAATAGAAGCACATTTGTCAGGCTAAAGTTATCTCTTGATATAATAGTCACTTAAGAAAGCAGCAACCATAAGGAAACTATCTTATATATGGACACCATGGTGCGATTCCTATCTCTCATGCAATCCTCTGAGTACTGATTATGTATCTTCAATTGATGGTTGATTAAACTTGTTCAAAGTGGGGCTCCAGTTCTTGATGTCTCAATATATTTAAGGTACGCATCGAGCGTTGTTGCTCCATTGCAACTTAGCTCACCTCTTCCTAACATTGGTTTCAGAATATTAACATCATCAAGTGAACAAGACACGATAATTGTAGTGAGATGATTTATAAACATTTGAACAGTACACAGTAAACTTACCATGTTGTTCACACTGATAGTGATGGGAAGTTAGTTTTAAAAAATAATAAAAGTTCACGCTTGCAGAAAAGATGATTAGTTTATGTAGTACACACTAAAAGCACCTATGAGATAGTTTTAAGATGTGACAAGAATTTGAGTTAACTATCAAATATCAAAAGTCTAATATATAGTAAGGAACAATTTGTGATGATGAGTTCCATACACAATGCAACTTACAGTAAGATCAATCAACCAACTGACCTACCGAGATGGAAGAAGCCTCGCAATCCATCCATCAATCCCCTTGATGGGTTGACACCGACATCAAATCAAAGTCTCAGTTGTTTAACCTGCTATTCAATTCAACAATCATTTTGCTAGACCAATCACAACTGCCTTGAATTCATTGGCATATCCTAAATAAACGAAAACACAGTCAGGTACATACTCTCTTTGTAATCAGTTTCTAGCATTAACATTTACATTCGCAATCAACAACATTAGATGGTATGATTGATCTATTGACCTGTACCCCCTAAAATGGGAGGAAAAGACCAAGTGATATAGGGTCAACCAAAATTTAACATTGTAAAATAAAGGATAGAATATATCTATGGGGATGGATCGGATTTGTATAGCATCATATGCAGCTAAATCCCCATGTACTACCAGACAAGGCAGCAAAAAACGAATTGGATTTGATTGCCCATATGAAGCAATGAAAAGATCAACGGAAACATGCATGGATGGATCGATTACCACACAACTAACAATACCTTAGAGAATGTCAGGCGCTTACCCAAAAAAAACCAATCACACTGTCTGGATGGATCACCGCTCTACGATCTGAGCAGACATGTCCGTGCACGAGCCGCCGCATTAGAAGCAGGCAGGACATGAACCCGAGGACATTGTTCAGCATCTGTCGCCCCACGCTGGTGTGCACATGGTCATCGGCGTCACAACGTCTGATGCGGCCGCCGGGGTTTCCAGTGATTAGGATGGGAAGTGGTAGTAGGGATGGAATACCTTCGCTCTTGAGATAACTTGCGTATGTACAGCTGCAGCAAATCCTCCTTGGCGGATTGGGAAAGGTCAGTAGCGGTGATATCAGGTCACGACGGGCTGGAGGCGCTCGGGCTTCTAGTGGCGGCTAGGGTGGGGCGGGGCAGGTGAGGGTCAAGGGAGGGACGATGGCGGCTGGAACCTGTGGCCCGCGCTAGGGTTTCACGTCGGGATGCTGGGTCAGCGTCGTATTGGCTTACTTTTTTTTCTAGACCGGTAATTTTCACTTAGCGGTGGCAGAGCAGCGTAATTAGCTAAGCTACGAACTACCATACCATCGGATGTATAATGGATGGCCTAGATGCTTCCAATGTTTGATGTCAAAGTGTTTGAGGGCGACCTACGATCACCAACATTATTTTAATAGTAAAGATATTATTTGATTGTCCCCCATGCTTACCAAAGGAGGATGAATGCTATGTTCCTGTGGATCCTTTTGAAATATCTACTCTGGGTAAAACCTAGTTTTAATCCCACTATTTTTGATCTTGATAGAAATTATGTGTTTGTAGCTCATGAAAAGACTGCTTTATGTGATAGTTATATTGTTGAGTTTTTTCATGAGGCTACTGACAATAATTATGAGAGAGGAAAATATGGTTGTAGAAGTTTTCATGGTACTAAAACACCTCTCTTTGTGCTGAAAGTTCTGAAGTTACTCTTGTTTTCTCTTCCTATGCATGTCACTTTGTTCTTTGTGAACTTATTTGTGTACAAGATTCCTATGCATAGGAAGTGGGTTAGACTTAAATGTGTTTTGAATTTGCTTCTTGATGCTTTCTTTGACTTCAATTCATAATTCTTATGTGAGCATCTTCTCAAGCTTTCTAGCCTAACTTAAAGGCGTTAAAGAAAAGTACTTGTTGGGAGATAACCCAAGAGTTTTCTTGAGTCTTGGAAGTTATTACTTCTATAATGACCTCATATTATCCTTTTTGTTTGCTTTTTGTGCCAAGAATGACCTCTACTGAGAGGGAAGTAAGATTTGGGGAGTTGCTGTCTTGAAACAGATTTCTGTCCTCCACCAAAACAATTCATGAGGAGTCTCTGTAACTCGGATTGAGCTCAAAATTTACGAATAAATCCCCAGTATGTTAGCTAACTTTCGTTAGTTCAACACTTTTTGATTTGAGCAACAGAATATGTTCGAAAAAATTGGTTTCTACCTGCTGGTATGTTTTGACAGATTTCTGCCATTATTTGCATTTGCTTCTTATTGGTTCCTTTTTGAGTTCTCTTTAGGTGAATTGAGCTTTTTGAAGGAGTTATTATAGTAGCTTGTGTTTTTAATGAAAATCCTTGTTGTTCCAAAGCTTTCCCAGAGGCCTAATATCTTTTGAATACACTAATGTTGCTAATGAAGATTGTGTGAAGTTTTGTATGAAGGAAAAATTTCAGGTGTAGAGAGAGAATGATGCAATGAGATGAAGAATGGACAAAAAGCTCAAGCTTGGGGATGCCACCATGGTGTCACCCCAAGAAATATCCAAGAGGTACAAGCGTTAAAGCTTGGGGATGCACAAGGCATACCCTTCTTCATCAATAAAAAGCTCAGGTCTATCTAGACACTTCGTTTTTATTGTTTCATGCACAGTTGTGTTGTTCTTGGAGCGTCTTAGTTTTCGTTTTCTTTGCTTAGGTTGTTTAGTTTGCTTGAATAAAGTAGTTTGGACCCCCGTTCTTGCTGTGTTATTTTACAAATAAGTTGCTTGGTGTTGGAAATGAGTACTAAGTTCTTGCTTGTAAGTGCAAGAGGAGCTTTCATTGACTGTGACTTAGACTTTAGCATGACATGCTAGGTGTTGTTTTAGCATTATGCTTAGTGATTATTGATGTAGCATGTCTTGTTCCAAACAATTGGGATTGCTTAGTGTGCCTTGAAGAAATTATGTGTTGTTTTAGCATGCAAAAGCATAGTATTATGGTATTCTCCTTTGATGCTTTGCTTGGGTTGACTTGGCACATGCTTACACCATGTTATGAATATGACAAGTCACCGTTAGCCTCTATGATTATTTAGTCCTTGACTTGTAGTACCACTCTTTTCTTTGATTAGTATGCTTTGTTGCACTGCATGATTATGGCCATTATGCTCTCTTAGTTGTTTGGTCCCAGTCTTTTGCTAGCCTCCACTTGTATGAGTAAGTTCTACTCATGCTTCCAACTCCAAAAAACAAGTTATTCCAAAGTGTCCACTATAAACTCCTATGCATGATGTGTTACACCATTCCAAGTATATTATTGTTTTCATCTATCTTCCAATTAAAAACTATTTTGTTATGTGAAAACTTAGTAATTAAAGCCCTCACGAACTTGATGGCACACTTTAGTTCTTTGCCCCTAATAAACTTGAACCATTGTGACAACTTTGTTGTATATACTTGCACTTATAAGTTGGAATTAGCAGAACCGTGCTGTCACGGGGAACGTTTTCAACATTGCACTTGTACTTTGTACTCAGTTGATATCATGTTCTTTTGTCTATGGATGTCACCGGTGTGAAATAAAGAGGGAACTTGTAAGTCCATGGAGTTTGTATCCTGTGTTAGAGAAACGCCTGGGCCGCTAGCCTAAGCCATGCCTAATCATGGTGGAAACTTGCAGCATCACCATAGTGAGCTATCTATGAAGAATCCTCAATAAAAAGCTATGCATATGGTAAATAAAAAGATTGTTGAGATGCTCATTGTCTGCTTGCCTTGTCATTTTGGTCATGGGAAAGCTCATGTACCATGTGCAAGGGGTACCCCATTCACGGTTCTTAATGATATGCAAATACTTACAATAACAAGAACTTACCTGGACCCAAAGTTGAGTATGCATGAGGTGTGGCCCTCGTATTCAAGGGACTTGAGATTGCCAACTTATACTTCGTCAAGCATATACTCCAACTTTGCCACTTTAACCTTCATCATTTCAAGATGCTTATGATAGGGGCAAAGAGGGCTGAAAGCTAACAAGTACCATGATTTTTGGAAGCTCTTTTTGAAACTTGTAATCCCTGATTCCTTTACAAAAGGCCTTTCTTCCACCATTATTTGAGTCTCCACCTTCTACCTTTAGGCACCATTAGGAGAGCATAGTTGTCATTCTGTGTGCAGGGTTCCAAAGCTTATTAATTGATGCATATTGTGTTATTACTTGTTCTTGTGCTATTTGTTTCTAGTCACCCTTGTGAACTTTGAAGGTGTCCTATGCATCTATTTGCTACTCTATGAGGGACAAGCTGATTGCCACTATGCTATGTTTTCTGTATGTGAAACAAACAAACATTTTTCAATGCATATATTCATGATCTTTGTTTCTAGCTTGTCACGTTGCATGCATAGTTACTATGTCCTATTGTTAGAACTCCATCTTTCATGCACATGTTTAGAGTTCTTTGATCCCAGCTTTCAATGCTTGCAAATGTTTGGATCTTTATTTTGAGGGTGCATGTCACCTCAAAAATTATTCTTTTTATCACTTACCTACTCGAGGACGAGCAGGAGTTAAGCTTGGGGATATTGATACGTTGGAAACGTATCTATAATTTTTGATGATCCATGCTTGTATAGTATCTACTTTGCTTTACTTGTCCACACTTTGAGGTGCTTTTTACATGTTTTCTGGTACTAACCTACTAAAAAGTTGCAACAGTGCCAGATGCATGTTTTCTGCTGTTTTTGGTTTCAGGAAAGTTAATAAAGAAATATTCTCGGAATTGGATGGGACAAACGTCAAAGTCAATTACTTTCCGTGGGGAACAAGAAGTCCAGAGGGGATACGAGGAAGCGGGCCAGGGCAACCCACCCTCCTAGGCGTGGGTGGGCCCTGCCCTGCACCTGGGTAGGGTTTGGCCCTCCTGGCCGCCGCCTCGGCCTCCCCCTTCGCCTATAAGAAGCCCCCGATGCAGAAACCCTAAGCACCCGATCAAATCTCCACGAAACTGTCTGTAGCCGCCACCACCATCGTCCCTAGATTGGGGGGATCTGAAGTTCTTCCCGGCACCCTGCCAGAGGGGAGATCATCCCGGAGGCCTTCTCTCCGGTATGATGTGTGAGTAGTTACACCTTGGACTATGGGTCCATGTAGTAGCTAAATGGTTGTATTTCCTGCTTTGTGCTTTCATGTATAGATCTTGTAAGCTCCGTTCATGATCAATATCTAATCTATTTGTAATCATGCATGTTGTGTTTGCGGGGATCCGATGGATATTGAAATTATTATGTTGGTTTGATTAATGGTTTTGTCTTTATGATTCTATCATGGCTATGTTGTTTGTGATCTTGCATGCTCTCTGTTGTTAGTAGCTATGTTGGCCAATTAGTTGCTAGTGACTCCAAGAGAGGGTATTTATGCTCGATAGTGGGTTCATGCCTCTAGTTTACAAGGGAAGTGACAGAAATCTCTTCGGGTGTAGATGTGATGTTGCCACTAGGGAGAAAACAACGGTCTCTTGTTCATGGAACATGTGGACTGTTTACCTTACACACTTTTCTTAAAGAAGTTGTTTGTTGCTTGCAACTTAATAATGGAGGGGGTTCGGATGATAACCTGAAGGTGGACTTCTAGTCATAGATGCAGTTGGATGGCGGTCTATGTATATTGTTGTATTGCCCAATCAAATCTCATATGATATTTCTAACTAGTAATTGCATTGTTATGCCTTGCTCAGTTCCTGTCAATTGCCCTGCTGTAATTTGTTTACCCTTCATGCCATGTTGTTTATCTAAGGAGAGCACCTCTAGTGAACTATGGACCCCGGTCCAATATTTACCATTGATACATATTCCACTGTTACTTGTTTACTTGCTGCAAACCATTACCTTTCACACCATACATTTAATCCTTTGTTACAGCAAACCAGTGAGCTTGACAACCTCACTGATTCGTCGGGGCAAAGTCTTGAGTTTGTATTGTGTAGGTCTCCGCGTTGCTTGCAACACCTGTGTGACGTTTCCTTCCTCCTACTGGTTCGATAACCTCGGTTTCTTACTGAGGGAAAACTTGCTGCTGTGCTACTTCACACCTTGCTCTTGGGGTTCCCAACGAAGCACTCCTACATCAACTCAGCGCTGCATCAATTTTCAAAAGGAAAACTTATGTTGATGGTAATGTGACCATCTATAAAGTTCTACTTGTCGCAAAGGGGTTTCGACAAATTCAAGGAGTTGACTATGATGAGACATTCTCTCCCGTAGTGATGCTAAAGTCAGTTAGGATTATGTTAGCAATTGCTGCATATTTTGATTATGAGATATGGAAGGTGGATGTCAAAGCCGCGTTCCTCAATGGTAATATTGAAGAAAGTTGTATATGATACAACCAAAGGGTTTTGTCGATCCTAAAGATGCTAACAAGGTGTGCAAGCTTCAGCGATCCATCTATGGACTGAAGCAAGCATCACGAAGTTGGAATCTCCGCTTTGATGAGGTGATCAAAGAGTTTGGATTTGTCCAAACTTATGGAGAAGCTTGTATTTACAAGAAAGTGAGTGGGACCAATGTGGAATTTCTGATATTATATGTGGATGCCATATTATTGATCGGAAATGATATAGATCTTTTAAACAGTGTTAAAAGTTATCTAAACAACAAATTTTCAATGAAGGAGCTAGGTGAAGCGTCATACATATTAGGCATAAAGATCTATAGAGATAGATCTAGGCGCCTAATAGGGCTATCGCAAAGTACATACCTTGATAAGATTTTAAAGAATTTTAAAATGGACAAAAGTAAGAAGGGGTTCTTACCTATGTTGCAAGGCAAGACATTGAGTAAGACTCAAAGTCCGGCTACAGCGGAAGAAAGAGAGATAATGGACAAAGTCCCCTATGCTTCATCCATAGGCTCTGTAATGTACGCCATGCTATGTACAAGACCAGATGTGGCACATGCTATTAGTTTGACTAGTAGGTACCAATCGGATCCAGGTTCGGAACACTGGATAGCGGTCAAGAATATCCTTAAGTACTTGCGAAGAACTAAGGATATGTTTCTTGTGTACGGAGGTGAAGAAGAGCTCGTCGCTAAGTGTTATGTTGACGCTAGCTTTGACACCGATCCGGATGACTCTAAGTCTTAATCCGGATACGTATTTCTCATGAATGGCGGGGCGGTTAGTTGGAGGATTTCCAACAACCCGTGGTGTCGGGATCAACAACGGAGGCCGAATATGTTGCTGCTTCGGAGCGGCTCAGGAAGCAGTTTGGATGAAGGAGTTCATAACCAAACTAGGTGTGGTTGCAAGCGCGTTGGACCCAATGGTGATCTATTTTGATAACAATGGCGCCATAGCCAATGCCAAAGAACCAAGGTCTCACAAGAATTCCAAGCATATTAAGCGCCGGTTTCACTCCATCCGCGAGCATGTCAAGGATGGAGATATAAAGATTTGTAAAGTACACACGGATGTCAATGTAGCAGATCCATTGACTAAAACTCTCCCTAGAGCAAAACATGATCAACACCAGAACTCCATGGGTGTTAGATTTATCACTATGTAACTAGATTATTGTCATTAGTGCAAGTGGGAGACTGAAGGGAATATGCCCTGAGAGGCAATAATAAAGTGTTTATTATGTTTATTCCAAGGATATGATAGATGTTTATTTTGCATGCTATAATTGTATTAATACGGAAACGTTAATACATGTGTGTTTAATAAACAAATATAAAGTTCCTAGTTATGCCTCTCTCATAAACTAGCTCGTTGATTAACAAGATCAAGGTTTCCTGATCATAGACATTGGATGTTGTTAATAATAAGGTCACAACATTAGTTAATAGTGTGATGAACATTCATCCGAAGTATAGCATTATGATCAAAAGTCATTGAGTTTATATTGCTATAACAACTTACGAAGTGATCCTAATCCTTAGACCATGAGATCATGTCAATCACTAACACCGGAAGAGTTTCTTGATAACATCAAACATCACACCGTAACTGGGTGATTATAAAGATGGGTTCAGAACTACTAAAGTGTTATGTTGAGGCCCATGGATCGAGAGTGGAATTTGTTCATCCCAATGACGGATAGATATGCTCTGGGCCCTCTCGGTGGTATCACATTGGTTAGCTTGCAAGCAAGTGATTTGATCACTAGAATGTTATATCACGGGAACGAGAAAAGAGTGCATGTCCGTAACGAGATCAAACTAGGTATAGCGATACCGATGATCGAATCTCGGACATGTAATATATCGCGAAACAAAAGGATAAGATACTAGCGTAAAAGGTTCCAACGATCACAAGAAAATCATCGTTGAATGTGTGAGAGTCAGTATGGGTCTCCAGATCCCGCTTCTGATTATTGATCGGAGAAGGGTCTCGATCATGCATTATTCGCGAACCGTAGGGTGGCACACTTAAGAGACACCGATATCCATTCGGACCAAAAGTTTCATGCCGGAAAGAATAACAAGCACATGAATTTATTTCACTAGATACCGAAACTGGTTTTCGGGTGAAATTGCAGAAAGTGTTTTTGCATGTGAAATGAAATACTAGCAAGGGGTTATATGTGAATGTTTGTCATTAAAGTAATTTACAAAATTCTAAATAAATAAAAGGAGTTTTATTTAATGAGAGTTTGCATTAAATTTGGTGGAAATTTAATGGGAATTTCAGTGGGATTTTGAGTGGAGGGAATTGAAAGGATTTTTGTGAGTGGAGTGTCCACCCACATGAATGAGGGGAGGGCAAGGGGCAGCCCCCATGCGCCGGCCACCCGTTTGGGGTCCCCCCTCTCCTATAAAAGGGACCCTCTCCTCACTTCTCACTCACACCTCGTGAAGGATCTCTCTTCCCCTCTAGTATTTATCCCCCATGGTGTCGGACTAGCGAGATACATGTTCCCGATGGCTATTCGGAAAGAAAGAGTTGTGCTTCCGCTGCATCACTGGAGCGATGAGGCGGAGGTTGCTCGGTGCCTCGAACGTGTGTGCGAGCACGGATGCACTGCTAAGTTGTGGTGCTAAGGACTTCCTCTCGATCTTGAGATCGGCAAGAGATTGTCTACATCAACCACGAGTTTGACTCGTTAAGCTTTGTCGGTCTTCAAGGGTATATTCTCTACGGATATACATCTGCCCGTTGTTTGTATCTAGTAGATAGATCTTGGTACATAGTTGTTCCCATCGTAGGAAATTTTTTATTTTCTATGCTGCAAACCCTACAGGAATCCCACATCGATATCCATTGATATCATCTCCGCCACCATAGTTGCCCTTGTCTGAGGCGCGTGAGGCCGACAAGAAACCTACGCGGCTGCGCTCCTCACCCCCGCCTCGTAGTCGGTGACGATATGCATAGTAGATGAGACATGGCGTGGCTGAAGCTTGCGGCCAGGAACTAGGGTTGGAGTGGCGGCGGTGGAGGCGAGGAGGCCATCAGTCTCTCCGATGAGAGGTAGAGAGAGAGCGAGACAGAATAGTGGGCAGTGACAGTAGTGGGAGGAGTTGGCATAGACTTATTGACGTGTTTCCCTCGCTTCCCACGTGTGCGGTCCATTTTGTGCTCAACTGGGGGCATGCTCCACGAAAATGGATGATTCAAGCATTGTTCATGGGCCTGCCTCTGGGCTGCTTCAAAAAGCGTGCTACAAACAACACAAGGAGAGAGGGCCTCCAGGAAACTAAACGGCTCGTTTTTGTTGCTACTAGGCTTCACCCGACCTCATGCAGCCTCTCAAACGCGTGCCCTAAGGGTTTAGTGTGACGTTGCGATAGCTGTGTCCTGCAATAACTAACTTGAAAAACATTTGTTAATACTATAAAGTAAAAAAATTCCACTCTCCCTTTAGGCTAATCATAATGGGAGTATCATAATTAGTTTCATACATGTCATGTTGATAAAAATTTGATGTGTCACAACAATTAACGAAGAAAGAGATGGTTAGAATATCATACTACCTCAATTCCGGTTTATAAGGCAAATACGTACATTTGAGAAAATAGTTTAACTGAAAATTTGGTCAATAAAATACAAACTATATTTAAGAAAAATTATATAATTAGATTTGTATTCAAAATACACTTCCAATTATACAATTTTTGTGGCATATGATTCATATATTGTTGACCAAATTTATGGTCAAACTATTTTCTTGAAATACGTATTAGCCCCATAATCCAGAATAGAGGGAGTAGTTAGATACCGTAGTAAAACTAAAACTCCTAATGGCAAGTAAATCCTATACACAATTTTTTATAAAATTTCACAAATCATTAAATATAGTACTACCATGATATTATCATATGATACAATACACTGCATACATAGTATCATACACTAGTATTATATACGTACATGATACTACTAGCAATATGATACCAGCCTTACAAAAGTACACGAGTATTTATGACAAGAATAAGGTCGACTTGAAATTTGGAGTCGGGCGAAGATCCAAAGGAAGAGCGTAGACAACAACAAGCCCAACTCCTTGGGGATTGCTAAGGACCGATGACACTTTGTTTCAGCAAAAGGTCCAAGCGAATAGCGACGTGTGCATAGACGAGACAAGCAACAACGCATGCTCTCTCTCGGAGGTACCCCAAAGACAAAATTGGATTATTGGTGCGCGCAGGCATAGAACTTGTCGACGATGGCTCTATGTTAGTACTCGTACGTCTATCATGACATAGCCGTAGAAACTGTCGGATAAGCTCGATGCTACGATTTTCCCCCCCGAATTTAAATCTACGTAATAGTATGGCGCTTCCCTAAATTGACCAGTCATCCGTGATGCCGCTCACTGGAAACATGCATGGACAATGGCAGATTTTTTGGGTGCTACTTCCCGAGCAACGTTTCTCTGACGAAGTTGTGTGATCATCAATTCATCATCGTTTTCTTTTGAGAGAGTGTGTGTTTTTTCTAAAATGTATTAAGCTGCCAAAGGTGAATAGAGGCCGATTGCCGTAATACTGCACACAAGTCCAGCGGTAGTCTTTGCATGTCGCCAGCCCCCAATGGCTGACAATACGAGTCTCCGACCAAACCACTGGTGTTCATGATCATCAGCTGTTCGTAGTTCACACACTACACTGTTACACACCGTCTACTATTGATTGGAGTTGCAGCAAACCGCCGCCAATTCGCACGAAATAGTCACGGGGAACGACGACAGCGCATCAATCGGTTTTTTTTCTTCCAAGCACTCGTGGTCTGTTAGAATTAATTAACCGGCGCTAATTGCAGGACCCGCGCGGCGGCGCCCGTGCACCACAATGCCACATTTTTCAACTTACTGGCGTGCGCGCGGCTCCTCTGATCGGACCGTTTCAAGACACGCATTTTCCGTAGAGTACGAAGTATAACCCTGTCACAATTTGTCAACTAGAAACGGGTATATATACCCAACGAAACCCAGCCACTGAAACCACACTCCAATTGCTTCCTTTCTCCTTCGAGTCACTCACTCCAAGAGCACACCACGCAGGAAAGCCTGTCCGCCTAAGCCGGCTCGACCAAGCAATGGCTTCCACGGTGACTCTGCTGAAGAGGAGGACGACCACCATACGGATGAGCGACGTCGCCACCGTGCTGTCACCGACGTCGACGATGACGTCCCTTCTGCTGGGGGGAACCAAAGGCGCCGGCGGCGACGTGGGGAAGCGGCGGTGCTGCGGGCACGACCTCGTCGGCTACGACGCGCTCCCCGACTTCCTCAAGCACAACGAGTTCGTCCTCGACTACTACCGCAGCGAGTGGCCCATCAAGCAGGCGCTCCTCAGCGCCTTCGCCCTCCACAACGAGACCATCAACGTTTGGACGTAAGCCTGCCTTCTCTGTCGCGTACGAACCCGTGTCGCACACCACGCAGACGCTGTAACTGACGCTCGCTCGTTTTCTCCTATGTACTTCCGATCCGCAGGCACTTGATCGGCTTCTTCGTGTTCCTCGCGCTCACCGTGTGCGCCGCCACGATGGTTCCAATGGAAACCAGCGTCGTCGCGACATCAGCAGGCCACCTGGCGAACTGCACCGGCAACCACACGGTGCCGACGGCCTACAACGGAGCGGCCGTGGCAATGCAGGCGCTGCTGCCCCAGCACAACGTGTCCGTTTCCGCCGGGCCGGAGCTCTCGGCAGCAGCGCCGGCGCTGTCGTCGTCGGCGGGACACGTGGTCACGCGGTGGCCGTTCTACGCGTACCTGTGCGGCGCCATGTTCTGCCTGCTCATGAGCAGCGGGTGCCACCTGCTGTCGTGCCACTCGGAGCACGCATGCTACGTGCTGCTCCGCCTCGACTACGCCGGCATCACGGGCCTCATCGTCACCTCCTTCTACCCGCTCGTCTACTACACCTTCCTCTGCGACCCCTTCTACCGCGACCTCTACCTCGGCGCCATCACCGTCTTCGGCGCCGCCGCCGTGGCCGTCTCCATGCTGCCGGTCTTCGAGGCGCCGGAGCTGCGCTGGGCGCGCGCCGCGCTGTTCGCGTGCATGGCCGCGTCGGGGCTCGTGCCCATCGTGCACAAGTTGCTAGTCTTCGGCGCGAGGCCTGAGGCCGTGCTCACCACGGGGTACGAGGTGGCCATGGGGGCCTTCTACCTCGCGGGCGTCGTCGTGTACGGCGCCAGGGTGCCCGAAAGGTGGTTGCCAGGCAAGTTTGACCTATTCGGCCACAGCCACCAGCTGTTCCACGCGCTCGTCATCGCCGGCGCCTACACGCACTACCACGCCGGCCTGGTTTACTTGAGCTGGAGGGACATGGACATGTGCTCGCGATGATCGATATTTTTTTGTCTAGGTTCCATTTTTCAGAAGCAAAAAGGTCGCACAGCCCAGTTTTGATTCAAAGCTACAAATACAGAGCGAAGCTCTATATATTCTATTTTTTCTTCAACTACGAGATAGTACTTGTTTCTTATTTGTTCGACGAACCTCGATGACCATATACTCGTAGAATTGTTCCTCTATACTGTACAAATTTTGTTTTGCTAATTCTCGGTCAGAGTGAGAGTTAGCTTAGTTCTCATTATGTTGCAACTGAGAAAGTACCAGCTTTTAGATTGCGTCATGCTAACATGAAGAGTTGCACACTAGTTGCAACTAGATCAGACAAAGTTACCTTACCGAGGACTAAGACACTGATTCTTGCAGTTGACTTACAAATAGTTATTTTCTACTCCCTCCGTTTCAAAATATAAGATGTTTTAGGTTTGTGAAAAAAATAAATCTAGACTTTTTTTAGTGTGTAGATTCATCCCAAAGTTAAATGAACCTATATACTAAACCAAGTCTAGATTCATTTTTTTCACAAACCTAAAACGTCTTATATTTTGAAACAGAGGGAGTAGTTGCCTAAAAATAGAAAATCCGATTAGGTCTCGTTTGGCTCCCATTATTTCATTTCATTTGATAGCAATAAAATGAAATGAAATCCCCATATCATTTCATTTGTCTGAAATAAAATGATATGAGTACGGATTAGAAATATAATGAGGTTAGACATAGGATGGAAAGGGTGGAATTGCCAATTAAATTCCTTATCTAATTCTGTGACAGCCAAACGCATTGCTCCCTAGAATCATAATTGGTTTCCATAATTCTTACTCCAATACCTGGAGGTCAAACGAGCCCTTAGAGTATTTCCTTTTGTCTCTACATACTCCTTCAGTGCCGGTGTATAAATCTCTGTCATATTTCGAGTGAAACTTTGACATTAAATTTAACTAAAAATATATAAGTTATATGATACAAAAATCATATCTTTGGATCTGCATTCAAAAAAGGTTTTAACAGTATAATATTTATAGCATATAACCTATATATGACTAGGAGACGTGCACGTGCGTTGCAACGGGAGAAAATTATATCACTAGACACATAAAGTATATTTTTAGGCACAACTAAATCATGTTGCAGAAACCAACCAGTTTTGGTGTGTTGCAATGGTTACCACCCTGCAACTCACCTCGCAACTAGGGCAACCAACCAAGCAGCTAGGCAGCAAATACCCTTTCCACTCTCGCATCAGAGCCATCATAAGCCCCAGCGACCGATTTAAACCACGCAGCCATCGCCCAATGTGCCACCGAAGCTGTCGCGGCTCTGCCCAAGCCGAAGAAAGAGCAGATGCCGGAGAAGAGGGCCATATAGAGCTAGAAGTGGGCGGGCCGGAGGGAAACGCGAAAGCACGAGCAGTAGTATCCGTCGCCGCCCATGCAGAACAAATGGTTGCAGTACATATCTCGCGCCTCCAATGAGGTAGGCAGCAAATACCTTTCCACTCCCGCATCAGAGCCATCATAAGCCCTAGCGACCGATTTAAACCGCTAGCCACCGCCCAATGTGCCACCGAAGCTGCCGCGGTCCTGCCCAAGCCGAAGAAAGAGCTTACGCCGAAGAAGAGGGCCCTATAGAGACACAACTGGACCGGCCGGAGGGAAATGCGGAAGTACGAGTAGTAGTGGCCGCCGTCGTCCATGCAAGACAAATGGTTGCAGTACATATGCTCGCGCCTGCAATGAGGCAATCGCCGCCCAGATGCACACCCTCGCATACAGAATGGTCAAGGAGGGAGCGCTGAAAGCGGCCATGCCAATGCTGACACCATCTCGACGGTGACGAGTTCGGCGTCGTTCATTACCCGACGGCTACCTCTGGCCATGTTGATGTCAAGCGGATTTTTTTTTTCAAAAAAAAGATGCGATAGCAATCGGGCGGGCGTGCAAATACGAGAATTGACCGTTCACTAGGGTTGTGCACGGTCTGGACGGATTAACCTATGCTGTGGCAGCGTGTGGACTCATCGAATGATTCATGAATAAGTCAATCGCGCACCCATGGAGCGCGTATGGTGCAGGTTGCTCGGCCGGCGACTACAAACTGGTTCTGGCCAGATAGATGGAGTCCTGCGTTTGGCTATTGCGTCGTCACTGCTCACTGGCCACTTTGTCAGTGTCAACACTCTGTGGTCTGGATAAAGTCAATTTTGTCCATCAGATAGGGCCTAAATGACGAGTGCGTCGATTTGGGTCCCGGGTTCACTCGAGCCCATCATTTTAAACATTTAAAAATGTATTTTCCAAATGCTAAAATTTTCTAAATTCTGTTATAGATATAGGTCATGATGTATATTTTAAGTGTGCAAAATTTCAAGCCTAAATATGTTGTATGATACCTACATAAAAAAGACAAAATTTTATATCTAGTTATGTGAATAGTACTCCCTCTGTTTTAAAATATAAGATGTTTCAGTTTTGTGAAGCAAATGTACCTAAACTATTTTTAGTATGTAGGTTCATTTATATTTAGAATGAATCTATACACTAAAAGTAGTCTAGATATATTTTTCTTCACAAATCTAAAACATCATATATTTTGAAACGGAGTGAGAACATCTCAAATCTTGTCAAATTTTGTCTTTTTTTTGTATAACCCATAATACAACGTATTTCTGATTGAAAATTTTCACACTTGGAGTAAATCACATAATCTACATGTACATATGTTTTAGATTTTTTTTGAAACGGATAAAATATCATTTTTGAATTTTGATAATGAAGGGCTCCAATGAGCTCGAGCTCTGAAAGCATTTTTCGCAAACCACTGTGCTCTGAACCACGCCGTTTCAAAAAAAAAAAAACTCTGGACCGGCCTGTATGGCCCGTTACTCAGGTTCGGACAAACCTCTGATCCAATTCCAGTACCGGCGGAATTTGTAGAAGCCTCGTGGCCCGTTTACGAGACGAGAATCCAATTCCTGCGCCCGCCTCGTAATTCCGCCCAAAAGAAATCTATCACTGTCATGGAAGACCACTCGTAGCAGTGCGAAGGCGATGAAAATTCGACCCCGAGTGAAGCTGGTTGATCAAGGCTCTTCATCATCAAGACAGAATCCCCGTCCGAAGCAAACGACGAGGGAGAAAGCACCGAGCGACGACGACACACGCGCCACGTCCGTCGCCGGAGAGCCCAACCGGAAAAGCGAGTATTAACTTGAGCATTAATTAATCCACTAACAAACGCCGCGCGTCGACGTACGGTACGATCAACACGTGCCAAGATCGTGCTGCTGTTGCTGCAGGCCGACCGGGACCATACACACACGCGCGTTACACGTCGGTCGATCCATGGAGGTGTTGTTGCCCCGACCGACGCATCGATCGGCCTTTGCTTAGGCTCGCAAAATTCTTATCCATCGTGCGCGTGCTTTTCTTATCCGCCCTCGTGCCGTTCCCTTGGCCCGACCCGAAGAAGTCTTGAGGCGGAAGAAAGTGCTGGCGCGAACCCTTTTCCCTTGTCTCTTGCTGCTGTTGCTGGATCGGTCGACCACGCACGTGCCGGGCCACCGCCGGAGGCTGCGTCGCGTCGGGAGATACGCAACCGAGACGGGCACCGTTGCTTGAGCTAGCGCCAATGTGTCGCCGGCCGGTCACGCGGCGCAACGGGACAAGCCGCAAGGTGGCCACCGGTGACAAGCCCATCTCAACCTACTCCAAGTCGGTCGATCGATCGATTCCCTTCCCTGGGCGCGCGTTGTACACGCTCACTCAGGCAGATACTATACTTCTTCAGGGTTTTTTCTCCTCCAACGTTTTTTCAGAGGATAGATGTGCAGCTTGCTGGGGCGATCGACCGAGTGGAGGAGGCGCGCGTCCCTAGCGGACGCCGCTTTAACACGGAAACCCCAACTGCCTCGCCTCGAGATGAAAGCTATCAGGTAACCACAACCGCGCTAGGAAAGAATGCAGCTAGCTAGGAGCCGAGGCGAGGCGAGGCGAGACGAGGAGGCCAGGCCGGGGAGATCGGATCGTCCTGGTCCTGGTTAGTTGCTTGCTGCAGGCTCCCGGCCGGTTGGAGCTGTGTTTGGTGCACTCACTGTGTGTCTGCTTGCTGCGCCGGTTAGGTAATTAGTGGACACACCTGTGGCGGCACACGCAACGCAACTCCATGCCCTTCCCGCTTGCAGTAGCAACTTAATGCTGCCCCATACGTTGTTCTACTCAACACAAGACGTCATGTGCCCTCCACTACGCTACTACTAGTACTACTAATTGTGCGATTAGCGAGTTTTGTCGATCGAGCTTAATTATGACCTACTCACGCGATTTTGTTGTCTAGGTACAGTACAGTACTACGCCCCGATATGCATGCATGGCCAGGTTGACCTGACTGCTCAGCAGAATCCCGAAATGATGAGCCGAGGTTGATCAGCTGTCCTGATGAATTTCTCTTCTTCGATCAGCAACCGGTCTAGCTCCCAGATCTATTAATAGAAACTCAGGCTGTCCAGAAGTAGTAGCGCGTTGAGCGGTGCCAAACCAGCTTTGAGCTAACAGACAGAACCCCTACTTCCCGGTTAAGAACGCACCGCGTTTGCTTAGACGACACGCCAACACCATACTGTCTCGGGGTGGAAATGACAAAACCGTCGTCCCGATCTTGTATATACGACGAGGCCTCGTCCGTCGATCGATCGGAGTCATCGACGCGAACGTAGGTATTGTCGGTACGTGTCACACCAAACTATATTAACAAATTGGCGGACCATTTCCAGTGTAGTGCCTTAATGACCGTATGGTCCGGCTAGTTTGTAATTCATAGATCAAGTTAAAACACAAAAGTTCGTACTTCATAGAACAAAGAAATTTGGCCCCCTTTACCTCAAGTGGTGGAAATTGAAAGCAAAGATTTGGTAGATGAGTCTATTACTCAGGCTTATACTGTCAAGTCTCCTGACAGTTCTTCTGGGGTGGATGAGGGATCATTTGTTGGTAAAGATATGGAGGTGGAATTCCCTAGGAGATTTAGCACAAGAGCAACATCTGTTGTTACTGAGACTATTCTAGAGAAAGCCACTAATCTCTGCAAGAAGAGGGATTCACCAAGGTACTTATTCTCCCCATGCTCATACTAATGCTTTTGATGTTCTATCTGATCAGCAAATCATGCTTAGGGCTTCTTTGATGGGTGTGGATATTCCTAGTGATAATTTTGATTCTGTTGATCTTATTAGAGAGCTTGAAGTGTCTAGAAATTGTTTAGTCGACAAACAAAATAGCAAACTTGATAACCTTCTCATTGAGGATGTTAGTGGTAATAAAACTTCCTTAGATCTTGAGTGGATGCCTCAGGAAGAAGAGGGTGGTGATTTTACTATTGTGGAATGTCAAAAATGTAGGAAAGCTGGAAAAAAAGAAGAATGTGTGGGTCACAGACCCCTTACTAGAATCCAAAAGAAAGCTGATATTTCTATCCATTCTCCTGGTAGGAATATCATTTAAAGACAAAAACCTGATAGATATAAATGAAAGCTGCTTTTTGGAATGGTAGGGGGTTGATAAGAAAGGTATGTTTGCTTGTTTAAATGAGCTTATTTTGGATCATGCTCTTGATTTCCTTGCTTTTCAAGAAATATGAAGAAGAAGTATTCTGATAAGTTGAAAATCTTGAATTGATGTGTCAGCAGTTTTTATCTAATCAGTTGGGGCACCCTGATAAATGGACTTACATTTGGGGCAGTGATAAATTCTCTATTAAGAAGGCTTATGAGGTTATGGCTGGCTATCAACCTGCTCCACCTCACTTCACATGGATATGGGACTCCTCTGGCCAAATTACGCATAAGTTTTTCTTTTGGCTGCTTCTTTTAGACAGACTAAATACAAGGAACCTTCTCAAAAGGAAAACTTGCACTTTAACGGACTACAATTGTGCAATCAGGAACTGCCACTCAGAAGAAACATTGATACACCTTTTCTGGACCTTAAGAATGTTGATTGGGATTTCATTGATGCTAAGATGGTTAAAAAACTAGATGCCTGGGTGGGAAATTCTATGTCTTCTGGTGGAAAAAATATTTTGATTGATTCCTCCTTGTCCACTATCTTGTACTACCCCATGTATATGTACTTGCTACGAAAAGTTTTATTGAGAAAGTAAACAAACATTTTAAGAGGTTTTTTTGGCAAAAGAAAAAAATATAAAAAGCTATTATATGGTGAAATGGAACAAAGTTTGCAGATCAAAGAATAAGGGTGGTTTGGGCATCAAAAATTTGAGGAAGCAAAACATTAGTCTGTTGGTTAAATGGTGGTGGAAACTTGAAAAACATGATGGTCTTTGGCAAAGAATTGTCAAATCTAGATATTTGAGGAATAAAACTATTTACACTATGGCACCTAGATTTAAAGACTCTCCCTGTTGGAAATCTCTGCTTCAGGTCAAAGATACTTATTTGTCTGGGAGGGGGATTATCCTTAAAAGTGGTAATGTGGTTCATTTTTGGAAGGACACCTGGGACCCTGGAGGTCCTCTTTGTAGTTAGTTTCCTGAAATTTTTATTGTGTGTCAAGATCAAGAGTGCACTGTTGGTAAAATGGTAGAACATGGTTTTTCTGTTCCTTTTAGGAGGAGGATTCATGGGGAACTCCGACTACAATGGGAATCCATCTTGGTTAAGGCTCAGCATATCCACTGATCTGCTTGAGTGGAGGTTTAGTGGGAATTGACAATTCTCCACTAAATCTGTTTATGAGTATTTGGAGAGAAATTTGGCTGGGTCTAGTAACAAACTTGTTTGGAAAGCGAGATTACCCTTGAAAATTCAGATCTTCATTTGGCAAATTCTTAGGAATGCTATTCCTACTAGGGATAATATGCGTAGAAGAAATTAGCGTGGGAACCCTGTCTGTTCGTTTTGTAACCAAGTGGAGACTGTGAATCACTTGTTTTTCACATGCTCTGTTGCTAGAATTGTTTGGGGGGTCCTGGGCAAACTTTTTGGCTACAGAAGTTGTTCGATTGCGCCAAAGGAAAAAATGCTGGAAGTTTGTATATAGATTAAGTACATGACATAGTTGTCATAGACACATAGAAATTTTCCCAAGAGATCTAAGCTTTTGTTAGAAATTCTATCGAAATGTAGTATAGGAAAGGGATCCATAGAAATTTTGAAGGGTTCAATCCTTTGAATCAAATGGCCTCTATAGAAAAAAAATCCTATGGATAAGAGTTAATTCAAACATGCCCTAAAAATAGAAAAGTTGTAGGAATCAAGATGCCATGCTTCACATGTCAACATCTTTAGGCTGGTGTGTTGGGGGAAAAAATATGAATGAGGCCTTATATTTCTCTGACAAAAAAAATTCCGTGTTCTGGACGAGTCCTTGCTGAGGGGATTGGGTATATAGTTCTCTCGCTCTCACATAGCTGAGCCAGAGCATCAACACATAATCTACATTAACTAATAATTTAATACACGTCTGGAGTAGAGTGATATAGCCCGTACGTGGCAGTCACAAGACAACTTGTTCACAATGAAAATCGACCAAACCGCACGACTGCAACTGGTCCGTTCATAATAAATGTCACCATCCGGGACGAGTATATATAAAAACAATTTTGCGATTTGTATATACTTTCTTGATTGTCATAGAAGAGGCAATGCCAAACTTTATTTAGCATTGTTCTCTACGTGTCAAACAAATACTCGCTAGTCCTGCCAACTCTACCACAACAGTCGTGACCAATTTCCGTCAAAATGTTATTATGGCTTATCATATTTTAGCAGACAACAAAACATGTTCCCTCTATATTACCAAATTAGTCTAATTTAACGGGATTGCAGGCTTGTTGTCTCATTCGTGCCGCTGCACGCTCGACCGGTCGACGCCCACTCTACACACGCGACGGCTAGGAAAGGCAACGGTGGATTGGCCGACCCTCGACCGCGCGTGATGCGTGCACGGTCAAGCAACGTGGATTGTAGCTAAATTCGGCACACCGGCCCGGTCGAGTTAGGCGTCGGAACCAGACGGGTGGGAAGGAAAAATACCTAATTATTAACTTCGGTCGCACTTAGCCGGCCGCGCGTCCACGTATGATCTGCTCATGTAAACATCGGAGCAGACGGCCGGGGGCAGCCAAGTACTAGCGACTAGCGTGCTACAGCGCGCAGCCGTCGGCCTCGAGCTATTCGTCCTCCCGGCGCCACCCGGGTTATAAAACGGTCGCCACTGCCACCTGCGACGGTCACTCGCCCCGCCCACGGACGGACCTCCCCCCTCAGCTCTCGACACACAAGAAAACAAATCGAGGGACGGCGCGCGTGTGCACTGCATACATGGGTAACTGCCAGGCGGTGGACGCGGCGACGGTGGTGATCCAGCACCCCGGCGGCGCTCGCACGGAGCTGGCCTACTTTGCGCTCCCGGCGGGGGAGGTCATGGCGGCCAACCCGGGCCACTACGTCGCCGCCGTGATCACCGTCCCGCAAGCCCCCGCGGCCGGCGGCGCAACAACGAAGGGAGGCGCCACGGCGACGGCGGCGCCCGTGAAGCACCTGAAGCTGCTCCGGCCCGACGACACGCTCCAGCTCGGCCGCGTCTACCGCCTCGTCAGCTTCGAAGGTAAGCGCCCGCCACCCCCTCCCGCCCGCTTGCGTCGCGTCGCACCCACCGAAAATGCTTGCGGCATTAACCTGTTGCGCGTGTACCACTCCGTCGGCCTTGCTACTTGCTAGGCCGGCGGGCGGCGCGTCAGGACGGGGATTGACGTGTGATTCGTGCCTGTCGCCGTCCGCTTAAATGCCTTTTCTGGACTAGTAGAGCGGCAGATTAAGTGGAGCTTTTGCGTAGTAATTTTCTGGACCGAGTTGGCGCTCTTGCTACTGTCACTATTTGTCATCTCTTAATTGACCTCGTCCGTCCAGCCGCTAGTTGCCGTCCCGCTATTGCCATCAACTGACGAAAGCTTCTCCATCGGTTTCTGGTGTGCGATCGATCGAGCAGAGGTGCTGAAGGAGTTCGCGACGAAGCGGCACGTGAAGCTCAGCCGCGTCATGGTGAAGGCCAAGGACGAGGAGGAGGAGGTGGCGAAGAAGCCGGCCAACAAGCCTCGCCGCCGGCGTGGCACCAACGGCGGAGGCGCGCGCGAGGAGTCCGACCGATCACTCGCCAAGGTGCGTTCGTGTCTCCTACCGTCCCACATTATTCACTCCCTCGCACATACTGTAGTAGCCACAGGAGTACACCAGAAGGTGTCGTTCCAACCACCGTTGCCCCCAAATCTTTGGTTGATCCGTTGGGTCGCCATCGAATCATCCACCGATCGATCGCAACAAATACTCCAAACTAGTAATTAATGTCGCGAAACGGCCGTGTCAACAACCCTGAACTGGTGTATCAATCCAGGTCATGCGCAAGTCCAAGGAGGAGGAGGAGGCCGCGGCTGCGACGGCGCCGAAGCCAGGGAGCGACGGCAACCACCGCGACGCCGCGGCGTCGGAGCCCGGCGTGGACGACTGCGACCTGGAGTCGCTGCTGCCGCACGGCTTGGCGCTCGGCCGGCGGATGGGCCCGCAGTGGAAGCCCGCGCTCCAGAGCATCGCGGAAGGGCGAGACTGACGCGTCCAAGTCCGAGGAGCTGCTGATCAATGCAGTCCAGTACATGGACAAATTAAAGACAGTGGGTGTTTTGTGCTATGTGTAGGGTGATACTGGGGCGTGTAGCGCGGCCGGCAGGGTGTGTAAAATAAGTTTGAACCTTGCGGGTGATCCTCCGTATGTTTAGCAGCAGCAGCAGCAGAAGCAGTAGTGTACCAGTTGTACCGTACGTGTTCATGTATGGTATGGACCGATGGCTGTAAAAGTGTGTAACGTGACAGAGTAACTGATCCTCGTGTGGCTTTTGACTAGTCTTCATGCATGGCTGCATTGTCAAGTTGGGAGTAGTATGGCGATCGAAGAACTGCTCGAGGATTTCGGATCGAGCTAGTAGTAGCATCGCGGCGCGGGAGGGCGAGCCTGGGACATTATTACGCATCGGGGGGCTCAATTTTTCACTCGAGCAAAATCGGGATGCTCAACTGGTCTCCAGTCAGAAGACGGCTCACGTTGGCACCTGAGCGCCCAGCCGGTCCAAGCGCCGAGCGCCCATCGTGCACGTGTAGCAAGCAGAGACTTGCCTTTCGCCGGTCCCGACGAGCGCACGGGAACGAACACGTGCAGCGCGAGTTCGATCCGGCGCAGGGCAGGGCAGCGAGCTTTCTCGCGGCATGCAGAGTGCTAGCGACGCGCGCGGCGATCTCCACAGGGGAATCCCTGGTGTTCCTGACCGGGCTACGGGACAAAGCCTTGCGCGCCAGGGATCCGTCAGTGTTCCAGGGGATGGAACGGAGGGACGGATAGACGGATGCGTGTGGGGGATGGGCCGGGACTGTGACCTGACCTGACCGGACTTGAGACCGGCGGCGACTTGATCGCCCTGCAAGGCAGCATGCGTGTAGCTCAGGGGCTGGAGCTTTGCCTAGCGTTAGCGTCCGAGACAAGAAAGGTCGACAAGAAAAGTGCCTGCGGCAGCGTCTGTTTGCGCCATGGATACATAGCTCCCGGAGGCAAAATTCCTGGCGCAGCCAAAAGATTCGTTCTCCTGCTAACCTGATGGACGGATCAGAGAGACCATCACCGGACTAGTACCAGACCTAGCCGGCTAGCCGCGCCTGGGGTCGATTTGTTCTCCGCTGGGCATTCTGGTGTCATGTGCTCCTAGGACCTAGCCAGTCTCTCATGATCTCATCGCTCGTCTGAAAGTAACGATGCCTCACATCGACAGTCACCTCCGTCTTGCTGCACCGGCTGAGCACAGAACCAACCCGTAGGTAGTGCTTGACCCGGCATTGCCGGTAGGCCGGAGAGTGTTAGTGTTTGATCTACTTCTCGGTTTCAGGATACTAGTTAGTGTGTACGACCTTTCTGTTATCATTACTTGGAATGATTTGTATGCTCCCGTGTGACCTGACAAACCTCTCACAAATCTCATCGTGGATTCCCAGTGAGTAAACATAAAGCCGGCATAGAAAATGCATACATACATTTTGATCAGTTGGTACGAAGCACATATATTACAACTTCTTTCAAGTAGGCCCGCCTACCATTTTTTTAGGGGAACACAACGCCGTTCCATTGCAATAACATGTTGGACATGCTGCTGGCTACAGGGTTTGATACGAATTTTCATTCTGGCCTACCTTAGTAAGTGAGTAAACCATGGCGCAGCAGCATTACAAGCCCTTGGGCAACGCACAACTTCTCTAAAGATAGCACCTAGAGTGGTGGCCTGCTTCAAAATACATGAGTCATTTTCAATGCTAACATCTTAACAACCCATTTGACCTTGTTATAATAGCTGCTTGTAACACGGCTTGAGCTTCAATTACTCGCACTAAGTTGCCTGCTCCAGCAGCAATCAGGTTGCCACGATCACTGCGAATGGTAAAGCCGTCCTGATTGAGTAGCCTCTTTGAAAGAGGCATCCGTGTTGATCTTC
Source organism: Avena atlantica (assembly GCA_910589765.1). Lineage (NCBI taxonomy): Eukaryota > Viridiplantae > Streptophyta > Magnoliopsida > Poales > Poaceae > Avena > Avena atlantica. The sequence continues at coordinate 45,451,531 of OU342737.1, forward strand.
ATCTGGCGCCTAGCGGTGAAGACCATCTTTGAAGTTCGATTTTCTTGTTTTCCGAGATCTGTTTTTCCACCTCACTGTTTGATAGATTATAGTTAACTGAAAAATATATTTTTTTTTCTCGAAATAGGCTTTCGCCCCGCTTTGTAAATAAAGCAACATCCACAAACAAGGTTCGTATAACATCCAAACCGGCCGAAGCCAAACAAGAAAGAAAAGGTAGCAACGGACCGCTGGGGCCACAGCTCAGACAAGCCCAAAAGATAAGCAAAAAAGGTACGGCGAGACGACTGGAGGGACACTCATGCCACCGAAGGGGTCGACGGGGCAGGAGCCGAGAGGGGGAGCGCCGCTGTTCTCAAGGTCCGAAGAGTGTCATCGAAGGACGACCGGTCACGCTGCCGCACCAGGGGAGACCACTGCTGAAGGAAGCCAAGAAAGGAGAAAACTGGGTCAGTCACACAGGAGGGGAAGATCTTCTCAATCACCATCTTGTTACGCACATTCCACAAGGTCCAAGAGATGCCCGCAAACACGAGCCAGAAGAGGCGGCGCCCTCCTTCGGCCCTGTTTGCCTGGGTTTGCAGGAACTCCCCGAGTTCCTGCACCTGCCAAGCAGGCCCCAGCGCCTCCTGCACAAAGGACCACAGAGCTCGCGCCGCCGAGCAGGAGAACAAAATATGAGAACAAGTCTCCGGGGTCCCACATAGGGGACATAAACCAGTGCCCGGGCCGCGACGCTTGGCCACCTCGACCCCCGAGGGGAGCCTGTCCCGAAGCAGCTGCCACACGAAGATCCTAATACTAAGCGGAAGGGGGGCCTTCCACAGGGGGGAGGTCCAGGTCAGCTCCGGGCCCTGGAACAGGGCTCGGTATGCCGAGCCCACCGAGAACTCCCCGGACGGCTGCAACCGCCATGAGGCCGAATCCGGGGAAGTTGTTAGAGCAGTCGGAAGGGAGCTCCGAAGCTACAACAAATCCGCGGCCTCGGTCACACCGAGGTAGCGCCGGAACAGGATGTTCCAGCGACCCTCGTCGAAGACCTCGGCCACCAGCGCCGCTGGGGAGGAGGAGATGGCAAACAGCCCGGGGAACTGGACTCCCAACGGGATAGGGAGAAGCCATGGGTCAAGCCAGAAACGCACCCCCCAGCCACTCCCCACCCCAAAGGACACGCCCAGGCCAATGAAGTGTTTGATCTCCTGGAGGGCTCTCCAGAACTGAGAGCCCTCCCGCCTCTCACAAGCCAAAAGTGGTCGGCCCCGAAGGTACTTGGCCTTGATAAGCTGCAGCCAGATCCCTCCGTCATCCCTAAGGATGCGCCACACCCACTTCAACATCAGCGCCACATTAAAGCGCCGGGAGTCCAGGATCCCTAAGCCCCCAAGACATTTGGGGGCGCAAACATCTGCCCATTTGACCATATGATATTTCTGATGGCCATCCCTTGCGGCCCAAAAGAACCTAGACAACTCCTTGGCGAAGTCGGCATGGGTCCCCTCAGGCAGAAGGTACAGGCCCATCTGGTACATGGGCAGACTCGATAGACATGAGTTAATCAGTATGGATTTGCTCCCCTTGGTCGTAAGGCGTGCCCGCCACGGCTCCACGCGCGAGCGTACCCTTGAAACCAAGGGGGCCAAATCCCTGATCAGAACTCTAGTCTCCCGAATGGGGAATCCCAGATAGGTAATAGGGAAGTCCGCCAGCTTACAATTCAGGTTATCCGCAATCCGCTGGCGATCCGCGTCGGAATAACCCAGGACCATCACCTCGCTCTTGTCGAAGTTGATCGTCAGCCCGGACAAAGACTCGAAACACAGCAGCAGGAACTTCAAGTTAATAATGTCCAGGTCCGAGCCCTGAACCATGATCATGGTGTCATCAGCGTACTGGAGGTGAGAAATTCCACCACCTGGGATCAGATGGCCTACCACCCCCGAGATGTGGCCAGCTACTCTGGCCCTATCCAAAATCTCAGCCAGGGCGTCCACCGCCGCGTTGAAGAGGAGGGGGGAAATAGGGTCCCCCTGCCTAACCCCGCAGGAAGGGCGAAAGTATGGGCCAATCTCCCCATTGATGTTGATCGCCGTCTGCCCACTCATCACGAACTGCATAATCCAACGGATCACGCGGTCATCGAAACCCCGCCTCTCTAGGACCAACCTCAAGAAAGCCCAGTCCAAGCGGTCATAGGCCTTCTGGAAGTCCAGCTTGAGAAAGACCCCTCGTTGACGTTGAGTCTTGACTTCATGAATAATTTCATGGAAGGCCAGAACGTCGTCATGAATGAGGCGTCCCTTCAAGAAGGCGAACTGGAGGGGGTGGGTAAGTCGCTCCAACACCGGAGCGAGGCGGAGAGCACAGACCTTGGCGAATAGGCGTTGGATGACGTTAATCACAGTAATCGGGCGGAATTGGCGGATGTATGTGGCCCCAACTACTTTGGGGATCAGGGTAATAACGCCGAGGTTCAAGCGAGACATCACCAGGGTCCCAACATAGAACTGCTGGAACATCTGGAGAACCATCGGCTGAAGCTGGGGCCAGAAGGTCTGGAAGAAACCCACGGGCAGCCCATCGGGACCCGGGTCCGAGCCAGCCTTCATGGACTTCAGGGCCGCCGCCACCTCCTCCGTGAGAAAAGGACGGGTGTGGTCCTCATTCTCTGCCTGGGAGACCAGCGCGGCAGCCGACCAGAAGTCCGGGGCCAGCGAGAGACCCAACGGCTGGGCCGCCGAGAAGAGGTCCCGGTAGAACGAATAAATATGGGCGGAGAGGGCCTGTGGGGATTCCAATAGGTCCTCACCCGCCCAGAGGCAGGGGATCGAACACTTCCGCCTCCTACCGTTCGCAACGGCATGGAAGTAGGCCGTGTTTGATTCCCCTTGGACCGTCCAGTTCTGGCGGCTCCGCTGACGCCAGAACGCCTCCTCCCCCTTATAGATCTCCATAATGGAGGTATCTAGGGAGTACCTATGGGACCACTCCTCGGCCGAGAGGCCGTGGAGATCAGCCTCCCGATCCAAAGCCTAGATAGCCCCCAGAATCGACGCCTTCTGGGCACGGAGGTCCGCCCCCAAGTTAGCCCCCCAACCCCTCATGAATTGGCGAGCCATCTTGGCACAATGGTGCCAGATGTCAACACCGCAGTAAACACGGGGGCTCGAGGCGACCGCAGCTAGCCACCTAGACCACACCACCTCCACAAAGCCCTATTTCTGTAGCCAGAAGGACTCAAAGTGGAAGCGGTTCAATCTAGGAGGCTGGCCCCCTCCGGACGAGAAGAGGAGCGGGGTATGATCGGACCAAATCCTAGTAACCGCCTTCAGGGCACAGAGGGGGAAGGCAACCTCCCACTCAACAGAGACAAAGACACGGCCGAGGACGCTGCGGATAGGCTGGAGTTGCTTGACTTCTTATCACTTCCCACACATTCGTCTTATTTCATCACATAAGTATATAGCATCTCGACATATACAAGATTTATACCATTTTGGCATTCTTCATGAGATGTTCGGCACATTAAAAAGAACATGACGAATTAAACAAAAGCACAAATAAATAAAAGAAAGAATGGTCAAGACAGTAGTTGGTAACTAAGGTGAAGAGAATTCAAGTTGACCATATTTTTTTGGAGAGTAATGCAGCGCTGCAAGGGCCGCATGAACCACCACGTCACCCATGCTACAATCCTGATGCCAATATTGTTCAATACCTAATGCCAAAATCCTATTATCAAAAGCCAGATAAGACAAAAAAGTTGATCATATGACCTTCAGCCTCAACATTAGTTCCCACTTACTTTTTCCAGTACATGTTGCCACTTCTGAAGGTATATTATGTACATGAGAAATAGCATAGAACACACAAATAACATCCAAACTTATTAAAGATACTTGGTGGAGTAAACAAGAGAATCAACCGAGGTAGGATGAAAATTTACCATAGCACTGCAGCGTTATGGTAATACCTGAAGTGTGTAAAGCTCAGTTCCGAGATAGTAAAGTCATCTCTAGATACTCCCTCCGATCCAGATTAATTGTCACTAAAATAGATGTATCTAGCACTAAAACATATCTATGTACATCCATCTCAGCGCCAATTAATATCGATCGGAAAGAGTAGTATAAATCAAGACTTTCATACCTTTCAGTCTGTCTGAATATCGGCATGTTGTAAGAACTTTTAATTGATATTCTCCTGAATGTGATTAATCACCACATAAACAAAAAGAAACAGTGGGAGAGAGAAAGAAGTACCTCGAGATGATACTTTTTCAGAAGCTGTTGACGAAAACTACCAGTATATGTAGAACATAGCCACCAACTGAACACCAAGCCTTCACCAATCAAGATTGATGCTTCTGGGTCAACGCCATGGAATATAGTTGTAAGGATTGTCGGTGCAATGCCACCTTCAACACACACAGCATGGCAGGTGGAAGGTGTTGTCCATGCGATATCTTCTCTAATGGCCTTAACATTTAGTCCACACAACACACAAGGGCAGGGATAATAATTATACATATATCCAGCTCACATTCCATCACTTATATCTCAGAGGGACTCGACTGATAGTCTAGGGATAATAATTAATCTTACCATTGTAGGGACGGGGTAATGTTCTTAATCTATCAAGTATATGTATAACATAATAGAGTCTAAAAATATTTATTGTGTAAGTATGTATTTATCATCCTTGTAGATGGTCAGAAATAAAAGTTTCAGATTTGAATAACGTGAATTCAGTGAGTACATTACCACTCAATAATACTTCTGAATGTGTTAGGCTTTACTACCTGATGCTCACCAATGTACACAGGCCGGGTTGTACATTAATTTGATAGAACAACTGGAAGAAAGTCACACAAATTACAGTTAGAACTATCGGTTAATTCTTGCAGCTGTTTGATAAAAAATCGATAAGCTATCACCGTATATTGACAGCAGGTTATAATTTTTTTTGGCAGTTTCTGGGCACCTCATGTGGAAGTAGCAACGCATGCCCCCTTCACCAACATCCGCCATATGTTTCGACCGCAGCAATCCGGCACCACCGCATCTGACTGAAAAAAAAGAACCCACAAAATTAACTGCTTCCGCAGTCAGCGACTCCAGGGCGCATGTGGGGGGCATCTTCCCTGCAATGGATGCAAGCGTGAAAAAACTGAGGCAGATCGAGGAGCTAATTGCTATGTAGTGGGCTCATAGGGGGGTCGGCATCGTCCGCTGCGTGAGCGGAATGTATGTGGTGTGAGGAACAACAGTGCATGGGACGGCGGCGTCTCATGAGGTGGCGGTGTCTCATCGAGGGGCGACGGTGTGGAAAGAAGAAAGCATCAGGCGGTCTGATCAGGGACGCGCTGTGGGGAGAGGACGGAGCGAACGCGGACGGATATTATGAAGAAGCATCTTTTGTTATTTCCACTCCCTGTTGCGGAATATTCTTCCGCTGGCAGAGTTCTGTCCGACGAAATTAAGCGCTAAGTGTACCCATGATATCAGATTAGATTGATCCAGCCCGCTAGATCCAATTAAGTGGGATAATCCGATAATGACAATCAGGCTAGAACACTTCAAGGGGTGACTTTAAAAAAGAAAATGTTTGCTCTTTTATAAGTAGTATAGATTGACCCGGCATTACCGGTAGGCCGGAGAGTGTTAGTGTTTGATCTACTTCTCGGTTTTAGAATATAAGATGTTTTAGCTTTTGTAAAACAAATGTATCTATTCGTCTTTTATGTGTAGGTTTACTTCGAATCTATACACTAAAAAGCGTCTAGATACATCCGCTTCACACAAGCTAAAACATCTTATATTTTGAAATGGAGGGAGTACTATCTATCACCTAGGATTCTCTCTCTTTCTAAAGGGACGTGTTACACACGCACTACTAGTAGCAAGCTTGTCTTTATTGGGTATCTCAGATGATACAGATAGTTACATTACATGAAAGAGGTGGCACCCTTATTTATACTTGTACATGACCCTTTAAATTGTTGCCATGTGACATAATCCAAACCTTACACCATACTTCTAAAGTACTTTACAAACTCTAGATATTTCATACTACTTCTAAATGTCTTAACATTCCTAATTCTAAAGTTATCCCTACATAACTTGGATACTTCTAGCAACACGCAAACTGCAGCATGCATATCTACTCAGGACACAACCTATGTGCACCGTTTACCCTCAAAGGATGCAACTCGTATGCCTTGTTCGCACTACACCTTGCACACAATCTATATGTGATATTTACACTACACCATGCACATAACCTATGTGTGCAGATCACACCATGATAAGATTACATTCATGCTAAAAGAGAGGAGGAACTTGACCACGTCACAGCTGAAGCAGGAAATTGATCAAAAAATAATATAATTTTGTTGATTGATGCTCTATGTAGCAAATAGTATCCGGTAAAACAGCAACCGTTCGTGGTGCTCTTCGCATGCACGGGTGTGTCTCATCTTGCTGCCAAGAGACTGCCAATAATAGCAGCATTGCTGAGCTTGCTCCGGTTCACCTCCCCTTCAAGTTAGGCTTATCTTTCTCGTCAGCCTAGCTAGCAGCACTCTCTCCGATCCCCCTTGGCGTCTTGGGATCGAGGTGGCCGGACAAATTTCTTCCCTCTTCTTCAGTTCTTCTTCGTCGTCGCCGCGCGCGGCCGGGAGGAATTAATCCGAGGACCGATGAGCTACTACAATCCGCACGCCCCTGTCGGTGCTCCCCCGCCACAAGGCAAGACGTGCCTGCCAATCACCAAGCTGATTTTCAATTCTTATACTAATCCGCTTGCTGATTTAAATTGCGCATTTCAACGCTGTATCGTGAATGGCATGCCTCGATTTGATTTTGTTTTATGTTTTGTTTTGTCCCGTGGACGAAATCTCGTTGACATTGCCCTGTTATTAAACAAAACTGTGGCCGACAGTTTGCAACAGTCGGTTATGTATGTTTCCTTTTCTGCAGCATTTGACATTTAAGATTAGAACTGCGTTCTCTGCAGCATTTGACATTTGATTTTCTTATTGGAGAAACTGAGATTGCTCTCTTTGCACTGACACTGACATCTACGCGATCGCCGAGCAGGGTACCCGATTGACCCTTACGCGAAGAGCGGCTTGGAGGAGGGCCAGCACCAGCCGTACCCGCCGCCGCCGCAGAACCAGCCGTACCCGCCGTCGCCGCAGAACCAGCCGTACCCTCCGTCGCCGCAGAACCAGGTTTACCCTCCTCCGCCGAACCAGCCGTACCCGCCGTCGCCGCAGCAGAACCGCGGGCAGTACGCTCCGCCGAACCAGCAGTACGCTCAGCCGCCGCCGATGGCGTACCCGGCGCACGCCTACGCGCAGCCCTACGGGTACGCGCCGCCGCAGTACCCTCCTCCGTACGCGCAGCCTCCCCCGCCGCCGCCGCACCGGCACGAGGGCCCGTCGTTCGTCCAAGGATGGTACGTATATATTACCCTCGACCTTACCTCATCACCACGTCGATCTTTCCTGCGTCATCTGTATGGTCATGATTTGGAAAACATTGACAACTTCAAAACCGGCCAAATTAAATTCAGAGTGTGGTGTATGATGTCAAGAAATGTCAGAACGGAAATGGACAGTTGCCGAGAAAACGGGGTCACCTTGTGCTACGTTCGAGACATTGATACGTCCAGAGCTGTCATGTATACCCAAACATTGTCCTCTGATCACCATCCACTGATAACTAACATAACCTGCCAAATACTGAACGCTGAGTAGTATTGAGTTGCTTTATTCAGTTGTTTGCAGTAGTAACACCTTGTTTGTCACTTGTCAGCACAAACTATACTGCTGTTCTGATATCTGTTTCTTGATTCGCTTTCAGCCTCGCAGCCTGTTGTTGCTGCTGCCTCATGGACGCATGCTTCTAACATGGAGCGCAACACCGAATACAACAACACCTCGTTTGAAGCATTTGTGAGCCGTGGATTTTAGCCCTTTAGACTCGAGAGCTTTATATTCATTGCTCAGCATGATTACAGTCGTGTTGAGTGTGCACTTGTTCAGAGAACTTCAGTTACTGCAGCAGTAGGAGAATATGTACTAGCTTTAGTAACATCTTCTAGTCACAGGTAAAAACATTTGTATCCGTAGATGGCAATAAATAAGGATGATCCGTTTAGCATTTAGGTGTATATATGACTACTTTTCCACATAAGATCATAAGATAGTTAACAACGACAGACGGTTCTTTTAACACCAACCCCGGTGCGCCTTGACATTGCTCGAGAGTCAAGGCCGCTCTCACCTGACGAGAGGGATATTAGGACTAGACTCAAGAGGACGATAGGATCGACTATCACTAGATCGGTTCGGTATATCCATTGCTAGGGAGTCAGATGTTGCTAGAGACAAGGAGACGGGGAAGTTTACCTTCTCCGATGCTGGAGCTCGATGAGCTGTTGGTCATCTTGGTCGACGGCGAGAGCGAGGCTAGTATAGCTAAGTGGAGGCAGCGGCGGCTTCCCGTGGATCGCGCTAGGAACCCTAGATCGGTAGGGAATATCGGTGGGGGAAGTGGCGGCCCGTCGAACCTCGTAACGTGTGCCCTGGCCTCTACCTAGTCTTTATAGCGCTGCCATAGGGGCCCACCAACCATGACTTGGTTGGGCGCCGCCGATCAGGGCGCAGATAAGGGGGTCGATCAACCCATTGGGATCGACCGTAGAGAGGTTAACCTAACATTCCCTCCCTTGATCTCGACTTTACTTTTTACTTTATTCTTTACTCGTTTCATCATTGTTTGGTACATAGAGCATGTTTCATCGTCACAGCTTAATTACCGATAGAATCAGACAACTACAATATACCTCTTGTTTTTTAAACAAGAAACTCTTTCCTTTTGGGCCTCTTATGATCCAGGAATTATAGGCTTTCCCTTAAACCCATGCCGGCTAAGTGCTCTTTGAACATATTGGGTGGTAAGCCTTTCGTTAGTGGATCCGCAAGCATTTCATTTGTCCTTAAATGCCCGAGTCTTATAGTGTGATCCTGGATCTTATCTTTCACAACATAATACTTTATCTCTATTGGTTTGGAAGCAGTACTCGACTTGTTATTGTGAGCATAAAATACTGCGGGCTCATTGTCACAATACATCTTTAGTGGCTTGCTAATGCAATCTACCACTTTCAAGTCGGGTATGAATTTATTTAACCATATCGCCTGCCCCATTGCCTCATAGCATGCTATAAATTCTGCATATGAATGATGCAACTATTGACTGTTTGAAGCTTTTCCACGAAATAGCCCCTCCTGCAAGAGTAAAGACGTATCCTGTCATGAACTTTTGATCGTCTTTGTCTCCCGCAAAATTAGCATCTCGATACCCTCTTATCTCTAGGGAATCAGACCTTCTATATGTTAGCATGAGGTCTTTTATGCCTTGCGCATAACGCAAAGCTTTTTTTACCATTTTTCAGTTCTCTATGCCCGGTTTCTCTTGATATCTACCGAGTACCCCGGTGATAAAAGCTAAGTCAAGGCGAGTGCACACTTATGCATACTGTAAGCTTCCAACGGCCGAAGTATATGGTAATGACTTCATTTGATCGATCTCATATTGACTTTTGGGACATTGAAATTTCCCAAAACTGTCTCTCTTGACTATTGGAGCAGGAGTGGTATTGCACGCACACATACTATATTTCTTTAGGATCTTCTCTAGGTATGCCTTTTGTGACAGTCCTAGGACCCCATTTGCTCTATCTTGGTGAATTTCTATCCAAAACATATGAAGCTTCACCAAGGTCTTTCATGTCGAAGTTTGAGGACAAGAACTTCTTTGTCTCTAGTAGTAGACTGACATCGCTGCTAGCAAGCAAGATATCATCCACATACAGAATTATGAAAATGTATCTCCCACTTTTGAACTTTGCTTAAACGCGGTTATCCTCAATATTCTCTTTGAATCCAAATTTCTTAATGGTCTCATTGAATTTTAGATACCACTATCGCGAAACTTGCTTTAATCCATAAATGGATTTCTTTAGGCGGCATCCCATGCTTTCCTTGCCTTCCATGACAAAACCCTTAGGTTGTTTCATGTAGACTCTTTCTTCTAAATCCCCGTTTAGAAATACCGTCTTTACATCCATTTTATGTATCTCTAAATCAAAATGTATAACTAGTGCCATTATGATCTGAAGTAATCCTTACATGAGACTGGAGAAAATGTCTCATTGTAATCTACTCCTTCTCTTTGTGTGAATCCTTTTGCCACAAGTCGTGCTTTGTATTTCTCCATATTCCCTCTATAGTCATACTTTGTTTTGTAGACCGATTTACAGCCTACTGTTTTGGCTCCTTTGGGAATTTCCTCTAACTCCAAACTTCGTTGGAACTCATCGACCTCATCTCATCTTCCATGGCTTCTAGCCACTTCGATGAGTGAGGGCTACTCATGGATTCTTCAAATGTAGTGGGATCATTCTCCATTTGAACTCTTTTTGTGTTATAAACTTTATAATCTTTAGAAATTGCTGACTTTTTAGCTCTTTGAGACCTTCTAGGGGCCTCATGAACTGGCTCATCATGTGTCTCAGCATGTGGCGTATCCTCTGGAGGTGGCTATTGCTGCTCCCTTTAATGCTCAACAGTGGGTTCGGTCGGCTCCTGACGGACAGGTTTCGGATCCTCACTCACTGTTGTCATGGGCAGCGTCACAGCAGGTGCTTGCACCACAACCTCTAGGGTTGTCGATGCAGGAACATCATGTAGCGATAAAATGGCTCCTGAATCATCGGATTAGGTGCATGCACTCTCTTCTCCTCAAGATAAATTTTCTGAGCTACCATGCCCCCTCATCATTTCGTCCTCTAAGAAGACCGCATGTCTCGTTTCTAGTAACTTTGTATATCTTTCTAGATAGTAGAAACGAAAACTTTTCAGGATAGCCAATGAAATGGCAACTGAATGTTTTAGGGTCAAGCTTTGCTATATTTAGATTGAACACTTTAGCCTCAGCCGGGCTCCCCAATACCCTTAGGTGTTGTAGCGAGGGAACTCTTCCTGTCCATAGCTCATACGGTGTTTTGGGCACCGACTTGCTTGGTACTCTATTAAGAATATGAATGGAGGTTTTTAATGCCTCCATCCACAATCCCAATGGCAATGTTGAGTAACTCATCATGTTGTGCACCATATCCATAAGGGTACGGTTGCGCCTTTCAGCTACTCCATTTTGCTGAGGCTCGCCCGACATTTAATACTGGGCTACTATGCCAGTCTCCTGTAAGAACCTTGCAAAAGGTCCAGGGACTTGGCCATATGGGGTGTGTCGACCGTAGTACTCCCCTCCATGGTCAGACCTTACTATCTTTATTGTTTTACAATGTTGGTTCTCAACTTCGATTTTGAATATTTTAAATTTATCCAACGCTTTCGATCTTTCTTTAATTGGATAAATATAACCATAGTGGGAGTAATCATCTATGAATGTTATGAACGAGTCATAACCATCCACACTTTTCACTGGAAACGATCCACAAATGTTGGTGTGAATAATTTCTAGTGTTTCGACACTTTGATTTGCACCCTTTTTGATTTTCTTTACATACTTTCTTTTTAACGCAATCGATACATTTTTCTATGTCGGAGAACTCTAATGGAGGAAGAATATCGCTTTTAACTAGTATTTCTATTCTCCCCCTCGAAATGTGGCCTAAATGACGGTGACATAATTTCAACGAGTCTTGAGTTCTCTTTCTTTTCTTTGGTTCTTTATCCGACGAGGAAACATTCTCTTTCACTTTACATACAGAATTAACTTTCTCAAGAGTGGATAATAAATAAAGCTCATTATGAAGGAAAGCAATACCAACACAATCTTTATTGCAATAAATGGCACACTAGCCATGTCCAAAATGACATTCATAGTTTAGTTTGTCCAATCGTGACACACTTATTAAATTTTGATGCAAAGAAGGAACATAGAGAACATCTGAAAGCAAGATAATTGATCCATTAGCAAGCTCTAAGGAGATGTCACCAACGGCCTCAACATTCGCTTGGACTCCATTTGTGACTTCAACGCATCGTTCATTTCTTTTCATAATCCTTGTTGAATGGAATCCCTGTAAAGAATTTGCAACATGAACAGTTGCCCCTGAGTCAATCCACCAAGTAGATTTTGAAAATTGTGTATACAGAGATTCATTTACAAATGAAACTATATATCTACCTTTCATTGCTATTAGCTCCTTTAGAAAAATGGAGCAATCTTTCTTGAAGTGCCCTTTATTGCTGCAGTGAGGACAAGCATCTTTGTTCACTGGGAGGGCAGGCCTATACTGAGGCTGATAGTGCATGGGAGCTTTACCGTGTGTCTTAGAAGGGGAGCCATGGTTGCTGTGAGTGAAGGTCCTTTTCTTGTTTTCCTTCACTAGGTTGAATGAACCACCATTCTGGGCTTTGAGCCTCTCCTCTTCTTGAGCGCACATGGCGATGGTCTTTTCTATGTCCCATTTTTCAGGGGTCATGTTGTAATTAACAACAAAGTTGTCAAACTGTTGAGGTAGTGACGCCATCACTAAGTGAACAAGCAGATCATGCTTTAGCTCTAGATCAGGATCCATGGGCTTCAGTTTGGCAGACTTGTTGCTTATCCGGAGTATATTCTCCCTGATGCCATGTCCATCGCCGGTATACTTTTTTGTCACCAGCTGCTGAAGTAGCTAGGTTGCATATGTCTTTGAAACCGGCTCTTTATCTTTTCCAAGTACTCCACAACGGAAGTACACTCTATGATGGAGCCAACAATGGCTTGCTCGATCGTGTTCTTTATAAATGCCATGCATTCTTGTTGGCATTCTGACATTTTCTGTTCTCTAATGTGTAGGACATTTCCAACAAAGCATAGTCCTGATACGTCGTAAACGTATCTATAATTTTTTTATGTTCCATGATTGTTCAGTATCCACTTTGCTTTGCTTTGTCTACACTTTGAGGTATTTTTATACATTTTCTGGACTAACCTATTAACAATATGCCGCAGTGCCAATTGCCTGTTTTCTGCTGTTTTTGGATCCAGAAAAGCCAGAAAATAAATATTCTCGGAATTGGACGGGACAAAAGCCAAAGTCAATATTTCACCAAGGAGAACAGAGAGCCAAAATACGAGACGGAGGAGGGCCACGAGGTGCCCACACCCCTGGACGCGTGGGCCATGCTAGGTCGCGCCTGGGGGGTGCGGCCACCTCGGGCACCCCCTCGGTCTCCCTCTTCGCCTATATAATCCCCCCGATGCCAAAACCCTAAGTACCCGATCAGATCTCCATGAAACAGTCTATATCCGCTGCCACCATCGTCCCTAGATCCGGGGGGATCTGAAGCTCTTCCCGGCACCCTGCCAGAGGGGAGAGACCATCCCGGAGGCCTTCTTCATCACCATGCCAGCCTCCGGCATGATGCGTGAGTAGTTCCACCTTGGACTATGCGTCCATATAGTACCTAGATGGTTGTTTCTCCTCCTTTGTGCTACCATGTTTAGATCTTGTGAGCTCCGTTCATGATCAAGATCATCTATTTGTAATCATGCATGTTGTGTTTGCGGGGATCTGATGGATATTAAGATTACTATGTTAGATTGATTAATGATTCTACTCCCTCCGTTCCACAATGTAAGCCTTTTTAGTAAGCTATTTTAGCTTGCTAAAAAGTCTTATATTATGGAACAGAGGTAGTATCTTGATGATTCTATCATGTCTATGTTGTTTGAGATCTTGCACGCTCTCCGTTTTAGTAGATATCTTGGCCAAGTAGATGCTAGTGGCTCCAAGAGGGAGTATTTATGCTCGATAGTGGTTTCATGACTCTATTGAATCTGGTGAAGTGACAGAAATCTCTAAGGTTGTAGATGTCTTGTTGCTACTAGGGAGAGAACAACAATCTCTTGTTCATGGAACAATTGTATTGTTTACTTTACACACATTGCTTAAAGCAGTTATCCGTTGCTTGCAACTTAATACTGGAGGGGGTTCGGATGATAACCTGAAGGTGGATTACTAGTCATAGATGCAGTTGGATGGTGGTCTATGTATATTGTTGTAATGTCCAATCAAATCTCATATGATCATGAATGTCTAGTATTGCATTGTTGTGCCTTGCTTTGTCCTGTAATTTGCCCCGCTGTAATTTTTTTACCCAGCATGTTATGTTATTATCTTAAGGAGAACACCTCTAGTGAACTTTGGACCCCAGTCCAATCTTTACCATTAATACATCTTCCACTATTATTGTTTACTTTCTGCAAGCTACCATTACCTTCCACACCATACGTTTAATCCTTTGTTTTTAGCAAACCGGTGAGATTGACAACCTCACTGTTCGTTAGGGCAAAGTCTTGAGTTTATGTTGTGCAGGATTCCAAGTTGCTAGCAACACCTTTGAGTCGTTTCATTCCTCCTACTGGTTCGATAACCTTGGTTTCATACTAAGGGAAGACTTATTGATGTACTCATCATACCTTCCTCTTGGGGTTTCCCAACGAAGCTCTACAGTGATTTGAGCCGCATCAAGTCCCTTTGCTTTTTATCCCATGCCGCATCATCATCAGCGGCCTCTCGGATTGGCTCTATAGGCTTGGGGGTGGCTGGGTCTCAAGGACCCAATCCACCTCAACACATATGAAGGCCAAATCCACCTTATTTCTCCACTCAGAGTAATGGTCACCTCTCAGTGTGGGGACATCCTTGATGCAGATCATCAAGCAATACCCTTCTGAAAACCACAAAAAAGTGAGAACAGTAATAATTGCATATATTAGTCCAACATTGGTCAAAATTAAGATATACAAATGTTTATGCAAATAATTCTACATCACCATTGGACAGAACATAGAATCAAAAGCACATAATTTTAATCACTTCAAAACAAGACACTAATCGCAATCATGCTATTTACAACGTTGGTTAGAAAATAACAAGAATATTACCAAAATATCACTTTAACTTGCTCTAAAAAATTTAATAATCTCTTTTGTCTTTATTAAATTATAGAAGAGCCCTTTTAATATTTGCAGCGGAAGACATGAATTAAAAAATCATCAACTTTACATCTTTATAGAAACTTTACTGTTACTTTTGTATTTTCTAGACAAATTTTCGTTGGATAATTTTGTATAGAAAAAACTATGCGAAAAAAAATCAAAAACAGATAATAAATCTGCTAAAAAGCTTATGTTTAAAGAAAAGATAGAAAACTGCTTCTGTCTGTCTTCCGCCGAGTGCAGAAAAACGGCCAGCTCGGCCCATGGCTGGCCCCGCTGTTTACTGAGCGCACTAGGGTGCTCCTTTCACCACGTGTGTGCCGCTCTATGGCCCTTAGCGGCCCATAGCCCAGCGCCAAAACCCGCTAGCCTTCTCCGCCCTTTCTTAGCCGTCTAATCTCGAGACGTAGATTGCACGGGCCGCGCAAACCTCAGTTGAAAAAAAATGGCCAGCGGCCCTCCCGACCGAAAACCCTAAGCCTCATTTGTCCCGTCCCACTCTCTGAGCTCACACTGTCTGGCAGCGGCGCCGCTCTCTATGAGCGAGGCTAGGCGGCCGTGCCACCCAGCGCAGCATCGACGGCGAGCCCCTCCCTCTCTCCTGAGCGAGCTCCTCCCCCTGCTTCCTTTCTTCTATGTCTCGTTCACCACCTTCCCTACACCCCGCGACGACCACGACGAGTGAGAGAGGAAGAACGGCGGCGCCCTGCCCCTTGCCGGTTGTGCATCCACCGAAGGGTGGGCGCACCACTTCAAAGCGGCATAGTGGCAACGCCCTCTACCGACGCGCGGTGGTAACCGGAGAAGCTTTCTTGGCTTTTCGGTTTTGGCAAGGGAAAACCAGGGTTTTCCTGAAGGGAATATGCCTAAGAGGCAATAATAAAGTGATTATTATGTATATTCCAAGTATATGATAGATTTTTATTTTTCATGCTATAATTGTGTTGATATGGAAACGTTAATACATGTGTGTTTAATAAACAAACAGAAAGTTCCTAGTTATGCCTCTCTCATAAACTAGCTCGTTGATTAACAAGATGATCAAGGTTTCCTGATCATAGACATTAGATGTTGTTAATAGCGAGGTCACAACATTATTGGAATGGTGTGATGAACATTCATCGAAGTATAACATTACGATCAAAGTCATTGAGTTTATACTGCTATAACATCATACGAATTAATCCTAATCCTTAGACCATGAGATCATGTTAATCACTAACACTAGAAGAGTATCTTGAAACATCAAACATCACACCGTAAGAGGGTGATTATAAAGATGGGTTTAGTGCTACTAAAGTGTTATGTTGAGGCCCATGGATTAAGAGTGGAATTTGTTCATCCCGATGATGGATAGGTATACTCTGGGCGTTCTTGGTGATATCACATTGGTTAGCTTGCAAGCAAGTGATTTGATCACTAGAATGTTATATCACGAGAACAAGAAAAGAGTACATGTCAGTAACGAGATCAAAGTAGGCATTAAGATACCGATGATCGAATCTTGGACAGGTAATATATCGCGAGACAAAGGGATTAAGATTCTAGTGTAAATGGTTCTCACGATCACAATAAAGTCATCGTTGAATGTGTGGGAGTCAGTATGGATCTCCAGGTCCCGCTTCTGATTATTGATCCGAGAAGGGTCTCGATCATGTCCGCATTATTCGCAAACCGTAGGGTGACACACTTAAGAGACACCGACACCATTTGGAACAAATAGTTTCATGCTGAAAATATTAACAAAGCGCAGGAATTTATTTCACTAGACACCAGAATGGTTTCAGGTGAAATTGCTGAAAGTATTTCTGCATGTGAAATGTGAAGGAAATATGCCCTAGAGGCAATCATAGAGATTATTATATTTCTTATGTATCCATGAGTTATTGTAATGTTCCTTGAATATCCATATCAGGCAACTGGTATTGATTGGCAATTATGTGAATTGTTTGTGAAACTCTTTACTTGTATGGTTATTTAAGAGTTGTCCCTATTCGGAGTTCATGTGAGGACACACGTGAATATTAGACTAGCACATTGATTGGTTGATGACTATGTTTCGCAAGTCATAGACATGGAGATGTCAAACCAATGATGTGGACACATGTTATGAACATGGGGTTGGACTGACCCAACTTGAGACTGGCAATTAGTTGCAGCTCTCTCTCTACACATCGTGTACGTTTTGTCCTTAGACCTGAGATTGTCGCATGTACTTGAGATGTGGATCGACCTACTTTGGGGCTATCAAACGCTGCTCCATAACTGGGTAGTTATAAAGGTAGCTTTCGGGTTTGTCCTGAAGCATGCTGCAAGGCATGGTCAATCAAGATGGGATTTTCCCCTCTCTACTTGAGAGAGATATCTCTGGGCCCCTTGAGTGATCGGATCCAGAAATGCATGGTCGTGCTACATATGGTTAAGAGTTAACCTAGTAAAGGGATTCCGAATCACAATATCGAGAAAGGGAGGTCAGCTTGGAGCTAGACCAAATATCGTGAGGCAGAGGGAAAGACATGTACTAAACCTTGTGATGGTTCGTCCGATATGATCTTTGTATGCGTTTAGGAGTTGGCACGTCTTGCTAGAGGCCGCTACGGACTATTGACAGAATAAGTGTATTCGTGCCATGTCTATACGTATATGAACCTATAGGGTTACACACTTAAGGGGCTGGAAGCCTAATGAGGATTAGATCCGAATTAGACTAGGCTTAGGCTACTAATGGGCTGCTAATGTAGAAGCCCACGAGTGACGTCTATATAAGAGAGGGTGGGGCGAGCTGACCAGGCTTGATCCATTCCACCCAGCCGCCACTCCTCACGCCTGTGTTGCACGCACGGACCTAGCAGTCCGGCGTCTGACGCTTCCATCCCGGACGTGTGGATACCTCGGAGGTGTTGCATCTGTAGCGCTTGGACGAGCCGCGCTAAGGGGAGTCGCTCGTGGGATGAGGACAAGGAGGAGACGTAGAACATCTACACTGCCTCGACGCGTTTCATCAAGTTCCGCAACTGCGCGTCTAGTGGTAATCGTGTGATCTATGACAACAGTAATCCTAGTTTACGCGGTAGAAAATTTTGATTTGCGCTAGTGTAGCCTACCCGTATCCCTTCAGTGGTACCAGAGCCGATGATGTTCAGTTATAGATTCGGGATGTTTGCATATGGTGATATGCAGATTGATATGAATGTTGTGATCGTTTATATTGTGGTGGTTCAGGATTGATCTATGATCTTGCTTTCCGTGATCATGATTCTGAGGTAGTCGAACCACTTACCCCTACCGGTTGGTTTCCGCCATCGGGGTAGACCGTGACACATAAATCCTGTTGAATCACGCGAAGATCAATATGATTTATCGAATCGGAACCTAAATCTAAAAATGATGTACCATGATCAAAGGAGTTTGATCATATCAGAACAACAGACGGCTTATGGTAAATTTGATTTACCGATCAAAATCCTTAAAGAAAATTTTGTAGATTTGATCTCCCATTTTTCACAGTTTCGCGATGGGCGTTGCCCCTTCGAACCCCGCAGGGGGTGACCCCCCTAGACCCCCCTAGTCGTAGAACATTTTTGTATCTCGTTAAGGTAACTAGGTGCTGCGAGGTCACATAATCCGGTAGAATGCGATGCATATGCATAACTTGTTTTTGCAGGATGTATGTGATCAGTATGGCCCATATATGTATATGATGCATATATGAAATTTATCATGACCCGCGTGTCGTGAGTAGGGCAACACGGCTGGAGCCATGTGTGTTGTCAATTATTGTAATGGCTTGCGTGCCAACTTGTGATGATCCCAATTCTATGTAATTTTGATTACTAGCTGTTAGGGGTAATAGCTTGTATTAGTTCTTGGAGGACTCATCACTTGGAGGATGGCTCGCATGGAACATGAAGATGGAGATCATCATGGTGGACAGGTTCTATGGTGATAGAGATCACCATGAGAAAATGGGCCATACTGTGTCACAACTATGTGAATGCTATTCTTATGTGTTTTACTCTATGCATGCTTAGATGATAGAAGTAGAATGATCCCTCACAAAGTTTAAGTTAAACCATGCCCTCCCAACCAAACCTTGCACCATCCTATGCCCTGTACAATCGTTGGTGGGCCTATGAAATTAGGGTGCAACGATTTTCCTTGGCTGGATGGTTTTGTATCGGATACCTACACGCATAAGGGTTGGTGAGCTTGACAAGGTCATCTTAATAGTTAAGGACCTTGGGGCATAAAGGTTGGGCGCCTAGTTTTGACATAGAGATGACACCCAACAACAAGAGTCATATGTGATATGATTAGCAAGTGTTGCTTACCGATTTACCTTGTCTTCTAGCAATGATGCTAAAGCTCACTAGTCGACTTGTTAATTGTGGATCTTGAATCACTTAGTATCAACAGAGGGATATTGATTTAAGTGGGAGTATATGCTATTAAATTGTTTAATATGTTTTACTCTTTCATGGTTACATGGCTTAGTATTTTGCATGTTTTCTGTTGTAGATCAATGGCACCAAACACTACTTCACCTTTTTCTTTGCGTTCGATTCTTGACAAATATAAACTTAATGGAACAAACTATACATACTAGGTCCGTAACCTGAGAATTGTTCTCAGGTCTGATAAAAAGGAAACGGTTCTGGATACCCCAATCCCCGATGAACCTACTGATAATGCATCTGCTGCCCTAAAGAACGCCTACAAGAGAGCATGTGATGATTCTCTTAAGGTTAGCTGCCTTATGCTTGCATGCATGGAACCTGAACTTCAAAAGAAGTTTGAGGATCAGGATGCGTACGATATGATCGTTGCGCTTAAGGACATGTTCCAAGATCAGGCAAGGACTGAGAGGTACAATGTTGCCAAGCCCTTTGTCGAATGCAAGCTAGCAGAGGGAGCAGTTGTAGGCCCCCATATGATCAAAATGGTTGGTTAAAGTCAGACTTTGGAAAAGCTTGGTTTCCACTAGGCCAAGAGTTGGCCGCTGACTTCGTTTTGGCATCTCTTCCATCCAACTATGGGCAGTTCATTTCGAACTACCATATGCATGGGGTGGAGAAGGGACTTAATGAGTTATGCGGGATGCTAAAAACAGCAGAAAGTGACATGAAGAAGTGTGCAGGGGATAGCCATGTGATGGCTGTGCAGAACAAGCCTAGCTTCAAGAAAAAGGGTACTTCTTGGAAGAAGAAGGGCAAGGCTAAGGATACGATCCCTAAGCCTGCACCCAAGCAAAAGTCTGGACCTGTAGAAGACACTGAGTGTTTCTTCTGTCATGAACATGGCCACTGGAAAAGAAAATACAGCAAGTACCAGGCTTCTGTGAAGAAGAGTGGAAGTAAGAGTACTTCCCACTCAGGTACGCTTGTTGTAAATTTTGTGGACAATCTTCTCGCTGATTCCTATGTTAACTCTTGGGTATTTGCTACCGGATCGGTTGCACATATTTGCAATTCGATGCAGGGGCTAGTAAGGACTAGAGAAGTGCAGAAAGGCGAAGTGGATTTTCGCGTCGGAAATAAAGCAAGGGTTGTTGCATTGTTCGTTGGCGTCATGCAACTTCACCTTCCGTCAGGATTTATTATGGAGTTGAATAATTGTTATTACATTCCTAGTATGGGTCAAAACATTTTATCACCTTCATGTTTGATGAGGGATGGTTATTCATTCGCGAGTGCAAACAATGGTTGTGTAATCTCTAAGAATGATATGTTTATGGCTAATGCTCCCATTGTGAATGGTTTGTTTATTTTAAATCTTGATGATGCATTTGTTTACAATGTTAGTGCTAAAAGGCTTCGGCCTAATGATTTGAGTCCTACCTATTTATGGCATTGTCGTTTGGGGCATATAAGTGAAAAGCGCATGAAGAAGCTCCATGGTGATGGTCTTCTAACTTCGTTTGATTTTGAATCATACGAGACATGTCAGGCTTGTTTACTTGGAAAGATGACCAAATCGCCTTTTTCGGGTTTACCCGAGAGAGCGACAGACTTGTTGGAACTCATACATACTGATGTGTGTGGATCAATGAGCACGATAGCCAGAGGAGGATACCACTACTTCATTATTTTCACTGATGATTTCAGTAGATATGGTTATGTCTATTTGATGAAGCATAAGTCTAAAACTTTTGAAAAGTTCAAGGAGTTTCAGAATGAGGTAGAGAATCAACATGGCAAGAAAATAAAGGCCTTGCGATCTGATCGCGGAGGTGAATATTTGAGTCACGAATTTAGCAATCATCTTAAGAGTTGCGGAATTGTTCCATAGCTCACGCCGCCCGGAACTCCTCAAAAAAACGGGGTCTCTGGACGGCGCAATCAAACTTTGTTGGACATGGTTCGATCGATGATGAGCCAGTCGGATTTACCATTATCATTTTGGGGTTATGCTCTGGAAACGATAGCTTTCACACTTAACAGGGTACCATCTAAATCCATAGTTAAGACACCGTATGAGATGTGGACTGGAAAGAATCCCAGTTTGACTTTTCTAAAGATTTGGGGATGTGATGCATTTGTCAAGCGACTTTAGTCGGACAAGCTAACACCCAAATCGGATAAGTGCATTTTCGTGGGATATCCGAGGGAAACCTTAGGGTATTACTTCTACAACCGATAAGAGGGCAAAGTGTTTGTCGCTCGTAGCGGTGTTTTCCCAGAGAAAGAGTTTATCACAAAGGGAACGAGTGGAAGGTCGGTGCGACTTGAAGAAGTTAAAGAAGAGCCAGTCGGGGATGCTTCTACGAGTGATGCTATTGTAGCAGAACAAGTTGAGAAACCCGTGGCAATAGAAGCACCACAACCACGAAGGTCAGCGAGGCTCCGTGAAGCGCGGGAATTATTATTGTTAGACAATGATGAGCCTGCGACCTATGCAGAAGCAATGATGGACCCAGACTCTGAGAAATGGCTGATAGCCATGAGATCCGAGAAAGAGTCCATGGGAGACAATCAAGTTTGGAACTTGGTTGACCTGCCTGATGGTTTTAAAGCCATCGAGTGCAAATGGATCTATAAGAAGAATATTGATATGGATGGAAATGTTCACATCCATAAACCTCGACTTGTTGCAAAAGGTTTTCGACAAGTTCAAGGAGTTAACTAGGACGAGACTTTCTTGCCCGTAGCGATGCTTAAATCTATACGGATTATTCTAGCCATTGCTGCACATTTCGACTATGAAATATGGCAGATGGATGTCAAGAAGGCTTTCCTAAATGGAATCCTAACTGAGGACATGTATATGATGCAGCCAGAGGGTTTTGTCAATCCAAACAATGCTGGAAAGGTATGCAAACTTCTAAAGTCCATTTATGGGCTAAAGCAAGCATCTCGGAGTTGGAACATTCAATTTGATGAAGTT
Organism: Avena atlantica; assembly: GCA_910589765.1. Lineage (NCBI taxonomy): Eukaryota > Viridiplantae > Streptophyta > Magnoliopsida > Poales > Poaceae > Avena > Avena atlantica. The sequence continues at coordinate 45,473,940 of OU342737.1, forward strand.
GTAAAGGAGTTTGGCTTCATAAAAAATGAACAAGAACCTTGTGTTTACAAGAAGTTAAGTGGGAGAGCGCTGGTATTTCTAATCTTATATGTAGATGACATATTGCTGATTGGAAATGACATTCCTATGCTCGAGTCTATTAAGACCTCGTTGAAAATAGTTTTTCGATGAAGGACTTACGAGAAGCGGCATATATTCTGGGCATCAAGATCTATAGAGATAGATCAAGGAGGCTAATTGGATTAAGCCAGAGTACATACATTGACAATGTGTTGAAATGGTTCAGCATGGAAGAGTCTAAGAAGGGGTTCTTGCCCATGTCTCACGGCATAAAACTCAATGTCCTTCGACTACTGATGAGCGTGAGCGCATGAGCAGGATTCCATATGCTTCGGCTATTGGATCCATCATGTATGCAATGATATGTACTCGCCCAGATGTTTCCTATGCTCTAAGTATTACGAGCAGATATCAGGCTGATCCAGGTAAAGGTCACTGGACAGCGGTAAAGAATATCCTTAAGTACTTGTGAAGGACTAAGGATGTGTTCCTAGTTTATGGAGGTGAGGATGAACTCAGTGTAAGTGGTTACACAGATGCGAGTTACCTTAATGACTCAGATGACTCCAGATCGCAATCTGGTTATGTGTTTGTCATGAATGGTGGTGTTGTGAGTTGGAAAAGTTCCAAGCAAGATATAGTGGCCTCCTCTTCAACAGAAGCTGAATATATTGCCGCCTCGAAGGCTGCAAAGGAAGCTGTTTGGATTAGGAATTTCCTGTAAGATCCCTCCTTTATAAAGGAAAAGGATCCCTGTGATTTCAATGCTAGTCCCTAGATCATTGCTAGCATCCACAGTTTAAGATGAAGTACACAGATACAAAGGTCATTTATTACAGCCATTCCAGAGATAAACATAGTCTTTACAACTCCAAGGCCACAGGCCTAATACAAGAGTTTGAATAAGTAAATAAATAAAGTCTTCATCTTCATGTGCCACAGGCAAACATGTTGAGTGTAGACTCATGACACCTAATCCTCATCAGAGTAACCTGCAACATCACAAGTTACAGCCACAGTGGGTCAATACTTTGGAATAGTATTGGCAAGTGATACCTTAGTAAAATTTTAAGTGGACTAGATACTAAATGCAATTTGGCTAAGTGTAGCTTGGCTTGCTTTGCTCAAAATAGATTTTGCCTATTAGTTGAAATCACTAAGTTTTTCTTTGTCAAAACTTTTCCCAAGGAACCACCAATAGACATTGAGGTCCTTCACCCTTGTTCACCCACAAGTTTTTACTTAGAAATTGGGATGAGGAGATTCTTGATAGCTTCCATGCCTTGATGCTCAAGTTTTCCATTGCCATGGACTTGGCTAAGTACATAGATTTTTCCATCTGCAGAGGTTGTGCACTTTCCCCACCAGACCTGGTTTCACCAAGACATGACCTTTCAGAAGCCTTCCCTTAGACCAAATGGACGCGCTCCAACCTATCAATCCCACTACCACCAACTGTCCAAATGGCTAAGTTCTAGCAACCTATATGGTCCAGGCAGAGCCCATATTGCCAAGTGGCTGCACTAGAAGCTTCTTAACACTTGGCCTCTAAAATCTCTTTGTTCCTGGGTGGCTTACCACAAGTGAGATACACAAGGTAAACCATAGAAATGGGCCTTGTGTAACCACTCAACATAAACCTTTCCTTCCATTCCACCCAGGTGTTTCATTAACTTAGTTGTTTTATTAGGCAAAACACAAGTCCAAAGGACTTAGAAATATTTTCATCATAGCATGTATATAATTCACCAACCCTTGGTTGCTACTAGCTAGGCTAAGCATGGCATAGATAGTAACTTAACTTAGAAATTCCCTAGCATTTCTACAACTACTAGGATTTCCCAACATGGCATATAAGCAAAATATAGCATGCAAGTCTAACAAAAATATTTCTAATGCTTAGTAGAAAACATAGGAATGGTAATATTCATGAAGTACCACTTGCCTTGGTAGTTGGGAGAGTAGCACTCCTCACAATCACAATCACTAGCACCAAAATCTACACAAAGATTGGTAGCAACAAATTACACACAAAACATATACAAACAAAAATATATGCATGCATGCAAAATGATCTATGATGATTTTTAAAATTCAACCAAGCAAGTAAACAGTACTGATTCACTAACAAGTTAAAAACTTGCCAAAAAAAATCTTTATACCCTAAATTATTTCCTAAACATTTCATAAACCCTAATTAGTCCTACACAAGTTTCTGCAAAAGAAACCATTTTAACAGATGCAAAACATTAAACACATTGCATATTCTGAAAGAGCTTGTTCTCCTGATTCCAACGGTATAAAATTTGTCAAAATCTAACGTGGGAATCAAAAGTTACAAACAAAACAAATTTGAACAATAATCTGATTCAAATCAGTTTTAAATCTAAACTACTGCCACGTGGCGCTATCCTATTGGCCGGTACCGTTTCACTCAGGATCACGCTTCCGCACCGTTGGATCAAGTTAGATCCAACGCGCCAGATCTAAAGAAAACGGTTCGTCCCTGTTCTAATCTAATCCCTACGATGCAGATCTAACGACGGCTGTTGCTTTGACCAAAGTCGAGCGGCGCTAGCGCGGCGGCGAGCGGCGGAGCGCTCTGTCAGTGGCGGAGCCGGCGAACTAGGTCGCCCGGGGAGGGGAGAGGGTGCTCACCAGAACCGCAGTGACGAGGTGAAGCTCAACGTGTCCCTGGCTGGCGAAGGTGCGCTCGGAGTCGTCAGGGATTCCTCGCCGGAGTTCGCGAACGCGTCGGGTACGGATGCTCGTCGACGTTGGCGAAGATACAGATCACGCCAGGGCAAAATAAGCAGTGCGTCAGATGCGCGGAGTGATGCTGGTCATGCGAGTGTCAAAGAGAGAACAAGGCGCGGTCAGAACTAACCAGGAAGGTTCGCCGGAGTTGGAGACGGCGTCGGATTCTCTCGGTGCTCGTCGAAGTCGAAGCTCTGGATCACAAACAGACGGGCAAAGGGGATCAGGAGGTGCGCAAGGAAGTTGCGAAGCTGTTCATATGAACCAGAGAGGAAGGGGCGCACGAGGTTTACCAGGATTGGTTGCCGGAGTAGGTTCTGTCTGCGGGGGCGCAAGGGCGAATACTGGCAGCCTGGTGGCGAGAAGAGTGTGCAGTGTGGGGGAAATGACCGCGAGGGGGAGGGGTTTAAGTAGGCAGAGCTGGGCGTGGAGTTACTCGCGGAATCAATGGGAATCAACGCGGCAGTGACTGCGGCGTGAGCGTCGGAGGCGCGCGTGATTGACGAAGACGACGACGGGGTCATGGGTCCACTTGTCAGCGAATAAAACAGAGAGGGGGTGGGGTCCTAGCGTCAGCGACTCTGTGGGTGCGTCTGCGAGTGACAGAGAGAGAGAGAGGGGACCCGGGTCGGCTAAATGGGCTGCTTCCTTAGTTGGGCTAGATTAGCAGCACCAACCTTTTTCCTTTTCTTTATTCCTTTTCCAATTCTGTTTTGATTTTCTGGAATGATTTTCAAATGATTTTCAAATGATTTCAAAAGCTTTTGAATTCAAACTTTTTCCAGGATTTTGTAGGGTGCAACATTCACACTTCTGGGCATAAAATTAAGTGGTCACTTTGTATTATCTTGGTCCTTTGTTCAAACAAAATAAGTAGTGCTATAGCACATGATTCGAATAAGTTTTGGAAATGGTTTCTGATTCCTATTTGTTTTGTAAAATTTCACCAAACTTCAACAATCAAACACAATAACAAGAGAGCAAGGGAGGCTTGGTTTAAAACAATTAACTCTTCAATTGAGAGTGGCTTTAGATTAATAGTTGTTCACATAAAATAATGAGCTCATATGCTCCTGTTTTGAAGTGTTTTGTTTGAAATGAAAAACATATGATCATGGATGCATGGATGATATCCATAAGTTTGAAACATGATTTTAGGGATGTTACAAATCTAACCCCCTTAAGGTGAATCTCGCCCTCGAGATTCGGATTGGCTAGCAAATAGGTGAGGGTGGTCTTTCCGAAGATCATCTTCTCTTTCCCATGTTGCTTCCTCTTCGGAATGATGATTCCACTGCACTTTGCAGAACTTGATAGTCTTAGTCCGTGTGACTCTTTCTGCAGTATCAAGAATCTTGATAGGTTTCTCTTCATAAGTGAGATCACTTTCCAGTTGAACCTCCTCCAAAGGTATTGTATCCTTCAAAGAAGTTTCTTCCATTTCTGGATGACATTTCTTAAGTTGACTCACATGAAACACATTATGGACAGCTGACAGAGATTCTGGCAGTTCTATTTCATAGGCAACTTCTCCTTTACGACTCAGAATCTTGAATGGTCCAACATATCTTGGTACCAATTTTCCTTTGACTCCGAATCTCTTCACTCCACGAAGTGGTGACACTCTAAGATAAGCTCTATCACCAACTTCGTAGGTGACTTCTCTATGCTTAGGATCTGCGTAGCTTTTCTGTCGGGACTGTGCTATCTTCAACCTGTCCTTAACCAACTTGACCTTCTCTTCGGCTTCTTTGATAAGACCTGGCCCGAATAAACTTCTTTCTCCCACACCATTCCATAACAATGGGGTGGTACACTTTCTTCCGTAGAGAAACTCAAATGGTGCCATCTCAATGCTGGCTTGATAGCTGTTGTTATAAGAAAATTCTGCGTAAGGCAGACTTTCATCCCAACTGGCTCCATAGTCTAAGGCACATGCCCTTAACATGTCTTCAAGAATCTGATTAGTCCTTTCTGTTTGTCCATCAGTTTGAGGATGAAAAGCGGTACTGAATTCCAACCTCGTTCCCAATGACTCATGTAACTGTCTCCAGAAATGGGAAGTGAATTGAGTTCCCCTATCAGACACAATACTCTTGGGCACTCCATGTAGACATACAATTCTACTCATGTAAATTCTGGCTAACTTAGCACTTGTATAGGTTGTCTTCACGAGTATGAAATGAGCCACTTTAGTTAGGCGATCCACTACTACCCAAATAGAATCGTATCCTGACCTGGTCCTTGGTAATCCGGTAATGAAATCCATACTAATCTTGTCCCACTTCCAATCAGGAATAGGTAGCGGTTGAAGAAAACCTGCTGGTTTCTGATGTTCCGCCTTCACTCTACTACACACATCACACAAAGCAATATGTTCGACGATGTCCTTCTTGAGATTATTCCACCAAAACCTTTCTTTCATGTCCATGTACATTTTGGTGTTACCCGGATGAATGGAATACGGTGAGTTGTGTGCTTCTTGCAAAATCAGTTTCCGTAGTTCTGAATCTTGTGGAACACAGATACGTTTCCCATGCCATAATGTACCCTGTTCGTCTTCATGGAACCCTTTGGATTTTCCTTTGCCAATATTTTCTTTAATCTCTTTGATTTCTTTATCAATCTTCCGATCTTCTTTGATCTTGTCCAACAGAGTGGGTTGAACATCCAAAGTCATGAGATGTCCTTCAGGCACAATCTCCAATCTGAGTTTTCTGAATTGGGCACACAGATCATCTGGCAATTCTCCTTTGGTAAGGCCATTCACAAAAACCTTACGACTTAGAGCATCTGCTACAACATTTGCTTTACCGGGGTGGTATTGCAAACTTAAGTCGTAGTCCTTGATAAGTTCTAGCCATCTTCTTTGTCTCATATTAATTTCCTTCTGGGTGAAGATATACTTCAAACTTTTGTGATCTGTGAACACTTCACAACGCTTTCCCAAAAGATAGTGTCTCCATGTTTTGAGTGCATGGACAACAGAGGCTAACTCTAAATCATGAGTAGGATAGTTCACTTCATGAGTTTTGAGTTGTCTCGAGGCATAAGCCACAACTTTACCGTCTTGCATAAGTACTGCACCCAAACCCTGATGAGATGCATCACAATATACTTGGAAATCCTTTTCCAAATCTGGCAGACACAAAACTGGTGCTGTCACAAGTCTCTTCTTCAATTCCTGAAAGCTGAGTTCACAACCTTCAGACCAAGCAAACTTCTTGTCTTTCTTTAACAATTCAGTCATAGGCTTAGCTACCTTGGAGAAATTTTCAATGAACCTTCTGTAGTAACCAGCTAAGCCAAGGAAACTACGAACCTCTTTCACTGACTTGGGAGATTCCCATTCGGTCACAGCTGAAACTTTAGCAGGATCAACTGCTACACCATCCTTTGTCATAACATGTCCTAGAAAACCAACTTCATCCAACCAGAATTCACACTTGCTGAATTTGGCATAAAGTTTATGCTCTCTTAACTTCTGAAGTATCAAACGTAAATGTCCTTCATGCTCTTCTTTGCTCTTGGAGTAGACTAAGATGTCGTCGATGAAAACGACAACAAACTTGTCAAGAAATTCCATAAACACCTTGTTCATCATATTCATGAAGTATGCTGGAGCATTGGTCAAACCAAAAGGCATTACGGTATACTCATACAATCCATACCTTGTAGTGAACGCTGTCTTAGGTATGTCTTGTTCTCTTATCTTGAGTTGAAAATAGCCTGACCGGAGATCAATCTTTGAGAACACACAAGCTCCTTCTAGTTGATCAAACAAGTCATTGATTCTAGGCAAAGGGTATTTGTTCTTGATAGTCACCTCGTTAAGTGAACGGTAATCTATGCATAACCTTTGACTTCTATCTTTCTTCTCAAACAAGACTGGGGCTCCCCAAGAGGAAGAACTTGGTTGAATAAATCCTTTCTGCAACTGTTCTCCAAGTTGTTTCTTGAGTTCTTTTAGTTCATCAACTGACATTTTATAAGGTCTCTTTGCTATTGGTCCAGATCCTGGTACCAAATCTATCAGAAACTCCACATCTCTATCTAGTGGCATTCCCGACAATTCTTCCGGAAACACATCCGGATATTCACTCACAATTGGCACACTGTCCATGCTAACCCCCTTAAGAGAATTTAGCTTACTTCCTTTTGATTCGAAGTTGGACTTGAATTTAATTCGTTTTCTTTCCGGGGTTGTGAGTGCAACAGTACGATTAGCACAATCTAGTACTCCTTCATACTTAGCCATCCAATCCATTCCCAATATTACGTCCAGTCCTTGGGAATCTAGGATTATCAGACTCACTAGAAATTTATGCTTTCCAAACTCTATTACTAGATCCCGGCATCCAAGACTTACTATCATATCTCCTCCCGGAGAACTAACTTTTATTGGACACCCAATGTTTTCAGTTGGAAACCCATTTCTATCAACAAATGCTTTTGATATGAATGAATGCGATGCTCCAGTATCAAAAAGAACAAATGCTGGAATAGAATTGAGTCTGAACTTACCAGCAACAGCATCAGGCTCCTCATAGACCTCCTCCACACTGATGTGGTTCACCTGTCCCTTCTGAAAAGGGTTGGGCTTGTTGGGTCCTTCAACTTTCTTTTCTGGGCATTCATTTGCATAATGCCCCATCTTCTTGCACTTGAAGCATTCAACCTGACTTATGTCTTTCTTGACAGGCTGGCTTCACTTCCACTTCCATTACCACTGTGGTGGCTCTTGTATCCACCCTTGTGGTTCTTGTACTTGTCATTGTCATGACTACGGTGATGCTTGTTGTCATGACGGTTGTGGTTGTGGTGCTTGTTGAATTTCCCATGCTTGTGGGATCCTGAGCTTCCACTATCATCATAATGGGAACGTTTGTGAGACGATCCCGAGCTGTGCTTGTCTGAGTGCTTTCTCTTCCTGCTTTCAACTTGCTTCATTTTGTTCTCCAAAATAGCAGCCTTGTCACAGAGAGACTAATAAGTGGGAACATAGGCCACAGCCAATTGCAGATTCAGCTCATCATTCAACCCTTCAAGAAATTTTTCCTTTCTTTTAGCATCGGTGTCAACTTCATCCGGTGCATAACGCGCCAGATTGTTGAACTCCTCAATATACTCAGCCACGCTGCGGTGGCGCTGCTTCAGATTATGGAACTCTTCCTTTTTCAGACTCATCACTCCAGATGAGATATGAGTAGTACGAAAACCATCCTCAAAGATAGCCCATGTCACATCTTCGATGGGAGTGGTGATCTGGAAGTTGTCCCACCAAGTGGCGGCTGGTCCTTCCAGCAAATGTGCTGCAAATCTGACCTTTTCAGCATCCGTACAGCCCACGGTTACCAAGTCCTTGTTCACAGAACGTAGCCAATCATTGGCCACCATGGGATCAGTCGTCCCTGAGAACTTTGCTGACCTCAATCTCAAGAACCTGGTAAGCATATCAAAACCCGGTGGGTTGTTGTTGTTGTTATTGTTGTTGTTGTTGTTATTGTTGTTATTGTTGTTGTTTTGGTTCTAGATGAACGTCGTCATCATCTGCATCAGCTGAGTTTGAGCGGTCATCATTTGTTGCATTTCTGGAGTGATGTTGTTGTTGTTGTTGGGGTTGGGGTTTGCACGACGGGGAGGCATCTATGGTTTGTTCAATAGAGATAAGAATGAGATACCCATAGATGCTTTCATGCACATTACATCACATAAGCAAACACAAGCATGCAACACAAAGATAAAGGTTCAACAACAAGATAACAAGTTCGCAAAGTAAAACACACAAGTAGCAAGCCATCCACATGTCGGATGGTCAAATAACAAGTCTCAAACAACAAGTATGATAATAATTGATAAATGAGTAGTCAAATCTACTCCTCGGCATCAATCTCCTCCTCGACAAAGGTAAGACCTGCGTTCTCCATCGCGGTCTTGTATTCCTCGACACTAGTGGTCAAGGTCTCTATCTTGGCCTTGAGAGCCCTCTTCTGGGAACGAAGCCTCTCGATCACTGTCTGCTACTGCTCGAGCTCGAAGTACTTGGACTGCAGTTCTTCAGTCATGTCCCGGATCTTCTTGTTCCTATCCTGGACACGCTTCTCCTGACTCTTGAACTTCCTGTCCTAGCTCTCGAACTTCGCCTCCATTTCCTTGACTATCTCATCTTGCTCCGCGAAGAGCTTGTCCTTCTCGCGAAGCTGCACCTGGAGTTCGTCATTGTTGAGCATGACGTTGGTCCTGTCAGTTTCCACGTGCCTAATGAGAGACTCTAAGTCCTGGAGGTACAGGCGAATCGGCTCTGCTGCGTCCCTTGAATAGTCCTCGAAGTCGATGGACTCTCCATCCTCATCACGTCTACCGAAGACGTGGAAGTGAGTACCTCTAACCTGTTGGGAGTGTCTACCCAGCTGACGTCCTATCAGATCCTGCATAACTACCTCAAGGCCTCTCTCCTTGTCATCGTGCATGAGCTTGAAGTCAATGGCCTCCGTGGTAGGTTCTGTCTGGCGTCCGGGCTGGTTGACCTTGAAGCCCCAGAGATCCTTCCTCTCAAATTTGGTGAGGGGAAGCACCATGATGGTGGGAAGAGGGAGATTGAGCAAAGTAGTAAGCACAACGATACGAGGACCAAAGCGAGTAACCTGGAACTCCTTAACAGTGCTGATGGTAACAGTAGGCAGCTATTTATAAGATAGAAAAGTTAGAACAACACAAAACAAGATAAAACAAAAGACAAAACATCACATACATATCCTTGGAAAGCAAAACACACAATTCATGCATACATGAAACCATTACAACAACCAAGGTTCAATCTTATTTCAAAGCAACATTTGGAAAATAAGGTGATAGGTGGTGGTCCAACTAACGAAGTACGTTTACAATCCTATCTCACTGGATCTGTTGGCTAACACAATATTTCTAGAAGCAATTAGCCTATCTTGCTCACATGACTCCATCACTAAGTCTATAATGTCTCCTCTTAAGGTTTGGTTGGTAGCTTCCAACTCTTGGGTATGTTCCTTCTCTTTCTTTAGATCATTTTGGAGGTTGAGCATTCTGCACTTGACTCTATCACCAAGTTCTTTGATGGTCTTCCAAGATGCATCCTTTGCTGATTCAAAGAATGTAGTGTGCACCACTGAATTGGTGAACATGCAGAATCCTTTTTCCTGGTGGTTGTCTTCCTTGTTTTTATACAAGTGAAGTTGTACCCACCAGTATTCCACTCCTTCATCCATCACAGGAAAACCTTTGTACACAGCTGCACCTTGTATCTCTAATGCAACCATGAGGTCCTTGAGAGCCTTGGGGATTCTGTCTCACACTCCAAAGTCATTGTCATGAGTGGTCCCTTCCTTACAGCTTCGTTGATGGAGTTCATCTACAAATAGAGATGAGAAAGAAGATTAGAAAAGTTTACGAGAAGAATAGACAAGTGTAGAAGTTGCTGAAATTTTTTCCTTAGTGGTTTCCAATCCTAGGGTCATAATCCTACAGGCAACACAGTGCTCTGATACCATCTGTAAGATCCCTCCTTTATAAAGGAAAAGGATCCCTGTGATTGCAATGCTAGTCCCTGGATCATTGCTAGCATCCACAGTTTAAGATGAAGTACACAGATACAAAGGTCATTTATTATAGCCATTCCAGAGATAAACATAGTCTTTACAACTCCAAGGCCACAGGCGTAATACAAGAGTTTGAATAAGTAAATAAATAAAGTCTTCATCTTCATGTGCCACAGGAAAACATGTTGAGTGTAGACTCATGACACCTAATCCTCATCAGAGTAACCTGCAACATCACAAGTTACAGCCACAGTGGGTCAATACTTTGGAATAGTATTGGCAAGTGATACCTTAGTAAAATTTTAAGTGGACTAGATACTAAATGCAATTTGGCTAAGTGTAGCTTGGCTTGCTTTGCTCAAAATAGATTTTGCCTATTAGTTGAAATCACTAAGTTTTTCTTTGTCAAAACTTTTCCTAAGGAACCACCAATAGACATTGAGGTCCTTCACCCTTGTTCACCCACAAGTTTTTACTTAGAAATTGGGATGAGGAGATTCTTGATAGCTTCCATGCCTTGATGCTCAAGTTGTCCATTGCCATGGACTTGGCTAAGTACTTAGATTTTTTCATCTGCAAAGGTTGTGCACTTTCCCCACCAGACTTGGTTTCACCAAGACAGGACCTTTCAGAAGCCTTCCCTTAGACCAAATGGACGCGCTCCAACCTATCAATCCCACTACCACCAACTGTCCAAATGGCTAAGTTCTAGCAACCTATATGGTCCAGGCAGAGCCCATATTGCCAAGTGGCTGCACTAGAAGCTTCTTAACACTTGGCCTCTAAAATCTCTTTGTTCCTGGGTGGCTTACCACAAGTGAGATACACAAGGTAAACCATAGAAATGGGCCTTGTGTAACCACTCAACATAAACCTTTCCTTCCATTCCACCCAGGTGTTTCATTAACTTAGTTGTTTTATTAGGCAAAACACAAGTCCAAAGGACTTAGAAATATTTTCATCATAGCATGTATATAATTCACCAACCCTTGGTTGGTACTAGCTAGGCTAAGCATGGCATAGATAGTAACTTAACTTAGAAATTCCCTAGCATTTCTACAACTACTAGGATTTCCCAACATGACATATAAGCAAAATATAGCATGCAAGTCTAACAAAAATATTTCTAATGCTTAGTAGAAAACATAGGAATGGTAATATTCATGAAGTACCACTTGCCTTGGTAGTTGGGAGAGTAGCACTCCTCACAATCACAATCACTAGCACCAAAATCTACACAAAGATTGGTAGCAACAAATTACACACAAAACATATACAAACAAAAATATATGCATGCATGCAAAATGATCTATGATGATTTTTAAAATTCAACCAAGCAAGTAAACAGTACTGATTCACTAATAAGTTAAAAACTTGCCAAAAAAATCTTTATACCCTAAATTATTTCCTAAACATTTCATATACCCTAATTAGTCCTACACAAGTTTATGCAAAAGAAACCATTTTAACATATGCAAAACATTAAACACATTGCATATTCTGAAAGAGCTTGTTCTACTGATTCCAACGGTATAAAATTTGTCAAAATCTAACGTGGGAATCAAAAGTTACAAATAAAACAAATTTGAACAATAATCTGATTCAAAATCTGTTTTAAATCTAAACTACTGCCACGCGGCGCTATCCTATTGGTCGGTACCATTTCACTCAGGATCACGCTTCCGCGCCGTCGGATCAAGTTATATCCAACGCGCCAGATCTAAAAAAAACGGTTCGTCCCCGTTCTAATCTAATCCCTACGATGCAGGTCTAACGGCGACTGTTGCTTTGACCAAAGTCGAGCGGCGCTAGCGCGGCGGCGAGCGGCGGAGCGCTCTGTCAGTGGCGGAGCCGGCGAACTAGGTCGCCCGGCGAGGGGAGAGGGTGCTCACCAGAACCGCAGTGACGAGGTAAAGCTCAACGTGTCCCTGGCTGGCGAAGGGGCGCTCGGAGTCGTCAGGTATTCCTCGTCGGAGTTCGCGAATGCGTCGGGTACGGATGCTCGTCGACGTTGGCGAAGATACAGATCACGCCAGGGCAAAATAAGCAGTGCGTCAGATGCGCGGAGTGATGCTGGTCATGCAAGTGTCAAAGAGAGAACAAGGCGCGGTCAGAACTAACCAGGAAGGTTCGCCAGAGTTGGAGACGGCGTCGGATTCTCTCGGTGCTCGTCGAAGTCGAAGCTCTGGATCACAAACAGACGGGCAAAGGGGATCAGGAGGTGCGCAAGGAAGTTGCGAAGCTGTTCGTATGAACCAGAGAGGAAGGGGCGCACGAGGTTTACCAGGATTGGTCGCTGGAGTAGGTTCTGTCTGCGGCGGCGCAAGGGCGAATACTGGCAGCCTGGTGGCGAGAAGAGTGTGCAGTGTGGGGGGAAATGACCGCGAGGGGGAGGGGTTTAAGTAGGCAGAGCTGGGCGTGGAGTTACTCGCGGAATCAATGGGAATCAACGCGGCAGTGACTACGGCGAGTAACGGCGGCGTGAGCGTCGGAGGCGCGCGTGATTGACGAAGACGACGACGGGGTCACGGGTCCACTTGTCAGCGAATAAAACAGAGAGGGGGGTGGGGTCCTGGCGTCAGCGACTCTGTGGGTGCGTCTGCGAGTGACAGAGAGAGAGAGGGGACCCGGGCGGGCTAAATGGGCTGCTTCCTTAGTTGGGCTAGATTAGCAGCGCCAGCCTTTTTCCTTTTCTTTGTTCCTTTTCCATTTCTTTTTTGATTTTCTAGAATGATTTTCAAATGATTTCAAAAGATTTTGAATTCAAACTTTTTCCTGGATTTTGTAGGGTGCAACATTCACACTTCTGGGCATAAAATCAAGTGGTCACTTTGTATTAGCTTGGTCCTTTGTTCAAACAAAATAAGTAGTGCTATAGCACATGATTTGAATAATTTTTGGAAATGGTTTCTGATTCCTATTTGTTTTGTAAAATTTCACCAAACTTCAACAATCAAACACAATAACAAGAGAGCAAGGGAGGCTTGGTTTAAAACAATTAACTCTTCAATTGAGAGTGGCTTTAGATTAATAGTTGTTCACATAAAATAATGAGCTCATATGCTCCTGTTTTAAAGTGTTTTGTTTGAAATGAAAAACATATGATCATGGATGCATGGATGATATGCATAAGTTTGAAACATGATTTTAGGGATGTTACATTTCCTGATCGCTCTTGGTGTGGTTCAGGGCGCGTCAATCCCATGGATGTTTATTGTGACAACAATGGTGCTATTGCACAAGCCAAGGAACCTAGACAGCACCAGAAGAACAAACATATTCGCATGCGTTACCATTAGATTTGTGAGTTCGTTGAGGATGGTAGTGTCATGATATGCAAAATACATACGGACTCAAATGTTTCTGATCCTTTTATAAAGCTACTCCCGCAGCCTGCGCATGAGGCGCACGCAAGAGCAATAGGTATTAGATACAATATAGATTGACTCTAGTGCAAGTGGGAGACTGAAGGAAATATGCCCTAGAGGCAATCATAGAGATGATTATATTTCTTATGTATCCATGAGTTATTGTAATGTTCCTTGAATATCCATGTCGGGCAACTTGTATGATTGGCAATTATGTGAATTGTTTGTGAAACTCTTTACTTGTATGGTTATTTAAGAGTTGTCCCTAGTCGGAGTTCATGTGAGGACACACGTGAATATTAGACTAGCAAATTGATTGGTTGATGACTATGTTTCACAAGTCATAGACTTGAGACTGGCAATTAGTTGCAGCTCTCTCTCTACACATCGTGTACGTTTTGTCCTTAGACCTGAGATTGTCGCATGTACTTGAGATGTGGATCGACCTACTTTGGGGCTATCAAACGCTGCTCTGTAACTGGGTAGTTATAAAGGTAGCTTTCGGGTTTGTCCTGAAGCATGCTACAAGGCATGGTCAATCAAGATGGGATTTTCCCCTCTCTACTTGAGAGAGATATCTCTGGGCCCCTCGAGTGATCGGATCCAGAAATGCATGGCCGTGCTACATATGGTTAAGAGTTAACCTAGTAAAGGGATTCCTAATCACAATATCAAGAAAGGGAGGTCAGCTTGGAGCTAGACCAAATATCGTGAGGCAGAGGAAAAGACATGTACTAAACCTTGTGATGGTTCGTCCGATATGATCTTTGTATGCGTTTAGGAGTTGGCACGTCTTGCTAGAGGCCGCTACCGACTATTGACAGAATAAGTGTATTCGTGTCATGTCTATACATATATGAACCTATAGGTTCATACACTTAAGGGGCTGGAAGCCTAATGAGGATTAGATCCGAATTAGACCAGGCTTAGGCTACTAATGGGATGCTAATGTAGAAGCCCACGAGGGACGTCTATATAAGAGAGGGTGGGGCGAGCTGACCAGGGTTGAGCCATTCCACCCAACCGCCACTCCTCACGCATGTGTTGCACGCGCGGACCTAGCAGTCCGGCGTCTGACACTTCCACCCCGCACGTGTGGATACCTCGGAGGCGCTGCATCTGTAGCGCTTGGACGAGCCACGCTAAGGGGAGTAGCTCGTGGGACGAGGACAAGGAGGAGACGTAGGATATCTACACTGCCTCGACGCGCTTCATCAAGTTCCGCAACTGCACGTCTAGAGGTAATCCCGTGATCTATGACAACAGTAATCCTGGTTTATGCAGTAGAAAAATTTGATTTGCGCTAGTGTAGCCTACCCGTATCCCTTCAAAATGAAATACTAGCAAGGGATTATATGTGAATGTTTGTACATTAAGGTAATTGACAAAATTCTGAATAAATAAAAGGAGTTTTGTTTAAAGAGAGATTGCATTAAATTTGGTGGAAATTTAATGGGAATTTTGAGTGGGGTTTTGAGTGGAGAAATGAAGGGGCTAATTGTGAGTGGAAGCTCCACCCACATGAATGGAGGAAGGGGTGGGGGCAGACCCCCATGCGTCGGCCACCCCTTGGGGTGCCCCCTCCCTCCTATATAAATCCCCCCTCTCCCTCTCTCACACTCACACCTCCTTGTGAAGGATCTCTCCCCTCTAGTTTATTCCCCATGGTCTCGGACTAGCGAGATACATGTTCCTGGTGGCTTTTCGGCAAGAAAGAGTTGTTGCTTCCGTTGCATCGCTGGCGCGAGGAGGCGGAGGTTGCTCGGTGGCTCGGACGTGTGTGTGCGCACGGATGCGCCGCTAATTTGCGGTGCTAGGACTTCCTATCGATCTTGAGATCGGCAAGCGTTCGTCTACATCATCCACGAGTACAACCTCGTTAAGCTTTGTCGGTCTTCAAAGGTATGTTCTCTATGGATGTATATCTGATACGTCGGAAATGTATCTATAATTTTTGATGCTACATACTTGTTTTATATCATTTGTCTTATGCTTTGTCTACACTTTGAGGTGTTTTTCTATCTTTTCTTGAACTAACCTATTAACGAGATGCCACAGTGCCAGTTGCCTGTTTTCTTCTGTTTTTGGTTCCAGAAAGGCAGAAAATCATTATTCTCGGAATTGGATGGGACAAAAGCCAAAGTCAATATTTTATCGTGGGCGTCACGAAGCCAGAAGGGGAGACGGAGAGGTGCCAGAGGGCCACCACACCCTCCCAGGTGTCGTGGTATTGCCGACGAGTATGCCATGGAGGGGTCCCCATAGTGCGTGTTTAGAGACGTGGGGTAAGGCGGATGGTTGACGGGGACGAGGTAACACAGCTTACCCAGGTTCAGATCCCATGACGGTGGCGGAATCCTACTCCTGCTATAGATCACTATAATGGCAATACGCCGAGTTACAGAGATAGGTTCGCTGTGCGAGGTTGTCTGAGATTGTCTATGAACGTGCCCTAAAGGCTCCCATAGGCCCGACTTATATAGTCGCCAGGTCCTAGAGTTACAGGTAAAAGTCCTAGCCGGACAGGTACATAGTCCTACACCGTCTATTACTAGTCTTGTGTATCTTGCACTCCAAGGCTCCGGGTACGCTGGTGACTCCACCGTAGCCTTCCTTTATCCGGCATGGGCCTCCCTTCTGTATCCACCTAACTGGGCCGCCCAGCAGGCCATAGGCCATGCTACCGACTATGGGCCACCCGGGTTAGTCGGATAAGAGACATGCTATTAGGATACCCATATAGCATATCCCCAACAGTAGCCTCCGGAGAACTCCGAGATCTTGCGCCGTCTTGCCTCTTCACGTGGAATGCTCCGTCTATATGGATGTCGGCAAATCGTCAAGCAATATCTTGTAGTCCTCCCAAAGAACCCTGCAAGGTTTTCTCCGTCTTTGATTTGTAAGCCGGAGAAATGCTGAATCTTCCATCGTACTCTTCCATAGTCGGATTAAATCCGTCCATGCCGGAATCTTCGATGCGACGGCTCATCTACCCGTGACAGCGATGACGACGTAGGCTTAGGTCAGCGACGCCTCGTAACTCACACATGCAGAGAACGCAATCATATCCGATTTTCCCGCGCGAGCGATACGAACCGTTGGCGGCGGCGGTTGGAGACGTGGCGAAATTACCGCGCACGTTCATGAACACGTCGTCTACGCGGTAACCGTCCGATTAGCTGCATGAATCTTGACGCAAAGTATGATAAATAGTAACTGTGGGACACTTTCCACTTTTTACCTCATTCCTCTCGCGTCATCGTCTTCTTCCTCCAGCCGCACGCCTCCTCGAGCTCTCCGCGAGAAACCTCGAAAACCCTAGCTTCCACCCATGTCAATCGCATCCTTCCAACACTCCATGGCCAGCAGCAGCTCCTCCCCATCGATGGCGGCGTCGAGTGAAGCCGCGGCGAAGCCGGCGAGCTCCGTCGTTGTGCCCCCAGAGGGCCTGGTCATCCCCGCATCGGCGATGATCGAAACCACCGGCGGCGACCATAATCTGGCGGCGCTAGAGCCACTGGAAGAAGAGCCAGACTTGCATAAGGGCGATTGGCGAGGCTCGGACATCACCGACCGCGACATCCAGGAGATGGTCGCCGAAGGATACCTCCCCGCGACGGAGGGGCTTGCCTGGCGGGCGGCGCCAGCCGGCGAGGTGACACCTTCTCCCCAAGCCGGAGAAAAGGTGTACCTCAAGGCTCAGCTGGTACGCGGCGTTTCCCTGCCCATCTCCCACTTCTTTCTCTCCGTCTTGAACCACTACAAGGTCCAACCCCACAACCTCTCCCCCAATAGCATCTTAGTGCTTAGCAACTTCACGACACTTTGCGAGGGTTACCTAGGGATTAGGCCTAGGTTAGACTTATTCGTGTACTTCTCCACCGTCAAACGTGAAGCCGGACATAGTAAGGAGGAGCTTAGGAACTGCGGCACCATAAGCTTCAAGATTCGACCTGGCCGGTGGTTCCCCGACTTCGTCGGCCACGAGTCCTGCAAAAACTGGTAGCGGACGTACTTCTATGGCCCCGACATTCCTTTGGCGGACCGAGAAGTAACGTACCCGGACTTTGCGGATGGAGCCGCCGCTGAAGTTTCCACATGGAGATCCCATGCCTCCCTGCCCTCTGACCTTGACGCTTCTCGCGCAATAAGGCGGATCGAATGGTTCGTAGAGACGGATTTGACCGGCTTGGACCTAGCCATGTGCTGGTTCATCAGGCGAATCCAACCTCTGCAGCACCGTGCGAAGTTCATGCACGAGTATACCAGTGATCGAAGGGATACCCTCCGGATCTCCGTGGATAACTTCTCGAGCGACTCCGTCAAGCTCCGCCTGAAGGACATCGTCAAGGTGAAGGATAAGAAGCGTGGCTTCACCATCACCTACGACATGTCCGTGGACGGCAAGTGCCCAAAGGTATATATATTTTCCGTGTACGACATATGCTCCAGTTTCTCCGTCTTGCCAACACCATTTTATCTAACACGATGATTTCTTATTTAACAACTTAACGATCTAGATGAGGACAATCTGGCTGCCCAAATCTACGATCCAAAGATGAAGGAAGTCACGGTCGTGTCCGATGATGATGTCCTATTGGTGCGAAAGCGGAAGAGCTCCACCTCTGACGCTGCCGATGGAGGCAAGAAGAAGAAGAAGACGGAGGGTGGAGCCTCTAAAAAGACTACCGCCGCCCTGGAGGCGGAAAAGAGAAAAGCCACCGGGATTTTCTCCAAAGCGCCCCCTAGTGTAAGCTTCTCATTCTCCGACATTGTCTATCTGTCTGTTCTGTTCCTATACTTATGCATTTTGCATGTTTCAGGAAGAAAGCCACGACCAGCCTCAAGAAGACCTCCAAAACTTTGGGGGCTTCTAGAAATATCAAGGATATGCTGCATCGCGATGCCTCCCCCGTCATCGCCCCTGCTACTCCTGCCGTCAAGCCTTCCTCTGCCCCGACAAGCTCTCAAGCCCAGGAGGCACCAGGCCCTTCCGCCATGGAAGTGGATTCTGGCGCCTCTACCGAACTCGCTGCTGTCGGCGAGCAGGCGACGCAGGAGAGCACTGCTCTACAAATGGCTGAAGCTCCGGCTAAGGATGCTATCGGTAGCGGCAAGGCGGTAGTGGGAGCTGGTACCTCTGCCGAAGGCGGCGCCCCCGCTCCCTAGAAGCCCTTTGAGTTCCCGAAGATAGTTTACCCGGCGCTCATGCCGAGTAACATAACTCTGGTTCCTAGAGGAGTGTCGTCATCTCCGACGTGCGGTATTGAGGAGCTTCTCCGACAAGCGGACATCTTGCAAGGAAATAGCATCTCCTTTGGCAAGCTGCTAGCCGAGAGTGCTACAAACCTCAAGATTATTGCACTTGTAAGTTTTACTTTACCTTTTGCATTTCATATGAGTATCCCACTGTAGCCCCCGAGGATGTAGATGGAAAACCATAGGTTTTGCATCTATATGCTCTAAGAGTGACTAAGTTAGAAAGAACTCTCACTGTAGCCCCCAAGCATTTAGATGGAAAAAACTATTCCGACTAGATGCTTTAAGAGTAGCAAACGCAGTTTTTATAATTTTCAATACTGTAGCCCCCAAGCTTCTAGTTGTAACTGAATGAGTTTCGACTAGATGCTTAAAGAAAAGCTAAGCATTTTCCGAGTTAAAACTTTATACTGTAGCCCCCAAGCTTCTAATAGAGAACTAAATTAGCTCCGACTAGATGCTTAAAGAAAAGCTAAGCATATTGCTAAGTTAAAAACTCTCGCTGTAGCCCCCGAGCGCCTAGGTGGAAAGTTTCCGACTAGGTGCTCCAAGTAGACTAAACAACGGTTTAACTTTTTCCTTTTTCCATAGAATGAGAATGCTTGGAGGGGTATGGCAAACAATAAGTACCAGAAGATGCGCGCAGATCTTGAAGCCGAAAAGGGTAAAATTGCCATCTTGAAGGAACAGATCATCAAAAACAAGAGTCCGTTTTCTTTTTTGCGCATTCTGTCTTGGTTTTATGCCTTCATTCTCCGAGTACTCACTGTGTACTTTATTTTCTCCGACTTTGCAGAACATGTCGCCAAGGCCAAGGATATTGTCGAGCAGTCCAAGCACATCCAGCAGCTGGACAACGAGAACAGAATCCTTAAGAAGGAGAGGGAAGAGATGCTGAAGATGCACGAGGATTTCATGAAAGCCCTGCAAGATTCCGCCTCCACGGAAATCAACCGCTTGAAGGAGGAGCTTGCGATCTTAAAAGATCAGAAGCAAGCTGCTGATGAGCAAAACCATCGCCACGGCGAGGCATATAAGCTCCTCCA
Organism: Avena atlantica; assembly: GCA_910589765.1. NCBI lineage: Eukaryota > Viridiplantae > Streptophyta > Magnoliopsida > Poales > Poaceae > Avena > Avena atlantica. The sequence goes on from OU342737.1 coordinate 45,494,004, forward strand.
ACAAGAGAAGGAATCCTTGGCGGACACCCTCTGGCAGGCCAATGCCAGCATCTTCAGTAAGATTTCTCCGCCTTGTATTTCTGCAGTCTGGGTACTTGGAATTATTGAACTCATGTGATCCTTGTCAGAATTTGCAGCTCCTATGGGTTTAACCAGATCGCCTCCTCCGGCCAAGGAATGCATGGTTCTTGCCGGCAACTTTATCAACACCGCCATCACCCAAGCCAAAGAGATCGCCAAGCCCCTCCAAATACAAATCAAGGCCTATGAACACTATCAGAAGCGTCAACCAAGACTCCTCCGAGTCTCACCAAAGTGCCGATGCTGAGGGTGATTCTCCGGCTGGGGACGATGCTGCTTCCAAGTCTCCTGCGCCCAAAGAGTGAAAAACACTATGTAATATTTGTTTCGCCTTTGGTGTATGCGCGGAAAAAACTTGATGATGTAACTTAAGGCGGAAAACAATGGTTGTAATTTCCTGCTACTTAAGAACTTAGTTCCCAGCATGTATATATTTTTAAGCAAGTGCTGGCTTATCCATTACTTTGGTTCTTATGCTTGACTTTTCGTGAGTCGGAAGACTCATTGTCGGAACCATGCACTTAGGTGATGATACCCAATGGCACCGTCAATAAACTGAGCACAAAATCGCCGACAATAAGTGCCAAAAGTCACTACTCCAGAATCCACATAAAAACGACAAAGAACGTCTTAAGCTAACGCCCGTAGGCGGAATTTTCACAAGTGCAAACGCAAAGCTTGTGCATAAAGGTTTTACATGATCCAAAAATGAACACTAAAGGAGGTAAAAGACTCAGAAATATGAGTGAACCAAAGAGCTTTATTTCATTGATCATATAAGAGATACACAATTAGATAAAAAATGCTAAGTGTAAAAAGGACGTAGCTGTGCTATGTTCCATGGCCGATCAAGCTCTGGGTAGTCATCATCCGGGTCACGTCAATTACGCTTATGATCCTTGTTGGGTCTATCCTTTAGTTCATGGTTGTCCACAAGGTAGTAAGACCCATTGAGCAGCGCCTTGCTTATGATGAACGGTACTTCCCATGGCGGGGATAATTTGTGTGACTTCTTCTGCTTAAGTCGGAGCACCAAATCCCCCTCTTTAAACGAGCGATGCCGAACGCGGCGACTATGGTAGCTGCATAGCTTCTGCTGGTAGATGGCGGATCTTTGGCATGCCAAAACGCGCTCCTTCTCGAGAAGGTCCACATCTAGGCGTCTGGATTCTTCAGCGTCATCTTTGTCGTAGGCGGACACTCTTGGTGCATCGTGAAGGATGTCGGAAGGCAGGATGGCTTCTGCTCCATATACCATGAAATAAGGGGTGTAGCCGGTGGATCTATTGGGTGTAGTTCGTAAACTCCACATCACAGATGGCAATTCTTCCGCCCAGGCTCCAGCTGCTCTATGTAGCGGTTCCTCAAGACGTGGCTTGATTCCATGCAGAATTAATCCATTGGCTCGTTCAAACTGACCATTGGATTGTGGGTGTGCCATAGATGCAAGGTCAAGTCGTATGCCTTTCTCCCAGCAATATGCCTCCACTTATCCGAGTGATAAATTGCTGCCGTTGTCGGTGATAATGCTATGTGGGAGACCAAATCTCACCACTAGATCCCGGACAAACCTAAGGGCAGTTGCCCCATCAAGCTTTCTAATGGGTTTAGCTTCTATCCATTTGGTGAATTTATCAACTGCTACAAGCAGATGCATAAACCCACAAGGTGCCGTCTGTAACGGTCCCACCATGTCTAGCCCCCAGACTGCAAACGGCCAAGTTATTGGTATTGTTCGCAGTTCTTCAGCAGGAACATGTGGTTGTCGGGCATAATACTGGCATCCCATGCATGTCTCAACCAGCTTGTCGGCATCCGCCTTCGCGGTAATCCAGTAGAATCCTTGCCGGAAGGCTTTCGCGACCAACGATCGAGGAGCGGCGTGGTGCCCGCAATCTCCGAGATGGATTTCGTGTAGGATTTCCATACCTTCTAGCTGGGAAACATACTTTAGGTATACAACAGTAGTGCTCCTTTTGTAGAGTTGCCCATTGATTATGGTATAACCCTTTGCTCGTCGTACTATTTGCCGTCTTTCGACTTCGTCGTCGGGCAAAATTCCGTGTTCGAGATATTCCATGAACGGTTTTGTCCAAGCCGGAGGGACCTTAGTCACCATGTTGATGAAAGAGTCAGCTCTATCTGGGTTGTCGATGTCGGCTCCCTTCACGGATGGTGTGCGCAGGTGCTCTAGAAAAACTCCTGTCGGAATTCGCTTGCGCCCTGATCCTAGCTTAGACAGCAGATCAGCCGCCTCGTTTTGTTCCCTAGGCACATACTTAACTTCGTAGCCCAAGAAGCTCTTGGCTATCTCGTCCACTTCGTCTCGATATGCTGCCATCATAGGGTTCTGCGCATTCCAGGTGCCAGCCACCTGCTGGGCAACCAAGTCGGAATCTCCACAGCAAACTATGCGCTTGATGCCAATATCCTTGGCTACACGTAGTCTGTGAATGAGTGCTTCATACTCCGCCATGTTGTTTGTAGCCTCGAAGTGGATCTGCAGAACATAGTGTAGCTTGTCCCCTGTTGGTGACTGTAGCAATACACCAGCCCCCGAGCCGTTGAGCAGCTTTGATCCGTCAAAGTGCATCACCCAGTACTCTGGTTCTGGCAACGGAGTAGCATCTGGCATCTCCGTCCAATCCGCAACAAAATCCGCCAAGGCTTGTGACTTGATAGCGTCGCGTCTCTTGTAGGTGATCTCTAAGGCGACAAGTTCAATGCCCCACTTCGCGACCCTTCCTGTAGCGTCGCTGTTATTGATGATGTCGGACAATGGGGTCTTGCTCACCACTGTGATTGGGTGCTCCTGAAAGTAATGCCTCAGCTTCCGAGAAGCAAGGGATACTCCATAAGCTATCTTTTGGTAGTGCGGGTAACGTTGCTTGGACTCCGTCAAGACCTCGCTTACATAGTAAACTGGTCGTTGAACTCCGTGCTCATAGCCTGGTTCCTTCCGCTCTACCACGACGACGATGTTGATAACCCGGTTGGTTGCCGCCATGTAGATTAACAGGGGCTCTCCAGGTTTGGGTGCTGCAAGGATGGGCGCTGAGGAAAGAATCTACTTGAGCTGCTTCAATGATGCATCTGCTTCGTCCGTCGACGTGAATTTGTCCGCATTCTTCAGCAACTTGTACAACGGCAGAGCCTTCTCTCCAAGTCGGCTGACGAATCGACTAACTGCTGCAACACAACCTGTTAGTCGTTGAATGTCCTTTAGGCATGTCGGACGGTTTATGTTCAAGATGGCCTTGATTTTCTCCGGGTTGACTTCGATTCCATCCTGGGAAACGATGAAGCCCAACAATTTGCCGGCTGGAACCCCGAAGACGCACTTCTTAGGGTTAAGCATCATGTTGTATTTCCGGAGATTATCAAAGGTTTCTTTTAAGTCGGAGATTAAGTCGTTTGACTTTTTGGACATCACCGCAATGTCGTCCACGTAGGCGTGAACGTTCCGACCAATTTGGTCGTGAAGGCAATGTTGCATTGTCCGCTGGTAGGTAGCACCTGTGTTTTTCAGCCCAAAGGGCATTGTGACATAGCAAAACGTGTTGTATGGGGTAGTGAACGAAGTGGCCAATTTGGTTTGACTTCCTCATCTTGATCTGGTGGTATCCTGAGTATGCATCAAGAAAACACAAAAGTTCTGAGCCAGCCGTCGAGTCAATGACTTGGTCAATGCGAGGCAAAGCAAACGGATCCTTGGGACATGCTTTGTTCAAGCCGGTGTAATCAACGCACATTCTTAATTCATTGGTTCCCTTTTTGGGGACAAGTACAAGATTGGCCACCCATTGGGTGTGAAGGACTTCTCGGATAAATCTAGCCTTAAGTAACCTAGCTATCTCTTTGCCAATGGTGCGTCTCTTCTCATCTCCAAAGCGTCGTAGAGGTTGTTTCACTGGTTTGCATTTTGGATCAATGTTTAGGATGTGCTCGGCAAGTTCCCTAGGTACACCTTTCATGTCGGCAGGTTGCCAGGCAAAGATGTCCCTGTTCTCACGGAGGAACTCGACCAGCGCGCTTTCCTATTTGGGATCCAGGTTCGTTCCAATGGCGGTGACCTTGGAGGCACCGCCTACCACAAGTTCCACCGGCTTGGTCTCGATGGCGGCCTTGAACGTAGGAGCGGAGTCAGAGATCTGCTTCTTCGACGCGGGCATCTCTGAGTCATCGACCTTGCTCTGGATCTCTTTGAATTCTTCGCTGTAGAGGACAGCTTCTGCAACGGCTGCTTCGTTGATCTCGCAGTCCCTTGCCTTGGTAAAGCTTCCGGATACGGTGATGATGCCATTTGGTCCGGGTATCTTGAGTTTGTTGTAGATGAAGCATGGCTTGGCCATGAACGTGTGGAATATGTCGCGGCCGAATATGACGTGGTACACACTCTTGAACGGGACCACCTCGAAGGTCATGCGCTCTTGACGGTAATTATTAACATCACCAAAGGCAACCTGAAGTGTAATGCACCCAAGGGACCGAGCTTCCCGACCAGGAACTACTCCGTGGAAGATGGTGTTGGTCCGCCTTAGGTTTGCCTCCATCAAGTTCATCTTTTGCAGTGTATCCAGGTACATGATGTTGATGCTACTTCCACTATCCACCATACACTTGGTGAACTCCACGCCGTCAATCATGGGGTTGATGACCATGGCGTACTGGTTCTCCGTGGGTATAAGGTCTGGGTGGTCCGTCCTGTCCCAAGTTATTGGAACCTCCGACCAGCACAGGTACTAGGGGACTGGGGGGAGAGTAGCCATCAGGATCCTCAGAGAGGTCTTCTGTTGTTGGACGGTGGGGGTGCCAAGGAAAGTGTGGTAGACTAGGGCCTTTTTTGCGAAGGGGTTCTTGCCCTTGTCGTCGCTCTTGGCGGCGTGCTTGGGGTCAACGTCTTCGTCCATGTCACTTGAATCCTTGGACTCCTCCTCCTTCTTATTCCCCTTGCCCTTGCCTCCCGGTCTGTTCTTCCGACTTTGCTTGTAGCCGGACTCCGGGTCTTCCTTGAGGTTGTTGACGAACTTGCAGTGTCGATTGGTATGGGTGGCCTTGCCGTTGACATCGAGGTGTACGAGGCATGGCATATCGCGGTACTCCTCGTAGGTTTGGGGAACGCGGAGCGGCGCCGAGGTGGTTTCACTTCCTCGTGGTTGTCCACGACCAGCTCCCCTTCCTCGGCCACGTTGTCCGCCCTCTCCTCGTCCTGCAAAAGTCATAGCGACCATGTCGGTAGATTTCTTTTCTTTTGGAGCGGTCTTCCGTTTTGTACTGCTGTTCCTCCGAGCTTGAGTTGGAACGGACGTTGACGGCAAGGAGCCACGAGCATCGTCGTCGGCAGCTGCGAACTCACTAGCCAATTGAATCATCTGGTTTAAGTCAAGTTGGTGATTGTCCTGCAAGCGCTTCAGCTTATGTCGGAGCAACGTGCCCCTTTCCAACCCATCGATGAAGGCGGCCATGGCGGTTTGAGCGTGTACTCCTGCGTAGGAATTCTTCATGTCCAACCAGCGGGAGAGGTAGGCACGAGATGTCTCGTCTTTCTCTTGCATGCACGCTGTAGATCGCCCACAGTGCAGGGACGCTTGCATGTACCCTCAAAGTTCTTGGTGAACGCTTCTTGCATGTCCAACCAGTTGTAGATAGATTTCTCCGGCAAGTCATCGATCCATTGATGGGCCGTACCCGCCAACATTAATGGGAGGTACTTGACGGCGATGTTGGGGTTGCCTCCGGCAATCTCCACCGTGTTGCCGTAGTCCTGTAACCATGTGGCTGGCTTGGCGGTGCCGTCATAGGGCTTGATGGTCTTGTCAATCCGGAAACCTTTGGGGTAAGTTGTGGACCGTATTGCAGGTCCAAAGCAACGTGGTCCCAGGTATGGTCCTTCCCGGGCCTCGTGGATCTTATCGATCCGCGAACGCGCATCGTATGGATCCGGGTTCTTCTTCTTCTTGTCAACAGGGGATGGGCTGCGTGAGCGACGCGGGCCTCCTCCGCCATGGTGACTGCTTGGTGGTGACAGAGGCGGAGGTGGCGGTGGGTTAGCCTTCTTGCTGTTACCCTCCTGCGACGCCTCACGCCTGTCACAGTTGCTTGTCGGACGCGGAGGGTCATGGCGCGACCTGCTCTTGTGTCCTTGGTTGCGCTCTCCGTCATGACGGGTCTTCTCCGCGTTGTCGCGGATGACGATGCCACGCTGCTTTGGTGGGGGCATATCCGTACGATGGTGAGCTTTGTAATCTTCACGATGTCGGGGAGATCGGGGCGGTGGCGATGAGCGAAGAGGTCAGGCCTTTTCTCCATGGTCGGAGGATATGGGGATGGTATCCTTCCTGTTACGTGCATCCCTTCGTCTTTGTTCTGATGAACCCGTCTGGGACCCGACATCAAGAGGAGATCTGTCCCTTGGCGGTTTGTACTGGCTAGACTGGCAGAGCACTGGGTTAGACTCAAGCCTCTGAGAGGTGGCCTTTTACTACTGCTTCACCGCCTTGGCCACGAGGTCATAGACCTGTTCCACTACCTCAGGCGATCTATCCTGCTCCAGAAGGGTCTTGGCGACGGCGAGGTTAAGGAGTGGGGTGGGCATCACCTGCTTGCCTTCACTGTCAATGTATGGCTTGGCCTGTGCCGGCTTAGAGGGAGCCCATCCTAGGTTGTGCTGTACGCCAAGATCGTTGATGACGTGAGCTGGAGCTTTCTTAGCCTTCTGTTGTTGTAGCAGAGTCTTGTACTCGGCCTCCATTGCTCTGGCTTTTTCTATGGACTTCTGCGCGTTGACCAGATCTGGATCTAGCTTAGCGCCTTGCTCCGCGATGGCTTGCGCCTCCTCCAGCAGTTGCTGGCGCTTCTCATCAAGCTGGGTCACGTTCCGGATATGAGAAATGGTCAGTGGCTCGACGAGGAGATTGCCGTACATCACTCTATCAGCTGGAGTGACTTGGGCTGCTGCAGACGTAGATGCTGGAGGCGGCAAGTTTGCGGTGTTATTGTTGCTCGGGTCGGTGCCGAGTTCCTGCGGCTGCTGCACTGGGTTAGGCGGAGGAGGCATGCCCTTTGCGCGATCATCGTCAGCAGCAATAAGTGGCCCCTTCCCTTTTCCAGCGCCGTAGGCGGAGCTCGTCCGGGTTGATCTTCATCCATCGTCGTCCCAATGGTGATGAACACCCCTCGGGACGCGACGATGTTGTTGGCTTGCTCGTCGCACGAGTACTCCTCCTCCATCTCCTGCATAGCGGAGTCTAGCTCTTCTGGACTGAAGTCTATCTCCTCTAAATCTGCACTGAAATCAGCATAGAGCGCGTCAATGACAGAGTCGGAGGGTGCCAGGACTTCCTCGATGACGGGCGGTGGAGGTGCAACGGGCTCGACGATGACTGGAGGTGGTGGTGCTGCTACGACGATGACAGCGGGAGGCGGTGGTGCAGGCTGCTGAACCGGAGGTTCTCCGTCTCTGAGCGCAAGCTCCATCTGGGCTGCCGTGTCAGCTGCCGCATAGCTGTTGACAGTGCTCACCATCTCTTCGAGGGTAAGGCGTCCTATTGCCTGCTGCCGTATTAAAGAATGTCGGAGAAGCGTGTCGCGGTCCAGTCCTTCCACGAAGTGATACAAAGCGTTATCATCGGGGTAGTTGGCTAGGTAGGCTCGTATACGGAGCCACCTGGCCAGGTAATCGCGGGGGTTTTCTCCCTCTCTCTGAACGTAGCGCGCCAGATCGAAGATGGTAACCACACCGACGAACTTGGACCTCTGCTGTCCAGACGCACGGACGAAGCCGGCGGATTTGCAGTGATCTTCCACCTTTATATCCTGCACAGGGGCGGTTTGGGTGGGCCTTGAATTTTTCCAATCTTTGTCGGTAAACTCCGAAGAGAGATCCGACATTGATCCTTCCGCGAACGTATCCTGCACGTAGGCGGTCCGTGCGGGTCTTGATGCTTTACGATCTTTGCCGGCAAACTCCAAAGAGAGATCCGACATCGATCCTGCTGCGAACGTATCTTGCCCGTAGGCGGTCCGTGCGGGTCTTGATGCTCCTCTGACTCCCAGGGAACTAGTGCCCGAGTCGGTTTCGCCGATAAAGAGGTGGATGTCTTCGATAGGAACGATCGAACACCGCGTAGGGTTCGTCTTCGCCGGGATCCAGAATTCGTCGGGAGGGACGATCGGAATGTTGCCGGAGAAGAGAATGCGACCGATGGCTACGGTTTCGCCGATTCCCGCGAAGATCTTGGTCCTCACCCGCTAAAGAGCCTGAAGCGCCTCTTGCCCCACGGTGGGCGCCAACTGTCATGGTATTACCGACGAGTACGCCATGGAGGGGTCCTCACAGTGCATGTTTAGAGACGTGGGGTAAGGCGGATGGTTGACGGGTACGAGGTAACACAGCTTACCCAGGTTCAGATCCCATGACGGTGGCGGAATCCTACTCCTGCTATAGATCACTATAATGGCAATACGCCGAGTTACAGAGATAGGTTCGTTGTGCGAGGTTGTCTGAGATTGTCTATGAACGTGCCCTAAAGGCTCCCATAGGCCCGACTTATATAGTCGCCAGGTCCTAGGGTTACAGGGAAAAGTACTAGCCGGACAGGTCACAGAGTCCTACACCATCTATTACTAGTCTTGTGTATCTTGCACTCCAAGGCTCCGGGTACGCTGGTGACTCCACCGTAACCTTCCTTTATCCGGCATGGGCCTCCCTTCTGTATCCACCTAACTGGGCCGCCCAGCAGGCCATAGGCCATGCTACCGACTATGGGCCACCCGGGTTAGTCGGATAAGAGACATGCTATTACGATACCCATATAGCATATCCCCAACACCAGGCACGGGCTAGGGTGTACCCGCGCCTGGGCAAGGTATGGCCCCTTCGGCCGCCTCCCATCCTCGCCTCTTCGCCTATAAGATGCCTACGACCCAAAAACCCTAAAGATCCAGAAGAAATCCACGAAAACATCTGCCGCGCCGCCGCCACCAAAGGGGAGATTCTGGGGACAGAAAGTCTCTGTTCCGGCACCCCGCCGGGATGGGGAAGTGCCCCCGGAGCCATCTCCATCGATCTCCATCACCATCTTCATCACCATTGACGATTCCCATGATGAGGAGGGAGTAGTTCTTCGTCGAGGCTAAGGGCTCTACCGGTAGCTATGCGTTCATCTCTCTCTCTCTCTCTCTCTCTCTCTCTCTCTCTCTCTCTCTCTCTCTCTCTCTCTCTCTCTCTATGCATGATCTTGTGGTCATGAGCTTTGTAATCAAGTAGATCTACCTTGCTACTCAAGTGCTTCATTAGATCTCTGCTCTCCCCATGTGTGTGAAAGTGACAGCGTGCACGCCATGGTGGCACTTAGGCTTGAGTCTACATAAATACTCTTTGTGCTTTAATAGATCTATGCTTTTCCCCACGTGTGTGAAAGTGACAGCGGGCATACCGTGTGTGGCACTTTGGCTAGATTGAATATTTGTTATGAGTTATATTTGGAGTTGGATGTCTCTATGAAATTGTGGCGTTTGTTGGAACCATCTAGCGCTCAAGGTGACAGTGTGGGGTTATCTAGATTGGGAAAGGCGGACTTTGAGGTGTGCTGTTATAGCCCTACCTTGGATTAGAGTGTCCAACCAGAGAGTAGTTAAGAGTAGTATCATGAAGAGAGGATATTTATATGAGAGAGTGTTCACTAGTGAAAGTATGATCCCTAGGCCTTGTTTCTAAGCATTGAAACACCGTTTGCTACTAGATCTGTTGCATGTTTGCTTGCTTCCTTCTTGTTGCCTTTAGTCTTTGCCTCACCGTCAAGCTATTTTCTGGCACCGTTACCACTTGTATTTCACTATCTCTTCGCCGGACTAGTGCACCTATATTGGGCGTGTTGGGGACACAAGAGACTTCTTTTATCTTGATTGCAGGGTTGCTTGAGAGGGAATACCTTTGACCACTTCCTCCCTGAGTTCGATAAACCTTGGGTAATCCACTTAAGGGAAACTTGCTGCTATTCTACAAACCTCTGCACTTGGAGGCCCAACAACTGTCTAAAAGAATAGAAGTGCGTAGACATCAAGCTCTTTTCTGGCGCCGTTGCCAGGGAGGAAAGGTAAAAATCACTCACACACCTTACCGCACGGCAATAGTAAGCCAGAAAGCTCTTTTCTGGCGCCGTTGTCGGGGAGGTAAGGTAAAAGGTACTCACATCCTCCGGTGTGAGTGCTCGAAGTTGTTTCCTTTAGATTCTGCAATTTTGTCATTTTGTTTCTTGTTTTCACTAGTTAGGCTTAATGGAAAACAACAACAAAATTAGAGAGCTTTATAGTATTTATCTTGAGTTAGGACATGAAGTGTTTGAAGACAAAATTAAAAAACCTATGGAACTTTCTTTGCATGCTAATAGCAATGTTATTAGCATGAATTTTTTGAACACCGTTGTTACTAATGGTATGGAAAAGTCTAAGCTTGGGGAAGCTAGCTTTTATGAAAATGATCTTTTTAGTCCCCCAGCTTTGGAAGATAGCTATTATATTGCTTATGATCATACCAAACCTCCAATATATGATGATTACAATGATGAATATGATATTTTCAGTCCACCTACTATTGAGGTGGAAATTAGTTGCGATTACAATATGCCTCCTATATTTGATGATTATGGTGATGAGAATAATAGTGATAGCTATTTCGTTGAATTTGCTCCCACTACAATTAATGAGGATTACTATGCTTATGTGGAGAGTAATAATCATTTTATGCATGTGGCTCATGATAAGAATGCTTTATGTGATAGCTATATTGTTAAATTATTCATGATGCTACTGAAAGTTATTATGAGAGAGGGAAACATGGTTTTATGTATCTCAACAATATTAAGTTTCCCCTCTTTATGGTGAAAATCTTGAAGTTGCACTTGTTTTGCTTTCCTATGCTTGTTGCTTTGTGCTTTCATGACTTGTTTCTTTACAACATTATTTGGCATAGGAAGTGGGTTAGACTTAAAAGTGTTTTGAATTTGCTTCTTGATGCTCTCTTTGACTTCAATTCATAATTCTTATGTGAGCATCTTCTCAAGCTATCAATCCTAACTTAAAGGCGTTAAAGAAAAGTACATGTTGCGAGATAACCCAAAAGTTTCCTTGAGTCTTGGAAGTTATTACTTCAGTAATGACCTCTCCTTATCCTTTTTGTTTGTTTTTTGTGCCAAGAATGACCTCTAATGAGAGGGAAGTAAGATTTGGGGAGTTGTTGTCCCGAAATAGATTTCTGTCCTCCACCAAAAAAAATCGTGAGGAGTTTATATAAATCGTATTGAGCTGAACATTTACGAATAAATCCCCCAGTATGTTAGCTAACTTTAGTTTGTTCAACACTTTTTGATTTGAGCAACATAAGGTCTTCAAAAAAATAGGTTTCTACTTGTTGGTCTGTTTTGACAGATTTCTGCCATTATTTGCACCTGCTTCTTATTGATTCCTTTTGGGGTTCTTTTTGGGAAATTGAGATTTTTGAAGGAATTGCTACAGTAGCTTGTGTTTTTAGTAGAAGTTTTTCTGCTCTAAAGCTAAACCCAAGGGTCTATTATCTTTTGAATACACTAATGTTGCTAATGAAGATTGTGTGAAGTTTTGTATGAAGGAAAATTTTCAGGTGTAGAGAAAGAATGATGTAACGAGATGAAGAATGGACAAAAGATCAAGCTTGGGGATTCCATCCCGTGTCACCCAAAGAAATATTCAAGAGGCACAAGCATCAAAGCTTGGGGATGCCCAAGGCATCCCCTTCTTCATCAATAAAAATCTTAGGTCTTTCTAGACACTTCATTTTTATTGTTTCATGCATTGTTGTGTTGTTCTTGGAGCGTATTAGTTTTCATTTTTGGTTTTATTTTGCTTAGTTTGCTTGAGTAAGTTGGTTTGATTACACCACACTTCTTTTGGAGAGAGACACACTCTGTTTCCATTGCCTAGAACACTCTAGTTTTCACTCTTATTGTTTTGTGAGTGTTCACTTTTGCTAGCACTGCGTTTAGCCTTAGTTTTCTTATGCTTATTGCTTAGAACTTTTTAGTTCTTATTTGAGGAGTTGTGAGACAAGCTCACTGATCTTTGTTGCTTATTATCTTTGTGAGTTGTTTCAAATAAGTTGTTTGGTGTTGGAAAAGAGTAGAAAGCTTCATGCTTATAGTGGTACAAATTGGAGCTTGCTTTGACTATGGCTTAGACTTTATCATGTCATGCTAGGTGTTGTTTTGACCTTATGCTTAGTGATTATTGTTGTAGCATGTCTTGTTACAAACAATTGGGATTGCTTAGTGTGCCTTGAAGGAATCATGCGTTGTTTTAGCATACAAAAGCATAGTATTGTGGTATTCTCCTTTGATGCTTTGTTTGGGTTGACTTGGCACATGCTCACACCATGTCATGACTATGAACAAGTCACCATAGCCTCTATGATCATTTAGTCCTTGACTTGTGGTACCACTTTATGCTTTGATTAGTAATGTTTTGTCTCTCTGTATGATTATGGCCATTATTGCTCTCTTAGTTGGTTGCTCCCAGTCTTTTGCTAGCCTCTAATTGTATGAGTAAGCTCTACTCATGCTTCCAACTCCCAAGAAACCAAGTTATTCTAAAGTGTCCACTATAAACTCCTATGCATGGTGTGTTACACCATTCCAAGTATATTCTTGTTTTCAGCTATCTTCCAATTAAAAACTATTTTGTTATGTGAAAACTTAGTGATTAAAGCCCTCACGAACTTGATGGAACACTTTATATTATTTGCCCCTAATAAACTAGAACCATTGTGACAACTGTGCTGTATATGCTTGCACTTATAAGTTGGAATTAGCAGAACCGTGTAGTCACGGGGAACGTTTTCAACATTGCACTCGTACTTTGTACTCAGTTGATATCATGCTCTTTTGTCTATGGATGTCACCGGTGTGAAATAAAGAGGGAACTTGTAAGTCCATGGAGTTTCTATTCTGTGTTAGAAAAACTCCTAGGCCGCTAGCCTAAGCCATGCCTAATCATGGTGGAAACTTGCAGCATCACCATAGTGAGCTATCTATGAAGCATCCTCAATAAAAAGCTATGCATGTGGTAAATAAAAAGATCGCTGAGATGCTCATTGTCTGCTTGCCTTGTCATTTTGGTTATGGGAAAGCTCATGTACCATGTGCAAGGGGTACCCCGTTGGCGGTTCTCAATGATATGCAAGTACTTACAATGACAAGAACTTACCTATGCCCAAAGTTGAGTATGCATGAGGTGTGGCCCTCATATTCAAGGGACTTGAGATTGCCAACTTATACTTCGTCAAGCATATACTACATCTTTGCCACTTTAACCTTAATCACTTCAAGATGCTTATGATAGGGGCAATGAGGGCTGAAAGCTAACAAGTATTTGGAAGCTCTTTTTGAAACTTGTAATCCCTGCTTCCTTTACTAAAAAGGTCTTTCTTCCACTATTATTGAGACTCCACCTTCTACCTTTAGGCACCTTTAAAAGAGCATAGTTTCCATTCTTAGTTATATGTGCAGTGTCCCAAAGCTTATTGATTGATGCATATTGTTGTATTACTTGTTCATGTGCTACTTGTTTCTAGTCACCCTTGTGAACTTTGAAGGTGTCCTATGCATCTATTTGCTACTCCATGAGGGACAAGATGAATGCCACTATGCCATGTTTTCTGTATGTGAAACAAACAAACGTCTTTCAATGCATTGTTATTCATGATCTTTGTTTGTAGCCTTTCATGTTGCATGCATAGTTACTTTGTCTTACTGTTAGAACTCCATCTTTCATGCTCATGTTTAGAGTTTGTTGATCCTAGCTTTCAATGCTTGCAAATGGTTTGATTTTGATTTTGATGGTGCATGTCACCTCAAAAATTATTCTTTTTATCACTTACCTACTCGAGGACGAGGAGGAGTTAAGCTTGGGGATGCTTGATACATCGGAAACGTGTCTATAATTTTTGATGCTCCATGCTTGTTTTATATCATTTTTCTTATGCTTTGTCTACACTTTGAGGTGTTTTTATATCTTTTCTGGAACTAACCTATTAACAAGATGCCACAGTGCCAGTTGCCTGTTTTCTTCTGTTTTTGGTTCTAGAAAGGCAGAAAATCAATATTCTTAGAATTGGACGGGACAAAATCCAAAGTCAATATTTTACCGTGGGCGTCACGAAGCCAGAAGGGGACACAGAGAGGTGCCAGAGGGCCACCACACCCCCCAGGCGCGGGCTAGGGTGGACCCGTGCCTGGGCAAGGTGTGGACCTTGGACCTCCTCCTAGCCTTGCCTCTTCGCCTATAAGATGCCTCCGACCCAAAAACCCTAAAGATCCAGAAGAAATCCACGAAAAATTCTGCAGCGCTGCTGCCACCAAAGGGGAGATTCGAGGGACAGAAAGTCTCTGTTCCGGCACCCTGCCGGGACGGGGAAGTGCCCCCGGAGCTATCTCCATCGATCTCCATCACCATCTTCATCACCATTGTTGATTCTCATTCCTTGAGGCTAAGGGCTCTACCGATAGCTATGTGTTCATCTCTCTCTCTCTATGCATGATATTGTGGTCATGAGCTTTGTAATCAAGTAGATTACCTTGCTACTCAAGTGCTTCATTAGATCTATGCTCTCCCCATGTGTGTGAAAGTGATAGTGTCCACGCCATGGTGGCACTTAGGCTTGAGTCTACATAAATACTCTTTGTGCTTTAATAGATCTATGCTTTTCCCCACGTGTGTGAAAGTGACAGCGGGCATACCGTGTGTGGCATTTTGGCTAGATTTAATATTTGTTATGGGTTATATTTGGAGTTGGATGTCTCTATGAAATTGTGGTGTTTGTTGGAACCATCTAGCGCTCAAGGTGATAGTGTGGGGTTATCTAGATTGGGAAAGGCGGACTTTGAGGTGTGCTGTTATAGCCCTACCTTGGATTAGAGTGTCCAACCAGAGAGTAGTTAAGAGTAGTATCATGAAGAAAGGATATTTATATGAGAGAGTGTTAACTAGTGAAAGTATGATCCCTAGGCCTTGTTTCTAAGCATTGAAACACCGTTTGCTACTAGATCTGTTGCATGTTTGCTTGCTTCCTTCTTGTTGCCTTTAGTCTTTGCCTCACCGTCAAGCTATTTTCTGGCACCGTTACCACTTGTATTTCACTATCTCTTCGCCGAACTAGTGCACCTATATTGGGTGTGTTGGGGACACAAGAGACTTCTTGTATCTTGATTGAAGGGTTGCTTGAGAGGGAATACCTTTGACCACTTCCTCCCTGAGTTCGATAAACCTTGGGTAATCCACTTAAGGGAAACTTGCTGTTGTTCTACAAACCTCTGCACTTGGAGGCCCAACATCTGTCTACAAGAATAGAAGTGCGTAGACATCAAGATCTTTTCTGGCGCCATTGCCGGGGAGGAAAGGTAAAAAGCACTCACCCACCTTACCCCACGGCAACAGTAAGCCAGAAAGCTCTTTTCTGGCGCCGTTGCCGGGGAGGTAAGGTAAAAGGTACTCACATCCTCCGGTGTGAGTGCTCGAAGTTATTTCCTTTAGATTTGCAATTTTGTCTTTTTGTTTCTTGTTTTCACTAGTTAGGCTTAATGGAAAACAACAACAAAATTAGAGAGCTTTATAGTATTTATCTTGAGTTAGGACATGAAGTGTTTGAAGACAAAATTAAAAAACCTATGGAACTTTCTTTGCATGCTAATAGAAATGTTATTAGCATGATTTTTTTGAACAGCATTGTTACTAATGGTATGGAAAAGTCTAAGCTTGGGGAAGCTAGATTTTATGAAAATGATTTTTTTAGTCCCCTAGCTTTGGAAGATAGCTATTCTATTGCTTATGATCATACCAAACCTCCAATATATGATGATTACAATGATGAATATGATATTTTCAGTCCACCTACTATTGAGGTGGAAATTAGTTGCGATTACAATATGCCTCCTATATTTGATGATTATGGTGATGAGAATAATAGTGATAGCTATTTTGTTGAATTTGCTCCCACTACAATTAATGAGGATGACTATGCTTATGTGGAGAGTAATAATCATTTTATGCATGTGGCTCATGATAAGAATGCTTTATGTGATAGTTATATTGTTAAATTTATTCATGATGCTACTGAAAGTTATTATGAGAGAGGGAAACATGGTTTTATGCATCTCAACAATATTAAGTTTCCCCTCTTTATGGTGAAAATCTTGAAGTTGCACTTGTTTTGCTTTCCTATGCTTGTTGCTTTGTGCTTTCATGACTTGTTTCTTTACAAGATTATTTGGCATAGGAAGTGGGTTAGACTTAAAAGTGTTTTGAATTTGCTTCTTGATGCTCTCTTTGACTTCAATTCATAATTTCTATGTGAGCATCTTCTCAAGCTATCAAGCCTAACTTAAAGGCGTTAAAGAAAAGTACTTGTTGGGAGATAACTCTAGAGTTTCCTCGAGTCTTGGAAGTTATTACTTCAGTAATGACCTCTCCTTATCCTTTTTTTTTGCTTTTTGTGCCAAGAATGACCTCTAATAAGAGGGAAGTAAGATTTGGGGAGTTGCTATCCTGAAACAGATTTCTGTCCTCCACCAAAAAAATTCGTGAGGAGTCTATGTATAGCAGATTGAGCTGAAAATTTACGAATAAATCCCCCAGTATGTTAGATAACTTTCGTTAGTTCAACACTTTTTGATTTGAGCAACCTAAGGTCTTAGAAAAAATAGGTTTCTACCTGCTGGTCTGTTTTGACAAATTTCTGCCATTATTTGCATTTGCTTCTTATTGATTCCTTTTTGGGTTATTTTTGGGAAATTGAGCTTTTTGAAGGAATTGCTACAGTAGCTTGTGGTTTTAGTGAAAAGTTTTTCTGCTCTAAAGCTAAACCCAAGGGTCTATTATCTTTTGAATACACTAATGTTGCTAATGAAGATTGTGTGAAGTTTTGTATGAAGGGAAATTTTCAAGTGTAGAGAAAGAATGATGTAATAAGATGAAGAATGGACAAAAGGTCAAGGTTGGGGATGCCACCTCATGTCACCCCAAGAATTATTCAAGAGGTACAAGCGTCAAAGCTTGGGCATCCCCTTCTTCATCAATAAAAATCTCAGGTCTTTCTAGACACTTCGTTTTTATTGTTTCATGCATTGTTGTGTTGTTCTTGGAGCATCTTAGTTTTCGTTGTTGGTTTTATTTTTCTTAGTTGTCTTGAGTAAGTTGGTTTGATTACACCACACTTCTTTTGGAGAGAGACACACTCTTTTTCCATTGCCTAGAACACTCTAGTTTTCACTCTTATTGTTTTGTGAGTGTTCACTTTTGCTAGCACTACGTTCAGCCTTAGTTTTCTTGTGCTTATTGCTTAGAACTTTTTAGTTCTTCTTTGAGGAGTTGTGAGACAAGCTCACTGATATTTTTTGCTTATTATCTTTGTGAGTTGTTTCAAATAAGTTGTTTGGTGTTGGAAAAGAGTAGAAAGCTTCATGCTTATAGTGGTACGAAAGGGAGCTTGCTTTGACTGTGGCTTAGACTTTATCATGTCATGCTAGGTGTTGTTTTGACCTTATGCTTAGTGATTATTGCTGTAGCATGTCTTGTTACAAACAACTGGGATTGCTTAGTGCGTCTTGAAGGAACCGTGCGTTGTTTTAGCATACAAAAGCATAGTATTGTGGTATTCTCCTTTGATGCTTTGCTTGGGTTGACTTGGCACATGATCACACCATGTTATGACTATGAACAAGTCACCATAGCCTCTATGATCATTTAGTCCTTGACTTGTGGTACCACTTTATGCTTTGATTAGTAATGTTTTGTCTCTCTGTATGATTATGGCCATTATTGCTCTCTTAGTTGGTTGCTCCCAGTCTTTTGCTAGCCTCTAATTGTATGAGTAAGCTCTACTGATGCTTCCAACTCCCAAGAAACCAAGTTATTCTAAAGTGTCCACTATAAACTCCTATGCATGGTGTGTTACACCATTCCAAGTATATTCTTGTTTTCAGCTATCTTCCAATTAAAAACTATTTTGTTATGTGAAAACTTAGTGATTAAAGCCCTCACGAACTTGATGGAACACTTTATATTATTTGCCCCTAATAAACTAGAACCATTGTGACAACTTTGTTGTATATGCTTGCACTTATAAGTTGGAATTAGCAGAACCGTGTAGTCACGGGGAACGTTTTCAACATTGCACTCGTACTTTGTACTCAGTTGATATCATGCTCTTTTGTCTATGGATGTCACCGGTGTGAAATAAAGAGGGACCTTTTAAGTCCATGGAGTTTGTATTCTGTGTTAGAGAAACGCCTGGGCCGCTAGCCTAAGACATGCCTAATCATGGTGGAAACTTGCAGCATCACCATAGTGAGCTATCTATGAAGCATCCTCAATAAAAAGCTATGCATATGGTAAATAAAAATATCGCTGAGATGCTCATTTACTTGCCTTGTCACTTTGGTTATGGGAAAGCTCCTGTACCATGTGCAAGGGGTACCCCGCTGGCGGTTCTCAATGATATGCAAGTACTTACAATGACAAGAACTTACCTGTGCCCAAAGTTGAGTATGTATGAGGTGTGGCCCTCATATTCAAGGGACTTGAGATTGCCAACTTATACTTCGTCAAGCATATACTCAATCTTTGCCACTTTAACCTTAATCACTTCAAGATGCTTATGATAGGGGCAATGAGGGCTGAAAGCTAACAAGTACCATAATTTTTGGAAGCTCTTTTTGAAACTTGTAATCCCTGCTTCCTTTACAAAAAAAGGTCTTTCTTCCACTATTATTGAGTCTCCACCTTCTACCTTTAGGCATATTTAAGAGAGCATAGTTGCCATTCTTAGTTCTATGTGCAGTGTCCCAAAGCTTATTGATTGATGCATATTGTTGTATTACTTGGTCATGTGCTACTTGTTTCTAGTCACCCTTGTGAACTTTGAAGGTGTCATATGCATCTATTTGCTACTCCATGAGGGACAAGCTGAATGCCACTATGCCATGTTTTCTGTATGTGAAACAAACAAACGTCTTTCAATGCATTGTTATTCATGATGTTTGTTTGTAGCCTTTCATGTTGCATGCATAGTTCCTTTGTCTTACTGTTAGAACTCCATCTTTCATGCTCATGTTTAGAGTTCTTTGATCCTAGCTTTCAATGCTTGCAAATGGTTTGATTTTGATGGTGCATGTCACCTCAAAAATTATTCTTTTTATCACTTACCTACTCGAGGACGAGCAGGATTTAAGCTTGGGGATGCTTGATACGTCGGAAACGTATCTATAATTTTTGATGCTCCATGCTTGTTTTATATTATTTATCTTATGCTTTGTCTACACTTTGAGGTGTTTTTATATCTTTTCTGGAACTAACCTATTAACAAGATGCCACGGTGCCAGTTGTCTGTTTTCTTCTATTTTTGGTTCCAGAAAGGCAGAAAATCAATATTCTCAGAATTGGACAGGACAAAAGCCAAAGTCAATATTTTACCGTGGGCGTCACGAAGCCAGAAGGGGAGACGGAGAGGTGCCAGAGGTCCACCACACACCCCAGGCGCAGGCTAGGGTGGACCCGCGCCTGGGCAAGGTGTGGCCCCTCCGGACGCCTCCCAACCTTGCCTCTTCACCTATAAGATGCCTCCGACCCAAAAACCCTAAAGATCCAGAAGAAATCCACGAAAACCTCTGCAGCGTCGCCGCCACCGAAAGAGAGATTCGGTGGACAGAAAGTCTCTGTTCTGGCACCTTGCCGGGACGGGGAAGCGCCCCCGGAGCCATATCTATCGATCTTCATCACCATTGATGATTCCCATGATGAGGAGGGAGTAGTTCTTCCTCGAGGCTAAGGGATCTACCAATAGCTATGTGTTCATCTCTCTCTCTATGCATGATCTTGTGGTCATGAGATTTGTAATCAAGTAGATCTAACTTTCTACTCAAGTGCTTCATTAGATCTCTGCTCTCCCCATGTGTGTGAAAGTGACAGCGTGCACGCCATGGTGGCACTTAGGCTTGAGTTTACATAAATACTCTTTGTGCTTTAATAGATCTATGCTTTTCCCCACGTGTGTGAAAGTGACAACGGGCATACTGTGTGTGGCACTTTGGCTAGATTGAATATTTGTTATGAGTTATATTTGGAGTTGGATGTCTCTATGAAATTGTGGTGTTTGTTGGAACCATCTAGCGCTCAAGGTGACAGTGTGGGGTTATCTAGATTGGGAAAGACGGACTTTGAGGTGTGTTGTTACCTTGGATTAGAGTGTCCAACCAGAGAGTAGTTAAGAGTAGTATCATGAAGAGAGGATATTTATATGAGAGAGTGTTCACTAGTGAAAGTATGATCCATAGGCCTTGTTTCTAAGCATTGAAACACCGTTTGCTACTAGATCTGTTGCATGTTTGCTTTCTTCCTTCTTGTTGAATTTAGTCTTTGCCTCATCGTCAAGCTATTTTCTGGCACCGTTACCACTTGTATTTCACTATCTATTCACCGAACTAGTGCACCTATATTGGGTCTGTTGGGGACACAGGATACTTCTTGTATCTTGATTGCGGGGTTGCTTGAGAGGGGATACCTTTGACCACTTCCTCCCTGATGTCGATAAACCTTGGGTAATCCACTTAAGGGAAACTTGCTACTGTTCTACAAACCTCTGCACTTGGAGGCCCAACAACTGTCTAAAAGAATAGAAGTGCGTAGAAATCAATATCCACCCGTTGCTTGTATCTAGTAGATATATCTTGGTACATAGTTGTTCCCATCGTAGGAATTTTTTGTTTTCTATGCTGCGAACCCTAAAGTGGTATCGGAGTCGGATCTATGTGTAGATGCTTTGCACGGGTAGTACACATATGAGTATGTGGACGATGATGATCATGTTATTGCTTCTTAGTTGTACTTTGGATATTGGTGGCATGGTGCGATGAAGCGGCCCAGGCAAACTTTACATGTCCCCGCACATGAGACCTGTTCCACGCTTAATATGCAACTAGTTTTGCAGAAGTTGCTAGTGGGTGTCTGTCTCTCCTACTATATTCAATATATAATTTGCAACGAGTTGTCAATAATTTGGTTATCCTCGTTGTGGTTCATGTTCGTAGGTAAGAACGGTTCTATCTTCGAAATCCCTAAGCCACATAAAACTTGCAATGAAAATTAGAAGCGTCTAGTTTAGATTGTTGTTGTGCTAGAGTCATGATATGGTGATGTTGTAAGTAAAAGTATAAGTCGATACTCTTACAACACACATAACGTGTAAGTTCGATAGACCTTGGCCTCACTTTTTCACATACGATGTGTGTTGCATCTTATATTGCTTGTTTGGCATTTTATTAGCATAATTAGATGATCCCTCATCTAGATATCAAGATAAAATGTGTTCTCCCTTAAGCATGCACCGATTATGTTTCGCCACTCCAACACAGCACGTGATGATCGGGTGTTCTTGGATCCACGATCATATTTCGGGTGCAAGACAGTTTACACACGCGAATACTAAGGTTCTTACTTGGCGAGCCTAGCATGTATATCCATGGCCTCAAAACATGGACCAAAATGTTAAGCATGAGTCATATGAAGATATGATGCCCATATGGATGCTCGCCTTTGAAGCTACACCAACTCACGTGATGATCAGACTTGGTGTAGTGGATTTGCTTCATGTAATCACCAAAAAGGCACGAGGAATGTCGTTTTTGAGTGGGAGTTCATTCTTAATTTGGATTAGTTGAACTCGATCTATCATAAACTTAGTATAAACTTTACAAATTCTATTGTAGATGACACCACCTGCTTTTAATTTCAATGTGTTCATGGAGAAAGATAAACTTGCAACAAATGGTAGCAACTTGACTAGGCCATGAATTTAGGATTCTCCTCTCTGCTGCACAAAAGCAATATGTGCTAGAAGCGCCGCTAGGCCCCCCACCATTCGATGATGCCCCTAACAAGGAAAAGAATGCCTATCAGACTCATCAGGAGGACCACCACTTAGTTCATTGCGGCATATTTTATGGGCTAGAGCCAGAACTTCAAAAGTTTTTTTGGAAACGGCAATGCTTTTGATACAATGGGTGAGTTGAAAATGATTTTCGACACCCATGCTGCTGTAGAGAGTTATAATGCTTCAGAAAAGTTCTTTAGCTGCATGATGGAAGAGAACAACTCCGTTAGTGAGCACATACTCAAGATGTCGGGGTACACCGATAAGCTTATGTCCTTGGGAATATCGATCCCCATTGACTTAGGCATACATCATGTTCTCCAATCTCTGCCACCTAGCTACAAGAGCTTCGTGATGAACTATAACATGCAGGGCATGAAGACTGTAGAGGTGGAGATCAAGAAGGAACATCAACTATTGATCATCAATAAGACCATCGGTTTCAAGAAAGAAAAGAAGGGTAAACAGAAGGGAAAGAAGGGTGGCAAACCGGTTGCATACCTGAAAAGAAATCCCAAGTTGGCCCTAAGTATGATACCGAGTGCTATTATTGCAAGGGGACTGGCCACTAGAAGCGCAACTGCCCCAAGTATTTGGCAGACAAGAAGGCCGGCAAGGCAAATAAAGGTATATACGATATACATGTTATTGTTGTGTACTTGACTAGTACTCGCAGTAGCACCTGGGTATTTGATACCGAACCGGTTGCTAATATTTGTAACTCTAATCAGGGGCTACGGAACAAGCGACCGCTAGAAGGGTGAGGTCAAGATGCATGTCGGCAACTGATCAAGCGTTGATGTGATCGCCGTCGGAACGCTACCTCTCCACTTACCATCGGGATTAGTTATAAACTTGAATAATTGTTATCTGGCGCCTGCACTGAGCATGAACATTGTATCCCGATCATTTTTTATGCGCAGTGGTTCTTCATTTAAATCCGAAAAGAATGGTTGTTCGATTTATATGAATGATATATTTTATGGTCATGCATCGATGATGAATGGTTTATTTCTGTTGGATCTCGATAATAGTGTTACACATATTCATAATGCTGATGCTAAAAGGATTAAACTTAATGATGATATATCTGCATATATGTGGCACTGCCGTCTAGGTCATATTGGTGTTAAACGCATGAAGAATCTCCATTCAGATGGACTTTTGGAATCACTTGATTTCGAATCATTTGACACATGTGAGCCATGCCTTATGGGCAAGATGACTAGAACGCCATTTTCCGGTTCAATGGAACGGGCAACAGATTTATTGGAAATCATACACTCTGATGTGTGTGGTACAATGAGTGTGTCGGTGCGAGGTGGATATCGTTGTTACTTTCACGGATGATTTGAGTAGATACGTTTATATCTACTTGATGAAACACAAATTTGAAACCTTTGAGAAGTTTAAAGGAATTTCAGAATGAAGTGGAAAATCATCGTAATAGAAAGATCAAATTTCTACAGTCCGACCGTGGAGGTGAGTATCTAAGTTACGAGTTTAGCACACATATGAAATAGTGTGGAATAGTTTCACAACTCACACCTGCCGGAACACCACAACGAAATGGTGTGTAGGAACGTCGTAATCGTACTTTACTAGATATGGTTCGATCTATGATGTCTCTGACGTACTTGTCACTGTCATTTTGGGGTTATGCACTAGAAACTGCTGCATTCACTTTAAATCGGGCAACATCTAAATCCGTTGAAAAGACACTGTATGAATTGTTGTTTGGAAACAAACCTAAGCTGTCATTTCTTAAAGTTTGGGGATGCGGTGTTTATGTGAAGAAACTTCAACTGGATAAACTCGAACCCAAAGCGGAAAAATGCGTCTTCATAGGATACCCTAAGGAAACTATTGGGTATTCCTTCTATCACAGATCCGAGGGCAAGGTTTTCGTTGCCAAGAATGGATACTTTCTAGAGAAAGAGTTTCTCACGAAAGGTGTGTGTAGTCGGAAGGTAGAACTCAAAAAGGTTGTAGAACCTTCTCTTCATAATATGGTGAGTAGCATAGCGCCGGAAGCCATTCCGGAGTTGACTTCACCAAATGAAGAGGGAACTAATGATAACGATCACGAAGCTCCAAAAGAGAATACTACCGAACCTCGCAGGTCTAGTAGGACGCGTGTAGCTCCCGAGCTGTACGGAAATCTTGTTATGAATTTCATGGTGGACGAAATTGATGACCCTGCGACGTAGGAAGAAGCAATGATGATCCCGGATTCCAACAAATGGCTAGAAGCCATGAAATCCGAGATGGAATCCATGTATGAAAACCAGGTTTGGACCTTGGTGGACTTACCTCACGACCGAAAGGCCGTGGAGAATAAATGGATTTTCAAAAGGAAAACTGATGTTGATGGTAATATAATCGTCTATAAAGCTTGACTTATCGCAAAAGGGTTTCAACAAATTCAAGGAGTTGACTACGATGAGACATTCTCTCCCGTAGCGATGCTAAAGTCAGTTAGGATTATGTTAGCAATTGCTGCATATTTTGACTATGAGATATGGCAGATGGATGTCAAAACTGCATTCCTCAATGGCAACATTGAAGAAGAGTTGTATATGGTACAAACAAAGGGTTTTGTCGATCCTAAGGATGCTAACAAGGTATGCAAGCTTCAGCGATCCATCTATGGACTGAAGCAAGCATCCCAGAGTTGGAATCTCCGCTTTGATGAGGTGATCAAAGAGTTTGGATTTATCCAAACTTATGGAGAGGCTTGTATTTACAAGAAAGTGAGTGGGGGTGATGGCTTGCACAGCTTATGTGAGCCTGTTGGGAACCCCAAGAGCAAGGTATGAAGCAGTACAACAGCAAGTTTTCCCTCAGTAAGAAACCGAGGTTATCGAACCAGTAGGAGGAAGGAAATGTCACACAGGTGTTGCAAGCAACGCGGAGACCTGCACAACACAAACTCAAGACTTTGCCCCAACGAACAGTGAGGTTGTCAAGCTCACCGGTTTGCTGTAACAAAGGATTAAACGTATGGTGTGGAAGGCAATGGTTTGCAGCAAGTAAACAAGTAATAGTGGAAGATGTATCAATGGCAAAGATTGGGCCGAGATCCATAATTCACTAGAGGTGTTATCCTTAGATAAACAACATGGCATGAAGGGTAAACAAATTACAGCAGGTCAATTGTCAAGAACTGAGCAAGGCATAACAATGCAATTACTAGTCAGAAAGATCCTATGAGATTCGATTGGGCAATACAACAATACACATAGACCGCCATCCAACTGCATCTATGACTAGAAGTCCACCTTCAGGTTATCATCTGAACCCCCTCCAGTATTAAGTTGCAAGCAACAGACAACTGCTTTAAGCAAAGTGTGTAAGGTAAACAGTCACATGTTCCATGAACAAGAGACCGTTGTTTTCTCCCTAGTGGCAACAGCACATCTACAACCGAAGAGATTTCTGTCACTTCCCTTGGAAACTAGAGGCATGAACCCACTATCGAGCATAAATACCCCCTCTTGGGGTCACTAGCAACTACTTGGCCAAGATAGCTACTAACAACAGAGAGCATGCAAGATCACAAAAAACAGAGACATGATAGAATCATAAAGACAAAACCATTAATCAAACCAACATAATAATCTCAATATCCATCGGATCCCCGCAAACACAACATGCATGATTACAAATAGATTAGATCTTGATCATGAACGGAGCTCACAAGATCTATACATGAAAGCACAAAGGAGGAGATACAACCATCTAGCTACTACATGGACCCATAGTCCAAGGTGGAACTACTCACACATCATACCGGAGAGAAGGCCTCCGGGATGATCTCCCCTCCGGCAGGGCGCCGGGAAGAACTTCAGATCCCCCCATCTAGGGACGATGGTGGCGGCGGCTATAGATGGTTTCGTGGATATTTGATCGGGTACTTAGGGTTTCTGCATCGGGGGCTTCTTATAGGCGAAGGGGGAGACCGAGGAGGCGGCCAGGGGCTGCAAACCCTAGCCAGGCGCGGGGCTGGGCCCACCCGCGCCTGGGGTGGGTCTGGCCCCCCCTGGATGGCCCCTCCGGCTCCCCTCTGGACTTCTTTTTCCCCACGAAAAGTAATTAACTTTGACGTTTGTCCCGCCCAATTTCGAGAATATTTCTTTACTAACTTTTCTGAAACCAAAAACAGCAGAAAACAGGCATCTAGCACTGTTGCAACTTGTTAGTAGGTTAGTACCAGAAAACATGTAAAAAGCACCTCAAAGTGTGGACAAGTAAAGCAAAGTAGATACTAAACAAGCATGGAGCATCAAAAATTATAGATATGTTTCCGACGTATCAGCATCCCCAAGCTTAACTCATGCTCGTCCTCGAGTAGGTAAGTGATAAACAGAATAATTTTTGAGGTAAAATGCACCCTCACAATAAAGATCCAACCATTTGCAAGCATTGAAAGCTGGGATCAAAGAACTCTAAACATGTGAATGGAAAATGGAGTTCTAACAATAGGACATAGTAACTATGCATGCAACATGACAAGTGTAACATCCCAGCATTTAGGAACCAACGAAGGGTAGATTTAGGAATCTGTGCAATTGCATGCATTCATCTATAAAAATGTGGGTAAATTTTTCGCCAAATAAAAACTTAAAGTGATCAAAGTTTCTTTCACTCTTAAAGTTTAGGAATAGCCTTGGAGAATGATTGTTATAAACTTTGACAGGATCTTTATGGATTAGTGTATTTTGGGGAAATGAATTTGAATTTAAACTTGAGATTTGGATTTATATTTTTAAAATATTAAGATTATGTGTGAGAATATTACTTAATCAAGAAATAATATTTAGTAACTCAAACTTTACATAATATAACACAATCAAGTAAATGAATATTTATTTCATATAGTTATTCAATGAATAATTTACAAAATGTAACTTATGAAGATAATAAAGAAACAATACATAGTAACCAGAAACTCTATATAAGATTGACAATTAAATAAATGAATATTCATTTTATTTAATCAATTCATCAATAAGTTACAACATGTAACTTACAAAACTAATAAAGAATCTTTACAAGAGTACAATTACATCCTTATTTATCTAGTACATGTTATTTACAAAAGAATAAAATAAATATTACAAGGGAACTATTCTATAAAGAAAAAAGAAAACCTATTTAAATCTTGAATCTTCAAGTCCTGTACCTGCAAAACAAAGAACAAACAAAAAGAAAGAAAATAAAGGTTAAGACATTTTTACTCTCAATAGTGACAGTGAGGTGCACTATTCCACTTTACATCATTGAGTAAATCTTTAGGGGCAAGTTTCACCAATATGAAAGAATTAAATCTTTCATAATCCATAAGCCACAAGTCAAATAATTTCAAGCAGTAAGAGGGGCAAGTTTCACCAGGCAGATAAGTGGTAAACAGGTAAAAAGGTAAATTCCTTCCCAGAGCATATCCACAAGGGTGCAGCAGACATACAAGCAGCTTACACACCTAAATGCATGGTGTGTGCTGTCAAGCATAGCCACAACTGCCCACACAATCAAAACAGATCAACACAGCTGTAAGATCCCTCCCTTTATAAAGGTAAGGATCCCTGTGATTGCAATGCTAGTCCCTGGATCAATGCTAGCATCCACAGTTTAAGATGAAGTACACAGAAACAAAGGTCATTATTACATATCATTCCAGAGACAAACATAGTCTTTTACAAACTCCATGGCCACAAGCCTAATACAAGAGTTCAAATATATAATAGGATAAATAAGTCTTCATCTTCATGTGCCACAGGCAAGCATGTTGAGTGTAGACTCATAACCCCTAATCACCATCAGAATAACCTGCAACATCACAAGTTACAGCCACAATGGGTCAATACATTGGAATAGTATTGGCAATTGATACCTTAGAATAATATTAGTAGTCTAGATACTATATGCACTTTTGGCTAAGTGTAGCTTAGGCTTGCTTTGCTCAAAATAGGTTTTACCTATCAGTTGAAAACACTAAGTTTTTCTTTTGACAAAACTTTCCCAAGGAACCACCAATAGAAATTGGTGGACCTTCACCCTTGTTCAACCACAAGTTTTTACTTAGAAATTTGGGATGAGGAGATTCTTGATAGCTTCCATGTCTTGATGCTCAAGTTGTCCAATACCAGGGACATGGCTAAGTACTTAGATTCTTCCATCTGCAGAGGTTGTGCACTTTCCCCACAAGACTTGATTTTCACCAAGACAGGACCTTTCAGAAGCCTTCCCTTAGACCAAATGGACGCGCTCCAACCTATCATCCCACTACCACCAACTGTCCAAATGGCTACGTTATTGTAACCTATATGATCCAGGCAGAGCCCATAATGCCATGTGGCTGCACTAGAAGCTTCTTAACATTTGGCCTCTCAAATCCCTTTGTTCCTGGGTGGCTTTCCACATGTGAGATACACAAGGTAAACCATAGACATGGGCCTTGTGTAACCACTCAACACAAACCATTCTTTCCATTCGACCCAGGTGTTTCATTCACTTAGTTGTTTTATTAAGCAAAAACACAAGTCCAAAGACTTAGAAATATTCCTCATAGCATGAATATATAACCACCCTTGGTTGCTACTAGCTAGGCTAAGCATGGCATAGATAAGCATCTTAACTTAGAATTTCTAGCAATTCTACAACTACTAGGATTTCCCAAGCATAGCATATAAATCAAAATATGCATGCAAGTCTAGCAAAATATTTCTAGTGCATAGTTGAAAAACATAGGAATAAAGTCATGAAGCACCACTTGCCTTGGTAGTTGGGGGAGGAGCAACAATCTTCACAATCACAATCACTATTTGCACCAAAATCTACACATAAAATAATGGCACCAAATCACATACAAAATATAAACAATCAAAAATATATGAATGCATGCAAAATGCCATGTGATGATTTCCTACACCAAACAAGACAAGTGCACAGTACTAAATCATAAACAGGTTCAAAACATGCCAAATAAACTTTATTTGAGTAACATAACATTTTTCAAATAATTACTACACACAAATTATGCCTACAAATGTTTCTGTAAAAATAATCAATTTAACAGAGGCAAAACATTAAACACATTGCATAAACAGAAATTATTTTCTCTCCTGATTCCAATGATATAAAATTTGTCAAATTTGGACGTGGGAATCAAAATTTATGAATTTTGCAAGTTTAAACATCTAATAGATCTAAATTCTGTTTTTAAAACAAAGGACTGGCCACGTGGCGTGTTTCTATTCGCCCATACCATTTCGCGTGGATCGACTGACGTGAGCCGCACAATCTAACTTAAATCGCTCGGATAGATCTGCTCCGTACCCCTTCGATTAAGTGTTATATCCAACACGTTGGATCTATATCCAACGGTGGCCGATCAAACGACCAAAGTCTGGCGGCGCGCGGCGACGGTGAGCGGAGGCGCGCTCAGTCTACAGCGTCGTGGTGGATACAGAGGGGGCTGGGGTCGTCGGAGAGGCTTACCAGACTCGCAGAGGTGTGCTGGAGCTCAACGCGGCAGTGGCTTGTCAAGGGGCGTACGAACACGGCGGGAATTCCTCGTCGGAGTGGAGGCAGACGTCGGGTGCGGCTGTTCGTTGTCGTAGCCGGAGTTGTAGACCATGTCAGAGCGAAACAAACGTTGGGTTAGGTGCGCACGAGTCTGGCGAAAACGTGAGTGTCAATAAG
This sequence comes from Avena atlantica, assembly GCA_910589765.1. Lineage (NCBI taxonomy): Eukaryota > Viridiplantae > Streptophyta > Magnoliopsida > Poales > Poaceae > Avena > Avena atlantica. The sequence goes on from OU342737.1 coordinate 45,523,741, forward strand.
AGGGACGGGGGCGGTCGGAATTTACCAGGAGGCGTCGTCGAAGTTGAGACAGACGGCGGCGTTTACTTATCGTTGAAGTTGCCGACGAATGGGAGCGCGCGCGGACAAGTGGGTGATGCTGGCAGGTGCAGAGGGAGATGGGGAGCTTGCTCGTGGTGTCTGGAAGGCAAGGGGCGACGGTGGCTGGCCGGAATTTACTGCCGGAGTTCGACTATGCAGCGGCGGAGTGAGAGCAAATACTGGCAGCCTGGTGGCGCTTCTGGCTAGCTCGGTTGGGGGAAATGGTCGCGAGGGGAAGGGGTTTAAGTAGCCGGAGCGGGGGTGAGATTAACGCGCGCCATCAATGGGATTGAAGAGCATTTGCTCAGGAGGAAACGGCCACGGCGGCGTTGGTCGCAGGCGAGATTTGGGGACGATGGGGTGACGTGGCTGCGAGGCCCGGTTATCAGCGAGGGGGTGTGCGCGAGCGCGGTGAGAAACAGAGGAGAAAGAGGGAACCCGGGTGGGCTGTTTTGCTTGCTGGGCTGGAATGCTGGCGCCAGGCCCAGTTGGGTTTTCAATTCCTTTTTCTTTTTCTGAGTTGATTTTCAGGAATCAATTTCAAATAAATTCAAAAGCAATTGAGTTCAAATCTTTCTGGATTTTTTTGTAAAGTGTAACCTTCATACTTTTGTGCATAAAATCATGTTGTCTCTCTGTACTTGCTTGGTCTTATTGGAAAAATCAAAATAAATAGTGTCGTAGCATTTGATTTGAATATGTTTAGAAGATGGTTTTAAAACCATGTTTGTTTTGTAAATTTTTGTCCAAACTCTAACATTCATCCAAAACAACATGAGAGCAAACAAAGCTTGGTTTAATACAATTATACTCTCATTTGAGAGTGGCATTAGATTAATGCATGCTCACATAAAATAATAGCACTTAGTGCTTCTGATTTCTTGAAATGAGTTTGATATTTGATCCCTAAATGATATGCATGCATGGATGATATGTAATCTTTGAAAACATGATTTTAGGGATGTTACAATAGCCGTGGGCAAGCACCACAGTATCATTTCTTTGATCATACACACCAAGCACCAGCAGTTTTGCCACAGCCAAACCAGACAAACTAAAACACAAACTAGATCATCCCAGTACTCATCAAGATGGTGACATAAGGAGGGGGTGGATCAGGTGGATAGCAAGGAGAAGGCTAAGCTACCAGGAACCAGAAGGTGGATAGCAAGATCAAGGACAAGTTCCAGGAGATGGAAGTAGCAGGAGCAGCATCAGGAGAATAACCAGATCAGGCCAGCAATACAACCAACAAGATCAAGCCACAAGATCAACCACCAACCACAACAATAACCCACTGTTGTGGTGAGTTATACAAAACCATCACATGATTTGTTATCCTATCAATATAAAGATTCATGTGTTGTTCTATATCTAACTTCTCAGTATTCACCTAAGTGAGGTGAATCCATCCTAGAAGATTTTGAATAATAAAGTCATAGCCATAAGAAAATCGTACAAGTAACACCAGGATCTCAGACCAGCATCACTGATCCTGGATATAAAAGCCAAATCTTACAATCTATCATAGCCAAGATTATGAATTCTGGGCACATCTCTTAAAAGAGTAGCACCCCAGAATCCATAAATCCTATGGATCCATGCAAAACCATTAGCACACCAATTATTTTCCCAACTATTACTCAAGAATTAGCAGCTGGTATTACTACCAGAACATTTCTATCAGGGACAACAAATTAGGAAACTAGTTCCTATGCCTTAGACCAACATCATAGGTAGAGAGATTAAAAGAACCTTTCATATTATCTTTGCCAGTTACCAATTACAAGCACTGTCAAAGCTAAGCTCAGTAATAGGACCCAACCACTTGTGTGCCATTCTATGATGGTGTCACAAGGACAAGTTCTAAAAGCAAAGCACAATCATTACTTAGCTTTCACAAATAAAAGGGGCAAGCCACTAAATATCATTTTCCTGGAATCAAATGCCAGGAATCAGCATTAAGCTCATTTATACATCTACAGAACATCACTAATATGTAATGATTAAATTCAGTCTGTATATCATGATACAAGCCAACAATTATGGATACAGTAAACAATCACTGACAGGACTACTGTTAGTATTAGCATTTTGAGAGTAGAAAGTTTCCAGATCAACAACATTCACAAGTAATGATTCCACAGAAGCACTATTATTTGAACCATATCAAATTAACCAATGGAATTAATCTGGTAAGCCACTAGCATCATAAAAATTAGCTATAATTAGTAATCCACATCAAACAACCATTCACCATACTCAAGGATCATCACTACTAGATCCAATTCATCATATATAATATCAATAGAGGGATGAACCCTAATCAGAACATGAACACTAGTCAGGGGTAGCCACTAGAAATACACAGGACAGAGTGGCAGAGTATAGATCACGAGTGGGAAGAGAAAGCAAACTTACTAGAGGTTGTTGCTGTGGGCAAGAAGAGGAAGCAGAGGGTGTCGACGAGCACGGCGGAACGGGGAGCACCCCAAGGGGAGTTGCAACCCACACCACACCGAGGCGGCGACCACATCCACACTTGAAGGCGAGCAACACCACCACAGCACCGCGGGAGCAGCACCGGCGGCAGCACCAGCACCACCCCAAACCCTAGGGTTCGGGACGGAGCCGGTCTGGACACAGAAGGGCCCTAGGTCCAAATTGAGATGGACTGGAAGGAGGAGCGGGGTCAACAACCACACCATGCATCACGGCGGCGGCCGGGGAGAACCAGAGCGACGTGAATCGCCGGCGGTGGCATCGACGACCACGGGGTCGACAGAGAAGAAGGAGAGAAGGGGACGCGAGGGATAGACAGGGAGAGTGGGCTGAGAGGGCTAACCCTTCGGGGAGCAATTTTTGTTTTGGCCACTTGGGCCAAAACGGCCCAATAAGCCCAACACACCCAGCCCAACCACCCAAAGAAAATTTTAATAACTAAGAAAAGACCAAAATGCCCCTGAATTTAAATAAATTCTAGAAAATAAAATAAAAATCCAAAAATTATAAATAAAATATTTTTGGATTCACAATAATTCAATCTATCTAAATAAATTAAGAAATAAAAAATTTGGCATATAATTTTTATCAAGAATTTTATGATATATATAATCCTTATGGAATTTTATAAAATTAAAGAAAGATGATAAAAATAAGTAAAAATCACTTTTATTATATATAAATATTGTAGTATTTTTAGAAAAATACTAAATAAATAATTTATAACACTCTTGTATTTAAATGATAATTCTTAAAGGAATTATTAAATAAGTAAAATTCAAATAAAATGAAAGAAAGTAAAAGAATACAATATTCAATAAATATTAATAATTAATATTTATAAATTATTTACTTATAAAAAGAATTTTGTAATTTAAATAATGGGAGAATACACACAAAAATAAATGATGCATTACATTACTTTGCATAATCATTTTTCTTCTTTAAATATTGTCCTTACCGGGAAATAATGATGTTTTGTAGACATAGAAGCTCAAGGTCCAGTGTAAGCATCCGACTTCACTACCTTGTAATCACAAGGCAAGTTCATCACTTGCTCATGTCCTTTGAAGAGTCTTTATCAAAGTATTTGCAAATTGTGCGTTATCATCTATGTTCTAGAAAAAGAAAATATTATTTTCCCAAACAAATAAATGTTTAGTATCATCCTAACTGATGATATAATGAGGAAATAGAACTTAGGTTTCTGTTTGCAGCAATGATGATCAATTAGGGATTTAATAACCCATGACATCAGTGATTCTAGTGTCGTATATTACGCGTTAACCATGAGATTTGGAATGGGACGAAGAAGTCAGATGTATCCTTTTCCTCTCATATGGAGGCAAGACGACCTTAACGTGACGTTGTGATTCCTTGTGCGGATCCAACATATGGGTGGGCACCCTTACGCCCCACACTTTTGGTGTCTAGATTATCTATGAATCGTATTTAGGGGCATAGTCCATTTAATATGATACTTGTCCGGGCATCACCAGGTCATAGAGTATTCAGGAACTCATCAGGGTTTTAGCCTGCCCAAAAGGGGGCTTAACGGAGGTGAGTCGTCCCCGAAGGATCGTGCAGACATATGAGGTCACGAAGAGGGCAGTGATTGGCTTGGACCAACTACTGGGCCCCACATCATGGAATTGTGGACGGGAAAGTACGCCCGGTTGTGCAACCAAGAAGTTGATCTCTCATGGGTAAAGTGACGCACCTCTACAGAGTGTAAGAACTGTAAATTGTTACTCCCTGTTCTGGGAAGGAGCTATGAATGCGGCAGTAAAGGAACTCCATGAAAGTTCTGGTCAACCTGTGAAGGCTGATGGTCATAGATTTTTATAATAAAATCAATCCTTGAAGAAAGATTTACAAAAACTGCATAGTGCCAAGGACTTATAGTCCAAGGTGGTAGATAGAGCATCAAACTTCCCACCTTGCATATAATGAACTTGCGGGGTAACGCTGTTACTCACCCTTTCCTTTGATCCCTTGCTTAGACTCTGAGGATCCCGAAGAAACTCCAATGTATGCAACCGAGAACCAAGAGGAGGTCTTCTGAAGAGCCCAATTTGTATAGAGCCGTAGAAGGGGAGGACTACAATATCGTCTACGGAGGAGAGTACCAAGAGTCAGAATAGTTACTATAGTTCTAGGAGCCAATTGAGTCGAGCAACATGAACAATATATATAGCAATAAGTTGTTGAGCTCAGTTTGGAGTTTAAGTTTCCACTTGGAAAATTTCCGCTGAAACACTTATATTTTGGTTTGTAAGTTGAATCTTATGGAAGTCTTTAACTTCTTGTATTGTAATAATAATAATGTGTGTATGTTTGTAATATGGACCCACAATTTTTCTATTGTACCACTCTGCGGTGACCCAACATACCACTGCATGATGTAGTATACTATAGTCGTTGACATAACACTAATGAAACACCGTTCACTAGTATTACATCCCTCAGAATGGCACAATAGAAACACAGCGGGTCCAATACATGGCTAAAGGTTACAACTCATTCTTTATATAAGATCCAGAGAACATTTTAGGTTAAAGAGATAGAAAGAACTTCTTACTGAGAAGAATCAAAGATAAACAACGTAAGAACTATTATACTATTAAAACTAGTATTTTAACTAAGGGATTGGCATTGCTGCTATTGCAATACTTTACAGAGTTAGGTTCTTTGGGCTAGAGATTATATTCCTATCTAATCAGTACCTTCGTCTTCACTTGAGTTTATGGATATTTGAATTCCTTGTCTTCGTTGAAGAGCTTTAGTATTAAATGATGAGTCCTGGAGCATAACTTGATGTGGATGTTGTCTATTCCGGCTTCAGAATCTAGCAAGGGTTAAGAAGATACTTTGAGTACGAGCGTACTCAGCAATTTCACTAGAAAAGGTGTTTGATGCACTATAACTACATCCACAGACCGTAGGTTGTAGGCAATGCAAGTTTTCATAAACATTTCTTCAAAGGTTGCTTTTATTCTGAAAAGCTATGTCCATCAGCCTTCACGGGTTTACCAGAACTTTCATGGAGTTCCTTTCCCACCGCGTTCGCAGCTCCTTCCCGGAACATGGAGTAACAAGTTACAGTTCTTACACTCTGCAGAGGTGCGTTACTTTACCCACGAGAGATCAATTCTTTGTTGCACAACCGAGCAGCTTATTCCCGTCCACAATTCCATGACGTGGGGCCCAGAAGATGATCCAAGCCAATCATTTGCCCCTTCGCGACCTCGCATGCCTCCTTGGTGTACAACATGCCCACATAAAGAATTACGGCAATGGTTTGTAAAAACCGTTAGATGTCAGAACTATCGTGGGATGTTGAGGTTTCCCACCCATATGTTGCATATCCTCTACGAATTACCAATTAATATGCATGCTACGAGGATAACAGCCACGACCTGCACATCTGGCTTCATGCGAGAGGAATAAGATACAGCTGACTTCTCCATCCCATTCCAAATCTCATGGTTAACAATATACGGCGCAATAATCACTGGCGACATTGGTTGTTTAGTCCTAGGTGATAAGTTCTGAACAGTGGTATTCCAACTGTCAGATTTAATAGATTAGCTGACCACCCTCGATCAGTAACCAATAGTTCACATTATTATCAAAATAGTGTTTTCTGATCTTTTTCAAATGCAGTTGATGACAACACTGGATTTGCAAAATACTTTACAGAAAATAATTAAAGGACATGAGCAAGTGTGAACTTTCCTTTTGTGATTGCAAGATTATGCACTCACTGTCTTCGAGTCAGTATAAGATCCAAAATCTGAAATCAGCATCATTGGTCCGGTAAGGAATAATGTTTAAAGAGGCAATATGCTTTTATGCATAAGTAATGTGATGCACTTTATAAATGTGAATCCCGGGGATAACGTTTTTCTAAGGTTTGGATTCCGGAAATGGTTACTTAGGAATGTGTTGTCCCTTTTAGATAGATTTCATACTTGTGCTTCTTATTAAGGCTTGTGAATATGTGTGGAACAATCATATAATTACAATATCATAAGCAATGGGGCACACACAAAAGGTGAAATGCTACTTAAGATTGTTTATATAAGAGTTCTTGTTTGAAATGGAAAAAAGAATAACCTTTGAAGAAAAGGTTTCTCTTCTAAGGTCTAAACAAGCTTTATGGTTAACAGAGTTTGGTCGATGTTATTTATGCTTGCTCGAATGGTTTGAGTTTGAGATGTTTTATAACTTAACTACTTTAGACCAAAGTTAACTATAAAATATATAACAATGTTTATAGTGTTATATTTATATTCTTATAGACTAAAGTTAACTTTAAAACAAAGATAGTTTAAAAGTGTAATGCTTATACCCTTTGTATCTGGTGTACTTGGTAATATTGTCTTAAGGTTATTTGAGAATGGTTATTCTTCTATTTAAGTAGTGGTCTCTTAATTTTGTAGTGGATCAAGAGTTCTTGTTTCTTTATAAAGGTATGATTATGGTGTGTGGATAATAAATAGTACTTGTGACTACTCATGAATTATCTTTGGATTTAGTCCATTATAATGTTGTATTTGATTGAAATATCATTCTTGAGGATTTTATAATCATTAAAGATCTTTTATAATATAATATATTCATATGTGCAAGGATAATTCAATATAATAGTATTTCTAATGTTTTGAATGATTATGACTTATTAGTAATATTCAAGACTAATACCTATGTATTAGATTTTATTCACTAGTTTTAGAAATATTAACAAATTTATTTACCCTTCTATGAATTTTAAACTAAGTACATAAGTTTAGATTTGAGTTATTAAAATATTTGAATTTTTATTTATCTCAAAAGTGGAACATTATATTTTTTAACATGTAGGTATTATTTTTGTGATCATTTTGGTATATTACATTTATTTTTGTGATTTATAAATAATAAGATATGATTTTTACAATTTTTATTACTTTATAATTACTTAATAAATAATAAATATTTAATTAAGTGAAATAATAACACATGATTATAGTGTTTAAAGTATTGTTTTATTTTTTCCAATATTGTTGGTATTTTTTTTTATTCTTAATATTTACCATTATTAAAATATGAATTAGCAAAGTTTTATTACTTATAAAACCTTTATTAAATAATATTTATTTAAATAATCATCATAACAATATTTGAAAATAATTTTAAGTTGTAGATTATATTTTTCTACAAATTTTCATATATTATACACATTTTTCTGAATTATAAATCAAAAGTTATGAATTAAACAAGATTTAATCATTTATTTGATTTCCGGAATATGATTAATTGAGTTATAACACTTTATTTATTTCTTAAACAGGAAATACCTTTTACACCGCACCCACAGCTAGCTCGAGTCACTGATCAGTGGGACAGTGGCCACCTCAGCGCACAAGTTAAAGAAAATACATTTGCTACCGACTGATTGGTTACCCCCATTCAATGACATATGGGCCCTAGGCCATGTCACATGCCACGTGAGACAAAGACCAGGTCAAACAGGGTAGTGGGTCTAGGGTGGCATCGGCGTGACGTATCTATGGCGTTAGCACCACCACCGCCATCAGTGGTTGGTCGCCGGCGACGATCTACTGCGCCCTAGCAAACGAAATGAACCTAGTTCGAATCAGCGCAACTCGCTGATCCTTAAAGTGGCGGCGCCGCTCAGAAATAGTCATCGAAGCCTCAGCTCCGACGAGCTCCGACGGTGACCAACGGTGACAGAAGGTGCGATGACGTTTAACAACGAGATACGGCGATTTAGGGATAGTGGAGTGTTCAGGAACTCACCATGATGATGATAGAGAGGTCGGCGAGGACAGGCGTGGTCGGAGGCGAGCCCTCCAACAAGGATTCCGACGAACTGCCGCAAAGAAGAATTGGAAAATTCACCCTCTCCAGTGCTCCCCTTGATGCAAGATTCTACTCAGAGGATCTACGGAGGACGGGGCTTCTCCATGGCTACTTGGAAGAGAGTGGGGAGATGCGGTTCGATGGCGAGGTGTGGCTCCGGTGAACTAGGGTTTCAGCCCCATTTGAATCAGGGAGGATAAGGAGGGATTGTGGATAGGGATTGAGGCAGGGCGTCGCGGTGGCCTTCTTATCCCCCTCCGGAACGATGGCGATCATCTTGACGCACTGCTGACGACGACGACATCGGCGGCGGCGAGCTCCTCCAGCGAGTTGTCTGTGTGCATGAGGATGACGACGATGTAACTTTTGCGGAAAACCCCCTGGCGATTCTTTCAGCTCAACCCGCGGTCCTTCTTCGGTCCCACTTGTCAGTCACAGATGGAAATGAGCTGGGCTGGTTGCTGGGCTATTGTGGGCTGCACCTGGGTGACAGGTAAGCAGGTAGGAGTTGGGCCACAGCCAGGTTTTGTTTTTTATTTGTTTTACCTTTTTCTATTTTCTGTTTTCCTTTTCAGATTTTAATTTAATTTATATTTTGAACTTTTCTTTGTAGAATTTATTTGCTGGATAATTGTAGTAATACTAAAATATATTTAGTATCTTTTGTGAACTTTTATTATATAATATTTTTATATTTCTTTTATTTTCTCTATATGAACCCTTTTTTAATAATTTGTAGAAGCCTTTCTTATTATTTTTCTTTCCGCTTTTAATCATGGATTTATTAAATAATATATTCTTATTTGTTTATAAAACTTAACTCTAGTTGGCTCATAGTTTTAAATAGAAAATTGTATATGTATAAAAATCCTATATCATTATTTGATGCATGAAATATGAAAGAAATTAGTATGGTTAATACTACTTCCATTAACTTGGAAAACGGCAATGTATATATTCTATTATGATAAACAAAGAAGTTTAGGGTTTTGAATTATGAATATTTACCCTAGGTTTAGGGTTTTTCAATATACTTAGGTTCCTTTATGGATGTGAGTAAAGATTTAATAACTAAACATATTGTTTTCTGTTTGGGATATTTGGTGACATCACCTCTAGGACTAGGAAGTTATATTTAGAATGTTTTATAGAAACAAACTGATCAAGATACTCCTAAGCACATATGATCATGCTGGTTGGGAATCGGCAGAGATGTGCTTATGTGATTTGTTATAGGAAAATATTCCTATAAGTGATATTAACATAAGATGATGAATCGGTTCCCTGAAATGGATATTATACTTGGTTTAAGATTTAGATTTAGTTGTTTACCAAGAATGTCTATTTTCCATTCCTCACCATCCTTGACCTTTAATTAAAGAATTCCTTTCCTAGATATAATACTTCTTCCTATCCATCATCATAGTTAGTATGATGAGATTTACTTCACAAGAATGTTCTTATTTACCTATTATTCTTCTAAACTCATTGATAAATCCATTGAGTTTGATACTAAACTATTCCATAGTTCTCTCATATCTTTGCTTGGTTATACCCACTACTCTACTGTTGATAATCTTCAATCCAACAAGTAGTTCTTTTAAACTCCACTCATAATCTTCTTTAATCATTCATAATTAATATTTCTTCATCAGATGTATGTATGTATCCAACTATCTTTCTTTAAGGCTTACTATCCTTTAAGATGAATAACACTTCTTCCATAACTCTATGCTAAACTAGCTTTAATTGAATAATATCATCCTACATTTACTTTACTCCAATAACTCACACTCCAACCTCACATTATATTAATGTGGCTTGTAATGACTACTCTAGGATAACTTATCTCTACTAGAGTTTCAATCATGTTCTACCCATTGATATCTTTTATACTAGATATAGGTAGACCATCCTGGTGAGTAAGGCATGATCAATATAATCCTTTAAGAAATTATATCTTAAGTTCTTAGTTGGCTAAGAAAGGCTTTATCAATACTACTCTTCAATTGTTTTGAAATTATCTTCTTACTATTTCATATTGGATTGAGGTTATTCATGGATTATGCCCTCTTTAAAAGATTTAAGTAGATGTTATGATAAGATCAAGAAATAGTAGATCAAGGATTGATAGTTAAAGGATTTTGTGAATCAATGGTGGATTACTCAACATTGATGAACAACAGATATTAAGCTAAGTTCCATAAAAATTGATATGGAAAGAAAGATATATAGTGAATGACCTAAACTTAGTTTCTTTCCTACTCAATCTTACTTTAGGAAGTAGGGTTAGGTATTACCATGATACTCATGGTATATGCAGATGAGATTAAGATATAGTTGTTAAATTCTTATTATTTGTGTTATATCCTTAACTTGGTACTTATGAGTGATTATAATGAATACTATAATATGATCACCTAAGGATCAATATAAATCATAATGTATTAGGGTTTAACTTTTATTACATTTGATCTACCCTTAGATCAAATGTCCCTTACCCAAAATAAGGTTTTAGCAAAGTTCATATTAAAACTTATCGCAGTCAACTTGATGATCTACTTCATTTCCATCAAGTTAAGAGAAGCTTTAATCACTTTGACAAGTTTTGTTCAAAAGCGCGAAAATTATTCAGATTTTCTATGCATGAATGCAATGCACACATCTGGTTTCAGCTTAAATTCTAGGCTCTAATGCTGGGATGTTACACACTCTGAGGGATGTGATATTTACAGAACGGTGTTCTGTGGATGTCATGTCAATGACTATAGTGTACTACACATGCAGTGGTATGCTGGGTCACCGCAGTTGGTATCAGAGCAAATTGTTTTGAACTTATGTTGGAAACCTAGTAAAGGGTATTGCCTATATGAGTGTGTAGCAACGATAAAGAATTCTGAAAAAGAAATATAATGGGTATTCAAATGAGAATATTCCGTTATATGTTTTAGTACGATGATTCTTTGTTATGATGCAATATATTATTATTTACTAATAAAAAATTACTTTTGACATACAGAGTTATGGCACCAAAGTTTCCAAAATAGACTTTGGTAAGGAAAGAGGAGACTCTCGATGATTACCAAGGATCATTCACGGACCAATTTCGTCAACTTTTAAAGATTTTTAGTTGTCCAACTAGAATTCCAGTGAATACCATAACCTATTATGATGGTATGATGTTATCCAAGTATCGTGTGAGTATACAACTCCCAGAGGAGCTAGGATTATATCACGATCTACCTACAGGTGAAGGTAGGAGTCATTTAGCAGCATATCATACTGTTGTTGTGGAGGCGTAGCTAATATCTGGGAGCATAAAGCCAAGGAGCTAGAAGGTAGCACATTTACTGTGATTCCTCATCATTCTATAGACTCGGAGCCGGTACCGGATCATCTTACTTTGGTTAAGAAGTATCCTAAGTTAGCTTCCAAGTTTATGGATAGATACCGAACACTTGTTGCGTCTTTTTATAAGACGCATCAAGTTATCGTCGAAGATAAAAATGATATGTTAGAGGATCTAACGGATCCGGAGAGGAGGAAACAGTTAGCATTCCAGATGGAGAAGGAAGCAAGTAGTAATACAAAACCCAACTTTAAGGATATACCTATAGATCCTGAATCTTTTACACCGTATCCTTATTCGCCAAGGCCTGAACCTATATATGATCTTACTTTAGATATGAGGCATGTAGTACCACAGGGTTCAGAGGACGGTTCTGATTCAGAACTTCCTATTGAGAATTCTGATGGTTGGAGAATGGGATCATCCGAAGGATCCCAGGGACACCAGATGTCCATAGATGGTTCTGACAGAAATGTTGGACAATCTAGCTGGATGAGTGCAAGAATTAACCCTAGTACCAATAATAGAAATATCATATCCGTAGATAATCAGGATGAAGAAGAAGATCCTGGGGAGAGAGTGTTTGAATCATAAACACCTTCTCAAAATCCAGGGAATATACATTATCCGGTGTTCAACTATCTTGCCCAACAGAGCACCTGGGGAACATTAGGATCTGCGTATTTTGTTGACGACTCAAGGAATGAAGCTCAGGAGATGCAAGTAGGTGATAATGTTGAATATGTTTCTAAAGACTTTTCAACTGAGCTGGAGGGAGTCAATGCGCTCAGGTTGAGTAATGACTTAAGTCCTGACACTTCAGATACTGAGTATATTCCTTCTGTAAGGCCATTTGTTCCACAAACTGTGCGACGAGCGTCACGTCATCATGGTTGGACTGTGGGCATGTATAATGAGCATCATGGATACTAGAAACAGGCAGTTTATTAGGAAGTATCGTATACCGCGTATTGTAATATGAGGAAATGATGTAGAAAGATAAATAAGGAAGTGTGCTCAGTTGTTATTGTACCCATAGGGTACAAGTGTGGTGACTTTTACTTTATTATGAGGCTTGTAATGTATAATATGTGAAATGCATTTTTGGATCTTATTTGGATTTTTATTGTGTGACTAGTTCTGTGCGTAAGGTCGAGCTCAGAACACATGTGCATGATGTAATTATGAGTATTCGCTTATGTTGCAGGACTATGGGTCATGGACATGGGTGTAGAAACCGAATCTGAGCAGCAGCAAATGGAAAGTGAGGCCAAGGAGAAGGCCGATGCAGATACAGGAAATCAGGGAACATTACCACCACCACCACCAATGAGGCCGTTAATGGACCAGAATTTTATGCAAATGATGCAAGAAAACCAAAACAAGTTCATGGAAGAGTTGTTGGGACGAGCTGGGAATCAGAGAGCACCTGAAGGTGGAGGAGTGAGTCTTTCTGACTTACAAAATGCAAGGCCGTTACCTTTTGCATCAGCTCCTGAACCAATGGATGCAGAAGATTGGCTAGCAGATACAGAAAGAAAGCTAAAGACTGTAGGTTGTAATGATGAGGAGAAACTGAGGTATGCAACTCATATTCTGACAGGACCTGCAGCTTCATGGTGGGAGAATCAGTTAGCCATGCAACAAACAGGAAGGGAGTATACTTGCGAGGAGTTCAAATAGAGATTCCATGAATATCATGTTCCGGAAAGTGTTATGGATTTGAAGCGGAGAGAATTTGAGGAGCTTCAGCAAGGGTATACTAGTGTCATGAAGTATATTCGGGAGTTTAGCCAACTGTCTCGTTATGCGGAGGAAGAAGTTAATACGGAAGAAAAGAGGAAGAAGCGTTTCCTGAGAGGGTTAAATCCATTTGTGAGGATGCAGTTAAGGTTGGTGTATAAACAAACTTATCAGCAGTTGCTGGATGCAGCTATCACATTTGAAGATGACTACAAGAATGTCCAAGAGGATAGAAGGAAGAGAGCTAAGAAGGAAACCAAGAGGATACATGCAAGTAAACCCAAGCCCAACCTGGAATTCAAACCAGGGAATAGACCATATAACAACAACAATTCCAACCGGAGTGTAAATCAAAACGTAAAGAATATTATATGCCACAATTGCAAACTCCCAGGGCATATGAGCAGGGATTGCCCAAAACTAGTAATTGTGTGCCATGCTTGTGGTCAGAGAGGTCACATAAAGCCAAATTGTCCAAGCAAACCACAAGGAGGTTGGCCGGTTAGAGATGAAAGGCAAGCTAGTGGAGGCTATGGGTAGCCAAATAAAGGAGGGAATAATGTCAAGAACAACAATGGCAAGAGGAACATACCTATCAGGAAGTTGAATTGCGCAACCCTAGAGGAGGTGGATAACTCGGAGCATGCAGTGATAGGTACGCTCAATATCCTTACCAATCCCGGCAAAGTTCTATTTGATACTAGTGCAACTACTTCATTCATTTCTGAAGAATTCTATGATAAATTTGGGATTAGAAGGGCAACGTTAGAAACCCCTATGACCGTAGTTACGGCAGGGGGAAATGTGACTGTACGCCACATTAAACAAGATCAGGTTATTTCGATCTATGGTTGTACATACTTTGTAGACCTTTATGTGATTCCTTTGAATGGAATTGCAGTAGTGCTAGGGATGGACTGGATGACTGAACATGGGGCTTAGATTAATTGTGAGGAGAAAACTGTCGCAATTAAAACTCCAAGTGGAGCAAAGATAGTTTACCAAGCAGATAAGCACAGTCATATCATGGTGGATCATCAGTTGAACTCAATGAAGGAGGTCAAATTGGAAGATATTCCTATAGTAAATGAGTTTCAAGATGTTTTTCCAGCAGAGCTACCTGGAATGCCACCAGATCAGGAGATAGAGTTCACTATTGATCTAATTCCAGGTACAGCACCAATAGCTCAAGCACCATACAAGATGGGACCAAAAGAATTAAAAGAACTCAAAGAGCAAACTGATGAGTTAGTCAGAAAAGGATTTATTAAGGAAAGTGTATCCCCATGGGGAACACCAGTGATCTTTGTGGATAAAAGGGATGGTGGAAGAAGGATGTGTGGGGACTACAGAAATCTGAACAATGTTACCATAAATAATAAGTATCCTTTACCAAGAATTCAAGATATGTTTGATCAAGTGAAGGGAGCTAGAGTATTTTCAAAAATCGATTTAAGATCGACCATCAGATAAAAATCAAACCAGAGGATGTTCCAAATATAGCATTTGTCTCAATGTATGGACACCATGAGTATCTTGTAGTACCATTTGGTTTGACCAATGCACCAGCAATATTCATGAATCTGATGAACAAAATCTTCATGCCATATTTGGACAAATTCGTCATAGTCTTCATTGATGATATTTTGATATATTCCAAGGATAAATAAGAGCATGCAGATCTTTTGAGAATAGCATTGCAGACCCTAAGAGAACATAAACTTTAAGCTAAGTTTTTTTTGACCCGGAACTGTGAGGCAGAAGCCCCACAGTAAAATTTTATTTCACTGCATTAGAAAGTACAAAGCTATTTACAAATTTACAGGAAAAGGATACTGTGAAATTTACAAAAAGAAGGCCTCAAAGCTAGGGAGATTAGGGCAAGGACGAAATCCATTTAGCAAGTCCCTCCCTGTGCTTCTTCTTGACCCGGTAGCCCAACAAAGTAATATCATGAATAAAATAGCTTTTCCAGCATGCAAAGGTTGGCCTATGATGCTGAAATATCCTCTCATTCCGCTGCTTCCATATATGCCAACACGCAAGGATCATCACTTCCATAAAAATGGTTTACCAAAATTTCTTTTTGCCGTAGCCACAATGGTTTGTATATCATCACCCACCGGCCATTCAATCTGGAGATATGTCCAAATTCTCTGACTGAAGTTGCATGTAAAGAACAAGTGAACTTTGTCTTCGTATGCCCTAGTTGGACAGAGCACACACTCAGGGCCGTCCTCCACCTTCCACTGCCTTCTGATGATAAGATCTTTGGTGTTTAATCGATCGTTCAATAACAGCCATGCAAACACCTTAGTTTTCAAAATACAGGCAGACTTCCAAATCCATTTATAAACTGCAGGAACTAGCATGTGAGCATGTAGATGTGCATAGTATGAAGCAGCCAGATAGCTTTGTCCCCATTGATGGCTCCAGACATCAGATTCAGCTGTCAGCGGTTGGTTAGCAATTCCCTGTTGAACCAGGCAGTATTCATCATAGGCCTGTGCCAACAACGGCCGGTAGAATAGCATCTGGAATTCTGGAGTTGTGTATACCTGTGACGCCAACATGGACTTACCTAGAACAAAATAAAACAACCTAGGAAAACGCTCAAATAAAGGCTGAGAAGATCCCATAAAGTTTCATTTATCAGTCCAGAAGTAAAATGAATTGCCAAGACCGGGGGATATCACTGCAACCCCCTTGTATTTATCATTCAGCCTAATAATGTCTCGCCACCAAAATGAGCCACAGGGTCGCCCCACCTCCGATACTGAATCAGTGTAATATGCACCCCAAATCAGCTGAACCCATGGAACCTTAGCCTTGTTGTAGAATTTATCAAGGTGTTTGAGCAACAGAGCATCATATTTTAGCTGGAAGTTAACAATTCCAAGGCCTCCATTTTCCTTAGGTTTACACACCGTGTCCCATGCCGCCAGGGAGGGTTTGGGCTGATCCTTATCACGCCAAAGGCATTGCCTCAATATTCTGTCCAACTGCTCGACCATGTGATTAGTATGAGGGAATTGATGTAAATCCATCCAAAGTTCAATCCGTACTAGAATGGACTGCACCAACCAATGTGAAACAAATTCGAGATTTATTGGGTATGGCTGGTTATTACCGGAGGTTCATTGAAGGTTTCTCCAAAATAGTTGGACCAATGACCAAATTATTAAGAAAGAATACACCATTCAATTGGGATGAGAAGTGTGAAGCAAGTTTTCAGGAGTTAAATACCAGGTTAACTACAGCTCCAATTTTAGCAGTTCCGGAAACAGGGAAAGACTTCACGGTATACTGTGATGCATCTAAAGAAGGTTTAGGTTGTGTGTTAATGCAATATTGGAAAGTTATTGCTTATGGATCAAGACAACTAAAACCACATGAAGTCAACTATCCAACTCATGATTTAGAGTTAGCAGCAGTAGTCTTTTCTCTGAAAGGATGGAGGCATTTTCTTTATGGAGCCAGATGCGAGTTATACACTGACCACAAAAGTCTCAAATATTTCTTTACCCAAAAGGAATTGAATATGAGACAAAAGCGTTGGCTGGAACTAATCAAGGATTATGATCTAACAATCAACTATACCCCAGGAAAAGCAAATGTTGTAGCAGATGCCTTAAGTCGTAAAAGTGCAGATATTCAGCCTAGCGATCGGAGCTACCAAAAGAGTTATAGATGGATTTGTAAAGATTAGAACTTCAATTTGTTAGAACAAAAACTCTTGGAGGGCTAGCTACTATGCATGTAGTTGCGGAACAAGATAGTGATCTTAAGCATGAGATTTTTAGACATCAAGCAGAAGATCCTTTCATTGTTGAAGAAATTCGGAGGATATCCCAAGGGCAAACATCATTTTTTCGCATAGGAGATTATGAATCTTTGTGGTTCCAAGACCGTATTTGTGTTCCAGATGTGACTGAGATTCGTGAAGTCATACTCCGAGAATCTCATGAAACACCATATTCTATACATCCAGGAATTACTAAAATGTACATGGATCTGAAGGAACTATTCTGGTGGAACAACATGAAAAGGGACATTGCAAAATATGTGTCAGAATTCCATACTTGCCAAAGGGTAAAGGATGAACATCAAAGTCCAGCAGGACCATTGCAACCTTTGGAGATTCCCGAGTGGAAATGGGAGGAAATTGGTATGGATTTCATCACAGGATTACCCATGACACCTAAACGGAAGGACATGATATGTGTAATTGTCGATAGACTCAATAAAAGTGCACATTTTATTCCGGTAAATTAGAAGGATAATGCCGAGAAGTTAGTGGAAGTTTACATCAAAGAAATAGTAAGCACGAAGTGCCCAAGAAGATTGTAACTGATAGGGGATGAGTGTTTACTTCAGCATTTTGGAAGCAATTACATGAAGCACTTGGTTCAAAGTTAGATTTTAGCACAACTTATCATCCAGAAACAGGGGGGTCAAACAGAAAGAACAAATCAGATACTGGAAGACATGTTAAGGGCTTGTGCATTAGATTTTGGAGGTACATGGGAAGATCATCTACCGTTGGCAGAATTTTCCTACAATAATAGCTATCAGAGTAGTCTAAAGGCAGCTCCATATCAGGTTCTATATGGGAGGAAATGTAGATCACCAATATGTTGGTATGAGCCTGGAAGCAGTAAAGAATTTGCACGAGACTATATCAAGGAAAAGGAAGATATCATTGATAAAATCAAGGATAGATTGAAAATAGCTCAAAGTAGGCAGAAAAGTTATGCCGATCAAAGTCGAAGATCATGTCATCCTGAAGTGGGAGACATGGTATATCTGAAAGCAATTCCAATGAAAGGAGTTAAGAGGTTCGGAGTTAAAGGAAAATTGAGTCCAAGATATATAGGGACATTCAAAATACTGAGTCAGAACAGGACTATAGCTTATGCTTTAGAGTTACCCGCAAGATTGGCTCAAGTTCATAATGTTTTCCATGTGTCACAACTCCGGAAATGTCTTAAGGTTCCTGATGATGCAATCACACATCAAGAGATAGAATTACAAGAAGATCAGACCTATGTTGAAAAAACCTATAAAATTTTGGAAGAAAATTGGAAAAGGTTGAGAAACAGGGCTATCAAATACTGCAAGGTACAGTGGGAACATCATCCCGAAAGAGAAGCTACTTGGGAGAAAGAAGATGATTTAAGAAAGGCCTATCCAGAACTGTTCAGGTACACTTCACCAAACTTCGGGACGAAGTTTAATTTAAGGGGGGAAGTCTGTAACATCCCAGCATTTAGGAACCAACGAAGGGTAGATTTAGGAATCTGTGCAATTGCATGCATTCATCTGTAAATGTGGGTAAATTTTTCGCCAAATAAAAACTTAAAGTGATCAATGTTTCTTTCACTCTTAAAGTTTAGGAATAGCCTTGGAGAATGATTGTCATAAACTTTGATAGGATCTTTATGGATTAGTGTATTTTGGAGAAAGGAATTTGAATTTAAACTTGAGATTTGGATTTATATTTTTAAAAGATTAAGATTATGTGTGAGAATATTACTTAATCAAGAAATAATATTTAGTAACTCAAACTTTACATAATATAACACAATCAAGTAAATGAATATTTATTTCATATAGTTATTCAATGAATAAGTTACAAAATGTAACTTATGAAGATAATAAAGAAACAATACATAGTAACCAAAAACTCTGTATAAGATTGACAATTAAATAAATGAATATTCATTTCATTTAATCAATTCATCAATAAGTTACAACATGTAACTTACAAAACTAATAAATAATCTTTACAAGAGTACAATTACATCGTTATTTATCTAGTATATGTTATTTAAAAAAGAATAAAATTAATATTACAAGGGAACTATTCTATTAAGAAAAAATAAAACCTATTCTAAATCGTGAATCTTCAAGTCCTGTACCTGCAAAACAAAGAACAAACAAAAATAAAAAAAAATAAAGGTTAAGACATTTTTACAGTAGTGACAGTGAGATGCACTGTTCCACTTTACATCATTGAGTAAATCTTTAGGGGCAAGTTTCATAATATGAAAGAATTAAATATTTCATAATCCATAAGCCACAAGTCAAATAATTTCAAGCAGTAAGAGGGACAAGTTTCACCAGGCAGATAAGTGGTAAATAGATAAAAAGGTAAATTCCTTCCTAGAGCATATCCACAAGGGTGCAGCAGACATACAAGCAGCTTACACACCTAAATGCATGGTGTGTGCTGTCAAGCACAGCCACAGCTGCCCACACAATCAAAACAGATCAACACAGCCGTGGGCAAGCACCACAGTATCATTTCTTTGCTCATACACACCAAGCACTAGCAGTCTAGCCACGGCCAAACCAGCCAAACTAAAACACAAACCAGATCATCCCAGTACTCATCAAGATGGTGACATAAGGAGGGGGTGGATCAGGTGGATAGCAAGGACAAGGCCAAGCTACCAGGAACCAGAAGGTGGATAGCAAGATCAAGGACAAGTTCCAGGAGCTAGAAGTAGCAGGAGCGGCATCAGGAGAATAACCAGATCAGGCCAGCAATACAACCAGCAAGATCAAGCCACAAGATCAACCACCAACCACAACAACAACCCACTGTTGTGGTGAGTTATACAAAACCATCACATGATCTATTATCCTATCAATATAAAGATTCATGTGTTGTTCTATATCTAACTTCTCAGTATTCACTCAAGTGAGGTGAATCCATCCTAGAAGATTTTGAATAATAAATTCATAGCCATAAGAAAACCATACAAGTAACACCAGGATCTTAGAGCAACATCACTGATCCTGGATATAAAATCCAAATCTTACAATCTATCATAGCCAAGATTATGAATTTTGGGCACATCTCTTAAAAGAGTAGCACCCAGAATCCATAAATCCTATGGATCCATGCAAAACCATTAGCACACCAATTATTTTCCCAACTATTACTCAAGAATTAGCAGCTGGTATTACTACCAGAACATTTCTATCAGGGACAACAAATTAGGAAACTAGTTCCTATGCCTCAGACCAACATCATAGGCAAAGAGATTAAAAGAAGCTTTCATCTTATCTTTGCCAGTTACCAATTACAAGCAATGTCAAAGCTAAGCTCAGTAATAGTACCCAACCACTTGTGTGCCATTCTATGATGGTGTCACAAGGACAAGTTCTAAAAGCCAAGCACAATCATTACTTAGCTTTCACAAATAAAAGGGGCAAGCCACTAAATATCATTTTCCTGGAATCAAATGCCAGGAATCAGCATTAAGCTCATCTATACATCTACAGAACATCACTAATATGTAATGATTAAATTCAATCTGTATATCATCATACAAGCCAAAAATTATAGATACAGTAAACAATCACTGACAGAACTACTGTCAGTATTAGCATTTTGACAGTAGAAAGTTTCCAGATCAACAACATTCACAAGTAATGATTCCACAGAAGCACTATTATTTGAACCATATCAAATTAACCAATGGAATTAATCTGGTAAGCCACTAGCATCATAAAAATTAGCTATAAGCAGTAATCCACATCAAACAACCATTCACCATACTCAAGGATCATCACTACTAGATCCAATTCATCATATATAATATCAACAGAGGGATGAACCCTAATCAGAACATGAACACTAGTCAGGGGTAGCCACTAGAAACACATATGACAGAGTGGCAGAGTATAGAGAACGAGTGGGAGAGAAAGCAAACTTACTAGAGGTTGTTGTTGTGGGCAAGAAGAGGAAGCAGAGGGTTTCGACGAGCACGGCGGCACAGGGAGCACCCCAAGGGGCGCTGCAACCCACACCACACCGAGGCAGCGACCACATCCACACTTGAAGGCGAGCAACACCACCACATCACCACGGGAGCAGCGGCGACGGCAGCACCAGCACCACCCCAAACCCTAGGGTTCGGGACAGAGCCGGTCTGGCCACATGAGGGCCCCAGGTCCAAATCGAGACGGACTGGAAGGAGGAGCAGGGTCAACAACCACACCATGCATCACGGCGGCAGCCGGGGAGGACCACGGTGGCGTGAATCTCCGGCGGTGTCATCGACGACCATGGGGTCGAGAGAGAAGGAGAGAAGGGGACAAGAGCGATGGACAGGGAGAGTGGGCTGAGAGGGCCAACCCTTCGGGGAGCATTTTTTGTTCTGGCCACTTGGGCCAAAACGGCCCAATAAGCCCAACACAACCAGCCCAACCACCCAAAGAAAATTTTAATAACTAAGAAAAGACCAAAATGCCCCTGAATTTAAATAAATTCTAGAAAATAAAATAAAAATCCAAAAATTATAAATAAAATATTTTTGGATTCACAATAATTCAATCTATCTAAATAAATTAAGAAATAAAATTTTTGGCATATAATTTTTATCAAGAATTTTATGATATATATAATCCTTATGGAATTTTATAAAATTAAAGAAATATGATAAAAACAAATAAAAATCACTTCTATTATATATCAATATTGTAGTATTTTTAGAAAAATACTAAATAAATAATTTATAACACTCTTGTATTTAAATGATAATTCTTAAAGGAATTATTAAATAAGTAAAATTCAAATAAAATGAAAGAAAGTAAAAGAATATAATATTCAATAAATATTAATAATTAATATTTATAAATTATTTACTTATAAAAAGAATTTTTTAATTTAAATAATGGGAGAATACACACAAAAATAAATGATGCATTACATTACTTTGCATAATCATTTTGCTTATTTAAATATTGTCCTTACCGGGAAATAATGATGTTTTGTAGACATAGAAGCTCAAGGTCGAGTATAAGCATCCGACTTCACTACCTTGTAATCACAAGGCAAGTTCATCACTTGCTCATGTCCTTTGAAGAGTCTTTATCAAAGTATTTGCAAATTGTGTGTTATCATCTATGTTCTAGAAAAAGAAAATATTATTTTCCCAAACAAATAAATGTTCAGTATCATCCTAACTGATGATATAATGAGGAAATAGAACTTAGGGTTCTGTTTGCAGCAATGATGATCAATTAGGGATTTAATAACCCATGACATCAGTGATTCTAGCGCCGTATATTACGCGTTAACCATGAGATTTGGAATGGGAGGGAGAAGTCAGATGTATCCTTTTCCTCTCGTATGGAGGCAAGACGACCTTAACGTGACGTTGTGATTCCTTGTGCGGATCCAACATATGGGTGGGCACCCTTATGCCCCACACTTTTGGTGTCTAGATTATCTATGAATGGTATTTAGGGGCATAGTCCATTTAATATGATACTTGTCCGGGCATCACTAGGTCATAGAGTATTCAGGAACTCATCAGGGTTTTAGCCTGCCCGAAAGGGGGCTTAACGGAGGTGAGCCGGCCCCGAAGGATCGTGCAGAAATATGAGGTCGCGGAGAGGGCAGTGATTGGCTTGGACCAACTACTGGGCCCCACATCATGGAATTGTGGACGGGAAAGTACGCCTGGTTGTGCAACTAGGAAGTTGATCTCTCATGGGTAAAGTGACACACCTCTACAGAGTGTAAGAAATGTAAATTGTTACTCCCTGTTCCGGGAAGGAGATACGAACACGGCAGGAAAAGAACTCCATAAAAGTTCTGGTCAACCTGTGAAGGCTGATGGTCATAGATTTTTATAATAAAATCAATCCTTGAAGAAAGATTTACAAAAACTGCATAGTGCCAAGGACTTATAGTCCGAGGTGGTAGATAGAGCATCAAACTTCCCACCTTGCATATAATGGACTTGCAGGGTAACGCTGTTACTCACCCTTTCCTTTGATCCCTTGCTTAGACTCTGAGGATCCCGAAGAAACTCCAATGTATGCAACCGAGAACCAAGAGGAGGTCTTCTATGAAGAGCCCAATTTCTATGGAGCCGTAGAAGGGGAGGACTACGATATCGTCTATGGAGGAGAGTACCAAGAGTCAGAATAGTTACTATAGTTCTAGGAGCCAATTGAGTCGAGAAACATGAACAATATATATAGCAATAAGTTGTTGAGCGCAGTTTGGAGTTTAAGTTTTGACTTGGAAAATTTCCGCTGAAACACTTATATTTTGGTTTGTAAGTTGAATCTTATGGAAGTCTTGAACTTTTGGTATTGTAATAATAGTAATGTGTGTATGTTTGTAATATGGACCCACAATGTTTCTGTCGTACCACTCTGAGGGATGTGATATTTACAGAACGATGTTTTGTGGATGTCATGTCAACGACTATAGTGTACTACACATGTAGTGGTATGCTGGGTCACCGCAACAAGCTATAAACAAAGATTATGAATAATATGCAATCAAAAACGTTTTTTTGTTTCACATGCAGAAAACATAGCATAGTGGCAATCAGCTTGTCCCTCATAGAATAGCAATATAGATGCATAGGACACCTGCAAAGTTCACAAGGGTGACTAGAAACAAATAGCACAAGAACAAGTAATATCACAATATGCATCAATTGATAAGCTTTGGAACACTGCACACATAATGACAACTATGCTCTCTTAAAGGTGCCTAAAGGTAGAAGATGGAGACTCAAATAATGGTGGAAGAAAGGCCTTTTTTTAAAGGAAGCAGGGATTACAAGTTTTAAAAAGAGCTTCCAAAAATTATGGTACTTGTTAGCTTTCAGCCCTCATTGCCCCTATCATAAGCATCTTGAAGTGGTTAAGGTTAAAGTGGCAAAACTAGAGTATATGCTTGACGAAGTATAAGTTGACAATCTCAAGTCCCTTGAATACGAGGGCCACACCTCATGCATACTCAACTTTGGGTCCAGGTAAGTTCTTGTCACTGTAAGTATTTGCATATCATTGAGAACCGCCAACGGGGTACCCCTTGCACATGGTACATGAGCTTTCTCATAACCAAAATGACAAGGCAAGCAGACAATGAGCATCTCAGCAATCTTTTTATTTACCATATGCATAGCTTTTTATTGAGTATGCTTCATAGATAGCTCATTATGGTGATGCTGCAAGTTTCCACCATGATTAGGCATGGCTTAGGCTAGCGGCCCAGGCGTTTCTCTAGCACAAGATACAAACTCCGTGGACTTACAAGTTCCCTCTTTATTTCACACCGGCGACATCCATAGACAAAACAACATGATATCAACTAAGTACAAAGTACAAGTGCAATATTGAAAACGTTCCCCGTGATAGCACAGTTCTGATAATTCCAACTTATAAGTGCAAGCATATACAACAAAGTTGTCACAATGGTTCAAGTTTATTAGGGCAAATAATAAAGTGTGCCATCAAGTTCGTGAGGGCTTTAATCACTAAGTTTTCACATAACAAAATAGTTTTTAATTGGAAGGTAGTTGAAAATAAGAATATACTTGGAATGGTGTAACACACCATGCATAGGAGTTTATAGTGGACACTTTGGAGTAACTTGGTTTCTTGGGAGTTGGAGGCATGAGTAGAACTTACTCATACAAGTGGAGGCTAGCAAAAGACTGTGAGCAACCAACTAAGAGAGCAATAATGGCCATAATCATGCAGTGCAACAAAGCATACTAATCAAAGCAAAGAGTGGTACTACAAGTCAAGGACTAAATGATCATAGAGGCTAATGGTGACTTTTCATAGTTATAATATGGTGTAAGCATGTGCCAAGTCAACATAAGCAAAGCATCAAAGGATAATACCACAATACTATGCTTTTGCATGCTAAAACAACACATAATTTCTTCAAGGCACACTAAGAAATCCCAATTGTTTGGAACAAGACATGCTACAAAAAATAATAACTAAGCATAAGGTCAAAACAACACCTAGCATGTCATGCTAAAGTCTAAGTCACAGTTAATGCAAGCTCCTCTTGCACTTCAAGCAAGAACTTACTACTCCTTTCCAACACCAAGCAAACTTATTTGCAAAACAACACAACGAGAACAGGGGTCCAAACTACTCTATTCAAGCAAACTAAATAACCTAAGAAAATAAAACGAAAACTAAGATGCTCCAAGAACAACACAACTGTGCATGAAACAATAAAAACGAAGTGTCTAGACAGACCTGAGCTTTTTATTGATGAAGAAGGGGATGCCTTGGGCATCCCCAAGCTTTGACGCTTATACCTCTTGGATATTTCTTGGGGTGACACCATGGTGGCATCCCCAAGCTTGAGCTTTTGTCCATTCTTCATCTCATTGCATCATTCTCTCTCTACACCTGAAATTTTTCCTTCATAAAAAACTTCACACAATCTTCATTAGCAACATTAGCGTATTCAAAAGATAACAGACCCTTGGGTTTAGCTTTAGAGCAGCAAAACTTTTCAACTAAAACACAATCTACTGTAGCAATTCCTTAAAAAATCTCAATTTTCCAAAAAGAACCCAAAAAGGAATCAATAAGAAGCAAATGCAAATAATGACAGAAATCTGTCAAAACAGACCAGCAGGTAGAAACCTATTTTTTATAAGACCTTATGTTTCTCAACTCAAAAAGTGTTGAACTAACGAAAGTTAGCTAACATACTGGGGGAATTATTCGTAAATTTTGAGATCAATCCGAGTTACAGAGGCTCCTCACAAATTTTTATGGTGGAGGACAGAAATCTGATTCCGGACAGCAACTCACCAAATCTTACTTCCCTCTCATTAGAGGTCATTCTTGGAACAAAAAGCAAACAAAAAGGATAAGGAGAGGTCATTACTGAAGTAATAACTTCCAAGACTCAAGGAAACTCTTGAGTTATCTCCCAACAAGTACTTTTCTTTAACGTCTTTAAGTTAGGCACAAGAAGCAAGAAGAATCAAGTATTTTCAAATGAAGAAGCATTAACATCAAATCTTGCTTTCAAAGGAGGAGAAAAAAGCAACTTATCTCTCCTCATAGGGAAGTGTTCAATACCTTTCTTGAATGTAAAATGATATTTAATGGTGCCCTCTTTCATATCAATGATGGCACCAACAGTTCTAAGAAAAGGTCTTCCCAAAGTAATAGGACAAGAAGCATTTTATCCAACATCCAAAACATAGAAATCCACAGGGACATAAGCATTATTAACCATAATGAGAACATCATTAATACTCCCCATGAGTTTCTTCTTAGCATTATCATTGAGTGGGACATCCAAATAACAATCTTCCAATGGTGGCAAATCAAGCATTTCATAAATCTTCCTAGGCATAATAGAGACACTGGAACCAAGATCATATGAAGCTTTGAGATCAAAGTCATTCACTTGCATATTAATAATGGGTTCCCAACTATCTTCTACTTTCCTATGAATAGAAGCTTTATGTTTTAGCTTCTCTTCCTTAATTTTCACCAGAGCATCTGTAATATGTTTAGTGAAAGCAACATGCATATCACTGGCATCAGGACTTCTAGCAAGCTTTTGCAAGAACATAATCTCTTCATAAATATTGAAACCATCAATATCAAAATCAAACTTAGCATCACTAGTAGTAGGCTCAATAGGCTTAGGCATAATAGGAGGAGGAATAGGGACTACCTGTGGTTTAGTGGTGATAGTGCACACACTATTGTTCCTATCAATTCTAGCTTCCCTTTCCCACCTAGCATGAAGTTGAGCTAACAGCCTAACATTTTCATCAATAGTAACTTGTATGGCATGAGCAGTAGCAAAGGTGTTTTCCATAGCTTCAGGTTTAGTAGCCATTTTATTAATCAAGGAGGACTGAGATTCAGACAAAGAGGATATATTTTTCTCAGCACTCAAAATTTTTGACTGTAAACTAGGAATTTCTCTATTCAAATTCTCAAGCTGATGACTAATGTTTTTCAAGATGATAGATTGTTCCTCCATAGTTTTAGTGAAGATCTTATTTTGCTCATATTGCATTTGCATAAAATTCTTAGTGGATCTCTCTACTTCTACAATCCTTTCTTCACTAGGCATTCCAGATCTACCATGATAAGCATTTCCACTAGGAGGATAAGGCCTATAATTACCATAAGCATTGTTGTTGAAATTGTTGTTTCTAATGAAGTTCACATTAACTTGATCTTCTTGAGCAACCAAAGAGGATAAGGGAACACTATTAGGATCTAGAGGAGCTTTCCCATTAACAAGCATAGCCATAATAGCATCTATCTTTTCACTCAAAGAGGAAGTTTCCTCAACAGAATTTACCTTCTTACCATGTGGATCTCTCTCAACATGCCATTCAGAGTAGTTAACCATCATATTATCAAGGAGCCTTGTTGAAGCACCCAAAGTGAGGCCCATAAAGGTACCTCCAGCAGCTGAATCCAGCAGGTTTCTTGAGGAGAAGTTCAAACCTGCATAAAAGGTCTGGATAATCATCCAAGCAGTGAGTCCATGAGTAGGGTAATTTTTAACCAAAGATTTCATTCTTTCCCAAGCTGGAGCAACATGTTCACTATCAAGCTGTTTAAATTTCATAATGTCACTTCTCATAGCAATAATCTTAGCAGGAGGATAATACTTTCCAATAAAAGCATCTTTGCACTTAGTCCAAGAATTAATACTATTTTTAGGCAAAGAAAGCAATCATTCTTTAGCTTTTCCCCTCAAGGAGAAAGGAAAAATCTTGATCTTAATAATATCTCCATCTACATCCTTATATTTTTGCATCTCACAAAGTTCAACAAAGCTATTGAGATGGGCAGCAGGATCATCAGAACCAGCACTAGAAAATTGCTCTCTCATCACAAGATTCAACAAAGCAGGCTTAATTTCAATAAAAGGTAGAATCAGGAGCAGGTGGAGCAATAGGAGTGCTTGGGAAATCATTGTTGTTGGTGCTAGTAAAGTCACACAACTTGGTGTTCTCAGCAGAGTTCATTTTGGCAAAGGTGGGCAAGCCAAAAACAGCAGCAGCAGCAGCTAGAGCAGGAACTAATTTTTTTGTGTTTTTGAATAAAGAAAGCAAACCAAACTAGACTAATTTTTTGGGTTTTTTTGGAAAGAGGCAAACAAAACCAAGCAAAAGAAAAAAAGCAAATTAAAAACAAAATAAAGAGAAAGGAAGTGAAGGACTCCCCTAGTGAAGACGTCATTGGCCTCCCCGGCAACGGCGCCAGAAAAAGCTTGATGGCTTGCACAACTTATGGGAGCCCGTTGGGAACCCCAAGAGCAAGGTATGAAGTAGTACAACAGAAAGTTTTCCCTCAGTAAGAAACTGAGGTTATCTAACCAGTAGGAGGAAGGAAACGTCACATAGGTGTTGCAAGCAACGCGGAGACCTGCACAACACAAACTCAAGACTTTGCCCCAACGAACAGTGAGGTTGTCAAGCTCAACGGTTTGTTGTAATAAAGGATTAAACGTATGGTGTGGAAGGCAATGGTTTGCAGCAAGTAAACAAGTAACAGTGGAAGATGTATCAATGGTAAAGATTGGACCGGGATCCATAGTTCACTAGAGGTGCTCTCTTTAGATAAACAAGATGGCATGAAGGGTAAACAAATTACAGCAGGGCAATTGACAGGAACTGAGCAAGGCATAACAATGCAATGACTAGTCAGAAAGATCCTATGAGATTCTATTGGGCAATACAACAATATACATAGACTGCCATCCAACTGCATCTATGAATAGAAGTCCACCTTCAGGTTATCATCCTAACCCCATCCAGTATTAAGTTGCAAGCAACAGACAACTGCTTTAAGCAAAGTGTAAGGTAAACAGTACACATGTTACATGAACAAGAGACTGTTGTTTTCTCCCTAGTGGAAACAGTACATCTACAACCTTAGAGATTTCTGTCACTTCCCTTGGAATCTAGAGGCATGAACCCACTATCGAGAATAAATACCCCCTCTTGGAGTCACTAGCAACTACTTGGCCAAGATAGCTACTAACAACGAAGAGTATGCAAGATCACAAAAAACACAAAGATGATAGAATCATAAAGACAAAACCATTAATCAAACCAACATAATAATCTCAATATCCATCGGATCCCCGCAAACACAACATGCATGATTACAAATAGATTAGATCTTGATCATGAATGGAGCTCACAAGATCTATACATGAAAGCACAAAGGAGGAGATACAACCATCTAGCTACTACATGGACCCATAGTCCAAGGTGGAACTACTCACACATCATACTGGAGAGAAGGCCTCCAGGATGATCTCCCCTCCGTCAGGGTGCCGGGAAGAACTTCAGATCCCCCGATCTAGGGACGATGGTGGCGGAGGCTACAGACGGTTTCGTGGATATTTGATCGGGTACTTAGGGTTTCTGCATCGGGGGCTTCTTATAGGCAAAGGGGGAGACCGAGGAGGCGGCCAGGGGATGCAAACCCTATCCAGGCGCGGGGCTAGGCCCACCCGTGCCTAGAGTGGGTCTGGCCCCCCCCTGGATGGCCCCTCCGGCTCCCCTCTGGACTTCTTTTTCCCCACGAAAAGTAATTAACTTTGACGTTTGTCCCGCCCAATTTCGAGAATATTTCTTTACTAACTTTTCTGAAACCAAAAACAGCAGAAAACAGGCATCTAGCACTGTTGCAACTTGTTAGTAGGTTAGTACCAGAAAACATGTAAAAAGCACCTCAAAGTGTGGACAAGTAAAGCAAAGTAGATACTAAACAAGCATGGAGCATCAAAAATTATAGATACGTTTCCGACGTATCAGGAAGCAATGTGGCATTTCTGATATTATATGTGGATGACATATTATTTATCGGAAATGATATAGATCTTTTAAACAATGTTAAAAGTTATCTAAACAGAAAATTTTCAATGAAGGACCTAGGTGAAGCGTCATACATATTAGGCATAAAGATCTATAGGGATAGATCTAGGCGCCTAATAGGGCTATCACAAAGTACATACCTTGATAAGATTTTAAAGAAATTTACAATGGACAGAATTAAGAAAGGGTTCTTACCTATGTTGCAAGTCAAGACATTGAGTAAGACACAAAGTCCGGCTACGGCGGAATAAAGAGAGATAATGGACAAAGTCCCCTATGCTTCAGCCATAGGCTCTATAATGAACGCCATGCTATGTACAAGACGGGATGTGGCACATGCTATTAGTTTAACTAGTAGATACCAATCTGATCCAGGATCGGAACACTGGATAGCGGTCAAGAATATCCTTAAGTACTTGAGAAGAACTAATGATATGTTTCTCGTGTACGAAGGTGAAGAAGAGCTCGTCGCTAAGTGTTATGTCGACGCTAGCTTTGACACCGATCTGGATGACTCTAAGTCTCAATCCGGATACGTATTTCTCATGAATGGTGTATCGGTTAGTTGGAGGAGTTCCAAACAACCTGTGGTGGCGGGATCAACAACGGAGGCCAAATATGTTGCTGCTTCGGAAGCGGCTCAGGAAGCAGTTTGGATGAACGAATTAATAACCGAACTAGGTGTGGTTGCTAGCGCGTTGGACCCAATGGTGATCTATTGTGACAACAATGGAGCCATAGCCAATGCCAAAGAACCATGGTCTCACAAGAATTCCAAGCATACTAAGCGCCGGTTTCACTCCATCCGCGAGCATGTCTGATACGCCGGAAACGTATCTATAATTTTTAATGTTCCATGCTTGTTTAGTATCTACTTTGCTTTGCCTTGTCTACACTTTGAGGTGTTTTTATATGTTTTCTGGTACTAACCTATTAACAAGATGCCACAGTGCCATTTGTCTGTTTTCTTCTGTTTTTGGTTCAAGAAAGGCAGAAAATCAATATTGTCGGAATTGGACGGGACAAAAGCCAAAGTCAATATTCTACCGTGGGGAACACGAAGCCGGAATACGAGACGGAGGAGACTCACTAGGGGTCCACAACCCCTGGACGCGCGGGTGGGCCCACCCCGCGCCTGGGGGGGTTACAGCCGCTCTGGCGGCCCTCCTGCCTCGCCTCTTCGCCTATAAGAATCCCTCGATGCCTAAACCCTAAGTATCCGATCAATATTCCACGAAACCGTTGTAGCCGCAGCCACCATCGTCCCTAGATCGGGGGGATCTGAAGCTCTTCTCAGCACCCTGCCGGAGGGGAGATCATCCCGGAGGCTCTCTTGTTCATCATGTCAGCCTCCAGTATGAAGCGTGAGTAGTTCCACCTTGGACTACAGGTCCATGTAGTAGCTAGATCGTTGTATCTCCTCCTTTGTGCTTTCATGTTTAGATTTGTGAGCTCCGTTCATGATCAAGATCTCATCTATTTGTAATCATGCATGTTGTGTTTGCGGGGATCCGATGGATATTGAGATTACTATGTCAGATTGATTAATGGTTTTGTCTTATTGATTCTATCATGTCTGTGTTGTTTGTGATCTTGCATGCTCTCCGTTTTTAGTAGTTATCTTGGCCAAGTAGTTGCTAGTGACTCCAAGAGGGGGTATTTATTCTCGATAGTGGGTTCATGCCTCTAGATTCCAAGGGAAGAGACAGAAATCTCTAAGGTTGTAGATGTACTGTTGCCACTAGGGAGAAAACAACGGTCTCTTGTTCATGGAACAAGTAGATTGTTTACCTTACACACTTTGCTTAAATCAGGTGTCTGTTGCTTGCAACTTAATACTGGAGGGGGTTCGGATGATAACCCAAAGGTGGACTTCTAGTCATAGATGCAATTGGATGGAGGTCTATGTATATTGTTGTATTGCCCAATCGAATCTCATAGGATCATGAATGTATGGTATTGCATTGTTATGACTTGCTCGGTCATGTCAATTGCCCTGCTGTAATTTGTTTACCCAGCATGCCATGTTTGTTTATCTAAGGAGAACACCTCTAGTGAACTATGGACCCCGGTCCAATCTTTACCACTGATACATCTTCCACTGTTACTTGTTGCAAATCACTATTACCTTATACACCATACGGTTAATCCTTTGTTACAGCAAACCAGTGAGATTGACAACCTCATTGTTCGTTGGGGCAAAGTTTTGAGTTTGTGTTGTGCAGGTCTCCAAGTTGCTAGCAACACCTTTGAGTCGTTTCCTTCCTCCTACTGGTTCGATAAACTTGGTTTCTTACTAAGGGAAAACTTGCTTCTGTGCTCATCACACCTTGCTCTTGGGGTCTCCCAACGAGGCGTTGACAACACGCCATCAAGCTATTTCTGGCGTCGTTGCAGGGTAGGCTAAGGACGTCTTCACAAGGGGAGTCCTTCTCAACCTTTCTCTTTTCTTTGTTTTTGTTTTGCTTAGTTTCTTTTGTTTGGTTTTGTATGCCTCTTTTTATCAAAAACTCAAAAAAATAGTTTAGTTTGGTTTGCTTTCCCTTATCAAAAACAAAAAAATAGTTCCTACTCTAGTTGCTGGTCTGTTATTGCCTTGCTTTGGCATGCTTTCTATCAATGGATAGTTTCTTTGAAACTAGTTCTTATTGACAAGGTGGGTTCATGGAAGAACAAAAGTATTATTATAAGGCGCACCGTTTGTCACAAAAAGGGAAACACTTATGGGAACAAATTGATAAATTGAATACTGTTGCTAGAGAGGTGTGCTCTACTTATAATGTTACTTATTGCTTTGATAAATCTTGTTGTTGTAGGAGGTATAAACACATGCCTTTTCAATGTGCGTATAATGATAATGTTACCATATCTTCTTATGTTAAAGGAAATTACGATTTTTATGATGTGGAAGAAATTGAAGAATTTATTGCTTTCAAGGGTGCATTTGAACTTGCCAGTTTGCTTGAAAATACTGATGATGCACCTTATGAATATGAGGTTTATGAGATACTAAAAATTTTCTTTGATAATTACAAGGAATAAAACGACTATATTCTTGAATATTTTAGTAAGTGCTTTCCACAAACGGAAGAGACTAATGCCTTGCAGGAGCCTATGGAAGAAGAAATTGCTGAAATTGGAAGCTCATTAGATGAAAAAGAGGAGGAGAGTGATGAACAAAGGGAGGAAGAATGGACATGCCTACCTTCTAATAAGAGTAACTTTTTATCCCTTAAATTTTTTGATTGTCCCCCATGCTTACCAAAGGAGGATGAATGTTATGTTCCCGTGGATTCCTTTGAAATATCTGCTGTGGGTAAAACTTGTGATAATAGTTATGCTCCTGTTATCTATGACAATCCTATATTTGTGTCTAACTTCAAAATGCATGGTACTAAAGAGTTTTGCTTAGAAAATGTTTATGATAAAGCTCTAGACGATGGTCCTATATTGAATGATCAGTCACCTTGTTATAAAATTGTTAAAAGTGGGTTTGAAAGGTTTAATCCCACTATTTTTGAGCTTGATAGAGATTATGTGTTTGTAGATCATGAAAAGTCTGCTTTATGTGATAGTTATATTGTTGATTTTATTCATGAGGCCACTGAAAATTATTATGAGAGAGGAAATTATGGTTGTAGAAGTTTTCATGGTACTGAAACACCTCTCTATGTGATGAAAGTTTTGAAGTTGCTCTTATTTTATCTACCCATTCTTGTTACTTTGTGCTTCTTTGATTTATTTTCTTACAAGATTCCTATGCATAGACAGTGGGTTATACTTAAATGTGTTTCATATTTTCTCCTTGATGCTCTCTTTTACTTTAATTCATATTTCTTATGTGAGCATCTTCTCAAACTATCATGCCTAACTTAAAGGTGTTAAAGAAAAGTACTTGTTGGGAGATAACCCAAGAGTTTTATTGAGTATTGGAAGTTATTACTTCAGTAATGACCTCTCCTTATCCTTTTTGTTTTCTTTTTGTGCAAAGAATGACCTCTAATGAGAGGGAAGTAAGATTTGGGGAGTTGCTATCCCGAAACAGATTTTTGTGCTGCACCATAAAAATTCGTGAGGAATCTATGTAAGTCGTATTGAGCTGATATTTTGCTAATAAATCCCCCACTATGTTAGCTAAGTTCGTTAGTTCAACACTTTTTGATTTGAGCAACAGAAGGTCTTTGAAAAAATCGGTTTCTACCTGCTGGTCTGTTTTGATAGATTTCTGCCATTATTTGCATTTGCTTCTTATTGATTTCTTTTTGGGTTCTCTTTGGGAAATTGAGATTTTTGAGGGAATTGCTACAGTAGCTTGTGTTTTTAGTGAAAGTTTTGTTGTTCTAAAGCTAAACCAAAGGGTCTATTATCTTTTGAATACACTAATGTTGCTAATGAAGATTGTGTAAAGTTTTGTATGAAGGAAAATTTTCAGGTGTAGAGAGAGAATGATGTAATGAGATGAAGAATATACAAAAGCTCAAGCCCTTCTCCATCAATAAAAAGCTCAGGTCTTTCTACACACTTCGTTTTTATTGTTTCATGCACTATTGTGTTGTTCTTGGAGCGTTTTAGTTTTTGTTTGGTTTGCTTAGTTTGCTTGAATAAAGTAGTTTGGACCCCCGTTCTCGTTGTATTGTTTCAAATAAGTTGATTGGTGTTGGAAAGGAGTAGAAAGTTTTTGCTTGAATAGTGCAAGAGGAGCTTACTTTGACTATGACTTAGACTTTATCATGCCATGTTAGGTGTTGTTTTGACATTATGCTTAGTGATTATTGTTGTAGCATGACTTGTTCCAAACAATTGGAATTTGTTAGTGTGCCTTGAAAGAATCATGTGTTGTTTTAGCATACAAAAGCATAGTATTGTGGTATTCTCCTTTGATGCTTTGTTTGGGTTGACTTGGCACATGCTCACACCATGTTATGACTATGAACAAGTCATCATAGCCTCTATGATCATTTAGTCCTTGACTTGTAGTACCACTCTATGCTTTGATTAGTAATGTTTTATCGCTCTACATGATTACGGCCATTATTGCTCTCTTAGTTGGTCGCTCCCAGTCTTTTGATAGCCTCCACTTGTACGAGTAAGCTCTACTCATGCTTCTGTAAGAGTCCCAACCTTTAATAAGGTAGAGATCCCTGTGTTTACAATGCTAGTCCCTGGATCAATAGCTAGCATCCACAGTTAAGATGTAATATCAAGAAACAAAGGTCATATTACAACTTTATAACCAGGAATAAAATAATTCAATACATCTTACATAGCTCATGTGGCTATCTCATTACAATGCAACAGAAATAACTGTAGCATGGGGTCCTTCATCTTCAAAGTGCCACAGGCAATCATGTTGGTTGTAGACTTGTAATCCTAATCAACACACTTCACTAACATCAAACAAACCTGCAACATAATAAGTTGTAGCCACAAGGGTCAATACATTTTAATTGTATTGGCAAGTTTCACTACTATGTAGAAATAAGTGGATCCTATCATTACATGCATATTTGGCTAAGTAGGGTTTATGCTCATTTGCAGAAAGCAATATAGTTTTATCCTATCTTTTGAAAATAGTTTTGATCTTTTGTCAAATCTTTTTGAACTCCTTGGAAAACTCCAAGTGCTTCTAATCCCTTGTTGCTGTCATTAAGTTTTACTTTGAGAAATTGGAATGTCGAGATCTTCCATAGCTTCAGGCCTTAGTTGCTCAGAGTTGTCCGTAACCGGGGAAACGACTAAGTACTTAGAATTTGATCTTCTGCAGAAGTTGTACACTTTACCCACATGACACAATCTCGTCTTGATGCCACCAGTGGCCGCTGGATAAGTACTCACCAAAATGGAGTACTGGCAGATCGAGAATGTGACAAAGTCTTTCCATAGGAGTCCTCCCAATACACAATGCTAGCTTGTCTACCAGGCACCAACGTAGGGATATATTTCCCATACACAATTCTAGTTAACCTAAAGATGCCAATGCATGGGTCTTCCACTATGTAGTTGACTAAGCCAGAGCCCATTTAGCATGTGGCTGTACACGGAAGCCACTGTACGAGAAACATGATAAATCTCTAAGTCCCTGGGTGGTTTTCTTCTAGTGCACATACAAAAAGATAGCCATATAAACATGGTTCCCTTTGTTGCCACCTTGTCCAAAACTTGTGTAT
Source organism: Avena atlantica (assembly GCA_910589765.1). Taxonomy (NCBI): domain Eukaryota; kingdom Viridiplantae; phylum Streptophyta; class Magnoliopsida; order Poales; family Poaceae; genus Avena; species Avena atlantica. The sequence continues at coordinate 45,560,094 of OU342737.1, forward strand.
CCTCTTTCCACCCAGGTGGTTCATTGAGTACTTGTTTTATTACATAAAACATTTATTTTTTCCAACACTTCATGTAATCATATCATGTATCCCATCCCAAATATATAGCAGGGCTAAGCATACTACACCTACATTGTTTTCACTAGGGAAGATATAAGGATATCCTAATAGGATATAGCATAGCATAGAAATATAGTAGTCCTATCATGCATGTTACAAAAATCCACTAAGTATAATGAAAATAGTAGGACATGGATGATAGTGTCACTTGCCTTTTTAGTAGAGAATATTGATTCACTTCTTGATCTTGCAAATATCACACTCTTCTAACTTCACTACAATTCAATCAAGCAAACACATATTCAACTAGCATTCAAACAATTTCACCACATAAAATAACAAAACAAGGCCATGCATGCAAACATGCAAAAGATGGTTTTATTTGGAAAAGTGGTTTCTACTAGGCTCTAAACATTTTAAATCTCATCTTGGTCATTTACAAAAGTGGTAAAACCATTTGTAAAAGGTTTCACCCCATAAACCAAATATTATACCAAAGTGTTATTTTATGTTGTTGGAAATGTCTTTTGCAAATCAATAACTTTATAGGATTCATCAAATATGTTTTCAAATCTCAAAACCTGGTGTTTAGGGTCAGAAGGTTTGAACCACATCATTTCCCAAAGGCTTTACTCAAAAATCATTTCTAAACCATAAACAATATTTTTATTTGACTAGAAATGTGCTAATTCAAATATTTATTCCTTAACTTCACAAAATACATTTTTAAATCCATAAGTTGGTTCCTATGGTCAGTAGGTTCAAAACAATCCATTTTGCAAAGATTTCACCTTAAAAATATATCTAGAACATTTTTTATATTCAAATTATGCCTACACATGTTTCTGCAAATTCAACCAATTTTCTAGAAGCAAAACATTAAACAAAGTGCATGGTTGCAAAGTACTGGTTCTTATGATTCCATTGATATAAAATTTGCAAAATTTGGACGTGTAGAATTAAGGTTATGAATTTTGCAAGTTTGCAAATCTAATAGATCAAATTTCTATTTTAAATCCTAAGTCTGGCCATGTGGCGCTTCCTTACTGGATGATACCGTTTCGTTTGGATTGAGTTGTTCTGACCGCAGGATCTCACTTAATCGCACGACACAGATCACACGTACTCCTTCGATTTAATGAATCTATCCTAGCCAACGGATTGAGATCCAACGGATCACAACAGCCAGACCATAACTGGGCGGCGCTAGCGGCGGCGAACGGTAGTGCATGCTCGGCCAGTGATCTTGCCGGCAAACTAGGTCGCGCGGGAGAGGGATAGGATGCTCACCATGTTCGCAGAAGTGCAGCGAAGCTCAAGGCATGGTCAACTTGTCGAGGGGCGCACCGGAGCAGAGTGGATTGCTCGCCGGAGTCAGTGGCGGCGCCAGGTGTTTCTGGTTGTCGTCGTTGGCGAGGCTGCAGGCCACCCGGAGGCAAGACAAAGGTATGGTTAGACGCGGGCGAATGCGTAGATCATAGGAGCATCAACAGGAGGGACAGGGGTGGTGTGTGCTCACCGGGGGATCTCGCCGAAGTCGAGGCAGGAGGTGGCGCTCTCGGGTCTTGGTCGTTGCCGAGCCTAGGGAACGCGTGCGGGTGAGTGGGACACACTGGCAGATGCGCACGGGAGAGGGGAGTAAGCTCTTGGTGGCTATAGGAAGTGGGGTGGTTGCGGTTCGCCGGAATCGGTCGAAGAAGCTCGCCGGGGCAGAGAGGTTCGGCTCGAAATTGGGGCAGCCTGGAGGCAGAGAGGAGGTGCTGCTTGGGGGGAATGGAAGAGGGGGCATATGCGTTTATGTATGCGTGGTTACTGGAGAGATTAACGTAGATAATTAAACGAATTCAACGCCGGAGTTACTCGCCTGGGAACGGCAGCGAGGAACTGGTCGCGGGTGGGAACGAAGCACAGTTGTGTGGGGTCCGTCCGTCAGCGAGGTGGAGGGAGTGGGAGTGGGTCTACTGATCAGCGACGGGGCAGGTTAGTTCCTGGGTGAAAACGGTTCGCGAGTGGGATGAGCAGGTGGGCTGCGTTGCTGGGCTGGACTGGGCCTTGGCAGTGGGTTGGGTTAGTTTCAATTTTTTTATACTGAATGCTTTTCTTTTTCTATTTTGAATTTCTGTTTTGATTTTCATACAAACAATTCAAACTCCATTTGAATTCAAACAACCACCAAACTTTGGGTAAATTTTAATATTGTTTAACAACACAATCTAAAGTCAAATTTAGAACAATATTTTTATTCTATTTAGGTATATTAATTATTTAAAGTAGGCCCTTGTTTGAAATCCAATTAAGATCAAATAAATTTTCGTCCCTTATTTAAATGTCATTTTTCACAAAACCTTTTCAGTAGGTTTTATTTATTTATTTATTAGGGTGTCAAATAATTCACTTTGAATTATTTGGAATATTTTTAATATGATTTATTAACCATTTAATTTGGGTATTTGTCTTTATTCCAATGAATATTAAATATGGTTTTAATTTCAGAAATTTCACTTGAAAGATTTCTTTGATCCCATTATTTCATTTGGATTTGGATTATACTCAATCCATTTATGGATTTGGCTAAGATTTAATTTGGCCTTTAAATATTCCTCATTTAATATTTCTTTCTTTACCTTATAAAATCCATATCTTTTTATTTATAAATCCAAACTTGGTGATCCCAATTTGTAAAATCTTATTTAATAAGTGTTTATCCTTTTAAATGTCTTTTGGATTATTTGCTCTCCATTTGGTATGGATTTCTAGATAGGTGCTTTATTAGCTTTGGAAATTCAATTTCCTTATCTTATTAAATTCATAAGATTTTATCAGTGGCTCCAAATTAAGTGAAACCAATTCATATGGTTTTATATTATTTCTACTTGTCATTCATGATCATTTATAAATGTTTGTTGACAAAAAAATTATATGGATCAAATCTTTAGTCCTTGAGATAACTTGGAAATGTTTTTTTTTCCAATAGAGATTTAGGGTTTTGGTTTATTTTCCAAGTGTTTAATTTCAAGATGCATTTATGAAGAATGCATTCCACTTGATTTGAATTTAGTTGGATTCAAACATTAACCAAACTTTGTTCAAGATGGGATTTTAAGTTTCCATTTAGCAACAAAAGTTTCTTTTCACCCTAAATTTCAACAATTATTTATTTTGTTTATTTATTTTTCACATTTCAAAATTTGGAAAATTTTGGGATGTGACAGGCTACCACCCTTAAAAGAAATCTCGTCCCGAGATTTGGGAAGGCTAGGGGTTACAGTTGGCTTGAAGACAACTAGGGTACTACCACCCTTAAAAGAAAGTCTCGTAGGGTTACATTGATGGTTCACTTGACTATGGGTTCAACACTTGATATCCAGACAAGGAATCCTTGTTTGACTCTTTTGAGTTAACTAATTCCTGATATCCACTTCTTCTATTTCTTCAAGGTTCCCATCCATGTCAATGTGATTCACATGTCCTTTTTGGGTCACATTGGGGTCATTTCCATTGGAGTTTCTAGCATCCTTTTTCTTTTCCTTCTCAGGACAGTCTGATGCATAGTGTCCAAGTTCCTTACAATTATAGCACTGCAACTGGTTAATATCTTTCTTCCTGAAATTGTCATGTTGGTTATGACCAAGTTCATCTCCATTGTCAGTGTCATTTCCATTATTATCACTTCCATTGTTGTTGTGGTGATACTAATGTGGTTCAGAATCTTCATTGCTCTTTTTGAATGAACGCTTCTTTTGTGATGATCCTGAGTGATACTTGATTTTATGCTTCCTCTTTCTATTCTCAACTTGATTCATCTTGTTTTCCAAAATGGTGGCTTTGTCACAGAGTGATTGATAAGTTGGGACATAGGCAACCGATAGCTGCAGGTTCAACTCATCATTAAGTCCTTCGAGGAATTTCTCCTTCCTCTTAGCATCTGTATCAACTTCATCCGGTGCATAGCGTGCCAGATTGTTGAATTCTTCAATATACTCAGCCACACTGAGGTGACGTTGTTTCAGATTGTGGAACTCTTTTTTCTTCAAGTTCATCACTCCAGATGAGATGTGAGCTGTACGGAAACCATCCTCAAAAATAGCCCAAGTCACATCCTCAAGGGGAGTGGTGACCTGATAGTTGTCCCACCATGTTGCTGCTGGTCCTTCAAGCAGAAATGCTGCAAACCTAACTTTTTCTTCGTCGGTGCATACAACAGTCACTAAGTCCTTATTCACCAAATGTAACCAATCATTGGCTACCATTGGGTCAATTTTCCCAGAGAACCGTGCAGGCCTTAGCTTCAGAAACCTGGTGAGCATATCATGTGCTGGAGGATTATTCTTATTGTTGTTGTTTTTGTTGTTATTGTTGTTGTTTTGGTTCTGATTTTGCATGAACTATGTCATCATCTGCATTATTTGAGCTTGAGCTGTCATCAACTGCTGCATCTCGGGAGTGATGTTGTTGTTGTTGTTGTTGTTTTGGTTGGGGTTGGCACGACGGGGAGGCATCTGTGGGTTTGATAGGGATAAGTAATGATGGATAGGTCTAAAGAAGTTATAACACACCACCCAAAACAATCAAGTTCAATCAAACAATCAAGCAATCAACAAGCAACTATCCACTTAACAACTTATGAGCTTAACTCATGAGTTAAAGGAAATAACAAGTTTTCTTGAAATAATTAACTTAGTATAGTCATACCTCATAGGTCAATATGATCCATATACTAACATGATATCAATGTTTTTAGTAGGCAATCTAATGTCTCTTGGTTTTCACTTGTAGTCCTTAGTGATGTCTAAGTTGAAATCTTTGGTGGAACTAAAGTGGAAGTCATTGGTCATGGTGAAGGCTTTGTCCATCAAGTTGAATAGGAAGAGATGTAGAATCAAAACCAAAAAGGTTGAGGAAAGAGTTTACAAGATTGTTTGTAAATAAGTTTTTGTAACAAATACAACTCCTATTTTTCTAAGGGTTTTTTGTCCAATCCTAGGGTTACAATCCTACAGGCAACACAGTGCTCTGATACCATCTATAAGAGTCCCAACCTTTAATAAGGTAGAGATCCATGTGTTTACAATGCTAGTCCCTAGATCAATAGCTAGCATCCACAGTTAAGATGTAATATCAAGAAACAAAGGTCATATTACAACTTTATAACCAGGAATAAAATAATTCAATACATCTTACATAGCTCATGTGGCTATCTCATTACAATGCAGCAGAAATAACTATAGCATGGGGTCCTTCATCTTCAAAGTGCCACAGGCAATCATGTTGGTTGTAGACTTGTAATCCTAATCAACACACTTCACTAACATCAAACAAACCTGCAACATAATAAGTTGTAGCCACAAGGGTCAATACATTTTAATTGTATTGGCAAGTTTCACTACTATGTAGAAATAAGTGGATCCTATCATTACATGCATATTTGGCTAAGTAGGGTTTGGGCTCATTTGCAGAAAGCAATATAGTTTTATCCTACCTTTTGAAAATAGTTTTGATCTTTTGTCAAATCTTTCTGAACTCCTTGGAAAACTCCAAGTGCTTCTAATCCCGTGTTGTCATCATCAAGTTTTACTTTGAGAAATTGGAATGTCGAGATCTTCCATAGCTTCAGGCCTTAGTTGCTCAGAGTTGTCCGTAACCGGGGACACGGCTAAGTACTTAGAATTTGATCTTCTGCAGAAGTTGTACACTTACCCACATGACACAATCTCGTCTTGATGCCACCAGTGGCCGCTGGGTAAGTACTCACCAAAATGGAGTACTGGCAGATCGAGAATGTGACAAAGTCTTTCCATAGGAGTCCTCCCAATACATAATGCTAGCTTGTCTACCAGGCACCAATGTAGGGATATATTTCCCATACACAATTCTAGTTAACCTGAAGATGCCAATGCATGGGTCTTCCACTATGTAGTTGACTAAGCCAGAGCCCATTTAGCATGTGGCTGTACACGGAAGCCACTGTACGAGAAACATGATCAATCTCTAAGTCCCTGGGTGGTTTTCTTCTAGTGTACATACAAAAAGATAGCCATATAAACATGGTTCCCTTTGTTGCCACCTTGTCCAAAACTTGTGTATCCTCTTTCCACCCAGGTGGTTCATTGAGTACTTGTTTTATTACATAAAACATTTATTTTTTCCAACACTTCATGTAATCATATCATGTATCCCATCCCAAATATATAGCAGGGCTAAGCATACTACACCTACATTGTTTTCACTAGGGAAGATATAAGGATATCCTAATAGGATATAGCATAGCATAGAAATATAGTAGTCCTATCATGCATGTTACAAAAATCCACTAAGTGTAATGAAAATAGTAGGACATGGATGATAGTGTCACTTGCCTTTTTAGTAGAGAATATTGATTCACTTCTTGATCTTGCAAATATCACACTCTTCTAACTTCACTACAATTCAATCAAGCAAACACATATTCAACTAGCATTCAAACAATTTCATCACATAAAATAACAAAACAAGGCCATGCATCCAAGCATGCAAAAGATGGTTTTATTTGGAAAAGTGGTTTCTAGTAGGATCTAAACATTTTAAAGCTCATCTTGGTCATTTACAAAAGTGGTAAAACCATTTGTAAAAGGTTTCACCCCATAAACCAAATATTATACCAAAGTGTTATTTTATGTTGTTGGAAATGTCTTTTGCAAATCAATAACTTTATAGGATTCATCAAATATGTTTTTAAATCTCAAAACCTGGTGTTTAGGGTCAGAAGGTTTGAATCACATCATTTCCGAAAGGCTTTACTCAAAAATCATTTCTAAACCATAAACAATATTTTTATTTGACTAGAAATGTGCTAATTCAAATATTTATTCCTTAACTTCACAAAATACATTTTTAAATCCATAAGTTGGTTCCCATGGTCAGTAGGTTCAAAACAATCCATTTTGCAAATATTTCACCTTAAAAATATATCTAGAACAATTTTTATATTCAAATTATGCCTACACATGTTTCTGCAAATTCAACCAATTTTCCATAAGCAAAACATTAAACAAAGTGCATGGTTGCAAAGTACTGGTTCTGCTGATTCCATTGATAAAAAATTTGCAAAATTTGGACGTGTAGAATTAAGGTTATGAATTTTGCAAGTTTGCAAATCTAATAGATCAAATTTCTATTTTAAATCCTGAGTCTGGCCACGTGGCGCTTCCTTACTGGACGATACCGTTTCATTTGGATTGAGATGTTCTGACCGCAGGATCTCAATTAATCGCATGGCATAGATCACACGTACCCCTTCGATTTAATGAATCTATCCTAGCCAACGGATTGAGATCCAACGGATCACAACAGCCAGACCATAACTGGGTGGCGCTAGCGGCGGACATCGGTGCGTGCTCGGCCAGTGAGCTTGCCGGCGAACTAGGTCGCGCGGGAGAGGGGGAGGATGCTCGCCGTGTTCGCAGAAGTGCAGCGAAGCTCAAGGCGTGGTCAGCTTGTCGAGGGACGCACCAGAGCAGAGTGGATTGCTCGCCGGAGTCAGTGGCGGCGCCAGGTGCTTTTGGTTGTCGTCGTTGGCGAGGCTGCAGGACACCCGGAGGCAAGACAAAGGTATGGTTAGACGCGGGAGAATGCGTAGATCATAGGAGCATCAACGGGAGGGACAGGGGCGGTCTGTGCTCACCGGGGGATCTCGCCGGAGTCGAGGCAGGAGGTGGCGCTCTCGGGTCTTGGTCGTTGCCGAGCCTAGGAAACGCGCGCGGGTGAGTGGGACACATTGGCAGATGCGCAAGGGAGAGGGGAGTAAGCTCGTGGTGGCTAGAGGCACTGGGGTGGTTGCGGTTCACCGAAATCGTCCGAAGAAGCTCGCCGGGGCAGAGAGGTTCGGCTCGAAATTGGGGCAGCCTAGAGGCAGAGAGGAGGTGCTGCTTGGGGGGAATGGAAGAGGGGGTGTAGGCGTTTATGTGTGTGTGGTTACTGGAGAGATTAACGCAGACAATTAAACGAATTCAACGCCGGAGTTACTCGCATGGGAACAACAGCGAGGAACTGGTCGCGGGTGGGAACGAAGCACAGTTGTGTGGGGTCCGTCCGTCAGCGAGGTGGAGGGAGTGGGACTGGGGTCTACTGATCAGCGATGGGGCGGGTTAGTTCCTGGGTGAAAACGGTTCACGAGTGGGGTGAGCAGGTGGGCTGCGTTGCTGGGCTGGACTGGGCCTTGGCAGTGGGTTGGGTTAGTTTCAATTTTTTTTATACTGAATGCTTTTCTTTTTCTGTTTTGAATTTCTGTTTTGATTTTTATACAAACAATTCAAACTCCATTTTAATTCAAACCACCACCAAAATTTGGGTAAATTTTAATACTGTTTAACAACACAATCTAAAGTCAAATTTAGAACAATATTTTTATTCTTTTTAGGTATATTAATTATTTAAATTAGGCCCTTGTTTTAAATCCAATTAAGATCAAATAAATTTTCATCCCTTATTTAAATGTCAATTTTTCACAAAACCTTTTCATTAGGTTTTATTTATTTATTAGGGTGTCAAATAATTCACTTTGAATTATTTAGAATATTTTTAATATGATTTATTAACCATTTAATTTGGGTATTTGTCTTTATTCCAATGAATATTAAATATGGTTTTAATTCCATAAATTTCACTTGGAAGATTTATTTGATCCCATTATTTCATTTGGATATGGATTATACTCAATCCATTTATGGATTTGGCTAATATTTAATTTGGCCTTTAAATATTCCTCATTTAATATTTCTTTCTTTACCTTATAAAATCCATATCTTTTTATTTATAAATCCAAACTTGGTGATCCCAATTTGTAATATCTTATTTAATAAGTGTTTATCCTTTTAAATGTCTTTTGGATTATTTGCTCTCCATTTGGTATGGATTTCCAGATAGGTGCTTTATTAGCTTTGGAAATTCAATTTCCTTATCTTATTAAATTCATAAGATTTTATCTGTGGCTCCAAATTAAGTGAAACCAATTCATATGGTTTTATATTATTTCTATTTGTCATTCATGATCATTTATAAATGTTTGTTGACAAATTTTTTATATGGATCAAATCTTTAGTCCTTGAGATAACTTGGCAATGTTTTTTTCTTCTAATAGAGATTTAGGGTTTTGGTTTATTTTCCAAGTGTTTAATTTCAAGATGCATTTATGAAGAATGCATTCGACTTGATTTGAATTTAGTTGGATTCAAACATTAACCAAACTTTGTTCAAGATGGGATTTTAAGTTTCCATTTAGCAACAAAAGTTTCTTTTCACCCTAAATTTCAACAATTATTTATTTTGTTTATTTATTTTTCACATTTCAAATTTTGGAAAAATTTGGGATGTGACAGCTTCCAACTCCCAAGAAACCAAGTTATTCCAAAGTGTCCACTATAAATTCCTATGCATGGTGTGTTACACCATTCCAAGTATATTCTTGTTTTCATCTATCTTTCAATTAAAAAGTATTTTGTTATGTGAAAACTTAGTGATTAAAGCTCTCGCGAACTTGATGGCACACTTTATATTTCTTACCCCTAATAAATTTGAACCATTGTGTCATCTATGTTGTATATACTAGCACTTATACGTTGAAATTAGGAGAACAATATTGTCATGGGGAACGCTTTCAACATTACACTTGTACTTTGTATACAGTTGATATCATGCTCTTTTGTCTATGGATGTCATCGGTGTGAAATGAAAGGGGAGCTTGTAAGTCCATGGAGTTATGTATGTGTGTTAGAGAAACGCCTAGGCCGCTAGCCTAAGCCATGCCTAATCATGGTGGAAACTTGTAGAATCACAATAGTGACATCTATGAAGCATTCTTCTTATAAAAAAAGAGAGAGAAAAAGAGATTGAGAAAAAGAGAAAAATATGAGAAAAGAGGAAAGAAAGAAAAAAGCACCATATTCCCATGGTAAATAAGAAGAATGCTGAGATGCTCATTGTCTACTTGCCTTGTCATTTTGGTTATGGGATAGCTCCTGTACCATGTGTAAGGGGTACCCCGTTGATGGTTCTCTATGATACACATGTACTTACTATGACAAGAAGTTGCAAGTAACTAAACTTGAGTAGCATGAGTAGCGGCCCTCGTATTCAAGGGACATGAGATTGACAACTTATAATTTGTCAAGCATATACTCCATAGTTTGTTCACTTTAACCTTAATCACTTCAAGATGCTTATGATAGGGGCAATGCGAGCTGAAAGCTAACAAGTACCATAATTTTTGGAAGCTCTTTTTGATACTTTAAATCCCTGCTTCCCTTTATGAAGGGTCTTTCTTCCACTTTTATATTGTGTCTCCACCTTCTACCTTTAGGCACCAGTTAAGAGATCATAATTGCCATTCTTAGTTCTATGTGCATTGTCCCAAAACTTATTGGTTGATGCATATTGTTGATATTACTTGTTCTTGTGCTATTTGTATCTAGTCACTCTTATGAACTTTGAAGGTGTCCTATGCATCTATTTTCTAATCCATGAGGGACAAGCTGAATGCCACTATGCCATGTTTTCTGTATGTGAAACAAACAAACATTTTTAATGCATGTTATTCATGATATTTGTTTGTAGACTTTCATGTTGCATGCATAGTTACTATGTCTTACTGTTAGAACTCCATCTTTCATGCTCATGTTTAGAGTTCTTTGATCCCAGCTTTCAATGCTTGCAAATGGTTTGATCTTGATTTTGATGGTGCATGTCACCTCAAAAATTATTCTTTTTATCACTTACCTACTCGAGGACGAGTAGGAGTTAAGCTTGGGGATGCTTGATACGTCGGAAACGTATCTATAATTTTTTATATTCCATGCTTATTTAGTATCTACTTTGCTTTGCTTTCTCTACACTTTGAGGTGTTTTTATATGTTTTCTGGTACTAACCTATTAACAAGATGCCACAATGCCAGTTGCCTATTTTCTTCTGTTTTTGGTTCCAGAAAGGCAGAAAATCAATATTCTCGGAATTGGACGGGACAAAAGCCAAAGTCAATATGTTACCGTGGGGAACACGAAGCCAGAATACGAGACGGAGGAGACTCACCAGGGGCCACAACCCCTGGCTACGCGGGTGGGACCACCCCGCGCCTGGGAGGGTGCAACCGCCCTGGCGGGCCCCCTGCCTCGCCTCTTCGCCTATAAGAAGCCCTCGATGCCTAAACCCTAAGTACCCAATCAATATTCCACGAAACCGTCTGTAGTCGCCGCCACCATTGTCCCTAGATCGGGGGGTCTGAATATCTTCTCAGCACCCTGCCGGAGGGGAGATCATCCCGGAGGTTTTCTTCTTCATCATGCCAGCCTCCGATATGAAGCGTGAGTAGTTCCACCTTGGACTACGGGTCCATGTAGTAGCTAGATCGTTGTATCTCCTCCTTTGTGCTTTCATGTTTAGATCTTGTGAGCTCCGTTAATGATCAAGATCTCATCTATTTGTAATCATGCATGTTGTGTTTGCAGGGATCTGATGGATATTGAGATTACTATGTCAGATTGATTAATGGTTTTGTCTTATTGATTCTATCATGTCTGTGTTGTTTGTGATATTGCATGCTCTCCGTTGTTAGTAGCTATCTTAGTCAAGTAGTTGCTAGTGACTCCAAGAGGGGGTATTTATGCTCGATAGTGGGTTCATGCCTCTATTTAATCTAAGGGAAGTGACAGAAATCTCTAAGGTTGTAGATGTACTGTTGCCACTAGGGAGAAAACAACGATCTCTTGTTTATGGAACAAGTAGATTGTTTACCTTACACACTTTGCTTAAATCAGTTGTATGTTGCTTGCAACTTAATACTGGAGGGGGTTCGGATGATAACCCAAAGGTGGACTTCTAGTCATAGATGCAGTTGGATGGCGGTCTATGTATCTTGTTGTATTGCCCAATCGAATCTCATAGGATCTTGAATGTCTAGTATTGCATTGTTATGCCTTGCTCAATCCTGTCAATTGCCCTGCTGTAATTTGTTTACCCATCATGCCATGTTTGTTTATCTAAGGAGAACACATCTAGTGAACTATGGACCCCGGTCCAATCTTTACTATTGATACATCTTCCACTGTTACTTGTTGCAAACCACTATTACCTTCTACACCATATAGTTAATCCTTTGTTACAGCAAACCAGTGAGATTGACAACCTCGATGTTCATTGGGGCAAAGACTTGAGTTTGTGTTGTGCAGGTCTCCAAGTTGCTAGCAACACCTTTGAGTCGTTTCCTTCCTCCTACTGGTTCGATAACCTCGGTTTCTTACTGAGGGAAAACTTGCTGTTGTGCTCATCACACCTTGCTCTTGGGGTCTCCCAACGAGGTGTTGACAACACGCCATCAATGTCAAGGATGGAGATATAAAGATTTGTAAAGGACACACGGATCTCAATGTAGCAGATCCGTTGACTAAAACTCCCCCTAAAGCAAAACATGATTAATACCAGAACTCCATGGGTGTTAGATTTATCACTATGTAACTAGATTATTGTCTCTAGTGCAAGTGGGAGACTGAAGGGAATATGCCGTGAGAGGCAATAATAAAGTGGTTATTATGTATATTCCAAGTATATGATAAATGTTTATTTTGCATGCTATAATTATGTTAATATGAAAACGTTAATACATGTGTTTAATAAACAAACAGAAAGTTCCTAGTTATGTCTCTATCATAAACTAGCTCGTTGATTAACAAGATCATCAAGGTTTCCTGATCACGGACATTGGATGTTGTTAATAGTGAGGTCACAACATTATTGGAATAGTGTGATGAAAACATTCATCCGAAGTATAGCATTACGATCAAATTCATTGAGTTTATATTGCTATAACATCATACGACATAATTCTAATCCTTAGACCATGAGATCATGTCAATCACTAACACTGGAAGAGTATCTTGATAACATCAAACCTCACACCGTAACAGGGTGATTATAAAGATGGGTCTAGTGCTACTAAAGTGTTATGTTGAGGCCCATGGATCAAGAGTGGAATTTGTTCATCCCGATGACGGATAGATATACTCTGGGCCCTCTCGGTTTTATCACATTGGTTAGCTTGCAAGCAAGTGATTTGATCACTGGAATGTTATATCACGAGAACGAGAAAAGAGTACATGTCAGTAATGAGATCAAACTAGGTATGAAGACACCTATGATCGAGTCTCGAACATGTAATATATCGCGAGACAAAGGGATTAAGATTCAAGCATAAAAGGTTCTCACAATCACAAGAAAGTCATCGTTGAATGTGTGGGAGTCAGTATGGATCTCCAGGTCCCGCTTCTGATTAAGCATTATTCGCGAACCGTATGGTGACACACTTAAGAGACACCGACGCAATTTGGAACAAATAATTTCATGCTGAAAAGATTAACAAAGCGCATGGATTTATTTCACTAGACACCGGAATCGTTTCAGGTGAAATTGTTGAAAGTGTTTCTGCATGTGAAATGAAATACTAGCAAGGGGTTATATGTGAATGTTTGTCCATTAAGTTAATTGACAAAATTCTGAATAACTAAAAGAAGTTTGGTTTAAAGAGAGATTGCATTAATTTGGTGGAAATTTAATGGGAATTTTGAGTGGGATTTTGAGTGGAGAAATGAAGGGGCTAATTGTGAGTGGAAGCTCCACCCACATGAATGGAGAAAGGGGTGGGGGCAGCCCCCCATGCGCCGACCATCCCTTGGGGTTCCCCCTCCCTCCTATATAAAGCCCTCCTCTCCCTCTCTCACACTCACACCTCCTCGTAAAGGATCTCTCTCCCCCTCTAGTTTGTTCCCCATGGTCTCGGACTAGCGAGATACATGTTTCTGGTGGCTTTTCAGCAAGAAAGAGTTGTTGCTTCCACTGCATCGCTAGAGTGAGGAGGCGGAGGTTGCTCGGTGGCTCAAACGTGTGTGCGAGCATGGATGCGCCACTGATTTGCGACGCTAGGACTTCCTCTCGATCTTGAGATCGACAAGCGTTCGTCTACATCATCCACGAGTACAACCTCGTTAAACTTTGTCGGTCTTCAAGGGTATGTTCTCTACGGATGTATATTAGCCCGTTGCTTGTATCTAGTAGATAGATCTTGGTACATAGTTGTTCCCATCGTAGGAATTTTTTTCTATGCTGCGAACCCTACATTTCCTTTGTGGGATTTCTTTTTCTGTTTCGATGGATTTGGGGCTTTTCCTTTGCAGTTCTTTGCCCCGTTAGGGGTTGATTTCTTCTTCCCGATGCCTCGGCTTGCCGATGCACATCGGGATCAAGAGGAAAGGCGTGGCCGTGCAGCAGCGCACTGTAGGGTTAGGGTTTTTACTTTATTTGCTTTTCTCTTTTCTACACGAAAACGATCTACAGAGCCACACTGGCTCTGATACCATTGATAGGATCGACTATCACTAGATCAGTTCAGTAGATCCATTGCTAGGGATTCGGGTGTTGCTAGAGGCAGAGAGACGGGGAAGTTTACCCTCTCCGATGCTGGAGCTCGATGAGCTGTTGGCCATATTGGTCGACGGCGAGAGCGAGGCTAGGATAGCTAAGCGGAGGCGGCTTCCCGTGGCTCGCGCTAGGAACCCTAGATCGGTAGGGAATATCGGTGGGGGGGGGAGTGGCGGCCCGTCGAACCTCGTAACGTGTGCCCCGGCCCCCACCTAGTCTTTATTGCACTGCCACATGGGCCCACCAACCATGACTTGGTTGGGAGCCCCCGATTAGGGCACGGATAAGGGGGTCGATCGACCCGTTGGGATCAGTCGTAGAGAGGTCAACCTAACCGAGGAAAATAATTAGCTTGGCAACCATTGAGAGGGCTCACAAAAAATAATGCTCCCGGATAACCAATCTTAGAGAGGAAGATGCCAACACCGAATTTTTCCATATGAAGGTTAACACCCGTATAAGGAAGAATCATACTATATTTGATGGATGGGTGACCGACCATGTACACAAGGAGCAAATTATATTTGAGCACTTCAAGGAAGTAATGGGTAGAGGTGAACATCGCTCGCAAGTTTATAATTGGGACGAGCTTGCATTTGCGGACCCGGATTTGCAATCTCTTGGTGACCCATTCACCGAATAGGAAGTAAAGAGCGCCATCAACCAAATGCCTGGGGGCAAAGCGCTTGGCTCGGACGGGTTTACCGGTGCCTTCTACAAGTGTTGTTGGGACACTATTAAGGTGGACATCATAAAAGTTATCAATCATTTTGGAAACCTCCATGTGACAAACTTTCACTGGCTTAACTCCGCAAATATTGTGCTCTTGCCGAAGAAGGATGGGGCGAAAGACATTTCAGATTTTAGGCCCATTAACCTCATCCACGGTGTCGCGAAGATTGTGGCCAAGATGCTCTCCGTCTGCCTTGGTCCCCTCATGAACGAATTTGTCTCCAACGCCCTATACGCCTTCATAAAGAAGCGAAGCATACATGACAATTTTCTATATGTCAAGGACCTTGCTACGATACTCCATAAGAGCAAGACTCCGGCCTTGTTGTTTAAACTTGACATCTGTAAAGATTTCGACTCGGTTCGTTGGGAGTACATCTTAGACCTCCTCCAAAAGTGTGGTTTCCCTAGCAAATTTTAGAATTGGATCGCTGCCTTGCTTTCCACTTTGTCCTCTCGGGTTCTTCTCAATGGGATTACCAGCCTCCCAATAAAGCATGGCCGGGGGCTGCGGCAAGGGGACCCTCTCACCTCTTCTCTTCGTGCTTGCTATCGATCCTCTCACCCAAACTCTTGACCTTGCGACCTTGCATGGCCTCCTCCACAAAGTCCAAAGATGTGAGGCTGTTTTACGGACATCTCTTTATAGGATGATGCGGCAATTTTTAACTGCATGTCATGTCCAGTCTAATTATCTAACTTCTTAATCGTGGTGACATGAAAGCGCTCTCACGCCATCTACCGCTCCCTGATGCTATCTTCTGGGCCTGTGTAATTTTTCTTTGCTTGTGCCCGCTTCCTGTAAGCATCGGTGCGGCCGCACGCCGATCGAGCGGCTTTGCCTTCCAAAAGAGAGAAAAAACTATTTTCTTAGACCCATATTAGTTGAATCAAATTTGTCTAGATTTAAATATATCTAGCACTAAAAAGTGTCTAGATACATCCGAATTTCGATAAATCTAGATCAACTAATATTGATCGAAAGAAGTACTAGAATACAGCCTTATCCCGTATCCCTGATTGCTTCTCCCTTACCATTATTTTGGTTTCTTGTGATATTCGATAGATGAATTAGTTATTTCAAGCATACTATTCATATATTGCGTGTGGATAACAATTTTTTAAAGAGTTTAAAACTCTCATTTTATTTAGGCTGGCCATCTGACACTCGTGTAGGATTTTAGTTATCATGATATAGCATGTTATTCTTTTTCCATACATTTCATATTTTTTATTTGATGCAGGATGTCACGATCTCAAGTCGAATGCTGATCTAGTAATACTGAATGTCTATGAACACCTGCTGCTGTAAGCGCTGAAGATCAAGGTGCTATGGTATGTATTGTCTCGGTAGACAGTTAGTACGCATATAAATCTCTGATCTTTTATATTCTGGTTCTGGGAAGCAGAAGGCCAACCAAAATCAAGATGCATCTGTTTGTGGATTGTTCGTTGTATCGACAGAAAGTAGTGATACGAGTGTTCACAAGTAAATCTTTTATAATATCCACAAATTAGTATAGTTTTTTTGACAGGAAGTACAGTTTATTTTATAGATGATGTGCTCTTGAATTTGACTGATGTAAGTATTGCCTAGATGGAATAGACTCATCTCCCATTGGTTATAACATTTTGCTTTTTTGTTGCTATTCTAATACATCGTCTTGATTATTTAATAATTTATTAGAATAATGTTTTGAAGAGTTTCTAACCAAGACATCAGTCTATGTTCTTAGCTTCCCGTTAGAAAATACGGTCAATCTCACCACGTCTATAACAAAGTGTTAAAACTTAATGTAGGTAGCGCGGCAAAGCGCGCTATCCACCTCTTCCGGTAGGCAAGCATGGTCACTCCAGCAGACTATCTTCTAAAGTGTGTGCGCTCTAAAACTAGTCACCATGAAATGAACTATTATAAAGTTGTCATGGTATATATCGTTAGAACATTATTTCACACATTCAAATTTAAAAGATTATGATTTACAACATAGAACAGTTAGTCCATTAAAGAATGTGATTTCGACCCATGAGGAATGAATCACGTGTACTACAAATAATCACAAATTTGGGCTACCTGGAACAAAAATTAACATTCAAGGAATCTACATGAAGAACTAAGATTTAGACTAACTGCTCGGTAATGTCTGAGCGGAACGTACCTCCATTCCGATCGCGTGGATAAGGTGGAAAAAATTAAGAACACAATTGGAAAATTTCTTCGATAAGATGGAACAAAATTACCGATGGATGAACAAAATTAATGCGGGCTAGAACACAAAATTAGCGCCAGGAGTGTGTTACCCGTTCGCTACTAACCATGGACGTAGGATTCAGTGATTGCTCGGCCGTGTCCTGTTGGATGGGAACCACCTGGTACGGTGCTATCAGTGAAATTGGGGCTCTATGTTATTAGGCTGTGCATTGCTACGAGGGGCCCACATGCTTGAGTGTTGTTGTTCTGCTCACAAAAATGACAACACATGGTTGCTTTGCATGTCGGCCTTAGGTTTGGCTTACCTGAAAGTATCTTATTGTTCTCCTTGCAGGCAAGCCTCTATGAGTAGCTTATGCATCGATGACATTGTGATCGGTCGCTTGGGGCCATATATGTTCTCTATGTGGAAGGGAGACGCAAGCTGAAGGGTCGGTACGCTGATGCATTGACTGTTAAGGCTGTCTTTACTATGTTCTGCGCATGACCGCTTGCGTTCTCCGGGTTGTCTGTTCCTCGTCCTGATTCGTTTCCTCTTTTCTTTGCTCCAAATTTTTTCTTTTACTACGTTGTGGCGGTTAGCTCTAGCCGGTGCTTTCATTCGCGGACTGCGTTCGTCGTTTGCCCTGACCGGTGCTATGATTCGCGGGCTACGTTCGCTGTTGTGGTAGTTGGTGCGGGATATGCGGCGATACATGTCCCGGTGATCCATTACACGTATGCATTGTTACCAAGATCAGGCCACAGCAAAAAAAAAAATTAACAAACAACCTTGGCAATAAATTTAAACGCCAAGAGCAGAGGTCGGCGCGGCAAAGCGCGCCATGTCCATCTAGTCCAATAAGTAAATGTGGTCTAAGCTTTTTTTTTTTGAGAGGAACGACTGAAGCTTTATTGATTATTTAAAATGTTTACAACAACTCCCAATTCACTAGGGGGGTCAGAAAACCACACATGCCTGCCAGGTCTAGAGTAGTCGCCGATCTCGCCAGGCGATGAGCATCCCCATTTGCTTCACGTCGTTCATGGCTAAATTTAGCCTCCAAGAACTGATCCTTCTTTAGCAGGATTTGTTTGACGATCATGCATTGTTGGCCATTACTGCCTCCTTCATTGATCTCTTTAATAACATTCAAGCAATCAGACGCCACCCAAGGTTTGGCTATGTGCATATCCTCCGCAAGCGCTAGAGCCTCGGAGCAAGCAATTGTTTCCAGAACTTCAGGATTTATTAGTCCATCAAACACCATAGCTGAAGCCCCCAAAAAAGCTCCCATACTGTCCCGGCAAACACAAGCCACTACACCTCGTTGGTTATGCTTGGACACTGCACCGTCAGTGTTTATTTTAAAAAGCCCATCTAGGGGTGGTACCCATCTAACGTGAGCCCTTGTTCCACCATGCATGTGAGTCACCATGTTTGGACTATGCACAATCTTTAACTCATCAAGATATCTGTTAACAAACAAGTGCGTTGACAACGGTGATTGCTGCTGCCCTTCATGTATGTACTTGCGCCTTGCCCACCATATTGCCCACATTGTCACCAAAGCCTCAACAAACTGTTGCTGACTAAGGATTCTGCTAAGAGAGAATAGCCATTGACGGGTGTTATCCGTTTCGTCCGTTAGGAGTGGCATCACCAGATCGTCATCTCGCATAGCCCAAACACTAGCTGACATATTGCATACAAGAAGGGCATGTCTCCAATTATCCTCAGTTGCATTACAGATCGGACAGATCGGAGAGTCAGACATATGTCGACGAACTCGCTCTGACCCAGTGGGGAGGGATGACCTGGCCAGTCGCCACGCAAAAATACGTAGCTTAGAGGGTACTCGTACCTTCCATAATTTCTTCCATGACACCTCATCCTGAGCTGCATTCGAAGTTGCAGCCCGGCCCTCAAAATAATCCTCCCTTCTCCTCTTTATTTCCATTATCATTTTATAAGCCGATCTAACCGAAAAGACACCAGTTCGGTCATAATGCCATGCCCAGAAATCAGCTTGTCTCACATAGCTTATAGGTATCTGTTTTATTGCTTCTACATCCATCGGAAGGAGATGTGCCTCGAGTGCAGGGATGTTCCAAGATCTTGTGGCGGTATGAATAAAATCTGCTACAAGATGCGGAGGGTCATCAGATGTACAGCAAAAGGGTCGCATAGAATAATCACGTGGTATCCAATTCTGAAGCCACGGATCAGTTGTGGATCCATCTCCAATGCGCTTTATTAGCCCATGTTTAAGCATGTCTCTTCCTTCATAGAGAGACCTCCAAATTTGCGATGGATTTGGACCCAATTCTGCCTCAAGAATATTATCAACTGGAAAATAGACCGCTTTCAAAATCCTTGCACTCAGCGATTCCGGTTCCTTGAGAATTCTCCAAACCTGTCTTGCCAAGAGAGCAAGGTTAAATATCTCCATATCCCGAAAGCCAAGGCCCCCATATATTTTGGCATGGTCATGCTATCCCAAGAAACCCATGCCGCTTTCCTCTCACCATTTTTACTACCCCACCAGAATTTCCTTACCATCGAGGTTATATGGTCACATAAGCCTCGTGGTAATTTAAAAAGAGCCATCGAGTATGTGGGGATAGCTTGTATTACTGACTTGATCAAGATCTCTTTACCCCCTCTAAGCTCTTATTGGTGAAGAAACCAACACCAATGGGCCGGCCCATACAGCCGAATCGTGTGGGCGGAATGGCTGCTCCGAATGCTCGGGCGAGCAATTTTCCCCGGATCTTATCTCTTAGGCCGAGTTCTGGGTGGGCTGACGAACAAAAAGAAATCGACCAAGCCCGTGTCATGCACTACGGGCCCAAACGGACCTCCCCCTCCGAAAAGCCCTTATCAAATCCATCCATCCATCCACCCGGCATCTCCTCACGGCCGCACGATCCGAATGGAAACCCTCGAAGCGTACTATATATAGCACCCATCGCCTCGGTAGGGTTTCCTCTCGCGCCCAAGAACCCCGACGCTCTAGCCACCAAACGCCGCAGCGCCGCCACTCTACCAGCAGCGGCAACCATGGCGGTCGGCAAGAACAAGCGCATCTCCAAGGGGAGGAAGGGTAGCAAGAAGAAGGCGTGAGTGCCAACCGCGCCCTGCTCGTTCTCCGCAGCATGACGATCTAAGATTCGTTCCGCCTGTCTTCTCATCGTCGTGCGCTGATGCAGTTTTTTTGTTTTGTTTTCTTGTGATTTTGCAGCGTCGATCCGTTCACCAAAAAGCAGTGGTACGACATCAAGGCGCCGCTCATATTCAGCACGCGCAACATCGGCAAGACCCTCGTCTCCAGGACACAGGGTACCAAGGTAAGCTCTCCTCGTCCTTGCATCTGCGCGTGCGGTATCTGTTCTTCACTGATGCGGTTTGTTTCAAGGATTAGCCGTCCAATCGATTACCTACTTCCATGTAATCTGGCGGATTGTGATGTTGTCGTGTTGACATCTAGGGGATTCAACCAGGCTGCGTAGTTTGCTACATAGATAGTTCGCATGTTTAATGCAGCTGCCGTTCTCAGTATTGAGGATTAAGGATGCCTCTGTATTATTAAGGATTAACACCGTAAATGAAAGATGTCCTGCAATTTCAATGTGATGTTTCTGTTAGACATTCCTTCTGAAACCCTATTGATAATTAGATGAACTTATATGTGCTGATTTGTCTCACCAGCGTTGCAGTACTAGATTTATTTATATGAAGTGCTCTCTATGCATTAAATCAAATTATGTTTAATTGTTTCACAATTGTCCAATTTGTTTATAGACATTTATTATAATGATGTGCATTACTACTCTAGCACCCAGTCTTTTGATATGTGCGAGCATTAGTCTGTTGTTTGGTGTTCTGATTGATCATTGCCATTGGATGTTTTTATGCATATCAAAGTCTTCCTATATGAACCGCCATATTTGTCTCTTGTGTTGTTATAATTCATCATTGACATTGGAAGTTCTTATGCTTACGCTGTTGGGGTAGCTATATGTTCTGGATAGATGTTGTAGTCTTCAAACTTTGCACTGGAACCTTCTTGTTTAGTTGGTCTTGCAGTACTTGTTTAATCTGTGATGTTTTGCAGTTGATGACAGAATTGGATAATATCTAACCATATTGTTTCTTCATTTCAGATTGCCTCTGAGGGTCTGAAGCACAGGGTTTTCGAAGTATCTCTAGCTGATCTTAACAATGATGAGGACCAGGCTCACAGGAAGATCAGACTCCGTGCTGAGGATGTGCAAGGGATGAATGTCCTTACAAACTTCTGGGTAATGATTTCTTTGCCTTAATACGAATGTTGATGTTGTGTTGTATTTTTGTTTTGCTGATCTCTATTCTTCTTCTCAGGGCATGGACTTCACCACCGACAAGCTCAGGTCTCTTGTGAGGAAGTGGCAGACACTGATTGAGGCTCATGTGGATGTTAAGACAACTGACAACTACATGCTCCGCATGTTCTGCATTGGCTTCACCAAGAGACGCCCCAACCAGGTGAAGCGCACTTGCTACGCCCAAGCTAGCCAGATCAGACAGGTAACACTTAACTTTGCTTATCTCTTTGTATATCATGGTTGTACGCATGTCAGTTGCTTATTTACTCTGTTTCATGTATGTAGATCCGCCGCAAGATGGTTGAGATCATGGTGAACCAGGCTGCTAGCTGTGACCTGAAGGAGCTGGTGCTGAAATTCATCCCTGAGCTGATCGGAAAGGAGATCGAGAAGGCGACAGCCAGCATCTTCCCGCTCCAGAACGTGTATGTCCGCAAGGTGAAGATCTTGAAGGCACCCAAGTTCGACCTGGGGAAGCTCATGGAGGTAATTTCTTATAGCATCATGTCTTCTAGTTCAGTGTTCTTTATGTCTGCTAAAGATCTAACCGAACTTGTGTTTGCCCATTCCAGGTGCATGGTGACTACAAGGAGGACCTTGGAACCAAGGTGGAAAGGCCTGCTGACGGAGACGAGGTCATCCCTGGTGCTGAGGAGGTTGCTGCTGCCGAGTAGAGAGTAGTCCCAATGTCCTGTTTTGCTGCTTCCATCTTTAGAACATGATATATGTACCACCACCTGTAGGTGGCTGTCGTGAACTTCCGTAGTCAGTTTTGATGGCTGATATTTTCTGAGTACTTTGCCGACATTCCTAGCCAGCTGCATTCAGCTATCTTATCTGCCTGTTTTGTTTGTGATTGTTTCTTATGGTGGTTATATATGATGGTTTAAACTAAATGTTCATTGAGTTTGGTGTTTGTTCGAGGCATTAACCCTTGTGTTGGTAGCTTTTTAAGCCACAACTACTGTGTATGGTAGTTGTTGGCATGTGAAATTGACGTTCTGTATCTGTTTGTGTGACAGACCATTGTTTTGCTGGCCAGATTTGATTTGGGGTTATAAAAGTTGTTTGTGTCATGCTTTGAACAAACCATGGGTTCTTTCTTGGGTACTACAAAAATTTCCTTTCTGATTTAATTTGAACTAGCTTTGTTCTTGATTCGATGTCACCCAATTACCATATGTAATTCATGTTTTCAAGAATTTCATGTGCAGTTCTTGTTCAACTTCCTCTGCCTATCCAAGGGTCCTAAATTAGCAAAAGGGATTCATATATAACAAAAAATCAGTCGAATGTCTGATGTGGGTGGATGAGTAGATGATCCAGTTGAATGTGCAGATAATGCGGCATGGAGGAGAGGCAAAGCACGAAGAGTTCTCATTCGTTCTGCTTCCCGTGTTGTAGTTCGTTTTAGAAATAGAACGTCTTGCCGGAGACCATGCAACAAAAAAAATATGCTAATACAGCAAAACAAACTTCGCCGGAGACATCGTCGGAAACAACTCGTTGATGATCCTCGCCGGAGACCATGCAAGTTTCTGGCGAAGTCGGTTTTGCGCATTAGCATAATTTTTTTGCTGCATGGTCTCCGACGAAACGTTCATATATAGCAAAAGCGGGCCGTTTTGTAGCAAAAACGAAATTTGATGCGAATTTAGGTACACGTGTCACACGCATCGCCAGAGACATCGTCGGAAACAACTCGTTGATGATCCTCGCCGGAGACCATGCAGCACATGGTCTCCGGCGAGATGTTCTATTTCTAAAACGAACCGTTTTTTTTTTGCTTCAGAAGCAAAAGCGGGAACATATGTAGCAAAAGCGGGCCGTTTTGCAGCAAATACGAAATTTGGTGCGATTTTAGGTACACATGTCACACGCAGGGGGAGGAGGACGATGGGAACCCTGATCATCCTGGGGATCCAGATCATTTCCCATCGAGTTTTGTATTCCATTTTCAGGAAGGGACTAGAGTTGAAACAAAAGAAGCATAACGCAGGTTAAATATCAAATTAAGCACAATGAAGAACCAAACGCATTGAAGATCCAACATGGAGGTGATTCAAAAAATGAGTAAAGACGAAACGGAATAACCGGTGGAACTTGAATCCAACTTGAAGTATATATCAATGCAGAAATGATGAAGAACCAAATGTGAAAATATGATACTCCTAAAAGAAGAAGAATAAACTAGGTCGTAGATCAAATTAAACAGAATATTTTTTGTGTGTGTGAAAAGGACCAGTGATCTTATACTAATATTCAACAGCAGTATAAAGAGTCCCCAAATTAAATAGAATATGATTATTATTTTTACTGGTTGTGGTATCCTCTGTAATTCCGAAATCTTTGACAGGGTACCAGGAAGGTGTGATTAGCTCCACTCAGCTAAGATCAGACTTGCAGCATTATCTCTTTAATTCATGATTTTCCAATAGAACAAAATATGTACTGATGTCTATCAAAGGATGCTCAACATTGCAACACCACGTGAAATAGATATACCTGCATTAACATAACTTACCATCTGTGCTTCTTTTCCATAAAACAAAATTGGCAAGGATGTCCATCTAAGGGAACGGATATACTATTACATTCACATAATTTACCGGTTGGAAAGAAAGGACGAAATGAGAAGGCACGATCTCTACAGCAAAACCTGTCTATTTGGCAAGGGCGCAACGGCAATGTATTTCTCTCTCTTTGGATATCTGGCAAGGCAATGGGTTCCTACTGCAGCAAGATGGGAAGTTGCTCAGAGAAATCCTGAATCGGCGACAACTCCTGGAGCTCGTAGGCTGCCCGGAAGCAGTCGGCAGCCTCAAGCGGCAATCCTTCGGATTTCAGGACAAGTCCAAGCCCCAGCCAGGCTTGATGGTTTGTCGGCTCTAGGCGGGT
The DNA here is from genome assembly GCA_910589765.1 of Avena atlantica. Classification (NCBI taxonomy): domain Eukaryota; kingdom Viridiplantae; phylum Streptophyta; class Magnoliopsida; order Poales; family Poaceae; genus Avena; species Avena atlantica. The sequence continues at coordinate 45,584,780 of OU342737.1, forward strand.
GGCGCTGCGCAAGAAAGTTCTCGCTATGGACGATGATTTCCCTCCAATATGTCTTAGAATTCCAGCCATACAAACCATGCTAGGGACATAGTCTGGATTGATGGAGAGGGAGAATGAGAATGCCGCGAGGGCTTCTTGGTGCAAGGACTGAGCCTCCAATATAAGACCTGGAAAAGGTACCACATGTTAGCGTTTCTGAAAATCATAGGGCGGAATGAACAGTAGTAACTATAGCAATTGATCTAACATACACCATGACATTTTTATTTGCTCCTCACATGCAACGTCCCTATCCCCATAAACCAGTAAATATACAAATAAAGTTTAATTGATCAATAGTGATTAATGTACATAATAAATCCTATCTCCTTAACTTGCCGTCCATTTTGCTGTTGCTGAGAGCCTGACAAGTTCTTAGTGTTCGGTTAATGTAGATAATAGAAAAAATTTCTTAAGAAAGTCCAGCTAATATCAACCTCAGATGTATGACCAAGCAAAAGGTCAAAGATGCAAACAAGGACCCTGAACTTTTGAGATTCTTAATCTTGCAGAGTTAGAAAGTGTATGGCGATCGTCATGTAACATATAAATCTGGTACTGACGAAGTTGGTGTTTTTCACTTTTGCTTCGGTCCCCCACCCCCTCTTTCAAATTTTGACAAACAAACACTCGATTCCGATTGTTTAGAGGATCGTACAAACCCACCCGAACTCCATATGGGCCTCTTAGACGTATACTCACCATATACGTATGCTCATGTATATGCGGAAGGCGAAAATCAGAAGTTATATAACAACAACAAAAAAAATTAAAAATATGATATACAAAGACGTAGATCGCGATAATAGGAGGTGAGATCGGCCGATCGAAACGTGGATTATACCCAGTTCGACCGAGTACACATATACAGAGATATACGTGATCTCGATATGGGTTTCGACCGGTCAAAAAAATAACAAGGCCCATGTAGCTTAAGTTTAGGGGTGGGGGACCGAAGCACACCTCGGTGTTTTTTCTTCTTTTTTGCGATTGGGAAGACAAAGTTGGTGTTCCTAGCATGTCAAAATTGTAGCCTGCACAGTGTGTACTGGACTACTGATCAGAAGTTGTTTTGGTAAAAAAAAGGTTATCCTGATACTATTTGGAGTGGTAAGGTTTAGATGTCACACTTTGGTATGGAGAAATTTTGGTAAAAGTTGGTTCCCTCGGGGTGGATGAACGATTTTTTTATTTAATTAATCTGGTAAAACCTTTTATGTCAGGTATGTAGCTTACTACAATGAAGCATCCAGAACCAGGCCTCATGTGGAGCACAATCAGCGACAAACGATAGCAGAGTTAAGTAGGCAAGGATATTCACCTTTGACATGCCAGCACTTTGGATAGAAGGAATTGATGGATTTGGCTTTCTCAAGACAGATGTTTGAGTCATGCCATGCTTCAAGCTTCGTGTATATTGAGGCCAAATCTAGCCAAGCTTCCATCTCTAACTTATGTAGGGATTTAACCTGTGAAGGACAAGTTGATATTAAGGGAAGAGAACACGTCATATAATCATTTGACTTCAAATAAGCGAAAGTGGCTGAACCTTATCATATGGGGTTGATTTCCAGACTTCTTTCTTTGCTTGAATGATTGCAAGCAAACTCCTAAATGATTCCACCGCCGACTTGAATTGTCCGCAGGAGGCCTGAATTTGTGCTTTTAACCTCAAAATACCCATCTGATCCTCTTCCTCAGCCTCGTCTAGTGCTAAATCTGCTAGTGCTTCGGCTTCTTCTAAATTCTGCTGTGCAGACAACACTAGAATTAACAGCTTCCAGGTAGTAACTGAACTTCCTGTCACCAGTTCAAGACATTCCATTGCACTTTCAATAGATGCATTCAGTTTGCGCTGCATTGCATTTTCCCAAGCAAGGCTGTACAGTATTTCAGGACTATACTTCGCCATTGCTGCAGCATCCCGCAACAACCTCAGTGCATCATCTTGTAATCTCACTCTTTCCGAGTCACAGGTGGAGGCCCTAGCAAAAGGGCCATAACAGACACCAAGAAAATGATTTACAACACTGATGAAATGCAGGTCGTGACTTCTGAAGGACTTCAGGGCTTTATTTGCAAATTGTATTCCTTCAGAAGCATGCTTTGGGTTCTTACAACATAGTTTGGCTCCTAGAAGAAGAGATGGAATATGAGGTTTTCCCTTTCTTTGTAATACACGGAAGCCATTCCTTATGATGTTTAAGGCACTATCATCCATGCCAGCTGCACCGTAGCAAAGTGCAAGAATGTACCATCTTTCGGATCTGCTATAGGTTCCAGGCAACAACATCTCCAGATGCCTGGCCAAGACTTCATAATGACCAGATAATGACAATGCATATGTCAAATGATTCACAAGGTCAGGATCCCACTTTATTTCTTGGCAGGCTAGCTTTTTGATAAGTGCTAACAGTAGTAAAATTGCTTCCTCGATATTGTTCTCAGGGGTTACCAGGTTCTCTTGAGTAGACTTCACTTCAATACCACAGTACAATAGAGTCACTGCTAAGTCTTTTTGTAAGTTGGCGGACCTTTGAGAATCCAAATTCCAGGGCCTTGCGAGAGCCCTCCGATATGCAATTATGGCCTCCTCGAAACAACCACTTCTCATCCATAGGTTAGGAACATATTCAAGAGCTGAGTGGAACATGTCTATCAACTTACACTCTTCCGAAGTACCTTCAGGAACACCACTTGGCCATGCAGACTCTACAATGTCTATGATGGTTCTGCATTCTTCCGCAGCATCTGTCATGAAGATAACATTAAATCAAAGTCAAATTGAGATTGGATGTGGCAGAGCTTTTGAACTGAGGCATATACATATAATTGGTATGATGTAAGAGTACACGGACAAAGTAAGGGAAAACCTCTGAAAGAATTTCCATATTGATCCTGGACATAGGCACAGAAGTAGCATATGGCTTTATCCTATACAGTTACATAGATTTTTGTTTCTGCTTAATCTTAGGGACATTAGAAAAATATCTGTATATTTTTTTCTGAACTTCTGTATGGTAATTTCAGACGATGATGCTAAAGTACAAAGCAAGAAAATAAAGAAAAAGAATCCACTCAGTACCTGTAACTCTGTCAAGACTTTCCAAAGATTTTGCTTTAAGCAATATGGCTTCTAGGAGCAAACTCACAGAATGCATTGACATATGCACTAGCATTCCATTCACTTGTGAGGATTTCCTTCTTGAAGAACGTGGAGAAACTCTAGGCTTGGCACTTTCAGTAATAGCACTTGTCATTCGTGGTTTCAGGCTTCTTATATCGATTCCTTGAAGGACTTGCAATGCTGCATCAAAATTTCCTCTCTGATATTCCAGCCTACCCAGCAATGCACGGGCCTCCTGTTGTATAACCAGATGAATATAACGGTGAGCAAATCAGCAAAACAAATTATCTTGCATGAAGAGAGAAGGATTAAGTCAAACCTCATAATTTAGTGAAAGAGTCTCTCTTAAGTCTGATTCCACTTCATTCACTTGGCTATCATCAGGTGTTGCTTCTCGATTTCCTGTTTTCGAACAAGAAGCACTTGCTGAGAAGTCCCGAGTCGCGAGAGATTCCGGTGATCGTGGCATCTCTTCAAACTTGGATTGGTCCCCGCTGCACGTGCATAACATGATCGCAGCCATTTTCTGCCGCACAGGTACTTAATTTAAAAATAAATAACTCTCTCCTCTCTCTCTTAGGATATTTCTCGGGGCCAATAGTATTAATCATTCATCATCAAGTAGATCAGAGAACCTGGCAAGGGAAAAATGAATGGTGCTCAGTACACATTGTAGTAAGCATGCAGTAATTAGCACAGCGTACAGCAAGTTAGCTTCAAATGACACACTAGTACATGAAGACAAACCTAATCTTGAAATCTTTGTGAAGCAAGGTTTAGCAATTCCATTCCCAGCTCGAACTATCAAATAATCACTGAACAATGTTTTCATCTCAGGTAAACATGACGAATCACACAAAATAAGCAACTACACGGTTCAGGGCTAGCACCTTGTATAAGCTAACAACAGTAAGGCTCGTTCTACAGCCAAAGAAAAAATATGCACCAAACTGGACACACCAAACTGGTGATCAATAGGGTCAAATATTCAATAAACCAACAGAAAGCATCACAAATATTTTGGGAAGGCATAGGCATGCTTCATGAGGGAAGTTGCAAATGTGAGCTTCCAAAAAGATCGTGAGTCCAAAACTTCATCTCCTACAGATATCCACCACTGTTTTCAGTAACAACATAGCGACACCGAAATTCTACTAGGAACAACTGAGCAATGCCAACATCCATCAAGCATCGCATACACTGGTTCCCGCATAATTCATAGAGTATACTATCTCAAATATTCCTGCTTCTTCAGGAAACAGAGAACAAAAGCAGAATTCTAGCAATTCCTCTCACATTCACGAGGAGTGCAAACACGATTTATTCACGAACCAGTGCCGAGATAAGAAGGCAACTAACATGGTAGTGACAGCAAAAATACTCACTGAACCAATAGGGGGCCTCACGAATATTTGTGAAGGACCAGAAAGACCAGAGTCCAAAACCTCATCTCCTACAAATAGCACTACCGTTTCCAGCAACAACTGACACAGCAAACTCTGCTGGCAACAACTGAACAATGCCAATATCCATCACACAAAGCATACAATGGTTCCCTCATGATTCATAAAGCATACCACTCTTAATTCAAGAACCGATGAACTAAAGCAGAATTCTAGCAATTCCTCTCACATTTTCCCCAATACGTGAAGGCACGCTCCATTTCGCGAACCTCACTGCCAAGATAAGAAAACAAACGACGTAACATGGTGGTGCCAGCAAAGCTGCAGGCCTGCAGCGGTGCAGCCGACAGTGAAATTAAACACACGGACACAGACCAAATTACCAATTATATTCTCCCAACGCCCTCCTTGGTCTCACATTCCACCGATGCGCTCACCATCAAGTGGAAACTACGGAAGTTCCACCACAACGCAAGGCGCCGATCCTCCTTCCTTTCCCCACACCGCAAAACTCACGAAGCCCACAGTGAAACTAAACCTGCGTAAACACCAATTACCAACTGAAACTAAACCTGCGCAAACCTTACGCCCTCCTTGGTTGAAGCAAGCAGCTCACATTCATTCCAAAGATCCATGTACTCACCACCAAGGGAGCGACCACCTGAGAATTGTACTTGAGAAACAACACAAGGTGTCGATCTTTCTTCCACCACACCACACCGGAAAACTCACGAACAGAGAAAGGACCGCAAGCCCGTGTGTAACCACCTCAACAACGCGTGCAGGGACGGAGGCAAAAGGTAAAGGAAAATTTCGGGGGCAGAAATTACCATAGCAAAATCTACTGGCAACAACTGAACAATGCCATTATCTATCACACATTGCATCCCTCGTGATTCATAAAGCATACCACTCTTAATTCAAGAACCGATGAACTAAAGCAGAATTCTAGCAATTCCTCTCACATTTTCCCCAATACGTGAAGGCACGCTCCATTTCGCGAACCTCACTGCCAAGATAAGAAAACAAACGACGTAACATGGTGGTGCCAGCAAAGCTGCAGGCCTGCAGCGGTGCGGCTGACAGTGAAATTAAACACGCGGACACAGACCAAATTACCAATTATATTCTCCCGACGCCCTCCTTGGTCTCACATTCAACCGATGCGCTCACCATCAAGTGTAAACTACAGAAGTTCCACCACAACTCAAGGTGCCGATCCTCCTTCCTTTCCCCACACCGCAAAACTCACGAAGCCCGCAGTGAAACTAAACCTGCGTAAACACCAATTACCAACTGAAACTAAACCTGCGCAAACCTTACGCCCTCCTTGGTTGAAGCAAGCAGCTCACATTCATTCCAAAGATCCATGTACTCACCACCAAGGGAGCGACCACCTGAGAATTGTACTTGAGAAACAACACAAGGTGTCGATCTTTCTTCCACCACACCACACCACACCGGAAAACTCACGAACAGAGAAAGGACCGCAAGCCCGTGTGTAACCACCTCAACAACGCGTGCAGGGACGGAGGCAAAAGGTAAAGGAAAATTTCGTGGGCAGCAATTACCATAGCAAAATCTACTGGCAAGTGGCAACAACTGAACAATGCCATTATCTATCACACATTGCATCCCTCGTGATTCATAAAGCATACCACTCCCAATTCAGGAACCGACGAACTAAAGCAGAATTCTAGCAATTCCTCTCACATTTTCCCCAATACGTGAAGGCACGATCCATTTCGCGAACCTCACTGCCAAGATAAGAAAACAAACGACGTAACATGGTGGTGCCAGCAAAGCTGCAGGCCTGCGGCAGCAGGTGCAGCGGAGAGTGAAATTAAAACACACGCGGACACATACCGAATTACCAATTATAAGCCCATGATATTCTCCCGATACCCCTCATTGGTCTCACATTCAACAGATGCGCTCACCATCAAGTGGAAACTACGCGAAGTTCCACCACAAGACAAGGCGCCGATCCTCGTTCCCTGCTTCCCCACACCGCAAAACTCGCGAACGGCGACAGTGAAACTAAACCTGCGTAAACACCAACTGAAACCCCACGATATTTTCTCCTTAGGTACTCCTTGGTTGAAGCGACCAACCCACATTCAACCAGGCGATCGATGTACATGTACTCACCACCAAGCGAGCGAGTCACCCGAGAATTCTACTTGAAGAACAACGCAAGGTGCCGATCCTTCTTCCACCACACGACACCACACCGAAACACCGACGAACGGCGAAACAGCCGTAAGCCGGTAACCACTTCGACAACGGCCGTGGGGACGGAGGAAAAGATAAAGGAAAAAATTTAGAGAGAGGGAGGGAGAGCAGGCCGTACCGTGGAGCGCGCCCGCGGCGGCGGCGGCGGCGGCGGCGGCGGGAAGGATCCTGCCGCTGTGCTTCGCAGCCAACGAACGGGGGAGGAGGCGGCCAAGAGCGCAGATGAATCCGTGGGGAGATTGAGGTGTGACGGGGAGGAGGATCTCTCTCCCGCCTTCCCTCCCTCCCTTCCCTCTCTTTCTCTCTCTGCGCTGCGCTCACGGTTCACCTCTGTCTGTCGTAGTAGGAACTAGGAAACGAGGAAGGCAGGTGAGAAGGGAGGTGCGCGCTGTTTTTACCGTTTTACCCCCTGCTTTTCCGTCTGCAGTACACACGTCAAGCCCACCCAGCCTGGCATGACACCCCAGGTCCAATCCGACTAATGCTCGATGTAGTACAAGACAACCGCTCTAATTAAGGGTTGTTGCTGAGAAATCTAGGAGCCAGCAGTGTAAATCTCGAATTTGTTTGACGGAAATGTATCTGTGAAGCTTCCTAGTAATCTACTCCTACATTCTACAATAATGTACAGTAACTGTTTCGTGCCAAAATTCTTTCTTAGAACTCCTAATCTGCATTAGGAGGATCTGTCAAGGCTGCGCACGATTTATTTTTTCCGTACTCTACTACCAATGAATGCTGGACCGGATCAAAGGACAGACGCATTTAATCGCCTCCTGCTCTCTGCGCTGCCGTGCGAAAGGAAGGACTCCAAGGCGCAGAGCAGAGCCAGGGCCAGAGCCGGGCGGCGTGCTGTGCTCTGCTTTATTGACAAAAGAAGCCGCCGGTGAAGAAGCTGGTCACTGCCAGTGATCACTGCCAACGATCCAGCAGCAGCTCCAGCTCCAAGGAGGACTGCAGCAGCCTAGGACGGCTAGGCTTTTGACATTTTCGACCTCCCTTCCAGACCTGTCTCCCTGCCGCGGCTCGCCTCGCCGGCAGTGCCACTACTACTATCGCAGCACGAGACAGACACGGACAGCGACGGTGGGCGAGAGCCGATGACGACGGGGTGCTGATTTCTGCTACTGTACGAAGTAGTACTGGCGCCTCGACGCTCGCACTGCAGTCGCGATCTTGTCACGTTCCGCTTTTGGTGGTCTCTCTTTGATCGTCGGTGGTGATGGCCACTCTGCTGGTCATGTGACGTCCTGTTCCCCTCCCAGACGAGATTGAGAGTTAATGGTCACAGGAGACACGGGACACAATCCGTAGTAGGACTCGTACAAAGGATGGAACGGAATGGCAGAATCCTATGTGATAGTGAGCCCAAACATGCTGAGGGAATAGTATCTTTCTTGTTAGGAGCGGCGTCTGGTTGTGCCATATCATTAGGGTGATCTCTAGGTAGTACTACTACTGCTTGTTTGGTGTCCTGGTGTTTAATAAATGGCGAGAGGCTGCTAGATTGGGGGTGCTCTCGTGAAATTCGTTGCGCTGGGAAAGACGGCCATTCAAGCAGCACGATGTACTACTGTGCTGTGCAAGGCTAGCACAGCCAGGCTACTGCCACCAAGGTGCACGCTAGATATTCATTGTTATCAATAATAGTAGTAAGAGGTAGTACACTCTACCATCACATCACATGCATTGCTGACCTGCTTTCGCCAGACAACGCATAGTAGTAGTAGGGTACCAGAAACCCTTGGCCCTATTCAAACCTGCCCGCTAGGACATCGCCAGATCGAGAGGGAAAACGGACACCAGCAAGCGAGAGATGCAGATGACAAAAACAGAGAACAGCACCACAGCCAACCAGATGCAAAGAAAAATGGAGACGAAGAATACGTACATACATCAGCCAGAGGACCACCCCAGGTTCCCAAGAGCTGTGCTATGTCCACTGTTTATTTGAACATGGATTCGGCGAAATACTGCAGAAATTCTAAGGCAAGAACCATCAGGACGAGATTCCCAGGGGGACAAGACAAACGCTGTTTGTCTTGCTGTTCAGCTGGCCCCGAAGCAGCCTTCCGGTGAGTGGTGATCGAAAATGACTTGTCGTTTTAATAAAGTTAACAATGGGCCAGCCCAGCACGCCTATTCTCTGTGGGCAGTCCCAAAACCAAGAAAAAAACATCTACTACCAAAGAACTTCAGCAATGTCTTCCTTTCCGTGGATGGTTAGGCTAACAGAACTGTAGCTCTCCATTCTCTCAGCTCAACTGAGTGATGCCGATATCAAATGCGAAAATAATGGTTTAATTGATGCCACGGATTCGGATGCAATTACTTGCACGCTTCTTGCGGAGTAGCGGGGAGCTTGAGCTTCATGAATACTAAGCACTTCAGTCCTTCCTATCGCCTCATCTTTTTTGCATTTATCCGCTTTGAGGCCATGTAAGTCACAGCAGCAGAAAGAGTGTACCTAATAATAGCAAAGATAAAAGTGGTTAGAAAGCCACAACAAGAAACAACAAAATTATAATCAAGTCATATTTCTCCGCTGTCGAGGTTATAGACTGTGCAACTTAAGAGGGAGTTCAAGATTACAACCCCGTTTTATGCATTCCCATATATATTTCTGATTTGATTACTGCAACTCACGTTTTCCTACCCTAATTCCATTTTAAAGGACATACGTACTACCATATATCACAGCGTTTTAGTCAAATTGTTCAAGATAAGGTTGATGAGTTGGGGGGCACTTACCATGTTACGGTGTATTTCAGATGATCATCTGGCATCACTGAGTGATGAATCAAAGCATTTGCATCTTTTGGAAGAGGATAAGGATTCGTTGCAGAGATATCTTCATTCACGTCTTCTATATAAACAGTGTTCTCAGGGAGTCCACAAGCACGTGCAATCATGGGAACATCCACATAAAACCACTGGCCATTCCTTGGTTCATTAGCTGGAACAAATATGCTGGGGTTCTCACTTCCTCGGATTACTCCAATAACTCTTACAGGAGGCTTTACAGGTTTTTCAATCTGTAAAAATCAAGATGCATCAATTTTGTGCCTGTCTAAAGGATTAAATGGGATATAAATATGTCAAAGAAGATAATGATAATATGAACACTCCCTCAGTATCATAAAAACTTCACGTTTTGGACATCGGCACGGTCTTCAAGATGTAACTATGACCATTAATTTATAGTGTAATACATGTAATTTCAGATTAATTAAACTGATATTCGTAGTCAAAGTTTTAAAAGTTTGACTGAAGGAATATCCAGAACTGCTGAGTGCTTCCATTTAAACAGTATAGTTTGGCATGACCTGTGCATCCTGCTTACAGTTAATGATTTCAACCAAACAAGCTTTTTCCGTAATTACTTGTTGGATGCTTAGCTCCGAAATATTGTTTACAGGGAATAATGGAGTTACTTCGGCTGCCTGAAGGGGGCACTTTTGCTCCCTTCAGCAGTTTTTATTTTCTATGAGGCTCAAAATGAACTCATGAAGTCATGCACTTAATTTATGACTTCACAGGTTGAGGCGATAAAGGTTGAAAGTGTTAAAAGACAAGGCAGTAACTGAGAAGTTGTTACAAGTACATCAGATTCCTAAATACAGAAAATAAGGTGATGACAACCATGGTGGTGGGTTTCATATCTATATGATTATGGTAGCATGTATTGACTCTAAATTGGCATAATACCCGAGTACTAGCGCACTTTCATGCTTACTATTCTACAACCATCAATAGCAGCATTTATCATGATTAAAAGCAGGTCAAGTTAACAATTATACTTCGAAGTATTTTTAATGGGACGCGACAGTGTTATCATTTACAGAGTTCATGTAAGATGTCACTCAGAGCATATTAATATGTAGAAAAACACATGGTAACCTGATCAGGTAACAGATGAGCAAAATTTGGCATGTATATGTAATAGTTTGCAAACCAGGTAAGAAGGGATTGGGACTGCAAATCACCTCTGGAGAAGATTCCGGCTTCTTAGACCAGAACTTCCACCAAGTACCCTTTTCATCTGCCTTTTTATCAGCTTCTTTCACATCTAAAGTTTCACCAAAGTCCTGGTGATCCTGCATGTTTTTTTCACGCCAGCCACGAGGAACCCACCCTCTATTCACAAGGATAGGTAACTGCAAACTGACAATACATTTCTTAGAAACATAATTTTTTATATAAAATGGGAAGTGCTGATACATTATGATTTGTGTATACAGTCAAGACATTAGATATACCATCAGATATTTCTATTTTTCTGTTATCAAAATGTGTGGGAGATAAAACCCACCCAATCTAAGGTCATAAGGTTGCAGCTTGGTCACTAATAAATCTGCAGCTACTGGTCCCAGCATGGATATATGCTTGATAGCATTTGGCATAAGCAGAAGTTCAAGTCAAGGTAGCTTTCATATTTTGAAGTTCAACTTAACAACTAGTGTTCGTCCTCTGACAGACTTGTCACTTGTATATAGCCTTTTTATTTATTTAGTAAAAGTATTCTCCACAAATATGTGGAAGTAAAGGACCTATCCTACAAAGTCAATTTCCTATTTATTTTTTAAGAAATCAGAGTTGCTTTCATCATGGGTCACTAATTAAGACGCAAAAACTTGGTTGGGCGAACAGCTAACAAGAATTATAAGAAAATATCTAACGCTTCACTTATAGACAATAAACTCCAGATCTGAAAAACACAATATGTATTTACAAGCTGATGTTTTCCACTTGGTTTCTTCATAAACAAAAAACATAAGTCACTGCCCCTTGTATTAAATTTCTATTAACAGATGCATAATAACTAATTTCACTATTAAGTTTCATGCCTTCCCTGCTGATGTTATCTCCTCCCAGAAATAAAATGTGTAGGGCTGCTCGACGAAATTGGTTTAGAGTAAAATAGTATGAAAACCACATACAGCTAAAGTATAAACATGACTATGGCCGAACTTTGGAAATGGTTACTTGTCCAGGTGGAAGTGTAGGACTGAATTAAGATGTTCCTTCAGCGGTGAAAATGAAATGAACAGTGTGTAATGTGAAGAAACTAGAGTCTCATTGTAACAGCACAATGCTGCTTCAAACAATAATTTACCTGCCAGGCTCAGTCAGCCGAGGTTTCAACGGAGTGATCACATAGTACCCATTTTCCGTCACACCAGATATGCTCCGGGAGCGAGGCCCGATGAACACTGACTTCTCCTCGTCGAAATCGCCCTCACACACGACTTTTCGGAACTCTAGCTCAGCCGGATCACGAAAGGCGGCAGCCGAGACGGTCTCATTCCACGCTACGGGCTCCATCTCCAGCCTTCGCGTCCTGTAGTCCAGCATCTCTATCTGAGATGGCGCAGGAAAAAGCACAGAGTGAAGATTTCTAGGGTAAGCATGCACCAAAGAGAGGAAGGGGGATTTGAGGATCGAGTGTGATCTGACCTTCTCCTGCCTCCGGAAGAGCTGCCATGTCCCGAGGCCGAAGGTGATTGCGCCGGGGGCGAAGAGGAAGAGCTTCGACCACGCGCTCGCATCCTTTCCTGCTCCTGCGCGTGGAAACGAATCTGATTAGAACGCGGCGGCGGCGGCGGCTTGATTCCGCAGATGCTTTGAAGACATTTCGGGAGGGGGTAAGGGCAGAGACCTGGGGGCGGCGGCGCGGCGGCGAGAGGAAGCGGTGGCTGGGACGCGTGTGAAGTGCAGGGCCGAGAGGGGAGGACGCGGTGCCCGCTGCCGTGCAGCCGCCGGCCAAGGGTTTTGGAGAGCGACGCCGCCATGTTTGTCTCTACGATTGTGGGGAACCGACGCCTCTTCCGCAGTTCCGCCTCGGCTTCCGATTTTTCTTTCAAGCGGCATAGAATTCGGAATGTTTTTTGTAAAAAGGCCGAACGAGACAAGATTTATAATCCCTTTATCTTTATTCAAATCCTATATTCAGGGTCTTTGATTCAAAAAAGTAAAGAAATTTGTTGTATAAAAACCATAAGAAAAAGGGTTTTTATCATTCCTGCCACTATGACCAATCCAAAACTTAGTTTTGCCATTTGACTGATCGAAACTCCAATTTTGCCACTACTCCATTACAACGCTCCTCAGTTTTGCCATTTTGTCATCTTTCTATCTTAATATGTAATCAGTTTTGCCATTTTAGTTTTTTCACCCCTTTTTATTTAGAGTTAATTTCATTTCTAACATGTATATGCTTCTAACAATATTTATCCTACATAGTAGAAATTAATTATATTTACCCATTTAGTAAAACTTATGATGGTTCTATCCATTCTAAAATTTTACATGTTCTATGAAGTGTGATCTCGACGTATCTGCATCAACGTTATTATAGTATTTGCGGTTCCGTCACGGCCATACGCTAAGGCTAATAAATTCAATCGGCGGTAGAATGAGTAGCGTCTAGGACTTATTTAACCGAGCACGAAGCATGGCCTCCGCCGTCGTCTTAAAACTTTTGGCACAAGGTCCCCGATGATCTTGGGAAACTACGGCTCATGGAGGATCGCGTGGGCCGCATCAGGATGTTTGTCATCTGCCGCTCCTTATCAAACACTAACGGAGTAATCAGGTATACATCACGACTACGCGCTCTCAACTAGCCTGTCATGCGTCTACATACACTCGAGATGGATTTGGTGTACTGCTCGCCTGCTCCACACTGACTAGCAATGCTAATATATTCCAAACGGTAAAGTGGTGCTACTGGGATGATCACGCGGATGTTTATCGTCGATGTGGCAAGTTATGGTAATATAATGGCAAAAAGATTATAGACTAACTGTAGAAAGATAACGGAATGGTAAAATTGAGGAGTATTGCAATTGAGTAGTGGCAAAATTAGAGTTTTAATCGGTCAAATAGCAAAACTGAGTTGTGTGTTGGTCATAGTGACAGAAATGATAAAAATCCTAAAAAAAATTCTAGGATTGTAGATTTACCTTTTTCTACGAAACTCGTATTTAGCGTCGGAAATCACAGAAAATTCTACTAGTTTTGGAAGTCATAGGATAGGAGTACTAAAAACTTATTTGGCATTATTTCAATACAGCTGATAAAGTCAACTCCAACCGTGTTCCCATTTTTGGACACCGATTGTGGCTCGTGGACAGATCCAATGCCCATTTTCTCTCGGGTCCATTTGTAGGTGACCGAGCATGGTTTGCTATATTTTATTTTGCATATTTCACACATATTACTAATCTATTAAAAGTTGTAGCAAATAAAAATACACTAAAAGTTAGTTCATGAAACACACACAAAATTATTCTTGCTCTATTAGTTATACTAACTCTAACCCTAGATCGGTGGCGCTATTAATCATCATCGGAGCATGGGCCCTCAGATGCCAAGGGAGTGGACGTCAGCTTCGTTAAGCAAGACTCGCGCACACCTCGCGAAGGCGCTCCAAGTGAGCATCATCGAGGGCTTAGGGCCGCTTCATCTCCGGCAGGAAGACTTCACCGAGGTTGTCCTAGCCGAAGGGAGCGACTGGTAGTCCGAGAGGGATCTAGGGTCCTGCAGCCCGTGACCATGGATCTAGGATCCTGCGGCTGGAGGGCCCGAGACAGACAAATAGACGAGCGACCTAGACCCGTGGACTGACCGCAAAGACGGCCCAAATTTGGACATGGAATGCGCAAGAACAGGTCCGCGCCGCATGACAGCACCAACAAACGGTCTCCAGAACAGGGGGATTTGCAGGACATTGTTGGTTCTTGCCATCTGTCTGGTTGGACAGAATCAAACAGTCTTCGTTCGTTTGCAGGGGAAGGGGGCGTTGGAGTTTTCCTAAGAATATAATTTTTTTTTCTATATTTTAGAGAAAAAAATGTCATACACCAAACCGTTCCAACAAATCAAGCATTTTTCTAGTGGCGCGTATAAATTCAATTCCTAGATTTCAACACGTGAACGTGTGCTCGCCCCCCAGCGCGACACGTCGGATCTTTATCCAACGATTGCAAAGTTGCTAGGGAAATATCAAAAAAAAAGCAAAGTTGCCGGGCCCCACACGTCGTGCACCCTCGTAACCCTGGGGACGTCGCTGCGCGTGCTCACACCAGCGCGACTGTCACGAGAAAATTGCACATAACACCATGCTTTGGTGCCAAAGTTGCACAGAACACAGAAACAAAAGACTTGTTGCAGCTGACCCCAACTTTTGGTCTAATTGTTGCACCTAGCCCAAATATAGTTCAAATAGAGGTTATAGTTCCTTAAAAATATATCTAACGTTATGTCTGTCTTTTTATCCTGTATATCACTCGTGTGGGCCAATATTTCTGTATTTATATCTTCTAGCGAACAAAGCTCGGTCCAACGTATCTAACGTTGCAATCGGACTCGGCCTGATATCACTACTGTAGCGTCTATACTTAGGCGTATACTAAAAAAAATGATCGACAACTATGTAAAGAAATTCAGAAAAATAATCTTGATGTGGTCAAATGTGCGTGTTACAAGCATGCAAATTTTTAATATGAAATACCTTATATTGTAGGCTCATCAAAAGAATTGGATAAATTATAGAAGATTGAAAAGTTATATCGTCACGCTACGAGATATGTACAATAAGGGTGTTCGAATGAGTTTTTCAAAGCTAAAAAATGATTTTTTATTTTTTTTAAAAAGCTCTCTAGAAACTCATCTGTCAAATGAATGCTCTCGTATTTTCTACCACTATGGTGTCTATTTTTTAATTTACATAAAATTATGGTACTACCTCCATTCCGGTTTATAAGGCAAACACGTATTTCGAGAAAATAGTTTGACCATAAATTCGATCAATAAAATATAAACTGTATTTAACAAAAAATATACATTTAGATTTATATTCAAAATACGCTTCCGATGGTACAATTTTTGTAACATATGATTTATATATTATTGACCAAATTTATGGTCAAACTATTTTTTCAAAATACGTATTAGCCCTATAATCCGGAATGGAGGGAGTATACAGTATAGAAATACATACCCACATGTTAGATATACTGTTAAGGCACAATATACTTGATTTGGGCTAGATGCAATAAATTAGACAACAAACAGGGCTAGCTGCAACAAATGTTTTGATTCTGTGTTTTGTGCAACTTTGGCACCAAAGCCTGGTGTTATGTGCAATTTTCTCGACTGTCACGCGATAGCACAGTTCTATAAATTTGGTTCATGTTGTTATTTTTGGGAATTGTCTAGAAAGTAGATCATATGAAGTACTTTTGCGATTTTCAATTCTACGTAGAAAAAACTCAAAACTCCACGGCAATGGAATCCTCGACTTGAACTAAAGAGGTTCATTCCTGCAAGCTGCAATCCGAAGAGCTAATAGGAAAGACACCTATAAGTTTGCATTATTCCTTTGCTCCAAACAATCCCAAAACTACTATAGGAAAAGGGAAAAAAAGGACCTGAAATCTTAACAGATCAAGAAAAAGATTACTTCCTTTATAATCACGCAAAACTTGACGCGACCAAGAAAAAGACTACTACCTCCGTTCCTATTAAATGTAAATCTTTCTAACCATTCAAATTGAACTAGTACAAATGTTTATATTTCAGGACGGAGGGAGTACTTTCCATTTTATTTTATTTTTGCCTCAGATGATAGACTGGCAACGATCAATTGCTTGCAGTAACAACATTTTATCAGATTCAACAACAAATGATAACATCATGTGGAGACTCAAATTCACAAGCAAGTGTGCAACGAGTAAATCCCTTTGTAAGTTGTAGGCTTGTAGCATTCTAACAGAGCACACACGTCCAAATACCAGATGCAGTCTAACAACATATTGCTAAAACAGGTTAAAAAATTATGAACATAACCTCCCTGATTAAGACCTCTCACATAATTTACAGCCCCAATGCTAAACAACATGCAAAAATTAGAGAGAGAATCTGGAGCATTTTAAAAGCAATTTAGATCAATTCTTCTTCTTTGAGTGCTTCACGAGCCATTCAATGACGGAATCAATGTTGGTAGAGTTCTTGCATGATATCATGAAGCAGGCCACTTCTCGGTCAGTCATTGCCTTCAGGCCCCTGAAAACACATATGCTTATGATTCGTCAAATATTCATTGATGAGTGATTTGTATCAGTTCGTGGTGGATTCTCTGTGTACTTACATCACTTCTGTGAAACTTTGCTTGGGAAAAGCTTCCGGCTTGTCAATTTTGTTGCCAATAACCAATAACGGGATACCAGTCAAAGATGGCTTGCTCAGCAGGTCATGGAGCTCACTTTTGGCAATAGCCATGTTCTCCCGATCTGCTGCGTCAACAACATACCTGTAGCCACACAATTGTTTAGAAAATCAGCAGCAAATTTTCCATAGTTTATTATAATACAGTAGACCTTCAACAAAAACTAATGATCAAGCTTCCAGATAAAATCGACCCAGCTGTCTATCACAATCTTAGAGTACAACAAGTGGGAATGAATCAAAATAGTAGAACATCCAGCTTGCATAAGCTTTCGCACATTCATTAACTAAGCAAATTGAAAAGGTCAGGAAAAATAAACAAGCCACCATTGTTTTCTAGGCTCAATGGCATAATCAGTAACAACACGGTGACACAAGGCAAGCCCGCACTTAGCCTTGCCACCAGAATAACTATGACAGCAGAAGTTGAGTAAAAACAATCTTACAGTAAGTCCTTATACTATTACAACTGAGAACGAATGAGTTTGCAACGCTACTACTCCCTCTGATCCATATTACTTGTCATTAAAATGGATGTATCTAGCACTAAAACATGTCTAGATACATCCATTTTAGTGACAAGTAATATGGACCGGAGGGAGTATAAGATCTGTGCCTCGAGGCACCCAAGTTGTTGTGAATCAACTTTACAGAAGCAGATGACAATAAAACATCAATATAAAAATAGTTCGGTTCCAGAATGTCCAACGGTTTGATTGATTAAATATTTATATTAGGAAAATTTATATAATTCAGCTGTGTTTATCAGTATTCAATAAATATATATATAATTAAATAATATACAGCAAAATATCTTGTCAACAAACAACATGCATGTGCAACAAACAACAGCTAAGCATCACAACGGGTGAGAGACAGGACAGTGCATTTCTTGATGCAAATTAGTAATATAAGAAAATAAAGAAACATACACAATTGCAGAAACTGCACGGCAGTATCTCTCCCACATGCTCCTGAATCTTGGCTGACCTCCAAGATCCCACAATTTTATTGTGACGTTTCCTTTGGTCACCTTTCTCATGTTGAATCCTACTGTAGGAATCATGTCCTCACTAAAACCTCCTGTCTGCAGAATAGGCCGTTCATGATAAATCAGCACAATTACAGTAAGTCAATGACAAGAAAGCATCAAACTTACAGCAATGACGTTCACAAGCGATGTTTTCCCAGCATTTTGCAGACCAATCAAGGAAAGCTCCATCTCTTGCTTGAAAAAAAGGCTGTAGACAAAAAATTGCAAATACTTGAATCAATCTCCAGACAAGTAAAGATGAGTAAATAGTTAAGTCTGTCCATTCCTTTTCTTGGTACGCAAGTCAAAATTGTGTTCCACCACTTAATGATGACATGTGCAAAGACATCCTTTGGATCCAAAGCCCCTTTGTTAAATGTATAGAAAGCAAAGCCTACCTGTCTAGTAGGTAGAGATGAAATAAATCAGAGCCTATAGAACCTACTGGCAACTCATTTTCATCCCAATGATTGGATTTCAAGAAAAGCATTGCTGACCTTGGCTAATTTTACTGTGGGTAGATTTAGTGAAGATAAACATGCATTGACAAATCATCACAGACTACCCTGTAAGGAAATTAGCATGATGACGAGTCATTACTTGTCATGTGTGGTAGCCCTATCTAGTCAGAGTAACGACAAAACGGAGAGGATTTACCACGTGTCACTTACAAGTGAAACCAGGTTGCTTAGAGTTCATCGACCGGAACAGATAGTTTATTGGCAGTGGAGTTTTGCCATAACTTACAAGCAGAACCAGATTGCTCGGAGTTACTTGACTAGAACGGGAAGTTTATTGGAAGGTGGAGTTTTGTCGTAAACAGACAGAATTCGCCACGTGTCAAAGAATGTATAGTTTGATCAAATTAATGCATCTTGGAAATGGTTCTTATTCCTCTAGACAAGATAGAGTCCATGAGAAAGTGGGATAACAAAAAATACTGGTCATTGACATAATCATAAGAAAATGCCAAGCACGATTCCATGCATTCTGTGCAATAATAGCACAGAATAAATTGACCCCTTTAAAAAGATAATAGGGATCAATTCCGTGTCTCATAGTCTCTCCTATCAGTGGACAGTTTCGCGCATTGAATCAGTAATTTGATTGCCATGTTCAGTCGATCGATCGCGCAAGGTTCGACCATACGAAGATACCACACAGCAAGCCCAAATCACAGAACTACATAATCTGGACTTTGCTCACGTAAAATAACCAGAAGAACAAATTTACCTTATGATTACGAGGCATTAGATTTAAAAACCAGAGAACGACATGCCTATTGGCCAGCATCACATTCATTCAGGTCAAAGTTATCTGCCAACCATTCCCAACAGCTTACTAACTATACACGAAATATACGGTAACATTACGTCGCCCTACCTGCCGCAACAAGCACCCGATCCAGCAGGTAACGAAGACATGCTAATCCTACACCGGCCCGGAATCCCCAGATCTCCCACCCACCGACCCCCCACAGCCCATCCCTCAATGCCCAGGGCATCAAACTCGAGAAGCTGAATCCAACCACACAGGGAACATGCTTGTGCAACCATACCTGCGGAGCCAGTTGAGGAAGGCCTCCCAGAACCCCATGGCGGCCGCGCGCTCCCTCTTCTCCACGAAGAGGAGGAGGCTTTGGGTGGTCGCGGGGAGACGGTGGCAAGAGGGCGACGGGATCACGAAGCGGAGGAAGATTTGGTGGTGGAGATGGCCCGGCCGCGCTTATTACTTTATCTGGAGGCGTGGATGGATGGGGCGGAGCGACAGGGAGGCCGCGAGTAGGAGGAAGAAGAGAGGGGAAAGAGAAGGGTATTATTGGCGTCCGCCAATCATATGGTGTCCAGTGGCTGGCACCCGGGCCTCGACGGGCGGAGCCCGGGCCTCAGGGGCGAGGGCCCGTGTCCACGTAACTCATCGTCGCTGACTCCGAAGCTCAAATACAGATTCTGCCCTATCTTTTCGTTAGAGTTTTTTTTTCCGGGTATTTTCCATTAGAGTTTAGGAAGTACTAGTTGCTAGCTTTATCTGTTTGACATTGTTAATTTTGTAAGCGGAGAAGAGTAACTCACTTTTTTAAAATTTCACCAATTTATTAATAATCATCAACTATAGTACAAAGAAATCTAAAAATAATAAATACAAATATGTTCATGAATCACCTAGCGACGACTACAAACACTAGCAAGAGCTGAAGACGCGTCATAGTCCTCGCCCCTCCATCATCGGAGCCCGGTAAAGTTTGTCATAGTAGAGTTTGTTATACAGTGGCGGACCCAGTAAAAAAATGAAGCGTGTGCATACTTCTAAATTTTTTACACTAGTACGATGCAAATATGCCAAAAGAGTAATATATATAGCTAATTGATTCGCATGTTTCTTAAATGCTTTGCGTCTTCTCCAATCTCTAAAACCACCTTTCACAAAGGCATCTTTGTTTTCTCGGTTACTCTATCCGTCTTAAAATAGATGTCCGAAGTTTTTGCAAAATTTAAATGAATCTATATACTAAATGGTGCCTAGATTCATCTAAATTTTAACAAATCTGAAATATCTATTTTGAGACATAGTGAGTATAACTTTTATTGGCTAGCACTAGTATTGTGCCGACATGGTAGTAGACTAGTAGTAGGGAAAAACCTTCAAATTTTCTGGGTGTGCCACGTTGGGTCCGCCTATGTTGTTATAGTAGATAGACGGAAAGTCGTCGTGCCAAGTCACCAAAGGATCAGTGATATGTCGGAAACGTATCTATAATTTTTGATACTCCATGTTTGTTTTAATCTACTTTGCTTTACTTTGTCTATACTTTAAGGTGTTTTTATATCTTTTCTGAAACTAACCTATTAACAAGTTGTCACAGTGTCAGTTGCTTGTTTTCTTCTGTTTTTGGTTCCATAAAGGTAGAAAATCAATATTCTCGAAATTGGACGGAACAAAAGTCAAATTCAATATTTTACCGTGGGGGATACGAAGCCAAAAGGGGAGAAGGAGAGGTGCCAGATTGAATATTTGTTATGAGTTATGTTTGGAGTTGGATGTCTCTAAAAATTGTGGTGTTTGTTGGAACCATCTAGTGCTCAAGACGACAATGTGGGGTTATCTAGATTGGGGAAGACAGACTTTGAGGTGTGCTGTTATAGACCTACCTTGGATTAGAGTATCCAACCGGAGAGTAGTTAAGAGTAGTATCATGAAGAGAGGATATTTATATGAGGGAGTGTTCACTAGTGAAAGTATGATCTCTAGGCCTTGTTTCTAAGCATTGAAACACCGTTTGCTACTAGATCCGTTGCATGTTTGCTTGCTTCCTTCTTGTTGCCTTTAGTCTTTGCCTCACCGTCAAGCTATTTTCTGGCATCGTTACCGCTTGTATTTCACTATCTCTTTGCCGAACTAGTGCACATATATTGGGTGTGTTGGGGACACAAGAGACTTCATGTATCTTGACTGCAGGGTTGCTTGAGAGGGAATACCTTTGACCACTTCCTCCCTGAGTTCGATAAACCTTGGGTAATCCACTTAAGGGAAATTTGCTGTTGTTCTACAAATCTCTGCACTTGGAGGCCTAACAACTGTCTACAGAATAGAAGTGCGTAGACATCAAGGTATTTTCTGGCGTCGTTGCCGGGGAGGTAAGGTAAAAGTTACTCATATCCTCCGGTGTGAGTGCTCGAAGTTATTTCCTTTAGATTCTGCAATTTTGTCTTTTTGTTTCTTGTTTTCACTAGTTAAGCTTAATGGAAAAAAATAAAAAAAATAGAGAGCTTTATAGTGTTTATCTTGAGTTATGACATAAAGTGTTTGAAGATAAAATTAAAAAACCTGTGGAACTTTATTTGCATGCTAATGACAATGTTATTAGTATGAATTCTTTGGACACCATTGTTGCTAATGCTTTGGAAAAGTCTAAGCTTGGGGAAGCTATTTTTATGAAAATGATTTTTTTAGTTCCCCAGCTTTGGAAGATAACTATTCTATTGCTTATGATGATACCAAACCTCCAATATATGATGATTACAATGATGAATATGATATTTTCAGTCCACCTACTATTGAGGAGAAAATTAATTATGATTACAATATGCCTCCTATATTTTATGATTATGGTGATGAGAATATTAATGATAGCTATTTTGTTGAATTTACTCCCAGTAAGATTAATAAGGATGACTATGCTTATCTGGAGAGTAATGATTATTATATGCATGTGGCTCATGATAAGAATGTTTTATATGATAGTTATATTATTAATTTTATTCATGATGCTATTAAAAGTTATTATGAGAGAGGGAAACATGGTTTTATACATCTCAATAATATTAAGTTTTCCCTCTGTATGTTGAGAATTTTGAAGTTGCACTTGTTTTGCTTTCCTATGCTAGTTGCCTTGTGATTTAATGACTTGTTTCTTTACAAGATTCCTATGCATAGGAAGTGGGTTAGACTTAAATGTGTTTTAAATTTGCTTCTTGATGCTCTCTTTTACTTCAATTCATATTTCTTATATGAGCATCTTCTCAAACTATCAAGCCTAACTTAAAGGCATTAAAGAAAAGTACTTGTTGGGAGTTAACCCAAGAGTTTTCTTGAGTCTTGGAAGTTATTACTTCTGTAATGACCTCTCCTTATCATTTTTGTTTGGTTTTTGTGCCAATAATGACCTCTAATGAGAGGGAAGTAAGATTTGGGGAGTTGCTGTCCCGAAACAGTTTTCTTTCTCCCACCATAAAAATTCGTGAGGAGTCTCTATAAGTCGGATTGAACTTAAAATTTACGAATAAATCCCCTAGTATGTTATCTAACTTTCGTTAGTTCAACACTTTTTTATTTGAGCAACAGAAGGTCTTCGAAAAAATCGGTTTCTACATGTTGTTCTGTTTTGACAGATTTCTGCCATTATTTGCATTTGCTTCTTATTGATTTCTTTTCGAGTTCTCTTTTGGGGATTTGAGCTTTTTGAAGGAGTTTCTACAGTAGCTTGTGTTTTTAGTGAAAAGTTTTGCCGTTCCAAAGCTTTGCCTAAGAGTCTAATATCTTTTGAATACACTAATGTTGCTAATAAAAATTGTGTGAAGTTTTGTATGAAGGAAAAAATTCAGGTGTAGAGAGAGACTGATGTAATAAGATGAAGAATGGACAAAAACTCAAGCTTGGGGATGCCACCCCGGTGTCACCCCAAGAAATATCAAGGAGGTACAAGCGTCAAAGCTTGGGGATTCCCAAGGCAAGGCATCCCCTTCTTCATCAATAAAAATCTCAGGTCTTTCTAGACACTTCGTTTTTATTGTTTCATGCATTATTGTGTTGTTCTTGGAGCGTCTTAGTTTTCGTTTTTTGTTTTCGTTTTCTTAGTTTGCTTGAGTAAGTTGGTTGGTTACACCACACTTCTTTTGGATAGAGACACACTCTGTTTCCATTGCCTAGAACACTCTAGTTTTCACTCTTATTGTTTTGTGGGTGTTCACTTTTGCTAACACTGCATTCAGTCTTAGTTTTCTTGTGCTTTCAGCTTAGAACTTTTTAGTTATTCTTTGTGGATTTGTGAGACAAGCTCACTGATCTTTATTGATTATTATCTTTGTGAGTTGTTTCAAATAAGTTGTTTGGTGTTGGAAAAGAGTTGAAAGTTTCATGCTTATAGTGGTACAAAAGGGAGCTTGTTTTGACTGTGGCTTAGACTTTATCATGTCATGATAGATGTTATTTTGACCTTATGCTTAGTGATTATTGCTGTAGCATGACTTGTTCCAAACAATTAGGATTGCTTAATGTGCCTTGAAAGAATCATGCGTTGTTTTAGCATACAAAAACATAGTATTGTGGTATTCTACTTTGATGCTTTGTTTGGGTTGACTTGGCACATCCTCACACCATGTTATGACTTTGAACCAGTCACCTTAGCCTCTATGATCATTTAGTCCTTGACTTGTAGTACCACTCTATGCTTTGATTAGTAATGTTTTGTCGCTCTGCATGATTATGGCCATTATTGCTCTAGTTGGTTGCTCTCAGTCTTTTGCTAGCCTCCACTTGTATGAGTAAGCTCTACTCATGCTTCCAACTCCCAAGAAACCAAGTTATTCCAAAGTGTCCACTATAAAATCCTATGCATGGTGTGTTACACTATTCCAAGTATATTCTTATTTTCAGCTATCTTCCAATTAAAAACTATTTTGTTATGTAAAAACTTAGTGATTAAAGCCCTCATAAACTTGATGGCACACTTTATATTCCTTGCCTCTAATAAACTTGAACCATTGTGTCATCTTTGTTGTATATGCTTACACTTATACGTTGGAATTAGCAGAACCGTGCTGTCACGGGGAACGTTTTCAACATTGCACTTGTACTTTGTACTCAGTTGATATCATGATCTTTTGTCTATGGATGTCACCGGTGTGAAATAAAAAGAGAACTTGTAAGTCCATGGTGTTTGTATTCTGTGTTAGAGAAACTCCTGGGCCGCTAGCCTAAGCCATGCCTAATCATGGTGGAAACTTGCAGCATCACCATAGTGACATCTATGAAGCATTCTTCTTATAAAAAAAGAGACACATTGAGAAAAGAGGAAAGAGAGAAAAAAGCACCATATTCCCATGGTAAATAAGAAGATTGCTGAGATGCTCATTGTCTGCTTGCCTTGTCATTTTGGTTATGGGATAGCTCCTGTACCATGTGCAAGGGGTACCTCGTTGACGGTTCTCTATGATATGCAAATACTTATAATGACAAGAACTTACAGGTGACTGAAGTTGAGTAGCATGAGGTGTGGCCCTCGTATTCAAGGGACTTGAGATTGCCAACTTATACTTCGTCAAGCATATACTTCATCTTTGTTCACTTTAACCTTAATCACTTCAAGATGCTTATGATAGGGGCAATGAGGGCTGAAAGCTAACAAGTACCATAATTTTTTAAAGCTATTTTTGAAATTTTAAATCCCTGCTTCCTTTACAAAAGGTCTTTCTTCCACTATTATATTGAGTCTCCACCTTCTACTTTTAGGCACCATTAAGAGAGCATAGTTGTCATTCTGTGTGCAGTGTCCCAAAGCTTATTGATTGATGCATATTGTGATATTACTTGTTCTTGTGCTATTTGTTTCTAGTCACCCTTGTGAACTTTGAAGGTGTCTTATGCATCTATATTGCTACTCTATGAGGGACAAGTTGATTGCAACTATGTTATGTTTTATGTATGTGAAACAAACAAACGTTTTTCAATGCATGTTATTCATGATATTTGTTTGTAGCCTTTCATGTTGCATGCATAGTTACTATATCTTATTGTTAGAACTCCATCTTTCATGCACATGTTTAGAATTCTTTGATCCTAGCTTTCAATGCTTGCAAATGGTTTGATCTTGATTTTGATGATGCATGTCACCTAAAAAATTATTCTTATTATCACTTACCTACTCGAGGACGAGCAGGAATTAAGCTTGGGGATGCTTGATACGTCGGAAACGTATCTATAATTGTTGATGCTCCATGCTTGTTTTGTATGTACTTTGCTTTGCTTTGTCTATACTTTGAGGTGTTTTTATATCATTTCTGGAACTAACCTATTAACAAGTTGCATAGTGCCAGTTGCCTGTTTTCTTCTGTTTTTGGTTCCAGAAAGGCAGAAAATCAATATTCTCAGAATTGGACGGGACAAAAGCTAAAGTCAATATTTTACCGTGGGGGGTACGAAGCCAGAAGGGGAGACGGATAGGTGCCATAGGGCCACCACACCCCCTAGGCGCGGGCTAGGGTGGACCCGCGCCTGGGCAGGGGGTGGCCCCTCCGGTCGCCTCCTAGGCTCGCCCGCCTATAAGAAGCCCCCGGGGAGAAAACCCTAAATGATCCATCATACTTCCAGAAAAACCTTCGTAGCACCGTCACCACCGAAAGAGAGATTCGGGGGATAGAAAGTCTCTGTTCCGGCACCCTGCCAGAACGGGGAAGTGCCCCCGGAGCCATCTCAATCGATCTCCATCGCCATCTTCATCACCGTTGCTGATTTCCATGATGAGAAGGGAGTAGTTCTTCCTCGAGGCTAAGGGCTCTACCGGTAGCTATGTGTTCATCTATCTCTCTATGCATGATCTTGTGGTCATGAGCTTTGTAATCAAGTAGATCTACCTTGCTACTCAAGTGCTTCAATAGATCTCTGCTCTCCCCATGTGTGTGAAAGTGACAGCGTGCACGCCATGGTGGCACTTAGGTTTGAGTCTACATAAATACTCTTTGTGCTTTAATAGATCTATGCTTTTCCCCACGTGTGTGAAACTGACAGCGTGCATACCACGTGTGGCACTTTGGCTAGATTGAATATTTGTTATGAGTTATATTTGGAATTGGATGTCTTTATGAAATTGTGGTGTGTGTTGGAACCATCTAGTGCTCAAGGTGACAGTGTGGGGTTATCTTGATTGGGGAAGGCGGACTTTGAGGTGTGCTGTTATAGCCCTACCTTGGATTAGAGTGTCCAACCAGAGAGTAGTTAAGAGTAGTATCATGAAGAGAGGATATTTATATGAGAGAGTGTTTACTAGTGAAAGTTGAAGGGTTTCGCGGCATAGTAAATCAAAATTTTCTACGGATGCGAACAGAGGGAAAGCCAAGATCTAATCTAGGAGATGCAAACAACGAGAGAGATTGGATTAGATCTTCATACCCTTGAAGATTCGCACAGCGGAACGTTCGTCGGAACGTGGGTGATGTAGTCGTACTCGCTTCTCCTCCTCGCGATCCGATCCGATCTAGCACCACAAGTGGCGGTGCCTCCGTGAGATGCACACGTGCAGCACCTCGACGTATCCTCCTTCCTCGGTCCAGCAAGTATGGTGGAGAGACGGATTGGATCTACAACACGACGGCGTGGTGTATATGGTGGAGAATTTCTGCAGCAGGGCTTTGCCTACAAACAGTCGGGAGGGAGAGAGGAAGGGCAGCAGGGCGACTAGGGTTGGAGGGGAAGGTGTGAGGGGTGGTGCGCCCCCAGCCCTCTTTATTTAGAGGGGTGGGGCGCAGCCCTAGCCCCTCCCCCAAGCCCAAACCGGCGGCCCCAAAGGAGGAGGAGTGGGGGGCAAGGAAACCCCCCTTTCTAGAAGCTCTATCTAGGGTTTAAACCCTCTTTGGCCGGCTGGGCCCTATGGGGCCTTGTGCCCCTGGCCCAATGCGGCCAGGGCACTCCCTCATAGGCCCATGCCCCCTCCCAGAAGGTGGGGCCATGTTGGTACCCTTCCGGAAGGTTCTAAAAGCTTCCGGTACAATACCGATTAACCCGGAACAATTCCGAACTCCAAAAACTGCACTGCCTTATATGAATCTTATTCTCTGGACCACTCCATAACCTCTCGTGATGTCCCGGATCCCATCCGAGACTCCGAACAAAAACTCATAAACCAATTATCCAACCTATCCTAGCATCGAGACACGTTAAGTGTGTGACCCTGCGGGTTCGAGAATATGCAGACATGATCTTCTATCAATAATCAACAGCGGGGTCTGGAAACCCATATTGACTCCCACACATTCATCGATGATCATATCGGATGAACCACGATGCCAGGATTCAATCAATCCCATATATATTCCCTTCGTCTCGCGATATTTTACTTGCCCGAGATTTGATCGTCGGTACCGTCATACCTAGTTCAATCTCGTTCACAGCAAGTACTTTACTCGTTCCGTAATCCGATATCAATTTGTGATTAACTCCTTAACCACATGCTTGCAAGCGGTGTTGATATCGATTACCGAGTGGGCCCGAAGTATATCTCTCCGACTTGGGAGGGAAAAATCCCATCTCGATACATACAACCCAACAGATACTTTCCGATCACCTGAGAGACACCTTTATGATCACCCTCTCATAGGATGACGTTTGATGACCTCAAAGCTTTCTTCCGATACCAGGGAGTTGTATTATCTCATGGTCTAAGGAATACAATATTTGACATAAGAAAAGCTTCGCAAAGATGAACACGATGACACGATCTAATTGCTTCGCTTAGTTTGGGTTTGTCCACCATATCATTCTCCCAATGATATGATCTCATTATTAATTGACAACTCATGTCCATGGTTAGGAAACCTTAACCATCATTAATCAATGAGCTAGTCCATAGAGGCGTACTAGGGACACGGTGTTGTTTACAAACCACACAAGTATTAAAGTTTTCGCTTAATACAATTCTAGCATGGAATATAAACATTATCATGAACAAGAATTATAATAATAACATCTTTATTATTGCCTCTAGGGCATAATTCCAACAGTCTCCCACTTGCACTAGAGTCAATAATCTAGTTTACATTTGGCAACAATCTCACACCCATGGCACTGAGGTGTTGATCATGTTTTACACGTGGAAGAGGTTTAGTCAATGGATCTGCGACATTCAGATATGTATATACTTTTCTAATCTTCAGATCTCCATCTGCTATATAATCTCAGATTATATGAAACTTGCGGTTGATATGCTTGGTCTTTGGATGATATCTTGGTTCCTTAGCGAGTGCTATGGCGCCAGTGTTGTCACACAATATCTCCAGTGGGTCCAAGGCACTTGGAACCACACCAAGCTCAGTGATGAAGTTTCTGATCCAAACTCCTTCACTTGACGCTTCTGCAGCAGCCATGTATTCCGCTTCTACTGTAGATCCCGCGATCACGCTTTGCTTGCAGCTTCTCTAGCTCACAGCTCCTCCATTCAAAATATAAATGTATCCTATCTGAGATTTAGAATCATCCTTGTCGGTGTCGAAACTAGCATCGACGTAACCTTTTACGACGAGCTGTTCATCACCCCCATAGACTAAGAACATTTCTTTAGTCCTATTTAGGTACTTTAGGATGTTCTTCACGGTTGTCCAGTGTTCCACTCCTGGATCACTTTGATATCTGCTCGTCAAACTAAGAGCGTTGGACAAATCCGGTCTAGTACACAGTATGGCATACATAATAGAACCTATGGCCGAGGCATAAGGCACTTTGCTCATAGCTTCCCTATCATTTACCGTAGCTGGACACCGAGCCTTGCTCAATATCTTACCTGACAACATAGGCACTGAACCTTTCTTTGCCTTATCCATTCTGAACCTTTTCAGAACTTTGTCTAGGTATGTACTCTGGCTTAAAGCTATCAGGCGTCTTTGTCTATCTCTATAGATTTTGATGCCCAATATATAAGAAGATTCACCTAGGTCTTTCATTGAAAAACATTTGTTCAAATAACTCTTCACATCGTTAAGCATGTTAATGTCATTTCCAATAATCAATATGTCATCCACATATAGTACCAGAAATGTCACCGAGCTCCCACTCACTTTCTTGTAGATACAAGCTTCGTAGCAATTTGGAACAAATCCAAAGCTCTTGATCACTTGATCAAAACGAAGGTTCCAACTCCGAGATGCTTGCTTCAGTCCATAAATGGAACGCTGAAGTTTGCATACTTTATCAGCATCCTTAGGATCGACAAAACCTTCAGTTTGCATCATATACAACTCTTCATCAATGTTGCCATTGAGGAAAGCAGTCTTGACATCCATCTGCCATATTTCATAATCATGAAACGCAACAATTGCTAATAAAATCTGAATGGACTTGAACATCGCTACGGGAGAGAAAGTCTCATCGTAGTCAACACCTTGAACTTGTCGAAAACCTTTCGCAACAAGCCGTGCTTTATAGACGGTAACATTACCATCCGCGTCCGTTTTCTTCTTGAAGATCCATTTGCACTCAACGGCCTTTCGGTCGCTAGGAGGGTCTACCAAAGTCCATACTTGGTTTTCGCTCATGGATCCCAATTCGGATTTCATGGCTTCTAGCCATTTCTCAGAGTCTGGGCTCATCATCGCTTCCTCATAGTTCGTAGGTTCACTGTCTTCTACCAACAAGACAGTCAAGACAGGGTTGTCGTACCACTCAGGAGGGGCACGCGACCTTGTCGACCTGCGACGTTCAGTAGCAGCATCGTCCGAAGTTTTATGATCCTTGTCATTAGCTTCCTCTATCGTTGGTGCAAGCGGCACTGGAACAATTTCAGGTGCTGCGCTACTCTCCAACTCAAGAGAAGGTTCAATAACCTCGTCTAGCTCTACTTTCCTCCCACTCACTTCTTTCGAGAGAAACTCCTTCTCAAGAAAGGAACCGTTCTTTGCGACAAACACTTTGCCTTCGGTTCTGTGATAGAAGGTATACCCAATAGTTTCCTTAGGGTATCCTATGAAGACGCATTTCTCCGCTTTGGGTTCGAGCTTGTCCGGCATCAACTTCTTGACGTAAGCTTCGCATCCCCAAACTTTAAGAAATGACAACTTAGGTTTAGCACCAAACCACAGTTCATACGGTGTCGTCTCAACGGATTTAGATGGTGCACTATTTAAAGTGAATGCAGCGGTTTCTAATGCATAACCCCAAAATGATAACGGCAAATCAGTAAGAGACATCTTCGATCGGACCATATCTAATAGAGTTCGATTTCAGCGTTCAGACACACCATTGCACTGTGGTGTTCCGGGTGGCGTGAGTTGTGAAATGATTCCACTTGCTTTAAGATGCGTGAGAAAATCATAACTCAAATATTCACCTCCACGATCGGATCGTAGAAACTTAATTTTTCTGTTACCATGGTTCTCCACTTCATTCTGAAATTCTTTGAACTTTTAAAACGTTTCAGATTTATGTTTCATTAAATAGATATACCCATATCTACTTAAGTCATCGGTAAAAGTGAGAAAATAGCGATATCCACCGCGCGTCGAAACACTCATCGGTCCGCATACATCGGTATGTATGATTTCCAACAAGTCCGTTGCTCGCTCCATCATACCGGAGAACGGGGTTTTGATCATCTTGACCATGAGGCATGGTTCGCATGTGTCAAATGATTCAAAATCAAGAGACTCCAAAAGTCCATCAGAATGGAGTTTCTTCATGCGCTTTACACCAATATGACTTGGACGACGGTGCCACAAATAAGTAGTATTATCACTATCTACTTTGCATCTCTTAGCCTCAATGTTATGGATGTGTGTTTCATCCCTTTCGAGATTTAGAAGAAATAAACCATTCACAAGAGGTGCATGACCATAAAAGATGTTACTCATATAAATAGAACCGCCATTATTCTCCGATTTAAATGAATAACCGTCTTGCAATAAATACGATCCAGAAATAATCTTCATGCTCAACGCATGCACATAATAACATTTATTAAGGTTTAAAACTAATCCCGAAGGTAAAACTAAGGAGAGCGTGCCGACGGCCATCACATCAACTCTTGATCCGTTGCCAACGCGCATCGTCACCTCATCCCTCGCAAGCCGCCGTCTATTCCGTAGCTCCTGTTTCGAGTTACAAATATTAGCAACTGAACCGGTATCAAATACCCAGGCACTACAACGAGGGCTAGTAAGGAAAACATCAATAACATGTATATCAAATATACCTTTGATGGTGCCAGCCTTCTTGTCTGCTAAGTACTTCGGACAGTTGCGCTTCCAGTGACCCTTGTCCTTGCAATAGAAGCACTCAGTGTCCGGCTTAGGACCAGACCTGAGCTTCTTCTCAGCAGGGGCAACGCGCTTGTCGCCGCCTTTCTTGAAGGGCTTCTTTGCACCCTTACCTTTCTTGAAGGTGGGGGGCTTGTTGACCATCAACACATGATTATCCTTTTTGATGTCCACCTCCGCAGCCTTCAGCTTTGCGAAGAGCTCGGTGATCGTATCAGTGGAACCAATCTGATTGTGAGTCACTACAAAACTTTTGTAGCTGGGAGGGAGTGATTGCAGAACCCTGTCATTCTTGAGCTCCTCTGGAATCTTGCAGTCCAGTTGCTCAAGGCGTTGAGTGTAGCCCGACATCTTAATGGCGTGCTCACTAACGGAACTCCCTTCCTCCATCTTGCAATTAAAGAACTTCTCAGAGATCTCATATCTCTCAGAACGGGCCTGAGTCTGAAACATGGTTTTCAGCTCCTCGAGAATCTCAAAGGGCCCGAGATAGTCTTCAAAACGATTTTGAAGGTCCGATTCCATAGCAAACAACATGGTGCTCTTAATCACACCATAATCATATTTGCGCGACTGATAGACAGCTTTCTCATCAGCCGACGCAGTAGCAGCAGGGGCGTCACCTAACGCATTCTCAAGGACATAGTCCTTTTGACCGCCAGAGAGAATGATTCTCAGATTGCGGAACCAGTTGGTGAAGTTAGACCCATTGTTTCTAAGCTTTTCCTTCTCAGCAAAAACGTTGAAGTTGAAGTTGGACTTAGCCATTTGATCTACAATGTTTGCAAGTACAAATTAGACTATGTTCATGATAACTTGTTCAACTTTTAATCAAATTACTAGATGAACTCCCACTAAATTCAACATCCCTCAAGTTGTTTAGTGAACACGATCCAAATTCACCACACCTAATCCGATCTTCACGAGAAGAGATGTGGTTGTTGGAGATATGCCCTAGAGGCAATAATAAATGTAGTTATTATTATATCTTTGTGTTTATGATAAATGTTTACATTCATGCTATAATAGTATTAACAAGGAAACATTGATACTTGTGTGATTTGTAAACTTAATTTGAAGTCCCTAGTATAGCCTCTATACTTCACTAGCTTGTTGGTTGATTAATGATTATGGTTTCCCTATCATGAACATTGAGATGTTATCAACAACAAGATCATATCGTTAGGAGAATGATATGGTGGACATACTCCTATAGATAAGCGTAGCATAAAGATCAAGTCATTTCAATAGTTCAATTGCTATATGCTTTCTGATACATAGTAACCTAATTCCTTCGACCATGAGATCATGCATATCACCTTTACCGGATGGATGCTTTGATGACATCAAACACCACACCGTAACTGGGTGGTTATAAAGGTGGCATTGAGTGTTCGGAAAGTTTTGGTTGAGACATATGGATCAAGAGTGGGATTTGTCCATCCATATGACGGATAGATATACTCTGGGCCCTCTCGGTGGAATGTCATCCAATTAGCTTGCAAGCATGTGACTGGCTCACAAGGGATCACATATCACGGGAACGAGAAAAGAGTACTTATCAGTAACGAGGTTGAACTAGGTATGCAGAGATACCGACGATCATAACCTCAGATAAGTAACATATCGTGAGACAAAGGGAAATTGGTATCGTATGTAAGTGGTTCATTCGATCGCAAAGTAATCGTAGAAATATGTGGGAGCCATATGAATTTCCAGATTCCTCTATTGGTTATTGTTCGGAGAAGTGTCTCGATCATGTCCGCATAATTCACGAACCGTAGGGAGACACACTTAAGGATTCGACGTTGTTTGAGTAGTTATGGTATTATGAGAAAGAGACCGAATGTTGTTAGGAGTCTCGGATGGGATCCGGGATATCACGAGGTGATCCGGAATGGTCCGGAGAATAAGATTCATATAAGGAAAGACCCGTTTCGGAGTTCGGGAATGATTCCGGTGTTTTCATCGGGAATGTTCTAGAAGGTTCCGGATTGTCCGGCACTCGGGGGGGGGGGGGGAGGGGTACATGAATGTGTCATTACATATTGGAATGATTGCATCATGTACTAAGTGTTCTTGCTGTCCCAAATAAAGGATTAAATTGAATCCTAAAACAGAAAAGTCAAATGTCCAGTTTGAAAGTCAAACGGCTAAAACAAGAAACTGTGGGAAACAAGCAAGAGGAGGCCAAAACCGAGTTGGGGAGGGAGACCCTCCTCCAACCGGCGGCGCCTCCACCAGGCCGAGTTGGGGAGGGACTCCCCTCCCTCCCCTGGCGCGCCAGCCCCCTTCCACCTATAAAAGGAGGGGCAGGGCCTCCTCCTCTAGACACACAAGTTTCTACCTCTAATCTCCGGTTTAGAGCCGTTCTGGTTTAGAGCTTCTAATTGCTTTAGCCTGCGGTTTAGAGCCTTCTAATTGGTGTGTCTAAACCCTAGACCACTAATAGTACTCTCTCATACTCCACCATACTCGCTCCGGCTTAAGGCGAAGCCCTGCGGGATCTCCCCTCTACTTCCGGTACCACGCCGTTGTGCTGCCGGAATCCCGAGGAGAGTGCTACAACCTCCGCTGCCTGCTGGAACAAGGGAGAGGAAGGTCTTCGTCGAGTACCGAACGTGTGACCGACTGCGGGAGCGCTGCCGGAACGCAGCGCCGGAAGGATCGTCTATGCGATCTTGAGATCGGAAAGAGTACGACTACATCACCCACGAGAATCCGCTCTCGTTAAACACTTTGGAATCTTCGAGGGTAAGTTATTCCATCGACTCGTTGCTACAATCTAGTAGATAGATCTTGGCTTGTTTGTTTGTATGCGATAGAAAATTTTTGTTTTCCATGCTACGAACCCCTACAGTGGTATCAGAGCTGTGTCTATATGTAGATCTGTTGCACGAGTAGAACACAATGGTCATTGTGGGCGTTGATGCTTTTATTGTCGATTGCTTCTTGTGTACTTTGCATCTTGCGGTATGTTGGGATGAAGCGGCCCGGGCTAACCTTACATGACATCGTTCATGAGACTTGCTCCACGCTTGACATGCAACTTGTATTGCATAAGTGGCTTTGCGGGTGCCTGTTTCTCCTAGCATAGTTAAGATCCAATTTACAACGGGTGATTAACAATACTAGTATCAATGTTGTGGTTCTTGTTCGTAAGTTAGAACGACACTTATTGAAAGCCCCAAACCACGTAAAATATGCAAAGAAAGTAGAGGCGTCTAACTTTGTTTTGCAGGGGTGTGCAGTGATGTGATATGGCCATGATTGTGATTATATTTGATGTATGCAATGTTCCTTATTGTAAGTCGGCAACCGGCAGGAGCCATATGGTTGTCTTTAATTTATGTTAAGACCCGCGTGTCTATTCAAAAGTAGTTGTAATAGTTGAAGCCGGTGGACGACAACCATGGAGAGGCGTCATTGACCTTGATGCAATGCCGGTGATGACGGAAATCATGTTCTTGCTTGAAGATGGAGATCGGAAGCACGAAGAAGAAAGGCCATATCATATCACATATATATTGAATTGCATGTGATGTTAATCCTTTATGCATCTTGTATTGCTTAGTAGACGACGGTAGCATTATAAGATGATCCCTCATGCACATGAATTTCAAGTCATAAAGTGTTCACCCTTAGTTAGCACCGTTGCTAAAACTTGTTGTTTCGAAGCACCACGTGATGATCGGGTGTGTTAGATTCTGCAAGTGTATACAACGTGAGCAAGCCAGATTTGCTCATGCGGAAACTAAGGTTTGATCTTGACGAGCCTAGCATGTACAGACATGGTCTCGGAACACGGATCACCAAAAGGTAAAGCATGAATCATATAGTAGATATGATGAACATGACGATTGTTCGCCATTGAAACTATATCAACTCTCGTGATGATCGGTGTTGATATGGTGGATTTGGTTCGTGTGATCACTAAAACAATGTGAGGGATATTGTTTTGAGTGGGAGTTCACCTAGTTTAATTACACTAATTAATTTGAACTCAATTTGTCATAAACTTAGTCTAAACTATTGCAAATATGTTGTAGATCAATGGCAGCCCCTACCATCAATTTTAATGCGTTCCTAGAGAAAGAAAAGTTAAAAAACAATGGAAGCAACTTCACGGATTGGTTCCGCAATTTGAGGATTGTCCTCACAGCTGGTAATTTGACCTATGTGCTGGATGCACCGCTGGGTGACCCACCTGCAGCTGATGCTCCCGATGAAGTAAAGAATGTTTACCTCGCTCGGAAGAATCAGTACTCCATAGTTCAGTGTGCTATCTTGTATGGTTTGGAATCGGAGCTTCAGAAAAGGTTTGAGGATTCAGACCCATATGATATTGTCGAGGATCTCAAATTGATTTTTGAGACTCATGCGGCAATTAAAAGCTATGAGGCTTCTGAAAAGTTCTTTAACTGCAAGATGGAAGAGGGCAGCTCCGTCAGTGAGCATGTGCTTAAGATGTCTGGGCACGCGAACAAACTTCAAAGCTTGGGTATAGTGATTCCTAATGCTTTGGGGATTTATCGTGTCCTCCAATCACTACCACCAAGTTACAAGAACTTTTTGATGAACTACAACATGCAGAACATGAATAAGACGTTGCCAGAACTCTTTGCCATGTTAAAATCTGCAGAAGTGGAGATCAAGAAAGAGCACCAAGTGTTGTTGGTCAATAAGACCACCAAATTCAAGAAAGGCAAGTCTAAGCAAAAGGGACACTTCAAGAAGGGTGGTAAGAAAGTTACCACGCCGACGAAGAAGACCAAGGCTGGACCTAAGCCTGATACTGAGTGCTTTTACTGCAAGGGAGAAGGTCACTGGAAGCGGAATTGCCCAAAGTACTTGGCGGATTTGAAGAACGGCAACATCAAGAAGAAAGGTATATCTGATATACATGTTATTGATGTGTATCTCACTAGTACTCGTAGTAGTGCCTGGGTATTTGATACTGGTTCGGTTGCTCATATTTGTAACTCGAAACAGGTGCTGCAGAATAAACAGAAGCTAGCGAAGAACGAGGTGACGATGCGCATGGGAAGATCAAAGGTTGATGTGATCGCGGTCGGCACGCTACCCCTTCATCTACCATCGGGATTAGTTTTATACTTAAATAATTGTTGTTTGGTGCCTGCGTTGAGCATGAACATTATATCGGGATCTTGTTTATTGCGAGACGGTTACTTGTTTAAGTCCGAGAATAATGGTTGTTCGATTTATATGAGTAATATGTTTTATGCACATGCACCTTTGATAGATGGTATATTCTTATTGAATCTCGATAGTGGAAATACACATATCAACAACATTGAGGCTAAACGTTTGAAATCAAGCGATAATTCGACCTATATGTGGCACTGTCGTCTTGGTCACATTGGAGTGAAACGTATGAAGAAACTCCATTACGATGGACTTCTTGAATCACTTGATTTTGAATCACTTGAAAGATGCGAAGCATGTCTGATGGGTAAAATGACTAAGACTCCATTTTCTGGGATGATGGAGCGAGCTACGGACTTATTGGAAATCATACATACCGATGTGTGTGGTCCAATGAGTGTAGCATCGCGCGGTGGTTATCGTTATGTTCTTACCTTCACGGATGACTTGAGTAGATATGGGTATATCTATTTCATGAAACATAAGTCTGAAACTTTCGAGAAGTTTAAGGAGTTTCAAAGTGAGGTAGAGAATCAACGTAACAAGAAGATTAAATTTCTACGTTCTGATCGTGGAGGTGAATATCTAAGTTACGAGTTTGGCGAGCATTTGAAGAAATGCGGAATACTTTCACAATTGACACCGCCGGGAACACCACAGCGTAATGGTGTGTCCGAACGTCGTAATCGAACTCTCTTAGATATGGTTCGTTCTATGATGTCACTTACAGATTTACCGCTATCATTTTGGGGTTATGCATTAGAAACAGCCGCATTCACTTTAAATAGGGCACCATCTAAATCTGTTGAAACGACACCGTATGAATTATGGTTTGGGAAGAAACCTAAATTGTCGTTCCTTAAAGTTTGGGGATGCGAAGCCTATGTAAAGAAGTTACAGCCGGACAAGCTTGAACCCAAAGCGGAAAAATGCGTCTTCATAGGATACCCGAAGGAAACTATTGGTTATACCTTCTATCATAGATCCAAAGGCAAAATCTTCGTTGCCAAGAATGGATCATTTCTAGAGAAGGAATTTCTCTCGAAAGAAGTGACTGGAAGGAAAGTAGAACTCGACGAGGTTGTCGAACCTTCTCTCGAAATTGCGAGTAGCGCAGCACCGGAAGAAGTTCCTGTGGTGCCTGCACCAATAAGAGAGGAAGCTAATGATGGTGATCATGAAACTTCGGTTGAAGTTGCTACAGAGCCTCGGAGGTCAACGAGAACTCGTACCACTCCAGATTGGTATGATTCCGTTATGAATGTCATGTTGGTGAACAACACCGATGACCCCGAGACATATGAGGAAGCGATGATGAGCCCAGATTCCAATAAATGGCAAGAAGCCATGAAATCCGAGATTGGATCCATGTATGAAAACCAAGTATGGACTTTGGTGGACTTACCGGATGGCCGAAAGGCTGTCGAGAACAAATGGATTTTCAAGAATAAAACAGATGCTGATGGTAATGTTACTGTCTATAAAGCTCGACTTGTCGCAAAAGGGTTTCGACAAATTCAAGGAGTTGACTACGATGAGACTTTATCACCAGTAGCGAAGCTAAAGTCTGTGAGGATTATGTTAGCGATCGCTGCATATTATGATTATGAGATATGGCAGATGGATGTCAAAACAACATTCCTCAATGGAGACATTGATGAAGAGTTGTATATGATGCAACCCAAAGGTTTTGTCGATCCTAAAGATGCTAACAAGGTATGCAAACTTCAACGGTCCATCTATGGATTGAAGCAAGCATCCCGAAGTTGGAATCAACGTTTTGATAAGGTAATCAAAAGTTTTGGTTTTATACAAACTTATGGAGAAGCTTGTATTTACAAGAAAGTGAGTGGGAGCTCTGTAGCATTCTTAATACTATATGTGGATGACATATTGTTGATTGGGAATGATGTAGACCTTCTTAATAGTGTCAAGGAATATTTGAATAATAGTTTTTCAATGAAGGATCTTGGCGAAGCAGCTTACATATTAGGCATAAAGATTTATAGAGATAGATCGAAACGCCAAATATCATTGTCACAAAGTACATATTTGGACAAAGTTCTAAAGAGGTTTGGAATGGAAGAAAGCAAGAAAGGGTTCTTGCCCATGTTGCCCAATACGACCTTGAGTAAAAATCAAAGTCCGACATCGGCAGAAGATAGAGAAAGGATGAGTAAGATTCCCTATGCCTCAGCCATAGGATCTCTAATGTATGCCATGCTATGTACTAGACCCTACATTGCATATGCTGTTAGTTTAACTAGCAGATATCAAAGTGATACAGGAGTGGATCATTGGACAGCGGTCAAAAACATCCTTAAGTACTTGAGAAGAACTAAGGATATGGTTCTTTCTTATGGAGGTGATGAACAGCTCGTTGTTAATGGTTACACCGATGCTAGTTGGAACACCGATCCGGATGATTCTAAATCACAATCCGGATACGTATTTATTTTGAATGGTGCAGCAGTTAGCTGGAGGAGTGCAAAGCAAAGCGTTGTGGCGAGATCTTCAACTGAATCGGAATACATGGCTGCTTCGGAGGCTTCACAAGAAGCGATATGGATGAAAGAGTTCATTACAGAGATGGGTTTGGTTCCTAGTGCGCTGGACCCAATGTCTATCTACTGTGATAACATGGGCGCCATAGCCAATGCGCAAGAACCAAGGTCACACAAGAAGCTGAAGCACATCAAGCTACGTTTTCACGCTATTCGAGAACATATCCAGGATGGGGATATAAAGATTTGCAAAGTACACACAGATCTGAATGTGGCGGATCCGTTGACTAAACCTCTCCCGAGGGCAAAACATGACCAACACCAAACTGCCATGGGTGTTCGGTATATTACCATGTAATCTAGATTAGATGACTCTAGTGCAAGTGGGAGACTGTTGGAGATATGCCCTAGAGGCAATAATAAATGTAGTTATTATTATATCTTTGTGTTTATGATAAATGTTTACATTCATGCTATAATAGTATTAACAAGGAAACATTGATACTTGTGTGATTTGTAAACTTAATTTGAAGTCCCTAGTATAGCCTCTATACTTCACTAGCTTGTTGGTTGATTAATGATTGTGGTTTCCCTATCATGAACATTGAGATGTTATCAACAACAAGATCATATCGTTAGGAGAATGATATGGTGGACATACTCCTATATATAAGCGTAGCATAAAGATCAAGTCATTTCAATAGTTCAATTGCTATATGCTTTCTGATACATAGTAACCTAATTCCTTCGACCATGAGATCATGCATATCACCTTTACCGGATGGATGCTTTGATGACATCAAACACCACACCGTAACTGGGTGGTTATAAAGGTGGCATTGAGTGTTCGGAAAGTTTTGGTTGAGACACATGTATCAAGAGTGGGATTTGTCCATCCATATGACGGATAGATATACTCTGGGCCCTCTCGGTGGAATGTCATCCAATTAGCTTGCAAGCATGTGACTGACTCACAAGGGATCACATATCACGGGAACGAGAAAAGAGTACTTATCAGTAACGAGGTTGAACTAGGTATGCAGAGATACCGACGATCATAACCTCGGATAAGTAACATATCGTGAGACAAAGGGAAATTGGTATCGTATGTAAGTGGTTCATTCGATCGCAAAGTAATCGTAGAAATATGTGGGAGCCATATGAATTTCCAGATTCCTCTATTGGTTATTGTTCGGAGAAGTGTCTCGATCATGTCCGCATAATTCACGAACCGTAGGGAGACACACTTAAGGATTCGACGTTGTTTGAGTAGTTATGGTATTATGAGAAAGAGACCGAATGTTGTTCGGAGTCTCGGATGGGATCCGGGATATCACGAGGTGATCCGGAATGGTCCGGAGAATAATATTCATATAAGGAAAGACCCGTTTCGGAGTTCGGGAATGATTCCGGTGTTTTCATCGGGAATGTTCTAGAAGGTTCCGGATTGTCCGGCACTCCGGGGGGGGAGGGGTACATGAATGTGTCATTACATATTGGAATGATTGCATCATGTACTAAGTGTTCTTGCTGTCCCAAATAAAGGATTAAATTGAATCCTAAAACAGAAAAGTCAAATGTCCAGTTTGAAAGTCAAACGGCTAAAACAAGAAACTGTGGGAAACAAGCAAGAGGAGGCCAAAACCGAGTTGGGGAGGGAGACCCTCCTCCAACCGGCGGCGCCTCCACCAGGCCGAGTTGGGGAAGGACTCTCCTCCCTCCCCTGGCGCGCCAGCCCCCTCCCACCTATAAAAGGAGGGGCAGGGCCTCCTCCTCTAGACACACAAGTTTCTACCTCTAATCTCCGGTTTAGAGCCGTTCTGGTTTAGAGCTTCTAATTGCTTTAGCCTGCGGTTTAGAGCCTTCTAATTGGTGTGTCTAAACCCTAGACCACTAATAGTACTCTCTCATACTCCACCATACTCGCTCCGGCTTAAGGCGAAGCCCTGCGGGATCTCCCCTCTACTTCCGGTACCACGCCGTTGTGCTGCCGGAATCCCGAGGAGAGTGCTACAACCTCCGCTGCCTGGTGGAACAAGGGAGAGGAAGGTCTTCGTCGAGTACCGAACGTGTGACCGACTGCGGGAGCGCTGCCGGAACGCAGCGCCGGAAGGATCGTCTACGCGATCTTGAGATCGGAAAGAGTACGACTACATCACCCACGAGAATCCGCTCTCGTTAAACACTTTGGAATCTTCGAGGGTAAGTTATTCCATCGACTCGTTGCTACAATCTAGTAGATAGATCTTGGCTTGTTTGTTTGTATGCGATAGAAATTTTTTGTTTTCCATGCTACGAACCCCTACAGTGGTTTCAATGGTGGACAACGAACTGTCGATCATATATTTCATATGACTCGTGCTTAACCTTTCGGTTCATGTGTTCCGAGGCCATGTCTGTACATGCTAGGCTCGTCAAGTTAGACCCAAGTATTTCCGCGTGTGCAAAACTGGCTTGCACCCGTTGTATGTGAGCGTAGAGTCTATAGCACCCGATCATCACGTGATGCTTGGACACGACGAACTTTCGCAACGGTGCATACTTGGGGAGAACACGGTTTTTATCTTGATCTTTAAGTGAGGAATCATCTTATAATGCTACCGTCGCGATCTAAGCATAATAAGATACATAAAATGATAAACATCACATGCATATAACTTTATGTGACATGGTATAGCCAATCTTCGCGCAATGATCTCCATCTTGTGCGTGCCGGCATGATCTCCATCACTCCACCATGATTGCCTCCACCACGAATAGCAACTACAACTATTGCTAACTACTTAGCGATAAAGTGAAACTATTACATGGCGTATAAGAAGTTGACACACAGGTCAAACACAATTATAAAGACAACCATATGGCTCCTGCCGGTTGTGTACTCATCGACATGCAAGTCGTGAAACATTACAAAACATGATCATTGCATACAACACACACATCACATCTTGGGCCATACCATATCACAGAAAACACTCCTTGCAAAAACAAGTTAGACGCCTCTACTTTGTTGTTGCATGTTTTACGTGGCTTATGGGAGTAGCAAGCTAAGAACGATTCTTACCTACGGAAAGCCACAACGGTGATATTATGGTTGCCAAACTCCGGTGTAAATCCCATGACAACTATAGTGAGAGAAACTGGCATCCACCAGCCGCATGTGTGGAAGAAGCCACACGTCAAGTGCGGAGCCGGTCTCGCGAACGACGTCGCGTAAGGTTGGCCTGGACCGCTTCAATCTCACTATCCCGCGTCATAAGAAGAACACAAACAAGAGGCTTGCAACAGAAAACATCAACGCCCGCAACAACCATGTTGCGTTCTACTCGTGAAACACATCTACGCATAGATCTAGCTCTGATACCACTGAAGGGTTTCGCGGCATAGTAAATCAAAATTTTCTACGGATGCGAACAGAGGGAAGCCAAGATCTAATCTAGGAGATGCAAACAACGAGAGAGATTGGATTAGATCTTCATACCCTTGAAGATTCGCACAGCGGAACGTTCGTCGGAACATGGGTGATGTAGTCGTACTCGCTTCTCCTCCTCGCGATCCGATCCGATCTAGCACCACAAGTGGCGGTGCCTCCGTGAGATGCACACGTGCAGCACCTCGACGTCTCCTCCTTCCTCGGACCAGCAAGTATGGTGGAGAGACGGATTGGATCTACAACACGACGGCGTGGTGTATATGGTGGAGAATTTCTGCAGCAGGGCTTTGCCTACAAACAGTCGGGAGGGAGAGAGGAAGGGCAGCAGGGCGGCTAGGATTGGAGGGGAAGGTGTGAGGGGTGGTGAGCCCCCAGCCCTCTTTATATAGAGGGGTGGGGCGCAGTCCTAGCCCCTCCCCCAAGCCCAAACCGGCGGCCCCAAAGGAGGAGGAGTGGGGGGCAAGGAAACCCCCCTTTCTAGAAGCTCTATCTAGGGTTTAAACCCTCTTTGGCCGGCTGGGCCCTATGGGGCCTTGTGCCCCTGGCCCAATGCGGCCAGGGCACTCCCTCATAGTCCCATGCCCCCTCCCGGAAGGTGGGGCCACGTTGGTACCCTTTCGGAAGGTTCTAGAAGCTTCCGGTACAATACCGATTAACCCAGAACAATTCCGAACTCCAAAAACTGCACTGCCTTATATGAATCTTATTCTCCGGACCACTCCAGAACCTCTCGTGATGTCCCGGATCCCATCCGATACTCCGAACAAAAACTCATAAACCAATTATCCAACCTATCCTAGCGTCGAGACACGTTAAGTGTGTGACCCTGCGGGTTCGAGAATATGCAGACATGATCTTCTATCAATAATCAACAGCGGGGTCTGGAAACCCATATTGACTCCCACACATTCATCGATGATCATATCGGATGAACCACGATGCCAGGATTCAATCAATCCCATATATATATTCCCTTCGTCTCGCGATATTTTACTTGCCCGAGATTTGATCGTCGGTACCGTCATACCTAGTTCAATCTCGTTCACAGCAAGTACTTTACTCGTTCCGTAATCCGATATCAATTTGTGATTAACTCCTTAACCACATGCTTGCAAGCGGTGTTGATATCGATTACCGAGTGGGCCCGAAGTATATCTCTCCGACTTGGTAGGGACAAATCCCATCTCGATACATACAACCCAACAGATACTTTCCGATCACCTGAGAGACACCTTTATGATCACCCTCTCATAGGATGACGTTTGATGACCTCAAAGCTTTCTTCCGATACCAGGAGTTGTATTATCTCATGGTCTAAGGAATACAATATTTGACATAAGAAAAGCTTCGCAAAGACGAACACGATGACACGATCTAATTGCTTCGCTTAGTTTGGGTCTGTCCACCATATCATTCTCCCAATGATATGATCTCATTATTAATTGACAACTCATGTCCATGGTTAGGAAACCTTAACCATCATTAATCAATGAGCTAGTCCATAGAGGCGTACTAGGGACACGGTGTTGTTTACAAACCACACAAGTATTAAAGTTTCCGCTTAATACAATTCTAGCATGGAATATAAACATTATCATGATCAAGAATTATAATAATAACATCTTTATTATTGCCTCTAGGCATAATTCCAACAAAAGTGTGATCCCCAGGCCTTGTTTCTAAGCATTGAAACACCATTTGCTACTTGATCTGTTGCATGTTTGTTTGATTCCTTCTTGTTGCCTTTAGTATTTGCCTCACCGTCAAGCTATTTTCTGGCACCGTTACCACTTGTATTTCACTATCTCTTTGCCGAACTAGTGCACCTATATTGGGTGTGTTGGGGATACAAGAGACTTCTTGTATCTTGATTGCAGGGTTGCTTGAGAGGAAATACCTTTGACCACTTCCTCCCTGAGTTCGATAAACCTTGGGTAATCCACTTAAGGGAAACTTGCTGCTGTTCTACAAACCTCTGCACTTGGAGGCCCAACAACTATCTACAAGAATAAAAGTGCGTAGACATCAATCAGCGCAGTAGAGCAGCAACCATCGCCAATAATGACATCTATAAATCAGAAGAAACTGACCTAAACTCACACCAACGAACACGAAAACAGACTAGATCTGAGGAGATCCTTCGAACACACGACTCCAGCACCCTCCGCCAACTCTAGATGCACCACCGGAGGGAGGATAGGATGCACATGACCTATTCTAACTTCAAGA
The DNA here is from genome assembly GCA_910589765.1 of Avena atlantica. NCBI lineage: Eukaryota > Viridiplantae > Streptophyta > Magnoliopsida > Poales > Poaceae > Avena > Avena atlantica. The sequence continues at coordinate 45,629,693 of OU342737.1, forward strand.
TGTAGCCGTCACCTCAATATCCTGAGAAAGACACCGAAAAATACCTAAACAAAAAACGAGAAACCTCCTGCCGATGAGAGACCGTGGTTCGGCACACGCCGAGGCCCTGAGGCCACGGGAAGTGAAGCAAACCGACGGCGTCGCTGACAGGAGTACCAACCCCTAGATGGGTTTTACTCCGTCTCCACGATTGCTTTTCTCATGAATCCTTAGGTACCGGTTCGTCTCAGAAAGAAGAGTAACTCGCATTAATAGAATACTTGCAAATATAAATGTGTGTTGCTATGGGGAAAATATCATGACATACCGATCAAATAATTATGAACTTTAGCAATTCAAATAAATGGTCTTATATACCGCGAGAGGTGTTAGCGTATTAAATACTTGTTTACAAGTAATGTTAATATACATGGCATCAACAAATGCAACCCTCGTATGACTTGAATAATCATAAAGAAAAACAAGTACAATGCAAATAAAACTTGAGTAAATATCTCCCTTGTGTTTGCTTCCGCAGCCGTGAATCACGTTGTCACTCCCAACTTCAGCCGCTGATTAACATATGTGTTTTGCCACTCAAGTGAATCCATGCTACGGTGGTGCATGGATGTAATTTTTTAAACCATCGTCCTTGCTAAACGATTGTGTTGCATGCATGTTTACCATTGCCGTTTGCTCTCTCTAACACCGTGTGTTCCCTTTATCAGATCGGACGGTGGTCAGGATGTGCACCGCGGGCCACCATGGACAGCCCACTATTTCCCATCTCTCTCTCTAATATATATATATATATATATATATATATATATATATATACCCCGTGCGTTGTAGCGGGACCTTTTTTTTAAAAAAATGGCACACAAACATCTGTAGCATCATCTAAAAATTATAGCTTTAGATATAGTATGGTCAAATCCATGGTTTTGCAGGTTATATAAGAAAAAGACTTGGAAAAAAATCAATAACTAAAAGATGCATTGTTGAATTATTTCTATATGCAGAGCCATTTGTTCTTATTCACATTGCCAAATATCCATCGCCCTAGCTTCTACTTGTTTTTATAGATACGTCTAAAAGTGAACCATAAGAAGCACAAACAATAGAGTTATTTGAAAATTTATTAAAAATAACAAACTCCTTGAATTAGCAAGTGACAATTCATAGTGGTTGGTCAGTAGTTGATAAAAGCTATACACCTGCATATGAGGCAGACACGGTGACGGATGTAGAAGCAAAACATGTATAAAATAAAACACGTAAAATAGAATCCAAACAAAAAAATAACTTTTGCACTAATTGTGCATGTGCACACATGAGCATATCCGTTTGTATTATTCACAGATCATTATCACCTCACTACAGAAGCCAATACTAAATTAATAAACTAATGGTAGCAATTTTTTTTTGAACAAACAGGTATGCTGCTCCGTGGGACAGTGGAATGACATAATCAAATGATACAACCAAAAGCAAGTCGGGAGCTGCTTCAAGATGTATGAAGATATCTGAACGATAACTTCAGCAGAAAAATAAATTCCTCCTTACACGGGTATGAGTGTGTCAAGGGTTTTCTCATGACCACGTGACAAATCAGTCACATGATAATTGCATATCCAATTCAAGTCCAAAAGATGACATAAATTTCTTATCCGGATATCAATTACCACATCATATCCTTTTGGTTGTTGTAATATAAGAATCCAAACTCCGGATCTAACAGAAGATGCATGTCGTATAAAATCTTCAATCTAAGCTCCCAAGAAGAGTAAAATGAAGACTTGGGTGCAACCTTAGATGTAAAAATTGTGACGAAGACGAAGAGGTTACGATCTGCATACTGCATGTTCTGAATATATATCTTACACCAACATGGATTGCACGGTACAAAATCACCAAGAACATTTACAAAAAAAGCTAATCAAATTGTAATACCAAGATAGACTTGCACAATATAGAATCACCAATAACATTTAACAATACAAACTAAAAACATTGTAAAAGGTAAATCAAGACGATACCGAGAGAAATACCACTGTATGCATCGACATTGACTTCTGGTACTTCTATTGGAATCTTACAAAGTGCTTTACATACTCTGGATGGAGAATGTCCTCTAAAAAAAGGCTGGTAAATGACCGGATGAGATAATTAAATCCATTATACAAAATAGATAAGATTAATTCTGGAGGAAAATCCATATAGCATTGAGAACGGCCTCCATGTGACTTCGAAGGGTCAAGGAGCATGCACATACCGGCTATATTCCTACAGCTGCAAAGGCCAACGTAAATTATTATCAAAGAGTTACCGGGCATTTCCTCAAACACTCAACATGCATGCGTAAAAAATATTTTCTTTTATACTATGATTGTAGCACGCACCATGAATAGTCAAATAAGAATGTTTCATTCTACATACAATCCAATTGTTTAGAATCAAAGGATTGTGGAGGGCGACATGGCTCTGTTGGTGTGACTGATTATATATATGGAAGCGCCTTCAGCAGAATGATCTTGATCCAGACCCACGATTGGAGAGAAGTTACCAATGGACAAAATTGTTGATCCACGACAGGCTAGTGTCAGGAAGCATACATGCAGGGGAGGGGAATGTGGCACCTGGGACGGAGACGACAAGTGGAGAGGGATTGGCGGATGAACTCCATGGAGGGCTCACTTCGTCGGCAGAATGAGATGCGTTTGTGGACGATTTGAAGAAATCGGTTTGAGGCGGAGCAATGGATATAAATGGGAAAAAACGCCCAGACTTCTCATATTCCTCCATTACTCGGTTGTGCAATTGTTTCCCTCCGATATTGTGGGGGAGAGGAAGCGAGTGCGCCGTCGCCGAGAGCACGGAGAAGATGAGGTGTCAATGGTCGGCGATGCCTCCATATGGGGATAGGAAAAACAATGGGCCAACTCTTTGGATTCGTGAGAATCTAGAGTAGCGGGCTGCGTGTAGGATGGAATAATAGGCCACACATGGTCTGGTTATGCAATTTGGTGAATGGCGAGAAAATGTCATGTACTGGACCGAAGGAACTGACAGTTTCGCACGAAAGAAAATTTTCAAAACAAAGTAGATGAAAAAAGAAAATTCCTGAGGTAGCATCATGCTGAGGTGGATAGGCTGCATGTTTAGAAAATTAAGTTAGTGGGGTTGATCTTCTTAGTTATATAGGATTAGTTCAACTCATATATTTATGTTCATGCATGAATGAGCCATATGTTTAATTTCCTTTAGATGATTTTTTACTTGAGAAAGCCGACAGGAGCATTTGTATGGTACTAGTTGGTACATCTCTCATTGCATCAACATTAGAAAATAATAAATAAATAAATGTAGAAGCAATAAGATATGCATAATTTATATTTTCTCAATGATTACTACGAGAGATGTTAACGCATGACAAGACCACACAAACTCAGTAGAACATGTAAGAAACATTTGTTATTCTTGAAAAAATATAAGAAATACTTGACCATGGAAAAAAGACCAAAGGAACATGCCAATGACCTAAGGACATGCTCATCATAAGCACGTTATATACTCTAGAATTTTCTATATGGTTACACGTAATCATAGAATAGAATTTGCTATCAAGATATTTGTAAGATCATTTGAAACATGTGTAAGAATATAAAATCATACATATATATGTATGCTATAATCCATGCAACTGTTGGAAATTAATATGTGGGGTGCTGCACTTATGGGAACTCATTTGAAGACTGTTTTAAGCGGCAATGCACCGAGAAGGAAAATATATGTGAATTTTGTGAAGAACTATGCTTTAAATTAGCACAAAACATCTATACCATTTAGTGGTAAAATATATAATTGTACAATCTAGATTATCAGAGATAAAAGTTAACAAAACATCGATATATGAGGTTAACTATGCTATTAAGCAATGGAGAGATTTGAATTAAATATTATAGTTTGATATAAAAGAGTTACAAATAAGTATAAAATTTTAGTATAAATAGTAATACTATGTGATTTTAATAGGCTCGGATGAGTATGTGCGAAATGTTGTAAACAAGTATGGCGAAGTAATTTAGGCCTAGGGTAGTCTTTGGGATCATGCTTTACTCTAACAAAACAGCCAATGACTTTATTTTCAAATGTCTCTGGATCCTTCGACAGATCCATAACTAAAGATTTCCTCAGATAGATCAGCTTAATATTTTCACGAACAAGAGAAGCAAAGCATCTCCCGTGTCTTTCAGAAATTCCTTTCGGAGTACTAGACTCAGAGGTCAGGGTCACCTCCTCCTGCTCCTCCTCCTCCTCCTCCTCCTCCTCTTCCTCTTAAGTATAAATAATATATAATTTTAACACGCTCAATTATGATGTTATTCTCTTTTTTCAAACTCTCCTTATTCTTCGTGAAAACGATTATCTTAGGAGTGAAATATCAACGCGGTCATAAAAATTCTGGTGGCCAAGTATGTAAACTGATATTTAATTTGCATGTATTTTATATTTTTCTACAAATTATTTTTGATATATGTATAATTTGTTGATGTTTTAACAAACCGAGACTTGTGTCTATTATTGTATACACAATTTATTTTTTAAGTGACAAAACATTTTAACTATTTTGTCCTTTACCAAGCAAATGGATTTCTACACTATCAGAGTTGAGGTCCAAGACAATAGAAGCAAACCAAACTATTACAAATGTAAGATCATTTCCTAATTTCTTTATAAATTTATACAATTAGAAAATATTTAGGTAAAAGGAGTAATATTTGTCGTCATGGATCTCCGTATTTTACTTGTTGCACACACACCATCTCACATACCATGTTTTCGGCTTGATCACACCGATCCATCCATCGTTACCATGGCTTATTCACATTATGCGACAATGGGTTCCACTTAATTTTTCTTACCGTTGGCTAAACCTCGATCAATATACCACTCCACTCTCCACCTAGCTATCATTATGTCGCTGGACATGATCGACGATACAACATGAATGCCTTATCGCCCCACTCTTCTCATAAAATTATCAATATGACACCTAAGTTTCTAGCAAGAATATGACAAATGTGTTGTCATTGTAACCTTGACGATAGTGACAACAAAGACATTAAAAATGGAAATGTCAAGTCAATAAAGTTTTTGTAGGATGGGGCGACAAGCTTCCTGCGATGTATAGAAACCATTTTTATATTAATATATCCAAGGATGAAATCTTACCGTGGAGCCCGTCCAACCTAACAAATGCTGGTTTTGCCCCTTAAAATAGTCAACCGAGTTGGCCTAATGGAGAAGAAGACAATGAAACAGTTTTCGTGACTGTCCTCTAGATAGTGGGGTGAGCTTATGGTAGTCCCTGTTTTGTACTTCGATGGAAATAAATTCGTCCAGATTTGTACTGTTTGAAGTTTCTTTTAGACTTGTTTGGCGGAAATAATACAACGTAGTCCTAGTAGTTTTTGTCCTTTTGGGATATCTGATCAAGTGTGTAGTTTTCGACTGGGTCTTGTAGGCATATATGGGCTGCTATCCTTGTCCTGGGCTTGGAGCCTCCTAAACGGCAGGGACGCACGGAGGCAGCGCAACCTGCACACAGCTCTTCGATCTTTAGTCCCACCTCGCTCCCGAACAACGATGGAGCTGGTCGAGGAGGCTATAAGGGCATGTATAATAGTGCTGACTAAAGAGGAGGTTATAACTGATTTTGATGATGTGGAGAGGAGAGACAGTTTATAGATGATAATTTTATTATTATATGAGCGGTGTCTGTAACTTGTACTCACATAAATATTGCTAAAAATATAAATGTTACAGACAGACTAGTGTACAATTGTCTATAAATTGTATTACGGACATTGGCTATCTAAACCAATGCTCATGCCCTAAGACGAGGGGTAGGCTGGTTGTTCAAAGCATACCTTTCTCGGCCTTTTGGCTAAGAGCAAATTATCTAAACCAATGTTCATGCCCTAAGACGAGGCGGTCGTTCAAAGCATACCTTTCTCGGCCTTTTGGCTAAGAGCAAATGTAGTATCTGTTATTATCAGTTTAATATCTGATATGTAGGACATGTGTCCACAACGATATTAAATTTATTTTTTAGAGAAATGATTTGGATCCCATCGTCCGCCTCCTCCTGTGTTTATCCCAAAATCGCCCCAAATTTCGTTTTTGCTGTAAAACGGAAACGGTTCGTTTCAGAAATAGAATGTCTCGCCGGAGACCATGCAGCAAAAAATTGTACTAATGCAGCAAAACCAACTTCGCCGGAAACTTTTTTTGCTGCATGGTCTCCGGCGAGTGTCATCAACGAGTTGTTTCCGATGATGTTTCCGGCAAAGTTTGTTTTGCTGCATTAGCATATTTTTTTGCTGCATGGTCTCCGACGAGGTCTCCGACGAGACGTTCTATTTCTAAAACGAACCTTTTTTTGCTTCGGAAGCAAAAGCAGGAACATATACAGCAAACACGAGATATTTTACAGCAAATGGACACGTGTCAACATGGGAAGCAGGACGATGGAAGCTCCCTCATCGTTCGGAAAACGCCTAGCACTTCCCTATTTTTTTTGGGAAGGGTCCACCACAGTGGCTTGCCACTGGGCCCTTACGTGTCGCCCGGGCGTTGCACTGCTGCCCGGGCCAGGCGCACCCCAACCAAGGTAATGAAATTGTTAGCTTAATTAATGTTGGACGAAGGTCTTAATATCTTTTGAAAAATCTTAGCTAATGGAATTTCGTGCATCCTTCGGTTCGGTGCTGACGCACAGGTAAGGTGGACTCTGTTGACCGGTACCCTACACACAAGAACCAACAACTTTAGTTTAGAACCGAATCATACGGTACGCTCGGGCTTTCGACATATCACTCAGCATCATGTGCGCCAACTAACTGGGCGGGTTGGCATGTCAGTGTCACGCTCGGCGAGGTTGTTCTTCGTATGAGCAGTGACTACATGATTTTTGAGGCATCCCTTATCGTGCTTACCACAATTTCCCGAAATTTTGTGTATCGCGACAAGGTTATATTTGGTCGAAGTTTGTTTTTCTTGGGAGGACTATGCATGTTTATTGTTGAAACGGTTTTCCTGCCGCTAAGGCATGTGTTCCGAAACATGTTTATTTCTCCGGTGGGAGAGGTCGCTAGATTTTGTTAACTTTTTTGAGTAGTAGTAAAAGATACTGTAAAAATGTCCTTATTTATTTGGGCTAGAGCTCGACGGTTGTAGCTTCATGGATGCGACTGCTAGAATCCGCTGTAGCTACCAGCCACAAAAATGTTGGAGTTGTCTGCTGTCTGTTTGTTTTTGCGGTTGGTGCAACTGCGACTGCAAAGGAAATGTGTTGAAATGACTTTAATGCATCTGTGAGTCTATATGAGGACGTGCGTGAGCGCAGCCAGCTATGATTGGATTTCTAGAGCTCGGGGAGGGGAGTTTAGGGATGGTGTCCCATTCATCCTCTTGGAGGAGGACGTTGGTGGCAGTCATCGTGGATCGACGGGGTGGTGTTCGGTCGGCTGAGGTTGCACAACCTTTTGTTCACTCGTTCGAAGAGAGATAAAAAATCGAGCCGAACCGTACGAGGGCAAGTTTGCTCTTGTATGTGATTTGGTGGGAGGCTAAATCGTAAAAGGTTAGTTCGAAGCCGGCTATAACTAGGAAAAGCGAAATGACAACCTTCATCCTGTAGTATAACTTTGTGGAGCGCTTGGCCCAAAAGATAACGATTCGTATGATTTTTTTAACCTTTCGCAGATGCCATGGCCTCCGCCGGGCCCCCATCACCGACGATGAACTCGTCGACTACATCGTCATCGGTTCGGGTCTGCGTACAACTCCATCGCTGCCACGCTCACCTTCGGCAACAAATAGATCCGGTACGACGAGTTCTACTCCGCCATCCTCTCGTACGAGTCCCTCCAGGCTCAGTAGGCTCGGGTCGAGGGTGGGTGGTCCTATTCGGCCAACACAGTGCAGCGTGGCTACGACGCCCCATACGGTGCCCCTTACGGCACCCCATACGACAACCCTATCCGCCAACATGCGCTAGAGTATCCTCCTTCGAATCAGTGGGGGTGCAATCGTCCTCCTGGCAATGGTGGCCAGCAAAGGCAGGGCCGCCCTACTGGCGACAACTATGGAGGCAATGACGGTGGAGGAGGCCGCCAGGATGGCCGTAATGGCGACAATGGCCGCAACGGTCACAACGGGCGGAAGACGAGGTCGCGCTGTCAGCTATGTGGCTACTGGGGTCACGAAGCGCATGAGTGTCGTAACCGCTTCGACCATAACTACCGCACAGATAACTCACCCGCGGGTAACGCTGCCGCCGTGCCTCCAACTCGATCCTTCCCTGGCTTATGGATTCCGGGGCGGATCATCTGACGAGCGACCTCGAGTGCCTCCACGTTCATGAGCGTGATGGAGGAAAAGATCAGGTACAGGTGGCCAATGGTGTAGGTTTGTCTATTTCGCATATTGGTCATTCGGCTTTAACCGGTTCTTCCCTTAAATTGAACAATGTTCTTCATGTTCCTAATTTCAGCAAGAATCTTCTCTCTGTTTATGGTCTTGTCTATGATAATGACGTGTTTGTTGAGTTTCACCATCATTTTTTCTTTATTAAGGACAAGGCAACGAGGCGAATCTTGCTGGACGGTAGAAGTCGGGGAGGTCTCTATCCTATCATGTTTGCTCGTGCGTCGTTGTCATCACGCCATGCCTCCGCTATTGCTATCATGTCATCTCAGTGGCATCAGCGTCTTGGTCATCCTACAAATAATATACTTCGCTTTATAGTTAAAACCCATGATATTACGTGTGTTTCGGACAATCCGTCCCTAGTTTGTGATGATCGTCAGCGTGCCAAGAGCTGCCAACTATCTTATAGTGCTTCTTCTCGTGTTTCTAATGCCCCTCTTGAATTTTTTCATTCCGATGTTTGGGGTAAAACACGTACATCCTCTGGGGGTATCAATACTATGTTAGTTTCATAGATGATTATTCCCGCTTCACTTGGATTTATCTCCTTAAAAACAAGTCTGATGTTGAGCAAGTGTTTTATGCTTTACATGCTTATGTTGAGTGCCTTCTTGATACTAAAATCAAGGTCGTTCAGTCCGATTGAGGGGGGGGGGGTGAGTACCATCGTCTCAATAACTACTTCCAGTGCACGGGTTTTGTTCACCGTGTTTTGTGTCCACATACCTCTCAGCAGAACGAGATCGCTGAGCGTAAACATCGTCATTTGGTTGAGACAGGGCTTGCCCTGCTTTCTCACTCCTCGCTTCTCCTTCTGACATGGTTATACCCTACGGGTACGTGACTTCGGCATACCTGGTCCAGCCCAAGGAAGGCCCACAACAGATATACGCTGGCCCATGAAGATTTTCGGGTGGCCAAGGCCCATGACGCCTTCGGATCCTTGGAGAGCAAGACTAGCATAGATAGGAAATTCAAAGGGGTAAAACCCTAGAACTTGTAACCGACTAGGACTATGCCCGGGACCTGCCTAAGTCTATATAAAGGCCAGGAGGGCACGTCCTAGATCTCTCGACTCATACTTTCGCACACACCTCCACGCCATATCGAATCTGCGCACCCTGTAACCTTCGGTTCCGCCGTAATCAAGAGCAGACAAGCAGGAGTAGGGTTTTCCCTCCGGGGGCCTGAACCTGGGTAAATCTCGTGTCCCCTGGTTGCTTGTCTGTTAACCGTTCCACGATCTCCAGCATCCCCATGTTCTCCAGAACCCAAGTCCATAACAATGGGCATTGACGAGATTAAACCTCGTCAATTGGCGCCGTCTGTGGGAATCGGGGCTGCTGATTGTGCGATCGTGACGGTCCCGACCCGATCGATCTACAACTCCGCGGCGACGGAGAATCACCTCCTCTTCGGCACTTTCGACTTCACCGCCCACTCGCCGGCCACCATGAAGGATTTCGAGCCCGTAGGCGACGGACTCGAAATTTTGTCCGGGAGCTTCTGCTTCCAGGTGGGACAAAATGGCACCCTCCGCCTTCCCGAGCGGGTGCCCGTGCCATCAATCAGGCCTGCCTCGTGGGCTCCACATCCCGTGCTACGCACATCACCATCGACAGATGAGTTCTACAATAGCAGCAGCCGCAACTCCGATCTGTGCGATCCGCCTTCGGACGAAGGGACCTACGGTTCCGGATATGAAAGCTGCGGCAGCAGCGAACCAATCTACGAGCGCTACCAATGCGCCGCAGTCATCCAGGAGCAGCAAACGCCTAACCCGCCGCCCAACACGAACCCCAACCCGTAGGACAGAAACGGCGGGAACAAAAGAAGCCAGTCCCCCCCACCCGAAGGGGAAAACAACGGCCACGTCATCCAACTTAGCAAAGAAGGATGGGTCTAGGCACGCCGTGCCGTTGCAGGCGACATAGTCCTACCTGTGGAATCCCCACGTGACCTACTGATGGCATACCACTACCTCCTCATCGAGGAGCACAAGAAGCAAGTAAAGATGCAGGAGACGCTCGACAAACGCAAGCAAGCAGCCTCCGCGTCCAGCACGCGACGAGCTGCGCTCTCCGCCATGGCACCCGGCTCTAGCACGGACGGAAACCAGGGAAACAAGCACCGCTCGCGGGTGGAAAACATGGATCCTAAGGAACGTCGTGATGTGACCCGAACTCTCCACACATCGTTCATGGATATGGATGCCGACGACAACATCATCCCGAAGACACCGCAAGTTGCGATCATGGCAGCCACTGCGTATATCGCGGCCCACCAACCTCCGGAAGGGGACCCGAAAAGAGCCATGCATAAGTCCGCACTCAACGGACTCGGACTCGTCGGAGCTGCGCTCCACGGAGACGCTCCTGCGGAGCCAAAGAAGAAAGCTCCGGTCAGGCGCGACCGGAGCCCCACCCCTTCATCCGAAGAGGAGGAGGAGCACGACCTTCCTCGAAGGAAGAAGAGCTCGCATCGCCATAAACGCGACTACGACGCCAGAGACGCGCTTACACAGCGCAAAATCGACAAAGCACGAGCCAAACGCGCATGCTCGTCCGAGTCCGAGATGTATGAAGATGAAGGAGAACTCTGTGGAGCTCGATGCTTCAACAGATCTGTTCGGCGAACACAGATGCCACGCAATTTCAAGCTTCCTTCGGATACTCCGAAGTTCAACGGCACGCAAGATCCAAAATCTTGGCTCAGCGATCATCTATCATCCGTCAAGCTGCACAGCGGTAACAAAGAAACCGCCATGCAATGCCTCCAGCTGCAGCTGACAGGCGCGACACGGGTCTGGCTCAGCAGCCTATCATCAGGATTCATCCGAAGTTGGGAGGAGCTATCTTACAGCTTCATCCGAAATTTCAAGGGCACCAGAAAGAGGCCCGCCTCAATCGAAGAGTTGCGAGCCTGCACTCAGAGAACGGGGGAATCTATTCTCTCGTACATATTACGCTGGTCTACCACCAAGAACTCCGCATCACATATCTCCGAGGAAAGGGCCATCGACGCCTTCAGAGACGGCGTCAAACGCCAAGATTTCAAGGAGGAACTTGGGCTCGTCAAGCCCAAGACACTCGACCACCTCATGGAAATTGCCAACAGTTGGGCGGACGGCGAAGATTGCATTCAGCGAGCGCAATCAGATGAAGAGGACGACTACGGCCGAAGGCGAGAACGCCGCAGCAAGAGGAGATCGCGTGTCTACGAGGACCGCGACGGACCCTACATGGTCGCGGCTGGCTACGCCGACCGCCGCAACGACAACAGCCGCAACAGCGGAGGATACCGCGGAGGAAATTTCCGCGACAGCGGACGACAGCACAGTCGTGGCAACGCCGCGACCGCGACAACAGACCCTCAGCATTCGACAAACTTTCGGGTCCATGCACCATCCACTTCTACATCGACAAACAAGATGGCAAAAAGAAAGCCAGTCACATGCTCAAGGACTGCCGCGAGTTCCAAAAACTCAGCGAAAGCATGGTGTAGATGAGGCAACAAGCCCCAACCCCTGCGTTCGGAAACGCACCCGCGCCAGGAGAAATAGCACACGGAGCTCCTCCACCGCCACCTATTGGAGGCCCAAACCAACCAGTTGCACCAGCGCAAAACAACGCCGGGGTCGGGTACCCCCCACCAAAGGGAGCACTAAATATGATCCAGAAGGGACGCCCCACAAACAGGGTGCAGAAGAAAATCATCCGACAAATCAACTTGGCCGTGGCAACTCCGCCTGCAATCCCTGAGTACCTCAGCGGATCGGAGTCCTGCATCACATTCACTCGCGCGGATCACCCTTGCCAGATCCCTCGCCCAGGCCATGCTGCCTTGGTTCTAGAGGCGCAGATCGGAGGCTTCGAGATGAGTCGCGTCTTCATGGACGGCGGCAGCGGCATCAATCTAATGTTCGCAAGCACTCTAGCAGCTATGCGGATCCCGCAATGCAGCCTGAAACAATCAAACACAACGTTCCACGGCATTGTCCCAGAAAAGGGCATATCCCCCCTGGGTAAAATAGGGCTCGACGTTATCTTCGGGAAGCCGGACAACTTTTGGCAGGAGCGCCTAGAATTCGAAGTGGTGGACTGGCCGTCGCAATACCACGCCATCCTGGGGCGTGTAGCATTCGCAAGGTTCCTGGCCGTCCCACACTACACATACCTACTACTCAAGATGCCAGGACCAAGGGGCGTCATCACAGTCCACGGGAGCTTCACCCGATCAGACCAATGCGACAGGGATTTCAACAAAATATCCCAGTCTTTCGGCATGCAAGACAAGCTTGTAAGGCTCCGTGAGGTAACGGACAATGGGGTACCCCCAGTCACAAGGCAGAACGCACCTGACATGTCCTTCGACTCCACCGTCAACACCAAGAAAGTACAGGTCCATCCGACGGATGCCTCCAAGACGGCCTTGATCGCCAACGACCTCAGCACCGCATAGGAAGGCGCGCTCGTCGAATTCCTCCGTGAGCGCTGGGAAATCTTCGCCTGGTGTCCAGCGGACATGCCAGGAGTTCCCAGGGAATTCGCCGAGCACGCACTCAATGTCTTTCCAGACACCAAGCCAGTCAAGCAGTCCATCCGAAGACTGTCGGAGCCACGAGCCGAAGCTATCGGCAAGGAAATCAATAGACTACTCGCTGCGGACTTCATCAGGGAAATCAAAGAAAGCGAGTGGCTTGCAAACACGGTGATGGTCCCAAAGAAGGACACAAACATCTTGCGGATGTGCGTGGACTTCACGTCACTAAACAAGCATTGCCCAAAGGACCACTTCCCTCTTCCACGAATCGACCAGATCATCGATTCGACTGTAGGTTGCGAGAAACTCTCCTTCCTCGACGCCTACTCAGGCTATAACCAGATTCGGCTCAAGGTCGAAGATCAGGAGAAAACGACGTTTATCACACCGTTCGGAGTATTCTGTTACAACACAATGCCCTTCGGGCTAAAGAACGCGGGTGCCACGTACCAGCGATGCATGTAGTCCTGCCTCAAGGACCAGATCGGTCGCAATGTCCAAGTCTATGTCGACGACATAGTAATAAAAACTAAGGAGGCAAGGACACTTATCGACGATCTCCGCGAGACGTTCGACAACCTTGATCGCTACAGGATCAAGCTCAATCCCGAAAAATGCGCCTTCGGCGTCCCATCAGGTCAGCTGCTCGGGTACTTCATCTCTCAACGAGGGATCGAGGCGAATCCGAAGAAATGAGCCATCATGACGATGGAAAAGCCGAAAAACCTCAAGGGCGTCCAGCAGCTCGCAGGACGAGTAGCGGCACTAAGCAGGTTCATCAGCCGCATGGGCGAGAAGGCCCTACCATTCTACCAGCTGCTGCGCATGGCAGACAAGTTCGAGTGGACACCAGAAGCCAACGACGCATTCGAAAGCCTCAAGCGGCTCCTCTCCACCTCGCCCGTTTTGGTCACGCCAAAGGAGCGCGAGCCCCTGCTGCTGTACATAGCAGCCACACACCAGGTGGTCAGCACCGTACTCGTGGTCGAACGACCCGTAGAAGACAAGACCCACGGGGTCCAGCGCCCAATTTACTACCTCAGCGAGGTACTGACACCAACAAAGAAGAGGTACCCTCACTACCAGAAGCTAGCCTACGGCGTGTTCATGATGGCTCGACGGCTGAGCCATTACTTCCAGGAGCACCAAGTGATGGTCGTCAACGAGGCACCCCTGAACAGCATCCTGAATAATCCAGAGGCCACAGGACGAGTGGCCCTATGGGGCATCGAACTGTCACCCTTGGACATCGTCTACGAGAAGCGACATGCAATCAAATCTCAAGTCCTTCCGGACTTCCTGGTACATTGGATGGAGCTGCAGCTGCCAGACACCCCAGACATGTCGCAGTCATGGACAATGCACTTCGGCGGCTCCAAGCGCGAAGCCGGAGCAGGGGCAGGGGTCATACTGACCTTCCCGCAAGGCGACAAGATGAAGTAGGTTCTTCGGATGAAATTCAGAGCCTCCAACAACGAGGCCGAATACGAAGCCCTCATCCATGGCATGAGGATGGCAAAGATATGCCGCGCAACGCGCCTGGTCATCTACGGTGACTCCAACCTCGTCGTTCAGCAGACGATGAATGAGTGCGACGCACACGCCGAAAACATGATCGCGTACCGCGCGCTCTACAATACACTCGAAGGCGAATTCGACGGCTGCGAACTTCGGCACGTTGGAAGGGAGAGCAACGAGGAAGCCGATAGACTCGCCAACATCGGATCCACTTGCGCAAAAGTGCCACCAGGAGTGTTCCTCGAACAGATCTGCGTACCATCCATCAAGCGAAAGTTCCCCAAGGGATCACCCGAAGAAGCAGAACACTCGGGAGCTACGCTACCCGAAGGACACGAAGGACCCGAAAAGCTGGACACAGAGGTAGCCATGGTCAACCTAATGCAGGTCATGGCAGTCGAAGAAACTTGGACGCGACCATATCACCAGTTCTTGATAACAGGAGAATTGCCTGACAGCCCAACAGACGGCCGACGCATATCTCGCCGGTCAAAAGCCTTCACCATCATCAACGGCGAGCTGTATAAGCGCAGCATCACGGGTGTACTTCAATGGTGTGTCACCATCGACGACGGCAAGGCCATACTCTAAGACATCCATGAGGGCATCTGCGGCCACCACGCAGGCAGCCGCTCCCTTGTCGCCAAAGCTCTACGAGCAGGATTCTACTGGCCAACGGCCATGAGCGATGCAAAGGACATCGTCCGAAGATGCAACGGATGCCAACGGTTCGCCGACAAACCGCACGCACCTGGGTCCGAGCTCAGACCCATACCTATAGCTTGGCCTTTCGCTCAATGGGGCCTCGACATGATCGGCAAACTGCCAAAATCCTCGAAAGGGGGACACGTCTTCCTCCTGGTTGCAGTCGACAAATTCACCAAGTGGATCGAGGCCATGCCGGTCACCAACCAGAAAGGCAAAACTGCCGTCAAGTTCTTCGAGTCCATTGTCTACAGGTTCGGCGTACCACACAGCATCATCACCGACAACGGATCGAACTTCATCTCCGAAGAATTCCAGGACTTCTGCGAAGGCCTTGGGATCAACATCACCTACGCCTCAGTAGCACACCCGCAAACGAACGGGCAAGTGGAAAAGGCCAACGGCCTAATCGGCGCCGGCATCAAGAAGCGCCTCATGAGCTCACTCGAACAAAAAGCTGGAAACTGGACGAAAGAGCTACCATCCGTCCCATGGAGCTGACGGACTACGCCAAACAGCTCCACCGGCTACACAACGTTCTTCATGGTACACGGAGCCGAGGCCGTGCTACCAGCCGAAGTACGCCACCAGGCCCCGCTGGTCGTCGCTTATAGCGAAGCCGAATCCACGATTGCACTTGAAGACGCTGTCGACACACTCGACGAAGCACGGGATATAGCAGCAGCTCGATCAACGGTGTACCAGCAGAGTCTCCGCAACTACCACAGCCGCCGGTTGCGCCCAAGGTCCTTCGTCGAAGGAGACCTCGTCTTGCGACTCAAGCAAAAGCGACCGAATAAATTCGAGTCACCATGGGAAGGACCCTACGTCATCACCGAAGTCATCCCAGGTGGCGCCTATCGCCTCAAGCACGTGGAGTCTGGAGTCGCATACTCCAACCCATGGAATATCTCGCACCTGCGACGATTCTATCTGTAGCAACCTACCCCCTTTTACTTTCAATGAGGCTTTCAGCCAAGGCTATTCAGCCGAACAATGTACCTCCTCCATTACGATATAAATAAATCTAAGTGTCTCGCCCCAAAACTTCAGTTTGCTCTTTCGCAACTGTACTACATGCTACAAACGCACTCGGGGTCTCCCCCCACCTCACGATTTCATCGACTGAGGACCAAACGTGTACACCTGAGTAGCTGACAACGTCAGGCAAACGAAAAGGACACACACTCAATCAAAGCACTGCGTGCTCACAAACAAACAAACCTTTACAACAAAGGGCACAACACGCCCAGCCGAAATATACAAATTTTACATCTCTCTCTTTTTACAGGTACTACCTATGTTGAAGAATAACCTGGGCACGCTACTCAAACAAATCTACGACCTGTTCGGCATACTGCCTTACAGCTGCGTAATGCGGACGCATGTCCCACTCACCGCCATCAGGGCGAAGAGGTGGCCCAGCGGCCACAGCAGCCAAATCCACGTCAGGCCGGTGCAGCCTCACAAGAGACAATGCAGCCTTCACTCCTGCGACAAGCTGCTGCCGCACCAACTCCTTGACATTGCTTACGTTCCGAAACTTCGACAGAAGACCCGCAAGGCTTGTCGGTACGGCATCCAAAGGGAACATGACGTGCAACACCGAGGCAAGCGATGTCTGCACTTGGCGGAGCACCCGCGAAACTTGATGAACACGATCCTGCACCGTCGCCAGGGCTATGGCGCGATCACGATCCATCCAGAAGAACCTGCCGACCTCCATGTCCTGTTGAGTCAAGCAATTGACCCGAACAGCGACACACTCCTTTTCTTCGCTCGGAGCAATATTCGCACCTGCAACAATCGCACAAAATAAGAGTAAGG
Organism: Avena atlantica; assembly: GCA_910589765.1. Taxonomy (NCBI): domain Eukaryota; kingdom Viridiplantae; phylum Streptophyta; class Magnoliopsida; order Poales; family Poaceae; genus Avena; species Avena atlantica. Next base: position 45,646,760 of record OU342737.1, read on the forward strand.
CCAGCAGGCTCATCCGAAGAACCGAGCTACAGCTCGAACCAAAGAACAACTTACATTGCAGCTGCTCGGACAGCCGAACCAGCTCCGCCATCAAGTACTCCTCTCTGGCTGCACCATGATCCGCTTTGGACTTCCAAACGTCGGCATGACCGCGTAACCCGAGCAACTCCCTCTATAGACTACGCACACGATCCCGAAGGAAAGTGAGCTGCGAGGAATCATCCAAGGATGGTCGCAACGGCATTACGGATGGGGCGTCAACAGGATCAGCACCCGAAGGATCCTAGAGCAGCAACAAAAGAAAGGAACACAGACATTCAACCAAGGATAGAGCACAACTCAGAGGAATTCATTAAATATATGAGGCCACTACATGGCACAAGGATGGTGTTCTTCAAGATATTTACAACAAAAGTAGACTACAAACTACCCCACGTCTACTACGCCTAAGATGCAGGACCCTGAGTCGCCTCGGAGCCAGACTGCCTAGCTTTGGCCCCGCCCTGCTGCCGCAGTGCATACTCAGGCAACAAATCAATGAGCTTGGGCCCATATCGCTTGCAGCGAGCATAATAGGCAGCAAAGGCTACCTCGGATCCATCCGCAGCCGTCGGCATCCGAGAGGTGATCTGGGGCAGATCCAGCTCCGCTCCAGCCGCCAAGGCCATCGCCAGCCCGACGGACGCGCCGATGCCCTTCTGCTTGCGCTTGTATGCCGCAGGCGCTTCGGCTGACAGAGCCTCCGCCAGAGCATCCACATCATCAAGGGATGCGCCCTTCGGGACAAGCTCCTTGTAGAAGCGACCAAGGACCTCTTTCGCCTTGGCAAGGGAGTTGACGACGGTGCTGCAGCGGTCTTCGACCGCCACAGTGGCATCATCTAGAGCACTCCCGTGCTCCAGAGCACCGCGGTCGAACTCGATGCCTGCGGCATCTGAGACAAAAAGAAGAAAAGCATGAAGAAAAGCAGCATAGAAGAGGACCCGAAGAAAAAGAAACAAGTACAAAACTAGCACTCACCCGAAATAGCCTTGGCAGCATCCATGAGCTTCGCCGCCACCTCTCTTTCACGAGCAGCCGCAACGGTGGCCAGCTGCTCCTCACGATCCGCGGCCTCCTGCTGCAGACGCTCCTTCGCTTCGGCTGCCTTAGTCAGCTCTAGCTCGAGGCGTTCTTTCGCGCCAATGGCGGCTTCGGCCTTCTGCTCCGATTGACCAAGGCTCTTTTTGAGAGCGTCGACCTCATGGAGGGAATCGTTATGCTCCTCTACATTTAAGACAAGCAAGTGTCAAAGAACAGGACCAGGATAAATAAGAGAGGCATTAAAAGACAGATGGATACCTTGAAGCTGCCGAAGGTTCGCCTCCAGCGCCAGGCGCTCTTGCACCAGCCGCTTGGCCTCCTGCACAAAAGGCTGCAGAAAAAGAAATAGCAGTAAGAAAAGGGCTTGGGGGCTACGCCCAACACAAAGGAGTAAAAACAAAATTCGCAAACAAAGACACTCGGGGGCTCCCCCCGTGACATGAAGCAGAAAAACTTACATGCTCTGATGGTGACTCTGAAGAACCGCCTGCGAAATTCTGAGGCGCAACCACCTGCACCTCCTGCAACGGAGGATCCGGAGCCGCGCCACCCGAAGTCACCACCGTCTGAGGAGGAGGAGACGCAATTTTCGACTCCCCCATCATCTCCCGCGCACTACCACTGGAGGAATCATGGGAGGAATGCCTGCATACGAACCAATCAGCACAAGCACAACAATCATGAAGGAAAAAGGACAATAGTACAGCAAGAAACTTACGAGCCCAGTGAGCTCAGGTCAAAGACAGGAGGAGTCCTTCGGGCTCTCTTCTCCTCCTTCTTTTCTTCCTTCTTCTCCTCCTTTTTATCTTCCTTCTTCCGCTTCGCTGGCGGGTGCGGCGCTATAGCCCGCACAGGAATGGCAGGAATGGGAGAAGTAGAACCTCCATGACCGTGACTATGACGCTCAAGGCCTAGAGGGTTTCTGGGAGTCGGAGGAGTCGAGGCATCCGAAGACTCGCTGTAGCTCCGTGACCGTTTTCGCGTATGATCCTCACTCGACTCGTCGGCATCCTCCGCCAGAGATCGCGCCGACGGTAGCTCGGACACGGAATCAACCACTTCACTATACGGGGCATTCGGATACCTTTCGGGCAACGGCGGTACCATGCCCGGCACTTTGAAGCTCTGCAAAATCAGAAGGAACTTTGTTAGCTAACAAAGGAAACAAAAACACAGCCGACCAAAAGCACTACCTGCACAAATCTACACCTGCGGTACGGCCAACGTCGAAGAAAATGGAGGAGTTAGCGACTTCCCCGGGATCTCTTCTCCGGCTTTGAACTTCAGCAGCGCGCGAAGGGCCCTGTCAATATACCCCTCGGACATTTTCTCAGCCGAAACCCTCGTCGGATCACGGCGCCCAGAATATAGAAACATCGGGTGCGCCCTCGCTTGGAGAGGCTGCACCCGACGCTCAAGAAAAGTCCGTATGATGTCCACGCCGTTCACCTCCTTCTCCGGAATCAGCTGGAGATCCTCCACCCGATGGTAAAGGGCCTCTATCTCCGCCACCTCACCGTCCAAGATTTGGTTTTTCCAAGACCTTTTTCGCTCAATCATTTGGGAGGGGTCAAAGGGAACAAGACCAAAATCTTGCCCGGGCACTACGGAGTCGCGGATATAAAACCATCGCCTCCGCCAGTACTGGACAGATTCGGACATGGAAAAGGAAAAGAAGAGCAGATTGGGACTAAGGAAGATGATGAAACCCCCAATAGGATACACACCATCCGAACCAGATTGCCTCTTCACGGAATAGAGCTTCCGGAAGAGGCCAAAGTGCGGCTCAATGCCAAGCCAACACTCGCAAAAAGTGATAAAACACGCAATGTGGAGAAGAGAATTGGGAGACAGATGATGAAGTTGAATCCCATAGAAGAAGAGCAGTCCACGGAGGAAGTCGTGGACCAGAAAAGAAAACCCACGCAAAACAAAGGCGAGAAACATAACCCGATACCCAGATGGGGGACGGGGGATTACCTCATTGCCGGGGAGTTTGACGGCCTCCCTATCTTGCGGGATCAGGCCCCACTCGCGAAGCTTGCGGAGATCGCTCTCCCGCGTCTCTGATCGCCGCCAGCCACCATCGGTGACGCGAGTAGCGGCGGTGCCCCTTTTTCCTCCGGCGGCGCTGGTCCCAACCGCAGATGAAGATTTCTTTGGTTTCCCCATTGCCCTACGGCGGCGCCGACGATGAAAACGCAGAAAGAACGACGGAAATGTGGAAGGAAATCCCAGCGCGAAGCAAGAATCGCTCGAGCACAAGGAGGCAGTGAACACAAGAACTGGGGCGGTGAAACCAAACCACGGTTTCCCCCAATGATTATAACAGCGAAGACGATGAACGGCAGTCGCCCATCCAGAAGACCTAACGCCAACGACAGATCTGACCGTACACGTGTCAGCATCACAACGAACCGTCGTTACCACGCCGTCCACTACGTGCAGAAATCGAGGAGACGCCGTAATTATCTCCACGCCGCGCGTGACCGGTCAATTCAAAGTCAGCAAGTGGGACCCACGTTCGTCAAGTCAAGTCATCTCTGGCGTAGCAGACGCTTGAGGTCATCGATCGTCAGCACTGATGTCATCAAAAGCTATACTAGCACCAACTACAATTCTTCGGCTCCACAACTAAGAGTACTCACTCGAATCTTCGATTCGACTAAATACTCGGGGACTACTCCTATCAGGAGCGCTGGCCGCGCACCCGGAAGATGAATAACGACAAAGTATTTTCTTCGAGTCCCACATCGAGTCTACGACTCCAGTACGGACTCGGGGGCTACTCCCATAGGGAGGATGGATTTAAGCATCCGAAAATTATTGAGTCCTATGGACTTAACAACTGAACAATGCTTGAACTAAAGTCTCTGCTCGAGTCTACGACTCAAACAGACACTCGGGGGCTACTCCCATAGGGAGCGCTGGTCGCGCACCCTATGAATTCTTCGACTGTGATCTTTCGGATCAGTATGCAAAAACTTTTTGGCATCTCTGCCCCAACAAACGCTGAGTGAGCGACAATCTCCTTGGCCACCCGAAACACCTCCGCGGTGACAAATGTTCGGATGCTGCGTCCGCGACGCAAAGATAAGACCTGCAGATATCATCTGACGGCCTGGCAACGTACATGACTGCGCTCTGCTAGTACAAATCCATGTCAACAGGCGTGATGAAAAATCCCGACAGACGCGTTGGGTACATTAATTAAAATCATTGGAATTCCACTCCTGTAAGTCCTCCGCGGCCTGAGTCGAATTACGCCAACATATGTTCCAGGTCCGAGTTGAGGGACTCGAACTTGAAGAAGATCGTGTTGTTTCGTCCTAAGACAGTTAACTGACCCTGATCCGTCGGGTGAGTCAGGCACACGCGTCGACAATCCCTACACACATATACTATTAATACATAGTTGCACCCGAAAGATGGAAGAGTCCTCAGCCGAATCTACGATTCGACTGATCACTCGGGGGCTACTGACATGGTTATACCCTACGAGTACGTGACTTCGGCATACCTGGTCCAGCCCAAGGAAGGCCCACAACAGATATACGCTGGCCCATGAAGATTTTCGGGTGGCAAAGGCCCATGACGCCTTCGGATCCTTGGAGAGCAAGACTAGCATAGATAGGAAATTCAAAGGGGTAAAACCCTAGAACTTGTAACCGACTAGGACTATGCCCGGGACCTGCCTAAGTCTATATAAAGGCCAGGAGGGCACGTCCTAGATCTCTCGACTCATACTTTCACACACCTCCACGCCAGATCGAATCTGCGCACCCTGTAACCTTCGGTTTCGCCGTAATCAAGAGTAGACAAGCAGGAGTAGGGTTTACCTCTGGGGGCCTGAACCTGGGTAAATCTCGTGTCCCGTGGTTGCTTGTCTGTTAACCGTTCCACGATATCCAGCATCCCCATCTTCTCCAAAACCCAAGTCCATAACAATGGGCATTGACGAGATTAAACCTCGTCAATTGGCGCCGTCTGTGGCAATCGGGGCTGCTGATTGTGCGATCATGACGGTCCCGACCCGATCGATCTACAACTCCGCGGCGGCGGAGAATCAGCTCCTCTTCGGCACTTTCGACTTCACCGCCCACTCGCCGGCCACCACGAAGGATTTCGAGCCCGTAGGCGACGGACTCGAAATTTTGTTCGGGAGCTTATGCTTCCAGGTGGGACAAACTGGCACCCTCCGCCTTCCTGAGCGGGTGCCCGTGCCATCAATTAGGCCCGCCTCGTGGGCTCCACATCCTGTGCTACGCACATCACCATCGACAGATGAGTTCTACAACAGCAGCAGCTGCAACTCCGATCTGTGCGATCCGCCTTCGGACGAAGGGACCTACGATTCCAGATCTGAAAGCTGCGGCAGCAGCGAACCGATCTACGAGCGCTACCAATGCGCCGCAGTCATCCAGGAGCAGCAAACGCCTAACCCGCCGCCCAACACGAACCCCAACCCGCAGGACAGAAACGGCGGGAACAGAAGAAGCCAGTCCCCCCCACCCGAAGGGGAAAACAACGGCCACATCATCCAACTTAGCAAAGAAGGATGGGTCCAGGCACGCCGTGCCGTTGCAGGTGACATAGTCCTACATGTGGACTCCCCACGTGACCTACTGATGGCGTACCACTACCTCCTCATCGAGGAGCACAAGAAGCAAGTCAAGATGCAGGAGACGCTCGACAAACGCAAGCAAGCAGCCTCCGAGTCCAGCGCGCGACGATCTGCACTCTCCGCCATGGAACCCGGCTCTAGCACGAACGGAAACCAGGGAAACAAGCACCGCTCGCGGGTGGAAAACATGGATCCTAAGGAACGCCGTGATGTGACCCGAACTCTCCACACATCGTTCATGGATATGGATGCCGACGGCAACATCATCCCGAAGACACCGCAAGCTGCGATCATGGCAGCCACTGCGTATCTCGCGGCCCACCAACCTCCGGAAGGGGACCCGAAAAGAGCCATGCATAAGTCCGCACTCACCAGACTCGGACTCGTCGGAGCTGCGCTCCACGAAGACGCTCCTGCGGAGCCGAAGAAGAAAGCTCCGGTCCCTTCATCCGAAGAGGAGGAGGAGCACGACCTTCCTCGAAGGAAGAAGAGATCGCATCGCCATAAACGCGACTACGACGCCAGAGACGCGCTTACACAGCACAAAATCGACAAAGCATGAGCCAAACGCGCATGCTCGTCCGAGTCCGAGATGGATGAAGATGAAGGAGAACTCTGTGGAGCTCGATGCTTCAGCAGATCTGTTCGGCGAACACAGATTCCACGCAATTTCAAGCTTCCGTTGGATACTCTGAAGTTTAACGGCACGCAAGATCCAAAATCTTGGCTCAGCGATCATCTGTCATCCGTCAAGCTGCACGGCGGTAACAAAGAAACCGCCATGCAATGCCTCCAGCTGCAGCTGACAGGCGCGGCACGGGTCTGGCTCAGCAGCCTATCATCAAGATTCATCCTAAGTTGGGAGGAGCTAGCTTACAGCTTCATCCTAAATTTCAAGGGCACCAGAAAGAGGCCCGCCTCAATCGAAGAGTTGCGAGCCTGCACTCAGAGAACGGGGGAATCTATTCGCTCGTACATATTATGCTGGTCTACCACCAAGAACTCCACAGCACATATCTCCGAGGAAAGGGCCATCGACGCCTTCAGAGACGGCGTCAAACGCCAAGATTTCAAGGAGGAACTTGGGCGTGTCAAGCCCAAGACACTCGACCACCTCATGGAAATTACCAACAGTTGGGCCGTCGGCGAAGATTGCATTCAGCGAGCGCAATCAGATGAAGAGGACGACTACGGCCGAAGGCGAGAACGCCACAGCAAGAGGAGACCGCGTGTCTATGAGGACCGCGACGGACCCGACATGGTCGCGGCTGGCTACGCCGACCGCCGCAACGACAACAGCTGCAACAGCGGAGGATACCGCAGAGGAAATTTCCGCGACAGCGGACGACCAGCACAGTAGTGGCAACGCCGCGACCGCGACAACGGACCCTCAGCATTCGACAAACTTCCGGGTCCATGCACCATCCACTTCTACATCGACAAACAAGATGGCAAAAAGAAAGCCAGTCACATGCTCAAGGACTGCCGCGAGTTCCAGAAACTCAGCGAAAGCATGGTGTAGATGAGGCAACAAGCCCCAACCCCTGCGTTCGGAAACGCACCCGCGCCGGGAGAAATAGCACACGGAGCTCCTCCACCGCCACCTATTGGAGGCCCAAACCAACCAGTTGTACCAGCGCAAAACAACGCCAGGGTCGGGTACCCCCCACCAAAGGGAGCACTAAATATGATCCAGAAGGGACGCCCCACAAACAGGGTGCAGAAGAAAATCATCCGACAAATCAACTTGGCCGTGGCAACTCCGCCTGCAATCCCTGAGTACCTCAGCGGATCGGAGTCCTGCATCACATTCACTCGCGCGGATCACCCTTGCCAGATCCCTCGCCCAGGCCATGCTGCCTTGGTGCTGGAGGCGCAGATCGGAGGCTTCGAGATGAGTCGCGTCTTCATGGACGGCGGCAGCGGCATCAATCTAATGTTCGCAAGCACTCTAGAAGCTATGCGGATCCCGCAATGCAGCCTGGAACAATTAAACACAACATTCCACGGCATTGTCCCAGAAAAGGGCATATCCCCCCTGGGTAAAATAGGGCTCGACGTTATCTTCGGGAAGCCGGACAACTTTTGGCAGGAGCGCCTAGAATTCGAAGTGGTGGACTGGCCGTCGCAATACCACGCCATCCTGGGGCGTGTAGCATTCGCAAGGTTCCTGGCCGTCCCACACTACGCATACCTACTACTCAAGATGCCAGGACCAAGGGGCGTCATCACAGTCCACGGGAGCTTCACCCGATTGGACCAATGCGACAGGGATTTCAACAAAATCTTCCAGTCTTTCGGCATGCAAGACAAGCTTGTAAGGCTCCGTGAGGTAACGGACAATGGGGTACCCCCAATCACAAGGCAGAACGCACCTGACATGTCCTTCGACTCCACCGTCAACACCAAGAAAGTACAGGTCCATCCGACGGATGCCTCCAAGACGGCCTTGATCGCCAACGACCTCAGCACCGCATAGGAAGGCGCGCTCGTCGAATTCCTCTGTGAGCGCTGGGAAATCTTCGCCTGGTGTCCAGCGGACATGCCAGCAGTTCCCAGGGAATTCGCCGAGCACGCACTCAATGTCTTTTCAGACACCAAGCCAGTCAAGCAGTCCATCCGAAGACTGTCGGAGCCACAAGCCGAAGCTATCGTCAAGGAAATCAATAGACTACTCGCTGCGGACTTCATCAGGGAAATCAAAGAAAGCGAGTGGCTTGCAAACATGGTGATGGTCCCAAAGAAGGACACGGACATCTTGAGGATGTGAGTGGACTTCACGTCACTAAACAAGCATTGCCCAAAGGACCACTTCCCTCTTCCACGGATCGACCAGATCATCGATTCGACTGCAGGTTGCGAGAAACTCTCCTTCCTCGACGCCTACTCAGGCTATAACCAGATTCGGCTCAAGGTCGAAGATCAGGAGAAAACGGCGTTTATCACACCGTTCGGAGTATTCGGTTACAACACAATGCCCTTCGGGCTAAAGAACGCGGGTGCCACATACCAGCGATGCATGCAGGCCTGCCTCAAGGACCAGATCGGTCGCAATGTCCAAGTCTATGTCGACGACATAGTAATAAAAACTAAGGAGGCAAGGACACTTATCGACGATCTCCGTGAGACGTTCGACAACCTTGATCGCTACAGGATCAAGCTCAATCCCGAAAAATGCGCCTTCGGCGTCCCATCAGGTCAGCTGCTCGGGTACTTCATCTCTCAACGAGGGATCGAGGCGAACCCGAAGAAAATCAGAGCCATCATGACGATGGAGAAGCCGAAAAACCTCAAGGGCGTCCAGAAGCTCGCAGGACGAGTAGCGGCACTAAGCAGGTTCATCAGCCGCATGGGCGAGAAGGCCCTACCATTCTACCAGCTGCTGCGCAAGGCAGACAAGTTCGAGTGGACACCAGAAGCCAACGACACATTCGAAAGCCTCAAGCGGCTCCTCTCCACCTCGCCCGTTTTGGTCACGCCAAAGGAGCGCGAGCCCCTGCTGCTGTACATAGCAGCCACACACCAGGTGGTCAGCACTGTACCCGTGGTCGAACGACCCGAAGAAGGCAAGACCCACGGGGTCCAGCGCCCAATTTACTACCACAGCGAGGTACTGACACCAACAAAGCAGAGGTACCCTCACTACCAGAAGCTAGCCTACGGCGTGTTCATGATGGCTCGACGGCCGAGCCATTACTTCCAGGAGCACCAAGTGATGGTCGTCAACGAGGCACCCCTGAACAGCATCCTGAATAATCCAGAGGCCACAGGACGGGTGGCCCTGTGGGGCATCGAACTGTCACCCTTGGACATCGTCTACGAGAAGCGACACGCAATCAAATCTCAAGTCCTTCCGGACTTCCTGGTACATTGGATGGAGCTGCAGCTGCCAGACACCCCAGACATGTCGCAGTCATGGACAATGCACTTAGACGGCTCCAAGCACGAAGCCAGAGCAGGGGCAGGGGTCATAATGACCTCCCCGCAAGGCGACAAGATGAAGTACGTTCTTCGGATGAAATTCAGAGCCTCCAACAACGAGGCCGAATACGAAGCCCTCATCCATGGCATGAGGATGGAAAAGATATGCGGCGCAACGCGCCTGGTCATCTACGGTGACTCCAACCTCGTCGTTAAGCAGACGATGAATGAGTGCGATGCACACGCCGAAAACATGATTGCGTACCGCGCGCTCTACAACACACTCGAAGGCGAATTCGACGGCTGCGAACTTCGGCACGTTGGAAGGGAGAGCAACGAGGAAGCCGATAGACTCGCCAACATCGGCTCCACTAGCGCAAAAGTGCCACCAGGAGTGTTCCTCGAACAGATCTGCGTACCATCCATCAAGCGAAAGTTCCCCAAGGGATCACCCGAAGAAGCAGAACACTCGGGAGCTACGCTACCCGAAGGACACGAAGGACCCGAAAAGCTGGACACAGAGGTAGCCATGGTCAACCTAATGCAGGTCATGGCAGTCGAAGAAACTTGGATGCGACCATATCTCCAGTTCTTGATAACCGGAGAATTGCCTGACAGCCCAATAGACGCCCGTCGCATATCTCGCCGGTCAAAAGCCTTCACCATCATCAACGGCGAGCTGTACAAGCGCAACATCACGGGTGTACTTCAACGGTGTGTCACCATCGTCGACGGCAAGGCCATACTCCAAGACATCCATGAGGGCATCTGCGGCCACCACGCAGGCAGCCGCTCCCTTGTCGCCAAAGCTCTACGAGCAGGATTCTACTGGCCAACGGCCATGAGCGACGCAAAGGACATCGTCCGAAGATGCAACGGATGCCAACGGTTCGCCGACAAACCGCACGCACCTGGGTCCGAGCTCAGACCCATACCTATAGCTTGGCCTTTCGCTCAATGGGGCCTCGACATGATCGGCAAACTGCCAAAATCCTCGAAAGGGGGACACGTCTTCCTCCTGGTTGCAGTCGACAAATTCACCAAGTGGATCGAGGCCATGCCGGTCACCAACCAGAAAGGCAAAACTACCATCAAGTTCTTCGAGTCCATTGTCTACAGGTTCGGCGTACCACACAGCATCATCACCGACAACGGATCGAACTTCATCTCCGAAGAATTCCAGGACTTCTGCGAAGGCCTTGGGATCAACATCACGTACGCCTCAGTAGCACACCCGCAAACGAACGGGCAAGTGGAAAAGGCCAACGGCCTAATCGGCGATGGCATCAAGAAGAGCCTCATGAGCTCACTCAAACAAAAAGCTGGAAACTGGACGAAAGAGCTACCATCCGTCCTGTGGAGCTTACGGACTACGCCAAACAGCTCCACCGGCTACACACCGTTCTTCATGGTACACGGAGCCGAGGCCGTGCTACCAGCCGAAGTACGCCACCAGGCCCCGCGGGTCGTCGCTTACAGCGAAGCCGAATCCACGATTGCAGTTGAAGACGCTGTCGACACACTCGACGAAGCACGGGATATAGCAGCAGCTCGATCAGCGGTGTACCAGCAGAGTCTCCGCAACTACCACAACCGCCGGCTGCGCCCAAGGTCCTTCGTCGAAGGAGACCTCGTCTTGCGACTCAAGCAAAAGCGACCGAATAAATTCGAGTCACCATGGGAAGGACCCTACGTCATCACCGAAGTCATCCCAGGTGGCGCCTATCGCCTCAAGCACGTGGAGGCTGGAGTCGCATACTCCAACCCATGGAATATCTCGCACCTGCGATGATTCTATCCGTAGAAATCTACCCCCTTTTACTTTCAATGAGGCTTTCAGCCAAGGCTATTCAGCCGAACAATGTACCTCCTCCATTACGATATAAATAAATCTAAGTGTCTCGCCCCAAAACTTCAGTTCGCTCTTTCGCAACTGTACTACATGCTACAAACGCACTCGGGGCTCCCCCCACCTCACGATTTCATCGACTGAGGACCAAACGTGTACACCTGAGTAGCTGAAAACGTTAGGCAAACGAAAAGGACACGCACTCAATCAAAGCACTGCGTGCTCACAAACAAACAAACCTTTACAACAAAGGGCACAACACGCCCAGCCGAAATATACAAATTTTACATCTCTCTCTTTTTACAGGTACTACCTATGTTGAAGAATAACCTGGGCACGCTGCTCAAACAAATCTACGACCTGTTCGGCATACTGCCTTACAGCTGCGTAATGCGGACGCATGTCCCACTCACCGCCATCAGGGCGAAGAGGTGGCCCAGCGGCCACAGCAGCCAAATCCACGTCAGGACGGTGCAGCCTCACAAGAGACAATGCAGCCTTCACTCCCGCGACAAGCTGCTGCCGCACCAACTCCTTGACATTGCTTACGTTCCGAAACTTCGACAGAAGACCCGCAAGGCTTGTTGGTACGGCATCCAAAGGGAACATGGCGTGCAGCACCGAGGCAAGCGATGTCTGCACTTGGCGGAGCACCCGCGAAACTTGATGAACACGATCCTGCACCGTCGCCAGGGCTACGGCGCGATCACGATCCATCCAGAAGAAGCCGCCGGCCTCCATGTCCTGTTGAGTCAAGCAATTGACTCGAACAGCGACACGCTCCTTTTCTTCCCTCGGAGCAATATTCGCACCTGCAACAATCGCACAAAATAAGAGTAAGTCCAGCAGGCTCATCCGAAGAACCGAGCTACAGCTCGAACCAAAGAACAACTTACATTGCAGCTGCTCGGACAGCCGAACCAGCTCCGCCATCAAGTACTCTCTCTGGCTGCACCACGATCCGCCTTGGACTTCCAAATGTCGGCATGACCGCGTAACCCGAGCAACTCCCTCTCCAGACTACGCACACGATCCCGAAGGAAAGTGAGCTGCGAGGAATCATCCAAGGATGGTCGCAACGGCATTGCGGATGGGGCGTCAACAGGATCAGCACCCGAAGGATCCTAGAGCAGCAGCAAAAGAAAGGAACACAAACATTCAGCCAAGGATAGAGCACAACTCAGAGGAATTCATTAAATATATAAGGCCACTACATGGCACAAGGATGGTGTTCTTCAAGATATTTACAACAAAAGTAGACTACAAACTACCCTACGTCTACTACGCCTAAGATGCAGGACCCTGAATCGCCTCGGAGCCAGACTGCCTAGCTTTGGCCCCGCCCTGCTGCCGCAGTGCATACTCAGACAGCAAATCAATGAGCTTGGGCCCATATCGCTTGCAGCGAGCAGAATAGGCAGCAAAGGCTACCTCGGATCCATCCGCTGCCGTCGGCATCCGAGAGGTGATCTGGGGCAGATCCAGCTCGGCTCCAGCCGCCAAGGCCATCGCCAGCCCGACGGACGCGCCGATGCCCTTCTACTTGCGCTTGTACGCCGCAGGCGCTTCGGCTGACAGAGCCTCCGCCAGAGCATCCACATCATCAAGGGCTGCGCCCTTCGGGACAAGTTCCTTGTAGAAGCGACCAAGGACCTCTTTCGCCTTGGCAAGGGAGTTGACGACGGTGCTGCAGCGGTCTTCGACCACCACAGTGGCATCATCTAGAGCACTCCCGTGCTCCAGAGCACCGCGGTCGAACTCGATGCCTGCGGCATCTGAGACAAAAAGAAGAAAAGCATGAAGAAAAGCAGCATAGAAGAGGACCCGAAGAAAAAGAAACAAGTACAAAACTAGCACTCACCCGAAATAGCCTTGGCAGCAGCCATGAGCTTCGCCGCCTCCTCTCTTTCACGAGCAGCCGCAACGGTGGCCAGCTGCTCCTCACGATCCGCGGCCTCCTGCTGCAGACGCTCCTTCGCTTCGGATGCCTTAGTTAGCTCTAGCTCGAGGCGTTCTTTCGCGCCAATGGCGGCTTCGGCCCTCTGCTCCGATTGACCAAGGCTCTTTTTGAGAGCGTCGACCTCACGGAGGGAATCGTTATGCTCCTCTGCATTTAAGACAAGCAAGTGTCAAAGAACAGGACCATGATAAATAAGAGAGGCATTAAAAGACAGATGGATACCTTGAAGCTGCCGAAGGTTCGCCTCCAGCGCCAGGCGCTCTTGCACCAGCCGCTTGGCCTCCTGCACAAAAGGCTGCAGAAAAAGAAATAGCAGTAAGAAAAGGGCTTGGGGGCTACGCCCAACACAAAGGAGTAAAAACAAAATTCGCACACAAAGACACTCGGGGGCTCCCCCCGTGACATGAAGCAGAAAAACTTACATGGTCTGATGGTGACTCTGAAGAACCGCCTGCGAAATTCTGAGGCGCAACCACCTGCACCTCCTGCAACGGAGGATCCGGAGCCGCGCCACCCGAAGTCACCACCGTCTGAGGAGGAGGAGACGCAATTTTCGACTCCCCCATCATCTCCCGCGCACCACCACTGGAGGAATCATGGGAGGAATGCCTGCATACGAACCAATCAGCACAAGCACAACAATCATGAAGGAAAAAGGACAATAGTACAGCAAGAAACTTACGAGCCCAGTGAGCTCAGGTCAAATACAGGAGGAGTCCTTCGGGCTCTCTTCTCCTCCATCTTTTCTTCCTTCTTCTCCTCCTTTTTATCTTCCTTCTTCCGCTTCGCTGGCGGGTGCGGCGCTACAGCCTGCACAGGAATGGCAGGAATGGGAGAAGTAGAACCTCCATGACCGTGACTATGACGCTCAAGGCCCAGAGGGTTTCTGGGAGTCGGAGGAGTCGAGGCATCCGAAGACTCGCTGTAGCTCCGTGACCGTTTTCGCGTATGATCCTCACTCGACTCGTCGGCATCCTCCGCCGGAGATCGCGCCGACGGTAGCTCGGACACGGAATCAACCACTTCATTATCCGGGGCATTCGGATACCTTTCGGGCAACGGCGGTACCATGCCCGGCACTTTGAAGCTCTGCAAAATCAGAAGGAACTTTGTTAGCAAACAAAGGAAACAAAAACACAGCCGACCAAAAGCACTACGTGCACAAATCTACACCTGTGGTACGGCCAACGTCGAAGAAAATGGAGGAGTTAGCGACTTCCCCGGGATCTCTTCTCCGGCTTTGAACTTCAGCAGCGCGCGAAGGGCCTGTCAATATCCCCCTCGGACATTTTCTCAGCCAAAACCCTCGTCGGATCACGGCGCCCAGAATATAGAAACATCGGGTGCGCCCTCGCTTGGAGAGGCTGCACCCGACGCTCAAGAAAAGTCTGGATGATGGCCACGCCGTTCACCTCCTTCTCCGGAATCAGCTGGAGATCCTCCACCCGATGGTAAAGGGCCTCTATCTCCGCCACCTCACCGTCCAAGATTTGGTTTTTCCAAGACCTTTTTCGCTCAATCATTTGGGAGGGGTCAAAGGGAACAAGACCAAAATCTTGCCCGGGCACTACGAAGTAGCGGTTATAAAACCATCGCCTCCATCAGTACTGGACAGATTCGGACATGGAAAAGGAAAAGAAGAGCAGATTGGGACTAAGGGAGATGATGAAACCCCCAATAGGATACACACCATCCGAACCAGATTGCCTCTTCACGGAATAGAGCTTCTGGAAGAGGCCAAAGTGCGGCTCAATGCCAAGCCAACACTCGCAAAAAGTGATAAAACACGCAATGTGGAGAAGAGAATTGGGAGACAGATGATGAAGTTGAATCCCATAGAAGAAGAGCAGTCCACGGAGGAAGTTGTGGACCGGAAAAGAAAACCCACGCAAAACGAAGGCGAGAAACATAACCCGATACCCAGATGGGGGACGGGGGATTAACTCATTGCCGGGGAGTTTGACGGCCTCCCTATCTTGCGGGATCAGGCCCCGCTCGCGAAGCTTGCGGAGATCGCTCTCCCGCGTCTCTGATCGCCGCCAGCCACCATCGGTGACGCGAGTAGCGGCGGTGCCCCTTTTTCCTCCGGCGGCGCTGGTCCCAACCGCAGATGAAGATTTCTTTGGTTTCCCCATTGCGCTACGGCGGCGCCGGCGGTGAAAACGTAGAAAGAACGACGGAAATGTGGAAGGAAATCCCAGCGCGAAGCAAGAATCGCTCGAGCACAAGGAGGCAGTGAACACAAGAACTAGGGCGGTGAAACCAAACCACGGTTTCCCCCAATGATTATAACAGCGAAGACGATGAACGGCAGCCGTCCATCCAGAAGACCTAACGCCAACGGCAGATCCGACCGTACACGTGTCAGCATCACAACGAACTGTCGTTACCACGCCGTCCACTACGCGCGGAAATCGAGGAGACGCCGTAATTATCTCCACGCCGCGTGTGACCGGTCAATTCAAAGTCAGCAAGTGGGACCCACGTTCGTCAAGTCAAGTCATCTCTGGCGTAGCAGAATCTTGAGGTCATCGATCGTCAGCACTGATGTCATCAAAAGCTATACTAGCACCAACTACAATTCTTCGGCTCCACAGCTAAGAGTACTCACTCGAATCTTCGATTCGACTAAATACTCGGGGGCTACTCCTATCAGGAGCGTTGGCCGCGCACCCGGAAGATGAATAATGACAAAGTATTTTCTTTGAGTCCCACGTCGAGTCTACGACTCCACTACGGACTCGGGGGCTACTCCCATAGGGAGGATGGATTTAAGCATCCGAATTTTTTTGAGTCCTATGGACTTAACAACTGAACAATGCTTGAACTAAAGTCTCTGCTCGAGTCTACGACTCAAACAGACACTCGGGGACTACTCCCATAGGGAGCGCTGGTCGCGCACCCTATGAATTCTTCGACTGTGATCTTTCGGATCAGCACGCAAAAACTTTTTGGCATCTCTGCCCCAACAAACGCTGAGTGAGAGACAATCTCCTTGGCCACCCGAAACACCTCCGCGGTGACAAATGTTCGGATGTTGCGTCCGCGACGCAAAGATAAGACCTGCAGATATCATCTGACGGCCTGGCAACGTACATGACTGCGCTCTGCTAGTACAAATCCATGTCAACAGGCGTGATGAAAAATCCCGACGGACGCGTTGGGTACATTAATTAAAATCACTGGAATTCCACTCCTGTAAGTCCTCCGCGGCCTGAGTCGAATTACGCCAACATA
This sequence comes from Avena atlantica, assembly GCA_910589765.1. Lineage (NCBI taxonomy): Eukaryota > Viridiplantae > Streptophyta > Magnoliopsida > Poales > Poaceae > Avena > Avena atlantica. Next base: position 45,663,434 of record OU342737.1, read on the forward strand.
TGTTCCAGGTCCGAGTTGAGGGACTCGAACTTGAAGAAGATCGTGTTGTTTCGTCCTAAGACAGTTAACTGACCCTGATCCGTCGGGTGAGTCAGGCACACGCGTCGACAATCCCTACACACATATACTATTGATACATAGTTGCACCCGAAAGATGGAAGAGTCCTCAGCCGAATCTACGATTCGACTGATCACTCGGGGGCTACTGACATGGTTATACCCTACGGGTACGTGACTTCGGCATACCTGGTCCAGCCCAAGGAAGGCCCACAACAGATATACGCTGGCCCATGAAGATTTTCGGGTGGCCAAGGCCCATGACGCCTTCGGATCCTTGGAGAGCAAGACTAGCATAGATAGGAAATTCAAAGGGGTAAAACCCTAGAACTTGTAACCGACTAGGACTATGCCCGGGACCTGCCTAAGTCTATATAAAGGCCAGGAGGGCACGTCCTAGATCTCTCGACTCATACTTTCGCACACACCTCCACGCCAGATCGAATCTGCGCACCCTGTAACCTTTGGTTCCGCCGTAATCAAGAGCAGACAAGCAGGAGTAGGGTTTTCCCTCCGGGGGCCTGAACCTGGGTAAATCTCGTGCCCCCTGGTTGCTTGTCTGTTAACCGTTCCACGATCTCCAGCATCCCCATCTTCTCCAAAACCCAAGTCCATAACAATGGGCACTGACGAGATTAAACCTCGTCACCTTCACTATTGGGATGAAGCGTTCTTGACGGCATGTTATTTGATAAATCGCATGCCCACTTCGGTTCTTAATAAGGAAACACCGATCTCTCGCTTGCTTCATGTTCAGCCGAACTACGATTTTCTCCGCGTCTTTGATGCACGTGTTGGCCGAGTCTTCACAAATATTACTCTCACGAATTAGACTTTCGTTCTAAGATGTTTGTTTTTCTCGGCTATAGCCCTATGTATAAGAGGTACAAGTGTTTAGATCGTACTACGGGTAGGATTTATATCTCATGTGACGTCGTTTTCGACGAGTCCGTTTTCCCTTATGCTACACCCAGTGTCTTAGTTGATGTGTCCACTCTTGCAGACTCTATCATGTTTCCTTCTAATGGACCGGTTACGAGTGTACCTATGAGAAATTATGACATGACTTACCTGTATACTAATCCGCCTGTGGTAGGCGAAGTTCCTCATGTGCAGGTGATCGTCGCTCCTGACACGGCCAGCGATCGGCCAATCGACGTGAATGGCGTGCATGCCTCGGAGCACGCGCTAGCTCCCGCATAGCCAACTCTCGCGCCTCCTGGCGCCACGACCTCCCTCGAGTTGGGTCGGCCCACGACGTCGCCTCGGCGTTGCCATGTTTTCGTCTTTTGTGTCGCCTGTGACTTCGGCACAACCCATGTCGCCCCTTGCTATGTCCTCACCGGCCGCGACACCTTCACCTGGGTCACTCGACGTTCCTGCTTTGACAGGTGGTCACCCGATGGTGACACGTCACTATGACGCTACTCGGAAAGAGAAGGAGTACACAGACGGTACTGTCCGTTATGATCCTCGTCAACGAGCATTCTTTGCTGCACCGTCGTCTCATCGTGATGCCTTTCACGAGCCTGCGTGGCGCGCAACCATGACAGATGAGATTGCTTCCCTTCATGCGAGGAGACATGGTCTCTCGTACCTCTTCCTCCCGGGGTGAACATTGTTGGGAGCATGTGAATCTTCAATACTAAACATCGACCTGATGGTAGCATCGATAAGCACAAGGCGCGTTTTGTTGCTCGAGGTTTTACCCAGCAACATGGCATTGATTATGGTGACACGTTCAGTCCAGTGGTGAAGCCTTCCACTGTGCGTCTAGTTCTCTCTCTAGCGATGTCCCGAGATTGGTGTCTTTGTCAGATGGACGTCAGTAATGTCTTTCTCCATGGTTTCTTGTTTGAAGATGTCTACATGCAGCAGCCTCCGGGGTTCGAGGATGACCGGTTTCCCTCTTATGTGTGCAAGATCCAGTGGTCCTTGTACGGTATGAAGCAGTCATCTCACGCTTAGTATGCGTGCCTGAGTTAGCTCCTCCATCTTGATTTTGTGGCCTCCAAAGCTGATACGTACTTATTCATTTTTTCTCAGGAGGGTATTCAGATTTATATGCTGGTCTATGTGGATGACATAGTTATTGTTGGCTCAACGACAGGTGCAGTTGATTGTCTCGTCAAGTCACATGCTGCTTGTTTTCCCATCAAGGACATGGGAAAGTTGGAGTATTTCCTCGGATTGGAAGCGTCCTATAATTCAGGGGGGATGATTGTTACTCAACGAAAGTATGCGCTCGATCTTCTTCATAGAGTTAACATGGAGAACTGCAAGTCCACTTCCACTCCATTGCCGACATCCGAGAATCTGTCCAGAAGCACGGGTACACTGCTTGGCACCGAGGACTCATTAAGGTACCACAATATTGTGGGCGGTCTGCAATAGTTGACACTTACAAGACCGGGTATCTTATTTGCTGTGAACAAGGTGTGTCAGTTTATTTCACAGCCCACTGATGTGCATTGGGAGGCAGTTAAGCGTATTTTGCGATATTTCAAAGGAACACTACATACAAGATTGTGTTTTCGCAAATCACCCTCCACTGGCATTAGCATATTTACAGATGCTGACTGGCAGGCTGAATGGATGACCGTTGCTCCAAAAGTGGCTTCGATGTGTTCGTTGGACCGAACCTAATTTCTTGGAGTTCGAAGAAACAGCCTACAGTCTCGAGATCTAGTACCGAGGCTGAGTATAAGGCACTGGCGAACAGCGCTGCTGAAGCAATCTGGGTGGATTCACTTCTCAAGGAGCTCGGCGTAATCTAACAGCGCACACCTATACTTTGGTGTGATAATCTAGGGGCCACTTACCTCATGAAATCATGTCTTTCATGATCGACTTCCACTTGGTGCGAGAGCGAGTTGCTACAGGTGTACTAGAGGTTCTGTTTATCTCCTCCAATGATCAGCTGGCTGGTGTGTTTACAAAGCCAGCCTCTCGAAAGATGCTAGACCATTTTAAGTTCAATCTAAATCTAGTTTGTAATAGTTTAGATTTAAGGGGTGTGTTAGAAACTGTCTCGTATACCTGTGAGAGGTCCTATACCCATATGTGTTGTAATTGTGTTGTACCCTGTCGAAGTATATAAATAGAGGAATAGAGGAGAGGTGGAGGCTTAGACCCCACGAAAACCCTAAACCTATTCTCAAACTGCTTACACATTCTTCTAACCCTGATGTCTTGACTTGTTTGAATCATATGTCCATCACACTCATAACCGTGCACCTACCATTTGGAAGGAGATCTAGTTGTCTAAGTGGGTTGTAATTAAAGATAAGCAATTATGGAAGTAATATATACGCTACAAGTGCAGGTTATAATGATTGGCGGCCCCTTCATATGGAAAATAAGAAGAGAGGTGGGTTTCTAGAAGTTCATTTTTAATTCAAGTTTGTCATTGTAATATTGTATATCACTTTGATACTTTCAGTCTTAGGTAAGTTGTACTATTAATAGGGGACATCAAAGGAGAAAAAGAGAGACACTCTATGTTCATGTTTTTTTCTCTTATCACCCAAGTCTAAAAGCCAAGGCCAAAGATCCCTAACATGTTCTAACATTAAGTTGTTGCCTATCTCGTCTGAATCATCCATAAGAAGTTTTGTTGCGACCCTCCCTAGCCATTGCCTATATATATACACCATTTCACCCCCTTGGAAGAGGCGACTCTTTGAAATAATTCAAATATGATATATAAAGGAATTATCCACTCCTTTGGGGATCCACTTGGGTTGTACCCTAGTGTATAGATACAATGTATAAATAGGAACCCAAGCTACACTTGTGATCTAAGTCACCCCCGTTCGGATGAGCATTTGATCAATTGGAAAAGAATCAAAGGAAACTCTCCAAGCCTTCACCGTGCTTATTCTCTCGGAACTTGGGGGCTCATAGGGCATTGGAGTCCGTTGTGAGTAATTAGTTTGTGGATTTGCCTGAGAGTTTGTGAAGGTTGGATGTCACCTCAAAACTGCCTTTAGTTGTTGAGTTGTGCTTCACTTTCCAAATTCACGAAGAAGCTATCTCCCCCAAAACGCGTGGGAATTGTTTCCCACGACCTTCTCATTGAAGATTAGAATATAGGTTTGGTCCATAGGGCTGGACAGAGGGGCGCTCACCTCGGGCCCCAATGGGGCAGGGAGTACTAACCAAAGACTTGTTTGGGTATTCATAGTAGTTTTCTACTCTTGAGGTTCACTAGTGTAGAATAATTTTAGAAAATATAGATGGCCCACATGTAGTTTACCATGCCTCTACCCGACATATCTTTTCCCAAAAAATCATACTCAACCATTTCAGAATATTTTTGTAGATGCCGCATTTCTCTAGTATCTCCAAATGTGCATACCAACACTGGCCCTCATGTGTCTTTACAAGATTGTGAGTATTTATCACTAGAGACTAAATACGCAATCACATAACCATATCATCCTGCTAGCGATTCTCCTCCAATTCCAATGCTTCTACTTCTCTTGTCATACATGTTTGAGAGATTATTCACCTCATATTAATCATGTGCATATATGTCTACTCTTCTACTCATTTTTTACACAACCATATGAATTTGTTACTGTCATAATGTTGTTTTATGATTAATTCTAGAGGTACATATGTATATACATGTGTATACAAGGAGCATTTGGGAGAAACACGTATCATGGTATATAGTTTGCTCGAAAGTAGTTTTGAGTTTTTTCACCGAGATTCCAAAGTACATGGGTCTATAAATATACAAATTATTCAATTTTCTATCACGTCACACAAATATTTCTCCTGCAGAATATTAATGTTTTTAAGTCTTTCGTGTGTGAAGAAGTGGTGGAGCTTGACGGATATTAAAAGTGTCTTTAAGAAATTTTCTCGAGTAGGAGGGCCATTGCCCCTTTGACCTAGAGAATCTACTACACTTTAAACAAAGGTTCACTTGTGTCGTGTTGTCCTTGGCCCCCTCCCAAAATCTATGGACCATCTTGCTTGGCCCACTTCTCTTCTGTCCATGCAACTCTTATTTCACTCAAAATCATGCACCGTGCACTACACTTGCCTCCTCTTCTCATCAATACTTCTGTTCGCAGAAAATACTAAGAGGCCAAATCCAAGCACAACGTGGAAGATTTCTACCATACCAACCACGGCAACCAGAACTTCCAATTTACCTTGTTAAACAAAACAAATTTGGAGCTACTCAACGAGGTGGTCAACGACAACGACCCAGACCTTGACTTGCCGTAGATCCAACACCACTTTCAGACCGTTGAGGCCATCCGCAAGGACCACCCCAACGAGGACGGGCTCCAACTCACCAAACTCATCTATGGTAAGTAGCTAGTACTATGTATGTCTGTGTATTCAGCTATCTAGGTTTGTGTGTGTAATGAAAAAACCATGTTGTTGGGCATGCATAATATTTCTACTCTTCTACTCACTTTTGCACAAGCATAATGTTGTTCTGTGATTAGTTTTAGAAGTACATATGTATATACACGTATACACAAGGAGCAATTGGTAGAAATAAATATCATGGTATATAGTTTACTCGATAGATATAAATAAGTAGTTTTGATTTTTTTCACCGAGATTCGAAAGATCATGGATCTATAAAATATATAAATTATTCAATTTTTTTATTGCATACACTAATATTTATCTACATATTTATCTTGCAGAGTACAAATGTTTTTAAGTCCTTCGTGTGTGAACATGGTGGATCTTGACGGATATTAAAAATATCTTTAAGGATTTTTTTGTAGTAGGGGAGCCATTGCCCCCTTGACCTAGAGAAGCTCTTACACTATAAAAAAGGGTTCTCGGTGTCGTGTTGTCCTAGGCCCCCCAAAATCTATGGACCGGTCTTGCTCGACTACTCTTCTCTTTTGTCCACATACACTCTTCTTTTACTCAAAAGCACACACCATGCAATACATTCGCCTCCTCTTCTCATGAATACTTTTATTTGCAGGAACTATGAGGCCCAATCCAAGCGCAACGACATGGAGAAGATTTCTACCATACCAACCATATCAATAGAACCTTCCAACTCGTCAAGGGGACGAGGGAGGTATATGCCTTGTTAAACAAAACAAAGATGGGCATTTGGGACTACATTTAGCTACTCAAAGAGGTGGTCGACGATAGCGACCCAGACCTCTACTTGCCGCAAATCCAACACCACCTCCAGACCGCCGAGGCCAGCCGCAAGGACCACTCCAACAAGGGCTGGCTCCAAATCACCAGACTTATCCATGGTAAGTATCTAGTACTATATATATGTCGATGTCATTAGCTATCTAGGGTTGTGTGTAATGAAAAAACTATGTTGTTGGGCTAGGTTATCATGGTGTGCCTATCTAGGCAAGGTGCTTTTGCATCCCACATTCGGAGATCTACCTCAATGGGTGGTCTTAGGTGACACCTTGCATGTTGGTTGCTCTTTCGACCAGAGAAACGTTCACTCTAAGGTTCGTCACTAACGATCAAGGTTTAAGGCTTTTTCCCATGTATTTGGCCAAACATTCAGATAAGTGAATCTCATACCCATGGCTGACCCATACGGCAGGGCAGAGGGGTGCTCACCCCAGGCCCCTGTGAGGTAGGGGCTCCCAGCCAAAGACTTATTTGTGTATTCATAGTAGTCTTCTACTTTTGTGTCCAATAGTGTAGAATAATTCTATAAAATAGAGCTGACCCAAAATGTAGTCTATCATGCCTCTACCCTGACTCTTCTCCCCCCAAAATAATCAATTATTTATGAATATTTTTCTGGATGCTGCATTTCTCTAGCCTCTCCAAATCTGCATACCAACACCGGTCCTCATGTTCCTTTACAAGGTTGTGAGTATTCATTGGTGTAGACTAAAGATGGAATCACACAACCATACATTCTGCAAGCGTCTCTTCTCTGGTTCCAACGATTCTTCTTGTCTCACCATACATGTTTGAGCAACTATTTAGTTCTCATATTAATCATGTGCCTAATATTTGTACTCTTTTATTCATATTCTGCACAAGTATATGGGTATGTTACTCTCTTAATGTTGTTTTGTGATTAATTCTAGAGGTATATGTGTATATACACGTGTACACGAGGAGAAATTAGTAGAAATAACTATCATAATATATAATTTTCTTGATAAATATAAATAAGTAGTTTCAAAAAAATTTACCAAGATTCCTAAGACCATGAATCTATCAAATCTATAAATTATTTATTTTTCTGTTGCATTACACTAATATTTCTCTTGCATAATACTAATGTTTTTAAGTCTTTCTGGTGTGAATATGTTGTAGAGCTTGACGTACATTAGAAATATCTTTTAAGGAATTTTTTGGAGTAGGGGGCCAATGCCACTTGACCCCAGGAAAGCACTTCCACTTTAAACAAGATCTGGTGGAGTAGGAGTTATTATATGCGAGACCTACAATCCCCATGTAAGTACCCATTGATATGAGATACTTCTTCTAAATAGTTGTGGTATTCTATTTGCTAGAGTCCCTCTGAAGCACCCTAGGGCTTATTTACATGTGTCTTGTCTTGACCGCCAAGGATTGGTCTTCTATGGGTTGAGATTGTATATAACTCCGTCCTAAAGTATCAGTAGGTGAGATTTTACTCTAGATTCGCATGATTCCTTATCTACTCCAAGTCCTTCTCTAACATGACAAGGTATTGGCCCCCTGCTCCACCAGGAAAGCACCCTGCCGGAGGGGAGATCATCCCGGAGGCCTTCTTCTTCATCATGCCAGCCTCCGGTATGAAGCGTGAGTAGTTCCACCTTGGACTACAGGTCCATGTAGTAGCTAGATGGTTGTATATCCTCCTTTGTGCTTTCATGTCTAGATCTTGTGAACTCTGTTCATGATCAAGATCGCATCTATTTGTAATCATGCATGTTGTGTTTGCGGGGATCTGATGAATATTGAGATTACTATGTCGGATTGATTAATGGTTTTGTCTTATTGATTCTATTATGTCTGTGTTGTTTGTGATCTTGCATCCTCTCTGTTGTTAGTAGCTATCTTGGCCAAGTAGTTGCTAGTGACTCCAAGAGGGGGTATTTGTGCTCGATAGTGCGTTCATGCCTCTATTTAATCAAGGGAAGTGACAGAAATCTCTAAGGTTGTAGATGTGTTGTTGCCACTAGGGAGAAAACAACGGTCTCTTGTTCATGGAACAAGTGGATTGTTTACCTTACACACTTTGCTTAAAGCAGTTGTCTGTTGCTTGCAACTTAATATTGGAGGGGATTCGGATGATAACCCGAAGGTGGACTTCTAGTCATAGATGCAGTTGGATGGCGGTCTATGTATATTGTTGTATTGCCCAACCGAATCTTATAGGATCTTTAAGTCTAGTATTGCATTGTTATGCCTTGCTCAGTCCTGTCAATTGCCCTGCTGTAATTTGTTTACCCATCATGCCATGTTTGTTTATCTAAAGAGAACATCTCTAGTGAACTATGTGTAGGGTTCGTAGCATAGAAAACAAAAAATTTCCTACGATGGGAACGATGTACCAAGATCTATCTACTAGATACAAACAACGGACGGATATATATCCGTAGAGAACATACCCTTGAAGACCGACAAAGCTTAACGACTTCAACTCGTGGTTGATGTAGACGATCTCTTGCCGATCTCAAGATCGAGAGGAAGTCCTAGCGCCGCAAAGCAGCAGCGCATCCGTGCTCGCACACACGTACAAGACACCGGGCAACCTCCGCCTCCTCGCTCCAGCGATGCAGCGGAAGCACAACCCTTTCTTGCCGAATAGCCACCGGGAACATGTATCTCGCTAGTCCGAGACCATGGGGGATAAATTCTAGAGGGGGAGAGAGATCCTTCACGAGGAGGTGTGTGAAACAAGTGAGGAGGGGGCTCCTTTTATAGGAGGAGGGGGGGAACCCCAAGGGGGTGGCCGGCGCATGGGGGCTGCCCCTTGCCCTCCCCTCTTCATGTGGGTGCACACTCCACTCACAAAATTCCTTTAAATTCCCCCCACTCAAAAGTCCACTCAAATTCCCATTAAATTTCCACCAAATTTAATGCAAACTCTCATTAAATAAAACTCTTTTATTTTATTCAGAATTTTGTCAATTACTTTAATGACAAACATTCACAAATAACCCCTTGCTAGAATTCCATTTCACATGCATAACCACTTTATGCAATTTCACCCGAAAACCTGTTTCGGTATCTAGTGAAATAAATTCCCGCACTTGTTTATTCTTTTGGCATGAAACATTTGCTCCAACTGGATGCCAGTGTCCCTTAAGTGTGTCACCCTACGGTTCGCGAATAATGCGGACATGATCGAGACCCTTCTCCGATCAATAATCAGTAGCGGGACCTGGAGATCCATACTGACTCCCACACATTCAACGATGACTTTTCCTGTGATCGTCGGAACCTTTTATGCTTGTATCTTAATCCCTTTGTTTCACGATATATTACATGTCCGAGATTCGATCATCGGTATCTCCATACCTAGTTTGATCTCGTTACTGACATGCACTCTTTTCTCGTTCCCGTGATATAACATTCTAGTGATCAAATCACTTGCTTGCAAGCTAACCAATGTGATATCACCGAGAGGGCCCAGAGCATATCTATCCGTCATCGGGATGAACAAATTCCACTCTTGATCCATGATTCTCAACATAACACTTTAGTAGCTTTGAAGCCATCTTTATAATCACCCAGTTATGGAGTGACGTTTGATGTCAACAAGAAACTCTTCCGGTGTTAATGATTGGCATGATCTCATGGTCTAAGGATTAGGACTACTTCGTAGTTTGTTTATAGCAATACAAACTCAATGACTTTGATCGTAATGCTATACTTTGGATGAATGTTCATCACACCATTACACTAATGTTGTGATCTCGTTATTAACAACATCCAATGTCTATGATCAGGAAACCGTGATCATCTTGTTAATCAACGAACTAGTTTATGAGAGAGGCATAACTAGGAACTTTCTGTTTGTTTATTAAACACACATGTATTAACGTTTCCGTATTAATACAATTATAGCATGCAAAATAAACATCTATCATATACTTGGAATACACATAATAAACATTTTATTATTGCCTCTCAGGGCATATTCCCTTCAGTCTCCCACTTGCACTAGAGACAATAATCTAGTTACATTGTGATGTATCTAACACCCATGGAGTTCTGGTGTAGATCATGTTTTGCTCTAGGGAGAGTTTTAGTCAACGGATCTGCTACATTGAGATCCGTATGTACTTTACAAATCTTTATATCTCCATCCTTGACATGCTCGCGGATGGAGTGGAACCGGCGTCTAATATGCTTGGAATGCTTGTGAGACCTTGGCTCTTTGGCATTGTCAATGGCACCATTGTTGTCACAATAGATCACCATTGGGTCCAACGCGTTTGCAACCACACCTAGTTCGGATATGAACTCCTTCATCCAAACTGCTTCCTGAGCCGCTTCTGAAGCAGCAACATATTCGGCCTTCGTTGTTGATCCCGCCACCACAGGTTGTTTGGAGCTCCTCCAACTAACCGCTCCGCCATTCATGAGAAATACGTATCCGGATTGAGACTTAGAGTCATCCGGATCGGTGTCAAAGCTAGCGTCGACATAACACTTAGCGACGAGCTCTTCTTCACCTCCGTATACAAGAAACATATCCTTAGTTCTTCGCAAGTACTTAAGGATATTCTTGACCGCTTTCCAGTGTTCTGAACCTGGATCCGTTTGGTACCTACTAGTCAAACTAATAGCATGTGCCACATCCGGTAATGTACATAGCATGGCATACATTATAGAGCCTATGGCTGAAGCATAGGGGACCTTGTCCATTATCTCTCTTTCTTCCGCCGAAGCCGGACTTTGAGTCTTACTCAATGTCGTGCCTTGTGTCATAGGTAAGAACCCCTTCTTACTATTTTCCATTTTAAACTTCTTTAAAATCTTATCAAGGTATGTACTTTGCGATAGCCCTATTAGGCGCCTAGATATATCTCTATAGATCTTTATGCCTAATATGTATGACGCTTCACCTAGGTCCTTCATTGAAAATTTGCTGTTTAGATAACTTTTAACACCATTTAAAAGATCTATATCATTTTCGATTAATAATATGTCATCCACATATAATATCAGAAATGCCACATTGCTCCCACTCACTTTCTTGTAAATACAAGCTTCTCCATAAGTTTGGATAAATCCAAACTCTTTGATCACCTCATCAAAGCGGAGATTCCAACTTCGTGATGCTTGCTTCAATCCATAGATGGATCGCTAAAGCTTGCACACCTTGTTAGCATCCTTAGGATCGACAAAACCCTTTGGTTGTATCATATACAACTCTTCTTCAATATTACCATTGAGAAACGCGGTTTTGACATCCATCTGCCATATCTCATAATCGAAATATGCAGCAATTGCTAACATAATCCTAACTGACTTTAGCATCGCTACGGGAGAGAAAGTCTCATCGTAGTCAACTCCTTGAATTTTTCGAAACCCCTTTGCGACAAGTCGAGCTTTATAGACGGTTACATTACCATCAGCATCAGTTTTCCTTTTGAAAATCCATTTGTTCTCCACGGCCTTTCGGTCGTGAGGTAAGTCCACCAAGTTCCAAACTTGATTTTCATACATGGATTCCATCTCGGATTTCATGGCTTCTAACCATTTGTTGGAATCCGGGCTCATCATCGCTTCTTCATACGTCACAGGGTCATCATTTTCATCAACCATGAAATTCATGACAGGATTTCCGTACATCTCGGGAGCTGCACACGTCCTGCTTGACCTGCGAGGTTCGGGAGTACTCTCTTTCGGAGTTTCATGATCATTATCATTAGTTCCCTCTTCAACAGGTGGAGCCAACTCCGAAACAACTTCCGGCCCTACGCTAGTCGCCATACTTTGAAGAGAAGGTTCAATAACCTCTTCGAGTTCTACCTTCCGACTACTCACACTTTTCGCGAGAAACTCTTTCTCTAGAAAGGATCCATTCTTGGCAACAAAAACCTTGCCCTCGGATCTGTGATAGAAAGAATACCCAATAGTTTCCTTAGGGTATCCAATGAAGACGCATTTTTCCGCTTTGGGTTCGAGTTTATCCGGTTGAAGTTTCTTCACATAAACATCGCATCCCCAAACTGTAAGAAATGACATCTTAGGTTTGTTTCCAAACCACAATTCATACGGTGTCTTTTCAACGGATTTAGATGGTGCCCGATTTAAAGTGAATGCAGCAGTTTCTAGTGCATAGCCCAAAAATGACAACGACAAGTCCGTCAGAGACATCATAGATCGAACCATATCTAATAAAGTACGATTATGACGTTCCGACACACCATCTCGCTGTGGTGTTCCGGCAGGTGTAAGTTGTGAAACAATTCCACACTCTTTCATGTGAGTGCTAAACTCGTAACTTAGATACTCACCTCCACGGTCGGACCGTAGAAATTTGATCTTTCTATTACGATGATTTTCCACTTCATTCTGAAATTCCTTGAACTTTTCAAAGGTTTCAGACTTGTGTTTCATCAAGTAGATATAACCGTATCTACTCAAATCATCCGTGAAAGTAACAAAATAACGATATCCAACTCGCGCCGACACACTCATTGGACCGGAAAACGGCGTTCTAGTCATCTTGCCCATAAGGCATGGCTCACATGTATCAAATGATTCATAATCAAGTGATTCCAAAAGTCCATCTGAATGGAGCTTCTTCATGCGTTTAACGCCAATATGACCTAGACGGCAGTGCCACATATATGCGGATATATCATCATTTAGTTTAATCCTTTTAGCATCAAAATTATGAATATGTGTAACATTATTATCGAGATCCAAAAGAAATAAACCATTCATCATCGGTGCATGACCATAAAAGATTTCATTCATATAAATGGAACAACCATTGTTCTCGGATTTAAATGAATAACCACTTCGCATCAAACATGATCCAGATACAATGTTCATGCTTAGTGCAGACACCAGATAACAATTATTAAAGTTTATAACTAATCCCGACGGCAAGTGGAGAGGCAGCATTCCGACGGCGATCACATCAACGCTTGATCCATTGCCGACACGCATCTTGACCTCACCCCTTGATAGCGGTCGCTTGTTCCGCAGCCCCTGATTCGAGTTACAAATATTAGCAACTGAACCGGTATCAAATACCCAGGTGCTACTGCGAGCACTAGTCAAGTACACATCAATAACATGTATATCATATATACCTTTGTTTGCCTTGCCGGCTTTCTTGTCTGCCAAATACTTGGGGAAGTTTTCGCTTCCAGTGGCCAGTCCCTTTACAATAGTAGCACTCGGTATCAGACTTAGGTCCAACTCGGGTTTTTTTTTCAGGCACAGCAACAGGCTTGCCGCCCTTACTTCGCTTCCGTTTTCCCTTCTTGTCTTTCTTGAAACCAGTGTTCCTATTGATCATCAACACTTGATGTTCCTTTTTGATCTCCACTTCTGCAGTTTTAAGCATTGACAGAAGCTCGGGGAGAGACTTCTTCATGCCTTGCATATTATAGTTCATCACGAAGCTCTTATATCTAGGTGGCAGAGACTGCAGAACACGATGGATGCCTAAGTCAATGGGAATCGATATTCCCAAGGACACAAGCTTATCGGCGTAACCCGACATCTTGAGTACATGCTCACTAACGGAGCTGTGCTCTTCCATCATGCAGCTAAAGAACTTTTCTGAAGCGTTTTAGCTCTCTACAACAGCATGTGTGTCGAAAATCATTTTCAACTCACCCATTGTATCAAATGCATTGCCGTTTTCGAAACATTTTCGAAGTTCCGGCTCTATCCCATACAATATGCCGCAATGAACTAAGTTGTGGTCCTCCTGACTAGTCTGATAGACATTCTTCTCCTCGTCAGGGGCATCATCAAAAGGTGGGGGGCCTAACGGCGCTTCTAGCACATATTGCTTTTGTGCAGCAGAGAGGAGAATCCTCAAATTCATGGCCCATTCGGTAAAGTTGCTACCGTTCGTTGCAAGTTTCTCTTTCTCCATGAACACATTGAAATTAAAAGCAGGTGGTGCCATCTACAACAGAATTTGTAAAGTTTAGACTAAGTGTATGATAGATTGAGTTCAACTAATCCATATTACGAATGAACTCCCACTCAAAAACGACGTCCCTCGTGCCTTTTTGGTGATTACATGAACCAAATCCACTACACCAAGTCCGATCATCACGTGATTCGGTGTAACTTCAAAAGCGAGCATCAAATGGGCATCATATCAACTATATGACTCATGCTTAACCTTTCGGTCCGTGTTCCGAGGCCATGTCTGTACATGCTAGGCTCGTGTGGCATCCCGCAATTCCACTACTAGAAAATCACGTTGATTTTGTGCATTGCATCATCATGACATCATCATACATCTATCTGTCTAAAACTATTTTGCTAAAAGACCTACTTTGTTTTCTATATTAATATCCTCCCCCTTTGTTCAAACCAAACCGTCGGTCCAGCCGGATCTTTTATTTATCAAAAACTAATTACAAAAATTATTTTAAAATAAAGAAAACCCCAGTCAAAATATCTAATCCTAAAACTACCCAACCTAATCTACCCAGCCCCCTCCACCTCACCCCCTCCAATCCCCTCTCGCCACCTCATCTCCTCTCTCTCCCCCACCCAATCACCCACTGCCACCTCACCTAACCCCACCTCTCTCACCCCACTCCCCACTCCCCCAGCCCCAACCACACACACACGCCTGCTACCGCCCGCGTCCACCCCATCCCTCTGCCAGCCCGGCCCCACCCCGACCCACACGCGCACACCACCACGCCTGGTTAAACCAACCCCTGGCCCCACCCCGACCCCGCTCCCTCCACCTCGCACGGAAACCCACACCCCGACCTGATCCCACCTTCCCCGCTCGAGCCTCCCCCACCAACCCCTCTCTCTCTCCCCCGTCTGGCCCCACCTCCCCACGCACCCCCACCGTGTCGCCCCACCCTCTGCAAGCTCCCCGCCGCCGGCGTGCCCTCCACCCCGTCCTCCGTCCGCCATCATCGGTGCCCCCCTCTCGGCCGCTCCTCCCCTCTGCCGGCTCGCCCCGCCTCCTTCCGCCTCCGCTCGCCCTCGCTCCCCCCCCCCCCGCCACCGGCCACCTCCCCTGCTGCTCGCCCACCAACCTGCTCTCTCCTCCTCCCCTCCTCGAGCCGCCTCCCTCCCGCGTGCTCCCTGCCGCCGTCGCCTCCCCCTCAAGCAAGCCGCCGGCCGTCTCTTCCCCGCAGCCTCCTCTGGCCCACACCTCCACCGCCAAGTCCACCCAGCGCCGCCTTCCCTCGAGCCCCGCAAGCCCGCCCCTACCCCGCGGGATCCATCGCCCGCCACCGCTCTCTTTCGAGCACCGACGCCATGGTCGCCGCGTCCTCCTCCGAGCGCCACCTCGTGAGATTCGCTGGACCCCTCTCCTCTACCTCGGCCCACCTCCTCGCCTCCTGCGCCGAGCCCGACCCCGCCGGCTGGCCTCCCTCGTCGCTACCAGCCTACAGCAAGCCGTAGCCGCGTGGCCCGTCTCCGACGAGCCCCTGCACCCCATCGCCGGCCGCTTCCCTGGCCCGGCCCTGCTCTGTCGCCGCCTGCATCAGTTTTTCCTTGAGGGCAGCAACGCCAGCTCCGCGCTTGGCCGCCCTAATTCTCGGCCCTGCAGCGTATGTGCCCACCCCGCACAGTGTTGCCGCCTGCAAGCCCTGCAGCACCATCCCGATGTGTGGCCTCAGAATGTTTGTGATGTTGTATCATCATCCTCCATGATGCCAAGCCGTTGTCCAAGAGACTAGGCCACAATATCTTTGTCGGTATCGTGTCGTGTACTCATGTACATGTCAGGAGTTCGTGATACCAAGTCTCTTCAAGACCGTTGTAAACCATCAAGTTCCTTCACCGCCGGCGCCACGCGAGACCGCGGAAAGACGAGCTCTTCCTCGGAACCCAATGGTCGATGCTTGAAGATTCCCCTATGCCAAGGCCTTTGTCATGAACACCGAACCTCTTCGTCAAGGGAAAAACCCCAAGGTCGTCGCCGCGGAACCGACAAGTTCGCCTACCCGGACACCGTGCGACAAGATCTTCTCGGACCCGAGGACCATTAAGACCTCCGCTCGTCAACGCCAAGTACTCCTTCCTGGCTTCGAAGCCCGACCCCGTGGACCCGACAAGATCTTCACGACGACAAGAACGACATCGACCAGGGCGAGTCCGATGCGCCCCCCGACGCCACACCAAGTCCTTCTTCCCGGAACGCCAAGCTCTTCATCTTGAAACCGACCTTCGAAGACCGATCCCGTCGAACCCTGAACCCTGAGACCGAACCCCGAACCCCGGAACCAAGATCGTCGAGACCCTCTAATGTGTGAACCCTCTTCCGAGCCCTATATTTTATAATATATGACATTATGACTTGTTGCATCTAAATTGTTCATGCCGCACGCATATCATGTGGTTTGGGGGCCTTATGCCGATTCACCATATAATTAAATATGGGATCCGTATGCGGGCAAATCTAGCCATATATTGGTCCCATTTAAATTTGTGTAGCGAACCGTGATATATTTTGCCATGTTAAGACAACATTTAAATTGCGGGGTATCTAAACAACATGAACCTATCAATTAATTGTCGGGACCCCGGTTCCGCTTAATATTGCCTAGTTGCATCGCACCTTTGCCATGTCATGCATCATACATGCATCATGCCCGATCTTCTGTCATAGTATTAAATAGTGCATCCGGTGTTTGTGCTAGTGTTTTGCTTCTTCACGGACTAGGCCGATGAGTTGATGCGAGTGTCGATCCGACCTTCGGATGAACCTTCGGCAATGTTTTCCAGGCGAGAACCTCCCCCCCTTCTACCTATCTTACTTTTATAGTATTTATTCCCTCCTGTTGATCTATTGCTATCTGTGTTGCGATGCTATAGTTTTCGTACCCGTGATATCCCTTGCAGCCTTAGATTGCCTTGGACACATCCTATTACCTGTTGATTGGTAGATAGTTGGACTCGCGCGTCGTAGTCGCTTGCTCAAGTGTTGTTGCGTGTCGTCAAGTACCACAGTTGTTGGAGTTTTGCCGCATGTTTAATGTTGGATATGATCATGGCTTTAATTATCGTTTAATAACTAAAATTGAAGTAGGTAATGCAGAGGCACATGTGGGCAATAGATATTATTTGGTTGTTAACCGTCCACTTGTGTCCCTTAGGACCCCGAGTTCTTGACACCTGTTCCGAGATCGAGCGCGCTAACCACATGTGGGATGTATGGGCACCCCATCGATTTAGTACCTGATTTCAAAGTACTGAACGGGGGGCCACAAGTAGTTTGGGGCTTTATTACTATTCTGTACTTATGCCATGCTTTACTGCTTAATTTAAATTATGTGATGTACTGCACCTGTACTGTTTAGGATCGTGACCCGTTTTCGCTGTATCGACAAGCCCAGTCACACTTTCGGGTTCCCAGTCGTTTACAGCCGGCTCCACAAACCCTGAGTCCGTCTCGGAGACCGGCCGACTTTGTTGCGGGTAGACTTGGTGGGGTGGCCCCCATGTACTTACTTTGGGTCTGGGAAATGTCATGACTTAGGCCCCGCCGGCATACCGATGGGTGTATGTTAATTGATCTGGCAAAAAGGGTCGAAGTGCGTGTGGATACTTTGGTGCACCCCTGCAGGGTTAAATCTTTTCGAGAAGCCGTGTCCGCGGTTATGGACGACTTGGAGCACGGTTCTCGATCATAGACAACTATAACTAAAGTTTACTGTTATAATTTGACTTGTTTCCGATATGACTAGTAATCAGCTTCACTACAACGGAATGGCTAAATAAAAGTACCAACAACTGCTGGGTTTGGGGATATCTCATGTTAATTGTATCTGACTAGTAAGTGTTGCAACTACAACGGAATGGTTAACTAAAAGTGCCCACTGCTTATTATATCAGGATGACTATCTATACCTGACTAGTAATTGCTGCAACGATAACTGAATGAATAAAACTGCCAACGGTGTGAGTTCCTCGGTTGACTTCCTCGTTTGGTTTCGAGGGGGGAAACACCAGGATGGGTATGTTTGGTGGTAGTATCAGGATGGTACCGAATAGGTCTTTCTTATCCCTCTCTGATAGCCGACAGTTATCTCGAGTCTCTATAGGTTGTTTAGTGCATGCTGCGCTGCCGCTTCAGTCCACCATACCTATGTAGGCGAGGACCGCCGAATTCTAGCCTCGCCGTGTACTGGCCTCAGTACTGACGCTCCTCTTTTTTCATTTGCCCTTTGTCGGCACCCCTTTTGTTTTAGCAGGTTTCGACGTCGTTAGCAGGGTTACCCTTCCGGCTTGGCCTGGGCAGGGTTATGGACGCCATTGGTTATTCTTCAGGGCTCTTAGCCCCATTTGCATCTTGTCCGTAGCTGGACGCCCTATCGTTTTCAAGGTGATTTGGATCTTTGTTCTGTATATCTGTATTCTTGACTCGTGGAGTCGTGTTGTATATATATCTGTTCTGTGGGTCCCATCGAGGACTGTTGTGTAATGTTATTACTTCGTTTTCCACCCGCACGCAAGTGCCTGGTGGGCACCTTTGAATCGTTTCTATGCGGGTTTGGCGGGAAGCGCTGAAACTTGCATAGGGACGATTCTGAGGGTGTTACAGAGTGGTATCAGAGCTCAGCAGTTGCGATACCCCACAAGTCCAGCCTGTAGGATAACCTAGCTAACGGCCGAAGTAGAGTGTCAAAACTATTTTTGCAAAAATCGGTTGGATAGTTCTGATTAGTTCTGCTTTTACTCCTTACCCCTCTGCTGCTCTCCTCTCACCTCTGCGTGTTTTGAACCCACTCTCTTCTCTCTCTCCGAGTCCAGGATTTCTCGTGGTTGGGTTCCGTCGTACCTTCAGGGTTTCGCTTCCTCCTTGGATGACGGTGTTCTACCATCCGGTGTTCATGCTGTCTGCGGAATCCGTCTACTGTGGTACCATTCTTTCTTCCTTGTTTGTGCCTTCCGGTGTTTTCCGACGCGACGACATCATCTACGCCAGATACGATGCAGATTCTGCATCACTCCCTTGTTTCTGAACCTCGATTGTCGAGATCTTCAGTTTGATTCCGAAAATGGTTGCACGCTTTTCCACTGCTTGTGCGGAGTAATAGTTTGGGTGCGTGATGGATTGGCCCCCATGCCGACTACCCCTTCTATTCGCTTTTGTACATTGAAGTGGATGAGAACGCATCGGTTCCCTCTTTCCATCGAAGCTAGAGGTGGCTTTATTTGTTGATACCTCTACCTTCGACCTTTTGTTCCCGGAGTGTTCCCTCGACGATCACGGACAACGACCTCTTGTTAGTGGTGTCGCGAGGGTCTACACGATGCGAGAAGATTCAGATCGCCGCCCTTCTTCCCGGTACCATGAGGCGGATCTCGAGGGCGAGATCCATTGTTAGTGGTGTCGAATTGTGGCATCCCGCAATTCCACTACTAGAAAATCGCGTTGATTTTGTGCATTGCATCATCATGACATCATCATACATCTATCTGTCTAAAACTATTTTGCTAAAAGACCTACTTTGTTTTCTATATTAATATCCTCCCCCTTTGTTCAAACCAAACCGTCGGTCCAGCCGGATCTTTTATTTATCAAAAACTAATTACAAAAATTATTTTAAAATAAAAAAAACCCCAGTCAAAATATCTAATCCTAAAACTACCCAACCTAATCTACCCAGCCCCCTCCACCTCACCCCCTCCAATCCCCTCTCGCCACCTCATCTCCTCTCTCTCCCCCACCCAATCACCCGCTGCCACCTCACCTAACCCCACCTCTCTCACCCCACTCCCCACTCCCCCAGCCCCAACCACACACACACGCCTGCTACCGCCCGCGTCCACCCCATCCCTCTGCCAGCCCGGCCCCACCCCGACCCACACGCGCACACCACCACGCCTGGTCAAACCAACCCCTGGCCCCACCCCGACCCCGCTCCCTCCACCTCGCACGGAAACCCACACCCCGACCTGATCCCACCTTCCCCGCTCGAGCCTCCCCCACCAACCCCTCTCTCTCTCCCCCGTCTGGCCCCACCTCCCCACGCACCCCCACCGCGTCGCCCCACCCTCTGCAAGCTCCCCGCCGCCGGCGTGCCCTCCACCCCGTCCTCCGTCCGCCATCATTGGTGCCCCCCTCTCGTCCGCTCCTCCCCTCTGCCGACTCGCCCCGCCTCCTTTCGCCTCCGCTCGCCCTTGCTCCCCCCCCCCCGCCGCCGGCCACCTCCCCTGCTGCTCGCCCACCAACCTGCTCTCTCCTCCTCCCCTCCTTGAGCCGCCTCCCTCCCGCGTGCTCCCTGCCGCCGTTGCCTCCCCCTCAAGCAAGCCGCCGGCCGCCTCTTCCCCGCCGCCTCCTCTGGCCCACACCTCCACCGCCAAGTCCACCCAGCGCCGGCTTCCCTCGAGCCCCGCAAGTCCGCCCCTACCCCGCGGGATCCATCGCCCGCCACCGCTCTCTTTCGAGCACCGACGCCATGGTCGCCGCGTCCTCCTCCGAGCGCCACCTCGTGAGATTCGCTGGACCCCTCTCCTCTACCTCGGCCCACCTCCTCGCCTCCCGTGCCGAGCCCGACCCCGCCGGCTGGCCTCCCTCGTCGCTACCAGCCTACAGCAAGCCGTAGCCGCGTGGCCCGTCTCCGACGAGCCCCTGCACCCCATCGCCGGCCGCTTCCCTGGCCCGGCCCTGCTCTGTCGCCGCCTGCATCAGTTTTTCCTTGAGGGCAGCAACGCCAGCTCCGCGCTTGGCCGCCCTAACTCTCTGCCCTGCAGCATATGTGCCCACCCCGCACAGTGTTGCCGCCTGCAAGCCCTGCAGCACCATCCCGATGTGTGGCCTCAGAATGTTTGTGATGTTGTATCATCATCCTCCATGATGCCAAGCCGTTGTCCAAGAGACTAGGCCACAATATCTTTGTCGGTATCGTGTCGTGTACTCATGTACATGTCAGGAGTTCGTGATACCAAGTCTCGTCAAGACCGTTGTAAACCATCAAGTTCCTTCACCGCCGGCGCCACGCGAGACCGCGGAAAGACGAGCTCTTCCTCGGAACCCAATGGTCGATGCTTGAAGATTCCCCTACGCCAAGGCCTTCGTCATGAACACCGAACCTCTTCGTCAAGGGAAAAACCCCAAGGTCGTCGCCGCGGAACCGACAAGTTCGCCTACCCGGACATCGTGCGACAAGATCTTCTCGGACCCGAGGACCATTAAGACTTCCGCTCGGCAACGCCAAGTACTCCTTCCTGGCTTCGAAGCCCGACCCCGTGGACCCGACAAGATCTTCACGACGACAAGAACGACATCGACCAGGGCGAGTCCGATGCGCCCCCCCGACGCCACACCAAGTCCTTCTTCCCGGAACGCCAAGCTCTTCATCTTGCAACCGACCTTCGAAGACCGATCCCGTCGAACCCTGAACCCTGAGACCGAAACCCGAACCCCGGAACCAAGATCGTCGAGACCCTCTAATGTGTGAACCCTCTTCCGAGCCCTATATTTTATAATATATGACATTATGACTTGTTGCATCTAAATTGTTCATGTCGCACGCATATCATGTGGTTTGGGGGCCTTATGCCGATTCACCATATAATTAAATATGGGATCCATATGCGGGCAAATCTATCCATATATTGGTCCCATTTAAATTTGTGTAGCGAACCGGTGATATATTTTGCCATGTTAAGACAACATTTAAATTGCGGGGTATCTAAACAACATGAACCTATCAATTAATTGTCGGGACCCCGGTTCCGCTTAATATTGCCTAGTTGCATCGCACCTTTGCCATGTCATGCATCATACATGCATCATGCCCGATCTTCTGTCATAGTATTAAATAGTGCATCCGGTGTTTGTGCTAGTGTTTTGCTTCTTCACGGACTAGGCCGATGAGTTGATGCGAGTGTCGATCCGACCTTCGGATGAACCTTCGGCAATGTTTTCCAGGCGAGAACCTCCCCCCTTCTACCTATCTTACTTTTATAGTATTTATTCCCTCCTGTTGATCTATTGCTATCTGTGTTGCGATGCTATAGTTTTCGTACCCGTGATATCCCTTGCAGCCTTAGATTGCCTTGGACACATCCTATTACCTGTTGATTGGTAGATAGTTGGACTCGCGCGTCGTAGTCGCTTGCTCAAGTGTTGTTGCGTGTCGTCAAGTACCACAGTTGTTGGAGTTTTGCCGCATGTTTAATGTTGGATATGATCATGGCTTTAATTATCGTTTAATAACTAAAATTGAAGTAGGTAATGCAGAGGCACAGGTGGGCAATAGATGTTATTTGGTTGTTAACCGTCCACTTGTGTCCCGTAGGACCCCGAGTTCTTGACACCTGTTCCGAGATCGAGCGCGCTAACCACATGTGGGATGTATGGGCACCCCATCGATTTAGTACCTGATTTCAAAGTACTGTACTAGGGGCCACAAGTAGTTTGGGGCTTTATTACTATTCTGTACTTATGCCATGCTTTACTGCTTAATTTAAATTGTGCGATGTACTGCACCTATACTGTTTAGGATCGTGACCCGTTTTTGCTGTATCGACAAGCCCAGTCACACTTTCGGGTTCCCAGTCGTTTACAGCCGGCTCCATAAACCCTGAGTCCGTCTCGGAGACCGGCCGAGTTCGTTGCGGGTAGACTTGGTGGGGTGGCCCCCATGTACTTACTTTGGGTCTGGGAAACGTCATGACTTAGGCCCTGCCAGCATACCGATGGGTGTATGTTAATTGATCTGGCAAAAAGGGTCGAAGTGCGTGTGGATACTTTGGTGCACCCCTGCAGGGTTAAATCTTTTCGAGAAGCCGTGTCCGCGGTTATGGACGACTTGGAGCACAGTTCTCGATCATAGACAACTATAACTAAAGTTTACTGTTATAATTTGACTTGTTTCCGATATGACTAGTAATCAGCTTCACTACAACGGAATGGCAAAATAAAAGTACCAAGAACTGCTGGGTTTGGGGATATCTCATGCTAATTATATCTGACTAGTAAGTGTTGCAACTACAACGGAATGGTTAACTAAAAGTGCCCACTGCTTATTATATCAGGATGACTATCTATATCTGACTAGTAATTGCTGCAACGATAACTGAATGAATAAAACTGCCAACGGTGTGAGTTCCTCGGTTGACTTCCTCGTTTGGTTTCGAGGGGGGAAACACCAGGATGGGTATGTTTGGTGGTAGTATCAGGATGGTACCGAATAGGTCTTTCTTATCCCTCTCTGATAGCCGACAGTTATCTCGAGTCTCTATAGGTTGTTTAGTGCATGCTGCGCTGCCGCTTCAGTCCACCATACCTATGTAGGCGAGGACCGCCGAATTCTAGCCTCGCCGTGTACTGGCCTCAGTACTGACGCTCCTCTTTTTCCTTTGCCCTTTGTCGGCACCCCTTTTGTTTTAGCAGGTTTCGACGTCGTTAGCAGGGTTACCCTTCCGGCTTGGCCTGGGCAGGGTTATGGACGCCATTGGTTATTCTTCAGGGCTCTTAGCCCCATTTGCATCTTGTCCGTAGCTGGACGCCCTATCGTTTTCAAGGTGATTTGGATCTTTGTTCTGTATATCTGTATTCTTGACTCGTGGAGTTGTGTTGTATATATATATCTGTTCTGTGGGTCCCATCGAGAACTGTTGTGTAATGTTATTACTTCGTTTTCCACCCGCACGCAAGTGCCTGGTGGGCACCTTTGAATCGTTTCTATGCGGGTTTGGCGGGAAGCGCTGAAACTTGCATAGGGCCGATTCTGAGGGTGTTACAGCTCGCCAAGTTAGAACCTTAGTAATCGCGTGTGGAACTGTTTTCACCCGAAATATGGTCGTGGATCCAAGAACACCCGATCATCACGTGATGTCTTGGAGCGACGAAAACATAATCGGTGCATACTAAAGGAAGAACACATTCTTATCTTGATATTTAAATGAGGGATCATCTTATTATGCTAACAAAGCGCTAAACAAGCAATATAAGATGCTATCAAACATCGCATGTTTATTAGTGAAATGATATGGTTCCCGCATATGATATCTATCATGTGCACCGTGGTATGATTACTATCATACCTATATGTGTAAGTCCAAGGTCTATGGAGATTACACGCTATGTATGTTGTAAGAGTATCATCTCATACTTCTACTTACAACACTACCATATCATAACACTAGCCCAGCAACAATCTAAACTAGACGCCTCTAATTTATCCATTGCAAGTTTTACGTGGCTTAGGGCTTTCGAGATAGAACCGTTCTTACCTACGAATATGAACCACAACGAGGATAACCAAATTGTTGACAACTTGTTTGCAAAATAGATATTGACTATAGTATGAGAGACAGACACCCGCTAGCCACTTATGCAAACTAGTTGCATGTCAAGCGTGGAACAGGTCTCATGTGCGAGGACATGTAAAGTTTGTCCGGGCCGCTTCATCCCACTATGCCACCAATATCCAAAATTACAACAAAGGAGCAACAACATGATCATCATCGCCCACATACTCATATGTGTACTACCCGTGTAAAGCATCTACGCATAGATCCGGCTCTGATACCACTGTAGGGTTCGCAGCATAGAAAACAAAAAATTTCCTACGATGGGAACTATGTACCAAGATCTATCTACTAGATACAAATAACGGGCGGATGTATATCCGTAGAGAACATACCCTTGAAGACCGACAAAGCTTAACGAGTTCAACTCGTGGTTGATGTATACAATCTCTTGCCGATCTCAAGATCGAGAGGAAGTCCTAGCGCCGCAAAGCTGCAACGCATCCGTGCTCGCACACACGTACAAGACACCGGGCAACCTCCGCCTCCTCGCTCCAGCGATGCAGCGGAAGCACAACCCTTTCTTGCCGAATAGCCACCGGGAACATGTATCTCGCTAGTCCAAGACCATGGGGGATAAATTCTAGAGGGGGAGAGAGATCCTTCACGAGGAGGTGTGTGAGACAAGTGAGGAGGGGGGCTCCTTTTATAGGAGGAGGGGGGAACCCCAAGAGGGTGGCCGGCGCATGGGGGCTGCCCCCTTTCCCTCCCCTCTTCATGTGGGTGGACACTCCACTCACAAAATTCCTTTAAATTCCCTCCACTCAAAAGTCCACTCAAATTCCCATTAAATTTCCACCAAATTTAATGCAAACTCTCATTAAATAAAACTCTTTTATTTTATTCAGAATTTTTTCAATTACTTTAATGACAAACATTCACAAATAACCCCTTGCTAGAATTCCATTTCACATGCATAGCCACTTTATGCAATTTCACCCGAAAACCTGTTTCGGTATCTAGTGAAATAAATTCTCGCGCTTGTTTATTCTTTCGGCATGAAACATTTGCTCCAACTGGATGCCAGTGTCCCTTAAGTGTGGCACCCTACGGTTCGCGAATAATGCGGACATGATCGAGACCCTTCTCCGATCAATAATCAGTAGCGGGACCTGGAGATCCATACTGACTCCCACACATTCAACGATGACTTTTCCTGTGATCGTCGGAACCTTTTACGCTTGTATCTTAATCCCTTTGTTTCACGATATATTACATGTCCGAGATTCGATCATCGGTATCTCCATACCTAGTTTGATCTCGTTACTGACATGCACTCTTTTCTCGTTCCCGTGATATACCATTCTAGTGATCAAATCACTTGCTTGCAAGCTAACCAATGTGATATCACCGAGAGGGCCCAGAGCATATCTATCCGTCATCGGGATGAACAAATTCCACTCTTGATCCATGATTCTCAACATAACACTTTAGTAGCTTTGAAGCCATCTTTATAATCACCCAATTACGGAGTGACGTTTTATGTCAACAAGAAACTCTTCCGGTGTTAGTGATTGGCATGATCTCATGGTCTAAGGATTAGGACTACTTCGTAGTTTGTTTATAGCAATATAAACTCAATGACTTTGATCGTAATGCTATACTTCGGATGAATGTTCATCACACCATTACACTAATGTTGTGATCTTGTTATTAACAACATCCAATGTCTATGATCAGGAAACCGTGATCATCTTGTTAATCAACGAACTAGTTTACGAGAGAGGCATAACTAGGAACTTTCTGTTTGTTTATTAAACACACATGTATTAACATTTACGTATTAATACAATTATAGCATGCAAAATAAACATCTATCATATACTTGGAATACACATAATAAACATTTTATTATTGCCTCTCAGGGCATATTCCCTTCACTATGGACCCCAGTCCAATCTTTACTATTGATACATCTTCCACTGTTACTGTTTACTTTCTGCAAACCATCATCACCTTCCACACCATACAGTTAATCCTTTGTTATAGCAATCGGTGAGATTGACAACCTCACTGTTAGTTGTGGCAAAGTCTTGAGTTTGTGTTGTGCATATTTCCAAGTTACTTGCAACACCTTTGAGACGTTTCCTTCCTCCTACTGGTTCGATAACCTCGGTTTCTTACTGAGGTAAGACTTGCTGCTGTGATGCATCACACCTTGCTCTTGGGGTTTTCCAACGAAGCGCTCCCACGTTGACGCAGCGCCATCAATATTTTCTGGCGTCGTTGCCGGGGAGGCTAAGGACATCTCCATAATGGGAGTTCTTCTCAACCTTTCTCTTTACTTTGTTTTTGGTTTGCTTAGTTTCTTTTTCTTGGTTTTGTTTGCCTCTTTTATCAAAAACTCCAACAAAATTAGTTTAGTTTGGTTTGCTTTCTCTTACAAAAAACACAAAAAATTTAGTTCCTACTCTAGTTGCTGGTCTGTTATTGCCTTGCTTGGTCATGCTTTCTATCAATGGATGGTTTCTTTGAAACTAGTTCTTATTGGCAAGGTGGGTTCACGAAAGAAGAAAAGTATTGTTATAAGAAACACCATTTGTCACAAAAAGGGAAACACTTATGGGAACAAATTGATAAATTGAATACTATTGCTAGAGATGTGTGCTCTACTTATAATGTTACTTATTGCTTTGATAAATCTTGTTGTTGTAGGAGGTATAAACACGTACCTTTTCAATGTGAGTATAATGATAATGTTACCATATCTTCTTATGTTAAAGGAAACTATGACTTTTATGATGTGGAACAAATTGA
This sequence comes from Avena atlantica, assembly GCA_910589765.1. Classification (NCBI taxonomy): domain Eukaryota; kingdom Viridiplantae; phylum Streptophyta; class Magnoliopsida; order Poales; family Poaceae; genus Avena; species Avena atlantica. Next base: position 45,690,677 of record OU342737.1, read on the forward strand.
AGAATTTATTGCCTTCAAGGGTGCATTTGAACTTGCCAGTTTGCTTGAAAATACTGATGATGCACCTTATGAATATGAGGTTTATGAGATACTTAAATTTTGCTTTGATAATTACAAGGAAGAAAATGGCTATATTCTTGAATATTTTAATAGGTGCTTTCCACAAATGGAAGATACCAATGCCTTGCAGGAGCCTATGGAAGAAGAAATTGCTGAAACTGAAAGCTCATTAGATGAAAAGGAGGAGGAGAGTGATGGTCACGAGGAGGAAAAATGTATCTACCCATGTCTACCTTCTAACGAGAGTAACTCTTTACCTCTTACATTATTTGATTGTCCCCCATGTTTACCAAAGGAGGATGAATGTTATGGTCCTGTGGATTCTTTTGAAATATCTGCTATGGGTAAAACTTGTGATGATAGTTATGATCCTGTTATCTATGATAATCCTATATTTGTGCCTAACTTCGAAATGCATGGTACTAAGGAGTTTATCTTAGAAAATGTTTATGATAAAGCTCGAGATGATGTTCCTATGTTGAATGATCAGTTACCTTATTATAAAATTGCTAAAAGTGGGTTTGAAGGTTTTAATCCCACTATTTTTGAGCTTGATAAAAATTATGTGTTTGTAGATCATGAAGAGCATGTTTTATGTGATATTTATATTGTTGAGTTTATTCATGATGCTACTCAAAGTTATTATGAAAGAGGGAAACATGGTCTTATGTATCTTAAGAATATTAAGTTTCCCCTCTTTATGTTGAAATTATTGAAGTTGCACTGGTTTTTCTTTCCTATGCTCGTTGCTTTGTGATTATTTGATTTATTTTCTTACAAGATTCCTATGCATAGGAAGTGGGTTAGACTTAAATGTATTTTGAATTTGATTCTTGATGCTCTCTTTTACTTTGATTCATATTTCTTATGTGAGCATCTTCTCAAACTATCATGCCTAACTTAAAGGCGTTAAAGAAAAGTACTTGTTGGGAGATAACCCAAGAGTTTTCTTGAGTCTTGGAAGTTATTACTTCAGTAATAATCTCTACTATCCTTTTTGTTTGCTTTTTGTGCCAAGAATGACCTCTAATAAGAGGGAAGTAAGATTTAGGGAGTTGCTGTCCCGAAACAGATTTTTGTGCTCCACTATAAAAATTCGTGAGGAGTCTCTGTAAGTCGGATTGAGCTGAATATTTACGAATAAATCCCCTAGTATGTTAGATAACTTTCATTAGTTCAACACTTTTTTATTTGATCAACAGAAGGTCTTCGAAAAAATCGGTTTCTACCTGCTGGTCTGTTTTGATAGATTTCTGCCATTATTTGCATTTGCTTCTTATTGATTCCTTTTTGGGTTCTTTTTGGGAAATTGAGATTTTTGAAGGAGTTTCTATAGTAGCTTGTGTTTTTAGTGAAAGTTTTGCTGTTCTAAAGTTAAACCCAAAGGTCTATTATCTTTTGAATACATTAATGTTGCTAATAAAGATTGTGTGAAGTTTTGTATGAAAGAAAATTTTCAGGTGTAGAGAGAGAATGATGTAATAAGATGAAGAATGGACAAAAGCTCAAGCTTGGGGATGCCACCCCAGTGTCACCCCAAGAAATATCCAAGAGGTATAAGCGTCAAAGCTTGTGGATGCCCAAGGCATCCCCTTCTTCATCAATAAAAAGCTCAGGTCTTTCTAGCACTTCGTTTTTATTGTTTCATGCACTGTTGTGTTGTTCTTGGAGTGTATTAGTTTTCGTTTTCTTTGCTTAGTTTGTTTATTTTGCTTGAATAAAGTAGTTTGGACCCCCGTTCTCGCTGTGTTGTTTCAAATAAGTTGATTGGTGTTGGAAAGGAGTAGAAAGTTCTTGCTTGAAATGATGCAAGAGGAGCTTGCTTTGACTGTGAATTAGAATTTAGCATGTCATGCTAGGTGTTGTTTTGACCTTATGCTTAGTGATTATTTTTGTAGCATGACTTGTTCCAAACAATTGAGATTGCTTAGTGTGCATTGAAGGAATCATGCGTTGTTTTAGCATACAAAAGCATAGTATTGTGGTTTTCTCCTTTGATGATTTGTTTGGGTTGACTTGGCACATGCTCACACCATGTTATGACTATGAACAAGTCACCATAGCCTCTATGATCATTTTGTCCTTGAATTGTAGTACCACTCTACGTTTTGATTAGTAATGTTTTGTCGCTCTGCATGATTATGGTCATTATTGCTCTCTTAGTTGGTCGCTCCTAGTATTTTGTTAGCCTCCACTTGTATGAGTAAGTTCTATGCATGCTTCCAACTCCCAAGAAACCAAGTTATTCCAAAGTGTCCACTATAAATTGCTATGCATGGTGTGATACACCATTCCAATTAAAAAGTATTTTGTTATGTGAAAAAATAGTGATTAAAGCTCTCACAAACTTGATGGCACACTTTATTTTTCTTGCCCCTAATAAACTTGAACCATTGTGCCATCTATGTTGTATATGCTTGCACTTATACGTTGGAATTAGTAGAACCGTGCTGTCACGAGGAACGCTTTCAACATTTGTAAATATCTATCCAGTTGATATCATGCTCTTTTGTCTATGGATGTCGTCGGTGTGAAATGAAAGGGGAGCTTGTAAGTCCATGGAATTATGTATTTTGTGTTAGAGAAACACCTGGGCCGCTAGTCTAAGCCATGCCTAATCATGGTCGAAACTTGCAGCATCACCATAGTGACATCTATGAAGCATTCTTCTTATAAAAAAGAGATTGAGAAAAGAGACATATAAGAAAAGAGGAAAGATAGAAAAAAAAGCACCATATCCCATGGTAATAAGAAGAATACTGAGATGCTCATTGTCTGCTTGCCTTGTCATTTTGGTTATGGGAAAGCTAATGTACCATGTGCAAGGGGTACCCTGTTGGCGGTTCTCTATGATACACATGTACTTACTATGACAAGAACTTGCAAGTAACTAAACTTGAGTAGCATGAGGAGCGGCCCTCGTATTTAAGGGAAATGAGATTGCCAACTTATACTTTGTCAAGCATATACTCCATAGTTTATTCACTTTAACCTTAATCACTTCAAGATGCTTATGATAGGAGCAATGAGGGCTGAAAGCTAACAAGTACCATAATTTTTGGAAGCTCCTTTTGAAACTTGAAATCCCCGCTTCCCTTTATGAAGGGACTTTTTCCACTATTATATTGAGTCTCCACCTTCTACCGTTAGGCACCAGTTAAGATAACATAGTTGCCATTCTTAGTTCTATGTGCATTGTCCCAAAACTTATTGATTGATGCATATTGTTGATATTACTTGTTTTTGTGCTATTTGTATCTAGTCACTCTTATGAACTTTGAAGGTGTCCTATGCATCTATTTGCTACTCTATGAGGGACAAGTTGAATGCCACCATGCCACGTTTTCTGTATGTGAAACAAACAAATGTTTTTCAATGCATGTTATTCATGATCTTTGTTTGTAGCCTTTCATGTTGCATGCATAGTTACTTTGTCTTACTGCTAGAACTCCATCTTTCATGCACATGTTTAGAGTTCTTTGATCCCATCTTCCAATGCTTGCAAATGGTTTGATCTTGGTTTTGATGGTGCATGTCACCTCAAAGATTTTTTATCACTTACCTACTCAAGGACGAGCAGGAGTTAAGCTTGGGGATAGTTGATACGTCGGAAACGTATCTATAAATTTTGTTGTTCCATGATTTTTTAGTATTTTCTTTGCTTTGCTTTGTTCACACTTTGAGGTGTTTTTATATGTTTTCTGGTACTAACCTATTAACAACTTGCCACAGTGCCAGTTGCCTGTTTTCTGTTGTTTTTGGTTCCGGAAAAGCTAGTAAGTAAATATTCTCGAAATTGGACGGGACAAAAGCCAAACTCAATATTTCACCGAGGAGAACACGGAGTCCATAGGAGAGACAGAGGGGACCACAGGGCGGCCGCACCCCCTGTAGGGTTCGCAGCACAGAAAACAAAAATTTTCCTACGATGTGAACTATATACCAAGATCTATCTACTAGATACAAACAACGGGCGGATGTATATCCGTAGAGAACATACCCTTGAAGACCGACAAAGCTTAACGAGTTCAACTCGTGGTTGATGTAGACGATCTCTTGCCGATCTCAAGATCGAGAGGAAGTCCTAGCGCCGCAAATCAGCAGCGCATCCGTGCTCGCACACACGTTCGAGGCACCGAGCAACCTCCGCCTCCTCTCTCCAGCGATGCAGTGGAAGCACAACTCTTTCTTGCCGAATAGCCACCGGGAACATGTATCTCGCTAGTCCGAGACCATGGGGGATAAATTCTAGAGGGGGAGAGAGATCCTTCACGAGGAGGTGTGAGAGACAAGTGAGGAGGGGGGCTCCTTTTATAGGAGGAGGGGGAACCCCAAGGGGGTGGCCGGCGCATGGGGCTGCCCCCTTGCCCTCCCCTCTTCATGTGGGTGGACACTCCACTCACAAATCTCCTTTAAATTCTCTCCACTCAAAATTCCACTCAAATTCCCATTAAATTTCCACCAAATTTAATGCAAACTCTCATTAAATAAAACTCTTTTATTTTATTCAGAATTTTGTCAATTACTTTAATGACAAACATTCACAAATAACCCCTTGCTAGAATTCCATTTCACATGCATAGCCACTTTATGCAATTTCACCCGAAAACCTGTTTCGGTATCTAGTGAAATAAATTCTCGCGCTTGTTTATTCTTTCGGCATGAAACATTTGCTCCAACTGGATGCCAATGTCCCTTAAGTGTGTCACCCTACGGTTCGCGAATAATGCGGACATGATCGAGACCCTTCTCTGATCAATAATCAGTAGCGGGACCTGGAGATCCATACTGACTCCCACACATTCAACGATGACTTTTCCTGTGATCGTCGGAACCTTTTACGCTTGTATCTTAATCCCTTTGTTTCACGATATATTACATGTCCGAGATTCGATCATCGGTATCTCCATACCTAGTTTGATCTCGTTACCGGCATGCACTCTTTACTCGTTCCTGTGATATAACATTCTAGTGATCAAATCACTTGCTTGCAAGCTAATCAATGTAATATCACCGAGAGGGCCCAGAGTATATCTATCCGTCATCGGGATGAACAAATTCCACTCTCGATCCATGAGCCTCAACATAACACTTTATTAGTTCTAAATCCATCTTTATAATCACCCTGTTACGGTGTGATGTTTGATGTTATCAAGAAACTCTTCCGGTGTTAGTGATTGACATGATCTCATGGTCTAAGGATTAGGATCACTTCGTAAGTTGTTATAGCAATATAAACTCAATGACTTTGATCGTAATGCTATACTTCGGATGAATGTTCATCACACCATTACACTAATGTTGTGATCCCGTTATTAACAACATCCAATGTCCATGATCAGGAAACCTTGATCATCTTGTTAATCAACGAGCTAGTTTATGAGAGAGGCATAACTAGGAACTTTCTGTTTGCTTATTAAACACACATGTATTAACGTTTCCGTATTAATACAATTATAGCATGCAAATAAACATCTATCATGTACTTGGAATACACATAATAAACACTTTATTATTGCCTCTCAGGGCATATTCCCTTCAGTCTCCCACTTGCACTAGAGACAATAATCTAGTTACATAGTGATAAATCTAACACCCATTGAGTTCTGTGTTGATCATGTTTTGCTCTAGGGAGAGTTTTAGTCAACGGATCCGCTACATTGAGATCCGTATGTACTTTACAAATCTTTATATCTCCATCCTTGACATGCTCGCGGATGGAGTGAAACCGGTGCTTAATATGCTTGGAATGCTTATGAGACCTTGGCTCTTTGGCATTGGCAATGGCACCATTGTTGTCACAATAGATCACCATTGGGTCCAACGCGTTTGCCACCACTCCTAGTTCGGATATGAACTCCTTCATCCAAACTGCTTCCTGAGCCGCTTCTGAAGCAGCAACATATTCGGCCTCCGTTGTTGATCCCGCTACCACAGGTTGTTTGCAGCTCCTCCAACTAACCGCTCCGCCATTCATGATAAATACGTATCCGGATTGAGACTTAGAGTCATCCGGATCGGTGTCAAAGCTAGCGTCGACATAACACTTAGCGACGAGCTCTTCTTCACCTCCGTATACAAGAAACATATCCTTAGTTCTTCATAAGTACTTAAGGATATTCTTGACCGCTATCCAGTGTTCCGAACCTGGATCCGATTGGTACCTACTAGTCAAACTAATAGCATGTGCCACATCCGGTCTTGTACATAGCATGGCGTACATTATAGAGCCTATGGCTGAAGCATAGGGGACTTTGTCCATTATCTCTCTTTCTTCCGCCGAAGCCGGACTTTGAGTCTTACTCAATGTCTTGCCTTGCAACATAGGTAAGAACCCCTTCTTACTTCCGTCCATTTTAAACTTCTTTAAAATCTTATCAAGGTATGTACTTTGTGATAGCCCTATTAGGCGCCTAGATCTATCTCTATAGATCTTTATGCCTAATATGTATGACGCTTCACCTAGGTCCTTCATTGAAAATTTGCTGTTTAGATAACTTTTAACACTGTTTAAAAGATCTATATCATTTCCGATCAATAATATGTCATCCACATATAATATCAGAAATGCCACATTGCTCCCACTCACTTTCTTGTAAATACAAGCTTCTCCATAAGTTTGGACAAATCCAAACTCTTTGATCACCTCATCAAAGCGGAGATTCCAACTTCGTGATGCTTGCTTCAATCCATAGATGGATCGCTGAAGCTTGCACACCTTGTTAGCATCCTTAGGATCGACAAAACCCTTTGGTTGTAGCATATACAACTCTTCTTCAATATTACCATTGTGAAACGCGGTTTTGACATCCATCTGCCATATCTCATAATCGAAATATGCAGCAATTGCTAACATAATCCTAACTGACTTTAGCATCGCTACAGGAGAGAAAGTCTCATCGTAGTCAACTCCTTGAATTTGTCGAAACCCCTTTGCGACAAGTCGAGCTTTATAGACGGTCACATTACCATCAGCATCAGTTTTCCTTTTGAAAATCCATTTGTTCTCCACGGCCTTTCGGTCGTGAGGTAATTCCACCAAGTTCGAAACTTGATTTTCATACATGGATTCCATCTCGGGTTTCATGGCTTCTAACCATTTGTTGGAATCCGGGCTCATCATCGCTTCTTCATACGTCGCAGGGTCATCATTTTCATCAACCATGAAATTCATGACAGGATTTCCGTACAGCTCGGGAGTTGCACGCGTCCTGTTTGACCTGCGAGGTTCGGTAGTACTCTCTTTCGGAGTTTCATGATCATTATCATTAGTTCCCTCTTCAACAGGTGGAGCCAACTCCGGAACAACTTCCGGCGCTGCGCTACTCGCCATACTTTGAAGAGAAGGTTCCACAACCTCTTCGAGTTCTACCTTCCGACTACTCACACCTTTCGCGAGAAACTCTTTCTCTAGAAAGGATCCATTCTTGGCAACAAAAACCTTGCCCTCGGATCTGTGATAGAAGGAATACCCAATAGTTTCTTTAGGGTATCCTATGAAGACGCATTTTTCCGCTTTGGGTTCGAGTTTATCCGGTTAAAGTTTCTTCACATAAACATCGCATCCCCAAACTTTAAGAAATGACAGCTTAGGTTTGTTTCCAAACCACAATTCATACGGTGTCTTTTCAACGGATTTAGATGGTGCCCGATTTAAAGTGAATGCAGCAGTTTCTAGTGCATAACCCCAAAATGACAACGGCAAGTCCGTCAGGGACATCATAGATCGAACCATATCTAATAAAGTACGATTACGACGTTCCGACACACCATTTCGCTGTGGTGTTCCGACAGGTGTGAGTTGTGAAACAATTCCACACTCTTTCATGTGAGTGCTAAACTCGTAACTTAGATACTCACCTCCACGGTCGGACCGTAGAAATTTGATCTTTCTATTACGATGATTTTCCACTTCATTCTGAAATTCCTTGAACTTTTCAAAGGTTTCAGACTTGTGTTTCATCAAGTATATATAACCGTATCTACTCAAATCATCCGTGAAAGTAACAAAATAACGATATCCACCTCGCGCCGACACACTCATTGGACCACATACATCAGAATGTATGATTTCCAATAAATCTGTCGCCCGTTCCATTGAACCGGAAAACGGCGTTCTAGTCATCTTGCCCATAAGGCATGGCTCACATGTATCAAATGATTCATAATCAAGTGATTCCAAAAGTCCATCCGAATGGAGCTTCTTCATGCGTTTAACGCCAATATGACCTAGACGGCAGTGCCACATATATGCGGATATATCATCATTAGTTTTAATCCTTTTAGCATCAACATTATGAATATGTGTAACATTATCATCGATATCTAATAGAAATAAACCATTCATCATCGATGCATGACCATAAAAGATTTCAATCATATAAATGGAACAACCATTGTTCTCGGATTTAAATGAATAACCACTTCGCATCAAACACGATCCAGATACAATGTTCATGCTCAGTGCAGGCACTAGATAACATTTATTCAAGTTTATAACTAATCCCGAAGGTAAGTGGAGAGGCAGTGTTCCGACGGCGATCACATCAACGCTTGATCCATTGCCGACACGCATCTTGACCTCACCCCTTGCTAGCGGTCGCTTGTTCCGCAGCCCCTGATTCGAGTTACAAATATTAGCAACTGAACCGGTATCAAATACCCAGGTGCTACTGCGAGCACTAGTCAAGTACACATCAATAACATGTATATCATATATACCTTTGTTTGCCTTGCCAGCCTTCTTGTCTGCCAGATACTTGGGGCAGTTGCGCTTCCAGTGGCCAGTCCCCTTACAATAGTAGCACTCAGAATCAGACTTAGGTCCAACTCGGGGTTTCTTTTTAGGCGCGGCAACAGGCTTGCCGCCCTTACTTCCCTTCCGTTTTCCCTTCTTGTCTTTCTTGAAACCAGTGTTCCTATTGATCATCAACACTTGATGTTCCTTTTTGATCTCCACTTCTGCAGTTTTAAGCATTGACAGAAGCTCGGGGAGAGACTTCTTCATGCCTTGCATATTATAGTTCATCACGAAGCTCTTATAGCTAGGTGGCAGAGACTGCAGAACACGATGGATGCCTAAGTCAATGGGAATCGATATTCCCAAGGACACAAGCTTATCGGCGTAACCCGACATCTTGAGTACATGCTCACTAACGGAGCTGTGCTCTTCCATCATGCAGCTAAAGAACTTTTCTGAAGCGTTTTAGCTCTCTACAACAGCATGTGTGTCGAAAATCATTTTCAACTCACCCATTGTATCAAATGCATTGCCGTTTTCGAAACATTTTCGAAGTTCCGGCTCTAGCCCATACAATATGCCGCAATGAACTAAGTTGTGGTCCTCCTGACGAGTCTGATAGACATTCTTCTCCTCGTCAGGGGCATCATCTAAAGGTGGGGGGCCTAACGGCGCTTCTAGCACATATTGTTTTTGTGCAGCAGAGAGGAGAATCCTCAAATTCATGGCCCATTCGGTAAAGTTGCTACCGTTCGTTGCTAGTTTCTCTTTCTCCATGAACATATTGAAATTAAAAGCAGGTGGTGCCATCTACAAAAAATTTGTAAAGTTTAGACTAAGTGTATGATAGGTTGAGTTCAACTAATCGAATGAACTCCCACTCAAAAACGACATCCCTCGTGCCTTTTTGGTGATTACATGAACCAAATCCACTACACCAAGTCCGATCATCACGTGAGTCGGTATAGCTTCAAAGGCGAGCATCAAATGGGCATCATATCAACTATATGACTCATGCTTAACCTTTTGGTCCGTGTTCCGAGGCCATGTCTGTACATGCTAGGCTCGCCAAGTTAGAACCTTAGTATTCGCGTGTGTAACTGTTTTACACCCGAAATATGGTCGTGGATCCACCCGATCATCACGTGATGTCTTGGAGCGACGAAAACATAATCGGTGCATACTAAAGGAAGAACACATTCTTATCTTGATATTTAAATGAGGGATCATCTTATTATGCTAACAAAGCGCTAAACAAGCAATATAAGATGCTATCAAACATCATATGTTTATTAGTGAAATTATATGGTTCCCGCAGATGATCTCTATCATGTGCATCGTGGTATGATCACTATCATACCTATATGTGTAAATCCAAGGTCTATGGATTTTACACGCTATGTGCGTTGTAAGAGTATCATCTCATACTTCTACTTACAACACTACCATATCATAACACTAGCCCATCAACAATCTAAACTAGAAGCCTCTAATTTATCCATTGCAAGTTTTACGTGACTTAGGGCTTTCGAGATAGAACCGTTCTTACCTACGAACATGAACCACACCGAGGATAATCAAATTGTTGACAACTCGCTTGCAAAATATATATTGACTATAGTAGGAGAGACAGACACCCGCTAGACACTTATGCAAACTAGTTGCATGTCAAGCGTGGAACAGGTCTCATGTGCGAGGACATGTAAAGTTTGTCCGGGCCGCTTCATCCCACTATGCCACCAATATCCAAAATTACAACAAAGGAGCAACAACATGATCATCATCGCCCACATACTCATATGTGTACTACCCGTGTAAAGTATCTACGCATAGATCCGGCTCTGATACCACTGTACGGTTCGCAGCATAGAAAACAAAAAATTTCCTACGATGTGAACTATATACCAAGATCTATCTACTAGATACAAACAACGGGCGGATGTATATCCGTAGAGAACATACCCTTGAAGACCGACAAAGCTTAACGAGTTCAACTCATGGTTGATGTAGCTTTCCAATCTCAAGATCGAGAGGAAGTCCTAGCGCCGCAAATCAGCAGCGCATCCGTGCTCGCACACACGTTCGAGGCACCGAGCAACCTCCGCCTCCTCGCTCCAGCGATGCAGCGGAAGCACAACTCTTTCTTGCCGAATAGCCACCGGGAACATGTATCTCGCTAGTCCGAGACCATGGGGGATAAATTCTAGAGGGGGAGAGAGATCCTTCACGAGGAGGTGTGAGAGACAAGTGAGGAGGGGGCATCCTTTTATAGGAGGAGGGGGGGACCCCAAGGGGGTGGCCGGCGCATGGGGCTGCCCCCTTGCCCTCCCCTCTTCATGTGGGTGGACACTCCACTCACAAATCTCCTTTAAATTCTCTCCACTCAAAAGTCCACTCAAATTCCCATTAAATTTCCACCAAATTTAATGCAAACTCTCATTAAATAAAACTCTTTTATTTTATTCAGAATTTTGTCAATTACTTTAATGACAAACATTCACAAATAACCCCTTGCTAGAATTCTATTTTACATGCATAACCTCTTTATGCAATTTCACCCGAAAACCTGTTTCGGTATCTAGTGAAATAAATTCCTGCGCTTGTTCATTCTTTCGGCATGAAACATTTGCTCCAATTGGATGTCGGTGTCTCTTAAGTGTGTCACCCTACGGTTCGTGAATAATGCGGACATGATCGAGACCCCTCTCGGATCAATAATCAGAAGTGGGATCTGGAGACCCATACTCACTCCCACACATTCAACGATGACTTTCTTGTGATCGTCGGAACCTTTTACGCTCGTATCTTAATCCCTTTGTTTCACGATATATTACATGTCCGAGATTCGATCATCGGTATCTCCATACCTAGTTTGATCTCGTTACCGACATGCACTCTTTTCTCGTTCCTGTGATATAACATTCTAGTGATCAAATCACTTGCTTGCAAGCTAATCAATGTGATATCACCGAGAGGGCCCAGAGTATATCTATCCGTCATCGGAATGAACAAATTCCACTCTCGATCCATGAGCCTCAACATAACACTTTATTAGTTCTGAATCCATCTTTATAATCACCCTGTTACGGTGTGACGTTTGATGTTATCAAGAAACTCTTCCGGTGTTAGTGATTGACATGATCTCATGGTCTAAGGATTAGGATCACTTCGTAAGTTGTTATAGCAATATAAACTCAATGACTTTGATCGTAATGCTATACTTTGGATGAATGTTCATCACACCATTACACTAATGTTGTGATCCCGTTATTAACAACATCCAATGTCCATGATCAGGAAACCTTGATCATCTTGTTAATCAACGAGCTAGTTTATGAGAGAGGCATAACTAGGAACTTTCTGTTTGTTTATTAAACACACATGTATTAACGTTTCCGTATTAATACAATTATAGCATGCAAAATAAACATCTATCATATACTTGGAATACACATAATAAACACTTTATTATTGCCTCTCAGGGCATATTCCCTTCACCCCCAGGGGCGGTCCCACCCTAGGCCGCGCCTGGGCAGGGTGTGTGCCCCCTGGCCGCCTCCCAGCCTCGCCTCTTCGCCTATAAGAATCCCCCGATGCCTAAACCCTAAGTACCCGATCAATATTCCACAAAACCATTTGTAGCCGCCGCCACCATCGTCCCTAGATCGAGGGGGGGATCTGAAGCTCTTATCGGAATCCTGCCGGAGGGGAGATCATCCCGGAGGCCTTCTTCATCATGCGAGCCTCCGGTATGAAGCTTTGAGTAGTTCCACCTTGGACTACGGGTTCATGTAGTAGATAGATGGTTGTATCTCCTCCTTTGTGCTTTCATGTCTAGATCCTGTGAGCTCTCTTTATGATCAAGATCTCATCTATTTGTAATCATGCATGTTCTGTTTGCGGAGAACCGATGGATATTGAGATTACTATGTCAGATTGATTAATGGTTTATTGATTCTATCATGTCTGTGTTGTTTGTGATCTTGCATGCTCTTTGTTGTTAGTAGCTATCTTGGCCAAGTAGTTGCTAGTGACTCTAAGAGGGGGTATTTATGCTCGATAGTGGGTTCATGCCTCTATTTAATCAAGGGAAGTGACAGAAATCTCTAAGGTTGTAGATGTGCTGTTGCCACTAGGGAGAAAACAACGATCTCTTGTTCATGGAACAAGTGCATTGTTTACCTTACACACTTTGCTTAAATCAGTTGTTGTTACTTGCAACTTAATACCGGAGGGGGTTCGAATGATAACCCAAAGGTGGAATTCTAGTCATAGATGCAGTTGGATGGCGGTCTATGTATATTGTTGTATTGCCCAATCGAATCTCATATGATCTTTATGTCTAGTATTGCATTGTTATGCCTTGCTCAGTCCTGTCAATTGCCCTGCTGTAATTTGTTTACCGAGCATGCCATGTTTGTTTATCTAAGGAGAACACCTCTAGTGAACTATGGACCCCGGTGCAATCTTTACCATTTGATACATCTTCCACTGTTACTGTTTACTTTCTGCAAACCATCATCACCTTTCACACCATACAGTTAATCCTTTGTTACAGCAATCAGTGAGATTGACAACCTCACTGTTAGTTGGGGCAAAGTTTTGTGTTTGTGTTGTGCAGATTTCCAAGTTGCTTGCAACACCTTTGAGATGTTTCCTTCCTCCTACTGGTTCGATAACCTCGGTTTATTACTGAGGGAAGAATTGCTGCTGTGCTGCATCACACCTTGCTCTTGGGGTTTCCCGATGAAGCGCTTCCACGTTGACGCAGCGCCATCAATCCTTAATAAGCAAAGCTAGACAAGGGTCCTTCATGTTAATTACCTTACCAATGAGGCCATAGATTCATTGGTGGTGTTAGTTTCTTGAATTTTTTGGAGCGAACAATGCTCTAAGTCCTTTTTGTAATGTTGTTACCATGCCTTCTATTATGTTAGTATATGTTATGATATGAATGAAAAACTAGGTTTTAGCCACGACGAAGCATCTAAGTTGCATCGTACCAGGAGAACGTGAACTTGTATCATCATTTTCTTAGTCTTGGTTAATTTTTCTAAAACTCTTGACTTCATAATAATTAACTAAAAGCATCTCAAACATGGCACTTATAATGTTTTTGAGGGCCGACTCTTTCAATCAATCCTTAAAAATAGTGTCCAACTCTAGCAGCTGCCCCTAAAACCCAATCTCTTAAAGCATCTCCAATAGGCGCAACTTTGCAGCGCGCTGGATCCACTTTTAGCGCGTGCGGTCGTGTCCAGCCTTTTCAGAAACGCTAAAATACAGCGTATAGCATGCATCGTTTTACTAGAGGATCTAAAATAGGCTCTAAAATTTAACAAAAAAAATACCATGCGGTGCTTTTAGAAAAAGCAATGGGGGCCCCAATCAATAACCCTAAACCATCTTCGGTTGTTGTCGCGGTCAATTTGTAGTCAATTTGATAAACAAAGTATAAGCATAGGACCTGCTGGCAAGGCACTCGCGCGTGGGATGGAACTACCGCTAGCAATCCATTCCGCTATAGAGCAAGACGAGGCACGCGCGGGCGATGGTGCAGGGCAAGGTACACACGGGTGCCGCAGATGCACACGCGGGCGGAGCTCTGTGCGAGCAACGGGCAGCGGGCTTGGACTGGTCGTGGCTACCATAGAGGTGTGCACGGGTGAATTTTCAGGTAGCCGTGGGGCTTCGCGCATGGACAATATCTTTGCGGCGCGCTACTCCGAGCTGAAGATATATCATTTTGGATAGCACATTTTAATACATGTTGTAATATTTTTGGGCGTGTTCTATTTTAGAGCCTGTGCTGGAGCATGGTTTTTTTTAGCGTGCGGGGCAGTTTTATAGTCTCTAGTGGAGATACTCTTATTTCTTTTTATTACCTTTTTCTAACATGTGTAAACTTCAACACCACGTTAATCAGAGACATATATTTCATCAAGATATATAATTCGACAACACCCAAAGTTACAATTCCAAACAACACAATTCAAATTCACAATTCTGAACGAGACAACTGAAAGTGAGAGGGCCACGGGAGGCAAGGGAGGTCGCTCCGGCGCTTTGGGGGCAAGTGGGAGAGAGGAGGAAGTGCTGAAAATAGTGTAGGAGAAGGGGCTGGAAGGGAAAAAAAATAGAGGCCTACCTACTATAGGGGCTAGAGCATGATTTTTACCCCGGCACTTAAAAACAGGATAATGATAAGCGTCCTGCTGAAGATACTCCGATGAGATGAGATGAGATGAATTTTCTCGCGTTATTTTCTTTTAATCCCAGAAAAAAAACATCGGAGCACGTCAAGCACGGCGACCACCTGCCGCTGGAGAGCATCCCCGATCCCGACCCAACCGCGCAGGCACGCCGGCCGCACCGCAGCACAGGTGTCCGGTGCCCCTCCAATCGGCCACCCCCACGCCCGGCCCCTACCCACCATTACGTGACGGGCGACCTTTCCAGAACGGCCCGTCCCCGCAGCTCTACTGCCCGTGACCGCGACCGTGAGGAGCCAAAGCAGAGCCACCCGTCGCGATTCGCCACAATCAGCTCGCATTGCCAGCCGCTCAAGCCAAGCTAATAACCCCCCACGATCCCTCCGGGAACCAGATCACAGCCTGGGTAATCAGGGCATCACTCCTCCCTCCCCATCATTTGACGAGATCTCAGGAGCACCAGCCCATGGTGAGCGAGCTTGCCGATTTCTTTAATTGGTTGTTGGGAGGATTATTCTTAGTCTTCTGCTAGTAGGTGGTACTTACCAGGTGGGATTGGGTTTAGTTTAGCTTTTAGTAGCTGTCTTCTTTAGCTCTCTGGATCAACCTCCCATGGTCAGCTGAATTAATTGCTCTTTTCCTGCTATTTTTTCCTTTTTCATTTTGTTCTCTACTTCTCTGTGTGGCGAGCTAGTAGGTTCTTGGACTCTTGTGTGGTACCTGGCGCCAATTCTGCTGGATTCTTAGTACAGTTCTCCGGTCTTGGTTTCCTGAGCTAAATTTGGGGTGAAATCTGGGGCCCAGCGAAATGCTGGGCTTGTCCTAGCAGCCTTGTTCTTTCGGGGTGAATTTCCAATTTGGATGCCGTATTTGTTGAGCTTTCTTGATTTGGCATAGAGTCTGCTCGTTTCCGGAAAATTCCAAATTCTATCAACTCATACCTTTTACAGTCTCTGATATGATATCTGCTGCAGCGCAGATCATTTGGAGCGGATAAGTGGCAGCATGCCCATGGCCGCGAGGAGCAAGCATTCCAAACTGCTAGCTATGCGCTTCTACGCGTCGAGCCACCGTACCCTGACCGTGGTAGTGTGGAGCTTGGCGGCACTGGTCATCCTTCTGAATTTCCACCTTCTGATCACCCATAAGGAGGAGCAGAGCAGCAGGGTGCTTGAGATCCACCAGTCAATTGTGAGGGAGCTGGAGGTGGTGGAGGAGGAGACGTTCCAGGTGACGCCTGCCCGGAGCCGGAGGAATCCCCGGGCCGTGCGGCGCAAGGGGGAGCACACCAAGCCACTCTCTGTGGTCGATGAGTTCTTGGACGAGTCCTCTGCGGTGCATGATATGTTCTTCCCGGAGCGAAGGACTGCCATGGATCCAGTCCATGGTGGGAATGAGAGCATGTACTACTACTTCCCCGGGAGGGTGTGGCTCGACACCGACGGCAAACCGATACAAGCTCATGGAGGAGGTGTGCTGTATGATGAGAGAACAGAGACCTACTTCTGGTATGGAGAGAATAAGGATGGCAAGACATACAAAGCTCACACCAAGGGAGCTGACCGAGTAAGTAGAGCTTTTCTGATGCTTTGAACTTTTGTCATCATTTGTGTCTTCAAGAGATTTAGTGGCATTTGGTGGATTGAACAGGGAATATACATTATTAACATACTCAAAATGTACTTGTAGAGTCAGATATAGGATGTAGATTCATTAGCTTCACTGTTCACCAATGTTTCAGACAATATGTTCAGAAAACAGAACTAACCAGCACTCTTTAGCAAGCCTTGCACATGAGCCGACAAATGTGAGCAGGCTTAACAGTGTACTCAAAGTTTAATCAAAAAGGTAGAAAACCATTAAGTATCTTGTGTCACTATACCAGTCCATGTCTTGTTGCAAGATTTAGGATATCATGCCAACTGATGGATACAGTATTTTCAGATAATAAATCTGTAATCCTATATACAGAAATCTATATTTCTATATACAAGATTACAGAATAATGTCAGTGCACGGACAACACTATTTGGGAAAATAAAAATCCATAACCCCACATACATAATAATAAACCTATCCCCTCTAAATAAATATACATGAAAGGATTTCAGTGGAGTAGTGTGTGCTAATGCATGCATCTAATTTTCCTGACCTTTTAGATTATGTCGCTGAGGCACAGTTGCTAGGGGACATATTGGAAGTAATGTTCTGTTGGGAAGGTAAGGAAGTTGCCTGGGTTGTGTGAAGGTAGGTTACTAGGAATGTAGTTTAATATATGTAATTTGTAGAGAGAAAAAAATACATAATAATTTCGACAAATTTATCATTTGATCATTGTTAGAACCTTTTAGTCTGGAACTATTCTCTTGCGTAAAAGAGTAATATATCTTCTTTCCTACTTTATTTGAGTACTTACAGTATTTTCGTCTGAGAAGTACTTTCAGTATTTTCGTCTAAGAAGTACTTTCAGTATCATGCTATGCTCAGTCATTTTTCAGTATTGAGATGGAAGTCTGTAGTGGGTAAAACCAAATGAAAAGTCAGCCATAGTTTGGTTCCTGCTCCCAGACTGTTGTGCCATATCCATGAAGAAGCAAAGCACATGTTAGTTTTCTCACTAAGTTAGGAGATTGAATTTGGAGAAAGAATAGTGTTTAGAAAGATACCCATGATTATAATTCTTCCATTTTGTTAACCCAAGGTTACTGCAATAGTGCTGTAGCATCTAACATTATCAGCTAGTTGGCTTGATAGAAGATACTGTACTAGATTTGGAAAAGAGAGAAGGCCTGATTATAATATGGTTTAAGGCATTTTCAGATCATTAAGGATTCCATGAGCAGAGTTTTACTTGTCTGTTATGTTGGCATACACATGTATTTTACTTGTGACATGCATAAGTTATTGATGTTCAGCAGGTTAAACTTATTATGCAATCTGCTGCCATCTTGTTATGACCATATTGTCATACATAACTTCTGACATTCATGAGTTACATATTCAATTCTCTTCTGTGGAATTCTCTATATGTTCATATTGTCATTATAACCAATGCAAACTTCTCTCTCTTTCTAGGTTGACATTATTGGAGTGAGTTGTTATTCTTCAAAGGATCTGTGGGCATGGAAAAATGAAGGAGTTGTGCTCCGTGGTGAGCAAAAGAATGTGACACATGACCTCCACAAATCCAATGTCCTAGAGAGGCCAAAAGTGATCTACAATGACCGGACTGCCAAATATGTGATGTGGATGCACATAGATGACACTAACTACACCAAGGCATCAGTTGGCGTGGCTGTCAGTGACTCTCCCACAGGCCCGTTCTCCTACCTCTACAGCAAGCGGCCACATGACTGTGAAAGCAGAGACATGACCATATTCAAGGATGACAACGGGAAGGCCTACCTGATATACTCTTCAGAGGACAACAGCGAGCTCCACATTGGCCAGTTAACCGACGACTACCTTGATGTGACCAATGACATGCGGAGGTTTCTCATCGGGCAGCATCGAGAAGCTCCTGCGCTCTTCAAGTTTGATGGCACCTACTACATGATAACCTCAGGCTGCACTGGCTGGGCGCCAAACACCGCTCTGTCTCACGCCGCCACGTCGGTCATGGGACCATGGGAGACACTGGGGAACCCCTGTGTGGGAGGCAACGACATATTCCGGTCGACGACATTCTTCTCCCAGAGCACATTTGTGTTGCCACTTCCAGGCCTAAGAGGTTCATTCATCTTCATGGCGGACCGGTGGAACCCTTCCGAGCTGAGGGACTCACGGTATGTGTGGCTGCCACTGACAGTGGGTGGGCTGCCTGATGAGGCTGCTGACTACAGCTTCATGTTCCCGCTCTGGTCCAGGGTGTCGATTTACTGGCACCGACGGTGGCGGCTCCCAGAGGGGTGGACAGATTCTTGAAAATTTGAAGTTGCTAATACGTTTGTTACGTTTGATAGAAATACGGGATTTATAGACATTTGACACGCATTGGGGGATGTGTTGTATAGGCCAGTTGTAGATGTTAGCAGAGTTGTAAATGTGCAGTTTTGAGTTTGTCCTCAAATCACATAGATACCTCTGTCCCTTGTGTTACCTGCTCCAGGGGTAATAGCTTCAGAATAATGTGGCTGCACTTCCATCTCTTTGCCTGTGGTGTGGTATCGAAATTGTGTTGATGCATACATGAATCTGTAGCTCGTGCTGATTCACCTCTGTATCTGGGCAACCAGTTGGACCTGGGCATGCAGAAGTGCAGCAGAATGTGGGCTATCAGCATGCCTTTCTGAACTTCATACGGTTTAGGGCATATGCAAGAATGGCTCTATTAATTCCTCCCAATTAAACAGAACAATCACATAATCTGAAAAGAAGACAGTTGCTCTGCAATTCAATTCTGCATACAACAGTTACATCGTTTCAATACAATTTGATCGAGGATTTACATGGATCGATCATCCGAGCTCTGCAACTCTACAACAAACAGTGACATCGTTACTCTACGATTCCTAGGCAGGAGTAGCCATTACATGGATGGATCATCCAAAGCAGAGCTACAATTCGACAGTTCTACACTCGTTGGGCGTTCCAGATCGCCACTGGAATCTTGAACGTAATCTTCTCTGGTACCGGCCGTGAGATGAACTTGATACGCGGCGCCTTCTTTCTCGGCGACGCGACGGAGGCGTCGACCTTTGCAGCGGCGGTGGGGCGAGGAGCAGTGAACCATGTCAGTTTGAGCGCCTTGGTCGCCGTGAGCCGCTTGTTGGGATTGCACGTGAGAAGCCCTTGCAACACCTCGAATCCTTCCTTGGACAGCTTCTCTTCAGGGAAGACATCTCGCAGCCTGTTGCGCTTGTGCTCCACCGGTAGCATTTGCAGCACTTCGGCGGTGAACGGCAGAGATCTGAACCCAGGCCACGTCCTCCCATCCGGCATCCCGAGCAATCGGAAGATACTCCAGAGCTGAACAATCTCGTCGTTGATCTTGGCCTCATCTTCATCGTCATCGTCATCCCCGACAGGGAAGAGCACCTTGCCGGTGAGCATCTCGGCCATGACGCACCCGAGCGACCAGGTGTCCACCCGCCCGTCGTAGTCCGGCTTCCCCAGGAGCATCTCGGGGGCGATGTAGGATGCGGTGCCGGCCTGGTTGTAGGGCGGAAGCTCGGACATGGAGATTGCCAGCCCGAGGTCACAAATCTTGACGAGCTCCCCTCCTTGGCCGACGAGGATGTTGGCCGGCTTGATGTCGCGGTGCACGACGCGGCGGTGGTGCATCATCTTGGTTCCGGACAGTAGCTTCCACATGAAGGCACGCACCGTCGATTCCGGGAGCGGCGAACCGCGGCGCGTGTCCCACAAGAAAGTCTCGAGGCTCGGCGCGGCGACGTACTCCATGGCGATGCAGATGTCGCCGTTGGTCGGGTTGCGCACGAGGCCCTCGAAGCCGACGACGTAAGGGTTCCCGCTGCTGCAGGTCTCGAGGAACCGGGCCTCGCGCAGGATCTCGTCGACGTCGGGGGCTTCCTTGGGGTCGTCCGGCGGGGAGGGGAACTTGATGGCCACGGTCTTGCCGGTGACGCGGTGGCGCATCCTGTAGACGGCGCCGAAGGTGCCCTTGCCGAGGCATGAATGCTTCTCGTACTCGTCCATGCTGCCGATGCTGGTGCGGCTCCTCTTGCCGCAGCTCGCCGATCCTTGGGTGGCCGTCGCGTGGCCGGCGTCGAGGACGGCGGCAGGTCGCTTGCGCGCGGCCATGGCGCTCGATCGACTGCTCGATTGCTGGGAAATCGCGATGGAAAGCAGGGAATCGATGGAAGAGCAGTACACATTTAGGTCTGGATCGGCGGCATATGTAGTAGGACATGGGAACGAACGCGCAATTGCTTCGATGATCGACAGAGAACATGAGCGAAGCCCCGAGCTCGACTCGGATTCAAATTGGGACGAAAAGCTCGAGTGCAGGTAAACTGTTTCGACAGGTTGCTTCACCGTCCTGCTATCGGATTCAGTAGAGCTTCGGTGCCGCTGCGAGGTGGGCCCGACGGCACGCGGCCGTTTCGTTTCCGTGCAGCCTGCGTTTCCGTTGCATTGCACGGCACAAACAGCCCCGGGACATATGGTTATTGCTACTTCCACAAAAAGCGTAATTGGTAGTAGTGTCATTCTTGAATATGATCATGACCTTAAATTGAAACCATGGTTTCATAGAAATGGCAATGTGGGATTGTTGTTATGTTTGCTTGCACTTGCATATCATGTCCAATCGAACGTCCTATTTTACGTTCAACCACACCTGTTTCTGATCATGCGCAACCAACTGCCTGTCCTGTCCTGGATCGACAACTCTGGCGCTCCGAGATGTAGAATTTAGGGCCTTTTAAATTCATCACATAAGTGGTACAAAAAAAGGCATTAAGTGTCATACTCCCTCCATCCCATGGCTTAAGACATATAACTTTTTTAAAAAGTCAAGCCATATAAAATTTAAACTAGACACTTTTTTCTGAATTAAAAAGATCCAACCCCTTCTCTGTTTTATTGATGTTATTTTGTAACCGAGTTAAGAAAATTCTCACGGTTTTACAATGGCCCGCTACAACAGCATAAACCATGACAAAACGAAACAAAAAACAACATTCGTGGCCTTTTGGTTCACCCTACGCGAAACAATCGCCCAATTTTCTAACCTAAAAAACACTCACCAAAATAGAGCATAGACACTACTCCAGTAGTGAACACAAACACACAAGCTACTCCATCAGGTCAGCAAGAGGAAACATACATCAATAAAAACTTTAACTCTTAAAGAAATTCTTAAAATCACAAACTTCTTAAGAGGGCATTGCGGTTGATTTTTTAACACATCATAACGAGATTTCATAAAAAAGGCTCCATTTTTACTCAAAATGCACCTGCATTTATCCCCCCTGTCATAAAGAACTACATATGCACACATATCCTTAAGTTCACCCCATCATCTTGGTTGTTTCACACTACAACCCTTCTACATCGAATACAACCACACCCTTCTTAAAAACATAGCCAAATGTGATGTTAACACTAAAAGTAACCTTATACAATCTAGAGAAACTCTCTAAGAGGTATAGATCCAATCCACACATTTTTCAGGAAGTATTAGACACCATTACCAACTACTTTCCTACAACAACGCTAGAAAAATACTATTACAAGATTTCATAATCCCTTGTCATAAATAATGATTCTAGATTTACTAGTGCATTAAGATGAAAAGGTTCTATTTAGATATTTAGCCTTGTCTACGATATATGGGACAAAACTCCCACCCACATTAAAAATGGAAACAAATGCGTGAGCATCAAGATCGATGTCGAGCATAGGAAATACATCGATATCAAATGTGGGAAAGACGTTGCAAATCACCGACCAACAACTCAGAGGATCGCTCATCAAGGGCATGTCGCCCGACCAAAACAACAAAAAGTATGTAGACCGCTAATTCTACTAATCAAACATAAAATAGTTTCCCTTTCGAGCACAAATCTACTCAAGGAGGTTCTCTGTTGCAAAACAAGAATAGCGGAGGGAGAAACAAAGATCAAATTTCTATTTCAAACAGACCCAACAAAAGAATACGACCCTACAAAGTCTGAAACGTAGGCGCCTATTTCTGGAGGTCCTCTTAGTTGTTGGATGGGCACTAGATTGAACACACACGAGAGGTGGATTCTAATCTCTACCGAAGGAACTGGAAATCACACTCAACACAGGCATAGTTTTCAACATGTTCACTTTTTCCTTTTATTCCCAAGAAAAACAAACTTACCTGAAAGAACATGTGTGCCTCATGTGTGGCTTTCATAATTAATAAAAATCTCTATGGACTAATGTTTGAATTGAGTTTTACTTGTAGGAATTGTTCATTGACATCGCTTGGACCATGTGTTGGCTTCAAGGTTGAAAGTTGAAGAAATAATAAGATTTGAGGTCGATCAAGATAGGTGCAAAGAGTAGTTTAAAGTGGATCAACACTCAAAAAGAAATGAAGAAGTGCAAGTTCAAGATGCGCCATATCTAGAATATCACATCCTTAAAGCTTGCCATCCTCAGTGATCATGGATTGATGAAGACAAGTTCAAACAAGAGGTTTTCCCATGGAGTATGGGGAGCAATTCACAAGTCTTCATCAAGCGAGCACGACCAAGAGCAATCAATAAAGGTGTTCCATGTTGAGAAGGATAAGATCGTTGTCATCATGCTCAAGTGAAATGCGCAAGTCAAAGGTATGATATTGATAGGTTTTCTCTTTTGCCGGTTGGGAGACCGGGTTTAGGATATATAATCGTACTATCAAGTGGGGCACTCGAGTGAGTAACTCGGAGATATCTCAAATCTTTGCATACTTAGCATCATATTTATTGGTTGTTGTTTGGATCTTATCCATGTGAGGTTGTAGAGCTTGTGGTTATCTTCATAACTCGCTCTAGTTCATCAAAAAACGGATTCCCTCATATATCTTATTGCTTTTGATCTTGAAGTTTTTCTGGATTCACACCTTGGGAGGTATCTCACATATTCATACTTGATATTTTATCCCTTGGTGGTATCCAATATTTCGGAGTCAAATGCTCAAGTTATCATGTTTTTGGTTTAAGCGTTTTCCCATCAGTTTTCTGCTTTTATTGAAGGAGATATGCCCTATAGGCAAATAATAAATAGGTTTATTATCATATCTCGAATTAGTTCATGATCGTTTCATGCTATGTTATAACTGTATCAAGTGGAAACATTGCTACAGTTGTGGTATGTAAACAAACCTTGTCCCATAGTAGCCTCTATTCAACTAGTTTGTTGGGCAACCAATGATCAAGGTTTTCTGATCATGGAGCATTTATGCCAGTTGACAACAAAGTCGTATCATTGGAGAATGATATGATAGACATTACCCATATAAGTATTACAACATGATCTAGTCACATGGTTTATCGTTGTAATAATTAGAAACTGAGTGACCTTCTTCTCACACCGTGAGATCATATTAATCATTGTCTCCCAAAGATGCTTTGATCTCATCAAACGTCATGTATGTAACTAGGTGAAAATAAAGGTTTGTATTTGGTATTCTGGAGGAACTTTTGAGGCTTGTGTATCAATATCGGGATTTATTCACTTGCGTTACGGGAAGATACACTGGACCCACTCTATGAGATTGTATCCAATAGGTTGCAACCATAGACTAGGTCAGGGATACAACATCACGGTAACGAGTTAAGTAGAGTTATCAGTAATGAGATTAGTGTCGAGATCAAATCTCGGATAAGTCATGTATCGAAGAAACAAAAGGAATTGGACATTGAGTCTGCGGTTCAAACCACAGAGTTTCGTGGAATGCATGGGGGTCATTATGGTCATCCTGGTCTCAATATTGATCATTGATTAGATCATGTATCTGTCATTCCCGAAGAGTAGGGTAACACACTGGTTTTATGATGCTCTAAGATCATTATGAAAACGAACGGATCGCTGATGAGAAAGAAATAGTATCAGAATTGTTCCAAAAAGATATTATCGGAATAGTTCCGAAGAGAATCTGAAGTTGTTCGGAGATGGAAAAGAGTCGAAAGGTGTTTTAGATTAATAGAGATTTATAATATGCATTTATATATTGCTCATAATTAATATATTAAATAAATGTTTTAAATTAATATTAAAGGGCAACTTCCTCCGCTAGGCAAATTCCCGGAGTGAATCCGCCCAAAAGGGAAGCCACCCAAATAGTGTAGGGGTTTGTAGCATGGAAAACAAAAAAAATCTACCGCATGCAAACAAACAAGCCAAGATCTATCTACTAGATTGTAGCAACGAGTCGATAGAGGAACTCACCCTTGAAGATTCCAAAGCGGTTAACGAGAGCAGATTCTCGTGGGTGATGTAGTCGTACTCTTGCCGATCTCAAGATCGCGTAGACGATCCTTCCGGCGCTGCGTTCCGGCAACGCTTCCACAGTCGGTCACACGTTCGGTACTCGATGAAGACCTTCCTCTCCCTTGTTCCAGCAGCAGCGGAGGTTGTAGCACTCTCCTCGCGATTCCGGCAGCACGACGACGTGGTACCGGAAGTAGAGGGGAGATCTCGCAGGGCTTCGCCTTAAGCCGGAGCGAGTATGGTGGACTATGAGAGAGGCCCTTGGTGATCTAGGGTTTAGAGGGACCAAGGGGGGGTGTGGCCGGCGTCTAGGGCTTGGGGAAGCCCCAAGTCGGCGGCTTGGAGAAACCCTAGGAGGCGGCGGCGACTTGGAGGAGGCCGGCGGCTAGGGCTAGGGTTTTGGGTGTGTTGGGTGTAGGGAAGAGGGGCAGCCCTGCCCCTCCTTATATAGGTGGGAGGGCGCGGCTTGGGAGAAGGGAGTCCTCTCCCAAGTCGGCCTCCTTGGCCGGCGGGTGGAGGGAGAGGAACTCCTCCCCATGTAGGTTTCCTACTCTCCCTCCACCAAGCAAACTTGCCGTTTGACTTTTTCAAATTGGCGTGTGACTTTCAAACTAGGATTTGATTTCTACCTTTATTTTGCCCAGCCAAGTGACCTAGTACATGATCCAACCATTCCATATAGTTATAACACATTCATGTACCCTTCCCCTCCGGAGTGTCGGACCTTCCAGACCCTTCTAGAACATTCCCGGTGAAAACACCGGAATCATTCCCCAACTCCGAAACAGGACTTTCCTTATATGAATCTTATTCTCCGGACCATTATGGATCTCCTCGTGATATCCCGGATCCCATCCGAGACTCCGAACAACATTCAGTCTCTTACTCATCATTCCATAACTACTCAACAACATTGAATCCTTAAGTGTGTCTCCCTACGGTTCGTGAATTATGCAGACATGACCGAGACACTTCTCCGATCAATAACCAATAGAGGAATCTGGAAATTCATCTGGCTCCCACATATTTCTACGATTACTTTGCGATCAAATGAACCACTTACATACGATACCAATTTCCCTTTGTCTCATGATAGTTTACTTATCCGAGGTTTTGATCGTCGGTATCTCTGCATACCCAATTCAACCTCGTTACTGATAAGTACTCTTTTCTCGTTCCCGTGGTATGTGATCCCTTGTGATCCATTCACATGCTTGCAAGCCAATTGGATGACATTCCACAGAGAGGGCCTAGAGTATATCTATCTGTCATATGGATGGACAAATCCCACTCTTGATCCATGTGCCTCAACCCATACTTTCCGAACACTCAATGCCACCTTTATAGCCACCCAGTTACGGTGTGGTGTTTGATGTCATCAAAGCATCCTTCCGGTGATGGTGATTAGCATGATCTCATGGTCGAAGGAATTAGGTTACTATGTATCAGAAAGCTTATAGCAATTGAACTATTAAAATGACTTGATCTTTATGCTACGCTTATCTATAGGAGTATGTCCATCATACCATTCTCCTAATGATATGACCTTGTTATTAACAACATCTCAAATGTTCATGATCAAGAAACCATGATCATTTATTAATCAACAAGCTAGTATTTTGAAGAGGCTTTACTAGGGAGTCTAATTTAGTTTACAAATCACACAAGTATTAATGTTTTTGGTTAATACTGTTATAGCATGAATGTAAACATTTATCATAAACACAAAAATATAATAATAACTACATTTATTGTTGCCTCTAGGGCATATCTCCAACAAATAGGCAGCAACAGATGTCGCTGTTGCTGGGACGCACCGGACGCCCACCATGTTGGCACGCGCTGCTACCGGTATGGATGCTGGGCTGCGGCCAAAGGCCCATGCAGGTGCACAGTAGGCGGGGTGAGCAGGCCACAGAGCTAGATGCTGGCAGGCTGTGCGAGGCCCACTCGGCCGCTGCACTCCTGGCCACCACCATGGCTTGGGCTGGCATGCGGGGTCCAGGTCAGCCGCCGCTGCACCGCCTGGGTGACACGTCATAAACGTATCTGTAATTTTTGATGCCCAATACTTGTTTTATATCGACTTTCTTATGTTTTGTCTACACTTTAAGGTATTTTTATACATTTTCCGGAACTAACCTATTGACAATATGCCGCAGTGCCAGTTGCCTGTTTTCTGCTGTTTTTGGTTTCAGAAAAGCTAGTAAGGAAATATTCTTGGAATTGGACGGGCCAAAAGCCAAAGTCAATATTTTAACAGAGCGAACAGAGAGACCGAAGGGCAGACAAAGGGGGTCACGAGGTGGCCACACCATAGGGTGGTGCGGGCCCACCCTAGGGCGCGCCACCGGGTGGTGTGGGCCCCTCGGGCGCCCACAGACCTTGCCCCTTCGCCTATAAAAGCACCCCGATGCAGAAAACCCTAAGTACCAAATCAGATCTCCATGAAAAGTTCCCCAACGCCATCGCCATCGAAGGGGAGATTCGGGGGACAGAAGTCTCTGTTTCGGCACCCTACCGGGACGGGGAATTGCCCCCGGAGCCATCTCCATCAACTCCACCACCATCTACATCGCTATTGCTGATTCACATGATGAGGAGGGAGTAGTTCTCCATCAAGGCTAAGGGCTCTATCGGTAGCTATGTGTTCATCTCTCTCTATGCGTGATCTTATTGTGGTCACGAGCTTTGTAATCAAGTAGATCTACTCTGCTACTCAAGTGCTTTAATTTTTGGTATGATCCCGTTATGAGTGTCATGTTGGTGGACAACACCGATGACCCTGCAACATATGAGGAAGCAATGATGAGCCTAGATTCCAATAAATGGCAAGAAGCCATGAAATGCGAGATTGGATCCATGTACGAAAACCAAGTATGGACTTTGGTGGACTTACCGGATGGACGGAAGGCTGTCGAGAACAAATGGATTTTCAAGAAGAAAACAGATGCTGATGGTAATGTTACTGTCTATAAAGCTCGACTTGTCGCAAAAGGGTTTCGACAAATTCAAGGAGTTGACTATGATGAGACTTTCTCACCAGTAGTGAAGCTAAAGTCTGTGAGGATTATGTTAGCAATCGCTGCATATTATGATTATGAGATATGGCAAATGGATGTTAAAACGACGTTCCTCAATGGAGACATTGATGAAGAGTTGTATATGATGCAACCCAAAGGTTTTATCGATCCTAAAGATGCTAACAAGGTATGCAAACTTCAATGGTTCATATATTGATTGAAGCAAGCATCCCGAAG
Source organism: Avena atlantica (assembly GCA_910589765.1). Taxonomy (NCBI): domain Eukaryota; kingdom Viridiplantae; phylum Streptophyta; class Magnoliopsida; order Poales; family Poaceae; genus Avena; species Avena atlantica. Next base: position 45,718,861 of record OU342737.1, read on the forward strand.
TTGGAATCAATGTTTTCATAAGGTAATCAAAAGGTTTGGTTTTATACAAACTTATGGAGAAGCTTGTATTTACAAGAAAGTGAGTGGGAGCTCTGTAGCATTCTTAATACTATATGTAGATGACATATTGTTGATTGTGAATGATGTAGACCTTCTTAATAGTGTCAAGGATGAATTGAATAATAGTTTTTCAATGAAAGATCTTGGCGAAGCAGCTTACATATTAGGCATAAAGATTTATAGAGATAGGTCGAGACGCCTAATATCATTATCACAAAGTACATATTTGTACAAAGTTCTAAAGAGGTTTGGAATGGAAGATAGCAAGAAGGGGTTCTTGCCCATGTTGCCCAATACGACCTTGAGTAAAACTCAAAGTCCTGCAACGGCACAAGATAGAGAAAGGATGAGTAAGACTCCCTATGCCTCGGCCATAGGATCTCTTATGTATGCCATGCTATGTACTAGACCCGACATTGCATATATTGTTAGTTTGACTAGCAGATATCAAACTGATCTAGGAGTGGATCATTGGACAGCGGTCAAAAACATCCTTAAGTACTTGAGAAGAACTAAGGATATAGTTCTTTCTTATGGAGGTGATGAACAACTCGTTGTTAATGGTTACACCGATGCTAGTTGGAACACCGATCCGGATGATTCTAAATCTCAATCTAGATACGTATTTACTTTGAATGGTGTAGCTGTTAGCTGGAGGAGTGCAAAGCAAAGCATTATGGCGAGATCTTCAACTGAATCAGAATACACAGCTGCTTCGGAGGCTTCACAAGAGGCGATATGGATGAAGGAGTTCATTACACAGCTCGGTGTGGTTCCAAGTGCGCTGGACCCAATGTCTATCTACTGTGATAACATGGGTGCCATAGCCAATGCGCAAGAACCAAGGTCACACAAGAAGCTGAAGCACATCAAGCTACGTTTTCATGCTATTCGAGAGCATGTCCAAGATGGTGACATAAATATTTGCAAAGTACACACATATCTGAATGTGGCGGATCCGTTGACTAAACCTCTCCCGAGGGCAAAACATGACCAGCACCAAACCGCCATGGGTGTTCGGTATATTACCATGTAATCTAGATTAGTTGACTCTAGTGCAACTGGGAGACTGTTGGAGATATGCCCTAGAGGCAATAATAAAAGTGGTTATTATTATATCTTTGTGTTTACGATAAATGTTTACATTCATGCTATAACAGTATTAAACTGGAAATATCAATACTTGTGTGATTTGTAAACTAAATTAGAGTCCTTAGTAAAGTCTCTTTGTAATACTAGCTTGTTGGTTAATAAATGATCGTGGTTTCCTGATCATGAGCATTGAGATGTTGTTAACAACAGGATCATATCATTAGGAGAATGATATGATGGACATACTCCTATAGACAAGCGTAGCATTAAGATCAAGTCATTTCAATAGTTTGTTTGCTATAAGCTTTCTGATACATAGTAACCTAATTCCTTCGACCATGTGATCATGCTAATCACCATCACCGGAAGGATGCTTTGATGACATCAAACACCACACCATAACTGGGTGGCTATAGAGGTGGCATTGAGTGTTCGAAAAGTATGGGTTGAGGCACATGGATCAAGAGTGGGATTTGTCCATCCATATGACGGATAGATATACTCTGGGCCCTCTCGGTGGAATGTCATCCAATTAGCTTGCAAGCATGTGACTAGCTCACAAGGGATCACATATCACGGGAACCAGAAAAGAGTACTTATCGGTAATGAGGTTGAACTAGGTATGCAGAGATACCGACGATCAAAACCTCGGATAAGTAAACTATCGCGAGACAAAGGGAAATTGGTATCGTATGTAAGTGGTTCATTCGATCGCAAAGTAGTCGTAGAAATATGTTGGAGTCATATGAATTTCCAGATTCCTCTATTGGTTATTGATTGGATAAGTGTCTCGGTCATGTCCGCATAATTCACGAACCGTAGGGAGACACACTTAAGGATTCGATGTTGTATAGTAGATTTGGAATGTTAGTAGGGATACTGAATGTTGTTCGGAGTCTCGGATGGGATCCGGGATATCACGATGAGATCCGGAATGGTCCAGAGAATAAGATTCATATAAGGAAAGTCTGATTCTGGAGTTCAGAAAAGATTCCGATGTTTTCATCGGAGAGATTCTAGAAGGGTCTAGAAGGTTCACCGGACCGGAAGGGGAATGGTCCATGAATGTGTCATGGATATATGGAATGATTGGATCATATCCTAGGTCACTTGGTGTTGGAATTTGCAAGAGAAAAATAAAGCTCTAAATTGAAAGTCAAACGGGAAGTTTGAAAAGTCAAACTGGAACAGTGGTTTCCTTGTGGGAGAAGAAACAAGTCCTTCTCTCAATCCAACTTGGGTTTGGGTTTGGATTCACACCCACCCCTCCCAAGGCTGCCCCTCCCTCTCATAAATAGAGGGGGAGGGCTGCCCCAACACTCGAAGCCCTAGCCCCTCTCCACCCGAGCCGCCGCCGCCGCCGACCCGCCGCCGTGCCGCCACCGCCAGCCGACGCCGGTACGTCACCGCCGTCGACACCTCCTCCTCATCCCGTACTTCTAAACCCTAGATCTTCGGGAAACCCTAATCCACCATAACTCGCACTTGCTTAGGCGAAGCCCTGCGGGATCTTCCCTCTACTTCCGACACCACGCCGTCGTGCTGCCGGAATAGCGAGGGGAGAACTACAACCTCCGCTGCCTGCTGGAACAAGGGAGAGGAAGGTCTTCATCGAGTACCGAACGTGTGATCGACTGTGGAAGCGCTGTCGGAACGCAGCGCTAGAAGGATCATCTACGCGATCTTGAGATCGGCAAGTTTGCGACTACATCACCCACGAGAATCTGCTCTCGTTAACCGCTTTGGAATCTTCGAGGGTGAGTGCTTCTATCGACTCGTTGCTACAATATAGTAGATAGACCTTGGCTTGTTTGTATGCATGCGGTAGATTTTTTTGTTTTCCATGCTACGAACCCCTACAGTGGTATCATAGTCGTGTCTATATGTAGATATGTTGCACGAGTAGAACACAATGGTCATTGTGGGCGGTGGTGCTTTTATTATCAATTGCTTTTTGTATACTTTGCATCTTGCAGTATGATGGGATGAAGTGGCCCGAGCTAACCTTACATGAAATCGTTCATGAGACTTACTCCACGCTCAACATGCAACTTGTATTGCATAAGTGGCTTTGCGGGTGTCTGTCTCTCCCATCATAGTATAGATTCAATTTACAACGGGCACTTGATAGTTCAAACATCAACTTTGTGGTTCTTGTTCGTAAGTTAGAACGATACTTATTGAAAGCCCCAAACCACGTAAAATATGCAAAGAAAATTAGAGGCGTCTAACTTTGTTTTGCAGGGGTGTGCTGTGATGTGATATGGCCATGATTGTGATTATATATGATGTATGCAATGTTCCTTATTGTAAGTTGGCAACCGACAGGAGCCATATGATTGTCTTTTAAATTCTGTTAAGACCCGCGTGTCTATTAAAAGTAGTTGTAATAGTTGAAGCTAGTGGACGACAACCATGAAACGGCGCCATTGACCTTGACGCCATACCGGTGATGATGGAGATCATGTTCGTGCTTGAAGATGGAGATCGGAAGCACAAGAAGAAAGGCCATATCATATCACATATTATGAATTGCATGTGATGTTAATCCTTTATGCATCTTGTATTGCTTAGTTTGCGACGGTAGCATTATAAGATGATCCCTCAAGCACAAAATTTCAAGTTTTAAAGTGTTCATCCTTAGTAAGCACCGTTGCTAAAGCTCGTTGTTTCGAAGCACCACGTGATGATCGGGTATGTTAGATTCTGCGAGTGTATACAACATGAGAAAGCCAGATTTGCTCATGCGGCAACTAAGGTTTGATCTTGACGAGCCTAGCATGTACAGACATGGTCTCGGAACACGGATCACCGAAAGGTAAAGCATGAGTCATATAGTAGATATGATGAACATGTTGATTGTTTGCCATTGAAGCTACGTCAACTCTCGTAATGATAGGTTTTGATGTGGTGGATTTGGTTCGTGTGATCACTAAAACAATTTGAGGGATATTGTTTTGAGTGGGAGTTCACCTAGATTAATTTAACTATTAATTAGAACTCAATTTTTATAAACTTAGTCTAAACTATTGCAAATATGTTGTAGATCAATGGCGGCCCCTACCATCAATTTTAATGCGTTCCTAGAGAAATAAAAGTTGAAAAACAATGGAAGCAACTTCGCGGATTGGTTCCGCAATTTGAGGATTATCCTCAATGCTGGTAATTTGACCTATGTGCTGGATGCACCGCTGGGTGACCCGCCTGCAGCTAATGCTACCGATGAGGTAAAGAATGTTTTCCTCGCTCGGAAGAATCAGTACCCCACAGTTCAGTGTGCTATCTTGTATGGTTTAGAATCGGAGCTTCAGAAAAGGTTTGAGAATCATGACCCACATGATATTGTCCGTGAACTCAAAATGATATTTGAGGCTCACGCGGCAGTTGAGAGTTATGAGGCTTCTGAAAAGTTCTTTAACTGCAATATGGAAGAGGGCAGATCCGTCAGTGAGCACGTGCTTAAGATGTCTGGGCACGCAAGAAAGCTTCAAAGCTTGGGAATAGTGATTCCTAATGCTTTGGGGATTCACCGTGTCCTCCAATCACTACCATCAAGTTACAAGAACTTTGTGATGAACTACAATATGCAAAACATGGACAAGTCGTTGCCAGAACTCTTCTCCTTGTTGAAATCTGCAGAAGTGGAGATCAAGAAAGAGCACCAAGTGTTGTTGGTCAATAATACCACCAAATTCAAGAAGCAATGCAAGTCTAAGAAAAAGGGAAACTTCAAGAAGGGCGGTAAGAAAGTTACCGCGCCGGCAAAGAAGACTAAGGCTGGGCCTAAGCCTGATACTGAGTGCTTTTACTGCAAGGGAGAAGGTCACTGGAAGCAGAATTGCCCAAAGTACTTGGCGGATTTGAAGAACGGCAACATCAAGAAGAAAGGTATATCCGATATACATGTTATTGATGTGTATCTCGCTAGTACTCGTAGTAGTGCCTGGGTATTTGATACTGGTTCGGTTGCTCATATTTGTAACCCGAAACAGGTACTGCAGAATAAACGGAAGCTAGCGAAAAACAAGGTGACGATGTGCGTTGGAAAGGGATCAAAGGTTGATGTGATCGTGGTCGGCACGCTACCTCTTCATCTACCATCGGTATTAGTTTTATACTTGAATAATTGTTTTTTGGTGCCTGCGTTGAGCATGCACATTATATCAGGATCATGTTTATTGCGAGACGGTTACTTGTTTAAATCCAAGAATAATGGTTGTTCGATTTATATGAGTAATATGTTTTATGCACATGCACCTTTGATAGATGGTATATTCTTGTTGAATCTCGATTGTAGTAATACACATATTAATAACATTGAAGCTAAACATTTGAAATTGAGCGATAACTCGACCTATATGTGGCACTGTCGTCTTGGTCATATTGGAGTGAAGCGCATGAAGAAACTCCATTCCGATGGATTTCTTGAATCACTTGATTTCAAATCACTTGAAAGATGCGAAGCCTGTCTGATGGGTAAAATGACTATGACTCCATTTTCTGGTATGATGGAGCGAGCTACGGACTTTTTGGAAATCATACATACCGATGTATGTGGCCCAATGAGTGCAGCATCGCGCGATGATTATCGTTATGTTATTACCTTCACGGATGACTTGAGTAGATATGGGTATATCTATTTCATAAAACATAAGTCTGAAACTTTCAAGAAGTTTAAGGAATTTTAAAGTGAGGTAGAGAATCAACGTAACAAGAAGATTAAATTACTACGATCTGATCGTGGAGGTGAATATCTAAGTTACGAGTTTGGCGAGCATTTGAAGAAATGCGGAATACTTTCACAATTGACACCGCCAGGAACACCACAGCGTAATGGTGTGTCCGAACGTCGTAATCGAACTCTCTTAAATATGGTTCGTTCTATGATGTCACTTATAGATTTACCGTTATCGTTTTGGGGTTATGCATTAGAAACAGCCGCATTCACTTTAAATAGGGCACCATCTAAATCCGTTGAAACGACACCGTATGAATTGTGGTTTGGGAAGAAACCTAAATTTTCGTTCCTTAAAATTTGGGGTTGTGAAGCATAAGGAACATTGCAACATACAAAAGCAATAACTTCCAAGACTCAACAAAAGAAAAACATACTGAAATTTGGGTTATCTCCCAATTAGTACTTTTCTTTAACGCCTTTAAGTTAGGCATGATAATTTTGATGATGCTCACATAAGAAATATGAATTTAAGTAAAGAGAGCATCAAGAATCAAATTCAAAACACATTTAAGTCTAACTCACTTCCTATGCATAGGAATTTTGTAAGACAATAGATTATTGAAACAAGAGGCTACTAGTATAGGAAGGCAAAACAAGTGCACCATCAAAACTTTTGACATAAAGAGGGGAAACTTAATATTATTGAGATGCATAAAACCATGTTTCCCTCTCTCATAATAACTTTCAGTAGCAACATGAATAAAATTAACAATATAACTATCACATAAAACATTCTTATCATGAGCCACATGCATATAATAATTATTACTCGCCACATAAGCATAGTCATTCTTATTAATCAGAGTGGGAGCAAATTCAACAAAATAGCTATCATTAATATTCTCATCACCATAATCATCAAATATAGGAGGCATATTGTAATCACAATTAATTTTCTCCTCAATAGTAGGTGGACTGAAAATATCATATTCATCATTGTAATCATCATATATTGGAGGTATAGTATCATCATAGCAAATTTTCTCCTCTAAATCTGGGGAACTAAAATGATCATTTTCATAAAAACTAGCTTCCCCAAGCTTAGATGTTTCCATAGCATTGGCAATAATGGTGTTCAAATAATTCATACTAATAACATTGCTATTAGCATGCAATAAAGTTCCATAGGTTTTTAAATTTTCTCTTCAAACACTTCATGTCCTAACTCACGATAAATACTATAAAGCTCTCTAAATTTTTTGTTGTTTTCCATTAAGCCTAACTAGTGAAAATAAAAACGAAAAACAAAAAGATATTACTGCAGATGTAGGGTTTCGTAGCATGGAAAACAAAAAAATTCTACCGCATACAAACAAACAAGCCAAGATCTATCTACTAGATTGTAGCAATGAGTCGATGAATAACTCACCCTCGAAGATTCCAAAGTGTTTAACGAGAGCGGATTCTCGTGGGTGATGTAGTCGTACTCTTCCCGATCTCAAGATCGCGTAGACGATCCTTCCGACGCTGCGTTCCGGCAGCGCTCTCGGTGGAATCAAGAGTGGGATTTGTCCATCCATATGACGGATAGATATACTCTAGGCCCTCTCGGTGGAATGTCATCCAATTAGCTTGCAAGCATGTGACTGGCTCACAAGGGATCACATATCACGGGAACGAGAAAAGAGTACTTATCAGTAACGAGGTTGAACTAGGTATGCAGAGATACCGACGATCATAACCTCGGATAAGTAAACTATCGTGAGACAAAGGGAAATTGTTATCATATGTAAGTGGTTCATTCGATCGCAAAGTAATCATAGAAATATGTGGGATCCATATGAATTTCCAGATTCCTCTATTGGTTATTGTTCGCGGAAGTGTCTCGATCATGTCCGCATAATTCACGAACCGTAGGGAGACACACTTAAGGATTCGACATTGTTTGAGTAGTTATGGAATGATGAGTAAGAGACTGAATGTTGTTCGGAGTCTCGGATGGGATCCGGGATCTCACGAGGAGATCCGGAATGGTCCGGAAAATAAGATTCATATAAGGAAAGTCCTGTTTCGGGGTTGGAGAATTGTTCCGGTGTTTTCATCGGGAATGTTCTAGAAGGTTCCGGAATGTCCGGCACTCCGGAGGGGAAGGGTACATGAATGTGTCATATCAAGTTGGAATGATTGCATCATGTACTAGGTGTCATCACTGAACAAAATAAAGGGTTTAATCAAATCCTAGTTTGAAAAGTCAAACGCCAATTTGAAAAGTCAAACGGCTATTTTGTGAGGTGGAGGGGAAGTAGGAAACCTACTTGGGGAGGAGTTCCTCCCCTCCACCGCCGGCCCACTTGGGAAACCGAGTTGGGGAGGGACTCCCCTCCCCTGGCGCGCCCCCTCCACCTATATAAGGAGGGGCAGGGATGCCCCTCCAACAACACAACACCTCAACCAAAAACCCTAGCTCCTAGCCGCCGGCGCCACCACCTCCTGCTGCCGCCTCCGCTGCCTAGGGAAACTCTAGCCGCCTACTTGGGAAGCCCCAAGCCCTAGCCGCCGGCCCTAGACCCTCCTCCTTGGTGTGTCTAAACCCTAGATCGCTGAGGATCTCTCTCATAGTCCACCATACTCGCACCAGCTTAAGGCGAAGCCTTGCGAGATCTCCCCTCTACTTCCGGTACCATGTCGTTGTGCTGCCGGAATCGCGAGGATAGTGCTACAACCTCCGCTGCCTGCTGGAACAAGGGAGAGGAAGGTCTTCGTCGAGTTCCGAACGTGTGACCGACTGCGGGAGCGCTGCCGGAACGCAGCGCCGGAAGGATCGTCTACGCGATCTTGAGATCGGGAAGAGTACGACTACATCACCCACGAGAATCCGCTCTCGTTAAACACTTTGGAATTTTCGAGGGTGAGTTATTCCATCGACTCGTTGCTACAATCTAGTAGATAGATCTTGGCTTGTTTGTTTGTATGCGGTAGAAATTTTTTGTTTTCCATGCTACGAAACCCTACATCTGTAGTTATATCTTTTTGTTTTTTGTTTTTATTTTCACTAGTTAGGCTTAATGGAAAACAACAACAAAATTAGAGAGCTTTATAGTATTTATCGTGAGTTAGGACATGAAGTGTTTGAAGAGAAAATTAAAAAACCTATGGAACTTTATTGCATGCTAATAGCAATGTTATTAGTATGAATTCTTTGAACACCATTATTGCCAATGCTATGGAAACATCTAAGCTTGGGAAGCTAGTTTTTATGAAAATGATCATTTTAGTTCCCCAGATTTAGAGGAGAAAATTTGCTATGATGATACTATACCTCCAATATATGATGATTACAATGATGAATATGATATTTTCAGTCCACCTACTATTGAGGAGAAAATTAATTGTGATTACAATATGCCTCCTATATTTGATGATTATGGTGATGAGAATATTAATGATAGCTATTTTGTTGAATTTGCTCCCACTCTGATTAATAAGAATGACTATGCTTATGTGGAGAGTAATAATTATTATATGCATGTGGCTCATGATAAGAATGTTTTATGTGATAGTTATATTGTTAATTTTATTCATGTTGCTACTGAAAGTTATTATGAGAGAGGGAAACATGGTTTTATGCATCTCAATAATATTAAGTTTCCCCTCTTTATGTCGAAAGTTTTGATGGTGCACTTGTTTTGCCTTCCTATACTAGTAGCCTCTTGTTTCAATAATCTATTTTCTTACAAAATTCCTATGCATAGGAAGTGAGTTATACTTAAATGTGTTTTGAATTTCATTCTTGATGCTCTCTTTTACTTCAATTCATATTTCTTATGTGAGCATCATCAAAATTATCATGCCTGACTTAAAGGCGTTAAAGAAAAGTACTAATTGGGAGATAACCCAAATTTCAGTATATTTTTCTTTTGTTGAGTCTTGGAAGTTATTGCTTCTGTAATAATCTCTCCTTATACTTTTTGTGTGGTTTTTGTGCCAAGAATAACCTCTAATGAGAGAGAAGTAAGATTTGGGAAAGTTGCTGTCCCAAAACATATTTTTATGCTTCATTGTAAAAATTCGTGAAAAATCCCTATACGTCGGATTGAGCTGTAATTTTATGATCATATGCCCCAGGTTGTTATATAACTTTCGTTAGATCAACACTTTTTTTATTTGAGCAACAAAAGGTCTTCGAACAAATCAATTTTTACCTGCTGGTCTGTTTTGACAGATTTCTGCCATTATTTGCATTTGCCTCTTATCGGTTTCTTTTTTAGTTCTCTTTGATCACTTGAGCTTTTAAAAGTAATTGCTATAGTAGCTTATGTTTTAACGTAAGTTTTACTTGAGTTGAAACTGAACCCAAAGACTTATTATCTTGAATACACTAATGTTGCTAATGAAGATTGTGTGAAGTTTTGTATGAAAGAAATTTTCAAGTGTAGGGGAAGAACGAGGTGATGAGATGAAGAATGGACAAAAGCTCAGCTTGGGGATGCCACCCGTGTCACCCCAGGGAAATATTCAAGAGGTACAAGCGTCAAAGCTTGGGGATGCCCAAGGTATCCCCTTCTTCATCAATAACAATCTCAGGTTTTCTTTCAAAACACTTTATTTGTATTGCTTCGTGCACTTTTGTGTTGTTCTTGGAGCTTATTTGTTTTTGTTTTTAGTTTTCTTCTACTTTGTTTTCTGCATTAAGTTGGTTGGATCACATTACACTTCTTTTGGAGAGAGACACATTTTGTTTTCATTGCCTAGAACACTCTAGTTTTCATTCTTATTGTTTTGTGAGTGTTCTCTTCTGATAGCACTGTGTTTAGCCTTAGTTTTATTATGCCTTTTTCTTAGAACTTTTTAGTTATTATTTTTGAATGTGTGAGACATGCTTACTGATCTTTATTAATTATTATCTTTGTGAGTTGTTTCAAATAAGTTGATTGGTGTTGGAAAGAGTAGAGAGTTTCATGCATATAGTGGTACAAAAGGGAGCTTGTTTTGACTGTGGCCTAGACTTTATCATGTCATGCTAGAAGTTTCTTTAACCTTATGCTTAGTGATTATTGTTGTAGCACGACTTGTTCCATACAATTGATATTGCTTAATGTGCCTTGAAATAATCATGCATTGTTTTAGCATACAAAAGCACAATATTGTGGTATTCTCCTTTAATGCTTTGTTTGGGTTGACTTGGCACATGCTTACACCATGTTATGACTATGAACCATTCAACTTAGCCTCTATGATTATTTAGTTGTTGACTTGTGGTACCACTTTATGCTTTGGTTAATAATGTTCTATTGCTCCCCATGATTATGGCCATTATTGCTCTCTTAGTTGGTCGCTCCTAGTCTTTTGCTAACCTCCACTTGTATTGAGTAAGATCTACTCATGCATCCAACTCCCAAGAAACCAAGTTATTCCAAAGAGTCCACTATAAATTCCTATGCATGGTGTGTTACACCATTCCAAGTATATTCATGTTTTTATCTATCTTCCAAATTAAACTTGTTATGTGAAAATTAGTGATTAAAGCTCTCACAAACTTGATGGCACACTTTAATTTTTGCACCTAATAAGCTTGAACCATTGTGTCATCTATGTTATATATGCTTGCACTTATAAGTTGGAATTTAGTAGAACAATGTTGTCATGGGGAACGCTTTCAACACCTGTACATATTACCCAGTTGATATCATGATCTTTTGTTTGCGGATGTCGGCGGTGTGAAATAAAAGGGGAGCTTATAAGTCCATGTAGTTATGTAATATGTGTTAGATAAACGCCTGGGCGAATAGCCTAAGCCATGCCTAATCATGGTGGAAACTTGCAGCATAACCATAGTGAGCAATCTATGAAGCATCTTCAGAAAAAATATAGAAAAAAGGAAAAAAATATCACCATTCTCATGGCAAATAAAAGATCGCTGAGATGCTCAATGTCTGTTGCCTTGTCATTTTGATATGGGATAGCTCCTGTGTCATGGGGTAAGGGGCACCCCGTTGGCGGTTCTCTATGATACACATATACTTACAATGACAAGAACTTGCTTGTGACTAAATTTGAGTAGCATGAGGAACGACCCTATTACTCAAGGGACATGAGATTGCCAACTTATGATCTGTCAAGCATATACTTCATATTTGTTTCACTTTAACCTTAATCACTTCAAGATGCTTATGATAGGGCAATGAGAGCTGAAAGCTAACAAGTACCATGATTTTTGGAAGCTCTTTATGAAACTTGAAATCCCTGCTTCCCTTTATGAAGGGCCTTTCTTCTTACTTTTTGTTGAGTCTCCACCTTCTATCTTTATGCACCAATTAAGATAGCATGGTTGTCATTCTTAGTTCTATGTGCATTATCCCAAAACTTATTGGTTGATTCATAATTTTGATATTGCTTGTTCTTGAAATATTTGTATCTAGTCACCCTTATGAACTTTGAAGGTGTCCTATGCATTTATGTTTTTCTACTCCATGCGGGACAAGCTGAATACCACATATGCTATGTTTTATATATGTGGAACAAACAAACGTCTTTCAATGCATTGTTATTCATGATATCTGTTTGTATCTTTTTCATGTTACAACATAGTTACTATGTCCTATTGTTAGAACTAAATCTTTCATTCTCATGTTTAGAGTACTTTGATCCCAGCTATTAGTGCTTTACAAATACCTTGATTAAGATTGTGATAGTGCATGTCACCTCAAAAACTATTCTTTTTATCACTTACCTACTCGAGGACGAGAAGGAGTTAAGCTTGGGGATGCTTGATACGTCATAAATGTATCTATAATTTTTGATGCTCCATCCTTGTTTTATATCAACTTTCTTATGTTTTGTCTACACTTTGAGGTATTTTTATACATTTTCCGGAACTAACCTATTGACAAGATGCCGTAGTGCCAATTGCCTGTTTTCTGCTGTTTTTGGTTTCATAAAAGCTAGTAGGAAATATTCTCGGAATTGGACGGGACAAAAGCCAAAGTCAATATTTTACCGGAGCGAACACAAAGACCAAAGGCAGCCGAAGGGGGCCACGAGGTGGCCACACCATAGGGTGGCACGGGCCTACCCTAGGGCGCGCCACCAGGTGGTGTGGGCCCCTCGGGCGCCCACCGACCTTGCCCCTTCGCCTATAAAAGCACCCCGATGTAGAAATACTAAGTACCAGATCAGATCACCATGAAAAGTTCCGCAGCGCCGCCGCCACCGAAGGGGAGATTCGGGGGACGGAAGTCTCTGTTCTGGCACCCTGCCGGGATGGGGAATTTCCCCCGGAGCCATCTCCATCGACTCCACCACCATCTCCATCACCGTTGCTGATTCCCATGATGAGGAGGCAGTAGTTCTCCATTGAGGCTAAGGGCTCTATCGGTAGCTATGTGTTCATGTCTCTCTCTATGCGTGATCTTATTGTGGTCATGAGCTTTATAATAAAGTAGATCTACCCTGATACTCAAGTGCTTTAATTATTGTAATCTCCGGTTATCCCCATGTGTGTGAAGTTGATAGTGTGCACACTGTGTGGCACTTAGGCTAAAGATTACAGAAATACTTATCATGAGTATAATTTGAGTTGGATGTCTCTATGAAATTGTGGTGTTTGTTGGAACCATCTAGCGCTCAAAGTGATAGGGTTGAGGTTATCTAGATGGGGAATGCGAACTTTAAGGAGAGATTTTGTAGCCCTACCATGGATTGGAGTTGTTCAACCGGAGAGTAGTTCAGGGTAGCATCATGAAGAGAAGATATTTATATTAGAGTGTCCACTAGTGAAAGTATGACCCCTAGACCTTGTTTCTAAGCATTGAAACACCGTTTACAATCAGTCCTGTTACATGTTTATCTGCTGCCATCTTTATTTCAGACTGCAATTACCACTTATAATTATCCACATTACTTGTATTTCACTATCTCTTCGCTGAACTAGTGCACCTATACACCTGAAAAATGTATTGGGTGTGTTGGGGACACAAGAGATTTATTGTATCTCGATTGAAGGGTTGCTTGAGAGGGATACATTTGACCACTTCCCCCCTGAGTTCGATAAACCTTGGGTAATCCACTTAAGGGAAACTTGCTGCTGTTCTACAAACCTCTGCACTTGGAGGCCCAACACTGCCTACAAGAATAGAAATGTGTGTAGACATCAAGCTCTTTCCTAGCGCCGTTGTCGGGGAGGTAAGGTAAAAGGTACTCACATCCTCTAGCTACTAAGCTATCTTCTAGTACTGTTGCTGGTGTGTGAGTGCTCGAAGTTATTTTCTTTAGATTCTGCAATTATATCTTTTTGTTTTTTGTTTTTATTTTCACTAGTTAGGCTTAATGGAAAACAACAACAAAATTAGAGAGCTTTATAGTATTTATCTTGAGTTAGGACATGAAGTGTTTGAAGAGAAAATTAAAAAACCTATGGAACTTTATTTGCATGTTGGATCAAAGAGAACATGAGTCGTCGTCGGACATCGTACGCGTGCGATACCTCGGGGGTGCTGCCACTTGGGGCGCCAGGTTGTCGTGCAAGGACACGGATGTGATGTGCTAGGAGCTACACGACCTTGAGGTCAGCTACATGTTCAACTACATCACTAACGTTTCCCACAGAACGTATCGCTTTCGGTCTAGAAGGGTATGTCACCGAACTCCATCCTCATTGCTGCATGTACTCATAGATAGATCCTAGCATCGGGTGTTGCGCTAGCTAGGAATTTTTTGTTTTATGCTTGATACGTCGGAAACGTATCTATAATTTTTGATGCTACATGCTTGTTTAGTATCTACTTTGCTTTGCTTTGTCTACACTCTGAGGTATTTTTATATCTTTTCTGGAACTAACCTATTAACAAGTTGCCATAGTTCCAGTTGACTGTTTTCTTCTGTTTTTGGTTCCAGAAAGGCAGAAAATCAATATTTTCGGAATTGGACGGGACAAAAGCCAAAGTCAATATTTTACCGTGGGCGTCACAAAGCCAGAAGGGGAGACAGAGAGGTGCCAGAGGGCCACCACACCCCCCAAGCACGGGCTAGGTTGGACCCGTGCCTGGGCAGGGTGTGGGCCCCCTGGCCGCCTCCTAGACTCGCCTCTTTGCCTATAATAAGCCCCCGATGAAGAAACCCTAAGCACCCGATCAAAACTCCACGAAACCTTCTATAGTCGCCGCCACCGTCGTCCCAATATCGGGGGGGGGAGGGTCTGAAGTTCTTCTCGGCACCCTTATGGAGGTGCAATCATCCTGGAGGTCTTCTCTCTGGTATGCAGCGTGAGTAGTTCCACCTTGGACAATGGGTCCATGTAGTAGCTAGATGGTTGTATCTCCTCCTTGTGATTTCATGTATAGATCTTGTGAGCTCCGTTCATGATCAAGATCTAATCTATTTGCAATCATGCATGTTGTGTTTACGGGGATCTGACAGATATTGAGATTACTATGTCAGCTTGTTTAATGGATTTGTCTATTTGATTCTATCATGTCTGTGTTGTTTGTGATCTTGCATGCTCTCTGTTGTTAGTAGCTATCTTGTCCAAGTAGTTGCTAGTGACTCCAAGAGGGGTATTTATGCTCGATAGTGGGTTCATGCCTCTAGTTTCCAAGGGAAGTGACAGAAATATCTTCGGTTGTAGATGTGCTGTTGCTACTAGGGAGAAAACAACGGTCTCTTGTTCATGGAACAAGTGGATTGTTTACCTTACACACTTTGCTTAAAGCAGTTGTCTGTTGCTTGCAACTTAATACTGGAGGGGGTTCGGATGATAACCTAAAGGTGGACTTCTAGTCATAGATGTAGTTGGATGGCGGTCTATGTATATTGTTGTATTGCCCAATCGAATCTCATAGGATCTTTTTGTCTAGTATTGCATTGTTATGCCTTGCTCAGTTCCTATAAATTGCCCCGTTGTAATTTGTTCACCCTTCATGCCATGTTGTTTATCTAAGGAGAGCACCTCTAGTGAACTATGGACCCCGGTCCAATCTTGACCATTGATACATCTTCCACTGTTACTTGTTTACTTGTTGCAAACCATTACCTTCCACACCATACATTTAATCCTTTGTTAAAGCAAACCGGTTAGTTGAGGCAAAGTCTTGAGTTTGTGTTGTGCAGGTCTCCGCATTGCTTGCAACACCTGTGTGACATTTCCTTCCTCCTACTGATTTGATAACCTCGGTTTCTTAACGAGGTAAAGCTTGCTGATGTGCTGCTTCACACCTTGCTCTTTGGGTTCCCAACAAGCTTCACATCAAAGAGTCATCAAATCTTTCTAGAGCCGTTGCCGGGGAGGCTAAGGACGTCTTCACTAGGGGAGTCCTCCACTTCCTTTCTCTTTACTTTGTTTTTAGTTTGCTTTGTTTAATTTGCTTGGTTTTGTTTGCCTCTTTTCAAAAAAAAAAACCAAAAAAAATAGTCTAGTTTGGTTTGCTTGCTTTATTCAAAAACACAAAAAAATCCTGCTTTAGCTGCTGCTGCTGTTTTTGGCTTGCCTACCTTTGCCAAAATAAACTCTGCTAAGAACAATGATGCGTGCACCCAGTGTTGACGTGGAACGCTTCGTTGGAACCCCAAGAGCAAAGTGTGATGAGCACAGCAGCAAGTTTCCCTCAGTAGAGACCGAGGTTATCGAACCTGAAGGAGGAAGGAAATGTCTCAAAGGTGTTGCAAGCAACGTGGAAACCTGCACAACACAAACTCAAGACTTTGTCCCAACGAATCAGTGAGGTTGTCAAGCTCACCGGTTTGCTGTAACAAAGGATTAAACATATGGTGTGGAAGGTAATGGTTTGCAGAAAGTAAACAAGTAATAGTGGAAGATGTATCAATGGTAAAGATTGGACCGGGGTCCATAGTTCACTAGAGGTGCTCTCCTTAGATAAACAACATGGCATGAAGGGTAAACAAATTACAGCAGGGCAATTAATAGGAACTGAGCAAGGCATAACAATGCAATTACTAGTCAGAAAGATGCTATGAGATTCCATTGGGCAATACAACAATATACATAGACCGCCATCCAACTGCATCTATGACTAGAAGTCCACCTTCAGGTTATCATCCGAACCCCCTCCAGTATTAAGTTGCAAGCAACAGACAACTGCTTTAAGCAAAGTGTGTAAGGTAAACAGTCCACATGTTCCATGAACAAGAGACCGTTGTTTTCTCCCTAGTAGCAATAGCACATCTACAACCGAAGAGATTTCTGTCACTTCCCTTGGAAACTAGAGGCACGAACCCACTATCGAGCATAAATACCCCTTCTTGGAGTCACTAGCAACTACTTGGCCAAGATAGCTACTAACAACGAAGAGCATGCAAGATCACAAACAATGCAGACATGATAGAATCATAAAGACAAAAACATTAATCAAACCAACATAATAATCTCAATATCCATCAAATCCCCGCAAACACAACATGCATGATTACAAATAGATTAGATCTTGATCATGAACGGAGCTCATAAGATCTATACATGAAAGCACAAAGGAAGAGATAAAACCATCTAGCTACTACATGGACCCATAGTCCAAGGTGGAACTACTCACGCATCATACCGGAGAGAAGGCCTCCGGGATGATCTCCCCTCCGGCAGGGTGCCGGGAAGAACTTCAGATCCCCCCGATCTAGGGACGATGGTGGCGGCGGCTATAGACGGTTTTGTGGAGATTTGATCGGGAGCTTAGGGTTTCTGCATCAGGGGCTTCTTATAGGCGAAGGGGGAGACCGAGGAGGCGACTAGGGGGGCCAAACCCTACCCAGGTGCGGGCCCACCCCTGGCCACGCCTAGGGGGGTCTGGCTGCCCTGGTTCGTTCCTCCGTCTCCCCTCTGGACTTCTTGTACACCACGTAAAGTAATTGACTTTGACGTTTGTCCCATCCAATTCCGAGAATATATCTTTACTAGCTTTTCTGAAACCAAAAACATAAGAAAACAGGCAACTGGCAGTGTGGCAACTTGTTAATAGGTTACTACCAGAAAACATGTAAAAAGGACCTCAAAGTGTAGACAAAGCAAAGCAAAGTAGATACTAACAAGCATGAAACATCGAAAATTATAGATACGTTTCCGACGTATCAAACACCAAGTTGTGTGACTTCACTAGCACCAATAACAATGATTTCCTAAGCACTCATATTGCTCCACCTACTCCTGATACTACCTTTTATGAAATTGAGCCTGTCCTGTTGAATCTTGTGATGAGAGAGCAATTTTCTGGTGCTAGTTCTGATGATGCTGCTGCCCATCTCAATAACTTTGTTGAACTTTGTGAGATGCAGAAGTATAAGGATGTAGATGGAGATATTATTAAGCTCAAGCTTTTTCCTTTCTGCTTGAGAGGAAAAGCTAAAGAATGGTTGCTATCTTTTCCTAAAAATAGTATTGATTCTTGTACTAAGTGTAAATATGCTTTTATTGGAAAATACTATCCTCCTGCTAAGATTATATCTATGGGAAGTGACATTATGAAATTTAAACAACTTGATAATGAACATGTTTCTCAAGCTGGGGAAAGAATGAAATCTTTGGTTAAGAATTGTCCCAGTCATGGACTCACTGCTTGGATGATTATCCAGACTTTTTATGCAGTTTTGAACTTCTCCTCAAGAAACCTGTTGGATTCAGCTGCTGGAGGTACCTTTATGAGCATCACTTTGAGTGCTACAACTAGACTCCTTGATAATATGATGGTTAACTACTCTGAATGGCCACTGAGAGAGCTCCGCATGGTAAGAAGGTAAATTTTGTTGAGGAAACTTCATCTTTGAGTGATAAGATTGATGTTATTATGCATATGCTTGTTAACGGTACAGCTCCTCTAGATCCTAATAGTGTTCCCTTAGCCTCTTTGGTTGCTCAAGAAGAGAAAGTTGATGTGAACTTCATTAGAAACAACAATTTTGGCAACAATACTTATGGTAATTATAGGCCTTATCCTCCTAGTGTAAATGTTTATCATCGTAGATCTGGAATGCCTAGTGAAGAAAGAATTCTAGAAGTGGAGAGATCCACTAAGAATTTTATGCAAATGCAATATGAGCAAAATAAGATTTTCACTAAAACTATGGAGGAACAATCTATTATCTTGAAAAACATTAGTCATTAGCTTGAGAATCTGAATAGAGAAATTCCTAGTTTACAGTCAAAAATTTTGAGTGCTGAGAAAAACATATCCTCTTTGTCAGAAGCTTAGTATTCCTTGATTAATAAAATGACTGCTAAACCTGAAACTATAGAAAGTACTTTTGCTGCTACTCATGCTATACAAGTTACTATTAATGAAAATGTTAGGCTGTTGGCTCAACTTCATGCTAGGTGGGAAAGGGAAGCTAAAATTGATAGAAACAATAATGTGTGCACCATCACCACTAAACCACAAGTAGTCCCTATTCCTCCTCCTACTATGCCTAAGCCTATTGAGCCTACTACTAGTGATGCTAAGTTTGATTTTGATATTGATGGTTGCAATATTTCTGAAGTGATTATGTTCCTACAAAAGCTTGCTAGAAGTCCTAATGCTAGTGATATGCATGTTGCTTTCACCAAACACATTACAAATGCTCTTGTTAGGATTAAGGAAGAGAAGCTAAAACACAAAGCTTCTATTCCTAGGAAAGTAGAATGTAGTTGGGAACCCATTATTAATATGCAAGTGAATGACTTTGATCTCAAAGCTTCATGTGATCTTGGTTCTAGTGTCTCTATTATGCCTAGGAAGATTTATGAAATGCTTGATTTGCCACCTTTGGAAGAATGTTATTTGGATGTCCCACTCAATGATAATGCTAAAAATAAACTCATGGGGAGTGTTAATGATGTTCTCATTATGGTTAATAATGCTTATGTCCCTGTGGATTTGTATGTTTTGGATGTTTTATACGATGCTTCTTATCCTATTACTTTTGGAAGACCTTTTCTTAGAACAGTTGGTGCCATCATTGATATGAAAGAAGGCACCAGTAAATATCATTTTCCATTCAAGAAAGGTATTGAACACTTCCCTATGAGGAGAGAGAAGTTGCTTTTTGCTCCTCCTTTGAAAGCAAGGTTTGATGTTAATGCTTCTTCATTTGAAAATACTTGATTCTTCTTGCTTCTTGTGCCTAACTTAAAGGCGTTAGAGAAAAGTACTTGTTGGGAGATAACCCAAGAGTTTCCTTGAGTCTTGGAAGTTATTACTTCTGTAATGACCTCTCCTTATCCTTTTTGTTTGCTTTTTGTGCCAAGAATGACCTCTAATGAGAGGGAAGTAAGATTTGGGGAGTTGCTGTCCCGAAACAGATTTCTGTCCTCCACCAAAAAAATTGTGAGGAGTCTCTGTAACTCAAATTGAGATGAAAATTTACGAATAAATCCCCTAGTATGTTAGCTAACTTTCGTTAGTTCAACACTTTTTTATTTGAGCAATAGAATATGTTCGAAAAAATCGGTTTCTACCTGCTGGTCTGTTTTGATAGATTTCTGCCATTATTTGTATTTGCTTCTTATTGATTCTTTTTTGAGTTCTCTTTAGATGAATTGAGATTTTTGAAGGAGTTAATACAGTAGCTTGTGTTTTTAGTGAAAAGTCTTGTTGTTACAAAGCTTTGCCAGAGGTCTACTATCTTTTAAATACACTAATGTTGCTAATGAAGATTGTGTGAAGTTTTGTATGAAGGAAAAATTTCAGGTGTAGAGAGATAATGATGTAATGAGATGAAGAATGGACAAAATCTCAAGCTTGGATATGCCACCCGGTGTCACCCCAAGAAATATCCAAGAGGTACAAGCGTCAAGGCTTGGAGCCTTCTTCATCAATAAAAAGCTCAGGTCTGTCTAAACACTTCGTTTTTATTGTTTCATGCACAGTTGTGTTGTTCTTGGA
The DNA here is from genome assembly GCA_910589765.1 of Avena atlantica. Taxonomy (NCBI): domain Eukaryota; kingdom Viridiplantae; phylum Streptophyta; class Magnoliopsida; order Poales; family Poaceae; genus Avena; species Avena atlantica. The sequence goes on from OU342737.1 coordinate 45,739,549, forward strand.
GCGTCTTAGTTGTCATTTGGTTTGTTTAGTTTGCTTGAATAAAGTAGTTTGGACCCCCGTTCTCGCTGTGTTGTTTTACAAATAAGTTGCTTGGTGTTGGAAAGGAGTAGTAAGTTCTTGCTTGTAAGTGCAAGAGGAGCTTGCATTGACTGTGACTTAGACTTTAGCATGACATGCTAGGTGTTGATTTGACCTTATGCTTAGTGATTATTGTTGTAGCATGTCCTGTTCCAAACAATTGGGATTTCTTAGTGTGCCTTGAATAAATTATGCGTTGTTTTAGCATGCAAAAGCATAGTATTGTGGTATTCTCCTTAGATACTTTGCTTAGGTTGACTTGGCACATGCTTACACCATGTTATGACTATGACAAGTCACCATAGCCTCTATGATCATTTAGTCCTTGACTTGTAGTACCACTCTATGCTTTGATTAGTAATGCTTTGTTGCTCTATATGATTATGGCCATTATGCTCTCTTAGTTGGTTGCTCCCAGTATTTTGCTAGCCTCCACTTGTATGAGTAAGCTCTACTCATGCTTCCAACTCCTAAGAAACCAAGTTTTTCCAAAGTGTCCACTATAAACTCCTATGCATGGTGTGTTACACCATTCCAAATATATTCTTGTTTTCGGCTATCTTTCAATTAAAAACTTTTTTGTTATGTGAAAACTTAGTGATTAAAGCCCTCACAAACTTGATGGCACACTTTATATTATTTGCCCCTAATAAACTTGAACCATTGTGACGCTATGTTGTATATGCTTGCACTTATACGTTGGAATTAGCAGAACCGTGTTGTCACTAGGAACATTTTCAACATTTCACTTGTACTTTGTATTTAGTTGATATCATGCTCTTTTGTCTATGGATGTCACCGGTGTGAAATAAAGAGAGAACTTGTAAGGCCATGGAGTTTGTATTTTTGTAAGGTTCCCAACCTTTAATAAGGTAGAGATCCCTATGTTTACAATGCTAGTCCCTGGATCAATAGCTAGTATCCACAGTTAAGATGTAATATCAAGAAACAAAGGTCATATTACAACTTTATAACCAGGAATAAAATAATTTATTACATCTTACATAGCTCCTTTGGCTATCTCATTACAATGCAGCAGAATATAGCAATAGCATGGGGTCCTTCATCTTCAAAGTGCCACGGGCAGACATGTTGGTTGTAGACTTGTAATCCTAATCAATAAACTTCTCTAACATCAAACAAACCTGCAACATAACAAGTTACAGCCACAAGGGTCAATACATTTGAATTGTATTGGCAAGTGATACCTTAGTATATTATTGGTGGACTACATACTATATGCAATTTGGCTAAGTGTAGCTTAGGCTTGCTTTGCTCAAAATAGGTTTTCCTTATCATTTGAAAACACTAAGTTTTTGCTTGACAAAATCTTTCCCAAGGCATCTCCCAATAGAAATTGGTGATCCTTTAACCCTTGTTCAACCACAAGATTTTAACTTAGAAATTGGGATGAGGAGATTCTTGATAGCTTCCATGTATTGATGCTCAAATTGTCCTTTGCCAGGGACATGGCTAAGTACTTAGATTTTTCACTCTACAGAGGTGGTGCACTTTCCCCACAAGACTTGGTTTCACCAAGAAAAGATCTTTCAGAAGCCTTCCCTTAGACCAGAATGGACGCGTTCCAACCTATCATTCCCCTACCACCAACTGTCCATTTGGCTAAGTTATTGCAACCTATATGATCCAGGCAGAGCCCATATTGCCAAGTGGCTGCACTTGAAGCTTCTCAACATTTGACATCTCAAATCTCTTTGTTCCTGGGTGGCCATCCACAAGTGAGATACACAAGGTAAACCATAGAAATGGGCCTTGTGAACCACTCAACACAAACCATTCCTTCCATTCCACCCAGGTGATTCATTCACTTAGTTGTTTTATTAAACAAAACACAAGTCCACAAACTTAGAAATATTTCCATAGTATGAATATATATTCCACCCTTGTTTTCTACTAGCTAAGCTAAGCATGATAGTAGTAGGAATCTTAACTTAGGAAATTCTACTAAGGTTTCATCTACTAGGATTTCCCATGGCATAGTTTATACTTAGCAAAATTCCATGCAAGTCCTACTTAGAAAGATCACTAATGCATAGTGAAAATAATGGGACAAAAGCATGAAGCATCACTTGCCTTTTTGGTAGAGAGTATAAGTTCACTCCTTGTCTTTGCAATGATCACACTCTTCAAATCACTACATTTCAATCAAGCAAGGGCACAATTTCAAACTACCATTCAAGCAACATCACAATAATAGAAACAAAACAATGCATGCAAGCATGCTAAAGATTATTTTATTTGTAAAAGTGGTTTATAATAGGTTATAAACATTTTAATACACCTAATGATCATTTTATAAAGTGGAAAAATCATTTGCAAAAGATTTCACTTCATAAACCATTTTTAAACCAAGTCATTATTTTATGTGGTTGAAAATGTCTTTAGTAAAGTAATAGTTTTATAGGGTTCACCAAATACATTTTCAAATCATAAAACTTGGTGTTTGGGGTCGAAGAGTTTATTCCAAAACATTTCCCAAAGATTTTTCTCTCAAAAGCATTTTTAATAAATAAACAATACTTTTATTTGACTAGAAATGGTTTAAATCAAAGATTCATTCTTTTGCTTCACCAAATATATTTTTGAAACCACAAATCGATTCCTATGGTCAGTAGGTTCAAAACAAACCATTTTCCAAAGGTTTTATCTCAAAAATCATTTTAGAACAATTTTTATATTCTAAACATCCATACATAAGTTTCTGCAAAAACAATCAATTTAAAAGAAGCATTTTACTAAACAAAGTTCATGGTCAGAAAGTACTTGTTTTTCTGAATCCATTGATATAAAATTTGCAAAATTTGGACGTGTGGTTTGGAAGTTATGAATTTTACAAAATGGAACATCAAATAGATTAATTCTGTTTTAAATCAAACCAACCGGGCCACGTGTCTAGTTCTGATTCGCTGATACCATTTCGTTTGGATCGAGCGATACAAGTCGTAGGATTTAAGTTAGATCGCACGGCACAGGTTGCTACTTACCCCTTCGCTTAGTTCTAATCTTAGCCACTAGATCTAAATCGGACGGCGCTCAGCACGCTTGCCAGAGATGGGCGGCGCTGGCGGCGGCAGGTGGTGGCAGTGCAGTCAGACGGTGGCGGTGATGACGCTACAGGATGCGAGAGGGAGAAGGGAGGTGCTCACCGAGTTTGCCGTGGCGTGGGGAAGCTCAAGGTGCCTTCTGTTTGTCGAGGGGCGCGCTGGAGTTGCGGGGATTGCTCGCCGGAGACGAGACAGACGGCGGTTGCTCACAGTCGACGACGAAGGCAACGCTACGGTGTGAGCTAGGACACGAAAACGGTGGCATTAGTTGCGGAAGAAGTCACTGGTCTCAGGCGCATCATCGAAAAGAAGAGGGGCGGTCAGAACATTACCAGGGGAGTCGCCGGAGAGGGAGCAGACGGCGGTGATGTTCAGTCGAGGAGGTTTGCCCACGTCCTGGGTCAAGCGCGGGCAAGTTGAGGATGCAGAGAGAATCGCCAGGGTCTGGTGGTCACGCTTGGGTGCTCTAGGAGGCGAGGGGCGGCAGGGCTTGGCCGGAATTGTCGCCGGAGTACCGTCGGGCAGAGGGACTTCGAGGTCAAAATTCCAGCAGCCTGGTGGCTTCTGTGGGGTGAGGTCTGGGGGAGAAGGGAGAGGAGACCAGGGCGGTTAATAGGGAACAGTCGCGGCGAGTAATGGTCGCGGCATCAACGCGTATTGAAGCCGTCTTCAAATGTCAGTAATGGCGAGGAGGAAAGAGGGGGGCGGGTTTCACGCGAGGAAGACGATGACGTGGTGCTGGGGTCCGTTGTCAGCGAGAGGGAGAGAGGAGAGGTGGGGGCCAGTAGTCAGTGACTCTGCGGGTTCTTTCTCTGGTGCGAAACGTTTTCTCGTGGGAAAAAGAGAGGGAGTGGCTGTTGGGCCATAGTGGGCCGCCAGATTGGTTGGGTCTGTTTTATATTTTTTGTTCCTGTTTCTTTTTTCTTTTTCCCATTTGATTTTTCTGTTTTGATTTTATTTAATCAATTCAATCATCCATTTGATTTAAAACCTCAACCAAAATTTTTGTAAATTCAAATACTAATTAACAACACAATCCAAAGTCAAATTTAGAATAAAATATTTATTCTTTTTAGGGTTTTATAATTATTTAAAATAGGCTCTAGTATTAATTAAATAAGATTTAATAATATTTTTAAATCTCCATTTGAATTCAAATCATCACCAAACTTTGGGTGAGTTTTAATTCTGTTTATTCACATATTTCAAAGTCCCAAATAAAATAATACTTTTATTCTTTTAGGACCTATTAATAATTAAATAAATAGACCATAGTCTTTTAATCCAAAATAGGTTTTAATTTATTTTAAAACTCTTTTTGAAATCTAAATAATATCAAAATCTTTTCAGTAGGTTTTATTTGAAAAACTAAAACACTTGGAAATCTTATTTAAAATAAATTAACTAGTTTTAGTGCTATTTAAAATGGAAAAGCCTTTAATAAAAATGGATATTAATAAATCCTCATTATTTTATTTAAATAAACCTTTACTCTTTTTATCAAATAGAAATATTTTATTTCAAAGCTTGGCCAAGATCTAATTTGGCTCTATAAAATAATCCTTATTTATATTTCTACCTTTGCTTTTGAAAACCACATCTTTTTATTTAAAGATCCAAAAATAGTGATTCCAATAACTTTATAATTTATTTATCTTTTTAAATCCCTTTAGGATTTTATTTGATCAAAAATAGGTTTTGATGTTTCCAATTGGAATCAAAAAGTTTCTTCTCACCCTAAAAATCAACAATTGTTTATTTTGTTTATTTATTTTTCACATAGCAAGATTTGGTAAATCTTGGGATGTGACAGGCTACCACCCTTAAAATAAATCTCGTCCCGAGATTTGGGAAGGCTAGGGTTACAAGTTGGCTCAAAGCAACTAGGGTACTACCACCCTTAAAAAATTTCCAACTAGTTTACATCTTGGTTTGCTTGGGATCTTGTTGAAATCTCTATGGGCAAACATCTGCATAGTGTCCTTTGTTTCCACACTTGAAACATGTGACAAGGCTGAGATCCTTCATAGGCTTTATCTTGTGCTTCATCTTTTCTGGACAATTGCTTGCATAATGTCCTTGGTTACCACAGTTGTAACATGTGATAAGATTGAGTTCTTGACGTATCTTCTGTGGACAAGTTGACACATAATGGCCTAACTCTTTGCAGTTGTTGCACCACACTTGGCTAATCTCCTTATAATTTTTCTTCTTGGATTTATCCAAATCTAGGAGTGCTTCTAGTTCATGTTCTTCATATGCTATCTCAAAGGTAGGAATGTTTCCTGGTCTCCTTGACCTTTTCTTATTCCCTGGATAATACATATGTCTCCTCTTTGGTCCTTTAAATTGAGTCATATTGCATGGAGGTGCAAGCTGAGATTTTCCTTTGTCTTCATCCTTCTTGGTAGACTTGGATCTCTCATGGTAGTCTGCAATCAGTTGTTGCACTCCACCTTGTTTCCTTTGTTAAACTATGGAATAGATGGGGCATTGGATAGGGACATGATTATTTCCTTCACATAGAAAACAAGTAGCTTGAGATGTGGGGCATTGGTTGGTTGGATGTTTCTCTTCACAATTGGGGCATTGATCTTCATGCTCCTTGGAAGTGTGATCCTTGTTTCCACAAACATTGCAAGCTTGGGTTCCTTCTAAAATATCATCCTTGACATCCTTGTTGTCACAAACTCCTTGGGAAAGGTTGTCTCCCATGTTGATCATTTGAGTGGCCATCCCTTGCAACAATTGGGACTGAATTTTCAAAATCTTTTGTATGGTTGGGTCTAATCCATTGTTGTTGGCTAAAAACTGAGTTGTCACTTGATTCAAGTGGGTTTGGTTTGCTAGTAGTTGTTCTCTCATGTGCATATCTTGGTTGTTGTTGTTGTTGTCATTCTTGATGTTGGAGTTCCTTGGAGTAGTCATCTGTTTGGGTTGGTTTGGGATTAGAATAGGCAAAATATTTCTAAGGAATCATTCTAATCACACACATCACAATTCACACAAGCAATGTGCAAGCAATCACAAACAAACATTCCACTCAAACAACAAGTTTCAAGCACATTTTTAGGCAACCAAAAATATTTTTGTTACACCACATAAGTTGGTGGGTTTGACTTAAACTAAATATGGTGGTCCATCTATATGGTTCACTTGAGATCTTTCCATCATTCTTGGTTGATTCTTCTTGAATGAGATCATGGTTTCCTTGGGAAAATTCTTGGTCACAAAAACTTCAAAGGTGATTATGGTTCCTTCTAAGTTGTGTTTCCTTAGTCTTCAATTCTTGAGTTACATTTCTTGTCTCATTTGTAGTCCTTAGTGATATCCAAGTTGAAGTCCTTGTTGAGAATAAGGTTGAAATCACTTGAAGATGTTGAAGTCATTAGAGTTGATGAAGTCCTTTGCACATGGTGAAGTCTTTGGCCATGGATAGGCTTTATCCATCAAGTTTGAAATAGAAGAGATGTAGAATCAAAACCAAATTGGTTGAGGAAAGAGTTTACAAGATTGTTTGTAAAAAAGTTTTGGA